>CM059431.1:23739830-28539830 GCA_030390025.1 Squalus acanthias
AGGGAGAGAGAGAGAGAGCAACACAAACTGGGGAGAGAGAGAGAGAGAGCAACACAAACTGGGGGAGGGAGAGAGAGAGAGAGAGAACAACACAAACTGGGGAGGGAGAGAGAGAGAGAGAGAGCAACACTAACTGGGGAGAGAGAGAGAGAGAGAGAGCAACACAAACTGGGGAGAGAGAGAGAGAGAGAGCAACACAAACTGGGGAGGGAGAGAGAGAGAGAGAGCAACACAAACTGGGGAGGGAGAGAGAGAGAGAGAGCAACACTAACTGGGGAGAGAGAGAGAGAGAGAGAGCAACACAAACTGGGGAGAGAGAGTGAGAGAGAGAGAGCAACACAAACTGGGGAGAGAGAGAGAGAGAGCAACACAAACTGGGGAGGGAGAGAGAGAGAGAGAGAACAACACAAACTGGGGAGGGAGAGAGAGAGAGCAACACTAACTGGGGAGGGAGAGAGAGAGAGAGAGAGCAACACAAACTGGGGAGAGAGAGAGAGAGAGAGAGCAACACAAACTGGGGAGGGAGAGAGAGAGAGCAACACAAACTGGGGAGGGAGAGAGAGAGAGCAACACAAACTGGGGAGGGAGAGAGAGAGAGAGAGAGCAACACAAACTGGGGAGAGAGAGAGAGAGAGAGAGAGCAACACAAACTGGGGAGAGAGAGAGAGAGAGCAACACAAACTGGGGAGGGAGAGAGAGAGAGAGAGAACAACACAAACTGGGGAGGGAGAGAGAGAGAGCAACACTAACTGGGGAGGGAGAGAGAGAGAGAGAGAGCAACACACACTGGGGGAGAGAGAGAGAGAGAGAGCAACACAAACTGGGGAGAGAGAGAGAGAGCAACACAAACTGGGGAGAGAGAGAGAGAGAGAGAGCAACACAAACTGGGGAGAGAGAGAGAGAGAGAGAGAGAGCAACACAAACTGGGGAGAGAGAGAGAGAGAGAGAGCAACACAAACTGGGGAGAGAGAGAGAGAGAGCAACACAAACTGGGGAGGGAGAGAGAGAGAGAGAGAGCAACACAAACTGGGGAGGGAGAGAGAGAGAGAGAGAGAGCAACACAAACTGGGGAGGGAGAGAGAGAGAGCAACACTAACTGGGGAGAGAGAGAGAGAGAGAGAGCAACACAAACTGGGGAGAGAGAGAGAGAGAGCAACACAAACTGGGGAGAGAGAGAGAGAGAGAGAGCAACACAAACTGGGGAGGGAGAGAGAGAGAGCAACACTAACTGGGGAGAGAGAGAGAGAGAGAGCAACACAAACTGGGGAGGGAGAGAGAGAGAGAGAGAACAACACAAACTGGGGAGGGAGAGAGAGAGCAACACAAACTGGGGAGGGATAAGAACATAAGAAATAGGAGCAGGAGTAGGCCATTCGGCCCTTCGAGCCTGCTCCGCCATTCAATAAGATCATGGCTGATCTTCTGCCTCAATTCCATTCACTGGCCTTATCGCCATATCCCTTGATGCCCTTACTAGTCAGAAATCTATCGACTTCTGTTTTGAATATACCCAATGACTGAGCCTCCACAGCTCTCTGAGGTAGAGAATTCCAAAGATTCACCACCCTCTGTGTGAAGAAATTTCTGCTCATCTCAGTCCTGAATGGCCTACCCTTTATCCTGAGGCTGTGGCCCCTGGTTCTAGACTCCCCAGCCAAGGGAAACATTCTCCCAGCATCCACCCTATCAAGCCCTGTAATAATTTTGTATGCTTCAATGAGATCCCCTCTCATTCTTCTGAATTCAAGAGAATACAGGCCTAGCCTACTCAATCTCTCCTCATACGACAGTCCCGCCATCCCAGTAATCAATCTCGTGAACCTTTGTTGCACTCCCTCCATGGCAAGCATATCCTTCCTTAGGTAAGGAGACCAAAATTGTACACAGTACTCCAGGTGTGGTCTCACCAAGGCCCTATATAATTGGAGTAAGACTTCTTTACTCCTGTACTCAAATCCTCTTGTAATGAAGGTCAGTATACCATTTGCCTTCCTAATGGCTTGCTGCACCTGCACATTCACTTTCAGTGACTCATGTACAAGGACACCCAAGTCCCTTTGAGCATCTGCATTCCCCAATCTTATACCATTTAGGATAGAGAGAGAGAGAGAGAGAGAGCGCAACACAAACTGGGGAGAGAGGGTGAGAAATACAAACTGGGGAGGGAGGGAGAGAAATACAAAAGTCTGGATTTTAATGTGCAGACAGGCTGGGAGTGGTTGGGGTTGGCGGGGGGTGGGGTGTTGGGGTGGATGCAGTGCGGCTGATAGCACGTGAGTAACCCGGAAATATGTTAAGTGCGTCTGTCAGTGGCTTTTTAACGCAGCCACTTCATTAGCATTTTATTTCTGGGTTTCCCGTCCAATCAGCGGCAGCAGGCGTGATGACAACCTGTATGATGCGATCTCAACTCCAGTATTTAAAGAGACAGTCCAAACATGCAAATTGAAGGAGTTGGAGTTGGCTGTCAGAGAAGTGGAAGTGTTGCAATGGAGTCCAGACGGGCAAAGGCTGCGCCCCGCTTCACTGATGCCTCCCTGGATGTGCTGCTGGGGGCTGTGAGGAGTAGGAGAGAGATACTCTTCCCTAGCAACAGGAGAAAGAAGCCTGCTGGGGAAATCAAGAAGGTGTGGTTGGAGGTGGCAGAAGAGGTCAGCAGCAGGAACGTGGTGCCACGCTCCTGGATCCAATGCAGGAAGCAGTTTAATGACCTAACCAGGGCAAGAAAGTTGAGAGCAGTGGCACATTCACCCACATCCTGATGCGTGTATCAACCCAATCCCCTCACTCTGCCTTGTCAAGCCTACTCCAGCACATCACCCCTCACATCAAGTTACCTTGGAGGTACACACATCCCTCTCTGTCTATGCACTTCCTCACATCCCCATCTGTCCATCCACCACTGACATTCACCCTCATTCTTTAGCAATGTCATGCCTCTCCCCCATAGTCACCCTCAACAAATGCTCTCCATCCATCGGGTGAACACATGCCATTACTCTCAGTCATAGGTCTCTTTTTTCCCTCCTTGCAGGAGAAGAGAGCACAGAACACCAGGGAGAGGGCGAGGACCGGAGGTGGGCCCCCAGCCATCTCACAATTAACAGCTGACAAGGAGGAGGTGCTGGAGATCAGCGGAGTCTCGGCAGCCTGGCTGTCAGAGGTGGGGAGATGGAGGCCTTCCAGCTACCTGGTGACAGAATTAAATATCAGACAGCCACATGGCATGCAACGCTCAGTCATGTTGAATTGATGTCAACAGCGAATGAACTATGATAACTTCCAACATTCTTACCTTGACAGTACTCATTCATGTCTTCACGCGTCCAGTAGGAGCTGGTCGAGGTCGCAGACGACGATTCCTCAGAGGAGCTCAATCCCTCTGAGGGTGCACTGTCACAGGACTCATGCAGACCATGCACCAGCTCAGATACTCGCACTTCGGTGAGACCAGTAAGAGAGATAGTTGGGTTTTCACCTGGTGACCCACACTTAACAAGTGAGCAAGAGCAGATGGTGGATTCAGGGACAGCAGTGGAGAGTCCGTGTCGGAGGGCGCAGGCCTCTCCAAATTCTGCTCAGCTGGACGCAGATGCTGTATGAAGAGGATAATCATTGAGCAGCAGCAGAAAATGTGTGATGTACTGACAGGCGTTCCAAGCACACTGTCCATGATTTCAGAGAGATTGGAGGAGTCTGCCTTGAATAAGTGCTTGCAGACTCTGGATGCCACCTTAAATAGGGTGAACGATACCCTACCCTTGGCCTTGCAGCACCCCACTGGTCTGCAGCAAAGAGTTCTCCAACACAGTGGTAACAGTATAAAATGCAGCTAGGCCATGAGAGGGATGATGGCGAAAGGGGTCATGGAAGTGGGGACTCCACTCAAAACACTTCCATTTCTCACCTGTTGCACCCCCCTTAAGTCAGTACCCGACATGCTGCCTCATGTCCCGATGGCTGGGTCTGCCCCTGCACAGGTGCAGGTGGAGCAGTCTTTGGCGGGGCCCTCACAGGCTCCAAAACCCAGAGGATGTCGGCCAAGAGCATCTCAACAGTCAGAGTAGGGATGTGAGCAGCCTGCCTCTACCTCTGCTCAAGCCACAGGGGTTGCACCATGTAGAAGCACTAGGAAAATGAAGAGTAAAGATTTGTAGTTGCACAAGGGTATGCACATGGGTGTCTTACACATTGTTACATTGTGAAGTTTCGTTTCCTCATTTGAAGCACATAAATATTATTGTTTTGCACCACTTTCCTGTGCTGCCCATTCTTGGTTGCTGATCACTGGTCTGTAGTTTGGCTAACATTTAAAAAAAATAGTAGTAACATCTGCCTTTCTCAAGTCCCCAGGCACCTCTCCAGTTTTCAGTGATTTCTGGAAGAATTGTGCCACAGTTCGTGTAATTTCCTCCCTTATTTCCTTAAGGATCTTCAGATGCATCTTATCCGGCCAGAGATTTATTTACCTTAAGTTTGCATAGCTGTTCAGCAACCATGCTAGAACATTACTTAACCTTAAATCTATCTATTCTTTTGTGTTCTTTCTTTGATTTATAAATTATGTTATTCATCTCACTATAAAACAAAAAGTCAAATATTTTATTCAGGGCTTGGTGATACTTAGCTACTCAACTAAGGTAAATGCAGTAACATTTACAAACAGTGGGCAAATGTCACGTGATCGAATGCCCTGTGATCGAATGTCACCATCAAATCTCCAGGAATACATCAAACTAGAGTTGGCAACCCTAAGAGAGAATACATTTGTATTTGAACAGATCCTTGCCATTCTGCATTTTAATTTAAACTTTACATTATGACAGTTTGTTGGAGAGTAACCACATATTTATTCAAAAAAACAACAATCCCCAGCTGAGGTTCAAACTAATTCTGAAAACACTTCCAAAACATCAAAAATAGAGAAATACTAATTACAGGAAACTCTCTTTTAACCGGCACCCAAATAACCGGAAATCTCTCTTAACCAGCAAAATTCTTGAGTAGGTAACCGGGGTTTTCCTTCATCTCTCCTTTAAAAATAACTTTAAAAAAAACCCCGAGGCGTTTGCCTTGTATCGGAGCGTGTAGATTGGGTGGGGAATGTGCAGCCCGGGTAGGCAGCGGACACGACAGATGGTCAGCTGGCGGTCCCCGGGGAGACGGAGCTCCGAATGCAGGCGCATGTCAGTGTGTATGGGGCTCTCGTACGTTGGGAGATATAACTCTCCATTATCCGGACTTTTTGATTAACTGGCACCACGCCGGACCCGTCGGTGCCGGTTAATAAAAAGTTTCCTGTACATGTCCTAAAAGGCCCTCATTTATTATCTGCACGAACAAGAGCACTGGACATAGGATTATATAGGATATACGGCACAGAAACAGGCCATTCCGCCCAACCACTCCATGCCGGTGTTTATGCTCCACACGAGCCTCCTCCCGTCTTTTCCTCATCTAAATCTATCAGCATAACCCTCTATTCCCTTCTCCCTCATATGCTTGTCTAGCCTCCCCTTAAATGCATCTATACTATTGGCTTCAACCACTCCCTGTGGTAGCGAGTTCCATATTCTCACCACTCTTTGGGTAAAGACGTGTCTTCTGAATTCCCTATTGGATTTCTTGGTGACTATCTTATATTGATGGCCTCGAGTTATGCTCTTCCCCACAAGTGGAAACATTCTCTTTGTATTTAATTTTAAAGACCTCTATTAGGTCACTCCTCAGCCTTCTTTTTTTCTGGAGAAAAGAGACCTTTGTAAATCTTCTCTGCACCCTCTCCAGTGCCTCTATATCCTTTTTATAATATGGCTACCAGAACTGCACGCAGTACTCCAAGTGTGGTCTAACCAGGTTTAGCATAACTTCCCTACTTTTCAATTCTATCCCTCTAGAAATAAACCACTGACTTTGGTTGATCACTCAATTGGAAAACCAGTTGAATTTTAAGATTGAAATATGCAATGTAAGGCCGGTACCACAGGTGGGAGCCGTTGTTCTCTGGAGGGAAGCGCTTTCAGTGTTGTTACGGGTGAAAGGTCGCGGTGTCACAAGCTGCGCTCCGGGTTCGTGTTCCCCCGGCTTTCAGCTCGTTTCTCCGAGATGCAGAGGGCGGTGGTGGCGGTGCTGAAGCGCGGGGTAGCCGGGACCGGTGTCCGGGGCCTTGGCCGCCCCGGGAAGGCGGCGGCTGCACGGCGACATGGCTGCGGGTGAGGCGGACACGAGAATGAGAGACTCAGGGATGAGGAGGAGGGAGTGATCCAGCATTTTTATTAGTGGGCAACTGTTCAGTGGTTATCTGATTTTTAAAAGCTGTTGTTGCACCCTTGTGTTTACTAATGGGCCCTTAACTAACTAACCAACCAAGACTGTCAGGGATAAATATTTTAATACTTACCTCTCCCTCTCCTGTGTAATATGGATCACAACAGCCCAGATCTCCTGGTGGCCATTGATTTATAGGATTTTGAAATTCTTGATCTAATTTTCAACTGAGTGCCAGCCAGCCAGCCGTGGTTCAGTGGGTAGCTCTCTCTCGCCTCTCAGCCAGACGGTCGTGGGTTCAAGTCCCACTCCAGAGACTTGAACACAAAAATCTAGGCTGACACTGCAGTGCTGAGTGAGTGCTGCACTGTCGGAGGTGCCGTCTTTTGGATGAGATGTTAAACCGAGGCCCCGCCTGCTCTCTCAGGTGGACGTAAAGGTTCCGTGACACTTTTGAAGAATGATGCGGAGATGCCGGTGTTGGACTGGGGTGGACAAAAATGAGAAGTCGCACAACACCAGGTTATAGTCCAACAGTTTTATTTAAAATTACGAGCTTTCGGAGCTGCTGCCCCTTCGTCAGGAAGAGGTACTTTTGAAGAAGAGCAGGGCAGTTATCCCTGGTGTCCTGGCCAATATTTATCCCTCAATCAATATCACTAAAACAGATTATCTGGTCATTATCACATTGCTGTTTGTGGGAGCTTGCTGTGCACAAATTGGCTGCCGCGTTTCCTACATTACAGCAGTGACTACACTTCAAAAGTACTTCATTGGCTGTAAAGCGCTTTGAGACATCTGGTGGCCATGAAAGGCGCTCTATAAATGCAAATCTTTTTCTTTTAATTCCCAGCACCTTGTTCATGAACCTGCAGTATTGACAGTACATTGATTTATCTGCTAGTGTAGAGAGTGTTTAATGAAATAATAGTTTTTGGAGAATCTCTGCAACTCCTTGTTAAAATAGCAAGAGTCTATAATCTAGGGTATGTAGCTTTGTTTATTGTAATAAAATGGTGTGATGGGTTTAGAAAAGTTTTACAGTTTAAACAATAAACAAGGGCAGAGTAAAGCACACCATAACTATATGCTGATTTCACCCCACTTGCCCCAGATTAATAAACAATGTATAACCTGCAGAGCTTCTCCATGAAATGCTTAATTATGATCAGTTAAAATTTTTAATTTTAACTTTGGAGAGGATTTCAGAGGAGGCTTGTTTTGATGGATTATTCCTATATAGATAGAAAGACTTGCATTTATATAGCGCCTTTCACGACGGCCGGACGTCTCAAAGTGCTTTACATCCAATTAAGTACTTTTGAAGTGGAGTCACTGTTGTAATGTGGGAAACGTGGCAGCCAATTTGCGCACAGCAAGCTCCCACAAACAGCAATGTGATAATGACCAGATAATCTGTCTTTGTTCTGTTGATTGAGAGATAAATATTGGCCAGGACACTGGGGATAATTCCCGTACTCTTCTTCGAAATGGTGCCATGAGATCTTTTACGTCCACCTGAGAGGGCAGATGGGGCCCCGGTTTAACGTCCCATCCGAAAGACTGCACCTCCGACAGTGCAGCACTCCCTCAGCACTGCACTGGAGTGTCCGCCTAGATTTTTGTGCTCAAGTCCCTGGGGTGGGACTTGAACCTGCAATCTTCTGACTCAGAGGCGAGAGTGCTACCCACTGAGCCACAGCACATGAAAAGATTTATACAGCAATGGTGCCTCAAAAGTGTTATAAAAACAATGGGCTACTTTAAATTGTGTCAATATTCCACATGCAAGATCCCACAAATAACAGTAAGATAAATGATCAGTTAATCTGTTTTTGGTGGTACTGGTTGAAGGAGAAATGTTCGCCAAAACACTAGAAGAACTTTCCGAGGCTCCGTGGAACAAAACCCCAAGAGAAACTAAGTTGATTTGGGTGAGAGGAGCTGCCATCAACATTATGGCAGCCTTTGACCAAGTATAGCACCAAGGAACGTAGCAAAACTGAGGTCAATGAGGGAAAACCCTTCAGTGGCTGTGGTCATACCTGACACAACAACAACTTGTATTTATATAGTGCCTTTAATGCAGTAAAACATCCCAAGGCACTGCACAGGAGTATTATAAGACAAAAAATTTGACTCCGAGCCACATAAGGAGAAATAAGGGCAGGTGACCAAAAACTTGGTCAAAGAGGTAGGTTTTAAGGAGCGTCTTAAAGAGAGGTAGTGAGGCGGAGAGGTTTAGACAGGGAATTCCAGAGCTTAGGGCCGAGGCAACAGAAGGCACAGCCAGCAATGGTTGAGTGATTATAATCAGGGATGCTCAAGAGGGCAGAATTAGAGGACACAAAGGAAGAAGGTTGTGGTGTCAGAGACCTGTCATCACAGCCCCAGAACATTCACTGTAGGAGTTCCTCACAGAAATGTCCTTGGCCCAATCTTCTTCAGCTGCTTCATCAATGACCTTTCTCTGTCATAAGGGCAGGAGTGGGGCTGTTCCCTTATGATTCCACTGTGTTTAACTCCACTCAATGAAGCAGCCTATGCCAGCCTGCAGCAAGACCTGGATAACATCCAAACTTAGGCTGACCAGTGGCAGGTAACATTTCACAGAATCCCCACAGTGCATTTCGGCCCATCGAGCCTGCACTGACACATATCCCACCCTATCCCCGTAACCCCACGTATTTAATCCCCCTAACACTAAGGGTCAATTTATCATAGCCAAATCAACCTAACTCGCACATCTTTGGACTGTGGGAGGAAACCGGAGTACCCGGAGGAAACCCACGCAGACACGGGGAGAATGTGCAAACTCCACAGACAGTCATCCAGAGGCCGGATTCGAACCCGGGTCCCTGGCGCTGTGAGGTAACAGTGCTAACCACTATGCCACCATGTTGCACCACATAAGTGCCAGATAATGACCAACTCGAACAAGAGAAAGTCCAGCCATCTCCCCTTCATTGCTGAGTCTCCCAGCATCAACATCTGGGGGGTGGTGGTGGTCACCATTGACCAGAAACTTAATTGGACCAGCCATATCAACACCGTGGCTACAAGAGGAGGGCAGAAACTGGGAATTCTGCGATGAGTGCTTCACCTTCTGACCCCTCAAAGCTTATCCACCATCTACAAAGCTAAAATCAAGACTGTGATCGAATATTCACAACTTGCCTGAATGGATGCAGCCACATTAACACTCGTGAAAATTGACCCCATCCAAGACAGTTCACTTGAAAATTGACTCCATCCAAGACTTTTTGCTTGATTGGCACCTCTGCCACTGCACTCACTATTCACCCCCTCCATCAACCGTGCACTGTGGCTGTAGTATTTATGATCTGCATGATGCTACAGTGCAGAAACTCATGCAATTTACTTCAGCAGCACTTCCTTTATCTGTGACCACTATCACTGCGAAGGAAAGGAGCAGCAATGCTAGGAGCACTACTTGCAAGTTCCCCTCCTAGTCGCACACAATTGGACATATATTGCAATTTCTTCATTGGTGCGGCTCACCGATTCCATCCCAATCTGGCCACTGTCTGAGGCTGAACCACACTGTTTGCAACCTCGGCCTACTATTTGACCCTGAGCTGAGCTTCCGACCCCACATCCTCTCCATCTCCAAGACCGCCTACTTCTACCTCCGTAATATCTCCCATCTCAGCCTCTGTCTCAGCCCATCTGCTGCTGAAATCCTCATCCATGCTTTTGCTACCTCCAGACTCGACTATTCTAATGCTCTTCTGGCCGGCCTCCCATCTTCCACTCTCCGTAAACTTCAGCTCACTGCAGGCTGCTCATATCCTAACTCGCACCAAGTCCTGTTCACCCATCACCCCTGTGCTCGCCGATCCACATTGGCTCCCGGTCCAGCAACACCTCAAATTTAAAATTCTCATTCTTGTGTTCAAATCCCTCCATGGCTTCTCCCTTACCTCCTGTAACCTCCTCCAGACCGACAACCCTCCGAGAACTCTGCATTCCTCCAATTCTGGCCTCTTGTGCAGCCACGATTTCCTTCGCCCACCATTGGTGGCCGTGCCTGCAGCTGTTTAGGCCCTAAGCTATGAAATTCCCTCCCTAGATGACTCTGCCTCTTTACCTCCCTCTCCTTTTAAAGACACTCCTTAAAACCGATCTCACCTGTCCTAATATCTCCCATTGTGGCTCGGTGTCAAATTTTGTCTGATAACACTCCTGTGAAACGCCTTGGGACGTTTTACTACATTAACGGCGCTTTATAAGTGCAAGTTGTTGTTATCACTACAAAGACAGCAGCAGTTCAGGAAGTCCCACCACTGCCTTCTCACAGCAACTAGGGATGGGTAATAAATGCAGCCTTGCCAATGTCGTCCACATCTCGAGCACAAATAAAAATTGACATCTTTAAAAGGGAGCTAGATTAATATCTGTTGAAAAGGGGATTAGAGTCATAGAATCATAATGGCACAGAAGGAGGCCATTCGGCCCATCGAGTCCGTGCCAGCTCTCTGTAGAGCAATCCAGTCAGTCCCATTCCCCCGCTCTATCCCCGTAGCCTTGCAAATTTATTTCCCTCAAGTGCCTATCCAGTCTCTCCTTGAAAACATTGAGTGTCTCTGCTTCCACCACTTCTGTCGGCAGCGAATTCCAGGTCATCACCACTCGCTGCGTAAAAAAGTTTTTCCTCACGTCCCCCCTGTATCTCTTGCCCAAAACCTTGAATCTGTGTCCCCTAGTCCTTGTACCATCAACTAGTGGGAACAGCCTTTCCCCGTCTAGCCTGTCCAAACCCGTCATAATCTTGTACACCTCTATCACATCACCCCTCAACCTCCTTTGCTCTAATGAAAACAAATCCAGCTTCTCCAACCTGTCCTTGTAGCCAAGATCCCCCATCCCCGGAACCATTCTGGTAAATCTCCTCTGCACCCTCTCAAGCGCCTTCACATCCTTCCTAAAGTGTGGTGACCAGAACTGGACGCAATAGGGGTTAGAGAGATATTAACATCACCAATGTTCCCTCTAAGCCTCGCAGCTCTCTGCCAGTCCTGCGCAGCCCAGGACTGCCTTTTTCAATGTTAAATTTCGCGCATGCACGAAACTGAATGGGCCGTGCAGCCCCTTTGTGCTGCACACCCCCAAAAAATTAGGGGGAACATTGAACCTCACTGCTTGATTTTTTTTTTTACAGGGTTATGGGAAGAAACTTAGTTTTACTTTAAAGCAAGGATTAACAAGTGGGGAGAGGGAGGGAAGAATTCATGGTAGAATAAACACATATGGTCTCTAGATTGAGGGGGCTTGATGGGCTGAATGGCCTTTTCTTACTCTTGAGTACTGCCATGGGATCCTCAATGTCCACCTGAACCGCCAAACGGAAACCTCAATCCAACTTCTCATCTGAAAGATCGCACTTTCAGCAAAGCATCACTCCCTCAGTGTACTGGAGTATCAATCTGGATTATTGTTCTTTGAACAAGCAACCTTCTGATCCTAACTGAAATAAACAAACACATCTGATCTACATTCTCACAACTTCAGCATTCTTTTGGAAATAAATGGGTGTGCTTTCCCCAGCATTATAACATTTTCAATAGTCGTTTAAAGGGACATGAGTCAGAAAAAATTGGTACTTGGCCAGTCAGAGGATTTATCGCATTTCTTTACATTTTTTTGACATCCAAATTGTTTTCTTTACAATTAGTAGAGCTCTGTTTTGAAAGTAATACAATGCAGTTTTTAAAAAAGCTTGTGGTGTTTTGCGTTGGGGTGGGATGGCGTGAGGGAGGAAAAAATGTAAGTTGGGGTTAAAAAAGAAGGAAAGAAATGACCCCCACATTAATGATACTGGTTACGGTTATACTGTGTCTTTTAGTTTGTGCATGCTGACTGGAACTGGCCAAAGGCATATCTTCACTGGTTCTGCCACGCTCGAAAAAGGTGATGAATCGAAGCATATTGCCACCCCGGCACAGCAGAAAGATGCAGACACAAAGGAAGCTGCTTCACCAGGGAAGAATGACTTGTTGAACCTAATTGGTGGTATGAAAGTAGAAGTCAGCACAAAGAAAAGGTTCCAGGCCTTGAGAATGCAGCGGTCAAAGGATCAAACAAATGTTCAGCCAGAAAGCATGGAGAGTGCAACCAGCATGTTTCAGAAGGCCACTGAAGAAATCAAAAGTCAATGGTAAAGTATGATTGATATTGGAAACTCATAAAAGACTATGAATTCAGAAGTGTCATTATATAACGGATGCTGCCTGGGTCTTATTTACACAATGACTAACAAATGTGTTGAAAGTTCAAAGTTGAAAAACTTTCTTCAAAGTGATTATATTTGTGTTTGCCTGGTGAAGGAGTACTGTAGTTGTGAGGTGACTAGGTTGAGATCAGACATGGAGATTTCTGAAGCCATGATATTATTTTGAACCATCTTAAAACATTTCAATATGTATAACTATATTTAGATGTTGGGATGGTTATGATTTGCCGTTTCATTGATCAAAATTTGGAGGAGAGTGACAGCAGCAAAATAAAATCTGCTCGCGGGCTGCAGCTCCCAAATTTATCTTGTGGGAAAAGTGCCATACTGGTGTTGCATTGCAATGGAGGCTGCAGTCATTGTTACTTCATGGTTCCGTGGGCACTGGCCTATGGTACGTCACCCGAGTGTAAGTCTAGACAAAGTGTTGGCAGGCTAGCGGTGGTTGAGGATATCGCAGCCGAGCCCAATCCTGTGCTCACTTGGTGTCCGTCCTTGCCCTTTCCACAAAGGTGACTCGATAGCTTTCAGGAGGCAGGAATCCTGGCTGACGTTTCCCTCCCTTGTTGGGATGCTGAGGCCAATTGTAGCACTTCAGCTGCTGTCCCAATTGAGATCAGGAACAGAATCTTTCAAGGCAAGAGGTTTGTACTAAAGGAGTAACATTTAAAGCTTTGGAAAGTTTATTTAGACAAATTGCTGCTGTAGTTTTTTGTGTCCCCTTAATCGTTACTAATTCTTTTTCATTTTTGTTAGCAAGGAGACATTAAATCCGGACCTTGTTGCAGCAGCTTCAGCAGTTGCATCTTCTATGCCCCATAATAAGAGACAGATTGAGTCAGAACTGCTTAAACAGCTCAGAAAGCATGAGGCGGAAACTGAAGCCCAGAAAAACGGAGGTGCCAGCAACATTGGGTAAGTTAGGGGTCAGTGACATAGTATTAGGCAGTTGTGCCTAGCTGTATAACTTGAAAATGGTCTGTGTATTTTTATCTTAATTAATTTAAATCTGTTGTTTTATTAATCTTTAGATTCCCACATGGTATTCCCTGCAGAGAGGTTAAACAAATGACCTGCTTCTAGGTTTCGCTGAATGTAAACTTAAATTAGCTACAAGGTAGTGTGACTGTGGCCTCTGACTTTAGCTACAAGGTAGTGTGACTGTGGCCTCTGACTTTAGCTACAAGGTAGTGTGACTGTGGCCTCTGACTTTAGCTACAAGGTAGTGTGACTGTGGCCTCTGACTTCCCATTTATATCAAAACAAACCCTTCCCCCTCTGTAGGAAAGCACAAAATCCAGACACATCCAAGACCAGAATTTGGGCTGGTGGGAAACTGTGGGCAGAGGGCCTGGCTTCTACCTCTCTATGGCATAGACTGTTGGTACAGCAGCCGTATTGCACTGCTCTGTATAATGGTTTAATTTATACAGTTGGATTTCTAAAGATCAACTGTTGAATAAAAGTTGTGATTGGCGTTTTAAATTTGATTTGTAAAAATAGTTTAAAAATTAAGTAGTAATCATTATATAATTATGAGGGGCCTGGATAGAGTGGATAAGAAGGACCTATTTCCATTAGCAGAGAGGTTAATAACCAGGGGGAATATATTTAAAGTAATTGGCAGAAGGATTAGAGGGGAGTTGAGGAGAACTTTCTTCACCCAGAGGGTGGTGGGGGTCTGGAACTCACTGCCTAAAAGGGTGGTAGAGGCAGAAACCCTCACTGCATTTAAAAAGTACTTGGATATGCACTTGAAGTGCCGTAACCTACAGGGCTACGGACCAAGAGCTGGAAAGTGGGATTAGGCTGGAGAGCTCTTTGTCGGCCGGCACAGACACAATGGGCCAAATGGCCTCCTTCTGTGCCGTAAATTTCTATGGTTCATGAAATGGCCATCCATTTTTGTGTAATTTGCAGCCATTTGTGCAGGTCACACGTTTATGACTGACAAATTTTAATGTGTTTATCTTCTTCCTTGCAATGTATCTTTCTATCTTAAATGAATTAAAATTAATATATTAACTTAAAAAAGACCCAGAATGTCTCTCTAGCTATAGTAATTCCAAGTCCTATCCTATTTCCCCGCTGGATTTGAGTGTTTTTGTCAGTAATAAGAGGATGAAAAATCAATTTTTACAGCAAAGAAGGTAAAATGTTAGGACTAAAATTATATGACGACTATAATTAAAATAAGATTAAAATTCTAAATAAAGAGGCAGGATAAAACCAAAATTATTTCCAGGAATTAAAAAAAAAATCATTGGTTGGTAGTTCACAACTTCTGTAACAGATGTTGAAAATTTAAACAAAGAAAGACTTATTGTTCGAGTACAATTTATTTCTTGTGTCTTTGTGAGCTGTGACCGAAATGAAACTATGAAAGGAATAGAACAAAAACTATGGAAAGCATAAACAGAATATTTGACAATTTTTGTTCCAGGAGTGAAATGCAGATTGCACTGAATAGGAATAAAGTTTGGGAACAAAAGAGTAGTCTAAATTTCACCTGAAGAATATAATTAAATCAAGACTAAAATTAGAAATAGAGACAAGATCAAAACTGAAACTACTTCTAGGACTAAAGCAATGCTGCTAGTTTTCATACATTTTACTGTAAAATAGTTGCAGTTGGGACTGCAAAATATACTTCTATTTAAAAAAAAAACCTTTTATTCCATTTAAGATATGGTGCAGCACATTGGAACTTTCACAGGCTGTGCTAGAGTGGTAGTTTGCAGGCCAGCAGCTACATGTTAGCATAGTGAGTTATTACTTTGGTGTGCTGCAATGGGAAAGTACAAGGATGGGCCAAGAAATGAAAAGAGTAAATGTTCTTGCACATCTTTTATTGGCCACATAGAATAGTATCACCAAAAGCCATGAAAACTGGTCCCCACTTGCTTCCTTGGTCTAGGTTGATGTCTGATGTTGGGAGATCCAAGAAAGAGGTAAACGAAAAGATAGAGTACATTAAAAAAAAGAGAATTTGACTAGGTAACATGATGACACTAAGCATTGGAACACGAATGGTCAGCGTTTGGGAGAACATAGGTTTGATTCCTCCATTCTGTCCAATCTGAGCTGTGCTGGACAGGGAAGTAACAGAAGCTGCGATGGAAAAATCAGATTGGCGTATCCCATCTGTGTGGCAACTTGTATCTCCTATTGACAATGGGAGGGACATTTTGATGTCTGGAAGCAGATTGCCTCTCCTCTCAATAGTACAGGCTGTGTCCAGACAGACTTGAGAGTTTGAGATAAATTATGCATTGAAAAAAATGGCGAACATTCCAACATACAAAATATTTAGGCTTGGTGAAGTTTAGCTACTTTTCATCGTGAATGATGATTGACCCAGAGGATATTTTTTTAAAGTGAAAGTTTGAGTGATACTGATCTGTTGCCAGTAGATGTCCCTGTTTACAGAGTGTGAGAGGCATTTAGTTAAAGTAAAATGGTACAATATCCATGAATTGTACCTTATAGCAGCTCTGACATTTTCAGACTTTTTTTTATCGTTTCTTTCCCTAAAGCCTGAATTGTAATTGATTTGTCGTTTTTACCTTCCGTTGCCATAACTACAAAAGATACAGGAATAAGGTGGGGCATTCTGTGAATAAGCATTCTGTATTCTGCAGAGAAAATGGTGTCAGCACTAAAAGTTTTATAAAAGTTGTTTTAGACATATATTGATTGTCTCAACAAATTGCACGAAATATGATTTATTTTAACATTGCAAACTGGTGGTAACTGAGTAAATCCAAATATTTAGCAAAGTCAAGATCTGTGATAAACTCTGAATTGTCATTATTTAAAAAATTGCATAATATACATTCATTAGATCAGATACAGTAATTCACTCATGCAAACTGTCGATCACTTGAATCAAAGTTTGCTTCAAATCTGACAAAAGATTTGTCAAGTTTGCTTAAAGACGGGTAAAATTCCGTGCTGATTTTCACTAAGACCAGAGCAAATGTGACGATTTAAAGAAAAAATAAACTAGCACAAAGCTACATAAAATAATTAGCAGCTTTTTATTTTGTTTATAGTGATTCAGGTTACTTATTAAAGCAGAGTCCATTTTGACATATGCTGAATACAATCTCTAGTATGTTACTGATGGTTCAGTTGAAGATCAGTTATGAGTACCTCAGTACATAATGCCATGACCTGATTCATTTGACCATCTGCCACCAATAGTACACTCAAAAACAACAACTAGATAGCTAATCCTAGTCAGACCAGATTGTAGTGTCTTAAAATGATGTGAAGGAGCAAATTAGTACATCCGACCTGAAAGACCTCTAAAGAGCAGAGGTTTTTTTTCTAGATGTCAGTGCATCCAAAAGCTGCCTCTGATGATGTGTTAGTTCTAGCTGTCCGCTTCCTTAAAAAAATTATGTTCTGAGAGCCATTTTATTTGCTTATTATCTTGCACTCTATTATATGATGAAAAATAATTTAAAAAACATGCATGCACTTTCTAAAATTATAAATAAAACTTCCACGTGGCATATATTAGTTCAGCAGAAATTTCCAGCAGTGTTTTGGTCCTTGTGGATGCTTGTGAGGTCCTCGGTGTGATGTAGTTTATTGACATGCTGGTTGGGCCGAGTCACCTGTTTCCATGTTGTAACTTCTATGTATTTCTACGTAAAAGGGAAGGAAAGTTTAGTGGGAGTTTTTGTTCAAGGTACTCTGCAGTTTTGTAGAAGAAAATCTTACCCTCAGTTGAATTTAATTTTTTTTTTAAAAAGGGAGTCTTCCTTCTTGCTGGGCCACTCCAGTGACATCAGCAAAGGGGCGCGTACTAGAGAGGCTCAATAGGAAACAGTAGCAGCGGTGGCCTGGGACTTTAGACTGGCCCACGAGCCAGTGCAGAACTACAGAACCCTGGGAAGCAATACTAATGGCTGGGGCTTCAGACTTCCCAGCCTGTACATAGTTTCCTGGGTTCGGTAGCTCTTGGGGTGGTCCGAAGTTGCAACCCTGCCGGTTACTATCAAACCACTTTGGCACACTCCCTGTTCTTAAAAGTCACGCTTTTTTTAAAAAAAAAGCCAATTAAAATTCAAACAAGGACAATATTTTCTTCTATAAAATGCAGGTGTATTTGAACAAAGAATATTCTCCTAGGCTTTCTGATCTCTTTGATCATAAAGAAGAAAGAAAGAACTTGCATTTATATAACGACCTCAGGATGTCCCAAAGCACTTCCCAGCCAATGAATTACTTTTGAAGTATGGTCTCTGTTCTAATGTAGGGAGAGGCAGCAGCTAATTTGCGCACAGCAAGACCCCACAAAGTGTAATGAGATAAATGACAATTAAATTGTTTTAGTGGTGTTGTTAGAGGGATTAAATATTGGCCAGGACACCAGGAAACTCCTCTGCTCTTCTTCGAATAATGCTTTATGTGCACCCAAGAGAGCAGACGGAACCTCGGTTTAACGTCTCATCCGAAAGATGGCACCTCTGACAGTGCGATACTCCCTCAGTACTGCACTGTAGTGTCAGCCGTGAATATGTGATAAAATCCTCGAGTGGGGCTTGAACCCACAACCTTCTGACTCAGGAGGTGAGAGCGCTACCAACTGAGCCAAGGCTGACGCCTAAATCAACACTTTCCACTGTACTTCCTCTGCAAGAACACTACACCACTGTTACTAATGAATAGATCTTAGGGTTGGCCTTGGTAAATATAGAACTCTCAAAATAATTTTATTTTTAGGAACATCACTAAGCCTGTGTTTAAAAACAAATGTAGAAAAGCCCCCAATAGGACCCAGCTAGCCCTGAAGTAGTTAAACTTCCAAATGTTCGGAATATTTCAACATCTTCAGGAAATTATTGTTTTCGTCACTGGCTAGTTAATTTGTATGTGGAAATGTTATCAACCTATGCTTGGGTTCACAATCTTATGACAATCCAGCAGCAGAAAGTAAGAAGAAGCTGAATGAAGGAATGTCCACTCAGAATGAAGCGCTGACAACCTTTTGCCGGTTATGCTATTTTTACAGTTTCAGATTACTACAAATTTTCTGCTTGAATGGATTGTAAAGAATAAGAAACCCCATAGCTTCAGTTGAGCTCCAACATCAAAACAAAGGAAACACTTGGTACCTTCTGAGTATCAGTTCCTGGGAAGCAAACCCAGTTCAGATGTTTCTGAAACTTCGTAGCAGTATTTAAAAAAAAATAAAAAATTTGCCACAGAGCAAATTTTCTGCAACTCAGAACTGTAACGGTTGCATTCACTGTTTATTGCTCAACACTGTTAACAGGCTGTTCAAAAGAAGGGCACTGTCTTTGTCTAGATATGTTTGGCAGAATTTTTCATTTGTTTAGAAGCACAGTACGGTTGCATATCAAAGCATGACATTGTGCCACTTGTATGTATCGCCACAATTTTAAAAAGACCACCGTGCTTTTTCAATTTGTCTCTTTCTGTAATAATAATAAAGACCTCATTGGCAGCCTTGGTCCAAACATGGACAAAGCAGCTGAATTCCAGAGGTGAGGTGAGAGTGACTGGCCCTTGACATCAAGGCAGCATTTGACCGAGTCTGGCAACAAGGAGCCCTAGTAAAACTGAAGTCAATGGGAGTCAGGGGGAAAATGCTCCACTGGCTGGAGTCATACCTAGCACAAAGAAAGATGGTTGTGGTGGTTGAAGGTCAATCATCACAGCCCCAGGACATCGCTGCAGGAGTTCCTCAGGGCAATGTCCTAGGCCCAACCATCTTCAGCTGCTTCATCAATGACCTTCCCTCCAACATAAGGTCAGAAATGGGGATGTTCGCTGATGACTGCACAGTGTTCAGCGCCATTCCCAACTCCACAGATAATGAAGCAGTTCATGCCCGCATGCAACAAGACCTGGACGACGTTCAGGCTTGGGCTGATAAGTGGCAGGTAACATTCGCGCCACAGAAGTGCCAGGTAATGACTATCTCCAACAAGCGAGAGTCTAACCACATCCCTTTGACATTCAATGGCATTACCATCGCCGAATCCCCCACTATCAACATCCTGGGAGTCACCATTAACCAGAAACTTAACTGGACCAGCCACATAAATATTGTGGCAACAAGAGCAGGTCAGAGGCTAGGTATTCTGCGGCGAGTGTCTCATCTCCTGACTCCCCAAAGCCTTTCCACCATCTACAAGGCACAAGTAAGGAGTGTGATGGAATACTCTCCACTTGCCTGGATGAGTGCAGCTCCAACAACATTCAAGAAGCTCGACACCATCCAGGACAAAGCAGCCCACTTGATTGGCACCCCATCCACCACCTTAAACATTCACTCCCTCCACCACCGGCGTACCGTGGCTGCAGTGTGTACCATCTACAAGATGCACTGCAACAACTCGCCAAGGCTTCTTCGGCAGCACCTCCCAAACCCGCGACCTCTTCCACCTAGAAGGACAAGGGCAGCAGGCGCATGGGAATACCACCACCTCCAAGTTCCCCTCCAAGTCACACACCATCCTGACTTAGAAGGGCAACTAGGGATGGGCAATAAATGCTGGCATTGCCAGCGACGCCCTGATCCCATAAACAAAAAAAAATTGCTTTCCACGAAACTGTGTTGCATGCCAGATTTGTATAAAATCAGGAGTTTATTCCCCTAATGTCAACGTAGCAGAGGTTGCTTTGGCGTTGTGTGTATTTTAACAGCGACACAGAATTCTGGCAACCTGTTCAATTTGTTTGTTTTTCTGTTGTCATTCAAATCTTGGAATTAGGTAAGTTCTGTGGAAATAGCAAATCGATTTCCTTGGGATCAGTAGTAAAGCTGCTTAACTCTTTTTGTTGACCCTAGTTGTTAATTGCTTGCAAGAATTGTGTAATTTGCATTTGTAAAACCTAAACACTCAAATTGCAGTCTGCAGGACTGAAATAAGCAAATGGAGTACTATCTTATCTGGATTTGTTGAAACAGTATATAAATCTTGTGTTTGAATTATGTTGATTTCAGTAATATTATTGCGAACATGAAGATCGGGAAACGTCCTGGTGCACGGGCTGGGTCAAGACCTGCTAATCAAATCCGCTTTGATGAAGATGGGCAAGGATATGTTCCTGACCGAGGTGTTACTAGTGAATTTAATGCAATGAGGAAGAGGTAATGTGACTGGTCTTTGTGAAACATGCAGATAGTTGAGAGAAATGTTTTTTGTTGATTTTAAAAAGGGAATGGTGCTGCCAGCAGATCTTAGTATAAAGATGATGGTTACCTGCAGATCCTTAGTTTTACATAATTATTTGTAATAGTTTTTTTAATGACTTAAAAAAATGTAAACAGGGCTTTTCCATGAAACCTTGCAAACATCTATTTTGGGCAGTTGTATTGGGGTGATGATCTTAGAGTCCTTTTTCCTCTAATCTCCAGAAAGTGGGTCAGGGGAGAGTGTCTTATTGCCGGGGGTGGGGCGGGGAAGAGATGAAAATGGAGCACTTCATACTATTTTTTGATCAAATTATCAAATCTGCAGTAGAATCTGTACAAAAAAAACGCCATCAACTGAGTCCTGCTGCATACTGGGTGGGAGAAAGCATTCTGGGGATGAGTGGTTCTAGATCAGTGCCTAAATTGATCTGAAATGCTGCCCCACTGAAGTTAATATACAGGAACAGGAGTCGGCCATTAAGCCCCTTGAGCTCGTTCTGCCATTCAGTTAGTTCATGGCTGACCGTTACGTCAGCTCCATTTACCTGCCTTTGATCCATATCCCTTGATACCCTTACCTAATAAAAATCTGTCGATCTCAGTCTGGAAAATTTCAGTTGACTCCCCAGCAGCCCCCTTTAGGACAAAGAACTCCAGATTTCCAATACCCTTTGTGTGAAAAAGTGCTTCCTGATTTCCCTCCTGAAAGGCCTAGCTTCTCTATCTACTCTATCAAATCCTTTTATCACTTTAAATACCTCAGTGAGATCGCCCCTCAACTTTCTAAACTCAAGGAACTACAAGCCAAGTTTATGCAACCTGTCCTCATGATTTAACCCATTAATTCACGGTATTTTGGTGAATCTGCGCTGTATCCACTTCAAGGCCAATATATCCTTCCTGAGGCGCAGTGCCCAAAGCTGAATGCAATGCTCCAGATGGGGTACAAACAAGCTCATTCTGCATGCCGCATTGGCTGAGTGGTAGCAGCTTGCCTCTGAGTCAGAAGGTCTTGGGTTCAAGTCCCACTCCAGCGACTTGAGAATATAATCTAAGCTGGCATTTCAGTGCAGCACTGAGGGAGTACTGCACTGTAGGAAGAGCATTATTTCAAATGAGATGTCTGCCCTCTCAGATGGATGTAAAAGTTCCCATAACACTGTTCAAAGGAGAGCAGGTGTGTTCTCCAGATGTCTTGGCCAACAAGTATTCCTCAACCAACACCATTAAAACATGACCTGCTGTGCACAAATTTGCTGCTGCATTTGCCTACATTACAACACTGTCTACACTTTAAAACGGTACCCCTCCAGGGCCAATATATCCTTCCTGAGGTGCAGTACCCAAAACTGAATGCAGTCACTCAGATGGGGTACAAACAAACCCAACCATCACCATTAAAACATGACCTGCTGTGCACAAATTAGCTGCTGCATTTCCCTACATTACAACATTGACTACACTTCAAAGCTACTTCATTGTGAAGAACTTTGGGATATCCTGAGAATCGGAACATTGGGATATCCTGAGAATCGGAACATTGGGATATCCTGAGAATCGGAACTTTGGGATATCCTGAGAATGTGAAAGGCACTAAATGCTAGTTCTTTCTTTCTCCCTGTAATTTTTGTCATTCGAGCAACTGGAAATGGTAGGAGACCCAAAGGGTAAATTTCTAGAGGTAGCAAACTTAAGAAGTGACATGTATTATGCTTTTAAGACAATATGCTGGGAACTACTTTGAACAAAGTACTCTACCTACATTTTTCTTAAGATCCATTTCAGCTGTATATTGTAGTGGTTTTTACAGAAGCATTGCTGGATCAGTGGTGCTAGTGAGTGATTTATATATGAAATAACTTTCTTGCTCTTTCATGCAAGCTAGACTACTAAATATGAAAAATTTATAGCATTCTCTATTTTCTCTATCTAGGAAGGGACTATTTACTGGGAAGAAGTTAAACATTTTTCCTGTACACACTGGTGAATCAGAAACTGTACCTGAAACTGGTTAGTTGCACTTTTCTTGGACTATCTTTCATACTTATTTTAACAATGCTTGATCATTATTTAAAATGAAATGTTTGAGTTTGAATGGTGAGATGCCATCAAGCTCACATTCCTTTGTGCCGAATCATGTTGCCACTGTTGAATCTGTTGCAACTCCTCTTCAGCTGTTTAATGAGTAAGTATACTTAGCTGCTATGGTGGAACTCTCAGACAAACGCAGCTGCTCAACTTGTCTATTATTTATGCATCAGGAAAAATTCTTTCTGAATTGCTCTTCCTTACCCCATTTATAAGTTGCTCGTCAATATGCTGTTGGCTGCCTGTGTTCCAGATTCACCCTACAGTGAGGCGCAGAACAGAGAGATTAGTGTCTGCTCAAGATTTTCTTGTAACTGATGTTGGGGTGGGGAGGGAGGAAAGCTCTCGGCTCTGTATGTGCAGCAGTATGAATATTGTATTGCTGGCCTGTTTGGCCAGTAGAGAACTCGGCTAACCTGAAGCCAGACCAAACCTGCAACCATGGCGTCCAATGCAAATGGCCTTTTAAGTTCATCGTCTGTGATGCCGCCTATAAAATAAATGGGGCATGAGTGAAGTGACCCAGTACGTTTGCACAAATCTCCGTTTCAATTCCTCATACCATAGTTAATGTGGTTTCTCAGAATTGAAGGATAGTTGGCAGAAGGTAGATAAGCCCTTTTTAAGTGTCTGCTGATAATTGAACACTACTTCATTCTCGACAATGGAGATTTCTTTTAAGTACTGGTGGCAAACTTTAAATTAATGGGTAAAAATGATTGGTGTTCCTATTATCATCGAGAGAATGTAAATCAGGGAATTTGCCCTTCCCATAGCAATATTGTGTCCTTGCCAACGATTTCATCCCCCTCCCTGTCACTGTCTCAGATTGAAGCAAACGGTTTACAACCTTATCGTCCTATTCAAATCACAAAGAGTGTCTACTTCCACCTCTGAAATATCACCTGTCTCTGCCACGACCTCAACTCATTTGCTGCTGAAACTATCATCCCTTTGCCAGCTCCAAGGTTGATTCCAATGCTCTCCTGGCCAGCATCCCATCCATCCTCCTTACTTTGTAATCCAGCTCAACCAAAACTCTGCTGCCTATATACTATCCCACACCAAGTCCCACTCGCCCATCACTCTTATCTTTGCTGACTTACATTGGCTCCTAGTCCCCCCAACACCTCCAATTTAAAATTCTTATGCATAAGAGGCCAGAGTTGGAGGAATGCAGAGTTCTCGGAGGGTTGTAGGGCTGGAGGAGGTGTCAGAGATAGGGAGGGGCGAAGCCATGGAGGGATTTGAACACAAGGATGAGAATTTTAAAATCGAGGCGTTGATGGATTAGGAGCCAGTGTAGGTCAGCGAGCACAGGATTGATGGGTGAACGGGACTTGGTGCGAGTTAGGGTACGGGCAGCAGATTGTTGGATGAACTTAAGTTTATGGAGGGTGGAAGATGGGAGGCCGGCCAGGAGAGCGTTGCAATAGTCGAGTCTGGGGGTAATAAAAGATGGATGAGGGTTTCAGCAGCTGATGGGACGAAGATGGGCGATATTATGGAATGGACTATATCGTGGATTGTTTCATAATTATAGGACTGATTAGCTTTGATCCTCTCCCTGGATATTTAATATTTAACTATTTTAACTTTTTTTGAAAGCTGCAGTATTTACTAATCATGGCTATCCAAATTATAGAAAAATATCATTAATACCATTTACCTTCTAACAGCCAATAAAACCAATTTTTATTCGTAGGAGAAACAAAACCAAACCACAAAGAATGAATGTTGTAGTTTGCCTGTTTAGCTGTTTGGGTTGGTACCACAGGCACAGAATTCTGCTACTCTCTTCCCCAATTACTACCCCTAGATTACCCTGCAAGTCAAATGCAATAACTTGCTATTTGTTAAAATAATGTTGCACCTTCTAACATGGCTGCATAATAAATGTAAAAATAAAGGTAAATGTTTTATTGCTAATTGTCTCCAAGTTAGAGAGTGGTGTCTGTGTCTGTATAACAATTTGATGAAATTACATTTTTAATAGTGTCACTGCCATCACTATGGGATACAGAGCTGGCCAATCAAATAGCAGCTGTTACTGAACAATTGCCTCGAAATGGGTTTGAAGAGATGATCCAGTGGACAAAGGAAGGAAAACTCAGGCAGTTTCCTGTTAACAATGAGGCTGGTACGTTTTATTTTAAAAGGATTACAATGAGAGTTATGGTTGACCAAGTGTTCACCTCAATGTTATAAATTAATTTGAGTGGTAAATAATATTTGCTTGTGTCAAATAGCTAACTAGTTTTTAAATTCATGGTGGTATTTCAGGACTGGAAGGAGAGGAAGGTGTGGAATTTCATGAACACATATTTCTGGAGAAGCACTTGCATGGATTCCCAGAGCAAGGACCAATACGCCATTTTGTAGAGCTAGTCATCAATGGTTTATGTAAGAATCCGTACTTAACAGTGCAACAAAAAATCGAACACATTGATTGGTTTCGCCAGTATTTCCATGAAAAAGAAGACATTCTGAAGGAAAGTGAAGTGTATATTAACTGAGCTTGGTATTGTATAGAACCACAAATCTGCACAGCGGGATTACTTTTACTTTTTATGACACAATAAATGTACAGGTATCGACTCTTGTGTAACTCCTATTATGCTGTAAGCTGGTTACCATAACTCTGTCCTTTCCAGCTGAGTATTTCCATCCATAAATGTGTATAAAAGTTCGTATTGTAGTCCTGGGGTTGAAAATAAATGAAAGAAGTTGGATTTATATAGCACGTTTCACAACCTCAGGATGTCCCAGAGTGCTTCACAGCCAGTGAAGTACTTTTGCAGTGGTGTCACTGTTCTATGTAGGAAAATAAATACAAAGAATATCTCATTATGAATTTGCATGTACTCTTATTCATCTGACATACTTCAGTGAAGTATTATCATAAAAACTACAGTCACATTTTTATGTGAGCCTAGCTATATCTATTTTAAAAACGTACAATTTTTTTTTTAAAAACACAGCAAATTGTCTGTTAGTTTACCATTAATTGATTTTTTTTTTTGAAAATTGAAAGCTTTGAAGCAAAGTGTTTTCCATGGTTAACAGGGAAGGAAAGGGTACTTTCGAGTGCAACCCTTAACTGTGAATGTTAAATTTTTTTAAATCTCATTTTTTCCAATTGTGGTCCGTTTTATACCAAAGCCCTCCATTCGAGATGATAAGACGGTCTGGGTTATGGATTTCTCTCTGACCAATAACAAAAGGTCTGATTTAAATAGAGCAACCTGACAATATCTGTTTCTTTTCTCCCCATCTTAGGGGGCAGAGTACCTTGGGAAACATGATTTGAAGCTAACTTTGGAGAATGTTGTGTTAACCACTTGTTTTAGTTTCTTGGGGGAGCTATTTAGAACAAATATGTTTAGTAGCAATAACTGGTGCACAATGAGTGAATCTGGACTTGCACTATGTTCATACAGAAGGATTGAAACAACTTTACCCATCTCCAGAGAGTTGTATTTTAGATTAATATGGAGCGATTGTAGAATCATATTAGGCATTATGGAAATCACTATCTTATGCAACTACTGTATAACGCTGTAATGATCCACTGCCTTAACAGTAATTATTCAGTACCTCTATTTCACTGTTCCAAAATAAGTAAATACTGTTATTATTTTCTTCGCCTTATAAAAAGCCAGCACATAATGAAATATTACGGTGTGCCATTACAACAATAATCTGTTAGCATGGTGTTCTCTATACTATTGAGGCATTATAATTAAAAGAAATTCAACTAGTTTTTAAAAATCAATTTTTGAGGACTTACAAGCAGACATTTTGCTAAGTGTTGAGCACTATTCTGCCTACTGGTGGAGACATTCAGCTCACAATTTTTCATCAGGATACAGTTACTTGCCTTGACACAGGATGAGATTGGGAATTCACCACATCGGAAAGCATTGGTGAAAATGGTATGCTGCCATTCCAAGGTATGGCATTGTATTGTCACATGGACACTATTGGTTTTAATTTCATGCATGTAGATTTTCGAAATAAAAGAAGATCCGGAGACCTAATAGAGGTATTCAAAATTATGAGGGGTTTTGATAGAGCAAGCAGGGAGAAACTGTTTCCTCTGGCAAGTGGGTCGGTAACCAGAGGTCATAGATTTAAAATAATTGGCAAAAGAACTAGAGGAGAAATGAGGAGAAATTTCTTCACACAGAGGGTTGTTAAGATCTGGAACACACTACCTGAAAGTGGTGGAATCAGATTCCATAGTAACTTTCAATGGACAATTGGACATTTCCTTGAAGAGGACTAATTTTCAGGGTTATGGGGAAAATGCTGGGGAGTGGGACTAATTGGACAGCTCTTTCAAAGAGCCCGCACAGGCACGACGGGCCGAATGTATACTATTTAAAAAAAATCTTAACTCCATAATATGTGGATAAATAAAATGTCAAGTTAATATAATGATGTTTCTCCCCCAGACCATGCACTGACTGACTGGCAGAGGAACTACTCTTAATCTTCCATCTGTGTTGGCTGAATCATGGGATGTGAGGAAGAAAGGCCCTGGGGTGACCCTCCTATGACATTCTTTCCCTCTCTAGCTTCACAAAGTGAATTTTGTTTTGGAGTACAGCCTGACACCTAGCAATGTGATGGATCACAAGCAGGCACTAGTGTCTCAACACCTTGTGGGGCTGTGCATTGGTGCTGCAACTTGCATGCCGCCTAGATGCTTAGATTGTGTTTCCTTGTTTAAGTTAATATAATCCTCATAATAGTACTCACCACATGGTGGTGCTACAGTCTTTGATGAAATATTTTGGGTGAATGGGCTATAGAGGTGATGTATGTGCTTAGATACACTTTAGTTGAAATTAATTTTACTGTAGATTGATGAATATGCAATTCGAGAAAGAATAAGTGGAGAAGAATTTTAATTCATGCCACTTTTTAGCTCGATTGCAGCAATACTATAATGTGTAAGCTTAGAATAATATAACAATTTGTATTTCAACAGCACTTCTCACATACAGAAAGACATCTTAAAACACCGTACAGGATATGGGCCAAAACAAAAATAAATCAAGTATATAGCCTGTTACTTCGAGCTAGTTATTTTTCTCTTTCAGCATAAACAATTAGACACTTAAATTCCACAGGAGTCGAATCTTTACTTTAAGATACCAGGGTGAAGGGGCAGGCTCATAATGCAGGACATCATCAAAGATGAAAAAAAGTAAAAGAGGAGGCAAATCCTTCATCATCGTTGTCAAAATCCTGCAATTCCTTACCTACCACCACCTTAAGAGCACCACCAACGGTTAAAGAAGGCCAGCCACCTTCTCTGCGGAGGCAACTAGGAATGGGCGATATATGTGACCTTGCCAGGGTCGCCCATATCCTGAGAACAAATCACATTTGACATTTAGGGTTGTAGGAGAGAAAAAAGACTCGAAGAAGTAAGGGATTCTACAGCTTTGATGACCTGCGAAAGAATGAGTTGGAGTAGGAGCGTGCACAATGAGTCTTGATTTTAACACAGTCCGGATGCAGAGAGAAGGGAGATCATATGTTATGGCTGTCACAAATTGTGAAATATGCCATTTTATTAGCATATCCAAATCAGGGTTAAAGGCAGGTGAGTATTCTCTTTACTTCAAAGGAAATTGGTCTTTGTTCTTGAAAAAATAGGTTAGTTAATTAGATGAATGCGCTAAGTGTAAATGTCAGCTCCAATGTTTTGCAAGTGTTAATGAGAAGATACCTCTAAATTGGGCCCAGCCATTCAGACTCCTGTGGTTTAGTTGTGGTTGCATGTTGAAACTTAGTAGCTGGCATGCATGAAAGTGGCCTTGGACTGTTAAAAAGCTACAAAATATTATTCATCTTCTGTCCTTCAAAGAAATTAAGATAAAAGCAGCATCTGCCAACAGATTCTTTGTTTTTTGCTGTATTCTGAAGACTTTTCAGATAAAACACCTTTGTAAAGGTGCTGCTTAAATATAGTATGGAAAACTCTCTACCTGAGGGATACCGCTTGATGACACTTAAGGGGCATGAGAAGATTAAACTGTTAATATTCATTGCCAGTACTCAAGATTTTGTTTTATTTCAAGAGCTTGTTCGAACTGCTGGAGAAAAGCAACAACAACTAGCATTTAGATTGGCCCGGATTTTGCGGTCAGCGGTGAATGATCAGTGCTCGCCGTTCATTAAGCCTCCAGCTGCCCACAGACTTCATGCGCTTTTTGCGTGGCAACTTAGTGATCAGGAGTCCGATACAGCGCGGCGCCCTCTACAGGGGATCTGGGACCTGTGGAGAGCAACAGGGCAAGCAACAGCGTGTCTCTTCATCCAATTAGATTGAAGAATCCTTAGAGGCACGCAGAGTCTAAACCAGGAAGTGTCAGTTGGAATATTCAATTCAATGTAAATTCATGTACAGAAAGTGAAATAAAAAGAGGGAAAGAAAGATGGGATTGAGAGAGATAAGAGACAAAGAGAAAGTAAAATCTCCAACAATAATTAAAATCTGAAGGAGTCATAGAGTTATACAGCACAGAAAGAGGCCCTTCGTGTCTGCGCCGGCCATCAAGCCCTGTCTATTCTAATCCCATTTTCCAGCACTTGGTCCGTAGCCTTGTATGCTATGGCGTTTCAAGTGCTTATCTAAATGCTTCTTGAATGTTTGAGGGTTCGTGCCTCTACCACCCTTTCAGGCAGTGAGTTCCAGATTCCAACCACCCTCTGGGTGAAAAAGTTTTTCCTCAAATCCCCTCTAAACCTCCTGCCCCTTACCTTGAAACTATGCCCCCTGGTTATTGACCCCTCTACTAAGGGGAAAAGTTCCTTTCTATCTACCCTATCTATGCCCCTCATAATTTTGTACACCTCAATCAGGTCCCCCCTCAGCCTTCCCTGCTCTAAGGAAAACAACACCAGCCTGTCCAGTCTCTCTTCATAGCTGAAGCGCTTCAGCCCAGGTAATATCCTGGTGAATCTCCTCTGCACCCTCTCCAATGCAATCACATCCTTCCTATAGTGTGGCGACCAGAACTGCACACAGTATTCCAGCTGTGGCCTAACTAGCGTTTTGTGCAGCTCCATCATAACCTCCCTGCTCTTATATTCTATGCCTCAGCCAATGAAGGCAAGTATCCCATATGCCTTCTTAACCACCTTATCTACCTGTCCTGCTGCCTTCAGGGATCTATGTACATGCACACCAAGGTCCCTCTGATCCTCTGTCCTTCCTAGGGTCCTACCATTCATTGTATATTCCCTTGCCTTGTTAGTCCTCCCAAAATGCATCACCTCACACTTTTCAGGGTTAAATTCCATTTGCCACTGCTCTGCCCATCTAACCAACCCATCTATATCCTCCTGTAGCCTGAGACTTCCCTCCTCGCTATTTACCACCCCACCAATTTTTGTGTCATCTGCGAACTCACTGATCATACCTCCTATATTCATATTTAAATCATTAATGTACACTACAAACAGCAAAGGACCTAGCACCGATCCCTGCGGTACACCACTGGATACAGGCTTCCAGTCACAAAAACAACCTTCGACCATCACCCTCTGCCTCCTGCCACTAAGCCAATTTTGGATCCAATGTGACAAGTTGCCCTGGATCCCATGGGCTCTTACTTTCTTGACCAGTCTCCCATGCGGGACTTTGTCAAAAGCCTTACTGAAGTCCATGTAGACCACATCAACTGCACTACCCTCATCCACACACCTAGTCACCCCCTCTCAAAATTCAATCAAATTGGTCAGACATGATCTCCCCCTGACAAAGCCATGCTGACTATCCTTGATTAATCCTTGCCTCTCCAAGTAGATACTAATTCTGTCCCTCAGAATTTTTTCCAATAATTTCCCCACCACTGATGTTAGGCTCACTGGCCTGTAATTCCCTGGTTTATCCCTACTACCCTTCTTGAATAATGGTACTACGTTAGCTGTTCTCCAGTCCTCTGGCACCTCCCCTGTGGCCAGAGAGGTTCTGAAAATTTGTGTCAGAGCCCCTGCAATCTCCTCCCTTGCCTCACACAGCAGCCTGGGATACATCTCGTCTGGGCCTGGGGATTTATCCACTTTTAAGCCCGCTAAAACCGCTAGTACCTCCTCCCTCTCAATACTAATTTGTTCAAGTATATCACAATCCCCCTGCCTGATTTCTATGCCTACATCGTCCTTCTCCATAGTGAACACAGATGCAGAATATTCATTTAAAACCTCACCTACATCTTCTGGCTCTACACACACATTGCCACTTTGGTCTCTAATGGGCCCTACTCTTTCCCTGGTTACTCTCTTACCCTTAATATACTTATAAAACACCTTGGGATTTTCCTTTATTTTGCCCGCCAGTGAATGAGACTCCACAGTTGTAAAAGTAAATTTTCAATGCCAGAGAGGTTGTTTGGGCATAATTAAGACTTACCATGCCATTAAAAGTTCACACACTTGAATGGACAAGTCCTAACTTTTTCTGGCATGTTTAGTGGGTATCTAATGGGCAAGTACCACAACATCACAACCTTCATGTGTTTGAATGCCGATTTTCTCAGTGAAGTACCGTTGTAGCGAAGCTTGTGGCATAGCAGGGCAAATCGGATAGCAACTTCCTGATTTCTGCGTTTAATTATGCACGTGCAGACGTCAGAAGCTGCTGTCCGATTTACTCCATAATAACGGTGAGCGCTGATAGCCTCACTGTTATTCCTACCACAAAATCCGGGTCAATATGTCTTTAACGTAGAAAATGTTCCAAGGTGCTTCGTAGAGATGTGATCAAGACAACAATGGATGCGTTCCTGGTCAGTGAGTTTTAGGGGACATTTCAGTTATGAATAATGTAGGAGGATCCAAAAAAGTGAGAGATTTCCTTAAAAGCCAAAATAAGCAGGAAGGGCCATCTTGCTTCCCATCACTAGTGCAAATCCTGTATACAGCTGTAATTCCAAAATAAATCCATTATTTTTTCCCTTTCTCTCTCCTCGGGGGTATTAATTCCTTACTATGGTAGGGTTACACAGATGCTCTCTGATATTGTGCCTATTTGGCCATTATTCATGGGTGAGCTTTGATACTGAACAATAGCAGGCTATTCAACCACAGGTTAGATCACAGCCAAAACTTGTTCTGTTCTCATCTGATATCCTCACATGCATATTCCCACCACCCTTCCCTAAGGGTGCTGAGGTTGCCTCTCATACTTGTACCATCACCCCAGCTGAAATCAGCTATCTTGGTACAGACCAGGGATTGAACTTGGGATAGTCAGGACTTTATACTCACTGGATAAACACTGAGTCATCAGAAGAGCTTTGACTGATCATTTTCAAGGACTGAATTTTCTTTGCAGTTTATGATATATTGAGCCAAGTCAAAACAAATAGAATCATGGCCCATAATTTGCTGTCAAAATAATGGCAAGGCTGATAGCGCTCGCTATTATTTATACGTAAATGCTACAGCAACTTCAGGCAAGGGCAGATGTGTGGTTAAATCCAAAAGTTGCTCTCTGCGGTTAGCTTCGTGAAAATGGCACCTTGCTGTCTGGCTCACCTTTGAAATGCATCGAACTGCGTGGAGTTGCTGCACTTGCACGGTAGATACAAACAAAACCCACCACAGAAAGATAGAGCTGGTCTGAAGTGACGCAAAGAGCCTGTTTTGGAGCCACTTAAGGTCCGTGCATATTTAATTAAGCCTGGATTAGCAGTCAGATTCTTTTGTGTTAATTACTGCCAATGAACCTCTCTGGCACTGAAAATTAACTATTACAAGTGTGGAGTCTCATTTGTTCAGCTTTTAATTGTTGAATATTTTAAAAATGTAAAAAAAATTTTTTACTTTTTCTTTCTGTCTCTCAATCTAATCTTTCTTGCTCTCTCTTTATTTCTCTCGCTGTACCTGATTTGGCATTGAAATTACCCTCTCTAATTGACACTTCCTTCTTAGTCCTTGTGCTGTTAATTTCACAATCCTTCAATCTGATTTTGTTGAGGAGGTACCCTGTTGGTTGCCCTGTTCACTAAGGCCCCAGATGCTCGGTTTCCCTCGCTGCAACGTTTTCAGCTCACACTTCTAGCAACTTGCCACACAAAAAATATAATAACCTAAACTTGCAAGGGCAAGTCTGACGGCAGACACCGTTAGATTCACTCCTACGCCAAATTATCTACCAGTAAGTGTAAGAGGAATTGGCGACAGGAATATTTAAGAAATAAGTTAAAACAAATTATTGGTGATATTTATATGACTGCACTGGACACTTGTTGAAATGTTATATAATTTGCTTGACAGTATTTGTATTTTCCATAGTCACTTCTGCTTCCTGGAAATAGGAATGGGAGCTTCTCTTTCACGTTGTAGATACACATCTCATTTGAAGTTATGTTTTAAAGAAAAATCCTACAATTTGTGTCATTGTTTTGCTACTGAATCGAAGTGCAATTATAAAAAAACTTCCATTTTTTAACCAATAGATAAATTATTTTTTTCCCCCATCAGGCTCTTGTTCACAGTATGCTATCTGATCATGTTGAAATGACAATCAAAGGTGCATTGTTTCCAAGATAGTAACAACTACAGTTTCTATAATAGACCTGTTCTGATATTGTGTAACCATTCCATTGTGCTCGTCAATTGCTGCCTAGTTCTAGCCAGTCTCTGTCTAATCCAATCAAGGCGAGGGATAATCATGGCATTGTGCTAACGAGATTTGCGCCTGTCACAATCAAATCAGAGAGGCAGATTTATTGCACCTGTCAAAGTGTTGACCAGGGCTGGTCAAATGGTCATAAATGCTGTAGATCTCTTTCAAATCTACTGTAAAATGAATTTCAAATTGATATACTTAAACTTTTCTAAATTTACTTAAAAGTCCAGGAGGAGTTTCTTTTTGTTCAAATTGCTCCCTTTGTATTTATACCCAGCCTGTAGTGTGTTTTCCCACAGTTAGGTGGTTCCCAGGCCAATCTAAAGCCATGGTCCCTTTTACTTTCACATCTCCACATCATGACCTTTTACTTTCGACAGAGCAGCCCTAATATACCCCTAATCGATTACGTCATGTAATGGCTGAGCAGTGCGGAGGAAAAAAACACATGGAAATTAATTGTACACAGTAAAAAGTTGCCCCTTTAAAAAAAAATGTTGTATTTTGTGACAGTATTTTTCTGAATCTATAATGGAGGAATGCTTTGGGGTGGGAGACTTTTAAACATAACAAAGCCAGTACTTCAGATGAAGTGGAAGTATGCAAATAGAAAACAACAACAACTTCCATTTATATAGCGCCTTTAACGTAGTAAAAGGTCCCAAGGCACTTCACAAGGAGTGTTATAAAACAAAATTTGACACATAAGGAGATATTGGAGCAGATTCTAAGGAGCGTCTTAAAGGAGGAAAGAGAGGAAGAGATGCGGAGAGGTTTAGGGAGGGAATTCCAGAGCTTAGGGCCTTGGCAGCTGAAGGCACGGCCACCAATGGTGGAGCGATTAAAATCAGGGATGCTCAAGGTGTCAGAATTGGAAGAACACAGAGATCTCGGAGGATTGTGGGGCTGGAGGAGATTACAGAGATAGGGAGGGGCGAAGCCATGGAGGGATTTGAAAACAAGGATGAGAATTTTAAAATCGAGGTGTTGCTTAAAATAAAAGTAGAATGTTAACAGGACATATGACAGGCGTGACAGCGATTTTACCAAGATAACCATGGTTGTCAGCCCACATATGCTTCGTCGCCACTTATAAAGTATCATTTTACTTGTAAGTTTGCTGTTCCAGGCATAGAGAACATTTTGTTACTGAAAGGCAAGACTAATGCACAGCTGTGCAGTTGGAAATGTTATGAACTCCAGATACAGTAATAATAGACATATTGAAGAATTCTGGCTAGTATTTTCACAAGACTCCATACTACCAAGGTAACCAAGCAAACACTGATACACTGTATCCATCCTACCAGCAGACTTTAGTCTCATATTTTGATATGCTACAAGCTTTAGCTAAAGGAATTTACTGAGTCGCATGACCTTAGCCAATGCTATTAAAATGCTGATCATAAGTTGAGGGGCAAAGGCTACATAAATTTAAAGAAAATATTCTTGAGGACTAGGCACTTAAACCTTTATTAGAAATGTGCGATGACGGATCACAACCAGCTCTTATGATCAGGGTGTCTCCTTAAAGTAAAATGTGAGTTTGGCTCGCTTGGTAGCATTCTTGCCTCTGAGTCAGAAGGTTGTGGGTTCAAGCCTCATTACAGATTTGAGTACAAAGTTTAGTCTGCATTGTTGGAGGCGCTATCTTTTGGATTAGGCATTAAACCAAGGCCCTGTATGCATCCCATGACACTATTCGAAGAACAGCAAGAATTTTCCCAGTGCCCTGGTCAAAATTCCTCCCCCAACCAGCACCACCAAAAACAGATTATCTGGTCATTTATATAATTTGCTGTTTGTGGGACCTCTCTGTGCACAAATTGGCTGCTGTATTTGCCTACAAAACAACAGTGGCTACACTTCAGAAGTAACCCATTAGCTGTAAAGAGCTTTGGGATGACCTGTGGACGTGAAAAGGTTCTAATAGAAATGTAAGTTCTTTCTTTCATACTAACTATAACGGAAGTTGAGCCAGAATAAGGGTTTAATAAAATTGAGTTTGTTATAATTGATGTTCAACTGTCACAGTTTAACCACTGTCTCCAGTATTTGTTAATGTTATAGAAGACAGCACAGGATAGCTTCAGTCCTGCTGCCATGACAGCTTCTGTACCACAGCACTTCAAAGTGGCAGTGAGCTCACCACTCTTGCTGCAAGGTGAGTACATGGCAGTTTCCACTATAGTGTTCTTTGTTCCTGTGGGTATTTAATGTAAATAAGGGAGGTTGCCTACAATCGCACCTGCTCCTGATTTTCCGCATTTAGATTTGGAATGGTATTGATGCCAATTTGAACTAGCCTTTAAAGCTTCTCATATTTTTCAGGTTTTTAAAAAAAAAAAATAAGAAAACTCTCCCTCTAGAAATGGCTGCAGTCATGTCCTGCGAGGGGTAAGACTCCAGCTATGTATTTTTTCTGCAAGTGGGGGAGCTTGTTTTTTTTACAAAATCCATCTGACTCAAACTTACTGACCGCCAAGAGAAGCAGGTTTTAGCCACTAAATGCCCAATTCTTGTTGATGCTGATTTAAAAAAAAAATAGCTCCAACTAATAGAGGGAAATTGCCCAGGTGGAGGGCCCTTTTAATTTCTGCTACGTTTACAGCTTGTGCTAGTTCGGTAGGCAAGACTTTGAATTATAAACATTTTCTTAAAATAAGAAAAAAAAAAGTTAAGTGGTGTCATTTACACAAGGGATGTTTGATACTTTAATGCGCTGAAAGATTCTAGTGTGAATGACGAGGGGTGGACTGGCTTCCCTAAAAGTGCACCAGATTCTGTTGGACAAAGGTGGCGCCAATAGTAGTGGTATCCAACCATTCAGGGGAGCACTCGGGAAATCTCCCAGTTTCCCACATAGCCAGTCCACCCTGAATGTGACATTGCTTCGAGCTGCAATTATTAACATTGGGAAATTAGACTATCTACAAATGCAACCTGAGCAAGTGGATACTTTGGCTCCCCCCCCCGCAAGTTCATCCAGTGATTGAATGAGTCACACAGGCAAAGAAATAATGCTGAAGCAGCTGATCTTAGCCAGGTCACTTAGGAGCTGCAGAGCAATCTGTGCCCATGAAACTACCCCGGCAGAGTTGATGTTTTCAGGAGGGAAGGAGATAAAATTGGTGCGAAATAAAAATTGTATATATTGCCGAGTAGCCAAGCCAGGAGGATGGGGAGGAGGGGGGAGCAGACAGATCCAGAATATAAGCATCACAAGCTACCTAGACAGCAAAACCAGACCACTAGATACAAGATTAAAGGGGCAAATACTAAAACTAGATGTATATACAATGAATGTCAAAATAAAGTGATTGAATTAGAGGCATATGTGGCAACTGGTAATTATGATGATGTAGACATGATAGATATTGTTAACTCGGGATGATGGTGGAAGGTGGCCTTCAATTGCTAGAAGCGGCGGTTAAAGCAGTCAATTGTGATATTTAATAAGGAATTAGCGAAATACTTGAAGGAAAGTGTTAAAACCTGGAGTGAAAGGAAGATTAAAATAGATAGCTACCATGTGAAGCTAGCACCGGGACGATGGGCCAAATGGCCACCTCCTGTGCTGAAGCGCCTATGATTCTATGTTTAAGGTAGTCAAAATAATTCAATGGGATAAGCTATAATATGAAATTCTCTGATATGTAAAGATAAAAGGCCTAGAACAACATTTGGGGTTTATCACAGACCACTGGGACAAAATAAGGAGAATGCTGCATGAGAGTAGAGGGATGAGTGAGAAAAGGAAGGTAGTGCTGATGGAGGCTTAAAACAGCCCAACATACACTGAAAATACCTAAGTGGAAAGGACTCTGAGCATGTCAATATAGTGGACAACTGTTTCCTAAACTCTAAAATGGGGAGACAGTACTATTGGTATCTTGGAAGAATTAAATAAAATGGCCAGTGAGTCGCCTTCATCCAAAACTATCATGTGATTTTATGAAGAACCCAGGTTTAATTTCTGGTCTTCGTTGAGTCAGCTGATCTTAGCCAAGCTTCAACAAGTTATGCAGTCATTTCTGTTTTTAAAAAAGCTCATTGTAAGGCAAGTTTTTAGCCTTTTTTGAATATGTGACAAAGTTTAGTTGCCTGTCTTATATACATGTTAGAAACTGCTGTTTGGCCTGGATCAAATTTACACATTTATTTGTTAAAGATAATTTGTAACATATGACCCTTTGTCTCCACATACAAATCAACTAAATTGAATATGTAGGTCACGCAAAAAAGATCCCTTGTATCTGTACCCGGAGGAAATTGGTCAACTACTTGCTACAAATGAGGACAGCTTGTATTTGCACATGTAATTGAACTCACAGTAAATATTTAAGTCAAAAAAAGAGGTTCTTCCTACATAAAATTGATAGAAATTGATCAGATGATTTTCCTGATTGTATTATATAAGTACAGAACTTTATTGACATTTTGAACGGAGAGAATTTTCTCACCGAACAGACATGGACAGTTTTTATTCGCAGACTGGATTTTCTAAAGGAACCCACCACCTCCATTTCGGTCTCCTCCTGATGTGCTATTTCACCAGCTTCAAAGTCAAGCAGGTAACCAGCTCCCAAGCTTCTACTAGTCTCAGTCTGTAACCAGCTACAATGCCTTTGGTATACCACTGCTCTTTGTTATATGCATTTTCTAAAATCATAGCACAGTGCTTTATGTACCTTTAGAAATTATGCTGAAAAGCTTAAACGGTTAACGAATATGCATTTGTTTGTTCTTTTCAGATCAGAAAAGCCCCGCTGTTAGTGGTAGCTAAGTCATACGCGAGTGAACAATGATGAAGGATATCTTTGATGTGCCAAATGACATTAAAGTAATTCCCTGGCTACCTGTTCACCATGCTATTGCTCACATGGTAGTGAAGTGAAATAAAATAATAGAATTGGACAAAGGCAAAATACTGCGGATGCTGGAAATCTGAAATATAAACAGAAAATGCTGGAAATCTGAAATATAAACAGAAAATGCTGGAAATACTCAGCAGTTCAGGCAGCATCTGTGGAAAGAGAAACAGAGTTAACGTTTCAGGTTGGTGACCTTTCATCAGAACTGGAAAATGTTGGAGATGTAATAGTTTTTAAGCAAGTACATAGGCAGGGGAAGTGGGGGAGGGGGGGGGGGGACGCAGAGGGGAGAGGGAATTGGACAGTTTGAAAATTACACTTTGTGGTGAGAGGCTCCTACTTACTATTCATGGGTCATTTATTGTACCATCTTGTTTTATGATGCACTGGGATGAGTAGTTTCACTAGGAGGTGCTGCAGGGTCATCTACAAGTTAGTATTTACAAAACAGAAGCAGCTCAAGGATGATCTAAAAGAGAAATAATGCACAGGGGAGGTCATAAACCGAAGTGAGGAGGCCGGAAAATACTTTGCATCAGTCAGGTTGTTTCTTATTTCAGCAATGGTTGTGATTTGCCTGGATTTCAAATCTCAGAAGGACTGCTCCTGGCCATGCTCCAAAACAAGGAGGCAGCTGGCAATCCAATAATTAGAAGGATCTCCTCTTAGCATCAAGGTTCCTCCAAACATTATTCATGGCAGACAATTGTAGGTGTTTTCTATTTTACTTTCTGCAGATTTTTTTCCTTCCAATTTTTGCTCCTCCTCTTTTCAAGACAGTGGCTCATGGTAGAATATCTTTCCATGATTGTCGGTTAATGCCCAAATTACCATTCTTTATCTGAGAGTCTGGGGGCACCACATGCTTGTCCTTGCCAGGTGTTTGCACGGCCACATGTTCACCAAGTGCCATTGGATAATGATCAGGTGCAGATGCCAGTAGAACCAAGGGGCACAGACCAATCATAGCACACCACTGCTGCCCCAGCTGATTCACGCCTAAGTTTGTTTGGTTCAACTCTAATTATTTTTGGGCATTCTCCTTCCCTTTTCAAATATTATTCCTACGATCATCCTGGCTGAAAGGTTAACGGGTCCATAAGCTCTGCATAAGCTGCAGTATAACCATCTTCCATGTTGACCAAGGTCCATGAGAACATCCTGGGTGACTCTCCTTGTGGTTTTTCTCTTCCTTGTGTGGAATTGGAGATGGGAACCTAAATTCTACCACTTCATAGCACAACATGGAACCTCCACCTGCCATTTTAACACTGGTGCTTGAAGTTTGAGAAAAAAAATAAGGAGCATAGTTCATTTTTCTGTAAAAAAAAAAATAAAAATTACAATACAGGTATAATTACATTCCATCTTGCTGTTATATTTAATGGGTAAATAATAAAGTTGCCACAACTATTTATAGTTGAACCTTGGATGACAGCCCTTAGTACTGTTGCTAAACTGTGTGTAGGACTACATAAACTCTAAGTGCCACAATGTAATTAATAAGTTGACTTCTAATGCTTTATATTTAGGGACAATGCATTCCTTTCAAACTCAACTGAGGGTGTTCTTGCAAGTTGGGCTGATCTGCTGCATGGTTCTCAGTCTATTGTGAATCTAAGGTGGCCATTGAAAAACTCAAGCATCCTTCAGTAACCTATCCTCAATTCTGCGATACAAACATGATTGCTTACATTGAGGCCTGTGTGAGGTTGTTTTTTTATCCTGAGTGGAAGATCTCTTTTTCACATGAGTAAAAGAATGCTTGAAACTGTCCATCATGAGTAAGATGTTCTTTATTCCGTGGTTGAAAATCACCTGATAAAATGTCAAGCACATCTAGAATTGCTGCTTGAATGTAACCCGCTACAACTGACTATAAAATGGATGGTTTCTAAAAAAATGTTTGATATTATCTAGTGGGAACTAATTTGACTTATAAAGATTGCTGTATTGTGGGCGGAAGCTACAGATGGGAAGTTCTGCTCATGGCATGACAATAAGGCCACAGTTATATTGGACAGATCCTTGTTTAAAAAGTCTTTTTTGTACGAAATAGAGAATCATGACTAATCAACTATTTGCGTGGATTAGTGTTTCTTACTGAGACTAATTTGGTATAATTTTGTCTGTGAGCTACCCTCTTTAGTTCATTTCATTTTAAAGTTTTTTGGTTCCCACTTTATGAATTTTTACTGTCTGTCCAATATAAAAAGTTTTGCCATTTTGTTGTACTTTTCAGGACTGCTGGAATCTGCTTAATCAGAAATTCTATACTTATTCACAGAAAAGTTCTTGTTTATACATTTTTACACTCTTTCATATTTCTTTTAGGATTTTTCCCCTCATGAAGACTTGGCTCTCCAAACAACCTCAGAGCCATCAATATATCAAGCAGTGAGGTGAACTTGTAGCAAAAAGAGGAAATGGTTGCTGGGAAGGAGGGTTCCAGTCTACATCGACCTGTCACTGAATACACTGGAAGAGGAGTCTGCCTCACAGTGGGCAAATACCTTTACCAAAGCTCCTCACATGAGGACATGGATTAGGCTGTTGGTGCCAAGTAAGCCTAGTACGTGGCATGGGACTTGGATGTCTAAAAGATCAAGTTAGCTGGCATGTTGCAAACTACCCTGTGTATGTCCTTTCACCACACTGCAGGCAGATATTTTATATAGCTGATGAAACTCTTAAGACTTGGGATGACAGCTGCTGAAAGGTGTCACTTGGTGGCTGGGTGTGAGAACATGCATTCACACATCCAGGGTTTAGTGCTACCATGACTGGGTTGCAGAGGCAGGTAGAAGTTGCAGAGGTTCTGCCTTTCCAGCTGGTGGATCTATTGCGCTATAGGTTACAGGGTCTGTTCATGCTGTGTTCAGAAAGATGATGGCAATGTACTGACTCATTTTATGGTGAGTTATGCTGCTCACCATATCACTCATGAGGTGCTCCTGGTACCTGCTGTCTGCCTAGTGAGGAATCAAATGTGTGCTCATCAGTTGTCTAATGACCAGCTAGTTTCTATCCCCCTTGGGAGGAGGTTAGAAAGATCGTTTTGGGGTTGAAATGGCTCCAAGATGAGATGCCTACCAAGGCAACTCTCTGGCAGACTTGTCAATTTGATGCCTGAGCCAGGTAGGTCTGCAGTATTCCACGGCACTGTTAATGATTGAACAGCCAATCTAGCTTTCTAATGGAACTTGGTGAGATTGACTTTTACCAGGATCTGGGATTCTTCCATCTCAGCTCCAGATAACCCTGCAACCCAGTACCGTAACCGGTAGGGTGGTCATAGTTGGACAAGCAATTGGAAGCTTATCAATGCTCTGTGCTAGTAGGCTTTGTAGTTTTAGCTGGTTAAATTCCAGTAGCACCCCTGCATAGATTGGGAGTCCCTATGCTTTGGCTCTGTCAAACTGTGCTTAACATCTTTGGCTTATTTAGGTAGGATATGTCCCTGTAGGGAATGTGTCCACTCCATATTGGACAAACAGAAATTCTATCTGTCTGGATTTCTTAGTAGCTCGGTTTGGAGACTGAAACATTGTGACAGGTTTCCGTGCATGTCAGACACCCAGCTGACCAAAAGAAAACACACACATTCTCCTCCAGTGCCTCTCCTCTGTTGTCCAGCTCATGGGAACTGGTGTTGCTTGCTTACATGCTTACCTATCCATTCATAACACAGAATTTCAAGCAGTGGCTTCTCTTTCCACCACTGTACTGTCACCTCGGAAGTTTCCTGAGAATCCATCTTTTGCTCTCTCTCCTCTTAGTCAGCTACTCCTTGGAGACATCTTCCACACACATGGGGTCAGCTTCACACTAATGGTAACCAGCTCCAACACCACCTCTCTCAACACTTCGACTGTGCTGTCATACTTGTCCATCATCCAGTCTTGGATGAGCCGTAACATACTCCATCTAAACGTTAAGAAGAGCAAAGCTGTTGTTTTCAGCCCCTGCTATAAACTCCGTACCCTCGCCACTGACTTCATCTGCTTCCTGGTCACTGTCTCAGGCAGAACCAGATGGTTATTAATCTCAATGTCTTATTCAACCTCATAACCTCTTTATCCCAAAGACTGCCAATTTCCATCTCTAATATCGTCTGCCTCAGCCCATTTTCTGCTGAAATCCTCATAAATGCCATTGTCACCTCCAAACTCAACTACGCTAATGCTCCATCTTAGAGCATAAGCACACAATCTAGGCTGAGTCTTCAGTGCAGTACTAAAGGAGTGCTACACTGTCAGAAGTGCTGTCTTTCAGATGAGCTGTTAAACTCTGTTCAGGCGGATGTAAATTATCCCATTCACTATTCAGAGAAGAGCAGGGGAGAACTGTTAGTGTCCTGGCAAACATTTATCCCTCAACTGGACAGATTAACTGGTCAGTTATCTCACTTGCTGTTTGTGGGATCTTGCTGTGTGCAAATTGGTTACCATATTTACCTACAAAACAACAGTGACATTCAGGACATGCTGAGAACATGAGCGGCACTATATAAGTGCAAGTTCTTTATTTTACATTGTACTGAAATCTGTATGATGAAATTATATTTGATGCAGCTTTCAGTGCATCCAAGTACCTACGCTGCCATTTTTGCTCTTGCCTATGCAGAAGAAATTATTATTGAAGATGTTGATAAATAAGAAATGAATTTGCCTGCCAGATCCAATTTTTAAAAAATTATTTTTGTATTCAGTTCCTCAAATGTTTTTGTTGTAAAGTTGGATTCTTATCCCTACAGGTGGGAGTACCTATCTCTGAACTTAAAAACAAACTGAAATGAGAAAAGCAAATTGGTGACATACTGTTGGCATTGGGCCAGTAGAAAGTGAACTTTACTGCCCATCATAAAATAAAGCAATGATGGAAAGAATTAAATGTATTTTTATGCTGCTAGTAACCTTCCCATACTTCAATTGACATACCATTGACCAACGTGATCAAGTGCAATTTGTAGTGTCACACTCTGATTACAAGTGTCTGTTTGAAAACTGTATGCAACTCAGGCTTTTAAACAGTGGTGATTAACAAGGCAATTCTACTTTAATTCAACTCAAATTACTCCAGATTGTGACACACCTAAACCTATTGCATTATTCGAGTCTCTTTGCAAGTACCTGCACCTGAGCTTAAACATCTATGACAGATACATATTTGGCAATATGACAAGGCAATCAGATAATAAAAAGGGTATTACTTCATATTAATATGCCACACCTTAGCATTCCCAATGTTCAACATCATATTCATACAGTGTTGTGTAATAGAAGATTACTTTTGTTATTTTCCTATTTTTTTGGAAATTACTTTTCCCCCAAGGCCTGCACCGTCCCCTGACTGAAACACAGGCAGGCCCATTCTTAGGCCTTTGATAGTGCTGTTGTAAACTGACTTCTGGGATGTGGGTGGATTGACTTGGCCTCTGATTCTTCTTCATAAATGTATTAGACTACCAGACCTGCCAAAAGATTAGCAATTTTTGAAAAGAAATCATAATCTCAATCTTTATTAAATAACACAAAACATCCACGCATGTTTACAATGCTTTACACAAGTGCAATGCTGCATTTAGGCTAAAAGAAAAGAAAGACTTGCATTGATATAGTGCCTTTCATGACTGCCGGATGTCCCAAAGCGCTTTACAGCCAATGAAGTACTTTTTGAAGTGTAGTCACTGTTGTAATGTAGGAAACATTGCAATAAAATAACTGTTAAAATATTAAAATAACTGAATCAGAACAACTCTTCTAATCAGATTCTAAGTCCGATAGCCAATGCCTAACAGCTGCTATACCCCGAAGCTGTGCAGTGTATTAATAGCCCAATTTGATGCGCCATGGAGTGGATTTGCATCTGCAGTTCTTTGAATGGTGAATTCCCAATCTCAAATTTGCCAGTAAATACCAAGTGGCAAATAGGCACTTCCCTGGGAGGAGGGTAAATCACTTCATACCCCTCCTGCACATCTCATAACTATTGACTCAAAAGTGACATTGGCAGAAACCTAGAAGCAAGTCTTGGCCAGGGAATGGTGCACAGCTTGGAGTGGCTAAAAGTAAGAGGAGGAAATAAGATACGCTAAAAATAGGCAGCTGTAAAAATGCAATAATTTTTAAACCAAATTTGGGCTTAGATTAGCAAAGTGATTTATTGATATAAAAAAGTAACAGTTACAAATTATATCCTTAGAATGTTTTTAAATTAAAATTATTGCTGTATTTTTTTTAGACACAGTGGGAACTCAACCATGTCCTCTATTTTCTAACTCTCTCTGTTTTATATTTCTCCTAGTTCATTTCTATGGTTTCTGGTTTTCTTATCGTAGTGTTGATTCTATTTGTCAGTGTTTTATTTTTATTTGTTCTTTATCATGGTTTCCCCTTCTATTTCCCACAGCCTTGATGGCCTTCAGTTTTATTCGCATAGTATGATTCTCTGTGTTTTTGACCATGGCTGCAGTCCATACAGCCATTGCTTTCCTTATTAAATCCTGACTTGGACACATTTTCCTGGTGCACTTTTCAAAAAATTTACTTCACTGTTTCTTAATTTCTGCCTCTCTCAATCGTATCCTTTTGTTTAAATCTGCCTTTCTGTTCTCAGTGTCTGGGGACGATTTTGATGAAAGAGTGAAAGCAAGCACTGGATGGGTGCTGTGCTAATAAGACACGCCTGGTTGTAAGTCTGGATTTACCATGCAATTTTGGGCCTAATTGCTGATTACCATAATTTGAACTTGCCTGGAGGTGCTAATCAGACAACTGCAGGTTTAGCATTCAAGAGCTGATTGGATGAATTTTTGTGGAGCAGTATATGTGGGCTCCACGCACCCACTTCCACTGAAGGTGTGGAGTGTGCTGGCTGACACACAGCGGCAGGTTTCAGGATGGCTCAGGGACCGAGGGCACAGGCACAGGCACAGGCACAGGCACAGGCACAGGCACAGGCACAGGCACAGGCACAGGCACAGGCACAGGCACAGGCACAGGCACAGGCACAGAGGTTCGAGGACATGGTACTGGAAGTCCTGGTGGAGAAGGTCCAGAGAAGTAGGGATTCCTGTACTCGCAGGGGGGAAGGAGTCCACCTCTTGTCCCTCTCTGCTGCAGCAGCTAGTGCTGCTCTGCCTGGCCTCATGTCCTCCTCCCATTCCTTCTTCAGACCAAGGGGCACTCCTCGCAAGATGCCCATGACCAAGCACTCCCTTTCTCCTGGTGACTCCTATCAGGTGTCCAATAAGGTCGAATAGCACAGCTATGTGAAATCATTAGTGTATTTCCAGATTAAATGTTGATAGAGTGTTGATGAAGTCTTGACAAAGTGTCAAGAAAGTCTTCCAATGTGCTTTGAACCACCAGCAGCAAGTGAACAGTAAAAGGGGATATACCTTTAAGTAGCGCTCAAAATCCTCAGCAACGACTAGTTTACTCCCAATCAGATGGTTGCTGTTAGGAGAGGGTGTTAGGTCAAGCGCTGGCCACCAGGATGCTGTGCAGCCTCATTAATGAGCGCTAGCAGGAAATTTATTGTCAAGCTGCCCCTTAACGATCCTCCAGGTGACCGTTCCTAGCGCAAGCTTCAACTCCTTTATCAAGATGGCGTCTTGCACTAAATGTGGGCTAAACTGGCGTTGCTGCTTCAGACTCCATCTTGGCCACCTCAGATGCTCTTTAGCACCTAAAGTATCCGGAGAAAATCACCCCCTCTTTCTCTACGTCAGTTCTTCCACGTTCTCTTGAACATTTACTTTGAACTAAATTGGATGCATTTTGTTGCTCTCTTGTGGAATGATTTCAGCGTGATTCTGCGGCTGCATAACATCAAAAGAACTGCAAGCTAAGTAGCAGTTAAAACCCTGAACTGTAGTACTTAAATGATCAAAAGGAGAAATTACGATGAAAAATAAGAAGTGCAAAATAAATACATTAGAATTTATTATTATTTCTTGCCCTCATTTTTAAAGTATTTTTACCCTCATTCGTCTGAATTTCCTGGACCAAGAGGACAGGCAAATGGCCTACTTCTCAGCCAAAATGGCTAATATTGGAAACTGGGGGTGGGCAAAACAAACTTGCACCCCATCCCCCCACCATAAATTGAAATAATGTTTTATATTATTATGTTCTGCCATCTTTAGATCACCATGTGCTCTCAATGGCCGAGGATAGGCAGATACTTGCTCTGCTTTGTGACAGGCCTTTAGTCAGTAGGTGAAAGGGGCCATGTGCTATTTCCTCGATGTGCAAAATGACTTGCCTCAAACTGAGCCAACCTGAGCGCAGCAACACATTGTGCAAGGAGTCATGGCCAGACTGGTATTCTCCCACTTTTATGTTTTTTGCATGTTGATATATCAGTTTACTACGCCACTAGACAGCCTACCAAAATGAATATTTTTTAAAGGATTATTTCTTTATTGTTATTCTATGAAGGGCGTCATAGTTTTGAGGAGAGAGTCTTACCATTTAAAACAATAGTTATTCACAAAGAATTTGGATTAAGTTTCATGTTTTATTTTTCTGCTTATATGTACTGATCTTTTGATTTTTTGAAATTTCAATTGGTAGCACCTCAGATGAAGTGGCTACAGTTACTCAGCCTGATAAATTTCTTCTATCCAATTTTTCCCCCTTTCCTGAAGGCATTGATTCCCTGGGTGCAGTTCCGCTGGTGTCTTGTCAAAGTGGCCATTCTTCACGTGCTTACTTTCTTTCCTCCAGTCCGCTGGATAGTGATCAGGAGCTTATGCCATTGTTTTTCCTCATTTGCCTAGGCACAGTGAGGCAATTGTAGCAACCCTCCACTGCCCTAGCTGAGAACAGAAACATTTAGAAGGGCTGGAACTTTCTTGGTGTATATGGCTCGTTCCAGTGCATTTACCAACTGAAATATTAGGGGAGCTTGAAATTATGACATTGAACACCTACCTCCTGCTGTGAAATGCAGTAACTTTTCCAGGCCAAATCGCCAATGATGTAATTATTATTCTCTCTTAGGAACATAGGAATTGCTAGATGAAGAAAGACCAAGGTCCATCGAGTTTGACTTCTACCATCCTGGTAGCCATATGATACGATAATGGAGTTGTTGACTAATCATAGCAATCAATCTCTATCAGTTAGTCTACAACAGAAGCAGACATGACATGGGGAAAACCCCAATGGTGGAGAGCTTTGGTCCAAACAATTTTTTATAATAATAAAATATTTTTTTTAGAAAAGATTCAAACGTTTGAGGATAAGAGTCTTGCTTATACTGTTAAATAAGCATTAAGGAGTACTGTTTCTTTGTATGTACATTCTCTCAGACTACATAACAGAGAATTCAAGGATGTGAAGAGTCTCATGCCAATTTCAGAACTATACAAGTACAGGAGGAGTCCATTTGGTCCATCATGTCTTTGTCAGCTCTTTGCTAGAGTAATCCAAAACTAATTGCACCCCTCCCCCCATAGATCTATATTTTCTTCTGCTTTTTTCTCTTAAAAAATGCAATGGTCTCTGCCTAAACCATGCTCTGTGGTAAAGCATTTCACGCTCCAAGAGATTACAGTGCTTGGATGAGGCCTATCCCATTCCCCCTACCTCTGGCATTGCCACTTGAGATCATAGTTACAACCTTGAAGCTAGATCCAGCTAAAGGACTTCAGACCAAAGACTGGCCCTTCCTTTTCCTCCCTTCAGAACACCACAACTCCAGTCTTTCAAGTACTTTTAACCTTTATGTCTTTTGTGACTAAGTCAGACTGACTGATGACACATTGTGAATATTCATACTGTACACTCAGTGCTACAATGGTGTGTGTTGAAATGGTAATAACTTCCTGCAGCCCTAAGGCAAGTATCAAATCTCACTTGCTTCTTTTAATCATTTCTAGGTTCTTGTATGAACATGTCAAGCTTTGCATTAGCTTCACTTCTACTTTTGGTGTTTGTCCTTATAGGGATTGTCTTCTAATATTTTATTTCACATCAGTGGTGAGGTACATGCTTGATGAATGTTGAATAATATAGACGCTGCTTTTTACTTCGCCCATCTGTAATATTTTTATTTTTACTTTTTCCTCCAATGTTCTCCTATTTTCTTGCTTTCTCTCCTGAAGGTGAAGACTCGATTTGGGGATGCAGTTGCTCTGGAACTGGCAGTCCTCCAATAACTTACCCAAGTGGCTATTCTTTATATGTAAACCAAAACAGTGAATGTCAACAAGCTATTTTATTGTGATGAGCATCACAGCCAAAGCCGGCCCCCCAACAATCACAGATGGACACTTTCCAGCAGGGGTCACTAGATAATGATCAGGAGTGGGACCCGAGACAAAGTAATTGAGGCCAATTGTAGCACACCCACTACCACTCCAGCAGGGATGAGAAATCTTTTGCCCCTGTTGGAATTTAGCATTTCAAAACCAATTTTATTTATTTGTTGGTTGGTTGAATTCTGGCCATTTTCTGATCTTCTGTCCTGAAGGATGTTGACTTTTTGCTGGGGCACAGTTGCTCATGACTACCTCACCCAAGACCCCATTATTCATGTGCAAGCCTTGACAGTGAGTGTCATCAAGCAACAGGGAGCATCATGCCCTTACCCTACATCTATATGCATGGATGCTTCCAGCAGGGTTGGCTGGATGGCAACCAGAATTTGGAACTCTGATTGATATTCCCCCTTTGCTCAGGGCACTAAACACAAAATATAGTGCTCCTCTGCTGTCCCAGCTGAGATTAGCTTATGTAGCTGAGAGCAGGGATTGAAGCTAGACCTTGAGTGCTCATTAAAACATTGAGCACCTGATATAATGATGATTGAAAGTATAATACTTTCAAATGTAAGAATGCAATTGTATTTATTCAAAGGCTAATTGATTGCTTATATGCTGTCTCAGGCAAGAGAGCGTAACTTTACACTTGGTTTACAAGGAGGTTTTCTCCAATTAAATATTGAGAAGACCGAAGCCCTGCCACAAACTCCATTCCCTAGCCACCGATTCCATTCAGCTCACTGGCCACTGTCTGAGGCAGAACCCGACTGTTCGAAATTCCCATCCTATCTGACCCTGAGCTGAGCTTTTGACTCCATCACCTCTCCATCACAAAGACCGTCTACTTCCACCTCTTTAATAGTGCCTGTCTCCGCCCCTTCCTCATCTGCTGCTGAAACCCTCATCCATGCCTTTGTTACCTCCAAACTCGACTATTCCAATGCTCTCTTGGCCGGCCTCTCACCTTCCACCCTCTAACCTCCGTAAACTAGAGCTCTGCTGCCCGTATCCTAACTTGCACCAAGTCCCGTTCACCCATTATCCCTGTGCTCGCTGACCTACATTGGCTCCTGGTCAGCACATCTCGATTTTAAAATTCTCATCTTTGTGTTCAAATCCCTTCATGGCCTTGCCCCACCCTATCTCTGTAACCTCCTCCAGCCCTACAACCCTCCGAGATCTCTGCGCTCCTCCAATTTTGGCCTCTTGCACAACCCCAGTTTTCATCACTCCACCATTGGTGGCCATGCCTTCAGCTGCCTAGGCCCTAAACTCTGGAATTCCTTCCCTAAAACTCCCTACCTTTCATCCTCTCTCTCTCTCTCCTCCTTTAATCGCTCCTAATATCTCCTTATGTAGCTCGGTTTCAAATTTTGTCTGATAACACTCATGTGCAGTGCCTGGGGACCTTTTTACTATGTTAAAGGCGCTATATAAATGCAAATTGTTGTTTGCCAGCAAAGACCAGGATAATATTTATTACAAAACTATCTTTTTTGTAGCTGTGTTGAACCAGATTGCTGGGCGTAATCTGTCAATAATTGACAGTTAATTAGTAACAATACCCTCTTGGACTGATATAATCTAGAACTCTTGTCCAGTGTAGTCAGAATTACTATATTTAGAAAAAACACAGAAGGGGCAATGTTCATCATCTTGGGAACATGTACTAATCTGAAAACCAAGTTCTGAGCCGTTCTTGACTGCACACCTGGGATATATGCACAATGCAGCAGCCAAGAAAGGAGAAGAAATGAACATAAAGATGCCTCCTCTAGTAAGCTGGCATTAATCTTGTGAATGTCAGTTTTACAATTTCTAAAAAACACGCTCAAGTGCATACTATTTCTTCCACTTATTCAGTGAGTTTTGGGGGTGGGGCGGGGGCAGAATTAATTGAGATGAAGGATATTAGTGCTGAGGAATAGAACAATTTCCCATTTCAGGTTAGGTATACCGTGGCTAGATGCAGAGGAAAGCTTTTCTGCGATTCTTCCCTAACATGCCTTAGCCCCAACCTCAGAAGTGCATTCCTTACTGCACCAAAGGACCTATATCCATTTTCCACTCCAGCCATTCTGTGACATTTCCAAGTGAAATTACAAATTAGGGGCAGTTTTGTGCTAGGGGCCCATCCTGCTAAAGTCTGGATTGGGACTGCCCAATCTCATTTCTTGTAAATGAGCCAGTAAACATAGGAACTGTATGGGCTGAATTTGAATCCAAGTCTCGAAGGTGAAAGACTAGTGTCTAGACCACTGTAGCCCAGTCCATCACAAATATTCATTAATTTGTGAGTGAAAACCCTATTTGAAGCATTGTACAGATATAATCTGGGTGAACCCAAAGCATGTCAGCAAAGACAGTTTGCCTACAACTGTAATATGAACTTGACTGTGGACAAAGGGGTTAGTTACCACACGCCTTTTACTGTCTCAAATACTCTAGCTGTGCACATTACCAGTGAACAAGAGAAAACAGCTCGAGAAAATTGGCACAGTGCGTGAATGGTGACGCTTCCAGTTTATAACTATGAACTAGGAAGAACATCATTGCACAAATTCATAACTACAAATGTTTATGTTCACAAAGATTAAAATGTTACCCATACTTTCGCCTCCACTTTGAAAATACCGTCGTCCCCAATCTTTGCTGAGTTGGCTGATCTCAGCCAGGACAGCAGTGGGGGCGGGAGTGGGTTTGGGGGCACACTGCAATCAGCTCTACTGTCACTTGGGTAGGGAAGCTGGTGTTCAGCTATGCATTGACCCTTGCTGGGAAGAATGGGTGTGCGTACATCATGTAAGGATAGGACTGACTCTGGTTGTGAAGGCCTCAAGGTGGAACAGCCTATGAACATTCACTACCTAGACTTTGTGAAGAATAGCTACTTCGGCAAGGTATCAGAATGTGGAAGAGTAGCTGCCTGCAGAAGAGGAAGGGGAAAACCATTCAGGTGACAACATTACTTTTCATTACATGCACTCTGCAGACAGACAGAAAGGATGGAGAAGTAGAGATGACACCAACAAAGATAACTGATAATTAATTGTAGAAACATAGGGGAAGTACTCATTTGGCAGTGATAAATAACACGCCTAGTATTTTTAAATAACGCTGTGGGGCCTGCAGCTTTAAATAATCATATCTTACTATAATACTGTGTGTACTGTTATTTCATGGCCATAAACTCTGAATTCAATTTTAATTTCATAAACTTTTAATATTGTCAATGTTATCAATCCATCGATGCGAATGCTACCAGGCATCAGCTACATGAACTCAACACCTGTGGCTAGCAAAAAAGTGACCAAAATGAAAAAGATGCTCTCATGAATTCTCACATACCCCATATCACACATACCAGATGTCACACATTGTTTTGTCCTCTGTTTTAATTGGGGTGCTTGTTTAATTAAATAATATTTTTGGAAATATTTAGCATTATTATTACACAAATTATGTGGATAGTGTCAAATTGGTTCCATGTGCAGGATTATTTGGTATAATGTTTTAGCCCCTTTATCTCATCCTCTGGTATGAATATCCTTTAAAAATGCGTTCTTATTTAAGGCAGGGCAATATTAATTCAGTTAGTCCTCCTGACCTCTGTAGTCATCCAGAATCAGATACAGTGGTGGATGCAAAAGTAAGCCTTCCTGCCTCACTGCTTGCTGTCAGGAAAATGGGCACTGTAATGGCTTGCGAAAAGGTGGAGCTACAGGTCCCCGCATCAACACAGATTGAAAATACTGTAGTAGGATTGATGACGTTTGCGAAAGATTACTAAAATGTAATCGTTTGATTGACACACTGTAGCGGAAGAAAATAGACATTAGCCTGACATGCTAGTTCCTTTGAAGAAGAAAACTTTAAACTCAGCATTTAAGCAATCCCATACAGTGTTGAATTTCAGCGCCTTCTTTTAGAATAAGTTTCTAAACGAAGCCAAAATCTGCAAACTGATTAAATCTATTGTGGCTGTTCCAACCTCCTTTGAAGTCCCAAATCACTGCGAATGCCTATTATTAAAAATGAAATAGCATGGTTGTTTTAGTCAGTACGCCCAAATCTCTCGAGTTTACAGGTAACAGTATATCTCTCTCTTTTCAACAGGTAGCATCTGATGCAGAGAGGGGCGGAGCACAAACCATATTGATATGAGTGACAAATTTAGTGTGAACTCAGAGTGAACTCGTAGATCCAGTTACAATCCACAAAATGCAGAATATATTCCAAGTAAACAAAACCCCAGATTGAATTAATTTCAGAACTGCAGTTGAGTGTCTGGTCCGTTTTTTAGTGTGGAAGTGACTCAGTTTTTTGGGGGGAAAAAAATCTGTCAATATTTGAGGTCGGTTAACCACTGTTCCAGAAATACAACAGGTCTGCAAAAGAACAGGGCGTTCAGTCTTGGGGACTCTCACGCACTCTCTAAATCGATGTTAGATTTAAGATGCAGAACTTCAAATACTATATAGAAACATTAAAAAAACAAATTAGATTTATTACAACTGTCGACTTTAATTTCGTGACTGAACAGCGCCGTCGATTGCATTTTGCAACGCCAGCTTTTCCGCTTTCCCCGCCGAGCAATAGGTGTAAACACGTTTTTCCCAGTTCATGGGCACTTAACACATCTCCCCCCTCCCTCTCTATTGCTGTATTATTCTGGAATAAAGTCCAATTTAGCTGTCAAAATGGCAGTGCGTGTGTTTGTTTTTGTGTGTGAGTAAGCTCCCGGCCATGTGTTTACTCAACGTAACTCTCGTGTTGGTGGGCGGACTTTGTGAGCAACAAGCTCCTCCTCACCAACCTAACTTGAAACGGGGAGCGAGAGAAAAAAAAACAGTCCCTGCCTCTGCCGCTGCGCTATTGGCCGCATGTCCCCGGCTTGACGGCACACGGCGACGGTGATTGGAGCAGCCGCCTGCCCATCAAGCCGGCTCTCCGCCTACCCTTTGTACGTAGGGCCATCAGGGTAGGTGGCTCGGCCGGAGTTCGGTGTAGTACAATACAGCGCTTGTCTGTGCGAGGGGAGGAAAGTAGGACAAATGGTACGACAGGGTCACGAAGGTTTATGAGCATTATTATTAGCGATTTGTCAACGTGTCGCAGCTCTTTGCTCGGTTCCTACTTTTTCTGGAAGGGGGAAAAAAAATCACAATTTTTTGGAGCTACGACGACTTTTTTTTGTCAGAAGTGACTTTTTTTTGCAGCCTGTTTATGAAGTGACGAATTAACTTTTCTCTCTGCACGACACACGAGGAGGAAAAAGTACGAAGTGGGGAAGGGGTGGGGGGAGAGAGAGAAGAAAATTAAAAACTCACGAGTCATGGCTGAGGCACCGCAACTGCAACAGGTCGTAGAGATCGACCCCGATTTCGAGCCGCAACCCCGGCCCCGGTCGTGCACCTGGCCTCTACCCCGGCCGGATTTCAGCTGCGCTTCATCGCCGGCTTCGGTGAAGCAAGAAGGGCAGAGCGAGTTCAACCTGACCCCGGAAGGGGCCGGCCGGGTGAGCGCTTCGGTGTCGCCGGCTCTGGTGCTGGAGGAGCAGGACGAGGATTTCGAACAGAAGCCCGCCGTTCTGGGACCCTCCGAGTGCTGCGGCGACTTCCAGTGTCAGCAGCAGGATGGTTGTCACCATCAACATCAGCACCAACAGCAGCCGCCGCAACATCAGCATCAACAGCAGCAGCAACAAGTCCCCTCGGCCGGAGCCGCTTCTGCAGCCCAGAGGAAGAGCAGCTCATCCCGGAGAAACGCTTGGGGGAACCTGTCATACGCCGACCTCATCACCAAAGCCATCGAGAGCTCCCCAGAAAAGAGGCTCACCCTGTCCCAGATTTACGACTGGATGGTCAGGAGCGTGCCCTACTTCAAGGATAAAGGAGACAGCAACAGCTCTGCCGGATGGAAGGTGGGAATAGTTTTTTTTTAAAGTCACCAACTTGTCTTTTTTTAAACTTATTCAATCTATGTTGAGGTCAGCGTGCACGCGAACTTGCAACTGAATTGGTTGTATTACATTTTAAAAAATCAGATTGTTTTGGTAAAATTTCCACGCTCCCATTTGTAAGATTATTATACTTTCCACGTCCACTTAGCGCCAATTGTTGTCCAGGAGGAAGGAAGTCTGATTTGGGATGATAGGAGTGACTCTCCCAAAGATCTGACCGTGTTTAAATAATCCCGCTTTTAGGAAGGTAAAATATATTTGTTTAAAAAAACTAAACTTTTAATAAGATTTTAATACTAACCACAGATTGTGCAGTCCGCAGAGATAAGAGATGACAATTTTGATCATACTTTACCACCTGTTCTAAAGAGTGGGATAATGTTGTGTTCAATAGAATACCACATGTGCGAGTTCTAGTATACGCTACTTAAGTAATCCAAGGAATTGTCCATTACCCAAACGGATGAGATCGCGCTGCGCTCGTACAGACATTGACAGTTTGACTTTAGATTTCCAAATGCAAACTGAAAGAAATAGATAGCATCTCCCACATCCCAAGAACGAATACAAAGTACGGTTATAAAGACAGGAAATACCGTACTGTTAAATATGCGCTGCCATTGTACTTTGCATTATTGTCAAAACTTGTATAGCCTTGGCAAACAAGCGACTTGTAAATAAATCGATATTGTCTGACGTACTTCCCAAGTTCCCTAAACCAAATAAAGCATTTTATGCCATTCGATAGCGGTAGATACTCTGTACCGCTTTCAAAACGTTTTCTTGTGGCGGGGGCGGGGGGGACGACGACGACGGGGGACGCAATACTCCGGACTGGGCACCAGGTTACAGCCTCCTTCCTTCCCCATAAATAACATCTATTTACATTCTTAATTTATCACCGGTTTATGTGAAGAAGAGGACTAGGAGTTGGAGAACATCGGAAATCTCTGGAGTAAATGTTAATTGTTCAGTGGCTATTGGTTTTCCCATGAAGTATTAGTTCAACCCAGATCAGCATAGCAATGTAATATAGGCAGGTCCCGACGCAACAGGTAGTGTTTCGAAAGGCTGCTGAGGAGCAAGAATCTATCGTTTTAAAAATAAAAACAGAAATTGCTGGCAATACACAGATCAGTCAGCACCTCCTAAAGAGAAGACAGATGAACGTGCATCTGCAGCGTGTAGCTGAACTATTATAACAGGACTCAGTAAGTTTGAGCTTGATAAAAGCATGTGCGCAATTGATAAAATGCTGCCAAAATACCTAACTGTATACGTCCCGGTTCAAAAAGTGCGATTGGTTGGCGTTTCATAGACGTGATTTTAAATAACCCCCGCGTTCACGTTAAAGTTTGCAACCCGCACCGCTCCATAGACCAGAGCTCAATCATGCCGTGCTATGCCCAATGCCTGTCTGTGGACTGCAAATCTTGGGCAGGCATTTGTGCTGATTATTACAATACTCAGGCAGGACACCTTTTATGTTTTTAATTCTAATTTTAAGCGGAAACAGTCTGCTGCCGTGCATTATCTGACCTAATTGGGGGGGGGGGGGGGAGATTTTAGTCATTGTATGTAATGTCAATAATGGAAGTCCATAATTGCCCGATGAATCACGCACCAGTCCGCCCAGCGCATCTGCAGGTCTGGCCGCAATGTTTTTGTCTCAATCGCTATCGCACGCGTCTGTCACTCACGCCGCACCCTAACCTGCTGTAACCGCTTGTCCCCGCCCCTGCCCCGATCTGATTGGCTGGGCTGCGTCACCCCGCCAGGACTTTCAAAGGCTACTGCAGCTACGATTGGACGGAGCCCGCTGTCGATCATTCCGGGAAGGCAAGCTTGCTGTTTTGGGAGCGGTGACTCTAGTGACGGGCAGAGAGAGTGACTCATTGACAGAAACAAAGTTACGCAAAGATCTGCAATAGTTGAAAGTTACCTTGTAACTTATTAATTACCTCTCATCTGGAAACAAAACCGGCGCTGATTTTTTTCCATACATCTTTTGGAGAGGGGTTGCATTGTTTCTTTTTTTTTGGGTGGGGGGGGGGGGGGGACAGCCAAGGAAAAGGCTCGATTAATGAGAATCGCTCCGAATCAGATTGTGACCTGTTCCTTTGTCAGCTTTCCGTTTTCTCTCGTGACTTGCAACAACTTGGACCAGTTTCATGTGTTTTTGTAGTTTTATTTTCTATGTATGTGTCGCAGTGTTGTTTTTGATAATCAGAATGGAAATGGATTTGACGTTTCTGTCAAATGAATTGTGCTATACCCTTTGTTGAGCCAAGAAAAAAAAACAGCAGCAGCTAGCGGAACGGTTCGTTATTTTTACATCTTCCGGCAAAACAGCCACAATAAGCCGTGATGCATTTCCTTATAGGTTGGAAAATAACACATTTTTCAGAATTGACTCATTTGAACCCGTTTGAACTGTTCAATGTTTACGTTATTGTGAGCTTGGAATATAAATTAAATTGTAAAGGTGGGAATTACCTGTCTTGTAAACTGCAAAACTGACAGAAGTTTATACCTGGGACTTTTTGCAAAATATCCCTCTACTTACTTACTCTTGTTTTGGAACCATGGCAGGTGCAGTTGTTGGATGGCTCCAGCTGTACTTGTAATTGCACCTGTGAAATGTAGTTCTTTTTAAAAAGCTACTACTATTTTAAATATGGCGGAATATTAAATACCACCTGATTACATCCAGTAATCATTTACTGTGACAATGGTATATTTGTTTTATGTTAATGTCATAGCATTTTTATCTTGTCAAGAGGATTAATACTGATTTTTACCCGATGGCCCATGTTATAGAGGTGCTGAAGGTTGGCAGGGGTCTCTGATCAGATTACTGTGCTATTCTTTGAATCTGCTTTTTCATCTTTGTTTTCCTTTTGACACTGTGCTCATGTCCTATACACTGATCCTTGATCTTCTTACCCTTGTAGATCTACAGGAGAGAACACAATCTGTTCTTTCTGACTACTTTGATAAGCGTGCGTATTTCAACCTCACAGAAAAAGACAAAACACAACTTCACCTATAAAAGTTCGAGAATGTTCAAATCTGACCACTGACTGACCAAACTTATTAAGTGAACTGAATAAATCTACAGTAGTGATTAAGTGTAAAATCTATACACAAGTCAATCTACCTGTACAATACAACACCTCTTTGGAAAATTATTGTATAATTTTGTATTTTCTTTCCAATCTTCTACTATATTTAGAATCTGATTCAAGAGAATAATTTAGCTGCAAAGCAGAGCAACTGGAAACTGCTAACATTTGTTGTTAAAGCAGTTATATTCTAGCACATAATTCGAGCATAAATACAGGGTTTGTTGTAGTGAATGTATATCACAGAATCCCCACAGTGCAGATAGAGGCCATTTCGGCCCATCGAGCCAGCACCGACACATATCCCACTCTATCCCCGTAACCCCACGTATTTAATCCCCCCTAACACTGAGGGTCAATTTATCATAGCCAAATCAACCTAACCCGCACATCTTTGGACTGTGGGAGGAAACCGGAGCACCCGGAGGGAACCCACGCAGACACGGGGAGAATGTGCAAACTCCACACAGACAGTCACCCGTGGCCGGTTTCGAACCCGGGTCCCTGGCGCTGTGAGGCAACAGTGCTAACCACTGTGCCACCGTGTTGCCATTTAAATATATAAATATAAGCTGCATTACACCAGCACTACGATACAAAGTAGAACAGTCCCACTTCTGGCATTGAGTGAACAGGTGCTAGCAGATGTAAAGAAATACATTTCTTTCACCTCTCTTTCCCTCTGCTCTTCCACCTCCCCCCCCCCCCCCCCCTCCTCCAAATGGCCTTTGACCAGTCTTGTCTGAGCTTGGAGAAGAGTTAGTGTGTTGATCAGCTTCTTGTTATTTGAGTTGGTAGTTTAGACCTATGGCCTCTCCCCTACAACTCAACTGTTTTTGACTGTCTATGTTTTAAGGCTTTTTTAAGAGTTCTCTGTTATTAGACTGGGTACATGAAGCAAATATTCCTATTAGTGTAATCGTGGGATACCTTTAAGTATTGGAGAAGCATTTCTGCATTAAAAATAAAGTTGGTCTCTCTCCCCCCCCCCCCCCCCCCCCCCCCACCCTTCCCCACAGATGATGCCGTGAGTTGAGAACATTTCCTAGATTTTTTTTTTCTTATTTAAAAATTTATCCAAAGTCCTACTAAAAGGTTAAAAACAGAAAATGCTGGAAATACTCAGCAGGTCAGGCAGCATCTGTGGAGAAGTTCTGACGAAAGGTCATTGACATGAAACGTTAACTCTTTCTCTCTCCACCGCTGCTGCCTGACCTGCTGAGTATTTCCAGCATTTTCTGTTTTTATTTCAGGTTTCCAGCACCCGCAGTATTTTGCTTTTGTCCTACTAAAAGATGTTTGATGAATGAAAATATACCTGTTCCGAAAACTACAGCTTATTTTCAGGTTTTTTTTAATTACAAAATTATGATTGCAATCTTGTCTGATAGGAAGTATGGAGGGATAAAGAACCTGCAGGAAACCTAATTGTCAGATTTTGCTTCAGCTGGTGAAAATTTCAGCTTGGTGTGGTCATAGGTGGGAATGAACAAATAGGTATAGTTACACAGAAGTCAAATTTTTGATAGCTAAATGAAAAATAAAAATTATTCCTAATTAATTACAATCCAATTTGTAGATATACGTTTGTACTTTCAGGTTATTTTCTAATTGTTTTTTAGTGAAGTAATGTAATTGATCCCAGTGATTGTTGGCCAAGAATCAACCAGCGAAGAATTGGCTATTGTAGGATACTGGCATCATTGGCGATTGTGCTAAATATGAGCAGACATAGGTTTTAAGGCCTATAAATTCGGTTGCTTTGCGCCTCCCGTTTGCGCCCTAAGAGGCAAAGCAACTAGCGCCTGGGCGCGGCGCTAACACCTCCCGTGAAATTCAGCGGGAGGTTAGCGGCGGTAGTAACTGCTAGCGCCCTGTGGCGCTGCGCCGCCAGCGATGACGTCATCGCCATGCGCAGCGCCCTAGCCGCGATCTTTGGTAGCGTCCCCTGACTTACCGCTGGACGCTATGTCCGACAGGGTCAGGGGGGCCTACCTGCGGCCGGGGCGGCGCAAATTAAAGGGCTGGTGCCGGGCGGCCATCTTTGTTGCTGGCTGCCTGCCAGCACCTGCCCCCTCTGCCGTCCCCGGCCTCCTCTGCAGCCCCCCCCCCCCCCCCCCCCCGGAGTGCTGGCTGTGCTCCGTGAGCCCAGCACTTCTCTTGAGTGCCTGGCACTTTTGCCGGCACTCCGATCCTGATTGCCCAGCTGGGCCCCGGGTCGTGCTACACTAGGCCCCTCCCCTTTAAGAAGGGAAGGAAGGCCTGCAGTACCGTGGTGCAACGTGGCGCTGCAGCACTTAGCGGCGTCATATTCACTCGCAGCGCCCCAATAGGGAAGCGGGGCGCTTCCAGTAGCACCCCGCTTCCCTCTTGGGGCGCTACCGGTGAATTTCGGCTGTGGGGGCACTAATTTTTTCGGGGCGCGACTCAATTTTTCCCCCTAAATGCTTAAGCATTACAGGTGATCCTCATCAGGAGTGTAAATGTATTTTTTTTCAAAATTTGATGCAATATGCTGTTTTCACTTTCAAATCTCACCCTTGCAGTCACTTTCAAATCTCACCCTTGCAGATAACTTTATACTTCTAATGAAGTGATATAGTAGTACTACCTATGATTGCAGTCTCTATGCCTGAAACTGTTCATTGTAGTGCCTGCTTCTCCAAGTTTAGTAATACGGTTGCTTACTGATAAATTTAGGACCACTAAAATACCTAAAGAATTAGCAGTGTGTGTTGATAAGGGAAAGCCTGTGCACAGGCCTCTTTGTATCTGGCAACAGGATCATGGTGCTGAATGGTGTCACTGGTAGCCAGGCTGGACCTGTTGGTCATCAGAAGGGTCGTTAAAGACTTGCTATTGGATCACAATATATTTAAGTTGATGGTATTTTAGCTCTGCAGAAATGTTCTTCATGACTTTAAAAAAATACATCAGAAATGGGATTCGGTTATTAGAAGTGCACCAAGGGAATACTATGGAAAAGTGGGTTAGATGGGCCAACAGTCGTCTCCTGCCTAAAACTGTTACTTTGTTACTTACTATGCAATAAAATCCAATAACGCTTGTCAAATATAGGGCACATGCAAGAGGGGGGAGAAAAAATGCAATCGATACAAATTTGCTGTGTTGTGTCAATCATGATGATGGGACTAGAAGTGTTAGCAGCAGTCATGAGGGCAGGATAAAGAGTGTTGGCTGCAATGAGTCATATTACCTACACATTTCAGTTTCACTGGTTTAAATGAGCATGAAACTATCTTGTCTCGCCCAAACTGATGAGCAATAGTTCAGTTGCTCAGGTAATTGTGGTTCTAGTCCTGTTCCTGTGATTAACCGTTCACAGTTGCAGTTTTGGGAGATGGCGCTTTGCTTCTCAGTAGCTCTGCATTCGCAGTGAATTTCCCATCATCCTTGCATTCATATTATCTTCAGCCAGACGGATTGGGTGGCCAGCCCAGACAGTAGTGCTACATCGCAGTTGACTCAGCAGGATGTAGGCTTGAAAGATTTCGGGAGAAACCCATTTTTCTCTTCCACAGATTATCTTCCCTTCATTCTTTTCATCCCCTCCCTTCAAACGCCAGCCAGGTTCTTCCCTCTCCTGGGGAAGTCCGAGCACTGATCCTGATCAGGAGCTCTAATTTCCTACTTCCAAATTAAAGGCTGCAGTATAAAGGCGGTTGAAGCTATCAGATTTTTTTTTTCTCTAGGTTATGGTTAAAGTGGAAAGTGATCAGCTGCCATTCTAATTGCAGAGATATAACACAGCATTGGTTAACTACTGTGGAGATATCAGGCTTCAGTCTGACAACACCCTGTGGTTCTAGGCACACCCTTTCTACACAGTTGACAGCTTAAATTGGAATTAAGTGGTGAGGCGCATGCTGCTAGTTCAGTGACTACAGTTTGTAGGTTTGGGTTGTAAAAAAAAATAAAAAAATTGTTGAATAGTTAACTTGCTGTGAACATTTTAATTACACATTTTAACACCTTGTTATCTACTATGTGTTACTATCTCATTTTCAATCGAGACTCTTTGGCTAACTCCGTTATCCAAAATCGGTTTAATTTGAAAATAACCGAGTTAACTTGACTTGCCCAAAATTGGAATTTCTGGTTTCAAATCTGTTTCTTTTTGTCTGTAATCAGGTGAGATGATCTGATTTGAGCCAGTTTCATCCCTTTGGCAGTTCCACCCACTCAACGCCAGCAGAGTACCATACTTACTCACCGACAATTGACTCATCTTTTCAAATCATCACATGCATGGGAAGTTAATGAATTCAAATCATACTTTCAGTACTTGTGCTCACATGATAAAGATCTGAGTACTTGTACAGCCCACGTTCCAACTGCAGCCCTTGTGAGCCTCTGTTTCAACCCCAAGCAGAGTCCTCCTCACTTCCCACCACTAGTCTTGATTAAGTTAGTGTGATCACACTACTGGTTTTGGGATGGCTATCTGGTAATTTTTGTATTGGAAAAAGTCTGATTTTTTTCAAATGGCTGTGAAAAGAATAATGATCCATATGTGCATTGGAAGTTATCTCTCTGTACATGGTCACTTTTTAGTTTTTCCATACCATGGGTGGTGTGTATGGTATCAGCCTTGGCTCAGTGGTAACACTCTCCCCTCTGGGTCAGAAGGCCATGGGTTCAAGTCCCACTCCAGCGACTTGAGCTCATAATCTAGGTTGACACTTCAGTGCAGTACTGAGGGAGTGCTAAACTGTCAGAGGTGCCTTCTTTCAGATGATGCGTTAAACTGAGGCCCCGTTACTCCTCCCAGGTGGACGTAAAAGATACCATGGCATTATTTGAAGAAGAACAGGCATGTTCTCCTGGTGTTCAGCTAACATTATCTTTCAACAAACACCTACAAAACAAATTATCTGGTCATTTATCTCATTACTGTGTGGGACTTTGTGTGCAGTTGGCTTTCATGCTTCCCTACAATTACAAAAGTGGCTACATTTCAAAATATTTAATTGGCTGTAAAGCACTTTGGGATGTCCTGAAGTTGTGAAAGGCGCTATATAAATGCAAGTTCTTTTCTTTATTAAGGAGCTAAGACTGGGGTTGGACAGGAGGAAAAAGCTAGGGAAGTTTGCACTCAATCTTAGCGCAGTTTGGTTCAGTTCAGGGCACATACACAGATTTTTCTGTTATGATGATTGGTCAATAAACAGTGTGACTTTACACTGCCAAGCTCCTAGGAATCCAGCCCAGACGGTTTGGCTGTGCTACCATTCATGCACACTGTACAATGTTACCAGTAATTGCAAGTATCTACGCTGTGCAACTATTTCTAATAATAGTGCACTATATGAGTAATACCGATGATATGAAAGTCTGTGTATTGTATAAATATTACCAACAATAATTGCAAATGTTCATGTATCAAAGTGGCACAAATAACGTTTTTATGAGTATTGGAAATAGTAGGCAAGTTTTGTGTGAATTATACTATGTGTATGCAGATCTTTCAAATTTGTGACATACAGTCACCATCTTTAGAGCTTGCTCTAATGATAGAAGCAACATGGATGCCCCAATCATTTTTTTTCTTACTTCAAACTTTAATTTTGGACTATAAGGACATGTTGCAGTTTGTATACTTTAGCAATTGGAGGTCAGCCAGCAGTATCACCATATCTGCTTAAACCTGACCTCCCAGTTGCCAGAGTAAACTCATCAAATTTGGCATTGCAAATTGATCTCACTATGAAATAAATCTCTTGTTATAAAGGATGGGGACATTTACTGGTCACATCCACTTCTTCTTGTATCATTTGGGGGGGGGTGGGGGGGAAGAGCATTGTGTGCATGCGTACAGTTTTTGACACACACGGTGCTTGACATTGTAATGCTGATTTTGCAGCAGTGGCAAAAATGGGGTTAAGCTGGCTCATGGTGGAGGCTCACTTGTGCTGGAACCTAGGAGGTTGCCATGCCAAATTTTCTGACTGGAGCCCCTCTGCACTAGAGAGTTTCGCCTATAACACAGTTGACTTAGTAGCTTAAAATCCAGCCAGGCAGTAGCTCTTAAAAAGCTGCAGCTTGCTATTGGAAGGACATTTGCGGTGGTAGCAGTGGACTCATTGTTCAGATTGGCACAGTAGAGCTATGTGAAAAGTTGAAGGCTCACCTTGCACCAAAGGAGCACAATCCTATTTGGGGCTGAAAGCCACTTGCCAGTAAAAGAGTCGGTTCCAGCTCCATGGAGGGAGGTGCCAACCAACTCAATCCAGTCATCCAGATCCTTCGTACCTGACTGCAAATGAAGAACAAGTTTTCTGCTAGCAAGAGCTAGAGAAAGGTGTGTGTGTGCTCCTCAAATTTGCACGCATTTCTTGTTGGACCCATCAGGCATGACCCAAATCTAAGCTAGAAATTCTTGCACATTCTGGAAGATTCCATTTATTCAGCCATTGGCCTTTTGCATATAATCTTTCATTTGTGCCAAAGATGGATAGCACACCTTTTTTATTTTGTAGATGGAGATGGTATCTGAGAAACAGCAAACACAAGACTTCCAGCCCAAGGTACTTCTCTGCTGTTTGGGATTTCTCAGTGGAGTAAGCATGGATACAGAGATCAGTCCTGTTATCCTTAGCGCCATCCCCTGAGTGTTTCTTGTCTTCAAAGAGTGCAGACAATGTGGACTGCTACATAATAACGTCATTATGGCTGCTCTCTGGATAAAAGCCACTGACATGCATAATGATGTTTCTGTGGCCAGATGCCTCCTGAATATTAATTGAATGTAAACCCTTTCTGTTCATGTAAACCATGTGATTGATGGGAGGAGCCCTGACGTTCACTTGGATGCCATCTTTGGTGTCTTACTGTTGAGGGAATCCTACCACCTGATCAAAGCTTTGCACCCTGCCCAGCTGATGCCTTCTTGTCATGGGGACAATGTTGAAGGTGCTGTCCTTTGCAACTATAGTGTTTTTTTAAGTGTCTGACAACGTGTGTACTGTAGATTGCTTGATGTGGCAGATGTTCCCTGCGATGGCTTGAAAAGATCTATGACTGCTTCATGATATGGTTACTTTGACTTTTACTGGAAGTGCCACCCTTGTTCTGAAGTGGAGGCAGTGAAAGCTGTTCTTACATATTCAGATACATGTGGAGGGGGAGAGGCCTATAAACATGGGTCCCAGGTGTGGCTAAAATGCCTTTGGTGTCATTCCCTTGTATTTGTCTATTCATGAACTCCTCTTTCACATCTTAAATCATATAGCATAGCACTGCCGGTGAGTAGGAGGGTTATGACAATGACTTTGTCCCCCTCCCTTTCAATCACTAAAACTGTGATCTCTCTTTTAAGGTTCCACGATCCCCAATGTGCATGCTATTGTCCTGATGTTGCAAGTTTTGGCATGGGATCTCACTAATAAAAAATAATTATAAATGATGCCCATGCTTGCCTGTAGTGTGGCCTCACTGTGCTCCCATAATCACGCTTTGCAAAATGGAGTGGGCTGCAAACTGGGCCTGATTTTATGCACTGTACCCATCACCTGCAAAGCTCTTACCCCATCTGTAGAGAAAAGTTATCCTAATATCTGAGCATATCCACATTTTTCTTTAAATTACCATCATGGAATTATCATACTGAGATGCAGCAGTGCAAACCTATGCAGTTCACTCCATCCACCAACACAAGTTGAGCACTGAGCTTGGAATAAGGAGAAGTCGCACAACACCAGGTTATAGTCCAACAGATTTATTTAATTTTACAAGCTTTCGGAGCTATTCGCTCCTTCCTCAGGTAAGTTAGCAGTGAGAGAATCTCCCAGAATTCACAATTTAAACACAGACAAAATCTATTCAAATCTTTCCCTACATCAAAGACACACTAAGAGTACAGCCAAGAACATGAGATGTGTCCCAGGGGGTCCAACGTGTCAAACCACCTGCTGGCTGCATATCCTGTCAATTTGTGTTGGTTCTTGTGTTAGTCTTTTTTAAAAAAAAAAACACCTGGGAAGACCGGCCATGATGTCAAGTCACGTTCTGTATCGTGACATGAACCCGATATCGCGATTGAGGCCATCCTCATGAGTGCGGAACTTGGCTATCAGTTTCTGCTCTATGATTTTGCGCTGTCGTGTATCCCGAAGGCCGCCTTGGAGAACGCTTACCCGCAGATCCGAGGCTGAATGCCCCTGGCTGCTGAAGTGTTCCCCGACTGGGAGGCAACCCTCCTGCCTGGCAATTGTTGCGCGGTGTCCGTTCATACGCATGTAACACAAGACATAATTGCAGCTACGAAAAGACATGGTCACATAACATTTTGTACCACAGGACTCAATGGAAGGATATTTGAACAGTAAACAAACTTACTGTTATCTGTGTTTTTGTGATCACCTCCAAGGTTATTTTAGGGAGATGGGTTGCATCGCTAAGCCGTGCTCCTGGTCAGGTTTTTGGATTTGGTAGTATCGCTCAATCTGCCAGACCAGATGCCACACCACCTTATGATGTGGTTGGGAGTTGCCCCCTAGCAAGCCACATGTGGAATTATGGCCCTTGGCTGAAAGTCAGTAATATCTACAATATAAGATATCATACACTCCCTTATTTGGGCATTACCGTTTGGTGGTGTCGCAATAGGATTTTCCCAATTTAACGCTACCTGTCACACAGTCATGCATGCAGCTGCACAGTTTAACCTCTACATGGAGCTTCAAAGGCTCCACAATAAAAACGCACTTCGTTTGGCCAATTCAAACAGCTCCTATAGATGAATACTTACAAATTACAAATAGATACCCATTCCTATAGCTCCAGCATCATCAACGCACTCGCTTTGTGCTCACCTGTGTGCAACACCAGGAGAGATCCACCAGTATCTATAGTAATTGTAATATTTTTCTTGAATGGATGAAATATGAACATTTTAGTGAAACTAACCCAAGTGTGCATTTCCGAAAATTTGGATTTTGGGATTGATTAAATTTGTAAGTATTCATCTATGGGAGCTATTTGAATTGGCTAAATGGATTATGTTTTTATTACCTGATTAGAACAGCAACAAAAGTGATCTATTACAACATTGGCGTACCACAGAAATTACTTTAGATTAACAGTTGATCAGATCATTTTCATGTAAATATTAATGTAATATGAGTTCAGTGGAGATTACTATGACCATGATGACTTAGGGATTTGGCATAAGCATTGTGGTATAGCTGCGTTATAGACCGTGCTGAATTCCTGAGCCCCGTATCTGAACTTTTCCTATTCAACTAATCGGTGTTGGTGCTCCTTTTTTGAAACAATTTTTAGCTGCACTCAGTCAAAGAAAAAAAATGAACTAGCAACACAATGAAAACAACAACAACTTGTATTTATATAGCGCCTTTAATGTAGTAAAGCGTCCCACCATAAGAAATAGGAGCAGGAGTAGGCCATTCGGCCCCTCGAGCCTGCTCCGCCATTCAATAAGATCATGGCTGATCTGATCTTGGCCTCAACTCCACTTTTCTGCCTGTTCCTCATAACCCTTGACTCCCCTGTAGTTCAAAAATCTGTCACAGGCGCTGCACAGGAGTATTATAAGACACAAAATTTGACACCGAGCCACATAAGGAGAAATTAGAGCAGATGACCAATAGCTTGGTCAAAGAGGTAGGTTTTAAGGAGCGTCTTAAAGGAGGAAAGAGAGGCGGAGCGGTTTAGGCAGGGAATTCCAGAGCTTAGAGCCTAGGCAACAGAAGGCACGGCCACCAATGGTTGAGCGATTATAATCAGGAATGCTCAAGAGGGCAGAATTAGAGGAGTGCAGATATCTCGGGTGGGAGGGAGAAGGGTAGTGGGGCTGGAAGAGATTACAGAGATAGGGAGGGGCAAGGCCATGGAGGGATTTGAAAACAAGGATGAGAATTTTAAAATCGAGGCGTTGCTTAACTGGGAGCCAACGTAGGACAGCGAGCACAGGGTTGATGGGTGATGGAAATATCGTATTACTTGTAATAAAATATGGATCTATCTTTGGAGACAGTATTAAAAAGTATGTTCTCAGTATGGTTCCTGTACTTGAGAAGATGTCAGAAGCAGCATGCATTACACAAAATATGGTGGCATAGACGATTTAGGAGCTATAGGGCAGGCCTAGTGTACTTTAATCTATCTTTACAACTTTTTTCCTGTTTTACCCCCAGAGGGCAGGCAGCTGATGTCCTTCCAGTCCTCTGCTAATGCTGCTCTTGAGTGGGCACTAGGAGAGAGCAGCTTGGGTTGATTTTTTTTTTTCTCTTGTGGAAATTTTCTCAGTTGCAAGTTGTTGATGTGATACTCTGTACGATCTGCGATGCAGCGAGTAGATCTGTAATTTTGTCAGAAGAGGAAATTTTAACAGAAGTTAATCTTTAAGGTCAAATGCATATCTCAGACTTCTAAAATGTAAGGGTTAGAAAACGACACAGGAACATAAGATCCCAGCTGCCTCTGGACAGGCTCAAAAGGCTTTTAATCCATTGCCAAGGCTGAAGGGGGAACATAGTTACGGAAATGTATTCTAATATGGGTTCTGTGCTAATCTTAAGTTACTGTACCTTGTGCACACTCTTGTTTGTCTCGTCTTAGCAAGTTTCAGAGGGGGTTGCGTTTAAAGAGAGGGTGGATGTGTCTCATAATGTGTGGTTGGAAAATTGAATTTCAAGAAAACAAAAAAGTACATCTATCAACATGTACTGAAATAGGAGAGGATGCACAAAGCAGTGCATTCGGACTCTGCTCTTCCCTTTCAAAAGTTAAACTGCAAAAGGGAATGACACTTTTCTGTCCTCCTTTCTTCCCTCCTCTCCTGAAGGCGGTGACTTCTATCGGAATATGTTTCCATGGGTGTTGACAGGCCTCCAGTACCTCATCCAATTCTCAATTCTTTGTATGTGGGCCTGGATGGTAAACATTGGCCTGGAATTTGCGGTGGGTAACAACGGCAAAGTAACAGTGTTCGTCATTATTACCCCTTTGAAACTTCAGGATTTAGCGCATGCGCATCCAAACGCAGAAATCCTGAAGTTGCGGTCATTCACTGCTCCGACACTAGCTGCGCTGTGGGGCCTCCCCCACAACCAGAAATCAGTGAAACTGACGAAAACTTGGCCTTTTCCCTGGTAATATCACTGTTAAATACCCCATAATTTTTTTTTTTCTTTTTAAAAGTTTATTCATGATATTTCAGGTTCTACCTTATCCCCATGTGAGAGTCCCAATCTTTGTTTCACTCTCTGTGTAACATTTTTAAAAAGTCCGGATAAAAGCAGCTTCTCATTTCCAGGTTTCCTGCCTCTGAGAATTCTGCACTGTGATTGGCTGCATAGACTGCTTGTTGACGTCACAGCAGCATCGCTACAGAGCGCTGAACGTCGAAAAAGGCAAACTTCTCGCCACAGATATCACGAGATCTGTGAGCAGTTTTCTTTGGGGCCAGCGGCAAGCGCCTTTGCTTTGCTGCTGACCGCAAATTCCGAGTCGTTCACTTTGGGGGGGGTGGCTGGTTTCTGCCCTGTAATCACAGCCAATCCTGATCCTTTCCTCATTTAACAGCTTAAGGAATAGGAACCAATTGTAGAGTCTCCACTGCTGACCTGGATATGATCAGAGCCTATGCAAAATTAGTTGAATTCAGCCTTTGGTCTTCCTGGTCTGTCTAATTCAGTACTGTACCATATATTGTGGTGCTGCTAACCACTGATCCATTGGGGAGCTCTTTTAGTGGAAGGAAAGGGGAAGTAAGATTATTCAAAATAAAAAGTTTTATATAGTGCAAATCATAGAAAATGATACCTACACATAAGGCAAAGGAGCCTTGTGGGCTTTAAAGATGAAGAGAAATATGTTAAACTGTAACTTTTCAAATGTGTATATAAGGAAGTTGTGATGTGAACCAAAGGCGACTACCTAAATGTGGTAGCTGTTTAGACTTTATCACAGCATGTTAATCTTATGCATGTTGTAAACCTGTTGGATTTGTAAAAATTATGTTTTAAAATGATTATCCTATTTTGACGATTTCGGGTGAGCAGCCTGGTCTTGCAGTGTCTTGCAGCACTGGTTACCCAACCACATGGCTTCAGAATTTAGAGTCCAGCGTTTTTGGCCATGGTGCTTGTCCGTACTCATTCAGGCATTTACAGTTACAATGCAGCCAGTGAAGCACAATGTGATTGAGGAGACGAATGTGGGTGTTGCCTACCTAATATTTAATTGAATTAGATAACTTGTTTAGTTAGTCAGTAAGAGGGTTTGGTGATTTGTGATAATACATCCACTGGGACTATTTTACACTGTTTTTGTTTCAGTTCTCCTTTTAGTTTTGCCAATCAAATGTCGGTTTCACGTGCACATTGCGCCTCCCCAGCCAAAAAAAGTCATGGTTTTTTTTCTCCCAAAAGGAAGTACAGGAGATGTATGAGAGACACGCCTATTGGGAAAGTCCAGTAAAGTAGCTCCAGTTTAATGCATTTTGGTCATTAAGGTGCCAGCCGTGTCTCAGTGGTAGCACTTTTGCATCTGAGTCAGAAGATCATGGGTTCAAGTTCCACTCCAGAAACTTGAGCATATAAAATAGGCTGACGCTTCAGTGCAGTACTGAGGGACTGCTGCACTGTCAGAAGTGCGTTCTTTCGGATGAGACGTTAAACCGAGGCCCCATCTTCCCTCTCAGGTTGACATAAAAGATCCCATGGCACTAGTTGAAGAAGAAGAAGAACAAGGAGTTTTTCTGGTATCCTAACTAATATTTATTCATCAACCAACATCATTAAAACAGATTATCTGGTCATTTATCTCTCTGCCATTAGTGAGACCTTGCTGCGTACAAATTGGGTTCTGTGTTTCCCTGCATTACAACAGTGACTGCACTTCACAAGTGCTTCATTGGCTGTGAAGCGCTGTCGGACATCCTCAGGTTGTGAAAGGCGCTATATAAATGCAAGTACTTTCTTCGACCTCAGTAATGTGAAATATATCAATTTTAGATGTAGATTCCCTTGGCATGAGGTAATGTATTAATTTACATCAGCACATAGTGTAATTTTCATGAGTATTACAGAAGACATGATTCAATTGAAACACAAATGATGGTCAATGCTGTTTCATAAGCAGCAGGTTGTGCCATAAAATGTTTCTGAACATTAGTTGATTCCTGCAGGTGTTATCAACCTTACAAAAGATGTTCTGAATAAGTGCCTCCAAAAATGGTGCTAAACGCGACGACTCACTGAGAGCAGTCAGGAACTTCTCTGCCGATTTACAAATGTTTTTTTCTTTCTTCATACTTTTTTAAAACGTGTAATGCAGAAATTTGCATAAATGCGTGATGTCCGAAGTGTAACAGACAGGAAGCGCACACATATGCCATTCTATCAATCAATGTGGTAGATTTTCAATTTGCAGCCTGGGCACAAAACCAGCGTTGCGGATCAGCTGCCCATTATAGAAAGTGCCCGCTTTCAGTTTGCATTGAAGTTAATGGAAATGAAAATTGGGCGGTTTCTATAATGGTCGGCCAATCCGCAATGCCAGTTTTATGTCCCCAACTATCCATCTACTGTATATTCTGTGTAGGCTGTGGGACTGGATTGAATGCCGTTCATTTTGAACAGTAGGAGTGATGGTGAAAGTGATGTTGAATAAATTATCACAAAATGGCTATAATTTAATTGACTCTAGGATTTTGGAAAAAGTATGCCTCTGCATAAAATTTATATAAATTATTTTCGGGGGGAAAGCTGGGCACTGAAAAGGTTATCTGGGGGTGGGGGGTTGTTTACATGGGGATAGCTGTGTATTTTGTTTTCTCATTCAAGTTTTTAGTCCCTATTGGAGCAATCTGAATATTAATACTTTTACAGTTGAAGGCCTTGCTTGAAGTGCTGGCAGCTCTATCAGTATAAGACAGAACTTCCTGTTCAGATGTGTTGATGGTGGAAGTCTACTATTACCAATGCAGTGAGTCATTCATTCGCCATCCCTGACTTTTCTGACTAGATTTTACAATGGAAACTTTTTACGATTATATGGCTGACAATCTTTACGAGGGAGATGACTAATACACGTTTCATTTGATAGCCTTTAAATTGGGCCTTGGGAGTGTACGTGGGGAATATGAGAACATTACCTTTTCACAGTAACTATATTGGGTAATTTTATAAGTTTACGCTGCCAGGGAGGAGTCTCACCCGCTAGTTATGTGGACTAGTAACATTGGTCCCAATGTGTAAGGTAAAAACCTTGCTTTGATTGCTGGAAAATTGGAAGGTATGTTCTACAATTGCTAAATGTTTTTTCTTTGTAACATTATTCCATCTCCCTGCCCCTCAGTTTAAAAAGTAATAATAAATGGTCAATTTTAATAGTATATATTTGTATAAATTAAGTGCCTTATGGTAGCTTTAAGTCTGTCAGAAAACATTGCCGATCAGCACAAAAATGGAGGCATTGCCAGCTTCCAATACCAGCCAGTGGAAGCCAGCGAAAATATTTACTCCCAAGGCCCAGTGTAAAGGCTTTCTATCAAATGAAACGTGTATTAATCATCTTATTTACTCTTAACAAAATACTTTATAATTTTGAACACCTCTATTAAATCTCCCCTTAATCCTCTTTGCTCAAAGGAAAACAACCCCAGCTTCTCTAGCCTCTGCATATAACTGAAGTCCTTTATCCCTGGCACCATTCTAGTAAATCTCCTCTTGACATCCTTCCTAAAGTGTGGTGCCCAGAATTGGACACAATACTCTAGCTGAGGCCTCACCAGTGATTTTATAAATGTTTAGCATAACTTCCTTGCTTTTGTACTCTATGCCTCTGTTGATAAAGCCAAGGATCCTGTATGCTTTTTTAACCGTTTCATCAACATGTCCTGCCGCCTTCAAAGATTTGTGTATGTGAACCCCCTGATTCCCTGTTCCTGCACTGCTTTTAAAATTATACGATTTAGTCCTCCCCCAAAGTCTACATATGCACATTTTTCAGCAGAAGTTGCTGGCAATCGGAGGACAAACTATTTCCTCCCCATTTTCCTCATACTCCACTACATGTTTGATTCCCTTCATCTTTGCTTTGCTTATAATAGAATCCATTGATATTTTCTCTCTTGACTGTAACTATTTAGAATGAAGTAAATGCTAGTTTCTGTGCTGTATATCCTACGTAATCAAGTGGTTTTAATGGTTATGGGAATTCTGTAGCAGCCAGTGTCTTAACAGTTTGAATAAGTGTATCGAGAAGTTTTCTTGTAAGTTTTTGTTTTAAATGTAAAAGCATAAATGAAAAGCCATTTGACTGAGAAATACAAATTGCAAAGGGAAAAAAAATGACTTTATAATATATTGTGGAGGAGACACAGATGTCCCACATCTCAACTTTGAAAGCAAGCTTTTCATACTTATGTTTTAATGCATATTTAATATTGTCTTCTGGCCTGTGTGCGTGCAATCTCTTGTTCAACCTCATGCCAGTGAATAGAGTTTATTATTTAATTTTCATGTGAGCTAGCTGAACTTGAGTCAGTCAGAAAGACTTCAGGCTAAGATAGTCAGTTTTTCAGCGATTTGTACTTTGAGCTACATAGTCTTAGGATCTGATCATTGAGACTTCTGCGAAGCTGCTTTTGATGAATGTCATTAGAAGAAAAAGCTTAAAAGGCTATATTGTTGTGGCTCTTTATTTTCTTTCTTTCTTGTTTCTCTCTTTTTTTCTCTCCACATGAAGGAGTACTCGCTCTCCCTCTCCTCACACACGCAAGAGTCTCCTCTCTCTCCCCGCCAAGTGTATGAGAGTGTACCCGCTCCTCTCTCTCTCTATGTGGGATCCTGCTCCCTCACTCCTCTCTCCCCTCACTTTTTATCTCTTTCTGTCTCTCACTTTTTCTTTTTTTTTCCCTCCCCCCTCTCTCTCTCTCTCTCTCTCTCTCTCTCTCTCTTTCTCCTTTCTTGCTCTTTCTTACTTTTTCTCTTTTCTCTCATGCTCTGCTTTATTCTTTTGTGTGCCTTTTATTATCCTTTCCTTTCTTTCATTATCTCCCTCCCACCTAATAAAGTTGAAAGCTATAGGTCTCTTTTCAACAACTGGTTGCTGTTTTTCTCTTAAGGCAGAGGCCTGTGTAAAAATCCATTATTTTATGTAGTATGTATAGTAAACTCCCCTAAAAGTTATTCTGCCCAGGTTGTGTGATTGAAACATGTCTTTCAATTTTCACTGGGAAGCACTGTCCAAGCGTGTTTACAGTGGCACAGAACAAAATAAGCAATTTTTTTTTTTGCTTTTGGTACCCTGTGTCTTCGTGACCGGATCGAATATTTTAATTGGTTATCTTTTTGAAAAATAAAGGTTTCTCGAGAGCAAGCATGTCCATAACTCCGCTCCGACCTTAATTAAAAAAAAACCTACTTGAAATGTTGTAACCTGGTATATTTCTCCTGGTGAATTAAATTTTTTTTCCAATGTCACTCAATTTTAATTTTCACTTCTCTATTTATTGTGAGAATGGGTTGTATTTTCTGATCGCAGGCCTCCCGCGTGCGGAAGCCTCCGATCTGGGAAAAAATCTACGCCCTTACCTGAGGGCTCCCGGGACGTACACACTTCCGCTCCTGGGCCTCTCGAACTCCAAGTGTGCAGGGCCCACGTATCCCAGGGGCGCATGTGGTTTGCAAGCGTCCCTGGGATCACGTGGGCCATGGGGAGCCAATCAAAGAAGGGAATCTCCCTTCATACACTTGACAGATAGACCTGTCAAATATATGAATGGAGATCACTCCAAAAACACTGTAAAACATGAAATAAATAATAAAAAAGACATCACATTTTTAAAATGACTTGAAATTACAATAAATTAAATATTTTAAACAAATTTAATTTTTTGAAAAAAATAATTCAAGTTTTTTATGGGGCTAAAAATAAACTTACCTTTCTTAAAGTATTTTTACTTTTACCAGGCGTAAGAATTGTAAGGGTTTTCTGCGGGCGGAGGGTCTCCAAAAAGCGGAACTATCTGCCCACAGAGGCCCTTCTCCAGGGCAGCCGGAGGATCTGTCCAGAGCTTTCTTGACAGATTGGAAATGCCGGTTTTTAGCGCATGCGCTGTGCATGCCTGAAACCGGCATTTCCGATGTCCCTACGGGTGGATACACAGCGCGTACCCACCCGTAGGGATCGGAATATCTGGGCCAATATTTCTATTCTGTATGATGTGGTTATCTCACTCATTCCAAAGAGCCAGAAAATGAATGGCAATGCATTTTCGTGGTTCAGTAAATAGAAGCAAATTTTGACGCTCCCTTTCCCTATTTGTACTGTTCTTGTGCTTTTTTTGTGTTCAAATTAATTTAGCAGAATATATAAGCTCCCTGTTCATATTGCTCCTTTAGTCTATCCTAGTTTTTCTCATTTGGAATCTGGTCATTTTATTGGTGAAGGTCATTATTTTGTTATCCTTCACCATCTTTATAGAAGCATTGGAACCTAACTGTTAGGAGTGTGCCAGCTGGTTATATTGGACAGCTCAAATGTTGTACTGATTATTGTGGTATTAATAACTGGTGCAGTGCTTTGACATGCAAGTTAATAAAAGTCCCACGTTTGATTCCTGGTTCATGCTGAATTAGTTGATCTTGGCTGGGGTGGTAATGGGGGCGGGGTGATAAAACTGGTCTCCGTGTTCTCAGACCACCGGAAGAGGGGGGGAAAAGCGGAGTTGCTGCCGCAGACTGCTCTCTAGCAGCCATTACTGGAATGCCCATGTATAGGTGTTGGGCAATGAAAAGATTGAGTTTGGCCGTGAAACCTGCCCAATTGAATAACCTGTTGAAGCATGGACACATGGATGAGGTTCTAGGGAGGGGAGGCATAAAATCTGGGGGAGAGGGGATAGGGAGAAGTGGAGCAACTCTCTCTTGGCTCATGCATCAGTCTTTCATGGAGGTAACTCTGCCACTTAATAAAATCACTGTTATGTAGATCTTTTGTAAAAAAAAAGGTCTTAAACTTGTTTATACTATACGTTGGCTAATTTTACAAGCTGCGCAATGGGATTTCATGGCTTATGGAAAAATAAACCACCAGTGAGTTGAGCCTTTATAATGCACTTAACCGAAGTTAACCAGCGGCTTTATTTTTTTTCCATTTAAGCAGAGTCCCATTGTGCTTCCTCTGTATATCTGCTATCAATTAAAATGAGCAGAGCCCAAAGTGATTATTCTACTTTAGGTACCTCTTCATAGTATGGACGCATGTATTCAAGCACTGTCCCAAGATTTTGTATCCTATTTAGAACAAAAAATCAACAATTAAATCAGTCTTTTCACAGTTCTGAATTTCAAGGACTATGGTGCTGAAGATAATATCGTAACTTAACTGCTTAATGTCTTCTGTCCCTCAAATAGTGACTCTTAGGCTGTTAAGCGACATTTAAACATTGCGTTGCGCGTATGTTGCATTTACATCGGTTACTTTAATTGGGTTCATCTTGCCAGAGTTGAGCTCAAAATGGGTGCATGGTATTATTCGCGGCTGGCATCACTGCTCGTAGTGTGCTGATACGTGGCATACGCTAATGGAATACTGCAAAAATGGTATTGTATTGAGCTCTGATTCAATACGTTCTTGGTGTTGCAGGTAAGAAATGAAGGTGGATCTTAAATGCATGTGATTTTTTTTTACTTTCTAACCAAAAAAATGGTTATCCTTGTATTGGGATAATTGTGGCCATTGAACTGTTCCCACGTTTAGGTTCTGTCGCACCTGCAGATGCCTGACCGCTGAAAAGTACGCCATAGCTCACCCTTCCTTTCTCCGACCATGGAGCTGAATTGAAGTAAAGTTTTAACGATATTACTCTTTTTTCCGAGAGCAATTATTTTAAATTTGTTTTTGTGAAATAGAATTAGTAGTGATTTCATTTCACAGTGGCTTACTCCGCACTGACGTTGACTGTGCTGACTTCATGCACTGGATTGGGACAGGTGTTCGCAGATTAAAAAGTAAAATCAAAAAGTGGTGTTTTATTGGCCTTCATTCATTCCTTAAGGAATTAGCAGCTACTGGGACAAAGCTCCCAAAGATGATTTTAGTTAACGCTTTGGAGGGACTTCATCGTCTTTAATTGTTAAGTTCCTTTTTAATATACTTCTCGACTGTTGTACAAAAACAAATCCCCCAGATATAGTCCTAAAAATGTTGCTTTTGGGTGACCTAGCAACGCAGTGTTGTATTTTTGTTTTTGTTAATTTCTCGACACTTACAGTACTTTGCCTCTCTGCTCCCCTCTCCACGAATTCTGTCTTGCTAAGTTGCTGTGTGCTTTTCTTAAAAAAAAAGGTGCCATGATGCTCATCGCACAAGAGTTCTAAGTAGGAGTGTTTTTTGTACTCCCACCCACTGCAGAAGATTTTGAGTCAGCTGCCCGCTGTGGGTAGATTTCTAGAAATGTTTTATCTTTCTGATTTAGACTTTAGGACCAGGTTTGGAATTGTGTAAGTTTTATTTGTTCTTTTACCTTTCTAAAACTTTTATTTTGCATCATCCTACTTGGAAGTTCATTCCATATCTTAACTTTTCAGAAGACATGAGGGGTCTTGCACCTCAGAGTCCAGTGTGCTCGGTGGTTTGTTATATTGCCACTATTGTATTGACGTGCATCCAAAGCCACACTAAGTGTAGCTAAATAAGCATAGGCGGTTCCTACAGCTAGGAGTTGTGCACTGAAGGCCCCAATGTTCCAGTTCTGAATTGGAACAGGAAAAAAGTACGTATTGGAATAGATGACTTTGGCCATGTGTGAAATAATGACCCACTGTAACATTTTTATGCAGCTGTTGTCAATGTTTTAGTACTGAGCATTTTAGTTCTTTCTCCTAAAGTCTAGGGGCTGGATTTTCAATGACCCGTGGAGTCGGGTTTGGAGGCGTGTGGGGGGTTAAAGTTGCAGATTCGGGGGTCCCGACCCCATCCCGACTCCATTCTGCCTCCACGCAATTTTGACAAAATCGTGTGCGGTGTTCCCGACTCCGTTCCGCCTCCAAGAGGCGGGAGAGGCCATTAAAGCCCTTAACAAGCCCTAAATTGGCTCTGTAATGCCATTTTGAAACGTTTTAGCTAGTTTAACCCTTTTCTGACGTGAAGTACGCCTGATGTGAAACACGCCAGTGAAACCTGGCGGGAGCACAAGTGGATAGCTGACTATCAGCTGCAGGTCCACTATTACAACGGAGATGTGATGAAGGTAGTAGTAGTATTGTGATGAAGGTAGTAGTATTAGGTCTGAAAGTCGCCTCTGATGCTGCTGCATTGGATGTCTTCAGAGACTGCCTGGGAGGATTTGATTTGAAAAAAAATTCTCTCTCTCTCTCTCTCTCCTCTCACAGCAAAGGCCAGGCAGTCTCTGACCTCCAATGATGACATCATCAGAGGCGACATTCAGACTGAAACCACTAATTGGTTCATGGGTTCCCACATGCTGGAACTCAATTGCCCAATTAAGTGAAAATTCCATCAATCTCCCACATCCAATTGCAGTCGGGTGGATAACACGCAATGCGGATGACATGACCCCAACCCGCCCCAGTATCAAAATCCAGCCCTTAATCTTTCTTGCTGACCGAGAGTCATTGGTCGAATGTTCCTCAGTAAATCGCAGTAATCTGAAGGCCCCTTTGTGAAAACTTTTGTATTTTGATTGGCTGTCGATCTAAATGACCGATAAGAGAGTTGGAAAATATTTCTTTACATAAAAGGTAGTTAGAATGTGGAATTCTAAAGAAAAAAAAGACTTGCATTTACATAGCGCCTTTCACGACCACCGGACTCCCCAAAGCGCTTTACAGCCAATGAAGTACTTTTGAAGTGTAGTCACCGTTGTAATGTGGGAAACGCGGCAGCCAATTTGCACACAGCAGGCTCCCACAAACAGCAATGTGATAATGACCAGATACGTTTTTTTTTTTAGTGACGTTGATTGAGGGATAAATATTGGCCAGGACACTAGGGATAACTCCCCTGCTCTTCCTTGAAATAGTGCTATGGGATTTTTTTTACATCCACCTGAGAGCAGACGGGGCCTCGGTTTAACGTCTCATCCGAAAGACGGCACCTCTGACAGTTCAGCACTGCACTGGAGTGTCAGCCTAGATTCTCTAGCATAAACTGTTGTTGAAGTAGAATCTATAAGTTCTTTTGAAAGGGATTGTATAGTTGCTTGAAAAAACGGTATTGGGGGGGCGAACAGGATAGTGGGATTAAACTAGTTGGCTCCAGTGGGGGGGAAAAAAAACACTGACGCGGGCTTGATGGGCCAAATGGGCTGTTTTGTGCTGTAATATTCTATGATTCTAAGAAGCTGTATACTCGCAGCTAGTTTCAGAGGTGCAGAACTGTGAGAAAGGAGTTCATAATTAAAAGGCATGGGCTGCTGCAGTAGGGAGCTACACTGACTGGGAAAGTTCAATCTGTACGGTCAGTCTCTGCTTTGTGCTTAATGAGCTGATCTTGGGAGGGTAAGGGTAAAAAAATGTGTAAAATAATGGCGGGTGCTAGATAAATAGCAAAACACAACATGGAATTGTATAACACTGTGGCTGAGTAGCAGTTTTTAGATTTAAGTGAATAATACTTGAACATCTTTGATTTGGTTTTTGGTCACTATCTAAAAGTGCTGCATCTATTGTATAAACTTTGAGCCAAGGAACACTAAATGGCCATCGTGGGGTCATTATTTTTACACATTTCTTGAAGATTAAGTTCTTATTTCCTGAGGATGTTCTGCAGCAACAATAGCATGTGCAAAATAATGTCGGGGCTGCATTTGTGACTGTCGTTCATACGTTCCAATTCATGTACGAATGTAGGCGGAGCCTAAATACAACTGAGTTTTTTTTATATGCAGCACTAAAACTGCTGTTTAACTGCATGTGTTCTGAAGAGCAGTGGGTCATAAAATTTGTTGGTCACATGGTAGTCAAATGTAGTGCACAAGTAAAAACAACTTATTTATAGAAAATTCTCCCCAATATGTATCACGTGTGTGTGTGTATCTATTGTATTCCAGCTTCAAATAAACTGAGAACTTAAATTATGTTTAAATATTACTTTTGTAGTTTATTGATTTAAAATTTTTATGTTTAGCAAACAAAAGAATACGTGTTCAAGGTTGGTCTTCTAGTTAATGGCTCTTTGTGTGTAGTATCACAAATTGTTTAGCTCTGAGCTGGGAAGTATAACTGATGTCTTGTCTTGTATTGTGCCTGAAGTCATTTGGGTGACCTGAGACTCCCAGCTAAGGTCTATGAGCATAAATACAGAACAGAAAACTTCCAAAATAAATGTGTGGATGTTTTAGATTCTTTTTTCTAAATAATCACTTCTTGTTTTGCCCACAGATGGTTTTTTGTTCATATGTTGACATGGGAGTGAAAATAAAAATGAAAGTTTTCTAAATAAAAAGCAAAATAAATGCAGATGCTGGAAATCTGAAAACAAAAACAGAAAAAAGCTGGAAGTACTCAGTAGGGCCAGGCAGCATCTGCGGGCGTGGGGGAAGAAACAGTCAGTCAGTCAGTCAACGTTTCAGCTTAAGACCCTTCCTCAGTACTGGAAGATATTCCAGATGAATAGCATTTAAAAAGGAACAGAACAAGGGAAAGGGGGAAGTGCTTACATGGAGAACAGGAGATGGTTAAATGGCAGAAGTTATATTGGCAGGAGAGAAGAGGTATAGTGAGAGTACTCAAAGAAATAAAAGACCTATATGAGACACCGAGTGTGTGAATAGTTAAAGGGAGATAGGTAGAAAAGGAAAAAACTGGCAAGGCAGCGCAGGCTCCAGTGGCTCAGGAATGTTGTGGAAGGAAACAAGCAGGTTGATACCCAAGGGTGCAGATCACCCTGTCAGTAGTGCTTTGACTGGGTTCTCCATCTTAAATATCAACCCGCTCTCTCGGACCATCCCTGGAAACGCTGGCACACTCATCCCACGTTGACAGCACCTACTGCCAGAGAGAAAATGGGATCTGTAGTAAAGGGTTAAAGTTGATGATCGGACAGAGCGCTACAAAGTACCCAGTAGAAAGGTGAAGTGTTGTTCCTTCAGTTCCATTGCAACAGTGTAAAAGACCAACGTCCAAGAGCTCAGAGCGGAAGTGTGATAGAGAATTGAAATGTCGAGCGACAGGGAGCTCGGAGTCACATTTTCCCTTCCAAAATTGGTTGGTTTATGTAACTGATGTCCATCCACGACACCAGTTTTACACCCAGGCAGTAAGTTGAAAATCTACACCCATGTTTAAAATAGTTTTGGAATGAACAAATAAAATGCTTTAAACAAGTATTGAATGATCGATTACAATTGCCCTCACAAAGGCTAATACTAAAAGGAGTTGAGGTGCGTTGTTGGCTTCATCCTCGTTACCATTTCCCAGCAGACTTCCCAGTATGCTTCGTGTAACGGCTGAAACTATGGGCTGCATTTTAATGGGAAAGGCGGGGTGGGGGCTTGGAAGCAGTCAGGAGTTCTGAGAGAACGGGTTTCCCGCAGGCCCTACCGAATTTAACGGCAGGGCCTGATTTGCAGGGGAAACCTGTTTCCCACCCGCAGCCAGCAAGATTGAGAGGCTGGCTGGCTCTGGGGGGGTAGGCCTGCGGCACTAGTCTGCAGAGAGGAGGGAGGGAGGGATCGTATGGGGCCAGGGGGCGGCAGGGTCAGAAGTGATTGGGGGCCGGGACCAGCACGGGGAAGGGGTCGGGTGCAGATCAGGGGCCGGGACCAGCGTGCAGGCCGGGGTGGGGGTGAAGATCAAGGGCCGGAGGAACATTTGGGGGGGGTCGGAGGCTTTAGGCAGGAACCCTGGATCCAGGCGGTAAGAGTAAGGGCACTTACCTCCTTAATCCAGCAGTCCTCGCCTTGCATTAGCTGACGGGTTTCACGAGGCCTGCAAAACCTGACCAGCTAAAGTTAAAATCAAAATGGAGGTAAAAGCAGAGGCTTGCAGCCTCATTATAATATTTAAATAGACAGCCCGCCTCCTGGGAGTGGGTTGGCTTCCCGCCCCCCCTGTCCCGCCTCCATTAAAACCGGAAGTGGGTGGGTTGGAGGCGGATTCTGGCCGGGATTCGTATTTTTAACACTAACTTCCCACACAACCCCAACCCACCCATTTAAAAAAAATAAAAATTCCCCCCATATCTCATTGTAGGTTAGTATTCATTATTCCTATTTCATTAACAGTACCAAAGGGTTGGTCCGTGAACTAAAATGATTTTATTTCTCTTTGACACACTGCTATATGCAGAAGTTGGGAAAATTAGATGAGAAGTGACTTTGGTGTGTAATTGCTTCAAAATTAAATCCACAAGTTTTTTCATAAATTTACAGGAGGTTAATGCTAAGTAGCAGCAGCCTCCGGGATGGAAGTGACACTGTAGGGATATGTGTGGATGTAAGAAATATGCACAACTGTGTAATGCTGACTATTCGGAATGTGGGTATTTCTAATTCAATAAATGACAGATAGACAATGACATCACAGGCATGAAGCCAGCAAATACTGGAGCAGCAGGTAATTCCCAGTCAGATGAGTAATGTTCTGTAACTTGGCACCTTTGTTCATTTAATGTTCAAAGAATATCCATATGTATCTTGAAATGCACAGATACAAGTTGCAGGAGGAGTCTGGCACAGGAAAAATGTGCAGTAACAAAGACTTATCGATGCCTCCTTCAGTGTGTTGGATTTCATGATCATTAGTTTTCTACACATTACAGAGATTCCTCCATAAATCGGATGTGGAGTTCTGTAATGCGCACATCTGGAAAGAGCAGGGACTATGCTTAATTCAAATATTTGATGACGCTTGCTGTGGTTGAACAACTTTTCTGAGCCAGTTGAACCCAGAGAAGGCAGGCTTCAAATAACCTCCTATCTGTGTCCGTCAGTTCAGTCTTATGATGGGAAAAATTCTTCAAATTGTGCTTGGGTTTATAGTGGTTTTTCTAGTTATATGGGAGGGTAGTTGTGGTTTATCCGAATGGAGTTTGCTGTTTATTTCTTCTTCAACGTTTAATTATTGTTGTGCTGACTATAATTTAGACTGACTTTGAAGTTTTGTATATTGTAAACACTTGAGTTTTGTTGCGTGCATTAAGGCTGAGGTTTGTCCATTCGGTTATATTAACTGTTCTGAGGAAGAAAAGCTTTGGCTTTTTTGCTAATCCAAGGGGGCTCCATTCTAAAGTCATGCTTTTAAGCCAGCCGGAATTCCAGTATCCGTGCCTTGTAGGAGACAAATGCATGCTTGCAATCGTCTACCTGCTGAGTCGCTGATCTCATCTGTGCTACTGTAGGGAAGCACAAGCAAGAAGACAATGATAACTGGATGGAGAGTTCCCCAGGCTGCTCTCAAGCACCTCCTCATGGTGGGTTCCAGAGAGGCACGAGGGAAATTCTCCGGCTAGGTTTGTTCTGGCCAGAAATGAAGAATGGCATGAAGGAAAATGGGAGAAAATGGTTTTGCTGGAGACAAAACTCAAAAAACCATGTGTATGCTGTAGAAATTAAGATTCGATATTCTCTTGTAGTTTCATAGAATTTACAGCACAGAAAGAGGCCATTCGTTCTAACTGGTCTATGCCGCTGTTTATATTCCATGAGCCTCCTCTCTCTATAATTGCCTCTTTCCACGCTGTCCCCATATCTCTCTTCCTTTCTCCTTCATGTATGCATCAAGCATCCCCTCAAATGTGCCAATGCTATTTGCTTCAACCATTCCATGTGGCAGCGAGTTCCACATTCTCTTAAAATCCCTCCTGAATTCTTTCTTTGATCTGTTAATGGCTATCTTATATTTACAACCCCCCCCCCCCCCCCCCCCCACCCTTTGTTCTGTACTCGCCTGCAAGTGGAAACAGTTTCTTCATGTCTACCCTATCGAACCCCTTCATAATTTTAAAGACTTCTGGCGGGGCTCCTCTTTGTCTTCTCCTTTCCAAAGAGCAGAGGTAAGTGCATTTATATAATCTGTTTCATTTATATAATTCAGAAAAACAAAGCAGAAGAACATTGTTACTGTAGCAGCAATAACAACATGCAATTTTATAGGGCTTCTGTTGTAATGCAGTGTCCCAAAACACTTCACAGAGGTGACAGCCAGACACTACACGGTGGTAGAAAGAAGGTTAGAGAAGGTGACTGAAGGCATGGTTAGAGAGGTAGGATTTTGAAGATGTTTTTGAAGGAGTGGGAGGTAATGAGGTGGAAAGATTTAGTGACAGCGCACCACAGTGCAGGGAATGCAAAAGAGGCTGGAGTGCGAAGAACAGGTGGCATGTAAGGCTGTTGGAAGTTGGAAAGGTAGGGAGGGGCAGAGGAGTGTATGGACTTGAAAATGAGATCCAGGATTCTAAACTAAATGCTTTGGGCCTTTTTTTGATCCGCCATTAAGGGTTGCCCCAAGGTCACCAAACAAGAATCATCACAACCAGTGACCCTTTTGGGGCAACACTAATAGAGGAAAGAAACATATGGTCCAATCAAACTAAAAGAAGCCAAAATAAGCAACAAAGTCCCAACAAAGCAAAGAGACCCTCTCCAACTAAATCATAATGTTATCAATGTCTATAAGACACTCTATACCCTGCGGTGCCCATCGGTCGCGGAAGACATCCACCATCTCCAGAACCATCTGGGCACGGACAAAACCGCAGAAAAGAGGCAGGCAGCCAGAGTGATTCCTTCCCCCCCCAATAGGCCCTGCCTGGACTTAACTAAATGCTTTGGGGGTTGGGGAACCATTGGGACTTGATGAGTGCAGGGGTATTGTAGAAATGGGACTTGGGTCAGGATAGGATGTGCTCAGTGGAGTTCTGGATGAGTTGCTGTTTTTGGAGATCGGCAGTTGGAAGGCTGACCAATAAAGCATGGAGTAATTGAGCCTAGGTGAAGGTGTGAATTGGGGTTATAGTGGGAGTGAGGCAATTAGGGTAAACCAATTTTGTCAACTGCCAACTCGGGGAAACCTGGCGGCTAAAGGGAGGCGAGGACTGCTGTCTGGAAGCGGTAAGTGCCTTTCCAGCACTGCTTGTGGGCCAGGAGGAGCTGGAGTGCTTCCCACCCGGCCCCCAAGCAAACCCGTTAACACCCCCACCCTGCGATCACCAACCCCATGCCTCCCGCTCCCCCCTGCGCGTGATCACCCCCCGACCAATGTTCTCTTTAAGCTGCGCAGGCATGCAGCACTCTAGAGGTCCCGCACAGCCGGTGAGCCGGTTTTTAAATGGAAGAACTGCGCATGCGCTGAATTCTGTTAAAGGGGTCACGCGAGCTTAAAAAATTAGAGGGTACTTTGCCCCCGCCCCCACAATGTCTCTCTGACTCCCCCGCCCGCCCGCGATCACTCCCGATCCTCTAAACCACGCTATACCCACATCTGGAAATCCTGCTCCAGTAAATATCGAGGCCAATGAGTAAGTTTCCTTTCTCTGTTCCCCTTCTCTTTCCACCTCTTCCCTGCAAAAAAAAAATACAATTATCAGTCAGTCTGGGTAACCAGCTTATGTACTTTAAACAATTATAAGATCTTAACCTATTTTAACTGTTGGCTGTCTCATAATCATATGTGATATGTTCCTTTCCAAAATGGCAACTGTTTACATCCTATTCATGCATATGTTACATTATATGTATCAGCAACTCAAAAAGCTTTGTTAAAGATTTTTTTATTTCTGTTGTGAGGTGCAGTGAATTGTTCTAGTGTGCATTCGGGAATGCCATAGCATTGTGTCATGCCTGTGGTTCCCTGTAAATTGAGTCCTGAATCTACCTTGTAAAAGAATATACTGAGCTGAGACCAAGTGATTTCCAATAGAATTTAAGGGTGACCAAAGTTGAGAGAATTAAAAATTGTTCTGGATTGTTCTTGAATTTTCTTACTGGCAAGTTGTGCAGCAGGAGTGCCCTTGGCACAGTTTGTTGACTGGGAAAGGAACGCGGGGCAAGAAATCGAAATCCAGTCAAACACTTCTTAATCCTTTTTTGTATTTTATTTTTACACTGTCTTAGATTCTTTACATTAGATCATAAGTCTGTAAATTGTTTGTCCTTATATAGTAATTTTTCACCATGGTAATGGAGCATTTTGGGAGTACTTTTTGTCAGAATTGCTCATTCTAGTTTTTACTGTTGTAACCTATTTGTACCCCCACACTTGTGGTGAAAGACAGTTGAATATATTTCAACGGTCTCTGCTTTGCATAAACCAATCAACTGTGAAATCTAAAATCCTTCCCTATCTCTCTCTGCCTTGTTCCTTGCAACTAAATACTAAATTAGCTGTATGACAAATCTTTAGCTTGTAATTCACCATCACTGTAAAGAGTTAAATACAAGTTGCTTTGTCAAATTTTAAACCGCCAGTGTGTAAAGTAGTTCAGTGATTATTAAGGTAGTGCATGCTTGTTCCTCATTTAGGGGATTTCCAATATGGTGGTGAAATACCTCTGGAGAGAAGTGAAAATCATCTTGCATAGTTATGGAGTACCTCAATAGTAGATGTGTTGGAGTCATAGGGCTGGATTTTGATACTGGGGCGGGTTGGGGTCGTGTTATCCACTTTTCGTGTTATCCACCCGACTGCAATTGGATGTGGGAGATTGATGCGATTTTCACCTAATTGGGCAATTGAGTTCCAGCATGTGGGAACACATGACCCAATTAGTGTTTTCAGTCTGAAAGTCGCCTCTGATGATGTCATCATTGCTGCTGCATTGAAGGTCTGCAAAGACTGCCTGGCCTTTGCTGTGACAGGACCTGGATGCAAAATGAGCAGCAGCAGCCCTAAGTCTGCTCCCAGATATTTTTGCACCACCACTCCCAGCTATGTCTCCCTTGCACCACCACTCCCAGATCAGCCAGCGTCAGCTATCCAAATGTGCTCCCGCCAGGTTTCACATTCGTGGTTCAGAACAGGCGTGCTTCACGTAGAAAAAGGGTTAAAATCACAAAGGCCGTTCAAAATGGCATTATAGGGGCAATTTAGTGCTTGTTAAGGGCCTTAACAGCCTATCCCGCCTCTTAGAGTCGGGACCAGCAGACATGATTTAATGAAAATTGCGTGGAGGCAGGCTTGTGCCCGCCCGCCAGTTTTTGCAATTTTAACCCCCCCCACACGCCTCCAAACCCGCCTCCACGGGCCAATGAAAATCCAGCCCATAGTGTGGAATGTGGCTATGTGTTTGTGTCCAGTCTTTCACATGTTGAGTTCTTTACATTAGCCCCATCACTGTAGGAAAAGTGGAGAGTTGGATGTTGGGCATTTCCCTGCAGAGTATGAAGGTGAACTGTCCATTGCTAAACTTTTATTTGTTTTGGTCATGTTACCATGTCCTGCTGTTCTACGCTCCCACGCATGTAACAATTTTGTTTGGCTCCAATTTTCATCCCTCTTCTACTCTACCACCTCCTTGAGACATTGCCTCTTTGCTGGAACACTCCTTCAAAGATGTTGTGTGCCATTACATAGGATTATATAGGCACAGAAACAGGCCATTCGGCCCAACCAGTCCATGCCGGTGTTTATGCTCCACACGAGCCTCCTCCCGTCTTTCCTCATCTAAATCTATCAGCGTAATCCTCTATTCCCTTCTCCCTCATATGCTTGTCTAGCCTCCCCTTAAATACATCTAGACTTTTCGCTTCAAGCACTCCCTGTGGTAGCGAGTTCCACATTCTCACCACTCTTTGGGTAAAGAAGTTTCTTCTGAATTCCCTATTGGATTTCTTGGTGACTATCTTATATTGATGGCCTCTAGTTATGCTCTTCCCCACAAGTGGAAACATTCTCTTTGTATCCACTCTATCAAAACCTTTCATAATTTTAAAGACCTCTATTAGGTCACCCCTCAGCCTTTTTTCAAGAGAAAAGAGACCCAGCCTATTCATCCTTTCCTGATATGTATACCCTTGCATTTCTGGTATCATCCTTGTAAATCTTCTCTGCACCTTCTCCAGTGCCTCTATATCCTTTTTATAATATGGCGACCAGAACTGTACGCAGTACTCGAAGTGTGGTCTAACCAAGGTTCGATACATGCTTAGCATAACTTCACTACTTTTCAATTCTATCCCTCTAGAAATAAACCCTAGTGCTTGGTTTGCTTTTTTTATGGCCTTGCTAACCTGTGTCGCAACTTTTAGTGATTTGTGTATTTGTACTCCGATCCCTTTGTTCCTCTACCCCACCTAGATTCGCACCCTCCAAGTAATAAGTGACCTCCCTATTCTTCCTACTAAAATGTAATATCTCATTTATCTGTGTTGAACTTCATTTGCCAATTATATGCCCATTCTGCAAGTTTATTAATGTCCTCCTCCGTATTGAGTATTCTACCCCCCCCCCCCAATTTGGTGTCATCCGCAAGTTTAGAAATTGTGTTTTTGATTCCAAAGTCTAAATCGTTAATATAAATTGTGAACAACAGTGGTCCCAGCACTGATCCTTGTGGAACACCACTACCCACCTTCTGCCACTGTGACTAGCTACCCTTTACTCCTACTCTCTGCTTTCTGTCTTGAAGCCAGCCAGCAATCCATTCTGCTACTTGTCCCCTGACTCCACATTCTCTGACCTTGTTCATCAGTCTATTATGGGGTACCCTATCGAAGGCCTTTTGAAAATCTAGATAAATTACATCTACTGCATTACCATTGACTACTCTCTCTGTTACCTCTTCAAAAAATTCAATGAGGTTGGTCAAGCAAGACTTTCCCTTTTGAAATCCATGCTGACTATTCATTATTATATTTTTGGTTTCTAGATGTTCTTCTATTTTCTCCTTTAGTAGGGATTCCATTATTTTTCCTACCACCGATGTTAAGCTGACTGATCTATAATTCCCTGGACATGTTCTATCCCCCTTCTTAAATATAGGTATTATGTTAGCTATCCGTCAGTCCTCTGGCACTACACCTTTTTCTAACGAATTATTAAATGTGTAGTAATGCCTATGCTCTCTCTTCCCTTGATTCTTTTAAAATGCGTGGATGCAATCCATCCGGACTAGGGGTTTTATCCTCCTTTGAGTTTGATTAGTTTATTTAATATATCCCCTTTTTTTATTTTAAATGCACTTATCTCATTACTCATCTCATCATCCAATGTCATGTCCACCTGTTCTATCTCCCTGGTAAATACTGAAGCAAAATAATTATTTAATATTTCTGCCATCTCTCTATCGTTACCTGTGCTGTTATCCTGTCTATCTCTTAATGGCCCTATTCCCATCCCAACCTTCTTTTTTTTATTACAGTGAGTGCTGAGAGTCTATTTGACTAGGATAGGAGTGGGGAACTACAGGTGGAGGAATCGCAACTGATCCCAATCTTGTCCTTGCCCTTCGTCCACACATATACTTCCAGCAGGAGTTGTTGGATGGTGCTCCGAAGCAGCAATCCTGGCCTATTTTCTCTAATTTCTCTATTTCTCTAACCCAGGGGTGACGAGGTCAGTTTTGGAACCAGAGCTCCCGCTGTGGCTGAGAATGGACAACTTGGCAAAGACTGCAGATTCAGTGTGAACCTTGCTGATCTATATGGCTCTGTGGTTCAATGGTTGAACTTGCTGAGCCATCAGAGGAGCATACCAGCACATTACATTCTTCTTTGATTCACTACTGCAATAAGTTGTGATTCTGTGAGGTCCTACTTCAGTCCCCATTTTCCTTGATTGTGATTTCACAAAGAAATGGCAACAGTAGAAGAAGTTTTAACAACAGTGTAGAGCTGCATTGGCAGAGGTCTGAAAGCAGGTTAACAACCTTTTTGTGAAAGAAGGATTTGAATAAGGAACACTCATTAAAGGGGTGATGTTAAAGTTGGGGGAAAGTACTGAGTGGGGTGCCTCAGGGCTCGGTGCTGGGACCACTGCTGTTTCTAATTTACATAAATGACATGGATTTAGAAACTCGGTACAGAGTGGATAGATGAACTAAAATGGGGTTTCGTTATATATAATAATCTTGAATTGATGTAGATTTGAGCGAACCAAAAAAAGAAAAGGGGCAAAATATATTTTAAAGAGGCAGTTTCATCCTTGCCAAAAAAAAATCAACGTTAAGATATTGCTGATTCTAATAATCCCTTATTAAAATTGATACTGGTAAACACACAAACCTATCCCACAAATATAAGCTACTCAAGCAGCCCTAAGATTTGTGAAACATTTGTTTAAAATTTACTTGTGGAATAAATGTAGTGCTCAGTGATTCACCATTGAGCATCATTCTATGTTCTGTTTCTGTGGAAGGTGGTGAATTCCTTTAGAACTCGTCATACAAGATAATTGTATATCCTGTGAGGTCCTAACTTCAATGCCAGTTATCCCATGACTGTGCCATCAAGAGAAGTGGTGGCAATAAAACGTTTTAACTATGTATAGTAAAAACCCTTCCTTGGTAGCAATTACATAGCAGTAATTCAATCTCGAGTCCATTGATGAGCAGTTTGTTTGAGCTTTGTTTCTGTGATTTTTACACTTAAACCCCTTGATTGGAATTATGATCAACTAATGGCCACATATATCCTTTAGAAATACTCTACTGGCTGGTTTTGAATAGCTTACAACTTTGTATTTAGTGTTCAGCACTTCCCCATGAGTGAAATAAGTTAGACATTCAAAGGTTTTTCCGTTGAGTAATCAAATAATACGATGTGCTTTAATCTATTAAAAGCTGTAATTTTTGAACAAGTGATGGATCCTGTGGTAACCAGCAAAATGTCTTGCATAGTCTTGTACCCGCATTGGTTTTATAAGCCACTTAAAACTTCAGGATGTTAAGATCAGTTTGTCTTGCAAATTTTTGAAAGATGCTGTTGTCCAGATACCAACGTTTTGCACAGTGTGGTAGTAAGACATGGATAGTGCTTTGCAAACTTGCATACACTCTTCAGTCTCAGAAGTAGATACCTGGCTTTTCTCAGAGGTCAGTTTGGAGATGGTTCGAATTGACAGAAGTCTGGGGATAGTTGCCTGCCCTTTTGTGTGAGGACAGCACCATCAAATTTGGAGGAGAACATAGGAATAGGTGTAGGGCATTCAGCCATTCAATTAGATCATGGCTGATCTGTACCTCAATGCTATTTACCTGCCTCTCCTCCATATCCCTTAATACCCTTACCTAACTATCTCAGTTTTTGAATTTTTCAATTGACCTGGCCTCAACAGCTTTTTGAGGTAGAGAGTTTCAGATTTCCACTACCCTTTGTCTGAGGAAGTGCTTCCTGACATCGCCCCTGCATGGCCTAGCTCTAATTTTAAGGTTATGCCCCCTTGTTCTGGACTCTGCCACCAAAGGAAATAGTTTCTCACTAACTACTCTATCAGATCCTTTAATCATCTTCAATGCCTCCGTTAGATCACCCCTTAATCTTTACTCCAGGGAATAGAAGCCTAGTCTATGCAACCTGTCCTCATAATTTACCCCTTTTAGCCCCGGTATCATTCTGGTGAATCTGTGCTGCACCCCCTCCAAGGCCAATACAGGAAACTTTCGTTTATCCGGCACTCAAATATCCGGAATTCTCGCTTAACCGGCAAAAATCATCCTCCGAAAACTCCTCTCAAATAACCGGCAATGTTGCCGAGTCGCAGTCGAGTCTCCGCGAATGCCGAGTGCTCCGAAAACTCCTCTCAAATAACCGGCAATGTTGCCGAGTCCGAGTCCGCGAACGCCGATTTAGTCAGTAGGGGTACTTTTCAAAAGTGCCACTACTCGGCCTCCTGGCGCTGTCGCAAGTCCGAAACACTGCAGTAGCATGAGTAGATTCTCCCGCGCTGCCTGGAGTCTCTTTGTTAAAAATAGCCTCGGTAGATATAACTCTCCGTTATCCGGTACTTTCGATAAACCGGCACCACGCCGGTCCCGTCGATGCCGGATAAACGAAAGTTTCCTGTATATCCTTCCTGAGGTGCGATGCCCAGAACTGAACGCAGTCACTCCAGATACAGTCTAACCAGAGCTTTATACAACTGTAGCATAACTTCCACCCCTTTATATTCCAGCTCTCTCGAGATAAAGGCTAATATTCCATTAGTCATTTCAATTATTATTTGTATCTGTTCCCTAGCTTTCAGTGATTTCTATACATGCATCCGTAAATATCTCTGCTCCTCCACAGTTTCTAGCTTCTTACCATTTAGAAAATACACTGATCTTTCCTTCTTAGATCCAAAGTGGATGACCTCACACTTCCCCACATTGAACTGCAGATGGCAGTTTTGGCCACTCACCTAATCTATTAATGCCCCTTTGCACATTTCTGCTCCCATCTACACCACTTATTGCGTCACCTGACTTAGTTTTGTCAGCAAACTTGGATATACGGCTCTCTATTCCTTCATCTAAGTCATTGATAAATATAGTGAAAAACTGAGGCCGCAGTACAGGTCCCTGGGAGACACCATAGACCGATAAATGACTACATTTGGCTGAAGTGATATTTAGCTAAAGACCAACACTTTTTTTAATTTTGTTTTTTGGATTTTTATGCACATCTAATTGATTGATATCAGTATTAGGAAGTGATTTAAAAAAAAAAAAAAATCTTTTGGCAGCCAGTGTCAGCATCAAGTTTTCCTAACATATAGTTCAATGGTACAAATGCAGACTGAAGTTCCTTCTACTCTGAGTGAGAAGATTTTGCAGTAGTATTTACTAGTTGTTTTCTAATTTGTTTGTGGAATGTGTGTGACTCTAGCGTAGCCATACTTACTGCCCCGTCCTTGGTTGCCCTGAGAAGGTGGTGGTGAGCTGCTTTATTGAACTGCTGCAATCCTTCTGGTGATGGTACTTCCACAATAATACAGGCAACTTCAGGAATCTTCCTGGTCTTTATGCCTCAGTTACTCACTGGATGATTTGGTGAAGGTGTTTTGTCAAATTATGATTGCATTGTGGGCCCCAACACAACTGTTAAATTCATTGGCTTTCCTGCTTGTCCAATGTTGTAAGAAATTCAGGAGGTTTGCATTAATTTTCATAAAGTCAGTTAGTCGAATGTTTACCTGCAGTGCCTATTCTTCAGTACTGCCAATTATTTGCAGATATTTTACCTGGAGGAGAAGCATGTGGCATTGTTAGCACCTCCTAATAATCACACACCATCCAAAGGTGGATATTGGCACAAGGGTGTCACTTTGGAAAAGTTAATTACTTCCAAAGGGAGCAGATTGGAATCTACATTACCTTTCATATGGAATATCCATCAAATCTCCTCCCCAGTTGGATAATTAAATTTGGCAGACAATCTAGGTTCCACTGTACAGTATCCAACATTTGCAGCCACTTTGCTATTGTCAAACCAGTCACTGTTACTGCACAGTCACACTCTTTCAGATCTGATGCACTTCTGCAAGTAAGTGGTTGAACCTCTAAAGGGAGATAGGATGCCAGATGATGCATCTGTAGCCTTTTGCAACTAGCATCACCGTGCAATGCACCACATTATTTTAGATCAGCTTGCTATGTGCCTGCATTACAGGCATTCTGTTAGACCATATCGACTGTGACTATATACTTGTGAAGATTGTGGTACCTGGAGGTTCAGCATGTTTCTTTCCACTGGCCAAGACGAGTAGACTTGTGTTGAGCTTGTCACATGGCCTGAGCTTCAGTGTAAATGGCAGGTGTTACAAAGATGACAGAATTGTATTAAACAAGCCAGGGACTTTATGACCAATTTTAAACTGGAACAGCAGCAGGAATTGGCTTAGCAAAGTAGTACATTCTGTACTATTTGGCAGTGACCATCCTAAAAAATGGGCTGTTCCATTACTACATGGTTAGGAGTCCACACAAGATAGCATTTGATTCATGAATAATAGACAAAGATTTCCACATTCAATACTTGCCATCAACTGTATCCTACTATTTACCTCACCCCAAGTGCACGATCCTTTTAAGACTAGGGCCCTTGTAACTTGGAGATTTTCAAACTTACAAAATGGTGAAAACTTTATTGTGACTTTTGATACAAATATGAATAAGACTTGCAGCTAAATGTTCAGAAGACATTATGACCAGCAGGTCCTGCCAAAAGTGTTTTTTATTAAGTCATTTTTTAAATATTTGGACATTTGGGAAGTGATTTGGTGTGAAGGTTTAATGAAATTTTAGTGGTATCAGCAAAAGCATCAGTTTTCTTCAGTGTGTTTACCTACTTTAAAGTTTGCATATTTAATTTTTTTGGCTGGAGGAAACAATTGGTGAAAATCATTTGGAAGCCATATTGGTCCAAGTTGTGAGATGTTTATGTTGGGTCTACCTTCGTATAATATCGATTAATGTATGACTAATTTGGCATTATTGGGTTGGTGCAACTGGTCTGTTTTGGAAAGTTTAATGTATGGCTGTTTATTTAATTCGGTACATTTGTACAGAATACAGAATGTAATTTTTTTTGGTTAGTAATTTTGTTCTCCCTTTAGGGATATTTTTACTTTCTGTGAATGCTCAGAAATTCGGTACTTAAGCAAAAGATTTTACTCATCTAGTGATTGATTTGTAAAATCTATCCTTGTCTGTCTTTTACAAAGCTAAAAGAGTAAATCTCAATTCTATTTTTGCTCCAGTGGCATTATCGTCACCCAAACCGTGCCAAGAAGTTGTCTTTTTATTGAGAAATAGAGTGATGAATGAGGAAAAAGCAGAACAGGAAATCTGTGGCGGGATGTGGTTGGCCTATACAGCCTGTCATTTTAACTTGATGTGCATAACGGCAAGGCAAGTAGTACAGGAGGAGAATTATTTATGGGAAAAAATGTTTAACCTGCAAGGTTAAACTGGTTGCTGAAAATTTACATTTTCAATTGATTTATGCTTCAACTTTGAATTACATTTTTTCCCCGGCACCTTCTTGCAAGCGCCGCCTCATTCACACACTTTGGTATTCGAGCTGTCATTTACAAAGTACTGTATCTGGCTGTCGTATTACTGGCAGTGATACTGACATTGACAGCTGCAGTAGGGTTTGATGCATCTTTTGATTACCAAGTAGGTAATCAAATATCTTTTGTGGGGCGAACTAGCTAACTTTCTGCACCTTTATTTCCCCTCTAACCCATGTCGAGTGTCATTTAACACTCAATGCTGCTCTTCATGATGGAAGATATGATCAGATTTGTCTTGACTTTGGTGAAAGTGTCCTGTTTTTGAGTGCTTAAGCATGCAGACATGAAATCTGATTGTTTGCACATAAAAGAAAAAGACCAACACAAATGTAAAAGTAGGCTTATTGTTGTAGCGCAAGCATTGTGTTGAAAGCTGGCACTTAGTTTTATCCTGGTCAAGGTGCAGTGCAATTCACTAATTAATTAATTATTAATTAATATTTGGAATAATAAGTAATACAGAACAAACCCCATCTTAGAGACTGATATGTTAACGTTCTACAGTAGATCTTGTAGGACTAGTCATAGTGAGATGTTAAACCGGCTTTTAGCAGAGCAGAAGATCAGAATCTCAAAATATACATTTCAGTTTCATCACATCATCTAAGTGTGGAGGCACAGTGACCACAATAGGTGGAATGAAGGTAGACTCCTATTGGTTGTCAGTTCAGAATGTAACTTGCTGCTTTTAAACACTGCTCTGTGCCTTCTAAGCTATGGCCTGATTTTTGTCTACTGGTGTGATGGTTAAGAACTGGCATATGAGGCAAAGGCGGGTATATGGAGTTAGGTCACAGATCAGCCATGATCTCATTGAATTTGCGGAACAGGCTCGAGGGGAATAAATGGCCTACTCCTGTTCCTATGTTCCTATGGCATTCATCTCACCAGAATGGTAAAGTGTTCATCGCACTCAAATTTACTTGGTTGCATAATGAATGGTTCACCGATCTGGGTGCCGATTTGGGCAAGTATAGGAAAAACACCAGTGGTAGGAGTGGAAACTTGTGTGTAAGTGAAATTTAAATGGACAGGGTCAGGGGATTAAGAAGTTACACAAGAAAATGAAAGGGAAAGAAAACCCTCATGTGCAGGCATGTGTCTGCAAGTGAATGACGGAGCAATCCAGCACTTGAAACTCTGGTTGATGGATGCTGATTTTGAGGTGATGCTGCACGAGATGCTTGCAAAAAGGGTCACCCACCCTCTGTGCCACTCCACAGCAACATTCCCATAAGTTCCCATTGCAGCATGCCAGGAAAGTGTTGGAGGCAGACTTGCGACTAGAGGACCAGTATACTGTCACTGGCTGTGCCAGCCCTATGGTGCATGTCAGCAGCAGGTATACTCACTAACCTGGACTCTGAAGGCAGTTTCCCACAGTTAGATGTGATGGGTAGATGTTACAATGACTGCAAATATGGTCGATGGCCTCTTTATCAGGCTTTGTGAGCTGATGATCACCCTGGCATCCTGCTTTCATGCAGTAACAAATCGGTCAGTCAGACCTTCACATGTATCTGTGCATTCTCGTGTGCTGTCACAGCCTACCTACAAAGTTGGAGCCTCTGCATGCACTAATCGTCTGCCAAAACAAGGTATGGTCACCTCTGTTTGCAGATGTCCGAAGGTACGCACAGAGCACCTCTTAGGCATCCTGATTTGTCTTTCAGTGGTCCTGCTTTTCTTGCAAGCAACTGACATGAGGGATTTCCATTAGGAAACCCATTAATGACAGTAATGGTGTTGGGTGCAGGAAAAGAAATTCAAAACAATTGGCACAAAGGCTCATGAGAATCTAAGTGCCAACAAAAAAGGAAACTAAAATTAGGACAGTAATGGCTTAAAAACTGCTGAATGAATCTTCTTTTTGCCCTTTAAACTTAGCTTTGTGTACTGCTCAGTACCTAGCAACACTGGACCCAGATTTGTTTGGGTGTCTTTTGGAAGTAGCATGAGTCAATCTTAACAGTCAGAAAAATATGCAGCATGTAACAGCACTCCCATTCCAGTACAAGCTTCCTCGGCCTACACCCCTGCCCACCAGAGATGCGTGTCATACACAAAAGGGGTAAAGATGTAGTATTATGGGTCTCCATCTGCTTTTTCTGTTCCGTAACACTTAGTGAACTGCCATGAAGGACAGGAAAATCAGTCCCTTAAACTCTGCATCTGGACTGTACATTTTTGATGGCTAATTTGTCTAATAAGATAATATACTGGTTAAAGATATGTTTCTATAGCCGGGTATTGTACTATTTAGGTCTTGGGTAGAATGGTTAGCGTGCACCCTGGTCCAACCACAGATGGGTTTGGTAAATTCCTAGGGCAAAACATTTCCATGAGGAACTCGTTTCCTTCTCACTAGCAATACAATCCTTTGTTTCTCTATCTGTTGTAAACCACAAGCCTCCTGCTGCTCATAGATCAAACCTAGCACGTTGTTAACTGTTTGACCTGTTGAGGTTTCCTGTAAAATGTGCTTTCCAGTCTATAGAGGTTTCCTTGGAACTGAGACCACACCAGAGTAGCTATTACTGTCCATTTTTATTGTAGAAAGTCTGTATGGAGGAGTTTAAATCTGTATTGAAATGCAGGTTGCTTAGTATTTTCTTCCTTTTCAAACTGTTTTAAGTAAGATGCTTGTAAGTTGCTGTGATCGCCTTCAATCGCTTTCACACGTTGATGGTCAGGAATTACTTCTAAGCCTTGTAGGTGAATCTTTCATCAGCTGCTTTCATCAGAAAACAGTGGTAGGATGGTCATAATTTCTAATGTGGGGATAGATCTGGAGTTCTGCTTGATTTACTTTTGGAGACTAAAGAATATTTATGCAGCATTTTCCTTTGGGTAGAGTCCATTATAAGGTAGATTGTGGATGGCCAATTCCAGTTCTGTGCTTCTTACATTCTTTGTGGATTGATGAGTTGGTTTGAGCATTATTGGAATGAACAGAATTGAAGTAACGGTGGAGTAAATGTGGAACTATAATCACCATGAGTATAATTTACTTTGTAGTTCATTGCTTTTCCAAAAATCGGCACAAGCCAGAGGTTTGAATAATTTCAAAAGCCACAAATTGTGAGAAAGAAAATAAATTCACGAAGACAAAGGAGTAATGAGAACTGGCCCTGTACATAACCCCTATAGTATCAGAACACTCCCTATTATGGTGTATGGGAGGCGCTTGTAGAGTGCTAGTAAATTAAATGATTCTGTTGTACAGCAAGAATTGGTGTGAGGAGATGATTGTAGTGCAAGAGATCAGTGGAAAAAAGAAACGGCACTGTGCAGAAAGATAACCAAATGGAGGATAGTCAGAGCGATGCTGAAATAGAGCAGTTGTTAAAGATATATTTGTGGAGGAGAGTGAAAGCAATAAATGCATCAGTGAGCGACTACAAGCAAGAGAAAAAAGCAAATAAATAAGAGGGATAGAGGTGAAAAAAATTCTGCCCAGAAAGTATGTTTGTTTGTGTGCATTTGCGTTACATTGCATTTGTTGCTGATGGAAGACTGTTACAAATTTCAGTTTGAGGCGTTGGCTGAATTCATTTCATTTAAAAACAACACACACACACACACACACCTTTACTGATCGTAAATTAATGGGTGGAGGATAACCCAGATTTGCAAAGTCTAGGGTGTGGTCCTGATTCATTTAATGATCTGTTGTGGTGGCTTAGTGGGTAGATGAGCTGCACAGATCACAACCTCAGTACAGGGTGTGGCCCCGATTCATGAATAAGAAGGAACTTCACTTTTTTTAAATTAAAACTGTAGCCACATAATGGCCCAAATCTGCAACCTCAGTGTGAAGTGTGATCCTGAAGAAAATAAATATCTGCAGCAGTAGCTAAGAGCTATGACCATCCACCCAATGTAACCTCTTTTGTATTGTTCACCAGTTACTTCTTGAATTATAAGTGGTTGTGGTTTTACAGCCAGACCAGGTTATTACAGAAGACCATGTGATCTGAATCTAGTGTAATGCTCCTAGTATGAAGTAACACACACACACACGATTGTCTTGGTGATCAGAGATTTGCGGTAATGGATTGGCGTATGTGGTATGATTGCTGGGTAGCTGCTGCATTCAGTACCCCTGAATGCCTCTTACAGTTTGTTTATTTTAAAGATTCAAAATTTGTAATCGGCCCAACTCTCTCATATTGTATTGTCACCTGTAGCTGTCCATTTTTTGGTACCACAAACCATACTTCAATACTGTAAATAATCACCAACACCTCTCTTTAATCATTGAAAACTCTAAGTAAAGACATGGAATGTAAGGCCACAATTACAGGTGTGATAGCGTAGTGATTGTTACTGGACAAATAATCCATTTGACCGTGAGTAACTAATCACCAACCCCTCCCTTTTAATCATCCATTTGAATGTGAGTTCAAATCCCACCATGCAGTGTGAGAATTTTAATTCAGTTTTAAAAAAAAAAACCTGGAAATATAAAGCTGGCATCAATAAAAGTGACCATGAAGCTGTCGGATTGTTGTAAAAACCCAACTGGTTCACTGATGTCCTTTACAGAAGGAAACCTGCCAGTTGGGCCAATTTGTGTCTCCAGATACAACACTAACGCAGTTGACCCTTAACCACCCTCTGAAGTGGCTTAGCAAGCCACTCAGTTGTACCATAATCGCTACCAGCGGTTCACCCCCATGGAAGTGGGTGTCGCTGGCAAGGCTGGCATTTATTGCCCATCCCTGCTGGGTGTGAGTGTACAACACAAAATGACCCAGAATTTAGCCCAAGTCAGTCTCTCCGGCAATAAGGACGGTCACTATAGCAAGTGAAAATAGTCACACTATGGATGCTTATAGAATAGGGCTAAGGATCTTTATTGGGGCAGAGTGGCGGAAATCTAACCAGGTTACATGTGACCTGGAATCTTAACATTAACATTGAGATCTCAAAATGAAGTCATTGTTCCACTCCCTAACATATTCAGGCGTACATTACGGTGTCCCAACCCAGTCATGCCCCTGGTGTGGTCTCCATCTTTGCTTGCTCAAGTGCAAGAAGTGCAAACATGAGCGTATCTGGCACGCAATTGTTTTAGCTATCCATCATCACCATATCTGGGTTGACCACATCAAGAGCTGTTGAGCCTCACTCCCTTCTACTAAAACTGCCCTCTACTTCAGGATCATCCTTGAGAGCAAAGATAACGTCTTTTCCCCCACTGCCAACTATCTCCTTTAAAGCTTCTTCCACCCTTGCCTCCAACAAGAAGCTCACGGACTTCTTTTTCATTAAGATTGAGATCATCTGTTAAGCTGCCGCTATTATTTCACCCCCCCCCCCCCACCACCACCCCTTGCTACCATTTCCCACCAAGTTTAGGCTTCCCCTGCCCTAGCATTGAAACCATGTTTCCCTCTAGAATCTCTCCCATCTCCAAATTCCTTTTCTGGCCCCCATGCTAGTTGACATTTTAAATCGTTTCCATCTCCTCAAATACTTTCCCCCTCCCTTTTCAAAACTGCTATCATCTAACCCCTCCTCCAAAAAAACACCCTTGACCCTTCTGTCCTTACAAACAGCCACCCCATCTCCAGTCTCCTTTTCCTTCTTATTGTTGCCTTATTACAGCACAAGATAGAGGCTTGCACTGGACTGAATACACTCTCTCCTACTCGCTGCAGTGTAATAATGATGCCCAAAGGTCTAGAAATGGTTTCAGTATATCTAGAAAGAGGCAGATGTTGCCCATCATTTTTACATCCTTTGCCTTGGAAGTAAAATCTCTGGAAATTGGCTCTCTTTTTTTGACCTGATTCCTATGCAAAAGATTAATGACTAATTAACAGTAGTTTCTCATTAAAACCTGCTTTTTTTAGTTGTGTGGTTTATTAAGTCAACCTAGTTTTTTTTTCAAAACAAAAGTTCTTTCTCTGAGTGCAAACCTTGTGCATCATAATGAACAGGTTACGAAAATACTCTTTTTTTTTAAAGGATTTTTCTGTCACTTGCGTATTTACTTTTAACCAGCTAGCTCTGATAGGTCAGGCTCCAAGTAAAACTCCAGGCTTCAGGCAACTTGTATTTAAAGCTCAGAACAATCCTCAGATATTTACTTCCCAGCATTATTTCACTTTTAAAGTTCTACACCGCGGAAACCAAAAGTTTTTCAAAGGAACATTTTTACACTCTTCAGATGGCAGCCATTAGCAGCTTATGGAGAGCCTGTTTGTATTTGCCAACTCATGGCGTTGGGAAGCGAGGTGCTGGCTGTCGCACTGCTCTGAACTATAGAATTATGAAGAATTTGTGCTCTGTGAAAGAATGCGTTGGCGTGTTCATGTATTAAATACATATGTTGGAAGCTGGACAAAATAATGAACGGGAAACCCTTGTTTGTGTGGTGTTAGCTGAATTACAGATTAACTTGACAGTGATTCTAATTTTTGTAGATAATTGCCACATCTATCTGTCAGTGTCTCTCGGAGAAGTAAAGAAGGGGCTAAGAGTTTATTTATGTCCTTTAGGAGCATAGGTACAGGAGTAGAACGTTTAGCTGTTGAGGTTGCTTAACGTTAACCATGGCAGCTTTCTTCTAAATACAGTACTTTTTCCTCGTATCCCTGATACCTGTACTTCCTGCTTGCCTATCTCCCTTTTAAACACACCAATTGATTTTGCTTCTATGGCCCTCTGCGGCGATATGTTTCACATTCTCGCAACCCTTTGTGTGAAGTCGCTCCTGGATTTGGTTTAGCTCAAATTCTAAGAATAATCCTAAAATTAAGGGAGGAATTACTTCCAGATTTTATCCTATTTGTGTGGCTGTGGCTTTATACTGGTTTGGCATTGAAAATTTCCAAAAGTATCTACTCTCAGTATAGACATTACCTAAACCTGCAGAAATCATTTCATGACATTGATGCGATTTATGTTCCTTCACTCTTACCTTTCACTAATGACATTTGCATGTTAGGCCCATCTGTGATGCCAAGACCCGTGTGGTTAAAAGCCAAGAATAAAAGTTGCTGTCTTAAACCTTATTGCTGAATTTTATATTTGGCCTCAAGGTAAATAGGCGTGTATGAGGGATGCTTATTTTGTTAACTATTTGTGAGCTGCAAATATAGATGTGGGTGTTCACTACTTATTTTGACTTTTGTCTTCCATCAAAATGTCAGGTTGCAGAATAACAAAATTATAAATGAATAACATTTGGGAGTCTGTATTTTTTTTTAAATCGCTTGGGTGATTAGTATTTGCTACATTTTACAAATGGGTTACGTTTACATGGTTCCAAATCTGGTTCTCTGATTGCATTCAGAGCAGTGACTAAGTTACATGTATGTGATTATATGCTTTCTCTGCGCATTTTGTGCTCCTCAGAGTTGAGAAATGCCGGCGCTGGGGGAAGCTGGAATATTGTTTTTTCTGCTTTGCATCTAATAATGGCACCAAGCTTGAATAACTTAAATTAAATGTAGTGTAGCCGTCTTCTTGCATAACCCTAACAGTGGACTTCAACCTGAATATCTTAAGACCACCCACTAAGACGCCAGTATAACATTACCATTTCCCATGTCACCCATTCGTTTGGTGTCTGAGTCAAACCCAATCAGTGCTGTGTTTCAGATAATTTATGAAACTCCCATTAACCCAAACCCATCATGTCCATCAACCAACATTCTGCTACCTGTCTCCTCCTTCCTGATATTTGTAAACCGTTAAATACCAAGCTTTAAGGGGCCAAACCATGGAAATCTGAATGCTTCAAATAAAGTATAGAAATTCTGTAAGATATAAGAAATGGGAATAGTCTCAATCGCTTGTTACTTAAATTTAAAATCATAGATAGAATGATACAGCACAGAAGGAGGCCATTCGGCTCATCGTGCCTGTGCCGGCTCTTTGAAAGAGCTGTCCCAATTAGTCCCACTTCCCTGCTCTTTCTCCATAGCCCTGCAAATGTATAACATTTTCTCAATACGGGGTCCAGTTGATGGTTAGTACCCAGGGCAGACTGTGACATACACACGTTATCCATTTCTACCTTACACTGATATTCATTCAAACTACGTTTGGCAGTTTCTAGTGTGCATGGCTACACAGCAGACTTGGACAGACGGGGCCATGATGATAACTAGTGTGGGGAATGGAAAAAGTTTATGCTGGTACATTAGGAAATGTGTTCTGAAGTAGGAATAAGGAAAGATGTTAGGAGAGATTAGAGGGGCCTACACATTGCATTAGACTGCACTGTAACTGACTTGGGAATGCTTGACATGGACACTGGCCAGGATTTCCCATCCTCCCACCTCTGATTTTTCAGCAGAACTGGGGCTGGCGGGGACAGAAGCATGAAATGCTCAGGGACACGCTCTGTCGTATCCTGCAATTTTAACAGCCTTTCAGTTTCCCACTAGAAGTGACAGGTGATGGGCAATGCATCTGCCCATATATGGGCAGTGACACTAACGGTATTCAAATTATGACAATATGTCACCTGATGTATATTCAGTTATCTGCACCATAGCAGTTCTGGATGCCAGGGACCCCTTAGCATCCAGTATTGTTACAGTGATGGAGGGGGGAATTTAAAGTGCGGAAAACCTGTGCAGTCAGTCGCAGGGTGGTCAATTGCATAGGGGTTGGCGTAATTTTTTAAGTTTTCATTCTTTACCAATTTGGCAGTTGAAGATTTAAAATGCTGTCGGTGTTAGTTATGTGGATGCTCAGTCGTTGAGTATATTCAAGGCGGAGAGCGATAGATTTTTGGACTCTAGGGGAATCAGGGCAGGAAAATGGTGTTGAGGCCAAAGATCAGCCATGATCCTATTGAATGGCGGAGCAGGCTAGAGGGGCCGAATGGCCTACTCCTGCTCCTATTTCTTATGTTCTTAAGTGGAGGAGGCCAACGGTGCACTTCATGTAAAAATGTATCCATGCTCCTTTTTATTTATGTAATTTTTTTCTCCAGAAGACACTGCTGCATGAAACTGCTTCTGTTGACCACTCACTCAACATTTAGAGCCCTAACAATTCCCCCCCCCCCCCCGTTAGTTTGTAGTGGCTACAGGTGAAAGCTAATGTGGGGAACCTCTAATACTGTACGTTTATAAATTATAGCAGGAAACAACCAACTGTATGGGATATGTGGGGATTTAAAAAGGCGAGTGTGCAATTGGTCTTCGAGCAACTGTTTCCCTTGGTATATTTTAAGTGCATCTCTTGCTATGAATGAAGAAGTTTAAGTAAAGAAACTTGTTGAGCTTAGACCAAATGGATGTTACTGTATTGAATCAAAATTACTTCTTTCCCAGATACTTTCAGTTGCTAATTTGTGTTCTTGAACAGAAAATATTTGTTTAGAAGTGTTACACATGTTTTGTGCGTAGGCCAGAATTCGAGGTTTATCCAGCAGTCATCTGAAGTGCATTTTAATAAGATTGATTTATTGCATCCATCGTAGGAGGCAGGATGGGAAACACTTTCAGATGTGTTGCAACACATGTCTCTCGTTAAATCCCACAGTATCTGTTTTTACGAATCTACTCAAAGCAGTTTGCAGCTATCTTTAGACGGGTTTGTTGTTGTAAGACTTTGTGATGTATTGTTATGTTGTAAATCTCTTTCCATTAAATTAAAGCACCCCATGCACAGCAGAGCAGTAAAAATTGTTACATTTTCACGGTGCTGATAATATTCCCATTTGTTACAGGTCCAATGATGACACAATCTGGTCTTGTCAGTGCATTGTTTTGTGGACTAGTAACGCACTGTTTCAAAGACAGTTTAAAAAGTGGGTTCATGCTTATTATTGATTTCTGATCTTGTCTGCCTGATCAAGAGGAGGAGGCAAGCAAAAGCTATAAGTTTTTCCTACAGGTTTGCAAGTACTTCTGGCTGTTTCTTCATTATGTTCTAACTTAAAGTTGTCAAATAACATTGGTAGAGGCTGGGAATTGGGCTGCACAATATAAGGGGAATTCTGTTGCATGCAAGTTAGAAATTAGAAGGACTTGGGAAGAAAATAGTAACTGAACTAGGCTTCCGCCATACTTTAAAAAAAAATTACAGTGGTTCAGCGTTTATTCACATAAGAATTTTCTTTTAAAAAAAAAACCAATGTGCTTGTATTGCATTTTTGTTTAATTTACCTCTACAGTTCCTTAGTGAACGCTGTGCCATGATATAATAACTGTTAGCTTGGAATTACTTGGAAAGGTTTTATCTCCCTTCTGTAGCTAGCTGCCTGGTTTAGCTATTTGCACTGTTTATTAATACAAATTCTCCGTGTCATGAAACACGAAAGGAAGGTAGATTGGATTCAGACTTTCATTTCAATCATCTGTTTTACAAAAATATTTATTGTAATGGGCTTATATTTCAAAATTAAACTTTCCATACCAAAATTAACTGTGTCATTGTTCACACTGATGCGGGGATACAGTAGAAGTGTATGAAAGATGTGGTGAAAGGCAGAGAAGTAGGTTAGGTGGATATTGGTAAGAGGTTTTTTTTTCATTGGTTTTCATTGTCAATTTTTTGTCTGATCACGCTCCTGTGAAGCGCCTTGGGACGTTTTGCTACGTTAAAGGCGCTATATAAATACAAGTTGTTGTTGGTTCCTGGGAAATTTGAACCAATTCAAAAAAAAAAAATGACTTCTTTTGTGCGGCAGACACTTCTAAAGTGTGACACATGCTTTACGCAAGACTTTAATTGTGCAAAATGAAGCATCAGGAGTTCTGCTGGACAAGGTGTTTTATTGAACCGTTAATCCAAAAGTTGTTGTACAGAAAGTCTACGTTACTGACATTTCCGGTTTCCTCCTTCGTGTAACCAACAGCCCACAACAGGTAATAGAAATTAGCACAAGGATAACTGGTGTGTTCAGTTAACATATTTCTGTGTGACTTCAGGTTAATGATAAATGTGTGTATTTTGAGGGTGGAAATCCTTGTGGTTTTGCTATTTCTGCTTTTCATTACCAATTTCTAGAATTGAGGTACAGGAAACTCTTTGGTATCCGGCACCGGCGTGGTGCCGGTTGATCAAAAGTTCCGGATAACGGAGAGTTATATCTACCGAGGCTATTTTTAACAAACAAAAATAAAAAAATCAAGAAATGTGCAGTATACAGTATTTGGGTACTCACCTACAGAATGTTGTGTTAAATGGATGGTGGAAGATGCTTGATTAAGTACAGTACTGCCAGTTGAGGGTAATCCATAACTCTTTAATTACTTAACAGTAAAACAAAACTTACACACAGTAAAATGGCCGATCAGAAGAGACTCCCGGCAGCGCGGGAGAATCAGACTCCTGTTACTGCAGTGTTCGGACTTCCGACAGCGCCAGGAGGCCGAGTAGTGGCACTTTGGAGAACTACCCCCACTGACTAACTCGGCGTTCGCGGGAGACTCGGACTCGGCAACATTGCCGGTTATTTGAGAGGAGTTTTCGGAGGATGATTTTTGCCGGTTAAGAGAGAATTCTGGATATTTAGGTGCCGGTTAAACAAGAGTTTCCTGTAGTTTTATTTCTGGAATGTTTGCCTATCTTGATGCGGGCATGTCAAACATTGAGAAGTGTCTTAGATATTCACTTAAAGTCTGTTGTCCCCTTGATATCGCTACCAGAAGTGGTAGTACAATTCAGGCACCTGAACCTTTCTCTGGTGCGTTCATGTCTGACTGGGAAGCGTAAAACTCCCATGAAAACACCATCTTGCAGTGCTTTTATTTTGCACTGGCTGTAGTGTGACACCAGTCCAATACTAAGCCACGTTCTAAAACGACCTGGCTGTTCCGCTGGACTACATGGGAACTTCTAAAATTTTGAATCTCTCTTAATTTAGGAGCAAAGTAGATTAACATTAAAATTAGGTGTTGAGGAAACTGAGCTTAGTGTGTGCATTGATGCACATGTGCACAGAGCTCTGTTGTCACAATGCTTCGATGACAATCAATCTGCAGTCTAACCAGGGTCTGCTGACTGCTCTTAGATTGGTTAGTTCCATTATGATTTAAATCCTCGTAACAGACCACTACAGCATAAAACATACGAAAACAACCTATTGATTTATAGATCAATGGTCTGTATATATTGGTTCTATTATAACGTACTAAACCGTGACCGTAAGTATCTCCTTTATTTACAAAGGTTTTCCTTAAATTCCCTCTTTTTTTGTATGGCACCCATGGAATACTTGGTTGAAAATTATTTTGCATATAGCTTTAATAAAAATTACATGGAAACAGGCCGTTTAGCCCAACCAGTTTGTGTTGGTGTTTCTTCCAAACACACACACACACTCTCTTTGGGATTTTGAAACATAAATGTAATCTTTGTTTTTCAAAGATGATCAGGATTTTTATATACAGTGAGGCCCATTTAAGTGCAACTGATTGTTGAAATTTTCTCCTGTTCTGCTCTATCACGGTAACCAATAATCATGCTCTTCATGTACATGTCTCCAATCTTTTTAGTTTTTAGGCTGATTTATTGCACAGAAGATGGTGCCATTATGCCTTTATTATCAAACAAATAGCTTTTGGAAGTACAGCCCGCTGAAGCTATTACTGGACTAAAATGTGAACGGTGCGTATTAGGTGGATCAGGTCTGAATCTGGCATTCAGTGCTTTGACTTCACTACACTGTTTCGTGTGTTTTTAAACTTTGTGTGGTGCACGCAGGAATGTAAAAATTACAGCTTTTAGCTGCAGAAGGCATTATTATGCAACTAAAATAAACTGCAGAATATTAACAATGCACCCTTGTGCTTTCTTGGACTAGTTTTTGCAATGATGTGCTCATTTGTGAGTCAGCAGTGCTTCTGTGATCAGAAAAGTATTCTGATCCTTAAAGATTCTGCCTGTAGTCACCGCATCGGCTGTGTTAACTATATGTAGGGTTCACACGGATTCCATGCTGTTGGGGTTGAATATTATTTGTCTGCTGATGCACTAGTGGGAAAATATTCTTTGAATAGGCAAAGTCTGTTCTGTTCTGTTCCATTTTGCTGGCATGTATGCTCCAGATTGAGTAACTTTTTAAAGGCTGTTGTGGCCAATGGATTAAACACCAATATGCACTCCAGGTAGTGAAGGAATGCAGGTCCGTGTCGTCCCCCCCCCCCCCCCCCCCCCCCTATGCATATCATTGAGCTGCTGTTCGCTGGCATTTTGCTGTGAATGGGTGTCCATTGAAAGCCTGGCCCTTTCCTCATAAAGAGGGAAGGAGAGTTGTGTTGAGCCTGCACTTGTGCACCTTCGAGTGGCTGTTGGCCCGGTAACAAAGGTCACCTTACTTGCACTCTCAAACACAGTTGACACGGTGACCGAAGAGCAAAGCCCAGGGAATCTACCCTGAGGTTTCAGCCCTTGATGAGTGCTTGTCCAGATCAGGGGGGGGTTATGGTGCTTTGCAACTGTTTTTACACTATTTAAAGGACTTGGAGGTCAGTAAAGGAAGGTCTTGGACATGGCAGGTAGCTCCTACCTACCCCCAACTACACCACTGATGCTTCTTTTGCCCCACACTCTCGTCGCAGTTTCTCTTGTTATCCAGCTCGTGTTGCATTTGAAAATTGTCTCTCTTTGTCTTCCAGTTGTCAAGTTTTCCATTTGTAACTTGTTTTTACAAAGGGAGAGGTGAAAATCTTCATCTGTCTCTGCACCTGTCTTCACTTTAATCTTGTGAAAATAATAATACACTTATGGGGGACTTGATTAAGACTACTCATTTTGCATACAGTCGTCAGAGGATACATTCATTCCTTACATTGAGTTGAGTTTTGTGTTTCAGGAAAAGGAATGTATTCTACTTTTTACTGTACAACCCTGGTGGAATATTAATTTTAACAGACTTTGAAACTTGACACTAGTGATCTTTGTTTTCTGAAGGTTTCATGTAAAAAAAATTATTTAGCTATTCCACTGTAAAGTCGATTGTAGTTCAGTAGGATTGAACGCTTCCCACTTGAACCTGAGTCCTTAATTACAGCATCTGATTTGTCATTCTTGGCATAGCAACTAAACTTTGTAAAAGTAAGCATGGATCATTCTGACCACAGGAATAAGAATTAGCTGTGAAACAGCCACAGTTCAGGAGAATAAGCAAGTGAATTACTTCATTGGTGGTTAGTTTTTGTTTAGAAGTGTGGAGATGCAGGAAGTTGTCAATCGTTGTGAGACCACATCATTTAGTATAATCTAATATGGAGTTATTGAGCTTAGGGTAATGTAGCATGTGGAATTTATATAGTGTCTTCATATATTCTCTAGAAGTATGCAGCCAGCACCCTCGTATATGCTGATGACACTCACTAAACCTCTCTGCCTCCACCATCAACTCCAACGCTGTTTCTGTGCTCTCCAACTGTCCACCAGCAACTCTTGGATGAGTAGATATTTCCTCCAGTTCCATGTTAGTAAAACTGAAACCATCATCTTGGTCTCCTGCCAGCAACTACGTGTCTCTGGCCGTCACTCCATTAATTTCAGTGGTTGGCACCTCAAACTAACCCTAAAGGAGCGGAGTTTTGGCATCCTGTTTGATCCTGAGCTGCGTTCCTGCCCCATGCTCTGTTGGTTGCCGAGAGTTCTTTCTTTCACTTCTTGCACATTACCTGTCTACACCCTTGTGTGTTCCTCACCACTGCTGAACCATTAATCCTTACCTTCGTCACCTGGAGGCTTGACCTTTTCCACTGTCTTCCTTGCTGGCCTCTCTCTCCACCCTCCATAAATGGCGACTTTTATTGATAACTCTGTGGCCCACAGACTCGCCCACACTCCTGTCACCCCCATCCTTGCCAAGCTTCACTGGCTCCTTCTGCCCGAATTTCTCCTTGCTTTCAAAACCCTCCATGGACTCGCTGCACTCTAGCTGAGCACCCTCTGCTTCTCCCCCAGTGAATTCCTCATTCTTTAGGTGGCAGCCTTGGCTCAGTAATAGAACCCTCGCCTCGGAGTCAGAAGTTCAAGGATTTCAAGCCCCATTCCAGAGACTTGAGCACACAATCTAGGTTGAAACTTCAGTGCAGTATTGTGGGAGTGTTGCGTTGTTGGAGGTGCTGTCTTTTGGATGAGATGGTTAAACCGAGGCCCCATCTGCACACTCGGGTGGACGTAAACAATCCCATGATACCATTTAAAGAAGAGCAGGCAGGTTCTCCAGCAATGTTCCCTTTCATTTTTTCTTGGTTGCGCAGCCCCTTCAAAATACCGCGCATGCGCGGGGTTTCCCCATTTAAAAGCCAGTGAGCCGGCTGCGCGGGAGCTTCAGAGCGTTGGGCAGTCCCGCAGCTTAAAGGGAACATTGTTTTCCTGGTGTCCTGTTCAACATTCATCCTTCAACCAACATCACTTTATAAAAAAAAAATTGATTATTTGTTCATTTGCCTCATTGCTGTTGTGGAACCATCTTGTGCTCAAATTGGCTGCCACGGTGACTTACATTTTGTCAGCGACTGCATTTCAAAAGTACTTCTTTGGGATGTCCGGAGGTCTTGAAAGGTTGCTATACAAATGCAAGTTCCCTTTTTCTTTATCTGGGTTAAACGCTGTGAATCACTTTGATCACTTCTCTTCCTGGTCTCCTAATGCTGTTGACATCTAGAACACAAGATTATGGCCTTGGAACTACTCTTCCACTCTCTTTCTCCCCCCCCCCCACCACCATCACTAATTGCTCAACTTGATTGTAGATTCTTAACTTTTAGAGGTAACTTAACTGTAATTTTCATTAACCAGTGTAGGACTACTGAAAAGAAAAAAAAAAAATCCAGAAATGGAAGTCACATTTTTGTGAAGCATATTTTCAGCATAATTTAAAAAAAATCTCATCCTTTCCTTTGCTGCAGGTTTGCAGCTTTTTTGATTATAATTGCATAGCCACAATTCTTTTAACTGCCCTGTGCCACACGTATATTACTGCTAAAACCACAGTGCACAGTATAACTCTGTGGAAATGTTTGCATATGTTTAAAATTTTGAAAAGCTACATTTGCACAGAAAGGGAAGAATTCTTAAAATATATACATTTGATGTCAAAGATTTGTACAGTGAAAGCACAATGCCTAGCTGGCATACAAACAATTGCATGCTATTGACATGAATTCACCCCATTAGAAAATAAATGTATGAACAGATATGGGAGAGACCAGGGACATGGGATTAGTATAGATAATTCTGATGAGAAGCTAGCACAAACAAGATCATTCAAATGGCCGCCTTCTGTGTTGAAATGTTTATGTTTTATGATGAGTGCGTTGTTGAGAGGACTGATCGTATGTACACCACTAGTGGTGAGTGTGTCTGTTTAAGTCATAATCACAGCATATCAAGTGATGTACCCCACTGATCAGTTACAAAACTCCACACAGACATGTAGTGTAAGATGGTGCTGTAGTGTAAATTCAGTGCGAATTTACTGAAATACCTTATCTGCAGTGCGCAACTCCTTGCTTAGAGCATGGGAGCGTGAATTTACCCTTTTGTATGTGTCAACATTCTGAATTCAACATAAAGCCAAGCCAAAGTTGGACTCTTTACAGACCCTGCTTTAAAGGTGAATAACATAGGCCCTCTGCGAAAGATAACACTTGGAAAGTATTTTTTTACAATATAACCATTTTGATACTCCATCATGAAGGACAAAACAGGCATACCAGACTCCTCCATTGGGGACTTTTGTTTTTGCAATTCTGTAGGAATAGTGGGCTTTGCCCTTCCTTTCACAGGACGACAGCTTCCTCCTATGTAGGGGTTTCCTGTGGGATGTAGTTAAGCCCTACTCTAAAGGAAATGTGTGGCTTTTTAGTTGCATGCTGTTCCGAAAAGGTCTTCGTAGGACAGCTTTTTTTCAGATTTCTTCAATTGCATCTCCAATCACATTGAAAACCTGTGTCCTCATTGATTTGTTTTCTTTTCCAACTTGAACAAGTATGGTTTACCAGTTGTCCTTTTCTTGAACTGCTTAGAAAAGTACTTTCTTCAAATTGCTTAGAAACACAGACATCTGGCTCACCAATTGATCCAAGTGTAAAGCTGTTCAGGCCGTCTTGAATAAATGAACATGTTATCTTGTTATACAGAAACTGATCCCTCCCAATATCAGTTACTAAATATAGCCTATCATTGCTATCAAATCACGTGTATGTACAGGTTTCTATATGTTATGAATTCAACCTACAGAATCACTCGAACAATTTACTGTGATATTTCAGCTGATAAACAGATTGAGGCAGAATTTCTGCCAGGGTTCTCCTGATCATCTGCCGTAACTTTGGCACACGATGCAAGGAACTCCCAGAGAAATGACGTAAACTAGTGGCGAGTGTGTCTGTTTAAGTCATAATCGCAGCATATCAAGTGATGTAACTGAATGTCAGTGGAATACAAAACTCCACACAGGCATGTAATGTAAGATGGCCCTGCAAAGTAAATTCAGTGTTTCTGTACTCCCAACGGAGAGCTGTGCTTGAAGGGAGTGTAAGTCGGCAAATCAGCACAACTGCAGCCCTAACTGCAATGGGCAACTCCACGTCGAGAGCATGGGAGCGGTGAATTTACCCTTTTTTTGTATATGAAAATATTCTGAATTCAACATAAAGCCAAAGTTAAACTCTGTACAGGCCCTGCTTGAAAGGTGAATAACATAGGCCCTCAGAGAGAAAACACTGGGAAAGCACTTTACAATAGAACCATTTTCAGACTCCATAATTTAGGTCCAGACTCCTCCATTTGGGGACTCTTGTTTCTGTAGGATTTGTGGGCTTTTACACTGTTTCTCAGGGATTTGCGCAGATCTTGCAACAGAGTTGCAGCGCGCGATCGGGAGAGCCCGCGCCAAAATTGAACCCCATTGTCCTTTTTCAAGTCAAAAAATTTAGTATTGCTGTCTACTTACTGCAACTTTCTTTAGCACAGGCGTGTACAGCGATGGTACACAATCCGAAATAGGATTGGACAACAGCAAAAATGACCCTTATTTTTAAAAAACAGGTAAAGGCAAACCATCAACGTACAGACCAGTAAGCTTTATCTCGGTGTCAGCTAAATTTTTTGAAACTAATAGGATGAATAGTTGAAGGGATCATTTTAAGAGACCGGGGTTAATTAAAGATGGCCAACATGGTTTAGGAGTGGCAGGTCGTGCTCAACTAATTTATTGGATTTCCCTGAAGAAGTCAAGGACCTAGCAGATTGGGGGCGGGGTGGGTCAGACAGTGGAAGTTGTACATCTGAATTTCAGGAGGCCCTGTAATACTGTCTGACATAAAAGGCTACTGCATAATCTTTTGGGTCTGTGGGATATATGGCAATATATTAGAGGTAAGCTTGTTGGGTCTGGAGGAAACACTCTTGCTCCTCTTGGCCACAAGCCTTATGCATTCAGCCCTTCTCGCCTACTTTTACCTGCCGGGTTTCCCAAAGTGCTTCACAGCCAATAATTTGCTCTTTGAAGTGTAGTCATTGTTTTTGATGGATCAATTATCTATTCCTGCCTGAAATTGTTGCTGTGTTCCTATCCTATATGTACAATAGGTAGGAACAAATCATCAGGCAGGTAATTTTTCCACAATTCGCAGTGGCCAGTTCAAGAGTAAGCATTGGCAGAATCTTGGTAACTTGCAAATGGTGTATGTATATAAAACAAACTCTGATGGTAATGATTTTGTGGATGACAATTTTAATATCATAGAAAAATACTTTTTTTTATGAAGATTGTTTTCAAGACGAATCAAAACTTTCACAACAAAGAATTCAGTTTTATTAACTGAGGAGAAAAGTCTTATTAAAAGTCAAAAAATGTAATCTTGGTTACGAAAGTGGAGCTTGCTAAAAGCAATGGTTGTTCTATACTATATAAGACAGCTCTGGAGATATTGATAAATTTGTTTCCTGATCAGATTTGTTCGGAAGTGCACGTCCTGTGTGGTCTCTATTTTTCCTGAGACTTAACGGGAAAGTCCTGGCCTACAAGTTATTGTCTTCCTTTATCGTAGCCATTTGCATGAATACTCAAACCATGCCAGGATATGTCCTTCAATATATTTAGCAGATGCAAAAGCAAGCATAAAGGAATAATTTGAAACGGTGAGTATTTTGGCACCTAGTTCAATTATTGTATAGTATGGTGGGGTCATCCTCCTGACCAATCATTGGCTTAAGAGATACTTGCACCAGTTTCCTGCAAGTATCCTGTTATAAAATGTTGAATCTAGAGCCCCGATTTTAACTCTGGCCGCATTCGGGTAGAGGGGTGGGAGGGAAACCCCCGCAGACTCCTCAGCATGGAGCCCAGGCCATTTGGACTCCCAGGCCTCATTTACATTTCCCTGCACTGTCTCCCACCCGAAGCCGGCTGGAATGATGCGTGGGCCAGCGGGCGGGAGGCCCACGTCAACGGAATGGTCCCCGGCATAAGGTTAGTCCTGGAAGGTGAGGTCTGAAAAGAGCTGCCGATGGTAGGAAGGAGAAGGAAGGCAGGGGCTGAGTCTCGGTTTTTATACCAAATTAACTGGCTGCACCCCTTGTTCTTGATGTCTGATCACACAAGAAGGTTAATGATTGTGATGTAATTGTTGCAGGTTTGTTGAGTAATCTGTGGTCGGATATAAACTGAAAAATTGGGAAACCTTACAATAAACATACTAAAGTCTGAAAATTGCTACTATGGAGCAACAGAGTTTAGGAAACATCCTAAACTGAAAATGGTTTGGAATAATTCCCTTCCCTATGACGGGTGATGTTGAAATCCAGTGACTCGTATGAGGGTTTTTGTTATAAATTCACACTACACCTTTTATGCTGCACATCTGTTTCTTTAGAAGGAGTAAGGCAGTTTATTGAGTTACTTATAATCACTACCTCATTTATTTCCACATTTTATGCAACTCCCACCTTTTGGAGACCTGAACACAGATTGTGTATTTCCCTGAAATAAAGATCTTTCTAATTCAGTTGGGTAATTAATATATTTGGTACAAATACTCAGTTATGGTTTTTTTTTTTTAAAAACAGCCAAGAAGCTAACAAAAGGAAAAATTCTGTCATGACAATGTGCAATTACTACTGACCTAAGTATGAGAAAAACAACCACACCTCCTCCACCCACACTCAAAGGTTGGGTGTGGCCTTTCAATAACGAAAGGGAATTTGGAAGCACAGATAGGAAAGACATGCAGATTAATTGAGCGTAGGTTTGCCAACCTTCCAGGATTGTCCTGGAGTTTCCAGGAATTGAAGATTAATCTCCAGGACACAGCTATGAGCAACCCTGGAGACAAACTGATGGGGAAATAAACAAAACTTTTTTTTGTTTATTTTGAACACTTTCATTTATTAGTTATAAAAATATTGGGGATGAGGATTAAAAAGCTGTTTCAGTAACGGTCAAGAGTCTGTTTGCTTCCCAATTGGCAGTGGGAAGGCAGTGTGTCCGGATGATGGACCAATGCCGGGAGTGGCGGGGCGGGGCGGTTTGCGGTGGGAGGTCAAGTGTTGAAACCTCCAGGGATACACCCAACCAGAGTTGGCAAGCCTAATTGAGCGTCTTTTAATCGATGCACAATAAATCCTAAAGCACTACTCTACATTACTGTCCTCCTTTGGAATGGCCGAGAATTTGTAATTTATTCATTTGGCAGTCAGTTCTTCAACTGAGCGATGTTAACTGAAATGCAGATGTTTTCCAGATCTTTATTAATTTGTGCCATTAAAGGGTCTAGTTTCTAAGTGCTGTCCCTGACATTAAATCTCATTACAGAAAGAATTGTTATATTGTACTATTCAGAAAAAGTACTTTTTTTTTCGTTCATGGGATGTGGGCGTCGCTGGCAAGGCCAGCATTTAATGCCCGTCCCTAATTGCCCTTGAGAAGGTGGTGGTGAGCCACCTTCTTGAACCGCTGCAGTCCGTGTGGTGAAGGTACTCCCACAGTGCTGTTAGGGAGGGAGTTCCAGGATTTTGACCCAGCGATGATGAAGGGTCGGCGATATATTTCCAAGTCAGGATGGTGTGTCACTTGGAGGGGAACTTGGAGGTGGTGGTGTTCCCATGCGCCTGCTGCCCTTGTCCATCTAGGTGGTAGAAGTCGCGGGTTTGGGAGGTGCTGCCGAAGAAGCCATGGCGAGTTGCCGCAGTGCATCTTATTTAAACTAACCTGTAGTTTAAATAAGACTGTAATTTTCTGTCATTAATTGTTCAAATCCAGTTTGTAGTTCTTCCCGTGCCAATGCATGATCTTTGTCTAATGTAATAGGCTTACTATTCACAACTACCATTATATCTAACTTCCAAGGACTTTAGATTTCATTTGAATTACATTTTAGAATATTCATCAATTGAAATAAATATGGACTTCAAGTCGAGTGGGTCTTTTTAATGGGGAAATCTGAGATGTCAAATTTTATTTTAAAAAATATTCTTTCTCAGAATATTGTATGACCTTTATTTAGTGCACTATTAAAGCACCTCCACCGACAGTGATGTTTTGATGACATGAGCATAGTCTTGTAAACTGAAAAAATTATGCTCCATTTCTTGTACAGCAACACAAATCGTTAGGAAGTGGGGAAAGGAAGAATTAATCAATTCTTGTATACTTAAAACAATATAAACAGAAGCGCAAACAAAATTCTTCTTCCCTGAGGGGTGCGAGTCAATGAGGAAGGACCATTACCAGGTTGGATCCAAAAATGACATTCTCTGTGACTGTGACCATGGTGCAATATTCCTTCTCGTCGTCTTCGACATCCCTGTAGTCTTTGACATGGTCGTCCATGCCATCTTCCTCCAGTGCCTTGTCTCTGTTGTCCAGCTTGGTGGGTCTGTCTTGGCTTAGTTCCACTCTTATCAGTCTGAATATACCTAGAGTATCTCCAGCAATGGCTTCACTTCCCTCCCCCACGCCACTGACTCTAGAGTCCCCTCCTTTTCCTCATTTGCAACCTGCCCCTTTGTGATATTATCTGTAGACATGGGGTCAGTTGCCACATGTACACTGCTGACACCCAGCTCTACCATCTCTTTTTGATTCCTCCACTGCTTCTGTACTGTCACATGCTTTAATTGACATCCAGTCTTCCATAAACTGCAATTTCCTCCAGCTAAACATCGGGATGACAAATACTGTCCAATTCAACCTCTAATATTGCCTATCTACCCCCCCCGCTCAGCCCATATGCCACTGAAGCCCTCGTTTGTACTTTTGTCACCACCAGACTTGACTATTCCAATGCTCTCCTAGGCTCCTAGCTGACTTTCCATACTCCACTCTTCCTAAGCTTCAGCTCACCTAAAACGTTGCTGCCCATAACCGCATCAAATCCTGCTTCCACTCCAATTTAAAAGTACTCATCATTGTGTTTAAATCCCTTCATGGCCTTACCCCCACTCTATCTCTATCCCCTTCCATCCCTAACTCTCTCCACCACCCCACCCCCCCCGCCCCGCCCCATGAACTCTCCATTCCTCTGACTCTGGCATCTTGTGCATCGCCCCCTCCCTTTGCCCCAGTCGGTGGCCGTGCCTTTAGCTGCCTAGGCCCCACGTTTGCGTGCATTTTTGTGTGAACGTGTTGATACCTACTACACCCGATATTGCAAATGTTTTGCTCTGTATCTAGGCACAGCAAAATCATTTCAGGAAAAGTTGTCAAGATGGTCCTTGTGTGGTAAAGAGATGTAAACAAGTGTTCAGTGATCAGCATTTGGTTTCATAAAATCCTTCATTGAAAATATATTTCTCCAGTCTTAAACTCTTTCTGTACTGAAGGTTCAGCCCATGGTGCATAACACAACTAATCGTTGGAACCAATAACGAACATATTTGAGTATGAACTGTGTCATGCCACCTATGTTCACCACCTTTGGTTATAATGCCCTGTGAAAAGGAAATGTCACATAGAATGTAAGCAGAACTGTATTTGACAGTGCGGCTTTTTTTAAATGACAGAGTGTTTCCATAATCCAAAGATGCCAATCTTTTATTTTCTTCATAAAAGTCACTTGGTGAAGATGTCCCCAAAGGTTTATGTGCTGCACTTGTGTGTTATCATCAAAGATCATTTTAAACATGATAGCCCAGAAATTGCGGGAGTGGTACATCTCGCAGCGAGCACTGGGAATTGGATTTTTTAACCTCCCCCTTCAAATCGTATCATTTTGTGCGCCGCAAATCGCTGTAAATGCGAATCACCAGGGAATCTGGGACCTCCTGAATGTTGGGTCCAATGGTCTATCTCCTTAACCAAGGAAATTTAAGCATAGAGAAAGAAACCGAGTGAATGAGAGAGAAGGAAATGGGGTGAATTGGAGTCAAATTAAATATAGAAAGATAAATAAAGAGAGGGAAAGGGAGTGGGTTAGGAGAGAAAGGGGAAAAAAAGACAAAGGAAAAGCAAGAAAAATGTAAAATTTTAAGAAATTCTAGGAGCTAGTTACTACCTGTAGGACTGATACTCCACAATTTCGCTGTTCCCTTTCTGGGCCTCCAAGGTTGGGTGGCATGTCAAGAAATCACCACATTAACGGGGTCCTTGCAACATGAATTATCAGAGCTAAATGGCTGCGGCGAGATTAACTCGTTTTAACGGCGCAAATCCAGCAATTTTACGACGCGCAATGGGGAGGCTCTCGGCGAGATGGTAATTTTTTTGGGGTTTAGACGAAGCTAACGGCGGCGCGGCGTAAATCGTCCAGCAATCTGTGGTGAATCGGAACTCACGGCACATCTCCTCTTCGCCGCAAATTGCTGGTTTTTTTACGCACTAATAATGGCAAGCGCCGTGAATTCGCCATTATTTTTCCAGCAATTTCTGGACCAATGCGTCACGCTGGGTCACTCATTCCCACGTATACTGGCTCTATCCAAAGTTATACTGCATCACTGTGTTATCTTATGCAAAACATTGCACAATAAAACCAATCTGCCACTACTTAGCTTATCTGCTTAATTGGTGCCATCAACACAGTTTGTATCACTGGCAGTACCTTCCTCCGTATTGTTTGTAAGTCTTGGCCTGTAAAAGAATATAGTGAGTTTCCTCATGCAATTTCTAAATGAGTTAATGCATCAGGTGTGGAGAATTAATATCTCCGTGATTCTGATCAATGAGTCCTCTGGCATTGTCCTCACTTATTTGGGTGATAGTAATATCTAGCTGCCAGTAGTGACTGCTGGAGTAAGATTAAGTAACTTCTATCCTTTTAGTCTTCTGATTTTTGAGCTTTTTTTTTATATTTCCTTAGCAAAATGCAAGCACTGGAACTTTCTGTCTAAACTTGTCTCCATGTCAGTCATCAAACAAAGTGTATTAACATTAACTAAGCTCCAGTTAATTAGACAATAACTTGCTGTAGTTGCTGTCAAGGTTTTTACTTTCCAGTTTATAATGACTTTATGTAATTAGCAATAATGTGCTTGGTGTAAAAAAACATTGCTAATTAAAAGGATTTTTGTGATTTTACAACCTTTTATTAAAGGCCTTATTCAAGGTAACTGTTTTTTGCTGAGAAGAGCTAGATTAATAAAAAGACCTTTATTGCTGATGGACTTTAATAAAATAGTTTTAAAATAAAACTGTTACAATAAAATATTACCAATCTTGTACAAGCAGACAAATTATGCAGCAGAAATAATGAGAAAATAGCTGACCAGCTGGGATTTACAGCTGTTTTTCACTAATGACAATGTGAAAACCTCGAATATAAATAGCGATGAGAATTATTTGGTAACTAGCTGACTGAGGTAAATCTATAGGCAACAAAAAAGAGAACTGCCAAGTTGCTGTAACAACAGGCGCTTGACATTTTCTTTTTGATAGTCCGATTTTAAAGGCATTAGAATGTGAACACTTAAATGCCGGGTGATAATTTTTGTATGTAATACAGTATGTGATTTGTTGCATTTTGTGTATACTTCATGCAGTAAGGCCCCACAATAAACTTATCCTGAAGTGGTCCTGAGGAAAAACAGGTTTTTTTAAACCTTTGTAATGAGAATTTATTTCGAAGTCTTGTGAGCTTTTAAGTGGGTTGCCATCATTTTGTCGCTCCTGAGGTGGGTTGCTCAAACATGCTGTCAAGTTTAGCTTGGGGCCTCAGCACCACCATCTCCACTCCTGGCTCATTGCTTTCAGTGGGGGAGAGAGAGAGAGAGAGAGAGAGATGATATTGGACGGTAGGGCTAATTTTTAGAAATGCTGATCGTCAGGCCAATCCGCAGATGATTTTTTTAAAACATTTGCTTTAAAGGAACACAATGGAATTATCATGTCTGTGAAATATAGAGTATGTGTTTTTGACTCTAGGTTGTGTTTCACCATGCTATATATTTGCTTTACTCCATTTAAGATAGTGAGTCTCATTTGTATTAGGGGTTTGGGGGAAACTGAGCACCATGCTTCTGTATAGCGACTATGGCACCATAGCTACCCTTTTTGTGATTAGTAGCATGGAATCTTGATCGTCTACCAGAATGGTTGGGGTTCGGGTGGTCCTTTTTTAATAACATCACTGAAAGACAGTATGATAACAGTGCACTGACCTCTTAATACTGCATGAAGATTTCTGTATATTATGTATATAAGAATGTCAGGATCGGTGCTAACTGCTAGCAAACTTGAATGCATTTATAAAGAATTCAATGGTAATTCTGTTCAGTAGCAAAAACTTTCTTGTTGTTTTGGATAGTTCCTGAGTCATTGAAGGTCATCCATGAAGGATTTTAACTGTGACCTAAATTTTGCATGCCATTCTCAAAAACATCCAGTACAGACTTGAATTTTGTCTGTGGGTAGTATGCATTATCTCAATAACAGAATCGAATGAAAATATAGAAAGAATGTGTCCCTGAAACAAGGCCAGCAGTCAGCATCAGTGTATTTTATTCGCTGCTCTTCATCACCACTTTTATCTCTACCATGATCATGGACAATGCTGCTTTTGTGTAAATACTGTAGTACAGTATGAAACTGATGCTTCTATTTAGTGTATCCTTGCATGCCAGTTGTTGTACACATGGTTTTAAAGTCATTTTATGTTTTTGTTTTTACTCAGGTAGGGCTCTGAATCATATTCTGGCATCCAGCAAGGAAATTTTGGCATTCCCCATAAAATTAATTGATTCTACATCTAGTCAAGCCATTAAGAGCAACATATTATCCCAATGTTGTTGTGAAAAAGCTAGGGAAGTGGAAACATCTATAATTAGATTTTTTTTTGAAGTCCCAACTGTCCCATGTGGAAGTTCACGGCAGGTTGTGTATCTGAGGCAGAGTGCCGCGTGGAAAGATTATTCGGTGCGCAGTGCCCAGAAAAGTGTGAAAAAATGCAAAAATCTGTCAGCCAGATTATCTCTCTTGCCAAGTTCCTTTGGAGAAGCTAGACATTCATGGGTTTGTATTTGTGTCTGGAGTTGTCGGCAGACACAACATCATTAACAGCGGGACATATTTTCATAAGATTACCCTCTTAATCATTTTTTTCCCCCCAAGTTGGTAAATTACAGCTTCATTTATGGTCTGCGCTTTGTATGAAAAACAGGAATTTATGTAGCAACCCTGCAGACCTTTTCCTGTTAGGAAAAAAAGACTTTATATTGTTTGGCAGCACCAGGAGACAGCACTGTTAGCTGGAAGTAGGACCTGAAAACTCGCCCATTGATGTAACCGTTGCAGACTGAGCCAGGACCTCTCTGTAGGTGTCTAATTGTTTTTACTAAAAAGCGAAAGGAGGCCCACATCCACCATCAACAGCTAACTGTGTGTAGATAAGGCAATGTTGTTGTGACCTCAATGGATTTCATTCCATAAGTGATTAATTTAATGCCCTTGGTCCTGTTGCTAATGTTTTTGCATTCAGTGGAACAAAGAGGAAACCTTAGGGCTCAGAGCTGTCTAAAATGTTCTTAAAAGTGTAAAACTAGCCTTTTTTTTTTCACGTACTGACTCAACTGTTTTCAGTGGTCTGTCTGTGCTTATCTATAAGGGGGGTAAAATTATGCAATAACAGTTCCACAAAATGGTAGTGTACACCAGTTGTGATCAGATGCTTAAATCTTTGGCCCCTTGTTAAACATTAGAGACTAGACCTGATGACGCTAAGCAAACCAAATGAGATGTTGCCTGAAGATTTACAGATTGTTGTAGACATGCCAGAAATAAGGGGGGTAAAATTATGCAATAACAGGTGATCAGTTACATTTTGGAGCTGAATGGGTATTACCGGATTTCTACATTGGCCAGCAGTTAAAACATATGATGATTCTCTATATGCATAATTCTTCACAAAATCTACTTGCTTGCCTGCCATTAGTGTCTAGATAAAGGGCATTTGACCACAAAATTCTAATTTTTAACACAAAATGCAAGTTTTTTTCATTGTTCATGGAGACGTGCTGTGATATGTTTTAAAGCATTTTTTGTCACGCCACCTGTTTTCTTCTTGTTTTGGGGAAAAGATATCAGAACATGAACTACTTTATTCTGCTGTACATTGAAAAACGTGTAGTATCTTTTCAGTTGGGATGTAATATAATACTAGTTTTAACACTGTTCCTATATGTTACACCCAAAGTCCATTTTACACAATTATGGCACATCTGAAAGTTAGTGTGTATAAATATAATGAACTACAAACTGAGAAACCTAAATGGGCATATGATCAGAACCATGTTTAGTTTAATTGACCGAGCGATTAAAGCTAATGCTAGCTTACTACTAACTTTTTTTTTTCTCTCTCTCCGCGCCCCCCCCCCCCATAATTGTGTTGATCTGCATTCCAGACACTAGCAACATGTTGCTAGAAACCTATATTTATGGTGGGTGGGGGAAGCAGAACAGACTGTGAATCTCGGGTTACTAATTGTAACAGCTGAACCAGAGCTTCATTTTTTTGGGGTGATGGTTTTTTTTGTCATAATGAATGTTTGTTCGTTCCACCCTCATGGCAGCCCATTATTAGAACTGTTATAATCATAGAAATAATGAAGCAAATTAGCCCGCACCTTTAACTTGAATAGAATAAGATGCTTTTTAATTGTTGCACTGATGAAGCAAAATGCATAAGGGGGCTGACATGTAGGAAAGTGTATGTGTATGAAGGTGCGTGTGTGTTTATTATAAATATATGCAGTTTTTTAAATAAATGCTCCATGACCCCACAATTTTAGTTCCAAATTACCTCCTGCAAAAATAACTGGCTTGGAAAGCAAAGTCTTCATTCTCTTTTAATCACTAATCTATACTATGACTAATGTAAAGTTTTGTACTTCTCTATAGACATGTAGTGTAATTGGGCACACAGGCTAGAGGCTCTGCTTCTAGTCATGCCTGCTTGTTTGACTAGCTGTAAAAGCTGAATGAACACCAAACTATCCCAATGATTTAACTGTTAACTTGGAATTTTCTCCTCTTCCCTCCCCTCCCTGGTCCCACCCCACAAATTTAGGGCCATTTAGGAAGGAACTACGAAGAAAATTGTGGGGTTATGTGCAATGTTCCCTTTAATTTTTTGGGGTGCACGGCCTCTTTAACAGGCTGCGCGGCCCATTCAAATGTTCGCGCATGCGTGGTTATTTCTACTGAAAAGCCAGTGAGACGACCTGTCTGGGACCTCCAGAGCGCTGCGCGGCCACAAAGCTTAATGGGACCATTGGTTATGTGGCAAACTATTAAAGCAGTGCATTGAAAAAGTGGTTCTGACTCCATGATTTGTATTTTCTTTTGTAGAATTCAATCCGTCATAATCTGTCACTGCACAGCAAGTTTGTAAGAGTTCAGAATGAAGGAACTGGCAAGAGTTCTTGGTGGATGCTGAATCCCGAAGGTGGAAAGAGTGGAAAATCACCAAGAAGAAGAGCAGCGTCCATGGATAACAACAGCAAGTTTGCTAAAAGCAGAGGGAGAGCAGCTAAGAAAAAGGCAGCACTTCAGGCAAACCAAGATGGCAGTGCCGATAGTCCTGGGACACAGTTCTCAAAATGGCCTGGAAGTCCTAACTCCCACAGTAATGATGATTTTGATGCCTGGACTACTTTCAGAACGAGAACTGGTTCAAATGCTAGCACATTAAGTGGAAGGCTGTCGCCTATTATGCCAGAACAGGAAGATATTGTGGATAGTGAGGTTCGACAAATGTCACCCTTAGTCTACCCTGGTACCTCCAGTAAAATGGCATCAACGCTACCAAGTCTAAGTGAGATGACTAGTTCTATGAACAATTCCATGACTGAAAATGTAATGGAGGATCTTTTGGATAACTTAAATCTTTTGTCCCCAAATTCATCAATGGTAGCCTCTACCCAGCCTTCATCAGTGTCACTAATGCAGCAAAGCACTGGCTATTCTTTTGCACCCCAGAACACAGCCATTGGTTCACAGACCCCAGATTACAGAAAATGCCTGTATGCCCAAAGCAGTATGAAATCCCTACAGCAAATTCCTATACAGACCTTTCAAGAAAAAAAACAGAACTTTGGACCGATCACCCAATATAACTGCCCAACAGGACTCCTTAAAGAGTTACTAACTTCTGACTCGCCACCACATAGTGATATGCTACCACAAGTAGATACTGTGGTATCACAAGCTAGTAGTCGGATGGCCAGTCAAAATATGATGATCCCCACAACAGTGATGTCCTCGTATGCTAATCCAGCGGTTCACACCAAGATGATGAACCCCAGCGACCAGCAGCATCCAGTACATAGCCCGCATTTGATCGCAATGAATGGCCGTGCCTTACCTCATACAGTGAGCATCATGACTCATCCTTCAAATATCAGACATCTGTCCACACACAAAAGCCAGCTACAAGTGCCTATATCTTTGCAACTCAATGCAATGGATCCATACTCTATTCACAGTAACGGTGGTTACGGAAGAATGAATCATGCTGCTGTGAATCAGGAGAAGCTCCCTAGTGATTTGGACGATATGTGCATTGAAAGGCTGGACTGTGATGTTGAGTCCATTATTCGTAATGACCTTATGGATGGTGATACTCTAGATTTTAACTTTGACTGCTATTCAAACAGTTCAAAGGCATCCACACATAGCTGGGTATCTGGCTAAATTTTACTGAGAGGTGGGTATTAGATTTCACACCAAAGCTGCATGCTCTTGCTTTGGGTTTATTATTGGGTTTAGAAATTAAAATTCTGAAGTGTCACTGTCAGTTTAGTGATGCTATAAACTGGAAGAATAAAAGTAAGCGGTAATGTGATACCGTACGCAGTATCCCTGTAATACACTATCTATCCTGGAACCACACAAAGGACACAATCTGGTGTAAAATTGACATTTGGGGGAAAAAATGTCGTTTTGGGGGAGGGGGATATTTAACTGGTTAGGAACCTGCTGATTTCAGTTAGATTCGCGCCTGCCGGGCCGTGGAAATTGGGAGCCCCGTTGTCTGCCCACCAGGACTCTGGTAAGGGGAAGCCTAAACTTCACTTGAGGCCTGGAGGAGCAGGAGTGCCTCACAATGGAAAGTAAAAAAAAACTTTACCTCTGGCCCCTGTATTTCTTTATTTTTTTCTCTCTCTTGTTTCCTCACATGGTAGCTGTTAATGTTGCTGCCATCATCATCCACACATCATCTCGAGCCATCTTTTGTTTCTTAACTTGTCCCATTACCATCTCCTTTTGCCTTGCACCATCAGCCCTTTTGTCAGTCAATCTCTCCTGCCTCCCATCCCGTCACAGACCGGCCCTTTGTTCTTTCCTCCCCTCCTCCCTGCCCCTGCTTAAAAATCTCTCCTCCTCCCTAGCTTTTTCCAGTTCTGACAAAGGGTTCGACCCGAAACGTTGACTCTGTTTTTCTCTCTCCTCGATGCTGCCTGACCTGCGGAGTGTTTCCAGCACTTTCTGCTGTTGTTTCAAACTTTACCTCTAATGACTTCTTCTGTTTCCGATCCTGTTTTGACCTGAGTTCACCTGACGGGAAAGCTGCCGCGGCCGCCCCGCTCACATCAGAGTTAAAATAGCAGTCCGGGCTTGATGATGTCATCGGACCCTGATCTGCGTAATTAAAGAAGAACTTTGCCGGCCGCTCGGAAGAGCAGATTAAGATCAAAGATGACAGAATCCAAGTGGGACAGCGGCAGATGTCACCTGATCAGTTTTAACTGCCTACCTGCCTGGTTTCCACTGGGCGAGTAGGGTTAAAATCGCGCCCCCCCCCCCCCCCCCAGAATTTTTGTAAAGAACTGATTACTGTAGTTTCTGAATTTGTAATTCTGTGAATTAAATGTGGTTTTGTAATGCATATTACATACATGGTATCTCATATAAGTAGTGAAAACTGAGAATCTTTTGTTTTTTGTGTGGGTGCTGTTTCAGTCTTAAAGTATCAGTTCATGCCTTGCTCAGTACAAGAGTGAAGCAGCAGCATTTCAGAGCTTTGACAGAAAATACAATATACCTGCAAAACTAAGACTAGGCTTTGCATTCCGTCCATACTTGTGAAAAATCACTGAACATAAAACAACAGCTACTATTATCCAGGCTGGAGTTAAGTAAGTTAACTTCCCTTCCCTGCAAAAAAAAAAATCACACTTGTATCTCTTGTTTTTCTGGTCACAGTGCATTATTCTGTAGTTGTTTAATGGACAGGCAAACTGCCCCATGCTTTATGCTGCTGTCAGCTTGGCTCAGAAGGTTGTGAGTTCAAGCCCCACTGCACACTTGAGCAACTTATCTAAGTTGACACTTAAGACCAGTGCTGAAGGAGTGCTGCATTGTCAAAGGTGCTGTCTTTTAGATGAGACTCTAACTCAAGGTCCCATCTCCTGTTCAGCTGGACCTGAAAATCTCTTGACACAGTTAGAAGAAGAGCAAGGAGCTCTGACGTTGTCATTTCTCTCTCAAATGGCACCGCCAAAACAGTTTAGCTGGTCATTTATCTCATTTGATCTTTGTGGGACTTTGCTGTGTGCAAATTGGCTGCCATGCTTTCCTACAAAAACAACCACTTGAAAAGTAATTCACTTGGCTATGAAGTGTTTTGGGACATCCTGAGGATATGAAAAGCACCAATATAAATGCAAGTTTGATCTTTTATTCTTTCTTTCCTTATATGTAACATCCTTCCTTCAACCACATGTAGGGAAGAAAACTTCTGCTCAGTTCCTCCTTCAGACAGGATGACCACATTTATTTGGATGGTGCAACCACAGAGGATTGGGACATGAGTTTGTACCCACGTCCTGTGAAGTCTGCTCTGTATTTTTGTACATGCAGTACTTCAGTTTATTGGGTTTATTGGCTTTTTTTTAAACAATGGGACATGGTAGTACCTCCTTTCTGCTTCATATATCCATGCATTGTGTCTTCAAAAAATGAACAAAAAGCTTGTTCAATGGGAATATTTGTAGGTACATTTCAATAAAAATGTGTTGGAAGTGTTGCAGCTTCATGTCACAGATGATATGTAATACTATATGTATGTCCTAATTAATCCCTTATTTATGTACTAAGAAATTAAACATTAATTGTAGAATGTATATATTAAGTTTACTGCAGCTAAACAATTCCTGTCAAATATGACTTGGGTATATATATATATATATATATATATATATATATATCTCATGGTGTATAGGAGAGTAATGTAGAAATTGCTAGAGTAATTAAGGGATTGTGTTTGGCAATAGTGCTTTTTTGAGATTTACAGAACAACTGATACCCGAGAGTCCATTTTACAAGGTTGTAATCTAATTGAGAGTTTCAGATGACTTATAAATGACTTGAGCTTTGCTCTAGCAGTTTTAACAGTCGATTGAATCCTTGAGATTAGATTACAGTCTTGTACTCAATCCCTGATTACTAGGATTTACTGTAGTGGGGATATCATGATCGTAAATAAGAGCTGGTATTCATTTAAGTTGAATTGAGGTTTTTTTTATATAAGTACAAGCCAAAGCTGGCCAGAGGGTTCTCCGTGAAATAGAACAGTTCTGAATTTCTCTTGAGTGAGGAGTTTAGTTTTCTTCTGCCCAGCAACTGAGAGTTCGTCCGAGTTCTGTTTTTTTTTAAACAACGTCTCTGAACTGTTGTTGAAAATTTAAGATTAAGTGTAAGGACAATGCCCTATTTCTGAATTATTACAAGTATTAGTCTCACTTGGCTTAACCTACAACAGTTGAATAGGTTTATGCCTTTTTGTGTTTTTGACACTGTTTTTCTGTTTCTCATTAAACTAGATTTCTCTGAAGGCACCCAGACTGGATTGACATCAGGAATTGGGAAAAGCAGTCCAAAGATGTCCTTCACCCTCACTGAATTCTCTTGATAAATGCTCCCTTTTCCCTTTCATCATACTTGGCAGCATGGAACATTTTCCTGCACAGGATGTTTGCCCAATGTTTGCAGGTTATGTGCTGCTCTAGATAAGGCCTCTGGAATTTGGAACTGTTTGGTTACAAAGTGCCAAACTCACTACAGAATGTCATTTCCAAACATATGTGCATTGTGTGCTTAATTAACAATTTTCTTTTTTAATTATGAGCATTACATGGGCCTGATCTAGTTGTTGACTATGGCTGTAACAAACTCTGCTCCTGAGTCCCCAAACCTCATCAATGAATTCCAGTAGTGTATTGTGAAAATCTCAATGCAAATAACACACTTGCCATTTGATTTTAAAACGCCATCATTATATGATGGTGGCAAGTCCTTCACCTCTGAGAAATAGGACTGACCTGCAGTTAAGGTTGGGTTCAACTTCCAAACTTGTCAGTTTGTAGTGATATATTGATTATTGATTATATTCTGCCTTTAAGCCTTAGGACAGACTGCTTGCATATCTACTATGTTGTTGCTGACTGGCTCGCGTTACACCAACTGGGCTTGCAATACTAGCAACTTGATTTTTTGAGCATCTACATGGGATGCTGGTTTTAGTGACTGACATTAGATGATGGACCCATTTCAAAATACTCACGAATAAAGACATGATCTAACATGTAAGAAGTTTGTACGTACATGACCTCTTGCTAATACACAAACAACAGGAATTAAAAAAAAACTTTTTAAAGATCTTATACCACTGATTTTTTTTGTCAAATTTAAAGACTGCTCTTTGGATCACAATGGGGGGGGGGGGAGTTTTAACTGAACTCAGCCGGTGGGAAACTGGATCGGATTGGCCACCCATTTAACACCCCGCCCAGTGAAGTCAATGGAAAGTAAAATCAGGCAGGGTGCAAAACGGGCGGCCAATCCGGACCCATCAGCTTCCTATCGGGCAGGTTAGGTTAGAATGACCCTCTTAAGTGTTTAATATTCAGATAATTACTTTTATTTTAGGAGAGTTGTAATGCATCTTATGCAATATAGTTCAAAATATAAACAAACTCTTCTAATCTGCTTGAGCTCTGATGTAGAATTTTGCTTTTTGAAGCAGTGTGAGTGTTTGCAGTGAGTTTTTATATTTTCAATACATAATTACGTAGTTTGTAGATAGCTATGCCATCCTTTCGATTGGGCCCTCCCCATCTCCACAGCAACTCTACAAACATGAGAATGCGGCATATGCCATCCTATATAAATGACCAGACTATTTCAGAGTAGTCTGAGGTTCTCGCCTTGGTTATTGTGACTTTGCAAAGTTGAAAACTAGTTGTGATTTGGTTTTTAACATTGAGGTTCTTAGTTTAAAAAAAAACAATATTTCAGAAAAAAGTTACAGATTTTTGTATCTTAAGACTGATTTAATTTATATAAAATGGCTTTTGTTATCTCCTAGCTGGTAGTTCATGTTTTATTTGTAGCACTCATTGTAGTTTCAAGTATCCATAGATTGATCACCATGGCTGCGACCTCTGCAGTCTGAGGCACACCATATGGAGGAATGTTGCCATTATAAGGCTGCAGTCTTCAGTCTGTCGAGGAGAGGTTTAACCTTTTCTTTAACATTTGTTCTCCCAAACATAAGGCCCTGGCAAAATTCTGGCATGAAGATTCCACTTAACCACCTCCGTACAAGGGAAAGGGCTTCTGTTCATCTCCTCTGCTAAAACTAATTGAAGACTCCTGAAATTAAAAAGTGGCTATTTGGCAGACATAATGGATCTCCACCTAGTTCTTCAGTTTTAGATGTAAACATTAGTGTTGCAATACCACAATCTGCCTTGATATTGAGAAACATCTTGTCATTGAGGAAGTTGACCTTGATGGCCTATGCAACAATATTTTCAACCAAGTGCAGATGTTTTGTTTTGCACTATATGACCATAGGAGATGATCTTGCGAAGATGTTTCTGGCTATGGCTCAAACACATGCAAACCAGCACTCGACCTATATAAATTGATTTCAAAATAGTTTCTAAACTCACATCTCCACAAGCTTGATCTTGGCCCAGTGCTTGGGATTTGAGCCTCAGCTGAAGAAGCTCTAGATTCTTTAGGTGGTAGATTGTTTTGTGATGTATCAGCACCCTTCTTTTGAGTCCCTAGTTTTTTTTTGAAATGTGCAAGTATTATAGTTGCACTTCTTATGGTTCAGTACCAATGTGCTTCTAGTGCAGGAGGTTTTCTTGACATGTACCAACCTCCAGCCTCTTCATACTATTCAGCTTTACTGTTAAAGGGTATTCAGTTCATCCAGATCAAACATGTGAATGGTGATGTTTTAGCCTGCTAGTCCACAAGTAGTTTGAAACTCTAGCTCTCCAAATGGATAGGGGAGTGAATTTTATTCTTGTTACGCACTAGCTACTCACCTATAGAAGACCATTCAACTAAAGGAATGGGATCACCTTCTGCTCAACTCGCCACCAATTGCTTGGATGACACCTGCAACCTAGTCCTCCTTTTATGTACATTCTTCAAATATACCAGGAGGTTCAGCCTTCTCTGTGAAGAAGGCAGCCTAACTCGTTTACTTTCACCCTGGCAACATCACACTGTATAGCTACGCAAGTAAGACCTGTAAAATTTACGTTGCAGGTGGTTGGGGAGAAAGGGCATCTGTATAGCATGGCATTGAGTGGGAGGGTCATTCAGAGACACCAGTATTGATTTTTCTCAGATGCTCTGTCTGCAAGGGATGATGTCCCAAGATGTAGAATTTCAAACCATTACTTGCTAATCCTAGTTTATTGAAGCATGCATTAAGTTGTGAGGACAGATCTGGATTCTCTGTCTGACGCCCACGTTAGAGGCCGCTCAGTATCCATGGTATCAGCTTGGATCAGTGATAGCCCTCTCGCCTCTGAGTCAGAAGGTTGTGGGTTCAACCCCCACTATGGATATGAGTACATAATTTCGGTTGACATTTCAGTGTAGCAAGGGGGGAGTGTTGCATCGTTGAAGGTGCTATCTTTTAAATGAGATGTTGAGTCAAGGCCCCGTCTGCTGCTCAGATGGCTGTAACAGATCCCAAGGCACTATACAAGGAAAAGCAGGGAGTTCTCCTGGCCAACACTCCTCCCTCAACCAGCACCACCGAAACAAGATTATATGGTCATTCATTCATTTGCTGTTTGTGGCACATTGCTATGTAGAAATTGGCTGCTGTGCTTACCTACATAACCGTGATTACATTTTAAATGTAATCAATTGGATGTAAAGTTTGAAGGTGTTATATAAATCTAAATATCTCTCTCTCTCTCCTTTTTTCTCTCTCTCTCTCTCTCTACAGCTCTGGTGGTAGCGACAGTACTTAAGTGCCTTGGCGCATCATTTTGGAATACCAAGGCCCACATTCCATTCCCTTCTCCCCATCAAAAAATTGTTGAGTTTTCATTCTCAGCTGAGCTGCTATGGAGATACCTCGAGCAAAGACTAGTCACTTTGCTGATGGGGAGGGAGAGTCATTGTAGTCACTGGCACACCTCCTAGCAGTTGGTTTTCATCACCGTATTGGTGGAGGCCCATCAATGGGTGAACCCCAGACAGCACATGGTCCCGAGACCACTGGGGATGGCAGAAAAAAACTTTTAAAGATGAAAGTCATGCTATTGAAAATATTCAATATAAAATGCCATGGTTTGCACTGTTTGGTGATGCAAACAACCGAAAGGTGCAAATATCTGTTCAACTCATTAAATTTGTTACAGCGCACTATTGACGGCTAGATCAGATGGCATTCAGTGTTATAATGGGGTTTTATTTGATCATAAACTGACATGTTTGATAAGTAAATAGTTTAAGAATGAAAAATTACAAAGATCTGCATTTACAATGACATTGTTTTTTTTTTGCATTATGTTTAAAGAAAACAAGTACTGCAGGTCAAATAAGATTGTGTCTTTTTTCCTCCCATCATGAGTTTACAGAATCACAGAAAAAAATTTAGGGGTATCGTGCACCTTCAGATTTTTTTTATATTAACTGGATTAAAATAAGATTTTTGTATGTACGCAGTTAGATTTTTGCATCCTAGGGGGGTGCTATTAAGTGATGGTGTTTGCTGTTTTTGTAAATATACAACAAAACTCAAAAGCCGTAAGAGTTTTCTAAATTTAATCAGTTTTGCCTGATGTGGATTTTTGCGCAGGGACTAATGTAAAGTTGTAAGTTTTTTTTTGTTACTTTTTTTTGATCAATTATTTAACAATCAGATTTCTTATACAAGTTTCCATTCTGCTTAACGTTATACTAAATTTAAAGTACCACAAAGTGTTACGCATTCTCAGCTAGATGCTTGTACAGTTTCATAACTGTATTTCATTGGTCATCTTAATATAGAAGCTCGGAAAGCTTTAAGTAGAACTACCTTAATTGTAAATGATTGATTGCTCTGTGAAATGTGCAGATCTTACCTATGCATACAAAGTCTTAACTTTGAATTTTTTGCAGATTTGTACTGTTAAAAGTATATTATAAAATAGAGTTATTCAGATATTTTAAACGTAACAGAAAGATGTATTGTTTCAGATATAGCTATATGTAACCATACGTGGTATATAAAGTTTATTTAGAAGTTAGTGAAGAAAATCATACTGCTTTTGATAAACCAATACTATTTTTTTCAGTACAACTAATGGGTGTTATGTACTGCTTGATGTAAATGGCTGATCAGAGTCAGCAGAGCATCCCTAGGAAGAGGGAAGAAAACATCATTGGACCAATTGTTTTTCAACATAGAAAATTAATTGCACTTAAGCTTTTTAAAAAAATGTTTTAATAAACATACTTTTATGAATCATTAATGAAATTTAAATACGTACGTTTATTAACTTATCGAGTTAAATGTGACTTATCTATTGCATCCAGTTTATAAATAAAAGTTGCAATAGGAATAGGTTTTTTAAAAAAATGAAAATTATCAATTTGCACAAAACTGACCCTTCTTTTGACGGATGTTCCGCAGACCAACAGTAACCTGAAACTGGCATGTAAATAATGCTTGCTCCAGTACTACAGACTGTAGCAGTACTTGAAAGTTTCACCACTTTATATCCTTTCAATAATGTAGGCTGTAACTAAATATATTGTTTCATAGACAAGTGCCTGATAGTGTACATTAAAAGACACAAGAACAATCTTTGCTGTTATTGTATGGAGCCATAATAAATGTATATAAATTCTGTTACAGAATCTGAATTGTGTTACTGCTATCTTTTTCTGATTAAGGAGTAAAAGGCTTCATTTATTTGAATTGCGTTGTCCACTTTGAAATGGGAGGAACAGAAAACGAGGTGGTGTCCTTGTTGCTCCTGTTTTGTGGGCGTAAAATGGGGGCAACAAGAAAAATTTCATGGTGCAACATCCCACGCCCGATCTGCGCCTGGGGTATGGGCACTGCCATAATGGTGAAGGTGGCTTCCCAGGTATGCGTGACGCCCATTGAAACAGGTGTTGGGCTCCTTACATAAGTAAATGAGGGGCCTCACTCCTGTTCCAGGACCCCTCCGGGAATTTCGGCAGCGTGGAGCGAAGCAGGCACCGGGATTACTTCGATAGCAAAATACTGCAGATGCTGGAAATCCGAAATAACAACAGAAAACGCTGGAAAAACTCAGCAGGCGAGGCAGCATCCGTGGAGAGAGAAACAGAGTTAACGTTTCAGGTCGATGACCTTTCGTCAGAACTGGAAACAGCCGGAAATCAAATAGATTTAAGGCAAGGATAAAGCTAGGAAAAGGGGGAGGGGATGAAAGAACAAAAGGAGAGATTAAGAGACATTAAGAGATATTCAAGGCAAGAGGTGGTGTTAATGTGACAGGTTAAGGCTGAAAGAAGTGTGAAATCCACTGGCAGCATGAAGGACAGCTGCCAGCTTCTAGGAGGGAAAAAAAAGGGGGGGGGGGCAAATAAAAGGGTGGATGAAAAAATAAAATATAAATGTGATTGGGGCTAAGGTTATGATCTAAAATGGTTGAACTCGATATTGAGTCCAGAGGGCTGTAGCGTGCCTGAACGAAAGATGAGGTGCTGTTCCTCGAGCTTACACTGCGCTTCCGTGGAACAGTGTAATAGGCTGAGGACGGTGAGGTCAGAGTGGGAATGAAGCGGTGAATTAAAGTGACAGGTGACCGGGAGCTCGGGGTCCCCCTTACGGACTGAACGGAGGTGTTCCGCAAAGCGGTCACCCAATCTGCGTTTGGTCTCCCCAATGTAGAGGAGACCACATCGTGAGCAGCGAATACAGTATACTAAATTGCAGGAAGTACAAGTAAATCGCTGTTTCACCTGGAAGGGGTGTTTGGGGCCCTGGACAGTGGGAAGAGGGGAGGTATAAGGGCATGTGTTGCATCTCCTGCGCTTGCACGGGAAGGTGCTGGGGGAAGGGGTGCTGGGGGTGGTAGAGGAGTGGACTAGGGTGTCGCGGAGGGAGCAGTCCCTGCGGAATGCTGAAAGGGGAGGTGAGGGGAAGATGCGTTTGGTGGTGGGATCACGCTGGAGGTGGTGGAAATGGCGGAGGATGATCCGTTGAATGTGGAGGCTGGTGGGGTGAAAGGTGAGGACAAGGGGAACTCTATCGTGGTTCTGGGAGGGAGGGGCAGGGGTGAGGGCAGAAGTGAGGGAGATAGAACGGACACGGTCGAGGGCCGTGTCGACCACGGTAGAGGGGAATCCTCGGTTGAGGAAAAAGGAAGACATGTCGGAAGCACTGGTATGAAAGGTGGCATCATCGGAGCAGATGCGGCGGAGACGGAGAAACTGGGAGAAACGCTGCTCATGATGTGGTCTCTACATTGGGGAGACCAAACGCAGATTGGATGACCGCTTTGCGGAACACCTCCGTTCAGTCCGTAAGGGGGACCCCGAGCTCCCGGTCGCCTGTCACTTAAATTCACCACTTCACTCCCACTCTGACCTCACCGTCCTCGGCCTATTACACTGTTCCACGGAAGCGCAGCGTAAGCTCGAGGAACAGCACCTCATCTTTCGTTTAGGCACGCTACAGCCCTCTGGACTGTTATCGAGTTCAACAATTTTAGATCATAACCTTAGCCCCAATCACATTTATATTTTATTTTTTCATCCACCCTTTTATTCCCCCCCCCCCCCTTTTTGTTTCCCTCCTAGAAGCTGGCAGCTGTCCTTCATTCTGCCAGTGGATTTCACACTTCTTTCAGCCTTAACCTGTCACATTAACACCACCTCTTGCCTTGAATATCTCTTAATGTCTCTTAATCTCTCCTTTTGTTCTTTCATCCCCTCCCCCTTTTCCCAGCTTTATCCTTGCCTTAAATCTATTTGATTTCCGGCTGTTTCCAGTTCTGACGAAAGGTCATCGACCTGAAACGTTAACTCTGTTTCTCTCTCCACGGATGCTGCCTTGCCTGCTGAGTTTTTCCAGCGTTTTCTGTTGTTATACCGGGATTACTTCGCTCAGTACTACCTGGTCTACATGTGGCCTAACCAGCCGTCATTTAAAGGACCGGCTGGAGTAGGCCACCAACATTTTTTTCATACTTGATGTGGATTACTATGGGCTGATCCCGCCCCCAGGAGTTTCTGGAGGGTTGCTGCCGGTGAGGCAGCAGGCCCAAATTGGAACCTGGAGAACTGGTGACCGATTCATTAGGCGTGGTGGGTGTTGGCAGCTTACCAGTAAAACCGGAGGCCCAATTACTCTTGAGCCTCGAGCATCCTGGTTCGGGTGTGCATTGGAAACATGCCACCAGTTATGCGCCCGAAGACGGGCCATAACGAATTTTTACCCCATTGTGTCACAAAGGAAAATTAACTTTACATCTGTTTTGCCTACATAAGAACATAAGACATAGGAGCAGGGGTGGGTCATTTGGCCCCTCGAGCCTGCTCCACCATTCAATAAGATCATGGCTGATCTGATCTTGGCCTCAACTCCACTTCCCTACCCGCTCCCCATAACCCTTGACTCCCTTATCGTTCAAAAATCTGTCTATCTCTGCCTTAAATATATTCAATAACCCAACCTCCACAGCTCTCTGGGGTAGAGAATTCCAAAGATTCACGACCCTCAGAGAAGAAATTCCTCCTCATTTCCGATTTAAAAGGGTGTCCCCTTATTCTGAAATGATGCCCCCTAGTTCTAGATTCCCCCACGAGTCAGAGTTATACAGCACAGAAAGAGGGCCTTCGGCCCATCGTGTCCGCACCGGCCATCAAGCCCCATCTATTCTAATCCCATTTTCCAGCACTTGGTCCGTAGCCTTGTATGCTATGGCGTTTCAAGTGCTCATCTAAATGCTTCTTGAGTGTTGTGAGGGTTCCTGCCTCTACCACCCTTTCAGGCAGTGAGTTCCAGATTCCAACCACCCTCGGTGAAAAAGTTTTTCCTCAAATCCCCTCTAAACCTCCTGCCCCTTACCTTGAAACTATGCCCCCTGGTTATTGACCCCTCTACTAAGGGGAAATGTTCCTTTCTATCTACCCTATCTATGCCCCTCATAATTTTGTACACCTCAATCAGGTCCCCCCTCAGCCTTCTCTGCTCTAAAGAAAACAACCCCAGCCTGTCCGGTCTCTCTTCATAGCTGAAGCGCTTCAGCCCAGGTAACATCCTGGTGAATCTCCTCTGCACCCTCTCCAATGCAATCACATCCTTCCAGCTGTGGCCTAACTAGCGTTTTGTACAGCTCCATCATAACCTCCCTGCTCTTGCCTTCATTAGCTGAGGCATAGAATATAAGTATCCCATATGCCTTTTTAACCACCTTATCTACCTGTCCTGCTGCCTTCAGGGATCTATGTACATGCACACCAAGGTCCCTCTGATCCTCTGTCCTTCCTAGGGTCCTACCATTCATTGTGTATTCCCTTGTCTTGTTAGTCCTCCCAAAATGCATCACCTCACACTTTTCAGGGTTAAATTCCATTTGCCACTGTTCTGCCCATCTAACCAACCCGTCTATATCGTCCTGTAGCCTGAGGCTTCCCTCCTCGCTATTTACCACTCCACCAATTTTCATGTCATCTGCGAACTTACTGATCATACCTCCTACGTTCATATCTAAATCATTAATGTACACTACAAGCAGCAAAGGACCCAGTACCGATCCCTGCAGTACACCACTGGACACAGGCTTCCAGTCACAAAAACAACCTTCAACCATCACCCTCTGCCTCCTGCTACTAAGCCAATTTTGGATCCAATGTGCCAAATTGCCCTGGATCCCATGGGCTCTTACCTTCTTGACCAGTCTCCCATGCGGGACTTTGTCAAAAGCCTTACTGAAGTCCATGTAGACTACATCAACTGCACTACCCTCATCCACACACCTAGTTACCCCCTCTCAAAATTCAATCAAATTGCTTAGACATGATCTCCCCCTGACAAAGCCATGCTGACTATCCTTGATTAATCCTTGCCTCTCCAAGTGGAGACTAATTCTGTCCCTCAGAATTTTTTCCAATAATTTCCCTACCACTGATGTTCGGCTCACTGGCCTGTAATTCCCTGGTTTATCCCTACTACCCTTCTTGAATAATGGTACTACGTTAGCTGTTCTCCTGTCCTCTGGCACCTCCCCTGTGGCCAGAGAGGTTCTGAAAATTTGTGTCAGAGCCCCTGCAATCTCCTCCCTTGCCTCACACAGCAGCCTGGGATACATCTCGTCAGGGCCTGGGGATTTATCCACTTTTAAGCCCGCTAAAACCGCTAGTACCTCCTCCCCCCTCAATACTAATTTGTTCAAGTATATCAATCCCCCTGCCTGATTTCTATGCCTACATCTTCCTTCTCCATAGCGAACACAGATGCAAAATATTAATTTAAAACCTCACCTACATCTTCTGGCTCTACACACACATTGCCACTTTGGTTCCTAATGGGCCCTACTCTTTCCCTGGTTATCCTCTTGTCCTTAATATACTTATAAAACACCTTGGGATTTTCCTTTATTTTGCCCGCCAGTGTTTTTTCATGCCCCCTCTTCGCTCTCCTAATTTCTTTTTTAAGTACTCCCCTGCACTTTCTGTACTCCTCTAGGGCTTCTGCTGTTTTTAGTCCTTTGAATCTGCCAAAAGCCTCCCTTTTTTTTCCTAATCCATTCGTGTATATCCCTTGACATCCAGGGTTCCCTGGGTTTGTTGGTCCCACCCTTGACCTTTACGGGAACATGTTGGCGTTGTACTCTCTTTCCTTTCTGAAAGACTCCCACTGCTCTGATGTGGATTTTCCTGCAAGTAGCTGATCCCAGTCCACTTCGGCCAGATCCTGCCTTATCATATTAAAATCGACCTTCCCCCAATTTAGAACCTTTATTTCCGGTCCATCTTTGTCCTTTTCCATGACTACCTTAAATCTCACCGAATTATGGTCACCGTCACCAAAATGCTCTCCTACTGACACTTCTACCACTTGCCCGGCTACATTCCCTAGAATTATGTCCAGTACTGCCCCCTCTCTTGTAGGACTTTCTACATGCTGGCTCAAAAAGCTCTCCTGGATGCACTTTAAGAATTCCACACCCTCTAAGCCTTTCACACTCTGACTATCCCAGTTAATATTGGGGAAGTTGAAATCCCCTACTATTATTACCCTATTATTTCTACACTTCTCTGAGATTTGCCTACACATCTGTTCCTCTATCTCCCCCTGACTGTTTGGGAGCCTATAGTACACTCCCAGCAAAGTGCTTGCCCTCTTTTTGTTTTTAAGTTCTACCCATATGGTCTCATTAGAGGAACCTGCTAAGATATCATCCCTCCTTACAGCAGTAATTGACTCCTTGATTAATATTTCGAAACCCCCTCTTTTACTCCCCCCTCTGTCTCGCCTGAAGATTCTATACCCTGGAATATTGAGCTGCCAGTCCTGCCCCTCCCTCAACCATGTCTCTGTGATAGCAACAATATCATACTCCCATGTGTTCATCAACACCTTCAATTCATCTGCCTTACTCACAAGACTCCTTACATTAAAATAAATGCCATCCAGCCTTGCCATACTCCCTTGTGCCGTTACATATTTGCTCTGCCTTCCAGGCTGACTTGTTTTTTCTTCTGTATTTGGCTGTGCATCACCCTCTAGTATAGCTCCACTCTGTATCCCATCCCCCTGCCAAGTTAGTTTTAAACCCCCCCCCCACCCCCCAACAGTACTAGCAAACCTCCCCGCAAGGATGTTGGTCCCTTTCCGGTTCAGGTGCAACCCGTCCGACTTGTACAGGTCCCACCTTCCCCAGAAGCAGATCCAGGAAACTAAAGCCCTCCCTCCTGCACCAACTCTTTAGCCACGCATTCATCTGCTCTATCCTCCTATTCCTATACTCACTAACACGTGGCACCGGGAGTAATCCAGAGATTACAGCCTTTGAGGTCCTGCTTTTTAATCTGCTACCTAGCTCCCTAAATTCTTGTTGCAGGACCTCATCCCTCTTTCTACCCATGTCATTGGTACCAATGTGAACCACGACTTCTGACTGTTCGCCCTCCCCCTTCAGAATGCCCTGCAGCCGTTCAGTGACATCCTTGACCCTGGCACCAAGGAGGCAACATACCATCCTGGAGTCACGTCTGCGGCCACAGAAACGTCTATCTGTTCCCCTTACGATAGAATCCCCTATCACTATTGCTCTCCCACATCCCCTCTGCATCTACCCTGTCAAGCCCCTTCAGAATCTTATATGTTTCAATAAGATCCCCTCTCATTCTTCTAAACTCCAATGAGTATAGGCCCAACCTGCTCAACCTTTCTTCATAAGACAACCCCTTCATCTCCGGAATCAACCTCGTGAACCTTCTCTGAACTGCCTCCAATGCAAGTATATTCTTCCTTAAATAAGGAGACCAAAACTACGCAGTACTCCAGGTGTGGTCTCAGCAACACCCTGTACAGTTGTAACAGGACTTCCCTACTTTTATACTCCATTCCCTTTGCAATAAAGGCCAACATTCCATTTGCCTTCCTAATTACTTGCTGTACCTGCATGCTAACTTTTTGTGATTCATGTACAAGGTCCCCAGATCCCTCTGTACCTCAGCATTTTGTAATCTCTCCCCATTTAAATAATAATTTGCTTTTTTATTTTTCCTACCAAAGTGGATAACCTCGCATTTTCCCACATTAAACTTCATCTGCCAGATTTTTGCCCACTCACTTAGCCTATCTATATCCCTTTGGAGATTCTTTGCGTCCTCCACACAATTTGCTTTCCCACCTATCTTTGTATCATCAGCAAATTTGGCTACATTACACTCAGTCCCTTCATCCAAGTCATTAATATAGATTGTAAATAGTTGAGGCCCCAGCACTAATCCCTGCGACATCCCACTAGTTACAGTTTGCCAACCTGAAAATGACCCATTTATCCCGACTCTCTGTTTTCTGTTAGTTAGCCAATCCTCTATCCATGCTAATATATTACCCCCAATCCCGAGAGCTCTTATCTTGTGTAGTAACCGTTTATGTGGCACCTTATCGAATGCCTTCTGGAAATCCAAATACACGACATCTACTGGTTCCCCTTTATCCACCCTGCTCATTACATCCTCAAAGAACTCTAGCAAATTTGTCAAACATGATTTCCCTTTCATAAAACCATGCTGACTCTGCTTGACTATATTATGATTTTCTAAATGTCCTGCTATCACTTCCTTAACGATGAACTCCAGCATTTTCCCAATGACAGATGTTGGGCTAATTGGTCGATAGTTGCCTGCTTTCTGTCTCCCTCCTTTCTTAAATAATAATAAGAAGTCGTCTCCCTCCTTTCTTAAATAAGACTAATGTGGCTTTGGTGCATTGTGAATAAAGTGGGAGTCAACACAGGCTGTTATCAACAACAACATCTTGCATTTATATCCTTCAATATAACACTGTGGCAAGAGCATTATTTGATTTTTGATACCAAACGACACATTTGTCTGCCTAATGATTCTTTTGTTTCTGAATTATTTGCTAAGCTTTAGAAGCAATGGAGGTTTCCCATGTATGAAGGATGTTTTCTGGTCAGTGATGAGATAAATACATCCACAAATGACTCTGAGCAGCTGTTCATGGTCCACCACCAAAATGGTGTCCTGATGTTCAAAAAAACGATGAGACATGAACTGAAAAATTATAGGCCAGTTAGTCTAATATCTCTGATGTTTGAGATGATATTGATGCTTGTTGAAAGGGGACAAGGAGTGTCTGCAATAGAATTCAAATTAAATAAGTGGATGAGAGCTTATCCAGAGGCTATTTGGATTTTAAAAAGTACTTGATAAAGATTCACATGAGGCTTTTGAAAAGTAAAACTCAGAAACTTAATAGCAAATAATTGAGCTGAAAACTGCCGAGCCAATGATGAACTGAAGGTGGTGATAAATGGAAAAGGCACTGCTGGAGGACAAGAATAAGCCGTGATCTTCAGACTCTTGCTCTCAGTCCTCTGCATTTGCTGATTTAGAGGTGGGAGGGTGTAATTACAGTGTGGCAAGTTTATATAGGCAGTTTATAAATGTGGACATAGGAATTTATAATGGATGTATAAAAAAAGGGCAAAATGTATGAATTTAAAATGGGAACTAAATTACATCTGTGTGCCCTGGTCCAATAATTTCACCCTCTAATTCCACTTCACTTGAAGACTACAATTGGCCTTGACACCTCGTTGCACTACTGAAGATTGACTAGTGCAATATAAAATTTGGTAATCAAATGATGAGAGATGGACAGTATTCAACGTGTGATTGAACAATTAAGTAGCTGGGCTATGGAATGGCAAATGGTTTTTATTTTAGACAAATGTAAAGTTCTGCATATTGGAACAGGAAACAACAAATGTTACACATTGAAAGGATGCCCATCAGCAAAGATGGGAAAGGATTTGGGTTTTATTATTGACCATTCACTGAAAATTTACAGTCAGTGTAAAGCTGAACAAATACTAGGTAAATTGCAAAAGTATTTGAATGCAAGTCAACACATATGTTTATTCTGACTATTTATCACTACAAGGAGGTCTTATCTAGAATATTTTATACCATTTTGGGCACCTTATCTTTAAAAGAACATTGATATATTGGTGAGGATTTGTAAAAGAGCAACAAGGATAATTATAAGACGTTGGATTTAAGTTATGAGGAAGAATTCTGAGCCAAAGTTAATCTTGGGAAAAAATGGGGAGGCATGATCCAGATCTTAAACTAGTTGAAAGTCATAGGTGATGAAAATGTAAGCAAGCTATTTGACTTTGACTGAACATATAGTTGAGGATACAGGTTTAACATTAACCAATTTCAAATGAGATGAAAAATTTCTTCCCCACCCCAGAATACTGAAACAGATTCCCAACAAAGCAGTTAATGCTGTGCCAGTAGGCTTATTCAAAAAGGACCTAGATAAATAACTAGTAAAGAATGGGTTTAGAAATTATAGAGATAACTATAGAAATAATCCAGGGAACACAATGCTTCCTGTGCTGCTACCTTTTGGGGGAAGGGTTGCAAGCCATGGAAATGTGAAGATATGTGTGAATAAGTATTTTGGAGTGTTGCTTATTTTCCTTTGGGTCCAATGGCCTTTACAGCTTTCTTGTATTCGTAGAGAATTATGGAGCTGAGAGTGAAGTTAAAGCTCAGGATTTTAGCATTACATAAGTGATTGCTTCTCCAGCTTTGTCTCTCACTAAGGTATCCCACATGAAAGCACAACTCATGTCAGGTGTGGCTCAGTTTGCAGCACCCTCGCCTCTGAGTCAGAAGGTTGTGGCTTCAAGTCCCACTCCAGAGACTTGAGCACAAAAATCTAGGCTGACTCTCCAGTGCAGTGCTGAGGGACTGCCGGATGAGACGTTAAACCGAGGCCCCGTCTGCTCTCTCAGGTGGATGTAAAAGATCCCATGGTACTATTTCGAAGAAGAGCAGGGGAGTTATTCCCGGTGTCCTGGCCAATATTTATCCCTCAATCAACAGAACAAAAACAGATTATCTGGTCATTATCACATTGCTGTTTGTGGGAGCTTGCTGTGCGCAAATTGGCTGACGCGTTTCCTACATTACAGCAGTAACTATACTTCAAAAAGTACTTCATTGACTAAAACGCTTTGGGACGTCCGGTGGTCGTGAAAGGCGCTATATAAATGCAAGTCTTTCTGTCTTTTCATCACAGAGTCCATTTCCTGAGATATTAAACTGGAACATCAAAAGTTATCAGTAAGGACGTGAACTGCAAATTTTTAATCAATACTGCAGGATTAGGCCAAACATTTAACTCATCCTTACAAAAATCAAATGAAAAATATAGCCTGCATCTTTTTTTAAAAATGGAAACCATTTTTAATACTCAGCCCTCTAGTGCATAGCCTCCTGATCAGGGGAACCATATTCTTCAAATTTCTGAGGCTAGGTACAAACTCAGAGAAGACGGGACCCTGATTGGGGAAATTACCTACTGTATGGTGAGGCATTTTAAAACTTCGATATAGAGCAAGTTGCAGAGCTAGAAATGAGAATTATTCTGTGACCACTAACACCAATCAGATTATTAACCATTACAACATCCTACATTCCAACAGTGGCTGTAAAGCGCTTTGGGACGTCCTGAGGTTGTGAAAGGTGCTACATAAATGCAATTCTTCTTTCTGTTCCTTGGACATAATTAAAGAGAAGAGCAGGTTCCCATTATTGTTCAACTTAAACCTGTAATTTTCACCTTTTATATGTATTATAAATAGTAACTGACCAAGGAATTGTAGATGTAAGCTGATCCATGACAAGGTAATACTCAATGCAAGAGGAACTGTACGTGCTGCTAATTGTAATTTTTCATCCTTTGCCAGTCTTCATATTCAGTCTTCTTCCGGGCTAAGAAGAATCACATTGAGGATATTGTTCTTTTAAGATTTTCATGCAGTTAGTTTGCCAATAGTCCAGCCAGTATAGATAGTGAGTAACACGACCCGTACAGATGAAGAATAACTTCAATCCTCGGTCTATGTTGTGTTAGCTGATTTCAACTGGAGTGGCCGTAGTGATACTACAATTCTCTTGAGTTAGGGAGGTGAACATTGAAGAGGTATCCTGCTCTTGATCTGCTTTTGATTGCTATCAAGTGACCGCTACATGTCTGAGGTCAGGACCTCAATATCTGTCATGAAGCCGATCACCACCCCTGGAGTTGAAAAGCCTAATTGTCAAATTCACACAAATAGCGGCAACAGGCATAGGACTGAAGGGCAATCAGCACCACGGAAAAATAAAATGGCAAGGAGGCAATGCTGTCGGGCAAAATTAGCCAGAAAAAAAGTCATGGTCAAAATCCAGGTGACCCTCCCATAGGTACTTGTATATAAGGGCCCCATTTTAGCTGTATTCCCCATTCACTATTTCCTAACCACAGGGAGATACTGCTGCTTTCAGAATATCATTTCCTTTTTTATTCATTCCTGGCGTTGCTGGCAAGGCCAGCATTTATTGCCCATCCCTAGTTGCCCTTGAGAAGCTGGTGATGAGCAGCCTTCTTGAACCGCTGCAATCCGTGAAGGTACTCCCATCGTGCTGTTAGGGAAGGAGTTCCAGGATTTTGACCCAGCGATGAAGGAACGGCGATATATTTCGAAGTCAGGATGGTGTGTAACTTGGAGGGGAACTTGCAGGTAATGATGTTCCCATGCGCCTGCTGCCCTTGTCCTTCTAGGTGGTAGAGGTCGTGGGTTTGGGAGATGCTGTTGAAGAAGCCTTGGTGAGTTGCTGCAGTGCATCTTGTAGATGGTAGACACTGCAGCCACGATACACTGGTGGTGGAGGGAGTGAATGTTTAAGGTGGTGGCTGCTTTGTCCTGGATGGTGTCGAGCTTCTTGAATGTTGTTGGAGCTGCACTCATTCAGGCAAGCGGAGTGTATTCTATTACACTCCTGACTTGTGCCTTGTAGATGGTGGAAAGGCTTTGGGGAGTCAGGAGGCGAGATACTCGCTGCAGATTACCCAGCCTCTGACCTGCTCTTGTTGCCACAGTATTTATGTGGCTGGTCCAGTTAAGTTTCTGGTCGATGGTAACCCCCAGGATGTTGATGGTGGGGGATTTGGCGATGGTAATGTCGTTGAATGTCAAGGGGCGGTGGTTAGACTCTCGCTTGTTGGAGATAGTCATTGCCTGGCACTTTTGTGGCGCAAATGTTACTTGCCACTTATCAGCCCAAGCCTGAATGTTGTCCTGGTCTTGTTGCATACGGGCATAGACTGCTTCATTATCTGAGAAGTTGCGAATTGAACTGAACACTGTACAATCATCAGCGAACATCCCCACTTCTGACCTTATAATGGAGGGAAGGTCATTGATGAAGCAGCTGAAGATGTTTGGGCCTAGGACACTGCCCTGAGGAACTCCTGCAACGATGTCCTGGGGCTGTGATGATTTACCTCCAACGACCACAACCATCTTCCTTTGTGCTAGGTATGACTCCAGCCAGTGGAGAGTTTCCCCCTGATTCCCATTGACTTCAATTTTACTAGGGCTCCATGATGCCACACTCGGTCAAATGCTGCCTTGATGTCACTTTTACCTCACCTCTGGAATTCAGCTCTTTTGTCCATGTTTGGACCAAGGATGCAATGAGGTCTGGAGCCGAGTGGTCCTGCCGGAATCTAAACTGAGCATCAGTGAGCAGGTTTTTGGTGAGTAAGTGCCGCTTGATAGCACTGTCGACGACACCTTCCATCACTTTGCTGATGATTGAGAGTAGACTCTTCTTCTTAGGCAGTCCCTCGGAACCGAGGATGACTTGCTTCCACATTAAAAATGAGTTCGCAGGTGACTGATGAGTCCAATGCGGGACCTACAGTCTCTGTCACAGGTGGGGCAGTCGGTGGTTGAAGGGGCGGGTGGGTGGGGTGCTTGGTTGATGTACGCTCCTTGCGCCGCTTCCGCTTGCTCCCGACGAAGAGACTCGAGGTGTTCGGCGCCTTCCCGGATGCTTCTCCTCCACTTTGTGCGGTCTTGGGCCAGGGATTCCCAGGTGTCAGTGGGGGTGTTGCACTTTTTCAAGGAGGCTTTGAGGGTGTCCTTGAAGCATTTCCTCTGCCCACCTGGGGCTCTCTTGCCGTGTCGGAGCTCCGAGTAGAGCGCTTGTTTTGGGAGTCTCTTATCAGGCATGCGGACGATGTGGCCCGTCCATCGGAGCTGATCGAGCATGGTCAAAGCTGCAATGCTGGGGATGTTGGCCTGAGCGAGAACACTGACATTGGTGCGACTATCCTGCCAATGGATTTGCAGGATCTTGCGGAGGCAGCGTTGGTGGTACCTCTCCAGTGCTTTGAGGTGCCTGCTGTACATGGTCCATGTCTCTGAGGCATACAGCAGGGCGCACTGAATACAATACTGATACTGATGGGGCAGTAATTGGCTGGATTGGATTTGATCTGCTTTTTTGGACAGGACACACCTGGGCAGTTTTCCACATTGTACGGTAGATGCCAGTGTTGTAGCTGTACTGGAACAGCTTGGCTAGAGGCGCGGCTAGTTCTTCAGCACGACAGCCTGGAAGTTGTCAGGGCCCATAGCCTTTGCTGTATTCAGTGGAGTGAATCGAATTGGCTGAAGACTGGCTTCTGTGACATTGGGGACCTCAGGAGGAGGCCGATATAGATCATCCTTGTCTTTTGCACTCACGTGCTGGGCTCCGCCATCATTGACGATGGGGATGTTCATGGAGCCTCCTCCTCCCGTTAGTTGTTTAATGGTCCACCACCTTTCACGACTGGATGTGGCTGGACTGCAGAGCTTTGATCTGATCCGTTGATTGTGGGATCGCTTAGCTCTGTCTATATAGCATGTTGCTTCCACTGTTTAGCATGCATGTAGTCTGTGCTGCAGTTTCCTCAGGTTGGCACCTCATTTTGAGGTACGCCTGGTGCTGCTCCTGGCATGCTCATCTGCACTCCTCATTGAACCAGGGTTGGTCCCCTGGCTTGATGGTAATGGTAGAGTGAGGGATATGCCGGGCCATGAGGTTAGATTGTGGTGGAATACAATTCTGCTGCTGCTAATGGCCCACAGTGCCTCATGGATGCCGAGTTTTGAGCTGCTAGAGCTGTTCTGAATCTATCTCATTTAGCACGGTGGTAGTGCCATACAACAGGCTGGAGGGTGTCCTCAGTGTGAAGACAGGACTTCATTTCCACAAGGACTGTGTGGTGGTCACTGCTACCAATGCTGTAATGGACGGATGCATCTGTGACTGGTAGATTGGTGAGGACGAGGTCAAGTAGGTTCTTCCCTCGTATTGGTTCTCACCGCCTGCCGCAGGCCCAATCTAGCAGCTATGTCCTTTAGGACTCGGCCAGCTCGGTCAGTAGTGGTGCTACCGAGCCACTCTTGGTGATGGACATTGAAGTTCCCCACCCAGAGTACATTCTGTGCCCTTGCTACCCTCAGTGCTTCTTCCAAGTGGTGTTCAACATGGAGGAATACTGATTCATCAGCTGAGGGAGGGCTGTAGGTGGTAATCAGCAGGAGGTTTCCTTGCCCATGCTTGACCTAATGCCATGAGACTTCATGGGGTCCAGAGTCAATGTTGAGGACTCCCAGGGCCACTCCCACCCGATGGTATACCACTGTGCTGCCACCTCTGGTGGGCCTGTCCTGCCGATGGGACAGGACATACCCAGGGATGGTGATGGAAGAGTCTGGGACATTGGGTGAAAGGTATGATTCTGTGAGTATGACTATGTCAGGCTGTTGCTTGACATCTCTCACAAATTTGGCACAAGTCCCCAGATGTTAGCGAGGAGGACTTTGCAGGGTCGACTGAACTGGATGTGCCGTTGTCCTGTCCGAAACCGGTGCCAGGTAGTCCGTCCGGTTTTATTCTACTTGTTTTTCGTAGCGGTTTGTTAAAACTGAGTGGCTTGCTAGGCCATTTCAGAGGGCAGTTAAGGTCAACCACATTGCTGTGGGTCTGGAGAGACATATAGGCCAGACCAGGTAAGGACGGCAGATTTCCCTCCCTAAAGGGCATTAGTGAACAATTAGCTCAGTGGGATATGCCAAGGAGCACCTTAGCCAGACACATGAAGCACTTCTGCCGTTCGATTATCAGGTTATGTTTTTAGCCGGTCAGCTGGAGTGGCAGTAGGGATGATTCAACTGGCAAACATTAATGTCAAGCAAGTGACTAAAGTTTCATCTTTTAGCCTCAACCTGTCACATTAACACCTCCTCTTGCCTTGATCATCTCTTAATGTCTCTCAATGTCTCTTAATCTCTCCTTTTGTTCTTTCATCCCCTCCCCCTTTTCCCAGCTTTATCCTTGCTTTAAATCTATTTCATTTCCTGCTTTTTTCCAGTTCTGACGAAAGGTCTTCGACCTGAAACGTTAACTCTGTTTCTCTCTCCACGGATGCTGCCTGGCCTGCTAAGTTTTTCCAGCGTTTTCTGTTGTTATTAAGTGACTAAAGTTCATGTCTTCGAGCTCTGATTCAATGGTGTAGAAAAGAGCAGGAGGTCTTGCAGAGAATGTTTCGAGAAGTAGGTTTCAGATTAAAGTGTAGAAACATTAGGGTAGTAATCTGGGGATTATTTCTGGTGTGATTTGCTGTTAGGAAGGGACAAATTAGACAGGTCAATGCATGGTTTAAAAGGTGGTGTAGACAGAAGCATTTCAATTTTCTAGGATATTGGGATAAGTTATGGGACAGGAGGAAATTAGTACAGACAGAACAAATTTCATCTGAATAAGACTAGTACCAATAAAGCAATGGAGGAGGATCTAGATTAATAAGGTGGGAGGAGGAGTAAATACAACTGACCAAAAAGAAATATAAAGATTACCGGAGGTAGAAAAGATATAAAAGTTATATGTTCTCGTACAGAGCAGGAGATGATAGCTGATGGTTTGTGCAGATACTAATACAGCAGGCAAGTTTCTGGAGTCTTAAAGCTATGACCACACTGGAAATGTTGGCCCATAATTTGCTGTGGCAGGGCATCTAACGGCATCTGCCGTTAGTCAGACTTGCCCTTGCACGTTTAGGTTTTTACATTTTTTAGTGGTAAGTTGCTGAAAGTGCAAGCTTGCAGTGAAGGAAACCGGGCATCTGGGACCTGAGTGAACAGGGCAAGGAACTGTGTATCTGTCTGAGGCTGAACCAGACTGTTCGCAACCTTGGTGTCATAGTTGACCCCGAGATGAGATTCCGACCATATATCCGTGACATCACTAAGACCCTCCCACATTCTACCCTCAGTAAACTTGAGGTCATCCAAAACTCTGCTGCCAATGTTCTAACTCGCACCAAGTCCCGTTCACCCATCACTCCTGTGCTAGCTGACCTATATTGGCTCCATTAAGCAACGTCTTGATTTTAAAATTCTCATCCTTGTTTTCAAATCCCTCCATAGCCTCGACCCCTCCCTATCTCTGTAATCTCCTCCAGCCCCACAACCCTCCGAGATCTCTGCGCTCCTCCAGTTCTGGCCTCTTGAGCATCCCTGATTATAATCACTCAATCATTGGTGGCCGTGCCTTCAGCTGCCAAGGCCCTAAGCTCTGGAATTCTCTCCCTAAACCTCTCCGCCTCTCTACCTCTCTTTCCTCCTTTAAGACTCTTCTTAAAACCTACCTCTTATCTGCCCTAATATCTCCTTATATGGCTCGGTGTCAAATTTTGTTTGATAACACTCCTGTGAGCAGCACCTTGGGATGTTTTACTGTCAAAGGCACCATATAAATACAAGTTGTTGTTGTTGTATCTCCTTAACCAATCAGATTGAAGGATTGTGAAGTTAACAGTGCAAGGAGAAGGAAGTGTAAATTAGAGTGAGTGAATTAAATGCCAAATTGGGTACAGAACGAGAGGGAAAGAAAGATTGGATTAAGAGAGAGAAAAAAAAGAGACAGAAAGGAAAAGTAAATTTTTAAAAAATATTTTATATTTTAAAAATCTCCAACAATGAAGGTATGAGACTCCACACTTTTAATAGTTAGTTTTCAGTGTCAGAGAGGTTGACTGGCAGTAATTTAACACTTATCACATTGTTAAAAGGGTACTTAGAACGAAATGGACAAGACTTAACTTTCTGTGGGGGAGTTTAGCTTGTAACGGCCGTGCAAATTTAAAAGAAAAATTTGTTCACGTGATGTGAGCGTCGCTGGCAAGGCCAGCATTTATTGCCCATTCCTAATTGCCCTTGAGAAGGTGGTGGTGAGCCGCCTTTTTGAACCGCTGCAGTCCGTGTGGTGAAGGGAGGGAGTTCCAGGATTTTGACCCAGCGGCGATGAAGGATCGGCGATATACTTCTAAGTCAGGATGGTGTGTGACTTGGAGGGGAACTTGCAGGTGGTGGTGTTCCCATGTGCCTGCTGCCCTTGTCCTTCTAGGTGGAAGAGGTCGCGGGTTTGGGAGGTGCTGCCGAAGAAGCCTTGGCGAGTTGCTGCAGTGCATCTTGTAGATGGTACACACTGCAGCCACGGTGCGCCGCTGGTGGAGGGAGTGAATGTTTAAGGTGGTGGATGGGGTGCCAATCAAGCGGGCTGCTTTGTCCTGGAACTTTGTAAACAGCAACTTTACGCTGTTCAATGCATTTCAATGGTGAGCCAGAAAATGAGATGCATTTTTTGCAAAGCTAGCGGCGGAGCGGCACAGCTCAGACAACAACGTTTGGATTTCAGTGTTTAACCACGTATCTGCCCCTCGCCTGAAGTTGCTGCAGCATTTGCACTTAAATAACGGCGAGCACCATTAGCCTCACTGTTATTTTGATAGCAAATTATGGTCCGTTAGCCCAGATTTTGCTGGGGATGGCACATCTACGCCAGAGGGACCTTTGAATGGCACAAAAGAAAGATGAAATGATGGAATAAGTCACTTGCATCATTAATTATGCTACTCTGCATTTTCTTGGGACTTTTGCACAGCTCCTTTGCTATCCTCACTGAAAACAATTAGAAGGTAATTATCAACTCCTACATTTAAGACATTTTTCATGCCACTGTCACTTAGACTTAAATATAACGCTAATTTGCTTATTACTCATTCGTATTTCAATTAGTTATGAGTAAATTGATGTACATATGTCTCAAAAACATTTCAAGCCATTTACTCAGAGAAGAAAATCAGCATCATTACATAAATTTATGCTGTTCACAAAGATTTGTGACTTTTAGTCTCATTCAAACCCAGAACTTTTCAATAAGTTAAACATTTAAAGTTAGGTTGCTTAGCTCATTTTAAGCCACCGTAATCCGCAGAAATAAAAGTCAATAATTATTTTATTCCTAAGTTACTAATAATTTATATTGTAGTGACTTGAACTGGCCTGAATTCATAGATCTCACACAGCAGTGAAACTGACCAAAATCTCCAAACTCGAAAAGGAACTCTACAGCTTAAGATAATTGTAGATTAAAGTTAATTTATGAAGTTACACTTCCACTCACTGAAACCCTCCGGATGGTGAAAGTGCCGTCACTTCAGCTCTCAGATCGGCACCGAGTGCCTGATTCACCGCTGTGCTCACAGCAGTGTATTCTAATGAGAAAACCAGGGCCCAGAAATTGGGCTACTTACCGCCACCCGTTTGCGCCGCAATCCTGGAAAACAATGGCAGCCACTGCTCTAACACATGCCTCTGACGGGGACTCGGCAGCTGCCATTTTGGTGAGGGCCTTAGCGCTGCCGATAGCAGTGCTGACTGGCTCTGGAGATGCAAATATGGAGAGTGTGACGCACGCCGACTTAACGTCGCGCTCTGCGAACTTGGACCTTTGCGCTGAGTCCAAAGCTCACTCTGAAAAGCAAGCATGCTGTAGACTGACATACATGCTGTCAGCACTTCTTAAGTTTGCATTTAAGCTTTTGGACTGGATTTTTAAATATTTTATTGAAGTAGTGGCTTGGTGCAATACATGTTAAAAGTTTTGAAGTGTGCAGGGTGTACTGCTGGATGCTTGCAAGGCCTTGGATGGTAAAGGAAGGCCTCTGAGAAGACAGAAAATGCTGAAAATACTGAGCTGGTCAGGCAGCATCTGTGGAGAGAGAAACAGAGTTCACATTTCACGTCGAGATGCTGCTTGACCTGCTGAGTATTTCCAGCATTTTATGCTTTTATTTCAGATTTATAGCATCCGCTCGTAGAGAGAAGAGGAAGACGCAGAGGAGGAAGACACCAAAGAGGAGGAAGCAGAAGGAAGGATGCAACCCAGACAGCCCTTTTGTGGCCGGGATATTCGGGATGGAATTATCCGCCTGCGGTACCAGCGACCACAGCCCCAATTCCCCTTTCAACATTTGTCCCACACCTTACCTTCCCTCTGTTACTGACCATTGCAGCACCCTCTTGGCTACAATGCTGAAATAAAAACCACCACAAAGCAAACTTTCCAATCCAACTTTATACATCTATCCATTCAATATGACATCAAGAAATAAACTTATCACCCTTATGCATTCCCTTAGTGACTGTCCCTGATGTCACGCAGTGCTACCCCAATGGCTACAACATAGCTAGTGGAAGGCTGCTGACTTTCAGTGGGGGACACTGCAAATGGCTTTACTGGTCGACCTTGAGAACTGGTGGCTGGAAGTGTGAAATCAAGTGACGGTGTTTCTTCTTCTTCATTCTCCTCTCCTTCTTCTTGGTTGACCCACTGGCTGGGCAGGCTGCATATCTTGGGTGTGTGAAATGAGGAAGGCACAAGGGTGGAGTTGTGGTGAGGGGAGGGCAGGAAATCAAGAGGTGCATGCAAGAAGAAGGAAAACATATGAGGATACCAGCATATGTATCCTTTCAGCCCCGCTGCTGGCCAAGGGCTCAGCCATTCCCCTGCCAAAAATGGGCAGCACCGTCTCCACCAAGGGGGTGAGGTGAAACTAGGAATGGGAGGTGTGCCTAATGTTTGGTAGAGATTTTTGGTAGGTGAATGATTGCCGGGTTGGGGGGGGCGGGGGGATTGGCGGTGGTGGAATCATGACGTCCTCGGTGATCTGATCCCACATCGTTCTTTCTGGAGGGTCTCCTGGCCCCTTTGGGTAGAGGACTTCTCTTGCAATGTTGACCCCCTGCTCAAAGCTGGAGTGCTGCGTGCGAGACCCTGGGTGCCCCTTCCCTGGCTTTCTGAGCCATTTGTGTTAGTGCTGAGGCAGTTTTCCCATTTTATTTTAGGTGCAGCCGGAAACTCAGCTTTAAGAGCTGAAGACTGCTACTTGGGAATTCTTTTCAATGTTAATTTTTTTTTCTTCAGAAGGCAGTAGAGAACATCCTTCTCTTAAAGCAAGGCTGTCATTTTAGAGAGCAGTGATGCTACGGTCATGCTACATTGGGCCTCCTGCCGGGACTACCACCACGAAAACAGCCTTGCACGGTAAGTTTGATGCTGGGCTAATGTTAATTAGCAACCAGCGCCAATATCCCGGTCCTGCTAGTGCCATTAAATTCACCAGCTGTTAACTCCGACCCGCAGTGGGACTGGCAGGTTTTAAGCGATCTTGAATTTCTAGGCCCAGGAAAATTCAGAGCAAGTTAGCAACGACGAGCTCTGTACGCTGGACAGTGAAATTTATGGAGTACGTCTCAATCTCAAGGAATATCTGGGCCATTGACAAAGTATGCACATCAGTATCGCAAGTAGGGGCAAATGAATGCTTCTATATTCTTTTCATGAATGCTAGAAGTCTTAGAAATAATATGAAAGACCTGGAGATCCTTGCTGGAGAGGAAGATTATATCATAGGCATCACTGACCCTATGACACAAAAATACCGATTACATCATAGAGATAGAGAAGACAATTTGAGGGTGGGAGGCGGATGCAGCCTTTTATATGAAAGAGAATTTGATTATAATGGAGATAGACCTGTCTGGTCCAACTGTGGATAAGGTGGAAACCTTAAGAATTGAGATGAGAGATATGTGGGGAAGTAAACTAACTACAGGCACCTGCTATAGACCACCAGGTCAAAAGAAGTGATTGGACCAGGAATTTTGTCGTCAAATAAGGGAAGCCTGTACATGTTATGGATGACTTTAATTTACCAGAGCAGGACTGGAAAATCTATAAAGGGTGTAAAAGGAGTGAAAATCTGATCCCGGACCAATATTGGATTGTTTCCTGGAACAAATGGACAATGAACCCACACAGGCAGGGATTTTTTTTTAATTCATTCACGGGATGTGGGTGTCGCTCGCAAGGCCAGCATTTATTGCCCATCCCTAATTGCCCTTGAGAAGGTGGTGGTGAGCCGCCTTCTTGAACTGCTGCAGTTCTTGAGGTGAAGCTGCTCCCACAGTGCTGTTAGGGAGGGAGTTCCAGGATTTTGACCCAGCGACGATGAAGGATCGGTGATATATTTCCAAGTCAGGATGGTGTGTGACTTGGAGAGGAACTTGCAGGTGATGGTGTTTCCATGCGCCTGCTGCCCTTGTCCTTCTAGGTTGTAGAGGTTGCGGGCTGGGAGGTGCTGTCAAAGAAGCCGTGGCGAATTGCTGCAGTGCATCTTGTAGATGGTACATACTGCAGCCACGGTACGCCGGTGGTGGAGGAAGTGCATATTTGGGGTGCCAATCAAGCGGGCTGCTTTGTCCTGGATGGTGTCGAGCTTCTTGAGTGTTGGTGGAGCTGCATTTGTCCAGGCAAGTGGAGAGTATTTCATCACAGTCCTGACTTGTGCCTTGTAGATGGTGGAAAGGCTTTAGGGAGTCGGGAGGTGAGTCACTCACCGCAGAATACCCAGCCTCTGACCTGCTCTTGTAGCCACAATATTTAAGTAACAACCAGGAAATAATAGAGCTAGTCAGAAAGTACAAAATGAGTTGGACTCCTTCCAGCTGAAACAGCGATTTACTTGTACTTCTTTCAATTTAGTATACTATATTCACTGCTCACGATGCGGTCTCCTCTACATTGGGGAGACCAAAAGTAGATTGGGTGACTGCTTTGCGGAACACCTCCGTTCAGTCCGCAACCGTGACCCCGAGCTTCCGGTCGCCTGTCACTTTAATTCTCCATCCCACTCCCACTCTGTCCTCAGCCTGTTACACTGTTCCAAAGTAACTCATCAAAAGCTCGAGGAACAGCACCTCATCTTTTGATTAGGCACTTTACAACCTTCCGGACTCAAAACCGAGTTCAACAATTTCAGATCATAACCAATGCCCCCATTTTCTCGGAAGGCAGCTATTGGTAATGATTCTGCTGTTCCCATTTACAACTCCTCTAGACCCATCTTTTGTTTCTTTACTTGTCCCATTACCTTCCCCTTTCGCCTTGCACAATCATCCCTTTTGTCATTTAATCTCTCCTGCCTTCCACCCGATCACAAACCTTCCCTTTTGTTCTTTCTTCCCCTCCCCGTTTCCAGTCTCTGTACTTGCTTAAAATCTGTTACATCTCTAACTTTTTCCAGTTCTGATGAAGGGTCATCGACCTGAAACGTTAACTCTGTTTCTCTCTCCACAGATGCTGCCTGACCTGCTGAGTATTTCCAGCATTTTCTGTTTTTATTTCAGATTTCCAGCATCCGCAGTATTTTGCTTTTGGACAAAATATGTAAGTGGGCATAGCAATGGCAGATTAAATTTAATGCAGACAAGTACAAAGTATTGCACATAAGAGGAAAAATGGGCCATACACATACTTCATTAATGGTGTTGAAATAGTTAAGGATAAAGTTAAAAGAGGCCTAGGAGCCTTGGTTGACCTAAGGCTCAACAAGTACAACCAATACAGAGCAGCAATTAACAAGTCCAATAGAACCATAGAAGTTTACAGGACAGAAGGAGGCTATTTGGACAATCGTAGCTTGTGCTGGCTCTATGCTAAAGCAGTTCAAAACTAATCCCATCGCCCCACTCTTTCTGTATAGCCCTGTATCTTTCTCTGCTTCAGATATTTATAAAATTTTCAACTTCTGACTTCCCAACCATAGTTTTCACTATTCACTATCAAAAACTCAATAAATTTTAAAAATCATTATTAAATCTCCACTTAGCCTCCTCTGCTCCAATGAAAAAGTATCAGTATCTCAAGTCTCTCCTCATAACTATAGTTTCCCAACCCCAGCATCATCCTGGTTTAATGCCCTCTCTGCTCTATAGTTTTAATTTCTATAATGGGACACCCAAAACTGCACACAGTATGGGATACGGTAGCATAGTGGTTAAGTTACTGGACTAGTAATCCAGATGCCTGGACTAATGATCCAGAGATGTGAGTTCAAATCCCACCATGGCAGCTGAGGAATTTAAATTCAGTTAAATAAATCTGGAATAAAAAACTAGTATCAATAATGGTGACCATGAAACTACCGGATTGTCATAAAAACCCATCTGGTTCACTAATGTCCTTTAGGGAAAGGAAATCTGCTGTCCTTACCCGGTCTGGCCTATATGTGACTCCAGACCTACAGCAATGTGGTTGACTCTTAACTGCTCTCTCTGCTCAAGGGAAATTAGAGATGGGCAATAAATGCCAGCTAATATAAAATAACAACAGAAAACGCTGGAAAAACTCAGCAGGCCAGGCAACATCTGTGGAGAGAGAAACAGAGTTAACATTTCAGGTCGAAACCCTTCGTCGGAACTGAGAGAAGAGCAGGAAATTAAACAGATAAAAATGCAAGGGGGAGGCTGGGGGGAGGAATAAAAGAACAAAAGGGGTGGTCTATGGTAAGTAGAGACATTAAGAGATGCTCAATGCAAGACGAGATGGTAATGGGACAGGTTAAGAAACAAAAGGTGAGGTGTGAAATGCTGGCAGAATGAGAGACAGCTGCCGTAGGGGGAGAGAGAGAAAAAAAAGGAAAAAGGCACGGACCAAAAGGGTGGATAAAATATATACATATGTGGTAGGGGCCGGGGTTATGATCTGAAATTGTTGAACTCGATATTGAGTCCGGAAGGCTGTAAAGTGCCTAAACGAAAGATGAGGTGCTGTTCCTCAAGCTTACGCTGAGCTTCCGTGGAACAATGCACGAGGCCGAGGACGGTGAGGTCTGAGTGGGTGTGGAGGGGTGAATTAAAATGCCAGCCTTGCCCCACGTCCCATGAACGAATAAAAAAAAAAGTACTCTTTAAATGTGGCCCGACCAATGTTTTGTGTAAATTCATTATTACTTCTTTACTCTTAAATTCCATGTCCCTTTTATAGAACTCAAAATTCTGTTGACATTTTTTATGGCTTTATCTACCGGCACTTGCAGTTTCAGGAAATTATGTAATTGAATCCTTTTGTCTCTCCATCCACATCCTTTAGAGTTTTTCCGTTACGTAGATACTCCCATTCCTTGTTTTTCTACCAAAATGTATTACCTCACAGTTATCCATATTAAATTGCATCTATCCATTCTGCTAACCTGTGTAAGTTTTCCTGAAATCTTTTACAATCCTCTTCACTTTGCCAAACTTATTTTTACCCAAGTCCTAATCCTCCATACTGGGAACAAAAGTATCCCAGCACTGATCCTTGGGATACACCATTTCTGACTCTTCTCCGGTCCAAGCATCATCCATTTTCCCTCCTCATTACTTGTCCATCAACCAACTTTTTATGCATGCTGCTGCATTTCTTCTTTACCATGTGCCTGAATTTTTCTAACAAAGCTCTTGGGAGACATCTTATCGAATACCTTCTGAAACTCCATATACAGTGTATGTACTGCATTCCCTTTACCTGGATAATCAGTCATTTCTTCAAAATACTCTTTAAATTTATCAAACATGACTTGCTTTTAACAAATCTGTGCTGTCTGCCCTTGATTAACCCATGCATTTCTAAATGCTTACTAATTTTATCTCAAATTATGGATTCTAATAGTTTGCTGAGAGAATGCTGAACTATATAGCCAAACCAGTCAGAGAAAGTCATGCTAAATGTGAATGATACTTCGGTCAGACCATACTGAGTACTGTGTACAGTTATGGTCAATGACACAAGGCTGATTACTAGTGTTAGAGGTCTAAGTTATGAGGAAAGATTGGAGAGACCTACTGGAGGAGGAGATTTCAAACAATAGAGAAGAGACAAGCCAAATGGATCCAGGTGGATTGGGAAAGTGAGCTGGTGAGTGAAAAATTATATTTAATGTGGGTAAATATAAGATAGTGGCCTATGAATTCAGCCAGATTTTCAGGTGCTAACGGGCCTACTAAAACCCCAATATGTCACCTGCCATATTGGGAAAGGACGAAAAATTATTGTGCAGTGGCCACGCTTGAAACAGGCGTTAGGCCCTTTGCATATGTAATTAAGGGGCACCCACTGCATGATAGGTTTGCTCTGAGGAAAATCATGCTTTGGGATCTCCTGTAAGTTTTTGGAATATACTTACCTGAATGTGAAGTCGAATGGGACAGGGGTGCTCTTCCTGACCCCACATTTAAAGAAGGTGGGCTGCCTTTCCACCAACCACCCGCCCCCCCCCACCTTGAACGCCACCATTCCACCCCCTAACCTGTCCTCCGATCTTCCTCACTGGCCTCCGTTTCCCCCCCAACCCGGCCCTCACTTACCTGCTGACTCTTCACCGGCTGCTTGTTCGCGTCATGCTGGCTCGATAGAAATGAGGCCCGAGGCCCAATATTGGGGTGCCTTGGGCTTCACTGTTCAGGTGCAGTGATGTCACCCTACACCCCTCTGCATGCCCAGAAATAGGTGCGCCCGAATTTCTACCCCAATGAAATGAAGGAAAGGAAATAACCCGTGGGAATATAAACTTAATTGTTACAGATTAAGGGACACAACACAGGAGAAAGATTTGCTCTCTGAAACCAACATGCTGCATATGGCAGTAATAAGAAAAGCAAACTAGATCTTGGGATGTATAGCTATTGGGATATAGCACAAATCCTAGGAGGTGATAATGATTCTGTACTGGACACTGGTAGAACCACACCTGGAGTACTATGTACAAATCCAGTTGCTGTAGTAGAAAAAGGATATCCAGGCACTTGAAGCAATGCAGAAGCATGTAACCAAACTGATACCTAGCGTAAGGCACCTGGGTTATGTGGAGAGTTGACGAGCATGGGATTGTTAGTCTGGAGAAGAATAGGCTCAGGGGAGATATTATTCAAATATTCGAGGTTCAGAAGAAATTGGTTAAATTGAACTCTGATAATATGTTTGAGATTGCCACAAACACATGTACTGAGGACACAGGCTCAAGTTTAGAAGAGAGAAGGTGCACATACAGTTTCGAATGACCTACCTTATACAGAAAGTGTAAACAACGACAAGTTATAGCGCCTTTAATGTAGTAAAACATCCCAAAAAGCTTCACACGAGCGTTATCAAACAAAATTTGACCCCGAGCCACATAAGGACATTTTAGGACAGGTGACCAAAAGCTCGGTCAAAGAGATAGGTTTTAAGGAGCGTCTTAAAGGAGGAGAGAGAGGTGGAGAGGTTTAGGGAGGGAATTTCAGAGCTTAGGGCCTAGGCAGCGGAAGGCACGGCCACCAATGGTGGAGTGATGAAAATCGGGGCTGCGCAAGAGGCCAGAATTGGAGGACGGCAGAGATCCTGGAGGGTTGTAGAATAGACTGTCAAGAGAGACAGTGGTGGAAAAAAATAATGGAGAATTGGATAGATGGTTGCCACTCTTGCAAGTGTAGACTTTGGCATAATCCAAACCAGCTGACTCTGGGTTTGTTCCGATTCTGGCTAACAGCACGCAACTATTTCTGACTGGTAAACCCTGTATCAGTCAGTGCTGTGCATAAGCTACCGACAGAAGAGATTTCTCTCGGGAAAGCTCCTGAAGGACTTCCTCCAATACATGGCATTGAATATCATTAGCTTCTTGCAGTAAGATATTGTCCAACTCACCACTAATGTTAACTTTGTTACCGGCTGCACTCCATATGTCCAGGTGTCTGCAGACACTGATGGAAGCTAGCAGGTCATCATAAACAACTGGGATTGTGGTTCTAATGGTAGTGTCCTTGTCCAGCTTAATTCTGTTCTGTTTATAGAGCTCCCTTGTGCAATGCTGTGTTTGCTTTATCACTATGGTCTGAACTGAGTTGTGCAGTGTGGAGCTGTATCAGCTAATGCAGTGCTTCACGCATATTAATCTGGAACAAAAGTACACTGCCAGTATCCAAGGGCATTTCTATGAAGATGATGGTGAAAGGTCAGTGTTAGCGATTTCTGCAGATGTGTTGTAAAGTGCTTAGGAACATTAGAGAGGGTTTCTATAATGTATCAAAGCAATGTTTACCAGGCTTGCGAAAAGGCAAACTGCTGGTTGAGCACATTTTTATTTTTCAAAGCACTTTTGATATGCCGTACACTGATGCCATTTAAAACCCAGATGTACTGCATGAAGTACTTTTATGGATTGGCACAAATGGTGGAAAAAAAGTTCTCTTTATATAAGGAATAGCTACTTTCAAAGTTGTGAAAAGATCCCATTTAAAACTGCATGAAAAAGATGATATAGGCAAATTTAAAAATAAGTCCTGTACTGTAACTGTGACCATGAAAAAAAAGGAAGAGCATTTATATAGCGCCTTTCACAACCTCAGGACATCCCAGAACGCTTTGCAGTCAATTAAGTACTTTTTGAAGTGTAGTCGCTGTTGTAATGCAGCCAATTTGCGCACAGCAAGCTCCCACAAACAGCGACGAGCTAAATGACCAGATAATCTGTTTTAGTGATGTTGGTTGAGGGATAGATGCTGGCCAGGACACCGGGGACAACTCCCCATAAAGAAAAATATGTATAGGAGATAAAAAGAGAAAAATGCTAATTTATTACTGTTTTAATGCCGCTACACAATCTGCAACTTGGTTTGGATTAAACTGCATTCGCTATGATTCTGATTAAGAGTTAATTTAAGGGTTTTTAAAGCATCAACTGAAACCATCTGTTCCTAATGAGAGCTAAAAATCTTCGTTTTGCAGTTTTTTTAAGCTATATATAACTACTTGCTATTATTTTATCAGCAATAACTGCAATCTTGCTGTACCCACACCCCTGTCATCAATATTTACTGGTTAAACAAAAACAAAGACAGAAGAAAGAGATAATGGGATCGATTTTCCTCCCTTCCCCACCCTATTTGCATCCCACTAGAGAGGAGCAGAACGCTGAGCCAGTCCAAGCCCAGGAACACTGCTATTTCCTGTCCTAGCCCATTAACATGGCCTGCGGGCGGGGGCAACCCTGTGTAGGCCTATTCCTGCTTGGGCATCGGGGAGGAAGTTCTGGAGCAGCTGCAAGCTTCAGAGGCTTCCAGATGTATTCCTGACCACCAGCCTTGGGACATTCTCGTTGGCCCAAAGTGCTTGAAAACATCTGGTGAGGGAGATTGTTAAATAAAAAAGCAGTAGTTGTCCCCGTGTCAGCAGCATGCCACAGGATGCAGACTCTTCGGTCTGTGGGGAGTAACTGCTGCAGCAACTTTCTTCAAGCCCTGGAAATCCTGGGGTAATGTCTTGGGCTACAGACCCTGCGTAACAAGTCTATGCTTTTTTCCACTGACTGTTGCAAGTTTGCCATAGGTTGGGCCGGATTTTTACGCAGTCCTCAGAATGGCCCCGCAAGTTCTGGGTTTCTGCATACGCTGCGCATGCGCGACAACCGGGCACTGCAATCTGTCAAGGTTCGCCATGACAGATCGTCCGCATGCTCCCCAAAAACACGTTCGCTGGTGCAGAGTGGGGCTATGTGCCCAACTACTGCCCAGCGAATGCCCACGAAACCCTTACGCCTGGTAAAAGCAAGTGTAGGGCCTGCTTTTACCAGCATAAGGGTTACAATAAATGTTAAATTAAAAGTTTAAAATGATTTAAACCTTTAAAATTAGTTTATGTAAATTTTGGCCCGGATTAAAATGTTTAAAATTATTTTTCAAATTAAATTTTTATTTTAAATGCTTAATTGAAGGGAATTTTAATTAATTTTTAACATGGGAACATTTATTTTTATTTCAGTTGTGTTAATTATTTATTTATTTGGGGATTTCTCAAAAGCTTATGGGGATTCCGTTCGTAAATGGAATCACCCATAAGCTTATGATGAATCCTTCTTTCTAATTGGTTGACCTGGTCCAGGGACGCTTCCGAACCGCCTGCGTCCCTGGGATCCGTGGGCCTTTACTCAGGAGGCCCAGGACCCGAAGACTCCAAAGCCCGGGAGCCAGCAGGTACTTTCGGATTTTTTTTCGGATCAGAGGCATACTCCGGAGGTACGCCTCCGACCGCAAATCTCGGCCCATTGTCTTAGGTACAGTGGTGCTAGTCACTTCTGTAAGCCCTCTAACGTTTGGTGGTGTTCCTGTACTCAATATATAACTATACAGTAGCTTAACCCAGGGGTCTTTTCACATACCCCCGTGTACACTTTTCCAATCTTTTTGTAGGTCATCCAAGCAAACAATTGGTAAGACGGGGCTAGATATTCTTCATTAAGCTGCTTTAGTTCATGGCATGTGATCGATCTACTTCAGGTTCCATCAGTGAGCCAGGCTGACTGGTCAGTCATCAACAATGCCCTAGAGTACTGCAGACCTGTCTGGCTTAGGTACTAAAATACCAAGTCTGCCAAAGAGGTTAGGCTTGGTTCCGAACTTCCTTTGCCAGCCATGTCATCTTGGAGCCATTTCAACCCCAAAGAGGCCCTGCCTACCTTCCTCTGTCTCCCAAAGAAGATGAATTTATTTACCGATCCACCATGCAAAACTACTTTTTTTAAATTGTGAGTAACATGGTATTTTCACAATGGCTCATATATGAATAGTTTACGTCAATTTTTGTAATTCAAACCTAGGGACCAAAAATGGGAAATTGCAGGATTTTCAAGAGTTTGAATAAATGCGCAAAGGGCAATGAACGATTGGAATATGGACTTGGAATGCAAGATCTGTACTGTGGAACTAGATGTTTAAAACACCACATAACATACTGCTGTTAACTTATTGCTTCACAAACTTTCAAGAAACAAATTAGACTGTTCTGTACCCAGTGGAAGAGACTTGCTCCGCATATTCACTTGTGTTTCTGCACCCATACAACTACAGTTGTTCATATGTATGAAGTTTGTGGAGACTACAAAATGTAGTGCATTTGCCTGCACATTATAATACAATGTGAGTCCTACTTGTTGAGTGTTAGAGTTAATTTGCAGATTGAAAGAAAATATTCTGCCTGCAGAGAGTGAGGAAAGGCTTATCTTAATTCCAGGATGTTCAAAGTTCCTGTCAAAAAGGTTGACTTTTGTACAAGAAAATGCAAGATTATAATGGAATTCCTGTCTACATAAATAGTTTTCCACATTTTGTACAAGTTTTACATGCTGTAATTTTAAGAGTACATCGAGGGCTGTTTCCACAATCCCAAAGAAAATTGTTGCGGGCTTGTTGCTTGCTTGAACGCACTCTTGCTAGTGGAGTGAGAAGCTGATCTCACCAGATTCAGCAGAGTCAGATTATTTAAATATGCTCCCTGCTCAGCTTGGGCCTTGCACAAGGAGTGTTTATGAAAGAATTTGGAACATGCAGCCCTTAAATCCCAAAATTAAAGGATGTGCCCACTTATAGGTAAGTGGCTGCATATAGGGAAAAGATTGTTGGAGGCTGTTTGAAGGTTCAAAAATGATCACAGTGGATTTTAGCTTTTGTAAAGGCAATATCACTGGGTCAAAAGCCTGGAACTCCCTCCTTAACAGCATTGTGGGAGTACCTTCACCACACAGACTGCTGCGGTTCAAGAAGGCGGCTCACCACCACCTTCTCAAGGGCAATTAGGGATGGGCAATAAATGGTGGCCTTGCCAGCGATGCCCACATCCCATGAACGAATGAAAAGAAAATATGGGTGTTGGGAGAACTGTGAAGCGAGATCGAAAGGACAGACAGCACAATGTTGAAACCGAGTCTGTGAGCATATGGCAGAGCTCCCCATGGCCTGTTTGATGGATGGCAAAGTGGACCTTCTGCTGCATGAGGTGGAGGTTTGCCCTGCTTGACATTTCAGGGCACCGAAACTTTGAGAGTGACAGGAGTTGGCGGCCAGACTGAATATTGTCTAAGGTTCTGCAGTACTCGGAAACAGAATTAGGAGATAGGGTACTTGAAGGAATTTGGAAAGGTAAACTAACAAAAGCTTAGCCTGTCAACCTGCTCCATGTTTACTGCTCACCCATGCCCAGCCTTCAAGCAACCGTACACCTTTTATGTTGAATTTGGTGATTGATGGCTGGTGCCATCACCAAGAAAGGAAGCAAGCGCCCCCTTTTAACGGGGCACAACCAATAAACCTCAAATTAAACCAAATTTAAAATGAAACTTAACAAATCAAATCAAAATTTTATTCCCGGTGGTGATGATGCACTCCAGTCCCTGTGGTGCCCACCGGTCGCGGAAGGCCTCGAGCGTGCCGGCGGACACCGCGTGCTCCATCTCCAGGGCCATCCGGGCGCGAATGTGGCTGCGGAAGAGAGGCAGGCAGTCGGGCTGAACGACCCCCTCGACCGCCCGCTGCCTGGACCTGTTAATGGCCACTTGGGCCAGGCCCAGGAGCAGTCCTACGAGGATGTCCTCCGATCTGCCCGCTCCCCTCCGCACCGGGTGACCGAAGATCAGGAGCGTGGGACTGAAGTGCAGCCAGAAATTGAGGAGCAGCCCCTTCAAAAATTGGAAGACAACCTCTCACGCTTAATGTATCCGTGGAACACGGACTCCTCCAGGCCGCAGAAATTGCAGGCAGCCTGGGAGTCCGTGACCCTACTTAAAAATTTGTTGCACGGGACTGCTCCATGCAACACCCCCTATGCCAAGTCCCTAATAGAAAAGGGGAGGACTTCCGTGTAGAGAACCCTCCATTGGGGACGCCCACCTCATCTGGATGGCAAGCTGGCACGTGTCCGGATGGCAGACGAGGAAGACAAAGTGGAGAGTGTGCAAGAGCAGCCCATACAGGAAACCCCCTCCGTGCAGAGTGGAAAGGCACGGAGGGGATTTTCCGGAAACGGCTCAAGCTGTGAGGCGCCGGCTCCCGAGGAAGGTTTCAGGGCCTGGCACCGATGAGAAATTCCGTCCGAACGGGGGTCAGCTCGGACAGGATCGCCCCACACGCTTGAGCCTCCTCGACACACCTAGTGGAGTCAGGGCCGAGTGCTGCTTTTAGCATCTCGATGGCTTTGGCTGTGGATCGGATGCTATGCCAGGACATGCACTGTGCCATTGGAGCCATTGGTGACCCTCTCTGCTTTGGGAAATGCATTAATGTGTTGACATTGGGTATGAGAGCTGTGGTATTCATTGGGAAGGGAACTAAAGATGTTGGCCATATAGACCAACACAGTCACCTCTTTGATGCATATGTGGGCAGCACAGTTTATGATATTAAAGTGTTAGCCGGGAATAATTCACAGCATATCATAAGAACATAAGAAATAAGAGCAGGCCCCTTGAGCCTGCTCCGCCATTCAATAAGATCATGGCTGATCATCGACCTCAACTCCACTTTCCCGCCCGACCTCCATATCCCTTGATTCCCCTAGAGTCCAAAAATATAAGAACATAAGAAATAAATATCAATTGAACGAAGTGGTGATCTTGCCAACCACTTGTAGTGCTGTCCCATTGCTGCAAGTTTGCTGCAGGTGTCGTTGCTGCAGATCATAAAACGTTTACTAACCTATGGACTGTTGGAGGTGCCACATTTTGAGACATTAAACCGAGGCCCCATCTGCCTTCTCAGGTGGACGTAGAAGATCCCATGGCACTATTTCAAGAAGGGCAGGCGAGTTCTCCCGGTGTCCTGGCCAACATTTATCCCTCAACCAACATCATTAAAACAGATCATCTAATCATTTATCTCTGCTGTTTGTGGGACCTTGCTGTGTGCATATTGGTTGCTGTGCTTCTCTACATTACAACAGTGACTACATTCAAAAGTACTTCATTGGGTGTAAAGCCCTTTGGGACGTCCTGAGATCGTAAAAGACGCTGTAAAAATGCAAGTTCTTTCTTCTTTTATAGAACTGAGTTAGTTGTCCTGGGTTACTGAGCCAGAATGGTGTGGGGCCTACTGATCACCCTGGCGTGCCTTCTTTCATTTTGCACCAGTTCAGCTTTAAATATTGCATTTAAAATGTTTGAAAATCAAACATACCAAGGAGTGAAACAAAATTGCACCATTTTGTTTTAAAAAAATGATATGTTGAGCATTTCAGAAATCTGGAAAAAATGTCTAACAAAAACACTGCTCTAAAATGATACTTCAATCATTACAAAATATCCCTTTAAGACCTCCTGTGCCCATGGAGCATCCCTTGTTCCCATTCCAAATTGGCACACCAAGAAAAAGAGCAAGCACGGCATAAATACCATTCAATTGTGTTTGTGTTCATTTAAATATATTTGCATTAAATTTAGGTCCTTAATGAGAGTCATTTCAGGAAATGGGCACAAGCACTTCAGCTCACTAAGTATAGAAGAGTAGGAAATTGCAGGCCAGAAAGAAGTTGGCTCTTGTCCTGCCCCCTAATTATGCGATCCTGTTGTGCTTGCTCTCCCTGATGCACATAACCAGGGAATTGGCCCTGTAAAGTATATCATCTAAAACCTATGAAACAAAATTACTTCTTTCATAACTGTGCTCCAAAAACCATGGGTAGCTAGTCACCCCAAGGAGAAAAATTACAAGGACTCTTACACTTTTTAAATGAGTGCCAGGCCAAACTATGTGGCCTTACCTTCCTGTATTATCTGGACCGGTCTCCCTCCAGACTATCCGTTCTCTTCTCCCATCATCAGTACTTATGCTTTGAGGTTTTTTTCACATCAGTACTTTCATGTTTTGTTGCCCCCATAAGATGCAACTTTCCTTTTTCAGCCACTGCATGTTCTTTCTGGACTTCCCTGTCACGGGTTCTCGTTCTGTGCAAGCGCTACTCTTGTTGCTAATTGAGAATTAAATTTTTGTGGCTTTACCATTTGTTTTCCACCATCCAGATTGAAATGGTAACCATGCAGCCACGAGAAGAAGCTAGGCAAGGGCTGGACCAATGAAGTGTCATCCCTATATAAGGCACCTCTTCCTGGGGAAGAGACCTACAAAGCATACTTAGGCTCCATAATTCCGATTGGGGCCGAGGCAGAGAACGACAGATCTGTGGTTGGGGATCCTGAAAAAGAGGCGGAACCCAGTTCTGCTGAGCGGAGTGAGGAGCAATCTTCTTCCCGCCCCCACATCAAGGAGGCATAGCTGGGGTAGTTCCCAGGCTGCTCCAGGGATACTACCCAGTATGGCGTTATAAGGCCTCAGCAACCCTTAAGTCATGCCTGTGTGCAACAACTGTTCAGTGTTGCTAGGCAATATACAACGTGCTAAAAAATCAATGGCCTCAGCAGTCAGTAAAATCAATACAGGGGCGATCAATCAAAGCTTCCACATATTGGTAAATTTTCACTACTGCATTGATTGTTTTCATTCTGCGAGACTACCTACCTCTTTAAGCTACTGCAGATGTTCAACTCCTGCAGCAGCAGCCACTTCCTGCTTACCCTCTCCTCGGTGGTGCACTTGGTAGTGGAAACTCGCTGAAATTATATTAATGAATCTGACCCGGGAAGATACCCTATTACCTCTGGACTTACTGTACTGAGATATTAAGCCCAGCTCCTTTAGATCTGGTTTTCAGTTGTGTGTGTAAGATTTACATCCCATCATTATTCCTTAGTCCCGAAAGGGGTTCTAAATCCTAATGCTTTATATTCTAAGTTGGTACATCCTACTCATGTGCTGAATTCTTAGTTAAACTATCCTCAGAATTTTACCTGACTCAAGAGCTGCTGTTGCTTTTCTTTCCAGCACCTCGTCTGTCTGAGAATGAACATATATTCTAACAGGTGGACGTCAACCAGGTGCCTTCTCTTATTATGTAGATAGGATAAAGAGTATTATCTAAATTGGACAATTACAACTGATCACGTCCTCACATACATGCACTTCTGGTAGGCTCATCAGCTAGTGCGTGAGAACCCTGCCCAATTACAGCACTCCACTGCCAACCCGGCTGAGAGCAGTTAACTCCGCACCAATCAAATATTGTACCTGGGATCTTTCTAGTCTGAGTGTGGCTCATTACTGCACCATTAGATATATTCTCGAAGTATGACAAGCTCACATTTTGTACTCTTTTCAGAAAAAAGCAAGCTCAGTTATTTATTCGTTTATGGGATGTGGGCGTCGCTGGCAAGGCCAGCATTTATTTCCCATCCCTAATTGCCCTTGAGAAGGTGGTGGTGAACCGCTGCAGTCCATGTGGTGAAGGTGCTCCCACAGTGCTGTTAGGGAGGGAGTATAGTACGTAAGTACAAAAGCATTTTTCCTGAAGTGTTGACTCTAAAATGAGAAGGGTGGAAAGACTGCAACCTTATAAAGTAGACAAAGCATGGAGAGGGAGGGGGCGATTTTTGACTGTCTACCATCCCGAGGCCCCAGCTGCAGCATCCCTTGAGGTGACCACCTGCTCCATAGTTGACTGCAGAGTGTCGATGCCACGCACCAAGTTGGAAGAGGCGTCCTCCACCATCTCTGACATGTTCTGGTATCTCTCTGGCAGTCTGTTCAATGCATTGAGCAATTACTGGTGCACAGAAAACATTGTTCTTTTGAAGGCTAGGCCCCTAGAGTGTCTGCATCTCTGTCCTCCTCAGCAGAGCTAGGATGTGAGCCATTTCCTGGGCTGTCCTTTCCACTCACACTTGCTCCTGCACACTTGTGCTGAGTGAATCACCCTACGCAGACCCCTCTAATTCACTATCTGTACCATCAGGGGTGCCGATCTCTGTGCTGGTGCTTGGGAAGTTATAAGGGCATTGGTGAGGCCACACCTGGAGTACTGTGTACAGTTCTGGTCTCCTTACCTAAGGAAAGACATACTTGCCTTAGAGGGAGTGCAACGAAGGTTCACTAGACTGGTTCCTGGGATGAGGGGATTGCCCTATGAGGAGAGATTGAGTAGACTCGGCCTATATTCCCTAGAGTTTAGAAGAATGAGGTGTGATCTAATTGAAACATATAAAATTCTTAAGGGGCTTGACAGGGTTAATGCTGAGAAAATGTTTCCCCTGGCTGGGGAATCTAGAACACGGACGGGGTCACAGTCTCAGAATAAGGGGTCGGCCATTTAGGACTGAGAAGAGGTGAAATTTCTTCATTCAGAGGGTTGTGAATCTTTGGAATTCTCTACCCCGGAGAGCTGTGGAGGCTCAGTCGTTGAGTATATTCAAGACAGAGGTTGATAAATTTTGGGGAACTAAGGGAATTAAGGGATATGGGGATAGTGCGGGAAAGTGGAGTTGAGGTAGAAGATCAACCATGATCTTGTTGAATGGCGGAGCAGGCTCGAGGGGCCAAATGGCCTGCTGCAGCTCCTATTTCTTATGTTATTTTGTTCTTATGTAAGATGGCGCATCTTCGTAAAGGTGGCTCTCCTCTCCGTCTGCGCAGCTGGAAATCCCAAGTCGCTGTAAGGATCTAGAAAAAAGGCAGAGGGACAAGGGTTAGGATGTAATGGCAAGGCTAAGTAGTAGCAGATGAATGGCAGTGTAATGCAGCCCCAGGGTGCCGTGTGTGTAAGCTACAGAGTTAAATGGGTTGAGTAACTGAAGGGGAAACAGCCAAACACCCTACCGACTGTGCGTGTCTTCCAGTTTTGCCTCAAGTCCATTATTTTACACTCCACTTCCAACTCCCGCTTGACAGATCTCCAGCTGTCAAACAGCTGCTCTTTTGTCCCCCTCCAGACTCAGTTCCTAGTCATTTAACTATCTATCCTTGGCCCAATGCTTGTCTTCTTCATTAACTTGCCCTCTGCCCCATAAAACCACTGTTGGCATTCCCTCCATAAAAAGTGCATTCTGGACCTTCAAATACTCCCCCGCCTCCAACTTCCAATTCCTCTCTTCGCTCCTGAACATGTCATTGCCACCTTGCTTCACGCCCAGCTCTCCCATCAGTCTGGCTCTGAACTGCCCACTGCACCAAGACTGCTTTTGTTAAATCTACTTAAGATATTGAGGGAGAAATTAGATTGTGCCGGCCTGTTGCCGCGAATTGGCCGCAGGGGACGATCGGGGGTGGGGGGGGGGGGGGCGATAACGGCCTTCGAGACTGCTGTGACTCCAGGAGGAGCAGGTGTGCTTCTCCCGGTTCCACAGTTAAGGTAAGTACTTTTTAACAAAACTGACCCTTTTGGTGGCAGCTTCCAGCGGTCCCTTTATGGACTGCTGATTAGGCCGCGTGTAGACCTGGGTTTCCCGAATGCAGCTGGCCCAGTGCAGGCTGTGTTCAGGGCAGCCCAATTTTGGGAAGGAATCCTAAAACAGGCCTTAGGTCCCCTATTTACACGTGCTAAGGGCCATCCGCCTGTTTCAGGTGCGGGTCCTGGACTGGAGCCTTTTATCAATATAGTGGGCGACACACTCCTGGTGTGAAATGCCTGTTTTAGGCCTGTCACACGGGTGCGGCACCAACAAATCTCGAGGCCATTGTGTGAGACTGTGACTGTGGTGCTTTATTGCTATTCATCTTCCTCATCACAGTTACTCACTCCGTACTTCTCCTCCATTGCCTCTTTTGTGGTTCACACCCATAGCACGGCCCTATTGTGGTTTAACTTTTTATATCCAAATTAAGCTAGTGCAGCTTCTGCAATGACTTCTCCCTCCCGTGCCTGAAGGTCCCATCCTTGATCCCCTCCTGTTCTACTTATATATGCTGCCTGTCAGCAACATTGCCTGTAAGCGGTGGGGTGGGGGGCAGCTTCTAAATGTATGCTGTTGATACCCATCCATGATCACCTCCCCATCGGCAACCGTGACTCCACAACTTTTGCTGCGCTGCCTGTCAAACATTAAGTTATGGATGAGCCCGAGCTTTCTCCAGTTCAATATTGGCAATACACACCAATTCATTTTGGTCCTTGCCAGAAATTTTTCGCATTAGCCCCTGAATCCACCTCTGTCCCAGCTGCTTGTTGAGGGTGAACCTGACAGCGTGTAGCCTGAGTGTCCTGTTTAACCTGGAGCTGAGCTTCAATTCTCACATCTGATCCATCAACAAGACCACTAATTGCCACCACCACAATATTGCCCAGCAGCGGCCCTTAATGCTTAAATCCTCATTCACACCTTATTCATGACTTCCGTGGAAATAAAAATTGGGAGAGATGTAAAACAGGCTGCCAATTTGCAGTCACCAGTTTTACACTATCGCACAAAGTCAAAATTACCCTCAACTTCTCTAGGGCTCTCCTTGCCAGCTTCTCAAGTTTTATCCTATGAAAGCTCCAATTCATCCAAGGACTCCATCACCTGAAACCCATCCCGCACTCCCATTCAACTATCATCCCTGTCCTCAAATGGCTCCCCACCCACTAGTGCATTTATTTCGAACGTCTCTTTATTTATAAATTACTCCATGTCTTTGCCCCAGTTTACCTCGGCAACCTTCTCCAGTCCTATGTCCAGATTGCACCCTTTGCCTTCTGTGCATCCCCCTCACCTCCTGCTCCCCCTCCATTCCCTCTGCTCCACTATTGGTGCAGGACCTTGAGTTATCACAGCCAAGAGTCTGGAATTCCCATCCTAAAGTCATGGCACATCTCACCCCACTTTCAAAAGCCTCGTCAAAATCTACCTTTTGAGCTGCACTTCCCTAATCCTCCTCCCAAACTTGTGTGTGTGCGAATGGGTTTCTCCTTTGTAAATCACTTTCTCCACAATAAAGGCACTTTATAAGTGCAAAATCTTGTTGAGTGTGCTAAACAACAACTAAGAATGCTAAGTGGAAGATATGATTTTGATGCGTTGGATGTGTGGAGATTCTGTTTACTGTACTAATGAGCCATAAATATCTCCCCCTCCCCCTTCCAAATTCTTCAGCTCCACGGGGAAATACTTCAGCTGTGAATGTGGAAAGCAGAGGGAACTCGATCTTGCAGTTTCAGCTTCTTAAGATGGATGGGTGTTTCCTATTAACATTTTTACAATTCCTTGCAAAATCTGATGGGCATTTGCTTAATCAAAGGTATCTAATTAACAATGATACAGAGATGTCTGCTAGTCACTTGTGAATTGTTGATACTTGGTTCAGTAAAATGTAGCCATAGGTTACAGCAAAAACAGAAAATGCTGGAAACACATAACAGGTCAATCCGCATCTGCGGAAAGAACAGACAAATTTCTGTTTCAGGTGCAGATCCTTCTATACTCAAGGGAATACAAGCCAGGTTTATGCAACATTGAAATGACTATCATATTAGCAGACAACTGCTCAAAGACATTCCATGTCTGTTATTTTAGCAGAAGTGTTAATGCCTTGTAGAAATGATGATGCTGATGGCTTTGTTCATTGTTGTCAATGATGACAGCCTTTGATTCCTCTCCAATTAATACAGGTTGTGGGTTCTGATGCGACTGTAAATGAGATGAGCTTCCTCATCCCAGGTGGGCAGAGGAAACGCTTCAAGGACACCCTCAAAGCCTCCTTGAAAAAGTGCAACATCCCCACCGACACCTGGGAATCCCTGGCCCAAGACCGCACAAAGTGGAGGAGAAGCATCCGGGAAGGCGCCGCACACCTCGAGTCTCTTCGCCGGGAGCAAGCGGAAGCCAAGCGCAAGCAGCGCACGTCAACCCAAGCACCCCACCCACCTGCCCCTTCAACCACCGTCTGCCCCACCTGTGACAGAGACTGCAGGTCCCACATTGGACTCATCAGCCACCTGAGAACTCATTTTGAATGTGGAAGCAAGTCATCCTCGGTTCCGAGGGACTGCCTCAGAGAAGAAATGAGATGCCACATTTTTTTAGACCGATCTTTAGGCAATCCTTGAATCTTTTGAACTGACCACGACAAGAGCGTTTACCAAGCTTCAGTTTTTTCTCTGTTGAAATAGTGAACAAAGGACTGTCATACAAACATGCTAAACATACGCCCACTGACATAGCAGCATTAATTTCTAGTCTATAAACAAAAACTACAAATGCTGGAAATCTGAAATAAAAACAGAAAATGCAGCAAACACAAGGCAGATCTGTCGCCATCTGAATATTTCAGGTGAGACCCTTTATTAGAAATGGGATTTTAATAAATGGGCTCACTCTAAGAGGGGAATTTTTCAGGGGCTCGGCGGGCATGTTTGGTGGCGGGTCGGGTGGGAAATTTTTTTTTCTGACAGCAGCTCGGGAACCCGCTGTCATCCCGTCGCCACGCTACTTTCCCAGATGTCGGGTCGGTCAGGGCTAAACAGACCCGACACGCAGTGGCAGGGGAGGCAATTCAGGTAATTCTGACCTTGTTAACAGCCCATTAAACAGTATTTTGAGCTCACCATTTTACGAGGTCGCCCACGGGGTCTATGCTGCTCGGGGATCATGTCAGGTAAGGAGGTCGGGAGTTGAATCAGCATGGGATCATCTCATTATGATAGCTGCAAATGTACTATAAAAGCTCCCATCTCACAGCTGTTCACTTTCCAAGCTCAGAAGCTGTTGCTTACTGCATTTGGAAGACAGATTGAGCTTTATTCAGGTTGCAAGTGTTTTGGAGTGAATTCTCTATCCAGTGTCACCTCATTGGAACAACCTCTCTCACCATTGACGGATCGCTTCTTTCATCTCAAGTTCACCTGCCATCTATTACATCAGCATCAGTGCCCTTGAAACTATCTCAACTTGGTCCTCAGAATCCCACCACGATCAGCCCCAACACCAGCAGCACCAGGCACACCAGCAGCACCAACAACAATACTAACCTTCTCCACATGATGCTGCACAGGACAGAGGGCATCAGCACCCGCCCGCATTGCTGCCAGGGATGGCCTCAGCATGGCCAGATTTACTTCACTTGATGCTGTACACCCTGGCTGCCACATAATGCACCAGGTTGGCACCACCCCACACCAACACCATAAAGCATCCCCACAATGCCCAAGCCATTCATTTCACACTCATCACCATTGCGGGGGGTACCGTTATGTCTCACCATTCACTGCAACTCACTAAGCCACTTCCAAAAGTACACACAAATCTGTCCAAGAACGCAAAGTGTTGAAAATAAAGGTTTCAATATTTGACACCACATTAACAGAAACTTTACATGAACATTGGCTAAAACATCCAAGTGCCTACCCTTGTGTGTTGTTAGGTGGTATGATTGCTCTAGGATGAGGGCGAGTGTGAAGGGTAGCTAGTGAGATGGTGATGTGATAATGTAAATAGAGAGGGATGGGTGGAGGTGCAAGGTAAGTTGGTGTGAGTAAGGATGTGCAGGAGTAGGATAGGGAAGACAGAATGATGGGGATGTGATGAGCGGCAGAGCAGGATGAGGTTGAGTGGGGCTTTGCAGTAACGTTTCGTGATCTACTGAGATCATTGAAAGGTTTGCGCCACTGCATCAGGTCCTGCTGATGCCATCCCTGCTTGTGCCCTCCTCTGCAATGTGCAACCAGACTTCATTGATCTCCTGGGGAGGTCTCTTCCGCCCATGGGAAGGGAACAGAACCTCCTTGCATGCTTATGGAGGGAGTCATGGGAGAGCCTGGGTGCAGCCGTGCACCTTTGTGCAGTGTTTGTCAGTGTTTGCAGCACCTCAATGCTGTAGAACACTGACAGCACAACTGTCAAAATCAATTTGCGCATGGTCCCTTTAAGGAAACCAGCTGATGACACATCATCAAATGACGTCATCAGACCCTGCTTCCTTCAATTGGCTGGCAAATGCGGTGGGTGGGCTTAACAAGCCCAACCAACGTAAAATCATTCTCCAGAGCGGGATGGAGCCAGCAGCGGGTCGGGACCCGCCACCGATGTCGCCCGCCCCGGAAGGGGAAATCGCGGCCTAAATATGAAACTGTCTTTTCCCTTTCAGGCACTGACTGACCTGCTGTATATTTCCAGCATTTTCTGACAAGATTTTTAAACTTGAAAATGTCAAATTCTAAAAATGAATATGAGAACACTGGTGAAAATTGAAGCCAATTTTACTTTGTCTCCATAGACTTTTAAAAATCCTTTTAAAAGCATTACTTTTAACATCATACAGATTGACTCGTTTTGGAAAGCTTTCCTGTATTTACAGAACCCATCTAACTCAAGTTCATTTTTTAAAATGTCAGTTTTATGCAGACACGTTTGAAATGCCAAATGTACCTTCACTGACCTTTTAGATTTAGGCAGTCTTGCTGATTTTGGTTTTTAGTGCATTAAGCAAGTTTTTCTCAGTAACCCAGAGATCTTCAGCCATTGGTTTGTGGTGCTGGTGAATACTGCTGACATTTAAAAAGAAAAAGCTTTTCAGCTACTAAGATGTGTGCACTATTGTCTGTTATTCTGAGAACAAAATTTCTAAAAATCAAGTTTTACCTGGGTAACGCAGACAGATTGATATAGATTACTGGGCACCCCCACCCCCCGTATTCTATATCCAGTTGTATATAGTATGCATACATTTCTTGGTTTTCTGATTAATGAGTAGAAAATATACTTTTAAAGCATTAAGAATTTCATCAGCATTTCACTTTGATCACACCATTCCACTACCTTCAATGCATCCACAACGTAATGTTCAAAAGGCTCATAAGAGAGGAAAAAATGTTAATATACAGAAACATAATTGTTTTAATATAAAGTATAGATCATAGGAACATTAGGAACAGGAGCAGACCATTCAGCTCCTCGGGCCAGCTCCACCATTCAATTAGGCCATGGCTGGTCTGGACCTCATCTCCACTCTCTCGATCATCTGATATACATACCTAACAAAAAATCTGTCTACCTCAGTCTTGAAAGCTACAATTATCCTAGCATCCACAGCCTTTTAGGAGGGAGTGCTCCAAATTTCTACTACCCTTTGTGTGGATAAAGTGCTTCCTGATTTCGCTCCTGAATAGTTTAGCCCTAATTTTAAGATTATGGCGCCTTGTTCTTGATTCCTCCACCAGAGGAAATAATTTCTCCGTATCTACCCTATCATATGCTTTTAACATTTTAAACAACTCGATCAGATCACTCGTAAATCTCCTATACTCAAGGAATACAAGCCAAGTTTATGCAACCTGTCCTCATAATTTAACCCTCTAAGCCCTGTTATCATTCTAGTGAATCTGCGCTGCACCCCCTCCAAGGCCAATATATCCTTCCTGAGGTGCGGTGCTCAAAGCGGAGTGCAGAACTCCTGTACGCAGAATAATGGCCCGTATTTTCTGATCGGAGGCTTCCTGCATGCGGAGGCCTCCGATTTGGAAAAAATCTACGCCGTTACCTGAGGGCTCCAGAGGTCCGGCCATTTCCGCTCCTGGGCCTCTCCATGACGAAATGCGCAGGGCCCAGGTATCCCAGGGGTCCATGCGGTTTGCAAGCATCCCTGCGATCACGTGGGCCATGGGGAGCCAATGGGAGAAGGGAATCTCCCTTCATACTTTTGACAGCTTAGACATGTCAAAAGTATGAATGGAGATCATGCCAAAAAGACATCAAAACATTAAATAAATTTTTTTAAAATCATGTTTTTAAAATTCGTTAAAATTACATTAAAATAAATATTTTAAACAAAAATTTAATTTTTTGAAAAAAAAATTAAAGTTTTTTACGGGGCTAAAAATAAACTTACCTTTTTAAAAAGTATTTTAAAATTATAAATGAGTGAAAACATTTTTTTTTAAAACTTTTATGCTGGTAAAAGCAGGCTTTACGCCTGCTTTTACCAGGCATAAGATTTTTAAGGGATTTCAGCGGGCGGAGGTTCTGCAGAAAGCGGAACTCTCCACCTGCAGAGGCCCTTCTCCAGGGCAGGCGTGCGATCTGTCAAGAGGATTCTTGACAGATCGGAAATACCGGTTTTCAGCGCATGCACTTTGCATGCCTGAAACCGGCACTTGCGAGGTCCCAACGGGTGTGTACACAGCGCGTACACACCCGTAGGGATCGGAAAATACGGGCCAATATATCTGTGACAGTTCATGTTTCGTTTGTAGCACTACTTGTCTCTGGCATAACTTATGTGACTTGATCATTTCTGCTTGAGATACCATAAGCACTGAGAGCAATGGGGACTGAGTGTGAAAGCAGCAGGTCTCAAAGAGAGTAGAGAAAGTCTGGCCACTCGCCCAGGGCTGATTTCTTAAAATAAGCCCAGATGAACATGTACTGGTTTCATTACCGCCCTTAGATCACGAGTAGGTATAACTATTTTAAAGGAAGTGTTACTATTTATGATAAAAACAAAAAACGCTGGAAGGTCAATTAATATCTGAAAGAGTTCCACCTGTGGGGGAGACCAAAACTAGGAGCCAAAAATATAAGATAGTCCCTAATAAATCCAATGGGGAATTCAGGAGAAACTTCTTTACCCAGAGAGTGGTTAGAATATGGTACTTGCTACCACAAGGAGTATTTGAGGCAAATAGCGTAGATGCCTTTAAGGGGAAGCTAGATAAGCACACGAGGGAGAAAGGAATAGAAGGTTATGCTGATGGGGTTATATGAAGAGAGGTGAAGGCGGCTCGTGTGGAACATGAGCACAGACCAGTTGGGTCGAATGGCCTATCTCTGTGTTGTACATTCTATGTAGAATATGAACCTATCTTTCTCTCTCTCAGGTACTAACAGACCTGCTGTGCATTTCCAGCGTTTTTTTGTTTTTAGTTTCAGATCTCCAGGATTCAGTGTTCTTTTTATCTATGTCACAATTATTTTTGGTTGCTGTGTGGTATTCTTTGAATCAGCAGGAGAATAACAAGATTTCTGATCTGTAAAAAGCTGTATTTACTGGGGGTGGGGTTTATATGCTGCTTATCAGTCAATTAAAATTCCATGTTTTATTTACCAATAATCTGACAAAATAGTCCTAGCAGGATCCGTCATAAATCACTGCCAGAACCATTTACATGCATGGTGTAATGGCTGTTAAAACATGCCCACAGTATGTTCCTCCATTGACAACAGGATACTGAACTAATCAATTAATCCATGTAATGTCTAACCAGTTGATAAATCTCACTTCACTGCCTACCTATCTTGTTGACATGGTTCTTCTGTTGCACAATAACGGTTATAAATCTGCAGATGCTGCAGAAGCCCATAGTGACGCCAAATGGTTTTACGAGCAGTTTTATTTATTTTTATGCAATGTATGTTCATTGTTACATACTAACCGCCTTGGTGTTACAATAGCTATTAATGTGTGTGTGTGTGTATATCAAAAGATATGGAAAATATTTTCTTTTAAATTATAATTCTTGTTTTCAGTGCATTAAAATTAAAAAACCCATTCAACAATGACAAGAGGCAACTGTAACCTATTTAAAAAAGAGTCCATGTTGTTAGCTGAAGTCACCTGATGTGCAATTTGTATAATCCATCTTAATCTAGCAATTGGGAACATTTAGAGATTTCCAGAACTATTTATAACTAAAACTTGACAGCTCATAGAAAACCCACTGCTGTGTCCATTTAAAGCACTGCGAAAATCACACATGGTGCGTGTGACTGAGTTATTAGCTTGTAATGACTGGTTATTAATGGCTGTGACAGCACTTATTTCACTCAGAGTGAAAAGAAGCTTTTGCAAGATCAACAGATTTGATTCTATTTGGGAAACGCAAATGATCCATATGTTTAGTATCTGTTAACTCTTTGTGACTATCCATATAAAAATGCGCTAAAGGGAAGCATTTTTCTACCTCTTTTGAGAGCAGCATTATAAAGAAATAATTTAAACATGTGTTGATGCATCTGTGATACAGTGTTACTTCTTACTTCGTGAAAGAAAGATTGAACAGAGTCCAAGGAGGTAGGATAATCTCTCCTATTGTCTTTCAGGGAGGGGAGAGAGAATAACGCACAGCATCAGTAGTGCAGGACTTAGATCTGATTTATTGTATGTTTTTCTCCATTTTATCCCTTTACTCCACAAACATTTGCTAATGACTCAGAGGTGGTGGCAACCAATGTTCCCTCTAAGCTGCGCTCATACGCAACCGCGCAGTAACCTGCAAGCTTTTACTTTGGAAATACCACACATGCGCAGAAATTTAAAGGTACCGCGCATTGAAAGAAACAGGCCGCGCAGAACATAGTGCAGCCTCCAGCGGACATTGGTGGTAACTGTCTGGTACCTCGCTCATGAGATGTGAAATTTGACCCTGTTCTCACTCACTGTTCACACACATGGGAACGGTAGCGTAGTGGTAATGTCACTGGGCTAGTACCTGGTCTGGCCTATATGTGACCCCAGACCCACAGCAATGTGGTTGACTCTTAATTGCCCTCTGAAATGGTATAGCAAGCCACTCAGTTGTAACAAACTGCTATGAAACAAAATAATAAAAATGAAACCGGATGGAACACCCGGCATCAACCTCGGCACTGGCTACGGACACGGCAACGGCACACCCAGCCCAGTCAACCCTGCAAAGTCCTCCTCACCAACATCTGGGGATTTGTGCCAAAATTGGGAGAGCTGTCCCACAGACTAGTCAAGCAACAGCCTGACATAGTCATACTCACAGAATCTTACCTTTCAGCCAATGTTCCAAACTCCTCCATCAACATCCCTGGGTATGTCCTGTCCCACCTGGTGGCACAGTGGTATACAGTTGGGAAGGAGTGGCCCTGGGAGTCCTCAACATTGACTCCAGACCCCATGAAGTCTCGTGGCTTCAAGTCAAGCATGGGCAAGGAAACCACCTACCGCCCTCCCTCAGCTGATGAATCAGTACTCCGCCATGTTGAACACCACTTGGAAGAAGCACTGAGAGTAGCAAGGGTGCAGAATCTACTCTGGGTGGGGGACTTCAATGTCCATCACCAAGAGTGGCTTGGTAGCACCACTACTGTCTGAGCTGGCGAGTCCTGAAGGACATAGCTGCCAGTCTGGGCCTGCAACAGGTGGTGAGAGAACCAACATGAGGGAAAAACCTACTTGACCTCGTCCTCACCAATCTACCTGTTGCAGATGCATCTGTCCATGACCGCATTGGTAACAGTGACCGCCGCACAGTCATTGTGGAGACGAAGTCCTGTCTTCACACTGAGGACACCCTCCATCATGTTGAGTGGCACGACCATCGTGCTAAATGGGATAGATTCAGAACAGAGCTAGCAGCTCAAAACTGGGCATCCATGAGGCGCTGTAGGCCATCAGCAGCAGCAGAATTGTATTCCACCACAATCTCTAACCTCATGGCCCGGCATATCCCTCACTCTACCAATACCAGCAAGCTAGGGGACCAACCCTGGTTCAATAAGGAGTGTAGGAGCATGCCTGGAGCAGCACCAGGCGTACCTGAAAATGAGGTGCCAACCTGGGGAAGCTGCAACACAGGACTACATGCATGCTAAAAAGTGGAAGCAGCATGCTATAGACAGGGCTAAGCGATCCTACAATCAACGGATCACATCAAAGCTCTGCAGTCCTGCCACATCCAGTCATGAATGGTGGTGGACCATTAAACAACTAATGGGAGGAGGAGGCTCCATCAATATCCCCATCCTCAATGATGGTGGAGCCCAGCATGTGAGTGCAAAAGACAAAGCTGAAGCGTTTGCAACCAACTTCAGCCAGAAGTGCCGAGTGGATGATCCATATCGGCCTCCTCCTGCGGTCCCCATCACCACAGAAGCCAGTCTTCCACTAATTCGATTCACTCCACGTGATATCAAGAAACGGCTGAGCGCACTGGATACAGCAAAGGCTATGGGCCCCGACAACATCCCAGCTATTGTGCTGAAGACTTTAGCTCCAGAACTAGCCGCGCCTCTAGCCAAGCTGTTCCAGTACACTGGCATCTATCCGACAATGTGGAAAACTGCCCAGGTGTGTCCTGTCCACAAAAAGCAGGACAAATCCAATCTGGCCAATTACCGCCCCATCAGTCTACGCTCAATCAGCAAAGTGATGGAAGGTGTCATCGACAGTGTTATCAAGCGGCACTTACTCACCAATAACCTGCTCACTGATGCCCAGTTTGGGTTCCGCCAAGACTACTTGGCTGCCGACCTCATTACAGCCTTGGTCCAAACATGGACAAAGGAGCTGAATTCCAGAGGTGAGGTGAGAGTGACTGCCCTTGACATCAAGTCAGCATTTGACCGAGTGTGGCATCAAGGAGCCCTAGTAAAACTGAAGTCAATGGGAATCGGGGGGAAAACTCGCCACTGGCTGGAGTCATACCTAGCACAAAGGAAGATGGTTGTAGTGATTGAAGGTCAATCATCACAGCCCCAGGACATCGCTGCAGGAGTTCCTCAGGGCAGTGTCCTAGGCCCAACCATCTTCAGCTGCTTCATCAATGACCTTCCCTCCAACATAAGGTCAGAAATGGGGATGTTCGCTGATGACGGCACAGTATTCAGTGCCATTCACAACTCCTCAGATAATGAAGCAGTCCACGCCCGCATGCAACAAGAACTAGATGACATTCAGGCTTGGACTGATAAGTGGCAGGTAACATTCGCGCCTCAGAAGTGCCAGGCAATGACTATCTCCAACAAGTGAGAGTCTAAACACCGCCCCTTAACATTCAATGGCATTACCATCACCGAATCCCCCACCATCAACATCCTGGGGGTCACCATTGACCAGAAACTTAACTGGACCAGCCACATAAATACTGTGGCAACAAGAGCAGGTCGGAGGCTAGGTATTCTGTGGCGAGTGTCTCACCTCCTGACTCCCCAAAGCTTTTCTACCATCTACAAGGCTCAAGTAAGGAGTGTGAGGGAATACTCAAGAAGTTCGAAACCATCCAGGACAAAGCAGCCCGTTTGATTGGCACGCCCTCTACCACCTTAAACATTCACTCCCTCCACCACCGGCGTACCGTGGCTGCAGTGTGTACCATCTACAAGATGCACTGCAGCAACTAGCCAAGGCTTCTTCGGCAGCACCTCCCAAACTCGCGACCTTTTCCACCTAGAACGACAAGGGCAGCAGACGCATGGGAACACCACCACCTCCAAGTTCCCCTCCAAGTCACACATCATCCTGACTTAGAAGTATATTGACGATCCTTCATCGTCGCTGGGTCAAAATCCTGGAACTCCCTACCTAACAGCACTGTGGGAGTACCTTCACCACATGGACGGCAGCGGTTCAAGAAGGTGGCTCACCACCACCTTCTCAAGGGCAATTAGGGATGGGCAATAAATGCTGGCCTTGCCAGCGATGCCCACATCCCATAAAAAAGAATTTAAAAAAGTGCACACACACACACTTTCCAGCACTAAGCAATGTGACCCCTGGCTGATTTATTTCCCCTGCTCAGATCAGCTTACTCTCTAGAGACTAATTTGTATAGTTCAGTATTATACTGTTTTGTGCTTTTTATTCACAAGGCCTTCAAGATTTGTTATGGTGTTTTGATGTAATGTAGTGTAGTGCTCCTTGAGATTAGTTAATTAACATGCCATTCTGGAAAGTGTATAAAAATAATCAAACATTGTATTATGAGTAAACTGTAAATAACATAGAATAATTGCTTTTTTTTCCTGATATGACCATAAAGTTTCACTGGTTATATCTTGGAATTCCAGGTTAATTAACACTTGCAATGGTATTTAACACTTTAAAAAGGCCCAACAATTGGAAATATTCAACATTTTAAGCAGAGTTTGTTCCCAGATTTGGTGTTTTTTACTATATAATATAGACTTCAGTATATAATTAGAATAGTTCTTAGCATGGAAAGCACTTGTCTGACACCCAAGGTGGCCATTGGCATGCCCTTATGTATGTGTTATGGAGCTGGCTACTCATTGTTCAAATAAAGTGCAGATTGACTTCTCAAATGTAAGACTTTGGCCCGAAAATTAGACCTAATACGGGAGATTACGCACTGTGTACTCTCGCGTATTAGGTCCCGAAGTGCCGGTTTCCTGCATGCACTGCGCATGCGTGGGAAACCGGCACTTCGGGTATTGCGAAGGGGGCGGTTCCTAAGTGAACCGCGTGCGCGCTACAGGTTGTGCGCACGCAGCGCACTTAGTTTTTTTTTCAGGTTTGAACGCGCAGGTAAGTGTTGAAGATTTTACACATAAAGAAAGCAGGCGTAAGACCCCTTTTAACAAGGTAAGTAGTTAATTAAGTATTATTTTAAATTTTTTTCAACAGGTTTATCTTTTTTAGAGACTTTAAAGAAAGGTAATTTTATTTTTATAACTTTTAAAAAGAATTTAAATTTTTTCAAAAATTAAAATTTTTGTTTAAAGTGGTTAATTTATTTAACTATAGTTATTTTATTAATGTGATGGCTTTTTTTTAAATTTAATTGAGGTTTAGCTGTTCTTTTGGGGGCTTGTTGTATTCATAGTTTTGACAGCTCTTGCTGTCAAAACTATGAATGAAAGATGGTGTGCTGCCATTGGCTCTAACTGGCCCACGTGATCCCAGAGGTAGCATCGAATTAACTGCGCCTCTGGGACACGCACACACTGCGCGCCGGCACCAGGGAGAGGCCCAGGAACTGAAGTTCGTGTGGGCCAAAACCATAAAGGTAGGCGCGGAGTGCGATATCGCGTGGGGGATCCTTACCCCCGCGGCAACCATCGAACTCCAATTTCTGGGCCTATATTTCAAAGGGGTGTAAGGATCTGATGCTTTGTTGACATACCAGTTTGGTACAGTTTTGACTTGGTATTAGCAACACGCATGAGGCAAGATATTACTCAGTAGTAACCAGTAAGAATCAGGCAGTAACTCCCTTTGAGAAGCGTTGGCCAATTGTTTGGTTTTCTTTGGAGATCTTTCAAACATTCAAAGTAACTTAGTTGACTAGTTTGTCTGTTGAGCTCCTTCAGAAACTTGTTCAAAGCCACTGTGTTATTTGATCTTTTTTTATTCACTCATTCATCGGACGTGGGTGTCGCTGGCAAGGCCAGCATTTATTGCCCATCCCTAATTGCCCGAGAAGGTGGTGGTGAGCCGCCTTCTTGAACCGCTGCAGTCCGTGTGGTGAAGGTACTCCCACAGTGCTGTTAGGGAGGGAGTTCCAGGATTTTGACCCAGCAATGATGAAGGAATTGAGATATATTTCCAAGTCAGGATGGTGTGTGACTTGGAGGGGAACTTGCAGGTGGTGGTGTTTCCATGCGCCTGCTGCCCTTGTCCTTCTAGGTGGAAGAGGTCACGGGTTTGGGAGATGCTGTCAAAGAAGCCTTGGCAAGTTGCTGCAGTGCATCTTGTAGATGGTACACACTGCAGCAATGGTGTGCCGGTGGTGGAGGGAGTGAATGTTTAAGGTGGTGGATGGGGTGCCAATCAACCAGGCTGCTTTGTCCTAGATGGTGTCGAGCTTCTTGAGTGTTGTTGGAACTGCACTCATCCAGACCAGTGGAGAGTATTCCATCACAGTCCTGACTTGTGCCTTGTAGATGGGAGTCAGGAGGTGAGTCGCTCGCTGCAGAATACCCAGCCTCTGACCTGCTCTTATAGCTACAGTATTTATGTGGCTGGTCCAGCTAAGTTTCTGGTTAATGGTGACCCCCAGGATGTTGATGGTGTGGGATTTGGCGATGGTAATGCTGTTGAATGTAAAGGAGAGGTGGTTAGACTCTCTCTTATTGGAGATGGTCATTGCCTGGCCCTTGTGTGGCGTGAATGTTACTTGCCACTTATCAGCCCAAGCCTGAATATTGTCTAGGTCTTGCTGCATGTGGGCACGGACTACTTCATTATCTGAGGAGTTGTGAATGGCACTGAACACTGTGCAGTCATCAACGAACATCCCCACTTTTGACCTTATGATGGCGGGAAGGTCATTGATGAAGCAGCTGAAGATGGTTGGGCCTACGACACTGCCCTGAGGAACTCCTGCAGCGATGTCCTGGAGCTGAGATGATTGGCCTCCAACAACCACAACCATCTTCCTTTGTGCTAGGTATGACTCCAGCCAGCAGTGAGTTTCCCCCCGATTCCCATTGACTTCAGTTTTACTAGGGCTCCTTGATGCCACATTTGTCAAATGCTGCCTTGATGTCAAGGGCAGTCACTCTCACCTCACCTCTGGAATTCAGCTCTTTTGTCCATGTTTGGACCAAGGCTGTAATAAGGTCTGGATTTGAGTGGTCCTGGCGAAACCCAAACTGAGCATCGGTGAACAGGTTATTGGTGAGTAAGTGCCGCTTGATAGTACTGTCGACGACACCTTCCATCATTTTGCTTGAATTGAGAGTAGACTGATGGGGCGGTAATTGGCTAGATTGGATTTGTAGTGCTTTTTGTGGACAGGACATACCTGGGCAATATTCCACTTTGTTGGGTAGATGCCAGTGTTGTATCTGTACTGGAACAGCTTGATTGCATCAATTCACTGATGCGGTTTATTTCTGTGAAGTTCTGTGAATAAACCTGTTTGGTAGCGTTGTCTGTTAAGGAAGTGTCTGGTGTCACGGACATTAATTACCTCCTGGAATGACATGGGTATGCAGTGGAAATTTCTTATTTGTGCCCAGGAAACGCTATCCCAGATTACATGGTGCACAAGGTCTCACTCTGTGGGAGCGCAGGAGTAGAGGCAGGAGCCCGAAATGTAAAGCCTACACTTTAACACTGTGCAACAGAGCATTGGTGCAGCTGCTTACCTCTCACCCAAGTGACAGGAAAGCTGCAGTCTCAGTCTTCAGTCCCACTATCATCCTAGGATCTTCCCAAAATGTAACATTTGCCGTGAACAACGAAGGTGCTAGTGCCGTTTGCTGTGCAAGATCTCCAACAAGTGATGACTTTGTGGTTGTATGACATTGTGCTTCATTGGACCGCACTAAGGTATTGCCTATAAACCATTTTCAGTGTAGAAAAAAGGTGCCAGTCTTGTTTGCAGTGCAAGGTCTACATCAACTGATGGCTTTGTGGCAACGTGAATAGGCCCTGATCTTTACTGGGGCAGGATTTCCGAGCAGGGGGCGGGGGGGTTGTCGGCGGGAGGGGAAAGAGTTCTGGTTGCCCCGAATGCAGTGGAGTTAATGCGACAACAGGATCCCTGTCTGGAAGCCAGCCTGATTGACAGGCTTTGCTCCCCATCTGGCGAGACCGGATCCAAGGAACTGTTAGGTTTCCTGCTGCTGGGACTGTGATTGCGACAGGGGTGAGGATGGGGGTGGGGTGGGGGCGATGGTGGGTACAGCATGGCTTGTAGGCTCGGAGGGTGATGGCGGGGGGGGGGGGTGGGGGGGGAGGTCAGAGACAGATCAGGGTAGAGATGGGGGGGGTTGATGATCGTGGGGAGGGGGGTCAGTGATCGCAGAGAGGGGGCCTGATCAGAGGCAGGTCCGATTGCATGGGAGGGGCGGGTGGTTCGATTGCAGGGAGGGAAGCAGGTTAGCTTGGGGGGCTGGGAGGAAGCACTCCTGCTGTGCTTGGCTCACAAGCAGTGCTGGAAAGTCACTTAGCTCTTTCACCCAGCAGTCCCCGCTTCCCTTTAGCTGCCGGGTTTCCCCAGGTGCAGGAAACCAGGCTGGCCAGGATTAAACCCGGAAGAGACAGAATATCTGAGGCACGCAGTCTCCTTAAAATATTTAAATGAGCAACCCCCTCCTGGGAGTGGGTTAGTTGCCCGCCCCCAGTTTCGCCTCCATTAAAACCGGAAGTGGGCAGGTTCGAGGTGAGTTGGATACGGGTTTGAGATTTTAAAAATGTCTACATCTCACCTGACCCAAACCCACCGTTTTTGCGGGTTAAAATTCCACTCATAGTGCCACATGGCACCGAAGTAATATTTATAAACCGTTGTACAAAACACTGGTTAGGTTACAGTTAGAGTACTGTGTACAATTTTGGGCACTCCATTATAGGAAGAACACTAGAGTGGAGGTGACTTTAACCCTACTGGCTCTGCAGAAACCTGGCGGATGGGCAGTTAAAATAGCCCTGGCTTTTACCTGTCCGAAAGCCGTCATGATCGCAACATCTACAATTTTAACCTGTTCTCCTGAGCAGGCAGCAAGGACACGCGCCCAGAACCAACAGGGTCCTTCATTACATATGCATGCTGCGGCCCGATGACATCATTGAGACCCGACTGTAATTTTAACTCGGGCCTGAGCGGGGAATCCTCCTAAAGTACAGTGTACATTCACCAGGATGATGCTGGGGATGGGAAACTACAGTTATAAGGCGAAACTTGAGGTACTGGGACCATATCTATAGGAACAGAGAAGGCTAAGAGGAGATATAATAAAGATTTTTATAATTATAGGAGGGTTTTGGTAGAGTGAATAGGGAAAGGGTATTTCCTCTGGTTGGGAAGTCAGTGATGTAAGAAATCGTGAATTGGAAGAGATAACTTGAGACAAAAAAGTCTCTTCAGACTGGTGTTAGAATAACTGGATAGACGCTCAGAATTTGCTGATGTTCTTGGTTCCCTGCGGATATTCTAACATTCTGCCCCGTGGCGGTGACCTTGTTTCCAGACTAGCTGTCTGTTGTTGGTGTGCTAGAAAGGTTGTTGACTATTTCTGATAATCTACCCTAGGCCCATCCCTAAAAAGAGAGTAAGAGATATCTAGAGAGCTTTTAGCACAGACGGTGAAGGGAAGGGAAGAGCTGTTCGTGCACGCCAGCCGTCTGTCTGATCGGGACCGATACCAGCTGCCTGTCACGGTCGTATGTTTACTATGTCTATCCTGATTGCGTGTTGTACTTAACTTAAACTGCCGCTCCTTAATAAAATGCCTTACAACTCCTAAGACCCTTTGGGTAATCTGTGTGTGACCTGTGATCCGAATCTTAGTGATGAGGGGCGATCATTTTAAAATTGATACTAAGAGAATGAGGAGAGTGTTTAGGAGAAATTTCTTTACACAGAGGAATGTTTTGCCATATGGAGTGGTTGAGACAAAATTCATTGCATGTATTAAGGGGAAAAATTGGATAAATATTTGAAGCAGAGGAGGATATAGATTATGGGGAGAGAATAGGGCATTGAAATTAGTTTTGCAAAGAGCCAGCACAGACACAATGGTTCAAATGTTCTCCTTCTGTGTGGTAAACTTTTACCATTCTGTGATTCTATAATGCTGCTGGATATACTCAGTACCAACTAAATCATCTTAGTCCTTTGAATGCTCAAAGCCATTGTATAATTTTCAGGGTATATGTGCTTTCTCCTGGTGTGATATTTAGAAAAATGATTTAATTCCTCAATTAACAGTGGGGTAGAATTTCTACGGATTTTCCCTGATCTCCCACTATAACTTCAGCAGAAGGTTGGGGGAAACCCTAGACAAAAGGCAGGGGAAATTACCGGCGAATGTTCTTATAGTATTGAATATCTCATTTGTGCAGTAATAACCGAGATGGATTAGTGATCCATCCATCAAAACACATTAAGAGCTGGGTTAATTTTCAATGAACAAAATATATAGGCCGCAATTTTCCGAACCTCAGTGGGTCCGTGGCGGGCAACGTTGGTGGCGGGTCCCAACCCCGCTGCTGTCTCCAGCCCAGCCTCTGAAATGAATTTCCCCCAATTGGGCTTGTTAAGCCCGCCCAGCGTGCTTCCCGGCCAATCAGAAGAAGCGGGTCTGGTGATGTCATTTGATGACACGCCATCAACCAGTTTCCTTAAAGGGACCATGGCCAACTTTATTTTGAGATTTGTGCTGTCAGTGTTCTACAGCATTGGAGTGCTGCAAACACTGACAATCACTGCAGAGAGATGCACGGCTGCACCCAGGCTCTCCCATGACTCCCTCCATATGCTTATGGAGGGAGTCACAGCAGACAGGGTGGTCCTTTTCCCTTCCCATGGGCAGAAGAGACCTCCCCAGGAGATCAACACAGCCATGTTGCACATTGAAGAGGGCATAAGCAGGGATGTGGTCAGGAGGACAGGGTGCAGTGCCGCAAACGTTTCAATGATCTCCGTAGATCACAAAACCTTAGTACAAAGCCGCACTCAACCTCATCCTGCTGTGCCTCTCATCACATCCCCACCACTCTGCCTTCCCTACCCTACTCCTGCACATCCTTACTCACACCAACTTACCTTGCACCTCCACCCATCCCTCTCTATCTACATCATCACACCCCTATCTCACTAGCCATCCCTCACACTCACCCTCATCCTACTGCAATCATACCAACTAACACACAAGGGAAGGCACTTGGGTGTTTTATGCAATGTTCATGTAAAGTTTCTGATAATGTGGTGTCAAACATTGAAACCTTTATTATCAACACTTTGCGTTCTTGGACAGATTTGTGTGCACCTTTGGAAGTGGCTTAGTGAGTTGCAGTGAATGGTGAGACATAACGGTACTCCCTGCAATGGTGATGAGTGTAAAAGGAATGGCTTGGGCATTGTAGGGATGCTTTATGGTGTTGGTGTGGGGTGGTGCACACCTGGCACATCATGTGGCAGCCCGGGTGTACAGCGTCAAGTGAAGTAAATCTGGCCATGGTGAGGTCATCCCTGGCCTCCTGGGCACCAATGTGGTTGGGTGCTGATGCCGTGTCCTATACAGCATCAGTTGATTGCGGAGAAGGTTGGTATTGCTGTTGGTGCTGGGGTTGGTTGTGGTGGGATTCTGAGGACCAAGGTGAGAGAGTTTCAAGGGCACCCATGCTGATGTAATAGATGGCAGGTGAAGTAGAGATGACAGAAGCAATCTGTCAATGGTGGGAGAGGTAATGAGGTCAGACTGGATGGAGACTTGTGTAAAGACTTGCAGAATCCTGAATCTGTAGTGGAAATGCAGTTTAGAGAAGCTAGTGGTTGAGGGAACACGTCTCAATCAGCTGGGAGCTTTGACTTGACATTTGAAGCTGTCAACTCATCAGTTGATTCAATGGCCACTGACCTCCCGCCTCAGCTTCACGGACGAGGTCTAGGCACAGCAGGGAACCAGTGGGCGACCTGTCAAATTCAAAAATCTGGGAAAAAAACATTGATAAGTGGCTGTAAACAAGTCACTAATGATTTTGATTGCCTCCCTCACCACTGCGTGTCGGGTCGGGTCTGCTCAGCGCTGACATTTGGTAAAGGCGCTTGGCGGCGGGTTCACAGCGGGGTCCCGACCCATTGGGGGAAAAAAACACTTTCCCACCCAACCCGCCACCGATCGCGCCTGCTGACTCCCCCGCAAAATCCAGCCCATAGAAACAGGTTACATTTTTCCCTCTCCCTCTCCGTGTCTCCTTCCTCCCTCTGTCTCTTCTTCCCTCCCCCACAATCTGGCATATTCCAGCTGAGAAGGCAGGCACGCAGCCTGTGCTCAGGCCTCTGCTTGTGCCGCTCTCAGTAAGTGGTTGGTAAGAGGTGCGTGAGAAAAGCTCAGCTTGAGTCAGCTTCAAGTATTCCCTGTTTCCCTTTGGGGAACTGCCTCACCTGTGCGCTTCATCACCTTGAGATACCCCAGCTGAAATGAGGAACTCGTCCTCTGGAGACTCCTGGGCACGCTATCCCTCGGTAATAGCGTCCCTTAGGCGCAATATTACAAGCTGAATTTCTCCACAATACAGCAGCACAGCATCCATAACACTAGTTAAGTCTTAAAATAACAAAAAACACGGTCGGGTGGATTGTAATGTTGCCTACATTTTTTATTTAAAAAGACATTTATTCTCAAAAAAGAATTGATTAAAAAAAACTGAAAGATATGTTTCAAATTTGGTACGGAATGCTGTTGCCGTCATTACATAGAAATTACAGCACAGAAACAGGCCATTCGGCCCAACTGGTCTAGGCTAGTGTTTATGATTATGTTCATTGAAGATGTAAAACTTTATCAGGAAGATACAAACTGCACTAACATGAATATTAACAGAATTAGTCTTTTATTGTGATGTGTAAGAATAAAATGTTTGGCCACTGTGACGATGATTTTGTAAAACCACTGACGGTCAAGAAAGAAGTTGGCCGATGTCTTGCTGCGGCAAGCTATTAGCCATTTTCTTCTCACACCATATAATCCTCAAAGGGAAGCCCTTTTTGTTGTTTTTAACTGCCAGAAGTGCAATCCCAAACAAAAGCTTGTGGCAAGTGCTCTGAATAGGGTTGCCAACTCTGGTTGTAACTATTCCTGGAGATGTCAGCACATGAGCCCCTGCTTCCAACTGCCCCCCCCCCCCCCACCCCCACCCTCGGTCGCCCAACACACTCATACTTATGGCACACCGCCTTCCCACGCTGACCGTAAAAAGAGAAGAGACTCTTTGTTACCCGATTGGAGGATTTTTGACCGTCAAACAGCCTTTTTTCCCCCCATCTCAGATAATTTTATTGCTAATAACCAAAGTGTTCAAAGGAAATTCTTTTTTGAAAACAGAGTTATTTTTTAATGCGCCTATGATGTTTCTCCAGGGTTGCTCACAGCAGTGTCCTGGAGATTAGTCTTTAATCCCTGGAGACTCCAGGGCCACCCAGGAGGGTTGGCAACCCTAGCGCTGCTGTGCTGTGGAGCAAGCTACCCTGTAACACTGCACCTGGATGATGCTTCTCCTTCACCCAGTCAGCTCCAAGTATAGTTCACATCTAATACATCTAGTTTGCACTTTTGTTCAACCACCATCCACAGAATGTTTCAACCCAAAGAATTTTACCAGTCAAGTTTCACAATAAAAGGGACACGGTTTTCATAACTGCAAATGTATAAAGATTTTTAAAAATTATATATTTGTTAAATTTAAACTCTCTCTCTCTTTCCTTCCAGGTCTCTAAATGCTTCATTAACTTCTAGTCTTCTCCTAGATAATTTGGCACTTCCTGTGATTTGCTCAGCTATTCTGTGGCCAAAATGCTTACAGGGATTCACATAGCGTGCAAGAGAGAATTATCTGCAGGAAAATGAAGGGGCAACTACTGCATGTATTTATTTGCCCTGTATACATATATATTAGGGAAGGAGTAAAGTGGGTCCAGTATCTAACAATAGTCATTCACAAGTTGCGTATGGGAGCAGGACAGAACAGGCACTGCACAGAAATAAAACACACATTTCAAATTTTGCACAAAGTAAACTTTCACGCACTGGGGGAGAAATTCAACTTGTGCCCTAAACGTGTGTGAACTGGGCGGGGCAACCACTACCCCCACCCCCCTTCCCTACACCTTATTTGACTATGATGGGCGCGTTGTCAGCGATACTCGCTGGTTATTGGCAGCTCCACCATGGGGGTGGGGGCAGAAAATCGGGCAGCAGTAACTTCATTTAAAGGCAGTTTGCACCTCTTAAAGGGGAAGTGCACTTTGACTGTGCTGCATGTTTTTGTGCTTAAAAGTGGAGAATATAGTTAGAATGAGCACAAGGGCCCCAAGATTTTCAGACAGCGCTGTGGAACTCCTTGTGGAGGTGGTCAGCAGGAGGTCCTGTTTCTGGCTGATGGGAGGTGCCAAGGCAAATAGCCTGGCAACAATGGGCAGAGGTGGCTGGCAGGTGAATGCAAGGAGTATTGTGCCCAGGACCTGGCTAGAATGTAGGGGGAAAAAAAATCATTGAGCTGACCAGAGCTGCTAAGGTAAGACTGCTACTCACATCTCTCTTGCTCTCTGCTTAGCCCTGAATCACTTGTAGCCCCAGAACTCTCAAGCCTTCCCTCCCCTGCTTCCCAGTAAAGGTTCAATCTTCTGATCAAAAACAACATTGTCCAGAAACACAACTACAATACAAAGTATTAATAAAAACATTGTGAAAGTTCAAGGAATGTTAAAATGTTTAGTGAAATTACAGAATTGTGATTATGCTTTGTAAAATACAATAGATGATTACTTCTGTACTGTTATAAATGCGTCTTATTTGTGAACTAACTGTAAAAAAAGTCATTTTATCAAGTCATGGTGGATGCATTTATTTTAACTAGATTAAGACAGCTATCAGGTGATAGATGGTAACTGTGCTGTGTCGCACTGTACTAACAGCTGGTGTCTGGTGGCACTGACAAAAAGCCTGAGAGCAGGTTGCCTGTCCATCCTCTCAGCTGCCTTTGAAGCATGGCTCTGGGACACCAGGCAATGGGGAGGAAAATGGAGGGAGTTTACCCTGAAGTGAAAAAAGGAACAAAAGTCGGAGTTTTGGCAAACAATCATGAGGACTGTAAAAAATCTTAGCAGAATCGGCAGACAGGTGGCAGATGCAGTTTAAGGTGGATAAGTGCGAGGTGATACAGTTTGGGAGAAAAAGGAGGAATGGAAGTATTTACTTTGCGGAAAAGTGCTGAAGGGTGTGGATGAACAGACAGACAAAGGAGTTCAGTTACATAATTCCCTGAATGTGCGAATGCAGGTAGATAAAGTCATAAAAAAATAGAATACAAGAGTAAAGAAGTAATGATGAACTTACACAAAACATTTGTTTGTTAACAGTTGGAGTACTGTGCGAAGCTTTGGGTACCCCATTATAGAAATGGTATTAAAGCCATAGGGAGTGTGCAACATAGGTTCACCAGGATGGAAACCTAAGTTATGACTAGAAAACTGAGATATTGGGACTATTTCCATAGAAACAGAGAAGGCTAAGAGCTGATTTAATAGAGGCTTTTAGAATTATGAAGGGTTTTGATAAGAGTAAATCGGGAAAGACCATTTCCTTTAGTTGGAGAGTAATGGGGGGGTCATCAATTTAAAATGATCACTAGAGGAGTCAAGAGGAAGGTTAGGAAAAAAATCTTTACACAGGCTTGTTGTAGCTTGGAACACTTTGCCATAGTGAATGGTTGATGCAGAGACTATTGCATCTTATAAAGGAAATTGGATAAGTATTTGAAGCAGAGGAAGATACAGGGCAATAGGACAGTCAGGTTAGTGTCGGATTGCTCTTGCAAAGAGCTGGCAAGATGCGATGACCCAAAAAATGGCCTCCTTCCGTGTTGTAAATTTCTATGGATGTTTCACTACTTTTCCAAATCTAATTCCCTCTAAATTAAAATTGTAAACCAATGTGCTATGATCACAGCCATAGAGATTTTAAATGACTAATGGCTTTATTACAACACTGGTTAACTCTTGACGCTGCGGTGATTTGTGCAAGGAAATAAAGTAGTAAATCCCCCTGACCCAAGTCGCATGAATGAGACGGAGAAATATTAAATATTAAGCATACAAGCTCGCAGCAGTAACTGCAATATCTTTACAGGGCTGGCTGAGCTGACAGTTGATACAATTGTCAGCCATGGTCTATAAGCACAATATCATCTCTTTTATCTGACTTATTAAAAGTCAGTGAAGTCAAATGTATCTGAGAATACTGGAATAGAGCCATAGAGAGATAACAGTTAATGGAAAGCAGGCTGCAATCCTTGCTAAGAAAACCTACTGTATGCTAGGGATTTCTTCCAAACTAAACTGAAAACTGGAAGTGGCCCAAATTGAGGAATTTTAAATTCATTCTAAAATACTTAGATTTTTCCAATTTGAATCACTATAGATTTGTGTCTGGCTCCAGATCTAAGTTGGAGTCTGGTTTTGATTACTGATTTCTGCTATTTTTGGCACACGTTATTCTGTACAAACAGGGGAAAATAGCTGTGCAAGGGTTTGTGAACACCAGGGTTTACTCACTTGGTTGCTGGTTAGTTAGGTATCTTCTGCTCTTTTTGATTGGTTTGGTGAAGTTAAGTTCCATGTGACCAAGACCGTTGTAATATTTGGACCTTTGTATTTGAAGCTTTGACCACGCTCGATCAGCTCCAGATGGACGGGTCACATCGTCCGCATGCCCGATACCAGACTCCCAAAACAAGCGCTCTACTCGGAGCTCCGACACGGCAAGAGAGCCCCAGGTGGGCAGAGGAAACGCTTCAAGGACACCCTCAAAGCCTCCTTGAAAAAGTGCAACATCCCCACCGACACCTGGGAATCCCTGGCCCAAGACCGCACAAAGTGGAGGAGAAGCATCCGGGAAGGCGCCGAACACCTCGAGTCTCTTCGCCGGGAACAAGCGGAAGCCAAGCGCAAGTCAACCCAAGCACCCCACCCACCCGCCCCTTCAACCACCGTCTGCCCCACCTGTGACAGAGACTGTAGGCCCCGCATTGGACTCATCAGTCACCTGAGAACTCATTTTTTTTTTAGTGTGGAAGCAATCATCCTCGGTTCCGAGGGACTGCCTAAGAAGGAGAAGAGTATTTGGAAGGAAGCTTTGCCGGCCGACAGTTCTATGGGCCACATGTTACCGAGTCCCTATTATCTGAAAGGTAGCGATAAGGATGAATATGCTGATACCACGTTTGCAGTAGTTGTGCAGTCTTAATTGTCGACTGAAACACTATGGTTGGTGCATTATGTAATTCAATGTAGCACACATTTTTCACAATGCATGATGTCCAGATTCACTGTGTAAAATGAAGTTTTTATACTTTTGCTGGAACTCAATACAATGTGATGACAGAAAAAGAAAGAAAAAAACCAAAGATGTGCTTTCATAGAATCATACAGCACAGAAGTGCCTGTGCCAGCTCTTTGAAAGAGCTATCCAATTTGTTTCACTTCCCTGCTCTTTACCCATAGCTCGGCAAGTTTTTTTCTTTTTAAGTATTTATCCAATTACCTTTTGGAAGTTATTATTGAATCTGCTTCCACTACCCTTTCAGGCAGCGAATTCCAGATCATAACTCGCTGCGTAAAAAAAAATAATTCTCCTCATCTTCCCTCCAGTTCTTTGTCAATTATCTTAAATCTGTGACTTCGGGCTGGATTTTACTCACTTAGACGCGTTGGGGAGCAGGACTGCTGCCTTCCGGGTTCCAGTCCCACCCCCAGCGACGTCCGACGCACAGACGCTATTTTCCCGATTGGCCTTGTTAATCCCGCCCTGCGGGCTTGCCGGCCAATTAAGGGAAAGCCGGTGTCAGATGACGTCAGTTGATGACGCTTCATCTGCCGGTTTTCTTAAAGGCACATGAACCGTAAATTTGACAGATGATTGACAGTGTTTGACAGCACTGAGGTGTTGTCAAACACTGACAGTCACTGTACACAGGTGAGCCCTTGCACCCAGGCTCTCCTGTGATTTTCTCCTTAGATGAAGCAGGTGACAACTGCAGGTGAGGGTACAGAAGTGATCGGTCACTTCTCCCATTGAGGTGAGGCCACACAAACACTTCAAAGCTTGTCACCTACAGAAAAATCTAAACACATTAAAAATGACTTTCCCAACATTTCCTTACCTCTGATACTCACCAGTGTCCCACTGCATCCTTCACACCACTTCTGCAGCTGTCATCTATACACCAACAGTACAACAGACCCACAGCACGCCTCACTTATCCTGGCGGGGTTCCCCGATGTCGGGAAGCCCGCAGCAGAAGTCTCAAAATTGGAAAAAGCCTCTTAACTGCCTGTTAACTAACTGTTAACAGGCAGTTAAGTGGCTATAATCCTCTTCCCGCCGCTAGGAGTTGGGTCCCCTGTGCAAATCAGGGACCCGACTCCCGGGAAGATTGGTTGGAAGCGGGTTGGGAGCGGGTTCGGGACCCGCTCCCATTCTTTTTGACTTTCCCAGCAGTCCCGCCTCTAAACCTGCCTCCTCAGGGCTTGTAAAATCCAGCCCTTCTAGTTACCGACTCTCCTGCCTTTCTTTGAAGCCTGTCAATACACTGATTATGACTTAATGAAGAAACTATCACCACCAACGTTCCCCAAGGTGCGCGGCCGATCTGGAGGTCCCGCGCAGGCCGCTCACTAACTGTTGCCGCTGGTAAAGATACCGCACATGTGGGGGCCGCGCACAAAAAAAATTAGAGGGATCATTGATCATCACTATTTTAGAAAAACAATCTTTAAAAATAACTTGGCTGAGAGAGAGAGAGAGAGATTATGTGGAAAATCCAGTGGTAATGTGTAGCATGGGATTTCTTGCTCGGAATATGGGGTGTACCACAAGACATGCAGCAATTTAAACGTAAGTACATCAAAATGAGGTCTGACTGGGCTTGAGAGTGAAATATCTCTCAACTTTACACTGTGATAGAATCAAACTAGGTCAGGTATAAAACAGCTGAAAAAAATACAAGGACCCATATCCTACATACATACTCTGATTGTGCTTAAAACTGTGCCTCAAAATCTTAACCTCAAAAGAACATCTTGCACTACAGCTGCACTTTGCATACACTCTACCCTTAGGCCTTCCATTATCAAAGTGCGTGTAGCAGCAATTTGTACCAAATTTGGAGACAGATTTTTTTGAAGGAAAGAGAATGAGATCAGATGTCAGTGTAGCAGTGAAAGAGAAGACAGGCATATAATAAAAATCAAATGGTTGCTGTTGCTAGGCATACTGGTATAACATTGTTTACAATCCACTTTTAAGTGAAAGACGAACATTTGAAAAAATAAGAATGATCAATTTAAAAACAGATGTGTCTTTATTTTAATGTTGGTATAAATCGATGGTATATACATATGTATTATTTATATGCGTGCGAAAACTTTGCATCCTTAATCATTGAAATTATAAATAACAGATGAAGATAAAAGACGTATGGTGATAGGTTGAACTGATTAATTAAATATAAATATTTATGGTTCTGCCTTGGTGTGCCAATTTGATGGGGGGGGGGGTTTAATTTCTTTAAATCTTTAAGATTTAAAGCTGGCACCAGACAGAAAAGCTTCAAAGCGTCAATGGAACTGACGGCTCGAGACAAGGGGAGTAAAAATTGTGTCTGCGACTGATTTAGATTAGGATTTGTAGGGTGAAATTGGGCCAGGGAGATGTGAAAAAGGGGTGAGAACTGGGGAGGGGGGGGAAGGGGGCAGAGAGACAGAGACAGATTCAAGGCAGAAAAGATATTAGACTGGGTTCACCTAAAATAGAAATGAAGCCTTGAAATGAAATTTTCAGCTTGAAAACCCTATGAAGATGAACAAAACCTTGGAGCTGCAAGGCTTCATTACCTTCCTAATTGCATCCTGCTGATTGTCATGTGTCAGCTTACGCAGTGTAGTGTGGGCAACAGAGCTATGATAATCAGTGAGCTTAGTGCAAGTAATTCGAATTGTCTATTGAATTTTTCACAGTCTGAATCTTTTGACTTCACAGAAGGGTCTGTGGTCTCATTATCACCAGCTAAACAAGATCACGGACACCATTTTCTATATATTCTAGACACTCTCATTTCTAATTCTTTCCTGAAACAGTACATCGCTCAAAGTTGTTGCACGATTAAAATATACTGATTTAAAATATGGCCATATGGCTCATGGTACTGATAGCTGCAGTCTCCTTATTATAGCTAATGGCTATTAAAAGTTGCATTTAACTCACATTTGCTTTAACCGTGATAAAACACAGCTGACCAGCCATCTGGAAAATTGGAAGAATTTCTGGAAAATGACTCGGTATGATGAATTATTAAAGTGGATTTGCTGTTGTGGGGTGTGTCTGTGTTTTTAAAAAAAAAAATCCAGATTGGCATCCAGAATCTGCAGAAATGTGTTTGCCACTTTATTCTACCCATCATCCATAGTTCAGTTGTGACTGATCTATGAAATCCGTAAAAAGAAAATGGTAGAAAGGAAGAAGATGTATCATTACATGCGCATTGCTCTTACATTTATTAATGCTAACCAACTACTAAAAGCTTTGCTAGCAAACATTGGGCCTGAGTTTGCGGTCAGAGGCTTCCCGGGGGCGAATGCCTCCGAACCGCAAGAAAAGTACGAACCTACCCGATGGTCCCGGAGGTTCGAACACTAGCGGTCCTGGGCCTGCGGGCGTACGCATGCGTAAAGGGCCACGTATCCCAGGGCCCAACCAATCAGAAAGAGGGATCCCCATTATGCTTATGGGGATTCCATTTATGTACGGAATCCCCATAAGCATGAACAGGAATCCCCTAAAAAACACCATTACACACCAGTTAAATAAAAATAAATCATTACATGTTCAAAATGAATTAAAATACAATTAAATTAAACATTTAAAACAAACATTTAATTTTTTGAAAAATAAATTTAAATGTTTTAAAGGGGCTAAAAATAAACGAAACTAGTTTTAAAGTTTTTTATGTTAAATCATTTAAAAAAAAATTAAATATTTACTTAAACTCTTACGCTGGTAAAAGGCCTTACGCCTGCTTTTATCAGGCTTAACAGTTTCACAGGCATTCTCTGGGCAGTAGTGGGGCAAATAGCCCAACTCTCCGCCAGCAAATGTCCATTTCCTGGGGATACGGTGGATCTGCCAAGCTGAAACTTGACAGATCGCAAGTTCTGGGTTTTCGCGCATGCGCAGCACATGCAGAAACCCAGAACTTGCGGGGTACTTACGGCTGCGTACGCACCGCGTATGCGATCATAGACCCCAGAAAATCCGGGCCATAAAGTTGTTATTTGTTTCGTAAAAGCAGTACATCCAACTTCTTTGAAGTTCTATTTTGTAACCATGCTGGAGCTGAATATAATGAGAAGTTTGGGCACATAATCTAAATTGACTCTGCAGTGCTTTACTACATGGCAAGAGGAGCCACACTTTGGATGGAACATTGAACTGAGGCCCAGTATGCCTGTCCTAGTGACTCATGTGGACATTAATGATCTCACGGCACTATTTGAAGTAGAGCAGGAAGTTCTCACTGTGTCTTGGCCAATGTTCCTCCTTCAACCTACGCCACAAAAGAAACAGATTAACTTGTCATTGGTCTTATTGCTCTTTGTGAGAACTTAATGTGCTTAAGGCCCTGATTTTAACTCCAGGTGGATTCCCTGCTCAGGCCCGAGTTAACATTACAGTCGGGTCTCCATGATGTCATTGGGCAGCAACATGTATATGTAAAGAAGGACCCTATTGGCTCTGGGCGCGTGTCCTTGCTGCCTGCTCAGGAGAGCAGATTAAAAGTGCAGATGTTGCGATCATGGCGGCTTTCAGACAGGTGAGAGCCAGGGCGATTTTTAACTGCCCACCCCCACCAGGTTTCTGCAGAGGGAGTAGGGTTAAAATCGTCCTCTTTTGTCTGCTGCAGTATAACAACGACTGCCCTTCAAAGTAGTTCATTGCATGCCAAGTGCTTTGAGATGTTTCTGAAAGAAGTGATATGGTTCTATATAAAAGTAAGTCTTTTTATTTTTTTTAATTTTTTTTATTTGTTTATGGGATGTGGGCATCGCTGGCAAGGCTAGTATTTATTGCCGATCCCTAATTGCCCTTGAGAAGGTGGTGGTGAGCTGCCTTCTTGAACTGCTGCAGTCCATGTGGTGAAGGTACTCCCACAGTGCTGTTAAGAAAGGAGTTCCACGATTTTGACCCAGCGACATATTTCTAAGTCAGGATGGTGTGTGACTTGGAGGGGAACTTGTAGGTGGTTCCTTACAGTAGGGCTATTCACACTGTTTTCATTCCGGGATAGGAATCTTATGATGTGAAATAATATGATCATGGTAAAAATTAAACAATCATAATTATCTATATTGCTACGTGAGTTATAATATAAAATAGATGGTCATAGGTAAAGGCAAGCTTTATACTGAAACATAACTACAAATTGTTCAAAATTATGTATTTAAAATATTACAAAATATGTTTAGATAATCCCCAAATATAAAAGAAAGACAGACGTGGATTTATAGAGCGCCTTTCACAACCACCAGATGTCTCAAAGCGCTTTACAGTCAATGAAGTACTTTTGAAGTGTAGTCACTGTTGTAATGTAGGAAACGTGGCAGCCAATTTGCACAGAGCAAGCTCCCACAAACAGCAATCTGATAATGACCAGATAATCTGTTTTAGTGATGTTGATTGAGGGATCAATATTGACCAGGACACCAAGAATAACTCCCCTGCTCTTCATCAAAATAGTGCCATGGGATCTTTTACATCCACCTAAGAGGGCAGACAGGGCCTCGGCTTAACGTCTCATCTGAAAGACGGCACCTGACAGTGCCGCACTCCCTCAGCACGGCCCTGGAGTGCCGCACTCCCTCAGCACGGCACCCGACAGTGCCGCACTCCCTCAGCACTGCCCTGGAGTGCCGCACTCCCTCAGCACTGCCCTGGAGTGCCAGCCTAGATTTGTGCTGAAGTCTCTGGAGTGGGACTTGAACCCACAACCTTCTGACTCAGAGGCGAGGATGCTACTAACTGAGCCATGGCTGACACACCTCTCTAAAGTATTAATAACTTTCCTATAGTATTAATTTTGGGAAGCATATATATTGTAATCTGTTTATCGCATATGTAAGATATACTATTGAGGTGATGTATAAGAAAATACTTAGACATTTTTTAATAAACTATCCAAATGTTTTTTCTTTCTAGATTGTGAAATAAAGATATGCAGTTCACAGTTCTTCTGCAATAAGTACTGATATAAATGAAAAATATTCCTGAAATAGTTGGGAGCCACTCTTTCTACAGTTGCTGTTATGTCACCTCACCAAATTTAAATAACTCCAATTATAGGTTTACACGGGAGAAAATATTTTCAACGACAACAACTTGGATTTAGATAGTGCCTTTAAGGTAGAAAACTGTCCCAAGGCACTTCAGGGAAGTGTAATAAAAAAAAAGAGTCTGAGCCAAGAAGGAGATATTAGGAGGGATGCCAAATGCTTAGTCGAAGAGGTGGGTTTTCAGGTGGGTCTTAAAAAGGAGAGAGGGAGCTGGTGGGGTTGAGGAAGGGAATCCCAGAACATTCCAGCACAAAAGAGAAAAAAAGCAGTTTCCTTAAAAATGCAAGTAAATACTGAATTTTTAAATTTAAAGAAATAACTTGCATTTACATACCACCTTCTCACATCCCTTGGACACCACAAAGTGCTGTACAGCCAATGAATTACTTTTGAAGTAATTGTTATGTAGGCAAATGCAGCAACCAATTAGTGCACAGAAAGGTCCCACAAACTGAATGAGATAAAAAGGTGAGAGAAGTGAATGTCAAGAAGAAACTTAATTTAAAAACATAATTTTTGACACATAAAAATTCAATAAACTTGAATACTTCATGAAGTCTTCATGAAGTTAGTGTCTAATAATTGTTCTTATTTAAAGAAATACTACACATAGTTTGAGCCAGAATTCTGCAGAACATTGAGTATCAAAATGATTTTTTAGTCTGAACCCTGATATATTTTTTTTTTAATTCGTTTATGGGATGTGGGCGTCGCTGGCAAGGCCAGCATTTATTGCCCATCCCCAATTGCCCTCGAGAAGGTGCTGGTGAGCTGCCTTCTTGAACAGCTGCAGTCCGTGTGGTGATGGTACTCCCACAGTGCTGTTAGGTAGGGAGTTCCAGGATTTTGACCCAGTGACGATGAAGGATGGTGTGTGACTTGGAGGGGAACTTGGAGGTGGTGGTGTTCCCATGCGCCTGCTTTACTGAATACTGGTATTATTTAGAGTACAATGGTATTCCTCATGTATAATATTACAAGTTAGATTTCCCCACAAGAGGAGCACATGGTTTACAGCATCTGGCAGAGGAGTTTTTGAGTAAAATATTGAAATTGTACTATCTGTTATGTAGAGATGAATTCATCTTTAAAATACCTTGTTTTCTTTAGGTCTGATGTCTAGTTCACGTATTGCATAAAATGCACTTGTGTAATGCGGTAATTTGAAAAACAGATATCAGAGAACTAAAGTAGCTGCAGTAAAACATATTGCACTGTGTAGTTTTGTGCTTTATGAAGGGCTTGATGAGGTGGGTTAATTTTGAGTGGATTCCGAGACTGACATGACACAATTATGATGAAACTGACAAAATCGAAACAGGGAATTCCACACACAGAACTGTGCAATCCCAACTTTCTGTTTTTACTTTCCAAAACTGATTTATTCAGATAAGTTTATGCTAACCCAGTGAGCCTCAGGTGTGCAAGAGTTCTTAGAACAAAATGGTGATGACAGCTGGTCCACTCCAGCAAATTCTGGCTCACTGTGCCTAATTAACTGCTTCACAGATGCTGCTGACTTCATGCACAATTACATTCTAGTTAAACTGAGCTCCCAACTGTAGGGTGGCGGTTTAGTTGGCAGAGAGAAATTTTACAGTAAAGCGTGCATTAGGCTGCTATTTTTGGTCACTAGAGTTTGGAACCGTGTTCAGGTCTTCGCTGAATATCAAGGCTGAATGATTCATTTGGGGCTGACTTAAGTTGGTATTTAGGGCATAAATAGTATGTTTAGCAGACAATAGGCAAAGACTTTCACTTTTTCCAAATGATACTGTACCTTACACAAAAGCAAAATACTGCGGATGCTGGAAATCTGAAATAAAAACAGAAAATGCTGGAAATACTCAGCAGGTCAGGCAGCATCTGTGGAGAGAGAAACAGAGTTCACATTTCAGGTCGATGACCCTTCGTCAGAACTGTACCACAAGTTGGGAAACGGTTACAATTTCCATGTTATGTAAAAAGTATGTAGAAGATGTCCCTTGGTGGCTCAATTGGCAACTCCAGTCCCCATGGTGGTACTGAGCTCTGGCGACCAGGAGGGTCCCAGGTTTGTTCCTTGGTCTCTGCTGAATTACTTGTCTCATTGGTGTGGCAGCTTGACTGCTACAACTACCCTCAGCTCCCAGGGCTTGGTAGTGTGGGGTGGCTGACGAATGGGGTGGTGTGGAGAGGACATCAGACAGGGCGCCTGCTCCTGATCAGTATCTGTTCACCACTTCTGGAAAGTGAGTATGTGTGGATATCCGGTGAGGACGGCATTGGGATTGCCTGCGCTGGCCCCTATGATCCCATACACTCCTGCCATCTCTTGTCTAGGTGTATATCTAAAGAATGAGCACTTGGGTAAAGTATTAGAGGGCTACCGGCACATCAATATTAGTCAGGATCTTCAAGGGTGGAGGGGAGAAAATTGGGAGGGAAAGAAAAAAATTCTTATTGCAAACTAAAGGCATGGAAAAATAATTTAAAGACAGTGAATGTGATAGTGGTAGACGTTGATCTGTTAGCAATTCTACCACTTTTCGTGCACTGCATGTGTTAAAAGACAACTTACTTTTCTTCCTCACCTTGTAGTGGGTGTATTAAAAATACAACCATCTAATTGGATAGTTAAATAGTTATCTAATCAATCACAATCAGCACTCTGGCTACTTTATAGGTTAAGGTGCTCCGGTTATAATAGAAAAAGTACTGCTTATAACAATGGACCTTTAGGCAGAAACTTTTCCTCATTGCAGGTCACATCTCTCCATTGTGAAATCTCAGTCACCAGCCTCAAAATAAAGGAATTCAGATGCACTAATGATAAGGTCCCTGTAATCATTATTATTCTAAAAAAAAAGTACTCTGACTGTGCCAAAAGGTGCCTTTAAAACAGACCTGGTACAAACAAATAAAACCACTCTGATACCAATTAGCATACTCTAACTCTGGTACAAATAGCACAGTGAATATAAATGCTGCTCCTATGACTGATTACACTAGCTTCCCTGTGCTGTGGCATTGAGTGGTAGAACACAGTTTTGTGCCCATAATTCCCTAGAAAGGTTCTAAGTTCCTGCTCTCAGTCATGTCATTGTGGGAATGTTGCTTAACAAAGGCCAAGAAAATGGCTCGTAATTTGTGGTCAGCGGTGATGCGAGGGCGATCGCCGCTGACCTCGAAGAAAGCTGCCCACAAAGATCTTGCTATCTCTGTGGCGAAAACTTTAGGTTTCTCGACATGTAATCGATTGTAGCGCTGTCATAAGCGGATTCCAAGTGCAATGCAGACGTGACGTCATGAAGCGGTCTGAAGCAGCCAATCACATTGAAGAATTCTCACAGCAACAAACCAGGAAGTGAAAAGCACTGATTATCTGCACTTTAAGAATGTTAGAGTGTGAAATAAAAATTGGGACATACATGTGGGTTAAGGTAGAAGTTGAAATCAATGAACACACTTTAAATTTTTTTAACTTTTTTTTTAAAGTCTGGTAATTTTTATAATAATGGAGAAATTTGACATTCCACAAATATAAAAAATAGTTTTTCAGGGCCGGAACGGTTGCTTAGCAGTCAATATCTTGTTAAAAACCCCCGTTACACCTATTCCAACAAGGCTCAACATTTAATGGGGTATTTAACAGCAATATTAGCGTGGAAAAGCTCAAGTTTTCGTCAATTCCATTTGATTACATTGATTGCCGGCTACGGGGAGAGGGGGGTCCACGGTGCAGCCAGCGTCAGAGCAGTGAATGACTGACCACAACTTCAGGATTTCCGCGTTTAGATGCACATTCCCTAAATCCTGAAGTTACGGTCAGTTTCAGAGGGGTAATGACGGCAGTTCGCTGTCATTACCCACCGCAAAATCCGGGCCAATAAATCAGAGGAAGCGTCACCATAGGGTACACTTGAACACTTTCTACAGGGTGGTTACAGAATGGTTGGGATCATCCTAGCCAAGATGGTGTTGAGTGTAATCCACTCATTTAGTTATATGGTCTACCAGGCCCACCACAGAAATTAAAGAAGAACGTACATTTATATAGCGCCTGTCACTACTTCAGGATGTTCCAAAGCGATTCACAGACAATGGAATACTGTTGAAGTGTAGTCACTGTTGTTATGTAGGGAAACACGGCAGCCAACTTGTGCACAGCAAGCTCCCACAAACAGCAATGAGGCAAATGACCAGATAATCTGTTCCAGATCCTCAACGATTCACAACACATTTTCACAATAGTTTGTGTTTGATTTTGTAACAAGCTTGCAGACACATACTTGGCTTTATATCCTTGAACTCTGATGAGTAGTCTTTTACCAGTTGTTCTTTTGCATCTGTAAACATCTGCCTTTGTACTTTTCCTGTGCACTGCCCAAAATTAAATACATCCTAATAAAGGTATGGAAACATTGGCATTGTGGGGCGAATTTGCTAAATGATCAATATTATCTGTTTTAAGACTAGCCACTCATTATTCACAGTTAAGTTACACTGGAAAGAAAACACCACCGTGCACAGCCCATTCCTTCTTGAGTTACAGTTCTTGCCGAAGCAAGACTCTTCTGGACTATTTAGGTGGCGTTGGGGGGTTGCTGGAGGGCCTGATTGAGGCTGTTGCCCCCTCTCGACTCCCCTCCCTAGGCTTTTCCAGTGTACTGTGGACACATGATTTCCCGTGGTATCTAGAAATTCAATGAGAAGAAGCAAAGCTCTTGCATAGCAGCTGAAATCTTAGCCTACACAACCAATAAATATTCTCCCTGGAGAAACTAGCCTATTCCTCAATCTCTTCCTAGTCCATTCCAAGGTGTTTGCTATATATTAGGCAAGGACTTATCCACTTCATGCCACAACATTTTTTTTTTAAATTTCTGACCGGTTTAGCTGGTGCAGAAGCGAATGTTGTTGGTCTGGCACACTACACCATCTTCAGGAGCCAAAGCAGGCAGCCAAATCATTCAAAATGTGGGAGCCAACTGCAGGGGGTACTTTGGTAGAATGGCTTTATTTACTGCTGGGTTGGCACATGTATCATTTCATTTGCTAGTGTAGCATTCTTCACCTGCGTTCTGGGAGATAGAGTGATGTTTAAAAAGGCTTGTTTCAGGAGATTTAAGGGCTTTTTCTTGGACACTGGAGAACTGTATCCCAAGCCAGAGGATTCCTGTAGAATTTATGAGACTTAGGCTGTCTGCCAAGGAAGAGATATTAGACAGAAGCTGATTGTAGGTACTCTATGTAAAAGTGAAGTGACAATGATGAATTAGTCTCCCAGACGACGACTTTTAACCTCACTCTAAAATGCAAGTTGCATTTTCAGTTCTGTTTGATCCCATGGCAATAGTCCATTTTAATTCACAGAGATCTTATTGAGAACGAGCAGGGAAAAAGAAACCAGCTGTTAATTACCGTCCCTTTTGATTTTTTTCCTACCGCACTGCTAAATGATATTTACTTTGTTTAACAATGTCTGACCTTTCACACTTCTACAAGTTGCTACTGTTAGTTTATTAACCCACCCAGCTCCCTTATCTTTTTAAGTCAACAAGTACAAATTGTGCGATAACGCCATGTGAATAACAGTGGTTAAAGGGACAAGTCAAGGCTGGGAAATGGAAATGTACCACTTACATGGATTAACAGAAAGAAGCCATTCTGAGTGCAGTACACCTCGCCCTGATGTCAATTGAAGCCACACACACACAGCATTACATTGATAGTGGTGCCTTCAAACTAAACTTAGAAGTTAGCTTTCTTATCGTGACCATTTTTATTCATATTTGGTATAGTAGAGTCCAGGCACAGTTCAGTCTCCTAACACACATTCAGTTAGAAAGCTATTAAAAAATACTGTACACACTATTTATAAAGTACATCAGTTTCTAGCTGTAATAATTTTAATTGGTTAATCACATGTTTCAGGAGCTGATGGAGTTCCAGTTTATAAGAAATAGGAGCAGGAGTAGGCCATTTGGCCCTTCGAGCCTGCTCCGCCATTCAATAAGATCATGGCTGATCTTCTACCTCATCTCCACTTTCCTGCACTATCCCCATATCCATCGATTCCCTTAATATCCAAAAATCTATCGATCTTTGTCTTGAATATACTCAATGACTCAGCCTCCACAGCCCTCTGGGGTAGAGAATTCCAAAGATCCACCACCCTCTGAGTGAAGCCATTTCTCCTCATCTCAGTCCTAAATGGCCCTTATTCTGAGACTGTGACCCCTGGTTCTAGACTCCCCAGCCAGGGGAAACATTCTCCCTGCATCTACCCTGTCAAGCCCTGTAAGAATTTTGTATGTTTCAATGAGATCACCTCTCATTCTTCTAAACTCTAGAGAATATAGGCCTAGTCTACTCAATCTCTCCTCATAGGACAATCCCTCCATCCCAGGAACCAGTCTGGTGAACCTTCGTTGCACTCCTTCTATGGCAAGTATATCCTTCCTTAGGTAAGGAGACCAAAACTGTACACAATACTCCAGGTAATCCTTAATTGCAGTAAGACATCTTTACTCTTATACTCAAATCCTCTTGTAATAAAAGCCAACATACCATTTGCTTTCCTATTGCTTGCTGTACCTGCATGTTAACTTTCAGTGATTCGTGTACAAGGGCACCCAGGTCCCTCTGAACACCAACATTTCTCAATCTCTTATTCAGAAAGTTAAGCGTTAATATTTTATGATTGCATAAATTGTCATCTTAGAGGGAGATCGCATACTAATGAGCCATCAATATTAGTATCAAATTAAGGAAAACCTGCAACGATAGGGCTGTCATCTAACAGACTCAGTCTTGTTCACATTAAACTTTGTGTGTAGATTATTTAGCTTTCAACAAACATGGCAATGTTATGATGTACTGGATAACAAATTTATTCTAATTTTTAACAGTTGTGGTAGAACTGAAGAGTTTACATCTTACACAAGGCAACTGCTTTGTCATTTTCATGATAAAATGGGCGCAATCACAGAATGTAATCCCCAGTCAAATTTTTGGAAAATCCCATAATAAAAACTGAACTTGAAAGTCATCAATGACTAGTGGCGCTAGTTATGAATGGTTATATAATTGGTAATCAAGGTCACTGATTTGGGGCTTTCATGGAAAAATACACGGAATGGTGAAATGTGGGCACGATTTTAACTCGGGGATGAGAACGTGGCAAAACGAGCGGCAGCAGGCGGACTCAGCGGCTTGGCTTCATTAGTATGTCGCTTGCCGACTTCACAACCAAAACGGCTGGGAGGTTGGTGGGAAGCGGCTGCTCGGCCGGTAACATCAGACGGCAGGAGGCCGCCGCCGGGGACCTAGGGGTATGATGTCCGGCCCAAGATAAGTGCTCAGGGAGGGAAATCCTGGTCAGGGGAGGAATGGGAAGCCCAGGGCAGGGGAGGCCCATGGTTTCCTTATGGGGCCCGAAGGAGCACTCCTGCTCCTTCCTCTTGGCCCACAGGGAAACTAAATAACCATTTAAAAAAACTTACCTTAAATAAAAACAGAAAATGCTGGAAATGCTCAGCAGGTCAGGCAGCATCTGTGGAGAGAGGAACGGAGTTAACGTTTCAGGTCGGTGACCTTTTATCAGAACTGGAAAAAGCTGGAGATTGAACAGGTTTTTAAGCAAGTGCTTAAGCAGCTTTTTCCAGTTCTGACGAAGGGTCATCGACCTGAAACGTTAACTCTGTTTCTCTCTCCACAGATGCTGCCTGACCTGCTGAGTATTTCCAGCATTTTCTGTTTTTATTTCAGATTTCCAGCATCCGCAGTGTTTTGCTTTTGTAAAAACTTACCTTACTGGGCCTCTTCTAGCCCTGGCTCTTATTCCTGGGAGCGAAGCCACGACTGCTCCCTCACTCAGGTCTCAGGTTAAAATGGCAGATCGGGGCCCCGATGACATCATATTTAAAGAGGACCCGGCCGGCTTGGGGCGGGCGTCCTTGCCACCTGCAATTTATAGCAGTCGGCCAGCTCGGAGCAGAAAAGAGGTGGGCAAGTCCTCTGCTCCATTTTAACTACACTCCCTCCTGGTTTCCGCCGAACGGGGAGTTAATATCAAGCCCGTGGATCCCAAAAATGTTGTCAAAAATCTGTAATCCAATGTGATAAAAATGGAAATCACTGGCCCTAATCATATGGTACTCAAATAATTTCAGGTTTAATCTTATCTTCAAATCTACGATTAGTCAAAAGATGCTGTGCACTCACATTGCATTACCATTACAGATGTGAACTTTGGTCTACTTGCTTGCAGTCAGATGTCTTTTCTCCAAGAATGTAACTCTTAAGAGCTGTTCTTTGTTTTAACTGGCTCAGAGTCAGTACAGTTCCACGTGGATGGTTCTGTTCTTACTTATTCCATACGTCTGGTATTCAGTCGTGTAGCTTGTCTTACCAGTGAGTGATTTGCATTTCTGGGAATGAGTTATTTCCTTTTTGTACACCGTCTAAAGTGAGTTTCACTCTAACCTTCCACAACATGCTAAAAATTGCTGCTTTCCAAAAAGTTTGGGATGACTTTACGCTGATTACTGTGAGGGATGTCAGTGTTGAGACACAGAACTTTCCCACTTTAAGCACCTAGTCTGATTTTGTATTTGTGAAATTACTGGCACACTAGATTTTGAACTTGCTGCCCGAACATAAAACTGGCGTTGCGGATCGGACGCCCGTTATAGAAACCGCCCCATTTGCAATTTCATTGATTTCTGAATTCCGCTGGCCACTGTCCCACAAGAGATGCTGATTGGAATCTCTGGAATGTGGCTGTTTGTAGATGTAGATGTGAACTCGCGTTGAACCACTGTATGGTTCCAATGCACTGTGCCACAGTACTCTCTGAAGACTTTTTGTAAATTTGTAAGTAACTTCTCAACAAGTGACAATTATACCAGGTTCTTTTGAAGTATTTTGGGAGCATAATGTTGGAAATTATTTGTCAATGATCATTTTGGCATGCATATAATATGCCACTATCAAATGTTGGCCTCACCTCCCTCTTTAATAGCTTGTGTGAATTTTTGGCTAGAATATGCCAACATGGCCCAAAGCTTGCATTGTTACACATTTGCCCTGCAGGTTTTGAGATTTCTGGTTTAACTTCCCTCATAGCAAAGTTTTTTTTAAAATTCTGCTGCTAAACACAAATTTAATTTGGGATGACTTAACTAGGAATAAAATAAATATCACCATGTAATTGCTTTTGAATTTGTTGAAAAGCTTGCACTGCACAACCAAATTGGAGATAAACATCTTTTTTCCAGGAAAATCTTTCAATTATCTAAAGCTGAATAATTATGGGGAGAGCCATTTCTTTGAAGTGAATTCGGTTGTTTCAAAAATTCATGAAAATATTAAACGTAAAGGTATCAGTATTAAAATGTGGATTATTTTTGCATCATCACAACCAAGACCTTATAGGCTAAAGTAAAACCAAACTTGCATTGCTTCTGCTTTTTGTGATCCTTGCAGCACCCATAATCTTCGTTAGGCATAGGTTTTTAGATTACAGTGATTAGTCACATTGTTTCCTGTATGGTGCCCTCCTCAAATTGGTGCCCCCACTTCATCTGACAATTCCCGAGTCCTTTCGGGAAGCCAGTCTGTCACTGGTACAGATTAGCTTTATTCTAACACAAAATATACAAGTATTATAATAGGAATACAATCTCCTATCTAATAAGCCCAAGGAAGCGATACAACAACAACCATAACTTGCATTTATATAGTGCCTTTAATGTAGAAAAACATCCCAAGACACTTCACAGTAACGTAATCAGATAAAAAGTGACACTGAGCCAGAGAAGGAGACATTAGGACAAGTGACCAAAAGCTTGGTCAAAGAGGTAGGGTTTAAGGACCATTTTAAAGGAAGAGAGGGAGGCAGAGGGGTTTAGGGAGGGAATTCCAGGGATGGCTGAAGGCACGGCCACCAATGGTGGGATGAAAGCAAAGGGGGGTTTACAAGAGGTCAACGTTAGAGGAACGGAGAGTTCTGGGGGGTTGTAGGGCTGGAGCAGCTTACAGAGATAGGGAGGGGTAAGGCCAGGAATGGATTTAAACACAAGGGTGAAAATTTTAAATTGGAGGGCTTGGGAGACCGGGAGCCAACTTAGGTCAGCAAGGACAGGACTGATGGGTGAACAGGACTTGGTGTAGGATAGGTTACAGAGCCAGAAGAGTTTGGGATGAGCTGAAGATGGGTACAGGGTTACAGAGAGGTGAAGGATGCGAGGCGGGCAGTAGTCGAGTCTGGAGGTGACAAAAGCATGGATGAGTGTTTCAGCAGCAGATGGGCTGAGGCAGGGCAACAACAACTTGCATTTGGCGGGTGATGTTATGGAGTGCCAGTCTTTGTGATGGAGCGGATATGGGGTTGGAAGCTGAGGTCAGGGTTGAATAGGACATTGAGGTTGCGAACAGCCTAGTTCAACCTGGCTGGGGAAGGGAATGGAACTGGTGCCAAGGGTGCTGGGTTTGTGGTGGGGCCGAAGATGATGAATTTAGTCTTAACAATATTTAACTGGAAGAAATTACATCTCATCCAAGATTGGATGTCGGACAACAAACCTAAGGTGACGAGAGGGTGTAGAAAGGTAGAGCTGGGTGTCATCAGCGTGCATGTGGAAGCTGACCCCATGTCTGCAGACGATGTTGCTAATAAGCAGCAAGTAAATGATAAAAAGGAGGAGGCCAAGGATGGGTAGATCCTTGAGGGACTCCAGAGGTAAAAGTGCAGGGCGGGGAAGAGAAACCATTGCTGGAGATGATTTTGCTACAATTGGATAGGTAAAAAGAAGAAAGACTTACATTTATATAGCGCCTTTCACGACCACCGGACGTCTCAAAGGGCTTTACAGCCAATGAAGTACTTTTGGCGTGTAGTCACTGTTGTAATGTGGGAAACGCGGCAGCCAATTGCGCACAGCAAGCTCCCACAAACAGCAATGTGATAATGACCAGTTAAACTGTTTTTGTTATGTTGATTGAGGGATACATATTGGCCAGGACACTGGGGATAACTCCCCTACTCTTCTTCGAAATAGTGCCATGGGATCTTTTACGTCCACTTGAGAGAGCATACAGGGCCTCGGTTTAACGTCTCAACCAAAAGACGGCACCTCCGACAGAGCAGCACTCCCTCAGCACTGCACTGGAGTGTCAGCCTGGATTTATGTGCTCAAGTCCCTGGAGTGGGACGTGAACTCACAATCCTTCTGACTCAGAGGTAAGTGTGCTACCAACTGAGCCACAGCTGACACCTGTGTGAATTTAACAAAGGTACGAATTTAACAAAGCAAGGGAAGTCCCACTGAGCTGGACAACGGAGGAAAGGCGTTGGAGGAGGATAGTACGATCAACTTTGTTAAAGGTTGCAAGGAGGTCGAGGAGGACAAAGAGGAAAAATGTACCATGGTTACAGTCACAGAGGATGCCATTTCTGACTTTGATAACGACTGTTTCTGTGATGTGGTAGGACAGAAACCTGATTAGAGAGTTTGAAACATGGAGTTGCAGGAAAGATGGGCATGGATTTGGGAGGCGACAACAGGTTCCAGGACTTTTGGAGAGGAAAGGGAGGTTGAAGATGGGGTGATGAAAAGTAGTTTTCGAGGACAGAAGGGTGGAGGGTGGATTTTTGAGGAGGGAGGTCATTAAGGTGGTTTTGAAAGTGAGGGAGACAGTGTTTGAGGAAAGAGAACCATTTACAATGTCAGTTAGCATGGGACCAGGAAGGGAAGTTGGATGGTCAGCAGTTTAGTGGGAATGGGGTCAAGGGAGCAGGAGGTGGGTCTGACGGATGAGATGAGCTTGGAGAGGGCATGAGGTGAGGAGATAGGAGAGAAACTAGAGAAAGAAGCCAGATCAGGACTAGGGCAAGAGGGAGCCTAGGGGAAGATTGACTTGGTAGGTAAGGAGAAGAGTGGTAGGTAAGGAGAACAGTAGGGTCGGCTGCACATTGCACAGATGATCTCAATCTTAGTGACAAACAAGTCCATGAGTGGAGAAAAAAAGCCAGGGATTATCTTTGCTCTCCAAGATGATCCAAGAGTAGTGATTAGTTTTGGAAGAGGGGAGTGAAGCCTGATAAGGCTTGATGCAGTCCAGCCAGATCTGATGGTGGAAGGCTAAACTAGTCGTGCACCAGATGCGCTCAAGTCTGTGCCCCTTGAACTTGAGGGAGTGAACTAGGGAGGAGATAGCAGAGGCACTAGTATCCATATATAAAAAGAAATAGTGCCAAAGGGCTGGTGGGCAGCAAATATAATTCCTATCTTCAAAAAGGGAGATAAAACTATTCTAGCCTAGTTAGCTTAATACCAGTGGTAGGAAAGATATTTGGATCTTTGTTAAAAGATTAGATAACAAAAAATCTAAGGATGAAGAATATAATAAAAAAATAGTCAGCATGGATTTCTAAAAGGAAGGTCATGTTTAACCAACCTTATTGAATTATTTGAAGAAGTAACAGAAAGAGTAGACAAGAGCAATGCAGTGGATGTGACATACATAAACTTTTAGAAGGTCTTCGACTAGGTGCTACATAAGAGACTCATGACATATGGAATGAGGGCCAGTTAATAGAATGGATTGAAAGATGACTACAAATCAGAAAACAGAGGGTAGGAGTTAAGGTAGATTTCAACAGAATGGTAGAAAGTGGAAGGTGGTGTCCTGCAGGGATCTATGCTGGGACCGCTGTTGTTCACCATATACATAAAAGCTCAAGCTTTGGAGGTGTGGAGTCAAAATTTGTAGATGATACCAAATAAACAGGCTTGCGGAGTGGATAGATAAATGGCAAATTAAATTCAAAATTACAAAGTGTGAGGTGGTTCAGTTTGGTTGGAGGAATAAGGAGGCCACTTATTCCTTGGTAGATAAGAAACTAACTGGGATAGAGGAGCAAAGTGATCTGGAATACAGATACATAAATCATTGAAAGTAGAAACACAAGTTGATAAAGCCATAAAGAGTACAAACAAAGTACTGTACTGGAGATAAAGATTAGAAAAGTAGAGAGGTAATATTAAATTTATATAGATCCTTGGTTGGACCACACTTGGAGTACTGTACACAGTCTGGTCTCCATACTACAAAAAGGATATTGAAGAACTGGAGAAAGTGCATAAAAGATTTACAAGGATGTTACCAGAATTCAGAGGATGCAACTATCAGGAAGGATTGAGCAGGCTGGGGCTCATTTCTTTGGAAAAGAGAAGACCTGATAAAGGGCTTTAAAATTCTGAAGAGGTTTGATAGGATGGATTTGGTGAAACTGTTTCCACTTGTAGGTGAGTCCTGAACAAGGAGGCATAAATATAAAATGGTCACTAACAGATCAAATAAAGAACTTAGGCGGAAATTCTTTACACAGAGAGTGATGAGAATGTGGAACTCCCTGCCACATGGAGTGGGTGAGGGAGCTAGCATTGACAGATTTAAGGGGAGGCTTCATGCATACATGAAGGAGAAGGGAATAGAATAGGGAGCAGGTGAGAAGAAGTAGTTAGACTGGGAGGAGGCGTGTATGGCGTATAAACGTCGGCATAGTCCAGTTGGGCTGAATTGCCTGTCTCTGTGCCGCAGATTTTATGTATGTAATTATATAAATAGTGCAGGAATTGCGATACTATCCATTGCTAAGGGACCAGCGACAAATTGTAGATTATGTATCACAATAACTGATATCTGTTGTACTCCTTAGTGTCTGTGAACAAACAAGAAAATGGAACACGGTGGGGCAGATTTTCGTTTTTGGCACAGAATGGGTTGGCAGTGGGTGGAGTGCCTGGGACACCTGTCCAATGTCATCGGCGAGAGGCCCCAAGCATTTTCATGGTTAGACCTCATTACAATCATATCAGGAAGCTGTCAGTGCTGAACGTGGACTGACAGGCAGCTTGCCGATCATGGGGAGGGTGAGGGCGGGAATTCCAACAGCCCCTCCATGGATCCAAGCCAGAAGTGGATATTAAGAACGGGGAGACAATCCAAGGGGTAGGCACAGAGGGACATGCAGCAGGCAGGATGAATTTTATAGGCTAGGAGGAGTTCATAGAATCATAGGGGGAAAAATTCAGTTGGTTGCGCCTCCCGTTAGCGCCTTAAGAGGGCGCTAATGGGGCGCAAAGCATCTAGCGCCCAGGCGCGGCGAAGTTTGCGCCGCTCGCGAAATTAACTAGACATTTTGCGGCGGCGCTAAACACTACCGCCACGATCTCCTGCGCCGGCAGATCATGACGTCAGTCGAGTGCGCAATGCCCCGGTATCGCCCCGGAGCGGATATTGAGTGGCGCCCCCTGCCTTACCGCCTGACGCTAGCAACGACAGGTTGAGGGGAGCGTTCTGCAGTCATGAAGGGAAAAGGGGAGCGATATTTAAAGGTGACTGCTTCCTGCCTTTTATTGTTGGTGCCATTTTTGAACTACGCATTCTGAGAGAGAGAGAGACTTCTGGAGAGATTCAACGTTGTGTGAAGGAATTTTGGGTACTGAGCAGCACTTTGCAGGTTCATTTTGATTTGCCATTCCTTGTATCGATTTAGAAGAGACTGTGGGGGCTGTACTCTGAGCTCTTTGCCTTGTACTCTCCATTGTTCTTTCCAGCAGATTTGATGTGCAGGTCTCTCCAGGCCGAGATTCAAGGCTGCAATGAGCAGGATGTGGATGGAAAGCAAGATTAACCATCCCCTTTAAGAACTGGCCCGTGCCATTGTGTGTGTGTTCCATTGCTGACTGACATTACATGAGCTTCGCCAGCGCTCTGAATTAGCGCCTCGCTCCTCGGCCTTTGCGCCTTAAGACAGGTGTGAAGTGCCTGATTTAGCGCTCCACTCACCTCCAGGGTCGATAAAAGTCAAGTTTGCAGTCGGTGGCGATAATTAGCGCCAGGCGCTAATCTTTACGCCCGGCCGATAATTGCGCCCCAAATGGGGCGATACTGAATTTCTCCCCCATAGAACCTTACAGCACAGAAGAAAGGCATTCGGCCCGTCGTGCCTGTGCTGGCTCTTTGAAAGAGCTGTCCAATTAGTCTCACTCTCCCACTCTTTCTCCATAACCCTACAAATTCAGGCTCATTCGAGCAAAGCTGGTTTTTGAGTTTTTCTGAGCAGCCTCTAGTGGTCCTGTTGTAATGGAGGAAACGCGGCAGCCGATTTATGCATAGTTACTGGGAAATCACATGCAGAATCTCCTTGTGCCCTTTTGAATGCATTAATGAAGCTCCTGATTGTTTGTTTGGGCGGGCGCTTCCACCACCTGCTCCAGACCCGACCGGAAAAGGTCAAAAATAAGTAGAAAGCAAGCAGAACTGATTTCTGCTTAATTTAGCACTTCGTTATGCTCCTTCCAAAAAGAAAGACTTGCATTTATATATCATCTTTCACAACCTCAGGATGTCCCAAAGCGCTTTACAGCCAATGAAGTACTTTTAAAGTGTAGTCACTGCCCACTTTTGGGGTATAACAGAGATGAAAATTAGTCCCAATGTGTCTCTGGTATGTAGAGCGTGACAACTGATGGCTGAGGCCATAAATTCCAGCAACATTGTCTACAGGACATGGAGACAATGCAGAAAGAAATTTAACGACTTCACCAAGATGGGGAAAGGAAGTATAAAACATTACACATATAAAGCCGTTTGTGAGACCCATGTCAACAACCTAGTGTATCCTATCCCACAATGTAATGTCCTTCAAATTAGATAACGTAAGCTTGAAGAGTCTCCTGCCCACTTAGGAATGTCTCCCTGGTCATAATCTCCATACACTGACTCCACACAAGTATTTGCAAGGATCTAGAAAGACCCGTATGCAGCAGCATCTGCTACTTCACTGCAACGTCTTCTTAATGCGTAAGGAGAAGCCTCAGCTAATGTTGGAGGGTGTTGTGATCTAAATGCAGCTGACAGTAATAAAGGTTTCATAATGTTTCTGCGAGAGAAGGCAGCCTTTTACATTCCAGTGCCTGCTTCTGGCACAGCACAATGGGCCTCTTAAAAAAAACCACAGCGATAAGTTCGAGGACAGCACATTGGGAATGGCCACCCGGCATTAGAGGTCCCTGCCCAAATTTCTGGTGCATTGTGCCTCTTCTGCAGGCACTTCTGAGGTGTTAGGGCCAGCAACATCGGCCCTATAAGGTCATAGGTATAGCGTCTAAGAGGTTCAGTACTAGAGTTGGACCCAGGAGGTCTCCAAGAGTATGATCAGGAGCTCAGTGAAGATCGAGTGCAACTACAAATTTTCTCCCTTTTCTTCCTTTCCGGACCTCTGTCAAGGAGCAGCAGGAATGATGCTGCCAGATGCTCTGATACTTCAGTATAATGTGAAACAGAACAGTGCAATTTTCTTCCTACTACTTTACTTCCATGCAAGCTGTTCAATTGGTAGCTTTCTTACTTAGGGTGACATTCCTAATTGGGCAGAAAACTTACCTGAAGAATATTCAAGGGTTGGTTGGGAGGTTTGCACTCTGTTGCTTAAGCAATCTGGCCTAGTTACAAGAACATGGAATGAGAAAAAAAAATCATATAGCCTATTAAGCTTCCTTCCACAGACATGGTCCGTCCACAGACCACTTAGAGTCTGCTGTAGCATGGAATCTGTCCAAACTATTTCATTTCCTAGGAAAACAGCTGCAAAGGTTCTCCCTGTCCCAACTCCAGAATATCTATTGGACCTTACATTTCACGTGATTAATCCTTGACTGGTAGCCTTCTTTGGCATTTCATTTTCACAGTCCTAGCAGCTCAGGAAATATCATGTTCCACACAATATTTGATCTCCATCTATATTTATCCTTATGATACTCAATTGTGTCCGTAACCAGATATTCATCCAATTTCTTTTTAAAGGTGTTACTAAATACAGCAGAACATGTTGTATGTTCCCTTTATACTACAGAGCTGTCTCTGATGGCAAGAGTGTCAACAGGGCACTGAAGCCCTCCTGGAACGGAAGTCTCACTTTCAGCCTTGGACGATGGTAAATAAACAGCACACACCACCAACATTTTGCATCTGATCTCCAATTTGGACCTGACCTCTCAGCATGCTATCCAGTGCACTGCTGTCCTGTATGAATCTTCTTCCTTTATCGGGGAAGGTTCATTGCCATACTAGCCACCATAACTTTGCATCGGGTGTCTAGTACTGGGTGCTTTACTTTCAGGTGGCTATCGAGGCCATGGAGAGGGTGCAGAAGAAATTCACTAAGCTGATCCCTGAGTGAGATACTTTAGTTATGAAGAGAGACTGGATGATTTTCTCATTAGAATAAAAAAAAGGTTAAGAGGAAATCTAATGGAGGGATTCAGAATTATGAGAGGTTTTGATGAATCGGGGAGAAACTATTTCGACTGGTCAGTGAGTTGGTTTAAGATCATCACCAAAAGAAGGAAAGGGGCGTTTAGGAGAATTATTTTACGCATTTTGTTCAGACGTGGAATGCCTTGGTGGAAACAGAATCTATAGTAGCTTTTAAAAGGCAGGTGGATAAATAGTTGAAAAAGAAAAAATGTAAAGGGTGTGGGGAATGGGTAGGGGAACGGGAACAAGGGGATAGCTCTTTCAGAGAGGCGGCACAGGCTTCATGGTCCTAATGGCATCCTTCTGTGCTGTAAAATCCTATGATTCTATGTAGGAGATTTTAACATAAATTAAGCTCATGTTGGTACCTTCAGAGCAATTGTCAAGGTGCAAATTTTGTGTGTACACAATTGACTTTGCCAGTTCCACCGCACAATAGAAAAAGGGCAGATTTGGCACAAAAGGACATATAACTGAATGATTTCTAGTGGAAATTGTTCAGTGCTGCAAAATGGGTATTTGCTTGAGATTGTCACTACTCAGTGAGAGGAAAATCTTTCTAATTCCAAGTCTTGCTTGAGGCTTGTTAATTTTGAACTCATTCTCTACCACCATACCCACAATTTAAATGAATACAGGGTGGACACAAAAGCAAGGGGAATCAATTAAATAAAAAAACTCGGGTTAATTCATTGGAACCTGATTTCCTGTATTTTGTAACCAGTTCCAGTAATGGAGTGATAAAACCTGTGTGCAATCTCATAGAATGTGCATAAGATCTATACAAGAATTTAGGCATTTACCTTATCATTCTCTGTGGTAGACCACGCGTCATATAATTTCCTCTAGACCTACCTGCTTCTCATTTACTTGTACTTCAGAAAGCCTGTCTTTTGAATGTATATAGCTTTAAGCAGCCTTCAAATCGAAAATGTAAACTGAACATAAAGACGTACAAAAGTACAGAAAGCTTTTAGCTGATGGTAATAAATTCTGCATTTTTGTTTACCTCAATGGTCCCTTAGTGAACAGAACAATGAGCTGTCAATTCTCAATTTTAGTCTTTGACTACCTGAGTGGGCGTAATTTCAGTCTCATTGTCTCCTGCTGACTTTAAGACTGCTGGCTTGCTAAAATCACGACTGGACCCCTTTTTGGAGGATTTTGTATAACTTTTTCCATAAATCTAAGCAAAGGTTTCAATATCTCGCGATTATACGCAAGACTCTGATTGTGTTTGCTGGGGAGCATTTACAGATAAGCACAGAAAGAAACCCTAAAAATAAACCTTTTTAAATGTCCTCTTGATCAGACATGAAAAGGATAATATGCATCCTGACTGCACGAATACCTATTGTACTGTGCTTTCTGGTTGTAGCAACCCATCTACTTTTTCTACACCCAAATTGGTTTGTGCAGGATGCAGTTTGATGTGACTGAGACAGATACAGATACAACTGCTTGTCACAACCACACAGGAAGTGTGCTAACCCTTTCAGTGCTTTTGCAGCTTTTACAGGATGTATATTCTTTATTGTAATTCAAACATCTGCAGGAATTAGCCTATGCAAATTTTCAGTGTAACTTTAAAGAAGAAATAGAAAAGTGCACGAAAGCTAAAATTACAAATGTACTATTTCTAGATTAACCGGACAGGCTGATGACAGTAAGATTTGAAGATACAGCAGCCTGTGAATATTCTTGTAAGTGATATGGCAGATGAGGGTGGAGGGGAAATGGATAATAATGCAGGTCTCGTCACGTGATCTATTTATGTTCACGGTCGGCATTATTAAGCTGGCAATACCCTTTCTCTTACGTCACCACACTACTATCATCATCTTCAAATGGCATCAGAAAACCGATAGATCAAAAATTGGACCACAGAGATAAGACCCATTAAATGAAAATGTATTAATATTCTAGACAATAACAGGTCATGAATGCTGTAAGAAGGGACTAACCCAACCTCAGGACTTAGTGGAACATAAACTACTTCAACTATGTCCTTGCAGTTTATGATGTTTTATACCACACTGAGTGCCTGGATATGAGTTATTTGTAGTGGATTGTTTCCAAGCTTGTATTTTGTATGATGCAGAATATGCATCCTTTCTGAAGCCTTTAAACAATTCTCCCTGATTCCCTGCATAAACAGTGATGTCCAACATCTCTCCCAGTCTTTCCACCCTCAAATAAACTGCACCAGCTACTGCAGGAGCACTCTCTGCACACTAAGGATTATAATTTTACAGCTTTATACAAATGCCTAACAATAATTATCACCCTGGCGTGAGCCCCTGCTACCGGTCTTAAGTGCTGTCTTACCTAGTCGAGTGCTCCTATGGCTTCCCAAGTGGCTGCAACATGGGAGGTGAGAGACTGCGGTAGCTCAGTCGGGGACTCTTGAGATGCTCCTGGTTGGCCAGCTCTAGGAGGGCCCAGCTGTAGACTGCAGCAACTCTGCAGCTGCCAGGGTAGTCTGGCCCAGCTGGGCTTCCGACACCAGGGCAGGCATTGGTTGAGATCCAGATATGCTGAGAGATAGCAATGTGTTCACATCCCATTGCACAACTGCCCCTGTTTTCGGGCTGCGGGTTTGTTTGCAATTCCATTGAGGGGTCTTCTAACTGAGGCAATAATCAATTTACTTTGGGTTAACATCTCCATTAAAATACTGGACAAAGAAATTGTGCATGAACCTGTTAAATGTATGTAAGCTAACAATCGCACATCATTTCAAGGCCATAGTAACGAGCTGCAAGATGTTTAATATAATCACATGCTGATTCTGTATGCTTGGCAAGCTAATAGCTAAAATGGTAGAGTGTGGAACAGAAGTAATCATTTGATATAAGTTGTCTTGTTCAGTTGCGTGCACGGTGGAGCCTGTTGAAATAGGCTAACATGTGTATTGTCAAGATTACTTCAATGGTGGCATATGGCCAGGTGTGGTGACTGAAAACCTGTTTGCTGTGTCTCAACAAACTCCTTTTGTTCGACCCCACAGTGTCCTCCACCCTTCTGAACCTTGAAACAAAAACTATTCATCACCCCATGCATTCTACCATCATTTATACATTTTTCATCTGTGAGCTGTGCATTCACACAAGTACTATCAGGCAAGGCCACCAGTAAAACATTTCTAACATCCAGAAATCCTGTAAACTCACCAAAAATGATCAAAGAATAGATATAGATTAGGTAGGCCTTTCGTTCTATTTTAGCACATACATCCAGGAAGACCGTGTCCGTTCCATTTCCCGCACTTCTGCTCTCACCCCTTCCTCTCGCTCCCAGAACCACAATAGGGTCCCCCTTGTCTTCACCTTCCACCCACCAGCCTCCACATTCAATGGATCACCCCTAACACCCACTCCCCTTCCCATGGCACCTTCCCCTGCAAGGGCAGGGGATGCAACACCTGCCCTTTTACCTCTTCCTTCCCACTGTCCAGGGCCCCAAACACTCCTTCCAGGTGAAACAGCGATTTACTTGTACTTATTTCAATTTAGTATACTGTTTTCAGTGCTCACAATGCGGTCTCCTCTACACTAGGGAGAACAAACGAAAATTGGGTGACTGCTTTGCGGAACACCTTCGTTCGGTCCGCAAGCGTGACCCTGAGCTTCCGATTGCCTGTCATTTTAATTCTCCGCTCCACTCCCACTCTGACCTCTCCATCCTAGGCCTCCTACACTGTTCCAATGAAACTCAACGTAAGCTTGAGGAACAGCACCTCATCTTTCTATTAGGCTTTTTACTGCCTTCCGGACTCAACATTGAGTTCAACAATTTCAGATCATAACCTCTGCCCCCATTGTTTTTTTTTGGATGGCAGCTGTTGCTGATGACTCTGATATTCCCATTTACACCTCCTCTAGACCCATCTTTTGTTTCTCTACTTGTCCCGTTACCACCCCCTTTTGCTTGCACCATCATCTCTTTTGCCTTCCACCGTATCACAGACCTTCCATTTTGTTCTTTCCTCCCCTCCCCACCTTCCCCTGCCTCTGTACTTGCTTAAAACCTGTTACATCTCTAACTTTTTCCAGTTCTGATGAAAGGCCATCAACCTGAGTATTTCCAGCATTTTCTGTTTTTAACCCAGAAAGACCCTACTGTCTCCCAGTACATTTTGGGGGTTTTATGCTAGATATTCTACATTTGGTTCAGTATTCCCCACCGCCTAGCCTTTGGCTCTCCATTTGCCATGATATCTCTATAGCCGTTGGTTTGCCCAACCATTACGTCACCTCCACCTTTGATGGCCTTTGCTTCAGCAAAACTTTTATTCTCTCCCATCCTGGCCATTCCCCATGGTATGGCCCCCATCTTCGCTCACTCAGTGCCAAAGGGTGCAGATTTAAGTGTATCTGGTACGCAACTGGTTTAGCCATTCATTAGCAGATCTAGCTGGACCACATCAAGCACTATGGGGTCTCACTCTCCTCTGCCAAAACCACCCATTAATTCAGGATTATCTTGGAGAGCAAAGATAACCCCCAGCTTTTTTTCTGCACTGCCACCCATCCCATTTCCTTAGCCCCTGTCCCCACCATCCTACCTCCACCAACAAGTGCGAGAAGCTCCTGGACTTCTTTGTCAGTATGATTGCGACCATCCATTTCAGCTGCCTCTGTTGCTTCCCCCCCTTCCCCTTGACCGCCAAGCCAAACCTCCATCGTGTTCTACCTTGTCCCCGTCTCTCTCTCTCTCATTCTCTCTCTCTAGTTTCTCTCCCATCTCCACTCATGCCGCCCATGAGACCCACCTCCTGCTCCCTTGACCACATTCCCACTAAACTCCTGACTACTCAACTTCCCTTCCTGGAGGGTGGATTTTTTTAAGGAGGGAGGTGATGATGGCAGTTTTGAAAGGGAGGGGGACAGTACCTGAGGGGAGAGAACCATTTACAATGTCAGCTAGCATTGGGGGCAGGTAACAACTCACCCTCCACATGCAGATCTAACTCTCATTGTGTAAAACAATTTACAGAAAGAAGCACCAGTGATCAAAAAATTATCTTTGGAATTCTCTGCCCCAAAGGGCTGTGGAAGCTGAATCGTTGAGCATATTCAAGGCTGAGATAGATAGATTTTTGGACTCATGGGGAATCAAGGGATATGGAGTTGAGGTCGAAGATCAGCCATGATCCTATTGAATGGCGGAGCAGGCTCGAGGGGCCATATGGCCTACTCCTGCTCCTAATTCTTATGTCCGTATGTCCTTATATCAGCAACTATAGTCATTCACACAATTTGCATCTTCGCCTTTACTGAACCATAAATTTATTTACAATGTGACTTTTTTCAGGACAGTAAGTGTATGATAGCCTACAGCAGTTCAAGTACATTCTGAACAAATTTTATGCTTTAACAAGAATTTTGTAATCTTTTGTAGACATTAATGATAATCGGATTTAGTATTATCTGTTAATGCAAAGTCCATTAAAAATAATACTCTTTTTATTTGTCTTTTGATTGCCATGGAAGAGAACTGTCTTTATATTGTGCATATCTCATTTATCAAATTTACTGAAGAAATTCTGAAGAAAATTTATGTAAATTAATGTGAGAATAGACATCCCAATATTAATTTAAATTCAATTTATTGTGTTTTGACAGGATCTCTTAGCTAGAATAAAATCCCATCTGTGCAGGATTAGAAAGCATTATGATATGCATGTGTCTTGAAAAATGACTGTTAGTATTCATGGCTTATTCTAGAAAATGAGAAAAGGCAGATAAAAATAAATAATTATTTAGTGGATTAGTGTACTGCCTGGTTTGGTACTGAGCCATATTAATCAAAAAGGTTCCAAGTTCGATCTCTGGTTTGGACTCAATTACTTGGTCTTAGCAGGGACACCACTGGCGGCTCTTCAATTAGCAGGCTAGGAAGGGGAAAAAATCAGCCAAGGTTCCTACTCCTGATCACTGTTCAATGATCCCCTGCTGGAAGAGCTTACATGTGGGTGTCTGGTTTGGACAGAATCACAAGCAGCTGCGATGCCCCCCATGCAGGAACAACATGCCAACACTCATCGTCTGGCCTCAAAGGTACCAAAGGGCTGAATTGTATTCCAGCACAAATCACTGCCTCCCAGAGAGAAAGGGAAGAAAGGATGAAAACCAACAAAGAGAGATGGAATAACTATACAAAAACTACATATTCCTGCTATCTTTGTAGGTCTACCATCATGAGTACATTATTGTTAGATTTAAGCTGCAATCTCATTTATCTAATTCAGCTTGTGTGCTTATTTACCTATCCTAGTGCTCCTATGAAATGTTTCCTCAGTGACTACAGCTTGGGAGGTGGAGGGCTGCTGAGCTTCCTTGAGAGCACTTCAGATGGCTGTGGTAGGTGACCTTGAGCATTTCTGGGCTTTGAGGGCCTGACTGCACACTGCAGTATCTCAGTGTGGCCGAGGCAGTGTGACCCAGCTCACTGTGTGACACTAACAAGGGCACTGGCAGAGTGGGTGGTGGGGCAGCGGGCATGTTATCGTCCTGAGCGATGACAGCAGGCGCCTCTCCCATGGAATCAAGGCCACTCTCCTGGGACGGCGCCTCAGCACTCCTGCGGCTCTGCGAGAGAACAGAGTGCAGGAGTGACGTGATGCTCTGGAAGCCCCTTGTCAACAGTGGCTCCCAAAGCCAAGATGGCAGCCAACTGAGCTGCCATGGCAGCTGTGAGAGCTGTCATGAGAGGCTCCAAGGGGCCTCACTGTCGTGTTGATGCAGCTAACTACTTGATCCATGCTGGACAGAATGATGTCCATGCTCTGGGCGAACCCTTGACACAAGTTGGAGCTGGACTCCACCATGCTCTGTAACATTGCGCACAAGCTCGCTGGCAGATGGCCCAGTGCATCTAGCATTTCCTGGTGTACGCCCATCAGCCTTCTTTGGTAGGCTGGGCCCTCGAAGTCAGTATCTGAGTCCTCTGCAGCAGAGCTAGTATGTGATTTCACACTCTGGCAAGCTGGCACCTGGTATGTCCAATCCACTTGCCCTAGCTCCTGCACACTTGTGCCTGGTGATTCCCCCCCCCCCCCCCCGCCCCTCTAGACTAGCCTCTTAAGTACATGTGGTGCCAATATCTGGAGCTTGCAAGGGTGAGATTGAGTGACGTTGGATTTTCAGGAAGGCTGGTCTCCTCTTCCTCCACTGACAGAGGTGCATCCACATTATTAACGCCTGAAATGATAAAGAGTGAGAAGGGTTAGCACCTGCAGTCTGTCATGAAGCGCGTAATAGAAGTAATAAGAGCAAAAGATGATAAGGTGTGAAGAAACACTGCACAATGTCTCCTCCAGTATTGCCAGTCACCACAGCTATGACCCTGCCCCGGCCTGTGATGTCCAGCATGGAGGACAAAAATGAGAAGTCACACAACACCAGGTTATAGTCCAACAGATTTATTTAAAATTACAAGCTTTCGGAGCTGTTGCCCCTTCGTCAGGTAAAGGTACAATGAGGCAACAGCTCCGAAAGCTCGTAATTTTAAATTAAACTGTTGGACTATAACCTGGTGTTGTGCGACTTCTCATTTTTGTCCACCCCAGTCCAACACCGGCATCTCCGCATCATGACCAGCATGGAGGAGGCTGGGCCTCCTCCGCTGGCTGTGTGTAACCTTCTTCTGCAAAGAAAATAGAGAATGTGCCTATTGTATTGGAATAGCAGGTATGCAATGTGTAAGATTTGAGGTATGGGGAAGTATGGGTTGCAATCATGGTGAGTGTGTGAGTATGAGAAGAAGGGAAGTGTAGTGAAGTGTGGTTAGGTGATTGTAGGAGAGTGAAGGGAAGTGGAGGAGTCCTCAACATTGACTCCGGACCCCATGAAGTCTCATGGCTTTAGGTCAAGTATGGACAAGGAAACCTCCTACTGATTACCACCTACCACCGTCCCTCAGCTGCTGAATCAGTACTCCTCCATGTTGAACACCACTTGGAAGAAGCACTGAGAGTAGCAAGGGCACAGAATGTACTCTGGGTGGGGGACTTCAATGTCCATCATCAAGAGTGGCTTGGCAGCACCACTACTAACTGAGCTGGCCGAGTTCTGAAGGACATAGCTGCCAGTCTGGGCCTGTGACAGGTGGTGAGAGAACCAACACGAGGGAAAACCTACTTGACCACGTCCTCACCAATCTACCTGTCGTAGATGCGTCTGTCCATGACAGTATTGGTAGCAGTGATCACCGCACAGTCATTGTGGAGACGAAGTCCCGTCTTCACACTGAGGACACCCTCCATTGTGTTGTGTGGCACGACCACCGTGCTAAATGGGATAGATTCAGAACAGATCTAGCAGCTCAAAACTGGGCATCCATGAGACGCTGTGGGCCATCAGCAGCAGCAGAATTGTATTCCACCACAATCTGTAACCTCATGGCCCGGCATATCCCTCACTCTACCATTACCATCAAGCCAGGGGACCAACCCTGGTTCAATAAGGAGTGTAAAAGAGCATGCTAGGAGCAGCACCAGGCGTACCTAAAAATGAGGTGCCAACCTGGGGAAGCTGCAACACAGGACCACATGCATGCTAAAAAGCGGAAGCAGCATGCCATAGACAGGGCTAAGCGATTCCACAATCAATGGATCAGATCAAAGCTCTGCAGTCCTGCCACATCCAGTCATGAATGGTGGTGGGCCATTAAACAACTAACGGGAGGAGGAGGCTCCATGAATATCCCCATCCTCAATGATGGTGGAGCCCAGCACGTGAGTGCAAAAGACAAGGCTGAAGCGTTTGCAACCATCTTGAGCCAGAAGTGCGAGTGGATGATTCATATCAGCCTACTCCTGAGGTCCCCACCATCACAGAAGCCAGTCTTCAGCCAATTCGATTCACTCCACGTGATATCAAGAAATGGCTCAGCGCACTGGATACAGCAAAGGCCCTGACAACATCCCGGCTATCGTGCGGAGGACTTGTGCTCCAGAACTAGCTGCGCCTCTAGCCAAGCTGTTCCAGTACAGCTACAACACTGGCATCTATCCGACAATGTGGAAAACTGCCCAGGTATGTCCTGTCCACAAAAAGCAGGACAAATCCAATCAGGCCAATTACCGCCCCACCAGTCTACTCTCAATCATCAGCAAAGTGATGGAAGGTGTCATCAACAGTGCTATCAAGCGGCACTTACTCACCAATAACCTGTTCACTGATGCCCAGTTTGGGTTCCGCCAAGACCACTCGGCTCTCGACCCCATTACAGCCTTGGTCCAAACATGGACAAAGGAGCTGAATTCCAGAGGCGAGAGTGACTGCCCTTGACATCAAGGCAGCATTTGACTGAGTGTGGCATCAAGGAGCCCAAGTAAAACTGAAGTCAATGGGAATCAGGGGGAAAACTCTCCACTGGCTGGAGTCATACCTAGCACAAAGGAAGATGGTTGTAGTGGTTGAAGGTCAATCATCACAGCCCCACCACATCGCTGTAGGAGTTCCCCAGGGCAGTGTCCTAGGCCCATCCATCTTCAGCTGCTTCATCAATGACCTTCCCTCCAACACAAGGTAAGAAATGGGGATGTTCGCTGATGACTGCACAGTGTTCAGCGCCATTCATAACTCCTCAGATAATGAAGCAGTCCATGCCCGCATGCAACAAGACTTGGATGACGTTCAGGCTTGGGCTGATAAGTGGCAGGTAACATTCGCGCCACACAAGTGCCAGGCAATGACTATCTTCAACAAGCGAGAGTCTAACCACCGCCCCTTGACATTCAACGGCATTACCATTGCTGAACCCCCCCACTATCAACATCCTGGGGGTCACCATTGACCAGAAACTTAACTGGACCAGCGTGGCAACAAGAGCAGGTCAGAAGCTAGGTATTCTGCAGCGAGTGTCTCACCTCCTGACTCCCCAAAGCCTTTCCACCATCTACAAGGCACCAGTAAGGAGTGTGATGGAATACTCTCCACTTGCCTGGATGAGTGCAGCTCCACAACACTCAAGAAGCTCGACACCATCCAGGACAAAGCAACCCACTTGATTGGCACCCCATCCACCACCTTAAACATTCACTTCCCTCCACCACTGGCGCACTGTCGCTGCAGTGTGTACCATCTACAAGATGCACTGCAGCAACTCGCCAAGGCTTCTTCGGCAGCACCTCCCAAACCCGTGACTTCCTCCATCTAGAAGGACAAGGGCAGCAGGCGCATGGGAACACCACCAGCTCCAAGTTCCCCTCCAAGTCACACACCATCCTGACTTGGAAATATATCGCCGTTCCTTCATCGTCGCTGGGTCAAAATCCTGGAACTCCCTCCCTAACAGCACTGTGGGATTACCTTCACCACACTGATTGCAGCGGTTCAAGAATGCAGCTCACCACCACCTTCTCAAGGGCAATTAGGGATGGGCAATAAATGCTGGCCTTGCCAGCAACGCCCACATCCCATAAACAAATTTTAAAAAAGCCATTTCTGTGCTGAGACATGTTTCCTTCCTTCTTCAGCCAGAGTGCACCTCCCCTTTAAGAGGTCCTGCCGACTTTAAGGATCGTCAGAGACGTCCGATATCCGACCCCCTCCCCCCAAACAGGCGTGCAGCCAATGAATAGTGCGGGTAGCGTTGGTTGGATGCCTGAATCATTCTCATCACGAGAATGAGCAGGCTGCATTAATATTATGTGCTGTCTGGGACAACAGGCACGTGCAGTGCACGCCCCACCCCCTCTGTGCACCCGTTTTTGAGCATGATCGAATTTCTTGGCCTGGAACTTTTTTCTTGGAACAATGTAGATTACAGGGCGATATGATAGAAGCGTTCAAAATGATGAAAGGTTGGGACAGGGTAGATAGCAGCAGACTATTTCCAATAGTTGAGTCAAGAATGAGGGGCCATAGATACAAGATTACATTTAAGAGATTTGGAGCAGCGGGCCGGAGAAACTTCTTTACACAGAAAATTGTGAGGTTATGGAATTTGCTTCCTGAAGGCATTAACTCATACTGTTCTGCAGAGCACTTTCACTAGTTTTCTGCATGGAATTACATGCTTGTGGTTTAACTTGTATTTGAAAAATAAATTTTTACAGATATAGGAACAGGGCTCCCCAGATGGCTCAGAGATGGCCCAGTGAGTAGCTGAGTTATGCAGACCAGGGAGGTTTTGGCTTTGATCTTCGGTTCCAGGTCTTGGTTTGTGCTGAGTTAGTTATTCTAAGCTGGAGTGCCAGTAGAGGTGATCCAATTGACACCAGCACCCTTTTTTGTGGAGGCCTGGAGGGGTAAATTGGCCAGGGCTCCTGCTCCTAATTGTTAGCCAGCGATTCCGAGCAGAGGTGCATTTGTACGGATATGGGGTGAGGATAGGATTGGTCTCAACTTTGAGGCTACTGTGCTTGAATAGAATGCCAATGCTTACTGTCAAGGCTCAGATATGAATAATGGCCATTATTCACTTAGTCACTCATTTAGTCATGGTAGATCTAATAGCTGAGCCTAAACCTGTCCTAACCCACTGAATGAGGTACAGGAATTGGGCGAGGTAAAGGAGGGTGCCCGATACCTGTGGAACTGCATCCTAGCAAGGAATCGGAACCTCCAGGAGAGGAGTGGAGAAAATTAGCAAGAAAATAGAAGTAAATAAATACATTTTATTAATATAGGTTCCCTCCCCTTCCCTTTCCTTGTAAAGTACTTGAATAATATTTTAGTATCTACACCAACAACAACTTGCATTTATATAGTGCCTTTAACGTAGTAAAACGTCCCAAGGCGCTTCACAAGAGCGTTATCAGATTAATCTAATTGGAGCATAATCTGATTGGAGAATGAGGATGAATGTGGGAGGGACTGAGATTGGGGCCTACTGTCCCCCTTGATCTCACTGAAAGGCACCTCTGGAATTTGGCAATTCTGAGAAATCACACAATGGGGCTTCTCACTGGTTCTTTGGGAGAGATATTCATGTTCTCTTGATCAAGCTAATGCTTTATGCATTATTTTTGCATCTCACATAGATGCAGCAGCGCAGAAACTGATGTATTTTAGCATTACTGATCAAATCCTCATGTGATTTTATGCCTGTTGTTCTGTGCAGTCTTTGAAAGTCAGTTTGATTAACTTTTCTATCTCAAGCGGGGCTGCTAGATAAAGGAGCAGAACTGAAGAGTAACGCTGGCCAGTCACCCAGTAATAATGAACTTGAAAAAACTTTGCATGTAATGTATCTGTGCAGGGGAGGGGATGACTCCTGCACATTCCTGTGGTTTTGGCACACATGAGTCTCTGAATGAATAAGATGTCTCAGAAATTAAAAGGAGAACATGTAGCGTGGTTTCAAGTATAATTTTTTTTAATCATATAGCGACCCCATTGAGTTTAGGAGCTTGGTGTTGCACTGTAATGTATACAGTATAGAAGCGCAGTAACTTGCTATCTTTCAAGATTGTTATGCTAAAATACGTATTACTTTTAAATTGCATAGATTACTTGTTAATATAAAACCCATTAAAAAAAGACCCATTATTTTGTTAGTCCGTTAAGACAATAGATGTATATCGGCACTTATCTGTACAAGTTGAGGATAAACAGGATGATTGAAGAATGACAATAAAGGACAGGTTATATTTGCAATCTTTCAGATTATTTTTACCTGTGCAGTATTGGGGCTCCACTTCCACGAGCACACTGATGACATCCAGCTTTACCTCTTCACCACCTCTTTCAATATTTACATTCTGAGCTTTTGATTAACTGAAAATAGTGTTTAAAACTAGCCTTGTAAGCCAGTGAATCCTCAACTCTTTTCAAAGTTGCTCCAACCTCCAAAGTGAATGGTATAAACAATGCTGATGAAGGGACATAAACAGCTCAAAAATGAAAAATCTGAAAAGTCTGGGAATACTTAGGAGGTCCATGAGCAGCCAAAAGGGGAAAAGACAAATTAACATTTTGAATGGTAAACTTTTGTGCAGTTCAAACTTTGTCTCAGAGAAATAAGATACAGAAAGATGTATTTGGTTACTTATAGAAAATATATTCTAGGCAGAGTTGTCCAGTTAATCCTCAATTTGAATAGATGAGTGTGTTCATTATTTTAGCACACTAACAAAAGAATGGATTCTTTTAATAGGCTGTACATTAATAACTAATCCTGGAAATAGAATAAGAATAAAGTTTACAAAAAATTGAAGTATTGAAAAATAGAATATGTGGGAAAAGGATAATAGAATTAGTAGAATAAAGAGAGTAATTTTTTAATAAAAAGTACTTTAACTGTTTAATTTAATAGTTTCAGCAGTGTCAGCTGTGGCTCAGTGGGTAGCACACTCACCTTTGAGTCAGAAGGTTGTGGGTTCAAGTCCCACTCCAGGGACTTGAGCACATAAAGCTAGGCTGACACTCCAGTGCAGTGCTAAGGGAGTGCTGCACTGTCGAAGGTGCCGTCTTTCGGATGAACCGTTAAACCGAGGCCCCGTCTGCTCTCTCAGGTGGACGTAAAAGATCCCATGGCACTATTTCGAAGAAGAGCAGGGGAGTTATCCCCGGTGTCCTGGCCAATATTTATCCCTCAATCAACATCACTAAAAACAGATTATGTGGTCATTATCACATTGCTTGTTTGTGTGCAAGTTGCCTGCCGCATTTCCTACATTACAACAGTGACTACACTTCAAAAAAGTACTTCATTGACTGTAAAGAGCTTTGGGACGTCCAATGGTCGTGAAAGGTGCTATATAAATGCAGGACTTTCTTCTTTTCTTTAGGGTTAATAATTACAGTAATAAAGTTACTTCTGACATTTAGGCAACTTTATTCCTGTAATATCAGCGTTTGTTTGAACATCATAGTGAATGAGTTGAAGACTTACAAAATCAGTTGGCCCAGGGAGACAATCATTTCCCTACACTTGCCAGCAGTCTAAGGATTAATATAGAAAATAATATAAACATGGAAGCCATTATTGCCATTCGGCCACTGCTTGTAACATTTAAGCTTGGAACTAACAGATTTGGCCCATGATTTTTGTAGGAACCTGGTACAGATTGTTCTTCCTTTCCCTTTTTAATTATCTTTGTACTGTTTTTTGCTTTTCCTCTAACACATCAACACAACATTGCCAATCCAAGAGGATAGACACGTGATTTCTCTGAAGCCTTTGCCAAAGTTTCTCTTTGTGCCTATGACAGAAACACACCATGTGGTGAACTACAGGCACAACTAGCTCCATGGTAAGACACATCAGAGCACCAACAAGCTCACCATCAGATAAAGATGAGAAAGTATCGAAAACATTTCTATGAATATGAAACTCAAAATTTTCCTTGGTCCCCAAAAACTGATTGAGTCAAAACTGCCCTACCAGAGGAGAAGCACATTAACATGCTGATGGATCTTGCTTCCACCCCCCATCCATGCACACGCTATTGCAGAGCTGTGCTAACAAGTTAAATACATTTAAACATTACACATTTGATCTTTATTTGCCACAGAAGCATCTTGGGATATGGAACCAAGGCGGGTAGATGGAGTTCAGATACAGATCAGCCAGGATCTAATTGAATGGCGGAACAAGCTCGAGGGGCTGAATGGCCTTCTCCTGTCCCTATGGGGGGAATTTTCCCAGCCCTGAGGAGGTGGGTATGAAGGCGGGACTGCCGGGAAAATGGCAGAAACTGGGAGCGGGTACCGACCCCGCTCCCAACCCACCTCCGTGCCATCTTCCCGGGAGGCGGGTCCCCGAGTCGCGCAGGGACCCGTCTCGTCGAGGCGGGAAGGGGAGTAGACCCAATTAACTGCCTGTTAACAGGTAGTTCACAGGCAGTTTTGAGGCTTTTCCCCATTTTACGCCTGCAATTGCGGGCTTCCTGACGGCTGCGAACCTCGCCAGGGTCAGCAAGTGGGTCTGCGGGGGTGAGAGAGATGTAGAGGTGAATGATGGGTGCAAGTGTGGACAGGTAAGTAGGAGGGGTGAGTGTAAACTGTTGGAAAACGATTCCTTACCTTTGCTTCTTTCTGCAGGCTTCAACCGTTGAGGATCCGGAGGTGCATCATCTCAATGGCAGACTGGCTGCTGCATTCTCAGATGCTGCAGCCATCTGCTTTCTGCTGAGGCGAGAGGTCTTGCTGAGCCTTTGTGCAAGGGCTCACCTTAGAACAGAGATTGTCAGTGTTTGACAGCTTTTCAAAGCTGTCATATGCTGACAATCCATCTGTCAAAAAATTTTCGACAGATGAAGCGTCATACGCTGATGTCATCTGTCACCAGCTTTCCCTTAATTGGCCGGTAGGGTGGGCTTAACAAGGCCAATCAAGGGAAAATAGCATGGGTTTGTCAGACGTCGCTGGGGGCGGGGCTAGAACCTGGAAGGCAGCAGTCCTGCCCCCAACTCGTCTTGGCTGGCAAAATCCAGCCCTATGTTTCTAATATTGAAGCTCAGTTTAGTTTTGCAGAGTATCTAACTCCGCTCTTATTAGTTGCAATTCACAGATGATGTTTTCATGGTTGTATCAGGAGAGTCAGTGCAGTCCTGTTCTGAACCAGATATTTGTCAGCTCCTTTTTAAATTAACTGATCAGCATAGGGTAACTGCGTTAGGTGGGAATCTGTTCCATATATCTACTGTAAGGAAAGCAATGTCATCTATTCCCTAGTCTTGCTTGAGGCTTGTGAATGTTGCACTTGTGTCCTATAGTCTTTAATCTACTCTAATGTCTCCAGGCAACAGCGACATGCTTCTTCGGAATGATCCCATAATCTCATGACTAGACTTTCCCCGTGCACCACAATTTCTTTCTTTGTATCGTTGACGTGATTTTTCGATGTGCTTCCTTTTAATCATTTTTTTATGACTGGCTTTTTCTTTCTTGCTGCTGTTTTCTGTTGTAGCTTTTCATCAGTGCAGTTGAGGTTTCATGTATTGATGCAAAAAACTCCAGCGTGATTAGGGAGTGAAGCTGCTGTTCTGATCATGCGTCAAACCTGGCAAGTGGTGGGATGGCTCCTTGAGAGGTGGCTTTCAAACAATTAACCCTCACACCAGCTGCATTGGTGTAAAAACAAACTTTAAAAAAGTTCATATCATTGAATTATAGAATTTTACAGATGGCGACCATTCGGCCCATCGTGCCTGTGCTGGCTCTTTGAAAGAGCTATCAAATTAGTCCCACTCCTCCGTTCTTTCCCCTAGCCCTGCTAATTTTTCCTTTCCAAATATTTATCCAATTCCCTTTTGAAAGTTACCACTGAGTTTTCTTCCACCACCCTTTCAGTTAGTGCATTCCAGATCATAACAACACCGACGTGTAAAATAATTCTCCTCATCTCCCCCTTTGGTTCTTTTGCCAATTATCTTAAATCTGTGTCCTCAGGTTATCGACCCTCCTGCCAGTGGAAATAGTTTCCCTCGTCTATTCTTTCAACACTGCGCAAATGCTTTATTTAAAAACTTTTTAGTGTCACTAATGATCTAACTGTGCTGTTGGCTAACTTTAAAAATGTAACAGGGTATTTGGAATTCCGATGAGCATAATGCTGCATAGGTGCGGAATTGCAGGGCCTTCCCTTCCTAATCCATGTTTTGTGCCTAGAGTGTTAAATTTAAACAGGCTGTTTGTGGGGATGGCTGGTCTGGGTCCCATCATTTCCTCACTCATTTTTGTATGGCTATGCCTAAGACTCAGATTTATAGTTGCACGGGCTGTCAAAATGTACAGTGTGTCATCTTTTCTCCGGGCCCTCGGGTAAGATTCAGTTGGCCCCACCTGCTGTTATGTAAAGGTCGCAGCCGTCAGTCTTCTACTCACAGTGAGCTTACTGGAATCGCTCGAGGTCAAAAATGGATTTACTGCACAATATGCTAGTGTGTGCTACGAAGCTGGTTAACACTGCTTCCAAACCTCGGAGCGCTGCAGGCAATAAGAAGTAGGCTAAAGGTGTTATAATTCGTCAAGGAAATCCATGACTGAGCATTCCCACATTAGGAGTCAGTTGACCTTATATCATCGACATTTTAAGTTTTAGCGCTTTATCTCCATATTCACGGTTCATATTATTCAAAATAAATGTCAATATGAGAATGACAAACCCACATAAATAGTCTACTAGCGCATGGCCAAAATAACACAGGGCATTTTCATTACAACTCACTCTTATTCCCATTTATGAAAGTTAGCTCACAAGAAAGGGCAATCAAGAGAAAAATCATGCATCAGAGTACGATGGGAAGAGGAAAGATGAAAATAAGTTCTTAATCATAATCAGACCTTTTACGTTGGTTGTACAAAGGGCAAGTATTCAAAGTTTCCGCAGAACATGGGCAGATGCAGTGAGTTGCTGATTTCAGGAGGTGCTGCAGCTGACTGCCCTGAACTGATTCCTGCTCATATCCTTAGCCTAGCTTGACTCCCACTGAATCTGAAGTGCATCAGGTACGGAATTATCTCTGAGTGCACAAATGCTGCTTTTGTAGCCACTGCGTGTGCATCATTGAACAAGTCAGAACAATCTCCGTATATATTGCAACCTATACATTGAGAATAGGAGTTTGTAGGAAATATATCAAATTGTTCTTTCTTCAAAACTACTGAATGAAGAGTAGGTGCTAGTTCATCGTCAGCTATCAATCATTCCAAACAGTAAGGAGCCTTATGAATATCCATTAATTGGAGTCGGATGACATAGTTACGACTCCCGTGCCATTTTCATCTCTGCCTGCTGGATTACTGCCAGTTCCTGGTCCGACCCACCAATCATGGGCAGTAGGAGTTGGGAGGTAGCCATTTTCAGCATCCATTAAATGGTTCATCATCTGCAATCAGGGAAAGTTGGTTGCAGGTTTGGCATACTATATTTAATGATAGTCACTTGTGGGTTTTGAGACGTAAAGGTGCTGCAACAATTTTGCCTGCTCATCAAAACTGGAGCTTCCTTTCCCTCCTGATGCTTCCATCCCACCCCTTTGAGATACTGGTGCAGGCCACTTGGAAACAGCTGGCCCACTGGGGCTCCCACTCCCAGATTGATGAGTTGCCTATAGGGAGAGTGTTTTGTGCTGGCAACCTGCCAAATTACAGTAATGTAAATGAGGCCTGGCCATGACAATAGTGCAGGCTCCATAAAGATTTCTTTGGGCGGGTGTAGCATATGCCCACACACCGCCTGCCCAATATGCGGTCAAACCTAAAATTGCCCCCTTTGTGTCCTGTTGAGAAAGACATTTTATGGGTTAACTTCAGGGGGAATCGTAGCTGCAGTTTGAAACCATACCCTACTGGACAGAAACCAGATAATGCTGGAAATACTCAGCAGGTCAGGCAGCATCTGTGGAGAGAGAAACAGAGTTAACATTTCAGGTCGAACGACCCTCATCAGAACTGGAAAAAGTTGGAGATGTAACAGGTTTTTAAGCAGGTTAGGGGCAGGGAAAGGGGGGAGGGGAGGAAAGAACAAAAGGGAAGGTCTGTGATAGGCTGGAAGGCAGGAGAGATTAAGAGACAGAAGAGATGATGGTGCAAGGCAAAAGGAGATGGTGATGGGACAAGTTAAGAAACAAAGGATGACTCTAGATGAAGTGTAAATGGCAATGGCAGAATGATTGACAGCTGCCATGTGAGAGAGAGAAAAAAAAATGAAAAAAAGACTCGACAGCCCAGTAGAGCAGAGGTAACATCAAGCACACATAGTGGTGCAAAGGACCTTGGTAAGTGTGCTCAGACAGAATTTTATTGCCTGAATCAATCACTGAGTACTTTGCAGTCTGAGCTTATCCAAAGTATACGAAAGTTTTCTGTTGTGAAGACTGGCCAGTTGACCTCTGTAGCCATCTGCTGTTCTATCAGCTCTTTAATTTTACAGTGCCTGCAACCTGCATCTGGCTTGCTTTAGAACAGTGGAAGCACTATGTTCTCTATGCCAGATGAGTGTGCACTTGGTGGTGACCCAGTAACATGTGTAGGTGCAGGTGCCTCAGCCTTTGTCCTACAGTAGTTCTTGTGGTTTGTGTGGCTGCTGCTGTAGTGTGATGTGCTGTCTGTGGTGAACTCCAGATGGTCCATGTTCATCCGTGGAGAGAACAGCACATGCAATATTAATAGTGCATCATATCATGTCCATGACCACATCAGCAATAAATTGGTCTTAATAAGCATAGACTGAAGAGAGCAATGACATCTGTGGTCGTGCAATTTAACTTTTCAATTGCTAGATACAAATATTTATTACTTAGCCATTATCATCTGTTATTACAACGACACAATTGGCAGACACTTACTACAGCCTGTAGAGTATGCATTTCAAAGTTCCCAGATTAAATATGCCTTACCTTCTCCATTCTTTGATTACCACTTTCAGTTGCTAGCCTGCACTCCTTCCTCCTCCTCTGGGTGCTGCCTTTTGCTTGTTTTTTTAAAAAAGCATCATTGAAATTTCTGGGCAACTCACACTATATGCATTTCACATACAACAAATTACCCTGAAGTATAGGGACTGTTGTTATGTGGGCCACATCTGAATGACAGCACCACCAATAACACAGCACTCTCTCAATACTGTACTGGAGTATCAGCCTAAATTATATATTCAAGTCACGGAGTGGAGCTTGAACCTACAACCTTCTGATTCAGAGACAAGAGTGCTACCAACAGAGCCAAGCTGATTCTCAAAGCCAGCAATAATTGGAGATGATGGCATTTAGAGGTTTTCAGCAACCACGAGATACAGACACAGCAACACTTTAAGCTATTTGTCCTCTTTATTGTCAAATGGTAAATTTTCCCCATTCCGGGGTTTCTAAAAGTGCACATTTTTGTATTCTCGCAGGTAATTTGTCACTGACCCTCTGATTCACCCAACTTTATGCGAGCAAGCTGCTTCTATTTCTAGAACATGCCACTTTATATTAATTAGCAGGATCCTAATGATTGCTATTAAGTGTTTTCCCCCTTCCCTAAGGGGAAAAACTCTGAGACAAAATGGGCTAGACATAAGTGAAATAAAAATCAGTCGTGCAAAAATAAATCAAATTAGATGTGGAGGCTGAACATGAGATGCACTGTGCATCAAGAAGTACCCAATAGTGCGAAAGACTTCCATAAACCCACTGGATACAGCACACCTATATTCCACTGTCCCTGGGGAGCATAAAAAAACCTTGTCTAATAAACTGGCTAATGTTAACAAGGCAACTTTTCCCATTGATTGATGTACATACAAGGGATATTAGCCAAATTGCTTTTTTACTAACAATGTTTGCCCCATTATCTTATAAAGAAAAGGAAAATTATTTGACATTTAGTACTTTGGCATATCTTCCATTTGGAATAAATTTATTGCTACATAAATCAACAATAAAGGCGAATAGCCTCACTGCCAAAAGTAATCAGACAGAAGTCATTAATCAGATGCAAGAGTCAAATGATCTGCAATCAGACAAAATAAGAAGACGCGTAAATGGTGCATTTGAAAAACCAATGGGAAAGAAAACTTTACATTTGACAGGTACACATTTTGTATTTATTTGCAAATTTGTTTCTTATAAGACTTTGTTCACAAAAGTATCTCCTTCATCAACTAAAATTCTGTAGGATTTCATTATCTACATTTGCAGGCATTCCATAAATCTAGGTACAAACTGCAAATACTGGAAATCTGTAATTGAAGCAGTGTTGGAAATATATGCCAGCTCAGTCAGCATCTGAAAAAGAGAGCTTGAGGATCTCACCCGAATCATTAACCTTACTTTCTAGGGTTTTAGATGCCTTCAGCATATTTCTAATTTATCCTGGCTTTTACTGTATAAATCTAGTATCATTTATATGTCAAAAAGAGACATTGCAATAGAAAAATATGACATGGTTCGTTCAGTTATGAGTGCTGCAATGTTACTTAATAAGTATCTAAAAGGGCTTGACAGCCAAAGCGCCAGTCTGGTGTCACTGAAAGAGCAGCTTAGCTGTGTGACTTACTGCAATACAGTGAGCAAGCTCCCTCAGCCTGGCTTTGGGAGCAATGCTACTGCACAGGACACAGTGGCGTGGGAGCAAGTCTATCTGTATCCACACATCGCAACGTCACTACTACATCGCCGACGTAAAGCCCCTCTAGGAAAAACGGGTGGGGCTATGGGCAAAGCAAGTCAGGTGATGCCAAAAAGGACTAACCCGTTCCCGCATCACTCATCTTCCCAGAAAGGGTGTACCCATTATTACAAATCCTTCACGTAATACATGGATAGTGAATCCAGGGTAAATTCCAGCATGTGGCCCTTTGGAAACAAGTGTTAGCATTTGTACTGACGCAGTGAATTGGCCACCATTGGCTCTCCATCTGAATTCAATCATTTGTTACAATTCACAGACACAGAGAATGTGCAATTGGAGGCTGACTTGGCAGCTATGCTGGGAGCTGAGTTGTTGCTCTTACACTTGAGGCAGTTACGTGTTGATTTTATCGAAGGATTGGCCATCACCCAAGAAAGCAGTCCCGACCTGGGGATAATAAGGAACACCCTCTTTTAAATTCCCAAGGTGATTTTCTTTTTTGCGCAACGTTTGACAATGTTGGACTGAGAGCGCAGTCATGTTGTCAGTGTTCATCACAACATAACGTGAGATGATGGGAGTGGTGAAATGCCTTAAAAATACAAAATATAGAACTGAATTCCTTGGCAGAACAGCATGTTGAGAAGTAATCATATACGAACTCCCAGCTTACACAAGTTCAAAACAGGAATTTCTAACATGCTAAGAGCTTTGCCTGGACATGTTTTACAGTTTTGGTTCTCGGAGTGTTAATGTCCCTATTTTTTTTTTTGTTTTATTAACCCTAAGGTTCTACCGTGTGAATTTGCACATTTTCTGCAATCTTCTACCTCTTTTGGTCTTACTGTTAATCTAGCTGATGTAACACCGAGCCATATTAAGACATCTGCAGAGAGTGTAATTCCAGGGCTACTATGTCTCAGCCACGCGCAGGCAAAAAAATTAATTCATAGGCATGTCTCTGTCTGAACTTGGAGATGCAGTCCTGGAGAGGAGAGAGGCTCCTTCCATAGAAATGCACAGAAACACAGAGAAGCTACAACACGGAAACGAGCCATTCTGCCCAGCCAGTCCATCTCGTCGTTTATCCTCCACGCAAGCAAATAGTTCTAATCGCATTTACCCACCCTGTTGCCATATGCCGACAACCTCTTTTCCTTTATCTAATTTTGAATGTTGACATAGTTTCTGCTATAGCCTCACGTTTCCATATATAAAGAGGTTCCTCCTGCCCTTTGTTCTATATCTTGTACATTTAATCTTCTATCCGAGGCCCTTCGTTCTTGGCCCCTCAACTACTGGAGACATTCTGCTTCTGTTTACCCTGTCCTATCCCTCCATAATTTTAAACACTTCGAATGAAAAAGGTTCCAATCTTGCAAGTCTTTCTTCGTATTTGTGTTTCCTCATAGCTGGCAGCATCCTAGTGAATCTGCATTGTACCCTCTCTAAAATCTCAATATCCTTCCGACAGCGTGGAGCCCAAAACTGCACGCAGTTCCCTAACTGAGGTCTTGTTAAGGTTTCATATAGGCTTATCATTACTTCTTGGCTTTTATGTTCTATACCTTTTAAGATTAAAGCTGGGCTCAGTGGGTGTCACTGGGAGTGGGAACACTGGGTCACCGATCCCCAGAGCCCGAATGAAGTCGGGAAAAGGTTCAATGACTTGAGCAAAAGTGCAAAGGTAAGCCAACACTTCTACATAAACAACAGGTTGAAGGACAGCGATGGATTGTAAGGCTATCTATGGCAAGTTGTATGTGGTGTAACTGTTAATGTTGCCATCATAATGTGATGCAAATATAGTGTGATAGTTGAAATTAGTGTGCAAATGGGATACAAATATTGCATTCACACATATGGGGAAAAAAGCCCCACTACAATTATAAATTTGTATTTTTAAAGAAAGCATGGACTGTCTGATAAAGACAGGTGAGTCACTGGAAATGGGCAGGGATGTGTTATATGAACAAGAAATACATGCTTTCACTGTTACTCACACCGAGGGCTGGATTTTCTCAGCCCTGAGGAGGCGGGTATGGAGGCAGAACTGCCGGGAAAGTTGCAGAATTTGGGGGCAGGTGTCAAACCCGCCCCCAACCCGCCTCCGTGCCCTCTTGCCAGGAGGCGGGAAGCTGTCCTGCCCCGGGTCCCGTCTCCTTGAAGGCAGGAAAGGATTAAAGCCTATTAACTGCCTGTTAACAGGTAGTTAACAGGCAGAAAATAGGATTATCCCCATTTTTCGTCCCGAAGTGTGGGCTTCCCGACCTGGGGGAACCCCGCCAGGGTGTAGGAGGTGAGCAGTGTGTCTACGGGGGTCGGAGGGTCTGAAAGTGCGATGTAGAGGTGAGTGATGGGTGCAGGTGTGGAGTGGTAAGTATGTGAGGTGAGTGTAAAGTGTTAGAAAATGTTAACGTACCTTTGTTTTGACCTACAGCCTTCATCCGCTGTGGAGCCGGAGTCCCCGACATCTCCATTGTAGAGATCACAGACTGGCTGTTGCATCCTCCGATCCAACAGCCAGCTGATTTCTGCAAAGTAGAAAGGTTTGATGAGTCCTGAACACAAGGGCTCATCAAACTACGCAGAATGTCAGTGTTTGACAGCTTCACAGATAACATTTCTTCTTTCAAAAATTCTTGACAGATGACACATCATACGTTGATGTGCTCTGTCTCTGACTTCCCCCTAATTGGCCTGCTGAGCCCGCCGGGCGGGCTTAACAAGGTCAATCAGGGGAAATTCCCGCAGGTTGGCCAGAAGCTGATGGAGGCGGGACTGAAACCCGGCAAGCAGCAGTCCCGCCTCCAAAAGCTTCCCAGTCAGAAAATCCAGCCCCCTGTGTTTGAAATGGAGTCATGAATGCCTATAATAAAGAAACAGAAAATGCTGGAAATACTCAACAGGTCAGCCAGCGTCTTTGGAGAGAGAAACAGAGTTAATGTTCAAGTCGTTGACCTTTATACACCGAGCCACATAAGGAGATATTAAGACAGGTGACCAAAAGCTTGGCCAAAGAGGTAGGTTTTAAGGAGCGTCTTAAAGGTGGAGAGAGAGGTAGAGAGATGGAGAGGTTTAGGGAGGTAATTCCAGAGCTTAGGGCCTAGGCAGCTGAAGGCACAGCCATCAATGGTGGAGCAATTAAAATCGGGGATGCACACGAGGCCAGAATTGGAGGAGTGCAGAGATCTCGGAGGGTTGTGGGGCTGGAGGAGATTACAGAGATGGGCAATGTGAGGCAAGACTGTGCGCAGGATTTGCTGGTTGGCTCTCAGGTCCTAGCACAAGTATCAGTGGAGCATAGTTTGCAGCAATGTCAGGATGCTCTGATTGTTAGAGCCTGTGTCTAACAATTGATGTGCAGCAAGTGGCACCTGCTGTGGCATGTGCTCTAGCAGTCTTAGTGTATGTGACTATAAGTGCACTGAGCCTCTGAGCTTTGGTACACACTACTCTTCCATTAGGGAAAGATCGTTTTTTATTGATCTGGAGGTAGTTGGTGCAAATGATTGCCAGAGTTATGAATCCATTTCTCCTGCTCATCCTGTCACTTGTGGTAATGCAAGAAGCACTTAATTTCGCTGTAATGCTCACCACCACGTTTGCCTATCCTGGTCCAACTCGAGTCAGCAGTAATAGTGCAGGGAAGAATTTATTGCACCGAACAGAAACTAACACCAATCAGCATTAAGGTCATTAATAATTCCTTAATTGGTATTATTACACGCTTTGCATTAACATACTGACAGTTTTTTTTTCACAGGGCGGGGCTAAAGCTATCAGCTTCGGCTGCTTGTGCTGTTTTCATTTTCTGCCTCTTTTATTACCAACCTCCATGGGCTCGAGCAGTGGAAAAAATACCTGGACATGTCTAACCATCCAGAAAATGCTTACTCCAGCTTCTTCGTTCCTTATGTGGCCATTTTAATCCTGTGTACAATACATTCCGTCCATGTAATGTAAAATAAGCACTGTAGTTAATGAGGCAGTGGTAAGCTTGTAGGCCTATTCAGTGTTGCTAATGACACTATTCCCAGAAGCCTAATCAAAGATTTGTACATCTAATTGCTGTCAAGTCAAGTCCAGCCACCTGCCATTTCTGTAGCACCTGAGCTCACACTTTGCTAGCTGCAGTTCTGCATGAATACACAACCATTTCATGTGGAAGGAAAATAAAATTGCTGGGCAACATCTAATAGCATCTAGTTTTGAGAAAAAAAATGATATAGCAGACTGCAACACAGGCACATAGGCCATGTTGCACTTTTTTTTTTAAATAGCTAGATTACCGCCACTTTAATTAGGATTGGAAATTATCAGGTACTGTAAAGCAATATACAAATATTGACAGAGTATCAAAGTTCTTCATGCTTTACTACTTTCTTTCGAATAGAAATTGATTGTGTTAAGATAATCAGGAATTTGTATAAATTAAGCAGAATTGATGTTACTTTAAAAGAACATAATTAAATATTTGCTGACAGACTCATTTCCACTGGGAAGATCGTAGAAACAAAAAGGGGATGATGCCCCTGGTTATGAGTGGAGGAGCACTTTTCAGCAATCCAGATGCTTTCTTTAGCAATTCATCCACCACCATGGGATTTGAGGGGAAATTTCTTCACCCAGAGGATGGTTGAGGTCTGGAACTCACTGCCTGAAAGGGTGGTGGAGGCAGAAACACTCACCACATTTAAAAAGTGCTTGGATGTGCACTTGAAGTGCCGTAACCTACAGGGCTACGGACCAAGAGCTGGAAAGTGGGATTAGGCTGGAGAGCTCTTTGTCGGTCGGCGCGGACACGATGGGCCTGAAATGGCTTCCTTCTATGCTGTAAATTTCTATGATTCTATCACCCTAAAATATATGCTAGCCGAAAGATCAAGCCAGCCAATGAGTTTCCAGTTGTAATAAATGACAGTTTGTAAGCACTTGTTCTATACAGTTTTTCCCCCTTTCACCCAGGTGGTAAACAGAGGTCAATGGTGTCAAGCCCAGATGGCATAAACCTCAATTCTCCACATTGGCTTTATAACTGCTTGTAAAATAATTGGCAAAATTACAGAGCATATTTTTAAGCACAAAAAGTAAAATGTCTGTCATTGAAGGGCAACCATGTGATTGGTTAATATTGGGAAAAAACCTCAGCAGTTTCCAAAGTTATTCAAAGCTCCTGAAGACTGTTGAGAGAGTATCGGTGACTGACAGTGTATCTTTAGACAGGAATGGCAAACAAGTGTTCCACTCCCGCTACCCACCAGAGTCGATCGATATATTGAAGGTGAGCATATTGTAGCTATTTGGACCCAACTGCTCCCTGACCTCTTTCCTTTGGCACACAGCGTGTCACTGCTATATATGCCTGAGGGAGACAAGAAAGAGTTGAGTCAAGAATACATTGAACGTTTAAAAATGCACCAACGTATTTTAAATACGACAACTAATAGTTTCAGAGCAATACTTTAATTATCCATTTCAATTTGTTATTGTGACTAAAAAGATAACTTGCATTGAAATCCTTACAACCGTCATATAGGAATGACAGCAGTGCCAGAGATAGGATTGTCCCAGATGTCACATGCCGTATTTGAGTCCAATAAACAGATCTGATTGATATGATAAGACATGGACTGCCTTCTCATTGATACAACCAGCAATCACATCTCCAAATGTGAGAGGCACGATGATTTTGCCATCCTTGATCTCCTTGACAATGTATTTTCCCTTCCATTCCATTTCTGAACATGAATGAGCTTGTCACTGTTGTTTTGCAGTTTTTGTCATCTGGCATGATCTCGTTGAACTCTTTTCCAAGTCTGAAGCTGATTTTGCTGCTTTAGAAGATGCTATGAATCTACATCACCACCCAATCTGTTCCTTACTGATGGCATTTGCTGGTTTGTTTAAATTTCCCATTCCTCGACTAAGGATATCAGCTTCCACTTACTTACCAAAGTTTTTAATTTCAGTGAGTTGCTCGGTCTGAAGACAGTAGAAATATGGAAACGGGTCAGAGATTGCACCCTGAGAATGGTGTTAACCTTGGAAATAATGCCCCTATTTACAGTGAAACTGCAAAGCCTGTCAAGAAATTGCATTTAATAAAAAAACCACAGCTACAGAGCAACGCACCAATGTGCCAAAGGGGAAAACCTTAATATGGGCTAAACCAAGGGTGACTCAAATATTCCACTTTGTGCAATATGAATCAAACCCCTCCTATAAATCTAGTGATTCGAGTTAATATTATGTTATTTTGTGAAACATGTTCTGTAACTTCAGATTATGCATTGTCCTATATCTCCACAGGTAATTCAGCCACATCGATGTGCTTAAAGTCTGAGCAACAGAAAAAGTTATTGTGATATCTGAGGAGGAGGAGGCGGAAGTATCTGTCCAGGGTGAAGACCCTCAAGCAGGTGAGGAAGATGTGAAACTTGAGGGCGTGCAATGAAATCCACCTTCTACAACATATGATTGACCAACCGTGCATGGAATTAGCGAATTTAGCCACAATGATATTCATAATCATATTCATAAAAATTATTCCAGATATAAGATCGTCAGGAATGTCTCCTGTGGGTATACCTACATTGGGATTGAAGCTCTTTTTTGAACATGAGAGTGTGAAAGAAGTAGTCACCATCATAAATCTGAGTCAGAAGGTTGTGGGTTCAAGTCCCACTCCAGGGACTTGAGCACATAAATCTAGGCTGACACTCCAGTGCAGTGCTGAGGGAGTGCTGCACTGTCGGAGGTGCCATCTTTCGGATGAGACATTAAACTGAGGCCCCGTCTGCTTTCTCAGGTGGACATAAAAGATCCCGTGGCACTACAGGAAACTCTCGTTTAAACGGCACCTAAATATCCGGAATTCTCTATTAACCGGCAAAATTCATACTCCAAAAACAACTCCTCAATAACCGGCAATGTTGCCGAGTCCGAGTCCGAGTCTCCCACGAACGCCGAGTTAGTCAGTGAGGGTAGTTCTCCAAAGTGCCACTACTCGGCTTCCTGGCGCTGTCGGAAGTCCGAACACCGCAATAACAGGAGTCTGATTCTCCCGCGCTGCCGGTAGTCTCTTCTGATCCGCCATTTTACTGTGTGTCTCCCGCGCTGCCGGTAGTCTCTTCCGATCCACCATTTTTCTATGTGTTTCTCCATCTTTATCGTGAATTATCTTCCCCATCTTGCATTATGGAATTCCCAAAAGTTGGTCCAAGCAAAAGGAAGAGAGTGGTGTTAACTTTAAAACAGAAAATCGAGATATGCCAACGACTAGAAAGGGGAGAGAAGCGTATCAACATTATGAATGAATTCAAAATCGGTTCGTCAACAATCTACGACATCAAATCGCAGAAGGATAAGCTGCTCAAGTTTTATTCAAGCTCGGAGACATCTAAGAGTGTAGAGAAACGGCGTACGCTTCGTAAGCCTAAGCTTGAAGAGCTGGATACCGTGCTTTGAGTGGTTTTCTCTTAAGCGTTCAGAGGGTGTTCCACTTTCCGGACCCATGCTAATCGAGAAAGCGAAGGATTTCTACGTAAGGATGGAGCTCACTGACAAGTGTGCTTTCTCCGAGGGATGGCTAACGTGCTTCAAGTTACGGTACGGGATACGACGACTCGATATTTCCGGGGAGAAGAAATCAGCTGATCACGACGCCGCAGAAGAATACTGCGATTATTTCAATCGGATTGTGCAGCAACATGATTTGTCGCCAGCACAGATATATAATGCCGACAAAACTGGCTTATTTTGGAGGTTTTTGCCAGAATCAACGCTTGCTGGGGCTAGTGAGGCTAATGCTTCAGGTTACAAGAAAAATAAAGATCGTGTAACCGTGCTAACATGTGCGAACACTGCTGGATCACACCGGGTTAAACTTCTTGTTATTGGGAAGTATAAAAATCCCCGTGCATTTAAAAATGTGAGGCACTTACCTGTTGAGTACAAAGATCAAAAAAATGCTTGGATGAATAAGGAAATCTTTTCGTATTGGTTCCATCATATTTTTGTTCCATCTGTGAGGGAACATTTCCGTAAAATAGGGAAACCTGAAGATAGCAAATGCATTTTATTGCTTGATAATTGTAGAGCCCATCTGCATGAATCCGAGTTGGTTTCGGGAAATATTTTCACCATTTATTTGCCACCAAATGTAACTTCTTTCATACAACCCACGGACCAGGGCGTTATCCAAAATCTGAAGTGTCATTACAAGAAAGACTTCCTACGTAAACTGATAAACCAAGATGACAATATTCACGCATTTCAGAAGGAATACAATCTTAAAGATGCCATCTATAATGTTGCATGTTCCTGGAACTTGGTGAAAGGTCACACTCTGAGGCAAGCCTGGCGCAAATTGTGGCCTTCTGTAATGTGTGCTGAAGGTTCTTCTTCAGAGGAGGAATTTCATGGGTTCAATGTTCGTCCCAAGAAGAGTACAATAATGGAAATGGCTGGCATGGTGAAAAATGTAGGCCCAGCAAACCCTCTACGTCACCTCAGTGAAAGTGATATCGAGCAGTGGGTTGATGCAGATAGAGAAGTTGCTGTTGTGCATATGCTAAGTGATGATGAAATAATTGAGAATGTTTTGAATCCAAAGAAAGAAAAGGAAAGTGAGATGGAAAGTGAAGAGGATGAGATTTCTGAAGAGAAGAAGATTTCTTGGGCTAAAGCTGCAGAAGGATTTGCTTCAATCCTCCAATTTGCTGAAAGGCAGCCTTGCTACTCTGCCCAAGAAGTTATGCACCTCCATATTCTGCATTCCACCTTTCTACAGAAAAGGCAAGAGTCCACTAAGCAAGCCGACATCCGCAACATGTTTAAGAAAGCTTCCAAAAGAGTTGAAGCAGCGGAAGTGCCTGAAGAATCTGTTGAAGTGCATGATCCTGATGACCCAGCTGGCATGGATATTCCTGATGAACCAGCTGACTTGGAATAAGTGTACAGTCAACTACAGTACTGTATACAGTCGTTTATAAGTTTTGTTTTACTGTTAAGTAATTAAAGAGTTATGGATTACCCTCAACTGGCAGTACTGTACTTAATCAAGCATCTTCCACCATCCATTTAACACAACATTCTGTAGGGGAGTACCCAATTACTGTATACTGCACATTTCTTGATTTTTTAATTTTTGTTTGTTAAAAATAGCCTCGGTAGATAACCCTCTCCGTCATCCGGAATTTTTATTCAACCGGCACCACCCCGGTCCCGTCGGTGCTGGATACCAAAGAGTTTCCTGTATTTGGAAGAAGAGCAGGTGAGTTATCCCCGGTGTCCTGGCCAATATTTATCCCTCAATCAACATCACAAAAACAGATTATCTGGTCATTATCACATTGCTGTTTGTGGGCTGCCGCGTTTCCCATATTCCAACAGTGACTCCACTTCAAAAGTACTTCATTGGCTGTAAAGCGCTTTGAGACATCCGGTGGTCGTGAAAGGCACTATATAAATGCAAGTCTTCCTTTCTTTTCTTTAAATCCCAATTTCTACATGCGTGGAATAAAGTTGATTGCATAGCGGTGAAACATTTTGTAACCCAGAGGATTCTGTTGTCACCATACTTCACGATAAACAAATCTGTAATATGTGAAATTTTGCAGCTGCTGTCAGCCTTTTAGTTTCAAAGGCTTAGAAATTGGCCTCCTTCACGCCTCTGGGGCGCTGAGCACTTACCGGGCGCGGCGAAAAGATCGACTCCCGCTATATTCGGCGGAAGGTTTGCGGCGGCGGTATGGCGTTGCGCCCCAATCTTCTTCGCCTGGAGATCGTGACGTCATCACCATGCGCATCGCCCCAGTAGCGCCCCGGACCCGAACTTCGGTTCCGCCCCCTGCAGCATCGTGGGGCGAAAACACCGGCAGCTGCAGGAGGCGTTCATCGGGAGGCCGGGTGCTTCGGAGGTGATACTTAAAGGTGAGGTGGCCGTGGCAAGTAAAAAAAAATCTGAAATGCTGTTTCTCTTTTTTTTTTCATTTTTCTTCGCCAGCGATCGATCAGCCTGGCTCTCTGCTGCAGTGATTCGGGCTGATCGGGCAGGATCGCGGCTGCCGTCGGGGACCAGGTAAGTTTTGCCCTTGCAGAGCCTGCAGTGATGGCCCTTCTCTTTAAGGGAGGGAAGGAGCCTTCCAACGCAGCAGCGCTGCACGGCCCATTGTGCAGCGCTGCTCACCTACCACCCCGCCTGCTGCCTGTTGCGCTCCAGGAAGGAAGTGGAGCGCTTGATTTAGAGAACCACTTCCTTCCTGGAGTGCAAGCCCCAAATTTTTTAAAAGTTGAAAAGCATTAGTGCCTCCCGCTAATTTTTTCAACTTTTAAAAATTAGCGCCCCAAATGGGGCGATATCGAATTTCTCCCCCCCAAATCTCAATGCTACAGTTTTACTAGAAAATATGATGCCGGGAGAGAGGAACACTGTCCAGCTGTATCAGAGGGAAAAAAGACTATATTCAATTTTTAAAAAGCCTTGGGGGAACAATTCAGTTGGTTGCGCCTCCCGTTAGCGCCTTAAGAGGGCGCTAATGGGGCGCAAAGCTTCTAGCGCCCAGGCGCGGCGATGTTTGCGCCGCTCGTGAAATTAACTAGACATTTTGCGGCAGCGCTAAACACTACCGCCATGATCTCCTGCGCCGGCAGATCGTGACGTCAGTCGAGTGCGCAACGCCCCGGTATCGCCCCGGAGCAGATATTGAGTGGTGCCCCCTGCCTTACCGTCTGACGCTAGCAACGACAGGTTGAGGGGAGCGAATTGCAGTCATGAAGGGACTGGGGGAGCGCGATTTAAAGGCGACCGCTTCCTGCCTTTTATCGTTGGTGCCATTTTTGAACCACGCATTCTGAGAGAGAGAAGAGAGACTTCTGGAGAGATTCAACGCTGTGTGAAGGAGTTTTGGGTACTGAGCAGCACTTTGCAGGTTCATTTTGATTTGCCATTCCTTGTATCAATTTAGAAGAGACTGTGGGGGCTGCACTCTAAGCTCTTTCCCTGGTACTCTCCATTGTTCTTTCCAGCAGATTTGATGTGCAGGTCACTCCAGGCAGAGATTCAAGGCTGCAATGAGCAGGATGTGGATGGAAAGCAAGATCAACCATCCCCTTTAAGAACTGGCCGGTGCCATTGTGTGTGTGTTCCATTGCTGACTGACATCACATGAGCTTCGCCAGTGCTCTGAGGTAGCGCCTCGCTCCTCGGCCTTTGCGCCTTAAGACAGGTGTAAAGCGCCTGATTTAGCGCTCCAATCACCTCCAGGGGTGATAAAAGTCAAGTTTGCAGTCGGTGGCGATAATTAGCGCCAGGCGCTAATCTTTGCGCCCGGCCGATAATTGCGCCCCAAATGGGGCGATACTGAATCTCTCCCCCCTTGTCTATAATCTTGGTAGGAGGTATGGAATATAACAAAGAAAGACCTTAATAGAGACTCAGAACAGTTTCTGGTTGGCCATTTTCTTTTGACACTTCAAAGAAAGCACAAAATGCCATGAGCAGTGGAAAGAGTTCACAGAGTGTGATCTGGAAGCATTTCTCAAGTACATTTTAGCCAGATGGCTTAGACTGTGTGAAAAGAGTCCAGAGAATTTTGAAATAGGGGCCAATATCTTGTGCTTATTTTAACTTAAAAGATAAAGTTGAAGCTGAATGAATTTTAAAAAAAAATTTGGTGAACATTCTAAGAACAAAAAAGGCAGTCGGCGAAAGAAGTTCTTTTCACTTTAAAGAGCAAAGAAAATGGATTCAAGATTCCGCTGTTCCACATTACTGCCTGTAAAATTCTGTCAGAGAAGGGACAGTAAGCTGGCAAGCACTGAATCGCCAGAGCAGACTTTGACAAATGACTTGCTGCTTGGAGTCAACTGGAAAGGTACAACAAAAAAGGCAGTGGCAATTAGAGACTGCGATCTTTATGTGATTGTAAACAGTGTACTAGACTTCAAAGAAGAAGAAAAAACCTCTCCTCCCCACTGCTCATTGTCCAGGCTTACATATGAAGAATGGTCACTTGGATGAAACACCAAAGAGTTGATGGTGACTGTGTGACCATATCCAGCGTTGGGCATCTCCATGTTGAGAAGAGGGGTATGGGGGCAAATTAGAGGGAAAGTTGGGAGGAAAGCTTGGTTTTTTATTGTATTGCAATCAGAAATGACCTGAAATGTAATATTGCAGTGTTATCAAGAAATGCCATTTTGGGTGATGCCACAGTTTTGAAGGGTTGAGGTTGGTCACTTTAGCGTGAAGGGATAATTACTAGTCCTAGCCCCTTTAGGGCTACCCCAGATCAGGCGTATTTCTCAGATGTTCACTTTCAGCTAAAGTTTGAGGTAGCCGAATCCTAAAGATGCTTAATCGGGTCTAAAGGTCTGGACTATCTCTCCCTAAAGGAAATGAACAACCTGAAAATGTTACCGTCCTCCAGATAGCACTTTTAATAAAGTTTAGCTAGACTGTAACGTTCCGGATATTACGAGGGTCCGGAAAACTCCCCCAGAACTCTGCAACTCCTCAGCAAAGAGTGTACAGAAATTGAGTTTGCGAGTTTGATACAGAAGTCTTATGTGAGACAATTCTAAAAATATATAGATTTATTAAAGAACCGACATGTAATTTACAGTTGGTGAGTCAATCGCAACATTAACAGTTCCAAAAAGAGAAAGCTTACAATTCTATTATCAGAGAACCTTACTCTCAAATCTTAACTTCGCTACAGTTTTACAGTTCTTAAAGTTCTATTTCAGGATATCCACCAAAATCAAATACCTTTGATCCCCGAGGTACAAAGAGTTGGAGACTTACAGAGCCGCCTCTGAAGCCGAGAATCGCTTTGCCCCTTTAAAGCGAGTCTGTTATCCCATTTGAGAGTTCAATATTTATACCCTTTTCCAGTGGTATTTCCTTTAAGGTTTTCTGCTGATGTAAGCTAATTATCTCTAGTCATTTTTCTGCTGACCCCTGCAATTCTTACAGTCACCTCAGCTGGTAGCATTACAGAATTATGTCTCTTCTCTAGGTGTTCTAAGTTTACCATAAAAAATGGTGTAACGGCAGGTATGTTTTACTTGATGTCATTTTTACGAAGGCAGATATTTGTGCTTCTTTACGAAGTGTAAATTAGAACACCTTGTACAGGGTGAACCATTGTTTGATTCCAAAAGGTTCAGACTGTCGGGAGCCTTTAACCTTCTGTTTCAATAAGGTTATTGATTCAGTGTCAACAACTATCTTATCTCTATAGCCAGAATGCTTTCACAGCTTTTTCATAGTAAGGTTTCTAGATTTCCAGACCCAGTTTGTCATGTTTTAATAAGGCCAGAATTCTTTCATAGAATGGTGTCTTTTTCTGAATAGGTTATATGGCTTATTCCTTCACAAGCGTACAGTCTGAATGTTACTCCTGCCAATTGAGTGCATCCTTTGAAAACATTATCAGGTAAATCGGTTAAGCTTTGAACACAGTGTAGTAGGTTGTATGTCTGTTTGTGTTGATATCCCTCCGACTTGCAACAGTTGAGGCATTTACTAAATTCCAATCCTGTTAGATTCAGCATATGTTGTGGGTTGGCCCAGTCACAGCAAGTACCAGGGCTGTCAAGTTTCTAATAAGAGTTTCAGTGAGGTTGCCGGACAGTGTCACTTAACTTTAGCATCGTCTCCTGACCTCTTCACACTCCATTTAATGTATCAACAAGTTCCTAAAATAACTATTTATCAGGAATGATATAATAAAATCACTTAATTTTATACATACACATAAAAATGTACAATACTATTCAAAAATCTAACACAAGGGTGCACTTTTAAGCAAACTACGTGTCACGTGTGGATTTAAAACTAATCATTGAGGTTTACAATATTTTCAATATGGTCATCAGACAGCTCATAAAAGCAACAATCACTTTGCACTTATATAATGAGCACGCTCAACATATGGGAAATCATAAACCCTTTTTTTCTTTTGGAACATTAACAAATAAGTGGTCTTTATGGCTCAATGTACAGACAGCAGTGACCTGGATGACATTAAAGCAGGAAATGCGAATGTCTGCCTCCATTTTTTTGTTCCACTCCAAAACTGAAATGAGCTGAATTGTCAACAGCCAGATATTCTCAAAATTCACCAATGCAGTCTATTGGGATTCTGCTTTGTTTTGGCTCCCACTCCTTGGGGTCAACTTTAACTTTTAGCTGGCCGACCGGCGGAGCGCGCAGGGAAGTGTTGCAATAGTGGAGCAGGCCCTTCAGCCAGTGAGAGGCTCCTGTAAAAGTGGTCGCGGGCGGGGCGTTGGCGTTAATGGGGTGGTAAGTCTACAGACTCCATTTTAAGGCCATTACGAACTTGTTAATGCTGATTTGGGCAAGTTAAAATCGACCCCCTTATGCCCACTTTGAAAAAAGATTTCATCAACATCTGGAATAATACTACAAACAAGCCTTAGTAATATCGCATCGCAAGTCCCTTCAAATCTCAGATTTTGAAAGTGTGACTGTATCTTCAAGCCTATACTGGAATGGGGTGGGGGGGCGGGGGAAGGAGAAAGAAGAACGTTACAATTTAATCGTGTGCCAATAATGTAATCCTGGTTGTTTCTCACTGTACAAGATTGCTCTTACGATATTGGTAATTTAAATGCAATGTGGAGATGGCTCAATGTATTTAAAAATATAGTTCTAGATTGTATTTAATTTTATGCATGAACTCAATCTGTGTATTATGATACTGTGGGAGTGATTTTCCCATTGGCAGGGAATAGTATCTCTGCTGGCTATTTTCCATCTGGCATCAGAATCAAAATGGGCTAACATCGGGTTTCTCCTCTCTCTGAGAATTACCAGTGACAAACATAGAGCATCCTGCCGAGGACGAGGGTAAAAAGTTGAAGTTAATTTTGTTTCTGCTGTCACACAAAACTCTCCTTCCTCAGTCTCATCAAACCTTATGGCAGTCTGGAATGCTCGGGGGAGACTTTCCTCTGCGATCCCACCCAAAATTAGACGCAAAATGGGATGGTGAAAACTACTGCCGCCCCACCATCCCCGGCTATGATTTCTTTCCCCCCACCCCTGCTGGGACTACCTGCTGCCCATTCCTTGCCTGCCCACTGCATGCAGATTGTGGTGGAGGGGGTTGGGTCCCGGAAGATTTTCCTTCTTTCTGACTGTGTTACTGCCACTTCCAAAGGCTACCATGGCGATGGTGGCAGTGGGCCTCGGGAAGTGGCAGTAACTCCCCTAAGGTGTCCTCGTGAAGGGAGAGGTCCTTGTAGCAGCCTCCTCTCCCTCCATTCTGTCACCAGTGACTTATCTGTTGAAGGTTCTGGTCTCTGCCAAGGCCTTCAGTGGTTCTTAGTTTCTGATCTTCAAGGAGCTTCTGTGTCTTAAGGTCGCTTATTGGATCTTCTGGTACTATAGTAGCATCTCTGCTGCAACACCGCCAGAGCTTCCTTCTTTGGATTGGCAGGCTCCTTCTTCATGGCTGGAATCCTGCTGGAAGCCTGCCGTGCATACTTAATGAGACCTGACCCAATGAAATAGGTCAGGGCTGGGGCAGGTACAGGGAGGCGGGTAGAAGTCCCACCTTGCCATCTTAATAGTGTAAGACTGTAGATGTACAGTCACTTTCCCCGTTATTTTCTCTCTCCTGTTCTGAAGGAAATGACTGACGTCTGGCTATAGTTTCTAAGGGCGCTGGCCTGCCTTGGATACCTATTCCAGTGGTCATTTTTCATATACGAATACAGACAGGAGAACTGGAGCTAATTGTAACATCCCTACCACCATCCTGCTAAGATAAGCTAACTCAGTACAGACTAGGTTTCTAACCTGTGGCCTTTCTGATGTGTGTGGCTGAGTACCACACCAGGCAGTGCATTTACCCATTGAGCTTGGCAAACTTCCACCCCCCCTGCCCCCAAATTTAAAAAGTTGCAAAGTAGCATACTTGCTGCACGTGCAAAATGACCATCCACCACTTCCTAAAATGCTCTTGGATAAAATGGTCAGCAGCCAACACCTTTGAACAGATGGACATATTTCTGTTCCCTCGTAGATTGCAGAACATGACTTTGGAACAGAGTGGATTTAGCACAGGTGAAAGTTTTGGCAAGATCTTCTAGCACTGTCACAGAATCCTTTGATAAATTTGACTAAATCAGGTGTAATTTTTGTGGTACCATAGTACAATTTCGGTCCATCCAGATGTGGGTAGCAGTTACATTAACAGCAGCAGAATGCAAGTCTTTGTTGAAAGAGTAGTGTGATCATTAACAAAGCACCTGCAACAAGTGCCTTCATCTCTAGCAGTTAAAAAGAGAGGTTGGGAAGCAGGGGGGCTCCATCTATGCTTGAATTGCTTAGACTTTCAGGGATTAAAATGGTACTTTCCATGAAAAAGTATGTGACAGGCTGTTATTTTCTTGTTTAAGGGAGAGGCGCAGGCAGGATGGGCTGAATGGCCTCCTTCTGTGCTGCAATATTTATCCCTCAACCAACATAACAAAAAACAGATTATCTGGTCATTATCACATTGCTGTTTGTGGGACCTTGCTGTGGGCAAATTGGCTGCCGCGTTTCCCACAATACAACAGTGACTCCACTTCAAAAAGTACTTCATTGACTGTAAAGTGCTTTGAGACGTCCGGTGGTCGTGAAAGGCGCTATATAAATTCAAGTCTTTCTTTTTCTTTAAGATTCTATGAAGAGATGTCAGTTTTAAAATTATACTAGGTGAAGATTAATGTACTAACACTCAACACATTTGTATTAAATTCTTTCAAGTACTGTTTTAATAGAGCTGTTAAACTATTAGTTAATGTGTGGGTTAGGTTGATTTGGCTATGATAAATTGACCCTTAGTGTTAGGGGGGATTAAATATGTGGGGTTATGGGGATAGGATGGGATATGTTAGGGGGAATTAAATACGTGGGGCTATGGGGGTAGGGTGGGATATGTGTACTGTGGGGATTAAAGCAGGGACAGGGTACTGGATTTGGATGATCAGCCATGATCGTATTGAATGGCGGAGCAGGCTCGACGGGCCGAATGGCCTACTCCTGCTCCTAGATTCTATGTTTCTATGTTTCTATGTAACAGGTTAGCGTCTCCATTAGAATAGTAGGCTCAGGGATCAAATCTGGATATGTTAAGTGTTTGAACGTTAATCTCCAAACAGTATAATTTCAAGGCTGTAATTTTCAAGTAAAATATGATGCTTTCAGACCAACATGAAAAGACTTGCCAAACACTTTTTGAAAATGGTGCTCTTTAAAAACCCTAAAGTATGGATCACGACAAAGTCTGCCACCAAACTTCCTGAAATGTTATAGAATTTGTAAACAGTGCCTCATGAGTCATCGACGTAATTGCCCCTGAAACAGACATTGTACGCAATGTCACTACACACGCAATCTGAGAAGATGAAATACAGATATGCCAGATAGGATCGCTTTGCAAAAATTAGAAAAGTCCGCACACACATTTGATTTATTTAACTCCTTGCAAGCTGCCGCTTATTTTTAGGAACTGAGAGATTCTAACAATTGGATTCATTTGTCTAATGTCTAAGGGGCCGATTTTCATCTCCATAATGGAAAAATGGACAGAGCCCAGTTTCCCCGGATTTCTGGATGGGGAAAAGAAGGATGTGCTTGGAACAAACCCTGATCTGGAGTCAGATTTCCAACTTCCCCATCCTATTTCCTCAATAGTCACTCTGCCCTGGATCTGTTGTGCTGCTTCCTGAAAGAGAGTAAAAGCTAAAGGTTGGGAGTTCCTCCTCTTGTTTAACTTCCTCCCTCTTCTTATGTGCAGTCTTCTCTTGCAGAAACAGTAAAAAGGATTCACTGAATGACATTGGCACATCATTATATCTCTGTTTACCTTGTGTACCAGGATGATGCAGAGATTTCATGAGCCATGGCTGCAGAGGATAGCCATTGCCTGGGAGCCACCTTTAGACTTGCCTTTCAGGGTCAAATATTGGTGATATAGTAGATAAGAACATAAGAATTAGGAGCAGAAGTAGGCCATACGGCCCATCGAGCCTGCTCTGCCTTTCAATAAGATCATGGCTGAACTTCGACGTCATTTCCACTTTCCTGCCTTATCCCCATATCCTTTGATTCCTCTAGAGTCCAAAAATCTATCTATCTCAGCCTTTAATATACTCAACGACTGAACATCCACAGCCCTTTGGGGCAGAGAATTCCAAAGATTCATAACCCTCTGAGTGAAGAAATTCCTCCTAATCTCAGTCTTAAATGGCTGACCCCTTATTCTGAGACTATGCCCCCTAGTTTTAGACTCTCCAGCCAGGGGAAACAACCTCTCAGCATCTACCCTGTCAATCCCCTTCAGAATCTTATATGTTTCAATGAGATCACCTCTCGTTCTTCTAAACTCCAGAGACTATAGGCTCAATCTCTCCTCATAGGACAACACTCTCATCTCAGGTAGACTGCCTTAAAATGAAGACATTGTGACAGTTGCCCTGACAAGGGAGGATTGATTTGCATATTGCGATGCTGATAGTTGCAAATACGTTGAATATTCAGAGAGTGGAAGCCTTTCCTATTGATTGGGACTGACATTTGTGAGGGAGCACGTATGGGGAAATCTATAACTCCCTGGATCTTTGACAAGTCTGCCACTCTAAAATTGCACAGCTCTCTCATCCTGCTGTCAGTTGTCCATGGGGAAGAATATGAACTGGGTGGCTCAAGCAAACAATGCATCTCTGACTTGCTTCAGACATCAATGCACGGCCAATCGGCAGATATTCGTGGCATGACAGCTTGAAATGATGTGAATGCATAAGCGTTGAGTGTAGTTGTGACTTTTAAAGACACTGGGAGTGTCGTGCCTGTGGTGCAGATGGGCTTTAGGTCATGCGACATGACTCCATCATTGCTCTCCTGCCAAACTGAGGCCTCCACAGGCACAGCTTCTTGAACAAGTGGAGGTACGTGTGCTTCTGTCCTTGTACTCTGATGTGGGGGTATTGCCGGGTGGGTGCAGATTTCCATGAACACAGCCTGACATGCCCGGTATCTCTCTATTTTTCCTCCTTGCCTCCCTTTTTTTTAAAAAAACAGCAATATAAGCCAATTCTTCTCTCAGAGGGTCGTGAATCTTTGGAATTCTCTACCCCAGAGAGCTGTGGAGGCGGAGTCATTGAATATATTCAAGGCTGAGATAGACAGATTTTTGAAAAACAGGGGAGTCGAGGGTTATGGGGATCGGGCAGGAAAGTGGAGTTGAGGCCAAGATCAGATCAGCCATGATCTTATTGAATGGCGGAGCAGACTCGAGGGGCCGAATGGCCTACTCCTGCTCCTATGTCTTATGTTCTTATGTTCTTGTTCCCAGTAGGCACAATGGCAGTAGAAGAAAGGCAGCACCGCAGCAATAGCCATGAAAGATTTTCAACCAGCTCAGTGATGACAGGGTGGAAATAAAAAGCAAATAGGATAAAAGCTTCAGCAGTTGCTAGAGAATGCCCTTGTCTCACTACTGGTCTCTTTCATTTTCATACGGAGCCCAGCATCTAGCAACCCCCGTCGCCTAGTTTATATGAATGGTTAAAGGAAAAGTGTGACATGTACAATTGCCTGAATACATGACCTCATTACTCATTCATTTTATATGCATCCGCCTACAAACGAGTCATCCAAGGCCCGGTTGTGAAATCGAACAGGGCGAAAAAAAGGGCAGAGATCCAGCGTTCCTGACCTGTGCCCAATTTCACGATCGGTTGTGTCCATTTTATGCCTGAAAAGCGGTTGTAACCAACAAAAACATTTACCCGATAGTGTCAGCTGCAGTATGTGCTTTCAGCTGTTCCAGGAACTCTGCTTGCTTCTTTTAATTTGTTCTCGGGAGTCTAGAACCAGGGGTCACAGTCTCAGAATAAGGGGTCGGCCATTTAGGACTGAGATGAGGAGAAATTTCTTCACTCAGAGGTTGGTGAATCTTTGGAATTCTCTACCCCAGAGGGCTGTGGAGGCTCAGTCGTTGAACATAAGAACAAAAGAACATAAGAAACAGGAGCAGGAGTAGGCCAATCGGCCCCTCGAGCCTGCTCCGCCATTTAATAAGATCATGGCTGATCCAATCTTGGCCTCAACACCACTTCCCCGCTCGCTCCCCATACCCCTTGACTCCCTTGTTGTTCAAATGTCTGTCAATCTCTGCCTTGAATATATTCAATGACTCCGCCTCCACAGCTCTCTGAGGTAGAGAATTCCAAAGATTCACGACCCTCTGAGAGAAGAAATTCCTTCTCATCTCCGTCTTAAATGGGCGACCCCTTATTCTGAAACTATGCCCCCTAGTTCTAGATACCCCCACTAGTATAGTTGAGTATATTCAAGACAGAGAATGATGGATTTTTGAATATTAAGGGAATCAAGGGATATGGGGATAGTTCAGGAAAGTGGACATGAGGTAGAAGATCAGCCATGATCTTATTGAATGGCGGAGCAGGCTCGAGGGGCCAAATGGCCTACTCCTGCTCCTATTTCTTATGTTCTTATGACATGGGTGATGCTGGCAAGCCGCTGAGAATCTTCGGAAAGGACGATGATTCCCCTCATAAGGTATAAGCGCAACCTTTTTGCTGCAATGCCACCTCAATTATTACGACAGCCACAAGAGCAGCTGAGTGGCATCACACATTAGTGCATTCAACAGGTAACCTAATTTACATCAAAGAATTCTGACAATGCCGAACCTAGTGGGACAAAAGAAACACATTCAAAAAAAAGAATTGGCAATGTACTCTGTACCTAATGGGGAAAGGAACGGCACACACAAGACAGGTTACAATTTCACACAGACACACTGAACTGCTACCTTGCGCTTGTACCAGCTGGTCTCATTAATTACGTTACCTGGACATTTAACTGCATGGGTAAAAATAAACAGAGCTGCAGAATACCCAGGGAGCTAATTTCATCCAGGCATGCCCAAACTGGTCTTTTCACTTCTGGGTGCCATAGGCCACACAGCCATACTCACTCCCGTGAGACAGTCGAGTCTGAAGCTGTTATTCAGCTGCTGGGGTGCAGCCAGTTTTCAGATCGGCTAATGATAGATGCAGTGTGTCTGGCAGAGAGCTGCTTTTCCAAGTATGTGAGACTAATCATGTCGCTTTTCAATAAACCGTGACATTCAAATTCACTACCCATTTAAAGGGGGGGGGGGGAATCCTTCAATCGTGAGAAGGAAAAGGAATGGTGTAGGCGCCAGCGTTTAATAAGTAAATGTGCTGTCGGTGATTTAATTGTTTCAGAGAGATGCAATCTGTCCAGGTTTGAAGGAAAAAAAGCAAGCTTCAGTTCTTTTGAATTATCCCCAGTAATATCTCAACCAGAATACAACCAGATGAATGCCTCCTGCTGGATGATCATTACGCAATATTCATTGTAAAGAGAATTTAAAGGTTATGTATGTGACTCACTCCATTAGATCAGTAGTGTAAATGTTATCATCTGCACCAATATTACTGCCCCAGATAAGAATTGAAATCTTAGGGTTGGGCACGTGTCCAGTTTTGGATGTCTGCAATGACAGTAACAAAAGTGCTTCAAAACACATTTGCAGCATTTCCTCACCATTTTACTCCCTTCCTCTCTTCTCCTAAACTGCCATGGATGCTAGCTTTCCTCCAGTAGCTTGCCCAGAGCGTTATTATTCATGGGTGAGTAGTGATTGTCAGCAGGCTATTTGACTGTGGAAGCATCCTGTTCCTGTTCTCACTCGACACCCACACATCTAGCAGGAGTCATTAGACAGCAATCAGCAGCAGAAGCTCTGCAGATGTTTCCCTCCCTATTCGAGGGGAACAAAGCTGATGATAGTATCTCCAACACCACCCTGATTGAAATCAGCTAACTCAGCACAGACATAGGATCGAACCCGAGAACCATATGGCTCAGCTACTCACTGGATAGATTTGCTTTAACCCCATAAGCTGTTGAAATCAAATAATCCGACTGACTATATCTTAACTCATTGATGGTAATCATTGGACAACAACATTGAAACATGTAAGATTCCGAGGGGGATTGATAGGGTAGATACTGAAAGGTTGTTTCCCCTGGCTGGAGTGTCTAGAACTAGGGGGCAAAGTCTCAGGATAAGGGGTCGGCCATTTAAGACTGAGATGAGGAGGGTTATGAATCTTTGGAATTCTCTACCCGAAAGGGCTGTGGATGCTCAATCGTTGAGTATATTCAAGGCTGAGATAGATAGATTTTTGGACTCTATGGGAATTAAGGGATATGGGGTTCGGGCGGGAAAGTGGAGTTGAGGTCGAAGATCAGCCATGATCTTATTTAATGGCGGAGCGGGCGCAAAGTCTACTCCTGCTCCTAATTCTTACGTTCTTATAATCACAAGTGAATTCCTGAGCAAGCCATAAATGAGGCCTTTGATGGCTGCATTAGTGCATTGTAATACTACTGATGGAGCTGATCAGAAAATGGTAGCTAGAGGGGAGAAAAATGTGCTCCCAATTTTTCGGAGCAAGGGGTGGCAACAGGTTGTAGAGGAGGCAATAGCCAGCTCTTCCGATGGTCCAATGGATAAAAACACCACCTGGTGTCGTACTAAGTATTGCAGACCAGAATGTCCTAAATTTCATTCCCTGGTCTATGCTGAGTTAATTGACCTCGGCCAAGGTGGTAGTTGGGCTGCTCCAATAGACCAGAGTGCCCCAGGGCTACAGAGTGGAAACACCAGCCTTTGCTTCTCGTTGACTGTTGCTGGGAAGTGTGTTTGCGTGGATGCTGGGTGAGGATAGTATCCGTCATGGCCGTGGTGGTGCCTGCAGTCAAATGGCCTCCCAACACTATCTAGACTCACACATGAAAAATAGTTACTGAGGTAGAATACTGGAGGTTCCCTAGAACCCATGGAACTGTACTCTAGCATGGGTTAGCATTTTCAGAAGAGGAGGGGAGAAAAGAGGAGGAAAATGGTAAAAGAAGTAAGCCAAAGCAATAGCCATGAGGTCTGCTGGATTTGGTCTGGGAATAAATTTCCCCAAACTCATGCAACAAGCCTGAGAGGAGATTACTTGGCAGCTGAACACAGTCTCCCACAATAAAACAGCCCGACACAAAATCACAAAATGCATCAATGATGTTGCTAAAACACAGAGGAAATGTTTGCATTTAACTCTTAAACTTCAGATGACAGCAGATGAACAGATGGTTGTCCAACTCTTCAGTTTGTAGAGGGTTGCAAAAGCTGAGGGAGCGCCTCCACTACTGACTCTGGTAAAAGCAACTGATAATAATATGTGACTCTTGGTAAAATATAATGCAAAACCATAAGGTTAGAATCTCTCAATAGGAAACTAGGCTAGTGCAAATACATATGTAATTTTTGATTTGATACGGTATATCCCTATTAATATGTATACAATTTCTTTATTCCTGATGTTGTTATGAAAGTGGTGTGACACATTCCTAATCTGATACTTTATTTCTCTCCACAGATGAGCATGCACCATCTGGAGTTGAAGCACAAACAACACAACAAACAACACGCTGTACCAAAGAGCAGGCGCTACTTTTGCAAGCACAAACACAGAGGTTGTGCCCCAGTGTTAAAACATTCCATGGTCCACCATTACAAGAGCGCAGAGCTATACAAAGGCTGTAAATGAAAGAGACCAGATTTCGGGTGGAGGCATTGCAGATGCGAAGTGCATTTGGAGGAAAAATGCAAAGATCAGTGGGAAGGTCATGAAGGTAACATTGTTGGAGCAGTTCAATACTGTGGGTCTGTTTCAAAATTTGGTGGATCAGAAGCTCCATCGTGCTGAGAAACTTTCTCTGCCCATCAACAAAATGGCTGCACGCCTGCTAATTATGGAGAAAATGCTACCTGGCATAATGGTTCTTTAGACGCCTCAGTGACTTTTTTTATTCGTTCCTGGGATGTGGGCGTCGTTGGCAAAGCCAGCATTTGTTGCCCATCCCTAATTGCCTTTGAGAAGGTGGTGGTGAGCTGCCTTCTTGAACCGCTGCAGTCCGTGTGGTGAAGGTACTCCCACAGTGCTGTTAGGGAGGGAGTTCCAGGATTTTGACCCAGCGACGATGAAGGAACGACGATATACTTCCAAGTCAGGATGGTGTGTGACTTGGAGGGGAACTTGGAGGTGGTGGTGTTCCCATGCGTCTGCTGCCCTTGTCCTTCTAAGTGGAAGAGGTCGCAGGTTTGGGAGGTGCTGCCGAAGAAGCCTTGGCGAGTTGCTGCAGTGCATCTTGTAGATGGTACACACTGCAGCCACGGTACGCCGGTGGTGGAGGGAGTGAATGTTTAAGGTGGTGGATGGGGTGCCAATCAAGCGGGCTGCTTTGTCCTGGATGGTGTCAAGCCTCTTGAGTGCTGTTGGAGCTGCACTCATCCAGGCATAGTTTTAACAACATAGAAGCAATTTAGTAAAATGTTAGAACTGTGGCTGTTCTTTGGCTCCATTTCTTAGTATCTCTAAAGCAAGGCTGTCCATTGTAAGAGAGAGAGATTACAGTCATCTATAAGGGAAGGCATTGCAGGGTTCTGAGCCAATTGAATATCCATCTGGAGCAACTGCAAAACACTATTTTATAAAGTTTGGTACATTGCAGTACACTGACAGGTTAGTGATCTGATTATGGTGATGGAGAGCCCTAATAAGATATTCTTGCACACCCTCTTAGAGAACGCTGAGACCTCTATGGAGATAATTCAAGGTACTTGTCCAGATGCTGAGACATCAGAGAGTGCTGCTGATTCCTCTACCATCCTTACATCTCAAGTATCCTATTTGGATTTGATTACATTCTCTAAAGGCGTTATATTACAGCCAAATCATAAGTTTCATAATCAGGAACACAAGGGAAGTTAGTGAAAAGTAACGTAAGTAACGGGATGAAACGTGAAAGAAAGAACTTGAATTTATATAGCACCCTATCACACTCTCGATTCCAAAGCATTCCACAATCAATGAATTACTTTTGCCGTGCAGTCACTGCTGTTATGTAGGCAAACACAGCAGCAGATTTGTGCACAGCAAGGTCCCACAAACAGCAAATGAACAATGAAACTATTTTGGGTGGTGAAGGTTGAGGAAGGAATATTGACCAGGGTGCCATGAGAACTCCCTGCACTTCTTAAAACAATGCCCTGGGATCTTTTATGTTCACCTGAACTGGTTTAGCCTCTCCTCCAAAAGCTAACACCTCCCACAGTACTGTGCTGATGAGTCAGCCTAGATCAGGGTGTCAAACTCAATTTACATGGGGGGACTGATTTGACATCATGGCACTTGGCGTGGGCCACATTCAGCAAAAGCTATTTGGACACACTGGGTTAGAAATTAGTATGCATTTTGCCTGCTTTTTGGAAATAAAGTGGGCGCAATGTATACCAATTTCTGGGCGCAAGGTCCTGCACCCAATCTGCGCTGGCGGCATGGCCACTACTGTATTGGTCCTCGCTGCTTTTAGGCATCCCTGGCGGCTGCCTGAAATCAGCGTTGGATTAATTTAAATATGCAAAGAAGGGGCCTGTAAATCTAGGTGGAGTATGCGCCGTGCAAGCTCCGACTAGTTTTTCCAGCTTTTCAGATGCCTAAACAGCTGCCCTTCAAAGGACGGCTGAAGGCTGCTGAAGAAATGGTCAGGAAAGTATGCCTCACCCAGCTCTACAACACTACTGCGGGCCACTGCTGGCCCATGCTCGGCCCCCCGCATATGCTTCTGTCAACTGTCCGGTGGAGCAGTAGGCCCAAATGTGATCCCCAGTGTTGGGCTGAGCTGCCTCCGGAGGTGCGACAGGTGCCGGTAGCTGGCTTCTGTTATTAAAATGAGGCCTGAGGCCCAATTTTGGACGAGCCTCGGGCCCCGGCTATGAACTCTGCGAGACCCCCAGCAAGGCGGCGAGAAGTGAGATGGAGGCGCCTCAGGTTGTTTGTGGGATTTGCTGCCCTGAGAGAGGAGCCAAGGCAGCGGGAGGCCAGCTTGCGGCTGTGGCTGCTGCCCTCCTCTCCCAGCCCGATGTGAACGGTGGCGCCTGAAGCTTGCGCTGTAAAATCAGGGCGCGCACTTCCTTGAGCGCAATAAGAATCCTCGATCTCCATCTCCTTGTTCCCATTGCACACCAGTGGAAAGAGTTTTTCACTATTTACCCAGGGTAAAGTCCCCAGGTTTCGCTCAGCCCTTTACTGGTTGCTCCTCTCTCAGCGCTGCTCCCACTCACCATGTTGCTGCTGCTGGTGTTGCTGCTCCCAGCTCTGCAGGAAATTCTGGACACCATGCCCACACAACCCCAATACATTCCCCAATTCTCTTCTGCAACTCCCCCTTACCCACCCAAGCTCCAATCTCCCAACCCCCATTCCCTAGTCCTCCTCTCTCCCTTGAGCCCCCCATCCCCAACCCCTATTTCCTAGTCACCCATTCTCCAACTGAGCCACTCTCCCCGACCCCCAGTCCCCTATCACCCTCTTATCCCTGTTCCAATCTCCCAACCCCTTCCTCCTCCCCATCCACCTTCTAGAAGACAGGAGAAATATGCATGTGAGTACATGCGAGATTACGGTATCTAGTACACACAATTGTTATGGACCCGTACTGCTCGATTGTACCACTAGATATTGGGCAATAAAGGTAAACTCATGATTGTATGGGATGTGGGAGCCTCTCACAAGAGAGACTATCTAGTGCAGACCTGATACCAAGTAGATATGAGGAATGAACAGTGGTATTTGTAAATTAGTTTACAGTTATTTAGTGTAATTATGCACAGCAATCAACTTGAGCTGGCACCATGACTGAAATGAGTAAACTGAAATTAAACAGTAAATGTGGTTGACTAGAAAGAGATTCTGTCCGCTGAAATGTTGAGTATTGAGATTGCCACAAAGCTCTCTTGCTAGTGGTGGCTTGGTACCTCAGACAAAAGTTGATGCAATCTCTCCTCACTCATAGTCTGGAGACAGGTCCATGCCTCATTGAGGATGAAGTGGATGCTCCTCAGAATGGTGTGGTCATGTAGCATGTAGCACACCACAAAGAATCTATACAATTTAGTTTACTCACACTGCAAGTCACCACTGCAGTGACCAAAAGACATGGAAAATCCATTTCCACAATGGACTATGTGCATTTGTTGTACCTACACACAGCTGACATTTGGGGGATGGTGTAATGACGTTATGAGTCAAAACATAGCTTTTCGGTCAGTTGTCCTGCTGAAATGTCGTCGCTCTTAATACCGCCCTCTCCAAACCACGCACGGAAGAATATGCGTGCAGCAGTACAACAGCGACGCCGCTTCTTAAAGGGACACTCACAACTTTCAGGTAAGTTTTGATTTTTGCTTTTGGACTGTTTTGTTTAACATTTTATTGGAGTAATGGCTTGGTGCAATACATTTAAAAAGTTGTTAAAATGTGCAGGGAGTGCTGCTGGACATTTGCAAAGCTTTGGCTGTTGGGGGCGACACGACTGGCATTGACCACCTCGGCGATCTGGTCCCGCATCCTTCTTTCTGGAGGGCCCCCTGTGGGTAGAGGACTTCTCTTTCAGTGTTCACCCCCTGCACAAAGCTGGCGTACTGTGTCTGAGAACCTGGGTACCCATTCCCTGGCCTGTTGAACCATTTGTGTTAGTGCTGAAGCACTTTTAGCATTTTTTATGTGCAGAAGGCAGCTCAGCTTTAAGAGCTGCAGACTGCCTAGTGCTGATGGATTTTAATTTTTTTTATGTGCAGAAGGCAGTTCAGCTTTAAGAGCTGCAGACTGCCTTGACGAGGAACAGGCTAGCTTTAATTAAAGTCCAGCGACGCAAACTTCGGACCCCTGCTGAGCGCACAGCCAGCCAATAGGGCTGTGCACTCTTATCCTGTTAATTAGCAGGCAGCACCAAACTGACGTGCTGCCTGCGCTTTCAGAACGAGCGCGGGCAGGTCTCGCATCACAGTGCCTGCGTCTGTTTTTTCACGCTATCGAATTTCACCCCCTAAGAGTCCTCCAGATTTGGAGCCAAGCTTTCACATAATTCATTCACTGCCTGCCTTTTCAGCTTAGACACCTTAATGAACTGCTCCTTAGATAGAGGCCAAGTATTTCCAATGTGATTTGCATGAGAAGATGGCCTTCACTTTGCTGAGCTCCAAAAATGGCTGTGTGCTTACATCGGAAAAGCTTTCTTGTTTTAAATCCAGGGTATTAATGGATGAAAAGTTTGTCGGATCTCACTGAAGCTGCTAAAGGTCACAGTTAAAATAAATGGGCAGCCTGCAATCTAGACCTCAATTACAGAAATGTCTAACGTTTCTTAAGATTGACTGAAGTTTATTTTGACTAATCTAACCTCTGTGAGAAGAAGCAACCCCATATTAAACTTTGAAGTTGATGACCAATTCAATATTCTTTTTCTATTATCAAAAGTGTTCAATCACTTTTCACTCAATCTGAAACTATTCTCCATGTGCATATTATGTGAATTATTGTAACTGTTCAGGCTTTAAATACTGTGCGTTATATCTTGGATAAGATACAGGTTAGAATTGTCTTACAATGAAGTAACATACTGAAAGGTTCAATACTGCACAATTTAAGCAATTTACAAATCTGTCAGATATACCTTTTTATTTTTCTTGATTTGTATCAGACTGTGTTATCTTTATAATATATTCCGTGTTCAGGAACTTACAGTATTTGGTAGCTTACCAATAAATTAATTGACTAAGATTACATAACTTAAATTATTGTGATACTTTAGTTGAATGGAGGACTAAATCAGGTGATCCAAACTGAAGCAACGTTCTGTCACTGGATTTGTCTTGCAATAATATTGAATTTTACTTCATAAAATATACAGGGAATTAGCATACTCTATATCTATGCTTGCAAGCAACGTGCATGTTTTACTGAGAATAGCTACACAATGGCTGCATGATGTATATATAATACAATAATCATTTATTCCAATACAAATAATTTCAGTGGCCATGTGCTCCCCCCAAAATTATGATTTTCTTCAAAAATCAACATTAAGTTAATGTTCAATATACGTCAGTGTGGTGATCTAGTCTCTGGATTAGGATAACATGCTTGAAGTTCAGAAATTCCTGTTTATCAAATAAATCAAGTTTACGACCTAGCAGCAGGTGCTGCCTCATCTTGTCTTACCTGCACCTAATTAGCATTGCAGCAATTCCACTACTCAGCCCTGGTTGCTCACTGAGCACAGCACTGGGAATACCACTGCAAGCCTCAAGTGGCTAATCCTGAACGAAAGGACTAGCCTACATTTTCAAGGCTTGCTTGGTCCACTCCTATGTGAGTTGCTCTGGAAGACAGATGAGACGATTTATCGTAGCAACATTGATAAATATATTGAGTAGGATATGAAATAATTTACAGCTGTTTCAAAAGCAAAATGGAGTCTGGGCACACCAACAATACGCTAGCATGGTTAAAAGAAATTTCATTATACCGAGGATTGTTGGCGCATGGAATGTTTTGCCGCAGGGAAAATTAGATAAATATTTGAAACAGAGGAAGATTCAGGACTATGACATGAGAGCATGCAACAGGATTAGTTTTACATTGCTTTAGCAAAGAGACAGCACAGGTACGATGGGCTGCATGGCCTACTTCTGCCCTGTAAACCTTAGTTCTATGGTTTTCATTTCCCTTTCTTTTGGTTTTCTTTCTGTTGTAAATCATCGAAATGCTTTGCCACAGGGAGTGCTTGAGGCAGAGACCGTTGCATCTTTTAAGGAAAAATTGGATAAATATTTGAAGCAAAGGAAGAAACAGGGCGAGGCAGCGAGATTAGTTTCCGATTCTCTAGCAAAGAGATGGCACAAACACAACGGAACCAATAGTCTGCTTCTGTGCTGTAAGGGTCAGTGGTTCTAACGTGCCTAACAACAGCCATTAACTGATCATGTGATCTTTTCTTCCTGTTACAGCTATGCCACAATCCCAGGAGCAGCAAGTCGGGTGCTCTTCATCAACAAGCCTCGCCACAGCACTCAGCGTAATCTTTGTTGAAAGCAGTCAACAGGTACTTCAGAATGTTTTACAGGTTTTGGGGAGGACGAATTTCAGGGTGAGCCGCTTTGTATGGATGTTGAAGGGACAGGGACGGAAGCTGAAGAAGGACTGGTTCCTGCAAAGCAGAGGCATTAAACATCATTGTCACCATTAATTCACTTTGTGATTTTGATCTCACAGCTATGGAATGGAGGATGTTTCTTGACCATGAACAAGTGCACCAGCCATTTGTCTCCTTGAAAACTTGGTTCAGAATGATTTCAGACTCTACTGTTCACTTGAGCACTGTCTTGAAGCAAGCGTTCTCTGCTCTACAGATTGCCATTGAGTAGTATACAGCATCATGGGGCATCGGCAGGGGAGATTTTAGCCAAGTAGATGGCAAGTACATTTGGAATACTTCTCAGTAATGTTGATGTTAAAGTATTGAGACAGATTTTAGAGAGTTACTGGTGAGGGTTTCAGAGACCTCAGGACAGTGCAACGCTCTGTGCTCAAAGAGAAGGGTTTGGCCTCCAGCAGGGCCATGTGACCAGAAGGAAAGGAGCAGGTGGTTGGCTCTCAATTTACTACTCGTCACTTTTCTGCTGCAGGCTCCAGTCATGTGATGGGACAGACTGTTCCAGGCAGTATCATGGGGTCTGTCATACTTTTGAGGTCAGGGGGCAGCTGTATCATAAGTAGAGCTGCATCACACTTCTCAGGAAGTTTTCACAACTATTCCTTCTAGTAATGTGTCACATTGGAGTGTGAGAGTAGAAATACCATGGCAGATGAATTTATGCACCACAAAGGGTAGGCACAGAGAGGTGCGCCTCACTAAACACACACTGTACCTTCACTATTATTTTCAATAAATACACAGTACAGCATCTTAAAATTTCCGGTCATGGTGTACCAAAAAGGCTGTTGTGCCATGTTAATAAAAACAAAAGTCCAATTAAACATAGAGGCAGGCCTCAAGCAGACAACTGCTCAGTCAGAGCCTGTTTCACACAGTGACTGATGCACTGCGGCGAGCTCCTCGTCATTCTCTGCTACCTCCTCATCCTCCTCCTGTGCCATACCTTGCTGCTACTGATCTTAGGCAAACATATATGTGCCACTTTCCATAGCTATGTTGAGCAACATGCAGCACACCACTGCCATTTTGTCAGTTCTCTTCAGGGCATATTGTAGAGCACCTTTGGTACAGCCCAAACATCGGGGAAAATTGTCTCGCGCTCCCTTTGGGGCGATAACTTCACCGGGGCGCTACTTTTAGTAGCTACTGGAAGCGCTCCCCCTCCCTCTTGGGGCGCTCCCATTGAATATCGCGGCGTTACGTGCAGCAGCGCCAAGCTCGTCGGCACATAGCGCCGCTGTACTGCAGGCCTCCCTCCCCTGATTAAAGGGGAGGGGCCCAGCGCTGTGCGCACCAGGGCCCTGCTGGATCACCGGGGAGCGGGGTGACGGCAACAGACCCCGGCACTCAAGAGGAGTGCCGGACTCACCGATCGCGGCCGGCACCCCGCAGGAGGAGGCCAGAGGGGGCAGGTGCTGGCAGCCGGCCCAAAAAATATGGCCGCCCGGCACCTGCCCTTTGATTATCGCCGCCTCGGCCGTAAGAATGCCACCCTGACCCTGTCGGGCATAGCGTCCGGTGGTAGGTCAGGGGCCGCGAGCCAAGTTTGCGGCTGGGGCACGAGCGGGCCACTGCGCATGATGATGATGTCATCGCCGGAGGCGCAGCGCCGCGGGGCGTTAACGGGATGTGCAAAGCAACCAAATTTTTCCCCCTTTGAGTGAGTGCACTAAATGCCTTCTCAATCAAATGTGGTTATTGTATGTTCTTTGCTGGGATGGTGGTGGTGGGGGGGGGGGGCGGCAGGCGATACAGAGGTTGTGCATTGGTGTCATCAGCAACATTTTAAGCAAGTTACCTATACTTCTGAGGAGCTACCCATGCAATTTGTCTTCAATTCAAAATAAATAGGCAAGGACTTGAGTCCCTTAAACAATTGTGCCATAATTTGTGCCATAGGCACTCCTGGAAACTGTGCATTCATATGCATGATAATTTACTGCAGCTTGCAGACCATTTGTACTTTCATCTGGTCATTATCACATTGCTATCTGTGGGACCTTGCTGTGTGCTGATTGGCTGCCGTGTTTCCTACATTGGCTGTAATGCTTTGAGACTTCCTGAGGTCGTGAAAGACGCTATATAAATGCAAGTCTTTTTCAGCGATTTTTCCGTTGTTTGGCACCATGAGTTGTTTTACAGATGTTTGAATGGCCACATGGGTGCAGTCAGGGGTGCCCTATAACCTTGGGATGCCATGTCTTTTGAAAATGGTTAGCCTCTCCTGCTGCTGCCGCTACATGCTGATGCTGATTTTTTTTCCTCAATACATACCAGCACCTAATACTGAGCATCTGTGACCCAGATGGTACAGTGATGAAATGCAAACTGAGAGATCCCTTGCAAGGTGTCAGCCTTGGTTGGTGGTGACACTCTCGCCTCTGAGTCAGGAAGTCATGGATTCAAGCCTCACTCTAGAGACTTGAGCACATAATCCAGGCTGGCACACCAGTACTGAGGGAGAGCTGCACTCATGGAGATGCCATCTGTCGAATGAGATGTTAAATCGATGTACCGTCTGCCCTCTTTGGTGGACGTAAAAGACTCCATGGCACTATTTGAAGAAGAGCAGGGGAGTTCTCCTAGTGTCTTGGCCAATATTTATCCCTCAGCCAATACCACTAAAAGAAAATTAGCTGGTTATCTATCTCATTGCTGTTTGTGGGATCTTGCTTTGTGCACATTGTCTGCTGTGATTCCCTACATTACAACAGTGACTGCACTTCCAAAAGGTACTTGATTGGCTGCGAAAAGCTTCACAATGTCCTGAGGTCATAAAAGGTGCTGTATAAATGCAATTCTTTCTTTCTTTTTCTGCTATTGCCTAGAAGGAGTCTGTGGTAAAGAAAGTTGAATGCCATTGTTACTTCTACTATGACTGGCAGTAGATACAGATGTTGCTCCTTCATTGCAGGAGATGGCACAATTCATCTATGGATTCCTTGGTGAGCTATGTCCTTCTCACACATAGGGAGCAAAATTCAACTTTGGCGCAGGGTGCAGAATGGGTGATAGTGAATCGGCCGCCCGTTATGCACCCTACCCGATTGAAGTCAATGGAAAGGAAAATCCAGCGGTGGCCAATCCGCTACTGCCCATTTTGTACCCATCCAAAATTGAATGTTACCCCATAGTTCCTTGTTGAGTCCGAGGAAGCTCTGCTGCCCACAATAGACATGCTGCCTGGAGTAGTAATGGATCCTGGTGGTCACCCCGGCTATTGCATTGGACCACCCTGGCCCATCTCTGCTGTTTGTTCTCCTCCTCCAATATGGGCAGAAAAATAAGCCTTGTTGCAACACACATACTCTTTCGGGGACTGAAACAGTTGAATCATTCTTTACAATGTCTCCTGCTCTACGCCATGCTGAGTCTTTACTCACTCTTCCCATTGTTTGAATGTCACCTTCACTGTAGATATAACCAACGCAACGTAAGCTAGAATACAAGCATGTGCAAAGTTGCAAGCTCACCTTCAGCTGCCACTTAACAAGTCAACAAAATGCTAATACTGGGCCTGTGCATTAATGTGAGCTAAACTGGGAGACATTTTAGGATGTTGGCAAAAATGACTCAAGGTTCTGTTAATGGTAACACCACATTACTGCGTGTTAATGTGCACACTGGGTGCAGTTAGTTCTAACAAGCAGAAGGGTAGGTCTCATGAATTTGCGCTCCCATTGTGCTGTAGGAGCACATATCAGCAATTTGGGTGCGGAGTTAAATAGAAAACGCAGGACTTTCTGTTCATTAAACTTAACGGACAGAAAATCCTGCGGACCACACTGACCTCTCCAAGCGAATTCCTGAAATGCTAGGCTCCATGTTGGGGGTATGAATTTGTAAAATCTCCCCAAGAATAATGTTACCTCCAATGCCGACGATTTTACTTGGCTTGAGGTGTCTTTTTGCGCTGGCAATGAAGGGCAGTGTTGATGACAAGTGGCACTTATACAGTGCTGGTTGTTAGAGCCAGAAATGGGTTGTTGCTAAGGCGCATTGCTGTGGACCCAAATAAACCTGGTTACTATTGCATTCAATCCTTGCGATTTGGTGGTTCACAGCCATGTTCATGGCATGAAATATAAATTGTTGCTTTTACTTGATATTTATCAGCAAGTAAAATGTGCCAAAATATTTTCAAATGTGTGCTGTTGTATAAATTAAACAATGTATTTTCATGAATCATTATGGTTGAAGCAGAGTACACATTCCTTCATGAAAAAATATACTCTGATATATTTTGCTTCCAAGAAAGTATTTCAATATATTTATTTCCCGTTAGAACAATCCGATCCAATCTGTCAACTAGTATTTTGTATATTAACCTATACAGCCTGATTATTCATTGAGTTTTGATTTACGTAACCATCTAAACTGCCATTCACTTGGCACATGAACACAGCTCACTTCATGACAAGATGCAGACCTCCAGATGGTAGTGAACCCATACCAAGTAAATAGGTGTTTAATCAGGCAAAAGAGCATGGCAGTCATTTATTTAAACAAAACAATCTGTCATCGGGATGTGGATTGATTTGAAGCCTCGTAGCACAATTCTTTTTAAGGTACAATTGTAACAAAGCCCCAAAGAGATCATCTATTCGCCTTTAAGATGATCAAAATTGAATATGATCTTGTAGTTTTCACTTTGTTCTGAACTAACTGGTGTTTTAAGTTGACACAGAAATGAGGTTAAAGCATTGATTAGCTTGTGGGAGCAAACAGGTGACAAATTTTAAATAAATTATCAACGTGGTGTTGCATTTGAAAAAAATAGTTCAAGCAGCTATTTTCTAAAACGTAAGTTTGATAAAATGCTTATCAAAGTTTTCTGATGGCTCATTTGGTATCACCTAGCTCAGCTACTGAGCCATACAGACTGAGAAAGTCCCAGGTTTGTTTGCTGGTCAGTGCTGAGTTAGCTGACCTTAGACAGGGTGTCAGTCAGGTTGCTGCAATTGGGGGCAAAAAGTGAAGGAGAAGTGCAGCTGGGTTTCCTGCTCACAATCACTATCTAGTGACGGTGTGTCAGCCTTGGCTCAGTTGGTAGCACGTCTTGCCTCTGAGACAAGAAGGTCGTGGGTTCAAGTCCCACTCCAGAGACTTGAGTGCAAAAATCTAGACTGCTACTAATCTAATCTACTGCGTACAGTTTTGGTCTCCTTATTTAAGGAAGGATATACTTGCATTGGAGGCAGTTCAGAGAAGGTTCACTAGGTTGATTCCTGAGTTGAAGGGGCTGTCTTATGAGGAAAGGTTGAGTAGGTTGGGCCTATACTCATTGGAGTTTAGAAGAATGAGAGGTGATCTTATTGAAACATATAAGATTCTGAGGGGGCTCGACAGGGCAGATGCAGGGAGGATGTTTCCCCTCGTGGGGGAATCTAGAACTAGGGGCATAGTTTCAGAATAAGGGGTCGCCCATTTAAAACGGAGATGAGGAGGAATTTCTTCTCTCAGAGGGTCGTGAATCTTTGGAATTCTCTACCCCAGAGAGCTGTGGAGGCTGGGTCATTGAATATATTCAAGGCGGAGATAGACAGATTTTTGAAAAACAGGGGAGTCAAGGGTTATGGGGAGCAGGCAGGAAAGTGGAGTTGAGACCAAGATCAGATCAGCCATGATCTTATTGAATGGCGGAGCAGGCTCGAGGGGCCGAATGGCCTACTCCTGCTCCTATTTCTTATGTTCTTATGTTCTAACACTCCAGTGCAGTACTGAGGGAGTGCTGCACTGCTGGAAGTGCTGTCTTTCGGACGAGACATTAAACCGAGGCCCCATCTGCCCTCTCAGGTGGACGTAAAAGATCCCATGGTGCTATTTCAAAGAAGAGCAAGGGAGTTATCCCCCGGTGTCCTGGCCAATATTTATCCCTCAATCAACATCACTAAAACAGATTATCTGATCATTATCACATTGCTGTTTGTGGGAGCTTGCTGTGCGCAAATTGGCTGCTGCGTTTCTTACATTACAACAGTGACTGTACTTCATTAGCCATAAAGCATTTTGGGACGTCAGGTGGTGGTGAAAGGCGTTATATAAATACAAGTCTTTCTTTCTTTGTTATCTATGTAAGTGTGAATGTTGGGTGATGACTCGATCAAGCATAGCTGTGATTTTCCCCCCATGGTTAAATAGCTTGTCAGTGCTTACTGTCTAACCTCACACATGAAGAACGGTAATTTGGGTGAGGTATTGGAAGGTAGTCATGGAACCTCCCAGCCCTGCAACTTTTACCATTGAGAAGGACAACCGCAGCAACATCAGGGGAACACCATTACCTTAACATTCTCCTGTAAGTCATACACCATCCTGACTTGAAACATATACTGTTGATCCTTCATCATTGCTGCATCAAAATCCTGAAATTTCCTACCATTGTGGAAACACCATCAGTGCAAGGTCTTCAAGTCAAGGAGAAGGCCCAGCACCACCTTCGCAGGGCAACTAGGAATGGGCGTAAGTGTAGCCTTGCCAGGGTCCCCCACACCCTGAGAACAAATTAAAAAACTCAGCATGAGTCAGTACTTCAGGTGAGATGGGGAGAAAATTGGTGGAAAATGCATGTTTATTACATTATCATATGGTTGTTATCTGGACACTTATGTAAAACCCACAGCTCATGCATTAGTCAAAGAGATCCTCTAGTTATTCAATTAAATGTGAACATTGGAAAAAATAAAATTAAAAAATCCTTTTGGTTTAAATTCTTTGGTAGACTATTTCCAGTAATGGATGCAACAGAAATATTTCATAACAACAACAAATTGTATTTATATAGCGCCTTTAACATAGTAAAATGTCCCAAGGTGCTTCACAGGAGCGTTATAAAACAAAATTTGACACCGAGCCACATAAGGAGAAATTAGGGCAGATGACCAAAAGCTTGGTCAAAGAGGTAGGTTTTAAGGAGCATCTTAAAGGAGGAAAGAGAGGTAGAGAGGCAAAAGAGGTTTAGGGAGGGAATTCCAGAGCTTAGGGCCTAGGCAACAGAAGGCACGGCCACCAATGGTGGAGCGATTATAATCAGGGATGCTCAAGAAGCTAGACTTGGAGGAATGCAGATATCTCGGGGGGTTGTGGGGCTGGAGGAGATTACAGAGATAGGGAGGGGTGAGGCCATGGATGGATTTGAAAACAAGGATAAGAATTTTAAAATCAAGACGTTGCTTAATCGGGAGCCAATGTAGGTCAGCGACCACAGGGGTGATGGGAGAGCGGGACTTGGTGCAAGTTAGGACACAGGCAGCTGAGTTTTGGATGACCTCAGGTTTACAGAGGGTAGAACGTGAGAGGCCGGCCAGGAGTGCATTGGAATAGTCAAGTCTAGAGGTAACAAAAGCATGGATGTGGGTTTCAGCAGCAGATGAGTCGGGCGATGTTACAGAGGTGGAAATAGGCGGTCTTAGTGATGGCGCGGATATGTGGTCGGAAGCTCATCTCGGGGTGAAATATGACACCAAGGTTGCGAACAGTCTGCTTCAGCCTCAGACAGTTGCCAGTCACAGAATGCAGTCAAAGTGGCACAATAGCAATACTGTCTACCATAGACGGTATTATGGCCAGTAAATAAGGTTTTCACTCTACTGCACAATGCAGAAATCTGCAGAAACAGAATCAATAATCTGGAATCTGTTGCTAGAATAACTAAAAAAATAAAAGCATTTGTTTAAGATTGCTGGCAGTACTAAAACCTGGCTGGATTGTGACATACAGCACTGGTGACTTACAGGGTTCAAAATACTGAAGAATGCAAGACTTATCAACCTTAATTGGATTCTGTTCAATAATTGGCTAAATTGGTGTTTTATTCACTAATGGTAATCATTTACCACTGTGTTAAACTGATGTCAAAATATGTGTAATAATAGCATTTAAATCACCCTTACTGTCTAAAATGGTATTTTCTAATTGGACTCCCCCATTGCGACCCTTTTATCCACACCAGCAAGATGTAAAATTTGGCTAATCTTATCCAGGTGATCTAGCCAAGATACTTAACCACTGAAAAATAACAAAAGGAAGTCAGAAGGAAAATCGACCTTTGTGACTCTTGCTTACCTGGGTATGATCATTATACTTCCTTTCAACCAGGAAATACTGCTGGGAATGGGAATGGGAATGGGGCTGGAGCAGGGAATGGGGCTCGGAAAGGGGATGGGAATGAGCTACAAGATAGGGGAATAATTTAAAAAAGTTTTTAACACTCAGGGTTAGCATGAAGCTTGACTGCCAAATGTCTGAAAACTATATGAGTTAATTATTTAAAGCTTCAAATTTTCTGAAATTAAAACAGAAACTGCTGGAAATACTCAGCAGGTCAGGCAGCATCTGTGGGGAGAGAAACAGAGTTAACGTTTCAGATCGATGACCCTTCGTCAGAACTGGAAAAAGTTAGAGATGTAACAGATTTTAAGCAAGTACAGAGGCAGGGAAAGGGGGGAGGGGAGGAAAGAACAAAAGGGAATGTCTGTGATAGGGTGGAAGGCAGGAGAGATTAAATGACAGAAGGGATGATGGTGCAAGGGCAAAAGGGGGTGGTAATCGGACAAGTAAAGAAACAAAAGATGGGTCTAGAGGAGCTGTAAATGCAATAGCAGAATCATTACCAACAGCTGCTGTCTGAAATTTTCTGTGCTGTTTGGGAGAAACACAAGTGTGGAAGTTGGGTACTTACCCACAATGAAGGGGAAGAGTTTTTTTTTATTCGTTCCTGGGATGTGGGTGTTGCTGGCAAGTCCAGCATTTATTGCCCATCCCTAATTGCCCTTGAGAAGGTGGTGGTGAGCTGCCTTCTTGAACCGCTGCAGTCCTTGTGGTGAAGGTACTCCCACAGTGCTGTTAGGGAGGGAGTTCCAGGATTTTGACCCAGCGATGATGAAGGAACGCGATATATTTCCAAGTCAGGATGGTGTGTAACTTGGAGGGGAACTTGCAGGTGATGGTGTTCCCATGCGGCTGCTGCCCTTGTCCTTCTAGATGGTAGAGGTCATGGGTTTGGGAGGTGCTGCCGAAGAAGCCTTGGTGAGTTGCTGCAGTGCATCTTGTAGATAGTACACACTGCAGCCATGGTATGCCGGTGGTGCAGGGAGTGAATGTTTAAGGTGGTGGATGGGGTGCCAATCAAGCGTGTTGTTTGTCCTGGATAGTGTCGAGCTTCTTGAGTGTTGTTGGAGCTGCACTCATCTAGGCAAGTGCAGAGTATTCCATCACATTCCTGACTTGTGCCTTGTAGATGGTGGAAAGGCTTTGGGGAGTCAGGAGGTGAGACACTCACCGCAGAATACACAGCCTCTGACCTGCTCTTATAGCCACAGTATTTATGTGGCTGGTCCAGTTAAGTTTCTGGTCAATGGTGACCCCCATGATGTTGATGGTGGGGGATTCGGCAATGGTAATGCCGTTGAATGTCAAGGGGCAGTGGTTAGACTTTTGCTTGTTGGAGACTTGTGTGGCGCGAATGTTACCTGCCACTTATCAGCCCAAGCCTGAATGTCATCCAGGTCTTGCTGCATGTGGGCATGGACTGCTTCACTATCTGAGGAGTTGTGAATGGAACTGAACACTGTGCAATCATCAGCGAACATCCCCACTTCTGACCTTATGATGGAGTGAATGTCATTGATGAAGCAGCTGAAGATGGTTGGGCCTCGGACACTGCCCTGAGGAACTCCAGCGGCAATATCCTGGGGCTGAGATGATTGACCTCCAACAACTACAACCATCTTCCTTTGTGCTAGGTATGACTCCAACCAGTGGAAAGTTTTCCCCCTGATTCCCATTGACTTCAATTTTACCAGGGCTCCTTGATGCCACACTCGGTCAAATGCTCCCTTGATGTCAAGGGCAGTCGCTCTCACCTCACATATTATCCCGGGTTGCTCTTGCACAGCTCCTAATCTCCAGCTCACCAAAAGCGTTGGTAGAGACTTGGGACCACTTTGCTTGTGTGGTATGTGGCACCTTTCAAAATCATGATCTAAATATTCAATTGAAACCAAAATGAGTCAAACTAAATGTTTTTATTTTAGAACAATTACTTGTACTCCAAGGCTCCCCAAAGAATTCATGCCACAAGCAAAAACAAAATCAGGAAATATGGACTCAGAATCTGAATTGTCTGATGAACTTGTAATGTTCTGGGTCAGTTCCTGTCTGGCCTTGGTTGTCGTACTAACAATATAGGGGGCAGGACTTTGAGCTCTCTAAGCAATGTTTCACACTGTAAACATACATCACAGGGGCCCAGCTATGGTCCTGGAATGAACTCAGCTGAAGTAACTTGACTCCACGTCACGAGAAGACACTTCTTCAAACATCAGGGTGCGGCTCATAATGCTATTATCGGAAAGGCACTGGACACACTTCATTGTGTGGAATGTGTCAGGATCACTTTCAGCTGTTGGACCGTGTTCCTAGAAAGCACGTATTTGGAATATGAATGGTACTTCGTATTAAAGCTGCAAGACAGACATAACAATTATTACTAACTTGGTGGGAACATTTTGTCCAGGGTTTTTGCTACTAGAATAAATATAGTCAGATCATCCAAATCCAAACCTGTATAAATTGACGATCTGTCTCGTGATGGTTTATTTTGCATCCCCCATTGTTGTTGTGGCGGCTGCAAAATTCTTTTTCGGACGGTTTAGTAAAGCTATTTTTCACAACATTTGTTCAGCGGTATGCTTAAAACTGTTAAATGTACCAGAATCCTTTGTTCTTTTTACTCCTCTGAAAAACAAAGAAGCTAGAAAGCTCCTTTATGTATTATTTTTCAAAGCTATTCTCCTTTCCCTTTACTTTATTTTTTCCTTCACTTTTCTAGCTTTCCCCCCCTCTGTTACATACCATTCCATCCTTGCGCGAGGGGCAGGTGAACTGCTGCTAGGCCTCTGTTCATGGTGCTGTGCAACTTGCCATCAAATCTTCCTCCCTTTCTTGTGTGGAAGTTTTTGCGAGGGTATCCTTTTTCCAGCACAGGGCCTCACCCGATGAGAGCATAGAAGACAGATAGGTCACTTAGCACTAAATGACCAATCCTGCATTCCACCTCCTGCCAAACGGAACTCCGAGCTGGGAGTGAAGCCACACAAAACTTGCCCTCTGGTGTTTCCTTCTGATAGCTTGGCCAAGATTAAGAACTTAACCATTACCTTGAATCTCCATCCCTAGTAATGAAAAACTTGAGGGAAACATAGGAATGTACCCATTTTCTACCAATATGGCATTGCATTGGTAAATCAATAGGGGTAATTTTGACTTTGAGTGATAGGGTAAAATGGGCGATATCAGATCAGCCGCCCATTATACATCGCTCCTGATTAAATCGGGAGAGTTCTATAACAGGCGGCTGATCCAATATGGCCTGTTTTACACTATCGCCCGAAGCCAAAATTAGTCCCAATGTCCTATGTACCAGATCTCCAAAGCCTCTTTAAAAACAATATTCATTTAAATTGCTGCCACATCATTGTTACCCTGTTCATAGCAGTTAATCTCCAACCTACCCTGCTGTAGCTGGAAGCATAAATTACACTCATCTAGAATTTCCAAACCATCTGTGGTTCTCATGTTTTAACCAGCATGCAGTATGCATTGATAGAATAAAACAGGGTTCTTAGGAAAGATAGATTAAGTAACAAGAAATGATCTAACATAATTTTTTTGAGCAAGATTTGGGTTCAATTGTATACATCTATTGAAGTTGTCTATAAAGGTGTTAAAGTTCTGGTAAGGATGCAAGTCTAAAGATCTAAGTCTAAATATAAGAAGGTTGAAAGGAGTCTTAGGGGGCTAAATTCGGTTGATTTATGCCTCCTGTTAGTGCCCTAAAAGGGCGCTAATCAACTAGCGCCCGGGCGCGGCGCCGCTAACGCCTCCCACGAAATTCAGTAAAATTAGCGCCCCGGCGAAGGTAGGCGCTACCCAATTTTTACCCCTTAGAATATTGTCATGTTGTAAGTTTGTAAATATTGGCAACATGGCTCCAGAAATCCAAGCACCAATTGTAAATGTATTATTATTTATTATCTTTTAGGTGTTAGGGTTCTGGTAAGTAAAATGAATTTTCCTACATCTAAAGGCCAGACTTGAGTCCAGAAAACAGAAGAAATTTGGCAACTTGAGAGAAAAACCTGCAAGCTAGTCTGTTGAGCCCTCCTGTATAGTTAACTTGAATGCTACTATACAATGTTCTATGCATTAGATTGATAAATCTATGTATGCTGGTTGTTCTTACCATATTTATATTAACTATTTATTTAAAATTTACTCTGTTGACTGAGAAATTGCCAAAGGTTTAAATGAAATTTAGCAAGTACTTGGATGGTTAAAACAGGGCTGAGCCTTTATTGTTAAACTGGTTTTACTAACATTGAGTGGAAACCTCAATTTTACAAGGCAAACAATTGGGTACAATGGGCATTGAAATGTAAGAAATGTAACACAACTGAAAAAAGTCTTGAAATAGAGCATTGTCTTTTACACAGCCTCAGCTTATCTACTGGGAAGGTAATTGCAGGAAGCCTCCTTTAACTCCCACAAATATTCCCAGAATTGATACTTTTGCAGTACCATATAGTTCCATACATCTATGTCAATAGGCCAGTGCTCCAAATTGATAGATCCACTGGGACAATTATATAACCGTATCTTACATAATGGTGATACTACCTCTTTTACAATGACATGTCTGTGCATTTGAATTAAAAAATGAAATGTAATTGCAGAATATAGACAAACATCTCAGAATGTTTTGCCTAACATTCGTATAATACAAAGACTCATTCTCTGACCAAAAGACTGCAACATAGCTGATACAGTTTAAAGTACATCATTAATTTGATAATATTGTAGATTTTTGTTGCACAACAATATTTTAGCCCATTTTTCTAATTAACAGGAAATTACTTTAAAACATAATGGTGGCATAAAAGAAGTGAAAATATGGGTTTGGATAGGCTAGACGGGGAAAGGCTCTTCCCACTAGTTGATGGTATAAGGACTAGGGGACACAGATTTAAGGTTTTGGGCAAGAGATACAGAGGGGATGTGAGGGAAAACTTTTTTACGCAGCGAGTAGAACTCACTGCCGACGGAAGTGGTGGAAGCGGAGACACTCAATGTTTTCAAGGGGAGATTGGATAGGCAGTTGAGGGAAATAAACTTGCAGGGCTACGGGGATAGAGCGGGGGAATGGGACTGACTGGATTGCTCTACAGAGAGCCAGCACGGACTCGATGGGCCGAATGGCCTCCTTCTGTGACGTTATGACTCTATGACTATGACTCTATGTCAATATAATCTTACTGCATTTATATTTTGGGCTTTGCTGCGTCATTTAGACTATATTGGAAGCAAAGGTTTAACCTTTAGCAAACAAAGAGTGCTTATGCGCTGTTGCTAAGATTAATTAAACTTTCATAGAAGCAAGCATTTGTCAAGGGAGAGGATGTCCCACTTCACTTGCAGTGTGCCAAGTGTTGCTCCCCTCATAATGTACTACCTGATTCAGAATCTGCATAGGCAGAGTGGCACTGGGTAGATAGGTCATCTATTACATCTATTGCTGCAATGAATGTTTAGAATTTTGATTTACCCTATCATTCATGTATATCAGTTCTGGACACCAACAGGCTCATTGCACCTTTCAGGTGTTTTTAAGAGTTGACATGTCAGAAATTCTTCCTGGTCATCAACAGTTGTAGTGAAATTCCATAAAATATTACCGTAGGGATTTTGAAAAGTTAAGGAGCTAGGTCTTCTCCACCATAAGTGTCAAATGGCAAAAGTTAAAACACTAATGTTCAATAATAGCATGCATAAATAAATAAAGATATATATATATACACACACTAAAGATGTTATTGATCCCCAGTGCGTATATGTCCCAGTAATAATGTGTGGTGTTTGTATACTTATACAGCTGACCTCTGCTCTCTGCCCTTTGCTACCAATTATAGAAGCTTCAGCATTATATGTGTGCTATTGATCTTGAATCGCACTGCAAAAGTCAAATGTTCTAAAAACCAATTTCTATGTGACAAAATTCTGACGAATCAAGTTATTTTGATTTTGAAACAAGCGAGAATTCTGGTTCCACGTCCCAATGCAACATTGTCAGAAATTAGGCCACTTTGCAACTTGACCTGGTGCACCCCCTGCTGACTGATGCACAGAGCAATACTGCCCTCAGTAGCCATCAAGGAGTCTGCATGTATTCTCTTTGAGGCTGTGGACAATCATGTCTCCCAGGACAGGATAGAGGAGGGAGTCAAAGGATTAAAAAATAGCTACAATTAGAACAAAACAATCTTAACTGATCTGAACCTTTTTTGTCCCAACCAACACAAGCAGCATTTCTCTAGCCTATATAAAGGGGTTGGGTAGGTCATACACCTGTCTCTCCTATGCACACATAGCAAAGGATCTGTTAGAATCAACTTGCCATGGAGCCGTATGCATATTTTGATGCAGAACATTTGTGCCTGTGATTTTGTACCCTACAGCTCTGGTGCAGCACTTCACTGCAATGGTACAGTGTCCACCACACTTTTTTTTAAACTGGTTCTCAGGATGTGGGTGACGCCGGCAAGGTCACATTTATGGCCCATCGCTATTTGCCCTGAGAAGGTGGTGGTGGGCCTTCTCCTTGAACTCCTGCAGTCCTTGTGGCGGCTGTATTCTCACAATGCAATTGTACCTTAAGATTCATTCAGATTTTTAGGGTAACATTGCAAATTATGGTTCCAACATGTTGTACCACTGCACGGAAGGATACTGTATTACCGCACCGTTCCACAGGATGAATTTTCGATCTTAGCTGTCCCGTTGTAGGAAGGTGCCAAACACTTCTTACAGAGAAGGAGGACGAATTGGAAAGACAGTTGCCTTGGACTACTCCCATGCAGCTAATTACAAAGTAAAAGCCTAGATGAAAGGCCAAAACCCACCGTGCAGGAATCAGCAAGCTTGAAAAGAACATATAAAAGAAGATGAAGTAAATCGAGAAGCAGTGATTACATTTTAAAAGCTTGTGTATTATAATCATTGACGGAAGCTTGTGAGAAAGTGACCTGTACTTTTGCCTTAGGATGCTGCAGGTAATGAAGTGGCCTAATAAGGAAATAGCTTCATTATTTTGAAGAACAAGTATAGAAGGTTGCAGATATAAATTCAGGAATGTTTATGGGCTTTTTGTATAAAATACAGAATGGATTTTATGGTATCTCAGGCAGTGGAACATTGGACTCCTTACAATAGATTTTGGGGCTAAAAACAGCCCTTCCTGTGTACTTCCACTGTAACTTTGGCGGGAATGGCAGGAAGGGCTGGAATTTAGACCAGGACCCACATATGGCAGAGGCCGGCCTTGCACAGGAGTTCCCATTTGGCATTGTTGGGTAGGGGTAGCCACTGACTGCTCCAAAAAAGGTCACTAGAGTAAAGGAGGGGGCGGGAACTCCCTACGCCCGAGGTTCTTGCATCCTCAGCCTTTAGGAAGACTCGGGGTATGGTTGGCAGTGGTACGCCAACAAATGGCGGAAGTGGGGAAGACCTAAGGGTCCAGCCATGATCATATATATGGGGGCAAATCTTAAACTTCTTTCCGGTGGGGGGGTTAAGGAAACTGATCAAGAAGCCTACAACATCCTACAGCTTGTATGGCAAGGTAGGCACTCTAGATTCATCTATAATGGTGTCTGCCAGTGCAATTTACATTAAGGACCTAACCCCGTGAACTTTGGCAGGGTCAGCAACAGAGGCCCTGGGCAACACTTACGCCAGAATGCACTCCTCAACCCCCCTGTGGATTTTTGGTTGGTTCCTTTGAGTTTTGAGCCCAATTTTGATTCCCACTGGAAATTTCCTGGTCTAAATAGATGAGTTTCACTCCAGGCCATTTACACTGGCTTGGAATTTCCCCCAAACCTGTGCTGAAAAAATTGTGTAAATTCAGCGTAATGCCAATTTTTAGCACAAAACATCAAAGAAATTAGGGCGCAAGCGATGAACACTCAATTTTATACTAAGCTCCAATTTCCCCGATCTTTTGTGCCGATTCACCAAAACCTTCGCTGAACCCCTCCCCTGCTCACTAACATAGTTCTGCTCCCTCCTTGCGAAAGACAGAAGAGTGCAAGTTTCCTGCCAATAGGTCAGTTCTGAATGGGCTGCAAATTTACACATAAAATGGGTGCACAGGGTGCTCAGGGAACGATCCTTGCACCAGAATGGATAGACATGATATTGGGCCCCATTATCGTCAAGCCGATGATCTGCGGATGCCTCATGGGCATCCCCTGGCAGCTCGCCTGAGATGAGGACTCAAAGATTGGGCCGCTGCAATGCAAGCTGCGGCCCTCAGGTAAGTTTTAAAGGGGAGTGGGAGATGGGAGCGATCAGGAGGGACGGTAGCGCTGACCAGAAGAGAGGGTAGCGGTGCCCGGGATCAAGAAGGGTTGGTAGCGGTCGGCACCGAACGAGGATGGTAGAGGCCGAGATCAGGGTGGGGGGGTTGGTGATGGCGATGGGCTGTGTTCAGGGCAACCCAATATTGCAGAGGGGGTTTCAAAGCCCCTTATTTGAATATGTAAAGGGCCTGTTTCAGGCGTGAGACCTGGCTGCCTTTTTTTTGCCTACATAAGTATGGCGGGCGGCATATATCCGGTTTTTAAAGAGTGTGCACTTCCTGCCTTTCATATTGGAGGCTTAGGCACCCCATAAATGGGCGCGGCACCATCCAATTTCTTGGCCTCTGTGCCTAATGTCTTCCCTCCCACATGTCCTTCATTCTGCCAGCGCAATTCACACTTCATCTAGAGCCATCCTTTGTTCCTTAACCTGTCCCATTACTACCTCCTCTTGCCTTGAATATCTCTTAATGTCTCTCAATATCTCTTAATCTCTCCTGCTTTCTATCCTATCACTGACCTTCCCTTTTGTTCTTTCATCCCCTCCCCCTTTCCCCAGCCCTAAACTTGCTTTAAAATCTATTCCATTTCCTGTTTTTTTCCAGTTCTGACGAAGGGTCATCGACCTGAAACGTTAACTCTGTTTCTCTCTCCACGGATGCTGCCTGGCCTGCTGAGTTTTTCCAGCGTTTTCTGTTGTTATTGTGCATAAATGATGGTTCGATGACTTCAAACGTTAATTTTCATATATAAAGAGGGACTTAAAGATGGAATATGGCATAAGTTCAGCACTTTCCTTGTTTCCGCTGATTTCCGCTTGTTTTATGCTGGTTTATACGTTCCGGCGTTTGCGAATGAGATTTTCAGTCAATTTCGACATGAGCTGCTGTCTAGATCAGCGTGAATTTTGGCGTAACTTGCTAGTTACGCTGTTTGAAGAAGTTCAGGGCCAATATGTGGTGTGCAGCGAATCAGATGAGCAAGAAAATTAAATGGCTTGATTTTCCAACTTGCATCCAGCACCAGTGAGGCTCTACTTCCATCAGAACTTCAGGAAATCAGGACGTTAGAGTCTGTTGCTAATTCAATGGTAATATTATTAAATAGTTTGAATGATGGGATTGGACTGCACTGTGAAACAGGTGAAAAACTGTACACCTGGATTGTTCATAGAGTCTAAGGTTACCACACATTTACTGCTGAAATGGTATGTTAGCACTGACAGCAATGCAACAGTTGCAACAATTACCATTACTCGCATTCTCAGTATAAACTTTTGACAGGTTTTCAAGGAATACCACACATCAACTAAAACACCAATCAAGGCATTGGTCGGAGGTGGGTCTGACTAAAATCAGTAAGAAAGGGACTGTCCCATTCAAATAACCTTTAAGGTTAAGTGTGCTGTTTAGTCATAATTGAAGTAGGGTTAGTTCTGATACCCAGATTCTTAATGCCCTTACTACATTTGTAACTTCTCAAATGACTCATGTGGGTGGCTTTTTGCTTTGATTGCTAACGCTGTAAATGATAGAGAATTGAGACAGAGAATATGGAGGAAGAGAGGAAAGAATTCTGCTGAGAGGCTGTACTTGGTCTTAACTGAGCAGCAGTGTGCACGGAGCAATGCATCTCTATTCCTGCCCTCCATACATCTGCCATATGCTGAATGACTACCTTGAACCTTTATCCTTCACTGCTACAACTCAACCAGTAACAGCTGAAGTGATTGCTTTGCTCAATTTGTAAACCACAGGCTCCTTTCTGTCATTGTAAAAATTGGTTATTTCAATTATTATTGAAAAGGTAGTAAATATACTTCTACTAAGTAAAGTGAGGGGTATTTCCTTTCCAAAGTCACCAGTGATGCAGGTTGTCACTCAGCAATGCTTTTATGACATTGCTAGATTATTCTGTCCATGTCTTGGTGGACTACACACTTGTCAAAATCAAGGCCCAAGATACACCTCTATGGCCTACATGAGATATAAGAGGTAGCACTCCCACAATATACACATTCTATTTGATGCCAAGCCTGAGATCCCACAAGTCACTACAAATTTCTCTGGCTTAAATCATAATCCCCTTAGATTGAGTCAGACTATTTCACCAAAGCTCTGTGAACAAGAGGACTGAATAAGTGGATGACTTTTTGGGGACTGTTGTTATGATGTGAAGACATGGTTCTTGGCACCTGTGCACCAACCTCAAACAACAGACCAGAGGTACAATCAGGCAAAGTAGAACACAATAGAATGAACAAGTAGCAGTTTGAAGAAATGTTTTCATTGTTTGGAGATGTCCTCTACTATGCATTATAAATGTTTCATTGTGCGGTGCATGGCTATATAGAGGGGCATATTGTAGGGGGTGGTGGTTTGTGTCAGCTTCACCTCTGACTTCTGAGCGGTTCGAATCGCTCCCACTCCCTTGGTTCTAGACCTTGGACTTATTTAGGGGTTGTGATAAAAGGTGCAGCAGACAACTGAGTTTGATGAAAGAACTTTGATCTTTATTCAAGAAAAGTAAAACACAACACAAAACACTCTTAACATTCTAAAAGTGGGGAACACTTCGGTACAACGCGAGGGAAATAACATTAGAAGAATACGTCACCCCTCCCAATCCCACTTCACTAGCTAGGTTGGACTCTGGAGAACCAGGGATAATGCTCACCAAACGAATCCTTGACAGTTGAGAGTTAGGGTTTAGAGTCTTTTGAGTAAAAAGTTTCGTAAGGCCCTTGTTGCCGCGAGGTGTCTGATGGTCACTGAGGCGGTCGCTCTGGTCTTTTCTTGCGTGTCGGCTTCTTCTGGAGCTGTTGGCTTTCTTTGTTGAACTTCTCTCTGTTGCCCCCTCGCCTTGTTGAACGGTCTGGTTTCGAGCTGTCGGCCTCCTGGCTGGACACGTAACTGCTTGTTCCTTGCTGCCTGCTGCTTGTCTGTGTGACTCCTGTCCTGCTTGTTGCTTGAACTTGTGAAAAGCAGGCCTTCAATTATGCTAATTGAAGCCTCCTTTGTTGCACGCCAAATCAAATCCCAGTCATTGTAAGATTTTGGAGGCCTCGTTAACAGTAACTGGTTTGTAAATGTGTGAAGTGGTTTCAGGATAGCTCCATCCTGTCGATCTGTTGTTTAATCGGAGTTTGAATTGTCCTCATGTTTTGGATTTCTTGACTGGGCCTAGGACTTCTATAGAGTATCTGTTTTATGCATGTCTTTAATGGGTTCTGTAAATTGGGGTGGAGACTGCTCTTCCGTGGGTCTATTGTTAAAATGTTAATGTCTGCTGGGGCTTGAGTGAGGTCATCCTGGTTTCCCAGACAGTGTAATTAACTCCAATATCCAAAACTGCTTTTACAGAGGGCGATCCCACCTCCTTGTCCCTTTACAGGCCCAGACATGTTTTTAAAATGCCAAAACTTGTTTTTTTGGTCTTAAATTCCTTGTTTTAGGCCCAAATGCATTTTTATCACTCTGAGGTAGTTCCAAAGTCCTTTTTTCCTTAGGTTTTGGGGATCTGTAAATTTTGGAAACCTTACATATGAATCAAAAGTGTCTGAAGAAGATGACAGTGTTTACAAGTGAAGTCCTTGAACTACAGCACCCACAAAAAGGAGACGTAACAGCAGTAGTACAGGGAACCCAGGACAATTTGAGTGTTTCAACTCAAAATCAAGCAGAAAAATACAAGCCCTTTCACTTAAGGTATTTCTAACACTTTAGAAATGACATGATTGTGTGAAATTTAAAACTGAACAGAAACAACACTACCGTAACAAATATAGAAAAAACCCCACTGCATCCTGTCGATAATTCTGAAGTTTTTCACTAGCTCCAAATGCAAGTACGCAGTTTCAGACAAAATGTATTACATTTTTTCTATTAGATAAACCATAAGCTAAGATGACATACAAAAGCAAAATACTGCGGATGCTGGAAATCTGAAATAAAAACAGAAAATGCTGGAAATACTCAGCAGGTCAGGCAGCATCTGTGGAGAGAGAAACAGAGTTAACGTTTCAGAAGGAAGGGTCATCGACCTGAAACGTTAACACTGTTTCTCTCTCCGCAGATGCTGCCTGACCTGCTGAGTATTTCCAGCATTTTCTGTTTTTATATTAGCTAAGATGACATGTTGTGTTAACTTCTTAATTAGACTTCACGCATAAACTGGTACTTTTTTTTTAACAAAAGTCTGTGTGTTGCTTTTTGTACATTAGGGTACAATCAAAGAAAACTTCAACAAAGACAGGTGGTAAGGTATTGGTCTAATGCCCACCGCACTATCCCTAATAGTGGAGGATTAAGAATGTTGCCAATCCCTCGCATCACACACCTACCCTACATCTTTACAAACAAAATCACATTCTGCTCACACTCCTAGTATGGGCTACCATGTTGTTATGGAGAAATGTAGGCCGCCAGTCTAAGATAGCGAGTTCCTATTTACCGCTGTTCTGGTGTTTTTTTTTTGTTGCACAGGAAGATATTCTTTTGATAAATGCCGATTAAAGCCAACTTGAGTGGACACCAAGATAAGGGTCTCTTTGGGGTCTCTGCGGTCCAATTGCTTTCAAGGTGACAGAGCTACCAATGGGAAATTAGAATGAGCCGATCCTCTATGGATAGCTTGGTAATACCTTATGTCAAATGTTGCTTTGTTCAGACCTCTCAGAAGCCAGCAAAGATTAGGGGGTTAGTAATATGGTCCTGCCACAGGGATGGTGTGACTGCTGGACTGTAACATGATCAGTTGCATGATATTGTGGTGCTCCTGACACGTAGCACATCATAGAAACATAGAAACATAGAATCTAGGAGCAGGAGTAGGCCATTCGGCCCGTCGAGCCTGCTCCGCCATTCAATACGATCATGGCTGATCATCCAAATCCAGTACCCTGTCCCTGCTTTAATCCCCACAGTACACATATCCCACCCTACCCCCGTAACCCCACGTATTTAATTCCCCCTAACATATCCCATCCTATCCCCATAACCCCACATATTTAATCCCCCCTAACACTAAGGGTCAATTTATCATAGCCAAATCAACCTAACCCACACATTTTTGGACTGTGGGAGGAAACCGGAGCACCCGGAGGAAACCCACGCAGACACGGGGAGAATGTGCAAACTCCACACAGACAGTCACCCGAGGTCAGATTCGAACCCGGGTCTCTGGCGCTGTGAGGCACCAGTGCTAACCACTATGCCACCGTGTTGCTGGGAGTGCATGGGGAGGGTGGGGGGTGGTCAGGAGATGGGTTATTCAGCACCAGCATCTTTAAAGCTGTCCTGCTACTGAGGGGAGAGAAATGGCTGCAGCAAGGAAATGCAGCAGAATTGCTCCATTTAATGAAGCACCTTTGGAGGTCCTGCTGCAGGAAGTCGTGCAAGAAATGTGGTTCTTTTTGGAGTTGAGGGACATCCTGGGTGAATGTAACTAAAATAATGAATGTTGCATCATTCGAGCACTAGACCTGGCTGCAGATGAGCAAAACAATCTGCTGGTGTCAGGAAGAATGTCAAGGTAAGTGTGCTCGGTACTTTGCGTATTTTTACAAGGTTGCCTTACAATAGATCTTATCAGTACTTCACTGTAAGCTTGGTGGAGCATCACAGAGGGAGAATACACAGTGCTCTTGTATCTGTTCATGACTTTCCAACGGCGCAGGCATGTCCATGTTTTAGCAGGGCACTTTGTATTGCCGCAATGTCAGTGTGTTTAGCTTGTAGTCCATTAAATGTGGCAAGCAAAAAATGCCAAGACACGTTTCCGACACAAACTGCTTTGTTGCTGCATGTTCAAGACTGAGATCGACAGATTTTTATTAGGTAAGGGTATAAAGGGATACGAGATACAGATCAGCCATGGGCATGAACCTTCTCGTCTTCCCCAACCTCTCTGCAGCCTTTGGCACAGTCGACCATAACATCCTCCTCCAATGCCTCTCTTCCATTGTCCTGCTAAATGGGACTGTCCTCAATTGGTTCCACTCTTACCTTTCCAAGCATACCCAGAGAATCACCTGCAATAGCTTCTCTGCAGTTTTTCAGCAGAAACTTTTGTACTATCATGGTGAATGATTTGGGCAGAATTTTTTTTCTCAAAATTGGTCAAAGGTGCACATTTACCTGCAACCTAGAGAATAACCTTCAAAATGGTTTTGAAGTATTCATTTAAATTTTTAGTGCTAACAATAATTTGCCAGCCTTTGCCAGCAATGTTTGATGCCACCATGTTAGAACACTAAACTGTAGCCAGGAATAATGAAGAGAAATCAGGCATAGATTTTCTCTAAAAATAGAAATCTTTGTCCTATCAAAGGGTGTTACAGTGTAAAGATTTTCCTATTTTTATTACTTAATGTTCTTTGAGGTGTGGTTTGTAATTTTTGGCTTAATTTGTTTTCAATAGTTAATGATCCTGACAATATAGTGCCAGCCAACAATTTTCCAAGACTTGTTTTTTTAATAGGCTGATCAGTAGTTTGATCATCTTGGCTCAGCGGTTGCACTCTCGCCTCTGCGTCGAGAGGTTGTGGGTTCTGCCCCACTCCAGGAGACTTGAGCACATATACACCAGTGCACTACCGAGGGACTCCTGCATTGTTGGAGGTGACGTCTTTCAGTTGAGATGTTAAACTGAGGCCCTTTTTCAAAAAATATGAGGGAATTCACCCAGTGTTCTGGCCAACATTTATCACGCAACCAACACCACCATAAAAAAGATTATCTGGTCATTTATCTCCTGGCTGTTTGTGGGGTTTTGTTTTGCTCAAATTGGCTGCTGTGTTTTCCTACGTGACAACAATGACTACACTTCAAAAATAATTCATTGGCTGTGAAAGAAAGACTTGTATTTATTTAGTGCCTTTCACAACCACCAGACGTCTCAAAGCACTTTACAGCCAATGAAGTGCTGTCACTGTTGTAATGTGGGAAACACAGCAGCCAATTTGCACACAGCAAGCTCCCACAAACAGCATTGTGATAATGACCAGATAATCTGTTTTGGTTATGGGAGAAGTATTGGCCAGGACACCGGGGATAACTCCCCTGCTAGTCTTCGAAATAATGCCATGGGATCTTTTACATCCACCTGAGAGGGCAGACGGGGCCTCGGTTTAACGTCTCATCCGAAAGATGGCACCTCCGACAGTGCAGCACTCCCTCAGCACTGCACTGGAGTGTCAGCCTAGCTTTATGTGCTCGAGTCCCTGGAGTGGGACTTGAACCCACAACCTTCTGACTCAGAGGCAAATGTGCTACCAACTGAGCCACAGCTGACACTGCACTTGGGACATCCTGAGGATATGAAAGATGTTACATAAATACAAGTTTTTTCTAGATAACAATCATCTCACTCCACAGATACCTTTGGTGCAGTAAGTTATTCTACATTTATAACAAAAAAATTACATTCTGTTCAAATCCATTGAAGCAGATGTTTTATTTTATACTGTGTTTCCACTGTTTCCCCATCCCCCTTCAGGTCTCAATGTTTCCAATGTCATCGGACAATGTCAAAAGTAATTTCTACTGGCCTGGTACCAATCTCCTTTGAAGCACTGCTTAAATCTAGACGGAGGAATTTTAGTTCAGGGCTAAAGCCTCATTAACTGCACTCACGTGGTTTCAGTCTACACATGGGTACTTTTCTTCACCATTGAGATCTGTTCCCCTTTAATAGAAACAATAAGCACCAGCTCTCCAAGTGAGTTTCATTCAGACCATGAACAATAGTGTTTTGTTTCTATGTTCTTTCTTGTTCTCCCAGCTTCATGCTGAGATCATTACCAGCCAATGACTATTATTTCGAGTTAAAAGAAAATTCAGCATTTTTCTTTGTTTGTTGGATTTTTGGTGCTGAGCAAGAGTGAGGGGCTGTCAATGTTGGGGAATGGAACATTTCCCAGCCCAGGCACACCTGGTCAGATGCAGAGTAGAGTTTCTTCTACTTTACCCCAACAATGTACCAAGACCTAATCCCAGAACAGAGCTTCCCAAGAAGAAGCTAGAGAAGAATACGGGTTAGAATTGTTCCACCGCTGCTAACAGCCATCCTTATGGTATCTCTGTGTGAGATTGCCAACTTAGGACCTGTCTGGACCAAATTGCAGGCAGTTTGGTGCTGTAAAGGGAGGGATGCAGCAGAGGTTGCTGAACAGATGGTCTCAATCTTAATGACAAAGAAGTCCATGAGCTCCTCATACTTGTTGGAGGTGAGGGTGGAGAGGGAAGGGGAGAGGGGTTAAAAGAAATGGTTGGCAGTAGAGAAAAGAAGCCAAACTCATTTTATATAGAACCTTTATAGTCAGTAGAGAGAGTTTTCCATTCCATATTTCGGAGTTGGATTTAAACCCAAGCCCCTCTGTGCTAAACCACCAGAAGAAGAAACGGCTTTGTGACACTCCGAGCTCCTATTGCTGTGAAATCCATCCTGTTTACATTAGTTCACAGTTATGATTTGCGGCTTTATTTTCTGGCCAGTGGCCCATAGTCTGAGTCACTGAACTCCACTCGCTGGCAGAATAAATAGTGGCTAGTGCCACTGAAGGCAGCATTTACATAGGGCTGAATTTTGCCAGCGCTCAGAGAGCGGGTTTGGAGGCGGGTCCGCTGTCAAAATCGAAATGATTGACAGCGGGTTGGGAACCCGCTGCGAAACCACCTCCATGTAAGCTTCCAAAGTGTTGGGTCTGCGATTTCAGAACAGACCCGACACCAAGTGGCGGGGGAGGCATTTAAGATACTTAACTGCTTGTTAAGTGCTTGTCTACTACTATTTTGCCAGCCTTTTTCTATTTTACCACATTTTTAACGGGCTTCACGTCATTCGGAGCTCACATCAGGTAAGTAGGTCGGGTTCTCTATGTCTCCCCATTGCTGTGAATAGGTGACAGCTGCAAGAGTGGTATGAAAGCTAACATTTCACAGCTGGTCACTTTCCAATGTCAGAAGCTTGAGCCTTCAGGACTTGGAAGACACTTTTGAGCTGTATGCAGTTTGGAAGTGTTTGGTGTAAACTATCTATCCACTGTCACCTCCTTGTAGCAAGCTCTCTCACCATTGACAGATCGCTTCTGTCATCTCAACTTCAGCTGCCATCTATTCCAACAACATCAGTGCCCTTGAAAAAATCTCACCTTGGTCCTCTGAATCCCTCCACGATCAGCCCCAACACCAACATCACCAGGCACACTAACATCACCACCACAATCACCTGATGCTGCACAGGACACAGGGCATCAGCACCTGACCACATTGACTCAGACTATGGGCCACTGGCCAGTGATGGCACCACCATGGCCAGATTTATGTCACTTGATGCTGTACACTCTGGCTACCACATGATGCACCAGGCTAACACCACCCCACACCAACACCATAAGAATTCCTGCAATGACCAAGCCATTCCTTTCACACTCATCACCATTGCGGGGGATACCGTTATGTCTCACCATTCACTGCAACACACTGAGACACTTCCAAAGGTGAGCACAGATCTGTACAATAAGGCAAAGTGTTGAAAATAAAGATTTCAATGTTTGACAACACATTAGCAGATAATTTACATGAACATTGCATAAAACACCCAAGTGCCTACCCTTGTGTGTTGTTAGTTGGTATGATTGCACTAGGATGAGTGTGAGTGTGAGGGGTGGCTAGTGAGATGGGGAAGTGATAATGTAGATAGAGAGGGATGGATGGAGGTGCAAGGTAAATTGGTGTGAGTAAGGATGTGCAGGAGTAGGGTAGGGAAGGCAGAGTGATGGGGATGTGACGAGTGGCACAGGAACATGAGGTTGAGTGTGGCTTGGCAGTAACGTTTTGTGATCTACTGTGATCATTGAAAGGTTTGCGCCACTGCAGCCAGGTACTCCTGATGACATCCCTGCTTTTATCTTCCTGTGCAATGTGCAACCAGGCTGCGTTGGTGTCCTGGGGAGGTCTCTTCTGCCCTTGGAAGGGAAGAGAACCTCCCTGTGTGTGGAGGGAGTCATGGGAGAGCCTGGGTGCAGCCGTGCACCTTTGTGCAGTGCTTGTCAGTGTTTGCAGCACCTCAATACTGCAGAACACTAACAGCACAACTGTCAAAATGAATGCGGCCATGGTCCCTTTAAGGACATCGGCTGATGACGCATCATCAAATGACGTCATCAGACCCGCTTCCTTTTAATTGGCCGGGAACCCCGCAGTGTGGGCTTAATGAGCCCCAATAACGGAATATCCTTTTTACAGAGCAGCTGCGGCCAGGAACGGGACCGGAACCTGCCAACCACCTCTCCCACCGTGATCCTGCCTCCACTGGCGAAATCGCGGCCATTGCCTCTGTGGGACTTCTGTCTCTAGAAGTGTCAGGTAGATCTTGGTACTTCCAGAGCAGTATCACTTCATTTATCTTGGAGTGCTGTCAACGAAATTCAGGCAGCCAACAGCAACAAAGCTATATGGCAAATGGACCATTCGATTTAATCCATAGAACCACAGATGTACAGAAGGTGGCCATTTGGCCCATTGTGTCTATACTGACTCTGCTAGAATCCATAGAACCATAGAACAACAGCAGGTGGCCATTCAGCCCATCGTATATGTGCTGGCTCTTTCTGTGAGCAATCTAAAATTAATCTTAGTGTCCTGCATTCTTACCATAGCTCTACGTTGTCATCGGTTTCAAATGTTTATCCCCTATTTCCTAAAAGGGTGCATCTGCTGCAATTACTCTTTGACTGCTTTAGGCACTACATGTATAGGGAAAACTAAAAGATGTAAAATGATTAAACTAGGTGAGAGAAATAAGAAACAAGTGATAAAAACATCAGAGCTGAAGGACAGGCTTGGGTGTGTGGCCCAAATAAGCGTCCTTTATACAAACGCACGGAGTATAAGGAATAAATTGAATGAACTGCAGGCGCAAATTCAAATTGGAGGGTATGAAATGGTAGCCATTACTGAGACATGGCTGCAAGACAGTCAGGACTGGGAACTAAATATACCAGGTTTTAAGGTCTACAGGAAAGATAGGGAAAATGGCAGAGGGGGAGGAGTAGCCTTAGTGATTAAGGATGACATCACTTCAATGATAAGAGAGGATATAATGAGAGGTAAGCAGGCAGTGGAGACTTTATGGGTAGAATTAAGAAATAGGAAAGGATTTAAGACTGTAGTGGGAGTTGTGTATAGGCCTCCTGGTAGAAGCTGTGAAGTGCTAGATTGTATGAATGCAGAGATTAGACAAGCATGTATTAAAGGCAGAGTGGTGTTAATGGGGGATTTTAACTTTCATATTGATTGGGATAAGCAGACTAGCACCTGTCAGAAAGGTAGTGAATTTCTTGAGTGTGTCCAGGATAGTTTTCTACAACAATATGTCCTAGAGGCAACAAGGGGGCAAGCCATATTAGATTTAGTAATGAGTAATGAGCCAGATTTAGTTAACAACCTAACTGTGCGTGAACATTTATCCAATAGCAATCATAACATGATCGAGTTCAACATAGCATTTGAAAGGTAGATATGCGAAACAGCTACTAAGGTTCTAGATTTGGTTAAGACTGACTTCAATAGGATGAGTCAGAGACTGTCCACAGTAAACTGAGCAAATCTGTTAATGGGTAAAACGCTGGAAGATCAGTGGGAGATGTTCAAAAAAGAATTTAGGTGATACAGAACCAGTTTATATCCCTGAGGGGCAAGAGCTCTACTTGCCAAAGAAAACAGCCATGGACGACTAAAGAGGTAAGTGACAGCATAAAACTAAAAGAAAAAGCATATAAAAAAGCAAAAAATAGCACAGATCCTGGCGAATGAGAAAGATACGGGTCAGAGCGATCATAACATGATCGATTTCTCACTCGAAATGGAGAGCGAAGAAATTGACTCAGAGACTAAGGTCCTGAATTTAAACAAGGGGAATTATGATGCCATTAGACGGGAACTGAGTAGGTCTGATTGGACAACATTCCTGGGAGGACTGGAGGTAGATAAACAATGGCAAGCATTTAAAGATAGAATGACAAAATTGCAAAAATTGTTTATACCAATCTGGCATAAAAGGAAATCTAAAAAGGTGACTCAACCGTGGATAACAGGGGAAATTAGAGACAGCATAAAATCCAAAGATAGGGCGTATAAAATAGCCAAAAAAAGCGCCAGAGCGGAAGATTGGGAACAGTTTAAGATAGAGCAAAGGAGGACAAAGGGCTTAATCAAGAGGGGCAAAATAGCTTACGAAAGCAAGCTGGCAGAAAATATAAAAACTAACTCCAAAAGCTTTTATAAGTATATCAAGAGGAAAAGACTGGTGAAAACCAAAGTTGGCCCATTGCAGTCAGATACGGGGGAATATATAACGGGAAATAAGGAAATGGCAGACCAACTAAATGCATACTTTGGGTCAGTCTTTACGAAGGAAGACACAAAAAACCTCCCTGGGATATCGGGAAAAATAGGGACATTGGCAAAGGAGGAACTGACGCAAATCAATATCTCTAAGGATATGGTGTTAAGGAAGCTAAAGGGATTGAAGGCGGACAAATCCCCAGGGCCTGATAACATGCATCCTAGGGTACTGAAGGAGGTGGCCCTAGAGATAGCGGATGCACTAAGTATGATTTTTCAGAATTCATTAGACTCGGGAACAGTGCCCATGGATTGGAGGGTAGCTAACGTTACCCCACTATTCAAAAAGGGGGGTAGGGAAAAAGCAGGTAATTACAGACCTGTAAGCCTTACATCAGTTGTGGGCAAAATGCTGGAGTCCATCATTAAGGATGAAATAGCGGAGCACTTAGCAAATGGGGACAGGATAGGACAGAGTCAACATGGATTTACAAAGGGTAAATCGTGCTTGACTAATCTATTGGAATTTTTTGAGGGAGTAACTGGTAAAATAGATGGGGGAGAGCCAGTAGATGTGGTGTACCTGGACTTCCAAAAGGCCTTCGATAAGGTCCCACATAAAAGATTAGCAGGGAAAATTGAAGCTCATGGGATAAAGGGGAAAGTATTGACGTGGATAGAGAACTGGCTGTCAGATAGAAAACAGAGAGTTGGAATAAACGGCTCATTTTCTGAATGGCAGGCAGTAACAAGTGGGGTACCACAGGGATCTGTCCTGGGTCCCCAGCTGTTCACAATTTACATTAATGACCTGGATCAGGGAGTCGGATGCAGCATTTCCAAATTTGCAGACGACACTAAACTAGGAGGGGGGGTGGGCTCAGAGGAGGAGACCAGGAAGCTCCAGAGCGATTTGGACAGACTGGGTGATTGGGCGGATAAATGGCAGATGCACTATAATGTGGACAAGTGCGAAGTTATCCACCTTGGGTGCAGGAACGGGAGGGCAAATTATTATTTAAATGGCAATAAATTGGGAGAGGGGGAAGTACAGAGAGACCTGGGTGTTCTTGTACACCAGTCACTGAAGGCGAGCATGCAGGTGCAACAGGCGGTCAAGAAGGCAAACGGTATGCTGGCCTTCATAGCAAAAGGGTTGGAATACAGGAACAGGGATACCTTGCTGCAGCTGTACAGGGCACTGGTGAGACCACACCTCGAGTACTGTGTACAGTTTTGGTCGCCTCATCTGAGGAAAGATGTTCTTGCCATGGAGGGGGTGCAGCGGCGATTCACCAGGCTGATACCAGGAATGGCGGGATTGACCTATGAGGAGAGACTATGTAGTTTAGGGATGTACACACTGGAGTTTAGAAGATTGAGAGGGGACATCATAGAAGTGTATAAAATTCTGACAGGTCTAGACAGACTAGATGCAGAAGGAATGTTTCCCTTGGCGGGTGAGAACAGAACTAGAGGACATAATTTAAGGATAAGGGCTAAACCATTTAGGACAGAAATGAGGGGGAATTTCTTCACTCAGAGGGTGGTGAACCTGTGGAACTCATTGCCACAGAGGGCAGTGTACGCCAGCTCATTAAATATATTTAAGAGGGAATTAGATATATTTCTACAGGCAAAAGGGGTTAAGGGTTACGGAGAGAAGGCGGGGACGGGATACTGAATTGGAGGATCAGCCATGATCTCATTAAATGGCGGAGCAGGCTCGAAGGGCCGGATGGCCTACTCCTGCTCCTATCTTCTATGTATCTATGTATCTATGTATACAAAGAACAGCAAAGGGTCACAAAACAGATAGTAAGAACTACAAAAAGGGAGTATGAAAGGAAACTTGCAAGGGATATAAAAATCAACACAAATTTTTTTTTAAATTATATTAGGAAAAAGCGGATAGTCAGGAGCAATGTTGGCCCCTTAAAAACTGAAAGCGGTGATATTATCAATGATAATAAGGAAATGGCATACATATTCAATAATTACTTTGCGTCAGTATTTGCAGTAGAAGAAAGAGGATAGCATGCCAGAAATCCCAAGGAAACTAAATCAGAGACAGGGGGCTGGATTTTCATTGACCCGTGGAGGCGGGTTTGGAGGCGTGTGGGGGGTTAAAATTGCGAAAACTGGCGGGCGGGCACAAGTCCGCCTCCATCCCGCCTCCACGCAATTTTCATTAAATCGTGTCTGCTGGTCCCGACTCTGTCCCGCCTTTAAGAGGCGGGATAGGCTGTTAAGGCCCTTAACAAGCACTAAATTGGCTCTATAATGCCATTTTGAAAGGCCTTTGTGATTTTAACCCTTGATCTACGTGAAGCACGCCTGTTCTGAACCACGATTGTGAAACCTGGCGGGAGCACATTTGGATAGCTGACTATCAGCTGCAGGTCCACTATTACAACGGAGATGTGATGAAGGTAGTAGTAGTATTAGGTCTGAAAGTCGCCTCTGATGCTGCTGCATTGAAGGTCTTCAGAGACTGCCTGCCTTTGCTGTGAGAGGACCTGGATGCAAAAAAATCTCTCTCTCTCTCTCTCTCCTTAGAGCTGCTGCTCATTTTGCATCCAGGTCCTCTCACAGCAAAGGCCAGGCAGTCACTGGCCTGCAATGCAACAGCAATGATGACATCATCAGAGCCGACTTTCAGACTGAAAACACTAATTGGTTCATGGGTTCCCACATGCTGGAACTCAATTGCCCAATTAGGTGAAAATTGCATCAATCTCCCACATCCAATTGCAGTCGGGTGGATAACACAAAATGCGGATGACACGACCCCAACCCGCCCCAGTATCAAAATCCAGCCCAGGGACTCAATAAAATTAATGTAAGTAAAATAACAGTAATGAAGAAAATAATGGCACTAAAGAGTGACAAATCCCCAGGACCAGATGGTTTCCATCCCACGGTTTTAAAGGAAGTGAGTACATTGCAGATGCCCTAACTATAATCTTCCAAAGTTCTCTCGATTCAGGAACCATTCCTTTAGATTGGAAAATTGTGCATGTCACTCCGCTATTTAAAAATGTCGAGAGAGGGAAACCAGGGAATTATAGACCAGTTAGCCTAACATCTGTTGTCGGGAAATTGCTAGAGTCTATAATTAAAGATAGGATGACTGAACACCTCAAAAGTTTTCAGTTGATCAGAGACAACCAGCATGGATTTGTGAAAGGTAGGTCATGCCTGACAAACCTAATTGAATTTTTTGAAGAGGTGACTGAAGTAGTGGACAGGGGAATGTCTATGGATGTTATTTATATGGACTTCCAGAAGGCATTAGATAAAGTTTCACATAAGAGACTGTTAACTAAGATAGAAGCCCACAAAATTGAGGGCAAATTATTGACCTGGTTAGGAAATTGGCTGAGCGGCAGGAGACAGGCAGTAGGGATAATGGATAGGTACTCAAATTGGCAGGAGGTAACTAGTGGTGTCCCGCAGGGATCTGTGTTGGGGCTACTATTATTCACAGTATTTATTAACGACTTAGATGATGGCATAAAAAGTCATATATCCAAATTTGCCGATGACACAAAGATAGGCGGAATTGTAGGCAGTGTAGATGAAAGCATAAAATTACAAAGAGATATCGACAGATTAAGTGAATGGGCAAAAATGTGCCAAATGGTTTTCAATGTAGGCAAATGTGAGGTCATCCACAGTGAACCTAAAAAGGATAGAACAGAGTACTTTCTAAATGGTGAAAGGCTAAAAATAGTGGAGGTCCAAAGAGACTTGGGGGTCCAGGAACATAGATCATTAAAATGTCATGAATAGGTACAGAAAATAATCACAAAGGCTAATGGCTAATGCCTTTATATCTAGAGGACTAGAATACAAGGGGATGAAGTTATGCTGCAGCTATACAAAACCCTGGTTAGACAACACCTGGAGTACTGTGAGCAGTTCTGGGCACCACACTTTAGGAAGGATATATTGACCTTGGAGGGAGTGCAGCATAGGTTTACCAGAATTATACCCAGACTTCAAGGGTTAAGTTACGAGGCGAGATTACACAAATTAGGGTTGTATTCCCTAGAATTTAGAAGGTTAAGGGGTGATCTGATCGAAGTTTTCAAGATATTAAGGGGAACAGATAGGGTAGATAGAGAGAAACTATTTCCGCTGGTTGGGGAGTCTAGGACTAGGGGGCATAGTCTGAAAATTAGAGCCAGACCTTTCAGGAGTGAAATTGGGAAACACTTCTACACACAAAGGGTGGCAGAAGTTTAGAACTCTCTTCCGCAAATGGCAATTGATGTTGGATCAATTGTTAATTGTAAATCTGAAATTGATAGCTTTCTGTTAACCAAAGGTATTAAGGGATATGGGGCAAAGGCGGGTATATGAAGTTAGGTCACAGATCAGCCATGATCTCATTGAATGGCGGAATGGCCTCCTCCTGTTCCTATGTTCCTAGCACAGCATTCCTTGCTCCAACAACCCATTCTGTAAAAACATTTATCTTAAACTGTCTCCTCACTCTCTTAGTGACAGTTTTAAATTTGATGACCCCTTATCACTCTCCCCAAGCCGGGGAAATAATCTTTCCCGATTAACCTCATCACATTGCCCAGGTATTTACTGTCGACAAAAAGTAGGACAAATCCAATCCAGCCAATTACCACCCCATCAGACTACTCTCAATCATCAGCAAAGTGATGGAAGGTGTCGTCGACAGTGCTATTAAGCAGCACTTACTCACCAATAACCTGCTGCAATTATTCCCTGGAGCACAGCATTCTATGCTCCAACAACCCGTTCTGTAAAAACATTTATCTTAAACTCTCGTACGATAGCAAAATACTGCGGATGCTGGAAATCCGAAATAACAACAGAAAATGCTGGAAAAACTCAGCAGGCCAGGCAGCATCCGTGGAGAGAGAAACAGAGTTAACGTTTCAGGTCGAAGACCTTTCATCAGAACCGGAAAAAAGCAGGAAATGGAATAGATTTTAAAGCAAGTTAGGGATGGGAAAAGGGGGAGGGGATGAAAGAACAAAAGGGAAGGTCAGTGATAGGATAGAAAGCAGGAGAGATTAAGAGACATTGAGAGACATTAAGAGATATTCAAGGCAAGAGGAGGTGGTAATGGGACAGGTTAAGGAACAAAGGATGGCTCTAGATGAAGTGTGAATTGCGCTGGCAGAATGAAGGACAGCTGCCATGTGGGAGGGAAGAAAAAAGGGCCAAACAAAAGTGTGGATAAAAAAAAAAATATATATATATATGTGATAGGGGCCAGGGTTATGATCTGAAATTGTTGAACTCTATGTTGAGTCCAGAGGGCTGTAGAGTGCCTAATCGAAAGATGAGGTGCTGTTCCTCGAGCTTACGCTGAGCTTCCGTGGAACAATGCAAGAAGCCGAAGACGGTGAGGTCTGAGTGGGAATGGAGCAGTGAATTAAAGTGACAGGCCACCAGGAGCTCGGGGTCCCCCTTACAGACTGAACGGAGGTGTTCTGCAAAGCGGTCACCCAATCTGCGTTTGGTCTCCTCACTCTCGTAGTGACAGTTTTAAATTTGATGACTCCTTATCACTCTCTCCCCAAGCAGGGGAAACATACCATACTGACTTAGAAGTATATCGCCGCTCCTTCATTGTCGCTGGGTCAAAATCCTGGAACTCCCTCCCTAACAGCACTGTGGGAGTACCTTCACCACATGGACTGCAGCGGTTCAAGAAGGTGGCTCACCACCACCTTCCCAAGGGCAACTCGGGATGGGCAATAAATGCTGGCCTTGCCAGCGACGCCCACATCTATGGATGAATAACAAAAAGGACAAAGCAGCTAGATTGATTGGCACCCCATCCACCATCCTAAACATTCACTCCCTCCACCCAATTAGGGGTGGGCAATAAATGCTGGCCAGTGACACCCAAATCCCGTGAATGATTAAAAAAAACCTTCGTAATAGAATGATAGATTTGCATTTATATAGCGCCTTTCACGACGTCAGGACGTCGCAAAGCGCTTTACAGCCAATGAAGTACTTTTGAAGTGTAGTCACTGTTGTAATGTAGGAAACGCGGCAGTCAATCTGTGCACAGCAAGCTCCCACAAACAAAAATGTGATAATGACCAGATAATCTGTTTTTAGGTTGAGGGATAAATATTGGCCAGGATATCGGGGAGAACTCCCCTGCTCTTAAAGAAAACACTATTAACTCTCCTCTTAGCCTTCTCTTGCTCATAACTATATTTTCTCATTCCTGGTATCATCGTGATGAATCTACACTATAGGGATATGCTAGTTACTACATGACACCACTGATTTATATGTTTGAGATTGGTTCCATACCACTATGGCACTGATTTTCATGCAGACGTGGAAACCCAATTGTGAAGCAATCTTTTTAACATACCCCCTAGTCACCATGTATACAATTTCAATTCAACAGTCATTCCCTATGCTCACCCATGGCTTATTATACATACCTGTATACCAAGTTGACGTAACTGTTAATTGCCACACAACCTTTTTTATGTGTGTATGTAAATACACACCAGATAATACAGGCGCCACTAATGATCCAATTTAGACTGGAATATAAATGACCTTCATCCCTTATAGCAACTTACTTAATTCTAACTCACTGGCCAATTAACTCAGTCACCTTTAATAATTCAATGCATAGCAAGTTCAGAATAGCTTCTCCCTAATGGCACTCAACTCATTTAATTAAAATTCATAGTCCAATTAACTCATCTCATCTGAAACATCAGGTCAGCTTTGTCTTCTCTTTGTTACTTTCGCAAGCTCCCCACACCTGTCACTTATGGCTTTGTGCTGGCTACGTTTGGATTTCGGATTTTCCCAATCTTATCTGCTTGCCATTTTCTTTAAACATGTAAAGGTAGATAATAATAGTTCAGTATATTGTACTCAAGTCTTATGTTTAGTTTGTAAAATTAGAAATCTAATTAAGGAAACCACGCGATGTTATGGAGTCTCATTTTGATAATTAAAGACAAGCCTGTATGGAGCCTTTGAATCGAACAGGCAGGTGGGCCTGTGGCCCATCCAAGTAGCCCATATTTATATTCCACTCTAATTACATTTTGGATTCAGCAATGTATCTGATGTTATGATGCCTGTTTGTGTGCTCAGGTCATGGCCCTCCACGAGTTTATGTTATTTATAGTTGGAGACAGATGTCCTGACTGCCATCAAATGATCAGAGTGTGTTTGCAGACACACTGGGCACCGAATCTTGGTGGAAAAATATATTCAAGTTTAACCTGCGCTGCAAAAAATTGCCAGAAGTGCACATTTACACTCTTTCCGTATCATTGTGCATGGAAATCTGGCTTCATGGTAAGTGTGGAAAATATTAATAGCTGTTTTGTTTCTTTAAAATTGTTTACTTCTGATGTGGCCTGTTGTAGCAAATTCTGGTAGGAATTTGGGAATGTCAGTGAGGTTTCTTTATATAATTTATAGTTAATCATAGCCCTGAGCTAACCTATTTCATGTGACAGCGGAATAGTTCCATATGATGCAAAATTATTTCATGTGATCCATTAAGTAACAGCAATGTGAGTTTGTGATTGAATTGTGGAAAATTCCGACTCATTTGCAGTCAAAGTAACAGAGAAGGAGAGAGACTGCAGTGGTTGGTGGTTCTCCAATGAGTCACTGCGGGCCTTATTTTTGGCTGTTAGTAATTCTACTGCTTAGTTTCTGGAGAGGAGAAAATTGCACTTTTGGCAGTAAGGGTGTTTTTAGTGGTATTGCTGCCACAGCCCATTTTCAAATATGGGTTTAACACAATGGTAAATGCTTACTGCTCCTGAGCTAAAATCACTAGTTTGGTCATTTATGAAGGGGGAGCAGGGGTGGGGGGGGCGGTGGGGGAAAGATCCAATTAACTTAAATCAGTCATTTTCTGATATTTTAAACTTCTTATGCCATCCCTTTAATAAGTCACGTTAAATTACCACTGACACAGAAGCTGCTGGAGATGCACGGCAGGTTAGTCAGCATCTGAAAGAGAAGGATATGTTTTAGAAAATTAGCTTTGGTCTTGGGTTGAGAATCTTTGTCTGTTTTGATAAAAGGCTCTCATCCAAAACATTATGGGGGAAAAATTGGGTCGCGCCCCCTTTGGGGTGCTACTTTTAGTGCCCCAAAAAATTAGTGCCCCCGCAGCCGAAATTCATTGGTAGCGCCCCAAGAGGGAAGTGGGCCGCTACTGGAAGCACCCCGCCTCCCTCTTGGGGCGCTGCGAGGAAATATCGTGACGCTACGTGCCGCAGTGCCACGCTCTGCGGCACGTCGTGCCGCGATACTACAGCTGGGCCACCAGGGATCGGAGCGCTGGCAAAAGAGCCCGACACTCAGGAGAAGTGCCGGGCTCACGGAGCGCAGCCAACACAGGGGGCTGAAGAGGAGGCTGGGGACAGCAACGGGGGCAGGTGCTGGCAGGCAGCCAGCAACAAAAATGGCTGCCCAGCACCTCGCCTTTAATTAGCGCCTGCCCTGGCCGCAGATAGGCCCCCCCGACCCCGTCGGACATAGCGTCCGGCGGTAAGTCAGGGGGTGCTACTGCCGGTGGTGCAGCCGCCGCCGCTAACCTCCCGCTGAATTTCGCGGGAGCCGTTGGCGGCGCCGCGCCCAGGCGCTAGTTGCTTTGCGACCCGTTAGCGCCCTCTTAGCAAAGCAACTGAATTTTTCCCCCTTTGCCTCTGGAAATCTGCAGGGAGAGACACATCGCGGCATAAGTGCCGAGCAGTGCCCGGCATTGTTGCTCATCCTGTCAAAGTTTGCGGGGTCAGGGGGGAGGTCTTCTGTTTGGCATTGCAGTGGCACCACTAGGGGCGCATTTACAGCACTCAGCCACCCATTGAAGAGTCCAGAATTTGCCTGCAAAGTAGTTTGCTGGGGCACAGTGCCGGGCCCTTTTTGGAAATGTCTGTGATTTGCCCCCTATGACTTTAAAATGTTATTACTAAAAAATAGCTCCTTCTCTTCGAGGGGGCCAGACCTCCATTCCAGCTTGGAACTCCAGGTGGGCCCCCACTTCCACTCTTGGTTGGTTGGTATGCCCAGTATCACTAGGTCTACCTCCGCTGACCTTATGAAAGGATCCTCTGAGGGCTGCAAAAGTGAGAACTCACAACGTACGAGCTCCTTGTTTGGGGTGGGCAGCAGCTCCATCCTCAACAGGTCACCTCAGCGTGTCCAGGCCCCAACCTAATTTGCAGCGTTTCTAGCAGACCACTGCCAAAATTACAGGCAGAAGTACACCGGAAAGACCATAGACTTTCAGGGCCTAGCTATCTTTCGTTCAGATGCCGTTAAGGTGTCAGCCTTGGCTCATGGGCAGCACTCTTGCCTCTGCGTCAGAAGGTCGTGGCTTCAAGTCCAACTCCAGAGACTTGAGCACACAATCCTGGCTGACACTTCAGAAGCAGTACTGAGGGAATGTTGCACTGTCAGAGGTGTCATCTTTCAGATGAGGTCACTATTTGAAGATAAGCATGGGAGTTATCCCCGTATCCTGGCCAATACTTATCCCTCAACCAACACCTAAAACAGATGATCCGGTCATTTATTTTTCATTGCCGTTTGTGGGAGCTTGCTGTGTGCAATTTGGCTGTCACGTTTCCCTACATTACAACAGTGACTACACTTCAAAAGTACTTCATTGGCTGTAAAGTGCTTTAGGCTGCTGTGAAAGGTGTTATATAAATGCGAGTCTTTCTTTTTTGTTTTGATTCCAACACTTGAGGGATTTTAACTCCCTACACCCAGCAGGAGTTGAGTGGAATGGGCGATAAAATTATGTGGGAAGGCTTACTCCCCTGCTCCCACTCTTTTAAGCCCACAGCCATTTTAACCCTGCAGTCCTCTTCGGCATCAGAGCCCACAGAGCCTACAAGCCCAGAGTAAGTTTTCTGGATCTGTCTGAAGAGCAGTGCATGAAGAGCCTGCACTTCGCCACGCAGGCTGTCACTGAGTCTGCTGCCTCTTGCAAGAAGACCTACTGCCTCCTGAGCCAAATGGCCATGATAGGCCTCTGAAAGTCACCACTGCCCTTAACTTATTTGCCTCAGGTTCGTTCCAGGGCACTACAGGGATGGAAGGTCTCATCAAGAGTCCATGACACATTGGTAGGAGTGACCAGCGCACGGTCCTTGTGGAGACCAAGTCCCATCTTCACACTGAAGGCACCCTCCATCGTGTTATGTGGTACTCCCACCATGCGAAGTGGAATGGATTAAGAACAGATCTAGCAGCTCAAAACTGGACATCCAGAGGGTGTTGTGGGCCAACAGCAGCAGTAGAATTGTATTCCATCACAATCTGTAAACTTAGGGTCCGGCATATCCGTCAAACCAACTGACCAAGCATGCTGAGAGCAATACCAGGCGCACCTGAAAATGAGGTGCCAGCCTGGTGCAACACAGGACTACCTGCATGATAAACAGTGGCCGCAGTATGCTATAGACGGAGCTGAGCGGTCCCACAATCAACGGATCAAGTCAGATCTCTGCCACATCCGGTTGGAAATAGTGGTGAACAATTAAGCAACTAACGAGAGGAGGAGACTCCATGAACAACCCCATCCTCAACGATTGCGGAGCCCAGCACATGAGTGCAAAAGGCAAGGCTGAAGCATTTGCAACCATCTTCAGCCAGAAGTGTTGAGTGGATGATCCTTCTCGGCCTCCTCCTAAGGTCTCCACCATCACAGATGACAGTCTTCGGCCAATTCAATTCACTTCACGTGACATCAAGAAATAGCTGAGTGCACTGGACTTCGGCACAGGCTACGGGCCCCGACAATATTCCAGCTGTAGTGATGATGATTTGTGCTCGAGAACTAGCCATCCCCTTATACAAGCTGTTCCAGTACAGCTACCACGCTGGCATCTACCCGACAGTTTGAAAAATCTACACTTTGTTGTTTTCACTTCAGTTTGTCAGTGTTGACCTTTTGTCTTTTTAGGTCTACCGTTGACACACTTAGACCAACATGCTGTCACTTCAACTTTTTAATACAGGACAGAAATTGTAATATAAATGAGAGTCTGAACCTCACTGAGGCATTATAGAGCGCTTTCCATGCTGACAGTGGGTAGCAGTGCTTGCAGGGAGTGCAGCGTGGGAAATTGCAGGCACACGGCCCATATACTTTTGTTCGAAATGGGTGTGAAATCACAGGCTGTACGATTTTCCTGGGATGAGCTCCCTCTGAGTGCCTCTCCCTATTGGGAGAGCGGGAACATGGAAGGGGCCCTTATGAGATACCATGAAGTAAATATGTTACATTGTGTTACAGCTATGTTCTGAATGGACACTTAGGGCTGGGGTTTTCAATGACCCGTGGAGTCGGGTTTGGAGGCGTGTGGGGGGTTAAAGTTGCAGATTCGGGGGTCCCAACCCCATCCCGCCTCCAACCCGCCTCCATGCCAGTTTCGCTGGCGGCGGGTACCCGACCTGTGCTGGGACCCGACTCCCCGAGGCGGGAAGGGATTAGTGACAATTAACTGCCTGTTAACAGGCAGTTTTTTGGATAATCCCTATTTTGACGGCTGAAATGTGGGCTTCCCGACAGGTGGCAACCACGCCAAGTTATGGGGCGGACCGTGGGTCTGCAGGGGTTGGAGGGGTCGATATGTCCGGTGGGCAGGTGAGTGATGGGTGCATGTGTGCAGAGGTAAGTGTGTAAGGTAAGTGCTAAGTGTGGGAAAAAGTTTTACTTACCTTAACTTCCTCCTGCAGGAGTCAGCCCTTCAGTTCTCGGGAGTCAGAAATCTCACCGGCACAGAAAGCAGGAAAGCCGTGGTGTTGTCAAAAACTGCAGCCTTCTGCTTTCTGTGCTGGAATGACTTCTAACTCAGCCTGAGAGGAAGGACTGAAGTTAGAAATCATATTGTCAGTGTTTGACAGCTTCACAGAGCTGTCAAATGCTGATATTTCATCTGTCAAAAGCTCTTGACAGATGAAATGTCAATCTGTGACGTCACCTGTTGCCGGGTGGCCCTTAATTGGCCTGCTGAGCCCACTGAGCGGGCTCAACAAGGTCAATCAAGGTAAAATACAGTGGGTTGGCCACATCTCGATGGAGGCGGGTCTACAACCCAAAATGTGGGATTCACAACACCAACCCGACCCCAGAATCAAAATCCAGCCCTTAGAAACTGTTTCCACATTTTTTCTGGAGATAATGGCCGGAATTTTTCCCTGGAGACCCGCTGGGAGCGGCGGGGGGCACGGTAGAGCGTGAGAAACCCGCAAGCTTTAACTCCACAGCGTGCATGTGATGTCGTTGACAGGGTCCTCGCACGGACGTCAGCCTGATTGACAGGCTGGCTTCCAGTCGGGCGGGAAACGCCGGACAAGAGACTGCAACCCCAGGTAGGTGCGACCTCCGACCCCGGTGGGGCGGGGGGGGTGCGGTCTGATCCGGGTTGGGGGGGTGGGGTGGCTGACCTCCAACCTCGGGGGTCCGATCCCAGTGGGGGGGGCGGGGGAGGGTTGTGGGTCCGATCCTGCGGGGGGGGGGGTTCCAATCTCGGGGCGGGGTTTGTATGTGGAGGGGCTGATGGTGAGGGAGCTAGGGGGCCCGAGGGGAGAAGCACACCTGCTCCTCCCGGCCCACAAGGAATGCTCCCCAAGGCTGTCCTCGCGTCACTGCAGCTGCCGGGATTCCCGAGGCCCGGGATCCCGGCCGGCCACAGTTAAACCTGCAAAGGTTTAAATCCGAGGCTTCCCGTCTCATTATCAGGTTGGCTGCCTGCTCCTGTCCCGCCTCCGTGAAAACTGGAAGTGGACATGTTGGAGGCGGATTGGGGTTGGGATTCAGATTTTTAACACTTTAACTTCCTACCCGATTCCAACCCACCCTTTTTTGGGGATTAAATATCCCCCCCAATAAATTCCATGGCCGTAACTTTCATGCTGCTGTGCATGCGGGATTGGAGGCGGGTCGGGAGTAAAATTCGCAATAAATGGGAGCGCATTGGGACCCCGCCGTCATCACGCCTATTCACGCCTTTAACTCGGGCGCGGTTGCCAGCAAGGCACGGACACGAACAGCTGAGGTGGGCGACCTAATTTAGCGCATTAATACCTTGTTGTCAGACCCTGAACAGTGTTTTTAACCAGACCTTTTGATGTTCACTGCATGACCACGGGAATCACGCAGCTCGGGAACCACGTCTGTCAACCTGAGGCGGAAGTTCAGTGGCCATTGACCGAGGTCATTCCTGTAGAGCCTGGAAAGCACAATAAATACTGTCACATGACACCTGCTTACTTGTCTAAGGGAAAGGCTCTTGCTGAGTGCATTTGGAGCACAGATTTAGGTGACTACAGTTTGCAAGTCTTTTCTGCAAATTCGGAAGCCACTCTCACCTCATTGCTACTAACTATCACACCATTGACAGATTGCTTCTCTGATCTCTACTTGACCTGCCATCTATTACATCAGCATGGGTGCCGTTTATACTGTCTCACCTTGGTCCTCAGAATTGGATCAGGATGAGCCCCAACACCAGCAGCATCAGTCACACCAGCAGCAGCAGCAACACCAACAACCTGCTCCTCCACAGGACAGAGGGCATCAGCGCAGGGCTGCACTGCTCCGGAGGCGATACCCCCAACACAGGGTATACAGGCAGAGGATGAGCTTCCTAAACATGACTGAGCAGCAGTGCCAAAGGAGGCTCAGGCTGTCGCACCAGGTCGTTGCAGACATTTGCAGCTTGCTGGAGCAAGACCCGCTGCCCAGAGGAGCGGGTGGACATGCCTTACCAGTGGCTGTCAAAGTCACCAGCGCCCTCAACTTCTTCACCTCAGGCTCCTTCCAGGGATCTGCAGCAGACATTTGCTGCATCTCACAGTCGCCGCCCACAGATGCATCACACTGGTCACTGATGCCATGTTTGACAAGTCAGCCAATTATATCAACTTTGCCACTGATGAAGCCAGTGTCACTGAGCGGGAGCTCGGCTTTGCCACTCTGGCTGACTTCCCACAAGTGCAGGGCATCATTGACTGCACACATGTGGCCATCAGGGCACCCCATCATCACCCAGGAGTCTTTGTCAACCACAAGGGCTTCCAGTACCTCAATGTGCAGCTGGTCTGCAACCATACAACAACAACAACAACAACAACAACTTGTATTTATATAGTGCCTTTAACATAGTAAAACGTCCCAAGGCACTGCACAGGAGTATTTTAAGACAAAATAAAAATTTGAAAGATAGAAAGATCATCATGCATGTGTGCGCCAAATTCCCTGGCAGCTGTCATGACTCTTTCATCCTGCGCCAGTCCACCCTCTCTCAGCTCTTTGCACTGCCAAACACACTTACCGGCTGGCTGCTTGGAGACAAGGGCTATCCACTGAAGACGTGGCTCATGACACCCTTGAGGAGGACACGTACTGAGGCCGAGGAGAGATATAATAATGAAAGCCACATGTCCACCAGATGTGTCATAGAGCAAGCAATAGGCATGCTGAAATTGCACTTCAGACGCCTTGACAGATCTGGAGGAGCCCTTCAGTACGCACCAGCCAGCGTCTCCAGAATCGTCGTCTGCTGCGCCCTGCACAACATAGCTCAGCAACGAGGATTAGAGCAGCATGAGGAGCAAGGTGCAGAGCGCACAGACTCTTCGGAGGAGGAGGAGGAGGAGGAGGAGGAGGAAGATGAGCATCAGCTGGAAGACAAGGTGGAGCAGGAGGAACCTGTGGTCCAGATGCCAGCAGCACCGGAGCACATTGCTGCCCGGGAGGCCAGGGGTGGCCTCATCATGGTCAGATTTACTTAACCTCCTGCATTACACCCATGTGACTGCCACATGCTGCGCCAGGTCCCCCACCCCCACCCCCACCCAACAGCAACACCATAAAGCATCCCTACAATGACCAAGCCATTCCTTCCACACTGACCCCCATTGCTGGAGGTAACATTATGTCTGACCATTCACTCCAACTCACGAAGCCACTTCCAAAGTAGCTGACAAAAATGGGCATGACTGGAAAGTGGTGAAAATAAATAGTTTTATATGTGACATAACAGTAACGGAACCTTAACAGAAATACTTCTTTAAACACCCATATGCTTACCCTTGTGCATCTACTTCTGTGTCATTTTTCATTTATGCGTGCTTCTACGAGGTGCTACCCCTGTGGCTTCAGTAGAGGTAGAGGCAGCCTGCTCACTTCCCTGCTGCGACTGCCTAGACACTTTTGGCGGCCGTCCTCTGGGTTTTGGAGCCTCTGATGGCCCTGCCAAAGTCTGCTCCTCCTGCGACTGTGGTCATCACGATCCCAGGAGGCATCTGGGGCTCTGACTGAGGGGGAGGTAATGGGGGAGAAGTGTGAGCGCTTTGAGAGGAGCCCACACTTCCATGTCCCCTCTCACCATCATCTCTCTCATGGGCCACCCGCACTTCCCTGCTAGCAAGGAGCTGGAGAGCACCTTGCTGCACAGCAGTGGGGCCATGAGGACCCAAGTCAACGTTGACATCCCTCCTAGAGAGGAGGTCTATGAGCCTCTGTCATCTATTCTCCACAGATAGTATGTGCTCATGTGAGTGGCACTTTAGCTGCTCCTTTCTATGGAAGAGCCTACCGTTGCCATCGCCTGAGACACGGTGGTGCTCATGTTGGAGATGGACTCCTCCATTGTCTGCACATTTGCAGCTATCGCGGTCACAAAACCTGCCAGAGCCTCCTGCACTTCTTGCTGCACCTCCAGGATCGCCCTCTTTCTCGATGGCCCCCGAGCCTCAGCGTCTGCATGAAGCTGAGCAGAGCAGGGAGCGTCCTGCGCCCTCCGGCGAGGAGTCTCCACTGCTGTCCCCGTCTCCACCATCTGCTCTTGCTCACTTCTGACTTGTGAGACACCAGGTGACAACACTACTCTATCTTGCGTAGGACCCACCGAGGTGTGCGTATCTGCGCTGGTGCTGGGTACATTTAGGTCGGGTGATGGTGCACCCTCAGAGGCTGGAGGCTCCTCTGAGGAGTCATCTTCCTCTTCTGCCTGGACAATGGGGGTGCTCTTTGATGGACCTGTGGGAGAGTAAAGAGATGATTTAGAAATGTTATATCAAGAATGGGTAGCGATACCATTATGCACATGATGAACATTCATTGGCTGCTGACATCAGTCGCCATATGAGTGACTGCTGTATGCACGTGGCTGAATGATATGTAATTCTGTCACCAGGTTGCTGAGATGTCCACCACTCTCCGTCTCCCACCGCCAGCTGCTCTGCAACTCCTGAGACTTCCAGGGTGACCTCCTCTGCTGCTGTCAAAGTGGCGAAGGATGGAGGACCACCTCCGGTTCTCTCCCTATTGTTGTGGGCTCTTTTCTCCTGCAAGGAGGGAAAGAAGAGAAGTTTGAGTGAGAGTGATGGAATGAGTGTAAGGAATGTGTGGGTTACATCTTTAGAGGGTGACTATGAGGGAGTGGGGTGGCAATGCCAAAGTGCCAGTGCCAAATGGCCTCCTTCTGTGGTGTTACTTGCTATGATTGCATTAGGATGATGGTGAGTGTGAGGGGTGGTTAGTCAGAGGGGGACTGTGAGTATGTAGATAGAGAGAGAGGGATGGGTGGATGGGTAAGGTATGTTGGTGTGAGTAATGATGTGCAGGAGCAGGCTTGGGAAGGTAGGGTGATGGGGATGTGGCGACAAGCACAGCAGGATAAAGTTGAGAGTGGCTTTGCACTCACCTTTCCTGATCTCGTGAGATCATTGAAGCGCTTCCAGCACTGCACCCAGGTCCTCCTCACCATATCCCTGCTGTTGACCTCCTCTGCAATTTGGAGCCAGGCTCTTTTAGTCTCTTGGGGAGGAATTGTGCCCATCAGCAGGAAGAGGACCTCCCTGCGTGCTCTGACTCCCTCCACAAGAATATGTAGGGAGTCATCTGAAAACCTAGGTGCAGCCCTCTGTCTCTGTGAGGCCATCTCTGCAAGGCTGAACAATAACCAGATGGTGATATGTACAGCCTGCACACTCCTAGATGAACCTTCAAATGCAATGTGGCCAAGGCTCCTTTAAATATCTCCGCTGGAAATGAGTCATCGATGATGTCATCAGACCCGCACCATTTAATAGGGCCGGGTAACGCGCAGGCCGGCCTTAATAGGCGCCATTAATGGAAAGTCGCTCTGAGGAGTGGGATGAAAAGAAGAATGGGGTTCCGTCCCGCCACGCCGACTGCCCGCACCCGACCCGCCCAGGTATTGAAAATTCCGGCCCATGTATTTGAATGGGCACAAGTCAAGCCTCCTTCTTCGTGGATATATTAATGAAAATAAGACCCAGACGATAAAAGAGAAACACATGACAGAAAATTCCAGAAGTAGTCAGATTATAGCCAAGCAGGCAAAATGCTGCAGGGTTATCTTTTAATCGCTATCTGAAAGAAAAAGGGACAACTGATGTGGAGGAAACTAAAAGGACATAAATGACAAAAATATAATGTTTAATCCAAAAACCATATAAAATTTCACTTGCAAGTCAATAATTCTGGCATTTCAAACTATTTCTATGCAATTGGGTAGACATTACACTGAGTTCTATTTTCAACACACTGGTTAACATTCTTCTGTAAAACTCCTACTTTCTTTTTTAACAAAGTCTTTAACTTATTTGAATTAAACTAATGCTCTGAGACTAGTGCTTAGTAGAATTTCAACCTCAAAGTGTAGTTAACAGCACTTAATGGAGTAGAGCATGTAACTGCTTCTTAATTTTGAATCTAAAGGAAATGACATGCATTTGTTTTTAAAAAATTTAAATTAAGGAACAGTTACATGCCCCCGCCCGCCGCCCCGAATCTATATTAAACATATTGCCGTCAATTTTGACTTTGATTTTGTCAACCGGCCCACGGCAAGCGCTGGTTGGCCATCTGTTCCGGCGGTGAAGAGGTTGCCGCCATTTTGAGGCCCTGGCCTCATTTAAATTTGGCAGGCAAGCTGCAGGGCGCGGAACAGGCATCTGGAAGCAGCTCGTCGGATTGAGGCCTCAAGATCGGACCAGGGCAACCGTCAGCAACGTAAGATGCGGGGGCAGGCTGCAATCGCAGAGGATGGGGGTCCCAGGGCAGCAGCAGCCCTGATTATTTTTGTGCACCTCCAGGACCCACAAAAATAATTCGACGCTTTCCTTTTGCGGGCCTCTTCGGTTCCATCGCCTGGACACGGCGCAGGCTCTGGCCATTTCTGACCTAAAATGGTTGTCGGGTCGTATTAATGTCATAGGACTCTGACTTCCATATTAAAAGGGGCCTATCACCTGTAACAGGTGAGTGCTTTGAAATGGGAAGGCCCATTTCAAAATAGAGCCGGCTGAATCACTGGTGTTAATGAGGCAGTAAGTGGGGAGACGGGCAACTCGGGGACTGGTGAAGAACAGAGTAGCTCAGGGACTCCTTTCCCCCCACCACCTATCCCCACTCACTCTCCCCTCTCTACTTCCCTCATTGGTCTTTTCCATTTTTACTGTCTCCTGAAATGATGATGATGTGAATATGAAAGAACCATTTGTGGGAAAATGAAACAATGGCCCAGAAATTTGACTTGGAGGCTTGCCGCGGGGGTAAGGATCGCGCGCGATCTTACCTACCGCGCCTGCCTTTATGTTTCGGGCCCACACGAACTTCTGGTCCTGGGCCTCTCCCTGGTGCCGGCGCGCAGTGTGTGCGTGTCCCAGAGGCGCAGTTAGTTCAATGCGACCTCTGGGATCACGTGGGCCATGGAGAGCCAATGGCAGCACACCATCTTTCATTCATAGTTTTGACAGGAGAACTGTCAAAACTATGAATACAAATTGCCCCCAAAAGAACAGCTAAACCTCAAATAAATTTTTTAAAAAACCCATCACATTAATAAAATAACTATAGTTAAATAAATTAACCACTTTAAACAAAAATTTAAATTTTTGAAAAAATTTAAATTCTTTTTAAAAGTTATAAAAATAAATTTACTTTCTTTAAAGTCTCTAAAAAAGATAAACCTGTTGAAAATTTTTAAAAATAATACTTGTTAAAAGGGGGTCTTACGCCTCCTTTCTTCATGTGTAAAATCTTCAATACTTACCCTCGCGTTGAAACCTGAAAAAAAACCTAAGTGTGCTGCGTGCGCACAGCCTGTAGTGCGCACGCGGTTCACTTAGGAACCGCCCCCTTAGCAATACCGGAAGTGCCGGTTTCCCGCGCATGCGCAGTGCATGCAGGAAACCGGCACTTCGGGACCGAATATGCGAGAGTACACAGTTCGTACTCTCCCGTATTCAGCCGAAGTTTTGGACCAATATTCCGATTAAACGACTTTGGACAATAGTGACCATAATACCATACGCTTTAAGATAATAATTGAGAAGGACATAAGTATGACGAAGCCCAGGGTGATCGATTGGAGAAAAGACGATTTTGAGGGGCTGGGAACTTGGGAAAATAAAATGGACAACAATATTGGCAAACAATGACGTAGAGCAGCAATGGGAAACATTTAAAACAGAGTCCAGGAAAAATATATTCTGCTAAAAAACAAGAACAAACTAAACACTAATGAGACACGATGGATTAATAAAGACAAAAGGAAAAAATTGAGAGTAAGGAAAGAGGCATACACTAAGTACATGTAGAGCACAACAAGGGAGAACACGAAAAGACTAGGAGAGAAGTTAAAAACAAACAATTAGGAAGGCAAACAGGAACTATGAAATTAACTTATTAAGGAACATAAAACAAAATAGTAAAATATTCTATAGGCGCATAAATTAAAAAAGGAACGTCGGGATGGGAATAGGGCCACTGAGGGATGGACAGGGTAAAATCATAGGCAGCAATGGCGAAATAGCAGAAATATTAAAATAATTACTTTGCTTCAGTATTTACCAGGGAGACAGGTCAGGTGGACATGTCTTATGAGATTAGAAATGATATAACTGCATCTAGGGAAGAGCTAGCAGAGGCATGACTACACATATTTAATAATTCGTTAGAACAAGGTGTAGTGCCAGAGGACTGGCGGATAGTTAACATAATACCTATATTTAAGAAGGGCGATAGAACATGCCCAGGGAATTATAGGCCAGTCAGCTTAACATCGGTGGTAGGAAAAATAATGGAATTCCCTACTAAAGGGAAAAATAGAAAAACATCTAGAAACCAACAATATAATAATGAATAGTCAGCATGGATTTCAAAAGGGAAAGTCTTGCTTGATCAACCTCAATGAATTCTTTGAAGAGGTAACAGAGAGATTAGACAAGGGTAAGGCAGTAGATGTAATTTATCTAGATTTCCAAAAGGCCTTTGATAAGGTACCACATAATAGACTAATGAATAAGGTCAGAGCATGCTGAGTCAGGGGACAAGTAGCAGAATGGATAGCTAGAAGCAGAAAGCAGAGAGTAGGAGTAAAGGGTAGCTATTCAGAGTGGCAGAAGGTTCAAAGTAGTGTCCCACAAGGATCAGTGCTGGGACAATTGTTGTTCACAATTTATATCAACGATTTAGACTTCGGAATGAAAAACACAATTGCTAAATTTGCGGATGACACCGAATTGGGGGGATAGTTAATACTGAGGAGGACTGCAACAAATTACAAGAAGACATTAATAAACTTGCAGAATGGGCATATAATTGCCAAGTGAATTTCAACACAGATAAGTGTACGGTAATACATTTTGGTAAGAAAAATAAGGAGGTCATATATTACTTGGAAAATAAGAATCTAAATGGGGTAGAGGAGCAAAGGGATCTTGAAGTACAAATGCACAAATCATTAAAAGTAGCGATGCAGGTTAATAAGGTCATTAAAAAAAAGCAAACCAAGCACTAGGGTTTATTTCTAGAGGGATAAAATTGAAAAGTAGAGAAGATATGCTAAACTTGTATCAAACCTTGGTTAGACCACACTTGGAATACTGTCTGCAATTCTGCATATTATAAAAAGGATACAGAGGCACTGGAGAGGGTGCAGAGAAGATTTACAAGGATGATACCAGAAATGCGAGGTTATACCTAGCAGGAAAGGATGAACAGGCTGGGTCTCTTTTCTCTTGAAAGGTTCTCTTGAATTCAGGTCTTTAAAATTATGAAAGGTTTTGATAGAGTAGACACGTTTCCACTTGTGGGGGAAGATCAAAACTAGAGGCCATCAATATAAGATAGTCACCAAGAAATCAAATAGGGAATTCAGAAGAAACTTCTTTACCCAGAGAGTAGTGAGAATGTGGATTTCGCTACCACAGGAAGTGGTTGAAGCGAATAGTAAAGATGCATTTAAGGGGAGGCTAGATAAGCATCTGAGGGAGAAGGGAATAGAGGGTTATGCTGATAGAGTTAGATGAGGAAAGACAGGAGGAGGCTCGAGTGGAGCATAAACGCCGGCATGGACTGGTTGGGTTGAATGGCCTGTTTCAGTGCTGTATATCCTATGTAATTCAGCTTTCTTACAATGAGACTTTTCCAGAAGACACAAAACCAATAGTTAATTTTATTCAAATACAATAGATGATTATGAGCAAGGAATATTGTGTCAGAGATTTGCTTTTATAATTCAGTGTGTTTCTCCGGATTAACCAGAGGTAACTTTGGCAGTGCGTGAAGAGATCAGCAAACATTTGATAAGGCACGCTGCCACGTCTCAGCAGGAAATGCTTTTAAATGTAACACATGCAATAACTTCCAAGCAAAATAATAAATGTACTTCACAAAGCACCATCCCAGTTACCTCACGCTGTTATTACTGTGCACGATACATGGGCTGAGAATTCTGCATCAACTTCCAAAATAATGCTGGCTGCCACACCCAGAAATAGCTTCCTACCTCGGGGGCTCAGCATAATCACAGTCTGACTGGAGCAATCATGGTTGTTGGACAATTGGCGAGGTGAAAGGGGCTATTCATATCATAGAATCATAGAAATTCGGCCCATTGTGTCTGTGCCGGCCGAAAAAGAGCTATTCGGCCTAATCCCACTTTCCAGCTCTTGGTCCTTAGCCTTGTAGGTTACGGCACTTCAAGTGCGTATCCAAGTACTTTTTAAATGTGATGAGGGCTTCTGCCTCTACCACCCTTTCAGGCAGTGAGTTCCAGACCTCCATCGCCCTCTGGGTAAAAGAAGTTCTCCTCAACTCCCCTCTAATCCTTCTACCAATTACTTTAAATCTATGCCCCCTGGTTATTGACCTCTCTGCTAAGGGAAATAGGTCCTTCCTATCCACTCTATCAAGGCCCCTCATAATTTTATACACCTCAATCAAGTCTCCCCTCAGCCTCCTCTGTTCCAAAGAAAACAACCCCAGCCTATCCAATCTTTCCTCATAGCTAAAATTCTCCAGTCCTGGCAACATCCGCATAAATCTCCTCTGTACCCTCTCTAGTGCAATTACGTTTTCCTGTAATGTGGTGACCAGAACTGTACGCAGTACTCTAGCAGTACGCAGTACTCTAGTTTAAAAATAATTGCACGAATCCAGTAACTGTGCACCACACCGAGTGGCACCTACTGGATTAAGTGGGGAAGGAATTAGTTCTTGTTGTGCCCTTTTTACAGGCATAAAACGGGCACAAAAATGACCAGTTTCGGGAGGCAATAACCTGCTCCCCAAAGACACCTGAAACAAATCCGACCATTTTTTCAGGCATCCAAGGCAGCCGCCTAAAACAGGCACCTTGCACATGGTAATGCTCACCTGGCCAGGCTGGCGTGAGTCCCAGGCCATTTTAACTCCCAGGCCTCATTTCCATCTCCCAGATGAGTGTCCTTCCCCATCCCGGCGGGAATCAGTACGTGGCCGGTAGGCGGGAGTGGAATTTTGGGCAGCAGGGACCACCGCCGGGATCTGCGGGAACGGTTCATGACAGTAAGGTAATCGCATTCGGGGGGGAGGGGGGCGGATGGTGAAGTCTGGGGCAGGGGAGTATCAAGGTTTCCTCGTGGGGCCCAGAGTCTCACCCCACTTCTTGCCACAAGGAAACGGTGAAAAAAAATTGAGGCCGCGAAATTCGGTAGGTTAGCACCTGGCGCGGACACTAACAGGGCGCTAGGGGGTTAGCGCCCGGCTGCGGTGAATCCAACGCCGCACGCGTCCTTCAGTGGCAAATTGGCGTTGGCACTAACTGCCTCTAGCGCCACTCACATGGTGACGTCAATGCATGTGCAACGGCCCCGGTGCAAAATTGACTTTCTCCCCCAGCTTTAGCGCCTCGCGCCAGTAAGAGGAGGCGTTGTGCACTCGAAGTGCGCTGCAGGAGCGGTAATTAAAGGGGATGCTTCCGTGTCGCTTGAACATCGCGAAAAAGGCGCTTTCAGTGATCGCAGTGTTTAGTACTTGCACCAGTCTGCTGACTGCCCAAAATTTTTTACACCTTTTCCTCAAACATTTCCAAATGCTGCACTTTCTGAAAGTGATGGGGGCTGCAATGGCAGTCGCCCAGGTCACGTTGAAAACACCACTGATGACTATGAGGTTACACAGCGTGATTGGCCCTTCCCTTTGAGAGATGGAAGCAGCCTGTGCGATTAAAGAGTGCCGTTTGGACTGTGCATGACCTTGTTTATCGCTCTGCCGGTAGCGCCCCGCTCGGAGGTTAGCGCCCTAAGTTAGGAGTGTAGCGCTTGATTTAGTGCTCCACTTCCCTCTTGGAGCGCTAACAATGAATTTCGCGGGAGTCGAGCATGATTAGCGCCTGGCGCCAATTCTTCAACTTTTAAAGTTTTAGCGCCCCGAACGGGGCTACACCGAATTCCTCCCCCAAAATATCTTACTTTCTCGGCCCTCTTTTGGACCTGCTCCTGCCTGCCGACAGGTTTCTCTGGTGAGCCCGACACTAGTTAAAATCACGTTGGGCTCATATTTACACGATAGGACCTGGGCTTTTGCATATTTATGAGGCCCTCATCTGCCTACCATGAGGGCCTCACACGCTGCCCGAAAAACTGGTGGAGGGTATGAGTGTGCGCCAACCTGGAGGGTAAGACGCTGCCTCTGTTTTAATGCCCCACCGGCACTATTCTCATTGGTCACGGGTGGGTTAGCAAGTTGTGAGGAGGACACAAAAAGAGTCTACAAAGGGATATAGATAGGTTAAGTGAGTGGGCAAAAAATTGGCAGATGGAGTATAATGTGGGAAAATGTGAGGTTATCCACTTTGGAAGGGGGAATGAAAAAGCAAATTATTATTTAAATGGAGTGAGACTACAGAATGCTGCGGTACAAAGGGATCTGGGTGTCCTAGTACATGAAACACAAAAAGTTAGCATGCAGGTACAGCAAGTAATTAGGAAGGCTAATGGAATGTTGGCCTTTATTGCAAGGGGGATGGAGTATAAAAGTAGGGAAGTCTTGCTACAACTGTACAGGGCGCTGATGAGACCGCACCTGGAGTACTGCGTACAGTTTTGGCTCCATATTTAAGGAAAGACATACTTGCATTGGAGGCAGTGCAGAGAAGGTTTACTAGGTTGATTCCTGGGATGAAGGGGTTGACGTATGACGAAAGGTTGAGCAGGTTGGGCCTATACTCATTGGAGTTTAGAAGAATGAGAGGTGATCTTATTGAAACATATAAGATTCTGAGGGGGATTGACAGGGTGGATGCTGAGAGGATGTTTCCCCTAGTGGGGGTATCTAGAACTAGGGGGCATAGTTTCAGAATAAGGAGTCGCCCATTTAAGACGGAGATGAGGAGGAATTTCTTCTCTCAGAGGGTTGTGAATCTTTGGAATTCTCTACCCCAGAGAGTTGTGGAGGCGGAGTCATTGAATATATTCAAGGCGGAGATTGAGAGACATTTGAACTACAAGGAAGTCAAGGGGTATGGGGAGAGAGCGGGAAAGTGGTGTTGAGGCCAAGATTGGATCAGCCATGATCTTATTAAATGGCGGAGCAGGCTCGAGGGGCCGATTGGCCTACTCCTGCTCCTGTTTCTTATGTTCTTATATGTGTGTGGGGGGGGGGGGGGGGGGGCTCTCGTTACCAATGTTCCCTCTAATTTTGATGTTTGGTGTGCGGTCCCTTTATGCGCGGTATCTTTTCCAGCAGAACAGCTGGTGAGCAGCCTGTGCAGGAGCTCCCAATCGCTGCGCCCCACGTGCCCACAAAGCTGAGGGGGCAACTTGCTTGTTACCCTTGACACCAATTCCACCTGGCCATTGTCTCAGGCTGAATCAGACTGTTTGCAACCTCAGCGCCCCATTTGATCCAGAGCTGAATTTTCAACCCCAAATCCTGTTCATCACAAAGACCACCTACCTCCACTTCCATAGTATTGCCTGCCTCCTCCCCTATGTCAGTCCATCTACTGCCCATCCATACCTTTGTTACCTTCAATCTTCACTATTCCAATGCTCTCCTCGCCAGCCTCCCATTCTCAACCCTCCATAAACTTCAACTCATCCAAACTCTGCCGCCTATATCTTATCCCGTATCAGGTCCCATTCACCCATCACCCCTATCCTCGCTGACCTATAATGCCTCCCAGTCCCTTAATGCCTCAAATTTGGAATTCTTATGCTCATGTTTAAATCCCTTCATGGCCTTGCCCCTCCCTATTTCCGTAACTTTTTTCCAGCTCTACAACCTCCCCTGAACATTCCTCTAAATCTGGCCTCTTGTGCATCCCCCCTCTTTACAAAGCAAAACAGCCCTTGCAACTCACAGCATATATAAAGAGTTCTGAGGTTTTGAGATTCATGACTGCTAAACAGAAAGGGTTCCTGAACTTAAGAAGATCTTCATTAATAGGTAGATCTGAGTTTGCTCGGGTCTGATTGTATTCTCTGATTATTGTGAGGTGGTGGCAAGATATGTGCGAGGACAAGGAGCCAGAATGTCAGTGTTGGTTTCGGCACTCCTTTGATGATTCTGATAGTGGTGTTCAGTTGCACGTCAACAAGATTTGTGTGTGCACTTCCTGCCCAAGATAGTGCGCAATATTCAGCCGCTGAGAAAACAAAGGCCAAGGTGGCTGCCCGCAGGGTGTGAGCATCTGCTCCCCAGCTGGTCCCAGCTATTTTGTGGATTAAGTTGATCCTAGTCTTTATCTTGGCTGCAGTTTTTGCCAGATATTGATGGTATGTGAGATTACGACCCAGAACCACTCCAAGGTAATTCGAGAAGTCCTTGTGCTTAAGTTCAGTGCCACAGAAAGGAACAGCCAGGCAGTTCTTTGCATGCCAGTTTCTCAAATGACGTAGAGACAAGTGTTTTCTGAGAATTCAGACAAAGCCACCACGACTTATAATAGTCTTCAAGTATTTTCAAGTCTTCTGCAAACATGCGTTCCGCTTGGGCGAGAGGTCTCACTGGGATGGGATGGCGATCACAAATGTAAAATTCGCAATTATCGCGATTCGAAATAACGAGATAAAGCAGATTCGTTTCATCAGTTTTATTTCAACGAAATGCTGTCATGATTAAACAGTGGTCACGAAGGAGTTGTAACTCCGAAAGCTTGTGATTTAAAATAAAACTGTTGGACTATAACCTGGTGTTGTGCGACCTCTCAATGATTAAACAGGACACAGAAGCCTGTAAAATGGCCGCCGAGCATCGTGGCAGAAGCTTCCAGAATACAGTGGGCAGACAAGATGGCGTTCGAATAAACATTTCAGTAGAAGATTGGTTAATACGCAGCAAACACTGATAAAGACAGGATGCAACCTGTCTGCATTCGACACAATAGCAAAGATATAAGTGCTGGAATCATTTTCCATGCACAAGTAAGGACCATTGTAATGGGCAATCGAAGGCCCATCCAGACACAGCAATACACATATCAGTATTCGAGAAGGCCCCAAACCCAGTCAGGGAGACCCATAGCCGGCTCGACAATGGGGAAAACATTAACGGATAGTTGGCCAGTTTAAGGTGCTACCGAAACCCATTAAAGGAAAGAATCGCCCCATGCTGGGAGTTTTGTGCACCAGTATTACACAAAGGACAAACATCAAGATTTGAGCGGGAGATAAGGGAACACAGCACTATAACTATAGTGAACAAATGTCCATCAAGGGCTTATTCTCTTGATTCGACTCTTGACTCGGGCTGAACTCTTGCTTATTATTCTCTTATCTGGCTGAGGACTGCTGAACTCTTATTCGCTTGCCGCTTCATGGACTCGCTTGACTGGTGAGCTTTTGATTGTCTCTCTGATCTTCTACAACCGTGTCCAAGCACTGTCGAGTTCTTCATGACAACGGGGAGCCCAGCCTGCTTGCCAGAGCAGCGAAGATAAACAAGTGGGGTACAGAGACCCCTTCCAACACGTGACAGTCAGGTGTCGCAGCGAAACAAGCCGAGAGCACCGTTTTAAAATTCTCCGAAGTATCACGAGTGGTGAGCATGTTTCCTCGATCCTACAAATCTAGATTAGTGTAGGTATTAATAGGGGAGGGTGGTTTTATTAAGGATAAATATAATGTGTTCCCCTTTTTTTTACGATGTGCCGTGCGATCCTCATTACCCTAGACCAAGTTTTATGAATGTATGTCTACTTGTACTGTCATTAATTTGTACCTATGACATGTACTTCATGATTTTGGACGTTATGCAATAAAGATTTCCATTTCGTACTATTCAACCGGGTCTATTTGAGTTTTCTCTGCATTACTGCTCTCGCACCTAAGTCCAGTGTTAGAACCGTAAGGGCGAGTGGGTCGAACCACTCACAGGTGCTTATTGCAACAAGGCTGGCCGGAGACCAGAGCAAGCAAGAAGGCCTAACCCCGCACAAGCACCCTGAACCGAAACCCCTTACACAAATTGTATCTGCATATCCAAATTTCCTTGATTGGGTCAGCGGGATATCACTGATGTAAATATTAGCAAGTGATGGAGCCCATTATTCATCAGCCGGGGTCTGCTAATTTGCTCCATGAGAGGTACGTGGAAATTGTGAATGCCAGTCTTTCTTTCTTTTCTTTCTTTTTTCCATACCATAACATATGCTGTCGACAAGTCCGCAAACGCCACTGTTGTTTTGAGCCAACATTGATAACTAACTTTGATGTGGCTTGTGTGCAATTAGTTGGTCACAGGTGTGCCATCTAGGTCTAAACCCATATTGCTCCTTAGGGATGGGATCCTCGCAGAGTGGCATGAGTCAAGTAACATCCTTTCCAAGACCTGGTACATAATACACAGCAATGATTTTTCGGATCATCGGCTACTTTACCCAGTTTTAGGATGGAGATGACCTTCGCATGTTGCCACAACTTGGGCTAACTGCAGCACCCATAGTGCCACAACTGTTTATGGGCAAATCTATGTTTGGATTTGCACCCATGGAGAATTATTAAGACTGCCCCAAATCATTTTGCATAATGGGAAGACTTGCACTCTGTTAGTTTGGGCTGGATTAAAAGAAAGACTTACATTTCTATAGCGTCTTTCATGACCTCAGGACGTCCCAAAGTGCTCTACAGCCAATGAAGTACTTTTGGAGTATAGTCACTGTTGTAATGTAGGGAACACGGCAGCCAATTACGCACAGCAAGCTCCCAGAAACAGCAATGTGATAATGACCAGATAAATTTTTGTTATGTTGATTGAGGGATAATTATTGGCCAGGACACCGGGGAGAACTCCCCGGCTCTTCTTCGAAATAGTGCCATGGAATCTTTTACGTCCACCTAAGAGGGCAGACGGGGCCTCGGTTTAACAGCACTCGCTCAGCACTGCACTGGAACCATGTCCTATGGGTTAATGTACAGTGTAGTGCATTACCCTGTTCACCTTATTCTAAGAGTCAGTGCGGCTTCAAACTGTTCATTGCCATTGAACTGAATGTCATCATGTGCACTTTATAGCAATATATAATTATTTTCTAAGTACACGTTTAAAAACCCTGTAATCAGTGCAGTCATACAGTGCATTGATGTTCCACTGCTCTGTCTTCAAAAAAGCAATGGTACAGTGGTGGATCCAGGTCACCTGGCTGTTGCCAGACATGGAATAGTTGGGGCAAGTCGAAAAAGAGAAAAGTAAATAAAAAATGGGCTAACACAGTATTGATAATCTAATGGGAGCAAATAACTTAATCGTGTGCATTTATCAATCTTTTTAGACTTGACTTGTGCTTTTCTCTACCCCAGAAGGCTGTGAATGCTCAGTCGTTGAGTATATTCAAGTCAGAGATCGATAGATTTTTGGATATTAAGGGAATCAAGAGATATTGGGATCATGAAGGAAGGTGGAGTTGAGGTAGAAGATCAGCCAAGATTTTATTGAATGGCGGAGCAGGCTCGAAGTGCTGAATGGCCTACTCCTGCTCCTATTTCTTATGTTCTTTATGAACATTTGCTTTACCTTGCACCTAAACAATTACTAATACTACAAAATCACCAAATGTGCACATGTGTGCTCATTCATTGTTAGCTCATTTTCAGTCAAGTGAAAAACTGGTCTTTTGTACCTCACTGTGTTTGCTTTGGAATCACACTGCAGCTGTTAAAACCCGAGGTAAAAGAATGCACGACTGGTGTGATTATAAAAAAAGATTAATCATTTTAAATTGTTAGATACAAAATGTAATTTAAAAAAGTACAAAGTTAGAAGTCAAATTTATTATGAAAAAACCCTGACTAATGTACAGAAAATTGTGCGACTTGTAAAACACACCATCTGCCTAGACATGATCTACACGGTACAATTTCACCAAGTTGGGTATTCTTTTCTTTATGAAACATATGTATACAGACCGGAGTGTAAACTTATTAAAGGTTCTTGCAAAATATTTGTAAACAAAGCGCATAGATGCTTCATTTGAAGCTACAGAGACGTTATCTCCTTGATGGAGACAGTTTGTGGTGGCTCACTATCCAGAACAACACGCTCCGTGAACTCGGTTGCTTTCTGGCTGCTGTCGGGGAATTCTTCCTCGCTATTTGTAGCTAAATCCAGCACAGAATTTTACAATAAAGTTTAAAGAATATTTATCTCCAAGATTTCCATATTGGTGTGCTACTGAGCCATTCAGACAAGTACTATCTCAGGTTCAAGCCCCAGTGCATTCTGAGTGAGCTCATCTCACGGAGCTGCTCAATTGTACACAGGGCCTCTGGACTAGAAATCACAGAAGGCCAGCCAGGATTCCAACTTCTGATTGTTATCCAATGATTCCTGCCATAAAAGTGGGTGAGGGCAGGAAAGGGCTCAGATATGATTTGTCCCCTTCACCCATAGACATTGTGCAAAACACACAGTCAGGGATGCCACATGAAAAATAGTTACTTAAAGGACTGCCGGTAGCTTTGTAACCATACCAAGACACGAGTCAGAGACTTGGTTGTCAGCTGTGGCTCAGTGGGTAGCACTCTCGCCTCTGAGTCAGAAGGTTGTGGGTTCATTGTCCCACTCCACAGGCTTCAGCACCTAATCTAGGCTGACGCTTCAGTGTAGTACCGAGGGAGTGCTGCACTGTCAGAGGTGCTGCCTTTCGAATGAGCTGTTAAACCGAGGGCCCGTCTGCCCTCTCAGGTGGATGTGAAAGATCCCATGGCACTACTTGAAGAAGAGCAGGGGGGTTCTACCCAGTGTCCTTAACCAACATCGCTAAACCCGATCGTTGGGTCATTATTGCATTGTTGTTTGTGGGAGCTTGCTGTGTGCAAATTGGCTGCTGTGTTTCCTACATTACAACAGTGACTACATTTCAAAAGTACTTCATTGGCTGTAAAGCGCTTTGGGACATCTAGAGGTCGTTGAAAGAGGCTACATAAGTCTTTCTTTTCTTTTTTCAGGAAAGGAGAGGAGAAAATTTGGACTATTTTAATATTTATCTTCAACTTTATTAAAAATTAAGATAAAAATAATGAAATTGCCGCACCAGATTAAATAATTGCGTTCTCCCACACCTCCAGCAGCATGCTACCTGACATAAACTTCCTATATATAAGAGACCAATTCAGATCATAATGTGTTAACTTGCCAGTCAACCACTGCTGTCTTACAAAATGATAAAGAGGTTATTTTTACCACAGTATAAACCAATCAGAAAGACTTCACGGTTTTAATTTGTAGGAGACACTAATCCTAATTGGACAGGCTGTTTAGTCTAGTTTTGCAGGTGACAAGTGATTAAGTAAGTTCTAATAATCACCATATGTGATCACCATAGTTCAAGAAGTCAGTAATTATGCCTGTGAAATGTTTTGTGATGTGGCAGTCCCACTTGATCTATTCAAAATGTATTGGCCTAGAAATTAGATTGTGCGGCACCCGTTTTACAGGCGTAAAACGGACACCTAAGGGTCCAATAGGGTGGGCGGCATGCGCGCTCATTCAGTGCCAGAAGTGCGCAGTCCACCATATTGGTAAAGGCTCCTCTGTAAGCGTAGAAGTATTAGGCCCTTTGCATGTGCAAGTAGGGGGCCTAACGCTTGTTTGAGGCCCCCCTTTGCAAAAATCGATTGCACGTTAACACCTTTTTTACAACAGAGGCTAATTTCTAGGACAGTCTGCTTCTACATATAATGAACTAAGTGAGCAACCTATTGTTCTTTTGTATTTAACTCACAGAAGGGCTGCGCTGAGTGCCCATTCCAATGTGGGCTGTCACATTCTGACACAAGATGAAGATGTGTGCCCGCTGGCGACAGGTGGCTGGTATCACTCCTTTGGTGCGCAGGCTGATGGGGAAAACCAGGGCCATTTTGTGATCGTGTGCATCAGATCCTGACTCGTGGTGTTATAGAAAATTATGTTATCAAGACTTGGTGCCGCTCTAAGTTAAAAGAATACTCCAGCCCAGAGCTTTAGATTTAACTGAACAGAATGTACCAGGAATGGCAATATGTTAACCCATTCCCTCTTGTTTGTTTTCTTAATTTATGTGGCATGTTAAATGTGGTAGAATTGCAATATTCAGCTATATTAATGCCCCTTTAAAAGGAGAAGTCGCACAACACCAGGTTATAGTCCAACAGATTTATTTAATTTTACAAGCTTTCGGAGCAGTTCGCTCCTTCGTCAGGTAAGTTTAGCAGTGAGAGATTCTCTCACTGCTAAACTTACCTGACGAAGGAGCGAACTGCTCCGAAAGCTTGTAAAATTAAATAAATCTGTTGGACTATAACCTGGTGTTGTGCGACTTCTCATTTTTGTCCACCCCAGTCCAACGCCGGCATCTCCACATCATGACCTTTAAAAGGAATGATGGGAGTACATTCCCAGCTACCCCAGGTGCCAAAGGAATAGCAACCAAACCAAGAGCATCCCCTTTAAATAGACAGATCAGTGTCCTTTGCCATTGTAGGATCCCGAGTGCAATTTTGAAATACAAATAGGCAAATGTAAGTAAAGTGGACAATTCCTATTATGAAGGATAAATTGCTAGTTAGCTGGGATGATGAGGAGTTAGAGGCTGTTGTGGTTTCCTGGAGCTTTCCTTGATGGCATTAGAGATTTGGAAAAGAATACCAGAGTCTTTTCTGGTGTTTATTTTTGCTGCTCCCAGGAGTTGTACCTGCTGATCTCTTCCCACCCTTTCTTTCATAGGGGAAAATTCTGAGGCCTCCCGCATGGCAGTAGTAAGTAGTGCCCGGAAAATGGTGGGGTATGACTTACCACCCCATTCCCGCCGACAGTGTAGCCAAGGGCCTATCGTTGGGCGTCCAGAGGGCCTGCCTGAGTCAGGCTGTAAGCCCTCTTAATGCCCAAAGCAGGGTTTTATGACATACATCGGACACAATTGCCATTTTAGGATTCAACTGGGCGGAGCAGTTAACAAAGCATATGACATCTTGGGCTTTATAAATAGAGGTATTGCGTACAAAAGTAGAGAAGTTATGCTGAACCTTTATAAAGCGCTGGCTAGGCCACAACTGGAGTATTGCGTCTAGTTCTGGTCACCACACTTTAGGAAGGATGTGAAGGCCCTTGAGAGGGTGCAGAGGAGATTTACCAGAATGGTTCCAGGGATGGGGGATCTTAGCTACAAGGACAGGTTGGAGAAGCTGGATTTGTTTTCATTAGAGCAAAGGAGGTTGAGGGGTGATTTGATAGAGGTGTACAAGATTATGACGGGTTTGGATAGGCTAGACGGGGAAAGGCTGTTCCCACTAGTTGATGGTACAATGACTAGGGGACACAGATTTAAGGTTTTGGGCAAGAGATACAGGGGGATGTGAGGAAAAACTCTTTTACACAGTGAATGGTGATGACCTGGAATTCGCTGCCGCTGGAAGTGGTGGAAGCGGAGACACTCAATGTTTTCAAGGGGAGACTGGATAGGCACTTGAGGGAAATAAACTTGCAGAGCTACGAGGATAGAGTGGGGGAATGGGACTGACTGGATTGCTCTACAGAGAGCTGGCATGGACCCAATGGGCCGAATGGCCTCCTTCTGTGCCGTTATGACTCTATGACTTTATGAGTGTGCGCAATGCAAGATCTGCATGGTTTCAGTTTGCGGTTCAGCTGAAGAGGAGCCAAGAAGGTAAGTTTCTATTTATTTTTGCGGGGCCAGGAAGAGCAAGACTGCTGTTCTGGGCTCCATGAAAATAACTTGGCCTGTTGCCGCACCCGGCAACCCCCACTCCCGACACCCTCCCCCCACCCGCACCGCCCCATGAGAATTGTCTTACTCCCTGCAATGCCATGGGAGACCAACTAGTGTTTTAGTAGGAACGTAGGAACAGGAGTAGGCCATTCAGCCCCTCGAGCCTGTTCCGCCATTCAATGGGATCATGACTGATCTGCGACCTAACTCCATATACCCGCCTTTGCCCCATATCCCTTAATACCTTTGGTTAACAAAAAGCTATCAATCTCAGATTTAAAATTAACAATTGATCTAGCAACAATTGACGTTTGCGGAAGAGAGTTCCAAACTTCTACCACCCTTTGTGTGTAGAAGTGTTTCCCAACTCCTGAAAGGTCTGGTTCTAATTTTCAGACTATGCCCCCTAGTCCTAGAATCCCCAACCAGTGGAAATAGTTTCTCTCTATCTACCCTATCTGTTCCCCTTAATATCTTGAAAACTTTGATCAGATTACCCCTTAACCTTCTAAATTCAAGGGAATACAACCCTAGTTTGTGTAATCTCTCTTCGTAACAACCCTTGAAGTCCGGGTATCATTCTGGTAAACCTACGCTGCACTCCCTCCAAGGCCAATATATACTTCCTAAGGTGTGGTGCCCAGAACTTCTCTCAGTACTCCAGGTGTGGTCTAACCAGGGCTTTGTATAGCTGCAGCAGAACTTCTACCCCCTTGTAGTCTAGTCCTCTAGATATAAAGGCCAGCATTCCATTAGCCTTTTTGATTATTTTCTGTACCTATTCATGACATTTTAATGATCTATGTACCTGGACCCCTGAGTCTCTTTGGACATTATGGGCTGGATTTTGCCATTGGTGGTGGGTTCGGGGCGGGTCAGGTGGTCGGCGGGTCCCACTCCCGCCTCCGATGTCAGGCGGGATAATTGAGCTATTTTGCCCTAATTGGGCAATTGATTCCCAGCGTGTGCGCACCCCTGGCCCAATGAGTCTTTTGGCCCTGAAACTCGCCTCTGATGATGTCATTTATGCAGCTGCATTTAAGGGCTCCAAGTAGCCTTGGTTCATTTTCTGCCTCAGAACTTTTATTTGCGAATCTTCTAACGGTTTTGTCCTCTTGAAATGCCTAGTTCAAGGTCCAAGGCCACACCCCGGTTTGATGATGACTCCCTCCATGCTCTGGTGGAGGGAGCCAGAGCTCAGAAGGAGGTGCTGTTTCCTTCCTCTGGGAGGAAAAAACCTCCCCAGCAGACGAAAGCTGTGTGGCTGCAAGTGTCACAGGTGGTCTGTTCGAGATCAATGCGCAGCAGAACCTGGCTGCAGTGCCGAAAGAGGTTTAATGACCTTGTCCGCACAGGAAAAGTGAGTATAGCATCACTATTACCCTCAATCTGCTCCCCATCGCCTCTCATCACCATCACTCTGCATTGTCAACCTACTCCTCCACATCCCACTTGACCCTCACATCCCTTGCACCCTTAACCATCCCTCTCTCTCTATGTACACAATCACTTAACTATTCGACTATGCTGCCCTCACACTCCCTATCACTGTCATGCTATGACAACAACTAACAACACACAGGGAGGGCCCTTGGTCTTGGGACCTCACTCCATCTTTGTGTCCTTCTAAGCATCTATGCTATGGATTCTCTACACTCACTCCATCATTCTCACTCAAACTCCACTTGTGTCCCTCATTGCAGGAAAAGAGAGCCCACAATAAGAGGGAAAGGACGAAGACAGGAGGAGGGCCACCATCAATAGCCCAGCTCACCAGCACTGAGGAGGTGGCCCTAAAGATCGTGAGAGCTGAGGAGGATGCGCAAGTGGGGGACGGACAGACGGGCGCATCAGAGCAAGCTGGTGACAGAATAGTTTTGCATCTCTCTCATTTACATTGCATGAGTGACTGATATGGCTTCTGATGCTCAAACAGATTGACTTATGATCATCTGCACAATTCCATGTGCATGCAACGTTTATATCACATGTCTAACTCATTCCTTTACTCCCCCACAGGACCATCGACAGCCCCCCTCCCCACTGTCCAGGAGGAAGAGCCTGAGCCTCAAGACTCCTCAGAGGAACCTGCAACCTCTGAGGGTGCAGCGTCAGCAGAATTAAGCGCACCCAGCACCAGCGCAGACACTCACACCTCGGTGGGACCTCCGGGAGATAGTGTAGTGTTGTCACCTGGTGTATCACAGCTCACAAGTGAACATCAGCAGATGGTGGAGACAGGGACAGCAGTGGAGAGTCCTCGTCGGAGGCCGCAGGGCGTTCCCAGCTCAGTTCAGCTACGTGTGGATCCTGTGCCTCCAGGTCCATCCAGAAAGAGAGCGGTGCTGGAACTCCAGGAACAGGTGCAGGAGTCTCTGGCAGGTTTTGCATCCAGGGTCACTGCAAGTGTGGAGAGGATGGAGGAGTCCATCGCTAACATGAGCAGAGCCTTTGTGGAGGCATTAGCGCATGAACGCTTCACCACGGAAAGGATGGCAACCTCCGTGGAAAGGATGGCTACAGTAGACGAGAGGATGGCTACGGCCATGGAGGAGCTAAGTCACCAGAGTGTTGAAAACATGGTGATTGTTCAGAATAGACTGACATCTCTGGAGGAGCGATGGACAGCTATTGAGCAGAGAAAGCAGAGATCATGGAAGTCCTCTGGAGTAGGACTGCCAGTTCAGAAACGGGTCTTCATGGCCCCCCTGAAGTGCAGCAAGGTGCTGTCAAGCCACTTGCTAGCTCTGAAGTGGGGCTGACCCATGAGAGGGATGTTGGTGGCAGACAACAAGGAAGTGGGGGCTCCTCTCCAAGCGCTCACACGACCATGCCACTGCAGAGCCCTCGGTCAGAGCCCCACCAGAGTCCTCACCCAAATGAGATGGGCGTCTCAGCCCCTGCACAGCCGCAGGAGCAGCAGACCATTGACGAGCCCTCACAGGCTCGCAACCCCAGAGGACGCCCGCCAAAGATGTCGAGACAGGAGCAGCATAAAAGTGAGCAAGGGGCCTCCACATCTGCTGAAGCCACAGGGAAAGCACCATGTAGGAGCACGCGTAAGAGGAAGATAAAGCATAAGTAGTCACAAGGGTAGTCACTTGGGTGTTCTGTTGTGTTTAATTGTTAAATGCCATCCTTTAGTCAATGTAATAAAATGAAGTGACGGCAAACTGTTGAAGTTGTGGGCTGTGTCATTTCACTAATGGAACTTCCACATTGAGGGCTCAGGGCGACTTGGATTTGTCATCATGGTGGTCAGAGTGATAGGAAGCCGCAGGCTCTTGTCCATTGTCTATGGTGTGGTAAGAAGGTGCGAGCCAAATGTGTTTGATTGGGCAACTTAAGCAAATCTGGCCAAGATGAGTGCATCTCTTGCATCCCGGGCAGCAATGTGCTCGCGTACTGCTGCCGCTGGTTGAAGCGCCTCCGCAAGATCTTCGTTCTCGCTCTCCTCCTCCTCCTCCTCCTCCTCATTCTCATCCTCATCTGAGGAGGCTATGCGCTGAGCCACTTGTCCCTCAGGCAGCTGCAAGCCACGATGCTGTGCGAGGTTGTGAAGTGCACAGCAGACCACGACAATTCTGGAGACCCTGGCTGCTGAGTACTGCAGGGCTCCACCTGATCTATCAAGGCATCTGAATCGCATCTTCAGCAAGCCGATGGTTTGCTCGATGATGGATCTGGTGGAAATGTGGCTGGAGTTGTAGCGCTCCTCAGCTTCGTTGGATGGCCTCCTGAACGGCATCATTAGCCATGTCTTCAGGAGATAGCCCTTGTCTCCAAGTAGCCATCCGCAAAGTTGGTTTGGCGGACTGAAGAGCGGAGGCACACTAGACTTGCACAGGATGAACGAGTCATGGCAACTGCCAGGGTACTTGGCGCAAACATGCAAAATTTCCTTCTTGTGGTTACACACCAGCTGCACATTGAGGGAGTGGAAGCCCTTGCGGTTGACAAAAAGAGCTGGATTGTGATGGGGTGCCTTAAGGGCCACATGTGTGCAGTCTACGACGCCATGCACCCTTGGCAAGCCTGCCATATTTGCAAATCCAACCGCACACGCGGTTATACTTGCTTGATCCTTGGAGAAGTTTATGTAATTGCGTGTCTTGGCAAAGAGGGCATCGGTAACCTGCGTGATGCAAGTGTGTGGGGCCGCCTGGGAGATGCTGCTGATGTCTGCTGTTGATCCCTGGAATGAGCCTAAAGCAAAAATGTTGAGTGCGGTGGTGACTTTGACGGCCACTAGTAAGGGTTGTCCACCTGGTCCTCTGGGCATCAGGTGTTGGTGCAGCAGTGCGCAGATGTCACCCACTACCTCTCGCAAAAGTCTCAGCCTCCTTTGGCACTGCTGCTCAGTCATGTTGAGGTAGCTCATCCTCTGTGTGTAAACCCTGTTTTGGGGGTATCTCCTGCGGCGACGTCCTTCCCTGCACTGGCGCCTTCTGGCCTGTGCAGCTTCAGGTGGCTGAGCAGCAGGTTGGCGCTCCTGTTGTTGCTCCTGCTGTTGCTGCTGCTGCTGTTGTTCCGGGTTCTGCTGCTGCCGCGGCTGCTCTTCGTCCAAATCTGAGGTCCAGGAGGAAAGGAAATAAATGGTTCCCATGCTGCTGGTATATACCTCAGTTGAGGAAGCGCTCAGTCAATTTGGGGAGAGGGTTTTCTCAGGAGGTCACAGTGGAGATGGATCTCAGCTCCACCACTTCCAAAATCAGTGGACCTGCAAAAAGTTCTCCAAGACCTGAAAAAACAAAGTTCTGCCACCTGCAACTGATCCTTGTTGAAAACTCTGTTTTTATGGTGGAGCTGCAGCTGTTAGGAAGTCAGCCACTTGTGAACCCGACAGGATTAGCTGGCGTGTTCCAGGAGAGTCGTGCAGCATACTGGAAATGTGCCAAAATTAGAAAGGCCTCTCAAAATGAGATTATAGAGGTCATTAAGTAGCAGTTAAGTGCCTTAAGGGCCTATCCCGCCGCTTGGAGGCGGGACCGAAATGGAGGCTGCAAGCCCGCATTTAGGAAAGTTGCGGGATCGGCGGGATTGGAACCGGCCGCCATTTTTTGCAACTTTCCCACCTGACCTGCCTTCAAACCCGCCTCCTCGGGGCTGGCAAAATCCAGCCCTCACTGTTTTTAGCTTTTCACCATTTAGAAAATACCCTGTTCTTTTTAAGTTCAAAGTGGATGACCTCACATTTGCTTACATTGAAATCCATTTGCCACAGTTTTACCCAATTAATCTATCACAATCCCTTTGTAATTTTATGCTTTCATCTACACTGCCTACAATGCCGCCTATCTTTGTGTCATTGGCAAATTTGGATATATGACTTTCTATGCCATCATCTAAGTGATTAATAAATATTGTGAATAGTTGAGGCCCCAAAACAGATCCCTACGAGACACCACTAATCACCTCCTGCCAATTTGAGTACCTATCCATTATCCCTACTCTCTGTCTCCTGCCGCTCAGCCAATTTCCTAACCAGGTCTCTAATTTGCCCTCAATTCCATGGGCTTCTACCTTAGATAACAGTCTCTTATGTGGGACTTTATCAAATGCCTTCTGGAAGTCCATATACATAACATCCATAGACATTCCCCTGTCCGACTACTTTAGTCACCTTTTCAAAAAATTCAATCAGGTTTGTCAGGCATAACCTACCTTTCACAAATCCATGCTGGCTCTCTCTGATCAACTGAAAATGTTCAAGGTGTTCAGTCACCCTATCCTTAATTATAGACTCTAGCAATTGCCTGACAACAGACGTTAGGCTAACCGGTCTATAATTCCCTGGTTTCTCTCTCTCGCCATTCTTAAATAGCGGAGTGACATGTGCAATTTTCCAATCTAAAGGAATGGTTCTTGAATCTAGAGAACTTTGGAAGATTATAGTTAGGGCATCAGCAATGTGCTCACCTACTTCCTTTAAAACCATGGGATGGAAACCATCTAGTCCGGGGGATTTGTTACTCTTTAGTGCCATTATTTTCTTCATTACTGTTATTTTACTTATGTTCATTTTATTGAGTCCCTGTCCCCATTTCTATATTAGTTTCTTTGGGATTTCCGGCATGCTATCCTCTTCTTCTACTGTAAATACTGACACAAAGTAATTATTCAACATGTCCGCCATTTCCTTATCACCGCTTTCAGTTTTTAAGGGGCCAACATTGTTCCTGACTACCCATTTTTTCCTAATGTAATTGTAAAAATTCTTCATATTGATTTAGTTATAACTTGCAAGTTTCTTTTCTTACTCCCTTTTTGTAGCTCTTACTATCTGTTTTATGACCCTTTGCTGTTCTTTGTATCTTTCCCATTTACCAGGATCTGTGCTATTTTTTGCATTTTTGTAAGCTTTTTCTTTTAGTTTTATGCCGTCTCTTACCTCTTTAGTCATCCATGGCTGTTTTTTTTTGGCAAGTAGAGCTCTTGCCACTCAGGGTTCTGTATCACATTAAATTCTTTTTAAAATATCTCCCACTGATATCCTGTCATTTTACCCATTAACAGATTTGCTCAGTTTACTGTGGACAGGCTCTGCTTCATTGAAGTCAGCCTTACCCAAATCTAGAATCTTAGTAGCTGTTTCGCATATCTCCCTTTCAAACGCTATGTTGAACTCGATCATGTTATGATCGCTATTGGATAAATGTTCACGCACAGTTAGGCTGTTAACTAAACCTGGCTCATTACTCATTACTAAATCTAATATGGCTTTCCCCCTTGTTGCCTCTAGGACATATTGTTGTAGAAAACTATCCCGGACACACTCAAGAAATTAAAAAACTATGCCGGACATACTCAAGAAATTTCCCGGACACACTCAAGAAATTGCTCAAGTATAATCTTAGACTCGAACAAACAAAATCCTGTATTTACGCAGTTACAAGACGGAAAAAAAAAGTATGAAAACATTTTGATTGTTTCCATAACACTTTTTCTTTGGGATGTCTGGGCCATCGTTGCCTTACTGTTTTTTTTAACTAAAAGAAGAACCTATTCTGTTGGATACATTCTAAGTAAATTGGCATCATTGTGATTTATTAAAAAGATATCTTTACAATTTAAAGTTCTGTGACAAAAATTCATGTGCAAGCCTTGACAGGCTATTATATCATGTCCTGCGTCATGCCTATATCTAATCCTGTCTACGCATGAGCCTTTCCTATAGGGGTGGCTTGATAATTATTAGGAGCAGGAACCCTGGCTCATTTCCCCTTCTTTAACTCATGGGCACTTACATCAATTGTAGCACTCCTACCATCGCCCTGGCTAGACTGTATGCATTGGCAGGTTATTCACCGGAGCGGTCATCACTGATGAGCCTGATCATCTTTCCAACCATCGTTAACACGTGCACTTTCCACCAGGAGTCACCATATAGCAATCGGGAGTCCTGACTGATTTTACCTTTCTTCCTAGACAAGGGATACTGAGGCCTATTATAGTACTTCTGCAATGCACTGGCAGACATCAACCAAATAAACACAGACCAGGGAACAAACCTCATGCCTTCCTGGTCTATACAACACTGTGTGACACAGTTACTCCTGTGAGCCTTTGGATTAGGCTCTTTAGAATACCTACTAGCTTTTATACATTATAAACCATTTGTGACATTGGGCTGGATTTTCCGGCCGGAGGCGGATTTGCGTCGGGTTTGGTGTTTGGGGGGTTCCGGACCCGCTGCCGGTTCCATCCGCTCTGAGCTAATGATTTTCAGTAGATTGGGCTTATTAAGCCCGCTGTGCGCGTTACCCGGCCCAATCAGTAGGTGCGGGTCTGCTGCTCACCTGTGATTATGTATTTAAAGCAGTTGCATTTAAGGGGGTCGTGTCCCCTTTGGCTTTCATTTACATTTTGATGCTACTGAGTGCTGGTGTTTGCCGAGATGACCGCTCCTAGAACAAAGGCTTCTCCCCGTTCTAATGATGACTCCCTCCATGTTCTTGTGGAGGGAGTAAGAGGACGCAAGGAGGTTCTGTTCCCTTCGGATGGAAGGAGGAAGCCTCCTCAGCATACCAAGGCTGCAAATAGCTGAGGAGGTGAGTGCGAGGTCTATCTATACACTCACCTGGGTCCAGTGTAGGAAGAGGTTCAATGATCTCCTGCGTTCAGCAAAAGTGAGTGTAACAGCACACTTACCTTCATTCTGCTGTGCCTGTCTTCACATCCCCAGTAATCTGCATTGCCAGCCCTACTCCTGCACATCCTAACTCACTCCAACATCCCTTGCACCGTCACCCATCCCTCTCTCCGTATGTACAGAATCACATCCCTATCTTACTATGCACCCCTCACACTCACTCTCAATGTTATGCCATGACAACAACTAACAACTCACAAGGAGGGAAATTGGTATTGGCACCTCACTCCATCATAGTCTCCCTCTAAACATCTATCCTATCCACTCTTTACACTCATTCCATCACTCTCACTAAAACTGCACTTCTGTCCCTCATTACAGGAAAAGAGATCCACAATAAGAGGGAGAGGGAGAGAACAGGACCACCATCCGTGGCGCAGCTCACCCACGCTGAGGAGGCAGCTCTGGACATTGTTGGAGGTGCTGAGGAGCTTGATGTGGGAGATGGAGAGACAGGCTCAGCCGAACAACCTGGTGACAGAATTAATTTCCAAACATCTGATTTGCCATTCAGGAGTGACTTATATGGGATCTGATGTTCCTAGAGATTGAGTGATAATTACTTGCACAAGGGAATGCGTATGCAACCTACATATCACATGTCCAACTCATGTCTTTACTCTCCCACAGGACCATCAAGAGCCCCCCTCCCGTACTGTCCAGGAGGAAGAGCAGGAGGACTCCTCAGAGGAACCTCCAGCCTCTGAGGGAGCAGCGTCAGCAGAAATGAGCGCACCCTGCACCAGCGCAGAGACGCACACCTCGGTGGGTCCAACGTGAGATAGAGTAGTGTTGTCACCTGGTGTCTCACAAGTGAGCAAGAGCAGATGGTGGAGATAGGGACAGCAGTGGAGAGTCCTCGTCTGAGGCCGCAGGACTCTTCTAGCTTTGCTGAGCTGTATGCAGACGCTGAGCCTCGGGGGCCATCCAGAAAGAGAGCGGTGCTGGAGCTTCAGGAACAAGTGCAGGAGGCTCTGACTGGGTTAACAACCACGGTGACTGCGAGTGTGCAGAGAATGGAGAAGTCCATCTCAAATATGAGCAGCGCCATGGTGCAGGCTCTGGCAAATGCAGGTCCCGCCATGGAAAGGATGGCGACCTCCATGGAGGACATAAATTGCCAGACACAGGAGAACATGGTAACACTTCTAAAGAGAAGGTCAGCTATGGAGGATAGATGGGCATCTATCGAGGAGAGAAACCAGAGGTTCATGGATGTCCTTGTTATGAGGAATGTCAGCACAGACACGGGTCCTCATGGCCCCACTGATGTGCAGCAAGGTGCTCTCCATCAACTTGCTGGCAGAGAAGTGTGGGTGGCCCATGAGAGGGATGGTGGTGGAAGGAGAAATGGAAGTGGGGGCTCCTCTCCAAGCGCTCACACTGCCATCCCATTGCCAACCCCTCGGTCAGAGCCCAAGATACTTCCCCCAACAGAGATGGCTGAGTCTGCCCCTGCACAGCCGCAGGAAGAGCAGACTTTGGCGGGGCCCTCACAGGCTCCACGACCCAGAAGGCGACCGCCAAAGCCGTCTAAGCGAAGGGAAGTGAGCAGGCTGTCTCTACATCTGCTGAAGCTACAGGGGAAGCACCACGAAGAAGCATGCATAAGAGAAAGCTAACACACAAATAGTCACAAGGTTAGTCACTTGGATGCTTTCATATAAATCAGTGTAACATTTGTGTTCTTTTATTTTATTGTATTAAAGTGATGCCATGTGAATGTTTGAAAGCGTTGCCCTATGTGTGCTCACAATTGGAGGTGGCACAGCGAGGGGTGAGGGCGCCTTTCATCTGAAGCAATGGTGGTGAAAGAGCTAGGAATACATTGTTCATTGTGGGGCTGCTCTATGGTGTGGAAGTGGGATCATATGAACCTTCATGTGCATGTGGCAGCCACATGTCTGTGATGCCTAAAGTTAGTTGAATCTGGCATGGATTAGGCCATCCCTTGCCTGACGGGCAGCAATGTGCTCGCGTGCTGGTCGCACTGGGTCAGCCGTCTCCTCCAGGTGTTCCTCATCTGCAACTTCATTCAGCTCTTCCTCCTCCTCTGAAGAGGCTGTGCGCTGTGCGACCTGTTCCTCAGGCAGCGCTAATCCCCGTTGCAGTGCGATGTTGTGCAGGGCACAGCAGACCACAATGATTCTCGAGACTCTGGCTGGTGCATACTGTAGGGCTCCACCAGATCTGTCCAGGCATCTGAAGCGCATTTTGAGCAACCCTATTGTTTGCTCAATGACACTCTGGTGGAGATGTGGCTCTGATTGTAGTGCTCCTCAGACTCGTTTGATGGCCTCCTCATCGGTGTCATTAGCCACGTCTTCAGGTCCCTTGTCTCCAAGGAGCCATCCGGAAAGGTCGTTTGGCGGAGCGACGAGCTGAGGCACAGTGGACTGGTGCAGGATGTAAGAGTCATGGCAGCTGCCAGGGTACTTTGCGCACACATGCATGATGCTCTTCCTGTGGTTACACACCAGCTGCACGTTAAGGGAATGGAAGCCCTTGCGGTTCACAAATACTGCTGGGTTCTGATGGGGTGCCCTGATGGCCACATGGGGGCAGTCGATGACGCCCTGCACCCGTGGAAAGCCAGCCAGATTGACAAAGCCTAGCGCCCGCGCGGTAACACTTGCTTCATCAGTTGAAAAGTGGATGTAATTGGCGGACTTTGCAAAGAGGGCATCGGTGACCTGCATGATGCATATATGGGCGGCCGACTGGGAGATGCTGCTAATGTCTGCTGCTGATCCCTGGAAGGACCTTGACGCAAAGAAGTTGAGGGCAGTGGTGACTTTGACAGCCACTGGTAAGACGTGTCCACCCGCTCCTCTGGGCTGCAGGTCTTGGTCCAGCATTGTGCAGACGTCTGCGACTACCTCTCGCAAAAGTCTCAGCCTCCTTTGGCAGGGCTGCTCACTCGTTTAGGAAGCTCATCCTCTGCCTGTAAACCCTGTGTTGGGGGTATCTCCTGTGGCACAGGCCAGCCAAGCCCTGACGGCCTCTGCCCTGTGCAGCATCCAGCGGCTGAGGAGAAGGTTGGTGCTCTTGTTCTTGGTGCTGCTGTTGTGCCTGGTTCTGCTGCTACCGCGGATAATCCTCTTCCGAATCTGAGGACCAGGATGAGAGAGTATAAGTGGTTCCCATTCTGCTGTTATATCTGACAGTTGAGGATGAGATGTTATCAGGAGTAAATCAATGGGGAGAGAGCTTATTCCGAGGAGGTGACAGTGCATTTGGAGTTCACAGCACACACTCACAACCTCAATACAGCTTAAAGGTGTCCTCCAAATCATGAATTCAGCCACTTCGGCCATTTGAAAATGAACTGATGTAATGTAAGTTTATATGCAGCACTTGCAGCTGTGAACTATTCAGCTCGTTGGAAGACCCGACACACTCAGCTGGCGTGTTTGCCGAACGACGTGAAACACGTTGAAAATGTGTGAAAATGGAATAACCCTGGAAAAATAGCATTTAACAAGGAGTTAACAAGCTGTTAACAACCTTAAATGTCTCTCCCGCCGTTTGGTGTCGGGTCTGCTGTGAAGGCGCAGACCCAACACTTTGGAAACTAGGCATGGAGGCGGGTTAGCGGTGGGTTCCAAACCCACCGTCAATCATTTTGAATTTAACACCTGACCCGCCTCCGAACCCGCCCTCTGAGCGCCGGCAAAATCCCGGCCATTATACAATTCCTTCCACAGCCTTAGGGGTTAATTTTTGCCTTCTAACCTTCACCCATCTCCTCCTGGGAAAAGCTGTAAAGAATATATTAATTTTATTAAATAAAGCTGAGAAGTAAGAATTGAAAGCATTGATTGATTTCCTGAATATACTGAATATTGAACGTCCCTTATGCCCCGGAGTACGACTGACTGTCATGCTACAGCCATTTCTCTATTGCTGCACATTAGCTCCATATATTTTGTAATGAGGGTGTCCAGATAGTTGATGTTAATTCTAGCCCTGTAGAAAGGCATTATCAGTGTACGGGGAAACAGACTGAAGGAGCTTTCAAATTCCTTCAGTTTATTTTCTAACTTGACAATCTTCCAAAATTTTCCATCAGCTCTAACAAATAAAGCACTGCTTTGTGTGGATTAGAAATAAAAGGATTTTATAACGTTAACGAACATCTTACTGTGTGCTTGATTCAGATTTGCTATGACACAGGCAGGTATAAGTTCCTTAGTAGGTGCAATAGCAAAATTCAAAGCTGCTACTCCCTTAGGTTTTCAGATGGCTGCAGAAACTGGGCAGAAATGATTTAGTCAGAGAGGGCTAATTGCCAGGAAGGGTGTTTGACTTGGCATATATTATATGAAACGTTTGCCAAATTTGAAAAGCACAGTGAGGGGATGGAGACACAGGGTTCTTACAATCTCTGTACGCAATTAATAAATTGAATGCTCCTCTAAAGTTATCCACCTTATTAATTGGGCAAAGTGAAAAAGAAAGAAAGACTTGCATTTATATAGCGCCTTTCACGACCACCGGACGTCTCAAAGCGCTTTACAGCCAATGAAGTACTTTTGAAGTGTAGTCACTGTTGTAATATGGGAAAATGAGAGTTAGAATAGGGTCACTCGGGTAAACACAAATATCTTCTGTATCTTTTGGAGTTTTTTTAAGGTTGAAAATGTGCTTCCCTGTTGCCTCGTGAAACCCAGTGTAAACACAGAAACAATTTAAAAATTGCTCTAAAATTAATAAATTGAACACTGAAACTATTCACTTCAAAAGACATTCAAGTGGCCCAATTCTATTTTCTGAGCCTTCTGTTTCATAATTGTTGCTTTTTTTTCTTAATTATCATAACTGCATAGAATTCTGTGCACAAATGGCACAGAACAGTGGCCTTGAAATTCATTGGGGGTTCTACTGAGTTTAGTATGATTTATTTGCATAATAATGAGGGCTCCATTTCAGGGTGCCAGATGAATGCAAATTCTCTCTCAAATGCTTTGACAATAGCCAAAATATAGAATCCTTTTTCGTTGTTCTTTTCCAGTCTTTCCACTGGAGCTAACTATTCTAATCCCACCTCTTTAGCCAAGTTTTCAGTTATCCTGTCTAATCTCTTTTCTTCATTCTGCAATGGTTTTCCTTATTTGTGAAATGCCTTCAGGCATTTCTTACATTAAAAGTGACATAATGTTAGCAAGTTGCTATTGTTGCTGTTACACTTGATGTCAACTGGGAATCACATTTAAAGAACCATTTGATGATGACCTCTAGTTTTATATGATCCGTGTTCGCTTAATTCAGTGAAGGCCATGATGGGGGGGTACTACACCTCACTTTTAAGAGGTGCGAACTACCTTTAAATTGCAGCAGCCCCGCTGGAATTCCAAACCCTCCCCCATCCTTAATGGGCGAGTTGCCGATCGGGATATTAAACTGAGGCTTGACCATGAAAATGGTTGGAGCCTCCTGCCAAGGCTTAAAATGAGAAAGAATTGATATTTTTACCAGGTGATTAAGAGGCGTGCTTTTGTTTATTTTGTCCGACAGGCATTTCAAATTCTGCAACATTTTCAATTTAAAAAAAACATTGCAATTACGTACAGGAATCAAATGTGGCAAAATCATTCTGAATTAGAATATCTTTCTAAAATAAAATGCTCAGGAAAATATAACTTGTTTATCCCTGCTTCTTAAGATTCTGCAAGAATTGCACTGATCCTGCCAGAATTCCAATGGTCGGACTAATGCCTGTTCCCTGAGGGATTTTGCTGGCCTTCCATTGGACCTACAGCAGGAGAACCTTTGCAGATTTTCGTTGTGAGGTTCCTTTTTAAAGGAGCACATATTCTAGGCTTATATTTCAGTGCATACTGAGAGGGTGCTGCACTGTCAGGGGTGCCACCTTTCACGATAAACTGAGGCCCTGTCTGCCTGTCCAGATCAACGTAAAAAATCCCATGCTACAATTTGACCAAGAGCAGGATGTTCTCCCAGTGTCCTGGCCAACAACACCAACAAAAAAGCAGATAATCTGGTCATTCACTCATTTGCTTTTGTGGGACATTGCTGTACGCAAATTGGCTACGGTTTTTACCAACATAACGACAGTGACCTGCACTTCAAAGGTAATCCATTGGTTGCAAAGTGCTTTGGGATATCATGAGGGTGCAATAAGGTGCTACAGGAAACTCTCGTTTAAATATCCGGAATTCTCTAATAACCGGCAAAATTCATTCTCCGAAAACAACACCTCAATAACCGGAAATGTTGCCGAGTCCGAGCCCGAGTCTCCCGCGGTGGCCGAGTTAGTCAGTTGGGGTAGTTCTCCAAACTGCCACTACTCGGCTTCTTGGCGCTGTCGGAAGTCTCTTCCGATCCGAACACCTCAATAACCGGAAATGTTGCCGAGTCCCAGTCCATTTAACACAACATTCTGTAGGTGAGTACCCAATTATACTGCACATTTCTTGATTTTTTTATTTTTGTTTGTTAAAAATAGCCTCGGTAGATATACCTCTCCGTTATCCGGAATTTTTAATCAACCGGCACCATCCCGGTCCCGTCGGTGCCGGATACGAAAGAGTTTCCTGTATATAAATGCATGATTTTTTCTATTTTTACCCATTCATGAATGGACTCCCAGACAATAACATTGCTACAATAACAATTTGGAACCAAATCTCCTGCATAATTCAGTGAAGTTACTGTGGCAATTAAAAAAAATAGTGAACAAGCTCATGGCACTCCTCTCCTTGCATCTCAAGGTCATCCATATTGGGTTGCGTTAGGAGCAGTGTGAAGCCGGTAGCTTGCTTGATATGGGCACAGTCAACAGGATGCTGACCCGACAGACACTGAGGCACATATTTCACTCACTGTATCGCTTGAGGCTTGTACCAGGCAGGAAATAACTATTCATTATTCCCAAATTAAAGTTGCAAATGTATTTTTATTTACAAATAAAGAAATAGTTCCTGATTACCACTTGGAATCTTTCGCAGAGCCCGCTGCAAAGTAGGGAACACAGAGCAGCATTTCACCAGCTCACAAGGTAGATACAGGTCAGGAAGGCCATTCAGCCCATCTTAACTCGTCCATTCAGAAAAACCCTACAGCCCTCCCAACGTGGAACCCAACTGTTTGCGGAATGTGTTCAAAGTTTTTGCCTCCACTACCCTACCCAAAAATCCATTCCACGTGTTGATCTTTCTTTGTGTGTGAAGAACTTTCTGACATCAGTCCTAAATTTACCTTAACTAGTTTGAATGAGTCGTACTGTCACTGTTTAGTTATTTAATTATTGAGTATTTTTAGCAGAGGCAGGAAGGAAAACTCCTGTAAGTATGGACTCGTGATTAAGGGTTGGAAATCAGGTTTATAGATTGTCGTCTACAATGTGTAATAATATATCAGCAACAATTCCAAATTCTAGATTGAAATGAATGAATCTAAAAGGAGCTGTTGAAGAAAGTCTACACACATCATAAAGAACAAGAGTCCAAGTAGATATACGGCTGGTGTCTTTCTGTCAAATTTGAATCTTTTTCTAACACCGGTCAATGTCCAGGGGTGTTTCTCTCCGTCTCTCTTCTTCCATTTCTCTTCTCTTCTGCTTCTCTCCCCTAGCTCTTCTTTTTGCTTGTCTCTCTGTCCTTTTCTGTCTTTTTTTTCTGCCTTTTTCTTCTGGGTGGGAGCTGGTGGGTAGCATGGTCCAAAAAGGAGCCACCAGTGGCTGCAGACTGTATTTGAGTTTGTAGAGTTTCGCAATTATCGCGATTCAAAATAACATGAGAGAAGCAGATTCATTTGATCAGTTTTATTAAACGAAATGCTGTCCTGATAATAAAGGACACAGAAGCCTGTAAAATGGCCACCGCGCATCGTGGCAGAAGCTTCCAGAAACACAGTGGGCAGACAAGATGGCGTCGAATATACATTCAATGTGAGATTGGATCATACTCGGTAAACATTGATAAAGACAGGATGCAACCCGTTTGCATTTTGAACAATAGCAATGATATAAGTGCTGGAATCGTTTTCCTATGCACAGTAAGGATCATTGAACTGGGCAATCGAAGGCCCATCCAGACACATCAATACACAAATACCCCCCTGGCTCAACAATGAGAGAGACATTTACGGGTGATTAAGCCAGTATTCGGGGGGGGGCCCCAAAACCAGTCGAGGAGACGATTCATACACATCCTGGCTGGCTCTACAATGGGGAAAACATTAACGGATAGTTGGCCAGTTTCAGGTGCTACCGAAACCCGTTAAGAAGATAACCGCCCCATGCTGGGAGTTTTGAGCGCCAATATTACACAAAGGAAAAAACATTAAGATTTGAGCGGGAGATAAAACGGACACATCACTATAACTATAGAGAACAAATGTCCATCGCTCTCTTGATTCGACTCTTATTCTCTGGTATCGCTTTCCTGGACGGTCAGCCTCTTGTGTTTCTCTGGACTTTGTTGACTCTTGACTCTTAGCCGTACTGGTCGGTTATTCAAGTGTTGGGTGGAGCTCAATCGGTACGAGCCGCCCCGACAAGGGCAAGTAACAGGGTACACCATCCCGAGTGTCGGTAAACGGTGTCTGGACCCGGAGGCCCGAGGAGACGAGATGAGAAGAAGACGAGAAGAAATTCCACGTGCCGCCACGGTCAGTAAACCCCGACCGCGCCCAAAAATATAAGTGCAGAACTCTTCTTTGAGTTCTACAGACTTCTACCTGTACCGCAACACAGGAAGACTCTTCTTTGAATTTTACAATGTTTTGAGTTCCATCGATTTCTTCATGACAACAGAGAGTCTGGCCTGCTTTTCGCAGCAGCGAAAGTAAACAAGTGGGGTGCAGAAACCCTTCCAAACACGTGACAGTCAGGCGCTGCAGCGAAACGAGCTGAGTGCCTCACTTTAAAAATCTCCGAAGTAACACGAGTGGTGAGCATGTTTTATGATCCTACAAATCCAGACGTAGTTTAGGTATTGTTAAGGGAGGGTGGTTTTTTATAAGGTTAAGGTATAATGTGTTCCCCTTTTTACGATGTGCCGTGTGTTCTCCATTTCCATAGACCAAGCTTTATGAATGTATGTATACTTGTACTCTCTTTGATTTGCGCCTATGACATGTATTTCATGATTTTAGATGCCATGCAATAAAGATTTTCATTTCGTGCTATTCAACCGGGTCTATTTGAGTTTTTCTCTGCATTACTGCTCCTTGCATCTAAGTCCAGGTGTCAGAACCGTAAGGGCGAGTGGGTCGAACCACTCACAGGTGCTTATTGCAAAAAGGCTGGCCGGAGACCAGAGCAAGCAATAGTATAGGCAACGAAGGCCTAACCTCGCACCAGCACCGTCTGAGACACGTCCCCCTTACAGAAAATGGCGACCGCGGCAGGACCCTGGCAGCAAGAGGGTAATGTCTTAGACCCAGGTTTGAATAGGCAAAATGTGATGGATGAGAAGGTAGCCGACTATGTGTTTGGGAAAGTTAACTTAACCACAGTGGATATGTGACCTACTGATGGATAGGCGTCCGCTAGACGCCGCCATCAAATGGACAGGTAGTAAAGATCATAAGAAGTCGGTAGAGAAAGTGGTCTGGCTGATGTGCTACAAGAAGCAAGTCCAACTTTCGGACCAGGTCATTGCAGCACAGGCAGCTCAGATCAGGGAATTAGAAATAGAGATGGAGGAAAAGGTTATGGGAGGACAGAGACTCATTGCATCACTGAATGCGTTGCAACAGGAATGCCAAGTAGTAGCCAATCACCACGAGGCTAGGATTGATTACCTGGAATGTCAGGTCACGGAAGCAAAATTAAGCGAGGGAAGGATTAGAGAACGGTGTATCCACCTAGCTAACCAGATAAAGGCCCAGGAAGAAAGCTTGAGGGGAGTTAGGGCGGCATACAAGATGGCCCTCGAGGATAGGCATGAGGGAGCCGACCACAGTGTTTGCCAGAGGGAGATAAAGAACCTAAGAGAGGCCCTGAATAAGGCAAATGGCTTGGTGTGTCTCATCAGCCCGTCAGCGAGCCAGCCACAGGTAGGTAGGGAATTCCCAAAATCCCTACCGGAAAAGGCAGAAGTGGTATCAACCACTACACCCTCCGCGCCACCCAGCTATACAGCAACCTGGGTAAGGGAGGAGGTGGTGGAAATAGAGAAGAAGGTTCCCGAGGTAGGACAATCCCCGGAGGTAGTGTCGAGACCGGGACCGATGTGTCCGGTCCGAGGTCATAAGAGAGGCCCGAATGGGGTAGATGGGGCAGACGGGGATATCCTGAACCAACTTGTATTGCCCCACAGCTCACACCAGCTGAGAGCAATGATTAGCCATGTACGGAAGCTGTCCGAGTCAGAAGACCCTTCCGTACATTTTAGAGAAGTAGAACAGACCGCAGTGATTAATGGCTGCGACGACGAGGAAAAGACCAAGATGTTGCTGTTCTCTTTAGATAGCTCGATCCTTCAGTGTCTCTCCGACGTGAGCAAGAAGGGAACTAAAAGCTATGAGGAGTTACGGGACGAGGTCCTAGAAGTGTTAGGGGCGGATGACGAAGGTCCGTTCGTCAGATTGGGTCAGACCGTACAGATGGAGGGAGAACCCCCGCGGGTTTTCGCCGACAGACTGTGGCCAGTATACCAGCGTAGCTGCCCAGGTGCGCCACAGCGCGTCTATATGGACGGCGCCGGGAAAGCTCATTGGCTCAGGTGTATAGTAGCCAACAGCTTGCCAGCCGTCAGGGAGCAGGCCAGAGCGTGGTTTGATCCCACTAACCCCGAGACAACGGAGGAATCTGTCCTGAGTCAACTCACCATAGGGTATCGGAACACTAGGAGCACGGGAGCGCGTCCCCTTAAGGGAAAGGTGCATGAGGCAAAGCCCGCAGCTCCAGCTCAGAAAGAGTGGCATCAGGAGGGAAATCGCGCCCCACAAACCAGTGGTGTTTGTTACGGGTGCGGGAAGATGGGTCACTGGCGTAAAAACTGCAGGAATCCCTGGAAGGACTCCAGGGACAAAGCTCCCGCAGTCCGAACCCAAGCGCCTGTCTCTGAGAAAGGAGCTGGTGTGCCTATCCATCCCGATGCGATAGAATCAATGTTAGGAGCCATGCGGTCCCTTATGATTTCGCACGGGAGGGTGGCAGTCGTTACCGGCCCCACAGATGCCACAACCCCGTCCACCGGTACCCAATGACTAAAGCCTGCGCAGCCCGTCTACCTGTGTCCGCTCAGCTATGATGCGAGGAAAAGACCCCTGGATGGAGGTAGAGAAGCAGAAGGGTAGTTACTTGTTGGACACGGGAGCTTCATGCACCGTGATTCATACAGATAGCCCCTTTGACTCACCACTGTCTACCAAGGTCCCATTCACATTAGCGGGGTTCACGGGAAAAGAGCAGGCTGGCGCGTTCTCCATTCCGCTCTCCATTCATTTAGGAGCACTCCACACCACATGGAAGTGTATTCTGATGAAATGGCAAGAGGGGGATGGCAAAGGTATCCTCGGATCGGATCTCCTAGCGGAACACGGGATCCTCGTGGACCTTAGGAATCACTGTCTCTGGGGAGCCAAGGGTGGGAAAGGCAAGGTAGTTGTAATCCCAGGGAAGGAAGGAAAAGGGGCCCTGTGTACCATGAAGCCATCCGGAGGTTACGACCTCGGACTTATGGTCGCGGATGTCCCAACGGACATGCAAACGTACGTGTCAGATAATATGCACGCGTTTGCAACCCACAAGCACGATTGTGGAAGGGTTACCGGGTTTGAGGTCAGCGTAGACGGGGACCCCATGACCCGGCCCCAAAAGCAGTATAACTTCCCCAAAGAAGCAGAACCCGACATGGAGACAGCAATGTCCTCATTGGTGCAGCAGGGCGTGTTGAGACCGATAGCCACACACGTGAACTCCCCATTATGGCCGGTAAGGAAGCCGGATAATTCGTGGAGGGCCACGGTGGACTACAGAGTCCTTAACAGTAACATCCCCGCCTGCGCGCCCACGGTAGCAGCAGTTGCTGACCTAATAGGGAGTATCCCAGCGTCCGCGACCACGTTCACGGTGCTGGATATCTCGAACGGTTTTTGGTCCATCCCGTTGCGGCGAGAGGACCAGTACAAGTTTGCCTTTACTTTCAAAGGACAACAGTACACATGGAACTGTTTGCCACAGGGTTTCCACAACAGCCCCAGTATTTTCCATCAGTGTATGGCAGGAAGTTTAAAGGAGTTTAGTCAGCCCAATCAGATAGTGCAGTACGTGGATGATTTGCTCCTGTTCACGGACTTAAGGGAGGAGCATGGACCACTGTTAGCCGAGTTATTGGAGCTGCTAGCGAGAAAGGGTTTTAAAGTGAACCCTAAGAAAGCACGGATCGGTCAGCAGGAAGTGAAATTCCTGGGTCTGACCATTCGCGCTGGGGAAAGAGCCATAGATAAGGCTAGGAGGGAGTCGGTGCAGGAGTTACCGATTCCCAACACCATAACGGGTGTGAGGTCCTTTCTGGGACTGACCGGATACTGTAGAGACTTCATCGAGGACTATGCGGCCACAGCAGCTCCACTGCTCCGACTCCTCCATAAGGGAGTGGAGTGGTCTTGGGACGAGGGTTGTCAGGCAGCATTCGAGAAGTTAAAAAGGGATCTGCAGACCGCGCCAGCTTTAGGGGCCATAGATGGGGGGGAGGAGTTTTTCCTGGAGGTAGCTGCCAGCGGAGACAGCTTGAGCGCTGTGCTGCTCCAAGAGCGTCACGGCAAGCTGAGGCCGGTTGTTTATTCATCCAGGGTGTTAACGGATGTGGAAAGGAGTTTTTCAAACTGCGAAAGGCATCTTTTAGCCACGCATTGGGCTGTGAAAAGATCAGCAATCTTCACAGGGCTCTCTCCCATCACTCTCCTCACCCATCACACGCCAACCAAGATGCTTCTGGATGGGAGGATTAAGGATGGGACCGTAAGCAGCGCTCGCATTGCATGCTGGACCCTTCTCCTTTCCCAGATGGATCTCAGAGTTAAAGGTCTTTGCGAGCCCAAGCTCGCGGCCAACCTGGTATACCCCGGAACAGCCCACCAGTGTTCGGTGGAAGGGGTGTGGGAGGTCAACATAGGTTTGCGGGCCGGGATACATCCCACCGGCCGCGAGATTTATGTTGATGGTTCCAGCACAGTGTCCGCTGGCGAACGACTCACAGGGTGTGGAGTTTATGACCCTGCGGCAAACCTTGCCTTAGCAATTAAACTCCCCAGCACGATGAGCGCGCAGCAGGCTGAGCTGTCTGCGGTGGCGTATGTAGTTACCCACCCAGAGATCTTCCCAACCCCATACACGATTTGTTCAGACAGTATGTTTACGTGCAATTCGTGTACGGAATACCTGGCCATTTGGTCCCGCCGTGGCTACACCTTCGCGGACGGGCGACCTTTAACGGTGAAGCCCTTGCTGGAAAAGATCCTAGCAGCAGTGGGGGAGGAAGGGGAGATTTTCATCCAGAAGGTGAAGGCTCACTCCTCCACAGAACCCCGCGGGGAAGGCAACCAGCAGGCGGATGCGCTAGCCAGGGAGGGTGCCCGTAACGGCATTTTCTGGGACCCCTATGGACCCGGACCCGTGGCAGCGATCCAAGGCAGGGAAGGGAATCCCGGGAACTCCAGGGTAGCACTGCCCCTAGACCTTAAGACCGTCCAGAACCAGGATCCCGCCCTAAAAGCAGTTCTCAGAACCATTACTGAGGGCAAGCAGGTAGAGGGCCCGTACAGTACGGCAACCCTCTCCGTTAAAGAAGGCATGCTGTTCCGCGAGGAACAGTGGGTTGTGCCGCAGCAGCACAGGAGGGAATTCCTCCAGTTGGCTCATGAGGGGCCGGGGGCAGGACACCCCGGGCCTGAGGTTACCTGGCAACGGGTAGAGCAGGCGGGATGGTGGCCGGGACTCAGGGAGCAGGTCCGCGAGTTCTGTGCAAGCTGTCTTGTGTGCGCTGCAAACAACCCAGACCCCCAGAAAAGGAAAGTGCACATGGGGCACATCAGGAGGGTGGAGGGACAATGGCAGTCGATACAAATCGATTACATAGGGCCCCTGCCCACCACCCAGGGAGGCTACAAATACTGCCTCGTCCTGGTGGATGTGTTTTCCAAGTGGGTAGAAGCCTTTCCCTGTAGAACAGCTACGGCGCTGGGTACTGCCAAGATCTTGGTCCGGGAAGTGTTCTCGCGGTGGGGACTCCCCCGTTTCGTGGAATCAGACCAAGGGAGTCATTTCACCGGCCAGGTGATGCAGAACACCCTCATGCTTTTGGGCATTGAAGGGAAGTGGCACGTAACGCACAATCCCCAGTCATCCGGGATTGTTGAACGCATGAACCGGACCCTCAAGGAAAAGCTGAGGAAAGAGACTATGAACTCGCCCCAAAAATGGGCGGAGGTTCTGCCTCTAGTCCTCATGGGAATCCGGGCCAGCCAGTCGAAGAGTACGGGGTATTCCCCGTACGAGGTGATGACTGGGAGGATCATGCGAACCCCCACCCATGTACTAGCCCCGGTGCTCACTGAGGATCAGCTCCAAGAGGTGAAACGGGACAAGTTTGTCCAGACCCTCTTGGAACGCCTGAAGCAGGTTTACGAGCAGGCGGCTGGGAACATGGGAAGACAGCACCAGGGCAATCGCCTGTTGCTGGAACCCCGTAAGAAGCAGGAGTGGGAAGTCGGAGATCAGGTCATGGTTAGGAACTATGCCAGAGTAGGGAGTTTGGAGCCACTGTACATGGGACCCTACAGTATTGTAGATAAGGCGAGTCCCATGGTGTATGCCGTAAAGGTACCCCGGCGCACAAAATGGTTCCACATTAACCAGTGCAAGCTGTATAAACCGGGTGCACAGGGGCCAATCACAGGGGCCAAACCTGCGAGTGGGGACTCTCAGCCCAGGGTAGCACCGCAGGGCACACAGGCCGGTAAAGCAGCCTGCGTGAGGGGAGAGGACATTCTGGAAAAGTGTAGGATCTTTTCTTTTTCATGGGATTCAGATGAGGAAGAGCTCGGAGAGCTCAACCAAGGTAGTGACCCAGTCGGAGAGGTGGTGGGGTCGGAGGACGGAGGTTCCGCCCTCGACCCAAGCATAGGGGAGATAGGGATTGCGAGTGGAGTTCCACTTACAGGGGAAACAAGTAAGGTGGAGTCGGAAACCGCAGATCCCGAGCCCAGGGGGGCGGAGCCAGGGGAGACAGAGCCGGCGGCTGTGGTGGGACCACAGGCCGTGACGGTGGAAGTCCCGGTCCCCGGTCCGTCAGTCCTGGAGATCTTGCCCAAGGTGGCCCTCCGCAGGTCGAGTCGGACACCCCAGCCCAGGAAGTTGTGGTCAAATCCCTCGTACACCCCCAGGCGTAAGTTTAAGGCAGCCCGGGGAGATCCCAGTCCTAGCTCAGCAGCGACAGGCTGCGGCGGATCAAAGACAGGGGTCAGTGCCCCCCCGCAACGGGGAAAAGCTCGTGGCAGCCTTCGCAGACTTTAGGTAGGCCGCCCTGCGAACGGGCGGCGCTGTACAGTTATTTTAGGAGGATAAGTTTAAGTTTATAGTGTTTTAATATCCGGTTAAGATTGTAGTTTAATCTTATAAGTAAATGGTAAAATGATGGGAGTTAGTGATAGGAATAGTTAAGGTCTATCCAGCATACATGTCTTTGTACATGAGACGAGGTCAAGGGACCCGCTCACCCTTCACAAAAGCCAGAGACTCTTGGGAGGCTGGCTACATCATTTTATCTGATCACAGGAACCAGGAGATATGGAAAGGATTCTGATAGTGCTCGCAATGATCGGATATGGATTGGCCTATCGGGGCCTCACCTAGGATGTCGTTGTGTTCGGTTGCTCCGGGGACACGGCCCCCATCGCGACGGATGGGACCGGGGAGCGAAAGGCTGAGGAAACCGCCACTTATTTCCACAAGGGAAGGTGGCCGGGATGGCTGGGAACGAATTCGACGGAATACTCCAGCGCATCCGGATTTGCCTATAAAGAGACTTCTTTACTGTGTCCCAGGGTGAGGATCATTGCACCCAGAATCAGCGTCACCGTCGGCAAAAGGATTTGTTTGACGTGCAATGGGAAGGTCCCATTGAGCCGATGGTGGTGGTTACGGAAGTTAAGCAAGACTATGAGAAATTCCTCGGTCGAGTGGGAGCGATTGGGTAACAATACCCATCGGACAATTACGGGGACTAACGGACAATTGAAAGTCTGTTGGGACAAATGGTGGGAACCGGATGAGGGAATATATGTTTGTATGTGGGGATCAAAGTACGTTTGCCCCAAGGGTATATCCATATTTTTCCTGCAACAGTGGCAGGATGCCGGGGAAGGGATGAGGTGGGACGTCAGCACCAGGGGGTGCGGAGCTCCATTCTCCCCGATCCCGGTAAACGCCACTGAACTCATCACGCGCCCACGCAAGTCTCCGTCCACGATTCCGGTGGCTTTGGCTCAGGAGGAAGGGTGCCCTAAAACCACTAAGGGGCCCGGGAATGGTCTGGTACTGGTGCCAACAGATCAGATACTGTATCAGGGGGTACATTACGCGGTGGCCTCGGTGATTCTAAATCTCACCGAGGTGCATTTACCAGAGTGGTGCCCCAAAGAAACGGAAAAATTGTACCAGGTCCTGTTAACAAACATGTTCAGGCAATTTTATGAGTTTGATTTTGCAGAGGTTGACAAAACAAGCTTATACACCACACCACACGAAGTTTTGGGTCAGGTGGGGAGACAAAGAAGGGGTGTTGTGAACGATGTGTTCACTGCTTTTAATACGGGAACATCTGTGGTCAACGCTCTAGACAATGTGGAGCTGCAGACTCAGATCAACGGTTTAAAAACACAGTTAAAAAGCATCCTCACAAACGAGAACAAGGTAGTAGGGTCTGAGTTACATGAGGACCAGGCCATGACACTACACTTAAAAGAGATTATAGCAGAGCTGGAGAAGCATGCGAGAACGGTAAATGCCCTGATTAGGGAAGATCGGAATGCATCCGATCAAGCTGCGCAGAACGAGGTGTGCGTACTATACGGGGCGCGGTTACTGGGCGAGGGCCGCAGTAATTTGGAGGATTTAAAACAAGGTTTGGTCCCGTCCTGGATAAGTAACAAACACCTGCAGGCGCTCCACCCTTTTCAGAACGCATTAAGCCCGTGCCAGCTCAGGCTAGCCTCAGAGGCATACCCAGTCCCAGTGGACTGCGGACGGTCAAAGCACACTATCATGGGGATAGTAGTACGGATGCCGGTGTTGGGCGACACAGCAAAGCCCGCCCCGGTGTACCGGGTGGAGAACATTGGTGTCATTCAGGGGGGAGCCCACATTCGCTACGCAGCGGTCCCACCTTACGTCATCCGCTGGGAGCAAACGATGACAGGTACCGACCTTTCGGGTTGTCGTGGCCGGGGAGCACACATCATACTGTGTCCCCAGCACTTGAATGCCTTTTTAACACCACAATGCGGGTTCAGAACGGCTGGCGCGAAGCCCATGAATTGCACCATGGAGGCAATGACACAAGATCATGTGCCCCCACAGGTGGCATACATAGGGGGTGGAATGTATTGCGTTACCACTGCAGCGCAACACTACCAGCATGGACACCACAGTCAGTGTCCGGTGAGTGACAGCAGTTTCTGTTTTAAACCCAGGGCTGAAGTTCAAGTGGCACAACAGCGAATTGTCCCGATTCCTGAACCATCCACTGTTCACCTCACTGTAAAAGAGAATTTCACAGACTTGCAGCGATTCGTCGCGCATTTCGGATACATCATTCCCCCTCTCCCTGAACACCTCACCAAGATTTTAAAAGCCGTCATGGTATCACAGAAACATTTTTACACCCTGGAGCAAAAGACTGTAGAGATAGGGGCAGAGATATTGGACATAGTAACCCCACCGTGGTGGGATCTGTTCACTAATATTGAGGTTCCGTCATGGATCAGGATAGCCTCCCACATTTTGGTAGTATGTCAAGTTGTAATTGTAGTGTACCTGCTGTTCGTGCACTGCAAAAGAGGCAAACGCCTCACAAGGCAGGAGAACACAGGGGAGTGGAGAGAACGTTACGTGCGCGTGAACGAGGAAAGTACCGCGTAAACGGCCAGGATGACGCCGCTCCATTTTACCATGGGTGTTTTTTGTAATTGTTGTTAGTTATGAGTATGTGTAACTAAGTTTGGAACTTTTGTATTTTTAAAACAGTTTGGTTTGATTATTTTTCCTTTTATAATAAAACAGGCATATACAGGTGGTGCGAGAGGCATCGGCCTTTTGCACCTGGAAGGCGTATACGCAGTGCAAATTTAAAGGCAATGCTGCCTACGATTTGTCCAAGTTAGACAATGTGTTTTCTCTGGGAAATGAGGACTGCATGGAGGCCATAGATAGTTTTAATTACCGGGAGTGTTTGGATGTGGAGAATCGGGATAATTTTGCTCACCAGCATTTTTTTAATTGATACGATAAGCGGAGTTATTCGCATCAACAGGAGAGACTGTAGAGTTTCGCAATTATCGCGATTCAAAATAACATGAGAGAAGCAGATTCATTTGATCAGTTTTATTAAACGAAATGCTGTCCTGATAATAAAGGACACAGAAGCCTGTAAAATGGCCACCGCGCATCGTGGCAGAAGCTTCCAGAAACACAGTGGGCAGACAAGATGGCGTCGAATATACATTCAATATGAGATTGGATCATACTCGGTAAACATTGATAAAGACAGGATGCAACCCGTTTGCATTTTGAACAATAGCAATGATATAAGTGCTGGAATCGTTTTCCTATGCACAGTAAGGATCATTGAACTGGGCAATCGAAGGCCCATCCAGACACATCAATACACAAATACCCCCCTGGCTCAACAATGAAAGAGACATTTACGGGTGATTAAGCCAGTATTCGGGGGGGGGCCCCAAAACCAGTCGAGGAGACGATTCATACACATCCTGGCTGGTTCTACAATGGGGAAAACATTAACGGATAGTTGGCCAGTTTCAGGTGCTACCGAAACCCGTTAAGAAGATAACCGCCCCATGCTGGGAGTTTTGAGCGCCAATATTACACAAAGGAAAAACATTAAGATTTGAGCGGGAGATAAAACGGACACATCACTATAACTATAGAGAACAAATGTCCATCGCTCTCTTGATTCGACTCTTATTCTCTGGTATCGCTTTCCTGGACGGTCAGCCTCTTGTGTTTCTCTGGACTTTGTTGACTCTTGACTCTTAGCCGTACTGGTCGGTTATTCAAGTGTTGGGTGGAGCTCAATCGGTACGAGCCGCCCCGACAAGGGCAAGTAACAGGGTGCACCATCCCAAGTGTCGGTAAACGGTGTCTGGACCCGGAGGCCCAAGGAGACGAGACGAGAAGAAGACGAGAAGAAATTCCACGTGCCGCCACGGTCAGTAAACCCCGACCGCGCCCGAAAATATAAGTACAGAACTCTTCTTTGAGTTCTACAGACTTCTACCTGTACCGCAACACAGGAAGACTCTTCTTTGAATTTTACAATGTTTTGAGTTCCATCGATTTCTTCATGACAACAGAGAGTCTGGCCTGCTTTTCGCAGCAGCGAAAGTAAACAAGTGGGGTGCAGAAACCCTTCCAAACACGTGACAGTCAGGCGCTGCAGCGAAACGAGCTGAGTGCCTCACTTTAAAAATCTCCGAAGTAACACGAGTGGTGAGCATGTTTTCCGATCCTACAAATCCAGACGTAGTTTAGGTATTGTTAAGGGAGGGTGGTTTTTTATAAGGTTAAGGTATAATGTGTTCCCCTTTTTACGATGTGCCGTGTGTTCTCCATTTCCATAGACCAAGCTTTATGAATGTATGTATACTTGTACTCTCTTTGATTTGCGCCTATGACATGTATTTCATGATTTTAGACGCCATGCAATAAAGATTTTCATTTCGTGCTATTCAACCGGGTCTATTTGAGTTTTTCTCTGCATTACTGCTCCTTGCATCTAAGTCCAGGTGTCAGAACCGTAAGGGCGAGTGGGTCGAACCACTCACAGGTGCTTATTGCAAAAAGGCTGGCCGGAGACCAGAGCAAGCAATAGTATAGGCAACGAAGGCCTAACCTCGCACCAGCACCGTCTGAGACACGTCCCCCTTACAAGTTGGGATTGCAGGGAAAATATAGTCCTCAGCATTACCTTTTCCATCCCCTCCCAACCAGTCATGCTTTCCTCTACCCCTTCAGTCCCATCACATCCCCTACCCCTTCACCTTCCTACTATCTCCTCCCATTACTACCATATTCTCACTCCCATCACTACACCCACCTCTTGCCCTTCGAACTGCCTGCTCAGCCCATATATCCTCCCTTCTTCCTTGCTCACTTGTCACTCATCTAAACCTTAACCCTTCATCCACTCCCCCTTACTCCCACCCACTCTCTCCAAGAGCAGGTGGCCAGAGGCCAGAGCCCACCTCCCCCTAAATTTGTTTCCCTTCTCTCCTCCTTCCTTCATTTTCCCTTCCTTTTCTTCCTATCCGTTTCCCTAAAAGAGGCTTTGCCTGCTTTCAGAATTCAAGTTGCTTGTTTTAAAAAAAATCAAATTAGAATGAGGAAAGAAATTTACTGTATTCTCAATTTGGGTCTTTCTCTGCCACTGTTTCTCACTCCTTCACTCTCTTCTCTTTATCTCTCTCTGCCACATAGGTTTTAGCAATTAAGATGTCTAGGGGCTAAATTTAACCCGGGCTGGTTTCTGGTATGAAATGGGTGGTGCGTCGCGAATGCACACCCAAAGGCCTGAGGCCCCTTTGAAATAAGGTCTCTGGCCTCAGCTACATTAAACCAGTGAGCTGCAGATGCCAATCAGACGAGCTGTGGATACTAATCGAGCGTTGGCATGTAACGCACCGTTTGGGGCTTTGGGAATTTCGGCTGGCTACGTCACTGAGTCGGCCCACAGCTAAGTCCTAGGGTGTAGAGACGGAGTGGATGGGCCGGCAGCAGCCCACAATGCTCCTACTGGCTCCACAGAAATGAAACTGTTTAAAAGTTTGCTTGCCATTATGACCCCAGCCTCCAGCGGTCACTTTAAGGACTGCTAGTTAGGTCGCTGAGGAACAACTGTTTCAAAATTCAGTGGGCTGGATTTTGAATGACCCATGGAGTCGGGTTTGGAGGCGTGTGGGGGGTTAAATTTGCGGGGTCGGGGTTTCCGACCCCATCCCGACTCCATCCCGCCTCCACACAATTTTGACAAAATCAGTCACGGGGTTCCCGACTCCGTCGGGAGAGGCCATTAAAGCCCTTAACAAGCTCTAAATTGGCTCTGTAATGCCATTTTGAAACGTTTTAGCTAGTTTAACCCTTTTATGACGTGAAGCACGCCTGGTGTGAAACACTCCAGTGAAACCTGGCGGGAGCACAAGTGGATAGCTGACTATCAGCTGTAGGTCCACTATTACAACGGAGATGTGATGAAGGTAGTAATAGTATTAGGTCTGAAAGTCGCCTCTGATGCTGCTGCATTGAATGTCTTCAGAAACTGCCTGGCCTTTGCTGTGAGAGGACTTGAATGCAAAAAAAAATCATTCTCTCTCTCTCTCTCTCTCTCTCTCTTTCTTTCCCCCCCCCCCCATATTTTGCATCCAGGTCCACTCACATCAAAAGCAAGCCAGGCAGGTCCTCTCTCACCAACAGTCTCTGAGACTAGGCAGTCAGTAATGATGACATCATCAAAGGCGACTTTCAGACTGAAAACACTAATTAGTTCATGGGTTCCCACATGCTGGAACTCAATTGCCCAATTAAGTGAAAATTGCATCATTCATCCACATTAATCTGGAGTCGGGGGGGAAACACGAAATGCGGATTACACGACCCCAACCCGACCCCAAGACAAAATCCAGCCCAGTGTTTTTTGGGGGGAATTAAACTAGGATTAACATGAACTCTCTCTCTTTCTCTCTCTCTCTTTCTCTCTCACACTCTATCTATCTCTATCTCTCTCACTCTTCCACCCCCCTTTCTCTCACACACCTTTAGTCCCTTAGCACAAAGCAAATGCCACAATGGTGTGTAATCATATCTATAACAATAGCTTGTAATTATATAGCGTCTTTAACATAGGAAATGTCCCAAGGTGCTTCACAGAAGTGTAATCAGACAAAAGTTGACACTGTCGACTATGCCCTTTTTATCATTTTCTCTCACACACAGAGACATGAATTTATACAAATTGGGCTTTATTACGTTAGAAGGACCCCGATTACATTTTAACCGGGGCCTGAGCGGGTAAGCTGCCTCAGCTCTCCAGTCAGGCTGACGCAGGTCTGCAGACAGAAGAGACCCTCAAAGGTGAGTATAAATCCTCCAAGCCCCACAAGGAAACTCACGGCCTCCCCTGCCCTAGACGTTCCCCTTCCCTCCTGAAACACTCTCCTGAAACCCCCTCACGTTCAAAATTGAATGAATATCTATGAGGTTTACTTCCTGGATGGGATAGAGGCAAGGAGAGCCTACAGTGAATTTGACTGAAGAATTCCAAATGGACAGGACTAACTAGGTGCACCAAATGGCCTTTACTTATCCACAGCTACTTCTTATTTTCTTACTATTGCATTCCTAACTCACAATGTTCACCTGTACCATGATTCCAAGAAGCGTTCCTCAATATTTTTAAAAAATGACTCCATTGTTTGCCTGAGTTAGATATTTCATTTTCAGGAGGAAGTATCCTGTCTGTCATTATGCCAGTGCTGGCTGCCAGAAGCTTTTTATGATTGCTCTGAACTGTGCCCGATCCAAACCCATTCAATATCATGTGAGGCAGTCTCAAAATAGACATGTCTCTGCATTGAGTGGAAATGGTGAGGAAAGTAATAGTAACAGTCACAATAGAGTTAGTGGAAGGATGCAGCTTCAGATTTATCTGCCAAAGGCGTGACATCATGTGGCCAACGTATTGCAACATTTTGGCAGCAAGAAGAGCATCGAGCTAGATCAATGGCAGGTTGCAGTAATTCAGAGGGGACTCAACACTGCTTCAAATTGACTTTGCTCTTTGCAGCACAGCCAGAAGTTCCACGTGCAACCCCATTAATGAGTGAGACTGAATGGTTATGTGGTACATCGAATGTCAGCTTGACATATGGTAATCAGCAATCCATATATGAGCCAGGGAAAGGGAAAACAATGATAGCTGGAATGTGTGTTTCCTGTACTTTCGGAATATAGCTCACGTAAGAGCCTTATGGTGAAAACCTGGCCAAAGATCTGTGTAATTATGGCATTTCTCAACTATATTACTAAAGACCAATGATATCAAAGTCCTTATTACCTAAAGTCAAAATATATGTCAAATCTGCACAGTTCAAACATATGAAAGTTGCTCTTTATCCTCACCAGATTGCAGTTATTTTTTCCCTTGCTTTAAGCTTCCCTGTATTATTTTCCACAGGCCTCTGCACATGCTATTCTTCAATTGGTTGTTAGGTGTGTATGTGTAAAGCAACACATTTCCTTTCCCACTTCACTCTCCTTTTTTCTGGTCTTGTCCTACCTCTCACTTGTGAGGCTCGGGGCATAATCTGGAGACTTTTTTTCTTGCCAATTTTTCTCCACCCCTCCTTTCCCTAAGGTGTTTGTTGACTCCTTGCCAGAGTATAGCTTTACAGGTACAAAAGCAAAATACTGCGGATGCTGGAAATCTGAAATAAAAACAGAAAAGGCTGGCAATACTCAGCAGGTCAGGCAGCATCTGTAGAGAGAGAAACAGAGTTAACGTTTCAGGTCAATGACCCTTCGTCAGAACTAGAAAAAGTTAGAGATGTAACAGATTTTTAAGTAGGTGTAGGGGCAGGGAAAGGGAGGAGGGGAGGAAAGAACAAAAGGGAAGGTCTGTGATAGGGTGGAAGGCAGGAGAGATTAAAAGACAAAAGGGATGATGATGCAAGGCAAAAGGAGATGGTAATGGGACAAGTTAAGAAACAAAATATGACTCTAGATGAGGTGTAAATGGCACTGGCAGAATCATCAACAGCTGCCATGTGTGAGAAAAAAAAGAAAACAGGAAAAAAAAATAGGGGCCGAGGTTATGGTCTGAAATTGTTGAACTCGATGTTGAGTCCAGAAGCTGTAAAATGCCTAATCGAAAGATGAGGTGCTGTTCCTCAAGCTTACGTTGAGCTTCGTTGGAACAGTGTAAGAGGCCGAGGACGGAGAGATCAGAGTGGGAGTGGAGCGGAGAATTAAAGTGACAGGCAACCGGAAGCTCGGGGTCACGCTTACGGACTGAACGGAGGTGTTCCGCAAAGCGGTCATGCAATCTGCATTTGGTCTCCCCAGTGTAGAGGAGACCGCATCGTGAGCAGCGAATACAATATACTAAATTGCAAGAAGTACAAGTAAATCACTGTTTCACCTGGAAGGAATGTTTGGGGCCCTGGACAGTGGAATGGGAGGAGGTAAAAGGGCATGTGTTGCATCTCCTGTGCTTGCACAGGAAGGTGCCGTGGGAAGGGGAAGGGGTGTTGGGGGTGATAGAGGAGTGGACCAGGGTGTCACGGAGGGAGCGGTCCCTTTGAAATGCTGAAAGGGGAAGGGAAGGGAAGATGTGTTTGGTGGTGGAATCACGCTGGAGGTGGCGGAAATGGCGGAGGATGATCCGTTGAATGTGGAGGCTGGTGGGGTGAAAGGTGAGGACAAGGGGAACCCTATCGTGTTTCTGGGAGGGAGGGGAAGGGGTGAGAGCAGAAGTGCGGGAAATAGAACGGACACGGTCAAGGGCCATTTCAACCACGGTAGAGGGGAATCCTTGGTTGAGGATAAGGGAAGACATATCGGAAGCACTAGTATGGAAGGTGGCATCATCAGAGCAGATGCAGCGGAGACGGAGAAACTGGGAGTATGGAAGAGAGTCCTTACAGGAAGCGGGGTGGGAGGAAGTGTAGTCCAGGTAGCTGTGGGTGTCAGTGGGCTTATAGTGAATGTTTGTCAATAGCCTATCCCCAGAAATGGAGACAGAGAAGTCGAGGAAAGGAAGGGAAGAGTCGGAGATGGACCATGTGAAGGTGAGGGAAGGGTGAAAATTGGAAGCAAAGTGAATGAAATTTTCCAGTTCAGGGCGAGAGCAGGAAACGGCACCGATACAGTCATCAATGTACCAGAAAAAGAGGTGCAGGAGGGGACCTGAGTAGGACTGGAACAAAGAATGTTCCACTATTCACATCCATAGTGAAAAGGAGATGTTGGGGCCAGGAAACTGGAAACTGTTAAAGTGGCAGAGGGCGTCGGAAGAGTCACGGATGTAGGTGGGAAGAGACTGGACAAGGGGAGAAAAAATAGAGTTGAGATAGGAAGAGATAAGTTCCATGGGGCAAGAACAGGCTGAAACGATGGGTCTACCAGGGCAGTCCTGTTTGTGGATCTTGGGAAGGAGGTAGAAGCGGGCTGTGCGGGGTTAGGGAACTATGAGGTTGGAGGCCAAGGAGGGAAGATCTCCAGAGGAGATGAGGTCAGTGACAGTCTTGGAAACGATAGCTTGATGTTCGGTAGTGGGGTCATGGTCCAGGGGGAGGTAGGAGGAGGTGTCAGAGAGTTGGCGTTCAGCCTCCGCACGGTAGAGGTCGGTTCGCCAAGCAACAACAGCGCCACCCTTGTCAGCAGGTTTAATGACAATGTCGGGGTTGGATCTGAGAGAATGGAATGTTGCAAGTTCAGAGGGAGGTAGGTTGGAGTGAGTGAGGGGAGTAGAGAAATAGAGACAGCCGATGTCACGCCGACAGTTAGCAATGCACCTTTCACCCCATCAGCCTCCACATTCAACGGATCATGCCAAGTTCCCTGGCAGCTGCCATGACTCGTACATCCTGCACCAGTCCACTGTCCCTCAGCACTTCGCTCCACCAAACAAACTTTCTGGCTGGCTCCTTGAAGGCAAGGACTATCCCCTGTGCCTAATCACACCGTTTAGGAGGCCATCAAAGGAGTCTGAGAAGCGTTACAATCAAAGCCACATTTCCACCAGAAGTTTCAAAGAGCAAACAATAGGGTTGCTCAAAAAGAACTTCAGAAGCCTGGACAGATCTGGTGGAGCCCTACAGTATGCACCAGCCAGGGTCTCAAGAATCATCATTGTCTGCTGTGCCCTGCACAACATCGCACTGCAGCGAGGATTAGCGCTGGAAGAGGAACAAGGCACAGAGCGCACAGCCTCTTCAGAGGAGGAGGAGGAGGAGGAGCAGAATGAGGTCCCAGATGAGGAATACCTGGAGGAGGCACCTGACCCATTGCGACCAGCACACGAGCACATTGCTGCCCGTGATGCCAGGGATGGCCTGATCAATGCCAGATTCACCTACATTTATGCAACACAGATATGTGGCTGCCACATGTACATGAAGGTTGCCATGACCACACTTCAACAGCATAGAGCATCTCTACAATGTTCTGTGCATTCCTTGTGATACACCAGGTGACAACACTATCTCACATATGACCCACCGAGGTGTGCGCATCTGCGCTGGTGCAGGGTGCGCTCATTTCTGCTGACGCTGCTCCCTCAGAGGATGCAGCATCCTCTGAGGATTCTTCCTGCTCTTCCTCCTGGACAGTAGGGAGGGGGGCTCTTGATGGTCCTGTGAGAGAATAAAGACATGAGTTAGACATGTGATATGTAGATTGCAGACACATCCCATTGTGCACATGATAAGCATTCAATTTCCATTGACATCAGATCCCATATGATTCACTCATGAATGCCAAATAAGATGGATGGAGAATTATTCTGTCACCAGGTTGTTCTGCTGAGCCCCTCTCTCCGTCCCCCACTTCGAGTTCTTCAACTGTTACCGCAATGTCGAGAGTGGCCTCCTCAGCGTGGGTGAGCTTTGAGAATGATGGCAGTCCTCCTCCTGTTCTCTCCCTCTCCCTCTTATTGTGGGCTCTCCTTTCCTGCAATGAGGGAAAGAGGTGGAGTTTCAGTGAGAGTGATGAAATGAGTGTAAAGAATGGATAGGATAGATGTTTAGAGGGAGACTATGATGGAGTGGGTTCCCATTACCAAGTTTCCTCCTTTTGAGTAGTTGGTTGTTGTCATTGCATAACATTGAGGGTGGGTGTGAGGGGTGCATAGTAAGATGGGGAAGTGATTCTGTACATAGGGAGAGAGGGATTGGTGACGGTGCAAGGGATGTTGGGGTGAGTTAGGATGTGCAGGAGTAGGATTGGCAATGCAGAGTGGTGGGGATGTGATGACAGGCACAGCAGGATGAAGGTAAGTTTGCTTTAATACTCACTTTTCCAGAGCACAGGAGATCATTGAACCTCTTCCTACATTGGACCCAGGTGCGACTGAACAGACACCTTGCAGTTACCTCCTCAGCTATTTGCAGCCAGGCTGCCTTTGTCTGCTGGGGAGGTTTCCTTCTTCCATTCCCTGGGAATAGTATCTCCCGACGTCCTCTGACTCCCTCCACAAAAACATGGAGGGAGTCATCGTTGAAGCAGGGAGCAGCCTTTGGTCTCTCTGCAGACATCATTGAAAGCACCAGCACTCAGGACCATCAATAACGAAGTGGGAGCTAATGGGGACACGGCCCCCTTAAATACACCGGCAGCAAACTCGCCATCAGAGCAGCTCAGCAGACCCGCACCTTGTGATCAGGGCGGGTAACGCGCACGGCCGGCTTAACCAGCCCAATTAACAGAAAATTGTGTCAGCAGACCGGCTGGAGCCGGGAGCGGGACCGGAACCCGCCGATTATCATTCCCAACGCCAACCCGCCTCCACTCAGAAAATTCAGCCCGTTAACTCTGTTTCTCTCTCGACAGATGCTGCCTGACCTGCTGAGTATTTCCAGCATTTTTTGTTTTTATTATAGTTTTACAGGTATTAGGTGCCTTCCAGTATTTATTCAATCATTCAATTTTGACAATCAGAATTATATATATATCTCTTATGCTGTATATCTCCAGCCATCTCATTCCACAACTTATGTTTATTTAACTCTATCTCAGCTCCAGAAAGCCCAAGTAGCCATTCTTCAAGGTTTAAATTGGATGTTTATGCTCCACACAAGTCTCCTCCCACCCCTCTTCATCTAACCCTTCTTTTCTCCCTCATGTGTTTATCTAGCTTCCCCTTAAATGCATCTATGCTACTTGCTTCAACTACGTAGCATATTTCACATTCTTACCACTCTTTGGGTAAAGATTGCTTAGTCTAATGTCATGCCCACCTTGTTAGTCTCCCTGGTAAATACTGAGGCAAAGTAATTATTCAATATGTCTGCCATTTCGCTGTCATTACCTGTGAGTTTATCTTGTGCATCCCTTCGTGGCCCTGTCCCTATCCTGAGTTTTCTTTTGTTGTTTATGTGTCTGTAGAATACTTCACTATTTCTTTTTATATTCCTTGATAATTTAATTTTGTAGCTCCTCTTTGCTTTCCTAATTGTTTTTTTGACTTCTTTCCTAACCTCTTTGTACTCCCTTTTGTCATCCTCTTCTTTATTGTCTATGTACTTAGTGTATGCCTTTTTCTTTAGTTTCAATTTTACCCTTATCTCTTTAGTCATCCATGGTGTTTCATTACTGGCTAGATTCTTCTTGTTTTTTAGCGGAATATATTTCTCCTGAACTCTATTGATCACCGTTTTAACTATTTCCTATTGCTGTTCTATCTCTTTGTCTGTCAATTTTTTTCCAGTTTATCTTTCCGAGCTTCATTCCCATCCCCTCAAAATTAGCTTTTTTCTAATTTATTACTTTGTCCTTTGTCTTACTTATGTCTTTCTCAATCATTATTTTAAACCTTATTATGTTATGATCACTATTTCCTAAATGTTCCCCTATGCTTACTTCTCTTATCTGCTCTGGTTTATTTCCCATTACGAGATCCAGCAGTGATTCATCTCTTGTTGGACTTTTTATGTATTGTAAGAAAGGATTCCTGTACACACTGTAAAAACTCCATTCCCTTTTCCCCTTTTTTTTTTACCTCTGCTTGCCAGTTTATTTGGGGGTAGTTGAAATCTCCCATGATTATTATTCAATGTTTTTTACTCATTTCATAGATTTGCCTACATATTTCTTCCTCCACTTCCTTTCCACTATTAGGTGGTTTGTAGAATACCCGTATTAACGTGATCGATCCCTTCTTATCCTCTGTCTCAGTCTATATGGATTCTGTTTCTATCTTCATGTTAGTTATGTCCCTTGTTTCTATTGCCATTATGTTGTCTCCAATTAGTGCAGTTACCCCACCCCCGTCATCCATCCCTTCCTTTCTAAATACGTTATATCCTGCAATATTTAACTGCCAGTCCTGTTCTTTATATAACCATGTTTCAGTTATCCCAACTACATCAGGCTCCTTGCTATGAATTATTGGCTCCAGTTCGCCCATCTTGTTTCGGATGTTGTGCACATTGCTGTACAGGCAATTTAATGTGTCTTTTTTAATTGTTCCCCTCACTTTATTTTTAACAGTCATTTTATACTTATGTTCTATAACTGTATTTGTTCCCTGACCATTTATGTTGCCCTTATTCCTTGCCTTGGTCTGGACTTTACTCTCCTCTCCTATTTCTTTTATCTTCAGACTTAAGTTATTTTCACCAACTCCGCCCCCCTCCCCCTCACCCCCCCCCCCCCCCCCCTCACCCCGTCTTACTAGTTTAAATTCCTATCCACAGCCCTATTTATCCTTTCCACTAGGACACTGATCCCATTCCGGTTCAGGTGAAGCCCGTCCCAGCGGTACAGCTCCTTCCTGTTCCAGTACTAGTGCCAGTGTCCCATGAAATGGAACCCCCTCCTTCCCACACCACTCTTTCAGCCATGCATTGACCTTCCTGATCTGCCTATCCCTATGCCAATTAGCGCATGGCTCGGATAATCATCCCGAGATTATCGTCCATGAGGTCCTGCTTTTTAATTTAGTTCATAACTTCCGATATTCCCTTAGCAGGACCTCCTCTCTTTTCTTCCCTATGTCATTGGTCCCAACATGGACCATGACAACTGGATCTTCCCCCCTCCCTTTTCAAATTCCTCTCCCGTTGCTCCGAGATATCCTTTACCTTTGCACCAGGTAGGCAACACACCCTTCTGGGCTCTCGGTTGCTATCCTAATTATTGAATCCCCTATGACTACAACCTTTCTATCCTGCTCCTTCCTCCCTTGGACTGCCTCCTGCTCCATGGTGCCATGGTTACAATTCTGGCAATTCTCCCCGCTGTCTTTCTCCTCACAGGTAGATATCACCCGTTTTATACCATCGCCCAAAGATAAAATTACTCCCAATATGGATCCAGTGACCTAAAGTTCAAAACTGCACTGAATTTGCTGCTAATCTTGCTCTAAAAGTCATAAGGATACAGTGTGGGAGGAATACAATGCAGTTATCGATGCTCTTCTAAGAATACAGAAGAAGCATGCTCTTGGAGAAAAGTCTCGAGGAAGCCATAATTGCTATAAGCATGCTTCATGGTGCAAGGCTGGGAAGTGGCAACATATTTGGCTCTTCATTCCACACCTGAATAAGCGTCCATATAACAAGCCTTCAGTCCTATCTGTAGTAGATGTAAAAACAACCTCTTTCATGGATAAGATTGGCTGTAAATTTGTTTTCTGCAATTTCACGAGAGGCATGAATTATGCAAATTGTTAATACATCATGTTCCCACAGATTCTAGATCAGTGAGATGGTGCTACAAAGTATATACAATTGGCAAATAGATTCTCTGTAGAACATGTAATCTCAAATGAATAGTCTAAAAATCAATTTTGAGAAGCTTTTAGTGTCAATATCAGGGCGTTCTCTATCAAGCTTCTGTTATTGCACGATTACACTGTGAGAGACTTCACTGATCAGTCTTTTGTTTTTATACATAGTGTTCTGTGAAATCATGTTTTCAACAACAAAACAGATGGGTACAAAAGGTCAGCTGTAGACACACATGTACGCACTGTTTGTTACTTCAACCAGCATCTGTGACTCACTGAGAACCACAAATCAATGAAGTACGATGGAAAACATTGCATTTACATCCATTTAAAATAAATGAATCCATCTTACACTAAATGGTTGGATCTTTCACTCTGCAATTTGACTGACTTAAGCAGCTAGGATTGTTACCAATCAGAGGTGGACTGGCTCCCCCAAAAGGGTATAGTATTCTCATTGTAAAGGGAGGCACCGATAATACGGCTATAGAGCCATTCCCAGGAAATAACTCGGGAAATCACGCGATTTCCCAATGGCCAGCCCGGCCTTGGTGCCAATACGTGAAGCAGTGTGACTACCAGCACTTAGTCCTCTTAGTGAACGAGGAATATGAACATACCAACAGGAAAGGAGTCACTGGGCAACCTAGCCTGTCCCAAATAGTTGTGATGCCATATGCATCACGATACAGACACTCCCTGCCCACCCGGATATAAACATACGAAAATGGTTGGTTAAATTTGTGTGGGATTTGGGACTTACCAAATGAGTTTTGACATCTAGTTACTGTGTAGAGTTAACTAATCTCAGTCAGGTAGTGCTGAGGATGCTGCAATTGGCCTCAATGTCCCTGGACCAGGGAGAGGAAATATCAACCAGTACTCTTGCTCCTGATTGCTATCCAGTTACATTTCCTTGAAGGGCACGTGTGTGGAAATGGCTGAGTCCAAGGATCATTATCTCACCAACACTCGCTGGGACTGATAGTGCAGCCCACCAGGTGCTGGCTGCTCCAGATGTTGCTGCACCATTGCCAAAATGGGCTGCGCTTGCACAGCTGTGTTTCTGGCACATAGCGCAAAATGCAATTAGGAATGCCACAGGGGTCAGGGACCAGCAGCAATGGAAATTCTGTTGGCTGCACGCACAGTGCTGCCATTTCTCTTTTAATGTGGTGGAGCACAAAAGTCCCCTTTGACAAATTATCCCTTGAAGCTCAGGACACAGATGGGTGACTAAGTAAGGATAGCCATATGGCAAGGGGTGGGCCACTCAGCACAACTTTTTTTAACGAGCGCTTCATGAATGGAGCACTGCTCAGATGCTCCAACTGCATTATGGCGAGGACCCCTAATCTAAATAAACCTTAGGGTCTTGTTGATCCTTGCGCACAATCGATGGATAGGGTCCTGGTGTGATAGGCACTGCTGGCCCACATTGGGGTTTCACTGATTCCATTGAGCACAGAGTAGTTATCAGGGGAGCGAAATTCAGTAGGTTAGCACCCCCAGTTAGCGCCTGGCAGGGGTGCTAACGGGGCGCTCAGGCTGTAGCGCCACGGCGGGGCAAATCCCGCGCCACGCACCACACAGTTCCTGCCGGCGACAACAGTTAGTGCCTTGGTCCCTTTCGCCATGCAGATCGTGACGTCAGCGAGTGTGCAACGCTCGCTGGGCGCCCGATCTGCAAATTTCAGTAGCGCCCCCTGCCTTACCGCCTCGCGCCGACAGCACCAGGGAGCAGAGGCGTGAACCAGCTGACTGGCGGCTGGCGGGGCGCTACTTAAAGGAATGCCTCCCCAGCTGTCAAGGAACTTCCGTTCCAAAGGTCAGTTATGAATGGCAGAGAGCGCAGGATGTATCTGCAGCCAAATAAAGGCTGCTTAGTCCCCGGAGTATTGCGGGCCGTCAAAGCGCTTTGCATTTCATCTCACAGCATATTGCCGTTCTGCACTTGCCGAATCACTGGGGGCTGGTGTGCAGACTCCAGTGACCCTCCCCTTTAATGGCTGGAAGGCACCTGCGCCAATGCTCACTTCCGATTACACAACACCTCATATTTGTTATCGCTTGGAACCTAACGCCACTCGCCTATGCCATTAGTGCCTGATTTAGCGCTCCCCTGCATTCTTTGAGCGCTGAGACTGAATTTAGCGGGCAGTGAGATTGATTAGTGCCTGCCGCTAAATTTCCAACTTCTCAAAAGTCAGCGCCCCTTCCTGGGCGCTACTGAATTTCTCTCCCCAAGTCTCCACACCTGATAATATGGGGTACTTGGGGTAAGAGGTGATCTGGCACTTTGGGCACCTACCATCGCATTATTGACCATCAGGCTTCAAACATGAAGAATAGCCACTTAGGCAAGATACTGGAATGCTACCAGTCTCTACGGCGCCGTGCCCTATTAGTTAAAGAAAGAACTTGCATTTGCATAGCACCCTTCACAACCTCCGGTGCTTTACAGCCAATGAAGTACTTTTGAAGTGCAGTCACTGTTGTAATGTAGGAAACACGGCAGCCACAGCAAGGTTCCACAAACAACAACGAGATCATGGCCAGATAAGCTGTTTTAGTGATATTGGTTGAGGGGTAAATATTGGCCAGGACACCAGGGAGAACTCCCCTGCTCTTCTTCGAATACTGCCATGGGATGTTTTACGCCCACCTGAGAGGGCAGGCGGTTTAATGTCTTATCCGAAAGATGGCACCTCCAACACTGATTTATAGATTTAAAATAGTTGGTAGAAGGATTAGAGGGGAGATGAGGAAAAAAAATTTCACCCAGAGGGTGGGGGGGGGGGTCTGGAACTCACTGCCCGAAAGGGTGGTAGAGGCAGAAACCCTCATCACATTTAAAAAGTACTTGGATGTGCACTTGAAGAGCCGTAACCTACAGGGCTACGGACCAAGAGCTGGAAGGTGGGATTAGGCTGGATAGCTCTTTTCCGACCGGCACGGACACGATGGGCCAAATGGCCTCCTTCTGTGGCGTAATTTTTCTATGATTCTATGATTCTACTGCGGTGCTCCCTTATTGCTGCACTGAAATGTCAGCCTGGATTATGTGCTTAAGTCTCCGGAGTGGGACTTAGAACCCAGAACCTTTTGATTCAGAGGCAAGACTGCTACAACTCAGTCAAGGCTGCCACACAAAGTTACCACTTTTGGGAAGGAGAATAGGAAAGAGGAGGAAAAATGGGGCTGGAATCAGTAATAGGATTAATAACCTTTTCTGCAAATGGCTACTGGAACAAGAATATGGAAGAAGGCCTCCACTGAACAAGATGTAAAAAGGGAAATTAAATGGCCCAGAAATTCTGTTCGCAGGCCTCCCGCGGGCGGAGGGCTGCGATCTGGAAAAATCTGCGCCTGGACTGGAGGGCTCCCGGGAGGCGCAGAGTTCCGTTGCTGGGCCTCTCCAAACTGCCGGTGCGCAGGGCCCACGTATCCCAGAGGCGCAGGTGGTTCGCAGCGTCCCTGGGATCACATGGGCCATGGGGAGCCAATCAGAGAAGGGAATCTCCCTTCATACATTTGACAGGAAGACCTGTCAAATATATGAGTAGAGATCACCCCCAAAACATAGTAAAACTTAAAATAAATTTAAAAAAAACATCACATTTTTAAAATTACTTTAAATTACATAAATGAAGCATTTTAAACATAAATTTTATTTTTTGAAAAAAATAATTAATGTTTTTAACGGGGCTAAAAATAAACTTACCTTTCTTTAAAGTATTTTTAAATGATAAATCAGTGAAATTTTTTTTTTACTTCTTTCAACTCTTATCCTGGTAAAAGCAGGCCTTACGCCTGCTTTTACCAGGCGCAAGAATTGTAAGGGGTAAAAATTGAGTCGCGCCCTATTTGGGGCGCTAACCTCGCCGGGGCGCTACTTTTAGCGCCCCGAAAAAATTAGCGGCCCCGCGCCGGAACATCAGTGGTTGCGCCCCAAGAGGGAAGCGGGGCGCCACTGGAAGCACCCCGCATCCCTCTTGGGGCGCTGCGAGGGAATATCCTGGCGCTACGTGCCGCAGCGCCAGGCGCTGCGGCACGTCACGCCGCGGTATTGCAGGCCTTCCTCCCCTTCTTAAAGGGGAGGGACCCTGCGCAGCGCGAACCGGGGCCCAGCTGGGCCTCCAGGGATCGGGAGTGCCGGCAAAAGAGCCCGGCACTCAAGAGAAGTGCCGGGCTCTTGGAGCGCAGCCGGCACTTCACGGTGGGGGGGCTTCACGGGGGCCGGGGACAGCAACGGGGGCAGGTGCTGGCAGGCGGCCAGCAACAAAAATGGCCGCCTGCCACCTCCCCTTTAAATATCGCCGCCCCGGCCGCACGTACGCCTCCCTGAACCCGTCGGACATAGCGTCTGGTGGTAAATCAGGGGGCGCGACTGAAGATCGCGGCTGGAGCGCGAGCGGGGTGCTGCGCACGGCGATGATGTCATCGCCGGCGGCGCAGCGCCACAGGGCGCTACCGGCTGGCGCCGCCGCTAACCTCCCGCTGAATTTTGCGGGAGGTGTGGGCGGCGCTGCGCCCGGGCGTTAGCTGCTTTACGCCCCATTAGCGCCCTCTTAAGGCGCTAACGGGAGGCGCAAGCAGCTGAATTTTTCCCCCTAAGTGTTTTCTGCAGGTGAAGTCTCCACCCGCAGAGGCCTTTCTCCCGAGCAGGCGGAGGATCTGTCAAGCGCTTCCAGCTCATGCGCAGTGCATGCCTAAAACCGGCATTTCCGTTGGCCCTACGGGTGAGTACACAGCGCGTACACACCCGTAGGGAACGGAATCTCTGCCCCATTGTCCTTTCACTATTTGTAGAAAAATTGTAAATGTGTTTTTTATACTGGTCTATGATTTTGTTACAAAATGTGTAGAGAGGAACTCATGTTGTTTTGAATTTAGTTGTGCTAGCTCGTATTTCAAACCCATGCCTATTCTTAAAGGCCTTCCTGTCAAATGTATGAAGGGAGATTCCCTTCTCTGATTGGCTCCCCATGGCCCATGTGATCCCAGGGACGCTGCGAACCACCTGCGCCTCTGGGATACGTGGGCCCTGCGCACCGGCAGTTTGGAGAGGCCCAGCAACGGAACTCTGCGCCTCCCGGGAGCCCTCCAGTCCAGGCGCAGATTTTTCCAGATCGCAGCCCTCCGCCCGCGGGAGGCCTGCGAACAGAATTTCTGGGCCATTTAATTTCCCTTTTTACATCTTGTTCAGTGGAGGCCTTCTTCCATATTCTTGTTCCAGTAGCCATTTGCAGAAAAGGTTATGAATCCTATTACAGAGTCAACATGGATTTACAAAGGGTAAATCGTGCTTGACTAATCTATTGGAATTTTTTGAGGGAGTAACTGGTAAAATAGATGGGGGAGAGCCAGTAGATGTGGTGTACCTGGACTTCCAAAAGGCCTTCGATAAGGTCCCACATAAAAGATTAGCAGGGAAAATTGAGTCTCATGGGATAAAGGGGAAAGTAGTGACGTGGATAGAGAACTGGCTGTCAGATAGAAAACAGAGAGTTGGAATAAACGGCTCATTTTCTGAATGGCAGACAGTAACAAGTGGGGTACCACAGGGATCTGTCCTGGGTCCCCAGCTGTTCGCAATTTACATTAATGACCTGGATCAGGGAGTCGGATGCAGCATTTCCAAATTTGCAGACGACACTAAACTAGGAGGGGGGGTGGGCTCAGAGGAGGAGACCAGGAAGCTCCAGAGCGATTTGGACAGACTGGGTGATTGGGCGGATAAATGGCAGATGCACTATAATGTGGACAAGTGCGAAGTTATCCACCTTGGGTGCAGGAACGGGAGGGCAAATTATTATTTAAATGGCAATAAATTGGGAGAGGGGGAAGTACAGAGAGACCTGGGTGTTCTTGTACACCAGTCACTGAAGGCGAGCATGCAGGTGCAACAGGCGATCAAGAAGGCAAACGGTATGCTGGCCTTCATAGCAAAAGGGTTGGAATACAGGGACAGGGATACCTTGCTGCAGCTGTACAGGGCACTGGTGAGACCACACCTCGAGTACTGTGTACAGTTTTGGTCGCCTCATCTGAGGAAAGATGTTCTTGCCATGGAGGGCGTGCAGCGGCGATTCACCAGGCTGATACCAGGAATGGCGGGATTGACCTATGAGGAGAGACTATGTAGTTTAGGGATGTACACACTGGAGTTTAGAAGATTGAGAGGGGACCTCATAGAAGTGTATAAAATTCTGACAGGTCTAGACAGACGAGATGCAGAAGGAATGTTTCCCTTGGCGGGTGAGAACAGAACTAGAGGACATAATTTAAGGATAAGGGCTAAACCATTTAGGACAGAAATGAGGGGGAATTTCTTCACTCAGAGGGTGGTGAACCTGTGGAACTCATTGCCACAGAGGGCAGTGTACGCCAGCTCATTAAATATATTTAAGAGGGAATTAGATATATTTCTACAGGCAAAAGGGGTTAAGGGTTACGGAGAGAAGGCGGGGACTGGATACTGAATTGGAGGATCAGCCATGATCTCATTAAATGGCGGAGCAGGCTCGAAGGGCCGGATGGCCTACTCCTGCTCCTATCTTCTATGTATCTATGTATGTAATATTTCCCTCACTGCATACTTCAAGTTCCCACAATTTTCTGAAGTATTTCTTTTAAAGGATTTCCCTTTTGATTCAGACAGGGTTTTTTTTAAAATTTTGTCCACTGTCCCTCCCCTCCATATTATTCTCAGTTGAGGAAGTCCAGGACTCAGACACCTCAATGAATGCCGTTAATATTGTCTCTTGGCTGACTTTCAGGACGTGATATGCAGCAGCATGGACGCAGTTCATCCAAGGAATGTGAATGGACTTTGATGCTTACATTTCAATTCTGGAACAAACATGGTTCAATTTTAAAAGTAAAAGAGAGATGGTATCATTAAAACCACTGGGTTAGTTGACATTTCCATTCAGAACTTAGGAGTAAGCATGAAATGAAGAGGCCACTTGGCACACTAGCATAATAGATTGGCACTTCTGTGTTCTGTGCCCTGCAGTATCACAGTTCTAGTTCACACGTATGATTACCTACAGTGGAGAGTTCCAATCTCAGCCATGTCGGAGGGAAGGTAATAAATGGAAGCCCGGCACTTACTGGTTGGAAATGAAAATCAAATGGCAAGTCACCTCAGGCCTCTGCGTCTGGTGGCAGGTACAAACGTCACATTGGGCCTTATCTGGGGGTAGTTTGTCTCCCCTTCTTCCTGGTCTGGGAATGACGAATAATGTAGAGGGAACCTGAAGAGTGCATAAAAATAACTAAGAAATGTGGCAAAAAGTATCAAATGGAGAATCACCACTCATACAAACTTCAATCAAAGTGCTAGGACCATGACAGGAATATTTAAAAATTGCTAAAATAATTAATTTGCAGCCAAGCGCATCATATTAGAAGAGGTGCTACAACACACCATGTATCACAATAAAGAGTCAATTTCTGTAATGGCGGTTAACAAGCTCTGTTTAAATCAATTCCCAGCGAGCGGTTGATGCTGATTGATAGTGATTTTATGTATGTATTACATGTCTGTTTTGTCCATCATAGAATAATTAAAAATGGCCATGATGGCTTGATGGGCCAAAGGCCCTTTCTTGCTCTGCACTTCCTTATGTTCTTATGCTCATGCTGCCTTATGATATGCTTACAATATTGCTCTTTTGTCCCTGTACTCTGTGTGATAGATGGTTCAGAATTCTGTTGTGTAACATCAATCAACAAATCTCCTTTAAACACTATTGCAATCAGTAGGGAGAAAGGTAAAAAAAACAACATAATGAGCATTTATGGTAACCTCCTCTAAGCAGAGAGCTAATAGTATACAAATATGACTCTTGGCCATTAGGATGCAAGTAATGTTGGAAGTTCTGCTCACATCCCTGAAACTCACACAATAGAAATACATTAACATTTTCACCAACCTGAGGTTAACTTTTGGGCCCTGGCTTTTTAAATGTTTATTAATGATCAGACAACACTGTACAAAGGATTAAAAATGTTGTACTCTCTCTGTACAAGTTCTTACACAGACTGGCAGACAACACATTATTGTTAAAGATTGCAACAACATGTTTAAAAATAGCCCTAATCTCTTCACCAAACCTCATTGCTGTCTTTGCAGTGTTAAATGGAATTACTGTTCTGAAGGATATTTCTGGTTTAACAGTGTATGAAGAGCAATTTAGGGTGACAGGCTTTGGCAGCTACAAAGAATGCTCTAGTTTTATAAAGATCAATATAAAAATAAGTAAAGCAACAGCATTTTCTTGCAATGTTAAGACATAGTTCTATAAATGCGCCCTACTTTCCCTATCATGCGGCACTATTTTAATTATTTGAAAACAAATCTGAAGCATAATTGATAGGGTCATTCAAGAATAAAATAACAATTTTTTCCTTGTGTATATTTTTGATGTAGGTTTTTGTTAGGTGAGGGTATCAAAGGATAAGGATCAAAGGCGGGTAAGTGGTGTTGAGGTACAGATCAGCCATCATCTGATTGAATGGTGGAATAGGCTGAATTGCCTATATTGTGTTTACTTTGGGCTCGATTTTAATAGCCCTGAGGAGGCGGGTTTGGAGGATGGTCTGTAGCGAAGATCGGAAAAAATCGCTTCAGACACCCAACCCGCCAACATCCCGCCCCCACCCGATTTTCGTGAGTGTCTGTTCAGCCACTCCCAAACTGACCCGACTGGAACCGGTGGGACAAGTAGTTAAGCCTGTTAACAGCCTGTAGTTGGCCTTCGTAGCGAGAGGGTTTGAGTACAGGAACAAGGATGTCTTGCTGCAGTTGTACAGGGCCTTGGTGAGACCACATCTTGAGTATTGTGTGCAGTTTTGGTCGCCTTATCTGAGGAAGGAGGTTCTTGCCATGGAAGGAGTTCAGTGAAGATTCACCAGGCTGATACCTGGGATGGCAGGAATGATGTATGAGAAGAGATTGGGTCGATTGGGCTTATACTCGCTGGAGTTTAGAAGAATGAGAGGGGATCTCATTGAAACTTATAAAATTCTGACAGGACTGGACAGACTAGATGCAGGAAGGATGTTCCCGATGGTCGGGGAGTCCAGAACCAGGGGTCAGAGTCTAAGGATAAGGGGTAAGCCATTTAGGACAGAAATGAGGAGGAATTTCTTCACCCAGAGAGTGGTGAACCTGTGGAATTCTCTACCACAGAAGGCAGTTGAGGCCAATTCATTAAATATATTCAAGAAGGAGTTGGATATATTTCTTAAGGCTAAAGGGATCAAGGGATATGGGGAGAAAGCAGGGACAGGGTTCTGAATTTGGATGATCAGCCATGATCGCATTGAATGGCGGAGCAGACTAGAGGGGCTGAATGGCCTACTCCTGCTCCTATCTTCTATGTTTCTATGATTCTATGTTTCCCATTTTCATGCTTCTGGCTCCTGTTCCCCGACTTGTCAGAAACAGGCCAGGTTCAAGGAGACAAGTTGCTGGAGAACATGATTTGTATGCATTGGTACAGCACTTTAAAAGCACCCCTGAAACATGGTTGACATTCAAATGCAACAACTTTGCTGTTGTAGGTATGGGATAAGATTTTGCACATCTACTGACCTTGTGACTGTTCAAGCCGACACCCATCTGCAGTGTGACTTGAATGGAATAATTTCAGGCCACTTCGACTGTACGCTTACAAGCTTGTTGCCTCAAATGAAATCTGTAGCAAGGGGATGGGAAAAATTTATGTCCTCTCATCCTGGTCACCATAATCGAAGGAGCAGCAGCCGCGTGGCTCAGCGCAGATCTTCCTGGGAAGAGGAGTAGGAGGAGGATGAGGGGTGCCTTGCATGCCCTGTTGTGACCAATGCAGCTTCCCTCCAGTTCACTGCTGCCCGTCAAGCAGGGTATGCACACTGCCATGCCACATTCGCATAAGCTTACTCTTCAACCATAGGTGGCTATCATATGGCTCTGTAATTGTAGGCGACATTTTTCCAACGTCATACATCATCTCTGCTATACCTGATTATTTCCTATCACTTTCACCATCAGCATTACAAAAGCAAGTCGCCCTGAGCCCTCAATGCGCTTTTGCCATTTCCTAGAACACATAGGCCACACAATCAACTGTTTGCCATAATTTTTTTTTTACACATGACAAAAGGATCATAAACCAACAACAGTCAGAAAAAAAAGACAAAACACCCACATGAGTCCCCTTGTGACTATATGTGCTTAATCGTTCTCTTACGCGTGCTTCTACGTGGTGCATCCCCTGTGGCTTCAGCAAATGTAGAGGCACCTTGCTAACAAGGATGCTGCACCTGCTTAGACGCCTTTGGCGGGCGTCCTCTGGGTTTGGGAGCCTGGGAGGGCTCTTCTACAGTCTACTCTTCCTGCGGCTGTGCAGGGGCTGAAACGGCCATCTCAGTTGTCTCCGCAAAGTGGGTCTCTGACCGAGGGTTCCACAGTGGCATGGTCGTGTGAGCGCTTGGAGAGGAGCCCACACTTCCTTGTGGCCTGCCACCAACATCCCTCTCACTGGTCAGCCACACCTCAGTGCTGGCAAGTGGCTGGAGAGCACCTTGCTGCACATCGGGGGGCCATGAGGACCCGTATCAGCACTGGCGGTCCTCATCACAAGGACGTCCATGAAGCTCTGGTCTCTCTGCTCAATAGCTGCCCATCGCTCCTCCAGAGATGACAATCTATTTTGAACAGTCACCATGTTTTCCTGACTCTGTCGACTTATTTCCTCCATGGCAGTAGCCAGCCTTTCCACGGAGGTTGCCATCCTATCCATGGTGGTACGTTAATGCGCCATTGCCTCCACCACGGCAGTGCTGATGTTAGAGATGGACTCCTCCATTCTATCCACTAACCCTGGAGGCAAACCCTTCCAGAGACTCCTGCACTTGTTCCTGTATTTCCCAAAACGCTCCTTTTCTGGATGACCCCAGAGGCACAGGGCTGGATTTTGAATGACCCATGGAGTCGGGTTTGGAGGCGTGTGGGGGGTTAAATTTGCGGGGTCGGGGGTCCCGACCCCATCCCGACTCCATCCCGCCTCCACGCAATTTTGACAAAATCAGTCGCGGGGTTCCTGACTCTCTCTCTCTCTCTGGAGTCGGGGGGAAACACGAAATGCGGATGACACGACCCCAACCCAACCCCAAGACAAAATCCAGCCTACGTCTGCATGCAGCTCAGCAGAGCTAGGAGATTGCTGCGACCTCCACCGAGGACTCTCCACTGTTGTCACTGTCTCCACCATCTGCTGATGCTCACTTGTGCGCTGTGATAGACCAGGTGGCAACACTACTCTAACTCATGAGGGCCCCACCAAGGTGTGCGTTGCTGCGCTGGTGCTGGGTGTGCTGAGTCCTGGTGACGCTGCTCCCTCAGAGGCTTCAGGTTCCTCTGAGGAGTTGTCCGGCTCTTCGTCCTGGATCGTGGGGAGGGAGGCGCTCGATGGTCCTGTGGGAGAGTAAAGGCATGATTTAGACATCTGATATTGATGTAGCAGACACATCCTTTTGAGCAGATGATACAACGCAATTCTCTATGAACATCATATGCCATTGCAGTCAATCACTAAATGTCAATGAGAGGGATGAAACTCTATTATGTCACCAGCTTCCTCTAGTGTGCCCATCTCTCCATCGCCCACTTCCAGGTCCTCGTCACCTCCAACAGTCTCATTTGCTGCCTCCTCAGCACTGGTCAATGTTGCTAGGGTAGGTGTTCCTCCTCCAGTCAGTGCTCTCTCCCTCTTATTGTGGGCTATCTTTTCCTGCAAGGAGGGACACAAGCGAAATTTCAACCACAGTGATGGAGTGAGTGTGAAGAATCCCTACCATAGAAGCTTTGAGGGAGATGAAGGTGGGGTAAGGTGCCAAGAGGAAGGTAGCTCCCTGTGCATTGTTAGTTGTTGTCACTGCATAACAGTGAGAGCAAGTCTAAAGGGTGCATAGGCAGGATGCTGAAGTGATTCAGTGCAGAGACAGAGATGGATAGGTAAGGGTGCAAGGGAAGTAAGGGTAAGGTGGTATGTGGAGGAGCAGGCTTACAACGCAGAGTGCTGGTGATGAGAAGAGAAGGGAAGCAGATTGAAGGTAAGTGTGATGGGATACTCACTTTTGATGTTCGCACAAGATCATTAAACCTTTTTTGGCACTGGATCCATGAGCGTGAATAAATGGACCTTGCGCTGACCTCCTCAGCAATGCGCAGCCAGGCTGCCTTGGTCGGCTGAGGAGGCTTCCTCCGGCCATCAGGAGGGAAGAAAATCTCCCTGCGCCCTCTGACAGCATCCACAAGAACATGGAGAGACTCATCATTAAATCGAGGAGCTTCCTTTCCTCTGGAAGAAGTCATTGTGGATAGATCAATCTCACTGAGTATCAGAATGCAGAAGAGAAAGGCTGAGGCTGAATGGCAGCTTTAAAAGCAGCTGCTATGATGACGTCATCAGAGGCGGCCAGCCGACCCGATCCCACTCATTGGACCGGCCAGTGCGCCCCTTTGAAATCAACAAGCTCATTGAATCAAAATCGGACATCAGCAGCTGATCCCGCCGGAAGTGGCTCCGGACCCCGCCCACCACACAACCCGACTCCAACCCATCTCGGAAATAAAAATTGAATCCTATGAATCTGCAACCATTCAATGGAACTGTTTACCAGGTACGGTTATATTACTGGACTAGTAATCCAGAGGCCGAGACAATCCAGAGAAGGTGAGTTCAAATCCCACCATGGTTGTTAGAGAATTTGAATGCAGTTTAAAAAAAACTGGAAATAATAAGCTGGTATCAGTATAAGTGACCACAAAGCTGTCAGATTGTCAGAAAACCCAACTCGTTCACTAACATCCTTTAGGCAAGCAAACCTGCTGTCTGGCTGAATGTGACTCCAGTCCCGAACCAACATGAGTGACTCTTAACTGCCCTCTGCAGTGGCCTAGCAAGTCACTTAGTTGTAAAAAGAAGGCCCACCTCTCAGCGACACCCACATCCTGAAAATGAAAAAAGAAAAGTATCCACAATAGGAACTTTGGCCATTTTATAATTTTTTTTTATAAGCTGGTTGCGTTTCCTACCAGTTCATAGCTTTCGTCAAGTCTGTTCAATTCAAAGAACTTGCAAAAATGTTTGGAACTTACAGTCTTGTGACAATCTATGTAGAAATTGTACCATATAAATACATACAAAAGAATTGCACGTAATCGGGGTTTCTGCCACACTTTCGGCGAAGTACTGCCGGTAGAGCAGGTGCAGAAAGATTTTCCTTTCCATTGAAGTCGTTCCATTGAAGGGGTGAAAAACAGACGGCTGACCCACAGTGGCTCGTTTCCCCCTGGTGGGAACAATTAAAATCGACCCCAATCTCTGACATTAGTTTAAGTATCAATTTGGTTGAGTCTTGTCCATGATGCAGGCATCCTGATCATGCTTAGTTAATAACTCGCTGTGGTGCATTCAGTGATAATGGAGAATATCTGACATCAGTATGGAGTGAATGTTGCTAAAGTTAAAAAGGCCTTTATTTCATACTTATGGATGTCAAAGACTGTGGCCGTGATTTTCTCCTCGGTGTCGGGATGGGTGCGCGTCAGCTGCTTTCCGGGTTCCAGTCCCGCCCCCAGCTGCCTCCACTCCACAGACGTGATTTTCCCTTGATTGACCTTGTTAAGCCCGCCGGCCAATTAACAGGAAGCAGGTCTGATGACGTCATTTGATGACGTGTCATCTGCCGGTTTCCTTAAAGGGACCATGCACAATTTTATTTTGACAGTTGATTTTTCAGTGTTTGACAGCATTGAGGTGCTGAAAACACTGACAATCACTGCACAATGGTAAACTCTTGCACTCAGGCTCTCCAATGACTCCCTACATATGCTGGAATAGATGGCAGCTGCAGGTGAGATGACAGAAGCGATCTGTCACTGGTGAGAGAGGTTGTCCCAATGAGGTGGCACTGGACATACAGTTGGACTTAAAAACTTGTAAGCTAAAGAAATCTGTATAGGTATTAAAAATGCAGTAACCAACATTTTCTTTGCTCTGAAACTCACCATGTGCAACTTTGCATCCTTGACACTACTTCTGCAGCTGTCATCTTTTCACAAACATTACACCAGACTCACAATACGCCACACTTACCTGGCAGGTTTTCCGGACGTCATGAAACCCGACCCAGAAGCGGGAAAATCGAAAAAAACAGCCTGAAAACTACTGACAAGTACCTGTTAATAGGTAGTTAATTGCCTTTAATCCGCTTCCCGCCGCTAGGTGTCGGGTCCATTCACAAATCGGGGACCCGGCACTTGGGAAGGTTGTTTGGAGGTGGGTTGATGGCGGGTTCGGGACCTGCCATCAATCAAAACGACTTTAACCTCTGACCCGCCTCTCTGAGCGCCAGCAAAATCGCGCCTGTTACTTTAAAAAGATCCATTCCAAGACCAAGATATTCTTCTCAGTAAGTATTAATATTCACACCCTACTCCCAGAATTGTGATATTAGGATAGTTATTCTTATAAAATATATACAATTCCATTAGTTAGGGTATGTACATATCCACTGCATGGTGATTGTGGCTGAAGACTTTACATTTGGAAAGTCCTTATTCGCTTTTGTGTCAGGGATTCTTGGATTCTTGTACTAAGTGTAAGCTTGGCTCAGTGCTAGTACGCTTGACTCTGAGTTAGAATGTCAAAATTTATCTCTCAACTAAAACTAAATTAACTAGTAATTTCTAATCTGCTGTATGTTGGACATTGCTGTGTGAAAATTGACTACTGCATTTGCTTTCATAACAACATTGAATATATTTTGAAACTACTTAATTAGCTGTAAAGTGCATTGGGAGCTCCTGAAGACATGAAAAATATTATATAAATAAAATTCTTTCTGTATTTCTCCCTTCTTACTGTTCTGTCAGTTGCTAGTCTGCGTGTATGAAAATGTTTGGATGCCTAAGAATAATTTGAAGCAGTTTAAGTTAACGTATCGCAAGTCCTGTGAGTTGCAGGTATGCAAAATTTCTAAAATTCTGCTCCTGCAAAGCTTGATGCAACTATTTGTGACAAATGCATTTCTGATTTATAATCAAGCAGTTCTAAAACAGTTGGGGCTTATTTTGTTGTCTGCAATTCCTAAAAATGACCACAATCTGCAACCGCAAATTGCAGCTGTTAAAAAGTCAGGAAGAGGCAACTGTGACAGAGTTGGAAGTCACAAGCACTCTTGCAGATTAGCTGCTTTGTAAAGATTTTACTTTGATACGGGATTGAAAGATGACAAAGGATCATCGTTCCTTTCGATTTGGAAAGGACAGTAACTGCGGAATAAAAGATAAACAACATGCGCATTTGGACAGTTCAAAGTTTAAACATTTTGAACAGTCTTGCACAACAATTGGTAATGTTGATGTTTGTCAGACGTGGAGATATCTTTAACGTAATGACAGCGACAGATACACAACATGAATGACGTCCATATCTCATAAACAAGGCAGATAAGGTCAATGCAATGGGATCAGGTAGGGTTCCTTTAACCTGGATTCCCCTAGTGACAAATGTTGGCTTTAGTTTTTTGCTCAGTAGTGCCAACAAAAGGAAAGCAAACTGAAATCAATGGACCTAGCCTATAAGAGTCCAGAAGGGAAAAGGCCAAAGGTTAGGTTCATCAGTATCTATGGTGCTCAAAATCTTTTAATAGAGCCAATTAATATCAGAAGTTTAGTAAAACTAAGAGGTATGTTAAAAAAAAACATTTATTTGATAACTTATTAAATATTTTTAAAGGAAAAATCAAAGCTTTTATATTTTTGGATGCAATACTAGGATTGTATTGACCAATACAGCGTTAAGAGGCTTTGGTATGTAATTATTTATTGAAGTTCTGACATTGCTCAGGAACAATTGAATAATGTTCATTCATGACCTTCTGGTTTCATCTAGTTGTATGTCAGAAAAATATGGAACAAATGCTTTTTCTTGCAAAATACACTAATATTCTATAATACATAGCATGGCAAAATTCTTAACTTTAAGTCTAATATTTAATGAGTTACATCGCTCTGGAAATTCATCATAAATATAATTCTAGTTCCAAGTGTATGGGTTCCTGAAAACTGATTCAAACCCCTTCCAATTTGTAGTTATAATAAGTTAAAGGTTCAGTATTTAACAAGGACACTCATCATCCTATTTGCATGGAGTTGGCTGTCAATCACAGGTGCTACCACACTTTGATGACTTTATTGCTTCACCCATGTGTATGGGACACAGGTACGCATGGTGGATTGATGACATCATGATGCAGTGTCAACCATGATTGACTGACCTCCCTACGGATCAATTTGATATCTTTGTTTCTAAGCACTTAAACTCATGTTTAGGGTTCAATTTATTTTGTGAGCAATGTCTTGATTTGTGTTCTTTACAATAAAATGATGAGGAGAACATATAAGAAAATAGTGTAAACTATCAAGAACCCCTTTAGAGATAACCTGAAAAATACAGTAATACAGCAAAAATGCCCAACCTCGGAAGGTCACAGTGAGGAAGAAGGGATAAGCTATGAATCACTGGGAATTGCCAAGATCGTGAATTTTGAAAACATTACTGCTGCATTTCTGCTTAACGTGATTGTAACTGAAACAAACTGAAAAATAAAAAGCAAAAATTTATAAAACTCAATGAGCAGAAAAATCTCTATCTTCTTCAGAATTTTCCTCATGCTTCCACTAGTTTATTTTGCTTCAAGAACTACTTTGAAGTTTTTCTTTTGAATTTTACAAAAATTGTCACGAAACTGAACCAAAAATTCCTTCACAGTGCCAACTAGAATTTGTGCCAGTCTAATTGGAATTACTGGAAGTGAATAATCCATCCAGTCAAAAATATTCACATTTTTTAGGTATATAGCTGAAAGATTTCTCTGTGTGCTATCGTGAAATGGGTATAATGAAATCATGGCCATGTTTATAAAGAATGGGGTTATTATGTTGCTAGCGCACAAAGTCTCTCAAAAAGCAGAGCAGGTATCACAAAGTTCTGATGGGCTCCCCTGGAGGCCCATTGAGTTGATCTTGTGAGTAACTGGACCATAAAGCCCTGTAGGATCCTGGATTCAATCTCTGTGCTGAGTTAGCTGTGGTGGATGTTGGGGTGCGACAATTTGTCTCATTACCCTTCGGAGTATGCACGAACTAAATAAATCTACTTATTACTTCTGAACTCTATCTTTTATGAAGTGTTTGTGAAATCATGCTGTTGACTTCCATTATGCACTCTTGGTTTCTGGTTTTGTGATTGGAAGGGACCTGAGATAATGTTTAGAAATCAGTGATAGTTACACAGCAAATGCATTCCTGTAATTAATGACTCCTGTGAAAACTGGAATATCCTGATAACAGATAGCACTCAGAAGAAACCTTTGTACAAGTAGGCTTCCTTACTGCTATGGGCATTGTACTTTAAAAATGTGAACATATGTTCTATCATGCTATACCTGCAAAAATTATTTTGGACCTGGAATTGCTCCATGGGATATGTGAAGGCATTAATAAATGAGTTAATTCCTTTGCTAAATTAGCAGAAAGCAATTTCAGAGAAATGCATTAAAGTTCGCTTATTAGTATTTCATTGTAGAATTTCCTGACCTTTAAGTTTATTTCTGATTTTTGATATTAGTATTAAATAAAATGATGCAATTTCACAGAATATTTCTGAATTGGCAGTATTATTCACTGAGCAAAGCATACAATTGGAATTGTGTTTTTTTTTAGTTTTTAAAATGTTAACACAGAGATTCCGAGTTCAAAGGTTAAAGGTTCCAGGATCCAACAGCATTCACGTTAGTTGTTTTTCAATTGAGCAATCTTTGTCTATTTATTAACGAGGCTTTAAAACTAGGGAGCCCAACATTCAGTACACCCACACAATTAATGTTTAAACACTGCACAGCACCAGGATTCAAATATAGGTTTGGACAAAACAATTTATTATGAGAGCACATGTCTGATTTGATGTTATTATGTAAAGCCTTGTGCATTACTTAAACTCACATCCAGTGAGAGAGAAAGCAATTTGCCAAAATCAGCTCGAAAATTCATTTTAGCTTCAGCTTTATTTAAAGTAAGAGAAAATTGCATTTTTAATATTCCATGAGTTAACTTTAACCCATTACCACTACACATTTCGAAGAGGCCTGCAACCTGCAGCTGAAATATAGATACTATTTTACTTCTCTCTGCCGATTTCCTCCCTTCAATTCATGAAGACTCTTGGCCTTGGGCCAATTTTCTACATTAAAGATGCTCTATAAAAACAATTTTAAAAATTTGTTCCCAGGATATAGGCATTGCTGGCAAGGCTGCACTTATTGCCCATCCCTTGTTACTCTTATAAGGTGGTGGCGGGCCTTCTGCTTGTCCTTGCAATATAACGTGGATAAATGCGAGGTTATCCACTTTGGTGTCAAAAACAGAAAGGCAGACTATTATCTGAATGGCAATAGATTGGGAGAAGGGGAAGTGCAACGAGACCTGGGTGTCCTTGTGCACCAGTCGCTGAAGGTAAGCATGCAGGTGCAGCAGGTGGTGAAGAAGGCAAATGGTATGTTGGCCTTCATAGCGAAAGGGTTTGAGTATAGGAACAATGATGTCCTGCTGCAGTTGTACAGAGCCTTGGTGAGACCACACCTTGAGTACTGTGTGCAGTTTTGGTCGCCTTATCTGAGGAAGGAGTTCAGCGAAGATTCACAAGGCTGATACCTGGGATGGCAGGAATGACATATGAGGAGAGATTGGGTCGATTGGGCTTATACTCGCTGGAGTATAGAAGAATGAGAGGGGATCTCATCGAAACATATAAAATTCTGACAGGTCTGGACAAACTAGATGCAGGAAGAATGTTCCCGATGGTCGGAGAGTCCAGAACCAGGGGTCATAATCTAAGGATAAGGGGTATGCCATTTAGGACAGAAATGAGGAAGAATTTCTTCACCCAGAGAGTGGTGAACCTGTGGAATTCTCTACCACAGAAGGTAGTTGAGGCCAAGTCATTAAATATATTCAAGAATGAGTTAGATATATTTCTTAAATCTAAAGGTATCAAGGGATATGGGGAGAAGGCAGCTACAGGGTACTGAGTTTGGATGATCAGCCATGATCTCATCGAATGGCGGAGCAGGCTCGAGGGGCCGAATGGCCTACTCCTGCTCCTATCTTCTAATGGTGCTCCCACAATACTGTTAGATAGGGAATTCCATGATATTGACCCAGCGATGATGAAGGAATGCTGACCTATGTCCAAGTCAGGATAGTGTGTGACTTGAAGGTAATGGCGATCCAACAACATTGCTCTTGTCCTTCTCGGTGATCGAGATCATAGGGAGAGAGTTGCTGTTGAAGTAACCTTGATGAGTTCCTGCAGTGTGTCTTACACATCATACATACAGCAGCCACAGTGTGCTAGTGGTGGAAGGAGTGGATATTGAGTTCAAAGACAGGGGCACTGATCAAGCTGCATTTGGGATAGTGATGAGCTTCTTGTGCAGTTTTGGTTGCACCTTGGCCCAATCATCTTCAACTGCTTCATCAGTCATGAAGTCAGGAGAGGGGCTGTTCAATGATGCATCCACAGTGTGCAGCTTCAGTCACACTTCTATAATAATGAAGCAGCCCATTGCCAACCTACAGCAGGACCTGGATAACATCCTGGCTTGGGCTGACAAGTGGCAGGTAACATTGCCGCCACGTAAGTGCCAGATAATGGCTATCTCAAACAAGAAAAAGGCCAGCCATCTTCATTTGAACTTCAACAGCACCACCCTCACCGAGTTCCCCACCATCATTATCTTGGGGGTCATTATGGACCAGAAGTGAACTGGAACAGCCATTTCAACACCATGGCAACAAGAGCAATGTACCCTGCGACGAGTGGCACACTTCCTGACCACTCAAAGTCTGTCCACCATCTACAAGGCTCAAATGACGAGTGCGATAGAATACTCACCACTCACCTGGATGGGTGCAGTCACACCACAACAAGAGCAAGGATGAGGCTGGCAAATTGTCAACTATATCCCTGTAGTTGACTATAGGGACATCTGAGCGGAGTCTGATCTTGTCCTTATTCAACATTCCCAGACGCATGGTCATTATTTCATTACTTGTTTGTGGGACCTTGCAAACTGGCTGCCGCGTTTGCTTACATAACAACAGAGACTACAGTTCAAAGGTATTTCATTGGTATGAAGTGGTTCGGGGTATCCTGAAAGGTGCAATATAAATGCAAGATCTTCCTTTCTTCTCTTTGCACAGCAGTAACTGTAGCCAGCCTTCTACCTTCCATCCTCCGTAAACTTGAAGTCATCCAAAACTCTGCTGCCTGTATCCTAACCTACACTAAGCCCCGTTCACCCATCATCCCTGTGCTCAGTGACATACTTTGGCTCCCGGTCCGGAACGCCTCAATTTTAAAATTCTCATGCTTGTTTTCAAATCCCTCGATGGCCTCGCCCCCTCCCTATCTCTGTAATCTCCTCCAGCCCTACAACCCTCTGAGGTCTCTGCGTTCCTCCAATTCTGGCCTCTTGCGCACCCAGATTTTAATCACTCCACCATTGGCGGCCGTGCCTTCAGCTGCCAAGGCTCTAAGCTCTGGATTTCCCTCCCACAACCTCTCCACCTCTCTACCTCTCTCTCCTACTATAAGATGCTCCTTAAAACCTACTTCTTTGACCAAGCTTTTGGTCATCTATCCTAATATCTCATTATGTAGCTTGGTGTCAAAATTTGTTTGATAACGCTTCTGTGAAGCGCCTTGGGACGTTTTACTATGTTATAGGCGTTATATAAATGCAAGTTTTACTCTGACAGCCCGTCTACCCCTTGAGGAACTGCATCATTTCCGACTGGCATCTCTCCCTGACAAGCTGGCTGGCACCAGAAACTCCCCACATTAAGATCTCACACTCCTTCATGCCACAACATGTATGTAACAATGTGAAATTCCACCAACTAAGATTTACAGTTTTGTGTCTTGAAACCAAACAATAAAGTAAATACAAATGCTCTGAGACATTTACTGTAACGGCAAACCACTGCCATAAGGGTATGGCCCGAAATATCTTCATAAATAGAACCTTACAATGCACTCCACCCTTTGGAAGGATGATCCACAACCTCCTTATGGATCCTTAGGTGCACTTATTAAAAATAGATCACATCCACAGAAGTTCCAAAGGGCTCATTTATGGAACAAGTACAATCCACAAATAGAGCAACAGAGTCACAGCTATTTTCAAAATCAGGCCCCATAGTCATTAAGCATTGCACAGTTGCCATCTGATGATTACATTGCAATTACATTGTTATCAAATGCTTGTTAACATCCTCTTAAAGCAACAATTCCCCTTAATCTCAGTCCTGCAATTCTGATTTCAAAAGAAAAACCACAACTGCTAGGAACCTGAATCAAAAATAGAAAATGCTGGAAATACACAATGGGTTCGCCAGCATCTCAAAGCGAACGATAGGTCAGCATTTTGGATAGAACCCTTTATCAGAACTGTTCTGATGAAGGATTCCACCCAACACGTGAACCTGCCTTTTCTCTTTCAGATGCTGACTAACTTATCAGACAATAACTAGTGGGTCACAGCTCCCACCGTGGGAGTCTCGCTCAACAAGAGCACATTTCAAAGAATTGGATACGGTGGTCAGCATGATTTGAAGTCAATGGAAGTAAAAATTGGGAGAGATGTAAAATGGGCTGCTGACTCAGTTATCACCCGTTTTACATTATTGAACAAAATCAAGATCTGCCCTATGGTGGGAGAGAGGGTAGGCAGTAGGGAATGACATGTTGGGCATAATGGCCTGCCCTTGTTCCTAAGAATTCTTGGGGGCGAAATTCCCCTTGAGGGCCATTTGGGACGCTAACTGCAAAAAGTTTGTAAAGTTAGCGCCCGGCGCTAATGATTCTGAACCTCACCTAAATTCCCTGACTTCGCCCCAGGAAGGGAGAGGGGCGCTAAATCAAGCGCTAATGTCGTCAGTGGGGCGCTACAGGGACGCGAACAACAGAGAGCTGCCAAATTTCAGGTGAGTTCCAAACAGATTTGATCGCTCGCGCTGCTTCTTTGCAGCTCTTAAAGGGGAGGTCCGATCATTCACCAGATGCTCATTTGCAGCTTTGCTTGCTTCGAGGAGAACAGACACAGACTGCCGACCCTTTTCATTGCTCTGAGAAGAACTGCCTAATAACCAACAAATCACACCCGAATGCAAATGAAGATTCCTTATTCAGCAGCAAACTCTGAAATCTCAAATAATCAAAGCTTCCAATATTCAAAAGGGCTCTTTGCTTCTGAGCAGCAAAAAGTTCGGTGTCCTGGCCGACACAAACCACAACCGGAAGTGGACGCCTTTAAATAGCGCTCCTCCACAAGCCTCCCGCCTGGAAACCCCTGCCAAACCTGTCGCTAAAAAACAGAGGCGCACAGGCACGCGAAAAATGGGAATTTTGCATCGGAAGCGCTAACGGGACGTCATCATCTCCGGGCGTGAAAACTGGTAGCGCCGCCGCTAACCTCCTGCCCAATTTTGCGGGAGGTGCGGTTATCGCCTCGGGGGGGGGGGGCACAAAGCTATTTGCGCCTCGTTAGCGCCTCCCATCGGAGGTGCAAACGAGGAGAATTTCGCCCTTTCTTATATCTCTGCAATATTTTGCTGACCTTTTATTCTCATTTGCCTCGGTTAACACCACTGTAGACCCAATAATGAATTCTCCATGTCTTTAAATATCTTGCACTATAACTTTCACTTCTAACTCATGAAAGTGTCAGCGTCAGTGTGCATGCCATTTTCTGTGCTTTGCCGCCAGCAGACACTAAGCCAAACTTATTCAAGTGATTCATTTGGGTTCAGTTAAGTCAGAGACCATGGTCCAGAACTTAAATAAGGGCAACTTTGAGGGTATGAGGCGTGAATTGGCGAGGTTAAATTGGCAAGCGATATTTAAAGGGCTATCAGTGGAAGGGCAATGGCAGACATTTAGAGATCGCATGGATGAACTACAACAATTGTACATCCCGGTCTGGCATAAAAATAAAAAAGGGAAGGTGGCTCAACCATGGCTAACAAGGGAAATCAGGGATAGTATTAAAACCAAGGAAGTTGCATACAAATTGGCCAGAAGTAGCAGCAAACCCGGGGACTGGGAGAACTTCAAAACTCAGCAGAGGAGGACGAAGGGTTTGATTAGGGCAGGGAAAATAAAATATGAAAGGAAGCTTGCAGAGAACATTAAAATGGACTGCAAAAGCTTCTATAAATATGTAAAAAGAAAGAGGTTAGTAAAAACAAACGTAGGTCCCCTGCAGTCGGAAACAGGGGAAGTCGTAATGGGGAACAAGGAAATGGCAGATCAATTGAACAAGTACTTTGGTTCGGTGTTTACTGTGGAGGACACACACAACCTGCCGGAAATAAAAGGGGTCAGAGGATCTGGTAAGAGGGAGGAGCTGAGGGAATTCCTTATTAGTCGGGAAAAGGTATTGGGGAAATTGATGGGACTGAAGGCTGAAAAATCCCCGGGGCCTGATGGTCTGCATCCCAGAGTACTTAAGGAGGTGGCCTTGGAAATAGTGGATGCATTGACGATCATTTTCCAACATTCCTTAGACTCTGGATCAGTTCCGATGGAGTGGAGGGTGGCCAATGTAACCCCTCTTTTTAAAAAAGGAGGGAGGGAGAAAGCAGGGAATTATAGACCGGTCAGCCTGACATCGGTCGTGGGTAAAATGATGGAAGCAATTATTAAAGATGTCATAACAGACCATTTGGAAAGTGGCGACATGATAGGTCCAAGTCAGCATGGATTTGTGAAAGGGAAATCATGCTTGACAAATCTTCTGGAATTTTTTGAGGATGTTTCCAATAGGGTGGACAGGGGGGAACCAGTGGATGTGGTGTATTTGGACTTTCAGAAGGCCTTCGACAAGGTCCCACACAAGAGATTGGTGAGCAAAGTTAAAGCACATGGGATTGGGGGTAATGTGTTGACGTGGATTGAGAACTGGTTGGCACACAGGAAACAAAGAGTAGGAGTAAATGGGTACTTTTCAGAATGGCAGGCAGTGACCAGCGGGGTACCGCAGGGTTCGGTGCTGGGACCCCAGCTGTTTACATTATATATTAATGATTTGGACGAAGGGATTAAATGTAATATCTCCAAATTTGCGGATGACACTAAATTGGGAGGCAGTGTGAACAATGAGGAGGATGCTAGGAGGCTACAGAGTGACTTGGACAGGTTGGGTGAATGGGCAAATGTATGGCAGATGAAGTACAATGTGGATAAATGTGAGGTTATCCACTTTGGTGGTAAAAATAGAGAGGCGGACTATTACCTGAATGGTGGCAGATTAGGGAAAGGGGACGTGCAACGAGACCTGGGCGTCATGGTACATCAGTCACTGAAGGTGGGAATGCAAGTGCAGCAGGCAGTCAAGAAAGCAAACGGAATGATGGCCTTCATAACAAGGGGATTTGAGTACAGGAGTAGGGAGGTGATGCTACAGTTGTACAGGGCCTTGGTGAGGCCACACCTGGAGTATTGTGCGCAGTTTTGGTCTCCTAACTTAAGGAAGGACATTCTTGCTATTGAGGGAGTGCAGCGAAGGTTCACTAGATTGATTCCTGGGATGGCCGGACTGACATATCAAGAAAGATTGGGTCAACTGAACTTGTATCCTCTGGAGTTCAGAAGAATGAGGGGGGATCTTATAGAGACGTTTAAAATCCTGACTGGTTTAGACAAATTAGATGCGGGCAGAATGTTCCCAATGGTAGGGAAAACTAGAACCAGGGGTCACAGTCTAAGGATTAAGGGGAAGCCATTTAGGACTGAGCTGAGGAGGAACTTCTTCACCCAGAGAGTGGTGAATCTATGGAATTCTCTTCCACAGAAGGTTGTTGAGGCCAGTTCGCTAAATATATTCAAAAGGGAGTTAGATATAACACTCACAACTAAGGGGATCAAGGGGTATGGCGAGAAAGCAGGAATGGGGTACTGAGGTAGCATGTTCAGCCATGAACGCATTGAATGGCGGTGCAGGCTCGAAGGACCGAATGGTTTACTCCTGTACCTATTTTCTATGTTTCTATGTTTCTATGAGGTGCAAAATGCTCCCTGACACCAATTCACTGCTCCAATGAATTTTAGTTCAATTATTTGAACTTCTCTTTAAAACTACAACAGCTTGCATTTATATAGCGCCCTTAACGTAGCAAAACGTCCCAAAGCACTTCACAAGAGCGATATCAGACAAAATTTGACACTGAGCCTCTTAAGGACAGCTGAGGTTTTAAGGAGTGTCTTAAAGGAGGGGAGAGAGGTAGAGTGTGTAGGAAGGGAATTCCAGAGCTTAGGGCCTAGGCAGCTGAAGGCACGGCCACCAATGAAGGGTCGAGGGAAATCGGAGATGCCAGAATTGGAGGAATGCAGAGCTCTCGGAGGGATGTAGGGCTGGAGGAGTTTACAGAGATAGAATTAGTGGGATATTCATACATTGCTTCTAAATAAGCTACTACAGAATTTTATTCTACACTATTATTAAACTTTCTTTTAAGATACTGAAATATAGATAGATGTGACACTTAGTTAGTATGCTATGTGTGTCAGAGAGATGCATCGCGGATGTTAAATTTTCACCCTGCTCTTGTGGAACTACAATATCCAGACAGAAAAGCTACAGATTCACTGATGAGGCACAAGTGGCAGAATAAACCATCAAAGATAAATAAAAAACCCTTCAAGTTTTATACAGTTTAATAAAAAAATTCTGAGCTAATATTGTTTGGGATGAGATTACTTGCTCTTTCTGAGCAGCAATGATGTCTACACAGAAGAATGACGTTTCCACTGAACTCGAGGAGAATGTTTATGAGGCGCTTTGCTGCTGACTTTAAACACTGCAGCCAGAGTCAGTCAGCCAGCCAGGCTTGGGCTGATGTGTTATAAGCTCTTTTTGAATGGGCTCAGACACAAGAGATTGCCAGAACATAATTTTATTTACATATTTTCCAGGGACTTTCCTGAAGTCCATCATTGCTAAGGAGGGGGAGTGGGGGGGGGCGATGGAGGGGTGGGGCGGGGGGGGGGGGGGGGCATTCAATTTTAAAGGGCCACATTCGACTTAGGCAATGAAAGAGATTCAAATTAAACCTTTTTTTAAATGTGGTTTTCTCTTCAGTCAGCACTGATGGACATGCTATGCTGCAGCAAGAACTGTGAGTGTCTTCCTCCCCCCTTCCCCCTCAATACCTGAGGCAGGCAGCCTGGCTGTTATATACTGCCAGGAGCCCATCATCAATAGTCAAATCACCCTTACCCAAGAAGATCAGCGGGGGTCAGAGTGTGAACACACTTGCGGGCAGACATCCCGCCCCCTAGACACTTCCAGAGGATTACATAAGATTACATAAGATATATGGCACAGAAACAGGTCATTTGGCCCAACCAGTCCATGTCAGCGTTTATGCTCCACTCGAGCCTCCTCCCGTCTTTCCTCATCTAAATCTATCAGCATAACTCTCTATTCCCTTCTCCCTCATATGCTTGTCTAGCCTCCCCTTAAATGCATCTATACTATTCGCTTCAACCACTCCCTGTGGTAGCGAGTTCCACATTCTCACCACTCTTTGGGTAAAGAAGTTTCTTCTGAATTCCCTATTGGATTTCTTGGTGACTATCTTATATTGATGGCCTCTAGTTATGCTCTTCCCCACAAGTGGAAACATTCTCTCTGTATCCACTCTATCAAAATTTTAAAGACCTCTATTAGGTCACCCCTCAGCCTTCTTTTTTCAAGAGAAAAAAGACCCAGCCTGTTCATCCTTTCCTGATAGGTATACCCTCGCATTTCTGGTATTATTCTTGTAAATCTTCTCTGCACCCTCTCCAGTGCCTCTATATCCTTTTTATAATATGGCGACCAGAACTGTACGCAGTACTCTAAGTGTGGTCTAACCAAGGTTCGATACAGGTTTAGCATAACTTCACTACTTTTCAATTCTATCCCTCTAGAAATAAACCCGAGTGCTTGGTTTGCTTTTTTTTAATGGCCTTGCTAACCTGTGTAAGGTTAAGGAACTGCCACCGAGGAAAATCTGGACCTTGCCGTATTACAGCAATGTGTAAGCTGCCTTCATGTATTGGCTGCAGCAGGATCTTAGCAGACATCACAACTGCACCTCAGATCCCAGACTACCAGTGTGCAGCAACACAGGAGATTTTCTGATCATTCATAAAACTCGATAACCATAAATCCTTTCTCATACTAGGAACTTGTCTAATCCTGCGTGCAATCCCTTAAAGTTTCCAGGGCAACCACCTGCACAGGTGATTTGGTTCAAATCAATAATAAAGATAAGGGAAGCAGAAATGGCCTTAAAACTGTTGAAGACATCTTCCTACCAGGCCCTTTAACCCTGCTTCCTATGTATTTGAGTGCCTAACAACTCTAGATATGGGAGTGATGAGGAACAAGCCTTATCTGGTGTAAACACCACAAAATGCTATGAACGTCAAAATGACCGCCTGCCTTCTTATTAAAATACTATAAAACGCCCACCTATTTTGGATGGAAGATTCCACTGCCCCACTGGAAACTTGGGTGTGAAGCAGACTTGGTGGGGATCCAGCAGGACTGACCACCCATTTTTGTGTTCCATTATGCATTTACGTCCAGGGTGTAAAAGAGACTAAAATAAGGTACATTTGAGGTGATAAATATTAAAGAGAAATAAATTTCAATTCCACATATCAACTGTGAATTTACTGACTTACGGGAAAGCCTTTTAATAATGCTCCTCAAAATGTCCTTTACTGCAAGTTGCACTCATGACCCAGCTATTATTTCAAGTTCCAAGCAATTCTGTTTTCTTTCCAAACCAGATTTTCCTACACTAATTGACTTTGCTCACCCCCGATCCATGATGGTGCTCAGTCTTTAATGCACTCCTTGATTTCCATGTTTTTCATGGCAAGCACCAGCTGTCTCCTTCCTGCTCATGCTTTGCTCAGTCTTGCTTGAACTGCAACAGCCACCCAAGGGGAGAGAAACACATGCATACAGCAGTCTATGCCGGTGTAATATAATTGGAAACTAAACAATTCTACCTCTTTCCTCTATGGAGTTACATGTTCACTACAAAATTGCTATATTTAGTACAATTCTACACTTCTAAACCTGCCTTTCATTTCTATTCCACTCCTGTGGTCGAACCAGTCCATTACTGTAAAACTGGTTCATTTTATGCTAAATAAAATACCCCTCTCTTCATGCATTGTCTGAGTGCTGCAAAATATTCTTTTACCACTAGCATTATTTGTCACCTTATTATGATTTTGACTGGTTCCTGGGGTGATAATACACAATCTATTCCTGTTAATTTAAAGTCTTTTTTTTTGTTTAAAAACATCTAATTATCTAAATATTACAAATTAAGAAATTTGAAGAAAACAGCATAGAACTTTTTTTATGCGTGATTTCAATCCGAATTAACAGATAATCTGGATTAAGGGGAGTTGACAGTAAATCCATAATTGTGTGCTTTATTCAAGAATCACTCATCTTGTAAATTATATTGTATGTGAAATAGACCCGTTTTACAGTATATTATGTTTATTTATTTCCTTTTTCTAAAGAGTCGTCATCCTTTAACTTTTCTTCAAGGCCCACTGCATTATACATCAATATCTAGTCCTCTCTCAATCTCATTGTAACTGAGGAACACGAGAGTCACTCAGGGTGAGTCATCATTTGATTTCTTCTTTTTAAGGAAAGGAAGAACTTACATTTATATAGCATCTTTCACGTCCTCAGGATGTCCAAAGGGCTTCACAGCTAACAAATTACTTCAGAATTGCAGTCATTGTCGACAAACGCAGCAGCCAATTTGCACACAGCAGGGTCCCACAAATGAGATGAACCAGTTGATCTAGTTTTTTCATGGTGTTGGTTGAGGGATAAATATTGGCCAGGGAAACGCCCCTGCTCTTCTTGAAAATTGCCTCAAGATCTTTTATTTTTACCTGAACAGGTAGACAGATTGGAGGTCCTGTCTTTCTCCTCTGAACAATGCAGTACTCCCTCAGTACTGCACTAAAGTATCAGCCTAAACTATATCATCATGTCCTGAAGTGAGACGTGAACCTATGACCTTCTGAGACAGAGGCAGAAGTGCTTTTACTGAGTTAAGACTGACACTGAAGTGACTGACCGCTGCCATGCAGGCAATCTTAGGAACAAATCTATGGCTGCAGTTATACAGCATTCTGTGCAAATTCAGACTGGTGTGAGGCAGCTCCCAGAGGTGACTCACACTTCATGCCTTTAGTATGCTCAGAAGACTTATACTTCTTCTTTCGTATGGTAGTAGCAAAGCAAATCAAATGTCAATATCTGAGTCAGATATCCAGGCCAAAGCTCCCGCTGTAACAGCGTGGATATCTTGTAGGCTGCCTGCGAATTTCCTCTGAGGGCAGTGCGCAATGATGTGCTCCAGGGTCTGATCAGGAGCTCCACAGTCACATGATGGGGATGCTTTAATCTTCCATCGATGGAGAAGGTGGCAGCATCGACCATGACCGGTTCTGAGGCGGTTGATGGTTGTCCACTGTTTGCGAGGAAGGTTTGATCCTTCAGGTTGTACTGTGGGGTCCTCTATAAGGAATCCATTCCATATGTCACAGTTCTTCCAAGCATTTCGCCATCGGTCATCAAGGCTGAGGGGAGATCGCTGAAGAGCTTCGGCGATGGTCCAAAATGGCCTTCTAGATTTGAGACGGGTTGGTGGTAGGTTGTTCAAGTCGGCCTGGATTGGCATGTCTTTGCTGGTGTAGCGGTTGTATTCTCTGGGGACTGCATATTCACGGTGTAGGTGTGGTGGTGCGATGTTTGCAAGCACGGGCAGCCAAGGTGTTGGTGTCAATAAAAGCGTACCAGTGATAATTCTCATAGTAGAATTCAGCTGGATTATACTGCTGCTTTTGTGTTCCCAAAACTATTTTGCATCAGCACAAAAGCCTAGTCTATATCTTAGACAAGAATGCAATTTATTGTCAGAGCACGAGGAGGCACGGATACCTGACACACACCCTGCAAAGTTCAAAAGCTCAACTTGTCCAATTATTATTCATTCAGCCGGCACAGGCACGATGGGCCGAATGGCCTCCTTCTGTGCTGTATATATGATTCTATCATTACCTTTATAGACTGAATGCCATTTGGGATACTTAAGCAGTAGTTATAAGATGTACTGGACATATTTCTACATCCAAAAATGAGAACAAAAGGGTAAAACACAAAACTGAAAGGATGCGTAAATCAGTAGCAGCTTACGAGCTGATATATTCAGATGTCAAACAATGATTTTTGCTCAGTCACATTATAGGAGTGGCATCACTAAAACAGCACACTCTATTTTACCACAGATTTAATTGCTGGCAACAGCCACTCCATTTCTCATTCAATAAAAACACCCGGAGGTGAACGCCACCCCACGTCTTGCTTCTTGCAGCGCACTTTCTAATGCATAGTGTGTTCTTCAAATGTGTAATGTTTCTTCTTTGCAACGTATTTGTTTTTGCAACTATTCCATGGATACAGTATCATGATACAGTAACTGGTGTTACTTTCCCAATTTGCATTATACGAGAGCCTGCCAAATGGAGTACAATCAGTGGCCTGTGGATGACCCTGAGAGCAGTGTGCATGCTGGTGTTCAGTGTGATTGGTGTGGGGGAGGAGATTAGAAGATTATTATTGTAAGAGCTAGTTAGGCCTAACTACTGAGTGCTTGTTGGTTTATTTCAATTGATTTGGATATTGTGCATCTTTTTATATTTACAGTGTGGGGGGCGGAAGTGAGTTTGGGGGTGGGGTGAGGCGGTAAGTGTTGTATCCATACATGCCAACCTAGAAAATTGGCAAAAGCTAACCAACAGCTTCATAAAAACTGACACAGCTCCCCCAAAAATATGACAACTCAAGAATGACCTTGATTATAAGCCTATGACATGTGAAAACAGGTAGTCACATGCACCTTATAACTCATGCCCTCGGCATATCCAACAGTCCTTCAGTACATGAAAGCCTGAAGGGGGAAGTCCAAATGTTGAAGGCACAAAATTGACCTTTCCATGGAATGTCTTGAATTTTTACATTATAAATTATGCATACTGGTTAATTTTAAACACTATTACACCACATATGATAAGAGTAAAAGAGGGAAAGCAAAGTGACATTTATATTCTCAACAGACCAACCAGACCATCACTACCACAAAGGTTTCCTCAACAGTTACTCTCCTACATCCAACTCCATCTCATCCCAGCTTGCAAAGGCCTCTACCTTCCCCAGATCTAGTTCACAGAGACACCATAAACCCTTTTGGCAATGCACCCTTTAATAGAGACGTTCTCACCTCCAACAACCTTTCCACTTCATATTGGCACTTCCCCCCACCCCCCCAGTTCATACATACGAACCTAAAAAACTCAGAAAACCTGATGAATAGCTTTAAAAATGCTGACAACTCAAAACACATTGTACAACTGCAAAGCAGCCCTGAATCAGGGCCTGTGATCAAGGCTTCTGCTTCAAGCCATTTTTATTATTTGGATTTAAAGATTTTTATTGGTATTTTTTGATTCTGTTCTGCAATTTAGTTTGTTTTTTCTGTGAAAACTAAAACCCAATGGCTTCATGTAGGACGTAGCAAAAAATAATTATTTACAATGGGAGTGCAGAGGGACATGAACTTATCATGACTTAAGCTGCAGCTATACCTAATATTGTATTATAAGGATAAGAAACTACAGTACTCAAAAGTGGAATTTTTGCAGGGTGAATTTAGACATTTTTGAAGAGGTTTTGAAGAAATTTACTGGCTCTTGGCTGAACACACTCGATAAAGTATAGTAATTTGCCTCTTCTGTGCACACGTGACATCAAACTTGTCTTCCACCGCTCGCTCATTCTTTTTCTCTTCCCTCAGTTAATGCTGGCACTCTCCTTCCTTCCTTCGGTGTTTTGGTCACTGCTACTGGCTGTTTCTCCGATCAAACTAATGGGGCAAACGATATTTTGTTGAAGGATGTAGAAGGTGATGTGGTTTAAAACAAGGAGCCAAATACTGCAGATGCTGGAAATTTGAAATAAAAACAGAAAATGCTGGAACCACTCAGCAGTCAGGCAGGACCTGTGGCGAGAGGGAGATAGGATTAACGTTTCACGTCGATGAGCATTTGTTGTGATGTGGTTTAACACAACTTACATTATTTATTACGTTTTCCTCCTAGGTGGACTCTCCACTATGGGCCTTGGTTTTTCAAGTAGGTTTCTCAATTAAGAAACCTTTTAAAAAAGTATTTGGCAAAACCTTTTTCATTTCTTTATTAATTGAACCCTATTATATAATATTAAAAGAAGCCCTTTCACACATAACTGCTAACTGCTTGCTTAAATCACATTCAGTGTTCTCATTTGTAGAGCAAATCTGTTTGCTTCCTTCCGTAACTCCCATGAATAATGCAAATTATTTTTATTGCTGCTAAAGATAGTTTGTATTTTAGACCAAGAGGTGTTTAATCAGCCATTACAAATTTCCTGCCATTGCAGATTTCAAGGTTCAAATTAACCACGAGAGATAGAAGTTTCATTGTTAGAGGAGAACTCAAGGGGGTCAACTGGTTCTTTTATAAACTGGCATTTACTCTATTTAAAGGCTACATCATCTTTACTATGGACGTTATTGTTCATGAGATTCCTTAAACAGGACCATCTTTATGATCTACATGCTCTTCCTTTTTCCTGCACCCACACTGTAAATCCCAGGACCTCAATGCCATGGAGTTCCTAACTTCCCTTACTATTTCTTTTCTCTTATGCCCAACGGGCTTTTAAAACTCAACCTTGGTATTTGGATAGGATGTAAAACCAAGGCCCCATCAACCCTCTCAGGTGGATGTAAAAGATCATGCCGCAATATTTTGAAGAAGAGCAGGGGAGTTCTCCCCGGTGTCCAGGCCAACATATATTCCTCAACCAACATCACTAAAAAACAGATTATCTGGTCATTTACACATTGCTGTTTGTAGGAGCTTGCTGTGCGCAAATTGGCTGCCGCATTTAGAATCATAGAATCATAGAATAGTTACAGCAGAGAAGGAGGCCATTCGGCCCATTCAGCCCGTGCCAGCTCACTGCAAAAGCACTTCAGCTAGTCCCACTCCCCCACCCTTTCCCCGTAGCCCTGCAAATTTTTTTCCTTCAGGTACTTATCCAATTCCCTTTTGAAAGCCACGATTGAATCTGCCTCCACCACCCTTTCAGGCAGTGCATTCCAGATCATAACCACTCGCTGCGTAAAAATGTTTTTCCTCATGTCGCCTTTGGTTCTTCTGCCAATCACCTTAAATCTGTGTCCTCTGGTTCTTGACCCTTCCGCCAAGGGGAACAGTTTCTCTCTAACTACTCTGTCTAGATCCCTCATGATTTTGAACACCTCTATCAAATCTCCTCTCAACCTTCTCTGCTCTAAGAAGAACAACCCCAGTTTCTCCAGTCTATCCACGTAACTGAAGTCCCTCATCCCTGGAACCATTCTTGTAAATCTTTTCTGCACCCTCTCTAAGGCCTTCACATCCTTCCTAAAGTGCGGTGCCCAGAATTGGACATAATACTCCAGTTGAGGCCGAACCAGTGTTTTATAAAGGTTCATCATAAATTCCTTGCTTTTGTACTCTATGCCTCTATTTATGAAATTGAGAGGTCGCACAACACCAGGTTATAGTCCAACAGTTTTATTTGAAATCACAAGCTTTCGGAGTCACCCGACGAGTAGTAACTCCGAAAGCTTGTGATTTCAAATAAAACTGTTGGACTATAACCTGGTGTTGTGCGACCTCTCAATTTTGTCCACCCCAGTCCAACACCGGCATCTCCGCATCATGACCTCTATTTATGAAGCCCAGGATCCCGTATGCTTTTTTAACCACTTTCTCAACCTGCCCTGTCACCTTCAATGATTTGTGTACATATACCCCCAGGTCTCTCTGTTCATGCATCCTCTTTAGAATTGTACCCTTTAGTTTATATTGACTCTCCTCATTCTTCCTACCAAAATGTATCACTTCTTTATCAATTCTTATCCCATCCAGTATCTCAACTATCTCCTCTTTCACTATGACTTTGGCAGCATCTTCTTCCTTGGTAAAGACAAATGCAAAGTACTCATTTAGTACCTCAGCCATGCCCTCTGCCTCCATGTGCAGGTCTCCTTTTTGGTCCCTAATCGGCCCCACCCCTCCTCTTACTACCTGTTTATTATTTATATGCCTATAGAAGACTTTTGGATTCCCTTTTATGTTAGCTGCCAGTCTATTCTCATACTCTTTCTTTGCCCCTCTTATTTCCTTTTTCACTTCCCCTCTGAACTTTCTATATTCAGCCTGGTTCTCACTTGTATTCTCAACCTGACATCTGTCATACACCCCCTTTTTCTGCTTCATCTTATTCTCTATCTCTTTCGTCATCCAGGGAGCTCTGGCTTTGGTTGCCCTACCTTTCCCTCTCGTGGGAATGTACCTCGACTGTACCCAAACCATCTCCTCTTTAAAGGTAGCCCATTGTTCGATTACAGTTTTGCCTGCCAATCTTTGATTCCATTTACCCAGGCCAGATCCAGTCTCATCCCACTGAAATTGGCCTTCCTCCAATTAAGTATTTTTACTCTAGATTGCTCCCTGTCCTTTTCCATAGCTAATCTAAACATTATGATACTATGATCACTGTTCCCTAAATGTTCCCCTATTGACACGTGCTCCACCTGACCCACCTCATTCCCCAAAACCAGATCCAGCAATGCCTCCTTCCTCATTGGGCCAGAAACGTACTGATCAAGAAAGTTCTCCTGAACACACTTCAGAAATTCTTGCCCCCCTCTGCCCTTTACAGTATTACTATTCCAGTCTATATTAGGATAATTGAAGTCCCCCATTATCACTACTCTATAGTTCTTGCACCTCTCTGTAATTTCCCTGCAAATTTGCTCTTCTATATCTTTCCCACTAGTTGGTGGCCTATAGAATACGCCTAGTAGTGTAATTGCACCTCTATGATTTCTTAACTCTAACCAAATAGATTCTGTCCTTGACCCCTCCAGGATATCCTCTCTCTCCAGCACTGTAACATTCTTCTTAACCAATACTGCCACACCACCTCTTTCTTTCCTTCCCTACCTTTCCTGAACACCTTATATCCAGGAATATTTAGTACCCAATCCTGCCCTTTTTTGAGCCAGGTCTCCGTTATCGCCACATCATCATATTCCCATGTGCTTATTTGCACCTGCAGCTCACCAACCTTATTTATCACGCTTCATGCATTTACACACATGCACTGTAAACCTATCTTAGACCTTCTTGTATTCTCTCTTAGTCTGACCCCATCTATTACCATACTATTCCTTACTCTAGTGCTGTCTGTCTCTCCCCATCCTTTGTGCACCTTGTTTCTCCTTTCTAATGCTACATCCTGGTGCCCATCCCCCTGTCAAATTAGTTTATACCCTCCCCAACAGCACTAGCAAACACCCCTGCGAGGACATTGTTCCCGGCTCTGTTGAGGTGCAACCCGTCTGGCCTGTACAGATCCCACCTCCCCGAGAACCGGTCCCAATGTCCCAGGAATCTAAAGCCCTCCCTCCTGCACCATCTCTCCAGCCACGCATTCATTTGCTCTATCCTCCTATTTCTATACTCACTAGCTCGTGGCACCGGGAGTAATCCAGAGATTACTACCTTTGAGGTCCTGCTTTTTAATTTCTGTCCTGGCTCCCTAAAATCTGCCTGAAGGACCTCGTCCCTCTTTCTACCTATGTCGTTCCTACATTACAACAGAGACTATGCTTCAAAAAAGTACATCATTGGCGGTAAAGCGCTTTGAGACATCCTGAGGTTGCGAAAGGTGCTATACAAATGCAAGTTCTTTCTTTATTTTACCTAATCAGTATTTCTTGATTTAGCTTGTCTTCTTTTCTGCTTTCAACCCAGGTGATATCTGCAATAGGGGCCTTGGTCGTTCATCTAGGTTTCTCAAATGTAAAAAATAAACATCTTGAAATAGTTTTTGGCAAATCCTTTTTCAGTTCTTTGCAAATACATCCTGTATTGATGCAAATTGTGTTCAGCCGCATCATTGGGGTAGATTTTGAGTTTGTGCGATAGATTAAAACGGGTAATAGTGAATCGGCAGCCCGTTTTACATCTCTCCCGATTTTTATTTCCAATGGCCACTGGAAATAAATATCCATCTAAAAGGGGCTGCTGACTCACTATCACCCATTTTACATTATCGTACAAAGTCAAAATCTATCCCACCTTGTTTTAAACTCCATCACAACAAAAAAAAGAGTTTGACAATTAATTTGATCAAAGAAAGCCCGCAGCAGTAAGCAAAGCACCACAACAGCAGGTCATGTCTCTGATTAAAAGTATATAAAAAGCATTTTTAAATTCCTGTTTATAAACAAGCAATAATGTATCCATATCTTCACCTTGACTTTCTTGTCAAGGTGAAGATAAGCTGGATGGCTCCGTGTTAAAGCTGAGAATTTAAAAAATATCGGTAGTTTGAAAGCATTCTTGAACATCTTCACTTTGCTTCTATGTACTAAATAATGCTGTGAGGTAATAAAAGGGGAGAAATTCAACTTGCGCCCAATATGGGTGACAAGTTGGCAGAGCAATAGCCAGCCTGAGGCCTGCCTGAGCCAAATTCAACATCAGGCCTCAGAATGGAAGCAGCAAGCGCCAAACAGGTGTCTTGATGCAACTCGCCGGTTCAGGCCTGACAAATTCCAGCCTTCTCTGTCACCCACAGGTAGGTCCTAGGGGTGGGGAAGAGGTTGAAACCTAGGGGACCGTGTCTGGGATGGCAGCGTTCTGCCTTTTGTTGTGGAGCCAGGAGCACTCCTGCTCCTTCTGGCTCCAGAAATATATAACTTGGAAAAAGTTTAGTGGCCGCTTTTTGAGCGGCCTATTGCCGACCACTGGTTAGGCTTCTCAAGACCTGGTTCAACTAGGCACAGCTTGCGCAGTGCAAGCTACACCCATTTGTACCTGACTTTTGCATCAGGGTCCTAAAATCGGCATAAGACCCTGATTTGCATCGTAAAGCAGCTGTACGCCTGTTTCAGGCAGACATGATTCTCGCTCATTTCCAGAAAAAGAAAGAACTTGCATTTATATAGCGCCTTTCACAACTTCAGGACATCCCAAAGCGCTTTACATCCAATGAAGTACTTTTTGAAGTGTAGTCATGGTTGTAATGTTGGAAATGCGGCAGCTAATTTGCGCACAGCAAGCTCCCACAAACAGCAATGTGATAATGACCAGATAATCTGTTTTTTTAGTAATGTTGATTGAGGGATAAATATTGGTCAGGACACCAGGGATAACTCCCCTGCTCTTCTTCAAAATAGTGCCGTGGGATCTTTTACGAAGGCACCTCCGACAGTGCAGCACTCCCTCGGTACTACACTGGAGTGTTAGCCTGGATTTTTGTGCTCAAGTCTCTGGAGTAGGACTTGAACCCACAAACGTCTGACTTAGAGGCGAGAGTGCTACCCACTGAGTCACGGCTGAGACCAGGCCACTTGAGTACGGCATCAGGTGGGTTTTGGGTGTCAAGGGGACTACTGAGGTGCCCCTTCAGTTAACAATTCCTGTCGCCGGCTTTTCAGGCACAAAATGCATGGCCATGAGTTCAATTTCTCTTTCAAGTGGTCTGTGATATTTCAAATAGAATTTGCCCAAGGCAGCTCACACACTGAGCTTATTTGGAATTTTAGTTTCTGCACGTTCTATGCAAATACACAGAAAGCCAAGAGTCTGATGTGTAATTCTTTTTGGCACCATCAAGGCATCATTTCCTCCACTGCTGTTACCTGGGTTACATGTGTTTTATTTTGCACATGATAGCCGACCACTTCACAGCCATTTATTTTTCTTTTCTTTTGCAGTACGCACTGAGGTTAGTTATTGCTGAAAACCATTCGATTGCCTGATATTTTTCCCCTGTCACCAACGAGATGTAATTTCACTCAGGATCACCAGCTGCGTTCCCTCTTTCCCACTATTACCAGCACTATAGCTATCCTTCATTACTCAGGCCCCGATTTTAACGCTGGGTGGATTTTGGGCAGAAGGGTGGCAAGCTGAGTTCAAAACTCACCCGCTGCCCTGGAATACAGGCCCGGGGTACTTTAATTCCCAGGCCTCATTAAAATTGTACTGGAAGGTTTTCGCTGACACAACGGGAAATCTGCCCACTTTGTCAGCACAATTTCCGGCGGCTCAGCCAGAGGCTTATTTAAAGTGGGAGTGCACCTCTTAAAGCAAGGTTGCATTCCCTTCTGCAAGATTTCGCTGTCAGAGTAGTGGAGCAAGACTGAGGCAGCCTGAGTAGCAGGCAAGCCCCCAGGTCCTCTGAAGTCTGAAATAAAAACAGAAAACGCTGGCAATACTCAGCAGGTCAGGCAGCACCTGTGGAGAGAGAGAAACAGAGTTAATGTTTCAGGTCGATGACCCTTCCTCTGAAGTCTCCCTGACGAGGTGAGTGTGTTTATGTAATGAGAATTCCTGCTGGAAGCAATCAGGGCAAGGAGAGAAGTTTTCTTTCCAGACAGCGGGAGGAGGATCTCTAAACACCAAGTGCACCAGGGATAGAGAGAGATTGCTGAAATTGCCAGCTCCAGGAACATCACTCCCACGACCTAGATGCAATGCAGGAAGAACTTCAATCATCTTACAAGAGTAGCAAGGATGTGTGCAGCTCCATTTCTTTACCTCTCTCAACAACATGTGGCAGTACTCCTTTCACCCTTCTCCAGCACTCAATGATTCCTCCCCCTCCATCGCACCCTTCACCACCCAGCACAAGGCCACACTACACCACCTCTCATTCTCATTACCAACACACGCTCACCTACCAGCATTCTCTTCTTACTTGGTAGCTTTTGCAGAATCACCAACTTTTCTCATGGCTCCTTCCGCACTTCAAATCCATGTTACTTAACAGTGTGCTGACCCTGCTGTTACCTCACCATCAAGGCATTTCACCGGTTCAATTAATTGCTATCATGTAAAATTCAAAGAAATGCAACTCTCAAATGACTAACCAATGCAAAATGTGTGGACTATGACTAGTATCAGATCAAATGAATGATAGGTAAAATACTCCATCACATTCAACACCTCCCCATCCTGCTTGCATTTTGCTTTTTCTCCCTCTCAGCGCCTGCACAACAAGCAGAAGCCCCACATATGAGCACTCCCACATTACAACGGTGACTCCACTTCAAAAGTACTTCATTGGCTGTAAAGCGCTTTGAGAAGTCCGGTCGTCATGAAAGGCGCTATAGAAATGCAAGTCTTCTTCTTCTTCTTCTTCTTCTTTCTTCTCTCCTTTGTAGGAGATACTCACCAACGTTCGCCCTCCCTCGCTGCAGGACAAGACAGCGCACAATACAAGGGAGAGAAGTAAGACCGGGGAGGACCAACCAAATTCATGAACCTCTCCGAGCTGCAGCTGCAAGCGCTGGATATCAGTGGCCCCTCTGGAGCTATCAGAATAGGACATTTCCAGGGTGGGAGCTCCTCTGAACAGGATCTCTGACTGTTACTTGCACCCCTTCATGAACCTCACTAGATCAAGTTGTCTGGCATCTGTTACTGTCCCACCTCAGTGCCATCCTAACTCTAGTCCCTTTTCTCTTTCCTCAAGGTCCTTCTCAGCAACTGCAATCCGCAGAAGAAGACACCTCAGAGAAGGGGAATCCTTTTGAGGAAACATCATCGCATGCTGCATCACTTTCAAGCACCAGCACAGAAATTGGCATCCCGGTTGAGTTAGAGAGTGAGTTAAAGGCATCTGTACATGGTGTTGCAAGCAGAAGGTAGTGAGAAGCAGCAGGTAGTGGTGGCAGGGACAGCCCAGGGGACAGCTTGCCTCTCACAAGTAGTTATTCCAGGTATTGGAAGGCCTGCCAAAGAATTTCAGCAGCATGGCTGACAATATGGAGACATCTGCTTTCAGCCTGTGTGGTGTCATTTTGCACAGCATCAACATTCTTCAGTCTACTTTGAAGAATGCTGCTACCTCCATGGACGCTGCGGCTATGCCCTCACAATAGGAGTCAATGTACACAGCCTTTGCAGCTTTGGTGGTTGCTCAAATAGCTGCCATGCTGATGCTAGGCTCAAACCTGGAAAGACAGATGTCCACCTCGAAGAGATTAGTGGATTGAATCGACAGGGGCTTTGAAGGAGTTACTCATCTTCTGCAGTCTGTTCTCCCATAGATCAATGGAAGTGATGAGCCCCAGACCCATATGTTGCCCTCTCTCAGGATGTCAACACATCTGCTTCCTCCCCATCATCTGGACCAGAGGCTTGCACTCCCACACTTTGCCAGCCACAAGCATCTCGAGGGTCCCCCACATGAGCAACAGCAGCCTTCCACCAGCTCTGCTGAAGCCACTGGGGAGCAGGTCGTAGGAGTAGTAGAGCTAGTAAACCTTCTTTTAAGAAAGACTTTGGTCTACAGTTTCTTCTTAAAGCTTCTAAGTCTACATTGTAAAAGGTCATTGAGATAAAGGTGGGTTGGGTTAAAATTAGGTCGTTAGTGTCCTTGAAAGAAAGAAGCTATTAATATTCTTTTTTATTTTAATAGAGTAATGCAAAGCTTGTTGCAACCTTCACAACTCTGCTCCTCCACCCCCGCAGTAAAATATCAGCTTGTTTACAATCTATTATAAAAATGAAAATATACAAAATACACAATAGATAACACAACAGTGTTGCTTTTTCCCTAATTTATGTTCCTTACTCTTGTTTGCTATCTCCATCCAACATACCAAGACAAACAGGCAACATATTCCAAGGCCTGTATTGAGTTACCTACTAAGACTTGGGTGAGAGTAGTCTGTGACGACGTGCCCTCCAGCTTTCCTTTTCTCTCTGTGGATGAGCAATTTACTGCCCTTTACTCTGCATCTTTCCCAAAGCCATATGAAGAACTATAGGCTCAAATCCATGTTATTTAACAGTGTGCTGACCCTGCTGTTACCTCACCATCAAGGCATTTCACCAGTTCAATTAATTGCTATCATGTAAAATTCAAAGAAATGCCACTCTCAAATGACTAACCAATGCAAAATGTGTGGACTATGACTAGTATCAGATCAAATGAATGATAGGTAAAATACTCCATCACGCCTGATCACTCTGACCTCAAAAAACATGCACAGCTACCATAAGGAGTAGTTGAGGCGAATAGTATAGATGCATTTAACAGAAGCTAGATAAGCACATGAGGGACAAAGGAATAGAAGGATATGCTAATATGGTTAGATGAAGAGGGGTGGGAGGAGGCTCATGTGCAGAATAAATGTCGGCATAGACCAGTTGGGCCGAATGGCCTGTTTCTGTGCTATAGAGTCGATGTAGCTAGATGCCATTATTCAGAAAAAGTTTCGGCACCTAATTTTTAAAAGACATGTTTACTTAGAATACTTAGTTCTGCAGAGAAGAAGCAGTATCTGAAAGAGGTCAGATGTGTACTGTTCTTATGATGTGTTGCCAGGCTCCAAGTTGTCTATTATCCTTTACAACTACTATGCGAAATGATGAATCCACTCTAATTTATATCAGGATCATGTGTAACAACAATATTTTTAGTGTAAATAGAACAAGTATGCTGTGAGTTTTACAGTAAGTATCAGTTTGGGAGTGGAAACTGAAGGAAAATTTTGAAACAATTTTTTTTTAAATGCCACCTTAGCCTATGGAATTGATTCCCTTTCTTCGGTTAAGATGACCGGTTACATTTTTAAAGTGATGCCACCCCCCCACACGGCTCTAGTAATCCTGAACACCAGGAAAGCAATGGCATTGTTAGAGCAGAAATGTTGAAAGACCTAGTTCCCTCAGTTGCATACAATTGCAATACACCTGTCCATATTAGAGCAAGTATATTGTATGCCTGACATTATTTCCAGTGGAAAATCCCAGAAGTAGTAGAAGTGAGCAGAGAGCAGGTGGAGCGGTAATCAAAAAATTTCCCACTCCAATCCGCTGGAGTTCTGCCAGCATCTCGAGCAGAAAATCTCGGCCTTAATTTATAACATAATAAACAGGCAAATAACAATTCTCAAAGGGATTGCTAAACTTAATTATTTTAGAAATCCCTGTAACTTTCTCTGCATAGGCCTGCTCGTTTCTCTAGGGGCTATTGCTGGAGTTCGAACAGGTTTCTTGAGTGCTTGTGTTGGCTTTTTATTTAACATTTTCACTTAACAGGCTCCACCTGTTTTCAGTCTCTTTTTGTAGATCATGACAATTAGGAGGCTGCCATTTTTATTCCTGGCAAAATCTTACTTGTGGCAAAACCCCAGTCTCCGCTGCAATAAATAAAAAAGTCAGAAGTTCTTGCAACTGAGTTTATTTAAATCTCCGCTGCCCAAAGAAATAAATAAATAAAGTTGGTTGCGCAGCAGTAAAGTGGATTAGCAGGCAGTGTTTAATCTACCACCAGGTGTTTAACTTACTAACATGGGTCCTTCTTAGGAAGTCTTTTGGAGCATTCTAAGTAGTAAATTTAATGGAGAATTTTTACTACCGGGTCTGTAACTACATTGTGTTTTATAACCAGCGTGAGGAATTATTTAAGTTTGTTTTAAATTACTCATTCCCCTCTTTAAAAAAGAAAAGAAAGACTTGCATTTATATAGCGCCTTTCACAACCTCAGGACATCCCAAAGCGCTTTACAGCCAATTAAGTACTTTTGCAGTGTAGTCATTGTTGTAATATAGGAAACGCCCCAGCCAATTTGCGCATAGCAAGCTCCCAGAAACAGGAATGTGATAATGACCAGATAATCTGTTTTATAGCGATGTTGATTGAGGGATAAACATTGGCCAGGACACCGGGGATAACTCCTCTGCTCTTCTTCGAAATATTGCCATGGGATCTTTTACGCCCACCAGATAGAGCAGACGGGGCCTCGGTTTAACATCTCATCCGAAAGACGGCACCTCCGACAGTGCAGCACTCCCTCAGCACTGCACTGGAGTGTCAGCCGAGATTTTTTTTATGTGCTCAAGTCCCTGGAATGGGACTTGAACTCACAACCTTCTGACGTGGCCTCGGTTTAACGTTTCATCCGAAAGATGGATTTTATTTATTTCATCTTTGATGTCATTGCTTTCTGGCCACAACTCCGACCTCATTGCTTCCTGATTTCTAGCTCTGAACTCCTACCAGTTTCCCAACACCAGACCCACCTGGGCTTCTCAATTTTGCCTCTTCTGGACATCAATAATAATTAATTCAATTATAATGTAGACAGCCAAAGTACAAATTAACCTGTATCTTGCCAATAATATTATTGTGATATATGTATCTATGTTATTCAAAGTCTTGTCTCTGTGTGAATGTGTTTGGCTGTGATGTGGTACTGTAGTGTTGTAGAGTCCCTTAGACCAATTTAATCACTGAACCTGAAACCACTATCTCTTCAACCAAATATCTGATCGTGAGTACCGACTGTTAAAAAATCAATTAATTCTGCTGGTGTGCTGTCTTGAGATGTGCACTGAATGTCACGGAGACATGGGCCGCCATTTTGCCGGCGTTCAGAGAGGCGGATCAGAGGTTAAAGTCCTTTTGATTGACGGCAGGTCCCGACCCCGCCGTCAACCCACCTCCAAACAATCTTCCCAAGTGTCGGGTCCCCGATTTGCGAATGGACCTGACACCTAGCGGCGGGAAATGGATTAAAGGCAATTACCTGCCTATTAACAGGTACTTGTCAGTAGTTTACAGGCTATTTTTCGATTTTCCCGCTTCTGGGTCGGGTTTCACGACGTCCGGACAACACGCCAGGTAAGTGTGGCGTGTTGTGAGTCTGGTGTAATGTTTATGACAAGGTGACAGCTGCAGAAGTGGTGTGAAGGATGCAATGTTGCACATGGTGAGTTTCAGAGCAAAGGAAATGTTGGTTACTGCATTTTTAAAACATATACAGATTTCTTTAGCTTACAAGTTTTTAAATCCAACTATATGTCCTGTGCCACCTCATTGGGACAACCTCTTTCACCAGTGACAGATCGCTTCTGCAGCTGCCATCGATTCCAGCATATGGAGGGAGTCATTGGAGAGCCTGGGTGCAAGAGTTCACCTTTGTGCAGTGATTGTCAGTGTTTTTAGCACCTCAATGCTGTCAAACACTGAGAAATCAGTTGTCAAAATAAAATTGTGCATGGTCCCTTTAAGGAAACCGGCAGATGACGCGTCATCAAATGACGTCATCAGACCTGCTTCCTGTTAATTGGTCGTTAATCCTGCAGGGCGGGCTTAACAAGGCCAATCAAGGGGAAATCACGTCTGCAGAGCAGAGGGAGCTGGGGGCGGGACTGGAACCCGGAAACCAGCTGACCCGCACCCATCTTGACACCGAGGGGAAAATCGCGACCTTCCTGTTAGTATTTTGCACATGCCCCCGTTTCAAACCAGTGCATCCCCGACTCACCGTAAGTAATGGCATGAGAGGCTCAAAGTAGAAATCCAGCGAGAGCTTTAAAAAGCAACAAAGGGATATATAGAGATAGTAATAAGAGGTGCGAAAAGGGAATATGAAAAAAACTTGCAAGGGATATCGGATAGCAGAAGTTTTTATAAATATGTTATATATTATAAATATGAGAAAGAGAGTGGTAAAGGAGAACATGAGCCCATTAAAGATGCATGCAGGAGAGTCTATAATGGAAAATAAGGAAATGGCAGACTTGTTAAATGACTACTTTGTATCGGTTTTCACAGTGGAGGAAGAGGGCAAAACACCAGCGGTAGAAGGGACCCTAAAAATCAGTCAAGGGGAGGAATAGTGGATTTAATTTAAGTACATAAAATGGTAATGGGGAAAATAATGGAACTTAAGATAAACAAATCTCCAGGACCTGATGGTTTCGGCCCCAGAGCATTAAACAAATAGGTGAGGAAATTACAGATGTGTTAGTCATAATTTTCCAAAGCACCCTAGATTCAGTAATTGTACTTTTTGATTGGATAATTGCAAATGTCACCCCATTATTTAAGAAGTGTGGGAACGAGAAACCAGGTAACATAAGAACATAAGAAATAGGAGCAGGAGTAGGCCATTCGGCCCCTCGAGCCTGCTCCGCCATTCAATAAAATCATGGCTGATCTGGTCTTGGCCTCAACTCCACTTTCCTGCCCCGCTCCTCATAACCCTTCACTCCCTTATCATTCAAAAATCTGTCTATCTCCACCTTAAATATATTCAATGACCCAGCCTCCACAGCTCTCTGGGGTACAGAATTCTTATTTTACAACCTGTCAGTTTAACATCAGTTGTGGGGAAGTTACTGAAACCCATCATCAGAGACAGAGAGGGGAATTTTAACCCCCAAAATTGGGTCGGGTGGGATGCTGCCAGAGACGCCCACATCCCGTGAATGAATAAAAATCTCAAATCTGACCCCCAACCAGCTTTGAACCCGCCCACTTCGGTTTTAATGAAGGCGCGACGAGGGGGGTGGGCAACCAACCTGCTCCCAGGAGTCAGGTCCCTCATTTAAATATTATAATGAGGTCGCGTGCCTCCGATTTAATCTCCATTTTAAATTTAACCTTGGCTGGCAGGTTTCCCGGGCCTCGGGAAACTTGGCAGCTAAAGGGTGGTGAGGACTGCTGGATCCAGCAGGTTACGTGTCTTTCCACTTACCTGTTGGATCCAGCTTACCTGCTTCTGCCCACCATCCCCCCTCCCCCCCGCGATCGGACACGCCCCCAAGCCACGATATCCCCCGAGCCACGATTCCCCACCTCCCCTGACCCTTCTGATCTCTCCCCACCCCCCCTGACCCTTCTGATCTCCATTCTCGAGCCTGCCGATCTCCTCCAGACCCTTCCTATCTCCCCTCCGACTCCTCCGATCTCCCCTCCGGCCTCCGATCTTTCCCCCCAAAGCCTCATATCTCCCCCCTGGACTCTGATCTCCCCACCCCCCGCAATGCCTCCGATCTCTCCTCCGGCCTTTCCACTCCCTCCCTCCTCTGCACTCCCCGGTTGCGGCCTGGTGCCGAAGGCTTACCCGCCCGACAGCCAGCGACCCGCTCCATCTGGCTGCTGCGGCCGGGACATGGAGACAAAAAATGTTAATCAGGTCCTGCCGTTAAATCCCGCTCCCTCCCCGCCTCTGAGCTAATATTTGCCAGAGTTACAGAGCACGTTGCAAGTATCAGCTGATCAAAGAGAGTCACCATGGATTTGTGAATGGTATGCCATGTCTGACTAACGGAATTGATATTTTTGAGGAACTCACTAGCATGATGGATGAGACACAGGAGTTAAAATTGCTCAGGCCTGATATTTTCTCCACCAAGTGCATTTTGCACTTGCCCTGAGTACAAATCTTAGTGTATTGATTTGGGGTTCATCCATCCCTGATGCAGCAGTGCTGACGCATCTTTGAAATTCAAACAGAACATACCAAGTAAGAAATAAAAGTAGAAATAGCACTGTATTACCAGAGATTCGTGGACCAGAGTACCCGAGCCTGCAAACCACATTTGAACTACACTCCATCTTGTTAAAAATATCTTATTCCTCAAAATCGCAAACTTTACATTTTTCTAAAGGACCTTTCACTTCACATGCTGGCTGGGGAATCTAGAACCAGGGGTCACAGTCTCAGAATAAGGGGTCGGCCATTTAGGACTGAGATGAGGAGCAATTTCTTCACTCAGAGGGTGGTGAATCTTTGGAATTCTCTACCCCAGAGGGCTGTGGAGGCTCAGTCGTTGAGTATATTCAAGACAGAGATCGATAGATTTTTGAATATTAAGGGAATCAAGGGATGTGGGGATAGTGCAGGAAAGTGGAGTTGAGATAGAAGATCAGCCATGATCTTATTGAATGGCGGAGCAGGCTCGAGGGGCCAAATGGCCTACTCCTGCTCCTATTTATAATGTTCTTATGTTATGTTAAGAATCCATCACCAATTAACTATGCTTTCATCCATCTGCTTTAGTTGCTCCCACTCTGCCCACTTTACCTCTGGGATATTGAAACTCCTCTTGCTTCTGGAATATTAATTATTGTATTTTACTAAATATATACATTATGACATGGCTGGGTTCTATGAGGAACAGGATGCTAAGTTAGATTGCATACATTTGCCAGCAAAGGACAGTCTTTCAACATAATAAATAATCAAGAGATTTAGGCTCATCCTGTGTCAGCCGTAGTGAATACCTCTCTCCCAGTATTGCTAATACTACAATTTTGGGAGGAACAACTGAGATAATATTTTCTGTTCATCCCAGGACAATGCTGCCCATTCTAGAACAGTACGCGGAGATTGTGCTGAACACTCAATATAACTAATGGTGGGTGAACTGCCATAGAGGACTGCAGTAATGCTGCTGAAATTCCATTTACTATTATGGTGACACCTCGTTTAAATCAAATGTATTAAAGGTGAAGGAAGCTGGGAGAAAGCACAGTGAATGTTAACTCTGAAAATAATCACGTTTAAGGACTTTTCAATTGCGCCTCATTAGTCCTCCAATTCTTTAGTAAAGCAGTGAACTGGGCACGTTCAGCCGTCCGTATCTGTGTGGTTGCACTGTTTGCAGATAGACCAGTTACAGGCAGTATTTTTTTGAATAGACTGAGCAGAGAGTGAGTTTTTTCAAAAAAAATGTTTTCTGAAAACAGACCAAACCTACTGACTCTAATGGTAGGAAACGTCCGTGCTCTGGGGGGGCGAGGGGTGTTTAGGGGTTGCCTTTGGCTGATGTCACTGGATTACATCCACTTCATTGTCATTGAGCAAATGGAGAAACTAATTAGGTTCCACTGAGACTTTCAATTGTGATTACTTTTTGACTTTTTTTTAGGGGAGGGGAGATTAATTATCTAGGGATAAGTACTTAATTTTAACAGTTCTTATCTTTAGTTTGTATTTGAATTGAAATAATCTTTCTGGCTTCATCACCTCACATTCTTTCTCATCTCCATGGACAGACAGAGTGAAATGGACTACAATAATTGGTTAGTGGGTAAGAACTATTGGATTCTAAACTCAATCCCAAGCTACACTGCAATCAAATTATGCGTTCATCTCACTTATTGAGAAAATAAGGCTCTGTGTAATTTTAAACCACTGACCCAAAACTTAGATGCACTTTCCTCTTGCAAATGTCTAATTAAACACATCCCTGTGGATCTACTGATCGAAACCCCAGTTTAACTAAGATTAACTTTGTATTCCACTTAAATGTGTACCTTTGACAAGATGATACACTTAAGCTATACATAGAACTGTAGTCATGTTCTGGAATATGTCATGCAAAACAACTTGCATAAGAGATAAAATCCATCCTCTAGGTGCCCTCTAGTGACACACAGCATGAAAAATATTGTTTGCAATATTTATTTAGTAGCATATATTTTATATATGGATTAAAAGTACCTAAGGAGTGCTGCAAGAACACTATATGATCGTATATTGTGTGAGTGGTTTCTAAGTGTCATATGAACCTTTAGATCATGCAACACAATTAATGCCTGTTCCAATATAAAATGTTCAAAAGAATTATTTGTATGTTCGTATGTGTTATTATAAACCCTTATAGTGCAGGCATCTCCAGGGAATTCCCGACTCGAGGGATGGCCTTTTTAAAGATCTCAGCTCAAACATCACCTAAGATCACATCAATAATGCCAAAAATGTCTGGATTACTTTCATTACTATAATACTGTTATAATATTGACTTCTCCGACAGCACCTTCCAAACCCGTGACCTCTACCACCTAGAAGGACAAGGGCAGCAGGCGCATGGGAACGCCACCACCCTCCAAGTCACGCACCATCCTGACTTGGAAATATATTGCCGTTCCTTCATAGTCACTGGGTCAAAATCCTGGAACTCCCTCCCTAACAGCACTGTGGGAGCACCTTCACCACACGGACTGCAGCGGTTCAAGAAGGCGGCTCACCACCACCTTCTCAAGGGCAATTGGGGATGGGCAATAAATGCTGGCCTTGCCAGCGACACCCACATCCCGTGAATGAATAAAAAAAGAAAATCCTAAACAACAATAAGCAGGTTGAAATAATACTTCTAGCTCTCTTCTTCCCCAATCTTTTTCTCCTATATTCTCTCATCTTTTACTTTGTATTATTTCTTATCAATATTCTCTGTTCTATTTTATTTCTTATCTGTTTTGCACTTGCAAACCCATTTGCTTTCCTCTCACCTGCTTTCAATTTGTATCTGAATGTCTGAAAACCACATCCAAAAGGCTGTTTTTTTCCAGCCAACTGGAAGAAAGATAATTGAAGTTTGACCCGACCATGTCTGAGACAAATCTCTGAAGCATTTTTCAGCTGACTCTACAGATTCATGGTAGAACAAAGCACTCAATGAGTTTACTCAGTGATGGGCCAAGGCAAAATATGTTAAATTGCCAGCAGCAGTTCAAGGATTAAACTATGTTTGCAGAATCTGATTACACAGCTAACTTATGACCAGGTGGAGGATGCAGGAACAACTAGAAGTCTGAGCTTGTCAGCTTTCGTGGTCTAACTGAAGTCATACCAGGATCGGCCAGATGGGCCACAGTTGTCTTTTCCAGGCCTGTACGTTCTTATGCTTCTATACCAGTGGAGCTTGCGTTCTCTTGAGTTTAGACGGTTGAGGGGTAATCTAATAGAGGTCTTTCAAATGATAAAGGGATTTGGTAGGGTAGATACAAAGAAACTATTTCCTCTGGTGAGGGAATCCAGAACAAGGGGGCATAATCTTAAGATTAGAGCTACGAGTGAAATTAGGAAGCACTTTTTCACACAAAGGGTTCTGGAAATCTGGAACTCTTTCCCCAAAAGGCCATGGATGAGGAATGGCCTACTCCTGTTCCCATATACCTTTGGTGCAGCGGGTTATAACAGTATCCTTTAAAATAACAATGGTCTAATAAAATAAATTATATTGCCTGTATATTGAGGATAGTCAGTATTTCATTTGTTATGTACTAAACATTGGGTGTTCCATTTAAAATAAAAACGGAAATGCTAGAAATCTGTAAAAGAAAGATTTGCATTTATATAGCCCCTTTCACGACCACCGAACGTCTCAAAGCGCTTTACAGCCAATGAAGTACTTTTTGAAGTGTAGTCACTGTTGTAATATGGGAAACGCTGGCAGCCAATTGTGCACAGCAAGCTCCCACAAACAGCAATGAGATAATGACCAGATAATCTGTTTTTATGTTGATTGAGGGATAAATATTGGCCAGGACACCGGGGATAACTCCCCTGCTCTTCTTCGAAATAGTGCCATAGGATCTTTTACGCCTACCTGATAGGGCAGACGGGGCCTCGGTTTAACGTCTCCTCCGAAAGACGGCACCTCCGACAGTGCAGCACTCCCTCAGCACTGCGCTGGAATGTCAGTGTGGATTTATGTGCTCAAGTCCCTGGGGTGGGACTTGAACCCACAACCTTCTGACTCAGAGGCGAGTGTGCTACCCACTGAGCCACCGCTGACACTGTAGCAGGTTAGTCAGCTTTTACAAGAAAATGTTTGGCCTGTATCCAAAATATTAACCTTTCAGCAGGACAGGACGTACAGGTAAGGATCCATTAGATGTCAAACTTTGATAGACTGCCCACGATTATAGCTTTACATGGTATCCAAATACATTAACTGGGCCGTCAAACCAGATTTATTTCTATGCCTCGATCTCTTGCTAAATTTCTTGGGGTGGAGTTTCCGCTTTGGGTGCAATCGTGAAATTGCGCCCAAAATGCGCATAAAATTGTGCTGGTTAGGTTAGGCTTCAAGTTTCCGCTAAAAAACATTTGCATAATCACAAACGTAAAATCTTCCATGAATGTAATAGAACATAATTGTTTTTTTCTTTCCATTAAAAAGTATCCCTGGTGCAGTTTTAATAATACAGCTGAAATGGGTTTATCACCAAAAAATAAGCATTTTTAATAAGGGTGTTCAGTCCTCCACCTGTGAGTAACCTGATTTTAAATCACCAAAAATGACTTAAAAACTATACTGAACCATTTAGTAGTTTCATTGGTGTACACTAGTCGGTTTCTTAGTAAATTAAGTATTTTTTCATGTGCAAAATCTTTTAAAATGTCCCGACTACTGCCTGTGCGCCTAAGAAAATGAACGCAATTTGAAGAGCCTTCCCAAACCGGCGGAATCCACAATTTCGACCTGGGGGCGCGGCCAGTTTTGTGATTCGGCAGAATTGATTCTTGAACCAGCGTAAAAGATCGCAGAAAACACGAACGTAAGTGGTTCTGGGCGTAACTCACTTACGTTTAAAATTCCCCGATCTTTTACACTGGTTTGGCTGATTCCACTCAGGTTGCGCTGATATAACAAGTGGAAACTCAACCCCATTATCTGCACTAGCTTTTTTTAAAAAGAAATTGTGAATTTTGTGAATGGTAATCGTTTTGGGGGATTTTTTTCACCTTTCATTTTAGAGACCCTGTATGAGCATCAAGCACCCCGATATCAAGCATACGCATAGTCCGATGCAGTGTAAAGCTCCCTTTACCATGATCCAACCCTATGCCTCACCCGAACTTCAGAAGAATCCTTTTTTTTTAGGAGTCGTTTGCTCTTTTTATTAATGACGATTCTAGTGTACAAGTTTGAGGAGTGAAATTAAATACAGCACAACAATAAGAATCTCTATTACAAGCACACAGGCAGAAATGATCCACAGAAAACTGGTGCTGTACAGTAAGTAGAGTCTGAGAAAATCATCCTAAGGTGATTGGTCTTTGACAAACTTTCCATGCAGAAGATATGGAAACTGGAAATCATTCTGGCAGTTAGCATGGGCCATTCCTATACCCATGCCTGCACCAAACGTAATAGGCCATGCACACCGCTTAAAAACGACGACAGAAAATACAATTCCTAAGCCAAGGCCAACACTTCACCACCGTGTCCGCCAAGCACCGCTCCACCTTCCTCTTACTGCACCAGTGCGGTTTCTTCCATTTCTCACACCAGCTCCTTTGAGTGAGCTGGTGAATTAATACAAATTGGAGGCTGATTGTACTGTAGGCCCATGCTTACTTTAGAATTGGTTTGAAATTTCCCTATTACATTTCACATCGGACCCGTACAGGTAGAAGAGACTTTCATCCCATCAATTTGGGTTGGATTTAAATCCAGAGGTGAAAGAACAGTGCCTAACCCACTGCATCACATGGTCTCCAAACCCAGTTATAATTTTGGGCCCTAGTACAAACTGGGCAAGTTTGTCCCTTCACTATTTTTGTCATCTTTGTTTTAATTTTAGGTTTGGATTTTATTTTGGTGGCTAATTGTACGACATGTGCAGAAAACCGTCACCATGCTTCAGTCTTCAAACCAAACGAATTTCACACAGGTAGAGCTTGTGTTTACCAGAAGGGACACATTCCAAGTCCAGAGTGCTTAAGTACAGGCTAGTAAAAGCCAAGGCTTAGGAGCCACCAAGTGGCCACATGGGTACTGTTGAAGTTTAGATAGCTAACCCCTTGCAACCTACAGGCAGAGAACACTGATTAGCTTCCCATTTGTCCAATCAGGCCAATTTTAAGATTGCGCCCTCTTGTTCTGGATTCTCCCACCAGAGGTAATAGTTTAGCTGTATCTACCCTATCGAATCCCTTTATCATTTTAAACACTTTTATTAGATCACTCCTCAACTTTCTAAACTCAAGCGAATACAAACCAACATTATGCAACATATCCTCATATATTAACTCTTTAAGCCTAGGAATCATTCTAGTGAATCTACGCTGTATGCCCTCCAAGGCCAATATATATGTCCTGAGGTGCAGTGCCCAAAACTGAATGCAGATGGGGTCTGACCAAGGCCTTTTTGATTATTTTTTGTACCTGTGCACTAACTTTTAATGATTTCTGTACCTGGACACCTAAATCTCTTTGTTCCTCCACAGTTCCCAGTCTACTATTAAGAAAATATTTAGATTTGTCTTTCTTGGATCCAAAGTGGATGACTACATTGAACTCCATCTGCCTTAGTTTTGCCCACTCACTTGGTCTATGTCCCTTTGTACTTTCCTGCACCCATCTTCACAACTTACTGTACCTCCTAACTTAATGTCATCTACAAACTTGGATATAGAACTTTCTATTCCTTCATCCAAGTCCTTAATACATATAGCGAAAAGCTGAGGCCCCAGAATGCCAGTTGTCATATCCCGGCAATCAGAGAATGCGCCTTTTATCTCTACTTTCTATCTCTTCTCTCCCAACCAATTGCAACTCATGTTACAGGGTTACCTCCAATTCCGTGCACTCATTTTTGCTAATAATCTCTTATGTGGAACCTTCTCAAATGCCTTCTGGAAGTCCATACAGACAACATCCATAGACACTTCCCTATCCCCTAACCCTCCCACCCTTCTTAAATAATGGAGTGATATTTGCAATTTTCAAATCTGGAGAGCTTTGGAAAATTATGATGAATGCACCTGCAATTTCCTCACCTATTTCTTTTAATGCTCTGGGGTGAAAACCATCAGGTCCTGGAGATTTATCTATCTTAACTCCCATTATTTTCGGCATTACCATATTTTTACTTAAATTAAATTCACTAAGTTCTTCCCCATGACTTATGTTTAGGTTCCCTTATACCACTAATATTTTGCCCTCTTTCTCCACTGAAAATGGATACAAAGTACTTGTCTAACAAGTCAGTTATTTCCTTATTGTCGATTACAGTCAGTCTCATCTGCACCTGTCTTTAATGGGTCCGTATTTCCACTTTACCACTCTCCTTTTCTTAATATATTTATAAAAACTTTTGCTGGTACAATGGTAGCTTTATGAAATAAGTTGGAAGCTAAGAAGGAAATTGTCACAGGACCAGATTTCTGGTACCAAATTCTGAGAACAGCAATTACTCCACCCTGAGTTCATGTGAAATGATTAGGTCTGGAATAATAAGAGTATCATTTCAGAAATGCTTTCTCCTTCTGAAATTATTACATTCAGTGCTACGAATGATTGCAATTAGTTCACATAAACACAATCATTATCAAACAGAGTTTGGTAGATATTTGGCTGCAGCATTATGATTATCATTAACACAACCATCAACAGCTCCTTTCAAATGCCTAATAGTTAAAGCACCATAATATGAATATGTTTAGTAGCTACAATATTCACAAGCAAAGGGCTGCTAGCTTCAATTCCTGCTTCAAATTAAATATTTAAATTTAACTATCTCCAGTGGGTGAGTTTCTCCAGTTCTTACTTAAGATCTTTATATGAGATTTGAAGAACAACGTAAGGCTTAGGGGAATACCACTTACATTGCTTTCATCGATTGTTTCAAGCCATTTAACCTAGTGCCTCATGATGAAGCTGGAAGTTATTAGACTACAAGACCAAATCTGGATGTGTACTGCTGCTCTAAGTTCTGTGTTAGGGTAGACAAGAGACTAACTGAATCTATTTTACATAGAATTTACAGCACAGAAACAGGCCATCTGGCCCAACCAGTCTATGTTTATGCTCCACACGAGCCTCCTCCTACTCTATTTACTTCATCTCACCCTATTAACATATACGTCTATTCCTTTCTCCCTCATGTAGTTATCCAGCTTCACCTCAACCATTCCATGTGGTAGCGAGTTCCACATTCTCACCATTCTCTGAATAAAGAAGTTTCTCTTGAGAGAAGATTGGACCAATCTGTCCACTGTTGCCTCTTGTATTCACTGTCTTGATCAATGATGTGATGGATGACATCATATGCAATGGCATCTCAGTGTCTATTCTCAACATATTGCAGCACTGCTTTTAGCAGCTGATGTTGGGTTGCTGGCAGAATCACCCAGGGATCTAGTGTACTCTACTCACCACTTCTAACAATGGAGTAATTGATGGGATATGGTGCTGGTACCCGCAAGCTTAAAGAAAGAACTTGCATTTATATAGTGCCTTTCCTCAGGATGTCCTAAAGTGCTTTACAGCCAATGCCGTACATTTGAAGTGTAGTCACTGTTGTAATGTAGGGAAACACAGGCAGCCAGATCCCACAAGCAGCAATGACATAAATAATCAGATAATGGTTTAATGATGTTGATTAAAGGATAAATGTTGGCCAGGTGATCGGGCAAACTCCATACTCTTCTTCAAATAGTGCATGGGATCCTTTACAAGAGGGCAGACAGGACCTCGGTTTAATGTCCCATCTGACAAACCCGACAGTGCAGCACTCACTGACACTTACAAAGGTACACTGAAGATATTGATTGGAAAACACAAAGGCAACAGTCCAAATTGTTGATTCATTTTGGTACCTGGGGGACCTAATGATTGCCAACTTCAGTCTGGACAGCCCTCCAAGATTGTGCTGAGAAGGAGCAAAGGGTGCTTTGGTCTTTCTTTAGTGGCAGGAAAATCCTATTACAGATTAAGCTTGTGCAGTCAATGGGATACGTGTTGAACAGTTCACCTGCTTAGTTCGGAATTTTTGAGCATGCATTGGAAGGACTTTCTCCACACAATATGTAATATTCCAGAGAAAGCTTTGAGGTGGATTTGTGGCAAAAAGGGGAAACAGCTGCAGGGAGGAAGGACTCCTGCTGAAACTGACCTGTCATCATGTACCCTTGATGAAGTAGAGGGGAGATAGCCTCATCATAGACACACCTCTTAGTTAAAGCCCCTCAAATGAAGATCTCAATTAAGCAGCTGATGATGACTAAACCAAGTATGCAGCATTGGATTTGGATATGTAGAACATTGAGGTGGATTACAAGATGCAAGCTGCCCTATGTAGGTCATTCAACCACACTTAAAGGAGATGCCCGTTGTATAGCTGATGTAGAAATTCTCAGACTTGGAATATCAGCTGCTGGTCCTATCATGATTAGGTTGCAATAAGGCAAGTAGCTGCTGCTGAAGCTCAACACCTTCAACTGATGCAATCATCGCTCAATGTTATATGATGTATGCTTTTGCTGTAATCAGATGGTAGCAACACACTCATACATCTATAGGGTGAGTTGTGCTGCTCATCATGCCACTCGTGAAAAGCCTTTGGTCTATGCTGTCCACCAAGAAAAGACTAAAATCCATACTCATGTTGTTTGACAACTAGTGACTATTCTCCTTGGAGAGAAGAGTTAAGCAGGGTTTCTTTGGGGTCTAGGTAAGTCCAAGATGACATGTTTGACAATAGAAACTTAAAACCGTTAACCCTCCACGGTAGACTTGGTAATCGGATACATGAACTGGTTTGCAGTATTCCAGGGCATTATAAGTAATTGACCAGCCAGCCTGGCTCACTACTGGATCCTGAAGGGGTAGAATTGTCATTTGGGGCTAGGATTCTTCCCATTTGGCTCCAAATAACCCTCCAAGCCAACACCCCTATGGGTAAGGTGGTCCTTGCTGGACCAGCAACGGGAAGCTTACCAGTGCTCTGTGCTGATCAGCTGCGCAGTGTTAGCTGATTAACCTCAAGCTGTAGCCTTGCATACACTTAGAGATCTGCACCTAAGCTAAGTGAGATGTGTCCATCCTACATTACAACAGTGACTACACTTCAAAAGTACTTCATTGGCTGTAAAGCACTTTGGGGTGTCCTGAGGTCGTGAAAGGCACTATATAAATGCAAGTCTTTTTCTTTTTACGGGGAGAGTGTGTGCACTCCATATTGGGCAAACAGAAACTTTACAGGCATCGATTTCCAAGTAGCTTGGTTTGGAGACTGAACCATGAGGATAGGTTTCTACATCCGTGAGACCCCAGGCTGACCAAACAAAAATGACCTGTGACACTAGACACACATTTTGGTATTAATTGCTTTATGTTGGGGGTCAGAAATGACCAGCAGAACCAGATCCTGCATTGCAGAATCCTTATGCAGCTGATTGAAATTGGCGTTTTCCATTGGCTAACATACAAATTAAGGCTTGTGTGTGTGTGTGGACTAAAATTGGATCCTAGAAGTGTACAATCCATTAGCTGGTCATGGAACTACACTGACGTAGCTGTACAGAAGTTAGCTGCTTAGACTGCCCCGTCCTTCCAGGTGATAGTGATGAAAATGCAGCAACGGAAATTCAAAAGTCAAAAAAATGTAAAATTACACAATTAGAAAGTGTCAAGTTATCCGTGAAAAAATCTCAGGTCAATAAAGACACTATTATAGATAGCATTAGACATTATTTCAAATTTATTATTTTTTTACAAAAAAGTTCTCATACAATTTTTGACAATAGTACTGTACGTACTGGGTGGATGAGAAAATAAAAAAGGGACATTTACCCGCCAACACTGCTACCGGCAGCACCACTAACTTTGACAGCTGCTTTTGGAAGACTTGAAAACCCATTTGAAGAGTTGGGGGGAGAAATTCGGTACCTAGGCGGCTCCCGTTAGCACCTCCGGGGGGCTCTAATGGGGCGCTACCGGCTTTGCGACCGGGTGCGGCAATAGTACCGATGCCCGCGAAATTGACGTGGAAGTTTGTGGCGGCGGTGGTAACCACTAGCACTATGATCTCCTGCGCCCGGAGATCGTGACGTTATTGCCGTGCGCATCGCCCTGGTCCCGAACTTTGGTTCCGCTCCCCCCCCCCTCCCCCGCATCGCCGGGCGACAACAGCGACAGCTGCAGGAGGCGTTGTTCGGGAGGCCAGGAGCTTCGGAGGCGCAAATAAAAGGGGATGTTGGCGCAGGCAGGACATTGCAATTGATTTTTTCCAATTCCTCCTGGGATGCGATCGATCAGCCCGGCACTCTGCTGGAGTGCATGGGGCTGATCGGGCCAGCTGACTGGTCCCAATACAGAGCCTGCAGCGATGGTCCTTCCCTTTAAGGGAGGGAAGGAACCTCGGATCGCGGCAGCGCTGCACGGGACATTATGCAGCGCTGCACCACTACCGCCCCGCCTGCGGCCTTTAACGCTGCAGGAAGGAAGTGGAGCGCAAACACTGAATTTTGCAAAAGTTGGGAATCATTAGCACCTGGCGCGAAGTTTCCCAGCTTTCAAAAGTTAGCGCCCCAAATGGGCGATACTGAATTTCTCCCCCTTGGTTTTGATTACCACCTCTAAAGAAGCAATGTTGCAGCAACAATATTAAATGCTGTCTAGAGAACAACTGGCATTTTTCTGGACACGTCAGCTGATTGCTAAGCCCACAACATGGTTTTCCCATTGCTTGCCTATACCAGCCCCTCCCCCCCCACCTCTTTTTCTTCACCCATTAGGAAAAGTCCAAAAATTAGAAATGAAGTCACAAATTATGACATTCAAACTGTGCATGTAGTTCTTTCTGAAGTAATTCTGTAATATTAACACAACATGGAATGTTGTTCTGACCTTTAAACAACTGCTTGACATTGTGGACAAACTCGATAGGGTAAATACCGAATTTCTTGGTTTAACACAAATTTTAATTTAAGGCCACATTTTGTGCAGTGTCAATTTTTCCATATACTATAGCATCACTTAGTGCAATGTAATTCATTATATACAAAATAATTCTGTAATTTCAAATCCTGCTTAAGATAACCTTTTTGAACAAGAATATTGAGCCAACTTTTATTTAAGATAAAACTTTCTGTCCTCCTTTCTACATCAGTCTTTTAAAAAAATTCAAATCACTTTTAAACAGGGAGTTTGTTAGGTGCATATTAACTACAAACTGGCCAAGACACTTGTGTATATAGAGGGTGACTCTTTTCTTCTGGTGGAAAATATAACCTTTTTTCTGATTCCTTTTGGTTTACCGTGTTCATTCTATATGGTTAAATGAATTTGCAAATAGTTCCCCCTTCCCTTTTTACTCAATGAGGTCTCGTCTTGCATTGTATTGAGGTTTGTAGCTGTACAGTTTAACACCCCTACTCACCTAAAACTGAATAAAATAGCATGTGCTGACTATACATTTGCTAGTTTAGGACTGACGATATTAAACTTGATTTGCAGCCATGTGAGTTTCCATTCACACAGTACCTGCCTTACGGTAGGACAATGGTGCAAAACACTTTTTAGATATAAAGTGCACCAGCTGCAGTGTAATCAGAACAGTCTTCCCCTCCAAATACATGATTTATTTTTGAAAATCAGATCAAGATTAAATCCCTCCCCGGTGATAGTGAAATGGTTCTACGACACTGATGCAAGCTAAACAGAATCAAGTGAAAAAGATTGTAAATACATAAAGGAAACAAGATAAACAAAATCCACAGCAAATTTTGATAAATAGGGAGAACAAAACATGATGTACAGCGATTGGCAAGAACTAGTCCTGTTAGAATTAGTTAGGATAGCAATGTCTGCACTTGCTGTGGAGATCTTTGCAGGATTGTTGCTGGTTCCTTGTACTCATTGGTTGGGTTCATAACTGCAGTGTAGATGTTGCTGTAGGCACCACACACCAGCTCTGTGGATCGCTTGAAAATCTTCTCCCTGCAAATACAAACAGAAATGGTCAAAAAATGGAAATCTCACAATTGAGTATGAACAGAGTTCATGTACAACTGTGCCAGCAGCTCTGTAGCATTCTAATAGCTTTGTTTTTGGAGGGTTGGTTTTTTACTAAACTAGGCAAAGTATAGGTCACAGGCAGCATCTGAATGTTCCGAGCCCCACCCAAAACTTTTCCCTGTTTTTCTCTTTCAGATTCTGGTTAACCTGCTGTGCATTTCCAGCATGTTCTGTTTTTATGTCAGATTTGCAGCATTGATTTTTTAGCCTTATCTATATTATAACAGTATATGGAATCTGTTTTTCCACTTGGGTTAAATATTTGCATTCTTCACAAAAAGGTTTAAAATCATCAGCAGGAGTAATAATGCATTTTTAAAGTGTTGCTGTGAATCTTACTTATATACTCACTTTAGTGTTCCACTCAAAATGAAATTCAGTTGTGGCATTAATAGACTATCTGGTGAGGACAGATAGCGATCAAATTGGACCTACAAAACACATACATCCAATTCAATTAGACACAGATATTCAAAAGTTCACACTAATGATTTTTACAACGTTAAACTACAGAAGTTTTACAATAACTGAAGGAAAGGGTTGATGTTTCTTCATTTAGCTAGATTGGTGGAAATTAAATTATTCACATCAGTACTGATTTCAATACATTAGAAGTAGCCTGTGAGAAAAATAAATCCATGTAAAGGAGCATTTTGTGTGTTGGTAATTTTGTTGTGCCGGCACAGGCACGATGGGCTGAATGGCCTCCTTCTGTGCTGTATCATTCTATGATTCTATGAACCAGAGTGAGGGATATCAGTAGTAGGAAATTAACACTTTTCCAGTTTAAGCCATTCAATGCCAATATCAGACTTCTCCAGCTCAGGTACAGCCCACATCCTAGATGTAGTGTAAAGCTCCTCTACATTGTCCTAACTGTAGCCTAACCACAAACTCAGAAGAGTAGCCTTTTACTGCACCAGTGTAAATACTGTAATTTCCTACAGTAGCTATTGTTACGGCCTCGGTTTGAGATTCGTATAGTCGGAAATTGTGGCGAGTATTCTGCTGTGGGGTCGAGAATGTTCAAAATTATTTCACTCGGGACTTTAAAGCCAGCAGAGAGAGATAGATGACTTTAATCCAACAGTCTCCTCAGTGCAACTAGTTGGTGAGACAGTTGGGACATTCCTGACAATTTTTTCAACAGTTTCTAAGTCCTCCAAATCTCTGGAAGGCTCACAAATTCTCCCACAAGTCTCCCAGCCATACCTCCCTGATAATGATCCTACGGCCCATCATCTTTTGGTTGCTGCAATCACCAGCTCACTGCTTGTTGTTCAGATTAATCAGTGATGCTGGTGGGTTTATTAGCATATTTTTGACATTTAAATCGAAGATAACAGGGTTCACTTTTATCTTGAGTTTTTCCAATTTTATTAGCTCAATCAAGAAGAAATTAAGTACTTGAAATATTTTTTTCAATGTGACTCCTTGTTTGTTGTCTTCTACTATATCAAATGATTACAAATTGCTTACGTGCAATTTATTTTCTTTCTGGCAATCTTGTTGTAGAGTCATGCAGCAGAGATGTGGTTCTATGATGCTAATAGAATTCAAACCTTAGTATGAATTTACCTTCGTGCTGTTTGCTTTTCAGTACATTTCTGGAGGTAAAGGCGAAATTAGACTTGGGTAATGAGCACATGCTTTCAAGGTCAGCGTCAAATGTTGTATATAGGTCGATGTCCTTTTCAAAAATCCCTTGGCCGTGGTTTTGGAATGAGCTGGGCTTCTGGTATTTGCAAATTTATAACACATACGTTGTTGGATTTTAAAATCATATACATTAAGTACTTAAGCACTAAGGGGAAGTATTAGTCAGTGAAGCATTGGGCAATTCTCAACTTAAATTGTGACAAATACAATTTAAGACGAAATAAATAAGGTGGCGTCAATGCTGAAAAGGACTCCAACTCTGACCTTTATTACTTTTCAGTAGTGGAAGAGCAAGTAAATAGAAATGTGCCCGAGTTGAGTTGGGAACGAGACTTGGGGTGGTTCATGCAGGGATTGTACAACCTTATGTTGTCCTTGGCATCATTATTTCAGTGGTTCCGTCAATTACCAGACTTGCTCTGGGTTCAAATACAGGTCTCAAAAATGTAATGAGAGTGTCCGAAACCTCTGTCACCTATTCCAAAAAGCCCCTGTTGACTAATGTTAAATACGTCAAATCCTCATCAGAAAATGCCTTGGTAATACCAAACTTGGTAATAGATTACAGAGACAGCGTAACCCATTCAAAGGCTACACGTATAAAAATGTAACGCCGTTATATAAACATGTAAAAAATATTAATGACCTTATTTAACTCAGATTTCCCCTCAGTGTTTTCATGTTGACGTGCTGGAATTCCAGCAGAGACGTCAGGAAGGAAATGGCCTCATATGGCACAACACAGTTGCTGAAGCCATTTCCTCTCCACAATGACTAGACAAGTGCTTTTTGTACACTCAATGAGGTAAGGTTAGATTTCTGATAGAAGTGAGAAAAAAAACATATTTTGGACATATTAAGTGCCAATATTCCACTTTAAAAATATTAAAATTGTGTTCTCCACAGAAAGTGATCCATTAACACTGCTTTTTTGCGGTACACCAGAGTGGGAGAGATTGGGAATGGTATGTGTTACGGCAAAATTTGTTGCCATTATAAAACACAAAGGAAACACATTTTAGTCATGACACAGACCTGGCTCACAGGAGTATTCCTTTGCATTTAGTTCCTTTTTATCAGCTTTCCTGTATTTTTTGGGGGGGGGGGGGGGGGGGGGGGGGGGGGCGGGGACTGCTTTATAGCTGAACCGCTTTCAGGAAATTACAAAAAAGCTTCATTTTGGGGTGGAAAGAATTGAGCATTGGAAGTCAAAGATGCATCTGCTTCAGTTGCCACATCACATAGTAGCTTATCAAGTGAAAAGAAAGCTGGCCATTTCTGAATACATTTGGAGATGTGTTCTTATATAGTTATCACACAATGAGACTTCCAAGTACCTCACTTACCAACTGGTAAGTTAAACCATTGCACATTCACCACTGCTCTGGAACACATCCTTGCATGATATTATAAGACAGGTGCTGTGCCAAAATCCCAGTTTATTCTCTGTAATCCACATCTGTCTGAAAGTATTCAAAACTAAGCACAGTGCATGTACAGTTAATATAGCTGTTGATGAAAAAATGTGTGACGTGCTCTTTATTCAGTGTGTGTCACATTGTTTCTCTGATGTTCCTGCACTGAACCTTTGGACCCACTAGAACTTCAGCCTTGGCTCAGTGGTAGCACTCTTGCCTCTTAGTCAGAAGGATGGGGCTGAAAAGCCCACACCAAACACCTAATTTAGGCTGACACTTCAGTGCAGTACTGAGGGAGTGCTGCACTGTCGGAGGTGCCTTCTTTCAGATGAGACATTAAATCGCTCAGGTGGACATAAAAGATCCCATGGCATTATTCAAAGAGCAGGGTAGTTCTGGCCAATATTTACCCCTCAACCAACATCACTAAAGCAGATTATCTGCAGATTATCCCATTGCTGTTTGTGGGACCTTGCTGTACGCATATTGGCTGCCGCATTTCTCTACATTACAACAATGATTATACTTCATTGTACTTAATTGGCTGTAAAGCATTTTGGCATGGGGGTGTGAAAGGTGTTATATAAAGGCAAGTTCTTTATTTATTTCAGGCTGTTTTACCTGCAGTGTAGTAATCTATTCTGAAAATTCCATAAAAATGTTTATCATTAAAAAAAGTGTAGGGCTTGCAATTGTGTCAATACTTAAAAAAAATGGCTTCAATAAACTTGTACTTATAATATATAAAAGAATATAAGCATTCAAACTATTAAAATCCAAAACTGAGAAATAAATGATCAATAATATTTACTTCTTTGAGGTATTATTTTGCCTATTCTACTTGGTGACTTGAAACATAACCTAAATTAAATGGACTTTTGCAATGTTCTGAAATTTCAACAAGGAATCAGAGTAGCAGCCTTGCGTAATAAAGTATAAATGCTATGGTTGTTTCCTGCCATCCAGGATCATGCAAATTAACTTAGTTTCAATCAATTTTAGTCTAAAAATATATTTTTTAACATTTCCACAAAAATAGTGTTGCTGTGCTGTGTTGCTGGAGAAAAGGTGAAGGAGGAGGGTGACTGTGAAGGGCAACATGTTCAGGATTGAATTGTGGTTGAATATTCTGGAGTTTCACTTATTTACCTTTGGGAGTTGAGGGAAATTCTGCAGAACTTTTGCATGGAAAATTAAAGTGGGGGGGGGGGCGCGAAAGAGAGAAGAATCATGAAGGTGTAGATTGTACATTGTTTGTTGAAGGAAAAGGCTCGATGAGCTGAACAATCTTTTCTTGTTCCATGCATTCTTATGCGATATTCTTATTAGATGTGTCAACAATACTTTATCAAAGTGTGGAATGTTGTGTAGTACGCCAATCCTTAGCAAGCAATCTTCAAGGGAATAAAATTGCTTTAACTACACAACACAAAGAGGTGTACTTCAGCTAACGGAGGGTCAAAATGGATAGAAGTACCTGAATTGGGACAAAATATAGTTGCCTTGCAAAATACGATGTAAATATAGCTCTGTGATGAATATATGTTGTAGAATTTTGCTCTATTTTATTGTTCATCAATATTTACAAATGATTTTTTTAATTTCACACTTACCGTGGCAGCTTTCAGTGACCCTCCATCCATGTTAGGAAGATTGGATAAAGGACCCTAACACATAGAACAAAAAGAGGGTTTAGAAATGCAACATGCATGGCATGAATCCGACTGGTCAACTACGTACACAAGTATTTACCTGCTCTGGTTTGTGTTGTTGTACACTGTTGTAAATGTAACTTAATCCTGCCCTGGTTAATACAAACGAGGCCTGTTCATTTATTAAAGTATCTAAGTGGGCTTCAATCTGCAGAAAGAAATGAAGAACATGTTAAAAATGAGCTTACAAGAACCTGAATCTCTTCCACATAGTATTAAGAATAGAGTTTATAGATTGTTAAGACATGATCTAACTTGCATTCCATGATCATATCAGTTCAATACTTTCCTAACCAAGTTATGGGATCAGTCCATGCATGCCCCCAAACAGCTCCATTCAACAGCCCAGTGAATGTTTTGGAGCTGAACTATGAAAAAAGCTAGTACCACTCGTGTTCACAGCAATTCCCAGGTGACTTTTGTGCTAACCTACCACTCCAGGATGCTCACAGGCTGCATTTGTAACGTAAATCATCAGGATGAGTCAGGTGAGAGTACAGACCCAACACACTGGGTCTCCATTTGAGAAGAAATTAATTAAAATAAGAATCTACCAATTAGGAGCTATCTTACCCATGTATTTATAATAATACTCTTGGGGCAAGTACAATTCTAGGCTTTCCTTCTTCTTTAACACAATGCGTAAAAGAGAAAATGTGTGGATGCTATTTCTGGCTGGCTACCGAAACTGATTAGTTAACTAGAAGTGCTCAAACATCTGGGCTTAATTAGGGCAAGGCAAAAATAATACAGAGCTGCAATGCTTTGGAAGAACAAACCTTGGGATTATGAGAAGGATACTAGTGAAGATCAGGTAAAAAAAAAAATCAAAGAAAAGAAAATTGCAAATAATTAAGATATGTGGAAATGTACATCCCTATGCAGAATAAAGGTACAGCTGAGACCAGGGGTGCAGCTGAATGAGTAAATCGTTAACAATACAAAACTAGTCAGTTGAGGATAACTAAAATAAGCACAGTAATTTTCTCTGTAAATACACACATGAGCAGAGAGGAGAGGAAAGGGGCCCACAAAAATAATCTTGGCCACGCTGGGACCCTCACCCTTCACAATCCGCCCCCCTCCCCACCCCAAATTACCTTCCTGAAGGCTGCCCCGGCCCAATGCCGAGGCCTGTTTGGTGCCTCCACAGCTCGCCTGCCAAAGTTAAATGAGGCCGAGGCCTCAAAAATCACGGGTGCCTCTTCGACACTGAACGGGAGATCGACCAGCTGTGTGTCCAAAGTCAAAATCGACCCCAGTGTTAGTTTAGAGGTCATGAGGAACCCAGCATGGTTTTGGAAGCAGTAAGACAGGTTTCAAAAATCTGAAACTTTTATATGATTTCCAGAAGGTACTTGGAAAAAGTTGCACATCAGAGACTTTTAAAGAAGGTAAATCATGTGTAATCTTTGGTGAAGTGGATAACTCAACTGAAAAGTGAACAGAAAGCAGGAAGTGATGATCAGTGGGGAAAAACAGTCTCAAAGAAGTCACCAGTGGGACTGCGTAGGGTCTTCTGGCATTTAGATGAAAAAAATATGAATCATGGAAATCTGAAATAAAAGCAGAAAATGCTTGAAATGGCAATCAATATGCACCAAAGAAAGAAAGAATAGTTGATGCTTGAAGCTTTGGATGTGATGTTCTGCAGGCCTATTACATTGTTGGTTGCAACTTTAAATGCAATTCTTTAACTAATATAGGATTAGCCTGAAAAGACAAATCCAGCAGAACTAAAATCCCCTCTAATTACAGTTACTTTTCACTTGTGAGTACTGACAGACGTACCTGAAACTGAAGCATCTCAAGTCGCTTATCAGTAAATTCAAAGAGAGCCAAAGTTGTCTTCATCATATATAGAGAGTTTACCATGTAGGTTGCCATGTCAGCAGTGTCAAGGTTACTGGCAGATACAGTGCACAACTGTAATAATGGGTCCATTATACAAGAAAGCACCTGATGGTAGAAAGTAAAATACTTCACGTGTTTGTTTAGATAAACAACCTACCTGAGTTCTTATTACAAAATCATCAAAGTTAAAGCTTAAAGTTCATCAAGTACTGTTCTAAGCCTTCACAAAGTGTTCAGAGTCGACTTCTCACCATCACCATCCCTGTCCTCTTGGAATGCACCTATGTCTCTTGAACCTATTTGTAACCATTCACTTGGTTTTTTTTAAATCTCACACTGCAGGCAACACCCACTCCATTACAGTTTTCGGACTGTAATTCCCATCTTGAGTTTTTAATCTTAACCAGAGTAGCTGTGGGAGGCACTGAGTGGAGACTGACTGCTTCCCAATGGAAGTGGAAGGAATCACTGTAAGTGAGAGAAGCAGAATAATTGTGACTCACTTTCATATACTGTCAAACAAGTAGTTAGACATTGGTGGAGGCCTGGGAGCAGGTCACCTGCCTTACCCTTGAAATTACTGGTGGCCCAGGGAAATAAAAAACGTGGGAAACTTTTTAAAATAATTCAACAAATAGTAGATTTTAAAATTGCCCGTCTGCTAAGTGGCATTTCAACTCACTGGCTTTCACATTTCACTTTGCAACTTTGAACTCAGTTCATCCTTTCAAATTTGGAAACAGAGAATAGAACACAAACTTTGAGGTCTTAAAGGATCAGGAAATGGCAGACATAAGCAGTAAAAATAAAACTGCTGAACTAGAGAGAAAGAAATTGAAATTAAAGATAATATAGTACTTGATTATTAACATTTTTTTTTATATAAAAGGGGTATACTGCAAACTGCAGCATCAGCCAGTTTGCAATGAGATGAGAACTTGAGATTTAGAGTGGGAATGATAAGGCTTGTTATCTTCATGGGCTCCTTGAGTGCGAACCCACTCAACATTGTTAAGCTGCAGATACTAACAAACCTTGGTGTTCCGATTTAGGATGTATTCACGAATTAGGCTAAGAATAGCCCTTTTAAGACTTCCATGAAATTCAACAAAGATCAAACCAAGAGTGAAAAATGAGTGAAAACAAGAGTTAGTTGGGCTGCTTGGGCCACAATTCATAATTTGGACATCCCTGCATTAGAGAGGTGAAAATCCCTTTAAAAAGTAAGTTTTTGACGTTTATAGAAGAGAGAGAGCTGAATATGATGAAAGGGCTTCAATATATTCAAAACCAAGTTCTTGGCAATACAGGTGCAGCACCTCCCCAGACCACAAATATCACTGGGATACAAACAAGCGCAAAAAAATGGAAACACTTGTGGAATTTCAGGGCCTATGACCGAAGGAGTTAAATTTTTGACTAAGTTTCAATTTACCTGGACAAAATCTGCTTGCCGTGCATCCAGTGGCACAACTGAGGAGTCGTGTGAGGAAAGAACTTCACGTAAGAGGGACAAAGTGTGATTCAGGGCAGTGGTAGGTCCTAGGTCAGGTGGGGGGAGTTCAACCTGAATGAATTGAAATTGAGGCATTAGTTTCTTCCTTAATGGTCACTATAACAACAACAACTTGCACTTATATAGCACCTGTAACGTAGTAAACTGTCCCAGGAGCTTCACAGGAGTGTTATCAAACAAAATTTGGCATTGAGCCGAATAAGGACAATATTAGGACAGGTGACCAAAAGCTTGGCCAAAGAGGTAGGTTTTAAGGAGCGTCTTAAAGGAGGAGAGAGAGGTAGAGAGGTTTAGGGAGAGAATTCCAGAGCTTAGGGCATGGGCAGCTGAAGACATGGCTGCTAATCTGCTAATGGTGGAGCGATGAATACTGGGGATGCGCAAGAGGCCAGAATTGGAGGAGTGCAGAGATCTCGGAGGGTTGTAGGAGGTTACAGAGATAGGGAGGGCAAGGCCATGGAGGGATTCGAAAACAAGCATCAGAATTTTAAAATTGAGGCATTGCCGAACCGGGAGCCAATGTAGGTCAGCGAGCACAGGGGTGGTGGGTGATCGGGACTGGGAATTGGTGCGAGTTAGGATACGGGCAGCAGAGTTTTGGATTAGCTCAAGTTTACAAGGTGGGTGGCTGGCCAGGAGAGTCTAGAAGTAACAAAGGCATGAATGAGGGTTTCAGCAGCAGATGAGCTGAGGCAGGGGTGGAGACGGGTGATGTTACGGAGGTGGAAGCAGGCGGTCTTGGCATGGTAAAGAAACAAATCTTGTTGAGTGAAATTGCTAAACAAGGCAATTGCAATTGCTCTTACCCTTCACATGTGTACGTGCTAGAACCTCTTAAAACTTTACTTGTTTGAGTAAACAAAGATGCTTCTAATCCCAATGAATGTTTGCATTTACATACAGTAATTAAGAAATTATTTTCTCAGTTAGCACTTTACAATTTTACAGAATCTAGCTAATTAGCTAGAGCCAATGACTGGATAATACGAATAACTCTGTGGAATACAGAAAGAAGGATAGCAGCCCGTGCTGGGTCAAAAGTTTATGGGCACGTTATACATTATTACTATTAGTGAAAGGTGTGGTCAAGAATGTGACATTAATACTTTGTAATGTGTTCATTTAAGAGTTTAAAAAAAAACGAATGAAAAATAGATATTATCCAAAAAGCATTTCAGACCTTTTTGAAAATCATGATTGAGTATATTACATGTAAAGTTAAGATTAGAGCTACATTGTCTAAACTATCCAGCTGCTCCATTTACAAAAATGTGTATTTTGGCAAGAGCACTAAAAAGAATGCAAGAAACAGAACATATTCCAAAGCCGCACACAGCTAGTTATTTTCTTTTGCCATCAGTTGATTTATTCTGGAAGAGGATCTACTGAAGGTTACCGCAAAGATTGATGTTACTTCTACAATTCACCTTATCCATTAATTTACTGGCATGAAGACCCAGGCTATTGAAGAACATTTTCTTGCTTAGGACATGCATTTCTTCAATTGTGGTCAGCAGTGTAGCTGCACAGTTTCCTACAATTCCACTGTTGAAAGGAAAAAAAGTAATCAGGATTGCAAGTTTTGGTTGAATATTATTACCAATGAATTAGTGGGTAAATGCACCGTGATGTGGTACCATACAAACATGGAAGATTACTGGTCTGTGCTGAGACAACTCATCTCGGGCAGGGTGGCAGTAGGAGCCCTACAACTGGCACCTCAGCCACTCCTGATCACTTCCCTGCAATTATTGTGATGCCATTATGGGTTGAATAGCCCGCACACATTGTCTAGGCGCACACAAAGAATAACTACGTTAGCCCTAATAGCTCAGAAGGTTACGTCTGCAAGCCATAGAGGCCTGAAAAGTCCCAGGTTTAATCCATGTCTCTGCTGAGTTAGCTGGGATGGTGTTAGGGACATCACAATTGGCCTCGGTGCCTCAGGCTTGGACAGGGAAAACTGGCTCAGGTTACCACTCCAGATCACTATCCACCAATCTCTACTGGCAGTGTGTGTGTGTGGATATTAGGTGAGGACATGGTCAGGTTCTGCTAGGATGCCCCGATAGTTGAATCAGTTGCCGACACTCACCGTCCAGATTTAGGAACTAACACCTCGAAGACAGAAATAGAGAAGCAAGGAGAGAAAATTGATGGAGGAAAAAAAAATACCTTGCCTAAGGTATCAGGGGACCGCCAACCAGCAATCCCAGCTGTAAGGGTGCATGTGCAAATGCCAAAGGTAGGAGTGGGCACTGTAGACTAACCCGAGTCAGCACGTTTGGCAAAGGAGGGGAGAAAAGGGGAAAGAAACATTTTCTTTCTGCATAATAGTAGCAGAAAATGTTTATGGGAACAAAACATACTTTGACTACTGTACTTATTTCACAGATTTGCAGTCAGTTTGACTGCTTTAAAAACCGGTTTTGAATCACAAACTTGTGCACCTAAGGTGTCAACAAAATATCGATGTATTAGTAACTAAATAAGATGTCTTGTTTTCTTGCTTACCTGATAGTGTGGTGATAAAATTTGAGAAGATTGGAGAGTTTATATAATAGAACTGCACCTGGCTCTGCTACTATAACCTGTTCAATACGGACCTAAAACAGCACCAGACAGAACACACTGAATTAATATTACATCAGGTTTCTGTAACTAGCTTAATGAAACAGTAACTCTAATCAAGGGTTGTGGAATGATCCCCATACATTGTATGTTAATGACTTTTTTCCCTTAAATGCATAGATATGAATAAGCAAAACATTAGAGGGATATGCGGGACTCAATGAATTTGTCATCTTATATGTTTCAATACAAAATAATGATAGCAGAACTGAAATGCTTATATCTAACTGAGCATGCACATATTTAATTCAAAGCACTGAGACAAAATCCAGGAAATGAATGCTGTTACAGTGTTACACTATGCTACCAAGGAACAAGCTATGCTCATGAAGAGAAGCTGATGGAGGCAATGTAATGTCTGTATTGTGATAGGTACAAGTAAAGCCAAGATAGTGCAGTGCCTCAGAAGTGGATTGCAGATAAGAGACATTAGAGGAGGATGGAATGGGCAACAGTGTTGAAGGTGGTGGAGAGAAATAGGAGAGACAGAGAACCATGATTATAATTATTTGTGACTTTCACCCGTGTGGTCTCAGTGCCGTGGGCAAAACTGATGCCAGTTTAGAGCGTCTTAAACAAAGAGTGCTGGGCAAGATAGGAATGTAGGCAACGACATTTTCTAGGACTTTGCCATGAAAGAAGGTTGGAGATAGGATGAAAACTGGATAAGAACGGAGGTTTGAGAGAAAAGGAGTGGTTAAAGGTGGTCATGAACGAGGTAGGGACAGCATTGAAGCATAGGGACAGGCTGACAAGTGTATAATACACTCGGGTATAATACAGTTTAGATGCACTGCCTCATGCCTAATAGCTAAACTGAGAAAAATTACCCCACACTGCACTGGTGTGATTTTTCTGCTTTTCACATTAGTCATCTCTGCGGTCTTAGAATGTAAGTGGTAAATTAGTGCTCATATACCCACCAAGATCAAGATTAGCCTCTTAGAGCCATCACAGAGAAGAGACTTTCAGCTAAAGGCCATTGTTCTAACCTACTGTGCCACTCATCCCTCAGATATTCAGTGCCACAGCTTCATTTGTTTTAAAGCAGTTAACCCTCATCGCCACTGAGGTACCTTTTTTTTCAGGAAAGAATGACTGCTATGAAATTCACATTGTTGCCCCTGTCAGATTATCTTTACAACAAATCAGTAAACAAAAAAAAAAATGCAAAGCAGTGTCTATTTTCAACAAATTCTAATTAATTTTCAATGATCTAATTCAAATCAATCAATACATTTCATTCTAGTTAATTAAAATATTTTGATTTTCATTAAGGAGTTGCAGCTATGATGCACTGCAATTTTGGACAGATAGCTCCCACATTTACTGCCTTGCACAAATATGCTGAGGGTTCTAATTGATCAGCAAAACTAAGACAAACCAGATGTGCAGTCAGCAGATGCAAAAACAATACTTTTAAACCATCGCGTTAAAAAGAGGAGGGGAAAAAGCAACAAAACTGAACACAACTATTTTTAGCACTGCCAACAACTTACAATTCTCAAAGGGATCCCAACACAATGTCTAAGTGAGAGTCTTTATGTGCACTGAAAAGGCGCTTAGCAGTACCTCAAGATTCCTTTTTTGGCGCTGCATCAGGATTCCCTTTGAGAATTGACAGTGTTGGCACTGCTGCATCGTAAACAAGTTCCACTAATGTGATTCCCCTCATTGTTCTTCTTTTCTCTTCTTTGTGTTACGCACCATTCCCTTGTTAAGAGAGAGGGCATATTACCTGCTCTCATTCCTTTGCTATTAAGCTAGGACGTACGGGAAAAAAGGCTAAATGGACTCGCCCTCTGATTTTGCCTCCCCAGCAGCCCAGCTGAGATCAGGAACTTGTGTGCAGAATCGCGCAGCAAACTTGTGTCAATCGCTCCTTAGCGCAGTACATTTTTGCATCAATGTACTATGCCATCAAATTGCTTTATATAAATGGGTGTTTTATGTTCCTATTAGTATAGGTTACTTCGTTTTCTAAAAATCTAACCTTTCTTGGGGAGGGAGATGAAAACCTACTAATTTTACTCAAAACCACCAGTCATGAAATAGCACTAATAGTATCTACATTGCATCAATGTCGCAACTGAGAATAACACAGACATGAGTAGTGGTGAAGGACAGGGGGAACTAAGCAAACCATTCAAAAAACTGAATCTGTTGCAAAGCTATCACTTAAAGGTGAATAAGCTACCTTTTCTTGTGATTAAAAACTTCAGTGTCTGTAACAACTATTTAAAACCCAATGCTGTTGAGCAGCATTACACACAATGATATAAAGAATTCACTGTTCTATATGATCTATTTTTATGTACTGTTTTCCTCTAAATTTTCTTTACACATAAGATACTGTGAATGATTGGATCAGCAATGCCTAGCCTATCATAATGTGTACAAACTATTCCCTAAAACTAGTTAGTTTTGCTCAATGATTGGTAGGTTAATATTTAAATCTGTAATTATTATATTTTATGTCATTTTTAATTTAAAAACTTACCAAAAACTGTGCAAAAATGTGCTTACTAGTGACCAGCATAAGCCCAATTTAAACAAAAAAAACCAAATTATCTAAAATTGAGAGTCAGTCCATTAGGAAAGTAAACCACATTCATAACAATTTAGCCCTTTGCATATCCCCTTCATGAAAAAGATTTTTTCCCCTTTATTGGTCTTCTGACACACCCTCATTGGCCGAGGGCAGCCAGGCAACTTTCTCCCAGACGTCTTAATTTCAGCTCTACTTTGAACTAGGACAACAAGCAATGCAGCATGACTGACTTTCCTCCTCACTTTGTGGGGAAGCACTTCATTTCTATCCAAGACCTCTCAGATGACATGGCTAAGATGAGGAACTTCGAGCATGAACTTGTGTAACAGTGTCTGGTATAACAATATGTTTAGATATTTTTCCACTAATCCTCAAGTTTTGTTTTAGCACTCCAGTTCATGGAAGAAAACACACTTAAAATAAATACAAGATGTGGATTGAAAACTACAAGGATAAATATTTGCTTTTTCATCATCTTTTTCTTGCCAAGTTTCCTCCTTCCCCTCCTGAAGGTGTTTTAGTACGGTATGATCTCACAACCGAATGGTACCTCACCCAAGTGTCAATTATTCATGTGTGAGCCTTGGCACACTATTCAAATGCAGTAGCATCACAGACAGCCAAATGCTGTTCTCACTCAACACACACACATTTCCAGCAGAGGCAGCCGGTTAGTGATGAGAAGCAGGAAATTTGACCAATGTTTTCTCCTTAACCCAGGAACCCTGAGGCTAACTGCAGGGACCCTAGCTCCAACCATAGACTGAGGCTCAGACCAGACATGTTCGTGACCTGCATGGCTCAGCTACTCACTGGATAAGCTCAAAGCCAGCAAGAAGCCCAATACTTTTAACAAATTTGAAGTCTGCGACTTTAGGTGGACTACATAAAATCTTCAATGCATCCTTAGCTCTAATGTATCAGATCAAATGTCTAATAAATTCAGTCTGTACCTTTAAAGGTCTGCATACTCCCTCAGTGATGTGTCCCACCACCTGCTGAATATTATCTTCCACACCTGTAATAATAAACATTCTGTCTTACTTTAAAGTACAGCTTAACCTAGCTGTAAGCAAGCCTTTGATTATAACACACTTCTTCCATGATCTCAGCAGAAACCCCATTGCTGGCAGGAGTACAGCTCACACCTCAGTAAGATGAAGCTCTGGAAAAATGAGCTACTCTGCAGTTCCTTATAAGTTTGTAATAGTGATATCTAATTTAACTCAGTATTAATATAGAAATCAGTGCTGTACTGGTCAACGTTTGACAGTAAAATCAGGTAGTACAATCTACTATAAAATTGAGATATAGAGAATAATTGAAACAAGAGATTGATAATGAGAATAATGGAAGTGAAGTGTTCGGATGATCTCATTTTGTTGCAGCAATGGTTAAAACTAACAGAATTGCTTCAAAGTGTAGGAGGTACTTTCCCCATCAGTGCTGTTACAGGAGTGTCCTGCAGGGTTTGGAAATTTGACATTTATTTTTAAACTTATTAAGAAATAATCTTTTTGGGTAGATATTGTGAAGTACTTTGAACAAAAAGTACCTATTATCTCTGCTGGACTTTGGTTTTTCTTAAAGCAGATGTGTCCAAGCTTTCTGACTTTATCAGATACTTGGATATGTACCATTGCGGGCCACACAGAACGTTTAAAGCAATTTTTCACTTGCAAAATTCCCAAGCTGCAGACAGATTTTGGTATTCTGACGTAGGATTCATCAAACAATGGAACAACTAGACTAAGATCAGCCCTTAACAAGCCTCCAGGCCCATGAAATTCAAACAGGAAAAATGATTAAGAGATATCAGCACAAACAGAACAGATTATTTGGGCTTCATGGGCCAGTTTACCCAAGCGTAGTCACTCCTACTTTACAGGAAAAATGTCTTTACACGTAGAATGACCAATGTATAGACTGCCATCTAGTGCAATAAGATTCAAGTCAGCTGCAGCATTGAAAAGGGAACTGGATCAACTCAGTTCAGGAGAAGAGAAAAATTTGAGCATAGTGTTGGAAAAAGAGCACACCAGTCAGAGCAAGTCCAGAGAAAGGTCATTCAACTCGCATTGGATGACTGAATGACCTCTTTAAATTCCGACATGCCTTATTGATTCCATAAATTTAACTGAACTAGAATCTGTATTTGCTTGTTTGGTCAATGATTCAGACCTGCACAATACTCTCTGAAATAAAGATAAGATACTGAAAATAAATGTAATTCAAAAAGAAATTTGAAACAAGATTTTATCAGTAATTGACAGAAAAAATTGGTTTTTAACATTATATTCAGGGCTCCTAGCACTCTGTGATTCTACAATGATGGAAATCGCTACAGAACTTTAATTACTCATTTTTCCACACTCGTGGTGCTGTGACTGCATCTCATTCTGTATTCTGTAATAGCTTCATAAGTGCAGTTGGCAAGCACGGTGCAGGCACAGTCAGCATCACAAGTAGTCAGCAAGTACACATAGTGGGAGTTGAACACAGAGCGAGTCCCAGACACAACTTCACCATAGATATATCATTAAAAAAAATCTAGCATTTATTCCATCTTAAAAATGTATTTTCCTCCTTCTTCTATAGGTCTATTTTGCACCATGTAATTTACCTGCTAACAGGTGGCTGGTGTGTTCCCCAGTTCCCTGCAAATACGGACAGGTATGCAAGAAATACTTAAAAAAAAATCCCCTCCAATTTTTGTTCACTTAATTTAATGGGAAAACTGCTGTTCAGCTGTTTCTGTGGAGATGAATTATATATTTTATTGAATATAACAAACACCTCACTATAAAGAACAAATCTGATGTCTGTGTAGAATTCTGTTCAGCTTGCCATGGAAATTGGCCTTGAGGTGCCACTAAATTTTAGGGACCCTGACTATACAAAAAGTTTCTGCGTAATCACAGGAGGAGGCTGCCTATTGAAAGGATTAAACAATTACCTTGCATAGTTACGAGCTTCAGCAAAGCTTCAAGATGTTCTTTCTCTGAAGCAGCTGCCTGGTGTAACCATGCCAACATGTCCCCAACATACCTGAAAGCACAAGGTTTACTCAAGTCAGGTTTAAGAAAACACTAATACCGCAAGTAAAATGTTTAGCATCCAATGGCATACCTTAAAGGATCATGAGAATGCATTTCAATTGGCCGAGGAGTTCCACCGGGCCCACCTCTGGTGAGAGCGTCTATAAAACCACGAACCACTGCGCTCCTCCTTGCTGTGCCAAACTCATCAAGTATGTAGCTAGGGCAATAAATACATGTGAAATGTGAGAAGGGAATATAAAAACGGTAGAAAGGAGAAATAAACTTGTATAGCAAGTACTCGCTGCTAAGCAGGCAGCTTATTTTCTAAAAAATTAACTTTCTAAATTATCCCATTTGGAAGGCTTCTCTGTAGAGCCACACGTTCTTCCATTTGATCTGTGGAGCAAATGTGCATAAACTTGGGGGGAGGGGGGGGCCCCCTTAGAGGAAAAACCTGCTTCCTAACACTGGTGTCTATCCAACTGACCTATTTAAATAAACACTTTTCTGCCCTTGATCTTTGACAAATGGCAATCTAAATATTTTAAATGGTAGCTTGCATTCAGTCTGTGAAAACAAACCAACCAATCACATGAACAGCAATGTTAAGAAGCAAATAGTCTCTGAGCAGGTTCCCCTAAGATTATACAAACGCGCACCACTGTCCAGAAAGGATCATTGGAATTCGCAGAAGACTTTTTCTTTCCTCCGCCAAAGATTTATATAAAGACTGTGAATAGTTATTTATCAGAAAATATACATTCTGAAATAAAGGCACCTTTTTCTGCTGCTTGTGACCTATCACACGAAGTTCCCTCACTGGAGTTCCTTATAAAGGCTCTCACTTGCTGATTTTAAGCAGCTATAGGATATGGCTTCATACCTACAAATCCACCACCCCGCCCCACCCTCCCCGGCCAATGAATTCTCAATCTCAGCCAAGCCATCAGAGGGAGATGCCGAACTCTGGCAAGATCCTCCACTCTCATCTACCACCTAGTGGCTGACTCGTAGGGTAACAATATCTACACATCCTCTTGTTTGGTGAGTTGTACAGAAAAGATAAAGATAGGAATTTTTTTTTTTTAAGTGAGGAAATATTTCAATTGAGCAACTTGAGACAGCAGGAAAGAAGTTTGAGAACTATTTGCTCTTTAACTCAAACAACAAAATCAGACAAAATCTGCACAAATATTTTTGTCGAGTCTAAATAGGTAACAGTTTGGCTCGACATTCATGTTAAATACTGGCAGTTTAAGTCAATAATAAGCTGTTATTTTTTACATGCATGCTATGGCTCCACCAGCACCAAAATAAAAACAAGACCTAAAGACTGTGGTGGACCTATAGTGCAAGTTTTCTGCTACAAGTGAAGTGCATTATTGTTATATAGTGCACTAGCAAAATCTAATATCAGCAAACCACCAAAATGGTTACAAATATGGCGAGAAAATTATTGTAAATTGTATGCAGCCCAGTGCTACCAGTTCTTTTGCACAAAATTATTTTTTCCAACAGACCTTTACAGTTACTGCTGTAAAGTTAAATTCACCAACAGTGACATTTATTTGATAGAGAAAATTTCATGATTTACATCAATTACATTCATTACAGTGGCTTTTAGTCACATCAACTAAATCAGCTTTTCTTCTAATAGCCCTAGTTTCTGATGACTACTGCACAAGAAGTTGTTAAAATTAAAAATGTTGCAAAATTTGTTAGCAAAATTGAAGCCCATGGGATTAAATGGGCAGTGGCAGTGTGGATACGATATTGGCTAAGGGACAGAAAGCAGAGAGTAGTGTTTTTCAGACTGGAGGGAAGTATACAGTGGTGTCCCCCAGGAGAAGGTATTAGGACCACTGCTCTTTTTGATATATATTAATGACCCAGACTTGGGCATCCAGGGGATAATTTCAAAGTTTACAGATGACAGGAAACTCAGAAATATAGTAAACAATGAGGAGGATAGTAGCAGACTTCAGGAGTACATAGACTGGTGAAATGGGTAGACACATGGCAGATGAAATTTGATGCAGAGCAGTGTGAAGTGATGCATTTTGGAAAGAATGAGGAGATGCAATATAAACTAAACAGTACAATTTTAAAGCGGGTGTAGGAAGAGAGAGACCTGGGGGTCTATGTACACAAATCTTTGAAGGTGGCAGGACAAGTTGATAAGGCTGTTAAAAAAAACCATACGGGATCCTTGGCTTTATAAATAGAGGTATGGAGTACAAAAGCAGTTATGCTCGATGATGATCACCACATTTAGACAAAGGAGATCTATATTCTGTTAGTTTAGGCTGCAGCGGACTTGTGTACTTACAGCCCTACCAAGAAGTGCACTTTTAGTGAATGCTGTCAGGAATAAAGTTTCAACTAAGTGCTTCTCTATTCTGCATAATGCGCATGATTTCCGTCTATGCATATTAATCCAGGTCTTGCTGCAAACTCCTTCAGAAGCTACCTCAAACATGCTCTTTCTTAGAAACAAATAGATTATTAATTTCCCTACAGGAATAACTGGCTAATAATTACCTGCAACCAGGTTGAGTTTTGGTCTTTAATTAACTAGTTTTGTCACTCGGCTTATTCAGCACACTGGCATCAAGACACGAGGCAAAAAATCAGATTTAGGCCAGTACACTTTCACACATTTTTTTGCTCCTTATGTGATACTCAGTTAATCAGCTCGTATCGTTCCCACTGCTCCTACTATTTGTACTACATCTAGCGTGATGAGATTTATTTTGCGAGAATCACCTCCCGGTGTGGAGGTGTATGGAAGCATGAGTCTCAGAAATGGCTTTACAGTGTTACAGCTCTAGCTCCGATCCATATTCCATGCCAGGGACCTCACCTCACAATATTATCCCCATGTCCAAATGCTTGCTCCAGATATGGTTTAGGCTATAAACTACGAATGAGGTTTATTAGAAGTAAACATTAAACAGTGGCAGAAAGACAACATTGCAGATTTCACTTTTTTTTATTCATTCATGGGATGTGGGCGTCGCTGACAATGCCAGCATTTATTGCCCATCCCTAACTGCCCTTGAGAATGTGGTGGTGAGCCGCCATTTCAGAGGGCAGTTAAGAGTCAACCACATTGCTGTTAGGTGATTTGGCTATGATAAATTGACCCTTAGTGTTAGGGGGGGATTAAATATGTGGGGTTACAGGGATAGGATGGGATATGTTAGGGGGAATTAAATACGTGGGGTTACGGGGATAGGGTGGGATATGTGTCGGTGCAGGCTCGATGGGGATTCTGTGTGAGGGGGCAGGGACAGGGTACTGGATTTGGATGATCAGCCATGATCGTATTGAATGGTGGAGCAGGCTCGACGGGCCGAATGGCCTACTCCTGCTCCTAGTTTCTATGTTTCTATGTTTCTGTGGGTCTGAAGTCACATATAGGCCAGACCAGGTAAGGACGGCAGATTTCCTTCTCTAAAGGACATTAGTGAACCAGATGGGTTTTTAGGACAATCCGGTAGTTTTCATGGTCACCATTACCGACACTAGCTTTTTTATTCCAGATTTATTTAATTAACTGAATTTAAATTCCCCAGCTGCCGTGGGGGGATTTGAACTCATGGCTGCGATTTCGCCGACCGAGGCGGGTCCGGGGTGGCCGGGGTCGGTGTCGTGGTCCCAGCCCGCTGCCTACTGCAGCCTGCACTCTCCAAGTGATTTTACGTTGATTGGGCTTGTTAAGCCCGCCCTGCGAGGTTCCCGGCCAATTAAAAGGAAGCGGGACTGATGACGCGTCTTCAGCCGGTTTCCTTAAAGGGGCCATGTCCAAATTGATTTTGACAGTTCTGTTGTCAGTGTTCTGCAGCATTGAAGTGCTGCAAACACTGACGAGCACTGCACAAAGGTGCACGGCTGCACCCAGGCTCTCCCATAACTCCCCATATGCTTATGCAGGGAGTCACAGCACGCAGAAGAAACCTCCCCAGGAGATCAACGCAGCCTGGTTGCACATTGCACAAGAGGGCACAAGCAGGGATGTCGTCAGGAGGACCAGACTGCAGTGGTGCAAGCCTTTCAATGACCCCAGTAGATCACAAAACATTACTGCCAAGCCACACTCAACATCATCCTGCTGTGCCATTCATCACATCCACATCACTCTGCCTTCCCTACCTTACTCCTGCACATCTTTACTCACACCAACTTAACTTGCACCTTCACCCATCCCTCTCTATCTACATTATCACTTTGCCATTTCACTAGCCACCTCTCACACTCACCCTCATCCTACTGCAAGCATAGCAACTAACAACACACAAGGGTAGGCACTTGAGTGGTTTAGCCAATGTTCATGTGAAGTTGCTAGTAATGTGCTGTCAAACATTGAAATCTTTATTTTCAGCACTTTGCGTTCTTGGACAGATTTGTGTGCACCTTTGGAAGTGGCTTAGTGAGTTGTAGTGAATGGTGAGACATAACGGTACTCCCCACAAAGGTCATGAGTGTGAAAGGAATAGCTTGGGTACTGTAGGGATGCTTTATGGTGTTAGTGTGGGGTGGTGCCAACCTGGCACATCATTTGGCATCCAGGGTGTACAGCATCAAGTGAAGTAAATCCCTGGTGTCCCGGGCAGCAATGTGGTCGGATGTTGATGCCGTGTCCTGTGCAGCATCAGCTGATTGCGGAGAAGGTTGGTGTTGTTGTTGGTGCAGTAGGTGTTGGGGCTGATCGTGGTGGGATTCTGAGGTCCAAGCTGAGATATTTTCAAGGGCAACGATGCTGATGGAATAGATGGCAGGTGAGGTTGAAATGACAGAAGCGATCTGTCAATGGTGAGAGAGGTTGTTCCAATGAGGTGGCACTGGATAGAGAGTTTGCTCCAAACACTTGCAAACTGCAGAAAGCTCAATATGTCTTCCAAATGCAGTAACCAACAGTTTCTGAGCTTTGAAAGTGAACAGCTGTAGCATGGGATCTTTTATACAACTTTGGCAGCTGTCAGAACATAGAACATAGAACAGTACAGCACAGTACAGGCCCTTCGGCCCTCGATGTTGTGCCGAGCATTGTCCGAGACCAAGATCAAGCTATCACACTCCCTATCACTCTGGTGTGCTCCATGTGCTTATCCAATAACCGCTTGAAAGTTCCTAAAGTGTCCGACTCCACTATCACAGCAGGCAGTCCATTCCACACCCCAACCACTCTCTGAGTAAAGAATCTACCTCGGACATCCCTTCTATATCTCCCCCATGCACCTTATAGTTATGCCCCCTTGTAACAGCTGCCTCTACCCGAGGAAATAGTCTCTGAACATCCACTCTATCTATCCCCCTCATCATCTTATAAACCTCTATTAAGTCGCCTCTCATCCTCCTCCGCTCTAAAGAGAAAAGCCCCAACTCCCTCAATCTTTCCTCATAAGACCTCCCCCCCAAACCAGGCAGCATCCTGGTAAATCTCCTTTGCACTCTTTCCAATGCTTCCACGTCCTTCCTATAGTGAGGTGACCAGAACTGCACACAATATTCCAAATGTGGTCTCACCAAGGTCCTGTACAGTTGCAGCATAACCTCACGGTTCTTAAACTCAAACCCTCTGTTAATAAACGCCAACACACCATAGGCCTTCTTTACTGCTCTATCCACTTGAGTGGCAACCTTCAGAGATCTGTGGATATGAACCCCCAGATCCCTCTGCTCCTCCACGTTCCTCAGAACCCTGCCGTTGACCCTGTAATCCTTATTCACATTTGCCCTACCAAAATGAATCACCTCGCACTTATCAGGGTTAAATTCCATCTGCCATTTTTCGGCCCAGCTCTGCATCCTATCAATGTCTCTTTGCAGCCTACAACTGCCCTCCACCTCATCCACTACTCCACCAATCTTGGTGTCATCAGCAAATTTACTGATCCACCCTTCAGTCCCCTCCTCCAAGTCATTGATAAAAATCACAAACAGCAGAGGACCCAGCACCGACCCCTGTGGCACACCGCTGGTAACTGGTCTCCAGTCCGAAAATGTTCCATCCACCACCACCCTCTGCCTTCTATGAGATAGCCAGTTACTTATCCAATCGGCCAAATTTCCCTCTATCCCACAACTCCTTACTTTCTTCAAGAGACGACCATGGGGAACCTTATCAAACGCCTTACTAAATCCATGTATACGACATCAACTGCTCTACCTTCATCTACACACTTAGTTACCTCCTCAAAGAATTCAATCAAATTTGTTAGGCAAGACTTCCCCTTCACGAATCCGTGTTGACTATCCCTGATTAAGTTGCCCCTTTCCAAATGGTCATAAATCCTATCCCTCAGGACCTTTTCCATTATCTTACCAACCACCGAAGTAAGACTAACCGGCCTATAATTACCAGGGTCATTCCTATTTCCTTTCTTGAAGAGAGGAACAACATTCGCCACTCTCCAGTCCTCTGGCACCATCCCCGTGGACAGTGAGGACCCAAAGATCAAAGCCAGAGGCTCTGCAATCTCCTCCCTTGCCTCCCAAAGAATCCTAGGATATATCCCATCTGGCCCAGGGGACTTATCGACCCTCAGGTTCTTCAAAATTGCTAAAACATCTTCCCTCAGAACATCTACCACCTCCAGCCTATCCACCTTTATCACACTCTCATCCTCAAGAACATGGCCCCTCTCCTCGGTGAACACTGACGAAAAGTATTCATTCATCACCTCTCCTATCTCTTCTGACTCCATGCACAAGTTCCCACTACTGTCCTTGACCGGCCCTACCCTCACCCTGGTCATTCTTTTATTTCTCACATAAGAGTAAAAAGCCTTGGGGTTTTTCTTGATCCGACCCGCCAAGGACTTCTCATGCCCCCTCCTAGCTCTCCTAAGCTCTTTTTTTAGCTCATTCCTTGCTACCTTGTACCGCTCAATCGACCCAACTGAACCTTGTTTTCTCATCCTTACATACGCTTCCTTTTTCCTCTTGACTAGACATTCAACCTCTTTTGTGAACCATGGTTCTCTCACTCGGTCATTTCCTCCCTGCCTGACAGGGACATACCTATCAAGGACACGCAGTAATTGCTCCATGAAAAAGCTCCACTTTTCGTTTGTGCCTTTCCCTGATAGTTTCTGTTCCCATCTTATACTCCCTAATTCTTGCCTAATCGCATCATAATTACCCCTCCCCCAATTATAAACCCTGCCCTGCCGTATGGCCCTATCCCTCTCCATTGCAATAGTGAAAGTTACCGAATTGTGGTCACTATCTCCAAAGTGCTCTCCCACATACAAATCAAACACTTGGCCCGGTTCATTACCCAGTACCAAATCCAACGTGGCCCCACCTCTTGTCGGCCTATCCACATATTGTGTCAGGAAACCCTCCTGCACACACTGTGCAAAAACTATCCCATCCGAACTGTTTGACCTATAAAGGTTCCAATCAATATTTGGAAAGTTGAAGTCACCCATGACAACTACTCTGTGACCTCCACACCTATTCATAATCTGCTTTGCAATTTCTTCCTCCACATCTTTATTACTATTTGGGGGCCTGTAGAAAACTCCTAACAACGTGACCGCTCCTTTCCTATTTCTAACTTCAGCCCATATTACCTCAGACGGCAGATCCCCCTCGAACTGCCTTTCTGCCGCTGTTAAACTATCCTTGATTAACAATGCTACTCCTCCACCTTTCTTACCAACTTCCCTACTCTTACTGAAACATCTATACCCCGGAACTTCCAACAACCATTCCTGTCCCTGTTCTAACCATGTCTCCGTAATGGCCACCACATCGTAGTCCCAAGTACCAATCCACGCTCCAAGTTCTCCTACCTTATTCCGGATGCTCCTTGCATTGAAGTAGACACACTTCAAGCCATCTTCCTGTCTGCCAGTACATTCCTGCGACCTTGATACCCTCCTCAGTACCTCCCTACACTCACCACTGGCTCGTGGACTACAGCCCTTTTTCCCATCCCCCTGACAAATTAGTTTAAACCCCCCCGAAGAGCCGTAGCAAATTTCCCTCCCAGGATATTGGTGCCCCTCTGGTTCAGGTGCAAACCGTCCTGTTTGTACAGGTCCCACCTTCCCCAGAATGTCAGGTTATGAGATAATTCAATACTGAATCCACTCACGACAGGCTGAGCTGATGTGTTCCCCGAGCAGCGGGTAACCCGTGGCGGAGCACGTAAAATTGAAATGTAGGCTTAAAATAACATTTAATTGGATGTTAACAACCCATTTAATGATGTGAATTGCCTCCCCCGCCGCTTGGTGTCGGGTCTGTTCAGCGGCGACAGACCCGATACCTGGGAGACTCGCGTGGAGGCGGGTTGACAGCGGGTTCCCTACCCGCTGTCAATCTTTGCCATTTTGACAGCTGACCCGCCTCCGAACCCACCCTCTGAACGCCAGCAAAATTCAGCCCCATGTCTCCGGATCATTAGTCCAGGCCTCCAGATTACTAGTCCAGTAACATAACCACTATGCTACCGTACCCATGACTACAGAACATTTAACTACACCCCCTTGGTCACAAAAGTAATAAAAGATGTAACAATTCATGAATTCTATTGATAATGCCAAATCTGGACCAACTTCCATAACACATAATTTACACGTGTGGTTTCTTCCATCCACCATGAAGTCTACACATGCTCATTCCACTTGGATTGCAGAACCAATATCCAGGAAGAAGAGTTGCAGTTGGCTGCCCAAAATACACTCTTCATCTGCTTTAAAGCTTAAACTGGGATACAATAATCTAAAGGCTGGACAAAGCTTTCAAAATAAAGTGATATGGGCCTGAACTTCAACCAGATGTTGAGGTTCAGATGATTTTCCCCCACTCTATTCTAGATAAGCTATCTGACAGAATGGGAAATCAGTCATATTTCAAACCATAAGTCTCCATACTTTTAATCTGGGTTTTTTTGTTGCACAAGTCCATTTATAAATGGTTCCAAGCACCTTTACTTTAAATTAAAAAGTCAATCATGTAGTGTGGGACTGGAGTCACAGGTAGGTCAGGCTGGGTAGAAGTGGCAAGGTCCTTTCCCTGAAGGCCATTAGTGAACTAGTTGAGTTTCTACAACAATCTGGCAGCTTTCATGATTGTTTCTTCCTGATGCCAGCCCACATATTACCATATTTATTGAATTACTGTAAATTTCACAACTTGCTATGGCGGGATTTCAACTCACAACTTTTGGGTTGCTAGTCCAGTACCATAACCACTACACCACCTTACCAGTGCACAGTGTGTGACCCTTGTGAGTGTTGCCAGCTTATTCCACCATGGAGGGCATCATAGCCGAGACCAACCTTGTCCATATGTACACACTCTAACGATTCTAGTTCTATCATTCCCCAGATAAGAGGAACTGAGACCAATTGTAGCACCTTTTCATGTTTCTACTGAGGTCATGTTAACTCAGTGCAAGGGTGTGAATCTCTTAAATAAAGAGAGTGTCCTTCAGTAATTAATTCCGTCCCCCTGCCAAATGACTATAAAAGCTAATTATACATGCAGCTTGAACAAATAAAGATATTTGTGAAAATATCTTAAAAACAGATGACACTCCAATACTCCAACTTGTGGGACAGGTTGGATGGACCAGAGTCTTTTCCTGTTGGTCAGTGTTCATATGTTCGTACTCCACAAGGATTGCAATTTTCTATGAAGGCTAGTTGGGATAAGTGTGGTTGTCTGCAGTCTGATCCCAATTCACAATCAGTGCATAGTGCACGGTCAGATAGAATAAATTCAAAATCATATCTGTCATTACACTTGACCTTTAGGTGACATGGATGAAGGTGGGACTACAGGGATGAAGTAATCCAACTAAATGCCCTCAGCAAAGATGAAAAACAATTTTAATTTCCTTTTTGAAAGATTAGCTACAATTTATGGATTATCACTTTTTTTAATGAAGGCGAGTATACTTTTCCAGCTACATCTTATACATGCATGCAAGGAATTAACATTCATAATTTGTATTTTTCTTAGGATTGGACTGTTCTGCTTGTTTGCTTCAAAATGTAATTTCTCTCTCCTCTACCTCTCCCATAAGAGAGACACTAGCCAGACCAACATGAACCTTCAAAGACTGTGAAATGTATTTCGCACAAATCGACACTTTCATCATTGCAAAGGTCAGCGATTTCTCTGCAAAGGACACTAGACAGACACACATGCTCTGGCTTCAAACTCAAAAAGGCACTTTCATCTTCCTTAAACATAACCTTTCCTTTGAATATAAAACCATCTTTATACGTGAAGGCTCACGGCTAGAGAATTAACCTGAATCTCTCCAGTACATAATTCTTGATTTGCAATTCCACATTTTAATGAAAATGCTCAAGGAGTCCTCCACAACAGTTCACACTGAAATTTTGTATATGCACAAGAAAACAGTGAATTTCAGAGAGAAAAACATAGAAACATAGAAGATAGGAGCAGGAGTAGGCCATTCGGCCCCTCGAGCCTGCTCCGCCATTTGATGAGATCATGGCTGATCATCTAAACTCAGTACCCTGTACCTGCCTTCTCCCCATATCCCTTGATACCTTTAGCTTTAAGAAATATATCTAACTCATCCTTGAATATATTTAATGACTTCGCCTCAACTACCTTCTGTGGTAGAGAATTCCACAGGTTCACCACTCTCTGGGTGAAGAAATTCTTCCTCATTTCTGTCCTAAATGCTTTACCCGTTATCCGTAGATTATGACCCCTGGTTCTGGACTCTCCGACCATCGGGAACATTCTTCCTGCATCTAGTTTGTCCAGACCTGTCAGAATTTTATATGTTTCGATGAGATCCCCTCTCATTCTTCTATACTCCAGCAAGTATAAGCCCAATCGACCCAATCTCTCCTCATATGTCATTCCTGCCATCCCAGGTATCAGCCTTGTGAATCTTCGCTGAACTCCTTCCATGGCAAGAACATCCTTCCTCAGATAAGGCGACCAAAACTGCACACAGTACTCAAGGTGTGGTCTCACCAAGGCCCTGTACAACTGCAGCAGGACATCCCTGTTCCTATACTCAAACCCTTTCGCTATGAAGGCCAACATACCATTTGCCTTCTTCACCGCCTGCTGCACCTGCATGCTTACTTTCAGCGACTGGTGCACAAGGACACCCAGGTCTCGTTGCACTTCCCCTTCTCCCAATCTATTGCCATTCAGATAATAGTCTGCCTTTCTGTTTTTGACACCAAAGTGGATAACCTCGCATTTATCCACGTTATATTGCATCTGCCACGCTTCTGCCCACTCACCCAACCTGTCCAGATCATCCTGGAGTTTCTCGCTATCCTCCTCGCTGCACACACTCCCACCCAGCTTTGTGTCATCTGCAAACTTGGAGATATTACATTTAATTCCCTTATCTAGATCATTAATGTATATTGTGAATAGCTGGGGTCCAAGGACCGATCCCTGCGGTACCCCACTAGTCAATGCTTGCCACTCGGAAAAAGACCCATTAATTCCTACTCTCTGCTTTCTGTCCGCCAACCAGTTCTCTATCCAAGTCAATACCTTGCCCCCAATCCCATGTGCCTTAACTTTACCCGCTAATCTCTTATGCGGGACCTTATCGAAAGCCTTTTGAAAGTCCAAATACACCACATCTACTGGTTCTCCCTTATCTATTTTCCCAGTTACATCCTCAAAAAATTCCAGTAGATTAGTCAAGCACGATTTACCTTTTGTAAATCCATGTTGACTTTGTCCGATCCTGTCACTGTTTTTCAAATGCTCAGCTATTACATCCTTTATAATGGACTCTAGCATTTTCCCCACTACCGATGTCAGGCTTACCGGTCTGTAATTCCCCGCTTTCTCTCTACCACCCTTTTTGAATAGTGGGGTAACATTAGCTACCCTCCAATCCATGGGTACAGTTCCAGATTCCATCGAATGTTGGAAGATGATCAGCAATGCATCTACCATTTCTAGGGCCACTTCCTTAAGTACCCTAGGATGTAGATTATCAGGCCCTGGGGATTTATCGGCCTTCAATACCGTCAATTTCCCTAACACCATTTCCCTGCAAATACTGATTTCTTTCAGTTCCTCCCTTTCATCAGACCGTATGTTCTCCAACATCTCTGGGAGGTTATTTGTGTCCTCCTTTGTGAAGACAGAACCAAAATATGCATTTAATTGGGCTGCCATTTCTTTGTTCCCCATTATAACTTCCCCCGCTTCTGACTGCAAGGGACCTACACTTGATTTCACTAATCTTTTTCTCTTCACATATCTATAAAAGCTCTTACAGTCAGTTTTTATGTTCCCAGCAAGCTTACTTTCATATTCTATTTTCCCCTTCTTAATTAATCCCTTTGTCCTCCTTTGTTGAATCCTAAACTGCTCCCAATCCTCAGGGCTACTGCTTTTTCTGGCCAATTTATATGCCCTCTCCTTGGATCTGATGCTATCCCTAATTTCCCTTGTTAGCCACGGTTGAGTCACCCTTTTTGTTTTATTCTTATGCCACACTGGGATGTACAAATTCTGTAGTTCATCCATGCAGTCTTTGAATGTTTGCCATTGCCTATCCACCGTCAACCCCTTGAGTGACATTCCCCAATCAATCCTACCCAATTCGCGCCTCATACCATCGTAGTTTCCTTTATTTAAAATCAGGACCCTAGTCTCTGATTCAACTACTTCACTCTCCATCCTAATGAAGAATTCTATCATATTATGATCACTCTGACCAAAGGGGCCTCGTACAACAAGATTGCTAATTAATCCTTTCTCGTTGCATAATACCCAGTCTAAGATGGCCTGATCTCTGGTTGGTTCCTCGACATATTGTTCCAGAAAACCATCTCGTAAACATTCTAGGAATTCCTCCTCCACAGTATTTTTACTAATTTGGTTAGCCCAATCTATATGTAAATTAAAGTCACCCATGATGACTGCTGTGCCCTTACTGCATGCTTCTCTAATTTCCCTTTTAATGCCGTCCCCAACCTCCGTATTACTGTTTGGAGGTCTATATACCACTCCCACTAACGTTTTCTGCCCCTTGTTATTTCTCAGTTCTACCCATACAGATTCCGCATCATCAGAGCTAATATCCTTCCTTTCAATTGTGTTAATCCCCTCTTTAACCAGCAATGCTACCCCACCTCCCTTTCTTTTTTGCCTATCTTTCCTAAATATTGAATAACCCTGGATGTTGAGTTCCCAGCCTTGGCCACCCTGGAGCCATGTTTCTGTAATCCCAATCAAATCGTATTCATTTACCTCTATTTGCGCAGCTAATTCATCCACCTTGTTCCGAATGCTCCTTGCATTAAGACACAAAGCCTTCAGGCTTGTTTTTTTAACGCTCTCAGACCTATATGAATTATTATTTACTGTGACCATGTTTGATTTAAACCGTTGAGTTCTTTGCCTTCTACTTTTGTTTTTCTCCTTCCTGTCTTTAGCTTTTATCCTTATTTCCCTTTCCTCTGTCTCCCTGCTCAGGTTCCCAACCCCCTGCCACTTTAGTTTAAACCCTCCCCAACAGCACTAGCAAACACTCCCCCTAGGACATCGGTCCTGGCCCTGCCCAGGTGCAGACCGTCCCGTTTGTACTGGTCCCACCTCCCCCAGAACCGGTTCCAATGTCCAAGGAATTTGAATCCCTCCCCCTTGCACCATTCCTCTAGCCACGTATTCATTTGAAATATCCTCCTATTTCTACTCTGACTAGCACGTGGCACTGGTAGCAATCCTGAGATTACTACCTTTGAGGTCCTCTTTTTTAATTTACCTCCTAACTCCCTATATTCTGCTTTTAGGACCTCATCCCGTTTTTTACCTATATCGTTGATGCCTATGTGCACCACGACAACTGGCTGTTCGCCCTCCCCCTCCAAAGTGTTCTGTAGCCGCTCCGGAGCCAAAAAAGAAATTGGGTTTAAAGAAAGGAATTCAGGCAATGATAGGGGGGGGGACAGAAGAGAAGGATAGAGGGGGAAGGAGAAACAGACACACCGTCAAGGCTCATGCTTAGACAATAGATCAAAGCCTGGGACATTATTAAACTGTATGGCTCAGTACAAGGTGCGAGTCCGACAGTGCATTTACCATTGAAGGAGCCAAAAAAGAAATTGGGTTTAAAGAAAGGAATTCAGGCAATGATAGTATTTTTGTTCTACATTCAAAAGCCTTAGTTAAGAGTAATATAGTGACTTCAGACCAGGGCTAATTATATAAAGCAGTACTAACTTGTAGAGCACAAGCCTGTCTTGCAGAGCCTCCATAGCTTGAGTTTGTGCTGGAGAAATATCACAAGATTCCTGAGTCAGGGTTCTGCATTCAGCTGCAAAGAATAAAGAAAAAAATAAAAGATCTTTTCATAGTTTTATTGCTCGCGTTTTAATTTTCAATGTTTACATAGTATTACATAGACACAGTATTACATAGTATTTACAGCACAGAAACAGGCCATTTGGCCCAACAGGTCCATGCCGGTGTTTAAGCTCCGCACAAGCCTGCTCCCGCCTTCTTCATCTAACCCCATCAACATATCCCTCTATTCCTTTCTCCCTCTTATGTTTATCTAGCTTCCCCTTAAATGCATCTATGCTATTCGCCTCAACTACTCCTTGAGGTAGCGAGTTCCACATTCTAACCACTCTCTGGGTAAAGAAGTCTCTCCTGAATTCCCTGTTGGATTTATTAGTGACTATCTTATATTTATGGCCCCTAGTTCTGGTCTTCCCCGCAAGTTAGAGCTGCCCCAGCTGAGATCAGCTAACTTAGCACAGACCAGCGATCAAACCTAGGATCATCCTGGTTTATATTGCTCTGTTTCATACTGGCCAGAACATTTACCAACATTTACCAGAACAACCATTGGGGAGTTCTATACAACATTGTTGAAAAAAAATACAGAATGTAATGATACAGCTTCTCCAGCTAATTTTTTCTCAGAATTAACCTGAAACTCTGGCTTAATCCTTCTCATGGTATCTGATCACAATACTGCAGAGCAGAAAGGCAGGCCACATCTCTCTGACGCTGAAGCAAGTAGAATTTGGGATGCAGTATGATTTTCACTGCTCTGCCTTTCTTTGTACTGTACTGATTCCAGGAAAAATAGGTTGTATTCTCAACAAACTAACGTATTATAGGAAGGCAGAGGTTTTGTAGAACACTGAAATTACTAATGATGAGTGGGGCGAAGCGTTCTTGAGAATTCCTGCTCTTCTATCAACATTTCCAGCCATCTTTGCCACTTCCTTTCTTCAACACTGATTGCATGTAATTACTAAGCCAAGAACTTGAATGTCTAAATGGAGAAAGCGTGCATCTTTAGCAGCAGAGGCGAGTGGATAATAGTCTACCTTCAACGGTGTTATTGCCTTAATTTTCTCAGCAATGGATGCATCAATTGTGCATCCACTATCCAATTGGTGATGTCAAAGAGATTGATTTACATAGAGACACTTTTCAGAAGCTCACAAATGTTATTGCCAACAACATTATGTTACCCATTGCAATCCTTGCATGCAGCAGTACAAGAATAATTCTCATTTCAAGGGGAACCAAGAACCTGATTCGAATTAAATTCAGAGGTCAGTAGCTCTACTTGGAGCTCAATTGTATCTCTTGTGCTACTAAGCCATGCACATCAGAAAAGACCCAGCTTTGATCTTGCGTTTGTACTGAATTAGCTAGTCTCAGCTGGGGTGGCCGTAGGGGTCTACGATTGACTTCACTTGGGCGAGTGAAAGGGATTAAGTCAGCAGGGTTCTTGCTCCTCATCAGTACCCAGAGACCCTGCCTTTGTACGTAATTGAGGAGGATGGAATCAGGCGGACTTGTAACATGACAACATTCACTGATTTGGCTATTTCAAGAAGAATGGCTACTTCAGTGGGGCATTTGGAGTGCTGTTGTCACCCATGAAACCATACTCCAAGCAGGAGTCATGTTTTATGCTGGAACCACTGTGGGGGCTCTATAAAGTTCTCTTTGCTAAAAATGTAAATGTGGATATCTAGCCTCTGACTTAGGCAAACTCACGTCACAGTGTGTATTGTGTCCACAAGTTACAGCCATTGAGCGTCACCAAGATAAATGATGCAGCTCCACTCAAGGGAATTTGACCACTAAGCTCAGATTTCACAAGAACTCAGTGCAAAGTATAAGCAGCTGAAATAACGTGACAATGGTAAAGTTGCAGCTACAGTATAACAATAAGATAAGCACAACAAACTGCCTCTCACTTCAGAAATAATTCAAAAATATTTGGTATCATGAATCACTTGTGTGTGTCAGTTTTCAATTCATTTTTTTTTTACCAAAACATTACTGACAATCCTTAATATCTGACTTCGGTACACTTGATGCATTCTGCTTACTTCATACAGAACATCTGCAGTTCCTTACATCAGAAACTCGTTGGACTGGTAACATACCTTGTGCCCATCTGTAAAGTTTTTCATATGATGTCTCTTGGAGGAGTGCCATCTGTTCCATAATTTCCAAGCTTTAAAACATAGAATGTAATTTATTATTCTGCAGCACTTACTGTTACTGTGTACTTATTTTTGCGATTACTGCAGACCAGCCACTACAATACGGACACAGTGTTGCATGACAAGGTGCTACACCTACATGCAACACATTCATAGCTTTGTAAAATGATCAGGTTTAGTAAGTAAGGTATATTCTGTCTGATTAAACAGCAAGCTGTGTTTACAAGTGTGCCCGACAAACAATGCAATGTATCTTTCAAAACAACCTTCCAGGAACCTTCACGAAAAGCTCAAAAAATCAGCAATTTTGTAATGGACCCAGTCTCTAAGTACAGACAGACTCCATACGGATGGACTTTAAATCTTGGGAAAATCCCAGAATAAATCTTTGAAGAGATCAATGGCCTTTCACAATTCATTATTCAAAAGTGAAAGGCTTTAATGATCTTTACTTTGAACAAAATTACTGAAAATTCAACTACAGTAATTGTATGATAATTTTGTTAAAAATTGGGTTAATTTTATTAAAATTTTCAGTGACATGAAGGAGTGAATTTATCCAGTGAGTAGCTGGGCCATATGGAATAGGAGGTCCCCTGGTTCAATCTCCAGTGTGTGATGAGTAAGCTTATTTCAGCCATGGCAGTAGTACAGATGCTCTAAATGGCCTTAACATCCCATGTTAGGGAATTAAAAATTGGCCAAAATTTCTGCTCCCGATTCAGCAACACCTGCACATTGAGCAAGGACAAGATTCAAAGATTCATGGCTGTGAAGTTGCTCTCAATGGCCCTATTTTGCCGATTGTTAACTTGAGAAATGAGACATAAGACTAACCGGTGAGGCCAGGCGTGGGCAGGAGGCTCATCAGATTCTTTTTTTTTTTAACAGCAGTGATGATATCCCAGGTACCCGCAACTTTATCAACAAGTGTGCTGCTCCCCTGGCCTCAACCCAAGATTCCACCCCCACCTCAAGCTCTAGGAACACTTTCCCTCTCAGCCTCATCCCCACTAACCCCTCTGCCAGCTTCATATTCTGAATTTGCTTTTCCATGGCCATCCTGGGCCCTGGAATTTCCTGCTGTTAATTGCCACCTCACAGGAAATTGATAGCGTTTCATTCCTGCTTCACACCTCAGGCTTTGAGTCTTGTTTCAGCTCCCATCGGACTGCTCTGTTACCTGGCTCCATGGTCGATTTGCCACTCAGCTCTTCCACTCATCGCCCACGTGCTCTGTTCCTCTCCCAAAAAACTCTGCTCCATAGCTTATACCCAAGATTACATCTGAACCAATGCCACGAGAGATGTATTAGTCTATTATTGTTTCCTTTGCTTCCTCAACTCAACCCATACTTCACCATAAAAGTTACAGCAGTTGGAAATGAGAAGGTTTCTGTAGAGGGACAGTTAGAAATGCTCCTTACCCTGCAGTTTGCTGGTTTGTTCGTAACAGAATCTTGACGTCATTATGAATTAGCTTCACTTTTCCAAGTGCTTTGAAGAAGTCCTAGAAGCATATCAAAGATTATATGGCACAATTTTGTAAGTGCTATGCAATGCTTCTGCTTCATAATAGGAAGCTGATGACGTGTGGATTACCTCTGTGATCGGTCCCTCTCTTGGACCTCGGAGGATATTCAGTTCCTCTGCCTTTAGTTGAAACTTGGACAAGAAAGCATCTGCCACCTCGGCTCGGATTTCTAATCGTTGACTGTAATGTAAAAACAGTAAGATCAGAGGGGATGGTTATGATTTTCTACTGCTTAGGCTTGCAGTATAACTTCCAGTCTTCAGCTGATTGGGCAAACTCGGAACACCACATGAATGCAAAGAATTTGATCACATCAGACATTGCTAAATTGAGGTATGATTTGCTGTAAACTTGGTTAACAGTATACCCAGCATAGCTGAAGAAGAGATATTGGGCAAACTGAATTGATAATGATGGGGCTGGTATTCACTTGTCTAGCGGCTGTATAAATAGTGGGCATCTCCTATACAAATTGCATACAACTTCATTGCATTACATTAGCTAGTGTTTGCTTTTATATTGTGTTTTAGCTAATTATGAAATCTTTTTATTTGTTTGGTTAAATCCATCCCATGATTTTTTAAACAGTAGCTGTATGAATGAAAAAGAATCAGTTTCACTATTACAACATGAACACTTTGACTAATACATCTCTGATAAGGGCCGGGTTCACCAGCTTTTGCAGGTTTGGTGGAAGCTCAAACAGCTTCGGAACAGGCTCGAGGGGCTGAATGGCCTACTCCTGTTCCTATGTTCCTTCCTTACAGGCTCTGGGCTCCACCTTGGAGAGACAGGTATCCACCTTGGACAGATTGGTGGACTGAATAGATAGAGGCTTTCAAGGAGATACTCATCTTCTAAAGTCTGTTCTCCTGCAGATCAGTGGAAGAGATGAGCCTCAGCCCCACAGGAGTGGCAGTGGTGCAACGGGAGCGTTACACATTGCCCTCTCTCAGTAGGTCAGTACTTCTGCTCCTTCGCCACCCCCTCAACTAATACCCACCATGGTGCTAGCAAGTCAGCTGGGCCAGACTGCCTTGCAGTCTGCAGCTGGGTCCTCGCAGGCTCGATTACACAGAAGTCACGGGCATCTCGAGGGTCCCCACATGTGGAACTGTAGCCTTTCACCAGCTTTGCGGAGGCCACTGGGGAAGCACCTCGTAGTAGCAGCAGAGTTAATAAACCTTCTTTTAAGAAAAGCACCACGGGTGAAAAATTAATGGCAGGCAATTATTATGTTTGTCATTAAATTTATCACTTTGGTCTGCAGTGTGAAAGAAAAAAAGACTTGCATTTCTATAGAGCCTTTCATGACCTCAGGACGTCCCGAAGCGCTTTATAGCCAATGAAGTACATTGTTGCAATGTGCTTTAATAGCAGCTTCTGAGTCTGCATTGTCAGTATGCCATTGATATAGAACCTGTCTGAATCGTTATTGCAGCTGTGTACTGAAGACTGGGAGATGCGGGTGATGTCCCCTGTAGCTGACTGAAAGGAGCCAATGGCAAAGAAATTAAGGGCTGTGGTGACTTTAACAGCCTCTGGCAAAGAATGGCCCCCCTGGTCCAGCAGGCAGCAGGTCCTGTTGCAGGAGGCTGCAAAAGTATGCAACAGCCTGCTTAGAGAAGCACAGCCTCCTGATGCACTGCTCTTCAGAGAGATCCAAGAAAAGTGACTGTTGGCCTGTACACCCCATGTGCTGAGTATGGCCTCCTAAGAGCAGCCCCTTTTGCCTGCTGTCTTCCGATAGGCCCAGATTCTGCTGGATGCTGCTGCTCCTCTTCCTCCGAGTTCTTCCATCCAAATGAAACTAATAATACTAGCACCCACTGTAAACAGATAAAGCTTACTGAAGGTGATAAGGCAAAAAAAAAAGTGAGAAAGAATCGACCTGGAAGCTGGAAACTCTCCTGGGAATCCAAATAACACAAAGATCCTGTGATCCACTTAACTGCAGGTGAGTGTCCCTTTAAATACTGCTTCAGTGGCGATAAGACATCAATCCCACCAGATTTTACTCAGGCACTAGGCAGGGCTTCCACGAATGTGAGTTAAAATGTACTGGGGTCCTAATTGCATCATACGACCCTGATTTTAATACATTCACATCTACCTGTAGCGGGCACCTAGGCCAACTCTGGAAAGTGTGCAGTTAAAAAGGCAGTATGCAGGAACACGTCAGGAACGTAGCAGTAAATACTCTATCGCTTTATATTGCAATTTTGTAACAAGGTAGTACGGCAAAGAATCCAATAGGTGGCAGCAACAATCAGCACATCTCCAATTTTTTCCCCGAAACAAAATGCAGCTTCTTGACCAATAAAAACACATTAAAAAGTAACTGCAAACTTGAGTTTCAATTCGAGAGGTGCCTTTAAATGCTCAGTCCCCATTTTTCTTTGCTTAGCACCCTATTTTCTCCCCTTCCCACATTACAACAGTGACCACTTCAAAAGTACTTCATTGGCTGTAATGCGCTTTGAGACGTCCAGTGGTCATGAAAGGCGCTATATAAATGCAAGTCTTTCTTTTCTTCTCTTCTGAAGACAGTGACTCACACAGGTGTCTTCAACTTCTTCCCTCTATCTCCACCCCAAGTACCTCACCCAATTTTCATGTGTGAGCCAAAACAGCGAGGTTATCAGACTGCGCAGCTTAACAACCAAGCCAATTTTGCCCTCAATCAAAATCCATATGCACATTTTTCAGCAGGGGACACTGAAAAGCGAACAGGAGTGAGAACCCTGGCAACCTTTTCCCCATTAGGTGGGACAGGAATGCCGATTGCTGACTGCTCCGGCGGGTCAAGGGTTAAACTTCGTTTTCCTGCACAGTATCACGCCACATTGTGCATTTAGCCACAGAGCCATCAGGGGATCTTCGCCTTCCATTTTTTTTTTTACTCCTGCATAGCATTTTCTCCAAGGCTAAGACAACAAGGTAGAAATGCACAGACAGAAAACACGAAAAAGTTAGCAGCCAACCTCTCAGTGCAGCAACCCACCAATTAGTCACAGGGAGCATCAACCCTAGCCAACACCACTAGTATGCAAGGTACCTCTCCACCATCCACAAACCCAACTAATTCCAGAACTGAGGGCTAAACCAGCTTCTTTGCGCCCCCCCCCCACCCCCGCCCAGTGCAGACAGCCTGATATGGTGATACATTCGGACAGTGACTTTCTAAACAAAAAATGGGCGTGTATGTTCTTGTAAAATGTGTTCTGCTAAACACACAATGACTTCATAAAATATCTGTGATTGTACAGCTAAACATACAATGACTTCATAAGTTATATGTGAATGCACACCTGTGTATCACAGCTTCATAAAATATAGGTGTGAATGTACACATATACGTATCATAGCTTCATAAAACGTGAATATACTTTCCTGAGAATCCAATAAAAAAAATCTTTTAAGACAATCAGCTATTAGTCAACGTAGAACACACTATGATTTTAATACCGAATCTCGCAAAATCTTATATGAGGTGGAAACCCTGCTGTACAGATTCAAAATATGAACAGCATAACGGGATATCCAATTAATGAACACAGCATTGCTCAAATCTACAAGACAAGTCTGACAATAGGCTGGAAACTTAGGATGAATGCTAAATAAGTGTTGGCCTTTCCTGAACTCTTGATTAATTCTGGATGCCAGGCACTGCTACACTGAATGGTAAAACAGGTTTACACCTACAATTTCTCACACAGGGTTTTGTTGGGCTATTTGAGGCATTCTCATTAACCTCCTAGCTGGTTATAGAATCATAGAATGGTTACAGCACAGAAGGAGGCCATTCAGTCCGTCGAGCCCGCGCCGGCTCGCTGCAAGAGCACTTCAGCTAGTCCCACTCCCCCGCCCTTTCCCCATAGCCATGCAATTTTTTTTCCTTCGGGTACTTAACCAATTCCCTTTTGAAAGCCATGATTGAATCTGCCTCCATCACCCTTTCAGGCAGTGCATTCCAGATCATAACCACTCACTGCATAAAAAAGTTTCCCCTCATATCTCCTTTTGTTTCTTCTGCCAATCAACTTTAATCTGTGTCCTCTGGTTCTCGACCCTTCCGCCAATGGGAACAGTTTCTCTCTATCTACTCTGTCTAGACCAGTCATGATTTTGAACACCTCTATCAAATCTCCTCTCACCTTCTCTGCTCGAAGGAGAACAACTCCAGCTTCTCCAGTCTATCCACGTAACTGAAGTCCCTCATCCCTGGAACCATTCTTGTAAATCTTCTCTGCACTCTCTCTAAGACCTTCACATCCTTCCTAAAGTGCGGTGCCCAGAATTGGACACAATACTCCAGTTGAGGCCAAACCAGTGTTTTATAAAGATTCATCATAACTTCCTTGCTTTTGTACTCTATGCCTCTATTTATGAAGCCCAGGATCCCGTATGCTTTTTTAACCACTTTCTCAACCTGCCCTGTCACCTTCAACGATTTGTGCACACATACCCCCAGGTCTCTCTGTTCGTGCACCCCCTTCAGAATTGTAGCCTTTAGTTTATATTTCCTCTCCTCATTCATCCTACCAAAATGTATCACTTCGCACTTTTCTACGTTAAATTTCATCTGCCACGTGTCCGCCATTCCACTAGCCTATCTATGTCCTCTTGAAGTCTATCACTATCCTCTTCACTGTTCACTATACTTCTAAGTTTTGTGTCATCTACAAATTTTAAAATTGTGCCCTGTACACCCAAGTCTAAGTCATTAATATAGATCAAGAAAAGCAGTGGTCTTAGTATCGACCCCTGGGGAACCCCACTGTGTACCTTCCTCCAGTCCGATAAACAACCGTTCACCACTACTCTCTGTTTCCGGTCATTTAGCTAATTTTGTATCCATGCTGCCACTGACCCTTTTATTTCATGGACTTCAACTTTGCTGGCAAGCCTATTATATGGCACTTTATCAAACGCCTTTTGGAAGTCCATGTACACCACCAACTACATTGCCCTCGTCAACCCACTCTGTTACCTCATCAAAAAACTCACTCAATCAAGTTAGTTAAACATGATTTGCCTTTAACAAATCCGTGCTGGCTTTCCTTAATTAATCCACACTTGTCCAAGTGACTATTAATTTTGTCCCAGATTATCATTTCTAAAAGCTTCCCCACTACCGAGATTAAACTCACTGGCCTGTAATTGCTGGGTTTATCCTTACACCCTTTTTTGAACAAGGGTGTAACATTTGCAATTCTCCAGTCCTCTGGCACCACCCCCGTATCCAAGGAGGATTGGAAGATTATGGCCAGTACCTCCACAAATTCCACCTTTACTTCCCTCAGCATTCGAGGATGCATCCCATCCGGTCCTGGTGACTTATCTACTTTAAGTACAGCCTGCCTTTCTAGTACCTCATCATCAATTTTTATCCCATCCAGTGTCTCAACTACCTCCTCTTTCACTGTGACTTTGGCAGCATCTTCTTCCTTGGTAAAGACAGATGCAAATAACTCACTCATTTAGTACCTCAGCCATGCCCTCTGCCTCCATGCGTAGGTCTCCATTTTGGTCCCTAATCGGCCCCACCCCTCCTCTTACCACCCGTTTATTATTTATATGCCTAAAGACGACTTTTGAATTCCCTTTTATGATTGCTGCCAGTCTATTCTTATACTCTCTCTTTGCCCCTCTTATTTCCTTTTTCACTTCTCCTCTGAACTTTGTATATTCAGCCAGTTCTTACTTGTATTCTCAACCTGACATCTGTCATATGCCCCCTTTTTCTGCTTCATCTTATTCTCTATCTCTTTCGTCATCCAGGGAGCTCTGGCTTTGGTTGCTCTACCTTTCCCCCTCGTGAGAATGTACCTCGACTGTACCCGAACCATCTCCTCTTTAAAGGCAGCCCATTGTTCGATTATTGTATGATATTCATAGAAGCCAGGGTGCAAACTTTCTTCCTGCCTTCTCAGTTGGGGAATGGAATATTACAACACGTAAGTTACAACACGGAAACAGGCTATTTGGCCCAACCGGTCTATGTTGATGTTTACCCTCCAAATGAACAAATGGTGTGCGTGCAGTGTGGTATGGTCAGAAAAATACAACAAACAACCACCGTTCTGGAATGTCATCATTCCAGAAGGTTCACCATCACATCCATGATGTTGCTGGTGGATGCAAGAGTGGAGACCTTAGAGGTAGGTAGGCCTGAGGCAGGGCCGGAAGGGAGGCCTGAGGCAGGGCCGGAAGGGAGGCCTGAGCCAGGGCTGCAGCAAGCGACAGCCAAGGGTCCAGGCATTAGAAAGTGGAATACAAGGGGAATGAGGAACAAGTTAGGGCTAAGGCTTTGCTGGTGATGAAGGTATCAGGAACCTGCTGGAAAGTACTATGGAGGTTAGTTGTGATTTATCTCTTTCCTTCTTTAAATTTGCTGGACTGGCTATAGAAATTGATGCGGAGATGCCGGTGTTGGACTGGGGTGGACAAAATTGAGAGGTCGCACAACACCAGGTTATAGTCCAACAGTTTTATTTGAAATCACAAGCTTTCGGAGCTATCGCTCCTTCCTCAGGTGTATCCAATTTACTTCACCTGAGGAAGGAGCGATAGCTCCGAAAGCTTGTGATTTCAAATAAAACTGTTGGACTATAACCTGGTGTTGTGCGACCTCTCAATTTTATAGAAATTGAAGCAGGGTATTCCCATGGCAGCGAAGGGGGACCATTTCCCTCCTACTATCTGATTAGTTTACTGTTACTAATATGAAAAGCAACCAATCACAAAACTCAGCTTAAACTGAACCAATCAGAAAACTTGAACATGAGCCAATATAGATACTAAAAAAAAGCTGAGCTACAAAGATTTATTTTGCCCAGACTGGCTTTGAAAACTAATCAGATTAACAGAACATCTTTTCCTCTAATCACAAATGAAAAAAAAACACGATTAGGGCATCTCAACCGCCTCAGTCATTTTGTTTGTGGATCCCACGAAAGAACATTTCAGCATTTAGAATTTGTTCTTACACAATCTATGTGGAAATCAATGAGAAACAGATACCTTGATAACAAATATCCTTTTGTATCATATTAACCAAGGAAAGCTTCTTAAATTAAAAAAAATGATCTCTAACTCCGCCTTGTAACTGCTTTAACACCAAAAGTAAATACTTAATTCTCTGTTCTTTTTGCCAAAAATACATTTTAACAGTTCAGCAGGTTTTCAAAGCTACTGCAGTCACATTAAAATGACATCCTTCTATGAAGACAAACCCGCCATTCATAGTCTGCTCTTCATACATAAACAAAAACGTGCAGAACATGGGAACTCGAGACAAAAATACCGCCCCTGCACAGGAAAGGAGCTGGAACACAAGCCTGCTTTATATTCCCGGGAGGAACCCAGTGGAGCCAGAGAGCCACAATTATAATAGTTTCCAAGGCAATAGAACTTGAGTGTGAGAGCACTCATTCTGGAGTTGTTGTTAACACTGGGCGTTCTTTCTCCTTTAGCACAATACAAAGTGCACTGCTCTTTGGGATTATCACCCAGGTGTCTCGAAGTATAACAAAATAAAAACGACTCTGCCCTCAACAAGAAAGTACATTTTCAATGCCAGAGAAAGTACTGACCCTAGTTCATTGTGATTTTGTCTGAAGTTTAACTTGGTATTTTAAGACCGCACTCCAAGAATGTAACGCTATAGAATGCTCTGACTTTGACATATTAGTCTGCAAATCTCTTACATTTGATTAATATGCAAAAGTTTTGAGAATAAACGGTTCTAAAATACAAGATTTCTGAACAAGAAGAGACAATGGCCCGGATTTTGCAGTAGGAATAACGGCGAGGCTATCAGCACTCTCTGTTATTATGGAGTAAATCGGACATCAACTTCTGGCATGGGCACACGCGCAGTTAACTGTACGTGAATTTTTAACGTCGTGATAAGTCTTAAATACTGCCAAACAACCTCTCTGGCACTGAAAATTTACTTTTACAAGTGTGGCGTCTCATTCCTTCAGATTTTAAGTATTATTGGAGATTTAAAAAGAATTAAAAATTAATTTTTTTTAAACTTTCTCTATGTCTCTTTTAGCTCTCTCTCTCTTAATCCCATCTTTCGTTCCCTTTCTTTATTTTGCTTTCTGTACATGATTTTACTTGGGTTAAATATTCTAATTTATACTTCCTGGTTTAGACTGCACCGCTCAGTGAGGATTCTTCAATCTGATTGGTTGAAGAAACACGCTGTTGCTTGCCCTGTTTGCACAGGTCCCCGATCCCCTGGAGAGGGCACCGGGCTGAAATGGATCTCTAATTACCATAAATTGCCGCGCAAAAGCCCAAGAAAAGTCTGTGAGCAGTTGTAAGCGTAATGAATGGCGAGTGCCGTTCCTTCGCCACTGACCGCAAAATCCGGGCCAATGATAGAAGCTGGAAATAACAGCATGAGAGAAAAGCGAGAATTGGATTTTTTTTTGCTTGCATATGGTATAGGCGGCACTTCATTGAAAGCCTTACATCCAGATATAAATACTGAAATATTGGGATAATCCAAGGGGAGAGAAAAGGAGAGAGAAATTAATGATATAATAAAGAAAAAAAAATTGATCTGACCTGAAGATTAGTACAACACAAATATTGCCCCGTTACATGTTCCTGAATGTACACCAATTATTATAAGTACAATGAATACACCGATAATGCACACCAATAGGCCTACATGATTTATAGTGAGCTACCTACTATGATTTAGGTATGTTTTCAAATCCAAAGAAAAGTTCTAGAATCGAGACAGAAATATTTTTATTTAAATTTTCCAACTATATAAAATTTTCTAGGATTTAGCTCGTGAACCTTCTGCCATCCTGTTAGTGCAATATGAAAGCATCAGAGTGTAAACCTCCCAAATGCTACCCAGCAACATCTGCTGGAGGACAGGTGTGCACAGTTAATAAGGACAAGGCTGCTCTTAGCCAGATGGCCACCACCATCAAATCACTTCAGGTCAAACTTGGTGGTTATATGCATTCATAGCGAGAGGGTTTGAGTACAGGAACAAGGATGTCTTGCTGCAGTTGTACAGGGCCTTGGTGAGACCACACCTTGAGTACTGTGTGCAGTTTTGGTCGCCTTATCTGAGGAAGGATGTTCTTGCCATGGAAGGAGTTCAGCGAAGATTCACAAGGCTGATACCTGGGATGGCAGGAATGACGTATGAAGAGAGATTGCGTCGATTGGGCTTATACTCGCTGGATTTTAGAAGAATGAGAGGGGATCGCATTGAAACTTATAAAATTCTGACAGGACAGGACAAACTAGATGCAGGAAGGATGTTCCCGATGATCGGGGAGTCCAGAACCAGGGGTCACAGTCTAAGGATAAGGGGTAAGCCATTTAGGACAGAAATGAGGAGGAATTTCTTCACCCAGAGAGTGGTGAACCTGTGGAATTCTCTGCCACAGAAGGCAGTCGAGGCCAATTCATTAAATAGATTCAAGAAGGAGTTGGATATATTTCTTAAGGCTAAAGGGATCAAGGGATATGGGGAGAAAGCAGGGACAGGGTACTGAATTTGGATGATCAGCCATGATCGCATTGAATGGCGGAGCAGGCTAGAAGGGCCGAATGGCCTACTCCTGCTCCTATCTTCTATGATTCTATGATTTCCCCTTATAGCAAAATGTAATTAAGGATGCTGCAAGTATCAACAGATTTCTTTTTATAATTACTCATTCTCAGGATACGGGCATCAATGGCAAGGCCAGCATTCATTGCCCATCCCTCGAGAAGGTGGTAGTGGGCCGCCTTCTTGAAATGCTGCAATGAAGGTGCTGCCATAATGCTGTTAGGGATTACAAATTTATTTTCTGAGTTTATAACCATACACGAACCTGATAAAGTTAATGCCTATCTTGCAGCTGTGAGAAGTCGCACAACACCAGGTTATAGTCCAACAGCTTTATTTGAAATCACAAGCTTTCGAAGCGCTGCTCCTTCGTCAGGTGAAGCAGCGCTCCGAAAGCTTGTGATTTCAAATAAAGCTGTTGGACTATAACCTGGTGTTGTGCGACTTCTCACATTTGTCCACCCCAGTCCAACACCAGCATCTCCACATCATATCTTGCAGCTGCAATCGCATTGCCATTCCAGATGTTTGCTTTAGAGTGATAATCTAGAGTGTGTGGAGGAGATTATAAATGTAGATCCTTACTGGCAACACAAGTTTAAAAAAAGGAGGCACATAAAAATTAAAACGGCGTAAAACATTTTAATCTTATGCGCTATCCCTTGCTCTCCAGTGCAATGTGCAAAATGGACCCAAGGATCCCGCTAATTCACACTTGTATTATTCCTTCACCCTCTACCCCAAAGAAATTATTTTGGGAATAAAACTGTAAAGATATATGAGAAAAAGGAAAGAACCTAGAGTTAAGCCTATTACACACATCTGGTAAGATAGTAATAAAGAGCATGAATCTGGCAGATTTGCCTTTTTTAGCCCAGGGGCCACTGAAGCCAAATGTAGTTTCTTATTACGATCCCGTGTAAGATCAGGTAATGCTGGTTATGTATTGAAGCTGGGATTTTCCTGATCGCTATGCCGCAGTATCAAATACAGATTGCATTTGCTGCCCTCCTGTAGAGAAAGCTACCATCATGATCAATACAGCTCCAAGCATAAAGGCACCACATGGTGTTTCACGGACTAGGAATGTCCCACATTTGAACCATGCTCAGTGCAGAGTGAGCTCTCAGCCAGAGTTGCAGTGGAACTCCACAACTGGCCTTAGTGTCTCTGACTATGGAAAGGAGAAGAAAAAACTACTGACTAGTAGAAGGGATTTCCCTTCTGATCGCTGTCCAATGCAAGAATTGTGCATAGGAACTTCTGTGCGGTATGGCAGTGTAGTGGTTATGTTACTGGACTAGTAAATCAGATGCCTGGATTAATAATCCAGAGAGCGTGAGTTCAAATCTCACCATGGTAGTTTGTGAATGGAAATAAAAGCTGTTGGATGGTCATAAAAACCCAACTAGTTCACTAGTGCCCTTTACAGAACTTACCCAGTGTGACCTACGTGACTTAACAGCCTTCTGAAGTGGCCTCACAAACCACTCAGTTGTATCAATCCGCACAAGGAAAACAGCAGGTCAAGAAGCAGGCCCATCAACACCCTGTCAAGTTGTCTAAAAACATTATTTTCTGAAAAAAATCTAATTAATTAATTTGAATGAATCAACATAATCTCCTTCCACCGTCTCCATAGGGAGCCCATTCCATTGTGGTGTCCTCTGGTTTTACTGTTCTGGACAAGTTGAAACAGCTCGTCATGGTCTACATCATCTAGTCCCTATAAAGTCCTAAAAACAGTAATCATGTCACCTCAACCTACTCTTTTCAAGTGAGAACATGTCCAATTTACGTAATCGATAGTCATAATCTAATCCCTCCATCCCCTCAATCATTTTGGTTGACCTCTTCTGTATGCTTTCAATGGCTGCAATTTCCTTTTTGTACTGCAGTGATCAGAACTGCACACAGTATTCTAAATGCGGTCGCATTACTGATTTATAAAGTGGCAGAATTGCCTCACTCTTTTGGCTCAATATTGATCTTTTAATGCATCCGAACATCTGATTTGCTTTACTCATTGCTCCGAGCATTGTTCCGATAGCTTCGATTTATTGCCAATCAGGGCCCCCCAGGTCTCTTTCATTTTCTATACACATTACTTTCTTTCCATTTTAGTAATAGTTCCTTCCTGGATTTTTTTCTCCCCATGTAAGCACTTTACATTTCTCAACATTGAATTTCATCTGCCAACTGTTAGCCCAATTTCTCAAGTATATTCAAATTCTCCTGTGGCTTATCCTGTTCAGCTTTGCAGTCTTCCACCTTTATTAGCTTTGTATCACCTGCAAATTCAGCCACTGTACTTGTGACTCCTCGTTCCAGATCATTTATGAAGATAATAAACAAAAGAGGTCCCCAAACAGACCCCTGTGGGACCCCACTGGCAACATTCTCCCAGGCTGATGACAATCCCTGTATCACCACCCTCTGGGTTCTATCGGTCAACCAATTACGTATACATTGTGGAATATTTCCACTGATCCCCGTTTTATTTTCAGTCCCAGCCTTTCCAGAGGAACTGTATCAAAGGCCTTAAGTGAAGTCCAAGTACACCACATCCACTGCCTTATCCCTATCAAGTTTCTTTGTCACAACCACAAAGAAAACCAGTGGCAGATTGGCAAGAGCTCCCCTTCAAGAACCTATATTGGCCCAGATTTTGCGGTTAGCGGCGAAGGAACGGTGCTCGCCGTTCACCACGCTGACAGCTGCCCATAGAGTTTTCGCGGGCTTTTGAGCGGAGACTTGCTGTCATTGGGCATCTGATCCAGCGCTGCGCCTTCTACAGGGGATCTGTAGCGTGTTTGAGTAGGGCAAGTAACAGCGTGGCTCTTCAACCAATCAGATTGAAGAATCCTCACTGAGACATGCAGGGCTGGATTTTGAAGTTGGAGTCGGGAATCACACATTCTGGCTTGTGAACCCGCCTCCATCGAGATGTGGCCAACCCACTGTATTTTCCCTTGATTGACCTTGTTGAGCCCGCCCAGTGGGCTCAGCAGGCCAGTTAAGGGCCACCCGGCAACAGGTGACGTCACAGACTGACATTTCATCTATCAAGAGCTTTTGACAGATGAAATATCAGCGTTTGACAGCTCTGTGAAGCTGTCAAACACTCACAATATGATTTCTAACTTCAGTCCTTCCTTTCAGGCTGAGTTAGAAATCATTCCACCACAGAAATCAGAAGGCTGCTGTTTTTGACAGGTCCACGGCTTTCCTGCTTTCTGTGCCGGTGAGATTTCTAACTCCCGAGAACTGAAGGGCTGACACCTGCAGGAGGAAGTTAAGGTAAGTAAAACTTTTTCCAACACTTAGCACTTACCTTACACACTTACCTCTGCACACATGCACCCATCACTCACCTGCCCACCGGACATATCGACCCCTCCAACCCCTGCAGACCCACGGCCCGCCCCGATAACTTGGAGTGTTTGCCACCTGTTGGGAAGCGCACACTTTTCCTTTGAAAATAGGGATTATGCAAAAAACTGCCTGTTAACTACCTGTTAACAGGCAGTTAATTGTCAGTAATCCCTTCCCGCCTCGGGGAGTCGGGTCTCAGCACAGGTCGGGTACCCGCCGCCAGAGAAACTGGCACGGAGGCGGGTTGGAGTTGGGATGGGGTCGGGACCCCCGAATCTGCAACTTTAACCCCACCCCCCACCCCGACTCCAAACCCGACTCCACGGGTCATTCAAAATCCAGCCCGCAGAGTCTAAACCAGAAAGTATAAATTAGATTTAAATCATGTACAGAAAGTAAAATAAAGAGTGGGAAAGAAAGATGGGATTAAAAGAGAGAGAGAAGAGGCAGAAAGAAAAAGTAAAAAAAATAATTTTCATAAAAAAAAATCTACAACACTAATTAAATTCTGAAGGAATGAGACTCCACACTTGTAAAATTACATTTTCAGTGGCAGAGAGGTTGTTTAGCAGTAAGTATGATTTATCACACAGTTAAAAATTCACTTACACGTGAATGCACCAGCCCTAACATTTTCTACTGTGTTTAGTGGATAACTGGTGGGTAAGTACCGCAACTCCACGCCCTTACATTGATTTCAATGCCGAGTCTATCGGCGAGGTACTGTTATAGCGCAGCCTGTGGGGGAGCAGGGTAACTTGGACAGCAACTTCTGGATTTCCACCTTTAACTGCACATGAATTGCTGTCTGATTTACTCCATAATAACAGTGAGCGTTGATAGCCTCGCCGTTATTCTAAACGGCAAATCCTAGCCTTTTTATTTTATTTCTATCTAGATGCTCCATGATCTCATCTTTAATCAGGATTTCCATAATTTTACATGCAATGGATGTCAAACTCACTGGTCTGTCGATCCTTAGTCATTCTTGCTACCTTTTTTATGCGCATGTTGGGTAGAGGTTATGATTGGGTTTGCCTACAATTGTCTCCATGGTTGAAAAGAATAGCTTGCCAATATACACTGCCAAGGTTCACATGCAAAGGATGGCTGTGTAAGTTATTAGTGGACTGATGGCACTTATGGAACCATCTCTCAGTTTTCAGAAGGGGAGCAAAAGGGAAATTATCGTAATCAGAAGGGAAAAGGAACCAATCGTGGTCAGGCAATGTGAAGCATATACAGCACACTTGTGTATACATGCCTTTATAATTTAAGAGGTCGCACAACACCAGGTTATAGTCCAACAGTTTTATTTGAAATCACAAGCTTTCGGAACTATCGCTCCTTCCTCAGGTGATTTCAAATAAAACTGTTGGACTATAACCTGGTGTTGTGCGACCTCTCAATTTTGTCCACCCCAGTCCAACACCGGCATCTCCGCATCATGATTTATAATTTAAAACATGAGTCGGATTTCCAGGCAAGAGGACCACAAAGACATTTGGCACAGACTTCAATGAACTAGGAAACTGAGCATGCCAACAATGTAACTTTGATCAAGTCTGAATGATGACAGCAAATCACTCCATTTCAAGATGTGCTAAAGCAATCTACATAAATGAGAGATGTAAAGTACAAATGTAGACCAATTGTTACTTTTTTTCCTAATACTAGCTGATTTCCCATAGCGCTGCAAAAAACTGTCTTTAAAAATGATCTCCGACAACAAATGTGAGGAGCTCATGGACTTCTTTCTCTAAGATTGAGACCGTCAATTCAGCTGCCTGTGCCACTTCCCTTCCTTCCCCTAGCCCACCAGGCCAAACTTCCTTTAAGGTCCCCCGCCCCCACCGCACTAGCCCTGAACTTGCTTCTTTCTCCAGTTTCTCTCCAATTTTCCCTCATGACCACTCCGCGCTCATCTTGTCCAGGAGACCCACTTCCTGCTCCCTCGACCCTATTCCTACCAAACTGCTGACTACCCATCTTCCTTTTCTGGCTCCCATGTTAGCTGACATTGTTAACGGTTCTCTTTCCTCAGGTACTGTCCCACTCTCCCTCAAATCTGCCTTCATCACCCCTCTCCTCAAAAAAACAACCCTTGACCCCTCCATCCTTGCAAACTACTGTCCCATCTCCAACCTTCCTTTCCTCTCCAAAGTCCTCGAACGTGTTGTCGCCTCCCAAATCCGCGCCCATTTTTCCCGCAACTCCATGTTTGAATCCCTCCAATCAGGTTTCCGCCCCTGCCACAGTACCGAAACGGCATCAAAGTCACAAATGATATCCTTTGTGACTGTGACAAAGGTAAACTATTCCTCCTCGTCCTTCTTGACTTGTCTTCTGCCTTTGACACGGTTGACCATTCCATCCTCCTCCAACGCCTCTCCACCGTCGTCCAGCTGGGTGGGACTGCACTCGCCTGGTTCCATTCTTATCTATCTAATCGTAGCCAGAGAATCACCTGCAATGGCTTCTCTTCCAGCTCCCGCATCGTTACCTCTGGAGTCCCCCAAGGATCTATCCTTGGCCCCCTCCTATTTCTCATCTACATGCTGCCCCTTGGTGACATCATCCGAAAACACAGCGTCAGTTTCCACATGTACGCTGACCACACCCAGCTCTACTTCACCACCACTTCTCTCAACCCCACCACAGTCTCTAAATTGTCAGACTGCTTGTCCGACATCCAGTTCTGGATGAGCAGAAATTTTCTCCAATTAAATATTGGGAAGACCGAAGCCATTGTTTTCGGTCCCCGCCACAAACTCCGTTCCCTAGCCACTAACTCCATCCCGCTCCCTAATATCTGTCTGAGGCTGAACCACACTGTTTGCAACCATATTTAACCCTGAAATGAGCTTCTGACCACATATCCGCAGCACAACGAAGACCGCCTTTTTCCACCTCCGTACCATTGCCCGTCTCCGCCCTTGCCTTAGGTCATCCACTGCTGAAACCCTCATCCATGCCTTTGTTACCTCTAGACTTAACTATTCCAACGCACTCCTGGCCAGCCTCCCACGTGCTACCCCACGTAAACTTGAGGTCATCCAAAATTCAGCTGCCGGTGTCTTAACTTGCACCAAATCCCATTCACCTATCACCCCTGTGCTCGCTGACCTACATTGGCTCCCGGTTAAGCAACGTCTCAATTTCAAAATTCTCATCCTTGTTTTCAAATTGCCATTGCCTCGCCCCTCCCTATTGCTGTAATCTCCTTCAGCCCCACAACCACCCCCCCGAGATATCGGCGCTCCTCTGATTCTGCCCTCGAGTAACCCCTGATTATAATCGCTCAACCATTGGTGGCTGTGCCTTCTGTTGCCTAGGCAGCTCTGGAATTCCCTCCCTAAACCTCTCTTTCCCTCCTTTAAGATTTAAAACCAAGCTCTTTGACCACAGTTTTGGTCATCTGCCCTAATTTCTCCTTATGTGGCTCGGTGTCAATGTTTGTGTCTTATAATACTCCTGTGACGCGCCTTGGGACATTTTACTACGTTAAAGGTGCTATATAAATACAAGTTGTTGTTGTTTATCAGCCTCTACGTTTGTCTGGCAGGGTCTAATTTTAATGACTGTGTACATTTGTAACACTGGCCTTGAAATTATGCTGTGGAATAATAGCGTACAAATGCTTAAAGTGTTTATCTGAAACTCCACTCTCTGCTACTTTAATGGAGGAATTAATCAATTTAAAATAATTAGGTTACGGGTCCATTAAAGTAAGTGGATAAAGGAATTTCAGGCAAATGCGCTTATTATTTCAGTGTAACTTCAAGGTCACTATTTAAAACGGAGTTCATAAATCGTGTAAAGATTGATAATGTAGGATAGGAAAAAAATGAAGTATTTAAAAATAGTAAAGAACATTAAGCATTATTCTGAATTAAAAGTTCTGATGCTGCTGTAGTCATTTGTAGGAATGAATAATCAGTTTGCTTTTTTTTTATTCGTTTACAATGGCCCAAAAATTAGTGCCGCTACGCGGGAGTACGCACTGTGTACTCTCGCGTATTCTGTCTCCAATTGCCGGTTTTCTGCATGCACTGCGCATGCGCTGAAAACCGGCACTTGGTGAATTCAAAAGGGGGCGGTTCCTAGGTGAACCGCGTGCGCGCTACAGGCTGCGCGCACGCAGTGCACTTAGTGCTTTGGACGCGCAGGTAAGCATGGAAGATTTTAGACATAAAGAAAGGAGGTGTAAGACCCTCTTTTAACAAGGTAAGTACTTAATTAAGTATTATTTTGAATTTTTTTTAACAGGTATATCTTTAGAGACTTTAAAGACAGGTAAGTTTATTTTTATAACTTTTTAAAAGATTTTAAATTTTTTCAAAAATTTAATTTTTTGTTTAAAATGGTTAATTTATTTAACTATACTTATTTTATTAATGTGATGGTTTTTCTTTAAAATTTAATTGAGGTTTAGCTGTTCTTTTGGGGGGGTATAGCATTCATAGCTTTCACAGCCGTGCTGTGAAAGCTATGAATGAAAGATGGTGTGCTGCCATTGGCTCTAACTGAGTCACGTGATCCCACAGCTCGCACGAATTAACTACGCCTGTGGGATACGAAAGCACTGCACAGCTGCTGTCCAGAACATCAAGTTCGTGCGAGCTCGGACTGAAAAAGCCAGCGCGCAGTGAGAGATCGCGGGAAGGCCTTACCCTCGCATGAAGGCTCACTCACTAATTTTTGGGCCAATATGTGGACAATGCTGCAAGGCCATATTTATTGCTCATTCTGAGTTTCTCTGAGAAGGTGGTGATGGCCCTTCTTCTTGAACCACTGCAGTCCTTGTGATGATGGTGCTCCCGTGATGGTGTTAGGGAGGGAATTCAAGATATGGACCCGATGGCAATTAAGAAATGCTGATATATGTCCAAGTCAGGATGGTGCGCGACTTTGGAGAGGAATGTGGAAGTGATGATCATCCCATGACATTGCCGCTCCAATCCTTCTCGGCAGTAGAGGTTGCAGGCTGGGAGGTGCAGTCGAAGTTTGACTCAGATTGCGATTTAAGCTCACTGTAAAACAGATTTTACTCGCTGCTTTTGGTTTTTAGGAGTATTTTTGAAAAATTGTTTTGATCTCTCTTTTAGCAGCGTGAGGGCCAGTGCTGAATTTTGAAGAGCAACCTCCAGAGAGAGCAGTAAATGAGTTAGATGCAGGAAGTTTCAGCTCCCCGGAGTGTAGAGAGGCAGCCTGGGCCATATTAGTTGTAGAGATAGTTGAAAAGGAGACGTGAGACTTGCTGAGGCCGTCCCAGGAGCCAGCTCACTGAAAATTTAAGATTGGCAGTGGTACTGCTGTTGGACCTATGTGCACCATAAACACAATGAATTCAAAGCTCTGATTATTTTGTGTGAAAAGTGTAACTTCTTTTAGGAATGATGTGGCTGCAGAACAGCAATGGGGAACCTGGCTTATTTTTAGGTGTACATGATAGAGTAGCTGAATGTGTCATGGTGACTATATCTCAGATATGTGTTTAAATGTGTTCTTTTTGTCTAATGTGAGCAGTCAGAATAGGCTTTATGCAATAAGATTGGGGAGATAACAAAAGCAGAAAATAACCAATTAAAAAGGAGAAAAAAACAGGCAGACGTGATAGTCGCTAGTCGCAAAAAAAATTATATAGCAGATTTGGAGGCTGTAACTGTACAAGGCTCATTTACTTAAATTTTGTTTTACAGTATCGAATCCATATACATGATATACAAGTCCCACATAAATAGGTTCATTCTCAAATCTGTAGATGCTAATCCATTCATTGTATAGTTAAACACTTTATTATTTACCAACTACAACATGCATTTTGTATCTTGTGTAAACACATAAATTATCAGATTTATTGAATTCAAGATTAAAACCTGCCACAATGGGATTTGAACTCCCTGTCCTCTGGGTTGCTAGTTCAGTACCATAACTACTAGGCGACTGTACCCTACTACCTACTCTCTACCTCCCCTGGAAGCATTGACTCATAATGAGGTGCAGTTCAATGGACACTGACAAGCCTCCAGTATTTCCTCCAATTGGCCACCTTTCATGTGAGCCTCGACAGTGAGTGTCAGTACGTTATTCAACAGTGAATATAGTGATCAGAAGTTGGAACCTTAGCTGATATTTCTGGATCCCTGGGTCGAGTGAGGCCAAGTGTAGCATCTGACAAAGGGTTATACCTGAACTTTAACCTGTCTTTTCTCTTTACAGATGCAGAGCTTTGGCTCCTGATTAAGCAATGCCTCAATATTCCCTCCATGGCCTCGCCCCTTCCTATCTCTGTAATCTCTTCCAGTCCTAGAGCCCTCCGAGATCACTGCGCTCCTCCAATTCTGCCCTCGAGCATCCCCGATTTTAATCGCTCCACCATTGGCGGCCGTGCCTTCAGCTGCCAAAGCCCGAAGCTCTGGTCTTCCCTCCCAAAACCTCTCTGCCTCTCTTTCCTCCTTTAAGACGCTCCTTAAAACCTCTCTGCCCTAATATCTCCTTATGTGGTTCGGTGCCAAATTTTGTTTGATAATGCTCCTGTGAAGTACCTTGGGATGTTTTACTATGTTAAAGGCACTATATAAATACAAGTTGTTGTTGCTGTGTGCCGTCTTTCGGATGAGACATTAAACCGAGGCCCCGTCTGCTCTCTTAGGTGGACGTAAAAGATCCCACGGCACTATTTCAAAGAAGAGCAGGGGAGTTATCCCCGGTGCCCTGGCCAATATTTATCCCTCAATCAACATCACTAAAACAGATTATCTGGTCATTACCACATTGCTGTTTGTGGGAGCTTGCTGTGTGCAAATTAACTGCCGCGTTTCCCACATTACAACAGTGACTCCACTTCAAAAGTACTTCATTGGCTGTAAAGCTTTGAGACGTCCGGTGGTCATGAAAGGCGCTAAATAAATGCAAGTCTTTCTTTCTTGTATTTCTAGAATTTTCCCTTTTGTTTCATATTTCCATCTTTTATTTATAGTCTCATTGCTACCTCTGTTGAAATCAGCTAACTCAGAATATATCAGATTGAACCTAGACCATTCCTGGTGTGTACAGCTCAATACCACACCAGGCACTGCAGTTACCAACTGAGCCATCAGGAATTCATTTTTCCAGTCAGTCTAATAAGACTCCCATTTATATTCGTTGCTGTCACACATACTGTAATAGAATGACTGTCATCATTCAAACTTGAACGCAGTTACATTGTGTGCGTACTCAGTTTTCTCATCAATTGATGTCTGCTGGAAATGACAAAGTCGGGAATAGGTTATAAAGGATTTTCACATTTCCTCACTGTGTATTTTGTTTAAAAGTTATAGTCATATTACTCATCATCTGGAATGGGGAAATATTTGATGGCTTTATATGAGATAGTGTCAATACTCAATAAATGTCCCCTTTACATTACAGGGTTGTTTGCAACAGCACAGTTATATGGGTACAGGCTGCACATTATTTATAGCTAAGTCTAGATAATGAGGCCCACTGATTCTCTGACCATAGTAAGGATACCACTTATGAGCATTTTCCAACATTAATCTTAAGGTATAACTTGTTTTTTAAACACCTCTTAAAATCACAGGTAAGTGAGAGGGGCCATTCAGCCTTTCTAGCTTATCCTTCTATAACTGTAAACACTACTAATGACTTTGTTACACAATTGCCATCTCCTCAAAAGAGCATTTAAAAAAAAATTGAACTCATGCTTGCAATGAAAAAAATGTACAAAAATATTTCCACAACTTAATTCAATTAAACAAAAAAATTCTCCTTATAAAATATATTTCCTTTTATGCCACTATTAAAGTGTGAGGATCTTTGATTTATATGTGGGTCATGCTACATAACTGAGACTAGCAAATATTCATTTCATTCCATCTGTTTGGATTGAACTCATATTTGGAGGTCCTAGGGGCAAAAGGACTGTATTAAAGTATACTATGGCATTAAATCATTCTGTTTAATAAAATATCTGAATGCTGTAGATTAAACAACAAACGTCTGCTTATAACCGGAGGAAATACTCATGTGTAAAGTCCAAGATATAGGATTCCAATATAACATGGTTTCCAACGGTGAAGCAAGCCCTACTTTTCAACAAATGCATTTACTAAAAGGTTCAACTTTAATGAGCAGATCCAACTGTGCACATCATATTTTGTGGCTAACTCACTACCATTACTTTCCTAATATATTCAGATTAGCAAAAGACGATAGGCTGATGGATATTTATCCAATTCACACAACACAATCTGTACAAAGCACTCACACTAATAATTCCTCACCGCTGTCAGCAACAGTGAAAGGCTAATAAGCCAGCACTCGTTATCTGACAGGGGTATGCTTCAGCCACACAACAAAGCAGATTGTAATTAAGTTGGACCCAAATAGCTGACTGTGTTCTTGGTGATACCCAGCGGCTTTTGTTAATACACTGTCAGAAGATAATGGTGACAGATATTAGCCACTCTTTCTAAGAAAAGGTTTTAGTTGCAATTTTTTTCTCTGAATACTCAATGTTACTGCGTTAGGCTTATTAACACTGCTTATAAACAATGCTTATACAAGTCAATGACAAGAGACAGTGTATTAAATGTATGGAAAGGTTCCACTGAATTAATGCTTGAACTGATGAGTCAAAATGAATATTGGGAAGTTTTTTTTTTAAGATCACAGCTTGGATTTATGGTTTAATTTATAAAAAAGCTATAGCTCCCTTAACTGCCCAGTGGGTAAATACACTGCCCAATGAAGATCCTCAGCAAAACAAAAAAGTCCCATGTTCGATCCCTACCCTGTTCCAAGTCCGCTGATCTCATTGGGCTGGGATGGGAGGGGGTTTAGGGGGCTAATAATTGGCGTCAGTGCTCCTAGGTGAGGGAGGCAGGTTCCTGTTCACTATCCTACTAGGAAGTGGACTTCAGGCAGGATCAAGCTTGGCTGTGACACCAATACAGTCGAATAACCTCCTGATATTTACTGCCTTGGCTCGTACATGATGAATGACTAATTCAGCAAAGTACTGGAGGGCTGTTGGTGCTATGGAGTCATACTGCAGACAGTATAGAAAAATGTGAACAGATATGTGTTGCAGGGCAAAGTGGTCTTGCATTTTAAAATCTATTTACAGATTATTGAACCCATTAACTGCCTCTTTATGAAAGTGGTTAACGTATATCTACTCTTGAGCTCTATCTGCTTTCTCCTCTCTCCTCTCGTCAGTCCTATAAAAGAGTGCTGTCTTCCTGACCATGACAGTAATGCACTTATTATTTGCTTTCAGATGCTGAACGACTTGCTGTGTATTTCCAGCATTTTCTGCTCTTATTTCACATTTTTTTGCATTTGCAGTTTTTCTTTTTACCTTTTGGGACACAGTGAGGCAATGGGCAATAGCGAATTGGCAGCCCGATTTACATTCTGTCTGAAAAAGAAAATCAGCCAGGGTGTAAAATGGACTGCTGCTTCGCTATCACCTGTTTTGCGCTACTGACCAAGGCCAATTTCACCCTCATTCAGTCTAAGTTATTCAGTTTGAAGTTGTATCACCAGCAACTTAATCAGTGCTGCTGTACTAGAGACTGGAATTATAATCACTTCAGAAGGCAGTTCTTAGTGATATACTGATGTGAGCCTATATCAATCTCCATCATGTCCCATCAAAAGGTTTCTCATTTTTTACTGTGTAAAGATTCTTAGTAAGTTAACAGATATGAAAATACCATGGGGAGTGAATAGTTTTTGTACTTTGACTGATGTAGCTCTTTTCTCCTATAATTCTCTCTCTTTATGAGTCTTGTTCTAAGGCAATTGCTGATGCCGCAGTATGGCTCCAATGGCACCCTTTAACACATTGCACAAGTGGCCATTCTTCCTGTAAGAACTGGACAGCAAGTGTCGGGTGCTGTTTCACTACAGAGGAACATCACAGCTGAACCGGATTCTACACTCACTCAATGGCCACAGAGCTCAATTTCCAGCAAGGGCTACTCGACAGCAATCAGGAGTGGCAACCCTTGCTGATTCTTCCCCTACCTACCTGGAGAACAAAGAGACTAACTGCTTATTACAGGAAACTCTTTATTAACCGGCACCGACGGGACCGGCGTGGTGCCGGTTAATCAAAAAGTCCGGATAATGGAGAGTTATATCTCCCAACGTACGAGAGCCCCGTACACATTGACATGCGCCTGCATTCGGAGCTCCGTCTCCCCGGGAACCGCCAGCTGACCATCTGTCGTGTCCGCTGCCTACCCGAGCTGCACATTCCCCTCCCAATCTACACGCTCCGATACAAGGCAAACGCCTCGGGTTTTTTTTAAAGTTAATTTTAAACGAGAGATGAAGGAAAACCCCGGTTACCTACTCAAGAATTTTGCCGGTTAAGAGAGATTTCCGGATATTTGGGTGCCGGTTAATAAAGAGTTTCCTGTATGCTGTTGAGATCCGCTATCTCAGCACAGGAATAGAACCTGGGCCCATCTGGCTCAGTGTCACAGCATACAGTATCCACTGAATTATCAGGGGCATGTGTGGCAAAGCAATTTCCAGCTTTTAAATTTTGTTTACACTGTTCCAGTGTGGAAAAGCAATTCACTAATGCCATGACTATACTTGTGGACATCAGTAAAATCAACTCCAAAATAGAATGCAATTTGACATCTGATAAACAGCATATCCAGTGCAGTGCTGAGGGAGTGCTTCACTGTCAGAAGTGCCGTCTTTCAGATGAGACGTTAAACCGAGGTCCCGTCTGCCCTCTCAGGGACCATGGCACTATTCAAAGAAGAGCAGGGGAGTTTTCCTGGTGTCCTGGCCAATATTTATCCCTCAACCAACAACACTAAAACAGATTATCTGGTTGCTATGTCATTGCTGTTTGTGGGACCATGCTGTCCGCAAATAGGTTTACGCGTTTCCTATATTACAACAGTGACTACTCTTAAGAAGTATTTCATTAGCTGTAAAGCGCTTTGGGGTGTTCTGATGTCGTGGAAAGCGATGCATGAATGCAAGTTCTTTCTTTTCTTTATAATCCAGACAAACAGTATATGTGTGAATCATGCACGTGAGCAGTTATCCACTATTGCCAAATTCAGCCTATGGTACAGGAAACTTTTGTTTATCCGGCACCCAAATATCCGGAATTCTCGCTTAACCGGCAAAAATCATCCTCCGAAAACTCCTCTCAAATAACCGGCAATGTTGCCGAGTCGCAGTCGAGTCTCCGCGAACGCCGAGTACTCCGAAAACTCCTCTCAAATAACCGGCAATGTTGCCGATCCCAAGTCCGAGTCCGCGAACGCCGATTTAGTCAGTAGGGGTAGTTTTCAAAAGTGCCACTACTCGGCCTCCTGGCGCTGTCGGAAGTATACTGCACATTTCTTGATTTATTTATTTTTCTTTGTTAAAAATAGCCTCGGTAGATATAACTCTCCGTTATCCGGTACTTTCGATAAACCGGCACCACGCCAGTCCCGTCGGTGCCGGTTAATAAAGAGTTTCCTGTATAACAATGGAAGTGATTTGGTGCTACCAGAGCCGAGTGTACCACCTGAAAAGTAAACTCAGACCTGTGTAGTATTTGAGCGAGAAAGTTTGAGTAGTAAGCCCTGACATTTAAACCCATAATGATCTGTTTGGAAAGCAGGCATCTTACTATACACCATCATTCATGAGGGTGTTGGTTTCTACTTTTGGTGAAAATTAGTCTTGTTGAAAAGCTAAATTCATGTGCTTTTCCGATTTTACTGCAATGCAGTTAAGATTGACCAATGGAGAAGCAAGTGGCTTTTTAGCATACATTGGCATGTTGATGGCTGTTTGTCATACAGTATATTTAAATCAGTTTGTACAGTTTATGACCATTGGCCTGACCTCTGTCCTTTCTGACAACCTTCAGTACTAGCAGTGAAAGACTAATTTCCTCTGAATTATTCTAGATGCTACTGAATACACCAAACTTGCAATAGTCAATGAGACAAAATGATCGTTACCTGCTGACTCAAGTTCCATCAATAAAGGGGAAAAAAATCACTTCAATCAGAGAGTCATTACAGTATCTAAGCCACCTGTCCAATTATTGTAATGACAATTTAATTGCTGTTTTGGTTTGCAGAGTTAAGTATTTAAATTGTTTTCAATGTGAATTGATCTTATGGATGAGAACAAAGCAAAATCCAAAATGGATATGCAGCTGTACTCTTATTACATTCACAATTTTAAATACAATGTAAATAACTGACAGTTAAAAGTAAATGCTATTTCACGCAACAAATTAGGAAGTTTTTTTCCAATGACTACAATTCACTTGCAAGAAAGAACTTGCATTTGTGGATTGTCTTTCACGTCCTCAGGAGCTCCCGTAGCCAATGAAGTACTTCTGAAGTGCAGACAAAAAATGAGGTAAATGATCAGTTACTCTGTTTTAGTGGTGCTGTCTGAGGAATAAAATGTTGGCCAAGACACTGGGGGAATTCTCTGTTATTCTTCAAATATGCAATTAGCTCTTTTAAATCCACCTGAAGAAGCAGACTGTTTACAGTCGGATCCAAAAGATGACACCTCCAACAATGCAGCACTCCCTTTACTAGCCTAAATTGTGTGCTCAAGTCCTGGAATGTGGCTTGATCCCATAACCTTGAGTGGAGACGAGAGTGTGACCATTGAGCCGAGCTGACATTAGTAACTAAATCAACCTTATCAAAAGGTCAGCAAATCTTGGCTCGGGTGGAAGTGGGCTATGGAAGGAAAACTCAGTCAGAGATTTCACTACTGACCTTTGCTGGAAAGTGCAGGTCAGGATGAAATGATCCAAAATGTGGGTAGCCACCACAATATATGATATGATTTAAGATCCAACTAGGAAGGGAAAAAGTTAGTACAAAAACTAGAACAGCAGATTGGATTAGGGCATATTTCAGATAAATGAGTAAGCTAGCTGAGGTGAAGTGGAAGGAGAAACTGGCACACAGAACTGTAAAGCAGCAGTGGGATATGTTTAAGGAAGAGAATGCAAAGATAGTGAAGAAGTATATTCCATTAAAAAAGGTTACTACTAGGAGTTTCAGGATGCCATGGATAAATAAAGAGGTTGGAAACCAATTAAAATTGAAGGCGGCAGCTTCACATGAGTTTTCACTAAAGAGGATGTCGGCAAGTACACGACTGCAAGTTGTTGTTGTTGTTGTTGTTGTTGGGTGAGGACAGGATCAAGCTTGGCTGTGATACTTTCCACATTTGTAAAATAGATACTATCCTTACTGCAAACCTACTTACAGAACAATGGATTAAAAGCTGCAGATTTAAAAATTACTTCTTTTACATAAATATGATACATGAAAGAAATATGATACATGTACTATTAGAATCTGTAGTGGAATTTAAACATCTCGAGTATGTGGGAAAATAGAACCACCAGTTCAATTAAAGGTTTAAAAGTACTAGGAGGATTTAGATGCCAGGACTATTTATGTAAACAACAGGATTCATTTTGCACTAAATTACTGGAAGGCATAACTTTTTTTTTAACACCAGGAATGAGAATTTAAATCCAATTATTTTTGTTTGGAAAACATGTGAACACCACTAACTTAACCAACATTAAACTTACTCTTGAGCAAATAAACGCAGTTGGAATTTCTTTTAATTCATTATCGGGATATGGGCGTCACTACCAAGGCCAGCATTTATTGTCCATCCCTAGTTGCCCTTGGGAAGGTGGTGGTGAGCCGCCTTCTTGAAGCGATGCAGTCCATGTGGTGAAGGTACTCACACAATGCGATTAGGTAGAGAGTTACAGGATTTTGACTCAGCGACAATGAATGAACCAAGTCAAGATGGTCGGGAACTTGGAGGTGATGGTGTTCCCACGCACCCGCTGCTCTTGTCCTTCTAGGTGGTGAAGATTGTGGATTTGGGAGGTGTTGCGGAGAAGCGTTGACGAGTTGCTGCAGTGCATCTTGTAGATAGTACACACAGCAGCCATGCTACACCGGTAGTGGGGGGAGTGGATGTTTAAGGTAGTGGATGGTGTGCCAATCAAGCAGACTGCTTTGTCCTGGATGGCGTCGAGCTTCTTACGTGTTCTTGCAGCTGCACCCATCCAGGTAAGTGGAGAGTATTCCATCACACTCCTGACTTCTGCCCTGTAGGTGGTGGAGAGGCTTTGGGGATGGATGGGAGTCACATACCCTAGAATACCCAGCCGCTGACATGCTGAAGTGGCAACGGCATTTATGTGGCTGGACCAGTTGAGTTTTGGGTCAGGATGTTGACAGTGGGGAGTTCAGCAATGGTAATGCCATTGACTGTGAAGGCGAGGTGGTTATGACCTCTCTTGTTGGAGTTGGTCATTGCCTGGCACTCGTGTGGCGCGAATGCTACTTGCCACTTATACGCACAAGCTTGGATGTTATCCGGGTCTTGCTGCATGCAGGCATGAACTGTTCTATTAACTGAAGAATTGTGAATGGAGTTGAACACTGTGCAATGATCAGCGAACAGCCCCACTTGACCTTATGATGGAGGGAGTGTTATTGATCAAGCAGCAGAGGATAGTTTGGCCTAGGTGCTGCCATGAGGAAATCCTGCAGTTATGTTTTGGAGCTGCATGGAGTTCCTCAGGGCATTTAAAGCATTACAAAGATATTGCAAGTTGGTTTCATAGTCACAGTGAACTACGGACTAGGAAAGAGGGAAGGAAGTAAGTTATGATGAACCTGTATAAAACACTGGTTCGGCCTCAACTGGAGTATTGTGTCCAATTCTGGGCACTGTACTTTAGGAAGGATGTGAAGGCCTTAGAGAGGTGCAGAAAAGATTTATGAGAATGTTTCCAGGGATGAGGGGCTTCAGTTACGTGGATTGACTGGAGAAGCTGGGGTTGTTCTCCTTCGAGCAGAGAAGGTTGAGAGGAGATTTGATAGTGTTCAAAATCATGATGGGTCTAGACAGAGTAGATAGAGAGAAACTGTTCCCATTGGCGGAAGGGTCAAGAACCAGAGGACACAGATTAAAGGTGATTGGCAGAAGAACCAAAGGCGACATGAGGAAAAACATTTTTACGCAGCGAGTGGTTATGATCTGGAATGCACTGCCTGAAAGGGTGGTGGAGGCAGCTTCAATCGTGGCTTTCAAAAGGGAATTGGAGAAGTACCATTTTTTGTATTCATTCATGGGATGTGGGTGTCACTGGCAAGGCCAGCATTTATTGCCCATCCCTAATTACCCTTGAGAAGGTGGTGAACCGCCTTCTTGAACCACTGCAGTCCGTGTGGTGAAGGTACTCCCACAGTGCTGTTAGGGAGGGAGTTCCAGGACTTTGACCTAGCGACGATGAAGAAACAGCGATATATTTCCAAGTCAGGATGATGTGTAACTTGGAGGGGAACTTGCAGGTGATGGTGTTCCCATGCGCCTGCTGCCCTTGTCCTTCTAGGTGGTAGAGGTTGCGGGTTTGAGAGGTGCTGCCGAAGAAGCCTTGGTGAGTTGCTGCAGTGCATCTTGTAGATGGTACACACTGCAGCCACAGTGTGCCGGTGGTGGAGGGAGTGAATGTTTAAGGTGGTGGATGAGGTGCCAATCAAACGGGCTGCTTTGTCCTGGATGGTGTCGAGCTTCTTGAGTGTTGTTGGAGCTGCACTCATCCAGGCAAGCGGAGAGTATTCCATCACACTCCTGTGCCTTGTAGATGGTGGAAAGGCTTTGGGGAGTAAGGAGGTGCGACACTCGCCGCAGAATACCCAGCCTCTGACCTGCTCTTGTCGCCACAGTGTTTATGTGGCTGGTCCAGTTAAGTTTCTGGTCAATGGTTACCCCCAGGATATTGATGGTGGGGGATTCGGCGATGTTAACACTGCTGAATGTCAAAGGGCAGTGGTTAGACTCTCGCTTGTTGGAGATAGTCATTGCCTGGCACTTGTGTGGCGCGAATGTTACTTGCCACTTATCAGCCCAAGCCTGAATGTCATCCAAATCTTGCTGCATGCGGGCATGGACTGCTTCATTATCTGAGGAGTTGCGAATGGCACTGAACACTGTGCAATCATCAACGAACATCTCCACTTCTGACCTTATGATGGAAGGAAGGTCATTGATGAAGCAGCTGAAGATGGTTGGGCCTAGGACACTGCCCTGAGGAACTCTTGCAGCGATGTTCTGGGGCTGAGATGATTGAGCTCCAACAACCACCTTCCTTTGTGCTAGGTATGACTCCAGCCAGTGCAGAGTTCTTCCCCCGATTCCCATTGACTTCAATTTTACTAGGGCTCCTTGATGCCACACCCGGTCAAATGCTGCCTTGACGTCAAGGGCAGTCACTCTCACCTCACCTCTGGAATTCAGCTCTTTTGTCCATGTTTGGATCAAGTCTGTAATGAGGTCGGAACCCAAACTGCGCATCGGTGAGCAGGTTATTGGTGAGTAAGTGCCACTTGATAGCACTGCGAACGACACCTTCCATCACTTTGCTGATGATTGAGTGTAGACTGATGGGGCGGTAATTGGCCGGATTAAATTTGTCCTGCTTTTTGTGGACAGGACATATTGTCGGGTAGATGCCAGTGTTGCAGCTGTACTGGAACAGCTTGGCTAGAGGTGCGGCTAGTTCTAGAGCACAAGTCTTCAGCACGACAGCCGGGATGTTGTCGGGGCCCATAGGCTTTGCTGTATCCAGTGCGCTCAGCCGTTTTGATATCACGTAGGGTGAAGCGAATTGGCTGAAGACTGGCTTCTGTGATGGTGGGGACCTCAGGAGAAGGCCAGTATGGATCATCCACTCAGCACTTCTGGCTGAAGATGGTTGCCAACATTTCAGCCTTGTCTTTTGCACTCACGTGCTGGGCTTCGCCATCATTGAGGATGGGGATATTCATGAAGCCGCCTCCGCCTCCTGTTAGTTGTTTAATCGTCCACCACCATTCACGACTGGATGTGGCAGGACTGCAGAGCTTTGATCGGATCCATTGATCCGTTGCTTAGCTCTGTTTATAGCATGCTGCTTCCACCAAGCTTCCCCAGGTTGGCACCTCATTTTGAGATATGCCTGGTGCTGCTCCTGGCATGCTCTTCTACACTCCTCATTGAACCCGGGTTGGTCCCCTGGCTTGATGGTAATGGTAGAGTAAGGGATATGCCAGGCCATGGGGTTACAGATTGTGGTGGAATACAATTCTGCTGCTGCTGATGGCCCACAGCGCCTCATGGATGCCCAGTTTTGAGTTGCTAGATTTGTTCTGAATCTATCCCATTTAGCACAGTGGTAGTGCCACACAACACAATGGAGGGTGTTCTGCTTTGAAGGAAAAAAATTTGCAGGGCTACGGGGAAAGGGCAGGGGAGTGGGACTAGCTGAGGTGCTCTTGCAGAGAGCCGGCACGGGCTCGACGGGCTGAATGGCCTCCTTCTGAGCTGTAACCATTCTAATGATTCTATGAAAATTCAGGCGGGGCGCCCAGTCCAGATTAGTATCCAGTGCCTCCTGGTGTATATTGCATGAAGACAGGTTCAATTTCACTAATGCCCTCCATGGTTGAATAGCATGCTGATACTCATTGTCTAAGTTCACATGTGAATTAAGGCCACTTGAGAGAGGTGCCTCAATGCAGCTGATGCAGCTGTACCCCAACATAAGTTACAACTCTCAGGGAGGATGGTAGAAAATGGGGCAGGGAACAGGAACACCACCGTACAGTATGACATTGTGAAGTTTGGTCACGTCTTTAAGTTCACTGTGGTGAAAATGCTTCAAACTTACAAGTTATATGGATGGAGATAACTACAGCAGGCGCATGGGAACACCACCACCTGCAAGGTCCCCTCCAAGACATACACCATCCTGACTTGGAAATATATCGCCGGTCCTTCATTGTCGCTGGGTCAAAATCCTGGAACTCCCTCCCCAACACCACCACCCTGGGAGTATCTTCACCACACGGACCTGCAGCGGTTCAAGAAGGCGGTTCACCACCACCACCTTCTCAAAGGCAATTAGGGATGGGCAATTAATGCTGGCCTTGCCAGCGATGCCCACATCCCGAAAATAAATATATTAAAAAAAGTTTTTGGTGGAGGGAAGAATTGTAACTTAATGGGCCGGATATTCCGATCCCTACGGGTGGGTACGCGCAGTGCACCCACGCGTAGGGACATCGGAAATGCCAGTTTCAGGCATGCACTGCGCATGCGCTGGAAACCGGCATTTCCGATCTGTCAAGAAAGCTCTTGACAGAGCCTCCGGCTGCACTGGAGAAGGGCCTCTGCGAGCGGATAGTTCCACTTTTTGGAGACCTTCCGCCCGCAGAAAACACTTACAATTCTTGCACCTGGTAAAAGCAGGCGTAAGGCCTGCTTTTACCAGGATAAGAGTTGAAAAAAAGTAAAAAAAAATTCCACTGATTTATCATTTAAAAATACTTTAAAGAAAGGTAAGTTTATTTTTAGCTCCGTTAAATACTTTAATTATCTTTTTCAAAAATTAAATTTTTTGTTTAAAAGTTAATTTATGTAATTTCAAGTCATTTAAATTTTTTTAATTTTTTTTTATTTATTTGAAGTTTTACTATGTTTTGGGGGTGATCTCCATTCATATATTTGACAGGTCTTCCTGTCAAGTGTATGAAGGGAGATTCCCTTCTCTGATTGGCTCCCCATGGCCCACGTGATCCCAGGGACGCTGCGAACCACCTGCGCCTCTGGGATACGTGGGCCCTGCGCACCGGCAGTTTGGAGAGGCCCAGCAACGGAACTGTGCGCCTCCTGGGAGCCCTCAGGTCAGGGCGCAGATTTTTCCAGATCGCAGCCCTCCGCCCGCGGGAGGCCTACGATCGGAATATCTGGGCCATTACTTTAAAGTTTACATTATGAAATCCTGTCAGAAGAAATTGTAGTAGGAAAGTCCCCGATAACCTTCAAAGGAGGTGAACTATTGCAGGAATTCAGTTAACAGGGGAAGTAGGTTGGTTTTACAATCTGAAGATAAACAGGGGTAGACCTTCATAAATAAAATGCCTGTCTAAATCTGATAACATTGCTACATCCTGTACGTCATATTTTGAATGGTTATAATACATAAATAACTATCGCCTAGATCAAAAAAAACTAAGTGGTGATAAAATACCAGTTATGTTTCTAGATGAACAATCTTACCAAGAGTAAGAAGCAATAGTAATGAGAAAATTAAGAGCAAATAATGGCCAGACAACAAATGCAGCAGTGAAATAAAGGATCCTGCCCTATGAAAACATAACGTCTGATAACACTGAATAATTTATTTTTAAGATAGTGTGGAACCAAACACAAATATCAGTTTTAAAAAGAAAAGGTCTCAATAAAGATAAAACAGCCATGGCCAGTGCGAGTAAACAGGTTCGTGCCCAATGACTCCCAACATCACAACGTCTGCCAATCAAGGTGGGTGTGGAGTGAGGTGAGGGAGAGGGGGAAATACTGGAGGCCAGGAATCCATGCCAGTTTCACACACTTGCTAGTGTTGAGTTATAAAGTGATAGAGTGATAGTACGAGAATGGATGAAACTTGTTTCTTAACTTGTCCCATTACCTCTCCTTTTGCCTCGCACCATCATCCCTTTTGTCAGTCAATCTCTCTTGCCTTCCATCTTATCACAGACCTTCCCTTTGTTCATTCCTCCCCTCCTCCAAAATCTCTCTTTTCTAACCTTTTCCAGTTCCGACGAAGGGTCCCCGACTCGAAACGTTGACTCTGTTTCTCTCTCCTCGATGTTGCCTGATCTGCTGAGTGTTTCCAGCATTTTCTGTTGTTATTTCTGGAGTACTCCAGCCTGGCTCACTATTATGCACAGGATTGCTGCTAGAGTTTACTCAGTTAAAACCATGCAGCTTACCAGCAAAGAGCACTGATCAGCTTTCCAATGCTTGTTGATCCAGGACTACTCTACCAGTTAGGTAGTGACTGCAGGATTATATGGAACCAAGTGGAAAGAATTTCATCCCCAATCAAAGTTCTACCAATTTAGGTTCCATTAATGGTCTAGGCTAACTGGTCAATCATCAACAGGGCCTTACGAGTGCTACAGACCTGCGAGGCAAGTCTACCAGAGTGTTGATTTAGTTCCAAATTTCCATCGCCAGCCATGCCCTTTTGGAGCCATCTCCACCCCAAATAGACACCCTTTGACTTTTCCTGACCTTCTCCAGGAGGATAACCATATTCTTTCACCATTTCCTAGTCAAGGGTGGGCAGCTCATCTGTTCTCATGCTTCTATCACTTAATAATCCAAAGCCAAAATGTGAGAGAGACTAGCATGGATTGCTGTCCTCTAGTATTCGCCTCTTTCCCTCACTTTAGTCCATAGCACCTTGATTAGCAAGCTTTTTCTATGTTAAGAGTCACGGGCACTAATGTGTTTACTATCACTGGGCATGATTGTTCAATAGTGATAGAGACATGTACTTTATATTTTTAAAAATAATTGGAGTTCACAATATATTGGCTCAGTCAGTTAACAGTCTCGACTCTGAGTTAGGAGATCGTGAGTTCAAGTTCCAAGCCAGGATTTGAGCATATAATCTAGGTGAACACTTTAGTCCTGTACTGAGGGAGTGCTGCACATCAGAGGTGCCATCATTTGGATGACATGGTAAACCAATATTCAGTCTCTTTGTTCAGGTAGCATTACTCAAAGAACAACAGGAAGTTCTTCCAATGTTCCGGCCATCACTCATCACCAAAACAGATTAACTGGTCATTTATTTGTGGAACCTTGGTGTGTTGAAATTGGTTGCTGCATTTGCCTATATAGCAACAATGGCTGCACTTCAAAAAAATAATTAATTGGCTGCAAATTTTGGGGTTAGATAGAACCCATGACATTGCAAATTTTGCATAATTCATTCAAAGGAGAAGGTTCGACAAGCCAAATGACCTTTACTAGTTTGGTTTTGTCATTTTAAGTACAAACATATGTTTTCCTCAAAAAATTAATTCTTCCATCACTGTTGACATTTCATGTTTATTTATTAGGAACACTGTTGAATATTTGCCAGTGGCAAATACTCTGTCCAGTGTGGAACTGAGCCATATAGGTCAAGAAATTTCCAGGTTTGATACCCTATATATGCTAAGTAAGCTGATTTGAATCAGGGCAACAGCAAGGTACTAGAATTGGCTTCAGCATCCCCAGGTTAGGAGGAAGAGGGAAGGAAAATCAGTCAAGTGTCTTGTTCTTCATTGCTATCTAGTGACCACCTACTGGGAAGTGCATCTATGTTGATGCTGGGTGAGGATAATTTTGGACTCAACTTCACGTTTAAATAGCCTAACACTCACTGCCCCACTCACATGAAGAATGGTCATTTAAGCAAGGTACCAGAGAGCAGATGATCCCATTAGAATCATGCTCCAACTTAAGCCATCATCTTAAGGGGGTCAAAATTGAAGACAATGTTCCTAAGATTACTTAAACATTTATATATAGTAAAAGGCAGCCATTTTGTTTACTTTCTACAACACCTTTAATGTGAGAAAAATCATGAGCCTGCTTTTTAAAAAAAACAAAATTAAATGTCTGGTTTATTTTAAAATCAGAACAGGAAGAAAAAAAGTTATCGGCAAAATTGTTCCCCAACATCCTTAATTACAAACTAATTCAGTTAACGTAAATTAAAGATGTACTGTCTGGCATTGTTAAGAGACACACAGATTCTAAACAAAATGTTTGCAATGGAAACAAAATAAAAACCAGTCCAAAAACAGCATTATCCACAAGGGTCCTGCTGGCAGAATTCATAAAAAGCAATCTAAGGACACAACTGTGAAACAAATCAACAGTGGTTCTCTTAGCTATCAGGAAAAGAAATTAGACAGGTTGAGTTGCATTTTTTTTTTACATTATACTGAATTCCACTGGATAATTATTTCCCACAAACAAGTTTTATATGGTTTACCAGAACCATCTACTATCCATTTTTTATTGGGGTAAGTGTAAAAATAGTGCATGAAAAATGTTCCTTGAGGACACAGTACTTATAAATTTACTGTGCACATTTTTTTAAACTTTGAAAATGGCAATTGTGCATGAAAAACAATAGTGTCTCTTTCTTCTGCCAACTGCTATCAAAACACATTTTGTCAGGAATATTTATTGTACTCCAGAACAAAATGACTCTCAAGACCCACTTTGCTCTCCATTGTTTAAATGGAAGTAGTCCATTAATTTATTGGTTGCTGGGCACCATATTAGGACAGAATGCAAAATAGTTTCTAAGATGCATTTAACAAAAGGTGTTTCCACTACTTCAACAGCTAATGTACCCTTAAGGAAGTACGGAAAGAATAAAACATAATCACAATATATTTTAAACTGTTTTCAGGCTTAATATTTAAACACAATAAGAACATAAGAACATAAGAAATAGGAGCAGGAGTAGGCCAATCGGCCCTTCGAGCCTGCTCCGCCATTCAATAAGATCATGGCTGATCTGATCCTCACCTCAAATCTAAAGAACACAAGAAGTAGGAGCAGGACCCGGCCACTCAGCCACAATGGGCTGTATATTCCGATCCCTACGAGTGTGTACGGGCTGTGTACACACCCGTAGGGACATCGGAAATGCCGGTTTCAGGCATGCCAAGCGCATGCACTGAAAACCTGCATTTCCGATCTCAGACGCCTGCCCGAGAGAAGGGCCTCTGCGGGCGGATAGTTCCGCTTTCTGGAGAATCTCCGCCCGTAGAAAACCCTTAGAAATCTTACACCTGGTAAAAGCAGGCATAAGGCCTGCTTTTACCAGCATAAGAGTTGAAAAAAGTAAAAAAAAAAATTTCACTCATTTATCATTTAAAAATTTTTTATAAAAAGGTAAGTTTATTTTTAGCCCCATAAAAAACTTTATGTACTTTTTTCAAAAAATTAAATATGTTTAAAATATTTAATTTATTGTAATTTCAACTCATTTTAAAAATGTGATTTAAAAAAAAATGTATTTAATGTTTCACAGTGTTTTTGGGGTGATCACCATTCATATATTTGACAGGTCTATCTGTCAAGTGTATGAAGGGAGATTCCCATCTCCTATTGGCTCCCCATGGCCCACGTGATCCCAGGGACGCTTGCGAACCGCATGCGCCTCTGGGATACGTGGGCCCTGTGCATTTCGAGTTTGGAGAGGCCCAGGAACGGAAGTATAAGCACCTCGGGAGACCTCAGGTAAGTCCGTAGATTTTTTCCAGATCGGAGGCCTCCGCACGCAGGAAGCCTCCGATCAGAAAATACGGGCCAATCTCTTAGGTATTCTGCAGTCTGACCTAGTTTGTGCCAGTGTAGAAACATGAACTGATAACTCATATTTGATTGAATCATATGAAGTTTCATGGCCTGGAGTTTCTGCTCGATTGCGCTGGTTTTTTTCGGCACAATTCACCCGATATCGGCATAACCGGTGCAAAATATCACAGAATTTTAAGCGCAAATTGCGTTCAGCGCAACTCGAGTTTCTGTGATCTTTTGTGCTAGTTTAAAAAACATCGCACTAGAAGCAGGCCCCATCCACAAAATTGGCCACGCTCCCAGGGTGAATTAATCACCATTGGGAGTTTCCGCTAATTGCGCTTGTTTGCAGGCCTTCGAGGAGGCTCTAAAAATTAAGCTGGATCTTTTGGGTGCAAGGACACTAATAGATATGTTTTGGAAGGTTTTTAATGATTTTTTAAAAATTTACTAAGGATCTGACTACTATACTCAAATCTAACTTGAAAACAGTTTTGTATATTTTTTTTTAAAAGTCATTTTCAGTAATTTAAAACCAGGTTACTCACAAGTGGTACTGTAGATTGACACTGTGATTTAAAATGCTTATTTTTTTGTGATAAACCCATTTTCAGCTGTATAAATCAAACTTTACCAAGTTACCACTCTTAAATATATCATGGAATATTTTTTAAAGCAAGATTTTTTTTAAATGATGTTTCAAAAAGCTGCCCGATTGCGCTGGTTCAAGGCAGATTTTGCATTCAGCGATATGCAAATGAGTTTGAGCGGAAACCCAGGGGGGGGGAAGAGACGCTTTTCAAAATGGGCGCAATTTGCGCCAGAATCCCGATCGCGGTCAAAGTGGAAACTACCCCCATATGTTTAATAATATATTAATACAAATATAAAATGTCAAAATAGATGACAAGTGCTAAGTTAAAACAGACTCTGGGCCAGAATTTGCTGGAGCAGGGCATCTCGTGGTGTGCCCGGTTAGACATTTTCCTGCACCTTTCAGCTCAAAGATGTTTTGCCGTCTAAGTTTCTGGAAGTGTGAGCGGTGAGGGCAACAGGGTATCTGGGAACTTGGTGAATGACGGGCCCAGCAGTGTATCTCCTGAACCAATTAGATTTAAGGATTGAGAAATAAAGAGGAAGGACTGAGAGGGAGGGCGAATTCAATCTCAAATCAGGTACAGAAAGAGAAATAAAGAGGTAAAGAAAGATTAGATTGTGAGAGAGAGAGAAAAAAGACAGAAAGGAAAATTTAAAAAAATTAAAAAGTAAACATTTTTTAAATCTCCAACAACAATTCACTACCTGAAGGAATGAGACTCCACACTTTTAATTGTTCACTTTCTGGACCAGAAAGGTTGATTGGCATTCATTAACAATTATCAAGTTGTTAAAAGGGTACTTATACTATTAATTACTGAACTTAACTTTCTGTGGCATGTTTAATGGGCAATTAATCTGCAAATACAGCAACTTCATAAAACTCACGGGGAGGTTAAGCGTGAGGTGCCGTTTTCGGGAAACTGTCCAGCAACTTGTAATGTACCCCGAGAATTGTGAATCTCTACAACAGCGACTTCACTTCAAAAGTACTTCATTGACTGTAAAGCACTTTGAGATGTCCAGTGGTCGTGAAAGGCGCTATATAAATGCAAGTCTTTCATTTTTTCTTTATTTCTTCCTAGACACAATTTGCTGACCGATTTTCATGTTAATAAGTGTAAGTCGTTCACACAATGTTATTTTTTCAGCAAATTCCATCCCTTTATGTTTAACCAATCTTTAAAGATGAAGTATATTCATCTAAAGCGCAGCACAATCCTAAATGTATAACCTCCTCTGTTGTTTGTGCATCAGTGCATCAGATGGTGTGGTACTGAGTTACGCAATTTCCATTTATGTAGCTCTCTTCATCGCACCAATGCTCTTCTCGATCTTCCTGGCTGCAATGCTCCATCTCACCCTCAGTAAGCTCCCCGCTGGAGTGGAGCTAATCTACAGAACAAACGGGAAACTGTTCAAGCTCCGTCACCTCCAGTCCAGATCCAAGGTCGTCCCATCCTCTGTCATCGAATTACAGTATGCAGACGACGCTTGCGTCTGCGCACACTCTGAGGTCAACCTCCAAACTATCGTCAACACCTTCACCGAAGCGTACGAGAGCATGGGTCTTACACTAAACATCCGTACCTCTACCAACCTGCCCCCACCACACAGTACTGCCCTCCGATTATCAAAATCCACAACAAGGCCTTGGACAACGTGGACCACTTTCCATATCTCGGGAGCCTACTGTCAACAAGGGCAGACGTCGATGACGAAGTCCAACACCGCCTTCAGTGTGCCAGTGCAGCCTTCGGTCGCCTGAGGAAGAGAGTGTTTGAAGACCAGGACCTCAAACCCGGCACTAAGCTCATGGTCTACAGAGCAATAGTGATATCCACCCTCCTGTATGCTTCAGAAACATGGACCATGTACAGCAGGCACCTCAAAGCACTGGAGAGGTACCACCAACGCTGCCTCCACAAGATCCTGCAAATCCATTGGCAGGATAAGCGCACCAACATCAGTGTTCTCGCTCAGGCCAACATCCCCAACTACGAAGCTTTGGCCACGCTCGATCAGCTCCGATGGACGGGCCACATCGTCCGCATGTCCGATACGAGACTCCCAAAGCAAGCGCTCTACTCGGAGCTTCGATACGGCAGGAGAGTCCCAGGTGGGCAAAGGAAACGCTTCAAGGACACCCTCAAAGCCTCTTTGAAAAAGTGCAACATCCCCACCGACACCTGGGAATCCCTGGCCCAAGACCGAACAAAGTGGAGGAGAAGCATCCGGGAAGGCGCCGAACACCTCGAGTCTCTTCGCCGGGAGCAAGCGGAAGCCAAGCGCAAACAGCGGAAGGAGCGCACGTCAAACCAAGCACCCCACCCATCTGCCCCTTCAACCACCGTCTGCCCCACCTGTGACAGAGACTGTAGGTCCCGCATTGGACTCATCAGTCAACTGAGAACTCATTTTTAGTGTGGAAGCAAGTCATCCTCGGTTCCGAGGGACTGCCTAAGAAGAAGAAGCTCTCTTCACATAAAAAATTCGTCTCAGTGTTTAACAAGGCAAAAAGACGAACATTGAGCAGGAAAGGGAGGAAAATTTGGGGGGGGGAAGTGCAAAGGTATTTCCATTACTTCAACAACTAATGTACCCTTAAGGAAGAATAAAAAATAATCAAGAGTGAAAAGTTTTTAATGAGGACTTTGCAAAAAAGAGGTAGCGAGGCAAAAAGTAGTCTTGGGGAAACATTCCAGAGGCAGTGACTGAAAGATCAATGCTCAACAGTGGAGTGGAGGGAGCAGAGAACAAGCAATAATCTGGTGTCAAAAGGAGTGAAGAGTTTTATACATAGACTTACAGCTCGGGAAAGAAAATCACTCAATACAGTGGAGAAAGCCATTCGAGAGCTAACATTTGAAGAGACCTCAGCCGCCTAATCTTTGCCAGTTTCAACGTCAATTTAGTTCTCAAACTCAGTGTCCACTGCTTAAGATTAGAGCTATGAGCATTTATAACGTATTTGCCATCCGTAAAAGTCCCCTGATTGTGCTTCCAAACTAAAGCGTGGTGAAACTAGATAAGATTACGCAGCGCCTCCTGCCTGTTTTCTCTCTGAATTGGGCCAGGACTGTGGCCTAATCAGCAAATCCGAGTTTTAAGGAAAACTCCCAGCATACATCCATTTTGAAATGCTATGAAAAAGGCAGCTGAATCACCTGCTAAGACTCCCAAGTGGTGATTCACTGTATCCTAATCAGCAAATCCAAGTGTTAGTGAAAACTCACAACAAACAGCTAATCTCATATTTTGTCCCAGATCTCGCTCTCTGTTGGCTTCAGGCAGATGGGCAAAAAAGGGCAATCATATTCTAAACTGCAACGTTCCATGACCAAGCAACAATTAAGCTCGGACTGACCTGAATGTATGTTTACTTACAGCCTTAAAAGGACACAGCTCCACTTTAACAGAACTTTACATTATGGATTAAGAAAGAAAAGAAAGACTTATGACCAACGGACGTTTCAAAGCGCTTTACAGCCAATGAAGTACTTTTGGAGTGTAGTCACTGTAATGTGGGAAACGCGGCAGCCAAATTGTGCACAGCAAGCTCCCACAAACAGCAATGTGATAATGACCAGATAATCTGTTTTTGTTATGTTGATTGAGGGATTAATATTGGCCAGGACACCAGGGATAACTCCCCTGCTCTGCCTGGCATAACACTCCTGTTCTTTAAAAACAAAATTGAGAGGTCGCACAACACCAGGTTATAGTCCAACAGTTTTATTTGAAATCACAAGCTTTCGGAGCTATCGATTGCTCCTTCCTCAGGTGAAGTAAATTAGATACAGAATCGCCAAAGCATATATAGATAGAAAACAAAGCATGTGTACCTTACAATTGCAGACCACTAATTTACTTCACCTGAGGAAGGAGCAATCGATAGCTCCGAAAGCTTGTGATTTCAAATAAAACTGTTGGACTATAACCTGGTGTTGTGCGACCTCTCAATTTTGTCCACCCCAGTCCAACACCTGGCATCTCCGCTTTAAAAACAACACAGAGCACAATGGAGATGTAGGGAGGAGAAACACCATATAGGATGGTGCATTTGGAATGAAAGAGGAAAGTTCAAATGGCCAATAACCATAATATTAATGAAAGAAATACAAGAAAGGTTCCAAGGGTACGAGATGAATTGGCTAAAGATTAGAGAGGGTTTGACGATCAGATCATAGAATGATACAGCAAAGGAGGCCGCCATTCGGCCCATCGTGCCTACTCTTTGAAAGAGCTATCAAATTAGTGCCACTCCGTTGCTCTTTCCCCATAGCCCTGCAAATTTTCCCCCTTCAAGTATTTATCCAATTCCCTTTTGAAAGTTATTATTGAATCTGCTTCCACCACTCTTTCAGGCAGTGCATTCCAGATCATAACAACATGGTGTAAAAAAAACCTTAAATCTGTGTCCTCTGGTTACTGACCCTTCTGCCAGTAGAAACAATTTCTCCTTATTTACTCTATCAAAACCCTTCATGATTTTGAACACCTCTATCAGATCTCCTCTTAAGCTTCTCTACTCTAAGAGCAACCACATTTTCTTTAGTCTCTCTAAGTGTGGTGCCCAGAATTGACCACAATGCTCCAGCTGGGGCCTAACCAGTATTTTATAAAGGTTTAGCATAACTTCCTTGCTTTTGTACTCTATACCACTATTTATAAAGCCAAGGATCCCGTATGCCTTTTTAACAGCCTTCTCAACTTGTTCTGCCACCTTCAAAGAGTGTGTACGTACATCCCCAAGTGTCTCTGTTCCTGCAGCCCCTTTAAAATTATACAATTTAGTTTATATTGCTTCTCCTCATTCTTCGTACCAGAATGAATTACTTCACACTTCTCTGCATTAAATTTCATCTGCCATGTGTCTGCCCATTTCACCAGTCTGTCTATGTCCTCCTGAAGTGTGTTACCATCCTCCTCAGTGTTTACTACATTTCTGAATTTCGTGTCATCTGCAAATTGAAATTATGTACTATATACCAAAGTTCAGGTTATTAATATATACCAAAAAGATCAGTGGTCCCAACACCGACCCCTGGGGGACACCACTACACACTTCTCTCCAGTCTGAAAAGCAACCATTCACCACTACACTCTGCTTTCTGTCCCTTAGTCAATTTCATATCCATGCAGACACTGTCCCTTTAATTCCATGGGCTTCAATTTTGCTAACAGGTCTAATATGCGATACTTTATCAAACGCCTTTAGAAAGTCCATATACACAACATCAACCGCACTACCCTCATCAACCCTCTCCGTTACTTCATCAAAGAACTCAATCAAGTTAGTCATACACGATTTGGCTTTAACAAATCCATGCAGGCTTTCATTTGTTAACCCATATTTTTCCAAGTGCCAATTAATTTTGTCCCAGATTATTGTATCTAAAAGTTTCCCCATTACCGATGTTAGACTGACTGGCCTGTACTTGCCACGTTTATCCCTCTCCCCTTATTTGAACAGGGGTGTAGCATTAGCAATCGTCCAGTTCTTTGGTATGACTCTCATATCTAAGGAGGATTGGAAAATTGTGGCCAGAGCCTCTGCAATTTCCACCTTTACTTACCTCAGCAACCTAGAATGCATCCCATCTGGACCGGAGTTTTCTACTTTGAGTGCTGCTAACCTTTTAAGTACCTCTTCTTTATCTATTTTTACCCTATCCAATTTCTCTACTAACTCCTCCTTTACTGTGGCATTGGCAGCATCCTCTTCTTTAGTGAAGATAGATGCAAAGTACTGATTTAGTACCTCAGCTATGCCCTCTGCCTCCACAAGATCATCTCCTTTTGGTCTATAATTGGCCCCACCCTTACTTTGCCTACCTTTTTAAAAAAAATATATTTGAGAGAGACTTTTGGGTTCCCTTTTATGTTACCCACTAATCTATTCTCATACACTTCCTTTAGCCCTCTTATTTCCTTTTTCAGTTCTCCTCTGTACTCTTTATATTCAGCTTGGTTCTCTACTGAATTATGAACCTGACATTTATCATAAGTCTCCTTTTTCGGTCTCATTTTAATCTCTATATCTTTAGTCATCCAGTGAGCTCTAGCTTTGGATGTCCTTCCTTTCCCCCTCGTGAGAATCTGTCTAGTATGTGCCCAAATTATCTCTTCTTTGAAGGCCTCCCATTGCTTATTTACTGTTTTACCTGCCAATCTTTGATTCTAATGCACCTGGGCCAGATCCCTTTTGAACTCACTGAAATGAGCTCTCCTCCAGTTGAATATTTTCACATTTGATTTTCCCTGTCCTTTTCCATAACTGCTTTAAACCTAATGGGCTGGATTTTCATTGACCCGTGGAGGCGGGTTTGGAGGCGAGCGGGGGGTTAAAATTGCGAAAACTGGCGGGTGGGCACAAGTCCGCCTCCATGCAATTTTCATTAAATCGTGTCTGCTGGTCCCGACTCCGTCCCGCCTCTAAGAGGCGGGATAGGCTGTTAAGGCCCTTAACAAGCACTAAATTGCCTCTATAATGCCATTTTGAAAGGCCTTTGTGATTTTAACCCTTTTTGTACGTGAAGCACGCCTGTTGTGAACCACGAATGTGAAACCTGGCGGGAGCACGGCCGGCTGGCTATGGGGATGCATATATGGATGGATGTATATATGGATGGATGGAAAGCAGACATATCTGGGAGTGGTGGTGTAAAAATATCTGGGAGCAGACTTAGGACTGCTGCTGCTCATTTTGCAGGTCCTCTCACAGCAAAGGCCAGGCAGGCTCTGAAGACCTTCAATGCAGCAACAATGATGACATCATCAGAGGCGACTTTCAGACTGAAAACACTAATTGGTTCATGGGTTCCCACATGCTGGAACTCAATTGCCCAATTAGGTGAAAATTGCATCAATCTCCCACATCCAATTGCAGTCGGGTGGATAACACAAAAAGTGGATGACACGACCCCAACCCGCCCCGTATCAAAATCCAGCCCAATGATACTGTGATCATTGTTTCCCAAATGCTCCCCCACTGAAACATGTACCACTTGCCCCACTTCATTCCCCACAACTAGATCCAGCACTACTTTCTTCCTCATTGGGCTGGAAACATACTGATCAAGAAAGTTCTCTTGTACACATTTCAGGAATTCCTCCTCCTCTTTGCCCTTTATACTGCTATTTTCCCAGTCTATATTAGGATAATTGAACTCCCCCATTATCGCTACTCTAAAGTTAATGCATCTTTTTGCAATTTGCCTCCAAATTTGCTCCTCTATCTCCCTCCCACTATTAGTGGCCTATAGTATACACCCAGCACCGTAATAGCTCCTCTATTCTTCCTTAATTCTAACCAAATAGACTTTGTGCTGGATTTTGATACTGGGGCGGGTTGGGGTCGTGTCATCCGCATTTCGTGTTATCCACCCGACTGCAATTGGATGTGGGAGATTGATGCAATTTTCACCTAATTGGGCAATTGAGTTCCAGCATGTTTGAACCCATGAACCAATTAGTAGTTTCAGTCTGAAAGTCGCCTCTGATGATGTCATCATTGATGCTGCATTGAAGGTCAGAGACTGCCTGGCCTTTGCTGTGAGGGGACCTGGATGCAAAATGAGCAGCAGCTCTGAGAGAGAGAGAGAGAGAGAGAGACAGAGAGAAGTTTTTTTTTGCTCCACCACTCCCAGATGCCAGCCAGCCACTCACTGATACTCAGCGCAGCCACTGATATTCAGCTATCCACATGTGCTCCCGCCAGGTTTCACAATCGTGGTTCAGAACAGGCGTGCTTCATGTAGAACAAGGGTTAAAATCACAAAGGCCTTTCAAAATGGCATTATAGAGCCAATTTAGTGCTTGTTAAGGGCCTTAACAGCCTATCCCGTCTCTTAAAGGCGGGACGCAGGCGGGACCAACAGACACGATTTCATCAAAATTGCGTGGAGGCGGACTTGTGCCCGCCCGCCACTTTTCACAATTTTAACCCCCCACACGCCTCCAAACCCGCCTCCACGGGTCAATGAAAATCCAGCCGGTTGTCTTTGAAACATCAAGTACATCATCCTTTCTAGTGCTGAGAAAAATGTTTCTATCCTGTCCAGAAATGAACAGTGAAGCTACAATAGCATCCTCAGATATGAGAATGATATTCTAGTCTTTGATGCACTTGAACTTCAGAGTCAAGAGTTGTTGTGGGTGCTTGTCAAAGAAAGCTTGGGAGTGACATTTTGTGTAAAATTCAATCGAGTGACATCCTGAATGGGGATACATAGTGCTAAACACTATACATTCATGATGTCACTGAACAATTAATTCTAACTAAAATGCTCTCCGACCTGAAGTTTCAAAGCAAGAAAACACAGAACAAGGCACCGTCCATTGTAGTAGTAGCTATACAGAACAAAAAGTTCCAGATCCGATTCCTGGTTCGTGCCAACTAAGCTCATCTTAGCCAGGGCAGTAGCTAGGGCATCAGAATTGGCTTCAGTGATCCTGGGCTGCAAGGGTACACTGAGCCAGCATCATTGCTCCTGATCGCTATCCAGTGACTCCTGTTGGAAAGTAAGCAAGTGAGAATATGATGAGGCTTTCCTGTGATATCCCCACAGTTTATTAGTCTGCTGACACTTATTATCTGGGCTCACACACGAAGAATGTGTACTTGGGTCACGCAGGGCTGCCAGTGGCTGTGGAACCCTGCCCCAGCATGAGCCAGTACCTTCAAAAGAGCAGAGAAGCACATAACAAACTCAACTGTTGAGGTGCTAAAATCATACAGGTCTCTTGAATTCAGATGAAGGCACTTTCCCTTTACAATCAATTTTAAAGATGTTTTATTATGCATTGGTTTATATGGGCTAATATACAAGATCACAAATCATCCTCACAGCATTCTGATTTTGTGCATTGGCCATTTAAAAGTCAATGGTTCAGATGCACTTGGAAAAATAAATAGTGCTGATGCTGCACAAGAAAGCTGTTAGATGTAGATTCACTCATTTAGACTACTGCTGAACATTTAAAAATTTGAATGTTTTAAAATTTGGCATATATAGTATATTGTCTCTTTAAAAGAACACAAAATGGAAATGGCCAGGAGAGAACTAAAAGACATATAATATTGGGAATATGAGCAGGCTTCTGGTAGGAATACAATTCTAAAACTGTGAAAGGTGGGAGTAATACTAATCATTTGTCTTTCTCAATAACCTCATCAGCGATGAAACCTGCATCCAGTAAATAGAGCAGGCAATAACACCTGCTCATCGCATATGTCGAGTTTTCGTACACTCCTAATTAAAACCACAAAACCATCAGGACCTGCTGGGTTTGGCAGGGACAGACTCAGATGTGTTGAAGCTGAATTTTCCATTTTTGGATCTGACTCAAATAATGTAAGAAGTCGCACAACACCAGGTTATAGTCCAACAGCTTTATTTGAAATCACAAGCTTTCGGAGCGCTGCTCCTTCGTCAGGTGAAGGAGCAGCGCTCCGAAAGCTTGTGATTTCAAATAAAGCTGTTGGACTATAACCTGGTGTTGTGCGACTTCTCACATTTGTCCACCCCAGTCCAACACCGGCATCTCCACATCATGGACAATAAAAAAAGGCACTATGCTACTGCTGTTGACAGTAAAGATTTAATGCACAGCACAACCGTTAAAAGAGCTGTTTGATGGCCACTTAAAGTAATGACCAATTTATAAAAGGTAGCTAATGGCCGATTATGACTCAATCACTGTTTCACCCCTCAAACTTCATTATGGACATTATTAGTGGAGCTCAAATAAATGCAGGTATAGTACTGATTTTGCATCAAGATGAAGCAGCATAAGAGCATTGGATGCGCATTGCAAAAACAATAATGAGGCTCAGAGGTCAGGCACTTATTGCCCTGAAGCCAGCAGGTGTAAGACTGCCTGTTGTAGTAGCCTCAATAAGCTAGGGTAAGCGAGTGTGTTCCATCAGGTGTAGTGTAACTCCAGCCTGACAGAGAATCAAGTTTTAAAAATGCCTAAGCAGTCTCTTGAATGCTTTTATTTTGGAGTTGTTATTGTGTTAGGAGATAAGCAATGTTCCCACCCATGCTTTCCTATTAAAAATTAACTGGCCGAGGAGGTGAGCAATGTGCATTTGTGTTTGCACTCTCTTTGCTAGGCAGTCCATATGGTGCAGCATTGTGCAGTCGGCTGTCTAATTTAAATCTGCTGCCTGCGCACCGCACTCTACAGATACTGGGCTGAGACTGGTCTCTGCATCCTTACTGACATTGCACAGAAATGTGGTTCACTTCAGTGTCGTATGACAACAAAAACAAATTGAGACAAAAATGTACAACTGCAATAAATTAATCAAATTGAATATAATCAAGCTTTCTGGAATGAGCCAGTTTGTTTTCAGGTTAGAATCATAGAAACCTACAGCACAGAAGAGGGCCAGTCAGCCTGTCGTGCTGGCTCTTTGAAAGAGCAGTCGTGCTTAGTCCCACATTCCTGCCTTTTGTCCATACCCCTGTAAGTTCCTCATCCTCAAGTACCCGTCCAACTCCCTTTTAAAATTATTTCTGGAATCAGCTTCCACCAGCTTTTCAGGTAGAACGTCCTGACAACTCTGAGTAAAAAAATTTCCCTCATCTCCCCTCTAGATCTTTTTCCAATGATTTTGAATCTATGACCTCTAGTTATTCACCCACTCACCAGAGGGAATAGTTTCTGGACATATCACAACAGCCACGGTTTCACTTCTAATCTGGGTCAAGTTAGCTAATCTCAGCTGGGCAATACTCTGGGTACTGCAATTTCAAAATTTTTATCCTCGCTTCAAGTCACTCTGTGGTCCCTTTAAGGACTATTGGTTTGGTTGCTAAAGACCTGGTACAACTAGGCAGAACTTGCATGTCTCAAGCTCCGCCCATTTGTACACAAATTTCAATCGGGGTCATACAACCAGTGTTAACTACTCTCTTTGCAGATGCAAGGCACCCAACGCCTGTTTCAGATGGGTGCCCTGGACACCTAAAAGTCGCCGGCATCCAGTTTGGCAGCCGACACATTTTCGAGGGAATTTGTGCGCAGGAGATCGTGACCCGAAACTCATCCCCAAGCTCCCCACACTTGACTTTATGCCCAAAAGACCAGCAAAATAACTTGTTCCATCAGAACAAGTAAAAGTTATTTTAAAAAGGCAAATCAAATGAGATTTACAGGCCACAGGAGGAATGGGGCTTGAACCCACGACTTCTGACTCAGAGGTAAGAGCACGAGAAGCGTCCTGGATTTCCCACATGGCACAGGATGTGCATTCCGTGGGACTGAGCTGCCCTGCCATGCCTCTATTTAATAGACTATTAACTAACTTACAGAAATAAACTTAAGACTGAGGGCTGGATTTTGTCAATGGGGACGTGATGGAGACGGGACTCCCACTTTTTGGGTTGTAGTCCCGCCTCCATCGACTTGTGGCCAACCCACTGTATTTTCCCTTGATTGACCTTGTTAAGCCCACCCAGCGGGCTTAGCAGGCCAATCAAGGGTCCCTTGGATACAGGTGATGTCAGCCATTGAAATTTCATCTGTCAAGAGCTTTTGACAGATGAAATTTCAGCGTTTGACAGCTCTGTGAAGCTGTCAAGCACTGACAATATGATTTCTAACGTGAGTCCCTGTACTTAGACTCAGTTAGAAATCAATCCAGCACAGAAAGCAGAGATTGCAGCTTTTGACAGCTCCGCAGCCATTCTGCTTTCTGTGCCGCTGAGCTGAGGGACTCCCGAGAACTGAAGGAAGGAAGCCTGCAGGACAAAGTTAAGGTAAGTACAAGTTCTTAAAACACTTTACACACACCAAACACACTTACCTCTGCACTCATACACCCATCACTCACCTGCACACCGGACAGCTCGACCCCTCCAAACCGACGGTCCGCCTCGCTAAATCGGCGTGGTTCGGTCCTGTTGGGAAGCCCACACTTCAGGGCTAAAAATAGGGATTAGGCAAAAAACTGCCTGTTAACTACCTGTTAACAGGCAGTTTATTGGCACTAATGCCCTTCCCGCCTCGGGGAGGCGGGTCCCAGCACAGGTCGGGTACCCGCCTCCTGTGAAACTGGCATGGAGGCGGGTTGGGGGCGGGATGGGTTGGGGACCCCCGAATCTGCTATTTTCCCACCCCACACGCCTCCAAACCTGCCTCCACGGGCCGGTGAAAATTGAGCCCTAAGAGTCTTAAAAGTCGAGCCTACCTTTATCTCCGGCTGCTTCTCTCGCTTCGTTAAAATCTTTATTCACACAATTATCTATAGTTATATTAGTTTATCTAGTTAAGTTAGAGAGAATAAAACACTAATACTCACCCACCAATCACCTACCTGCAGTCCTGTGACGTCACTCCTTGCTTTTGCTGTTCTTTTGGAATTCGGCATCCCGCGCTCTTTATCCTCTGCTACCGATTCCTTTCAGGTCCGCTGTCCTCGGGCCCCGCGCTCTTTATCCTGTGCTGCCGCCTCTGCTGCCGATTCCTTTCAGCTCCGGGTTTCAGAACTTGAGCAGCAGCTGGTGTCACTGTGGTGCATCCATGAGGCTGAGAGCTTCGTGGATAACACGTTTCAGGAGGTGGTCCCTCACAGCTAAGGAGAGTGCAGGCAGAGAGGGAATGGGTGACCACCAGACAGAAGAGGAGGACCAGGCAGGTAGTGCAGGAGTGCATCTCACTCTCTAACCAGTATTCGGTTCTGAGTATTGGTGAGGGTGATAGTTCCTCTGGGGAGTACAGCCAGAGCCAAGTCCGCGGCACCACGGGTGGCTCAGCTGTACAGAGGGGGAGGAAGAAGAGTGGGAGAGCAATAGTGGTAGGGGATTCGATAGTTAGGGAAACAGACAGGCGTTTCTGTGGCCACAGACATGACTCCAGGATGGTATATTGCCTTCCTGGTGCCAGGGTTAAGGATGTCTCTGAGCGGCTGCAGAACATTCTGAGGGGAGAGGGTGAACAGCCAGAGGTCGTGGTCCATATCGGTACCAACGACATAGGTAGAAAGAGGGATGAGGTCCTGCAGGCAGATTTTAGGGAGCTAAGAAAGAGATTAAAAAGCAGGACCTCAAAGGTAGTTATCTCTGGATTACTCCTGGTGCCATGCGCAAGTGAGTATAGAAATAGGAGGATAGAGCAGATGAATGTGTGGCTGGACAGATGGTGCAGGAGGGAGGGCTTCAGATTCCTGGGACACTGGGGCCGGTTCTGGGGGAGGTGGGTCCTGTACAGGTTGCACCTAAACAGGGCCGGAACCAATATCCTCGTGGGGAGGTTTGCTAGTGCTGTTGGGGAGGGTTTAAACTAATTTGGCAGGGGGATGGGCACCAGGATGTAACATTAGAAAGGGGAAATAAAGTGCTCAAAGGATTGGGAGAGGCAGAGAGCACTAAAGTAAGAAATGGTAAGGTATTAGGTGGGGTCAAACTAAGAGAGAATACAGGATGGTCTAAGATGGGTTCATAGTGTATGTATGTGAACGCACGAAACGTAATAAACAAGGTAAGTGAGCTGCAGGCACAAATAGCCACATGGGAATATGTTGTGGAAATAACTGAGACCTGGCTCAAAAAAGGGCAGGATTGGGTATTAAATATTCCTGGTTATAAGGTGTGCAGGAAAGATAGGAAGTGGTGTGGCAGTATTGGTTAAGGAGAATGTTACAGGGCTAGAGAGGGAGGATGTCCTGGAGGGGTCAAGGACAGATCTATATGGCTAGAGTTAAGAAATAATAGAGGTGCCATTACACTACTAGGTAGTGGTAAATAGTGGTAAAGATATGGAGGAGCAAATTTGCAGAGAAATTACAGAGAGGTACAAGAACTATAAAGTAGTAATAATGGGGGACTTCAACTATCCTAAAATAGATTGGGATCGTAATAGTGTAAAGGGCAGAGAAGGGCAAGAATTTCTGACGTGTGTTCAGGAGAACTTTCTTGATCAGTATGTTTCCGACCCAACGAGGGAGGAGGCATTGCTGGATCTGGTTCTGGGGAATAAGGTAGGTCAAGTGGAGCAAGTGTCAGTAGGTGAACATTTAGGCAACAGTGATCATAGTATCATAAGGTTTAGATTAGCTATGGAGAAGGACAAGGAGCAATTGAGAGTAAAAATGTTTAACTGGGGAAGGCCAATTTCAGTGGGATGAGAACGGATCTGGCCCGGGTAAACTGGAATCAAAGATTGGCAGGAAAAACTGTAATGGAACAATGGGCTGTTTTTAAAGAGGAAATAGTTCAGGTACAGTTGAGGTGCATTCCTACTAGGGGGAAAAGCAGGGCAACGAAAGCCAGAGCTCCCTGGATGATGAAACAGATAGAGAATATGATTAAGCAGAAAAAGAGCGTGTATGACAGATGTCAGGGTTGCAAATACATCTGAGAATCAGGCTAGATATAGAAAGGTCAGAGGAGAAGTGAAAAAGAAAATAAGAAGGGAAAAGAGAGGGTATGAGAATAGAATGGCAGCCAATATAAAAGGTAATCCAAAAGTCTTCTATAGGCATATAAATAGTAAAAGGGTAGTAAGAGAGGAGAGGTGGGGCCGAATAGTGACCAAAAAGGAGTCCTGTGCATGGAGGCAGAGGGTATGGCTGAGGTACCAAACGAGTACTTTGCATCTGTCTTCACCAAGGAAGAGGATGCTGCCATAGACATGGTGAAGGAGGAGGTAGTGGAAACACTTGATAGGATAAAAATTTATAAAGAAGAGGTATTAGAAAGGCTGGCTATACTTAAAGTAGATAAATCACCAGGAGTGGATGGGATGTATCCTAGGATGCTGAGGGAATTGAGGGCGGAAATCACAGAGGTACTGGCCATAATATTCCAATCCTCCATAGATACAGGGGTGGTGCCAGAGGACTGGAGAATTTCAAATGTTACACCATTGTTCACAAAAGGGTGTAAAGTTAAACCCAGCAACTACAGGCCAGTGAGTTTAACCTCGGTAGTGGGAAAGCTTTTAGAAACAGTAATCAGGGACAAAATTAACAGTCAGTCACTTGGATAGGTGTGGATTAATTAAGGAAAGCCAGCACAGATTTGTTAAAGACAATGTTTAATCAACTTGATCGAGTTTTTTGATGAGGTAACAGAGAGGGTTGATGAGGGTAATGTGGTTGACGTAGTGTACATGGATTTCCAAAAGGCGTTCGACAAAGTGCCACATAATAGGCTTGCCAGCAAAGTTGAAGCCCATGGAATAAAAGGGACAGTGGCAGCTTGGATATGAAATTGGCTAAGTGACAGGAAACAGAGAGTAGTGGTGAACAGTTGTTTTTTGGACTGGAGGAAGGTATACAGTGGTGTTCCCCAGGGGTCGGTACAGTACTAGGACCACTGCTTTTCTTGATATATATTAATGACTTGGACGTGGGTGTACAGGGCACAATTTCAAAATTTGCAGATGACACAAAACTTGGAAGTATAGTGAACTGTGAGGAGGAGAGTGATAGACTTCAGGAAGACATAGACAGGCTAGTGAAATGGGCAGATGAAATTTAACACAGAAAAGTGTGAAGTGATACATTTTGGTAGAAAGAATGGGGGGACGTCATATAACCTAAATGGTACAATGCTGAAGGGGTGCACGAACAGAGAGAACTGGGGGTATGTGTGCACAAATCGTTGAAGGTGGCAGGGCAGGTTGAGAAAGCTGTTAAAAAGGCTTATGGGATCCTGGGCTTCATAAATAGAGGTATATAGAGTACAAAACTTTGGAAATTATGATGAACCTGTATAAAACACTGGTTCGGCCCCAACTGGAGTACTGTGTCCAATTCTGGGCAGCACACTTTAGGAAGGATGTGAAGGCCTTAGAGAAGGTGCAGAAAAGATTTACTAGAATGATTCCAGGAATGAGGGATTTTAGTTACGTTGATAGACTGGAGAAGCTGGGGCTGTTCTCCTGGGAGCAGAGAAGATTGAGAGGAGATCTGATAGAGGTGTTCAAAATCATAAGGGGTCTGGACAGAGTAGATAGAAGGAAACTGTTCCCATTGGTAGAAGGGTCGAGAACCAGAGGACACAGATTTAAGGTGATTGGCAAAAGAACCAAAGGCGACGTAAGAAAAAACTATTTTACGCAGTGAGTGGTTAAGATCTGGAATGCACTGTCTGAAAGGGTGGTGGAGGCAGATTCAATCTTATTTTTCAAAAGGGAGTTGGATAAGTATTTGAAGGGAAAAAATTTGCAGGGCTACGGGGAAAGGGCAGGGGAGTGGGACTAGCTGAGAGTCGACACGGGCTCGACGGGCCAAATGGCCTTCTTCTGTGCTGTAACCATTCTATGATTCACTACTACTGTGCCAAGGCCAACACTACAAAAGTATTAAAATATTTTAGTATCTTCCCTGCTGTGCAGTCAGCAGAACAGAACAGCTCTGCAACCAACGATTCATGTATTGTATGCAAAAAGGATACAATTTAATAAAGGTAGTACTAGTTTACTACTTTTACTTTGATCAGTATGTTTACCAAGTACCTACAATTTCAGTCTCAATTGCAAATTTTATTCTGGAATGAAGCCAGTGCCAAATTTAAATAAACTCACCCTCTTCTGGCCATGGCTTTAATACCAAGGGGATTCTGCTGGTGGGCAGCATAAATGCCATCCCAGAGTACAAATCCACCTTTGATCGATGAATGTCACTGCCAGGAAAGAGAGGGTAACAGTGTGGTGACAGGACTTCAGGGAATGACTGAATTGAAAATTACAAAGCCTGCTGTTGTGTGCCCTGAGTTTACCACATGTAATCAGGTAAATGTGTTAATAAAACCCAGTAAAATGGTTCACACAAAAATATAACTTTTGCATTCCTTCTCAATTATTTTTAATTGGTGACGATACAGTGCAACGCTGCACATATTAAACATTGTGAAAATACTGAGATTCTTGCACAATAAATGTAACAAGGCACTGAAATTGCTTAAGTTTATAAGATTTAAAAGAACAAAACAATTAATTTTATTCCAGATACAAACTGTTGCTCTGTGCATTTGATGGGATTTTCCTCAAGATAAAATAGTATATGAAGATCACACTATTTGAACAGAAGAACATAAGAAATAGGAGCAGGAGTAAGTCATTTGGCCCTTCAAGCCTGCTCTGCCATTCAATAAGATCATGGCTGATCTTCTACCTCATCTCCACTTTTCTGCACTATCCCCATATCCCTTGATATTCAAAAATCTATCGATCTCTGTCTTGAATATACTCTTCGCAGCCTTCAACATGTCATCGATGACGACGAACACCTTGCTAAGGCCATCCCCACGCCTCCACTACTCGCCTTCAAGCAGCCGCCTAACCTCAAAAGTACCATCGTTCGCAGCAAATTACCCAGCTGTCAGGAGAACAGCGACCACGACACCACACAACCCTGCCACGGCAACCTCTGCAAGACATGCCAGATCATGAACACAGATACCGTCATCACACGCGAGGACACTACCCACCAGGTACATGGTACATACTCATGTGACTCGGCCAACGTTGTCTACCTGATACGTTGCAGGAAAGGATGCCCCAGAGCATGGTACATCGGTGAGACCATGCAGACACTGAGACAACGTATGAACGGACACCGCGCAACAATCGCCAGGCAGGATGGTTGCCTCCCAGTCGGGGAACACTTCAGCAGTCAAGGGCATTCAGCCTCGGATCTGCGGGTTAGCGTTCTCCAAGGCGGCCTTCGAGACACACGACAACGCAAAATCATCGAGCAGAAACTGATAGCCAAGTTCCGCACTCATGAGGATGGCCTCAATAGGGATATCGGGTTCATGTCACGCTACAGAACGTGACTTGACATCGTTGTCTGTCTTTCCAGTTTTTAAAATACAAACACAAAAAAACAAACCCAAAAAACAAACCCCAAAAAAGACGTAGAGAGAGGAAGGGATATGGAGAGAGATCTGCTACAGACAGCAGGATTTGACATGTTGGACCCCCTGGGACACATCTCATTGTCTTGGCTGTGCTCTTGGTGTGTCTTTGATGTAAGGAAAGATTGTATCTCTGCATTTTCTGTGTTTATATTCTGTGAACTTTTGTAGATTCACTCATTGTAACTGTACCTGAAGAAGGGGCGATAGCTCCGAAAGCTTGTAACTTTAAATAAATCTGTTGGACTATAACCTGGTGTTGTGCGACTTCTCATTTTTGAATATACTCAATGACTGAGCCTCCACAGCCCTCTGGGGTAGAGAATTCCAAAGATTCACCACCCTCTGAATGAAGAAATTTCTCCTCATCTCAGTCCTAAATGGCCGACCCCTTATTCTGAGACTGTGACCCCCGGTTCTAGACTCCCCAGCCAGGGGAAACATCCTCCCTGCATCTACCCTGTCAAGTCTTATAAGAATTTGAAAATAGCAATTTGAAGACTCCAGTTTCTAGCTTTGACTTAGTAATCTGATTCTTTTCCACTGATATACAGCTGAATGACAAATATATATATTCAAAAACATGTGCACCAAAACCTGTACAAATGGCATGACATTTCATGGCATAAAATGACTCCTCTGTCGATTTCACATTTCAAATTGAGTGCATTTCCAAAAGCACTGGTATTGTGCTTGTGTTTTCAATTATTCTCAGTACAATACGAACAAGAAAATTAGTAGTGCAGAAAGATAATGGTTGGTTAGTAGACACAGAGCTGTAAGAAAGTAACAAATAACTTAATTTACAGGATAAATGGGTATTCTCTGTTAAGCCCCGAGGAACTTATTGGTTAATACATTACTCAGGCATTTCATTCAACCACTCCCAATAGCTTATCTTCTTTAGGATAGTACCTGACTTTTGTAATAAAAAACATAATCAGTATTTGGCAGCTACAGTAAAGGGAGAAAATGATTTACCGTGAGCCAGAACAGCTCTGATAATCTGTAGATTACTGTACTTAATCTCTGTTTCAGGAAACCTGATGAAACAAACCATGAGTGTATACATCTGTTTTTTTTCTTTGCTACTGGAGTTAATGGTTGCAAAGTCTATAACCTGTCACTGGAGAAATCCTCCCACTTCATCATGTCCCTGTGACGTCACTATCATTTAAGTTTTGAAAAATTGGCATTTGAAGGATGAGGGCTTTCCACAGGAACAGCAGACAGATAAAACCTACTTTTATATTGGTGCAGAAGCACGGGTCTCGTAAAACGCAGACATAAATCTGCCAGATTTGCTACGGCCAGTATTCAGGAAATTCTTGTCTTTTTACCCTGTCTCCCTGAATAGTGGCCTGAGCAAACCTTTCAGGTTTACAATGGTATAGACACCAAGACCTGCGCTTCAAGAACCAGCAGCACAAATACCTACGATAGGTTGGGGTTTTGTCACAATTCAAATCAGAAAAAGTCTACATATTTTCAACACCTATTTCCGATCTGTCCAGACACCTTAAATTTGGTGACTGCATGCTGAGAGAGAATCTTTGTTGTTTAGGTTTAGTTGTTTCTGCTAATTTGATATCCACACATACGTGAGCAAATGCAAACTGTCACTTCAAAGGCATTATTTTTATGCAAATACATTTTGATTGCATAGCAAGCAGAAACCATTTAATACAGTCTGGTGCTTTGTTTTGAAATAAATCAATTCAAAGCAACGAGTATAGGTCTAGAGTCAGGATGGAGTTCAGGAAACCAGCACCTGAATTTGATAAGCTTCGCTCAAATATGGAAGACATGTTTTCATTTTCTGTATTCCAGATTTGAACTTTAAAAAAAGAGTACAAGAAGCATATCCCAAACAGCAAGTCCCAGCTCAAGTTCTCCTGAACCTATAGTTACGACGTCTAATCCCCAAAGAAATTCCTGACGTCTGTGTTGGTATATGAAAGCTTATGTAAGTATAACTAAGAGTTAGAAAAGTGTTATTTTTGTACTCGAGAAGGTAGAAGTTAAAAGTTCTGAAATTAAGTCAAATCTGCTGTAATGATTTTCCATTACTGGCTATTTTTTTCTTGTACTAAACGTGATTTGAAGTCACACTCTCTGATAGAGCGTGTATTCTTCTGCTAATTGAAGACTATTCTCATCAGAGGAGAGGCGAGAGAAGCTGCACTGAATATCAACGCAGCATTTGACCGAGTATGCCACCAAGGAGCCCTACCAAAACTGAAGTTAATGGGAGTCAAAGGAAAGACTCCAGTGACTGAAGTCCTAACTGACACAAAGGAAGATGACCGTGGAGGCCATTCATCATAGCCCCAGGACATCGCTGCAAGAGTTCCTCAGGGAAGTGGCCCAACCAACTTCAGTTACTTTATCATGGCTTTCCCTTCAACTTTAAGTCTGGAATGGGGCTGTACGATGACAATTCTGCAATATCCAGCTCCATTCACAATTCCACTGATAAGAAAACAGCCTGTGCCAGCCTACAGCAGGACCTGGACACAATTCAGGCTTGGGCTGACAACTGGCAGGTAACATTCACACCACATGATGGCCAGGTAATGACCATTTCAAACAAGAGAAGCCCGAGCTATCTGCCCTGACCTTTAAAGGCATCACCATTGCTGAGTCACCCAACAACGCCTTGAGGGTCACCACTGACCAGAAGCTTAACTCGGCCAGCCATGTTAACAATGTGGCTACAAGAGCAGAGGCTGGGTACTCTGCTACGAGTGGCACACTTCCTGACCACTCAAAGCCTGTATACCATCTACAAGGCTCAAATGACGAGTGTGATGGAATTCTCATCACTCACCTGAATGAGTGCAGCTGCAACTACACTCTAGAAGCTTGAAACCACCCAGAACAGAATTGTTTGCTTGATCGGCTCCCGTGCCACTGAAATCATTATCCACTTCCCCATCACCGACACACTGTAACAGCAGTTTCTTTACTATCTATAGGATGCACTGCAGCAACTCACCAAGCTTCATTGAATCCTACAGCACAGATGGAGACCATTCGGCCTGTTGTGCCTGCTCTTTGAAAGAGCTATCCAATTGACAACTACGTCAACAGCACCTCCTTTGCCTACGAGCTAACCACCAAGATGGATAGGAACTGCAATGTTGTGGGTTCACTATCACCTCTAAGTTCCTCTTCACGTCCACACCAACCTGATGGACATATACAGTACTGTCATTCCTCCATTGCTATTTGGCCAGTATCGTGAAACTCCCCAACACCATCGTGCAAGTACGATCACTACAAGAACTACAATGAACTCAAGGAGAAGGCCCACCATCACCTTCTCATGGTAACCAGGGATAGGTTATAAATGGGGTAAAGGCAGCAACACCAATATCCTGAAAACAAATAAAAGTCTAAGAGAAAACAAGTGGGCTGTGTGAATTCCAGATAGCTACTGAAGTGGCGGGTTTTATAATGGACAGGATGAATTCCGTAGCTCCAGAATCATAATAAGGAAACTGATGGGTGATTTGGAAAGGTAGGCTAGATAGAACATTGGTATTCTCCTGCCTAAAACATTACTGTGCTATTATGTATTACTATGTAGAACTGCTTCAAATACAAGTGGTTCTGCTTGTCTGCTCTTTGGTGCTATGGGACCTGCCCCACTGATGCCTGTCGCCAGAAAAAATAAATGGCAGCAGGTGGCAGCAATTCACGATGCTGCTCCAGCTCTGCTGCTAATACTTCCAGGAATTCACCCTCTCTACCCCACCATCAGGAGTGCCACCAGCACCTCATTTAACTTACAGAACTGTCACCAAAGTCAGGGCTGCCATCAGCAACAGCAATATGATGTAAACACAACCCATGAACCATTAGCTTTTGTTTATTATTGAAGGTGACCAACTTCTTCCAAGCTTCACAGAAGAAACACAGTTTAAGACGCACAAGAATTCTTATTAGATAGTCAAAGCAACGCTGACATGCAATGTAGAACACATCTTTAAAGTGGCTGAACTAAACATCAGATGGAACCCCCCAATAGCCTCCGTAAGATAAGTGGGTCTGGAAATGACATACATTACTTACTTTTCTGATTGAAGCTTAGTAGTTTTGATGATGAGATCTTGCGTCTGTTCCTTTGCTAGCTGGAAATGAACACAGAAAAATTTGTTTTGCTGTTAAGTACCCGAGAAAAGTCAAATATATCCAAGGTCTAACATCTTCAGATAACACATCAACAATTCTTACACAAATAAATATTTTACTGCACATCACTTATACAACTCTAAGTTAAGAATGAAAATTACATTCAACACATTTGATTTTTCTAGCCAGAATGCAGCTTTAATCTTCTCCCCACTCCCATCTCCCCTAAGGGGGTGGGGACAGGTAACCTGTGCCCAGGCTTATGCCAATGGCATTCTGAAAGGAACATTAGGAGGTGCGTCAGAGCAGCCCAAGACGACTGTCTTCCAAATTTGCCCGTGTGAAAAAGCAACTCGTCTCCAACCAGAAACATCTGCACAGCAACATGGATAAAAACAGAAACTCATCCTGTGGAGTTTAGCAGGTACCCACATTTTTTTACTCTGCACTTCTCACATCCCCCTCCCAATCCCTTCTGTGTCCACCCCTGGAAACAACTTACCCCCAAGTCACTTACAATGTCACTTTCAAATTCCTAACTGTCTAGCCTTTCGCCCTCCATTCACCATGACATTTCTGCAGTTTCCTGCTCAATCACAACCTCACTTCCACCTTTGATTCCCTTATCCCCACTAAAACCATTACTCTATCTCACCCTGGCCGTTCCCCCTGGTACAGCCCTCATCTCCGCTCCCTTAAGTCCAAGGGACACAGACTTGAACATTTATGGCAGACAACTGGCTCAGCCATTCATCGTAAAGATCTGGCTGGACCACATAAAGCACTATTGGGACCTGCTCTCCTCTGCCAAAACTGCTCACTATTCCAGGATCATCCTGGAATGCAAAGATAATCCCCGGCTTTTCTTCACTACAAACCGTCTTTTTAAACCGCTCTCTCCTGCCTCCTCCACCCTCACCTCCAACAAGTGTGACGAGCTCATGGACTTCTTTGTCACTAAGATTGGGACCATCCGTACAGCTGCCTCTGTTGCTTCCCTCCCTTCCCCTAGCCCACCAAGCCAAACTTCCCCCAAGGTCATTGTGCAGTCATTAATAGTCATCTCTTAAATGAGGTTCCCAAGATCCTACTGTGAAGGTTCGGGGAATGGGATAAAGTCTTTCTTTTTGTATTTTGAATCAAGAATGGGCTGTTTCTGCTGACTTGCAGACTGAACAGCTCAGTCCACCTATACTGGTCAGCAAAGTGGCTCCATGCACCCTGACTCTATGCATATTGCCAAACCACTGGGGAATTGTTTCCTTGTTGCTCTTACTGTTCTGGAACCAACACGAACATATACATTGGAAAGTTTCCAAAGCATCAAGGCCCTGAGGCATTAAACTGCTGTAAAAAAAAAATGTAGAATTAATATTCAAATGATCCTAGTGCATATGCATGAAAGTGGCAGTTTTGTGATGTTGTCAGGCAGTTATCAATTTTAAAATTTGTATCCTTGTGTTCAAATCTCTCCATGGCCTTGCCCCTCCCTATTTCTGTCACCTCCTCCAGCTTTACAACTCTCCAAGAACTCCATGTTCCTCCAATTCTGGTCTCTTGTGCATCCCTCAGTTCCTTCATCCCACCATTGGTGGCCGTGCCTTCAGCCGTATAGGTCCTAAGCTTTGGAATTCCCCCTCTAAATCTCTCTACCTCCTTTAAGACGCTCGTTACAACCTACCTCTGTGACCAAGCCTGTACTAATGTCTCCTTCTTTGGTCGGTGTCAATTTGTGTCGGACTATGCTCCTTTGAAAGTGCCTTGGGACATTTTACTACGTTAAAAGCGCCATATAAATGCAAGTTGTTGTTGAATGTAAAGTCAATGTGAAACAACAAATTCCATGTGCCTGAAAATGCTCTGAATCTTGTTTGTTTCTGAAGTGTAAATTTGTATTTAGACACAAAATGCTCCTCTGTAGCAGATGGAATGCACAACCAATGTACATCTATACTGTTAGCAGGCTGGCAGAGAATGACCTTGCAGCAGCGAGAGGATAAAGAGCAGCCCGAGAGTGGACCTGAATTAAAGCAGCGGCGAGAGGATAAAGAGCGGCCCGAGAGCGGACCTGAATTAAAGCAGCAGCAGCGGCGAGAGAATAAAGAGCGGCCCGAGAGCGGAGCTGAATTAAAGCAGCAGCAGCAGCAGCGGCGAGAGGATAAAGAGCGGCCCGAGAGCGGACCTGAATTAAAGCAGCAGCGAGAGGATAAAGAGCGGCCCGAGAGCGGACCTGAATGAAAGCAGCAGCAGCGGCGAGAGGATAAAGAGCGGCCCGAGAGCGGAGCTGAATTAAAGCAGCGGCGAGAGGATAAAGAGCGGCCCGAGAGCGGACCTGAATTAAAGCAGCGGCGAGAGGATAAAGAGTGACCCGAGAGCGGACCTGAATTAAAGCAGCGGCAGCGGCGAGAGGATAAAGAGCGGCCCGAGAGCGGACCTGAATTAAAGCAGCGGCAGCGGCGAGAGGATAAAGAGCGGCCCGAGAGCGGAGCTGAATTAAAGCAGCGGCAGCGGCGAGAGGATAAAGAGCGGCCCGAGAGCGGACCTGAATTAAAGCAGCAGCAGCGGCGAGAGAATAAAGAGTGGCCCGAGAGCGGAGCTGAATTAAAGCAGCAGCAGCAGCAGCGGCGAGAGGATAAAGAGCGGCCCGAGAGCGGACCTGAATTAAAGCAGCAGCGAGAGGATAAAGAGCGGCCCGAGAGCGGACCTGAATGAAAGCAGCAGCAGCGGCGAGAGGATAAAGAGCGGCCCGAGAGCGGAGCTGAATTAAAGCAGCGGCGAGAGGATAAAGAGCGGCCCGAGAGCGGACCTGAATTAAAGCAGCGGCGAGAGGATAAAGAGTGACCCGAGAGCGGACCTGAATTAAAGCAGCGGCAGCGGCGAGAGGATAAAGAGCGGCCCGAGAGCGGACCTGAATTAAAGCAGCGGCAGCAGCGAGAGGATAAAGAGCGGCCCGAGAGCGGAGCTGAATTAAAGCAGCGGCAGCGGCGAGGCTCTGATTCAAAAACAACAACAAAAAAATCAAGAGTGACGCCACAGGAGAGCAGGTAGGTGATTGGTTGGTGAGTATTGCAGCTTTTTTTTTGCTCTCTAAGTTAGGGAAGGGGGTTAAATTAAGAGCTGAGAAACTGTAACTTGCTAGTACTTATTAAATTAATAACTTAAACTAGATAAAATAATTAAACAATAAAACTAAAATACCAATTGAGTAAAAGCTTTAACTAATTAATTAATAAATAAAACAAGGTTAGAGATGGCAGGGCAGGTGGTGTGTCGTAACTGCAGCATGTGGGAGATTGTGGAGAGCATCGCGATCCCGAGCAACCACATCTGCGATAAGTGCCTGCAGCTCGAGGAACTCGTCTCAGAGTTGTTGAGCTGGAGTACGAGCTGCAGACATTGCGATGCATCAGGGAGGGGGGAGAGTTACCTGGACACTTTTTCCAGGAGGCAGTCACACCCTTTAGGTTAAGTAGTACTTTAGAGTTCCTCAGTGGTCAGGGACAGGAGGGTGTGACTGCGAGTCAGGCAGGTATGGGGACCCAGGATGTAGTGATAGAGGAGCCTCAGCCCTTGACCTTGTCCAACAGGTACGAGGTACTTGCTACCTGTATGGATGAGGAAAAGGACTGCAGAGAGGATGGGCAAAAAGACCACGGCACCGTGGTACAGGGGGCCATCCAAGTGGGGGGGAGAAGGAAGGAATGTGGTAGTGGTAGGGGACAGTATAGTCAGGGGGACAGATACTGTTCTCTGCAGCCGTGAAAGAGAGTCCTGAAGGCTGTGTTGCCTGCCTAGTGCCAGGGTTAAGGACATCTCCTCGCGGCTGGAGAAGAACTTGGAGTGGGAGGGGGAGGATCCAGTTGTCGTGGTCCACGTAGGAACCAACGACATAAGTAGAACTAAGAATGAGGTTCTGCTGAGGGAGTTTGAGGAGCTAGGGTCTAAATTAATAAGCAGAACCTCAAGGGTAATAATCTCTGGATTACTAACTGAGCCACGTGCAAATTGGCATAGGGTCAAGCAGATCAGAGAGTAAATGCATGGCTCAAAGAGTGGTGTGGGAAGAAAGGGTTTCAATTCATGGGGCACTGGCACCAGTACTGGGGAAAGAGGGAGCTGTTCCGTCAGGACTTAAACTGGGCTGGGACCAGCGTCCTGGCGAATCGAATAACTAGGTCTGTAGATAGGACTTTAAACTAAAAAAGGTGGGGGGGGGGGGGGTCAGGTGAGAGGAAATTTAGAAATCTAAAGAGAAAGGTCAAGGCAATAGAGCAGTATAGCGATTTGGGTAAAAAATAAGCAGAGTGTGGCAGGAAGGGACAGAGTCTAACGGTCGCAGTGTAGCAGAGAATAAGGTCAAAGCAGGGAATAATGGTAAAAAATTTAAATTAAAGGCTCTTTATCTGAATGCACAAAGCATTCGTAACAAGATAGACGAACTAGTAGCAGAAATAGAGATAAATGGGTTTGATCTAATAGCCATTACAGAGACGTGGTTGCAAGGTGAACAAGGTTGGGAACTACAACAATACAAAAAGAAAATACTGCAGATGCTGGAAATCTGAAATAAAAACAGAAAATGCTGGAGATACTCAGCAGATCAGGCAGCATCTGTGAAGAGAGAAACAGAGTTAACATTTCAGGTCGATGACCTTTCGTCAGAACTGGTTGGGAACTAAATGTTCCAGGGTACTTGACGTTTCGAAAAGACAGGCAGAATAGAAAAGGAGGGGGGGTAGCCCTGATAATAAAGGATGACGTAGGGACAGTAGAGAGAAAGGATCTCAGCTCGGAAGATCAGGAAGTAGAATCAGTATGGGTGGAGATAAGGAAAAACAAGGGGCAGAAAACACTGGTGGGAGTATTTCATAATTCTCAAAATAATTCATAATTCTCAACCAAAATAAATTCCATTGAGAAACAAAAACTCCACAGGAAAAGTGATCCATCCGTGGCTAACTAAAGAAGTTAAGGACAGCATTGGATTGAAAGAAGCAGCTTATAATGTTGCGAAGAACAGTAGTAAGCCTGAGGTTTGGGAGATTTTCAGAAACCAGCAAAGGATGACCAAAAAATTGATAAAAAGGGAAAATATAGAATAGAAAATGAGCAAGAAATATAAAAACAGATTGTAAGAACTTCTACAAGTATGTAAAAAGGAAGAGAGCAGCAAAATTAAACGTAGGTCCTTTAGAGGCTGAGACAGGAGAAATTATTATGGGGAATAAGGAAATGGCAGAAACGTTAAACAAATATTTTGTATCTGTCTTCACAGTAGAAGACACAAAAAGCATACCAAAAATGGTGGGGAACCAAGGGTCTAATGAGGGTGAGGAACTTAACGTAATTAATATAAGTAGAGAAAAAGTACTAAAGAACTAATGGGACTAAAAGCCAACAAATCCCCTGGATCTGAGGGCCTGCATCCTAGGGTTCTAAAAGAGGTGGCTACAGAGATAGTGGATGCATTGGTTTTGATCTTCCAAAATTCCCTAGATTCTAGAACGGTCCCAGCAGATTGGAAGGTAGCAAATGTAACACCGCTATACAAGAAAGGAGGGAGAGAGAAAACCGGGAACTACAGGCCAGTTAGCCTGGCATTAGTCGTCGGGAAAATGCTGGAATCCATTGTTAAGGAAGTGGTATCAGGGCACTTAGAAAATCATAACATGATTAGGCAGAGTCAACATGGTTTTATGAAAGATAAATTTGTCAAACACAATTTCCGAGAGTTTTTTGAGGATGTAACTAGCAGGGTAGATAAAGGGGAACCAGTGGATGTAGTATATTTGGATTTCCAAAAGGCATTCGATAAGGTGCCACATAAAAGGTTATTACACAACAGAAGGGCTCATGGGGTTGGAGGTAAGATAGTAGCATGGATAGAAGATTGGTTAATGGACAGACTGTAACTAGTGGGGTGCCGCAAGGATCAGTGTTGGGGCCTCAGCTATTTACAATCTATATTAATGACCTAGATGAAGGGGCCGAGTGTAATGTATCCAAGTTTGCTGATGATACAAAGCTAGGTGAGAGAGTATGATGTGAGGAGAACACAAAGAGGCTGCAAAGGGATATAGATAGATTAAGTGAGTGGGCAGTAAGGTGGCAGATGGAGTATAATGTAGGGAAATGTGAGGTTATTCACTTTGGTAGGAAGAATAGAAAAACAATATTTTTTTAACTGGTTAGAAACTTTTAAATGTTGGTGTTCAGAGAGATTTGGATGTACTCGTGCAAGAAACACAGAAAGCTAGCATGCAGGTACAGCAAGCAATAAGGAGGGCAAATGACATTTGGCCTTTATTGCAAGGGGGTTGGAGTATAAGAATAAGGAAGTCTTGCTACAATTGTACAGGGCCTTGGTGAGACCACACCTGGAGCACAGTTTTGGTCTCCTTATCTAAGGATGGATATACTTGCCCTGGAGGCGATGCAACAAAGGTTCACTAGATTGATTCCTGGGATGAGAGGGCTGTCCTATGAGGAGAGATTGTGTAGAATGGGCCTTTACTCTCTGGAGTTTAGAAGAATGAGAGTTGATCTCATTGAAACATACAAGATTCTGAAGGGGATTGACAGGGTAGATGCTGAGAGGTTGTTTCCCCTGGCTGGAGTGTCTAGAACTAGGGGGCATAGTCTCAGGATAAGGGGTAGGCCATTTAAAACAGAGAGGAGGAGGAATTTCTTCACTCAGAGGGTTGCGAATCTTTGGAATTCTCTGCCCCAGAGAGCTGTGGATGCTGAGTCTTTGAGTATATTCAAGGCTGAGATAGATAGATTTTTGGACTCTAGGGAAATCAAGGGATATGGAGATCGGGCGGGAAAGTGGAGTTGAGGTCGATGATCGGCCATGATCTTGTTGAATGGCGGAGCAGGCTCGAGGGGCCGTATAGCCTACTCCTGCTCCTATTTATAATGTTCTTATACTTTGACCTCATCAGAGTCTCATATATGGCAGTCATCTGCCAACCCTAACCCTAACCCACAAAATGCCACAACACACTTGTCAAGTGAAAATAGAAGAGTTAACAGTAGTCAGCGCTTATCAGACTTCCTGTATAATGTCAATCAGTCATGTTCCTATGCCTTCTGTGGGAGGTATGGGTTTCTTACACCTTACCTTTAAACGACTCGTCATATCCTGACAACAGGCACTCATTGCTTGGACATCTTCATGAACACCCTCCAGTTCCTATGAGAGAGTAAATCAACATGCCATTTTACATAGCTGTCATAAAGTAAAAATGTAAAACACAACTGGATTTCTTTTTCTGTTCAAAATAAAATTATATTTTGGTTATCAGCATAACAAGTTATAAAAACATTACACTGTTGTGAGGATGGGGATGGAGGGCAGTGCCTTCCCATAGAGGATATGGAAAAATTGGAGGGAAACTCATCACTTCGAGCAGCATTAGTAGAGGTCTAGAACCATGTTGCCTGCTAGCAGTGCATGGCTCAGCAAAACCAAAAACAACCACCTCCATTTACAGAACACTTTTAATGTAATAAAATGTCACAAGGTGCTGCACAGAGACCAGAACAAAGGCTGAGTGGTAGAAGAAGATTTAGTAGAAGTGACCAAACCGTGACCGAAGAGGTAGGATTTGAGGAGGCTTTTGAAGGTGGCGAGAGAAATAGCATGGCAGAGTAGTTTAGGCAGGGTGTTCCACAGTGATGGACCAAGATGGCTGATGTCTCCGCCACCAAGGATAAAGTAGAGGGAGGGGTAGGGGATGAATGAAAAGAGATCAAAGTCAGAAAAGCAGAGAGCATGTGTTGTTACACAGCGCTGAACAAAGTTGTGGAGAGCAAGACAATGTAGGACAAGGATTTTGAATGAAATGTACTGGAGAACAGGGACCCAGTGGAGGATGGCAAGGATAGGTGTGATTGGCGAGCAGGTCTTAATGAGGGAGGCAGAGTTTTGGACAAGTTGAGTTTGCGTAAGTTGGAGTTTGCATAAGATGGAGTTTGGGAGGCTAGCGAGGAGAGAGTTGCAGAGGGTGGTTTAGGGCACCAAAAGGGACATGGTGCAAGGAGAAGGAGAAATGGAAAGTGTTGACAGGAGCAGGAGAGGAAGGGGAGCAAGGAGGAGGAGGGGGGCAGAGTTCAGCTGAAAACAGTTAATAGAAAAGGGAGGGGAGTTCCCAGACGCAAACGGAACTAAAATGCACGTGGTGGTGGACAGAGAATGAAACTTCTCTACCAACTCAATAGCATATGTTGTGCGTGCATATATAGTTATTTATTATTATAAAACTATGGCCACATAGAGGTGCTTACAATGCTGTAACCTCTTGATGTAATTCATATGACAGTTATAAATATTTTTCAATTGTTCTTTTATGGTTTATGACATGCTCCAAACTCCATGTATGATTAAGATTCTAGCAATTTCCCGGTACCCATCACCTCTGAGTAATCATTTCTAGTTAATAATTACTCTTTATCAGATAACATTTAGAATCAAAATGTAATGGTGTGACTGTGTTTCACATTATTGTAAATCCTTCCTCCTCCACAAGTCAGCCACAGCTACATGCATACTCTGGTGAAAACAGTGAACAAGCAAGTGAACTGCTCCAGAACCCTCTATAAAGGCTCATGAAAACTAGAAAAATAAGCCGTATATACCTTTCAAACCCCCTCCTCTCAGTAAAGCTGCATGAAAAGGGGTAAAAAAGTATCTATTTTTTAATTTGAATGTGATGAGATAGACAAAACACGAGTCTTTTTCTGTTGATTATTAGATTTATTCAATGCCAGATTGCCAACAAATATGTGAACACCAAAGAATGCACTAACTTTCGACAGAACTTCTGCTAACCTAGGGCTCTGGGTCCCAGGAATTTTAAGGTGGTGGTACTGGAGACCACCCAATTGAGTCCTTTGATCCAGAACTTCCCAATTATACTTCAGAGAAGTCATTACAAGTCAACAGTGAAGACGCCTTAGAATATTCAGAGACAATTCTGGGAATTTGGGTTAAGAATTGGAGTGGTCTGTACGTTTACAGCTAGAAACTCTGTTTAAAGTCAATAAAACACTAAACACATCAGCAACAAAATGCATATTGTTGCCTCCCTTTCCACTAGCTAAAAAACCCTGTTTACAAGAGAACATTACACCTGCCCATCGCACATATTTTATATATGGCTGTCAAAGACAGTGTTAATTGAAGAGAAGCAGTTCACTGTATCAAAGCAAGTATGTGCTGGTTTAAAATTAAACATTTTAACATTAATGAAAATTAAATTCTGCATTTTGGGATTATTGAGGTAACCAGTCCATTCGCACACTGAAGGACAGTATGGCTATAATCTCCATAATGCAACTATAAAAGCCCCCACAGAACAGATAAACCATAGTTAACCCAAAACACATACTAGAAGAAAGTAAAATATGTTGTGATCAGTATTTGGTAATCTCAACGCAGCTGCAAAGTCAATAAACAAAGCTATTGGCTCTGGTAAAAGAAAAAAATAAAGTCATCTAATTATCAAGGATCCTAAATTAACCAACTACAGGGATCAAATAAAATGACTGGGTTTTAAGAAAAATTTCTTTTAAACTATCAGCCATTCTGTAAATTGAGAAAGCATTCTGTGTACAGAATTATTTTTAATGGCAAAGGGGTCTCGCTGTTGCCTTTCACTCTTCCTTCAGATAAAGCGACTGTGTGGATCACCTTATGTCCTTCCTTTACATTGAGGGCTATCTGGGTCACTGGCTTGTGCATAACAACAGTAAGTTGGTCAAGTTTGCTAAAATAGGGAGCACAGTAGAAACATAGCGTGCACCAAAAGATTTGGAAAAGGATTTCATTGGTTGTGTAGTTGGACAGATACATAAAAAAATTAGATGTACAGGAAACTCTTTATTAACCGGCACCCAAATATCTGGAAATCTCTCTTAACCGGCAAAATTCTTGAGTAGGTAACCGGGGTTTTCCTTCATCTCTCGTTTAAAATTAACTTTAAAAAAAACCCGAGGCGTTTGCCTTGTATCGGAGCGTGTAGATTGGGAGGGGAATGTTCAGCCCGGGTAGGCAGCGGACACGACAGATGGTCAGCTGGCAGTCCCCGGGGAGACGGAGCTCCGAATGCAGGCGCATGTCAATGTGTACGGGGCTCTCGCACGTTGGGAGATATAACTCTCCATTATCCGGACTTTTTGATTAACCGGCACCACGCCGGTCCCGTCGGTGCCGGTTAATAAAGAGTTTCCTGTAGTATGAATAAATGTAAAGTATTGCACATGGATTGAAAAAATCTGGGACTCAAGTATAAAATGAATGGCTCTCAATTCGCAGAGATTTAAATAGTGACCTGAAAGTAATAGTAGGCACACCACTTTCACTGTCCAGAAATGTGAAAAATTTACTTTTTTTAAAAAGTAAATTGAATGCTAGGGAATACTCTCCACTTGCCTGGATGAGTGCAGCTCCAACAACACTCAAGAAGCTCGACACCATCCACGACAAAGCAGCCCGCTTGATTGGCACCCCATCCACCACCTTAAACATTCACTCCCTCCACCACCGGCGTACTGTGGCTGCAGTGTGTACCATCTACAAGATGCACTGCAGCAACTCACCAAGGCTTCTTCGGCAGCACCTCCCAAACCCACGACCTCTTCCAACTAGAAGGACAAGGGCAGCAGGTGCATGGGAACACCACCAAGTTCCCCTCCAAGTCACACACCATCCTGACTTAGATGTATATCGCCGATCCTTCATCGTCGCTGGGTCAAAATCCTGGAACTCCCTACCTAACAGCACTGTGGGAGTACCATCACCACACGGACTGCAGCGGTCCAAGGCGGCAGCTCACCACCACCTTCTCAAGGGCAATTAGGGATGGGCAATAAATGCTGGCCTTGCCAGCGACGCTCAGATCCCATAAGCAAATTAAAAAAAAACATAACCAGACCTGCAGAAATTAAGGCTATTTAGCAGTGCAACTGTAGTGTCCATTTTAAGTGAGTTGTCTTCATGTAAAACTGAAGTTATAGTATAGATCTTGATTCAGGGCTCAACCTGGAGGAAGGAGTCTCATTCTATTTTGCTCCAGAGTCAGGTCTGACCCTGATCGCAGATTTACACTTCAACTATAGCGTTGGTGTGAAGTAGTCTTGCTTTGCATAGATTCTACAATTATAGTGTAAATGTAGCCTAAACGCGCACACATTATGGTGAATCTTTGCAGTGAACTGGAATCCATCTGCTATTGGGCATGGGCCGACAAAAAACTCCCACTAATTTGTCAATGGGTGACTGTTCCATTTCCCAGCACTATCATCCCCCATCAGCATTGAAGTCCTCCACCCAGAGTACATTCTGCGCCCTTGCGACCCTCGGTGCTTCTTCCAAGTGGTGTTCAACAAGGAGGAGTACTGATTCATCAGCTGAGGGAGGGCGGTAGGTGGCAATCAGCAGGAGGTTTCCTTGCCCATGTTTGACCCGATGCCATGAAACTTCCTGGGGTCCAGAGTCAATATTGAGGACTCCCAGGGCCACTCCCTCCCGACTGTATACCACTGTGCCGCCACCTCTGGTGGGTCTGTCCTGCCAGTGGGACAGGACATACCCAGGGATGGTGATGGAAGAATCTGGAACATTGGCTGATAGGTATCATTTTGTGAGTATGACTACGTCAGGCTGTTGCTTGACAAGTCTGTGGGACAGCTCTCCCAATTTTGGCACAAGTCCCCAGATGTTAGTGAGGAGGACTTTGCAGGGTTGGCTGGGCTCGGTGTGTTTTTATTGTGTCCAAATCCGATGCCTAGGTCGATGCCGGCTGGTTTTATTCTTATTATACCTTTTTGTAGCAGTTTGATACAACTGAGTGGCCATTTCAAAGGCAGTTAAGAGTCAACCAAATTGCTGTGGGTCTGAAGTCACATATAGGCCAGACCAGGTAAAGACGGCGGGTTTCCTTCCCTAAAGGACATTAGTGAACCAGTTGGGTTTTTACAACAATCCGATACTAGCTTCTTATTCCAGATTTATTTATTTAACTGAATTCAAATTCACAAACTGCCATGGTGGGATTTGAACTCACGGCCCCAGATTATTAGTCCAGGCCTCTGGATTATTAGTCAAGTAATATAACTATGCTACCTTCCTGCAAGGGAGTTGTCTTGGTGTCCTGGCAAAAACGTTATCCTTCGACCAACACAACCAAAGACAGATTGTCTGGTCATTATCTTATTACTGTTTGTCAGACCTTGCCATGCACAAATGGTTTGCCGCATTTCTCTAGCTACAACAGTCATTACACTTTAAAAGTACTTTAATTGGCTGTGTCATGAAAGGCACCATATTAATGCAAGTCCTTTCTTTCCTTTCTGCAAGAAAAATCTACATTATTGCTTCAAAGTACGCCAAGGAAGTAGAAAAGTACATTTAGGACAGATGTTCAGGGTAATCTGCCAGACAAGGTGATCAAGGCAAAATGCTGGGATTATTCAAAATTTAGGACTGGATTTTATCAACCTCGGGCAGGTCCGTGGCAGGCGACGCGGTGGCAGGTCCCGGCCTCGCTGCCGGCTCCAGCCCGCTGTCCAAAATAATTTTTCCCTGATTGGGCTTGTTAAGCCCGCCCAGCACATTTGCCGGCCAATTGAAGGAAGCAGGTCTGTGTTGTCATTCGATGTCGCATCATCAACCGGTTTCCTTAAAGGGACCATGCGCAAATTAATTTTGACATTTGTGCTGTCAGTGTTCTACAGCATTGAGGTGCTGCAAACGCTGACAATCACTGCACAAAGGTGCACGGCTGCGCCCAGGCTCTCCCAGTTTATGGAGGGAGTCACAGCACACAGAGAGGTTCTCTTCCCTTCCAATGGGCGGAAGAGACCCCCCCAGGAGATCAACGCAGCCTTGAGGACACAAGCAGGGATGTTGTCAGGAGGACCAGGCTGCAGTGGTGAAAACCTTTCAATGATCTCAGTAGATCACAAAACATTACTGCAAAGCCACACTCAACCTCATCCTGCTGTGCCACTCATCACATCCCCATCACTCTGCCTTCCCTACCCTACTCCTGCACATCCTTACTCACACCAACTTACCTTGTACCTCCACCCATCCCTCTCTATCTACATTATCACTTCCCCATCTCACTAGCCACCCCTCACACTCACCTTCATCCTAGTTCAATCATACCAACTAACAACACAGAAGGGCAGGCACTTGTGTGTTTTAGCCAATGTTCATGTGAAGTTTCTGTTATTGTGCTGTCAAACATTGAAATCTTTATTTTCAACACTTTGCGTTCTTGGACAGATTTGTGTGAACCTTTGGAAGTGGCTTAGTGAGTTGCAGTGAATGGTGAGACATAGCAGTACCCCCACAATGCTGAGGAGTGTGAAAGGAATGGCTTGGGCATTGTAGGGATGCTTTATGGTGTTGGCGTGGGGTGGTGCCAACCTGGCGTATCATGTGACAGCCAGGGTGTGCAGAGTCAAGTGAAGTAAATCTGGCCATGGTGATGCCATCCCTGGCCTCCCGGGCAACAATGTGGTCGGGTGCCGATGACCTGTGGCCCGTGCAGCATCAGGTGATTGCGGAGAAGGTTGGTGTTGTTGTTGGTGCGCCTGGTGTTGGGGCTGATCGTGGTGAGATTCTGAGGACCAAGGTGAGACAGTATAAACTGTACACATTCTGATGTAATAGATGGCAGGTGAACTTGAGATGACAGAAGCAATCTGTCAATGGTGAGAGAGGTTGTTCCAATTAGGTGACACTGGATACAGAGTTTGCTCCAAACACTTGCAACCTGCATAAAGCTCAATCCGTCTTCCAAATGCAGTAAGCAACAACCTCTGAGCTTGGAAAGTGAACAGCTGTGAGATGGGAGCTTTTATAGCACATTTGCAGCTATCAAGTAATGAGATTATTCCATGGTCATACAACTCCCGACCTGCTTACCTGACGTGATCCCCGAGCAGCGTGGACCCCGTGGGCGACCTCGTAAACCCTGAAGGTGAGCTCAAAATAGTTCTTAATGGTCTGTTAACAAGGTCATAATGATCTGAATTGCCTCCCCCGCCGCTGCATGTCGGGTCTGCTCAGCGTTGACAGACCTGACATTTGGGAAAGCGCGTGGCGGTGGGTTCCCGACCCGGTCAAAAAAAAACATTTTCCACCCAACCCGCCACCAAACGCGCCCGCTGACCCCCTGGAAAATTCCCCCCTTAGTTATCCCATGATGAGAGTGTTAAAATATTATTGGGATGAGCTTTAATGGGCTGAATGGCCTTTTCATGTCCCCAACTTATATCTTATGTTCTTCATTGTGATCACCCAGATTATAAATAGAAAGCACAGGTTTGGTCATGTCATCTCTTCGCTCCCTCTCTCTTTATCAAGATGAAGCACGCCACTTCAGCACATGTTCCATGTAGCAACCGTGTTGAAAACTAACAAAACTTCCCTCATGAACATAGACAACTTACATTTTTGTTGATACAAAGATGCAAAATCTGACTTTTTGTGTTCACTCTCAGTTTGCTCCAATTTGTTCCTCATGATTTTTTTTTAAAAAGGACCTTCATTCATAATTATCCAACAATCTAAATACCATCAATCAACACTTTACAAGCCATAAATCCTCTTTATTGTAAGACATGTTTGACTACATACCTCTTTGACTTCTTTGAACACATGTACAAATTCTTCATTAATGGACAAGCTGCGCCGCTCTATATCTCCTCGCAGATTTCTCCTGGTGCGTAAACTATTTTCAGTGAAGAACACCGACAAGGCTTTAAGAGCCTCCAACATATCCTGTGGATTAAATAGGCACATTTTGAATTTTACAATTTAATAGGAAATGGACTGCATTGAGACCGTACACTTTTAGAAATCTTAAATTACAAGCTGAAGAGCTGATTGCCTTGTCTTTACTGTAATTGCTATGAGGAACTGTATTAAAACTATTATAAAGCAGTGTGATTATGTAACCTGAGGTTTCGCACTTGCATTTAAAGCTATTGGCATAATGAACCATGAGTAAAATACACAGCAGCGTCCCATTCATAGAATGATAGGTCTGGAAGCTCACTATTTCATTAATTTTATAAAGACCCAATGCTGTAAATTTTGGTTTTTTTTGGTTAACTCTACATTTAAATAAATAAACCTGTTGTGCAAAATTCATCGATCACACAGATTTTTATGCAATATAGTACATCTCTGTATAAAGCAAAGGCATCATGGCATGTCCTGATGCTTTACAAGAAGCTAATTTCCAAGAAATTGTGGCACGTCTAAGAAGCTTGCATGAACGGCTGCGGGAACAAGCTTGTCAAAGCAAGTCCCTTTGAGAAATGAGATCGAGGAAATCCTTAGAGAAACAAGAACTGTCATGAATCACTGGCAAATGAGTATTTACTGGGAAATTCCTACAAGAAACTGGAGCCCTTATGAATCACTGTGACAAATGAAAGTATCACAGAGAATCCGTGTATATTATTGAAAAATAGGCAATAAGGATTTCAAGCCTTTATTGATTGCAGGTTAATTGAATGTTTCTTTTTCTATAACAGTGTTAAGTCTAGATAAATGCATACCTGCTTCAAACATAACAATCTCGGCACCCCAACGTCTCAATGGGTATATACAGTGAGTACCTACGGCATACAGACCAAGATAGTCCTGGGGTAGACCCTTGGACTGTGCTTAGTTGGCTGATATCAGGCAGGTGGTTCTAGGTGAACTATACTTGGCTTTAATGTGAGCCTATATAGTGAGTGTTAGCAGCTGTTCAACCGATAGGTTAGGGAGGGGAAAATCACTTAGAGTTCCCGCCACTGATCTCTTATCAAGTGACCTTTGCTGGAAGCATTCATGTTTGGACAAGATCGGGCTCAGGTATGCTGACCCCACATTGAATAACCTGCTGACGTTCCCTGTCAAGCCTCACACGTGAGTAATAGCAAGTTGGGCGAGGTACCAGAGAGCAGCAGGTACCTGCAACCATACTCAAGTCAACATCTGAGAGAGGAAGGGAAGAAAAATTGTAGAGAAGGTTGTCAAAAAAAGTAACAATCTACTTTGTCATTCCAATTCATACATTTTGTATATTTCAGTGCTGTATAAACGTACGTTCCCAAAAACAGACACATTGAGAGACCCAAATAACTTGCATGGTAAAATATACACAAAGCACTCTGAAACCACGGACATTCGCAAATTACGAACTACGGACAGCCTTCAATACACCAAGCCCTTTTATAACTCAAAACACAGGACACAGCCTGTTGCAAAGCTGCTGTATCTGGAACTTTCACCGAGTCAGGATCATTGGCGCTTTCCCTTGCAGCAGGCTTCCTTTCTGCCCCCAAATTTCCATGAGGTCAGGGTATGCCGGTCAGCGCAAGGCAGCAGTGGGTTTTGTGCAAGAAACGACTTTTGTGGAATGGGGAGTTCTTTACCCAGCCTGCACAGTGGCAAAGAAACCACTCTATCACTGGGATTGACTACTTGCACAGCTCAATCCCAGGGATAGAGCAGTTTCTCTGCCGTTATGGATGCTGGGTAAAGAACTCCCCATTCTACTGAAAGTATTTACAGTACATACAATGACCATTTTGAAAATAAAGACACCTGCAAAAAAAAGGACAGCTGATTCCAGTCACTAAAGTGTCCGTAATGTACAGGTTTCACCGTACTTAGCTTGAAGTTTATACCAAGATACAATCAAAGCTTGAGATGATAGTCATCAGCGTTTTTGGCTCGAGAGAGAAAGAAAATCAGCTAGGGTTCCTGTTCGTGATCACTGTTCAATGATCCCAGGTGGAAAGTGCACCTCTGGACAGGATCGGCCTTAGCTGGAATGTCCTCCATGGTCGAAATGCCAACACTCACTATACAGACTTACATGAGAAGAATGACCAGTCGGGAGAAGTATCAAAGGATTGCCAGTGTCTTTGGAACCATGCAACAGCATGAGTCAGTGCCTACTGGTGGGAGTGGGGAGGGAGATAAAATAACTAAAAAGTAATCGCACCAAATCTGCTGAAAATGCTCTCCATTTCAGCAGGGTCTCTAGGGGGCAGCTCAAAGTGAATGAAAAGATTGTGATGGGTTTGAAGTATGCTGTTGAAACTTTTATAATGAGAACTTTGGCCCCTCAGGGTTGTGATGGGTTAACGGCCAGAAAAATAAAATGATTATTGAAGTCAACTTTTCTTTCTCACGGAAACTGCTCATTTCCCCAGCTCCACCATGCAACAAGATGAACAGATAAGTTTAAGAGGTACTGAAAACAAGTAAATGCATGTCACCACAACACAATTTCAAAAGCCAGCTACTTCTTCTGCTTGAAGATAATGGCCCAGAAATTCGGCTCTTGTCGGGTGAGTACGCGCTGTGTACTCACCCGTAAGGCCACCTGAAGTGCCGGTTTCACGCATGCACTGCGCATGCGCGGGAAACCGGAACTTCCGTTCCCTTGAAGGAAGTGGTTCAGAAGTCGAACGCGTGCACGGGAGAGGCAGCGCGCACGCAGCGAACTCCGTTTATTTTTTCAGGTTTCTCCGTGAGGGTAAGTATGGAGAAGCTGCACATTTAAAAAAGGAGGCGCAAGGCCTGTTTTTAACAAGGTAAAGTGGTTAATTAAGTACAATTTAAACACTTTTTCAACAGGTTTATCTTTTTTACATACTTTAAAGAAAGGTAAGTTTATTTTTAGCACTGTTAAAAAGTGTAATTAATTTTTTCAAAAATTTAAATTTTTGTTTAAAGTAGTTAATTTATGTAATTTATAGTTATTTTAAAAATGTGATTTTTAAAAATTTATTTGAAATGTGTGTGTGGTTTTGGGGCCGATCTCTATTCATAGATTTGACAGGTCTTCCTGTCAAATCTATGAATGAAAATGCCCTGCTAGGATTGGTTCTCCATGGCCCACATGATCCCAGGGGACGCTTCGAACTAACTGCGCCCCTGGGATACGCGAGCAGTGCGCGCCGGCAGCTGCAGGAGGCCCAGGACTCGAATTCCTCGTGGGCCCGAAGCACAACGGCAGGCGCGGTAGGTAAGTATGTGCGCGATGCTTGCACTCGCAGGAAGCCGGACAGCCGAATTTCTGGCCCAATTGTCCAGAGTAGGTTAAAAACGTTTTTTTAATTAAAAAGTGCCCCACTGACACTGTAAACCGAAAGGAGTGAAGTGATTTACATTCTAAGATTTAACTATTTTTTTTGGTGGGGGAAGAAGAGATTCTCTTTTCTGTTGGCAGGATGCACCAATGGTGGTCCTGGTTCTTCATAACTTTGTATGACTGTGATTACACATCAAAAAGTTTCAGACTCATTACCACAGATTTATCAAGAGTCTGCTCCTGGCAGAAGTTTATTCCCTCTAGTTTTCTTCCATTATCCATCTGCATGGCAGCAACACACGCTGCGGTATAGTTCGACAGGTGGCAGAGGCGCTCCAATACCTTTGCCAAGCGTTCGTTCTTCTGGTTAGCAAGGGTGTTCAACCACAGTGGCCATTACAGATAAACCTGACCATGCCTCTCAGTACAATTTGAATCAAAAACCCTGGCTGATTTTTAGTAGGGATGCTAAAGTTAATTGTAGAGTTCCCACTGCCACCCAGCTGGAATCGACTGGCTCAGCACAGGTAAATGCGTGGCCCTTCCTGATCTGTATGGAACAGTTGGTAACACACAGCACGGTGCATTTATCCACTGAATCATTAGAGAACCCTTACAGAACTTTACACTTATGCCTCATACTGTGCTATTTTTTAAAGCAATGATTTAATTTAGAATTAAGACTGCAGGACCAGTAGCTGAGAAAAATTACTGGTCTGGCAATATCAGAAGCTCAAAAATACAGCTCTTCTACAACAAATAGCTTTAGAAACATAAAAATTAAAAAGTTACAAGGAAGCTTCTAGCATGTGAGAGTAGAATCAGTGGACATGCAATATTGGTCAGAACATGCTCACTGGTGCAGTTACAAATTTCACTGGTCTTGTAATGTTACAGGCCACTAACACATGAACATTATAAAAGACTGGATTAGATCTTGACAACTAGACACCTGAGAATACCTTACACATTACTCTCATGGTGTTCACTTCCATCTGTCTTCTCGCTCTAGATTATTGCTTTCCACATCCCTTGTTCTTCCCACCATTCCTTTCCATCTGGTTCTCGCTCCTGCACGCTATGCAGTTCCCTCACTTGCAGCTACAGACTGTTTTCTCAAGGTCATTCTGCTTTCCATTCAACCAAACTGCATAAAGATCTACTGGTACATTAACTTATTTACCAGCAGTAAAACTAAAGTATTTATGTTACCAACATATCTTTAGTTTAGCTGCTAAAGTAGCATTCACATTTTATTCTGAACAGGAATAAATGCATTATCGAACAGAAAGACAGTAATCCAATGCAGTATCATTTCAATAGTCCTTTCAGCCTTCTCTTAACAGCATAACAATCATAATTATGAAAAATCAAACAAGTGCAATGGAAATGGATTTTAGTTGGTGATAAAGCACTCCCTTTGCTAAATATCATGATGCACCAATTTTGATGTCAGCACACACTTTCTCCAGCATTAACTCACTTGTACATGCACAAGATTCAAATTTGAGGAGATGCTCAATAGTTCGCAACAAAGATTTTGTACTAGAATATTGACAGATGTAAAAATTATATGCACAATTATTTTGTGTGGATAGATGTTAAAAATACTTTCAGAAATGGCTGATCATTTTTCCATTACTCATATTGATTCAGCATATTAAAGCAAGAAGGGGGGAGGTCTCAGAAAATACTCAGAGACTGTGATCTGGCCCAACTAGGATCAACTCTATTTCTAGTTTACTTTTAAAAGCAAACAAAACATAATTCTTGTCTCTCCAACAGGCTCACAAGCTTTGGTGCACTCTCCCTTCGTATTCCCTTTATCACCCAGTCTGACCCAGGCTCTCTGATAGTCTGTGACACAGTAACAAGCATGGCAGGCTCAATGTCAGATCACTTACTGTGGTATATTCCAAATAACCACAAACAGACCAGGATAGAAGGAAGTAGGGGTCACAATTCTATAAAAACTGTCACTTTGGGGGCGATTTTGCCAGCCCTGGGGAGGCGGGACTGCCGGGAAAATGGCAGTATCTGGGGGCGGGTACCCATCCCGCCTCCGTGCCATCTTCCCAGGAGGCGGGTACCCAACCCGCGCTGGGTCCCATCTCCTGGAGGCGGGAAGGGGATTACAGGCAGTTAAGAGGATTATCCCCATTTTTCCAACAGAGGTGCGGGCTTCCCGATGTCGGGAAACCCCTGCCAGGGTCAGCGAGGCAAGCAGTGGGTCTGTGGGGGTGAGAGGGGTCCAAAAGTGCGCTGTGGAGGTGAGTGATGGGTGCAAGTGTGGAGAGGTAAGTATGTGAGGTGAGTGAAAAGTCTTAGAAAAAGTTTACTTACTTTTGCTTCTTCCTGCAGGCTTCAATCATTGGGGATCCGGAGGCTCCGGCATCTCAATGGCAGAGATGACAGAATGGCTGCTGCATTCTCCGATGCAACAACCATCTGCTTTCTGCTCAGGAAATAGGTTTGGTGAGCCTCGAGTACAAGAACTGACCAAACAACAGAGAATGTCAGTGTTTGACAGCTTCACAGAGCTGTAAAACGATGACAATTCATCTGTCAAAAATTTTGACAGATGAAACGTCGTACGCTGACGTTCTCTGTCAGCGGCTTTCCCTTAATTGGCCTGCTAAGCCCACTGGGCGGGCTTAACAAGGTCAATCAAGGGAAAATAGCGAGGGTTGGCCACAAGTTAATGGAGGCGGGACTAAAACCTGGCAATGAGCAGTCCCGCCTTCAATGCACCCCCATTGGCTAAATCACCCCCTTTATTTCAAATGAGGCAACATCAATCTTTACCTCAATAGGAAAATACTGCGGATGCTGGAAATCTGAAATAACAACAGAAAATGCTGGAAACACTCAGCAGGCCAGGCAGCATCCGTGGAGAGAGAAACAGAGTCAACGTTTCAGGTCTGTGACCCTTCGTCAGACTGGTAAAAGTTAGAGATGTAACAGGTGTTAAGCAGGTGCAGAGGCAGGGAAAGGGGGAGGGGCAGACTGGAGGCACAGTCTGTGCTAGAATTGAACTCAGGAGAGATAAAATGTTGCAAATGGGGATGTCTGAATCATCAACAGCTACTGCCTGAAAAAATTGGGGTTTTTTTTTAATTCGTTTTTGGGATGTGGGCGTCGCTGGCAAGGCCAGCATTTATTGCCCATCCCTAATTGCCCTCGAGATGGTGGTGGTGAGCCGCCTTCTTGAACCGCTGCAGTCCGTGTGGTGAAGGTACTCCCACAGCTGTTAGGTAGGGAGTTCCAGGATTTTGACCCAGTGATGATGAAGGAACAGCAATATACTTCTAAGTCAGGATGGTGTGTTCCAATGCGCCTGCTGCCCTTGTCCTTCTAGGTGGTAGAGGTCGCGGGTTTGGGAGGTGCTGCCGAAGAAGCCTTGGCGAGTTGCTGCAGTGCATCTTGTAGATGGTACCCACTGCAGCCATGGTACACCAGTGATGGAGGGAGTGACTGTATAAAGTGGTGGATGGGGTGCCAATCAAGCGGGCTGCTTTGTCCTGGATGGTGTCGAGCTTCTTGAGTGTTGTTGGAGCTGCACTCATCGAGGCAAGTGGAGAGTATTCCATCACACTCCTTACTTGTGCCTTGTAGATGGTGGAAAGGCTTTGGGGAGTCAGGAGATGAGACACTCGCCGCAGAATACCTAGCCTCTGACCTGCTCTTGTTGCCGCAGTAGTTATGTGGCTGGTCCAGCTAAGTTTCTGGTCAATGGTGACCCCCAGGATATTGATGGTGGGGGATTCGGCGATGGTAGTGCCGTTGAATGTCAAGGGGAGGTGGTTAGACTCTCGCTTGTTGGAGATAGTCATTACCTGGCACTTCTGTGGCGCGAATGTTACCTGCCACTTATCAGCCCAAACCTGAACGTCGTCCAGGTCTTGTTGCATGCGGGCATGGACTGCTTCATTATCTGAGGAGTTGTGAATGGCGCTGAACACTGTGCAGTTATCAGCGAACATCCCCATTTCTGACCTTATGTTGGAGGGAAGGTCATTGATGAAGCAGCTGAAGATGGATGGGCCTAGGACACTGCCCTGAGGAACTCCTGCAGCGATGTCCTGGGGCTGTGATGATTGACCTTCAACCACCACAACCATCTTCCTTTGTGCTAGGTATGACTCCAGCCAGTGGAGCGTTTTCCCCCCCAATTCCCATTGACTTCAGTTTTACTAGGGCTCCTTGATGCCACACTCGGTCAAATGCTGTCTTGATGTCAAGGGCAGTCACTCTCACCTCACCTCTAGAATTCAGCTCCTTTTTCCATGTTTGGACCAAGGCTGTAATGAGGTCGGGAGCCAAGTGGTCTTGGCGGAACCCAAACTGGGCATCTGTGAGCAGGTTATTGGTGAGTAAGTGCTGCTTGATAGCACTGTCGAGAACACCTTCCATCACTTTGCTGATGATTGAGAGTAGACTGATGGGGCAGTAATTGGCTGGGTTGGATTTGTCCTGCTTTTTATGGACAGGACATACCTGGGCAGTTTTCCACATTGTCGGATAGATGCCAGTGTTGTAGCTGTACTGGAACAGCTTGGCTAGAGGTGCGGCTAGTTCTGGAGCGCAAGTCTTCAGCACGATAGCTGGGATGTTGTCGGGGCCCATAGCCTTTGCTGTATCCAGTGCGCTCAGCCGTTTCTTGATATTACGTGGAGTGAATCGAATTGGCTGAAGACTGGCTTCTGTGATGGTGGAGACCTCAGAAGTATAGTCTGAAATTGTTGAACTCAATGTTGAGTCCAGAAGGCTGTAAAGTCCCTAATCGAAAGATGAGGTGCTGTTCCTCGAGCTTCATTGGAACAGTGTAAGAGGTCGAGGACAGAGAGGTCAGAGTGGGAGTGGAGGGGAGAATTAAAGTGACAAGCGACCGGAAGCTCGGGGTCACCCTTACGGACTGAACGGAGGTGTTCCGCAACATTTTATCTCGCCTGAGTTCAATCCTATCACAGACTGTGCCTTTAGTTCCTCCCACCGCCCACCGCCCCCCCCTTTCCCTGCCTCTGCACCTGCTTAAAACCTGTTACATCTCTAATTTTTACCAGTTCTGACGAAGGGTCACAGGCTTGAAACGTTAACTCTGTTTCTCTCTCCACGGATGCTGCCTAGCCTGTTGAGTGTTTCCAGCATTTTCTGTTATTAATCTTTAATTTCTTTATTAAGCATTATTGCACTTTAACCCTACAGTGCCTCACACTTGGCATTTTTGTTTCACTGTGAGAGATGTGGAAGCCTGCTCCATGGAGGGAAGAATCTTCTTAGCTCCATTCATTATTAAGATTTATTCGATTTTTCCAATACCAAGCTGCATAGTTTGGGCACTCAGCCCACAGGCCTCTTCACTCCCGGGTTCTGACTCTAATCAGCAATGACAGGATTACATAAACAAAGTTGTACTAAAACTGACTTCAACTGCAAAACATAAATATTGTTATAATATACAGAGCTAGGTAAAAACCTCTTCAACAAAGATCTTTATTTCTACCTGCATGCAGAGCTCGCAATATCATAGGAACATCGGAAAAGGAGTAGGCCATTCAGCCCCGCGAGCCTGTTCCGCCATTCAATGAGATCATGGCTGATCTATATCCTAACTCCATCCATCTGCCTTATCCCTTAATACCCTTGGCTAGAAAAAAATCTATCAATCTCAGATTTAAAATGATTAATCGAGATAGCATCTACTGCTTTTTATGGGAAAAAATTCCATACTTCTACCACCCTTTGCGCGAAGAAGTGTTTCCTAACTTCTCTCCTGAATGGCCTCATTCTATTAGCTTTGCTAGATATGACCTACCCTTTACAAATCCATGTTGGCTCTCTCTAATCAGCTCAAATTTCTCTAAGTACTCAGTCATTCTGTCATTAATTATAGATTCCAATAACTACTTATTAGAGGCTAGTAATAATCTTTAATTGCCTATATTGATTTGATAGATCAGAGCTGTCAATACAGAAGAATTGTCAGGAGTGACATTGTAAACCCATTTAAACGTGTGGGTAACTTCCTTGGTCAGTATGTTTTTGAAATACGTTTTCAATATCACCATGAATTCCCAACAGAGGAAATCTTCACCAATACGTTTACAATATTGCTACAGATGCAACAGCAACAACTTGTACTTATATAACATCTTTGAGAAAACATCCCAAGACGCTTCACAAAGGCTCAAGGGAAAAAATGAACATCAAGCCAAAGAAAGGGATATTAGCAGGGGTGAAAAAAAAGCTTGGTCAAAGAGGTGGGTTTTAAGGAGCATCTTAAAGGAGGTGGAGAGGCGAGGGGTTATGGAGGGAATGCCAGAGTGTGAGGCCTAGGCAGCAGAAACATGGTTGTCAATTGTGGGACATCGGAATGCACAAGAGGCCATAATTAAAAGAATGGGGAGTTTGGGTGGGGGTTGTAGGACTGAGGAAGTTTCTGAGATAGGCCATGATGGGATTTAAACACAAGGATGAAGATTTTAAATTTCAGGTATTGGGGAACCAGGAGCCAATGTAGGTTAGCGAGGACAAGGGTGATGGGTGAGCAGAACTTAATAGGGATATGATCTGGGCAGCAAAGTTTTGGACAAGCAGAAGTTTATGCTGGGTGGAGGGTCGCAGGCCAGCCAGGAGGTGACAAAGGCATGGATGAGGGTTTCAGCAATAGATGCACTGAGGCAGGGGCAGAGACGGAGACGGGCGATGTTATGGAGATGGATGTAGGCAGTCTTTGTGATGGAGAGGATATGGGATCGGAAATTCAGCTGAGGGTCGAAAAGGACACTAAGTTTGTGATCAATCGGGTTCAGCCTGAGACAGTAACCAGGATGTGAGATAGAATCGGTGGAAAACGGTATGAGGTTTATGGTGGAGGCCAAAGACATTGGCCCGGAATTTGCAGTTGTAATGACGTCAAAACTGTCAGTGTTCGCCATCATTACGCTGTAAAACAGACAGCAACTTCTGCACATGCACATTTAAACGCAGAAATCCTGAAGTTGCTGTCAGTGATGCCCTGCTCCTCCACAGGGTGCGCTTTTGCAGTCCTCGCAGATGGAAATCAATTAGAAATCACTGAGATGACAGGAACTTCCACTTGTTACACTTTATTCTCGCTGTAAAAACCCTTGAAAAAGTTAAACCTTGTTGAATGAGGTGTAACTGAGTTTTTAATGGTGTACTAAGTCATGAACAACCTCTCTGGACCTGAAAAAAATAATTAAATATTTGTAGAGTGTCAAATCCCTCCATTCTATGATATAAATTCCATAGATTTTTTTTTTTAATTAATTTTTATTATTATAAGTTTGTTTATGATATTTCAGCTTCTTCCCTAATTCCATGTGTATGTCCAATCTTTATTTCGCTTTCTGTAAAACGATAAGAAGTGAATGATCAAACCTGCTTGTTACTTCCTGGTTTGCTGTTTGTGAGAATTCTTCAATGTGATTGGCTACTTAGCCTGCTTGATGACATCACTGTTGCTGGATGCCAGAGATCCCCTATAGATGGTGCCAGAATGAAATCAACATCGGGAGAGGTGAAATCGATGCCACAGAGCCCGCTAAATGTTTGTGGGCCGCTTTCTTCGAGGTCAGCGGCAAGCACCATCACTTCACCGCTGACTGCAAAATCCGGGCCAACGGCTTCAATCTGTCCAACGTTTAGCTGCCAGAAATTGTAGCTCATCCAAGACTATAATATCTCAGACAAGCAGTCTCACAACACAGGTAGTGGAGGGCTCAAGAGAGGTGATGGAGATAGATCTGGGTGTCATCAGCAAACCTGTGGAAACTGACCCCATATCTGCAGATGTTGTCACTAAGGGGCATAATGCAGATGAGGACTAGAAGGATCCAAGGATATATAATGGTGCAGGGGCAGGAAGAGAAGCCATTTCTGGAGAACTCTGGCTACGATCGGGGCAGAAACGTTATTGGAGAGGTTCAAACATGGAGTCATGAGAAAGGGTGGCAACAGCACAATCAAAGACTTTGGAAAGGAAAGCGATAGTGCATATGCCATGGTAGTTTGCAATGATAGAGACATTAACGGTGTTTTTTTTTTTAAGGTGAGGGTGGTGACAGTGGTGTGATAGGGAGTGGGACAGTACCTGAGGAGAGGGAACCAGGAAGGGATGCTGGACAGCTAACGGGTTTCTGGGAATGGGGTCAAGGGAGTAGGAGGGGGGGGTTCATGGACTAGGTGAGCTCAGAGAGGGCATAGGAGAGAAACTAGAGCGAAACATGGGGGTCATAGTTGGGGCTGGGGGGAGCTTCAGAGGCAAATAAACAGACAGTCTCAATCTTAATGACTAAAACATCCATGAGCTCCTCGAACCTGTTGTTGAGGGCAAGGGTGGAGGAAGCAGCAGAGAGGGAGACAGTTGGTAATGGAGAAAAGATGCCGAGGATTATCTTTGCTCTCCAGAATGATCCTGGACTAATAAGTAGTTTTGAGGTCTGATAGCGCTTGATGTGATCGAGCCAGATCCGGTGATGGATAGCTAAATCAGTTGTGCACCAGATATGCTCAAGTCTGCACCCTTTAACTTGAGGGAGCGATGGTCCGGTCCTGATTGGGCTAAGGACCATAGTGACCAAAGGAATGCTTGCCCCATGAAGCTGTTTATATGTGAGTATGAGAAACGTTTTAAATCAAAATTTAAATGTTACCTTTAACAAGTGCGAATGGGCCGATTTAAAGAGCGTTACACATTGTTAACATATAGGCCCATAATTTGCAGTCAGTGGTGAAGCAAAGGCGCTCGCCGCTGACCTCGAAGAATGCTGCCCACAGAGATCTTGCCTTTCTCGACGTGCAATCCATTTTAGCACTCTGTAATGGGAATTTCCAACGAACACCTGCAGTAACGTCAACAAGCTCTCTAAGCAACCAATCACATTGTGAGAATTCTCATAGACAGCAAACCAGGAAATGAAAAGCAGCTTTTATCTCGACTTTTTAAAAATGTTGCAGAGAGCAATATAACGATTGGGACTTTCACATGGGGATAAAGTAGAAGCTAAAATATCATGAACAAACTTTATTAAAAAAAGTTTTTTTTAATTGTAATTTTTATCATAATGGGGAGATTTGACACTCCATAAATATTATATTAGCTTTTCAGGGCCAGAACGCTTGTTTAGCAGTCAATACATTGTTAAAACCCCAGTTATACCTATTCCAACAAGGCTTAATATTAAATGGGGTATTTAACAGCGATATTAGCGCGGAAAAGCCCAAGTTTTCGTCAGTGCCACTGATTTCACTAATTGCCACAGCGCAGCCAGTGTCGGAGCAGTGAATGACTGACCGCAACACATTAAGTTGCACATGCGCTAAATCCTGAAGTTGCGGTCAAGTTCGGAGGGGTAATGACGGCGAACGCTGGCAGTTTGTCGAGATTACCCACCGCAAAATCAGGGGCATGATGGAGCTGCGTCTTTTTTCTCTCCCCCTCCCCCCCAATTAAAATATCCAAGCAGACCCCTAGTCAGCAAGAAGCAGCGCTCCGAAAGCTTATGATTTCAAATAAAACTGTTGGACTATAACCTGGTGTTGTGCGACTTCTCACATTTGTCCACCCCTAGTCAGGGCATTCTGCGGGTCTCTATTGGCAGCAATAGTTTTTAATTGCAATGTACCCAGAGGTCTGGCAGCTTCAAGAATTGCTTCAAGACGGGAAACGTTTTGCAAAATTGCAGGAAGCTTTTTCTCTGCAGCATTATTCCCACTAAATAGATTATTAATATTACAGGTCACAGCTCAGTGCACTGACAAGCAGGCTCGCTGAGCGAGCAGACGTGGCATGGCTCACCCACCTTGTCATTGTCCAGCCGGGTCTCCAGTATTTTATTCAGCTTCCTGGCCAGCGGGTTATTGTTGGTCTGCGTGGCCCCGCCGACCCCCGGCTCCGGGATCGGACCTACCGCCTCCACTTTGCTGTCAGCCATCTCCCAGGAAACCGGCCTCCCACTCAAATCCCTCCGGCCACCTCACCGGAAACCTGGTCACACACAAATAAAAGAACCCCGGCGCCCAGCCACTGCTGGCTCCGCACAATGGTTCCGGGGCAGAGGGGAGCGCAGTGAGCGAGGCGCACACACTGCAGGGAGGAGCCGATGCCACCGCAGATGGAATGATGGTCGGGATTCACAGCCCTTCTTCAATCCCCTCTTGTCCCTACACAGTAAAGGTGATCAGAACCCTGGCTCAGTGGGTAGCACTCTCACCTCCGAGTCAGAAGGTTCAAGTCCCACTCCAGAGACTTGAGCATAAAAATCCAGGCTGACACTCCGGTGCAGTGCTGAGGGAGTGCTGCACTGTCAGAGGTGCCGCCTTTCGGATGAGACGTTAAGCTGAGGCCCCGTCTTCCCTCTCAGGTGGACGTAAAAGATCCCATGGCACTATTTTGAAGAAGAGCAGGGGAGTTCTCCCTGGTGTCCCTGCCAATATTTATCCTTCAATCAACATCACTAAATCAGTTTATCTGGTCATTATCACATTGCTGTTTGTGGGACTTTGCTGTGCGCAAATTGGCTGCTGCATTTCCTACATTACAACAGTGACTACACTTCAAAAGTACTTAATTGGCTGTAAAGTGCTTTGAGATGTCCTGAGGTCATGAAAGGTGCTATATAAATGCAAGCCTTGCTTTTTTTCTTTAGTTAAACTGGGTTGCTAGTGGTTTAAGGGGATCATGTTCGTTTTTACAATCCAAGGGGTCCCTTCCTAAGCTCTGGAATTCCCTCCCTAATCCTCTCCACCTCTCTTTTAAGTGGCTCCTTAAAACCTACCTCTTTGACCAAGCTATTGGTAACCTGTTCTATTATCTCCTTATGAGGTTCGATGTCGGATTTTGTCTGATGTATCCTGTGACGTGCCTTGGGATGTTTCACTACATTAAAGGTACTACGTAAATGCAAATTATTGTTGTTAACCAGTCCTTTCTCGTTTCAGATGCTGAGCAGACTCCAATCTATTTCCAGCGTTTTCTGTTTTCATAGAATCTTACAGCACAGAGGAGGCCATTCGGTCCATCATGCCTGTGCCGGCTCTTTGAAAGAGCTATCCAAATAGTCCCACTCCCCGGCTCTTTCCCAATAGTGTTTTTACTTCACTTTTAGGGTAGACAACAACAACAACTTGTATTTATATAGCATCTTTAATGTAGTAAAACATCCCAAGGCGCTTCACAGGAGTGTTATAAGACAAAAAATTTGACACCGAGCCACATAAGGAGAAAGCAGGTGACCAAAAGCTTGGTCAAAGAGGTAGGTTTCAAGGAGCGTCTTAAATGAGGAAAGAGAGGTAGCGAGGCGGACAGGTTTAGGCAGTGAATGCCAGAGCTTAGGGCCTAGGCAACAGAAGGAACGGCCACCGATGGTTGAACGATTATAATCAGGGGTGCTCAAGAGGGCAGAATTAGAGGAGCGCAGATATCTCAGGGGGGTTGTGGGGCTGAGGAGATTACAGAGATAAGGAGGGACGAGGCCATGGAGGGATTTGAAAACAAGGATGAGAATTTTGAAATCGAGGCGATGCTTAACCGGGAGCCTGTCCTGTAGACGTAGAGAAAAGGTTTCCACATGTGGGGGAGTCCAAACCTAAAGGTCATAAATATAAGATAGTCACTAATAAATCCAATAGGGAATTCAGGAGAAAATTCTTTACCCGAAGCGTGGTAAGAATGTGGAACACGCTACCACAAGAGTAGTTGAGACAAATAGCATAGATGCATTTAAGGGGAGGCTAGATAAGCACATGATGGAGAAAGGAATAGGAGGATATACTGATAGGGTTAGATGAAGAGGGGTGGGAGGAGACTCATGTGGAGCATAAACACCAGCATAGACTAGTTAGGCTGAATGGCCTATTTCTGTCCTGTCGACTCGATGTAACTTTTACAAGTAGTCCAGTATTCAATGATAATGTACTTAATAATGTCAATCACTTTATCCTGGGAAAGCTGTCAATTTTACATAATGCAAACATCATTGCCAACCTGGTGTCCACGCTTGAAATACAGCATTGATTTGACACCATTTCTTGTATTTGTCACTTTATCTTTTAATGTTCTTTAGAATTCTTTTAAATATTGCATCTTTTTTACTCCGAGGGGATGAAAGAACAAAAGGGAAGGTCTGTGATAGGATAGAAGGCAGGAGAGGTTAAGAGACATTAAGAGATATTCAAGGCAAAAGCAGATGGTAATGGGACAGGTTAAGAAACAAAGGATGGCTCTAGATGAAGTGTGAATTGCGCTGGCAGAATGAAAGACAGCTGCCATGTGGCAGAGAAGAAAAAAAGACACAGACCTTAATGAACTTTTAGGGTATAAGAGAAGGCAGCTTTGGCCATTCTCGCTCTCTCTCGCTTGCTCTCGCCTTCGCGTGCCCTCATCTCTGAACCAAGAACCGAGCACTCCGTCCGGGACGGAGAGAAGAAACCAGCACGAGCGACAAGAGCCTCGTCTTGCTCTTCGACTGTAGGAACCAAGCTCGAAACTGGGACTTGGATACTGCATCAGCGATACGGAACCAGGAGACACGCTCTACACAGGGAAGCAGCGAGCAAGAAAACGGACAATCAGGGTGAGCATTGTCCAAGCCCAGCATCCTTAAGACCACGGTACTGTGTGAGGGGGTGTTGTGTGTCCCAACCAATCCAGAGGGGTTTAGTGGGGAGGTTCTGTGTGTATTATATAGTGTATGTTCCGGGGTTTCTGGGACAAGACCATGTTATACTCTGTATAGCAACACAGTGTGATTTTAGGCATCTTAATACGAGACAGGGGCCTGTTCAACGGGCCAAGTTGTATTGTTGTACTGTTTTACGCCACCAGGCATTTTACGTACTGGAGGCGGTTGTGTGTGTTAACCTTATTAAACACCGTACGGTTGAGTCCGAAAAGCTTGTCTGTGTTCCAATCCTGTTCACCGTAATTCCTGTCGTCTAGAACTAAGTAGGAGAGGTGATTCGAACCACCAAGGCAAACCACCTACAGTCCCGAAGGTCCCACCGAGGTGTGCGTATCTGTGCTGGTGCTGAGTGCGCTTACATCTGCTGATGCTGCATCCTCAGAGGTTGCAGGCTCCCCTGAGGAGTCTTGCTGCTCAGCCTCTTCCTTGTCGACAGTGGGGTGGGGTTCTGTGGATGGTCCTTTGGGGGAGTAAAGGCATGGGTTAGACATTTGACGGAAGTGTGGCATGCACATGCAATAGTGCAGATGCTCAAGTGGCATTCTAATAATGTACACCAGCAGCCATTTCAGTCACTCAAGCAGTGTAAATGAGAGAGACGCAAAACTATTCTGTCACCAGCTTGCTCTGCATCGCCCGTCTGTCCGTCCCCCACTTCCACCTCCACCTCTGTGCCAGCGATGTCCAGGGCCGCCTCTTCAGCCTGGGTGAGAAGGGCTATGGAAGGTGGCCCTCCTCCTGTCTTCACCCTTTCCCTTCTGTTGTGGGCTCTCTTTTCCTGCAGTGAGGGAGACAAGTGGAGTTGGAGTGAGAATGATGGAGTGAGTGTAGAGAGCATTGGACTCATCAGCCACCTGAGAACTCATTTTTAGTGTGGAAGCAAGTCATCCTCGGTTCCGAGGGACTGCCTAAGAAGAAGAGAGAGTCCAGAGCATAGATGCTTAGAAGGAGACAAAGATGGAGTGAGGGCCCTCCCTGTGCGTTGTTAGTCGTTGTCATTGCATAACATTGAAAGGGAGTGCGAGGGTAACATAGTCGATTAGTGAAGTGATTGGGTTCATAGAGTGAGAGGGATGGTGAAGGGTGCAAGGGTTGTAAGGGCAAAGTGGGATGTGTAGGAGGAGGTTGACAATGCATAGTGCTGGTGATGAAAGGAGAAGGGGAGCAGAAGGAGGGTCAAGCTGAAGGTATACTCACTTTGCCTGATCTTACAAGGTCATTGAACCTTTTACGGCACTGCAGCCATGTTCTGCTGCACATAGATCTGGAGGTGATATCCCTTGCCAGCTGGACCCACACAGCTTTGGTTTCTTTGGGAGGCCTCTTCCTCCCAGATGAGGGGAAGAGCACCTCCCTGCTGGCTCTCGCCCCCTCAACCAACATACCCAGCGCCTCATCGGAGAACCTCGGGGAGGCCCTTGCTTGGAGTTGGCCATTCTTGAAGGAGATAACAGCTTGGAGGTGGTGCAGCATCAACCAGAATCCAGTGGAATGAGCCAAGGCAGCAAGCAGCCCTTAAATGAAGCTGGATAAGTGACGTCAGCAGAGGCGAGTTTCAGTCCCAAAACACTAATTGGCCCAGGGAACCCACACCTCTGAAATCAACTGGCCAATTAGGGGAAAATCGCAAATTTTTCCCACCTCTCAGTGGAGGCGGGTTTGGAACCCACCCAAATCGAAACCCGCCTCCATTGGGAAAATCGCGCCCATAGGATTTCCAGTAAAATAATAGTGCCAAGTGTATTTACTAGAAATTTTCACAAAAGTATCACCAAATAAAAGATTTGAGAAAAGGAGATGAATATTAGTACAGTCTACTTTAATTGAAATCTGTAACAGCGCTGGCACTCATCTGTTTTTTTTTCAATATATAATATTGGGCCAGAAATTCGGCTTTCCGGCTTCCTGCGGGTGCAAGCATCGCGCGCGTACTTGCCTACCGTGTCTGCAGTTGTGCTTTGGGCCCACGAGGACTTCGGGTCCTGGGCCTCCTCCAGCTGCCGGCGCGCAGTGCTTGTGTATCCCAGGGGCGCAGTTAGTTCGAAGCGTCCCCTGGGATCACGTGGGCCATGGAGAGCCAATCCTAGCAGGGCATTTTCATTCATAGATTTGACAGGAAGACCTGTCAAATCTATGAATAGAGATCGGCCCCAAAACCACACTAAAACTTCAAATAATTTTTTTTTTTAAATCACATTTTTAAAATAACTATAAGTTAATTAAATTAACTACTTTAAACAAAAATTTAAATTTTTGAAAAAATTAATTATACTTTTTAACGGTGCTAAAAATAAACTTACCTTTCTTTAAGTATCTAAAAAAGATAAACCTGTTGAAAAAATGTTTAAATTGTAATTAATTAACCACTTACCTTGTTAAAAACAGGCCTTGCGCCTCCTTTTTAAAAGCGCAGCTTCTTCATACTTACCTTCCCGGAGAAACCTGAAAAAAACTTGAAGTTCGCTGCGTGCGCGCAGCCTCTCCCGCGCACGCGTTCGACTTCTGAACCCCTCCCTTCAGGGGAACGGAAGTTCCGGTTTCCCGCGCATGCGCAGTGCATGCAGGAAACCGGCACTTCAGATGGCCTTACGGGTGAGTACACAGCGCGTACTCACCCGACAACAGCCGAATTTCTGGCCCATTGATTTAGATGATCAGGATCTAAACTGCCAGCAAGCAGTCAAATGTTATGCCATTTTGTAACTCTTTTCCGCATTACACGAATTGCTGTCTCACTTGATCGGGAAATCAATGGTGTGGATAGTGTGATACTGAAATATATAAATCATCCAACTCATAGACTCATACAGCATAGAAGGAGGCTATTCAGCCCATCGTGTCTGTTCCGGCTCTTTGAAAGAGCTATCCAATTTGTCCCACTCCCCTGTTTTTTTCCCCATAGCCCTGCAAACTTTTCCTTTTCAAGTATCTATCCAATTCCCTTTTGAAAGTTACTATTGAGTTACTATCCAGTGAGGAGGATAGTAGCTGACTTCAGGAGGACATAGACTGGTGAAATGGGCAGACACGTGGCAGATGAAATGTAATGCAGAGAAGTGTGAAGTGATGCATTTTGGAAGGAAGAATGAGGAAAGGCAATATAAACTAAGTGGCACAATTTTAAAAGGGGTGTATGAACAGAGACCTGGGGGTTCACATACTCAAATCTTTGAAGGTAGCAGGACAAGTTGAGATGGCTGCTAAAAAAGCATACGGGATCCTTGTAAATAGAGACCTGGGGCTCGATTTTGCCATTGGGGGCGTGTCAGGTGGTCGTTGTGACAGGATCCCGACTCCGATGTGAAGTGGGACAAAAGTGCGATTTTGCCCTAATTGGGCACTTGATTTCCAGCGTGTGGAAACCCCTGGCCCAATGAGCCTTTTCATACAGAAAGTCACCTCCGATGACGTCATCAATGCTACTGGATTTAAGGCCTGCAAGCAGCCTTGCTTCTTTTTCAGCCTTTAAACTTTATGCCCATTGTTCTGAGCGCTTCCTTCACCAACTATGTCCACCAGTAGACCAAAGTGTGCTCCAAGATTCGATGAGGCCTCCCTCCAAGCTCTGGTGGAGGGAGCAAGAGCAAATAAGCAGGTGCTCTTCCCTTCCTCAGGGAGAAAAAGCCTCCCCAGCAGACTAAAGCTGTGTGGCTGCAAGTGGCGCAAGAGGTAAACGCAATTTCTATGTGCAGCAGAACCTGGCTGCAGTGCAGGAAGAGGTTTCATGACCTTCTCTGCAAAGGAAAAGTGAGTACGACATTCCCATCAGCCTCAATCTGATCCCCATCGCCTCTCATCACCAGCACTCTGCTTTGCCAACCTCTTCCTCCACATCCCACTTGACCCTTACATCCTGGCACCCTTACCCATTCCCTCTCTCTCTATGGTCACATTCACTTAACTATTCGACCATGCAGCCCTCACACTCCCTATCACTGTGATGCAATGACAACAATTTACAACACACAGGGAGGGCCCTTTGTCTCCTTCTAAGCATCTATGCTATGGATTCTCTACACTCACTCCTTCATTCTCACTCAAACTCCACTTGTGTCCCTCACTGCAGGAAAAGAAAGCCCACAATAAGAGGGAAAGAGCGAGGATAGGAGGAGGGCCACCCTCAGTAGCCCAGCTCACCACTTCGGAGGAGGCGGCCCTGGAGATCGCCAGAGTGGAGGACGATTCGCAAGTGAGGGACGGACAGACGGGCGCATCACAGCAAGCTGGTGACAGAATAGTTTGGAATCTCTCATTGATATTGCATGAGTGACTGATAATGATTCTGATGCTGTAACAGATTGACTTATGATCATCTGCACAATTCAATGTGCATGCAACCTTTACCTCACATCTCTAACTCTTTCCTTTACTCCCCCACAGGACCATCGAGAGCCCCCCACCCCACTGTCCAGGAGGAACAGCCTGAGCCTCAAGACTCCTCAGAGGAAGCTGCAACCTCTGAGGGCGCAGCGTCAGCAGAATTCAGCGCACCCAGCACCAGCGCAGACACTCACACCTCGGTGGGACCTTCGCGAGATAGAGTAGTGTTGTCACCTGGTGTATCACAGCTCACAAGTGAGCATCAGCAGATGGTGGAGACAGGGACAGCAGTGGAGAGTCCTCGTCGGAGGGCGCAGGACTCTGCCAGCTCGGCTCAGCTGCATGTCGACCCTGTGCCTCCAGGTCCATCTAGAAGGAGAGCGGTGCTGGAACTCCAGGAACAGGTTCAGGAGTCTCTGGCAGGTTTTGTCTCCAGGGTCGCTGCGAGTATAGAGCGAATGGAGGAGTCCATCGCGAACATGAGCAGAGCCTTTGTGGAGGCATTGGCACATGAACGCATCACCACGGAAAGGATGGCAACCTCCATGGAAAGGATGGCTACCTCCGTGGTAAGGCTCGCTACCATAGAGGAGAGGATGGCTACGGCCATGGAGGAGCTTAGTCGCCAAGGTATTGAAAACATGGTCATTGTTCAGAATAGACTGACATCACTTGAGGAGCGATGGTCAGCTATTGAGCATAGAAACCAGACCTTCATGGGAGTCCTCTGGAGTAGGACTTCCAGTGCAGAAACAGGTCCTCATGGCCCCCCTGAAGTGCAGCAAGGTGCTGTCAAGCCACTTGCTAGCTCTGAAGTGGGGCTGACCCATGAGAGGGATGTTGGTGGCAGACAACAAGGAAGTGGGGGCTCCTCTCCAAGCGCTCACACGACCATGCCACAGCAGAGCCCTCGGTCAGAGCTCCACCAGAGTTCTCACCCAACTGAGATGGGCGTCTCAGCCCCTGCACAGCCGCAGGAGCAGCAGACTGTTGCCGAGCCCTCACAGGTTCTCAACCCCAGAGGACGGCCGCCAAAAGTGTCGAGACAGGAGCAGCAAGAAAGTGAGCAAGGGGCCTCTACATCTGCTGAAGCCACAGGGGAAGCACCACGTAGGAGCATGCGTAAGAGGAAGATAAAGCACAAGTAGTCACAAGGGTAGTCACTTGGGTGTTCTGTTGTATTGATTTTTGACAAGCCATCCTTGAATTGTTATGATAAACAGATTTGATGGCAAACTGTTGAAGTTATGGCCTGTGTCATTTCGCAAATGGGACTTCCACATTGAGGGCTTAGGGCGACTTGCAATTGTCAGTATGGTGGTCAGAGTGATAGGAATCCGCAGGTTCTTGTCCATTGTCGATGCTCTGGTAAGAAGGTGCGAGGCAAAAGTGTTTGATTGTGCAGGCTAAGCAAATCTGGCCAACATGAGTGCGTCCCTTGCATCCCGGGCAGCAATGTGGTCGCGCGCTGGCGCCTTCTGGCCTGTACAGCTTCAGGTGGGTGAGCAGCAGCTTGGCGCTCCTGTTGTTGCTCCTGCTGTTGGTGCTGCTGTTGTTCAGGGTGATGCTGCTGCCGCGGCTGGTCTTCGTCCGAATCTGATGTCCAGGAGGAAAGGAAATAAATGGTTCCCATGCTTCTGGTATATACCTCAGTTGAGGAAGCGCTCAGTCAAGGTGGGGAGAGGGGTTTCCCAGGAGGTCACACTGGAGATGGGTGTCAGGCTCCAAACTTCCACAACAATGAGTAGGCCTGCTAAAAGTTCCCCCAGATCTGAGACAACAAAGTTCTGCCACCTGCAAATGATCATTGGTGAAAACTCCTTTTTAATGGTGGAGCTGCAGCTGTTAGTAAGCAATCCACTTGTGAGGCCGCCAGGATTAACTGGCATATTCCAGAGGAGACGTGCAGGACGGGAGAAATGTGTTAAAATCAGAAAGGCCTCTCAAAATGGGATTATACAGGCAATTAACTGGTTCTTAAGGGCCTTAAGGGCCTATCCCGCCTCTTGGAGGTGGGATGGAAACGGGATCTGAAACCACAAATGTGGGAAAATTGCTCAGAGGCAGGATGGAGGTGGGATCAGACCTACCCACCATTTTTTGCGATTTTGACAACTGACACGCCTCCAAACCCGCCTCCTCGGGCCTGGTAAAATCGAGCCCATAAAGTACAAAATCAGGTAAGCTATTCTAAACCTTTATAAAAAAAACTGGATAGGAATCAGCTGGGGTATTGTGTCCAATTCTGGGCACTACACTTTAGTAAGGTTATCAAGGCCTTGGAGATGGTGTAGAGAATATATTTTTTTAATTCCTTCATGGGATGTGGGTGTTGCTGGCAAGGCCAGCATTTATTGCTCATCCCTAATTGCCCTCAAGAAGGTGGTGGTGAGCCACCTTCTTGAAATGCAGAGGGCAGTTAAGAGTCAAACCACATTGCTGTGGGTCTGGAGTCACATATAGGCCAGGTAAGGACAGCAGATTTCATTAGATGGGTTTTTATGACAATCTGGTAGTTTCATGGTCATCATTACTGATACTAAGCTTTTTATTCCAGATTTATTTAATTAACTGAATTTCAATTCCCGAGCTGCTATGGTGGGATTGTGAACTCGTGTTGTCTGGATCATTAGTCCAGGTTTAGCTGGATTACTAGTCCAGTAACATAACCATTAAGCTACCATACCCCCAACAATGAATAGGATGGTACCAAGAATGAGGGACTTCAGTTATGTGGAGGGACTAGAAAAGCTGGGATTGTTCTCCTTAGATCAGTGAAATTTAAGAGGAGTTTTAATAGAGGTGTTCAAAATTATGAATGATTTTGATAGAGCAGTTAGGTAGAGGACACAGATTTAAGATAATTGGCAAAATAACCAGGGGGAGATGAGAATTTTGTTATGCAGCGAGTTGTTATGATGTAGAATGCACTGCCTGAAAGGATGATAGACGCAGATTCGTTAATAACTTTCAAAAGGGAATTGGAAAAACACTTGAAAAGGAAAAATTTGCATGGTTATGGGGAAAAACGGGGTAGTGGGACTAATTGGATAGCTCTTACAGAGAGCCGGCACAGGCACGATGGGCTGAATGGCTTCCTTCTGTGTTGTAAGAGTCTATGATTCTATGAATCTGTTGGAATGCGCAGAGGCCTAACGGAACCAGGTCTCACCCCAAATTCTTTCCCATCATGTTTGCGCCATAACTGCAGCCTGCACCCAGCCCAGAAATCTTGGGACCAGCAACGCTACCTGAGTGAGAAGATAGAGAATATTAACCTAATGTTAAAAAATGATTTGTATAATGACTCAGCTGTTAATAACTGAGCCATGCAGACAAGGGGTTGTTGGGGAGGGATCCGAGTTTTAATCCCCAGTCTGTATTGCGTCAGCTGGCCTCAGCCAGAGAGGCAGTGGTTAGGGAGGCAGTTCAATTGATTTTCCACTCCCTAACCACTTGGCTTAGGTCAACTAACACAACCCAGACTGGAGACCAAACCATCCATTGACCACTGCATGTGTGGATCTCAGTTAGAGCAGGATTGGACTTGACTGTAATATCTCTGCAGTTGAATAGCCTGCTAACTCTCACTGTCCAGCTTCACACATGAAAAATAAGAGAGCAGGATTGTACTTGGCTGTAATATCTCTGTAGCTGAGAAGCCTGCTGACACTTGTTGTCTAGACTCATACATGAAAAATGACCAATTGAGTGAGGTACTAGTCAGTGCCTCAGGACACAGGAGGGTATAATGCAGGAAGTATTAAATGCCTTCAAAAGAGGAGGGAATAAAATTGATGGAAAAAAAAGGTTGAATATCCACAGTTAGCTCTCATACCCCATTTATGTTAATGGAAATGGCTCTATAATATAACCTTGTTGGCTTGCTTCCAAAGCTGTCCTATTTATACTGCAAGGTAGATTTGGCAACAATACAGATGCAAATTATCTGAAGTTACAACCTCAACTTTAGCTGTACTGCACATGCATTAATCTCAAGCAAAGTCACTATTGTCATTTTGCCAGTTTGATTATGGACCTTCCAAAACTGTATTGCTAAATGTACAGGTGGGGGGGCGGGGGTGGGGCAGGGGGAGTGTGGGGTGACAGTTTGAGATGTCTGCAGACAGACCACATAATGGTAGATCTGACCTTCGTCCTCTGGCATATAGAAACATATGAATATAGGAACAGGAGTGGGCTATTCAGCCTCTCGAGCCTGCTCCGCCATTCAATGAGATCATGGTTGATCTCTACCTCAAATCCATTTATCTGCCTTAGCTCCATACCCCTTGATACACTTACCGAACAAAATTCTATCGATCTCAGTTTTGAAAGCAGCAATTGTCCCAGCATCCACAGCCTTTTGGGGGAGAGAATTCCAGATTTCTACTACCCTTTCTGATTTCCCTCCTAAAGGTCTTAGCTGTAATTTTTAAGATTATGTCCTCTCATTCTTGATCCCCCCACCAGAGGAAACAGTTTCTCTGTATCTATCCTATCAAATCCTTTTAACATTTCAAACACCTCGTTTAGATCACCCCTCCAACTTCTGTACTCAAGGGAATACAAGACGAGTTTATGCAACCTGTCCTCATAATTTAACCCTCTAAGCCCTGGTATTATTCTGGTGAATCTGCACCCCTCCAAGGCCAATATATCCTTCCTGAGGTGCTAATTATATTTGTCACTGTCTGCTGTTTTGTTCAGTGACATCGACAAGATTCCATCTCAAGGGGAGTCTTCAGGATGCATCTGGCAGTATTCTTGCAATAGCAATGTCAGTGCTATCAGATTCACCTTCTTAAGAGGAAGTTTAGCCTGGTGCCTCCCCTCACTGGCAAGACATGGTTGGGTCAATCTGATCACAGCTGAGCTGAGCTAAGCTGCCTGTCCATCAGCACAGGCCAGCAATGCACTTTTAGCACTGCTGGACTGTACAGAGACTTTCCCATCAACAATGAAGAAGGTCTGTGGGCAGACTTTGCACCAGCATGCAGGGTCTGTTGCCAAATATGTCTTGCAGTATAAACAGAGCAGAGTCAGCAGTGAGGGAACCAGGTTAAATTAAAGTAATATCAATAGGGCATCACAAAGTTTGTCTCGAAATAAGTGTACGATCAAGGATTCATTCACGACAACAACAACAACAACAACAACTTGTATTTATATAGCGCCTTTAACGTAGTAAAACGTCCCAAGACGCTGCACAGGAGTATTGTAAGACAAAAAACTTGACACCGAGCCACATAAGGATAAATTAGGACAGGTGACCAAAAGCTTGGTCAAAGAGGTAGGTTTTAAGGAGCGTCTTAAAGGAGGAAAGAGAGGTAGCGAGGCAGAGAGGTTTAGGGAGGGAATTCCAGAGCTTAGAGCCTAGGCAACAGAAGGCACGGCCACCAAAGATTGAGCGATTATAATCAGGGATGCTCATTAGGGCAGAATTAGAGGAACGTAGATATCTGGGGGGGGGGGGGGGGGGTTGTGGGGTTGAAGGAGATTACAGAGATAGGAAGGGGCGAGGCCATGGAGGGATTTGAAAACAAGGATGAGAATTTTGAAATCGAGGTGCTGCTTAACACAAAATAAGTGTACAAAAACTCATTCACTACACAATAAGTATAGTCATTCATTCACTGCATCATAAAGTGTAGTCATTCATCCACTACACAGTAAGAGTACAGTCAAAGATTGTCAAAGATTAATTGACCGGCACAGACACTATGGACCAAATAGGTCACTCTTGTGCTATAAGATTCTATAATACGGCTATTGAGAGTTTAAGGATGGAAATGGTTATTACTTGGGCTCGCAGCTTTATTACTTCTTACTCCTCTGGGATAGTTTCCTGTGCACGGACTGTGTGTGTCAGTGATTTAAAAATGTGAACAGAATATATATAAATTCATAAATTCCATGCGCTTATAGGGGCCGTGGTGGGCGGGTAGTTGGAGGCGGGGTTTTCTCGGGGAGTTTACGTGTGATTGACGGCTCCGGGCTGAGCTGACAAGAACATTCATTCCCCTCTCAGTCTAGCTCTGCTCCTAGGAATGTGTGCACATCCTGTGAGGGTCGCGGGCGAGCAGAGCGGGACAGAGAGCCAGGGGGCGAGGATTGGCGGGGCGGGCGGAGAGGGTGTTGAGCTCAGTGGCTGCTGCTCTTCATAATCCAGGAGAAACAGCAAGAGGAAAGCTGGATACTCGGGTCACCACGGACCCATCCTCTCCTGGAGAGAAGTTCTTTGATTAAATGAAATCTGTTCGGATTTCAGGCAAGATTGAGAGGATCCGCGCGGAGGATGTAAGTAATAATCTGAAGTTAGTTCGCGTTTGGGTGAAGTGGAATCCCACTTGAAGACACCCAGTACCGCTTCTTAGAAGTTTCACAAACCAAGTTCGCTTTTTTTAAAAAAAGAATGATTATTACGGAAAACAATTACAAACAAATATATTTTAAGTTTTTTTATTAACTTATACCCGAGTGTGAAATTGGAAACAGTTCAACCTGATCGTATAGAATAGTAACTCCAAAATAATCGCGAAGGCGACAGTTTAAGTATTGTTATCTAATCATTTATTATTTAAGAAGCGGCGTTTCACATTCGCTTGTTTAAGGATCCGCGATCCCCGTTCGTTAAACATTTCCCTGCTGTTTGAGCTGGTTGTCAAGCTCAGATTCACAGACAAGACAGAAAGGGCATTTCAGATTCACTGGGACCGTGCAATGGGGTCCGGTGAAAAGGCAGCTCGAAGGGTCGGCAGAGCTGCGAGACATCCCATGGCAAAACCAACCCTCCTCCAACCGGACAGTCCCCACAGAAGCGCAACAGGGAACTGTTTTATTTTAATACTCCAGTTTAATAAAGTGTCTAAACTGTTTTATTTTTTCTGCTTCCAACAGGGATTATCAGAAGGGAGGAAGACAGAATGAATAAGTCTGCTTTAAGAGACTCTGCGGAAGTTCAACGGAATAATTAAGATTTACAAATTCAAGCAAAAAGAAAAGTTTTATTTTTTAAATACCCAAAAGAGGACGATCGAAAGTCTGCCGGGAAAAGAGTGGGGACACTCTGCGGATTGTTGGGAAGATGTCCTCAAGTCTAACTTGTGCCGGGGTGCTGTGGGCCATGCTGTCCCTGCTGTGTGCCGCCGCCTCCTGCACCGGTTTCTTCATGCCCTACTGGCTGCTGGGCTCCCAGCTCGACAAGCCGGTCAGCTTCGGCGTCTTCCGCCGGTGCACCTACCCGGTGCGGCAGGAGGACCAGCTGCAGTCGGTGGTCATGGTGGAGCAGTGCGGCCGATACGCCTCTTTCCTGGGCATCCCCAGCCTGGCTTGGAAGATCTGCACGGTGGTGACCGGGGTGGGATGCGGTCTTCTCCTGCTGGTGGCGCTCACCGCGCTCATGGGCTGCTGTGTCTCCGAACTCATCTCCAGGACGGTGGGCAGGGTGGCTGGAGGCATTCAGTTCGTGGGAGGTAAGTGCCAGCAACTTTTTTTTTAAATGGGCCCCAATAAGAGTGCGCCAATCATTTCCATATACCGTTTTAACTGCACCTTTGTTATATGATGTATAGTTTAGTTAACTGCAAACTATCAGTCCATAAACTTGCAGTGATTATGTCAGGGCCATTAATTCTTCAGTGAGAATACCCTCAGACGTCAGTTGCGGGTAGAATAAATGTACGGTGAAGCCCTGCTTCATGCCGCAGACTCTCAGTTGGTACTTTTCATTTGAGTTGCAATGGCCATGACCACAATATAATCCTTGCAGAAAATGCTGGTAACACTCAGCAGGTCAGGAAGTGTCTATGGACACAGAAGCAGAGTTTCTTCATTGAATCCTTGCATTCATTAGTATCCTTAATTCTATTCCATAAATTCTCTCTCCTAATAAAAGTTTGTCCCCATGAACTAGTAATCCCTAAGTGTTTTGCTTCCGAGAAAAATGTTGTGGGACCTGCAGGATTTGTCCACCTCATCTCGGCTGAGAGTTCAGTGCAGTACTGTAGGACTGTTACATTACTGGAGGTGCTGTCTTTCAGATGAGAAAGAACGAAGGAAAGACTTGCATTTATATAGCGCCTTTCACGGCCTCAGGCTGTCTGAAAGAGCTTTACAGCCAATGAAGTGCTTTTGAAGTGTAGTCACTGTTGTGATGCAGGTTTAACCAAGACTCTGGGTACCTGTTCAGGTGTATGCGAAAGATCCAATGGTACTTTTCCAAACATGAGCAGGTGAGTTCTGGTGTCATGGCCAACATTTACCCTCAAACAACACCAATAAAACAGGTTAACTGATCATTTATCTTATTGATGTTTGACTTCACTGTGTGTAATTTGGCTGCCTCATTTGCCTACAAAACAACAGTCACGACATTTCAAAAGTAATTAATTGCTTTTGAAGCACTTTGGGATGTCCTGAAAACATGAAAAACACTTTATGAATGCAAGATTTTTTTAAATATATTGGGGAATATCTTTAATAGAGAAAAAAAACCTTCAGCATCCTATAGTTTCAATCACATTTATTAAGGCAGACAGTAACACTGCTGGAAAGCATTATGGGATGTGAACTAGTATGGTCAAGCGAGATATCGATTTTACTGTAGCTGGTTTAATGAGTGCTGGTAATGGGCCACTGAGGAACAGAGATTGGCCAGGTTGTGAAGAATCCAACCTGGTTATACTGTCCTTCAGAAACTGGATTATGCTAGATATAGAAGCACTCTGATTCCCAAAGAATGGTATAAGCAATCTCTTTGCGTTTTCACTGCATTTGAAAGCAACTTCTGTAATACCTGACTTTCATCAAAGTTCTATGGGAAACAAAAAGAAACACAATTGTGCAAGCAATAACAAAATATACACCTGTTGAAGTTTATGCAACAGAGTTTTAACAAACTGAAAACTCCAATGTTGACACACAAATAGCACAGACTGCATTCATGGTTATGTCTGGTTGTGGACAGAATTACATGGGTCCAGACTGCTTGAGGTCAGTTAAAACCTATCACTGTGGTTATGTGTAGTAGATTGGAACCAGCATAAACACATGTAAGATCAAAGCATAGAATTCAGATGTACCATTGCCAATTACTCTTATTAGGTATGGGTTTTCTTCCAAGTTTATTTGTTGACGAACCTGTCAAAGGTTTGGAAAGATTCGGATGTATATTGACACTGCTGTTGAGTGCTTCTCCAAAACTCCAATGAAATTGTATCCTTCAGTGTTAACTGAAGGAAATGATAGGTATTGCCACATGGCAGGCTGACCAGATAATTTACAATGACCAAGCTATATATATGTAAGTTATAATCAGCCTCGCGAGCATTGATAAGATCACCCTGATTTGAAATAAAATTATATTTCCACTGTTACAATATCACAATGCCAAAGTGACACCACAATGCAATTTAAACCGATCTTCTTGAGCGGCAAAAACGACAAAAATACTGTGGCAATAAGACGTTATTTCCCCATAGAAAAATCTAAATCAAATTTACCCGAGTAATATTATGGATGATGAGGCAAACAATGAATATCAATAATAGTTCTACATTAAAATAAATTAATTGTACTCAATGAATGAGGGGTGTGAGAACCTCTGGTATTTCATTTTGAAAGCCTCGATCTGTTACATATATTTTGGGCAGCATAGGGCTGGTTGTGGTTGATGTGCAGGCATTTCTGTTTCATTCATGCTCACTCTCAACATTTGCGCTGGAGGATTAATGACAATGGATGATGCTTATTGTTTATGTTGCCATTTCCGCTGTGGCTACCATAGTGGATTCAGCTGGGCAGGCATTTGACCTTCATGCTTGATTTTGCATTGGTTTAAATCAGCAACAAAACTTTGTTGTGTTCTTTGAGCTGACTGGTTTGCAACACCACCCGCTCATTGCAGGATGATTTTTTTTCTTCTATTTTCTGCAGCTGAGCGATTTGAATATTTTTGTATGATCAAAACATTCAAAAAGGATGGTCAAACAATATAGATCACAGAACTGAGAAACAGAAGTGCACAACTTAACATGCCAGTATAATTGCATTGATGCAACTGATGCACAAGCAAGGATTAACCCACACTTCTTGTGGGGGAAGGGGATATACACTCTCATTCAGGCCCTTGATAACGATGGATTTTAGAATTCAGTTTGCATGTGATTGCACTCGTATGTATGAGAATTCCTGTTCTATACTAATAATTTATTCAAATAGCGAAGAAAAGATAAGGAAACGTGGCAATTTACAGTGATCGGAAAGAAAGGAGGTGGGTGTGTACATGCATCCAGATAACAGCTTATTAACAGGTTGTGGTGATTTTAAAACTGGGCAGTTACAAGATGGTTACAGGTAGGTGATGCATTCACATTCCCCCTGTGGATGTAGCCAGGCACTGACAAATTAGCAATTTGATTGTCAATAAATATGCAAGTGGGTTAATGAACACACTAGCATTAACCAGGTGGAACTGTTGTATTTAAAAAAAATATATAATTCAGCAAAATGTAATCATTTAATTGTCGCTGCCTTTGTCACATTTTCACTCACAGAAAAGTGAGCACACTGAAAGAAATGCAGGAAAATAAGTGTAGTTCATAAGAAAAAAAATAATGATTTGGGAACACTGCATGAGTTAGGAAGAAGATGCAAGTTAGAATGGGATGCAATCGCTTTTCATAACTCTCCGTCAAATAATACTGTTTAGGCTGAAGCTAAATTTAATATCTTTTCTATACAGTGCTGGAATATAAAGTCATAAGCTAATGCTATATTTTTTCAGTAATTTGGTTTGCAATGACTGTTGCTAAGTATTGCTGTACATTGTGTTATTAGACCACACATCTCATTGATGTGATGCTGGTCATCTCATTAGATTAATCTGAAGATGGCTCCTTTTATAGAAAATTCTACTTACAAAATGCAGTGTCCGTACAGTAATATAAGTAGTTTATATTTACGCTACAGGTTTGCAAATCTTGTGAATTTGCATCAGAAATTCAGCAACCGAGCCAATTGAAATGGTGCAAAGCCATTGACTTTGATTGGATTTCAGAGTAAAAACTCCCACTGCTTGACCTCCGAGTTATTTGGAGCTGTAAAGCAAGAGATTTGCACTAGGCCAGTGTAAGCGCCTGATCTGAATTTCCTGCTGACTTTAGCTGGAAATCAAAACGCCTTGAATGCATTGCGTGGGTAATTTAATACCTTGCAGCCCATGAATCGACTCCGGCAGACTTCTGTATAAGCCCTGTGGGGAATATCATATTCAGTTTGTGCCACGCTGCAGGGCTGAAAGTATAAATTGGATTTAAGTCTAGCAGACAGCACAATGGGATGATACAGCAGTCTGTGAGTTTCTCTTATATATTTATAGCCAATGTTGGAGACAGTTCAAGATTGTAGCCTTGAGGCACTCACCCCAATAGAAGGAGGCTGAGGGATTACGTTATAAAATGGAGAGAACTCCATCAAACATATGTTAATGATTTATAAATGACTGCCATATGTCTAGCTCAGTACCTCCCTGTGTTGATTTCATATACCCTGCAATTATTAGAAGAAGTATTCATTTTTATCTGCATGTTGTCCTACAGCAGAATGTGCAGCAGTGATAGTGACAATACTGCTTTAACAGAGATGTACTGATTTGAGACCTGCATCTTGCACCAACAGCCGTGCCTCTGCATTGATCTGGAGTGAGCTTGGAATTTCTAATTCCAAAGCTGTGTTTACATCACAAGATCACATTCAGTTTTGAACAAAGTTGCTCTGACTTTTTGAATGCCCTCTGCCCCAGCCCACTTCCCATGCCAAGCAACGTTAAACACCCGTGTACGTGCTGGCTTATGATTTGTGGCAGAGAATGACAGGAGATTTTCATTAGGCAATTTACACCAATCCAGTGTGAAGCCTGGAATCAGATCAGAGATGGGAGATTTTACACCACTTATATTATCAACTGTGAATTGATGGCTGTAGTGCAGTCTCACCAGTTTCGCTCAGTTGCATAGCTATTCATTTCATTTTCTGCTTCTTTGCATGCATGATTACCTCAAGTACTAATTTACCCCCTGTTATTTCCTTTGTGTATGTTTATATCCATAAATCAATTGTTAGTGTGATAAACGTTGCCCTTTGGATTGTCCTTACATTACAGCCTACACTTCTGATCAAACCAGGAACAATCAAAGTCACCACTGATGTGACGGAGCATCAGAACACGCTCCATATTAAATAAATACGCAGAATGAAGGTCAATAGAGAGCCAAAGAACTTTGCTGTCTCATTGCTTTGTGCTATTCCTTACATTCCTTCAATATAGCTCAAAAATAGGAATGCAAATGGACTAAGGGATTTCTATGTGAGCCTGATTTCCCACTGTCTATTTCAGTGGAGATCACTTACTTTGTTTAATTGCATTAAAAACTCCATTCTCAATGTTACATAATTATGGGGGGAGTCTGTGTACGTGTGTGTGTGCATGCACACGTACCTGTCTGACTTTCATGCACATGCATATATGAAAATATATGTCCATCCATATTCATGACATTTGTTAATTTAATCTTTACCAAAATGCTGTGGTGTTGTAGCTATAATGCCCACCTTTTTATGAAGCTTTGCAAACTGGTGGCAAAATCCATTTTAGACCCTGGTTACTGAAGCACATCCCATTTATTTCAGCGAAGCTGTGCACAGGAATGTTTGAAAGCATTGATATAGAGGGGATGGGACAGTTCTAGTATGGAGGAGGGGGTTACTTGCCAGAACTGGGTCATTGAAGGTCACTAATCAGCAGGGATTTCAGAAACAGGATGCTGAGCATCACAGTGTGCATATTTCAGTTCTGATCTCTTGCATGAAAGTTTGAGCTGAGTTGGCAGCCAAAGCGTATGTCCTTGACTTTATTTTCTTACTGCTTTTCCACAAAGTGATGTCCAGTCAACTTAATGGCATCTCCTTTTCTTTAATTCAAGTTGGCAGACCATGATCTAAGCACTTGGCAGAGATCATTAGATTTGATTGGAGTTAGCTCTCGGTTCTTTATGGTTTAATGGTATTTCAGGCTTTGTGACTTGGGTATTTGTACTCCTTCAGGCAATCTCATTTTGTGAACTAGTCAAGCAAAAATGAAAGAATATGTTAAAACATTTAAGAGATAGTCTCTATGATCTCAAGTTCGTCCACATAGATTTAGTTTTGCTTCTATAACAGACATTCTTTTTAAATGTTATGGATATTCCAGATAAATATGTTTATTTTTGCTTCCAGGCCACTTTTCTCTCGCAAATATCTCTCCTCTCCTTAAATAATTGACTTTTTGGTGATTCCATGGTGCCAATCTTGGTTCAGTGGTAGCACTCTTGCCTCTAAGCCAGAAGGGTATGAGGTCAAGCCCTACTCCAGAGACTTAAGCACATAATCTAGGCTGATAATTCAATGCAGCACTGAGGGAATGCTGCACGGTTGGAGATGCTGTCTTTCAGATATGTTAAACAAAGGCCCTGTCTGCCCTCTTATATGGATGTAAAAGATCCCATGGCACAATTTAAAGAAGAGCAACAGAGCTCTGTCAGTGTCCTGGCCAACCGTTATCTCTCAACAGTACTAAAAAAAATTGCCTTGTCATTAATCTAATTGCTGTTTATGGGACCTGGCTGTGTGCAAATTGCTGCCATATTTCCCTACATTACAACAGTGACTACATTTCAAAATTACTTCATTGGTGTGAAATTGGGACATCCTGAGGATGTGAAAGGTGTTCGATAAATGCAAGTTCTTTCTTATGGATGCTGGGCACTGTCTGATGCATTGAGACAGGGACTGTTATTAATGCACAAACATCAACAGTCTAGTTACCAAGGGGACACCACTGCCAACCTTAAACCTGTCCTCATCTGTCTTCCACATATACTTACAGTAGGGGCTGTTGTACACTAATCAGAGCAAGATGATTTTCTCCTTCCAAAACCAGCAGTCTCGAAGCTAACTGTAATGTCCACAAGGCTGCCATAGCAGAAATTGGCTCTCTCAGCACAGGTTGGCGATTGATCCTGGGAGGTTCTGTATGGCTCTGCTACTCAATGTATAAACCTACCCCATTAATTGGAGAAGCAGCTAGATAGGTTTCAAGTAACTTTTTGTCCAATAATTTACGCCTGGAATCTCCTCCGAGCAAGGGAAGAAAGGCCAACGGGGGAACCAAGTAACATCATTCTCATGAGCTTTCTAGCACTGACGGGCACAATCTACTCTTAATTCAAAGTTTCTGAATTCAAATTAGCTGATAGTTCATTTTTTATAGCTCCAAATTCCAACTTTGCTGTAATACTTATGTTGCTAAATTCAAATTAGAACAACAACTTGCATTTAGATAGCGCCTTTAGCACAGTAAAACATCTCACAGCGCTTCAAAGGAGCGTTATCAAACAAAACTTGACACCGAGCCATATAAGGAGATATTAGGACAGGCTATTATATCATTCAAAATTTCTAGTGAAAAAAAAAATGGCTGAATTATCAGCAGTAGACGGCACTTGAAACAGGCCACCTCTTCATTCTGTTGGTTGTGGCATTGGGAAGGTGAAAGGCATGGAGAAAGTAAATTATAAATTTGGGTGCGATGAAGGAGCATGGAGGAGGATCAATAAAAATGTAACAATTTAAAGCCCACGTATTTTTGATCGTGTGCACTGAGGGTTGTTGGAAGGAATCCTCAGGCTGTGGTCAGAGAAAGCTCGGCTTCGAGCTTACTCCTTGGCACCCCAGCGCAAATGTCTTTGTGCTCTCAACCACTCGTCTAGATCACTTTTGTAAGACATCAGCTTGTCACAGACGAGATACTTTGTATGTAAAGCATTGCAAGTGGGGCAGAACAGAACAATTAATAGAGAGGCATTGTAAATGACATAAACAAAACAGTACATTGCGACAGCATGTAACAAAAACACCATGGAGCATCAATGAGCAGGGATCACAGTGATAACACATTGCACTTGACAAGTTCACGTCATACCTTACATATGTTATTGTATTGCAATGTTACTGTATTGCAATTTTATTTAAAGTATCTAAAATGAACTTCAGAAATAAGAAGTTTTGAATCAGAAGAGTTTTAATTTCACAATTTTTAGTGATGTTGGATTTGTTGGTTCGGAACATGGAGAACCACAATTTATAATTGGAGTAAATCTACAGTTTGCTATGAATTTGTCAGTAATAAGTCAGTTTATGTTATCTTGTTCTAGCTCTTTAAAACATATTTGTTCTATTTAGCCTTTGTCTCAGAGGGAAGCTGGGTTATTATAGATGGTTGCTGCTGCTTGATGTGGTCACACTGTCCACTTTTGACTCCGTCTACAAGTGCCAGTTCATTGTGAACCCATCTCCTTTCATCACACTTCAAAGGATTCACCGATTAAAATGCTTCTGTTTGCTTTTAACCTTTTGAATATGTAAGGAGGATTTAAAAATGAAAATCAAACTGTGACCAGTCTGAACACTTTGTTCCAAGAAAACCGATTTAAGAAGTACTGTATGATTCTGTGCTTTATATATCCCAGTTTCTGGTTTGAAGAGGCCATCTTACATCATTTTTATTGGTGGTAATAGAATTGGCTTTACTACTAACCCCAAACACTCATTTAAAAGTACTAGCCCAGAAATTATCACTTGCTATATTAGCGCATGACGCTCAACATGTTTGTATGACATTCCTTTTTAAATGGAAGGCACTAGCCCATTTCTAATAAATGGGCCAACATTTCTTTTAAGAGTGGACAAAGGATTGTCATATAAACGGATTAAATGTTTGTATGTTAATAAGGCAAAAACTGTCATTTAGTTGTAAAAAAAAAAAAAAACAATTTTCAATGACAGTATTATTTGCTGGGGCGACTATTTTGAACGTAGGGAGACTGAACACAGACTGCAGCTGTGATTTCTAATACAATTTCTCATATAGCACATGGCACGGTGACAGATGTGACATTCACATTATCAAGTCTGTCACAACAGCTGACCAAGAGGAAGCTGGAGCCAAGCAGCGAGTGACCTATTTAAAGTATCATCTGGATAGATCAGGGCACAATACTAACTCAATTTACAAATATATACAAAAAATGAATAGTGCTTCCTTAACGTATTTACAATAGTTCAAAGCCAGTATCTTTGTAGTGTGTGTGACTTAAAACATGTGCTTTGCTCTCCCGCTGGCCTTCTGCAGGAGTGTCTGACCTTTTGGAGCAGCGGGTTGAATGCCTGTAACTTAACTTTTGATTGGACCATGTTTGATGAAATCACTTTTGACTCAGACAGAATCATGATTAAACTCTACCTTCAAATCCCAGTCTATTTTGTTTTTCTTGGACCCTTTGGACCATGTTATTTAAACCTCCTTCACATCAGTATGTCTGTCTGTCTCTTTCTCCTTTCCTCCACTTTTGTTTCTCTTTCTTGTCTTTCACTTTTATCTGCCTGTATGCCTCTCCTAAATTTCTTTCTTTCTCTCCACCATGTTTCTTTGTCCTTTGTTTTTATCTGTCCTTTTCTGTCTGTCTCTGTCTCCTGAACTTTTGGCTTTCTGCCTTACTAGTTCACTTCTGTCTTTCTCCTTCTTCAATTCTTTCTTTCCCTTCCCATCTGCTCTTTCACTTTTCTCTTTTCACGTTCATTTTATTTTTTCCTTTCCTACTTTTCCGTTTTTACCTTTCTCCTGTTTGTCTCTGCAATTCTCTGTGATAGGAAGGGAGCAACATCAGGACCCAACTGAGTGGATGAGTTAAGAGCAAAAACATCAGGATTGGACTGGGCGGGTTAGTGCGCACATGTAGACATTGAGTGAGGGTAGGATTGGTCTCAGCTGTGATGCCTTAACTGTCATCACAGAATGGCCACTTGAGCAAGGTACCAGAGAATTACTGGCACCCTTGGGACTGTAGCCCACCAAAAGTAAGCAACTTCAGGAGATGAGGAGGAAGAGGAAAAAAAAATCACAAAAAAATGTCCTTTGAGAGTACCAAATAATATTCAACATTCAGAGGCTGATGAAATTTTAAAGTGCCTAGATTGTTTTTCATTATGCGGAGCGTTTATTACATCTCATATATTTTGTATTGCCCTGCAGTACTCCGAGGGTTAATCAAATTTTGTTAAAGGGCCCACACTGCTTTGTAGTACTCAGGGTTAATTTGATTTTTTCAGGGGCCCATACCGCTGTGCAGTACTTGGAGGATCAGGCCGTGTATTGTCATGGAGTATTCAGTTGGTTAAAGGACCTATATTGTTGGACATTAATCCGGTGGTTAATTGGATTTTAAGTAGCTTTGCTAGGAAAAGTCTTTTTGGCCAAATGAAGGATACATCTAACAATGGCAACCCTTTGTCAGTTGCTAATAAGTTCAGTATTTGAATAATAACTGAAACTGTTCAATAAAACATTGTTGTTCTGAAGATTGTGGCAGATTTCAGGTCTGCTGCATCTTGGACTCCCCTGACTTGGCCTCACAGTTTTTGCCTGAAAGACACTACAGCTCCTTTAATGTCTAGTGTGCACATAGCCTATGACACTACATTAAACCGTTGATAAGACAGCTGAATCACTGTGTGTGGCTGAACAACAGACATAACATAAAGCTTCTTATTGATCTGGAAAATCATTTTAGATGCTTTACTACAAGAGGCACATAAACAGAGTTGTCCAGTCATATTAGTCCTTTGATATATTCCTGAATGATAGGACACAGGCACAAACAAGAGCAATCCAGATGACCACTGGAAGAGTCTTTGTCAGTTTGAAGTCTGTGTGTGACCTCATCAACAATTAACCATTTATCACACAACATACATCAGTGTTTTTTTAACATGTTGTTATTATTAACCGTGGCACCTTAATCTCACTTGATCGTTGCTGTCTTATTGCTGTTGTTTCGAGATTGATTTCAGGAAATTAGAGTTCTATATAGAATTTACAGCACATAAACAGGCTATGCGACCCAACTGGTCTATGCCGGTGCTTATGCTCCACACGAGCCTCCTCTCAATCTACTTTATCTCACCCTATCAGCATATCCTTCTATTCCTTTCTACCTCATGTACTTGTCTAGCTTCCCCTTAAATGCCTCTAGGCTATTCGTCTCAACTACTCCATGCAGTAACAACTTCCACGTTCTAACCACTCTCTGGGTAAAGAAGTTTTTCCTGAATTCCTTATTTATGATTAGATCCTATAGCTGGACCAGACTAGGAAACAAGGCTTCTATATCTAACCTGTCGAACTCCCCCACTTCCCATCGCCTTGCTCACCGCCCTCAACTGAGGCTGAGCATAATCAAGCTTTCCTTTGTTTGCGCTTAGAGAGGGTTCTAGTATATCTATTTCTTTTCAAGTAATGACATGGAAAGTAATTGCAGCTGGCACCAAGCCAAGCTGAAGTTGTTTAACAAATGCCAGCAGCATCCTGCCAATGTCCGAGCCTTGCAGGATAGAGACTTCAGTTGAGAAACTGCCTCCCAAATGGCACTTCTCTCTAGAGTGATACCAACTTGACCAACCTCTGGAAGATTGAGATTGATTAACAGGTGCCAGCAGCTTCCTGGACATATCCGTGTCAAACCAAATAGAGATTCCAGCTAAGAAACTGTATCCCTGTGGAATCTCTTGTGTCTCCGGAGTGCTGCACATTTTTTTGAGAGGTGCGTTTTTTTTAATGATAGCCTGTCTCTGAACTGTGCAATTCTGTTGACCTATAGGTGCCAAATTCATGCTAGCATACAGCGAGGACAAATCATACTAATTAGCCATTAAATAACACAAATCTATGTTTTATTAATCTAAGATCTTTTCCTGTCAAATTAAATTTTGATTCAAGTTATTCATGATTTCATCATTTTAATGAGTATTTGTGGGCTTAGAAATTTGTTTTCTACAGTGAAGCTGTCCTGGTTACACTGTGTGCCCTCAGCAGGTAGATTGAATGGTGTTGTCCTGGTTCTACTGTGTGCCCTCAGCAGATAGATTGAATGGAGCTGTCTTGGGTACGTTATGCACTGTTCATGGGTGGGTGGAGTGAAGTTGTCCTGGTTATCTTGCTCTCAGAGGTTGATGGAATAATGTTGTCCTGGTTATACTGAGTGCTGTCAGAAGGTGGATGGAGTGAAGTTGTCCTGGGCACACTGCATGCTCTCTTGGTAGATGGAGTGGAAGTGTTCTATGCACACTGCGTACTCTCTAGGTGGATGGAGTGGAAGTGTTCTATGCACACTGCGAATTCTCTGTAGGTGGATGGAGTGGAAGTGTTCCATGCACACTGCGTACTCTCTGGGTGGATGGAGTGGAAGTGTTCTATGCACACTGTGTACTCTCTGGGTGGATGGAGTGGAAGTGTTCTATGCACACTGAACTCTCTGTAGGTGGATGGAGTGGAAGTGTTCTATGCACACTGAACTCTCTGTAGGTGGATGGAGTGGAAGTGTTCTATGCACACTGCGAACTCTCTGGGTGGATGGAGTGGAAGTGTTCTATGCACACTGCGAACTCTCTGTCGGTGGATGGAGTGGAAGTGTTCTATGCACACTGCGTACTCTCTGTAGGTGGATGGAGTGGAAGTGTTCTATGCACACTGCGAACTCTCTGTAGGTGGATGGAGTGGAAGTGTTCTATGCACAGTGTGAACTCTCTGGGTGGATGGAGTGGAAGTGTTCTATGCACACTGTGTACTCTCTGGGTGGATGGAGTGGAAGTGTTCTATGCACACTGCGAACTCTCTGGGTGGATGGAGTGGAAGTGTTCTATGCACACTGCGAACTCTCTGTGGGTGAATGGAGTGGAAGTGTTCTGTGCACACTGCGTACTCTCTGTAGGTGGATGGAGTGGAAGTGTTCTATGCACACTGCGAACTCTCTGGGTGGATGGAGTGGAAGTGTTCTATGCACACTGCGTACTCTCTGCAGGTGGATGGAGTGGAAGTGTTCTATGCACACTGCGAACTCTCTGTGGGTGGATGGAGTGGAATTGTTCTATGCACACTGCGTACTCTCTGTAGGTGGATGGAGTGGAAGTGTTCTATGCACACTGCAGACTCTCTGTAGGTGGATGGAGTGGAAGTGTTCTATGCACACTGCGAACTCTCTGTGGGTGGATGGAGTGACGCTGTCCTGGTTATACTGCGTCCTCTCAGAATTTGATGAAACAGAGCTGTCCTGCTTATGCTATGTGCTGTCAGGTTAATGGAGTACAGCAGTCCTGGGTACATTGCAGGTGGAAAGAGTGGAGCTTATTTATAATATATAATATCATTAATGAGCCCGGAGATGCATGTTTATCCAGGGATTCATTTGTCAAGGTATTAACACACCAGAGGCTGTTTTTTCTTTTGGTCTTGCCTTGTGGCAGATTGCTCCCTGGTGTACTAAACACACCCCTTATCATTCATCACTGTTCAGTAAAGTAATGAGTATACTGTAGGCACACTAAAAATGCCAGGATTTGGCAAGCGCTAAGATTAAGTCCTGTGACTTTGAATTTCAGCTTACATTCTTGACTTAAAAAAAAATAATTATATTTGATTGATTCCCTCAATAACATTAGAGTTAACAATCATTTGAGGAACAACAACCTCTCCCTTTTAGCTTATACCTGCAGTATTACCAACAAGGACTGTAACACTAAGAAAACTTCACTCCATCCACAGTCTTGATATTCTAAAGAGAAGTCCTTTTTGTTATCTTTTCAGTTTTATCTCTTATTTTCTCCCTTACCATCTCTCCTTACGATAGTGATACAGTAGTGTAGACAGAAAAAAAACTATTCTTTAGAAATAGAGAGGCGTGCCCTCACCTTTCTCAAGGCAACTAGGGATGGGCAATACAAAAAGAAAGTACTGCAGATGCTGGAAATCTGAAATAAAAACAGAAAATGCTGGAAATGCTCAGCAGGTCAGGCAGCATCTGTGAAGAGAGAAACAGAGTTAACATTTCAGGTCGATGACCTTTCGTCAGAACTGGAAAAAAGCTGGGCAATAACTGCGGTCTTGGTCATCTTGCCCACATCCCAAGAGCAAATAGAAAAAAGAACTTGCTGGAGTACAGTTCCATAACAGCTAGCTGGCATCTCATGCAAGCGGCCATTATTCATTTGTACAGGTTTAGCAGGCTATTTTACAGTGTGAGCATCCCATCAAGGCCTGTTTCTATCCTAACCTGACATCCAGATGTACACATTGCCAACACAGATTGCTGGGAGGCAATCAGGAGCTGAAGCCATGGCCATTTCTCTTTGACCTCCCTAGCTTGAGGCTGATGGAGCCATATGTGGAAAAAGCACCACTGCCCTGCTGCCATCCTGGCCGAGATCAGCTCACTTAGCACACGCCAGTGTGTTTTGGCTTAGGGTTTCTTCCAAACACTTTTGCCCTGTGCTCACGGCAAAAAAAAGATGGTTTCCATAAACAGACCCAGTTTCCCATGGACCAAAGCCTGCGATCTTATATGTGCTGTGAGTGTGTTATCATTAACAATTACCCCTAATTGTGGAATTGACCACTGCAGATCACAGGGGATGCCCTCAACATTCTCCATCAAAAGGCAGAAGGTACCATGCTATCGGACCAATTTGACAGACTAAAATGGTTATATATATTTACAGATACAAAATAATAAACAGAAGCAATGAGACACAGCAAATTACCTAGAGTACAAGGAAAACACATAGAAAAGAATAAAGATAGAATTTGGGTTAAAATACCTTTTTTAGAATGTATTTCATACACAGCTTGATAATTGGCTGGACTTTTAGATTAAACAGTCTTTTGTACGTTTTCATGATGTGATGTTGCACTTGGGTGACATGATTCACAGTTGACTAAAAGCATGAACAATCTGAATGATGATTTATGTCATGACAATTCTTTCATGTTACAGTCGGACTTTCAAAGTCACCTTTCACAGCAAAAAATTGAATTTTCCTGTTCTACAGCCACCAAATGACTTTTTTACCTAATTAATTTCTGAACAAAGGCATAGGCACAAACAAAGAGAATCCAAATTAGTGAGCATATTGAAATGCATGAGTTAATCTGTTTATTAACAGCAAGTCATGTTTGACAAATTTAATAGCTTTTTGAAGAAGTGGAATTTTATTGACTAGATAAAGGGAGTGCAGTAGATGCACTGTATATGGATTTTCAGAAGGCATGCAATAAGATATCTCACATGAGAGTTGCTAGAAAAATTCAGGCATAGGTATAGGAGGAAATATAACAGCATGGATAGAAAATTGGTTGTAATGTAAGAAACATGGCAGCCAACTTGCACACAGCAAGCTCCCACAAACAGCAATGAAATAAATGACCAGATCATCTCTTTTAGTTGTTGGTTGGGGGGTAAATGTTGGCCAGGACACTGGGACAATTCCCCTGCTCTTCTTCACATAGTACACCGGCATCTCCGCATCATGGTCACATAGTACTGTGAGATCTTTTGTGTCCACTTGAGAGGGCAGTTGGTTTAACATCTCATCTGAAAGACGGGTCACCCAGGAGTGTAAATCAGGCAGCTCCACTGATACTGGCACCAGAGTGTTTGATTATGGGTCCGGATCTGAGAGTAAAGGCAATGTTAACCTTTGAATAAATTATGAATTGTTGAATAAAATATGAAGACCATAGTTACATAAATTGGGTTTACTTATATACTCTTTTCTATTTTTTATCGAAGTGCCATGGCGGTGGGTCAAAAAGCTAAATGAACAAATAATGGCCTTTCTATCTTGTATCTGTTTTGAAATTAATATGAATTCCAGAAACATGTGTCGTTGATTATAGCTGCTTTTCTGCACAAAGAAGCCTTCGGTGAAAACCTTTATGCTAAGGAAGGAGGAGTGCAGAGCTGCGTGAGCTTTGATGTCTGGCTGATCACAGGGCCTCGTTTAACATCGAGTGCAAAAATCACTGTTAAAAGTCCCATCCTGTAGTCAAAGTTGTTGACGCTGCTTGACATTTGCAAATTCATCTCCCTTTAGCACCTGCTAGTTCCTGAATTGACTGAAGGTACTTGAGGGAAGTTTTTCGAACAGTGTTTCAATCATGAAAAGTCAGTGTTTATTGGTCTTGATAACTTCAATTTAGTCCGACCCAAAAAGGTGACGAGTTATGAAGACTGGTTTACATCCTGCTCCTCGGCAATCCCAGTGAGACATCTCAAAAGCAGTGCTGGATTTTTACTCTACATCCATCAAAATGAATTATGTGGTAGGAGATAAATATATTTAGGCTTCGCTCTAATTGCTTCTTCTGAATGTATCCTGCAATAGTAGTTTAACAGATGGCAACAGCCTTCTGGTACATTGTAAGACAAAACAGTGAGCATTGGCGGGTGATGTGCATGTTGGAGGAGTTCATAGCCAACCCTATATACACACACACACACACACACACACGTCAATTGCTGGAAAACAAAGGCAAAAATTACATTAGGCCACTGGTGGCACAGCATTGTGGAGTTAAAGTTGAACTCGGGTCATAAACAGGGCACATTGAGGCAGATTGGGGCTTCGTTTCCTATCTAACTTACTAATAAAAATGCTACACAGAAAATGCTGGCAACGCACAGAAAGTCAGCCAGCATCTGTAAAGAGAAAAGACGGGTAAAGGTTTCAGGTGTGTTCCCTTTATCAGAGCTGAAAGATAAGCAAGCACCTTGGTAGGGTGGAAGAGGGGGAAAAAAGCAGAAGATGGAAGGAAAAGAGATATCAAGTACTGAAAAGTTGTTAGTAAATGACTTGTAATATGTTTGGATACAGATGCAAGAACTTGTTGAAGGCAATGGATAGGAAATTCGGGCGGGGTGTAAATGGGCGGCTGATCCGCTAACACCTGTTCTCTATCCCTGTCAGAGTTGAATTTTATCCCCAAGGTCAAAAGTGAAAACACGAAATGCTGGAAACACCATGGACTTGTAGTTTGGGAACGCCTAGTTTTGGGCGCTCCCCGCCCCCCCCCCCCCCCCCCCCCGAGCAAGGTACTTACCCTGCGCATGAATGGTAGAGTCAGAGAAGCCCCGGATATTGGGCCCTGGACCTCATTGACATATCACCGGTGCTGCAGGAGGAGGCCACGCAGGTAAGTGATGGAAGTTCGGGCCACAGGGTCAGTGATCGGTGGCAGGTGCGGAAAGTGGGCATCGGGAGGGGTGGGGGGAAATCGAGGGCGTCCGGGGAGGGGTGACACCAGTGTTGAGGGGCGGAATGCGAGGGTTAGTGTCAGCCTGGAGGTTGTGGATCTCAGCAGGGTGAGGGAGGTCGGGGGCAGAGCCTGGCGGGGAGGGAGTTTGGTAGTCGAAGGCTATAGGTCGGGGCTGGGGAGGAGGAAGGGCGGTTGTCAGGGATCTAGGGGGTGGGGGGTGGGCAGGGAGAGGTGAGGGAGTTCGGGGGCCAGAGCCTGGGGGGAGGGGGGGGAAGAAGATCGTGGGCCGAAGCCTGGGGCGGCGGCGGGGTGGGAGGGGGGAAGGACGGTGGTGGGGAGATCGTAACCAAACCTGTGAGATCGGGGATCTTGGGACTGGGGTGAGGTGGGAGTGGCAACAATCGGGAATGTGCTTTACAGGTAAGTAACTTACCTTTTTACTGCAGCCGATTTTTAGGGTTGGTTTTCCTGAGTGCAGCCTCAGGTCAAACCAATATTGCAGCAGGGCCTGAAAAACGGGCGCTACATGATCCAAAACTTTCTAGGTCTATTGGTCATTCAGTTCTGAAAAAGGACTGCCATGCATCGGAGTTTGCTTGTCTTTGAGTTTTCCGTTTTGAAGAAGGGCGTATACCAGAAATGTCAACCTGTCTTGTCTCTTTCCAGAGGCTGATTGACCTGCATTTTCTGTTTTTATTTCAGATTTACAGGTTCCTAATAACCGTGTTGGCTGGAAGCAGCTAATTTCATCAGGTGTAAGTGTGACTGTTGTGAATTTGCAGCAATTGAGGAAGAACAAAGTGGTCTGTTAATAACTGGTTGGAACCTGGAATAAAATCTCCCACCTCTTCCTGTTTACTTTGTTTGGGAGACTATAAGCAGGAGGTTCACATCAGGTTCCTGTAAATAGCTGATGCAAATCTCTTGTAGATTTAAACCAGAAGACGGCACATTTGTGTTGGGTAACTAATTGATTTTAGACCACCCCTGGTGGTGCACGAACTGCCTGGGGTCAGCCCTCACTGGGGGAAGGGAACGGGGCAGAACTGCAGCGTCATGGGTTTTGACAATACACTAGCAACAAGAATTTACTAACAGGGAAACGATGTCAAAAGAAACCAAGATGACAAATCTTTAAGAATTTCGAGGGTAAAGAAGAAAAAGTTGCCAGTTTTACCATGAGGGAGAATTTCCACGGGGTTCGCCTGATCTTCTGCCATAACCTCAGCGGAACTCTCGGAGAAACGGATAAAAACAGCCGTTTAATGTTGTCTCTAGCGGAAAGGGTTCCTCTGATCTTCCGCTGCCTGGGGAAATTCCGGGCACTTGTCTTTTTAGTTCCGGTCTCGGGAGAGCGCTTTCCAAGTGTCGCCCTCTTCCATTTATATTTGTCACTGGGTGCTGATCTTTGTAGGGTAGCTACGCTCCAGTACACAATATGGAGAATCTGATTGTTACGTGCATTAGTAGATTGCAGTTGCGTGTGGCTAACGCTGTGCATTACAGGAGTTGCTTAATCTGACAGCAGATTTCAGAGGCTCATTTTCCGCGGCTCAGTGGGTAGCACCCTCTCCTCTAAATCAGAAGGTTGTGGGTTCAAGCCCCACTCCAGAGACTTTAGCATACAATCCAGGCTGTCACTCCAGTGCAGTACTGAGTGAGTGCTGCACTGTCGGAGTTGCTGTCTTTCGGATGAGACCTTAAACCGAGGCCACGTCTGCTCTCTCGGGCAAATGCAAAAGATCCCATAGCACTATTTTGAAGAAGAGCAGGGGAGTTCTCCCCGGTGTCTTGGCCAATATTTATCCCACAACTAACATCGCTAAAACAGATTACCTGATCATTATCACATTGCTGTTTGTGGCAGCTTGCTGTGCGCAAATTGGCTGCCGCGTTTTCCTACATTACAACAGTGACTACACTTCAGAAGTAGTTCATTGACTGTATCCTGCTTTGGGACATCCTAAGGTCAAGAAAGGAGCTATATAAATGCAAGTTATTTCTTTCTTTACAATGCTGTTGGTTCTCTGCAGGTCAGATAGTTTGTGGTTCTGCTGCTGACTGCAAATTATAAATGTGGCATAGTGACACATGGGGTTCCGTTCTCCTGAGATTTGAATTTAAAAAAGCAAAGTAAAAGTGCCTAAAGATGTAACTGAAAAATCTCTCTTCCCTAGCCTTGAATGTTTTTTAATGATTTGACACGCTATTTTCTTTTGCTATCATTTCTTATTCATAAATCCCCATTTTTACAGTACTGCCAATACCATTTATAGGTGCAGCCAGCAGCAGCAATACCAGGTGTCTGCTGCCACCGGCTGCATCTCTGTACTGTAAAAGCACCCATCAAGCCAGATTTTCAAAGGGTCACCACCAATGTTCCCTCGAATTTCTTTTTGGCCCGGGCGTCCCATTCAAAATTCCGCGCATGCGCAGGTTATTCTATTTAAAAGCTGGCTCACCAGCTGCGTGGCCGCGAAGCGCTCTACAGGTCCAGCACAGCTGAAAGGCAACATTGGTCACCGCCCCTAACATAGGAGTTAGAAACTGGAAATGGGCAAAGACAGAACACAATTGTCTGGAATTTCCACGGGTTTCTCCCGATCGTCCATCGTTACTTAAGTGGAAAATCGTCGGAAACCCAAGACAGACGTTGTAAATAGCTGTCGACGCCGTTTCATGGGGGTTCCTGCCAATCTCTTTTATCTATTGCTTAAAGATATTTTTAGCAGCTCAAAATGGTGAGAGGTGACTTGAGCCTTTCTGTAGTAGCAGTCTCAGTGTAATGAAGAACCAGGCCCTTTTAAAGTGACAATTGTAAATGAAATAAAATGAGAAGAATAGACAACATTTTACTGTAGGAGCGCTGGACCAAAAAAAAAGTTTCTAAATTACAGTACTTCAAGAGTCTGACTTCACCGAGGTACCTTACGCACTTGCATATAGAATCATAGAATTTTACAACAGTTTTGGAGTCCATTCGGGGCATTGCACCTATGCTGGGTCTCTAAAAGAGCTGCCTTTCCTTTCTGTCCTTTCACCGTACCCTTTTAAACTTATCTTTTTTAAATGTTTATTCAGTTTCCTTTTAAAAGCTATTCTGTTTCCAGCACTAATTCTGGTGGGGCATTCCATGTCCTAACACGCTTCTATGTAAAAGAAAATTCTTATACCACTCCCTTTGTTCTTTAGTGATAAGATTAAATTTATGTCCAGTTACTGCCTCACTACACAGTCAAATAAGTTTTTCCCTATTTACCTTATCAAAACTGTTTATCATTTTGAACACAGCTATCAGGTATCCCCAATCTTCTCGTCTCTAATGAAAAGTGCCCCAGTTTATCTAATCTCTTCATAAATAAAGCACCAATTCTTGGGCCATTTGGATGCATTGGCGCAGCAATGCGACATATCACAGAGTGGAGGAGGGGCACACAGATTCAATCTCCTTTCCATATCCACTTTTACATTTACTGATATGCTGCTTTTCTGAAGCAACTTAATATCAGCCAACATTTAAATAGTCAGAGTTAGTGACACATAAGTTGCTACGGAATCGGTAAGGAAAATCAATTTATTTTCAGTTGAGTGAAATGTAAAATGCGAAGAAAAGAACAGTTAGCAACACATCAGTTACCCGAACAGCAAGTTCACAATATTGAACCATGAATCATTCATGTTGCATATTCAAAGAGTGACCTCACAGTAATCAGGCAGGCATTGGCAAGGGAGCCCTGCACAACTTAATTTAATACTAATTTTTTTTCAAAATTACTTTGTAGATCATTTCAAAGCAATATTTGTGCTGCTTCCTATTTCTTTCACATTTTCCATTATGTTTAGATACCTCGAGGGATAAGGTGTCAGCAGAGTTGCCAGATTTGACTGAGTGAATGCAGCCCGTATGGTTAGCTTTAATGTTTGTGATAAGAGTGGCACTGTGCAGTTAAGGAGATGGGAAGTAGCTTGCATGTCAACTGTGGGTGCTGTGTGAAATGAAAGATACCTCTCGTTTCTTGTTCTGTTATACTTACATGGTGTGCTACTCTTTGTTCCCAAATTTCCTTCCCTCCTCTCCTGAAGCTTACTCATGCTGGGATTGGGCTTCATGAGTACTGGCTACTCAGCAGTACCTTGCCCAGTGACCATTCTTCACGTATGAGCCCAGGCAGTCGGTGCCAGCAGACTATTTGACCAGAGAGGGAGTCATCATGCGGAGCCATTGGTCAATTGAACCAATCAAGAATAAAAAGCACCAGTAAAGCAATGCCATTCCCAACGCCACAAATTTAATTTATTGGAAATCCGAAACATGATTAGTGTATACCACAGTCCTATGTCATGAACAGGAATGCTTATCACAAATCTAGATGGCCACAAAGCTCTCCATTAAGGTTTTTTCTCTGAGATGTTTGGATTAGTGACGTTTATACACTATGTCAATACAGTTCTTTCATTTTTTTAAATCCTTTGGGTCATCGTCTAGTGTCTCACCTGAGTGCCGATTATTCCCATTCCAAACCAAGGGATGCTGGGGCCGATTGGAGGGCTCCCACTGAGTGAGATCAGCTACATCAGCATAGTCCTGGTGTTGAATCTGGGACCTTCTTGCTCTGTGTGGCTCAGTTTCTCGAACTAAGTAAACTCACTGAGCTTCAGGGGAGTGGGGCATGTTTTAAAAGCTTGCACTCCTCTGTTTCAATTAAAAAGTGATCAGTGAGTTCCACCTTCGTGTTGCACAATGGTGTATTAATAATATGCTTCAGAAGTCTTGCTTGCTGCAGGTAGAATGGTAAGTATATTAGCATTTGTATCTCAGTTAAACGCCAAATGTTTGTGGTATTTATAGTCAAGCCATTAGGCCATAACTTGCTGTAGGAGTGAATCTAATGGTGTCTGCATTAGTTAGACCTCCCCTTGCCCGTTTAATGTTGACAATATTTTGGGCCACAAGTTGCTGAAAGTGCGAGCTGATAACATCGCAATGAGGAAACCTGGCATCTGGGACCTGAGTGAATAGGGCAAGCAACTGCGTAATTCCTTAACCAATGAGACTGCAGGATTGTGAAATTAACTGCGCAAGGACTAAGAAGGAAGTCTAAATTAGAGTGCATGAATTCAATGTCAAATCAGGTACAGAAAGAGAAATAAAGAGAGAGAAAGAAAGATTGGATTAAGAGAGAGAAAAAAGAGACAGAAAGGAAAAGTAAAAAAAAAGTTATATTTATAATCTCCAACAACAATTAAAACCTGATTTTAATCACTCCGTCATTGGTGGCCGCGCCTTCAGCTGCCTCGGCCTTAAACTTTGGAATTCCCTCCCTAATCCTCTCCGCCTGTCTACCTCGCTCACCTCCTTTAAGGCGCTCCTTAAAACTCACCTCTTTTCTGTCCTACTATCTCCCTATGTGGCTCAGTGTCAAACTTTGTCTGATAACGCTCCTGTGAAGCACCTTGAGACGTTTTACTACTTTAAAGGCGCTGTATAAATTAAAGTTGTTTTGTTGAATGAGACTCCACACTTGTAATGTTTAATTTTCAGTGCCAAAGGGGTTGACTGGCAGCAATTAACACTTATGTCGTTAAAGGGTACTTAGCTTGAAATAGACAAGACTTAACTTTCTGTGGCAAGTTTAGTTCATGTCTGCCACGCAAATACAGCAACTTCACACCATTCAATGCATTTCAATGGTGAGGCAGACAGCGAGATGCTGTCATTGTGAAGCTAACGGCGCAGTGGTGTGTCTTGGACAGCAACTTTTGAATATCTGCATTTAACCGCGCATCTGCCCCTTGACTTAAGTTACTGCAGCATTTGCGCATAAATAACGGAAAGCGCCATTAGCCTCATTGTTATTTTGACAGCAATTTCTGGCCCCTTATATTGGGATACAGCGTCTTTGTTTATCACCTGGGCCTGCAATGCTAATAGTTTCAGGAAGACTGCCAGTGGGAGAGCTTTCTTCTTAGAACTGAAACACACTTAGCATAAGTTGCGCCAGATTTAGGGTCATTGATATTCATCCCAAAGTAATTAATATTTTCTTAAAATGCTACAATGCCAGTAAAGCACAAAATCAAAAATATACAGATCAGTTAGAATCTGTAATGAGGACAACAACAACTTACATTTATATAGCAACTTTAACATTGGAAATCATCCCAAAGTGCTTCACAAAGGTGTAATCCAAAAATGGATGCCGAGCCAAAGGAGGGGATATAAGGAGGTGACTAAAAACCTGGTCAAAGAGGTGGGTTTTAAAGGAGGTTTTAATTGGAGACAGGGAGGCGGAAAGGCAGAGTGGTGTATGGTGGAAATTTCAGAGTATGGGGCCTAGACAGCTGAAGGCACAGACGCCAATGGTGGGGCAAAAGGAGGGAGGGGAATGCACAAGAGGCCAGAGTCTCAGGCGTGGAGAATTCAGGGAAGGGGGGGTGGGGTTGTAGGGCTGGAGGAGGTTACGGAAGTAGGGAGGGGCGAGGCCATGAAAGGATTTAAATGTGAGGATGAGAATTTTAAATTTTTGGCGGGGGAGGAAAGAAGACATGCTAGCTTTAGGGAAAGACTGGGCAACTAAGTTGTAAATAAGATTGAACACCTGTGCTATGAGGAATGTCTATGGGTACTGGGGATGTTGTTGAGAAAAATGGCACTTAGAAGCGATCTTATTGACCTCTTAAAGGGAATAAATAAACTAAATTCCAGGTGTTCAATATTCCAATAAGCTGTAGGACAAGGGGACATGGATTTAAGCTTAGATGAGAAAAAGTGAATATACAGTTAACTGCTTCATGGTGCTTATGTAGAATAACTTACCCATGGAGACAGTGCAAGTGGAGGATGTTACTCAGGGAATGAGAGATAAAATGGGGTATGAAATCTCTGATCATTGGGGCAGTGCTGATGGATAGAAATGCTCTTCTCTAGTCCTGTACAGTCCTATGTTTCAAAGGACATTGTGACATATCAGGATGTTATGGGTCAGTTTCCACATGTACGCTGACGACACCCATCTCTACCTCACTACTTCTTCTCTCGACCCCTCCACGGTGTCTAAATTGTCAGACTGCTTGTCCGACATACAGTTCTGGATGAGCAAAAATTTTCTACAATTAAATATTGGGAAAACCGAAGCCATTGTTTTTGGTCCCTGCCATAAACTCCGTTACCTAGCCACTGACTCCATCCATCTCCCTAACATCTATCTGAGGCTGAACCACGCTGTTCGCAACCTTGGTGTCATATTTGACCCTGAAATGAGCTTCCTACCACATATCTGCAGCATAACAAAGACCGCTTGCTTCCAACTCCGTAACATTGCCTGTCTCACCCTTGCCTCAGCCCATCCTCTGCTGAAACCCTCATCCATGCCTTTGTTACCTCTAGCCTTGACTATTCCAACGCACTCCTGGCTGGCCTCCCACATTCCACCCTACGTAAACTTGAGGTCATCCAAAACTCGCTGCCCGTGTCCTAACTCGCACCAAGTCCCGTTCGCCCATCACCCCTGTGCTCGCTGACCTACATTGACTCCCAGTTAAGCAACGCCTCGATTTTAGAATTCTCATCCCGGTTTTCAAATCCCTCCATGGCCTCGCCCCGTCCTATCTCTGTAATCTCCTTCAGCCCCACAACCCCCCCGAGATATCTGTGCTCCTCTAATTCTGCCCTCTTCAGGATCCCTGATTATAACCGCTCAACCATTGGTGGCCGTGCCTTCTGTTGCCTAGGCCCTAAGCTCTGGAATTCCCTGCCTAAACCTGTCCACCTCACTACCTCTCTTTCCTCCTTTAAGACACTCCTTAAAACCTACCTCTTTGACCAAGCTTTTGGTCACTTGCCCTAATTTATCCTTATGTGGCTCGGTGTCAAATTTTTTTGTCTTAAAATACTCCTGTGCAGCACCTTGGGACGTTTTACTACGTTAAAGGCACTATATAAGTACAAGTTGTTGTTGTTGCTGGTGTTTATTCCACTCGAGCCTCCTCACATCCTTCCTCATCTAACTGCATCAGTATAACCCTTAATTCCCTTCGCCCTGATATGTTTATCTAGCTTCACCTTAAATTCATTTATACTGTTTGCCTCAACTACTCCCTGTCAATGTTCCCTGTAAGCTGTGCGGCCACGCAGCGCTCCAGAGACCCCGCCCAGCCGGCTTTTCAATACAGAAAACCGTGCATGTGCAGTATTTTGAATGGCCGGTGCAGCCCCTTAAAGGGGCCGCGCGGCACCAAACAAAATTACAGGGAACATTGCTCCCTGTGGTAGCGAGTTCCACATTCTCACCACTCTCTGGGTAAAGAAGTTTCTTCTGAATTCCCTATTTGATTTCTTGGTGACTATCTTATATTGAAGGCCTCTAGTTATGCTCTTCCCCACAAGTGGAAACATTCTCACTCTATCAAAACCTTTCATAATTTTAAAGAACTCGATTAGGTCACCCCTCAGCTGCCTTTTTTCAAGAGAAAAGCAGCCCAGCTGTTCATCCTTTCCTGATAGGTATAACCTTGCAGTTCTGGTGTCATCCATGTAAATCTTTTTTGCACCCTCTCCAGTGCCTCTATATCCTTTTCATAATATTTGATGCTGGTATGTGAACTCCTATGATCTATAGAAAGAAAGAACTTACATTTATATAGCACCTTTCAGGACATCCCAAAATACTTCACAGCAAATGAAGTACTTTTGAAGTGTAGTCACTCTTGTAACATAGAGAAATGCAGCAGTCAATTTGTGCAGAGTAAGGTCCTACAAACATCATTGAGATAAATGACCAGATAATCTGTTTTAGTGATGTTAGTTGAGGGATAAAGGTTGACCAGGACATCAGGAGAGCTTTGCTCCTCTTCAAATAACACCATGGGATTTTTTTTACATCTACCTGAGCGGGCAGGTGGGGCTTTTGTTTAACATCTGATCCAAAAGGTAGTGCCTCTGACAGTGCAGCACTCCCTCAGTACTTACACTGATGTATCGGCCTAGATTTCGTGCACAACTCTCTGGAGTGGGGCCTAAACACACAACCTTCTGACTCAAATGTGGGAGTGTTACCACTGAGCCAAGGCTGACGCCTATAGCTGACTATTGCTTTATCAGAGGAATGTGAAAAGTCAGGAGTGAGAAAAGGATGTTTGGTCCACTGAAGCTCATCGTTGTACAGGAAACTCTCGTTTAAACGGCACCTAAATATCCGGAATTCTCTATTAACCGGCAAAATTCAGGAGTAGGTTCAGGTAAGTTTTACTGTATATTAGTGGCCATGTAACCGGGGTTCCTGCACCTGTGGCCATGTAACAGGGACTCCTGGATCTGTGGCCGTGTAACAGGGACTCCTGGATCTGTGGCCGTGTAACCGGGATTCCTGCACAAGTGGCCGTGTAACAGGGACTCCTGGATCTGTGGCCGTGTAACAGGGACTCCTGGATCTGTGGCCATGTAACCGGGGTTCCTGCACAAGTGGCCGTGTAACAGGGACTCCTGGATCTGTGGCCGTGTCACCAGGGTTCCTGCACAAGTGGCCGTGTAACAGGGACTCCTGGATCTGTGGCCGTGTAACAGGGACTCCTGGATCTGTGGCCGTGTAACCAGGGCTCCTGCACCTGTGGCCGTGTAACGGGCCTCTCGTACCTTGGTAGGTATAAATCTCCGTTATCCGGAATTTTTAATAAACCGGCACCATCCCAGTCCCGTAGGTGCTGGATACCAAAGAGTTTCCTGTAGATAACTTTCCCACCAAGACATCTAATTGTATTTGGAGTAACCCCGATGTTTTTGCCTTTACTACCTTGCTTGGTCGATCATTCCAAAAAGAGATCACTGTCAGTAAGGAAGTTTTTTTTTCTGGCATCTGTTCTAAGTTTGCTTTTCACTAATTTCCATTTATATCCTTTGGCCTTACTTCCTTGGTGTACTTGTTGGAATATACCCCTGATTTTAATCTATCTCGCCCTTTGGGAATGGGATGGGTTCAGGCCAGACGCCTGTTTTACACCCCACCCAACTTTACGCTCCATTGAAGTCAATGGGCCCCTTCCCACAGGGAATCCAGTTAGATTAAAATTGGGGTTTTTGAGTAGAGCTAGAGAACACATTTTTTCCCAATTTTCTCCACTTTTCTCCCTTCTCATTAATGTGTTGACACTCAAGTCTATAAATTACTGAGCAATGTTATCATACGAATGCTTAATGTGTTTATATCACATACCTCTCTTTGCTATTTTAATGGAGGTGGTAACCTATTTATTGTAAATGCATTAATGCTGCTGTTAAAATAGTGGAGTGAAGAAAAAGAAAAGAAAGACTTGCATTTATATAGCACCTTTCACAACCACCAGACATCCCAAAGCGCTTTATAGCCAATGAAGTACTTTTTGAAGTGTAGTCACTGTTGTAATGTGGGAAGAACTTGTTACAAGTAGGTTAAGCATTCCTCTTATTATAACATTGCTCCCAATAACGTCCAGGCTTCAATCTCTAGGCGGCACATGAAGAATAGTTACTTGGGCAAGGCACTAGAAATTGCCGGCACCATAGAATCAGGGCCCTCTGTAGAGGAAGGAAGAAAATTATTTCTCTATCTTGGAGTACATAGCGATTTATGGAATATAAAAATAGGAAGAACAAAGGGCCATTTGACTTTGGCCAACTTACTCCTCAAGGATTCCCAACCCTTCCGCTTTGGGCGGGAATCTACCGGAATGGGGGATTGGGCTCCCGAGTGCTGCTGCTGGCGACCCGGGAGAAACGACGCTTGTATGTGCGGTTAGTTGGCTGTCGTGGCTTGCGACCAAACCGCGTTGTCTGAGCCCTGCTGGTCTCCCCTATATTCATTGCCGGTTGTGAGGATGGCGGCTTTGGGGCTAACGAAAATCGCCTGGAACCTCCATGAGTCCTGAGAGAGCAACTGGGGAGAGAGAGAGAGAAGAAACACAACATGGGGGAGGAAGGGAGTAGAAACGCAAACTGTAGAGAGGGAGAGTTCGTGGCCTGTGATGTGTACAGCTGTATAATGTGTTTTATTTCGGGAGTCAAAGAGCTTTGGTGCTGCTCTGAGGACTGAGTCTCACTTCACTGAAGCTGGGCTTAGCGGTGGGGTGTGGGAGTCAGTGAATTAAATTAGGTTTGGTTTGGTTTTATTTATTGTTTTTATAACTTGCTGTGTATTGTAAAAGGTCAGAAAGTTCTATGAAAACTTTAGTTGGAAGTTTGTTGAATCAGTGGTATTTACTTGGTGTTTCTCATTGCAGTCGATACTGTGGAAACATCACAGAAGTCGTTTTTAGTTAAACATTACTTATCCTTAAATCTTTCTATTTTCTTTTGTGTTCTTTGATTTATGAGTTATGTTATTCATCTCACAATAAAGCAAAAAGTCAAATATTTTATTTGTGGCTTGGTGATGGACACAAAATTAAAGTAAATGCAATAACATTTGCAAACAATGGGCAAATGTCTCGTGATCAAAGGTCAAATGATCAAATCTCCAGGAATACGTCAAACCAGAGTTGGCAAACCTACTCAAGCCTATTTACAATCTGAGGCATCTGGATTGAGTCAAATGACTTTTACTTCTTCTTAAGGGATAACTTTCTGACTGTGCTCCTCGCAGTGTGCCTCACCTGCAGGAACTGCATATGGGAAATCTGGGCTAACGTAGCACATGATTTTCTGACCATTAATTTGAATGGTAAAAGTAGCACCCGGCGAAGTTAGTGCCCCAAAGGGTGCGTGACTCCATGGGATCTTGGGCTTCATAAATAGAGGTATTGAGTACAAAAGTAGAGAAGTTATGCTGAACCTTTATTAAAGCGCTGGTTAGGCCACAACTGGAGTATTGCGTCCAGTTCTGGTCACCACACTTTAGGAAGGATGTGAAGGCCCTGGAGAGGATGCAGTGGAGATTTACCAGAATGGTTCCAGGGATGGGGGATCTTAGCAACAAGGACAGGTTGGAGAAGCTGGGTTTGTTTTCATTAGAGCAAAGGAGGTTGAGGGGTGATTTGATAGAGGTGTACAAGATTATGACGGGGAAAGGCTGTTCCCACTAGTTGATGGTACAATGACTAGGGGACACAGATTTAAGGTTTTGGGCAAGAGATACAGGGGGATGTGAGGAAAAACTTTTTTACGCAGCGAGTGGTGATGGCCTGGAATTCGCTGCTGACAGAAGTGGTGGAAGCGGCGACACTCGATGTTTTCAAGGGGAGACTGGATAGGCACTTGAGGGAAATAAACTTGCGGGGATAGAGCGGGAGAATAGGACTGACTGGATTGCTCTAGAGAGAGCCGGCACGGACTCGATGGGCCGAGTGGCCTCCTCCTGTGCCGTTATGACTCTCTGACGTCAGCTTCTACCACAGCACCTAATTTACATACAATGGACATATCCTGCTCGCCTAACAGACACGGGATCCGAAACTGGAGTTTATAACCGTATTGAATTAAATTCATACTAGAGAATGGAAAACCCAGCTGTGGACTGAGATTGTTCTGCTGCTTTTACAGCCATAACCACTTTGTCTGCAAAAACATCTTGTATGGCTCCAGTCAATAGGAATGTGCATTATTGATACCATCTGAAGTGCCAAACATGTTTTGACATATTTCGACCTAAAGGACTGAGTCACTCATTACAGCAAGTTAATTAACTTCCAGATAATTTGGTTTATAGCTCAAGTCCATCTGCAGAGCCTGTACCATACAGTAATTACAAAGTTTGCCAATTTACAGCTGTAAGCTCTTAAGGGTGCAGTACAGAATGTAGTGACAGGCAGAGTTGGCTAATGACTCAAATCGGCAAGACCTGAGAGGATTAAATGCTGTATTCCACTACTAATTGTCATGCTACACGCAAAATGGAAGTTCCACCATTGAGGAAGGCCATTTAGATAGACAACGTCCCATTCCTCCTGTCATGTTTCAAATATATAAAAATGTAAGATGTAAATTAGTAGAGTGACTGGGCTTTTCATAGTCTTTTAGCATTGCAATAATCTTTATATTGCATTTTTACTGTGCTTCCAGCTCTTTTTAATGATCTAATGTCATTGCTTATTCACATTTCTTTCCATTGCCACATTTTCTTTTGCATAAATTTCTCCAGATTGTGCTATTCCTCAGCATTGCCATGCCAAAATATGCCAGCTTGACGTGACCTGTTAAAGAAAAAAGAAAAAACTTGCATTTATATAGCGCTTTTCACAACTTCAGGATATCCCAAAGCACTAATCTAATATAGGGAAACGTGGCAGCCAGTTGTGCACAGCAAGATCCCACACACAGCTATAAGATAATGACCAGATACTCTCTATTTTAGTGATTGTGGATGAGGGATAATCATTGACCAGGACACCGAGGAGAACTCCCCAGTTCTTCGAATAGTGCCATGGGATCTTTTACGTTCAGCCGAGAGGACAGCTTGGTTTATCGCCTCATCTGAAAGATGGCACCTCCAACAATGCAGCACTCCAAGTGTCAGCCTAGACTTCAACCCACAACCTTCTGACTCAGAGGCAAGAGTGCTACCACTGAGCCACAGCTGAAATGTTGACTTTTTTTAACTGAATTAAACATTCTTCTCTTTCAACACCATTTGAAGGAAGGAACGATTCCTGCTCACGCTAGGTTTTTAATGTTTTGTTGGCCATACTAAAGAGATGCAGGTGTTCACAACTCTTTTAATTAAATGTGTAATTAAAAACCACAAGAATGTCTCCCCTTATCTTGTGAGTAACTGACCCGTAAAGACCAGGAAGCGGACAGGTTTGATTTTTGGTCTGTAGTGCATACATTGATTTCTGCCAGGGGGGGAAGGAGTGGTAGAAGTGAGACGATGGTTGACCCCAGTGCCCCTGGATGAGGGAGAGAAAAATCACTAAGCTATTCATCACTGCCAACTGCTGTCCAGCGAGTCATGATGGAAGTATGCAGGTGTGGGAATCAAGTGAGGACAGAATTGGCTTGACTGTAAATCCCACTCTGGTTGCATGCATAGCCTGCCAAACTCACTGTCAAGGTTCACGTATGAACAATGGCCACTTGGACAAGGAGAGGAGAAAAATTGGAGAGAAAAGGGAGAAAAAAACCCACAATATTATAGCAGCTGATTTATTTAGTATAGATTTTATATTACTGTAATAGATTTTATTGTGAAATGGTTAGTTTGTACCCTTGTATCAAATTGCTGCCTACTTACTTACAGCAGCCCCAACATCAACTGCATTGCTCTAACATAAATGAGGTGGCCATACAGCTACTGGGGACGACACAAACAACTCCAGGAACTGATTTCCCAAGGCGCCTCTGCAGGCTGCAGTCATACCACGGGCGGTACTGAATACTGCTGGCTGCCAGTTTTTCAGGCCATGGGTAGGCTGAGAGCTCTCAGCCTGCCCATACAAGGTTAGCTTCAGAAGCTCAGAGAATGTACAATTGCAGCAAGTTGTCACTGGTGCATCTTCCTCTCCTGAACCCTGCTTGGCTTGAGCTGAAAAAGTTAATGCCCTCGAGGTGATGCTGGAGACAGTATGTGATGACTCTAACAGCTTTCCTAGGCAGCTCGGCTGGCTGATAGGCAGATAATTGCTAAGGTCACAAGAGTTTTTGCTTGGTTTGAGGACCTTTGTGACCACAGGTAATTTTTATCATCTCAAGAGGTGACCCAGCACTGCCTTTATGAAGACTTCGGCTGATCACAGCTCTCATCTTGTCAGATGCTTCGCTGAGCATACATTTGATGCTGCTTTCTCTTGCATTTTCCTTAGTCTTAACTGTAGTCAGCAGCAGTTTGTTGAGCTAAGACAGTTGCATTATTTTTCTGTGCATCATCTTCTCTGTTACTTGCAGGGGCTGTGTTTTTTTTTGTTCGTTCCTGGGATGTGGGCATCGCTGGCAAGGCCAGCATTTATTGCCCATCCCTAATTGCCCTTGAGAAGGTGGTGGTGAACCGCCTTCTTGAACCGCTGCAGTCCGTGTGGTGAAGGTACTCCCACAGTGCTGTTAGGGAGGGAGTTCCAGGATCTTGACCCAGCGATGATGAAGGAACGATGATATATTTCCAAGTCAGGGTGGTATGTGACTTGGAGGGGAACTTGGAGGTGGTGGTGTTCCCATGCACCTGCTGCCCTTCTAGGTGGTAGAGGTCGTGGGTTTGGGAGGTGCTGCCAAAGAAGCCTTGGCGAGTTGCTGCAGTGCATCTTGTAGATGGTACACACTGCAATCACAGTGTACCGGTGGTGGAGGATGTGAATGTTTATGATGGTGGATGGGGTGCTAATCAAGCGGGCTGCTTTGTACTGGATGGCGTCGAGCTTCTTGAGTGTTGTTGGAGCTGCACTCATCCAGGCAAGTGGAGAGTATTCCATCACACTCCTGACTTGTGCCTTGTAGATGGTGGAAAGGCTTTGGGGAGTCAGGAGGTGAGACTCACCGCAGAATACCCAGCCTCTGACCTGCTCTTGTAGCCACAGTATTTATGTGGCTGGTCCAGTTAAGTTTTTGGTCAATAGTGACCCCCAGGATGTTGATGTGGGGGATTCGGCAGTTGTAATGCCGTTGAATATCAAGGGGGCGGTGGTTAGATGCTCTCTTGTTAGAGATAGTCATTGCCTGGTACTTGTTTGGCGCGAATGTTACTTGCCACTTATCAGCCCAAGCCTGAATGTCGTCCAGGTCTTGCTGCATGCGGGAATAGACTGCTTCATTATCTGAGGAGTTGCGAATGGAACTGAACACTGTGCAATCATCAGCGAACATCCCCACTTCTGACCTTATGATGGGGGGAAGGTCATTGATGAAGCAGCTGAAGATAGTTGGGCCTAGGACACTGCCCTGAGGAACTCCTGCAACGATGTCCTGGGGCTGAGATGATTGGTCTCTAACAACCACTTTCCTTTGTGCTAGGTATGACTTCAGTCAGCGGAGAGTTTTCCCCCTGATTCCCATTGACTTCAGTTTTACTAGGGCTCCTTGATGCCACATTAGGTCAAATGCTGCCTTGATGTCATGGGCAGTCACTCTCACCTCACCTCTGGAATTCAGCTCCTTTGTCCATGTTTGGACCAAGGCCGTAATGAGATTTGGAGCCGAGTGGTCCTGGCGGGACCCAAACTGAGCATCGGTTACAACTCTGGATCTCAGAGAATTCCGAGTAATCGTTAGCCATGTGCTTGTTTTTCTCATTTTCCGTTCATTTATTTGTTCCTCGACAAGTTTGCAGCACCCCTATTATTAGGTGAGAACCAAACCTTCCTTTTTTTACACTATGGCATGAATGCATTCATGAGACGACAGAGACTATTATCTTAATGATATTCTGCGGTTACCGAACCGTCTGCTTCTGCTCATGTTCTCTATTTTACTGAATCTTCCATACTTGATTGGTTCCTCTCTACTGTAACACAGCATCTTTAAAGCATCCATAAACAAAGCTGCTGATTGTCCAACTAATGCCAGCCAATTATCCGCGAAAGAGGGGGTGAAATTCAACTTCGGCGGGGGTGCAAAACGGGCAGTAGCGAATCAGTTGCCCGTTATACACCTCGAACGATTTTCCTTTCAGCCAATGTTGAATTTCGTCGCAGAGGCTGTCTAATGTGGCATTACTCTGGCTGGCTGGCTGGCAGGCTGCCACCCCACCAAAAAAATCACCACGGTTTGTCAAAGTTTTAGCAAATTTTTACTTAACCCCCTCCCCCATTTCATGTACCATTTCCTGGCTGACAAGAAAGTTAGCCTTCCCATTACCAGGCCTCTACCAATGCTATGTGTGCACTGGGAGGTGCATAATGTAGAATATGGGTGTAGGCTTTCCCTTGTTCCCCCCCCCCCCCCGCCCCCCCCCACTCCTCCACAGTAAAATGACCAATCCAGACAACCTGACTTTGATCAAGAACTTAATGTAAGGGAGACTACAGACATTCCATTTTCCTACTCTGTAGCGAAGCACGCTACTAAACTAACAGACTGTATCGCTGGCCCACCGCAGGGGAGAGCCTAGTGGCTCAGTACAAATAATGATCCACGTTATTTCTAGGATAAATGCCTAAAGTACATAAAATACTAGGGGGCGGGTGGGGGTTGGGGGGGGGTGGCGGTGAGGTGTAGATGATTTTGCAGAACTTAGCTGAGGAATTTGGCGAAGTAAAAATGATCTTTTGTGACTTGCGTGGCTGAATGGGATTTTGAAAGAAACATTGAATGGCAAGGCTTTGGCATGGCATTTTTAACGTTAAGATTGAGCGCTTACCCAGAAGAGCAAATGTGTGAGACTCGGCAGGTCTGCATGTTTGAAATTCAGGGGATTCTAAGAGTCGTGAGTTCCCATTACTCTACAAGGTGCTTACAAACTGTCTCGGAATTTGACAGTTGGGTGCTCGTGAGAACATTGGGTCAGGATCTAGAGAGTTAATGAACCTGTCACCCTCTGATTTAAAGAAAGAAAGACTTGCATTTATATAGCGCCTTTCACAACCACCGGATGTCCCAAAGCGCTTTACAGCCAATGAAGTACTTTATGAAGTGTAGTCACTGTTGTAATGTAGGAAACGCGGCAGCCAATTTGCGCACAGCAAGCTCCCACAAACAGCAATGTGATAATGACCAGATAATCTGTTTTAGTGATATTAGTGAACTGTTAAGCTTTTGTGCTGGAATTTTTGTACTGAAAATCCACTCAAAGTAATATTAGGTATCGTTACATCATGAACTAGTGACCAGAATACATTACAGCATGTTGACAATTACACCATCACTAATATCATTGATTACTTGTCTGAAGCTGTATTTTTTTTGTGTAACCTACATCTTATTCAGGAACAGAAATCAATTTCATTAATATGGCCCACTGACCCTATTCATGGCTTGCAGGTATATAAAGCAGACACTTTTAAGATTTTACTCGAAGCCTACTCTGGCAATTTTTTGTCCTTTTGTTCTATATGAATGTACTTGTCACGGTGAGAAGTACATCTATCCACTTTATATCCATTGACGGCATCAAGCTTTATGGGCTCCAATGGAGCAATGGACTCGATATATCGATGCATTTGGCTCAATCCCTGCAGCACCAGTTCTTGGCACTCAGTCTTGTGCTCTTTTCACTTCATTTTGTTGTTATAATGTTACTCTGTCACTCAGGAGGATGTGATGCTCTGAGCTGCAGACATCTGCATGGCTTCAATGGTCTGCATCCTGTTCAACAGTAATAGATTTGCTTAGTGAGGCTGGATAGGTTTTTCTAATGATGTATCTCACTCTTTTTACCTTGGATGGAGAGGCCTACCATTGCAAGGTACTTCATCAAGCCGCTCTCCTGACAACTGCCAAAAGTCGTTCCATTTCTTGTAGCCTTTTTTCTCCAGACTTTTTTTCCTCCTTTCTCTGATCCTCGCCTGAAAGATCTGATTCATGCCGAGGTTTGGACCTATAGCCCTCCAACACCCAAGTAGCCATTCATCATGTATCAGGCCAGGCAGAGGGAGCTGGCTGGCTATTCGACAATGGGGGCATTACAAGCAAGCCCGATCGTGTCCTCGCCCAATGTCATTGGATAGAAATCAGAAGCAGGAGCCATGGCTGATTTTTTCCTCTTGGCATGGGAATGCTGGGACAATAGCCCCACTGTTGTCTCAGCTGAGGTCAGGTAATGTGGCACAGACTAGAGATTGAACTTGGGGGCCTTCCTGTTCTGCATAATTCAGTACTTTACCATATGGTGCCATCAGGAAAGCTTTCCTTATTCCCATTCTTAGCCCACTTTTTTCTCTGCATTTTTAGCCACCTCCGTATCATCCACTAATCATTAACCAAGAGCAGGCAGGCGGCCTTTATTGTCCATTCTCTGACAAGCTGCTGACGATCTGCCTCTCGAGGGTGTTGAAGAGTCCTCCAGGGACACTCAGCTTCTGCCTTTCCTTCACTGTGCAGGGAAGCTCTCAAGTTTGCAACGAGGGCCAGCACTAGCTATATTAAAATGGTTTGTTGCTATGAGAAAAGAGAAAAATGGAATTAGCTGGATTCTTGTTAGAACATTATGAAACCAAATCAAGATTCATATCTCATCCTCAGGAATGCCGCAGTTTTAGTAAGGTTCCTCTAACTGAACAGCCGCTTGTAATCAGTAACTGTCTATTGTTTACAGATAAACCTCAGATAAAAACATACCTAAGCTTACGCCACATCTATCGTGGTTTAAAAAAAGAGAAAATAACAGGACTCCTAAGCATTGTGAGAGAAAAGAGATGGTTTTCTGTAGATGATGTCAATGTTTGTGTAGCTAACTTTTGAAGCTATCGTGGAGAATGTTTCTGAACTTTGAACTTAATTTTAAAGTTGGTGTAAAAGGAATTTCTCACATGACTGCGGAGTTTGTGGCATTGCTGAACTACGAAAGCATAGGAAGACTCCAATTTTCTGTTTCCCCCCCCCCCCAACTCAGGGGTGTTGTCCCGTATAGTGTCCTTTCTGCTTTTTTGGCTGAGATCAGCTAACCTGAGCCTTTCACACATTCGATTTTTTCTTCGGAAATAAAAACCGGGAAAATAGCTCCATACTGCATTGTATCTTTAACCAGCAAACCTAATCTTTAACCTAGCATTTGATTCCATCACGGCTGTTGATGTTTTGACTGACACTGATTGCAATCACACAGCAGTCTTGCACCATGAGTCCTGCTTTATTCTGTTGACTTTGCTCAGTGGGAGTCTTGAATAGCGCAACCTTATACAGGGTAACCATGTGTTCTGATCATTGTTTTTTTTACAGTGTGACAGATCTTCTTAATTCACTTGGGAAAGAACAATGGGAATGCACAGTCATTGGTTTCTTAAGGCAATGCACAAGAGGTGACAGCCACAGTAATTAGAAATAATACCATGGTCACAGGCAGTTGCTGCTTTTTCCAGTTCATTAAAAATACATCAAAGTTGTAATTTTGCATAAATAAAGTAACGTGGAGATAGTTTAGAGCAATGGTTTTTTTTTAATTTTGCCCAGTTACCCTTTAAAGACTGCAGGAGCGATATGTTAAATGTTAAGGAAACTGAGGTGGATCTTGTTGATGGTGTGGTGTAACTGTGCCAATTTTTCAGAGCCTATTTCATAATCCAAGATGGTGTGAGGAGTCGCAGTCGGCACAAGGCCACGAGCAGAGTAGCTTACTGCTACTGATACAGTACCTCTCTGTGCCTCAGCACCATTCTGACTCCTTCTAGTACCACTATAGGCAGCCAATACCATTTTATCTGTGATAGATAGTAGATTGGCGGTTAGGATCAGATCAGCCATGATCTTATTGAATGGCGGAGCAGGCTCGAGGGGCCGATTGGCCTACTCCTGCTCCTATTTCTTATGTTCTTATGTTCTTATGCCCACAGTATCACGCTGACTCATTTTCCAATATTACTAAGCATCCTATACTGCTCTGGCTATTCAGGATCATTCTGAGCACATTCAGTATCACTCTCAACATTGCAACAGTGACATCATTGGCTGTAAAGCACTTTGAGACATCCGGTGGTCGTGAAAGGCGCTATATAAATGCAAGTCTTTCTTTCTCAGCATCCACTTTGAGTACCACTCTCAGCACTCAGTACCACTTTCTGTACTCTTGATTTTTGTTATTCATTCTCTGGATGTGAGTGTCGCTGGCAAGGCCAGCATTTATTGCCCATCCCTAGTTGCCCTTGAGAAGGTGGTGGTGAGCCACCTTCTTGAACCGCTGCAGTCCGTGTGGCAAAGGTACTCCCACAGTGCTGTTATTATTGGGCAACACGGTGGCATAGTGGTTAGCACTGGTGCCTCACAGCGCCAGGGACCCGGGTTCGAATCTGACCTCGGGTGACTGTCTGTGTGGAGTTTGCACATTCTCCCCGTGTCTGCGTGGGTTTCCTCCGGGTGCTCCGGTTTCCTCCCACAGTCCAAAAATGTGCGGGTTAGGTTGATTTGGCTATGATAAATTGACCCTTAGTGTTAGGGGGGGATTAAATATGTGGGGTTATGGGGATAGGATAGGATATGTTAGGGGGAATTAAATACGTGGGGTTACGGGGGTAGGGTGGGATATGTGTACTGTGGGGATTAAAGCAGGGACAGGGTACTGGATTTGGATGATCAGCCATGATCGTATTGAATGGTGGAGCAGGCTCGACGGGCCGAATGGCCTACTCCTGCTCCTAGATTCTATGTTTCTATGTTTTTCGTAGCGGTTTATTACAACTGAGTGGCTTGCTTTGAAAGGGGTCCACATTGAAATCCATTAAAAATAATTACCTTACAATCTTCGGGGTCCAGGAAATGATCCTGCCTGGACCCCTTCTCGTGGAGCCCATTTCTGCCTCTCAGCAGGATCGTACGCTTGTTCTCACACAGTGGTCCCTGAGCGGCTGGGAATGTGGGAACCTCCAGGCCAAGGCTCTGCCCCCAAACAAGGCCACAAGCAAGGTTGTGACCTGATGAATTGTGACTATGAAAGGAATAGGGTTCTCCTCGTGGATCTTTTGAAGCTGTTTGCAAATGCCTCATCTGCGGCTCAGAGTGGTGAGAATGTGGAACTCGCTACCACATGTAGTGGTTGAGGTGAATAGCATAGATGTATTTAAGGGGAAGCTCTTTTAATACTTTAAGGGGAAACTAGATAAGTACATTACTGAGAAAGGAATAGAAGGATATGCTGATAGGGTGCAATGTGGGATGGGAGGAGGCCCCTGTGGAGCATAAACACCAGCATAGACCATTTGGGCCGAATGGCCTGTTGCTGTGCTGTACATTCTATGTAAATCTATGTAAATAATTCATACAGTGGTGTGATAGGATCACTCTTGTGCTCTCCCCACAATACTGAATTCTGATCACAGCCATATTGCTATTGGGAAGAGGGAGGGAAAATTGGAAGGAGATGCTCTGCATCTCCAAGCACCTGGTTTCAAGGTATCACTGGCAGCAGCCTCTTGACCTAACTGGGAGAGAGGAGGCGTAACCGTGAAAGAGAAGAAAATAACTTAAACCTGCATAAAAAATTCTAACTGTCTTATACTTGTTCTGCACATTACTTAGTGTTGAGTTTTCTATTCAATGACGGCAGCAAACCTGCCATACTTCAGCAAGGACATCACCAAAATACTGGGGCAAGTGTTGGAGAAACAGCAAGAGACAAAGTGAGAAATAAAGGGGGAGAAATTCAGTAGCGCCCAGGAAGGGGCGCTAACTTTTGAAAAGTTGGAAATTTAGCGGCAGGCGCTAATCAATCTCGTGCCCGCTAAATTCAGTCTCAGCGCTCAAAGAATGCAGAGGAGCGCTAAATCAGGCGCTAATGGCGTAGGTGAGTGGCGTTAGGCTCCAAGCAATAAGGAATATGAGGTGTTGTGTAATCGGAAGTGAGCATTGCGCAGGTGCCTTCCAGCCATTAAAGGGGAGGGTCACTGGAGTCTGCACACCAGCCCCCAATGATTCAGGGAGTGCAGAACGGCGACATGCTGTGAGATGAAATGCAAAGCGCTTTGACGACCTGCAATACTCCAGGGGACTAAGCAGCCTTTATTTGGCTGCAGGCACATCCTGCACTCTCGGCCACTCATAACTGACCTTTGGAACGGAAGTTCCTTGACAGCTGGGGGGCATCCCTTTAAGTAGCGCCCCGCCAGCCGGCTGGTTCACGCCTCTGCTCCCTGGCGCTGTTGGCGCGAGGCGGTAAGGCAGGGGGTGCTACTGAAGTTTGCAGATCGGGCGCCCAGCGAGCGTTGCACACTCGCTGACGTCACGATCTGCATGGCGAAAGGGACAGAGGTGCTAACTGTTTGCCGTGCGGCGCGGGATTTGCCCTGCCGCGGCGCTACTGCCTGAGCACCCCGTTAGCGCCCCCGCCAGGTGCTAACTGCGGGCGCTAACCTACTGAATTTCGCCCCCAAAGTATTTATTCTTCGATTTATTTAAATATGGATAAAATAACCCTAATTTTTTTTCATTCGGTGAATCCACACTTAATAAACAGTAATAAAGTCAGCATTTAGAGAATGTTAATTGATTATGACATCTATACCAGACAGGTTCATTACATATTCCTGATAAAGGCCTTTTTGTGATTTGCCATCTGTTTCAAGTTATCTTGGCACATAAGTGGCTTTTATAGGTGTTCAAATGGAGCTTTGTTTTACTCTATTTGTTTGGATCAGACTTTGACAATTCCCAGATATAGGTCCTAATATAAAATATCATGTTTGAGCATCAAATAGTCTCCATTTATTTTTTGAAAGCAGTGCTGACAGATAGCTGATAAATAATATTAAAACCATTTATCAGTTATTAAGGGCTTATATGTACTTGGTTGACAATACTCAGAAGCCTAAAAGAACTACAGCAGTTTTTATTTCTTTTTTAACTTTTTCCTTTCAGTTTTTATTTTAGAATCATAGAACAGTACAACACAGGAGGGGGCCATTCGGCCCATCGAGTCTGCACCGGCTCTTTCGAAGAGCAGTCCAGTTAGTCCCACTCCCCGCTCTTTCCCCATATCCCTGCAATTTTTTCTCCTTCAAGTATTTATCCAAATCCCTTTTGAAGGCTACTATTGACTCGATAGCAAAATACTGCGGATGCTGGAAATCCGAAATAACAACAGAAAACGCTGGAAAAACTCAGCAGGCCAGGCAGCATCCGTGGAGAGAGAAACAGAGTTAACGTATCAGGTCGAAGACCTTTCGTCAGAACTGGAAAAAAGCAGGAAATGAATTGAGATTTTAAAGCAAGTATAATGCTGGGAAAAGGGGGAGGGGATGAAAGAACAAAAGGGAAGGTCAGTGGTAGGATAGAAAGCAGGAGAGATTAAGAGACATTGAGAGACATTAAGAGATATTCAAGGCAAGAGGAGGTGGTAATGGGACAGGTTAAGGAACAAAGGATGGCTCTAGATGAAGTGTGAAATGCGCTGGCAGAATGAAGGACAGCTGCCAGCTTCTGGGAGGGAAGGGAAAAAAAAGGCCAAACAAAAGGGTGGATAAAAAAAAAATATGTATATATGTGATGGGGGCCGGGGTTATGATCTGAATTTGAATCTGTATCCACCACCCTATCAGGCAGTGCATTCCAAAGTTTTTCCTCATGTCGCCTCTGGTTCTTTTGCTAATCACCTTAAAACTGTGACCTCTCGTTATCGACCCTTCAGCCAGTGGAAACAGTTTCTCTTTATTTACTCTATCTAAACCCTTCATGATTTTAAACACCTCTATCAAATCTCCTCTTAGCCATCACTGCTCTAAGGAGAACAACACCAGCTTCTCCATTCTATCCATGTAATTGTAATCCCTCATCCCTGGAACCATTCTAGTAAATCTCTTCTGTACCCTCTCCAAAGACTTCACGTCTTTCCTAAAGTGTGATGCCCAGAATTGGACACAATACTCCAGCTGGGACCGGACTAGTGTTTTATATAGGGTTAGCATAACTTCCTAGCTTATGTACTCTATGGCCGGAATTTTCCCCTAAAAAAAGGGTGAGTTTGGAGCGTGGGGGCAATTAAAGGATTAAAAATGGGATTCCCGACCTGATCCCGCCCCCCCCAACCTGCCCACTTCCGGTTTTGCCGGAGGCAGGACGGGAGGCGGGCGACCAACCCGCTCCCAGGGGGCGTAACCTCAATTTAAATATTGTAATGAGGCTGGAAGCCTCTCTTTCCCCGTCCATTTTGTGTTTAACTGCCTGTGGACGGGTTTCATACAATTCGTGAAACCCGGCAGTTAAACAGAGGCGGGGACTGCTGCATCCAGGAGGTAAGTGGCTTTATACCTACCTCCTGGATCCCGATCATACCCACCTCCCCCCACGAGGCCTCCGATCACTGACCCCTCGCCCCCACTCCCCCCCTGAATCCCCGACCGGTTGCCAACCGCACCCCCCCACCGATCCCTGACCGATTGCTGACACCCCCCTCCCGATCCCCTACCCCTGCCGATGCTCTCTTCCCCCTCCCGATCCCCGACCCCGGGTGATTGCTGAACCCTCTCCCCCAGACCGGCCCCTCACTTCTGGGACCCACCCGCCCGCAGCCAGCCAGCCTCTCCAACTGGCTGGCCGCGGGCGGGAATCTGAGGCCTCACATTCAAATCAGGCCCTACTAGCTCAGTGGGCAGCACACTCGCCTCTGAGTCAGAAGGTTGTGGGTTCAAGTCCCACTCCAGGGACTTGAACACATAAATCTAGGCTGACACTCCAGTGCAGTGCTGGGGGAGTGCTGCACTGTCGGAGGTGCCGTCTTTCGGATGAGACATTAAACCGAGGCCCCGTCTGCTCTCTCAGGTGGACGTAAAAGATCCCATGGCACTATTTTGAAGAAGAGCAGGGGAGTTATCCCAGGTGTCCTGGTCAATATTTATCCTTCAATCAAAATAACAAAAACAGATTATCTGGTCATTATCACATTGCTGTTTGTGGGAACTTGCTGTGCGCAAATTAGCTGCCGTGTTTCCCACATTACCACAGTGACTACACTCCAAAAGTACTTAATTGGCTGTAAAGCGCTTTGAGAAGTCCGGTAGTCGTGAAAGGCGCTGTAGAAATGTAAGTCTTTCTTTCTAGTCTTTCTTTTTACCGTTAAAGTCGGTGGGGCCTGTGGGAAAGCTGGCCTCCCGGGTTTCCCGCCCGCCTTGGAGGCTCCCCGCCACCAACCCGCCTCCCTTGAGAAAATTCCGGCCTATGCCTCTATTGATAAAGCCCAGGATCCCATATGCTTTATTATTTTGAACAATTTGTTATTTAAAAACCCTTTCTTGGTTCTGTTGATCAAAAATATTATCAGTCTTTGGTTGTTACTGTCAGTGACACCAGTAGACAACCACTTTCATTTCATTGTCCTTATTTTAGTAGAGGTGTGTAAAATAAATGGATTCAGTCAAGCAGCTCTTAAAAAAGTGCCACAACTTGGATCTTATGAGTTCACCTGTGACTGTGGGCCCTGTTGGCAGGCCCAATGGGATAAGACATCTATTTTCCCATGCCTCAGATTTACTGGACCCAGGAAAATATGAGCCCTTAATTGCATGGCGGGGGGGGTGGGGTGTGCACAGAGTCAGGTTGTTTGTATTAGGGTCTGGCATTGACGGTGGGAGTATCACATGCCTGATGTCAACAACTGTTCAATGTAAAAAAAAAACGCCATTTTGGTTGCGATTGGCACCGGGAAAGATTTTGGTTACAGACCACCTGCACATACCAGTTCACTTCAATTAAGCATTCCTTATGGATGTTGAGCATAAAATAGGATATGGGGGATAGCTTCCCTTCATTATAAGAGATGGTATAACAAGATATGCTGGGTCCTAGCATTGTCTGGGAGTTTCCAATGGCTTCTGTTTTGGGTGGAGTCTCCATTGACCCCAAACAAGGTCTTTTGACTTGGGTGGGGTGGGGTGGTGAGCCTGGGGTAAGGACTCTTCATTGGGAGTTCCACTTCCCCGATCTAGGAGGCGGTCAGGGTACAATTGCGGGTTGGAACATCAGGTATACCAGCCTGCTGAATGATGGATTTGGGGCCTACTTTGGCTACAGACTTGGGTCATGGTCTGGATCGCCAAAGAAAGAGAAACAATGTAAGGTTAAATTTGAATCCCTTACAAAGGGGGCCAACAACAGGGATTGAATCTGAAACCTTTTTAGCCTATATTGCTCAGACTTAGCTCAGCTACTAGGATAGCTCTTTGTAGTTTTAATCAAATTTCTCAATTTTCTCTCCACCACTCCTGAAAGGCAGTAAAAGTTCCTTCACTTGTACCTTGCTCGCAGGGTCATTATCCATATGTGAGCCTTAACAATAAGTGTTGGCAGACTATTTGAGTATGGAAGCATTACAGCCACGCCTGATCTTGTCCTCACCCAGCATCCACAAATACCTCCAGTATGGACCACTTGATGGTAATCAGCAGTAGGAACTCAGACTTGATATCTCTTCCTTAACCCCAGGTACTGAGCCTAATTATATTATGCCTATCACTGGCCAGCTGAGAGATTAACTAACTCAGCAAATATTGGGGATCAACTCTAGGTCCAACTGGCCCAGCTACTTACTGAATGAACCCACTTAGCCATCAGGGAAACTCAGTGCCATTTTTAAGCAGTATTATTGGAGGTAAAGCAGTCCACAGAAATTTGAGATGTTTTTATATTGGGAAATGTTACATTACCAAATAAATATTGATTTAAATCTAAATGGGTTTTTCACTGGCTTAACACTGTTATCACCGATTGTAATTAAAGCTTTCCGACATGTTAAAGGTTTAGGAGGATGATATTCATACAATACTGATACTTCAGCAAGCCTGAACTAGTAAGGAAAGTAGAATTATTTAGAAAAGAGAGAAGTGGCTTCAGGTATTGATTTTGAAATAGGTAAGTGTCTCATCTAATTTTTGGAGTTGCTGTCGTTACTCATTTTTTATTCACTGTTAAATATACCTGTGGAAAGTGTTTTCACGTATAGAAAAGGTGTTCTTAGGAAAACCTAAGGATGAGCTGTTAGTGACAGTACTGGAGCTTTGGACTCACCTGGAGGTTTTGCAAGGAGTTCCCAGAGGGGTGAGTCTGCTGGACTCTAGTGAATTGTAGAGAGTGGGAGAACGATAGGGAAAGTTGCATGGGGAGGAGTGGTTTTCCACAATATTGTAGTGTGTTCATTGCCTGGTCACTGTTGGCGGTGTCCATGGAGATATCAGTAGTTTAGATTGTCCCACTACTTGTAGTGAGAATGTGGAACTCGCTACCACATGGAGCGGTTGAGGCCAATAGCATAGATGAATTTAACAGGAACTTAGATAAGTACGTGAGGGAGAAAGGAAGAAAAGGATATGTCGATAGGGTGAGATGAAATAAATAGAGCGGGAGGAGGCTCGTGTGGAGCATAAACACCGGCATAGACCAGTTGGGCCGAATGGCCTGTTTCTGTGCTGTAAAATTCTATGTACTTGGCACTGGAGGATAATCTGGATGCAATCATTGTGTAGGAAGGAAAAAGAAAACCAACAATTACAGAAATTTTTTTTAAAAATTGAAACAAAAAGCTTCACAAGTTCATGGGCTTGGCTTACTCTAACCTTACTGACACATGTGTTTGCATTTCTGTCATCACAAAGAATGACGGGATTGTGGCTGTTTGGAATTCCTATGATGTGTTGCCATGTTAGTAAAATCAAGGGCTCTTTGACAGACTTGTGAGGTGAAGGTGATCCACCAAACATGAATCTTACAAGCTCGTTCATTATTGTTATCTGAGATGGACACGGTGAAGGGTGAGGTCAGTTCTGAATTCCTTACCTCATTTAAAAGGCATCACTGACACGTCAGCCTGTGCCAGCGGTTGCTTACACCCATCTGCTGCACAAGATAGGGAATGTAAAAACTGTTTGCAATTAAGAGATGAAGAATACTTTTGTGAAGTGCCATTTGTCCCATGTGTAATTCAAAAAAATCCTGTCAGTGCAGACATGTGTCATTTAAAGACACCTTGAGGTAGTTTCCACCTACATCAATTGGGGATGTTTCTTCTTTTCTAATAGCAGCTGTGTGTAATTTTTGAAGGGAGACTTAGTCCTAGGTACACTGTAATTATTTTTATATTGGTTGGCGCTTTAGTTGGGATTCTATGATCTGGTTCCAGCCACCTCTCTCATCATGGTGGCATACCTATAGCCCCATGGAAAGCTGTTTCACCGACACCAGTCTGCTCGAATCCAAACCAAAACCAGTGCTCGTATTAAATACACTAAAGTGTTTTTTTTATATGAGCTAGGAAGGACAAAGGAAGTCTAAAATCTGGGTAAAACCAGAAAATGATAGAAAAATAGCCGGTCTATCAGCATCAGTGAAGAGAAAGAGCAGATTATGTTTTGATGTAAACCCTTTGTCAGAACTCCAGCATTTTCTACTTTTATCTCAGATTTCCAGCCGTGCAGTTTTTTGTTTCTAAAATCTATGAAATGGTTGTGAGCTAATGGAGACAAATGGCACAATCCTGTTGTGACACAGGCTTGAAACTATAGAAGCTCAGTCACTGATCATAGTACAGACCTTCAGAGAATTCAGGTGTGCTATCAAGCTCCTCTTTAATAAAATATCCCTTAGACTAGCTTGGACAAAAATAGCATGGCAACTTTAAGCTAACCCGCCTGACTAAAAATGGATGGGATCGGATTGGCCGCCTGTTTTACAGCCCACCAGATTTTACGTTCCATTGAAGTCATGGGATGAGACGTTAAACCGAGGCCCCGTCTGCTCTCTCAGGTGGACATAAAAGATCCCATGCCACTATTTCGAAGAAGAGTAGGGGAGTTATCCCCGGTGTCCTGGCCAATATTTATCCCTCAATCAACATAACAAAAACAGATTATCTGGTGATTATCACATTGCTGTTTGTGGGAGCTTGCTGTGCGCAAATTGGCTGCCGCGTTTCCCACATTACAACAGTGACTACACTCCAAAAAGTACTTCATTGGCCGTAAAGCACTTTGAGACGTCTGGTGGTCGTGAAAGGCGCTATATCAATGCAAGTCTTTCTTTCTTTTGGGGCGGGGTGCAAGACAGGTGGTCAATCCAAACCCAACAGTTTCCCGTCGAGCGGGTTAGGTTAAAATGACCCTGCGTGAAACCATACAAACACTTCATTGTGCCAGTTAGACTACACATTTTCATCAACTTAAAGCACTTTGAGGAAGTAGTTTCACAGTGCTTCAGCTTTGTGCTAACTGCAGTATAATGGTTATTTGGAAGCTTGTTAAACTCCATCTTAGAACTGTTTTTAGATGCTAGTAGAGCTAATTGTCCTGCCAGCTCTTAACTAAGATTAGAATTTAACTGGCTTTTAGATGCCGGTTGATGGACCTCTGCACACCCATGTAATCATGTATGCGTAGAACTCTGCAAGAAAGCAAGGCAGAGCTGTCAGTTTTACTCAGTTCTGCTGCCTCTCTCTCCACTGCTCTAAGCTGGCTGTGCCCCAAAACGCTAACTGTGGTATAACTGCACCCTAAAAGCCGTTAGTCGTTACAGAATCTTCTAGTATTTAATTCTTTCACTGGCTTACCACACCCCTGCAGGAGCAGGACAAACTCATTTAGACTGTTCGCTTTCTTGTTAAATGATGACATTTGTTTGATAAATGTGCTGACATTTTCAAATAAGTTGCACTTTTTAAACATTTATTTGATTGAGAATGCTGCACAAGTTGGATATGTTATCGGGCCTTGAATTAACTAATATTGACAAGGAGCTAATCTTGGTTCCCAGGGTTTCTCAGCTCAGGGCACCCAGCAGGGTTAGCACTCACATAGTTTGAACAAAGTAAACGCACGTTGCAATGCTTGATTTAATGGAAGTTGTAATTCTAGACTTGTCCCACTGAAGGGGTTAATGATTCTGGATTTTTACGCAGCAATTTCAAAATCTCCTGGGATTTTCTGATCAGGAAACAAAGCTGTAATATGTGTGTGATATATTATTTTAAGTGGGCATTACTGCTCTCGGGGGAGAGCGAGGAGGTCAGTAGTTAATGTCTTAGAATAGGCCAAGCTGCAATCAATAGAAAAGGCATTGCTGTCCCCACAGGAAGATAGAAGTGAGTAATTATGGCAATATAATGTATACAAGGAACCAACTTTTCCGTTAATTCACTGTTAAGCATGTCTCAATGATACTGTAGATCTTACTGCATAAATCCAACATACCTTCAGGATTTGCACCACAAATTCAACATATCATAAAGTCCTATCTAACGTAGAATTTTGAAAAAGCAACAGAAGTAAAGCACATCATTACAGAAGTGAGATACATTGATAAAAACATTCACAACTTTTTCCCCTCGTGTTTCTCCCATTTTATTGTTGAAGTGCTGGCTTCTGCTGGTATCATGGTACCATGGACGCTGGCAGCTCACTATGACCTTGTCCTAGTGACCATTCTTCACATGTTAACCCGGACTGTGAGTGTCAGCAGGCTGTTCATTGTTAAAGGTTATCCCAGCCAAGCCAAATCCTGCTCTTAGCTTATGCCCGCAAATGTGAGCTTCCACTAAGGTCCACTGCCTGAGATTAGGCAGCTCAACAGGACCAGGGATTGCACCTGGCACCTTATTGGTCAGAATAGCTCCGCACTGCCCCATGGGTGGTGCATTGAGCTTCACAGCCATTGTGGGACCTTGAAAATTATATATCATATAAACAATGAGACACTTGTCTGTGAGTTTAAGACAGAAAAACAAAGTTGGAATTTAGATGACGAACATGAAATTACTTAAGCTACGTTTTTAGGCTTTATGACATATTCAGATTCCTAATTGGATTCTGCAGCTCTGTAAGCTAAGACAGGCATTTTTTCCCTCTTTTCCAAGCTATAATCAACACAAAAATAACGGTGTTATTAAAAAGTGCACTGCCGCCATTTGGAATCACTCAAACAGGCAGCTGGATTGAACGATGAGTTTTTGGTTAGCAAGCAGGAAATTTCTGATGACAGTGACTCCTTTAAGGTGTGTCTGCTTTGTTTAAACATCTGCAATCGCTATAGTTGTGCTGTCTGGAATAGAGTCCCTGACTGAGGGCCTCCATCACGTGATGGGAAATATTAAAAGGTCTGCTTTTCTGGAGAAACATGTGTTGGTGCTTTAGATGGCATTCCGTGACCCCCCCCACCCCCTTCCAGGATGTAATGTAGACTGGGGCCTTGATTGTGTAAAGCATCTGCTATATTTTCTTCACCCAGTCAGTAACAATCATTTTGGCTGTGACCTTAATCTGAAAAAAATTCTTTAAAGGATTGATTTGTTTTTGTTACCTGCAGTCAATAAGTGGGATAAGTTATTGGCCTAGTCATTCTACTGGTTGTAAACATTTGTAATACATAGAAACATAGATAGAAACATAGAATCTAGGAGCAGGAGTAGGCCATTCGGCCCGTCGAGCCTGCTCCGCCATTCAATACGATCATGGCTGATCATCCAAATCCAGTACCCTGTCCCTGCTTTAATCCCCACAGTACACCTATCCCACCCTACCCCCGTAACCCCACGTATTTAATTCCCCCTAACATATCCCATCCTATCCCCATAACCCCACATATTTAATCCCCCCTAACACTAAGGGTCAATTTATCATAGCCAAATCAACCTAACCCACACATTTTTGGACTGTGGGAGGAAACCGGAGCACCCGGAGGAAACCCACGCAGACACGGGGAGAATGTGCAAACTCCACACAGACAGTCACCCGAGGTCAGATTCGAACCCGGGTCTCTGGCGCTGTGAGGCACCAGTGCTAACCACTATGCCACCGTGTTGCCCTCACAGCTTTTTAAAATCTTCATCTCCCCTGTCCACACACAAATGTAAAACAAGATTAACATGTGTCGGTGATACAAAACATGCTGCACAAGCAACTTAAGCACATGAGCATTGAACTTGCGAGTGGGCTTTACCAATCAAGTCAAGTTGACTTCCTGTAGTTTTAAATGCCACAATTTCAACTTTAACATGTGTCATGATGTCCAGGGCTAGAGTGACACTTGGCACTGTCCAATGAAATTGTCAGTTAGATCTGCTAGCTACAGGCTTCAAGCGGCCTTGAAACTCGTTATTGTATTCAAATAGTGTTACTGAACTGGTTCCAGGGACAAGTTTACTGTATAAAAGACGTATTTCCCACCACTTTGCCAGACTTGTATCTTGGAGATAGCCCAGTGGGGTCACACATTCCCTATGAGATTTCAAGTGAGTTCAGCTGAGGGTGAGATTCGGGAGACTGAGGACCTTGCTGACATTTGTGAAATACTATGGCCTAGAAATTGGCCTCCTTAGCGCCTCCCGTTAGCGCCTCCGGGGCGCTAAGCACTTAGCTACCGGGTGCGGCGAGAAGATCGACTCCCGCTACATTCGGCGGGAGGTTTGCGGCGGCGGTATGGCATTGCACCCCGCTCTCCTTTGCCCGGAGATCGTGATGTCATTGCCGTGCGCATCGCCCGGTAGCGCCCCGGAACTAAACTTCGGTCCCGCCCCCTGCAGTATCGTGGGGCGAAAACACCAGCAGCTGCAGGAGGCGTTCATCGGGAGGCCGGGCGCTTCGGGGGCGATTCTTAAAGGCGAGGTGGCCGAGGTAAGTGAAAAAAATTCTGAAATGCTCTTTCTCTTTTTTTAACCTTTGTCTTCGCCAGCGATCGATCAGCCTGGCACTCTGCTGCAGTGATTCGGGCTGATTGGGCCGGATCGCGGCTGCCGTCGGGGACCAGGTAAGTTTTGCCCTTGCAGAGCCTGCAGCGATGGCCCTTCCCTTTAAGGGAGGGAAGGAGCCTTCCAACGCGGCAGCGCTGCACGGCCCATTGTGCAGCGCTGCTCACCTACCGCCCCGCCTGCTGCCTGGTGCACTCCAGGAAGGAAGTGGAGCGCTTGATTTAACGCACCACTTCCTTCCTGGAGTGCAAACCCCGAATATTTTAAAAGTTGACACACATTAGTGCCTGGCGCTAATTTTTTCAACTTTTAAAAGTTAGTGCCCCAAACGGGGCGATACCGAATTTCTCCTCCTGAATCTTCAGTCACTCTTATGTTTACCCCTAAGGTCACATTTTAGATAACAACCTCACCATCTCAAAAAAGCAAAAGAAACCCCTAGCAGCCCTGTAGTGCTGAGACCATAAAAGAAGGGTTGCATTAAGAAGTAAATCATTCTTCAATTTATGTGTTAAATATAACCACACCCCACAATTTATCTGAAGCCTTGACTTAGTGAGAATAACTGTAATGAGAGCTTTGTAAGTAATTATATGTATTCATCTTGACATTCATATTGAAAACCTCCAAGATTCTTTAACAAAGGAGTATTTCTTTCAGAAAACTTTAGAATAATTCAGACAGATTACCAAACTCCACTTTTATAGCAAGAATCTCCAGGATTGCGGGGGGGTGCGGGGTTGCGGTATTGATAGTGATTTCGCAGAAGTAGCCCTTCTATTTAGCCTAAAAGAGATCGTATCCATATTATATTTTACAATTGTTTCTTCATTGCACAAACAAGCATTGTATGGCTTGAAATGCACCATGTCCCAGCGTAGTCCCAATTCTTATACTCTCAGGGATCTCTTTCCCCAGAGCAATACGTCGATCAAATGTTTCTTATTTTTTACACTGATATATCTTGTGAAAATAATTTTATATTCATTCAGTTTCGGAACATAGGAGCAGCAGTAGGCCATTCACCCGCCTCGAGCCTGTTCCACCATTCAATTAGATCATGGCTGATCTGTATCTCAACTCCATTTACCCGCCTTTGATCCATATCCCTTGATACCCTTACCCAATAAAAATCTGACGATCTTAGTCTTGAAAATATCAGTTGACCCAAATTTGGGGGAGAGAGTTACAGATTTGCACAACCCTTTGTATGGAAAAACTTGCTAATTTGAAAGCAGTTTTCAATTAACTTCATTTATTTAGAAATCGCTTGACAGCAAGTAAGTTTGATTTTTGTTACAAAGCCCACAGAGGGAGGCTGCCTCTGAAATCTACTGTAATCTATTTCATTGCGTGTAAAAGAAGGCTAGAGGTTGTCACTTCAGCAGTAACAAGGGAAGTCTTGCTGTGTTGGATGCAGGTGCTGTAATTTAATGTAATCAATGCTTCTTTGTCAAGCTTCCAAGTCCCACAACAGCACTGAAAGACCTTTTCATGTAATAACCCTCAGTAATGCTACCTAGCAGAAGAGTGATTTTATTTTTTCTCTCTCCTCTTTTCATCTCTGTGAATATTTTCCGGTCTTCTACCCTGCTGTGTTTGTGTGGATGCAATTCAAAGCCTGTTTTGAGAATAAAGAGATAGTCAACAATTATACAACTGCGATTGTAGACACCCTCCACGCGTTCCAGAGATTAGTCTTTCAGAATCTGTCTAAACAATGGTCTGATTCACATTAATTTAAAATCCAGACATAATACAACTTGATAATTTGAAACCAAAGCTCCACCTGTTCCAAAAGCAGCTTTGTTTTAAAATTATTTTTAAACATTTTATTTTTCCAAAATGTGAAGCCAGCAGGTGCCTGTGCTATCTATTCCACACGCTGTTCAATTAGGTTTAGAATCTAATAGATCGGCTTTGGCACGCAGATGGTTTGCAGTTAGGTCACTTCTGGTCATCTAAGGTGGGCCGGAATTTGAAGTTACAAAGCTTCCTGGCTCGGCGTCTGGGAGCTCATGTGTGTCGGTGGTATTGAAATATATGTAGTTTAATTGTGCAGCAGCGCAGCGTAATCCCTGTGGGTCTTTGTCTTGAGTGACTGGCAATTGCACTAATGGTTGCACATGTGCAGTAAGAATTTGCAGCTAGGTGGGAGTGAAAAGTCTGTGACAACATTTAAATGACGGTCTTAAATAGTGCAGGGTCAGACTAGGATGAACGGTTCATTTCTGGCTGGAAGGAGGTAACAATATCACAAAGGGTTTCGGTGAACTTGGAGGCTTGTCTGAGAGCTCCGACTTGGTTAGTGCTTGACCAGTCATTTTTTTAAGGCTTAAGTCAAGATTGTTGATAGATCATCAGACTGCTGAGATCAGTGAAGAGGATCCTGGCTCTGTGATCCCTTGAGATCTTCAGCAGCACTTTTCATTTTACAGTTAATAAGTAGCTTCCTGGTGTATGTTAAGATTCCTTGGGGCCGAACGTCTGCATGGGGGAGAGGCGTATGCCGGCATAAGTGCTGGATGCATCCGCTTGGGACTTCTGCGACTGACCCCGCCAACATTCATGAGGTCTGGAGGAAGTACCTTAATCAGCATCCAAGTGGCAGTCGCCCATGCCACTAGAGGTACACTAGAGTGTCTAATGCCCCAGAGTCCACATACCACAGCCCGTTACCAGTTCTGCGGGGTTTGGTGGATCCCCTCCACCCAAAGGAACTGTGATGTGTCCCTATTGACCCATTTTGTAAGGAATTAAAGGATTTGATAGGGTAGATAGAGAGAAACTATTTCCTCTGGTGGGCAGCTCCGAACAAAGGGGCATGACCTTAAAATTAGACCTAGGCCGTTCAGGGGTGATATCAGAAAGCACTTCTTCACGCAAAGGGTGGTGTAAATCTGGAACTCTCTCCCCCAACAAGCTGTTGAGACTAGGTCAATTGAAAATTTCAAAACTGAGATTGATAGATTTTTGTTAGGTAAGGATATCAAGGGACCTGGAACAACGGCAGGAGAATGGAGTTGAGCTAATGATCAGCCATGATCGAATTGAATGGCGCAGCAGGCTTGTGAGGCTGAATGGCCTACTTCTGTTCCTATGTTACACCTCCTCAATCTCAGCCACTGAGTGGAGCTAGGCAATTCCTCAGAGGGAGCAAAGGAAGAAATATCAGACAGTAAATGAACATCCTAGCCACCTCAAGAGAAGCATTGGCATAGAGGTCTGGAAAGTTTTCTCTTCTGGGGAATGGTGCAGGTCAACTAAGTTCATTCTGTGCTGTGGAAAGGAGCAGGCCACCTCTTTGTATAGCATAATGGGAAATGACACTCTCTCTGTCTAGTTATGAAGTTTTAGCTTGTCTTTTTGAGATGTTTTGTTACCACTCATTGTATTATTTAAATAAAGTGCTTGGACAATTACAAAGTTGACAGGCTTCAAACAACACTAGAGATTAGAAAAGAATTTTCTTTCCACAAAAGTAGTAAATATGTGGAATAGACACTCATGAAAGCTGGTTAATAATAGTTGGTTAAATCCTTTTAAAAGGAGCTGGGTGTCTAGTTATGAAGGGGATTGAAAGTTATAGTGATTATAGCTATCACAAAACACCATGACTGCGGGTCTTTTCTGACCTTTGGAATGTGAGTGTCTGGGTTGATGGATGTTACACTGCTAACTCTTAAGCTTTTCACTTGATTGCTTTTAGAGTCGGGGGAAATTTCAGTTTTCCTTTGGATCGCATTATGTTTATTCACCTCCCTCTGGAGAGCACAGATTGTACACCGCCTGTTAGAAAAAGTGAGTTTTCAAAGGTTAGCAATTTTCCAAAAACAAATCGCCGTTTGAATATTGTCTTATTCGCTCGATAACATTGCATCAGTTCAGATTAACGATGGATGTTTTTCTTTCTAATTTTCCCCCTGCTGTCTTGAATGCAGTGACTCATTCTGGGTTAGGGTTTGGATTCCTGCAGCTCTCCAGGACCTCACCCAAGCTGCCATATGTGAGCCTTGACTGAGCATGGCAGGCTATGTGGGGGATATCACAGCTAAATCCAAACCAGAGCAATCAAGAGTGGGAACTCAGGATGATTTTTTCCCCTCTCTGCGACAGGACACAAAGCTTAATTGTAACCTCCCATTGTTTCCCAAGCTGAAAGCAGGTAACTCAGGACAACATAAGAATTGAACCTGGGATTTCCCTGGTCTATACGGCACACACTGAGTAATTCATTTATCCACTGAGCCATCCCAGAAGCATTTAACTTCAGAAATAAGAACTTAGCTGTGGGTGGAGAAAAGTCCATTTGACCCGTTAAGCCCTTCCAACAGAGCAGGTACAATCTGCACTGTCACGAGCTTTCCCAATTTCCTGAAGGAGGTAAATAAACACTGACAAAACTTCCAAAGAGGCACGACTCTGAAATGTCTTCCTCACACCTAAAAATAATCCAAATAAAATCTAAAACTAAACTATTCAACACTGCATTTCAGCTGGACTGGAGTCATGTTAGGGTAGAAATTATGATGCCATCCTACAAATGCTTAATGTGTTCTTTTCAACTTGCTGTCTCAGCTACATTAACAGGAGGATTACCCCATTTAATATAAGTGAGTTAACGTCTCCACTAAAATAGCACAGAGGAATGTGACATGGGCACGTTAAGTGTTTGTATGATGACATCACTGGCAGTAATTTCTACCCTGTGGTGGCTACAGAGGATTAGTTCTCCACAGAAACAGGTCCTGTAGGATCCAGTAAGCACTTCAATGCCTGGTCTGTACTATCCTAAGCTCGTTCCTATTTTCTGATCAAGGGGATGAGAGTCGTTGGAAATCATCTTACCATACAGCATAATCCAAGGAATTCTTTCAATCTGTGGCAACTAAATTGCTCTTGAATGTCATTTGTCTTCTTGTGGTAATGACAAGCAAAATTACAAGTTTGGTTTCAAAGGAATTTAGGGTACGAATGTTATCGAGTAACAGGATCTGTTTGCTTGACTGTGACTGTAAGCATTTTCTTAGATTCTACTCGGATTGAAAACATGCCCTCCCCCACCACAATGCATGTGGTTGATGATTTCACACATGCTGATCCACTTTTAAACCTTTGACACAATGAAATATGTTCTTCCCACAGTATACTGGCTGTGGTCTAATGTGAAAACTGGGGTTAATCTTTTCCAACCCAGGAGGGGGATACTTTCTTTTGTTGAAATGTTAGTTCTGTTTTAATTGCCTTCCCTCCTCATTGTGGTTTTCTGTTGTCTGGGATTATTACCATCTTCTCCAGTCCCACTAGTTACTCTAACTTGGGTGGATCTTCCAGGGAAATAGGCATTTATTTTGCCCCTGTGACAGAGCCCCTTGGCCTGGCCAAAACAACACACCTAATGAATTTGAACCCAAAACAAACGCACAGGGGTCATGTTGGCCACCAATGAAATAGTTTAACCTGGAGGGCTCCTCCTTATTTCTGTGAGTCTTGTAACATGCTGACTATCTCTGAATTTCCATGGTTTAACTGTCTGTTTAAGTGTCAGCTGTGGCTCAGTGGGTAGCACACGCACCTCTGAGTCAGAAGGTTGTGGGTTGAAGTCCCACTCCAGGTACTTGAGCACATAAAGCTGGGCTGACACTCCAGTGCAGTGCTGAGGGAGCGCTGCACTGTCGGAGGTGCCGTCTTTCGGATGAGACGTTAAACCGAGGCCCTGTCTGCTTTCTAAGGTGGACATAAAAGATCCCATGGCACTATTTCGAAGAAGAGCAGGGGAGTTATCCCCGGTATCCTGTCCAATATTTCTCCCTCAATCAACATAACAAAAACAGATTATCTGGTCATTATCACATTGCACAATATATGCACAAATATTTTACAGTTGTTTAAAAAAAAAACCTGAAATCTAGGTCACAATGACAATGGAGAATGGGTGAAACAAGGTTGTGATGTGCGGAGTGCAGTCTTTGGCCAAATGGCCTGCATCTGTTCCTCACATTTCCTACATCACTAAATGTGCATCTAGGAATTGATGGAAATGCTGAGAAGGGGGCAGGGTGTAGTTGAAATCAGTCAAAAAAAGAGGTACAGCGGCCTTTTCCTATTCCTGGAAAGAGGCTTCAGACTAGAATTCGGTTTCTATAACTGGCAAAATCAGCTAACTTAAAACTGCCACAAAAATAAAGGGTTTACAGGATGGTTAGGCTGACGCATGCATTAATCAGAAATCTGCCACCGTGGTGGTCAGTGGGGCTCGGTGCTGGGACCACTACTGCTTCTAATTTACATAAATAACATGGAATCAGAATCTCAATGCAAAATGCTCAAATTTGCAGATGATACCAAAAGAGGGACAGTGGAAACATCTCAGAAACTACAGAGTGAGTTGGACTAACGATGCAAGTGGGCAGAACAATGCCACCTGTGCTGCACGTTGCATGGAAAAATACTCCATGACTGGTGCTGGAATAGCTAAGAATAAGGCTGAAAGAGACCTAGGAGTCTTAGTAGACTAATCGCTAAATATGTCCAACCAATGCAGAGCAGTAGCAAACAACAAAGCTAATAGTATGTTAAAGAGAGAGCCGAAACAGTAGAATATTAATTAGAGGAGGTAATGATCACATTTTATAGTGTAGTGTCAGACCGCACCTTGAATACTGCATCCAGTTCTGGTCAGACCGGACCTTGAATACTGCACCCAGTTCTGGTCAGACCAGACCTTGAATACTGCACCCAGTTCTGGTCAGACCACTCCTTGAATACTGCATCCAGTTCTGGTCAGACTGCACCTTGAATACAGCATCCAGTTCTGGTCAGACCGGACCTTGAATACTGCATCCAGTTCTGGTCAGACCGGACCTTGAATACTGTGTCCAGTTCTGGTCAACAAGAAATAAGAGAGACATTCAAGCCCGGAAAGCAGTGCCGAGAAGAACCACAAGCCTGATCCCTATTGTTAAAGGTTTGAGTTATAAGCAAAGACTAGATAGACTGAGGTTTTTCAGGTTGAAAAGGAGGCATCTGCGGGGTGATCATATCGTGGTAAATAAGCTTGTTAAAGCTGTAGAAAAAGCTAACCCTGAATATTACTTTAAATTAAACGGTGGTAGTAGAAGTAGGGACACAGATTCAAACTAGCAAAAGGCAATTTTAGGACTGATATCAGGAAATTCTTCTTCACAGAAAAACTGATCAATATGTGGAATAAACTTCCAGATATACTAATGCAGGCAAAAGCCCTGGAATCATTTAAGAAACGATTCAGTGCTACTGGGGAGGGATTTTAGGATCTCTCTGGATGGATGCATTAGATGGTTGAATGGCCTTTCTCATCTGTAATTATTTTGTGGTTTGGAATGCATAATAAATTGATAATAAACAACTAAATGAGTGAAAGTTTTTCTCAGTACACAAGGACTGTCTGCAGAAACTAATTAATTTGAAATCTATTCTGATTTAAGGCTGCTTTTAAAATCAGTAATTAGCAACTGCTGTCTGCTACGGCAGGTGTGAGCTGTTTAGACAACACTACAACGTGTAGTTACGGGTGTAATAGCCAAATAAAGCCACAGATTTACATTGGTTATTTTGGAGGATGCTCACCTATAGCCTGGAGCTCTCTGGTCATTCGTATGTGGCTTATATTAAAGAGGTGACTATTGCACAAGTGAATACTTGACCAAAAGTATTTTAAGCTGTGACTTCCAGAAAAATGCAATAATTAATGTGTTCTGGAGAAGAAGGCAGTGCCTTAATTTGCTCTGCCAAACTCTCGGGTTGGAAGCCATGTCAGAAACCATCAAGGTTTAACTTTTTTTCTGTCTCAACAATAAAGCGGAGCCTATTTTAACACTGTCAAACCTCCGAGCAGGCTATAATTCAGATATTGAATAATCCTTTATCAGCACACTGAAAGCCTTTCAGAAATGAATGAGATAATGTAATCTTTTAAATGAGCACACTAATCTAATCTCAATGGAGACGGTGCATTTACATGACTGATAGCACTGCTGCCCTTGTTAGTACTTAAATGCTTTATGATTATGTGAGCTTCACAAAGGCCTTCAGTCCCAGAGGACTTGTCAGTGTTGTTCATCAAATTATTAAGGTTATTTCATCTCTTATTCCTTCCTAATGGTATGAGGAAGTGCTTTGACACATTAAACACCAGATGGGGAGTCTTCAAATAATTTGTGCTTTCATCCCTTTTTTTTCGAAGACACATCTTTTGGAAAAACATCTCTCTCTCTTTCTCTCGCGTTTTCGCTCATACCTTCAGTACGATACCCGCTGAGGTAATTATAGGGTTGCTGCCACTTTTATGAGATTTAGACGTATTTTTCTCGCATTCTGTTTTGGGGACCTGCTTTCATCTTGCAGCGTCTGTCACTATCGACAAACGCGGTTGACTGAGCAACCGCCAGACTAGGGGATTCTGTTAATTAAAAGGTGACACAATCAAATTGCAAGCTGCTGAATATCACACCTAGGCTGCCGTTTGTTGGGACCCCATCCCAGTGGTGTGCACAAACTGAAGGGAACTGTGGGGGATGGGCACAGACAACCGGTGCTAGGATGAGGTGTTCTTTGTCATGTTGGTCATAGTAGACTTCCCTGCTGGCCTGCAACTGCTCAGCCAAAAACCCACAATGCCTAGTTGGCCTTTCATTTGAATTAATTGTTAAATTGCCTTGGAAGAATGTTCTAATTGTTTCCATCTTCAGCTGCCTTTTGTTGTTCATTTTTACAAATTATATTTACCTTGCAGCTAAATACCCGTTTGTTGAACTATGTTTGAATGCAATGGAAGGCTTGCCCTAGGGGCAGTGGATTTGGTAACAAAGGCTCTGTGGAATCCTGTTGAGTATGGATAGTGAGAGATTTATAGGACTGTTTGTACCCCACAGTGCGTTTAAACTCGTTTTCAGCCTCTTCCTGTGACTATTTGTCCTGATCAATTCTCCTAACAAACAGAAAAATACAGAAAGCCAACAATAACACTTGAAGGGATATTCTCCCTTTTATCTACCCATGTGTCTTGATGGTTGAAGAAAATCGAATGAACCGAAATTTCCATTTAACACACACATGGAAAGAAAAAATCACAATGGGCCTGAACTTGTGGTCGGAGGCTTCCCGCGGGCGGATGCCTCCGACTGGCAAAAAAATCTACGAACCTACCTGGTGGTCCTGGATCCGTGGAGACTCATGCTCTTGGGCCTCTATGCGTAGACCTGCGTAGAGGGTCACGTATCCCAGGGGTGCAGGCGATTCGCAAGTGCCCCTGGGATCACGTGGGCCGGCCCAACCAATGAAAGAAGGGGATCCCCATTCATACTTATGGGGATTCCGAATGTATGGAATCCCCATAAGCATGAATGGGGATCACATAAAAAACACATTAACATAAATAAATGTTAATAAATTACATATTTAAAATTAATTAAAATACAATATAATTAAACATATAAAACAAAAATTAAATTTTTTGAAAAATAAATTTAAATGTTTTAAAGGGGCTAAAAATAACCTTACCTTATTTTACAGGTGTTTAATGTTTAAACTCATACGCTGGTAAAAGCAGCCCTTATGCCTGCTTTTACCAGGTGTAAGAATTTCACGGGCATTCGCTGGACAGAAGTTGGGCAAATAGCCCAACTCTCCGCCCGCGGATGACTTTTTCCTGGGGATGTGGATGATCTGTCAAGAAGAGACAGATCGCAAGTTCCGGGTTTTCACGCACAAAAACCAGAACTTGCGCGACCCTTATGGGTGCATCCGCACCTTGTACGCACCCGTAGAGACCGCAAAATACGGGCCATTGTGTCTAGAGAGAAAACTAATAGAGGTTAAAAGAAAATAATAATTTCACATTTCCATTATTACGTGTTTTCACACTACTGGCTCTCTTTGTTCCTGTTTTGAGACAATGACCTCCATGTGTTTCTCTCTGCCTTCAGTGTCAGGAACTGATCTCCATTAGTGTTCTAGACTCCATGGTGTAATAAGAGACCCAAAGTACAAATGGATGGGACCAGCTCTTCGTGTTTACTCCATTAGAACAGGAGGCCTTAACCCAACAGCAGATTCACAGATTCGTAGACCCGCATCTTCTCCGATCTATAATGACTTCAATTTCAAATACTGCGCTGTGCAATGACAGAGGGAGAACCATCTGCCAACAATTGCACTCCACTAGTGTAAAAATGCTATTCTCATCTTTCACTCTTTTTGCTAAAGTTCACCTTTTCTTCTCCTCCTCCTTCTGTTCATCTCACCATACCACGCACTGACCCTACCTTTAAGGGGCTGCGCAGCCCATTCAAATACCGCTCATTGAAAAGCCAGGCAAGCCAGCTGCGTGGGAGGGCCATGCAGCTTAAAGGGAACATTGCACGAGAGAGGGTACAGAGGAGATTTACAAGGATGTTGCCGGGAGTAGAGAATCTTAGCTATGAGGAAAGACTGGATAGGCTGGGATTGTTTTCCTTGGAACAGAGGAGGCTGAGGGGAGACCTTATTGAGGTGTATAAAATTATGAGGGGCCTAGATAAAGTGGATAGAAAGGACCTATTTCCCTTAGCAGAGGGGTCAAAAACCAGGGGGCACAGATTTAAAGTAATTGGTGGAAGGTTTAGAGGGGATTTGAGGGGAATTTTCTTCACCCAGAGGGTTGTGGGGGTCTGGAACTCACTGCCTGAAAGGGTGGTAGAGGCAGAAACCCTAACCACATTTAAAATGTGCACTTGGGATGCTGTAACCTGCAGGGCTACGGACCAAGAGCTGGGAAGTGGGATTAGGCTGGATAGCTCTTTGTTGGCCGGCGCGGACACGATGGGCCGAAATGGCCTCCTTCCGTGCTGTAACCTTCTATGATTCTATGATTCAATCAGGTTTATGAATGTAGGAACAGGAATTTAGCCGCTCGAGCCTCTTCCTCTATTCAATGAGATCATGGCTGATCTGTATCTTAACTCCATCCACCTGCTTGGCTCCATAGCCTTTTATACCCTTGTCTAGCATAAATCTATCGATCTCCAATTTAAAATTATTAATTGAGCTAGTATCTACTGCTTTTTCTGGGAGAGAGTTCCACACTTCTACCACCGTTTGTGTGAAGAAGTGTCTCCTAACTAGTCTCCTGAATGGCCTGGCTCTGATTTTAAGGTTATGTCCCCTTGTCGTAGACTCCCCCACTATTGGAAAAAGTTTCTCTCTATCTACTCTATCAATTCCTTTCAGAATCCTAAAAACCTCAATCAAATTACCCCTTAAGATGTTTAGATGTTGTTTCTCCATTTCCTGGTGCAGCCCATTCAAACTCCAGGGCACTGTGCTACCAAAGCCACCTCATTTATAGCGTTGTGTGGAATACAACATGCAAGCATATCTGAACAAATTAAATAAACATTTCCGCATATCTGAACTAATTAAATAAAAGTTTCTCTAGCAGCAGTCAATTGCAGGGATTGTGGAAGAGGGCAAAAGAACATATTATAGAAGGAAACACAAAACTAAAATACTGCGGATGCTGGAAATCTGAAATAAAAACAGAAAATGCTGGAAATACTCAGCAGGTCAGGCAGCATCTGTGGAGAGAGAAACAGAGTTAACGGCCGGAATTTTGCCGGCCCTCAGAGTGCGGGATTGGAGGCGGGACCGCTGTCAAAATCGCAAAGATTGACAGCGGGCAGGAAACCCGCTGTCAACCCGCCTCCAATCAATCTTTCCAAGTGTCAGGTCCCCGATTTGCGCATGGACCCGACACCTAGTGGCGGGAAGAGGCTTATAGCCACTGACCTGGCTGTTAACAGGTACTTGATACTTGTTAACGAGCTCTTTTTCAATTTTGCCGCTTCTGCCTCGGGTTCCATGACGTTGGTGAGGGGCGGCGTGGTTGGAGGGAGGGGAGAACATAGGAACAGGAGTAGGCCATTCAGCCTCCAGAGCCTGTTTCCGCCATTTAATTAGATCATGGCTGGAAACCATTACCACAGTGGCACTGCATTGTCTGTGGCAGTTACGGAGACCACAGCCCCTGACCTTCTATGCTGCTGATCAGTAAACTAGTTCAAAACAACGGCCTTAGATGGGATTTAATTCAATCATTTTCCTGCCCAATTTTCTCCCCTTATTGCTCATCTCCTGAAGGTGGTGACTCACGGTGGTCGTTCCCCCACCTCACAAATATTGATAATGGTTTATGTCTGAGTCTGGACAATCAGCTCCCTGATGAGTTGGGCGTAGCTGAGCCCTACAGACCAAGAAGTTCCATGTTCTGATCGAAGCTCAGTTAGCAGTTCTCAGCCAGGATGGTAGTAGGACGACAACAATTGGTTCTCAATGCCTTTGGGTTAGGGAAGAGAAAAACTAGCCAGTGTTCCCACTCCAAAATGCTACCCAACGATTCCTGCTGGAAAGTCTGTGTGCGTGTGTATGTACACGTTGAGTGAGCACAGAATTAGGTTCAGCTCTAATGCCCCCCCTAATGTTACAATAACTATTAACACTCACTGTTTAGAATAACCACTTGGTGTGAGATATTGGAGGATTTGCACTGAACGTGGAATTTTACCCCAGCATAACTCACTGCTTTCAAAAGGGATGGGGAGGAAATTAGGGATGGAGGGTTGGGGAAAACTGGAAAAATGACTAGACAGAACAAATGGAAAAACTGCAGGTTTTAAAATGTTTGTTCCAGTCTCTTTTTCCAAATCTGACTTTTTCTACCGTGGATGTATAAGTTCATTTTACTACGTTAAAGGCACTGTAAATTCAGGTGGCTGTTGTTGTTATTACTCTGTAATTGTAAGCTGTAGGACTTGATTCTTAGAATCCTGGAATTGCAGAATATATCATCAGTCAGAATTTGTGACAGCTGAGTAAATAGTGGTTAGTACCAGCGTTCTGGAGCGCCTTCTAATGACGTCAAATACACATTTCGGCACAAGTGCGGAACATATTTTCAGGTCCCTGCTTATGCCCCTTGGTTAACCATCCAAAAACATCTATACAACAAGAAAATACTGCAGATGCTGGAAATCTGAAATAAAAACAGAAAATTCTGGCGAAACTCAGCAGGTCAGGCAGCATCTGTGAAGAGAGAAACAGAGTTAACGTTTCAGGTCGATGACCTTTCGTCAGAACTGGAAAAAAGCAGGAAATGGAACAGATTTTAAAGCAAGTTTAGGGACTGGGAAATGGGGGAGGGGGTGAAAGAACAAAAGGGAAGGTCTGTGATAGGATAGAAAGCAGGAGAATTAAAGAGACATTGAGAGATATTCAAGGCAAAAGGAGATGGTAATGGGACAGGTTAAGAAACAAAGGATGGCTCCAGATGAAGTGTGAATTGCGCTGGCAGAATGAAGGACAGCTGCCATGTGGGGGGGAAGAAGAAAAGGCCAAACAAAAAAGTGTGGATAAAAAATATATATATGATAGGGGCCGAGGTTATGATCTGAAATTGTTGAACTCTATGTTGAGTCCAGAGGGCTGTAAAGTGCCTAATCGAAAGATGAGGAAACATCTATAGCTGCTTAATTCACCTCTCCACGCCCACTCAGACCTCACCGTCCTCGGCCTCTTGCATTGTTCCACGGAAGCTCAGCGTAAGCTCGAGGAACAGCACCTCATCTTCCGATTAGGCACTTTACAGCCTTCTGGACTCAATATCGAGTTCAACAATTTCAGATCATAACCTCGGCCCCTACCAATATATATAATATATATATATACATTTTATCCACCCTTTTGGTTTTTGCCTTTTCCCTTTTTTTCTCTCCCCCCACAGCAGCTGTCTCTCATTCTGCCAGCATTTCACACTTCACACTTCTGAGCCACCTTTTGTTTCTTAACCTGTCCTATTACCATCTCGTCTTGCCTTGAGCATCTCTTAATGTCTCTACTTACCATAGACCACCCCTTTTGTTCTTTTATTCCTCCCCCCAGCCTCCCCCTTGCTTTTTTATCTGTTTCATTTCCTGCTTTTTTTCTCCGTTCTGACGAAGGGTTTCGACCTGAAACGTTAACTCTGTTTCTCTCTCCACGGATGTTGCCTGGCCTGCTGAGTTTTTCCAGCGTTTTCTGTTGTTGTTTCAATTTTCCAGCATCCGCAGTATTTTGCTATCGCATCTATAGCTGCTTGATGTGGAGCAAAAGCTCTAGGGAGGACAAACAGCGGAAGATTGGCGCCTTAAATGGCAACTCTAGTCAGAACAAGGAGAATTTGGCTATGTTTGTGCTGAGATTGACCTATTTTAAATGTTGAACGCAATAGCAACAGAGACTCTGGTAACTAAAGCCAGCAGGAGTTACAGATTGAACTGGCTCCCGTGACACAGCAGACAGAGGTCCCTGAAGCTGCTGATCTGAGGTCAATCCATAATGCTTTGTTTAACTATGTGCTCACAAATAGACCAGGCTTAATTTGTAATCAGTGCCAGAGGATTTGGAGGGAGAATTAGCACCTTCTACTACACCGCAAAAACTGGTAATGACAACACCTCTTTGTTTAAATGCTTTTTATGTGGGATGTACAGTTTAGAAATGCTTTAAAAAAGATTTGGCCTTTGCATTATAGCATGTGATGCCCCAGGCAGACATTGGGCACGTAGTGTGATACAGGTTACAGTATGAAAGGGACTGAGCTATCTAGACTTTCTTCAAACACTGCTCTGCCAGGAACTTATAAATAGATAAATTGGATCAAACGGTTTCACAACTTGATTACAGACTAAAAGCAAAGCATCAGCTTTAAGAATTCAGCCCTTTGTGTTTCCATGTCTTCTAACACTATTATTAAAAGGGGCCAAGGCACCACACTATGGGGTGACAGACTAACACGTTAAGTTTCCAATCTCAGACACAGACATGAATCGACTCATTAGTCTCGCTTCCATTCTATGTAAAGTAGTGAAATTGATTATCAGGAGTAAACTTGATCATCTGTACAATAACAGTCCAGTAAACTGCAGTCAACATGCTCCAGTGCTTAACATGAAGTAATGCTCACAGCTGATGCTCTAGCACAACTGGGCACCCATTATTTATGGGGGTGAACATCATTGATTACCCTGCATGCATATTCCATGCCTCATTTTAATACTGTAGGGAAGGTCTCACCAGTTTCGGGGAGACACTTTCTACCCCTGTTTCCACCCCCCTGGAAATGCCCAAGATGGTCGAAGATGCGCTGTTGTGGATTGCCATCCACTTTTTGGATCGGGTCTCCCAATTTGCACTTGACTACTCTGAAAAGCTAAGCTTCTGTGCTTAATGTACTGACTGGGCTGTCATATCACTGACTGGGTCAGTGAATACACTGAACACTGTTTCTTTTCATCGAACACATGTTGTAGTATATTTGTATTCAGTTTATTATTACAGGGAAACCATAGATACTGAAATCGTAGAATCATACAGCACAGAAGGAAACCATTTGACCCATCGTGTCTGTGCCGACTCTTTGAAAGAGCTATCCAATTAGTCCCACTGCCTCACTCTTTCCCCATAGCCCTGCAAATTTAAGTATATATCCAATTCCCTTTTGAAAGTTACCATTGAATCTGCTTCCACCACTCTTTCAGGCAGGGCATTTCAGATCATTGTTTTTTGGGATTGTTTGCCTTCAGCTGCCTAGGCCCTAAGCTCTGGATTCCCTCCCTAAACCTTTCCGCCTCTCTACCTCTCTTTCCTCCTTTAAGACGCTCCTTAAAACCTACCTCTTTGACCAAGCTTTTGGTCATCTGTCCTAATATCTCCTTATGTGGCTCAGTGTCAAATTTTGTTAACTCTCCTGTGAAGCGCCTTGGGATATTTTACTACATTAAAGCTATATAAATGCAAGTTGTTTTTAATTATCAGCACTAGCTAAAGTTCAAGAAAGATGTGCATGATCATTTCTGCTTTAAAGGGAGAATTGATTTGTGTTATCGTTTAGCAACGTCTCACAAAAAACCTCACAGCACGAGCTAAGGGACCCTGTGGGGGAAAAAAAGCCTCTCAATAATAGGGTAGGTTTGTATTTGGTAAAATGGTCACTCTACTCCCTGCTATGGGATCTACTTCAGTTGCCGGTAGCCAGTTAATACGGCCTTAGAAAGTTGCTAAAAGAAATTCTATTGACTACTGTTGGGTTTTCATTTTCAGTTGGTTCTTTAGCTGTCAGGCCTTCCAAGACTCTGCGAATGTTTCTGTTTAACCAGGTGCTAGGAGGGACCTTCACGTTGGGTGGCTCATTTGCCTGAATTTCTCTCTGTTTCCTGTGAGGAAAATGCTTGGTCTCAATGCATTCCTCTAACGCACCGCATGAGACTGGGAGCTCATCATGTCGGCAGCCTTCGGCTTGACCCCACATCCTGCCACTGCATGCTGTGGTGGGTCGATACACTAACCTATTGTGTCACCAAGCACTCCTGACATTCCACAATGTAATGGGTGATACACCGGTCACCTGGTCCACCTACCTTTTCCTTTTCTTTTTGTTTCTTTTCACCCAGTCTTCCCCCATTTCTGCTGCAGGTGCTGACTCGTTGGCATATGTTTCTGTGGGCGCTGGTCACCCTCCACTATCGTATTCAAGTGGTCCTTTTCCATGTGTAAGCATAGATCAGTGAGTATTTTGGCCTGTTCAATCATAGGGGGCATCATAGAAAAAAACATTCTTGTCCTTACCCAATATCGCAGAGAACTATTAGGACCCAGCCATTCCATTATTCTATGCAATAGTTGGGTCTTTGCTCCACTGAAGCTACTTAGAAAAAGTCTGTTGTAGCATTCCCCTGATGGACAGCAACTTTATCCAGTTGATTAACTGAGCCATGCAAATCAGACAGGAATAAAGTTTGATCCCTGGCTTGCATTAGTTGCCCGCTGCCTAGACAGTGGTAAGGTGCTACAAGTGGTGTCCGTGTCTATCGGTTGGGGAGAGAAAATCTGGCTGGGGTTCCTGCTACTGATCACGGCAGAGGCAATGCCCACTGGACGGCCGGAGCGGCCCCTGTAGTCAGACGGTAGGCCTATTGAAAATGCAAATCATGGTCCTTTGAAGTCAATAGGATCCTGATTGCCATTTGTGGACTTTTATAGCCTGAACTGCGCACCGTGCGAGTTCTGACCAGCATCAGGTGGCGGTGTGGCCAAAGAGTACCCGAAAGGGTGGTGCCGTGAGAAGCTGGAGTGCGCTTCCCAGCCCCACAAACCCAGCATGGGCCACTGCGGCTCCATTCCACCCCCCCGCCCCCCCCGGGAGACTGACCCCCTCTGGCTGCTCGATACGCTCAGTTTGGGGCCGCAGCCCGCCGGCCTAATGCAAACGACGGCCTGTCCTCAAAATTGACCGTGCCTCCGAGCAGCACCATGGGCAACTGGCTGGCGTGTTCCACTGTTCACCTGCCCGGATATCGCTCTGGAGGAAAAAAAAATCACCCGTAGCTTTCATCTCTCCCACATGAATAGTAGCCACTCGTGCAGGTAGAGGAGATAGCCCAGTACCCCAGCACCTTCAGGAGAGAAGTGAAGGTGGGGAGAAAATTAAAATTCACAAGAATAAAGAAAACAAAAGTCGATACAATCTTTAGTAACAACACAAAAGGGTTGAAATTGCGCTGTGCAATGTTAGTAAGACACACGTTGCGTTGTACGAAATTCCTTTGTTCGGTTCGTCAATGAAGGCGCAAACTCCTTCATTTTGATTCCGCGGCGCAATTTCAACCTCCAGTGCAAACCTGGAAATGCTTAAACAACCACTGACGTCTGCAGTACTTGTAGAAGGGGCAAGACATGCTAGCCAGGGGACAAAGTGGACCTTTGCAGAGGAAGTATTTGCAGAGCAGCCATGGTGAAAACAAGCCTTTTCTCCGAAGTCCCCAGTCAGTGTCTGAATTTCTGATTCTTGTCGCAGGCTGACATTCATCCCAGACAGCTCACAGTCTGCGATCGTCCCCCTGGTGCCCTGAAAATTTGTCATCAAAGAGCAACCTCAGGGCTCCACTGTACAATAACATTGCTCAGCAATAAAGGGAACACCTGAGTCTTTAACCACACTCTCTGATGGGTAATTAGGAGCAGCATTTCTAAAGAGTTGAAGGTTTCAGGGAAGACAGGGTTATAGTGCTGTAGTTCAAACATAGTAATTTCCCTCCATGCAGTCATAACACTGACACTACATTGAATATCGACATTTCACGGCATCATTTTTCAAATAAGAGGTGTCTAATATTTTGTCTTTCTGAGCCACATAGAAGCATATAGAGGGCAAAATTGGACCTCACTTCACCTGTTATCCGGGTGCGAACGGGTCCACAACATACCAATTTCTAGCATGGATCACACAAACAGTCCCCACCCCATATAGTGGACGCCCTCGTGCTAATGTGATTTACCCGCTATACGTGGCGGACGGTAATGCCATGTGAATAAAGCTGCCCAAAGTCTCCACTTTTGGACTGCCTCCGGTAGTTGTTAACAGTGCGAGCAGCTGATTGAAGCTTCCAATTTGTTCCTTTCATTGTTACCTGTGCCCAGTTGTTAACAATTTGCCAGCTAGTGAAAACAATCTTTTGCTGTTCGTCCCCTGAAACCCTTTACAACTTTGAAAATCTCAATTAGATCCTCCTTAATCTTTCCTGTTCCAATGGAAAGAAATGCATTTTTTGAACCTTTCTTCATTTTTTGAACCTTTCTTAACGTCTCATCCGAAAGGCGAGATGTTAAGAAAGGTTCAAAAAATGCATTTTTTAAACCGAGGCCCCGTCTGCTCTCTCAGGTGGATGTAAAAGATCCCATGGCACTATTTTGAAGAAGAGCAGGGGAGTTCTCCCCTGTGTCCTGCGCAATATTTATCCCTTAATCAACATCATTAAAAAAGAGATTATCTGGTCATTATCACATTGCTGTTTGTGGGAGCTTGCTGTGCGCAAATTGGCTGTCGCGTTTCCTACATTACAACAGTGACTACACTTCAAAAGTACTTCATTGGCTGTAAAGTGTTTGGAATGTCTTGAGGTCGTGAAAGGCGCTACATAAATGCAAGTCTTTTCTTTCTTTTATAACTATAAAATTTAAAATTCCATTTTTTTTTATAAGTCCAGTACATCAACATTTTAAAACGCAACATGAAGAGTTGTTACTGTTTCAGTAAAGAGTGCCATGCTGGCACATAAAATTTTGTGACACGCAACATTAAAAGCCCATTTGTTCCATCAGTGCACATTGTGGAGCTGGCAGAGTGATGATGGACACAGGCATAATCGGCTCTCTGCAGCTCTTGCTAATGACAGTATCGCCCTTTTATAATCACATTTGGATTCCATGTTGTATAAATGTGGGAAGGAAAAATTGCCACTGGGACGGTGAAGCCAAATTGTAAAACACATTTGCATCTTCAACACACATGATCTAATGACCTCCCTCCCCTCCCCTCCTCCATATAAATCAAAGAAAAGAAATAACATGGTGAGCAATGAAGAAATCAGATCCACCATAGTTATTCTGAAATCCTCTCTGGGAATCATAAACTCACAGTGAATGAGAATGTAACGATGCTTATGTAGATGAAGGCAGATTATTGTTTGTGTACACACCGGATTGATTAAAGACTGCAGATTGAAGTGCCTTCTTTTTACATTGCTAGTTTGCTATGGGATTAATTAGTCATGGTGCTTGGGCTGCAAGTTGCAGTCAATAACCTGAAGAAATTTATTGCCTAATACAAAATGATGAGTTACAGATTGAGAGGTATATCTTTACTGATATAAGAGCCAAACTCATCTTGTTTCAGCTTCATAGCTCAGAATTTTTCAATATATATGTAAAAGAAATTAAATATTTCAAAGCCAAAGATGAGAATTAGAACTGAATGGCAGTGTGGTTTTAATTCTGCCATTTGTTCTGATATAGGACATATGCTATTCTAACTATCAGTATCATGCCTCTCAGTCTTGATATTCAAATGACTGGTTGTTTTCAATCTAAAGCACAATTCCTATCTTATTTCACTTAATGACTAACAACACTTACCATCTTTTGGAGGGTATATTACGCTCTTTTTCCCACTTCCATTCTCATCTCCCTGAAGCCATGCAAATCTAGCAATCAGAAGGGTGGATAGGTGGCACCTAGTTCTCTGCAGTCTGCTGAGCAATATTGGCAGAGGGGTGCACCACAGAAGCCCAAGGATACCCTCCCTCCATTTTTCTCCTGCAGGGCAGTGCTTGGCATCTGCTCAACACATTCTGCCGAATTCAGCAGTGGGGACAGCACCTGTATCCCCCCGCTGCGTGGTTCCATGTATCGGTCTTTCAATGTTCTGCATCATCAAACTGATCTTGGTGCATGGAAGTTAATGACTACTTTATCAACTAGATTAGTAAACTGATCAAAAATGTCAACAATGTCCCTTTTATTATCAAATAGCATTAGACCCATCCTGTGCCATCCTATTAAATCACCTTAATAAACATCTGCATCTAGTCAAAATCTAGCCAAACAAGACCACCAAATGTGGTGCCGAGCCAATACAGACCAGGAAGGTCCCAGGTTCAATCCCTGGCCTGGGCTGAGTAAGCTGGTCTCAACCTGGGTACTGGTAGAGCAGTATAATTGGCCTCAGTGCCCCTGGGGCGATGGCTATCCTGTGACCTTCTTCTAGAAACAGTCCACATATATCAGCAGCAAGTTCAGCCTGGGTTTTAACACAGTTTTGTTTCAAAAAATAAAGAACAATCGCTTGGCCTACCTACCAGTGGGTGGTTGCAGCCTGTGGAACCAAACTGCAGCATGTGTCGGCACCTTCAAGAAAGGAGGGGAGAAACAGTACAAAACAGCAACAACAACAAAAAAACTAGTTATCAAATTTATCCGTGCAGTGGCTTGGGGAGTCAACGGCATAAATTCATCCCATTTACTCATTGCACAATCATAATGGGAAGAGCAGTGGCTGAGGGAGATAGAAATAATGGTAGGTCTGTTTTTGCAAATTTAAGTGAACTGTTGCAACTTTTTTGTTGGCTCTGGTAGCAAAAAGAGTGTTTAATAAAGTTATTCAGCTGTTCAAACTTTTGACCGTTGGCCCAGTAGATTTTTCAGTGGATTCAAGGTGGTTCACTGCAGCATGAAAAATGCCAAGAACTAATAATAGAGATCTTAAATTGTAAGAGTAGAGTTGCCATATTTGGGAATCTTCCAGAGGTCAGTTCCTGGAATTGTCTGCCTACTATGCACCACATGTTAGGTGCTGAAGCGAGCTTGCCGTATAATGTATTTTCTATTTGCTGTTTGTGCACTTTCCCGATGGAATTTTGAATGGCTTTAAATTAAAAAAAGAGATAAAAACGATAAAGATACATTGTCAGCAATTTAGAGACATCATCATTAAACCACTGAGTTGCTGCTTTCATCTCTGTAAAAACATGGTAGAGTGCCTACATGTTACCATGATGACATTACCCCACTAAGAGGCAAATTACTTTGTGAAACTAAATCTGAACATCCAGTGGAGACGAAAATGGTCTAGGCCACTGACCTTTTAAGGATAGATTATTTCCATGCAAGTGTGTCTAGGATGAGTTGTTTAGATCGCTCCAGGAACAAAAGTCCCCATGTGTGGTACTGTGACCGTGGTGCATTATGCCTCCTCATCCTCCTCAACATCTCTGTAGCCTTCAACACAGTCAACCCACTATCCTTCTCCAGTGCAGCTCCTCCATTGTCCAGCTCCATGCAACTGCCCTTTCTTGGTTTGAATCTTATTGAATCGTAGCCAGAGCATTTATAGAAATTACTTTTATTCCCTCCCCCATAATGTCACCTCCAGGGTCTCCCAAGGTCCTTGATATCCAGCTGCATGTTGCCACTTGGAAAAATCATCCACACATATGGGGTCAGCTTCTATATGCATGCTGATAGATAACGCCCAGCTCTACCACTCCGCTGACTCTCTGCTGTCAGAATACTTAACTAGCATTTACTTCTGGCTGAGTCTTAACTTCTTCCAGCTGAACATTAGGAAGATTGAAGCCATTGTCTTCGGCCCATGCCACATATCCTCACCACTAACTCCTTTCCTCTCCTGGTCACTGTCTCAGGCTGACCCAGACTGTTTGCAACCTCAATGTCCTGTTCAACCCGAAACAGAACTTTTAACCCCATATTATCTCCATCACAACGACTATCTAATTCCATGTCAGTAACACTGCCCTGTTTCCACCCCTATCTGAATGCATTTGCTGCTGCAACCTGCCGTAAAATCTATTTATTCGACCAAGTTTTTTGTCGCCTCTCCTAACCTCTTCTGCTTTTTTTCTTAGCTCTATTTTTTTTTCCATACACTTCTGTGAAGTGCCATGGAATGTTTTTCTATGTTAAAGGCTCTACGTAAATGCAAACTGTTGTTTTCAAAGTTTTATGACACAAGAGGCAGCGAAATTCATAAGGTTAGCGCCTGGCGGGGGCGCTAAGGGGTTAGCGCCCGGCCGTGGCGAACCCAACGCCGCATGTGACTTTCATTGGCGAATTAGCACTGGCGCGAACTGTTAGCGCCTAGGCCTCTAGCGCCTCTCACATGGTGACGTCAATGCATGTGCAACACCCGCGTTAACGACCCCGGTGCAAAATTGACTTTCGCCCCCTGCTTTAGCGCCTCGCGCTGACAACGCCAGTAAGAGGAGGCGTTGTGCACTCAGAAGTGCGCTGCAGGAGCGGTAATTAAAGGGGATGCTTCCGTGTCGCTTGAACATCGCGAAAAAGGCGCTTTCAGTGATCGCAGTGTTTAGTACTTGCACCAGTCTGCTGACTGCCCAAAATTTTTTACACCTTTTCCTCAAACATCTCCAAATGCTGCACTTTCTGAAAGTGATGGGGGCTGCAATGGCAGTCGCCCAGGTCACGTTGAAAACACCACTGCTGACTATGAGGTTATACAGCGTGATTGGCCCTTCCCTTTGAGAGATGGAAGCAGCCTGTGCGATTAAAGAGTGCCGTTTGGACTTCGCATGACCTTGTTTATCGCTCTGCCGGTAGCGCCCCGCTCGGAGGTTAGCGCCCTAAGTTAGGAGTGTAGTGCTTGATTTAGCGCTCCACTTCCCTCTTGGAGCGCTAACAATGAATTTCGCGGGAGTCGACCATGATTAGCGCCTGGTGCTAATTCTTCAACTTTTAAAGTTTTAGCCCCCCAAACGGGGCTACACCGAATTCCTCCCCCAGAGGGTCAATAATTACCTTGCCCACTTGGCTCAGTTGTGGTACTCTTGTTTCGTCAAAAGGTTGGAGATGCCGTCTTTTAGATGAGTTGTTAAAGTAAACCCCTTGCGTGTTCAGGAGGATGTAAAAGATCCTGCAGCATTATTTGAAGAGCAGAGATTTCTCCTGGTGTCCAGGCAAAATTCTTCCCTCGATCGTCACCATCTAAACAGATTAGCCGGTCATTTATTTCACTTGCTATTTGTGGGATCTTGCTATGTGCAAATTTGCTACCATGCTCTGGGATGTCTCAAGGACTTTCTTTTGCCTTATTTGCAGTAATCCGCATACTGGGTTAAACATGTCTTGTGCTATGCTGCACACTTTCTTCAAATAGCTGGACATTACATCCAAAAATTTAGTTTTCAGTGTAAAGCATCTAATGTCATTATTTATAATTAAGTGAAATTATAAGTACAAAAGAATTAGACAAAAAGTATAATGTCAAACATAAATATAATGAACAAAGTCTGTTAATTACCCTTTTAGAAAAATGTCTTTGGGTATTAACAAAGTGTCTGGATTGGCATTTACAGCAGGCACCTCAAAGCACTGGAGAGGTACCACCAACGCTGCCTCCGCAAGATCCTGCAAATCCATTGGCAGGATAGGCGCACCAACGTCAGTGTTCTTGCTCAGGCCAACATCCCCAGCATCGAAGCTTTGACGATTCTCGATCAGCTCCGATGGACGGGTCACATTGTCTGCATGCCCGATACGAGACTCCCAAAACAAGCGCTCTACTCGGAGCTCCAGCACGGCAAGAGAGCCCCAGGTGGGCAGAGGAAACGCTTCAAGGACACCCTCGAAGCCTCCTTGAAAAAGTGTAACATCCCCACCGACACCTGGGAATCCCTGGCCCAAGACCGCACAAAGTGGAGGAGAAGCATCCGGGAAGGCGCCGAATACCTCGAGTCTCTTCGCCGGGAGCAAGCGGAAGCCAAGCGCAAGGAGCGCACGTCAACCCAAGCACCCCACCCACCCGCCCCTCACCCGCCACTTCAACCACCGTCTGCCCCACCTGTGACAGAGACTGTATTGGACTCATCAGTCACCTGCGAACTCACTTTTAATGTGGATGCAAGTCATCCTCGGTTCCGAGGGACTGCCTAAGAAGAAGAGGATTGGCAAAATCCTCCTGTCTTCGACCTCGTGTACCCCTTTCAGTATCAGCATCATTGGAATTGAAGCTTGATGTATGCAATGTAATTTTACATTATTGTCTCCTCCATCTGTCCAAATTCCAGAACACAGAATGAACTGCTGAACTCAAAACCTCCCAAATTTTTATCCCGATACTTCTTTTGAAGTCAGGATTTCCAATTACTTGTGCAGTCTGATTAGCATAGGAGATTACTTGTGGATGGTTTCCCAGGCAAATAGACAATGACCCTTAAATTGCGCTAGGCATTAACTCATTATTTTAATTTCAGAGGAACATGTTAAGTGCGTGCACATTAGGATCCTGTGGCACAATTTCAAGGCCAGTATCTCCTACTCAGACTCAATTCAACACAGTGGACAGAGCACAAGCCTAAATTTTCTGCCCACTGACTATAATTCGGCAGAATCTAGGCAATAATATATTTCTGTCAGCTGCATCCACATAATATACACAATTCCAGACAAACAGATTTAATAGTTAAGTGTCATAACAGTTGTAGTGCAAAAACAGAAGTCCCTGCAGTTTGCATTGCAATTTAAATCAGTGTACCCATCTAAATTGGGATCAAAATATGCCTTATTTTTTCTCTTGAACAGCAGTAATCATAAAGAAAAAAAGACTTGCATTTATATAACGCCTTTCACAACCACCGGACGTCTCAAAGCGCTTTACAACCAATGAAGTACTTTGAAAGTGGAGTCACTGTTGTAATGTGGTAAACGCGGCAGCAAGGTCCCACAAACAGCAATACGATAGCAAAATACTGCGGATGCTGGAAATCCGAAATAACAACAGAAAACGCTGAAATCAATTTTATTTAGGGCTGGGAAAAGGGGGAGGGGATGAAAGAACAAAAGGGAAGGTCAGTGATAGGATAGAAAGCAGGAGAGATTAAGAGACATTGAGAGACATTAAGAGATATTCAAGGCAAGAGGAGGTGGTAATGTGACAGGTTAAGAGACAAAGGATGGCTCTAGATGAAGTGTGAATTACGCTGGCAGAATGAAGGACAGCTGCCAGCTTCTGGGAGGGAAGAAAAAAGGGCCAAACAAAAGTGTAGATAAGAAAAATAAAATAAAAATATATATGTCAATAACCTATCCCCAGAGATGGAGACAGAGAAGTCGAGGAAGGGAAGGGAAGAGTCGGAGATGGACCATGTGAAGGTGAGGGAAGGGTGGAAATTGGAAGCATAGTGAATGAAATTCACCTTCACCTTCACATGGTCCATCTCTGACTCTTCCCTTCCCTTCCTCGCCTTCTCCGTCTCCATCTCTGGGGATAGGTTATTGATAAACATTCACTACAAGCCCACTGACTCCCACAGCTACCTGGACTACACTTCCTCCCACCCCGCCTCCTGTAAGGACTCTATTCCATTCTCCCAGTTTCTCCGTCTCCGCCGCATCTGCTCTGACGATGCCACCTTCCATACCAGTGCTTCCGACATGTCTTCCTTTTTCCTCAACCGAGGATTCCCCTCTACTGTGGTTGACACGGCCCTCGACCGTGTCCGTTCTATCTCCCGCACTTCTGCCCCTCCCTCCCGGAACCACGATAGAGTTCCCCTTGTCCTCACCTTTCACCCCACCAGCCTCCACATTCAACGGATCATCCTCCGCCATTTCCACCCCTCCAGCGTGATCCCACCACCAAACGCATCTTCCCTCACCTCCCCTTTCAGCATTCCGCAGGGACCGCTCCCTCCGCGACACCCTAGTCCACTCCTCTACCACCCCCAGCACCCCTTCCCCTTCGCCCGGCACCTTCCCGTGCAAGCGCAGGAGATGCAACACATGCCCTTATACCTCCCCCCTTCCCACTGTCCAAACACCCCTTCCAGGTGAAACAGCAATTTACTTGTACTTCCTGCAATATAGTATACAGTATTCGCTGCTCACGATGTGGTCTCCTCTACATTGGGGAGACCAAACGCAGATTGGGTGACCGCTTTGCGGAACACCTCCGTTCAGTCCGTAAGGGGGACCCCGAGCTCCCAGTGGCCTGTCACTTTAATTCACCGCTTCACTCCCACTCAGACCTCATCGTCCTCGGCCTCTTGCATTGTTCCACGGAAGCTCAGCGTAAGCTCGAGGAACAGCACCTCATCTTTCGATTAGGCACTCTACAGCCCTCTGGACTCAACATAGAGTTCAACAATTTCAGATCATAACCCCGGCCCCCATCACATATATATATTTTTTCTTATCCACACTTTTGTTTGGCCCTTTTTTTCTTCCCTCCCAGAAGCTGGCAGCTGTCCTTCATTCTGCCAGCGCAATTCACACTTCATCTAGAGCCATCCTTTGTCTCTTAACCTGTCACATTACCACCTCCTCTTGCCTTGAATATCTCTTAATGTCTCTCAATGTCTCTTAATCTCTCCTGCTTTCTATCCTATCACTGACCTTCCCTTTTGTTCTTTCATCCCCTCCCCCTTTTCCCAGCCCTAAACTTGCTTTAAAATCTATTTCATTTCCTGCTTTTTTCCAGTTCTGACGAAAGGTCTTCGACCTGAAACGTTAACTTTGTTTCTCTCTCCACGGATGCTGCCTGGCCTGCTGAGTTTTTCCAGCGTTTTCTGTTGTTATTTCCCACAAACAGCAATGTGATAATGAGCAGATAATCTGTTTTTGTTATGCTGATTGAGGGATAAATATTGGCCAGGACACCGGGGATAACTCCCCTGCTCTTCTTCGAAATAGTGCCATGGGATCTATTACGTCTACCTGAGAGAGTAGACAGGGCCTCGGTTTAACATCTCATCCGAAAGACGGCACCTCTGACAGTGCAGCACTCCCTCAGCACTGCACTGGAGTGTCAGCCTAGCTTTATGTGCTCAAGTTCCTGAAGTGGGACTTGAACCCACAACCTTCTGACTCAGAGGCAAGTGTGCTACCAACTGAGCCACAGCTGACACCTACGAGCGTTAAGAATGATGCAAGCACAATCCATGTTCATTAAGCTGATTCCTTTGGTGTTGAATTTTGTTTTCAACCAAACATCATTTTGACAAAAAAAAACGTACTTCACACTTATATGAGAACTCAGGAAGCCCACAATCAGAAATGAAATGGCAGACCCAGTGCCAAGTGCCACTGGTAGTACTTTACAGCTGGAGACAGGCAGTGAAATCCATTCATGAGCATAGAATCAGTGCCTCCAAAGGTAGATACAGCACATTACTCACACTGCAGGATTGCCTCTGACGGCAAACTTCATTGTGGCGGTTACTCTGTAAAGTAGATGGTGTATAAGTTTATGTTGTCAGAAATTCAGAATGATCCTTTTATAGCTGACCAGATTTCAAAAGAGGAAGATGAATGAGGAAAGTTTGAAATTAAAATCATTTTCTTTTCTTCCTGTAGGCAGTGCAGGAATCCCTTGGAAGTGTAGCACTCACAAACCGGTTCCGTGTTGAAAACCAGTGAGGGTGGTGACACCTCAGGGGAGTGCAGTCAGATGCAAATCCACGGCACCGTGGGAGACTCGGCTGCACGGGGTGGGTACAAGAAAATTGTAGAAATGCAGTTGTTAGAGGGGATTCAATAGTCAGGGGGATAGACGGGCGTTTCTGCAACTGCAGACATGAGTCCTGAATGGTGTGTTGCCTCCCTGGTGCCACGATAAAGGATATCACTGAACTCATGTCCAGGACATTCTGTGATGGGAAGGGGAACAGCCAGCAGTCATGGTTGGAATCAATGGCATAGGTAGGAAAAGGGTTGAGGTCCTACAGGCAGAGTTTCAGGAGCTAGGAAAAAGATTAAAGAACAGAACCTCACTAGTGGTAATCTCTGGATTACTCCCAGGGCCATGTGCGAGTGAGGACAGAAACAGGAAGATTGTGCATGTGAATGCATGGCTGGAGAAGTGGTGCAGGAGGGAGGGCTTCAGATTTCTGGGGCATTAGGACCAGTCCTGGGGCAGGAATGACCTGTACAAGCTGGACGGGTTGCACCTGAACAAGACTGGCTCCAATGTTCTCCTGGGGAGGTTAACTAGTGCTGTAGGGAAGGGTTTAAACTAATGTGGCAGGGGTAGGGGAACCAGGAGCAGCAGAGAGGAGAGACAAGGAGCATAGAAAACTGGAGGGACAAACAGGAACAGAATAAAGAATAGTGTAGAAAGTGCAGGAATTAGATGGAGGAAAAAAGCAAAGCAGACTAACATGGTTTTGGAATGCATGTGTGTTAATGCGAGGAGTGTTACAAATAAAATTGATGAGCTGCAGGCACAAGTTGCCAAATGGGATTATGATATAGTGGCTATAACAGAGACCTTGCTTAAACATGGGCAGGAATGGGTACTAAACATTGTTGGCTACAATGTATTCAGAGGGTTATAGGGAAGGAAAAAAGAAAGGAGGAGGTTGTCCGTATTTATCAAGGATGATGCACTGCAGCAACTCGCCAAGGCTTCTTTGGCAGCACCTCCCAAACCTGCGACCTCTTCCACCTAGAAGGACAAGGGCAGCAGGCGCATGGGAACACCACCACCTCCAAGTCACACACCATCCTGACTTAGAAGTATATCGCCGTTCCTTCATCGTTGCTGGGTCAAAATCCTGGAGCTCCCTCCCTAACAGCACTGTGGGAGTACCTTCACCACACGGACTGCAGCGGTTCACCACTACCTTCTCAAAGGCAACTAGGGATGGGCAATAAATGCTGGCCTTGCCAGCGATGCCCACATCCCATGAACGAATAAAAAAAAAATTATAGTTCTGCAGAGGGATGATATACTAGAGGGTTCAAAGACTGAATCTATTTGGTTAGAGTTGCTGTGAGTTTACTATAGACCCCCAAATAGTGAGAAGGAGATGGAGGAGCAAATTTGTTGGCTAATAGCAGAGAAATGTAAACATAATAGAGCAGTAATAGTAGGAGCCTTCAATTACCCTCATATAGATTGGGGGGAAAAACTGTAAAGGGCAAGGAGGGTGAAGAATTTGGAGAACTTTCTTAATTAGTATATTTCTAGCCCAATGAAGAAGGAAGCAGCGCTGGATCTAGTTCTGAGGAATGAAGTAGGGCAAGTGGGGTGTGTTTCAGTGGGAGAACATCTGGGTAATAGTGATCATAATATAAATAGGTTAAAAGTCGTTACGGAAAGGGACAAAGAAAAATCAACAGTGAAAATACTCAACTGGAGGAGAGTCAATTTCAATGATTTGAGAAGGGATCTAGCACAGGTGGACTGGAAACAAAGATTGGCCAGGAGAACAGTAAATGAGCAATGGCAGATCTTCAAGGTGGAACTAGTTCGGGTACAAACCAAGCATATTCTCATAAGGAGGAAAGATATGACATCCAAAGATATGATATCCTGGATGACGAAGGAAATATAGGTTAAAATAAAACAGGAAAAGGAGCTTTATGACAAATGTCATGTACAGAATACAGTAGAAAACCAGGCAGAATATAGAGAATACAGGGGGAAATTGAAAAAGGATATAAGAAGGGCAGAGAGAGATTTGAGAAAAGATTTGCGGGTAACATGAAATGGAACCCACAAATCTTTTATAAACATGTAAAAAGAATGGTAGGGCCGATTACGGACAAAAAAGGAAATCTGCTTGTGGAGGCAGAGGGCATGACTGAGGTAGTGAATGAGTACTTTGCATCCGTCTTCACAAGAGAAGAGGATGAAGTTAATGTCGCAGTAGAGGAGGAGGGAGTAGAGATATTGGATAAGGTAAAAATAGATAGAAAGGAGGTTCTAAATAGATTGGTATCCCTCAAAGTTAACAAATCACCTGGACCAGATGAGATTCATCCTAGGTTGCTGAGGGAGGCAAGGGTGGATATCATATAAGCTCTGACCACAATCTTTCAATCTTCCTTGGATATGGGAGTGGTGCCAGAGGACTGGAGGATTGCAAATGTTACACGCCTATTCAAAAAAGGGAAGAGGGATAAACCTGGTAACTACAGGCCAGTCAGTCTAATGTTGGTGGCGGGAAAACTAATAGAGACCTTTGTCAAGAACAAAATTTATTCTCACTTGGAGAAGCATGGGTTAATAAGGGATTTGTTAAAGGCAAATTATAACTGACTAACTTGATTGAATTCTTTGATGAAGTAGCAGAGAGGGTTGATGAAGGTAGTGCAGTAGATGTATATATGGACTTTCAAAAGGCATTTGATAAAGTACCACATAAAAGACTTATTCGGAAAATAGAAGCACATGGGATTAAAGGGATGGTTGTAACTTGGGTACATAATTAGGTAAGGGTTGGGGGAAAAAGGTAGTGGTGAACAGATGTTTTTCTAACTGGAGAGAATGCAGTGTGATTCCGCCAGGGGTCAGTATTAGGACCATTGCTTTTCTTGTTATATATAAATGATCTGGACTTTGGTATAGGGAGTACAATTTTGAAGTTTGTGGATGATACAAAACTTGGCAATGTAGTAAATAGTGAGCTGTATAGTAGAAGACTTCAGGAGAACATAGACAGACTGGTAAAATGGGCAGGCACATGGCAGATGCAATTTAATATGGATAAGTGTGAAATGATGCACTTTGGGGGGGAAACAACATGAAGAGGCAGTGACTTAAGAAAACTACTAGGCACTTGGTCTAAGCGTTAAACAAAGCTTTAATCAACCATTTTACAACATGGAGGTCTAGTTGTGTCCTTCACTAGTTCCTGTTAAGAATGTCCTGCGCAAGCTGGGCCCATGCCCGAGTATTTATACTCTCCCTGGACAGCGCCACCCGCAGGCCACTCAGTATTATTTCATAAGTCTTTCTTTCATGAATGACAGATTCATGTCAGGCAGTATAATCTGAACTATACTATTCTGAGGGGGGGTACAAGAACAGAGGGACCTGGGGTGCATGTTTACATCTTTGAAGATGGCGGGGCAAGTTGATAAGGCGGTTAAGAAAGCGTATGGGATACAAAAACAAGGGTTATGGGGGAAAAAGCTGGGGTGTGGGACTAAATTGCACAGCTCTTTCAAAGATCTGGCACGGGCACGGCGGGCCACATGGCCTCCTTCTGCTCTGTAGGATTCTATGATTCCTCTTCTCTCTCTCCTAGAACAGCACTGAGATATGGTTTCATGGGCACCAGCAGCCCTCTGGGAGCTCACTCAACTCAAATGTTAAGACCAATTATAATACTGCCATCCCAGCTTAGATCAGCTCAGTGAGGATAGACTGGGCTTTGAACTAAAAACTATCTGATCACAACAAGCAGTGTGTTTTTACCACTTGAGCCACCAGAGGACCAAGAATATACTACCTGAAGGAATTAAAACTGAGCATGGTGATGCCACTGTGGCACAGCGGGTTGGAGATCCAACGCCATGTACCAAGGTGCCAATGCATTACTGAAACTAATTGTGCCGGTATATGTGTCATAATAATGCCGGCATGATCTATAAAAACAAAAGGATCCTGCACTGTTTGGTCATCTTTATTGCGTCTCTGTGTGAAGATTAGGAATTGAAGTAGTTAACCTTGTTCCAGTGCAGACATTCCAGACCATCTCCACAGCGTATCTTTAATTGGCCGATGCAGGCACCAGTCATGAAGCTCATTTTACACAATGTCCTCTTTCAGCTCTTTCAACCTTCTCATAAAAGCCAGTGTCTGTTAAATATTTAATGAATTGAGATGACAATGTCACAGCAGATTCATTTGTTCCTTCACAGGTCAGTAAAATGTTGGACCTTTCGGGAACTTGGAGGTAGGAGGCCTCTCCACAGGGTTTTTTTTTCCAACGAAGAATTATGCAGCACATACAAAAATACCACAATCATTTAAGAAAGAAACTGCTGCTTCTAGTGCTGTAGGAGAATACTTGGGTAATAGAGAAACCTGGATTGACCCACATATCGGCCGATTATTTTATGAAGTACAGTATGATCTTTACTTAATACTTTGATAAAATCTTGTCTGATTCTCCTGATTAATAAATCATAACGAAGACAGATTTGATCCAGATCCTTAGGGGCCTGGATCAAATCTGACTTTGTGCAACAAGCCAAAATATCGCTTTCTTTCATCTGGAAAAATCCGAGTGAACAGGAATTGAAATTTGTATTAGATAATTGATGAGATCGAGCTGTTCTGAGAATCTCTGTGAATAGACTATTAGCTGAAAGTTATGTTTTATGAATTCAAAAACAGATCACTGGCTTCTGCATCCTGAATAGAACTGTCAGAATCAGGCAGTATTGGCAGGAGTACTGAGAAAAGTCAAAAGGGTCATGTATTTATTTAAAAGGTATTTTGGTATTTCAAGGGTCAAACCATAAGGAGTAACATCTTAACTGTGAGTATATATAATGTGTTTATAGTTTTTTACGGAAAAAACCCAAAGAAAATCTCCAGATTGCTTGCCCCCACCCCTGGGTTTTCCCTCCTTCTCTCCCCTTCTTTCCTGAAGGCAGTGACTAATGCTGGGCTACAGTTCCATTTGAGCAGGCAGCCTTCTGATGCCATGTCCAAGTGGCCATTCTCCATTCAGAGCCTTGATACTGAGTAGCAAAAGGCTGTTTGACTGGTAGGGGCCACCATAGCCCAGCCTGATTCCATCCCTTTACCCTAAGGGGTGAATCGTTTTTTACTTCATACTCAGGATATGGGTGATGCTGGCAGGGCCACATTTATTGCCCATCCCAAGTTCCTCTGGAAAGGCAGTGGTGGGATGTGTTCAATGTGCAGCAGATTTGTTGTTAAAACCGAGTGGCTTGGTAGGCCACTTCAGGAGACATTAAGAAACTACCACGTTATGTGGGACTGGAACCACATATAGATTAGACTGGGTAGGGGTGGCAAGTTCCCTTGCCTGAAGGGCATTAGTGAACCAGTTGGGTTATTAACAACAATCTTTGATGAGCATTTTCTTTCGTGATGCCAGCTCACAATTTACCAGATTTATTGAATTCAATTTCACAACTCACCATGGTGGGATTATGAACTCACAAGCTTTGGGTTGCTAGTCTGGCTCCATAACTACAGCACTACCATATCCTGCACACCCAGCAGGAGAAACCACTCTTGCAGCAAGTGTGGGTTGGAGAATCAGGGCTACTGTGTTGTAGCCCGGCTTTCAACCCAAGGTTCCGTGCAAGTGTGACTCCCTGCTGGGACTGTGAGAACATGGAATCACCCCTGATGTCCACACATGTGCATTTTCTAGTAGGGACCACTGGACAGCAATGAGGCGTACAAACCTTAACTGATTGTTTTTCTCCCTTCCTAGCCCAGGGAATATGAAAGCAATGGTAGTACCCTCACTGCTGCTCCAGCTGTGTTCAGCAAACTCAGCACAGGGTAGGGATTGTACCAGGGACCTTCCTGCTCCATGTGCCTCACTGCCACAGTGCATTAAATTGAGAGGTCGCACAACACCAGGTTATAGTCCAACAGTTTTATTTGAAATCACAAGCTTTCGGAGCTATCGATCGCCCCTTCCTCAGGTGAAGTAGAGAAATACAGACTCGACAAAGCATATATAGATAGAGAACAATGCATGTGTACCTTACAATTGCAGACAACTAAATTAAATCATCCTGACTATCTGCCGAGGTGTGATAAAGTGCACGCACAGTGCATTAAGCCATGGATTTTCTGTACTTCAAATCAACTAAGCTGAAGGCAACAGCTGGGAGAGCACAACAGAAGTACTTGTACCATGTCTATGCTAGGGAGAAAGAAGGAAAAGAAAGACTTGCATTTATATAGCACCTTCTACGACCTCAGGACGTCCCAAAGCACTTTACAGCCAATTAAGTACTTTTGAAGTGTAGTCACTGTGGTAATGTAGGAAATATGGCAGCCAATGTGTGCACAGCAAGCTCCCACAAATAGCAATGTGATAATGAGCAAATAATCTGTTTTTAGTAATGTTGCTTAAGGGATAAATATTGGCCAGGACACCAGGGATAACTCCCCTGCTCTTCTTCGAAATAGTGCCATGGGATCTTTTACATTCACCTGAGCAAGCAGGCAGGGCCTTGGTTTAACGTCTCATCCAAAAGACGGCCGTTCCGACAGTGCAGCACTGAAAAGTCAGCCTAGATTTTTGTGCTCAAGTCTCTGGAGTGGGACTTGAACCAACAACCTTTTGACTCAGTGGCGAGAGTGTCAGAGGGGAGAGTGTCAGTGGTGAGAGTGCTACCCATTGAGCCACAGAAGGAACAAACCCAAGCTTCAAACCCCTGTTAGTGGAACTAGGGTGAATCAGTAGCAGTGAGCTGATTCAGCATCTGCTTTGTTTTATTTGTTGTCACTGGGCTACATTTGCACTCTCTGCTACTGAGCTGCAAAGAAGAAATAGTGACGGCTGCCTTGTGGATTTAGCTCTGGTTTTATGGGGGGATGTTAGTGGCATAACTAGAGGCTCAGTTACATTTTGATGGGATCCCTTAGGAACTGTCTGAGGGTCCCAACCATTCTCAATTGCAATAGTGGCAGTAGCCCCTATTAAGGAGAATTGAATTAATGGTGTATAAGCGATGCTTTCTCCCGGTTTCTCCAATGGCAGTAACGTTGAAGCAGTGATGTAAACAGCACATGCACCGATTTTTGACGTTGTCATGGCAGATTCCACCGCACTGTGAATTAAAAGCTATTGCAGGACAGGTTCTATTTGAAGTGGCTCTGTAATGTAAACGCGACATTAATCAGCTGCATAAACTCAACGCAGTGTTCAATGCAGTAATGGGAATTCACTTTGCTGCTTGCACTCTAGTTTGTGCACAGTCAACACAATAAGCAAACCAAAAGTGTGAAATTAAGTTTTAAAAGGTTTGCATGCACTGCCCTGTACTGAAACCTCCCTAAGCGTGTTTATGGCGATGTTTCTTTAGATGGGATCACGGAAAAGGAGTATTAGTGAGTCGGCTCCCTGAGTTTACATTGCCACAAGTGGCTCCCTTATTCTGACGACATCCTAATGTGGGTCTACAGTGCTGTCAGGATAAGGGAACCAGGCTTGTTTACACTGCGGACTCCAGCCAGTGAGAGGAGACTGACTGCATCTCCCTCCACCGGCTGCACTGTTATACTTTCAAATCGCCTTTAGGGGTCTGAAAAGCTGCTGGAGGTCCGATTTGGATGCCGCTCTGTTATTTCTTTGCCTCTTATGGGCCATTGCAATGTGACCTTTTCTTTAAAAAAAAGTCTACGGAAAATGCCTGAAAGTGAGAAACAGCAACGGGTGCAGAGTCAAATCGGATTCTTTGTAAAAATGACAAGCATGTGTTGGTTTATACTCTGCAATTTTATATATCAATATCCACATGTCTAATCGGTTAGTTCAAAGTCAGCGTTCCAAACACAAGAGCTGGACATTAGTTCTCACATTGTTGGATTAAATACAGTGATAGAAGATTTAATCTGATGCAGAGTATAGAATACAGTATTCAGAAATGCAGTTTAATGTAGGCCGTGATATTCAAAGACTAGGCTGGGCAGGATGCTCCTTACAATTGCTTTTGAATCAATCCTAAGTGAATTGAATGTTTTTCATTTATTTGGTTCAAGCCCCTCTGCTTCCAATTCCAATAAACCAACCGCAATTGTTTTTTAATCCCTTTCATTTTTCCATGTGGTCCTCTGACTCAGCCCAGCCAGCACAACCCAGGCCCTAAATCTCTCCAGGATATTTGGCAATGGTTACTCTGTAATCTGCTAACAACACGAGCTGACTATATGGGGCCGAAATTCTGGGAGTCCTGCTCTGCCGAATAGTTTGAAATATGATCAGTATATTTTCTAATTGGCAAAAAAATATATGACGAGCAGTGAAACAAAATCCAGTTGTATTGCATGTCTGGACTTCCAGTTTAAGAGCTTTTTGATGCAGCTTTTCACTTGAGCTTCATTAGTTCCTAACCTGGCTAGTTGTTGGAATGCCACGCTATGATGGGACTCTGAACCTTGGTTGGGGAGGGAGAAGGTGGAGGCAGAACTGATAGCAGCTGAAATTCAGCTGCTGAGTGCCTGCGGTGAGAGGAGGGGCAAGATGGGGCAGAATCCAGATCCACCAGGATTCCGCCCCGTCTGAAGAACAGTCCAAATTCTGGTGGGAGAAAGCTGGCGAGTCTTCTGCTTCTCTCCCCCACAGTAGAGGGGAGCTTTAGGGGCAAGTCCGGGCGCATTCCTATGGAACCCCAGGAATTCTGGCCCGCCAAACAAGTACAGTGATACTATGAGTGATGTAAAAAAAAAAAGATTCAGCAGATATAAGGACCCATTTTCCAAGTGCCATTCGAAACTTCGCTTGCCGGGAAATATTTTCCATGCATTGAAATCCATGGATGGAAACTCATGGGCACTACACCAGTGATTTCCAGAATCCCGCGGCCAGTGGATGTTGCTTCCCGCAGGAAGCGTAGACTCGGAGAATTGGTCCTATGTTGTGCTTGAGCAACAAATCGGCTGTGTTGTGGAATGATAGGACATGAGTTTATGCCTGTGATTTCCCCACTTGTTCAATTCGCAAACTTAACCATGCTGGCAAGAAGACATAGAGAGCAGAGGCCATGGATCCATCTTCACTCAGGCAGAATAGGCTAAGCCCTGTATTTCTCCAAGGCAGCTGTCAATGGCAGCTTGTAATTTGCAAACAGCGTGACAGGTTGGCAACAGAGTGAGCAAATGAACAGGCAGCTTTGGCGAACCAGCAAACGCAGGCCACTGTTGGGTATTTGGAGAACAACTCGAGTGGTGCCGGGAAAGGCCTGAAAGGAAAACTTCCATCCTGTTCTCTCCGAGATGACCGGTAGCACAAGGAGATTGAAAGGAAGGGAAAAGACAGGAAGAAAGTAGCTCACCTTCATGACAAAAAGTACTTGCTATGTTGCCACAGTCTTGAGCAACAGTAGACATCAATATTGGTAACTGATGATAACATCCTGCACGTATGCTGGTTCTGATATGTCTCTGTGCACATGAAATTGTAGGTAAGGATGGCACTTTGTGATGGGAACCCAGTGAAATTGTACTTATCTCCACAATTCTCCCTTTCAAAGTTTGATTTATCACAACTGGCTGTTACCAGCATTCTATTTATTGGCAGAGAGGGGAGGCTTACAATTTGATGTGACATTGTGCCAAGTTCTGAGGAGGGGGGGTGCCAACTGGACGCAGGGCTAGTCAACATTACTCATACTGCATGCTTGTTTTAGTGAACATTTAACGTGCTAGCACTCACATGGGCATTCCACATTTGTTGCTGGGATTTATTTGGGCACGAGACCTCAAACTATTTCCCACAACATCTCTCCCAGTGACTTAGTGAGCTTAACCAGTGAGTAGCTTTGCCATACAGCCCAGGAAGGTCCCAGGATTGATTCCGAGCCTGTGTTGAGTTAGCTAAACCTAGCCAGGGCAGTGCCCATGGGCTAGGGAGTGGAAATTGGCCTGGGTTCCTGCTCCTGATTGCTATCCAGCAACCCTTGCTGGAAGTGTGTGTGCGTGTGGAATGAGGACAGTATGAGACTTGGCTTTAATATCTCCGCTGTTGAGTAGCTTGCTGATACCGTCAAAGATCACATGTGGATAGTAACTACTTGGGCAAGGTACCAGAAGGCACCTGGCACCCACAGAACTGTGCCCAACCAGGAATGAATGCTTTGAAAAGAGGAGGAAAGGGGAAAAAATTAACAAGAAAGGAAAAAAAAAGTACAGCGCAACACAGACATGCAGGCAGATTTGGGTACATAAAAATGATTTTTCCCATGGCAAGTTTTCTCTAAGGGAGGGGAAAAAAGCGCAAAAGGTGGGCCACTCTCGCACTTCCCCTAAAGCCTCGTTACAGAACAGCCTTGGCTGAGGGCAGGGTGCGGGTTGCCTGACTGTCCTCTCCACTAAGATACTGTGTGGCATGTGTAGAGCAGCAAAGGGAAGAAAAGTGAGAAAAGAATAACGAATTTTGGTTTAGGATGGTTGGGGGGGGGGAAGGGTCGCACTTTGCATTCAGGGAGTTTCCTGAGTCCCAATTCTTTCTGGAGGCGCATGCATGTACAGGTGCCGAGGTAACGCAAAGTGGCACAGGGAGACCAGGGGCTGGATTTTGCCAATGGGGAGCTTTTGGAGGCGGGACTCCCACTTGTCGGGTTTCAGTCCCGCCTCCATCAACTTCTGGCCAACCCACGCTATTTTCCCTTGATTGACCTTGTTAAGCCCGCCCAGCAGGCTTAGCAGGCCAATTAAGGGAAAGCCGGTTACAGAGAACGTCAGCGTGTTGACGTTTCATCTGTCCAAAATTTTTGACAGATGAATTGTCATCGTTTGACAGCTCTGTGAAGCTGTCAAACGCTGACATTCTATGTCGTTTGATGAGTTCTTGAATTCCAGACTCATCAAAGGTCTTTCTTTTGCAGAAATTAGATGGTTATTGCATTGGAGAATGCAACAGCCATCTGTCATCTCTGCCGCGGAGGTGCGAGACTCTCCGCATACCCAAGGATTGAAGCCTGCAGGAAGAAACAAAGGTAAGTAAACTTTTACTAACACTTTCCACTCACCTCACATACTCACCTCTCCACACTTGCACCCATCACTTACCTTCACAGCGCACTTTTGCACCCCCCCGACCCCCACAGACCCACTGCTCGCCTCAGTGACCATGGCGGGGTTCGCAGCTTTCGGGAAGCCCGCACTTGTGTGGGAAAAATGGGAATAATCCTCTTATCTGCATGTTAACTACCTGTTTGGGCACCCGCCCCCAAATTCTGCCATTTTCCTGGCAGTCCCGCCTCCCCAGGGCTGGCAAGATCGCGCCCTAGATTTGTGTATTGTTTCTATGTGGCTTCAGCACCGCCCTATGCCAAGTAGCGAAACCAGCAGTTTTACATTCAGTCCTTCTGTCGGGCAGCAGTACATTTGACTTAACATTTGAGCCAGTGCCTTGTTCAGCAAGCTTTGGAAAATTACTCACACTGCACCTTGTTGTGCGCCTCACTGGACAGTAAATCCTGTCCTCATTAGAAAGTGCCAAGTCTACAGACAGGCTGCCGTGCCAAAGGTGAGAAATAGAAAGCACTTCAGAAAATAATGCGTGGCCTGTAAGACTAGCTTTAAGGAATGAGTACAGTGGAGAAAAGGATCACTTGTGCATTGTTTTGGCCTGATTAAGCATTCAATAAACACATTCATTTGCACAACAATGTTCTTGCACTGGAAGGGACTTTACTTGGTCCCAGCCTGCGCTGTGAAACTGCTCAATTGTCTGACAAAATTCCAACCCTACTGATCGTGTTATACTGGTTGAGTCATAACTCTCGAACTGTTTGTTCTTCTGAAGCACCAGAAACTGTCAGTAAAGTGCCCATAGCTAAAAGAAATCATAAAATTTGCTCTGCTAATACCAGAGACATTACAAAGTCCAGGTCTCCACATAGTGACTGCCCAGGTTAAATATTAATGTACTTTCGTTTGTATAGTTACATACAGCAGGTTAAGAAACAAGCAGAAAATAGTTACATTGTGGTAAAGAAAATACATATTGACCCAATTTTTGTTTTACCCCTTCAAGAAGCTTTCCTTCTTTAGCGATCCACTGCTTGCAATGCTCACAATTAGGCCAGTTTTCTATGCTCTTCTATAGGGTTTTTTTGTTTTAAGAGGGCTGGATACAGTTTACCTTAATAGCTCCAAATGTTTCCTGTCTATAAACAAATACTGGACTCCCTTTTTCTGGTTCTCCAATGTTCTGTACTTACTCTTTTTTCCTTGTGTCACTTATGCTAAGGTATGCTGCATTTTGGTACATCACCTCACATCCACTTTCCAGCAGGGGTCATTGAATAATGAATGGGAATGGGAACCCTGGCTGATATTTCTCTTCTCTAGCACAGGGCTGCTGTGGTCTATTGTAGGACACCTCGTTGCTGTCCTGATTGACAACTCAGCCCAAACCAGGGATTGAAACTGGGACCTTCGCCCTATGTTAGAAGTGCTTTTGCCAACTAAGCCACTGGGAGAGCTTAAACATTAAAAAAAACAGATTCAAAGATACCCTCTTTGCATTGGAACCTTTTATAATGAGCAATTTTGTGTTTTGCATTTTCTGAGCTGAAGCTTTTCTAAACCATTGCCTACTTCCACCTCCGTAACATTGCCCGTCTCCGCCCCTGCCTTAGCTCATCTGCTGCTGAAACTCTCATCCATGCCTTTGTTACCTCTAGACTTGACTATTCCAACGCTCTCATGGCTGGCCTTCCATCCTCCATAAACTTGAGCTCATCCAAAACTCTGCTGCCCGTAGCCTAACACGTACCAAGACCCATTCACCCACCACCCCTGTGCTCGCTGACTTACATTGGCTCCCGGTCCGGCAACACCTCAATTTTAAAATTCTCATCCTTTTTTTCAAATCCATCAATGGCCTCACCCCTCCCTATCTCTGTAACCTCCTCCAGCCCCACAACCCTCCGTGTTCCTGCACTCCTCCAATTCTGCCCTTTCGTGCATCCCCAATTTTAATCGCTCCACCATTGGTGGCCGTGCCTTCAGCTGCCTAGGCCCTCAGCTCTGGAATTCTCTCCCTAAACCTCTCTGCCTCTCTACCTCTCTTTCCTTCTTTAAGACACTCCTTAAAACCTACTTCTTTAACCAAGCTTTTGGTCATCTGCCCTAATATCTCCTTATGTCAAATTTTGTTTGCTCCTGTGAAGCGTCTTGGGACATTTTACCATGTTAAAGGCGCTGCATAAATACAAGTTGTTGTTGTGAAGATCATTTGGACAATGCTGCCATCTTGGATATTCTAAGCTGCCCCATTTACAAGCAGTCATTTTTCTCCTTGGAAAACTAAAATTCTTGCCTATCTAGTTTTAATGAAAAAGCTATCTCCCTGCTATATTGGTCATTTTTATCCTCTCTTTCTTACGGGAGCTGTATATGTCGAAGGCTGTGGTTTTGTGGGACAAAATCTTCAAGGCAGAGTTTGTAACGTCTGTAGAAAGTAAACTGAAAACTTCTGATGATCTTGCTACAGTGTGGGATTATGTCTGCCTTGGTTAGCCATTCCATCAAGAACAAAGAGTATTGGAGTGGCCTTCTGCCCCATATGATTCATCATCCTATTACCAGTGTTTTCTTTTTCTTCAAATGTGCGCTGATTAATTTTTATATAAATGGGCACTGAGCAGCAACAGCATTACACAGAGCTAGTGTTCAGTTCTGGGAAACTAAGCCTGGCGGTGACATTAGCACCCTCGCTAGTCCCACAGGAGAACGAAAGAATGCAGTCAATGTGCCAACTGTGGAACTCTAATAAACTGTTTATTGGCGCTGGAAGCCAGTGCAGTGATTTACAGTTTTTATTTGGTGCTGGGTCTGCTGTGCAGTTTCCATTGCTAATGTTTCGCCGTCCTATTGCCGTGGGATTCTTTAACTCATGTTGAATAAATGACAAACCATTATAATAAATCATTCAGGTATTTCTTCAGAGTTAAGTTTTTCAGGGTAGACTGAAATGAAAAGGCCTGCTGTGCGGACCCCTGCGTTTACTTTTGCAAATAGTTCTATTCCATTTCTTAGGCTGGAAAAGTTGATCCGGAATTTCCTTTCAAGAGATTTTAATAACGATGAAGCGAGACGCAGCAGTGCACGTGAAGCGCTGTCACAGTATGAACTGATGTGGAGCCGTGTCCCTGAGAGGTTATCAGGAAAGACTGAACTGGCTGGTGCTCTTTTCTCTGGAAAAGAGAAGGCTGAGGGGTGACCTAATAGAGATCTTTAAAATTATGAAGGGGTTTGATAAGGTTGACGTAGAAAAGATGTTTCCACTAATCCAAAACTAGGGGCCATAAATATAAGATAGTCACTAATAAATCCAATAAAGAATTCAGGAGAGAAACTCCTTTATCAGAGAGTGGTTAGAATGTGGAACTTGCTACCACAAGGAGCAGTTGAGGCGAATAGCATCGACACCTTTAAGGGGAAGCTCGATAAGTACCTGAAGGAGACAGGAATAGAAGGTTATGCTGATAGGCATCGATGAAGTAGGGTGGGAGCAGGTTCATGTGGAGCCTGTTTCTGTGCTGTTAATTCTATGTAATGCTTAAATAAAAACATGAGGAAAACTACCTCGATGGCTCAGTTGGTAAATTCACCTTCTAGTGTGGTATCTCCTTGTGTCAAATTTTGTTTGCGAATCGCTCCTGTGAAGCATTTTGGGACATTTTACCACGTTAAAGGCGCTATATAAATACAAGTTGTTGTTGTGAAGCTCATGCTCCTGATCACTAGCCAGTGACCCTGCTTGTAAGTCCGCCTGTATGGACATTAGGTGAGGATAGGATCAGGCACAGCTTAACACTCCCCACAGTCAATAGCTCACTGGCACTCGCTCTCTAGGTTCACACATGAAAAATAACTACTTAGTTGAGGTAGTGGAGGATGGCCATTATCTGTGGAACAGTATCAGTATGAATCAGTGTCTTCAGGAGATGAGAGCAGAAAATTGGGAGTGAGGAGGAAGGAAAAAGAAATATGGAGGCCTGGCTAGTGGCACAGGCTATTAACGTGTGCCTCACGGACTGATAGGATGCAGGTTCTTATCTGCCCTCGTCCCTCCGCAGTGCCATATAAACGTTCCTGATGTTGATCGCATGGTCTGGAAGATGCAGCAAATGGAAAAAGATTGTCTCCACGCCTGTCGAGTCAGAATGGTGCATGTCATTGTGGACAACCTAAAGCAAGGAGAAAATCACTTTAAAAATAGGTAGATGTCTACTAAAACTTCTGGAACTGTGTCACGACGGTTGGGCAATATAAAATGTAAACCTTTTCAATATGCAAACCACAGTCTCCAAAAATTAGCATTCGGCAGATGCTAAGACTGAGGCTTATATTTCCTTGTGACAAACCTTACTGCTTTTAAAGGGTTTTGACATCAGAAATTTGTGACTCACAGGCCTAAGAATCCAGCATGCTGCTTTTATTCACTAACTTTTGTCAAAGGGGACAATCCCCCAAGCAATGTCTTGCTGAAGGCCCATTCTCAGGAACACTCCAACAGACTGCACCATTAAATGATGTGCCCAGGCTTACGATTCCCCACATGTTGAGCTCCGCATTTCGAACAAGCCAACTGGGGCAGTTACAGACTGGAGACCAGGTACTTTCCCACAGATGAAAAAACCCATACGACTGAAAGACTTGTAGTAGAGTACAGCAATGAGAAATAGTTGAAGGTTAAAACAAACCAAAGTCAATTTAATCATTAATTCAGATTCTGCCATAAGTTTCAATATTTTTTTAAGTTAATCTTTCTAATGATTTACAAAGCCTAGACATTACAGTGTAAAAAGCAGGACATCTAAGCTGATGGCACTGCAGCATAAAAGTATGGATTCTTATTAATAATTCATGCTGCATTTAGCACCATAATATTCGAAGTGTTCAGTCGATAGCACAGCAATATTGACCTTTTCTGTCTTGCCCTTGTTTGCTGCCAAAAATGATATCTCTGCCCTTTGCTGCTGTGTAAATGTAGAAGACACATTCCACAGAACTCAGTTTAAAGGAGTTTCAGCTATACTAAATCTTTAAATTGTGTCTTTATACACATCAGTGCCAGTTCCCAAATTCTGTTAAGATGCTGCTTTGAGCTGATAATTGTAATGTGGTTTCGAGCAATATCCTGCTCACCTGGCAGAGACAGGTCAATGGTGCTGGTCTATTGTCTTGCTGGAATTACCAGCTTTATTTGGTTTAATCTGTTCCTGAGTAAAACTCGTGGTGCTGTAAACAAGTTTAGTTAACAGGGTTTGCTCAGTAGATAGAATAGCTTAATAGTCGGCAAAGAAAAGCGTGAAGGGGATTGACAAAGTTGATGCCAGCAAATGAGTCTCTTATGGTATCGGGTCCAAACAAAAACAAGGGGCACAAATTAAAAATTGGGAAGTTAGAAAAGATATCAGGTTCAGTTATGGACTAAGATATCAGGGAATGGCAGGGAAGTGAACAGTAAAAATGGGTTTAAGAAACAATTAGATGTATTTTTGGAGAGCGAGTAAGCGAGGGTATGGTGAGAACGTGGACTTGTTGAGTGTAATGACCTTTTACTGTTCATTAAAATTTGTTACATTATTAAGACCAATAATTACAAAACTAGAAATTGTCGAATGCTGGCAACAGCCTTTAATGTATTGCTGATGCATTGTAGCCAATCAAAGCTGTTGAGGCTAGGTCAATTGAAAATTTCAAAACTGAGCTTGTTAGATTTTTGTCAGGTAGAGGTATTAAGGGTTACGGAACCAAGGCGGGTAGATGGAGTTAAGATACAGATCACCCATGATTTAATTGAATCATGGCTCGAGGGGCTGAATGTTCCTATGTTTGTAAGAGTGGTTCTCTGTTAAATGAATAGTTGTGAGACTAGGACACTCTGAAAGCAAACTGCATTTCCTCTGCTGTGTGACTTTTCCACCTGCAAAAGTAAGAAATTAATTAAGGTTGGATAGAGTTCCCTTATTAGCTCAGTGGGCAAATGCAGTATGTGGCGTGGCACTCAGCCGTACAATCCAGAAGGGCCCCAGGCGGTCTGTCCCAAGTTAGCTGATCTGAACTGGGGCAGTGTTGAGGGCACACAGTTGGCCTCAATGCTCCTGAGCTAGGGAGGTGGAAATAAATCAAGCAGAATTCCTGTTCCTAATTGCTGTCCGGTGTCTATTGCTGTCTACTGATGGAATGCTGAGGCAACTAGCATGTCAACACTTGGCTCCTGCATAAAGGATGGTCAGTCGACTGAGGTACTGGATTGCTACTCGTGCCCGTGAAGCCATAACCGAGGGCACTTTAAAAAAAAAGGAATATTTTTGCTTGCATGCAGTTATACCTGACCACTGCATTCTTATCTAAAGCACTTGAAACTAATGCCTGAGACAACTGCTCTCCGATATATTTTTTTTGACATTAAAAGGAATTTTTTAAAAGCCATGTTTGAAGCCTTTCTGGACAGTTTATGAAGTGTGAAGTGTATTTAGCACCATCACTGAGACCATTATAAAGTATTTATGCTATAAGATGCTTTCTCTACAGTACACAAAGGTAGATAGAAAGACCGGTGAACCCTGAACAAGCCACAACTTTTACAGCAACAACCTGAACTTCCTCCAAGCGTGTTGGAGTTAGTGTGAGGCCGAGCTGAAGGGCTACACATCAGTGGCTGCAATGTGCAGATTGTGAATTGTGCAGTGACGTAGCCTTATGTCATGTTTATATTGCTGGTTCCACACTGTGATTTAGCTCCTGCTCTCTAATTTCGCCTCATTTGCGTGATGGAGCAGAATGCAGAGCACTGGCTGTGAGACTGCACACGCGCTGTTGTTCAAAAAGTCACAGCTACAAGTTTCTAGCCACGGAACTTCCCCAGTGTCAGAGGGAGAAAAGCACATTGCCTATGTGTATGGTCCCTGCCGACAGCCAAAACAAAATGGCAGCCTGTGGTGTGCAATGGCACTGATGGTCATTTGCTGACCGAAGTTGTGACTCCAGCAGCACAGGGAGGAAGCACCTTGTTTATGTTGTACACCGTTGGCTCTGGAGTTGTGATATACAACGAGCAGTGTCCCAGTCATGAGAAAACATCGTTTGCATTAGGGGGAAGTGTCAGACACCAAAGAATGGAAAGGCTTTGACATTCAGCTGTTTGATGTACGACTGCATCCCCTGACTGAACAGAATCGTTTTTCTTCAGTCAATCAGGTTAGATCCTGGGAAAACTGTAGTGAGCTGGTATTGACTGAACTCTTTAGAGCAAGCACTGGTCTAGACAGTAACTTGTCTCAAACAGGAACTAATCATCTCCTTTGTGTCCTCGCTGCACACCAACCCATTCTAGCTAATGAATTATAGTACGTATTATAGTACAACAGATGTTTCCTATTGATTTCTACAAGTATGTTATATGGGGAACTGATCTTTTGTAATTCTTTTGCAGCTTTGTGCACTTGTCCAAAACTAGGTGCAGAATCTGCTACGGGCTTGGTATGACTTGTACATTTGCTTCTTTTCAAGATTTTTGACAATTACTTCAACTAGAATTCCGCAACTTGCCCTTTATTCCCAAGAAACTACAGCAATATGTGGCTGAAAATGAGTCATCCTGCTCCACCAGTATAACCTGATGGAGTGGGACTCGCACCTCGTCAGTGACTTGGAGTCAGGCAATTTACATATTCCCAGTGCCTCCTGGGGGTCTGCTATGTGGGGGAGGGGCGCAGAGAATCCAGTGCTGGCCAGATGTTTACAGGAGAAGCTATGACCTCCGCCTGGAATGGCTCCTCTTGCATTGCCCCACTATACTTGCTGCTGGTATATTGCCGGCATTCAGTACGTTCAAAGCACAGGAGGCAGGAGCTGGCGGATGACTCCATGTCCCACATCCTTTTGATATGTCAGGCCACAAGGAGGGGAACGCAATTACCTCCCGCCCCTGGCCCAGAGAAAATCCTTGTGGAAGTATCTTCAGAGACTAGGTTTACCGAATCCTGCCCTATTTCCCAGCCCCATCTATCCTGACCCCAATTAGGCTGCAAGTCTGCTCCAGGCCTCAAGGAAATTGGGGGCCTATTTGTCCCTTCCCCTCTCCACTATTTGTTTTGATTTAGGGTAATTTTCCCCCAGGTTTCTCCCCTCCTTTCCAGCAATTGTTACATAGGATTACATAGAATTTACAGCACAGAAACAGGCCATTCGGCCTAACTGGTCTGTGCCGGTGTTTATGCTCCACATGAGCCTCCTCCCACCCTACTTCATCTAACCCTATCAGCATATCCTTCTATTCCTTTCTCACTTATCTAGCTTCCCCTTAAATGCATCTATGCTATTCTCCTCAATCACTCCATGTGGTAGCAAGTTCTACATTCTAACCAGTCTGGGTAAAGTAAGTGTTGAGTCATATTGAAGTGAATGTTCCTGGTACCTCACCCAAGTGGCCGTTATTCATGAGTCAGGATGGACACCGAATGTCACCATTCGACTACAGAGGCTGTCGGAAGCTCAGCTTAGGGTCCTATTCGACTCCAAGCAGAGCTTCCAACCGCATATACTCTCCATCACAGAGATCGTCTACTTCCACTTCCGTAACATTGTCAGTCTCCGCCCCGGCTCAGCCCATCTGCTGCCGAAACCATCAGCCGTGCATATGTCACCTCCAGACAACTATTCCAATGCTCTCCTGAGCGGCCTCCCATTCTCCACCTTCCATAAACTTCGGTTCAACCAAGACTCTGCTGCCTGTACCCTAACCCGCACCAAGTCACCCCCGTCCTCACTAACCTGCATTGGCTCCTGGGCCCCCCATCATTGGAAGTAAAGGAGCTGTAGGCTTAAATACTGTTACGATCAGCAAATGGAGGGGATTTGAGAATGTGAATGACACCACGAGAAGAAAATAAAACCAATCTCGCCTGCAAGCCTCAACGGTTTCTAACTCTCAGGCTCTCCTGGAAACCTTGTTTGTCAATCACATTCTTGCAGTTAAGCAGTTAGACAGGAGCCTTGTTTGGATCTATAACTACAAATTGAAGACCTTTCACGCGAGAACTACAGGTCCTGAATAGGGGATTGTGTGCATCAATAGCAGTGTAGTGGCTTTACTGAGTCACTGTAAAATTGTCTCTCTCACCACAGAAAGTGCATATCTAGAATTCTGAGTGTGGAATGCTAGTATTAATAGAGATGTCAGCAATCACAGACAGCCTGCTTCCCACTTCCTGACAAAAGGCTATTGAGCATAGACTTTGGTTTCCTGGTTTTCGACACTCAGAATTAAGAGCACATGCAATAGATTATTCTGAAGCGCTACCTATGAAAAGTTGCATTCGGTTTGTTGTTGGGCCAATATTCTCCCCTCCACCATTGACTGCTGATGTGGTATTGCTCTACTGATGCAGTTGCCTTCCAGTACCTCACTCCTCTAGCCTTTCTTCATATGTGAGCTAATACAGTGACCATTGACAGGCTATTGGACCATGGGAGCTGAGCCTAATCTGTTCCTCGTCCCGTGGTCATTAGGTAAGATAGAATACATAGGGGTAGAAATTGGTATTATTGGCACCTATTTTTTCGGGCGTGAAATGTGTGCAACTTTTCATAGGTGGCCTGACATTGATAGCTTTGCATGGGTGAGCTGTCTGTGGTGGCACAACCAGCTCACGACAAGTATACTGATGAGGCCCGAGGACCAATTTCCATCGATCCTTGGGCCTCTCAGTTCGGGCGCGCGCTAAACGCGCAGCGCATCTGCAGCACAGAAACAGGTCATGGAATCGGCTTGCCAGATATCTGTCTTTTAACAGCTGAATTAGAGCAAGTGGAGAAAGTGATAGCTTTGAAATTATATTAGACAGATCCCTTTGCGATCAGTAATTCCATACTTGCTTTAACAGATGTGCTTGCATCTATCATTTGTATTTTCAAGGTCCCCTCGCCCAAAGCTGAGCAGGGATCCATGGAGCTGCCTCAAAAGTGTATTGAAATGGGGAATAACCTGGGTGTCCTTCCTTTTTTAAAAAATTCATTCTTAGGATGTGGCACTAACATTACTCACACTTTTGGGCGCAGTCATAAAAACAAAATGTTGGAATAGGTGCTGACGGGAAGAACAGTTCGCACCATCAAAATCTACTGCAAGCTGCACAGTACACAGAGTGGAAATGAACGGTTTGAAAGCTGCACATTTAAATTTGTGAAGATGTATGTGCTGAGTGCATCCATCCATACAACAGATTATATTTTTCTAGTCACTTCCCTCTGTTCATAGTTAATACCATCATTTAAGCTGTCCTATTGATTTAAATTTATAATGGCATTTTTCCAATGTGTGAGTTTTTCGTTCTGCAAGTACTTTGTATGGACTTCTCTCCGGTGTTTAGTCCTGATAAGTGGATGATAGATCGTGGGAGATCAATTATCCAGTCAGTGGGAGTGTTAGTGTGCTGTATGCATCGGTACAATGAACACAGTTGAACACATTCGGCGTCATTTTATTTAGTGAGAGCTGGAGTTGCAGATGTAGGACCTCATTGTTTATAGGGTGGTTGGGTTTAGGGAAGCTGTGGCTTGCCAAACAGAGTAATTTACAAATAACTTTTCCATTTATGGTTTTCCACGGGCTAATCTGCCTCTTCCTGGCTTGTTTCCACTCTGTGAAATGCAGCATGCAGCCCATCAGCCTGCTGAAGAATCTGAGGAGGCGGCAGTCCCAGGCTTTTAACTCCAGGAAACTGCCTTTGGCTTTGAGCTGGATAATTTCCCATGACCTTAATGTTCACTCTGGAAAAAAAAGACAATTCAAACATTGACCAACAACAGCAAGAGACAAACTGCAGAGTCAGTTCTGCTTTTCTAGGACTTGATTCTTTAATAGAAAGATTGAAGGCAGCTCGCTGTCATTGTTATTATTTCGTCAAGGCCATGGTTGACTTAAATTACATTTAATTTTTTTTTAACTCACTTTGCCTGGGGCAGGGGCACCATTTTTTTAATATAGCCAATAATTATTAAGATAATTTGAAAAGTAAAATGAGAAAAGGCCATTGGTCTATTGAAGCCTGTTCCTCTAGTATCCTAAACCTGCCATTATAACGTCCAACTATATTCTGAACATCTCTAATGTTTATACCTCTACTACTCTGACCGGCAGATTATTCCAAACATTTATCACTCTGAGAAAAGAACGTCTTGCCAATATTTCCGTTTTAAATTTACTTTTCAATAATTTAAATTTATGCCTTCTAGTCCAACTTTCCCGGCTTACTTTGAAATAATATTCTGGGTTTGTCTTTTTTAGTTTTTTCTTAAAATTAGACCATGAACTTCTGTAACCTTTCTTCATAATTTATTCCCATTAAATTTGGAATTGGTCCTGTTACCCTTCTCTGTACCCTCTGCAGTACAAATATGTTACATCTTTTGTAGCGTGGCAACCAGATTTGAGCACAGTGGAGGTAGTTTTAGCTTTAAGTGATGGCGATATCAGACTGACCGTCCATTATACACCCCGCCTGATTTTCCTTTCCATTGGTTCTGATATTGGCCATTTTATTCAATAGAGTTAAAATTACCCCCCCCCAGTGCGAGGGACCTGGGATCAGAGGAATGTTTATCTGATATGTTTATATAGGAATTTGTAGCTATTTCTTGTACTGTAACAGTTTCAGAATAGCTTCTGTGACTGCATTGTGGGAAAGATTTGTGTTGTCTTCGTGAAGGAGAAAATACACGAACTGGGTTAAACATTGAGGTACAGGGCAGCGTCAGTCTGCCTTTTAGTGTACATCTTCGGAAACAGACCCTCGTCAGGTCCTGATTGGTCGGACAGGCTTGTGATACATGTTAATATTTGTAAGGCTGTCACAGTGAGAGGAGACGCCCTGGTTATCTCGAACGGCTGAACCATCGCAAATAAGCTTTATTTTTCAAAAGCTAGCTGGGAGCACATTAGCCCCGATTTTAACCCGGAGCAGGATTCAGGTGAGCAGGGGCCGAGACGGGCGGCAACCTATCCTGACCTCGGCAGCTTGAGGCCCGGGAGATTTTAACGCCCGAGCCTCATCTGCACGACCCCAGCCAGTTTCCCACCCGGAACTGGCTAGAAGTGGCCGCTGGCTGATGGGCAAGAGTGCAATGTCGAGCAGCAGACAACTGCCACCAACCAGGCACTGAAGGGACAGTCCCTGGCACTCAGGTAAGTCGATCAGGGTGAGCTCAGGGCAGGGGAGGCACTTTCCTTGCAGCGCTCGAAGGAGACTTTTTTGAGTCTCTTCTAGTTCCGACTCCTCTTCATGCTAGGTGCACTGGGCGGGAAAGCCACAACCACTTCCCCAATCAGGCCTGAATGTTAACATAGCAACCGGGATCCGATGATGTCATTGGCACCTGATCTACATATTTAAAGAAGGACCCCGCCAGTTTCCGGCAGTTGTCCGTCTTGCCTGCTAAGAAAAGCACGTTAAAATTGTAACCTGTGGAATCGGTGCATGGCGAGTGGGTCCCATGGGCGATTTTAACTGCCCGCTCGTCTGCCCAGCCTCCGCTCAGGGCGGGTAGGGTTAAAACCATGCCTATTGTGTCAGAATTAGCACCTCCTGGTTAAAGCCATTTCCTGCATTGTATCCTTGTTCCAGTTCAATTGACGGCCTGTAGCCGGAAACTGCTATGGCAAGCTTTCCCTCGTTCACGAGTTCAGTTCATGCAATTCCAAAGCCTAGAATCATAAGATGTTTACAACACAGAAGAAGACCAAATCTAATCTGACTGCCCTGCATTCTCCCATAACCATTCATTTCCATTGGCACACACAGGTTGGGAGTACTGATTGATTTTTTTCTTTCCTTCCCTTGCACAACGGTACTGAGGCTAGTTGTAGACCCAGGTGAGAACCTAATCCAGCATAGACCAAGAATAAAACCTAGGACCTTCTGGCCTGTTTGGTTATTGCTACTTTTACCCATTAGGGCATCATTATGCTGGAGTCTTTTGGAGTCGATTTTAGTCCGGAGTATGTATCAGGAATTTGGGAGGACTTGATTTTCTGTACTTTCATTTTAATGCACAAATTGGGGGCCTGTGAACTGGGAGTGCCCCCGAATTTCCAACACGCTCCCACCAATGCACATCGCACATCGCTGGGAGCACTAAAGGTAAACATTTTCCCTATTAAATATTCTACCATTTAATTTATATCAAATTAGCTTATCTAATTAACCAAATGTGCCTCTGAAGTGAAAAACAAATAAATGAATAAAATGTATGGGACCTTTATTTATTTCCCAGCGCTCAGCAGTCGGATGACATCAGTGAACTAGCTTGCTATTTCATGGGGGGAGGGAGAGACACCGAGGAATGTTTTGATAAGGCAGCATTGTGCTTTTGGGGAAAGGGAAAGTGCCTCCTCTTTGACCTAGCTTAGTGATGTAATTGCTAATTAAATCACATGCTAATCATTCACTACATGGCCACATACAGACTGTGGCAGGCAGCCTCTTGTGGGAAGGGGAAAAGATTGTTCTCTTTGAAAGACCGGTAGACTTGTACATCTTGCCAAGAATGGCAGTGTGTAAACTGTAATTCCCAAACAGTTCTTTCATGAAGATGGTGCTCCTTAAGTGTAATCTATAGATCTGATTATTACTCTCCTCGTGTAAAGCTGGAATTATACTGCGTTTGGTGCAAACTCACACCCATGTATGACCGCCTCCTGGAGTTACGCAGAACTGCTTTGGTCCTTGGGAATGGGACATTACTGTTAACTTTATGATACTGTCCAAAAATACCCTGATACGGTCACTGGAACGATTGGTTTATTTTACTGTTAACCTTTGACCTCACTAAATTGCCTTTGCCTTTAATGACCATTATTAGGATGATGAGGGCATAAGGGTACCTGACCCTGCACTTAAAGGTGTTTTACAACTATTTAGTTTGGACTTTCAGAAACCCATATCTGTGCGCCGGCTCCCTGTGTTTACAGTTTGCCATGGGTCTGAGTCTCCTGGTGCCAGATTCCTGTAAACTCAACAAGTGGATTAAGTTCATGAAACTAATTACCATATGTCTAAATGATAATAGGTTCTTGACAAATATTGTTATCTGTAGTATACTTGATGACTTACTTTCCTGCACTATATTCAGCATCCTCACTTTATGAAATATTCTGAAAGAGCTGTGGTTTTATGTGGTAGTCTAGAATACAAATAGAGCATTGAAAGCAGCTAAAGTGAATGAAGTATGGTCCCCCGATGGCCTGCTGAGTAAAGGCACTGACTTATGTTGTGCAAATCCATAGAGACCAGAAACTCCTGAGCTCTGTCTAGTGTCAGCTGCGGCTCAGTGGGTAGCACTTTTGCCTCTGACCCAGAAGGTTGTGGGTTCAAGTCCCACTACAGAAAGCTTGATCACAAAAATCTACATTTACATAGGATATACAGCACAGAAACAGGACATTCAGCCCAACCAGTCCATGCCGCTGTTTATGCTCCACTCGAGCCTCCTCCCGTCTTTCCTCATCTACCTCTACCAGCATAACCCTCTATTCCCCTCTCCCTCATATGCTTATCTAACCGCCCCTTAAATGCATCTATACTTATTCACTTCAACCACTCCCTGTGGTAGTGAGTTCCCCATTCTCACCACTCTTTGGGTAAAGAAGTTTCTTTTGAATTCCCTATTTGATTTCTGAAGCTGACACTCCAGTGCAGTACTGAGGGAGTGCTGCACTGTTGGAGGTGCCGTCTTTCGGATAAGACATTAAACCGAGGCCCCGTCTGCTCTCTCAGGTGGATGTGAAAAATCCCATGGCACTATTTCGAAGAAGAGCAGGGGAGTTATCCCTGGTGTCCTGGCCAATATTTATCCCAAAACCAACATCACTAAAACAGATTATCTGGTCATTATCTCATTGCTGTTTGTGGGAGCTTGCTGTGCACAAGTTGGCTGCCGCGTTTCCTACATTACAACAGTGACTACACTTCAAAAAGTACTTAATTGGCTGTAAAGCGCTTTGAGGCATCCTGAGGTTGGGGAAAGGCGCTATAGAAATGCAAGTCTTTCTTTTGTGTTCACTGATCTCAGGCTGGACAGCAAGTGGGGTTATACAATAGGCCTCATCGGCCTGGCAATGGAAACCTCAGGTAGGGTTCTGACTCCTGATCGCCATTCATTGACTCCTCCCAACATTACAGGCTCACTTGCTGCTGTTTCCCATCCCAAGGTCAAATAGCCTGCCATCACTCACCTTCTGGTCTCTCAAATAAAGGATGGCCATTTGGCTAAGGTACAGGAGGGCTGCCAATGCTTCTAGAACTGTTCCCCACGAAGAGTCAGTGGCATCAGGAGAAGAGGGAGGAAGATTTGAGAAAGAAAAAGTAATGTTTATAAAGTGAAGCTGCCCCTCAACACAGATGGCACCTTTACACTTCCTGTTGTGTTGGCTCCAAGTCTTTATTCGGCAGGGCTGGAGGCACGCTAGATCCCAGTGAGCCATAGAAAGTCTGTCCCATAGCACTGATGATTCAGCTAACTGGAAACAGATGGCTTCTTCTTGCTCCGTCACCCATCGCTCTCCTCAGGTATCAGTTACGAGTGGAATTTGAGCAAGTACGTACTTCCTGAAGGTTAAGAGAAGGTCAAGGGACAATTGCTGATTACCAGCTTTTCCTCTGGGCCATTATCCAAAGTGCACTGTCACTGAAGGAGTTGCCTTTGTTGTAAACATTATTTTAGACAATAATTGGCTGTGTGGTACTACAAACGAGTAATAGTGAAAACATGTACAATACATAAAACTGGTATAGTGCAGAGCAAAAGTGTTACTCTATACACTCGCTAACGAGTCAGCAATTGTTACTAATGATTTAAAGACTACTAATAACATATTATATAATCTTATTTAAAACCAGTGGCTGCTCCAGAAGCCTTGCAACAAGCAAGTAAAACGCAGCACTAGGTTTTCATTTACAAGCTGCCTCCTTGAAGATGCTACTTGCCTTTATTGTCGATGTAACTGGTTTTTATTGGAGGGGAATTTTGCAGCAGTGTTTCACAATAAACGAGCTGCACTTTCTTACCCTCCAGCCCAGACTTTCCTCTCCTGAAGCTGTTGAAGTCTGCTGGGCAGAGTTCCACAGACCTCTAATAATTCAATTATTACAACAGCCTTTCAGTGCCTCATCCAAGTAGCTGTACGTCATGTGTGAATCTAGCCAGCAAATGCTGACTGGCGATTCGACCATTGTGGGCATTATAGACCCACCCAATCTTCTCCTCACCCGATGTCCACACAGCCGCATTTTCCAACACCCATCCCGACCGTAGGGGAGCGGAGGCCAACGATGTCGCCCTTATCACTGCCACATGTCCGATCAGCTAAAACAGAGTAAACCAGTGGATTGAGCCTGAGTCCTTTCTGCTCTGTATGGTTTATAGAATCATACAGCATAGAAGGAGGCCATTCAGCCCATCATGCCTGTGCCTGCTCCTCGAAGAGCTATCCAATTAGTCATACTCCCCTAATCTTTTCCCCTTCGCCCTGAAAACTTTTCCTTTTTATGTATATATCCAATTCCCTTTTGGATGTTCGTATTGAATCTGCTTCCACCACCCCTTCAGCATTCCAGATCACAGGTTTCAATTCATAACAGATTCGGTCTGCTTATGAAAACAAGTTTAGTTGGGAACAAAAAAAAAGTGTTATGAGAAAGCCCTGAATTATAACACGTAGTTAACCAGAGGAACAGGAGCAGGTCATTCGGCCCATCGAGCTTGTTCGCCATTCAGTTAGATCATGGCTGATCCGTACCTCAATCTCATTTACTCACCTTAGTTCAATATCACTTGATACCCATGCCTAACAAAAATCTACTGGTTGTCCCAGTATCCACAGCCTTTCGGGGGAGACAGTTCCAGATTTCCACCATCCTTTGTGTGGAAAAAGTGCTTCCTGATTTCACTCCTGAATGGCCTAGCTCTAATTTTAAGATTATGCCCCCATGTTCTGGATTCCACCACTCCCCCCACCCCCGCTCCACCAGTGGAACTAGTTTCTCTGCATCTACCCTATTGAATTCCTTTTTCATTTTAAAAACTTCAACTAGATCACCCCTCAACCTTCTAAAGTCAAGGCATCAAAATCTTTAATGAATAAAATATGTTGCTGAGCTGCAGTACATGATCGCTGATTTACAGAGCAGCAGACACTGGGAACAAAGGGTAGTCCATATGTAGATGTCGGCCTCCCATCGTCCACCCTCCATAGACTTGAGCTCATCCAAAACTTTGCTGCCCGTATCCTAACTCACACCAAGTTCCATTCACCCATCACCCCTGTGCTCGCTGACCTACACTGGCTCCTGGTCCGGCAACGCCTCAAATTTAAAATTCTCTTTTTTTTTTCAAATCCCTCCATGGCCTCACCCCTCCCTATCTGTAACCTCCTCCAGTCCTACAACCCTCCGAGATCTCTGCGCTCCTCCAATTCTGGGCTCTTGCGCATCCCCTATTTTAATCGCTCCACCATTGGCGGCCGCGCTTTCAGCTGCCTAAGCCCTAAACTCTGGAATTCACTCCCTAAGCCTCTCTACCTCTCTCTCCTCCTTTAAGACGCTCCTTAAAACCTACCTCTTTGACCAAAGTTTTCGTCATCTGTTCTAATATCTCCTCTTGTGGCTCGGTAACAAATTTTCTTTGATAACGCTCCTGTGACGCGCCTTGGGACGTTTTATTATGTTAAAGGTGCTATATAAATGCAAGTTGTTGTTGTAGATGTGTCACTTCTCACGCAGCCGATAGCTGGAGCGATCTCATTTATGGTAACCTAACAAATGATTTGTGCTGCCTTATCTAACAAATTGCATAAGACTTCCTGCTAGTCAGCCAACAGTTCAGTAAAATTATAGGGTAATGCATTTACTCATTGACGTAAGAAAACTACTAGGCACTTGGTCTAAGCGTTAAACAAAGCTTTAATCAACTGTTTTTCAACATGGAGATCTAGTTGTGTCCTTCACTAGTTCCTGTTGAGGAATGTCCTAAGCAAGCTGGGCCCTATGCCCAAGTATTTATACTCTCCCTGGACAGCGCCACCAGCAGGCCGCCCAGTATTACTTCATACATGAATGACAAGATTCATGACACTCATCAAGCTGTTGGGGAACTCCAGTAACTTTGCTTTTGAAGTAAATTTGCAAACAGTTAAAAAAAAATCTTTAACTGTGCCAATAATTTGATCATTATAAGCAGTTTAATGTTCAAAGATACAGAAATGCTGAATATTTGCTTATAAACTTTGTCCCCATTTTTAAGGTGTCAGCCATGGCTCAGTTGGGAGCACACTCTCCTCTGAGTCAGAAGGTTGTGGGTTCAAGTCCCAGTTCAGAGACTTGACCACAAAAATCTAGGCTGACACTCCCAGTGTGGTACTGAGGGAGTGCTGCACTGTCGGAGGTGCCATCTTTCCGATGAGATGTTAAACCGAGGCCCCGTCTGCGCTCTCATTCCATGGCACTATTTCGAAGAAGAGCAGGGGAGTTATCCCCAGTGTCCTGGCCAATATTTATCACCCAATCAACAACATTAAAATAGATTATCAGGCCATTATCACATTGCTGTTTGTGGGAGCTTGCTGTGCGCAAATTGGCTGCTGCGTTTCCTACATTACAACAGTGACTACACTTCAAAAAGTAGCTCATTGGCTATAAAGCGCTTTGGGACATCTGGTGGTCGTGAAAGGTGCTGTATAAATGCAAGTTTCTCTTTTTTTCTTTATTATCTCATTGCTGTTTGTGGGAGCTTGCTGTGCGCGAATTGGCTGCCGCGTTTCCTACATTACAACAGTAGCTACACTTCAAAAGTATTTAATTGGCTTTAAAGTGCTTTGGGAAAATGCATGCTCTTTCCTTCTCTATATTTAGCGTGGCACAATCGATGGTTCCACTGATGTCATGGGATTATTTGTTGACGTCTATGGCATTATGCATTTAGCCATGGGTTTTAACAGTGGTCATGACATCATCAGTGCAGAGAATATGCAGGGAGATGTGAGGAGGGGTTAAAATTTTAAAATGTCTAGGTGTGCAAAATGCTCTCTGCTCCTGCAAATTCAAAGTTGCTTTTTATGTGAAAGATATAATTATTCAGTCATTCGAATCAAGCAGTTGGAATGAAACAGCACTGTAGACATTTTTTTAGCGCAATTATTCAGTAATTCAAATTAAGTGACTTTGAATTAACAGAAGTAGACTGCATTCATCTCTTCAGTGCTTTGTACACACAGCGAATTGACGCATTACATGTTAAGAGTTCTAGGGCTAAAAATTGAGTAGCGCCCCATTTGGGGCCTTAACTTCGCTGGGGCGCTACTTTTAGCGCCCCGGAACAATTAGCGCCCCCACGCCGGAAATTGAGTGGTTGCGCCCCAAGAGGGAGGAGGGGTGCTACTGGAAGCGCCCCGCATCCTCCTTGGGGCGCTGCGAGTCAATATCGCGGCGCTACGTGCCGCATCGCCACGCTCGCCAGCACGTCGCGCCGCGGTATTGCAGGCCTTCCTCCCCTTCTTAAAGGGCAGGGGCCTTGCACAGCGCGACCCGGGGCCCAGCTGGGCCCCCAGGGATCGGGAGTGCCGGCAAAAGAGCCCAGCACTCGAGCGGGGGGGTGCAGGAAGGTGCTGGCAGGTGGCCAGCAACAAAAATGGCCGCCCCGCACCTCGCCTTTAAATTGCGCTGCCCCGGCCGCAGGTTATAACAGGAGGCGCAAAGCAACCCAATTTCCCCCCCCTTAATCCTTTTAGTATTGTAATATTTTTGTTTACAAGTTTAAATAGTAAACCACTTGGATTTCAATTCAGTTGCTGGCCACATAGGAACTTCAGAGAAATGATTATCTCCATTCCTTCATCGTTGCTGGGTTGCTATCCAGCAATTCCCTACCTAGCACCATCACCAAAGGACTGCAGAGGTTCAAGGAGAAGGCCCACCACTGCCTCCTCAGGAACCTAGGGATAGGCAACAAATGGAGCTTTGACAGCATTGCCAAATCCCGAGAACTAGTAAGAACGAAAGAGCAATGTAAAAGCAGCTTTAGAGTCCTTACAACTGTCAAAGAGAGAGAACTTTTATCCACTCAGTCTGGGCTGGATTCAAACTCGGCTCGCTGAAGAAAAATGTGTTCACCCACTGTACCAGCCAGTCCCATGCATCCATTATTCTTTTGATAAACCATCTGAACCCATCAATTAGATTACCACAGGATTTTGTTATTCTGCATGACAGGATTTGACTAGAATCTCTTTTTTTTTGTTATTTAAGAAATTTTGGGGTATCTTACCTGCTGCATTTTTTCTGACTGAGAAATAAAAAGATTTGGCCCAGAATTTCCTCGGCCTGATATTACGCAGAAATCTACGCTGAAATTTACACCGAAATTTCCTGCGGATCTTAATTGCCGGCGCCGGAACTTAAAAACCAACATAAAACAAACACAAATTCGGCGTAACCATTAGGAGCCTGAAGAAACCTGCGGAGCACACGCCATCTTCCTTCTTTAAGTCCCTCTTTATCTCATTAGTTTGAAGCCATCAAACCATCATTTCTGCACATTAAGCACTGCCGCATGTTTAAGAAAATGCAGACGTGGTAGCTTTTTGTTGTTTCAATGTTTCAGATTCTGATGCCATAATAAAGCATTGTTATAAAGATACACCAAATACAATACAGCGCCGGTGAGAAAAATTCAAAGACAAAAATCGCCAAGAAATTCGCTGTCAAAATAAAGTTTGGGGGATGTTCAGAGGCTGAAACCTCTCAGTTATGCTGATTATGGGTTACGTGGGGACAAGGTTTTAGCCACATATTTACACCCATTCAGCACTGGCTTAATTGCAGGGAACTTGCGATCTCTGGTCTTTTGCATGGGGGCGGAGTTAAGTTAATGAACTAAATCGGGGTTTGGCGGATGTAACTCGGGAGCCGAGCATAGATGGAGGAAATTTGCACGTAGCGAGGTTCCACTGTAAACCGTGGTAAGTCACAGATGCACAAATTTCCTCAGACAAAACCGGCACAATGCAGCTCTTGCGCCATTGTTGCGCCGAAAATTGAGGAAATTCCGAGCCTTTCTTTCAAATTTCGATTAATTTCTGTGACTGATGAATGTTAAAAAGTAGAATTAGAAAATGGTCCGAGTTATAGACTATTTTTAAAGGGACAATATCCTTATGAGAAAGAAAGATTGGCATTTTTTTTTTGGGAGAGGCGGTGGAGATTTTTTGTTTGTTAGAAACCTGAAAACTGAGGCCCAGACTGCAAGAGCCTACTTGCGCTATGGAGCTTGGGCCTCGACCTAGGTGTCTTAATAGAAAATGACCCATTTCTATTTATTGGGGTAACACCTCCACTATTCAGGTGGAGATCGTAATTTCAGATGAACACGTTAAGTGTTTATAAGTTTGTAATTTTTAGACCATTATTCTTACAGTAACTTTACAAATCGTTCCTTTGGCCTGATTGTAGAATTGTCACTGCTGTCCTCAAAGGAAAAAATGAATCAAATGGAAAATATCTGGTTCGCGAGCAGACTATGTAAAGGGTTAGATTGTGCCTACCCGTTTCTGGTCGAAGATTTTGGTGGTTGCTTGTAGACCAGTGGAGTGCAGGGAGGAGAGGAATTTGTTCCTGTAAGAATAACAAGAGAAAAAAAACCGGAGAAGTTCTTTCTGGCATTTTCACTTCCACTTGAATTGTTCAGGGAGGAACGGAGCCATTTCCAAGGAGGATTGATCAGATTATTGCTCAAATCTCATGAGAGCAAAACTACCTGCTCCCTGAATCAGGTACAGAAAAAAAGCTCGTGTGAACTGCTCAGAATAAAGCACGGGCCATTTTTTTTTGTCTGTGTGATGGATGGAGGGCTTTGTAATGGGGAATTTAACAAGAATATAAAAAATGAGCTGTCAGACATTAAAATGGGCTCAGCTGAAGGCAGTGGAACAAACAGCTGTAGGTCAAAGGTCTTGTAATTACACTGCCTTTTCTTCCCTCGAATGCTCTGACTCCTGCTTCGGGCCTAATCCCCGGCATTGTATTAAGAGGATTATTTTGCCTGTGTTTGGGCCATAAATTTAACACAGTTCCCTGAGGAATCTCATATCACCATCGGGGGAACAGCTTTCAAGGCTCCCTAGTTTTGACGAGACCGGACAACAGCAGCAAAGCAGCGACTTGAGGCTTACAGTTTGATGGGACTCGGATCGCTCACCACCTTCCGCTGCAGCTGGCACTCAGAGCGCACGCCACGAGTGCCCTCGACAGCGCCCGCAGAGGGCAGGGCACACAGAGAGGAGCTGATGGCCATCAGTGCCTGCGGAAACCGTGGGTAATATTAATGACTTGTCACCCGTCGTTCACCAGAGGCGAAGGTGTGGGAAGGACATTACATGCTTTACACACGCTTATCGTCCGGATTCACACAAATTGCATTTACATAAAATATTCTGCAGGAGCTGCTTAGCCACGTTCTGATTTAAAGATTCTTCCAGTTTAATGAAATCCAAAATGTGCGCATTCAAATGCAGATTAGGATATCGCACGGACACAGAGCCAGAGAGAAGACCAGATTTTCAATAAGGATTATCTAAACAAGTTTTAATTTTATTTTGCAGCACCTTTTTGTTCAAACTGCTGCCAACGCAAACTGCAAGATTAAAAAAAAACCCAGATCAGCAGTAGATATTTATAGGCCACAGCCTGACTTCCGGTGGACTGTCTTGTCATGTATTCACTTTCTTCTCTCTTTTCTACATTTTTCATCCCTGTTTCTAATTTCCTGAACACGCTGACCCCCTTTGCCACAGTACGGTTCCATGGGTCCCCACAGCACCGTGCGGCGCACACATGCCCATTCTTCCTTCGAGCGTAGGCAGTAAGTGGCGGAAGGCTAATCTACCATGGGAGGATATCACGGCCAAGTCCAAACACATGTGCACACACACACACACACACACGTACTTTCTACCAGGAGTCACTAGGTTGTGATCAGGAGTAAGGAGTCTATCAGGCTTTTCCTCACCCTAACCTGAGGCTAATTGCAGTGTTCATACTGCTATCCAAACTGAGACCAGTTCATTCATCACAGGCTGGGAAATAAACCTGGGCCTTTCTGCTCTGTATGGCTTTAGTACTAGCCCAGGTGACCCCGTTACCTATTAGGCCATTAGAAGAGTTTACCAGATTTTTTATAACCTCTCGGGCTGGCGTTTCTGTAGCTTTGGTGGGCACGGTCTAAGTGAGCAAACTCGGGATTTCGTCTTGACAGCAGCACTGTCCCGCACCCAAGATGTGTTTTCATCCTCCTACCCTTAGATGAACTACTTTATTATCATAAAGCATCCTCTGATTTTCTTGTTTGTAAGGAACTTCAGCTTGATCCAACTTAATTTAAGGAAAATTGCAACCTCTTCTAATAGCGGCACGTAACCTCTTTACACTGAGGGAGCGCTGCACTATCGGAGGGTCAGTACTGAGGGAGCTCTGCACTGTCAGAGGGTCAGTACTGAGGGAGCACTGCACTATCGGAGGGTCAGTACTGAGGGAGCGCTGCACTATCGGAGAGTCAGTACTGAGGGAGCACTGCACTGTCGGAGGGTCAGTACAGAGGGAGCGCTGCACTGTCAGAGGGGAAGTACTGAGGGAGCACTGCACTATCGGAGGGTCAGTACTGAGGGAGTGCTGCACTGTCGTCGAAGGGGAATTACTGAGGGAGTGCTGCACTGTCAGAGGGTCAGTACTGAGGGAGCGCTGCACTGTCGGAGGGGCAGTACTGAGGGAGTGCTGCACTGTCAGAGGGTCAGTACTGAGGGAGCGCTGCACTGTAAGCGGGGAAGTACTGAGGGAGCGCTGCACTATCGGAGGGTCAGTACTGAGGGAGCTCTGCACTGTCGGGAAGTACTGAGGGAGCACTGCACTATCGGAGGGTCAGTACTGAGGGAGCTCTGCACTGTCGGGAAGTACTGAGTGCTGCACTGCACTGTCAGAGCGGCAGTACTGAGGGAGCGCTGCACTGTCGGAGGGTCAGTACTGAGGGAGCGCTGCACTGTCAGAGGGGAAGTACTGAGGGAGAGCAGCACTGTCGGAGGGGCGGTACTGAGGGAGCGCTGCACTATCGGAGGGGCAGTACTGAGGGAGCGCTGCACTGTCGGAGGGTCAGTACTGAGGGAGCGCTGCACTGTCAGAGGGGAAGTACTGAGGGAGCGCTGCACTGTCGGAGGGTCAGTACTGAGGGAGCGCTGCACTGTCAGAGGGGAAGTACTGAGGGAGCGCTGCACTATCGGAGGGTCAGTACTGAGGGAGCGCTGCACTGTCAGACGGCAGTACTGAGGGAGTGCTGCACTGTCAGACGGCAGTACTGAGGGAGTGCTGCACTGTCAGACGGCAGTACTGAGGGAGCGCTGCACTGTCAGAGGGTCAGTACTGAGGGAGTGCTGCACTGTCAGAGGGTCAGTACTGAGGGAGTGCTGCACTGTCAGAGGGTCAATACTGAGGGAGCACTGCACTATCGGAGGGTCAGTACTGAGGGAGCACTGCACTATCGGAGGGTCAGTACTGAGGGAGCACTGCACTATCGGAGAGTCAGTACTGAGGGAGCGCTGTACTGTCGGAGGGTCAGTACTGAGGGAGCGCTGCACTGTCAGAGGGTCAGTACTGAGGGAGCGCTGCACTATCGGAGGGTCAGTACTGAGGGAGTGCTGCACTGTCAGAGGGTCAGTACTGAGGGAGCGCTGCGCTGTCAGAGCGGCAGTACTGAGGGAGCTCTGCGCTGTCAGAGGGTCAGTACTGAGGGAGCTCTGCACTGTCAGAGGGTCAGTACTGAGGGAGCTCTGCACTGTCAGAGCGGCAGTACTGAGGGAGCTCTGCGCTGTCAGAGGGACAGTACTGAGGGAGCACTCTACTGTCAGAGCGGCAGTACCTGCTTGAAGTCACCTCAGCAACATCTAGCAGATCCAACTCACTGTCAATATAGCTATTCATAGTCTCAATGGGTGGACGATACGCTCTGCTCCAAACTACCGTGAACCTGTACTAGTAACTTTAAAACAAGAATGGAATTCATTAGTGTCTGCCTTGTGCTGGTTCTCAGGCTTTCTTTAACAGGGCTAAACATGTAGGTCTTGACTGTAATAAAGTGGCTGCAGTGTAAATGATTTCCTGACAAACAGCTTGAAAGGTCTGAATGACATTAAAATCTATCCAGACCAAAAACCCGCACTGCCATCTGTATTCCGAGCACTTGCCAGACAATGGATGGTTTTCATTTTGGACTTCAGCATGGAATTTTGAACATGGTTATTCTAAAAGGATTCACATGGGGTTCAAAGGTTTTCACGTGGTCATTGTTAAATGACTGCAGGTTTATATGGGGACACATATTAGTGCAGAGTTTTTAACATGGTTATTATAAATTGTCCTCGGTTTCATATGGGGGGGGGAACTGTTCTGGAGTTCCTGACATCAGAATTCAGTTTCACAACCTGTTTAACGTGACTTTAACTCACGACCACTGGGTTATTAGTCCAGTACTGTAACTACTCGGTTATTTTACAGTCAACTAGGTGGCATTAGAGGCAGTATAATTGGCCTCAGAGCCTTGGGCTAGGAAGAGGGGGGGGGGGGGATAACTAGGGTTTTGACTCCTCATTGCTATCCAGTAATTCCTGTGTCTGTGTGGCCATCAGGTGGGGATAGAGTCAGGCTCAGCTGTGGTGCCCCTTGTAGTTGAATAGCTTCACTGTTGCGGTTTGCACATGAAGAATGACCATTTGTGTGTGGAACCGAGGGATGGCTGGTGTGCTCATGTAACTCAACCGCCGCATGAGTCAGGGCTTTCTGCAGAAGAGGGGAGAAAAAAAGATGGAAAGTTGCATTCGCTCCTTCTCCGTGGCGCAGCATTTTATTGCACTGCACAGGAATATTTTCTAGAGAGGGAAATGTGTGAATTTCATCATGTAAATGACACCGTACAGCCTGGAAATGACGCTTGATGCGATGTAGGCTGTTGCCAGTCGGTGAATACAAAGACTAAATAGTTTATTTGGATTTGAGGTCTGGCTGTCACAAGGGGTCAAAGGCGTTCCCTTATCCCTTCTACTGTCTCCTGGCCTGTGTGGTGTCGCTGCTTTGAAAGCTGGAAGATCTGAGACTAGGGAGGAAATACCAAAGGGTGCTGTCAGGCCCTTAATGGTTCCTGCACCATTAATACTGAGAGCAGTTATCTGAATTTCTATGGAGACAATTGGAGCCGCTGCCAAGCTGCTATTGTTCAGCAGTCTGACACGGTGTCACAGCGAGATGACAGGAAAGTGACAGTCTGCTACACTCTGCTTACACTTGGACTTGATTTCCAGGCAAGAAATAAAACTACAGGGGCCTGCCTGAAATGTAAAGAACTTTATCGCAGGAGGCGTGACCGCACCAGCTAACTGTTCAAAAAAAAAATGTCTGACACCCAGCAAGTCTTTTCTTTTTTTCTTATTCTAAACCCCGCAGTTATTTGCTTTCCGTTGCCTTGCTGAGCACATATCGAGTTAGTCTGTCCCACTGGAGCAGAATGAGATATTCCAACTTCCATTTCCTATCAATAATTTAAAAAAAATGGATATAATGTAGTTTCTAAAAGATGTAATTACTTTTTATTGCAGAGCACAGAAAATCTGCTGATAGTCATGCTAGCCCCCAGAGTCAGGCAGGGTCAGGGGTCAGGGGGCAGGGCCTACACAGTGTTGGGAAATGGGATGAGACTGCAGTTGGTCAGAACACACAGCTGCAACTCCCTCAAACTGACGCCGTTCCAAGCTGGCAAGATAGAAGGACCAGAAACATACTTTAAATTTTCACAGCTTTTTTTAAATTATAAAGAAATGAAATGAATGTTGGCTGTAAAATCGTTGTGCTCATATTTCTACTGCTAAGCTAAACTCGCCCTTGGATGGGTTACTTCTTTTAGGCAATGAATTGTTGCTCAGAATCGAGCTTCTGCAACGCAAATATTGCTTTACAGATTGGTGGAGGTTCACCTCACTTCTTAAGCAGCTTTAGCTATTATCCAAGGGAGAAAGCCTGTGAGGTTTAGATAGCTCATGTTCCCTGCAAAATATTCTGGCATAAGATAAATTCCCTGACTGGAGGTTTTGCATTTAAATACGTTCCAGTATGATGAATACAAATATGACCAAACACGGGGTCCTACACAGTGAAACTGATTTTTATGTCATGAGAGAGAGAGAGATGGTATAAGTCACAAGCATTATTTTTTTCACCCAGGGGGTGGTCTGGAACTCACTGCCTGAAAGGGTGATAAAGGCAGAAACCCTCGTTCACAATCTATAATCAGTGATCTGGATGAGGGGACCAAATGTAAGTTTGCTGATGATACAAAGCTGGGTGGGAATGTAAGTTGTGAGGAGGATGCAAGGAGGCTTCAAGGGGATATAGACAGGCTAAGTGAGTGGGCAAGAACATGGCAAATGGAATATAATGTGGAGAAATGTGAAGTTATCCACTTTGGTAGGAAAAATAGAAAAGCAGAGTATTTTTTAAATGGTGAGAGATTGGGAAATGTTGGTGTTCAGAGGGACCTGGGTGTCCTTGTACACAAATCACTGAAAGTTAACATGCAGGTACAGCAAGCAATTAGGAAAGCAAATGGTATGTTGGCCTTTATTACAAGAGGATTTGAGTATAAGAGTAAAGACGTCTTACTGCAATTATATAGGGCCCTGGTGAGACCACACCTGGAGTATTGTGTACAGTTTTGATCATCTTACCTAAGGAAAGATATACTTTCCCTAGAGGGAGTGCAACGAAGGTTCACCAGACTGATTCCTGGGATGGGGAGATTGTCCTAAGAGGAGAGATTGAGTAGACTAGGCCTATATTCTCTAGAGTTTAGAAGAATGAGGTGATCTCATTGAAGCATACAAAATTCTTATAGGGCTTGACAGGGTAGATATTGGCAGGGAGGATATTTCCCCTGGCTGGGGAGTCCAGAACCAGGGGTCACAGTTTCAGAATAAGGGGTCTGCCATTTAGGACTGAGATGAGGAGAAATTTCTTCACTCAGAGGGTGGTGAATCTTTGGAATTCTCTACCCCAGAGGGCTGTGGAGGCTCAGTCGTTGAGTATATTTAAGACAGAGATCGATAGATTTTTGGATGTTAAGGGAATCAACGGATATGGGGATAGTTCAGGAAAGTGGAGTTGAGGTAGAAGATCAGCCATGATCTTATTGAATGGCAGAGCAGGTGCGAGGGTCTGAATGGCCGACTCCTGCTCCTATTTCTTATGTTCTTATGTTCCTGCATCCCTCTTGGGGCGCTGCGAGTCAATATCGCGGTGGCGCTGCAGCACGTCGCGCCGCGGTATTGCAGGCCTTCCTCCCCTTCTTAAAGGGGAGGGGCCTTGCGCAGCGCGACCCGGGGCCCAGCTGGGCCCCTGGAGATCGGGAGTGCCGGCAAAAGAGCCCGGCACTCAAGAGAAGTGCCGGGCTCTTGGAGTGCAGCCGGCATTCCGCGGGGGAGGCCATTCAGGAGGCCAGGGACGGGAGCGCAGGCAGGTGCTGGCAGGCGGCCAGCAACAAAAATGGCCACCCCGCACCTCGCCTTTAAATAGCGCCTCCCCGGCCGCAGGTACGCCCCCTGACCCCGTCGGACATAGCGTCTGGCGGTAAGTCAGGGGGTGCTCCCGAAGATCGCGGCCGGGGCACGAGCGGGCGCTGCACACGGCGATGACGTCATCGTCGACGGCGCAGCGCCACGGGGCGCTACCGGTTAGCACCGGCGCTAAACTCCCGTTGAATTTTGCTAGAGGGCGCTAACGGGAGGCGCAAAGCAACCCATTTTTTCCCCCGAAGTGTTGTAACCTACAGGGCTACAAGAGCTGTAAAGTGGATAGCTCTTTTTCGGCCGGCACAGACACGATGGGCTGAATGGCCTCCTTCTGTGCCATAAACTTCTATGATTCTATGATTTCTGACGAAAGATCCAGCTGATGATTAGGGCTGTGTATTTTCTTGGAATTTTTGGCCAAAATTCACGGTCTTTGCACAGCCAGAAAAGACAAATGTAATGGGTTATGAACAGCCCCAACAAAACATATAACAAATCAACAGAAAACGCTGGAAAAACTCAGCAGGCCAGGCAGCATCCGTGGAGAGAGAAAGAGAGTTAACGTTTCAGGTCGATGAAAGGTCATCGACCTGAAACGTTAACTCTCTTTCTCTCTCCACGGATGCTGCCTGGCCTGCTGAGTTTTTCCAGCGTTTTCTGTTGTTATTTCGGATTTCCAGCATCCGCAGTATTTTGCTATCATATAACAAATCAAAATGGATGTATTCATTCATGGGTCCTTGTAGATTCAGAGATCCTCTGGTGTGCACCAAAGAGAAAAGTCTGCCACTTTCCTGTTTGTGCTTCAAGTGCCTGTATAAAGCTCTAAAACATTGATTGATTTCTGCTACTGCTCCCACCCCAAGTCCTGCTGCTCCGTCCTCAAATAAGACTGCTTCTGCCCAAAATAATGCATCTTCAACTTCAAGATCATCAGGTTATACTGAACAGGACTTCATCTGGGATAGGATACAAGCAGCAACATTTTGGATGAGCTGAAGTCTAGTGGGTAGAAGATAGGAAGCCAGCCAGGAGAACATTGGAATAGTTGAGTCTGGATGTGACAAAGGCATGGACGGTTTCAGCCGCAGATGGGTTGAGGCAAGGGTAGAGGTGGGCAATGTGGTGGATGTGGAAATAGGCAATCTTTGTGATGGGAGAGGATATGAGCTCAGAAGCTCCCCTCATGATCGAATAGGATAACAAAATTGCAAGCAGTCTGGTTCTACCCAAGACAATGGCCAGGGAGGGGATGGAATGGGAGGCAATCGTCTGTTAGACGTCTTTAGAGTATCCAGCTTTGTTATCCATTCATTTATAGTCTGCGCTGGGTTAGCTGTCATTTTTTAAAGGGATATTCATGTGTGGCATTTATTCCAAACTGATCTGGGGATGGGTATGAGTGTGCGGTGTCCATTTCAACACAAATACTCAGGGGGAAAAATTGAGTCGCGCCCCCTTTGGGGCGCTAACTTCGAGTGCCCCGGAAAAATTAGCACCCCCGCGGCCGAAATTGAGTGCAGCCGGCACTCCGCAGCGAGGCGGGTCAGGAGGTCGGGGACGGCAGTGGAGGCAGGTGCTGGCAGGCGGCCAGCAACAAAAATGGCTGCCCGGCACCTCGCCTTTAAATAGCGCCGCCCCGGCCGCAGGTAGACCCCCCTGACCCCGTCGGACATAGCGTCCGGCGGTAAGTCAGGGGGCGCTACCGAAGATTGCGGCTGGGGCGCGAGCGGGGCGCTGCGCATGGCGATGACGTCATCGCCGGTGGCGCAGTGCCGCGGGGCGCTAACGGTTACCGCCGCTGCTAACCTCCCGCTGAATTTCATGGGAGGCGTTGGCGGCGCCGCGCCCGGGCGCTAGTTGCTTTGCGCCCTCTTAGGGCGCTAACGGGAGGCACAAAGCAACTGCATTTTTCCCCCTCAATCTTTTATAGCTGGTCATTACAACAATAATTCCAGCCTAAGCGGCTCCTCCTCCTGACCGACATGCTTTTGATTTGGATTTAGAATCTCTAGGTTGAATGCATCCAGATATGCGTTTCTTATTGACACTCTTGCTCAGACAGGCCAGAAAGGTACACAATATAGGTAACAGAACCATGGAATGTTATAGCCCTTTCCCCGTACCCGCTTAGATTTTTCTTCTCCAAATATTTATTCACTTCCCCTTTTAAAAGCTGTTGTGGATTCTGCTTTCACTGCTGTTTCTGGTAGGGCATTCCATGTCCTAACAACCCTCTGTGTATAAATGCGGTATAAAAAAAAATGATTTCCTGACCTCTCCCTTCTTTCTTAAATTGCTGCTCTCTAGTTACTGACTCACCGACCAGCAGAAATAAAAAGTGGAATCCTGCTTTGGTATTAAGGAGCGTCAATCTTAAGCAAAGAGTTTAGGTACGACCTGATGTTTAACACGATTAAAATGTAAACTTTTCCAGTCCTTAACACTTTAGACATTGATTTACTTTAACAGTTTCTAACCACAACCAGTAGCAGCTGAAATATTTGTCACAACGCTGAAAGAACTTTGAAAGTCTGATTTTATTGTTTCTGATATCTCACTTCACCTCATCCTGTTAGTGTCTCTCAAACACAAATAAAAGTGTAAACTTCTGAAAACCTGAAATCTTTATGTGATAAAGATTTATAAGAGCAATTTAGAACATAAGCTGCAAGGTGCTGAGTCATAGAATGAAAACCTTAGGACCAGCAGGGCTGTCAAACACCTTATCAAATGTTGATCAACTTTCCTATATTGCAGTCCCAATGGTTTAGAGGTAAAATAACCATTTATTAGCCACAGAGAGCAGGAAAGTCGCAGAATTGATGCTTGGTCCTTGCTGAGTTAGCCAATCTCAGCTGAGGAAATGGTAAGGGTACTGCAACTGGGGATATTGTACTGCTGAATTAGGGAAGAAAGGAATAGGGCAGGCTGCCCAATCCACGTTGCTATACAGCGACAGTTATCAAAAGCGTATGCATGCGGAAACAGAGCGCCTACAAGACCAGGCTTGGCTGTGATCTCCTTCACGGTTGGAGGGAAAATTCGAGAGAGAAAGGATAAAAAAAGAAATGGAATATTTGCGATTTATGCACATTAAGTGCATGCTTGTTTTCAGACAGAAGTAGACAAAGAATGGACCATGGAGAACGCGGACTCTTTGTTGTGCTCGATAGAGCAGCCCTGATTGTAGAGCTGGCGCAAAGTCCGAGGCACACTTCTACAACTTTAGTATCAAATATCCAAAGCAAACATAACACATAATTAATATGTGATTCAAGACTGCGGTTTTCATTCACACATCTCCCTTGAGAATCACAGATGTGTTATGGTGATCTCCGAAGGGTGCCGAACATAAACAGTTTGCTGTAAATCCATCTTGTAGCGCCACAGAAGCATTGTGTGATACATATATGAAGGCAATAGGTCAAGTTAATGGATTATTGGAAAAGCAGCTGTTTGCTACAAGGGGTTTCTGCTCCTGACTGTTATCCAGGCACGCTACTGGAAAGTGCATGTGTGTGGAGGATTAGCGGAGGACAGGATAAGGTTCAGCTGTGGTGCTCCTATGGCTCATTCGGCGACCAACATCCATTTGGACAAGATACCAAAATGACCACTTGAGACCATAACCCCACCCAGAGTTGGTGCCTTCAAGAGGGGGGAAAGTCTTAAAAAAAAAAGCCAAAGAGATTTCTGATAACACGTTTCTAAAAACGTAAACGTTCCTTCTGCATTTTTAAAGACCTTCAGAGAAAATAAATATAGGATATACAGTGTGTAGGATATACAGTGAACTCTTTCGTATCCGGCACCTATGGGACCAGGATGGTGCCAGTTGATGAAAAATTCTGGATAACAGAGAGGTATATCTACCAAGGCAATTTTTAACACAAACAAAAATAAAAACCACCGACTAACTCGGCCACCGCGGGAGACTCGGACTCGGCAAAACGAGTGCTGGATGGATTCGGCAAGATTACCGGTTATCTATTTTGACGGTTATTAAAGTATTCCGGATGATTAAGTGCCGTTTAAACAAGAGTTTACTGTACTGTAGCAGTGGATGCAGCCATTATGACTGGAAAGAGCAGTTGGAGCTGAGTCAATTCTTTACACTAGGTGTTTGATTATAGTTATTATAGTTGTCAGCCTTGGCTTAGTGATAGCACTCCTGCTTCTGAGTGGTTGTGGGTTCAAATGTCACTCCAGAGACTTGAGCACATAATCTAGGCTGACATCTCAGTGCTGCACTCTCTGAGGTGCCGTCTTTCGGATGAGACGTTAAACCGAGGCCCCGTCTGCTCTCTCAGTGGACGTAAAAGATCCCATGGCACTTTCCGATTAAGAGCAGGGAAGTTCTCCTGATGTCCTGGCCAATATTTATCCCTAAATCAACATCACAAAAACAGCTTATCTGGTCATTATCTCGTTGCTGTTTGTCAGACCTCGCTGTGCACAAATTGGTTGCCATGGTTCCTACATTATAACAGTGACTGCACTTCAAAAGTACTTCATTGGCTTTGTAGCCCTCTGGGACGTTGTGAATGGCGCTATATAAACGCAAGTCTTCCTTTTCTTTCTTAGATGCTTACACTTAGGCTGCATGGCGAAAACATAACAAGCAGCTGAGCTTGATTTTGAATTTATAATACTTGACCTAGTTATAAATCTCATATGAAACAAATCAAATGCAGAACTTTTATAGCTTGAAGCAAGATGGAGCTCTGATTCTGTCACATTTACAAAAGCCTGTTTGTAGCAAATATTGTCCTCCAAGGCTACTGCCCACCATATAATTAAAACTAGCAAACAGATTTATTAATTTATAGATGAGTAGCAAAAATAAACAGTCGAATTGCAGTCATTACAGACTTTACTCTTTCTGCTCAGAATGTAGAAAAACAACAGTTGCATCTCCTGCACTAACACTCGGCTCAAAACTGGACCCAAAATAAAATCCCTGACCATAACCTTATGCGGAAGTTCACTGCTAACTGTTCACAGAGTCGCCTGCCTATTTGTCTGGAGGAATGCTGGCTTGGAGCTAGTCAGCCCAAGATATACTTTAAAAATCCTTGAGGATTGACAAAGGAAATTAAAAACACATCTCTTAAACTCTCATAGAGCTGGCAATAAAACATATACTTAAAAAGGCCCTCAGGAGAATTATGTTTGAATTGAACAGCTTCCCATGAACAAAAATAATCTGAAATAAAAACCGAAAATGCTGGAGATACTCAGCAGGTCAGGCAGCATCTGTGAAGAGAGAAACAGAGTCAACGCTTCAGGTCGATGACCTTTCGTCAGATGAGCTGTCGTCGTTCTGACGAAAGGTCATCGACCTGAAACGTTAACTCTGTTTCTCTCTTCACAGATGCTGCCTGACCTGCTGAGTATCTCCAGCATTTTCTGTTTTTATTTCAGATTTCCAGCATCTGCAGTATTTTCTTTTTGAACAAAAATAATCTGTTGCAAACACTTTGGACAGACTGTGAGACTTTTCCTCACTAAAGAACAATACCCACCTAACAAATGCTAGAACATTCTGATTGTCCCCTATTGGTAACAGCACTTTGAACACAATGAACAAAGCAATCCGGTTAACGAGAGTTGCAACTTAAGGTAATTGCATATGTATGTCTCCCTAATGTTTATAGTAAATATATAGGCCTAGAAATTCAGCTGCGCAGCACCCGTTTTTCGGGCGCCAAATGGCCTCCTAAGCCTGCAATATGGTAAGCAGGAAGCACATGCTCATTACGTGCCGAAGTACGCAGTACGGCCATATTGGTAAAGGCCAAAAAATCAGCGTGCACTGCCCACACCTGAAACATGCATTAAGCCCTGTGGATATGCAAATAAGGGGCCAAACGCCAGTTTGAGTTCCCTACGGCAAGATTGATTTGTCCTGAGGCAGCTGACGCCAACTGCACTCTCAAAAGAAAGACTTGCATTTATATAGCGCCTTTCGCGACCTCCGGACGTCTCAAAGCACTTTACAGCCAATGAAGTACTTTTTTTTGAAGTGTAGTCACTGTTGTAATGTGGGAAACATGGCAGCCAAGTTGTGCACAGTAAGCTCCAACAAACAACAATGTAATAATGGCCAGATAATCTATTTTTTTAGTGATGCTGATTGAGGGATAAATATTGGCCAGGACACCGGGGATAATTCCCCTGCTCCTCTTCGAAATAGTGCCATGGGATCTTTTACGTCCACCTGAGAGGGCAGACGGGGCTTGGTTTAACGTCTCATCCGACAATGCAGCACTCGCTCAGTACTGCACAGGAGTGTCAGCCTAGATTTTTGTGCTCAAGTCTCTGGAGTGGGACTTGATCCCACAACCTTCTGACTCAGAGGCGCGAGTACTACCAACTATGTCATGGCTGACACACAAATCTCAAAGGGACCACCTGATAGGCCACAACCAACAAGGTAAGGTTTAAAAATATACTTACCTGAATGTGGAGCCAGATGGAACAGGAGTGCTTCTACATTTAAAGAACGTGGACTGCTGCCGGCTACCGCTCCCCAGATCGCCACTGCCACTGCTCCCCCCCCCCACCCCCTCCCCATCCCCGATCACTGCCGCTACCTTCCCCCCAGGCCACTGCTTCCTTCCCATCTTGGTCACCACCGCCCCCTGTGGGCCACTGTTGGTGTTGTCATGGCCCACTCTTCAATCCCACTTCCGATGGTAATGAAGCCTGAGGCCCAATTTTGGGTGCACCTCGGGTCTCACCATTCAGGTGCAGCGATTGCTCCCAAAAATGGGCGCGCCTGAATTTCTAGGCCCTCGTCTGATTTGGGGCCATTTTTCTGTCAGTCAGAGTGGTTTTAACCCTGTATATACCGTGACATAAAGAAAGAAGCCAAACATAATACAGTAAAGACAAAAAAGCTTCATTGTTGTCACACCCTCATTGAGAGCAGACCCTTTAACAGCATATCCCGTGACGGGCAGTGACAGTCACCAGCATGTTGAAAAGCTCCACAGGTTAGCAAGGCAATATATTAGTTTAATATAGGATTCGGAGTGGGACATTAACCTTGCCAGATGGGAGAATTCCCTCTCTCCCTGACCCCAGCTCCGTACTGCTGGTGAACTGTACAGAAAGCACCCGCCGGCAGTCCCGCTGATTGCCTCTTTGACATGAACTGCATCGAAACAGCTGCAGATATGATGTCTGAAGCCACAGGGAAGCTGCACACATACCATTTGCTAACAGTCCCAACAGCACCACGAGGTTCTTTACAATCAGCCCCATGACTGTGATTAGTTTGGGTAAACTGAACACGCATCAGCTGTTCAGCCTAAAGCACAGAAGAGGCTGGGAGAAAGCATTTAACAGCACATGACACAGTGTCCTAGAAGTTGATTTAGGCTCGCCTTCAGGCGAAGAACAGTCAGCGCGCACAGAGCGTGCTCCAGAAGCTGGAGGCCCACCTGAAATTGGGTCACCGGCCACGTGTTGATAATTGTGCCACTTTGCTCCGCTACAATTTTTTGTATTAATTCACGGGATCTGGGTGTCGCTGGCAAGGCCAGCATTTATTGCCCATCCCTGATTGCCCTTGAGAAGGTGGTGGTGAGCCGCCTTCTTGAACCGCTGCAGTCCGTGTGGTGATGGTACTCCCACAGTGCTGTTAGGTAGGGAGTTCCAGGATTTTGACCCAGCGACGATGAAGGAACGGCGATATATTTCCAAGTCAGGATGGTGTGTGACTTGAAGGGGAACTTGGAGGTGGTGGTGTTCCCATGCGTCTGCTGCCCTAGGTGGTAGAGGTCGCGGGTTTGGGAGGTGCTGTCGCAGAAACCTTGACAAGTTGCTGCAGTGCATCTTGTAGATGGTACACACTGCAGCCACGGTGTGCCGGTGGTGAAGGGAGCGAATGTTTAAGTTGGTGGATATGGTGCCAATCAAGCGGGCAGCTTTGGGCTGGCTGCCTCTGTGTGGTCCTGAGGTATGTCCTGGGAGGGTGGAGGGACAGAGGCTAACATGGGTCAGCAGTGGTGCAACGTAGTGCTGTGGAACCAGGAGGAGCTCCTTCCGTCTCCACACAAAGGTAAATAAATAAAAACATACATTCTGCTGGTGGCCTGAGCCGCATGTAGACCAAGTAATCCTGACACCTGGACAGCCACCTTTACCAATATGGCGGCACCCGTGATGCAGACGCAGATCGAGTGTGGGGCATTGCAGCCCAAAATTGGTCCTTTGTGCCACTCTTTTCCATCAGAAAAGGGCGCAATTTCTCCCCCAATATTTTTTAACTGTACGCCAACAACTTTAAACAGACCATGTTATCAGTCTTCTGATTACTGAAACACCTGTTGCTATCTGTAGTAACCTTTCTATAACAGTGTGAAACATTGGAACAATGACACCTCCGCTCAGTACCTCTGCTGACCTGACTGAGGTCAGGGACTTGATGTGTGGCAAATGATAGCTCGAGACCTGCATCTTTCCAGTACTCCATCAGCCCACCATGCTACAAGTTCCCTTGTGTAATTTACCCCGCATCCCCTAAATTGTAGCCAGTTATGGTTATATTAAATCCCTAGAATAAATATATATTTATATCCTACAGAATTTTCTATTTTCCTTTTTTATTGCGACGTTTTCACAAGTGAACAGGTATAAATATTGATATACTGACAAGTGGTAAACAAGGCATACTAAATATAAGCTGGAAACGTACAGTGGGTCACTCAACATCTAAAAGGGTAAGGTAGATAACACTTCGGCTGGGACTCTCGTCGCTATGAAGGACCCTCCCAAAATATGAACCTATCTTTCTGTTTCAGATGCTGATTGACTTCCTGTGAAATTTCCAGCATTTTCTGCTCATTTTTATTTCAGATTTCCAACATTTGCTGTTTTTATCTTAAAACAATATATAATGGATTACACTGGTGCCTAGTAAGACAAAATGTCTGTACTTCTCTGTTTTAAATGGGGCAGTGATTGGCCTTTCTTTCTAGTTACTTTGTCCCTCTTTGTTTTGGGCAGACACCAGCCATATCCCCATTGTCTGATTTCACCCAGGACATCCATCCATCCAGTTATTTGCTTCCCGTCTTTATCTAATAGCGGCAAGAAACAGCTTGGGGTAAATGAGAAAAATGAGAAACCTTTTCACCTTTGTAGTCTGGCTGTATGAATGAGAATGAGCAGGTTGAAGTCGGCACAGAATTAATCATTCTCACTTTGTTCTATCGTGTGAGGTTTCTTCATAGATGGAGTGGCTTTAGTCTCTGTTGTGATTTTGGTTTTACTTAATTTTTTTTTTTGCCTAATTAGCAAGTGGTAGAATCTTCCAATATTTCTTCTGCATTTATTAATACAAGTTGTTGTTGTTGTTGTTGCGTTTATTTCTTTAAATGTGTACCGTCACCTGTAATAAAAGCACTAAAATTATACGACTGTATTGAACACATAAAAGGGTTGATGGCCTACAGACGTAAGTATATTCCAGTTCCTTTTATTAATTAGCATGCGCAAGAGGGCTTTCCCTCACAAGCGAAAGTTAAGAGCAGTGTTTACATCTGCGAATATTTACAGTTTGCATCTGCCAGTAAACTAGTAGTATTAACAAGCAAGGAATTGCCCCTCTATCCGTGGGAGCCACTCTGTAAAGGATCAAACTAGTTGATAAGGAGACAGACCAGTGGACGGGGGTGGGGGGCGATGGGGGTGTGGGGAAAGGCTAGTTAATACAGGAGCAGGTTAGTCAACAACAAAGGAGTGGCTGGTTAATAAGGGCATGATGCGGAGATGCCGGTGTTGACTGGGGTGGACAAAAGTGAGAAGTCGCACAACACCAGGTTATAGTCCAACAGTTTTATTTGAAATCACAAGCTTTCGGAGCGCTGCTCCTTCGTCAGGTGAAGTAAAGGAATACAAATCGACAAAGCATATATAGATAGAGAACAATGCATGTGTAGCGTACAATGGCAGACGACTACATTTAATCCTCCTGACTGCCTTTTGTCACACCTCGGCAGATAAACAATCAGGTCAGCCAGGAAGGCACCACATCAAAGACATAGCAAGATACAACTGAGACAATGAGGTGGGGTTACAGGGGGTCTAATGTGTCAAAAGCTGCAGTCTGTATGGAAAACGATAAACTTTAAAATTTTTACTTTTTTTTACTGGAAATCACATCTGTGAACAAGCCAACGACGACTTGAGTCTGGATGACTCTACGTCATGTATCGTGACATGAACCCAAGATCCCGGTTGAGGCCGTCCTCATGAGTGCGGAACTTGGCTATCAGTTTCTGCTCGATGATTTTGCGTTGTCGTGTGTCTCTAAGGCCGCCTTGGAGAACGCTTACCCGCAGATCCGAGGCTGAATGTCCTTGACTGCTGAAGTGTTCCCCGACTGGGAGGTAACACTCCTGCCTGGCGATTGTTGCGCGGTGTCCGTTCATACGTTGTCTCAGTGTCTGCATGGTCTCGCCGATGTACCATGCTCTGGGGCATCCTTTCCTGCAACGTATCAGGTAGACAACGTTGGCCGAGTCACATGAGTATGTACCATGTACCTGGTGGGTAGTGTCCTCACGTGTGATGATGGTATCTGTGTTGATGGTTGATGGTTAATAAGGGGGTAGACTAGTTGAGAAGTGAGCAGAGTGGCTGATAAGGGAGTAGGTCATTTGATAAGGAGAGACTAGTTGACAGGAGGTGGGGCATACTGGTTAATAAGAGGACAGGCCAGTTGATAAGAGAGCTTGTAGTTGCTACTGGTAGTAGAAATAAGACCTGTTGAAAACGAATTTGAACTCCACAATCATTGAAAGCTCAGCTCTCTGAACACTGCAGCCATGATTATGACGTGCAGTCTTGTCTGTCCTCAGGAGGACACTAATCCAGCTGTGCATGGCATAAGATATTTTCTTTAAAAAGAACAAAATGGCTACTGCAGTGTGTGAATTCTGGCTGGTGGACATTCACTTATAAAGGCCATTCATTATACCCATGTGGTAAAAACATTGTTGCAAATGAAGTTGAATTCTAATCTGCCAACATCAGCCCTGAAGAAAATCACGCCCCTTATACCCTATTTTTAATGCAGATAGCTAACTCCAAAAGAACTCCTGCCTGCGCTACCTACTGTATCTACCTACTGCAAATCTAGAAGTGAAATGAAGTTGCCCAGAAGCATTTTGGCAAGTTCCAGCACTTGGGTATTGTATTGTGTCGCTGTCATTTATCCACATTTTAGCCTCATTAATCATTACAAGAGCAAGACCCGATGACTCACTCACTGTGATTTGGATGTCCCAAAGACATTTCAACCCGTTGATGTGCCAAGAAAATGTTCCCTGAAGTATTTCATTTGGTTCAGAAGTATAAATAATTTGCACTTTAATTGCCATTATTTTTTCTTAAGAGCGGTGTTTTTGGATCGCACATTTCTTTTTGATTTTGCACCAACGACAGTTAATTTTCAGGATCTCCAGTCATTGGGACTAATTCTCTTTGATTTATGGATGGGGCACTGAACAGAGGAAGGTTTCCTGAGGGCTTACTATGGGCTATGTGGCTAAGCTCAGTGCTGCTGAGCTATGAAGAGAGAGAGAGAGAGAAAAAGTCAAATTTATTCAAGTATTATAAGAATGTAAGAATTTTTTAGGAACAGGAATAGGCTGTTAAGACCAACAAGCCTGTCCTTTTTTTCTTCCAGTATCTCACATTTTTTAATCAACCTAAAAATAGAACTGTGTTTCAATAGATCATATTTAGCTGATAGCTGTCAGGCCAGCGCAGAACTGAGCACTGAAACTTTCTCCGCCCTACTAGCTTTCCCTTCGAGGTGATAAAGAAGTTAATAGAAATACTGTCACCTAGAGCAGAAATTGGAGGCACATGTATTCTGGGGAATACACATCATTAGATTAATGTGTCTGTGCTTCAAGGTTACAGAGAGGAACCTTATAATTCTCGGCTTGTTCTGCTACTTCTCCATTTATCTGAGCGGAGCACACTAAACAGGTATGGTGAGATACCAAGCTTTGATATTTTGAAATTAATTGGTGTTCAGTCACTGATGTGATAGCCTACAAATTATAACAAATACCAATCTCAAATAAAATTGAAGTGCCCATAAATAAAAGTTACACTTCAGTAGCACTGGAGTAGTACAATAATAAGATAATTGGCGAAAGAACCAGGGCGGATGATGAGGAGATTTTTTTTTTATGCAGCGTGTTTTTATGATCTGGAGTGCACTGCTTGAAAGGATGGTGGAAGCGGATTCAATAGCAGCTTTTCAAAAGGGAGCTGGATATATACTTGGAAAAGAACAATTTGCAGGGCTATAGGGAAAGAGCAGGGCAGTGGGACTAATTGGATAGCTGTTTCGAAGAGTCGGTTACAGGCACAATGGACCGAATGGTCTCCTTCTGTGCTGTATGAGTCTCTGTAATGGTGTTCTGATGTGCCAGGCCACACAACAAGAACTTGCATTACTGCAGCACTCCTCATGCGCAGGAAGTGATTTACATTAAGGAGGAAAAACAGTGGATGCCATGCAGAAGAGGAATAGGTGCAACAGAGAGGGTTAGTTTGGGCGGGGCTGAATACAGAGTTGAATAGCAGGGTTTTGAGGAGGGTTTTGGCAGCAGAGAAGGAAGCGGTGAAGTGGAGAGAAGTGGGCAGGAAGAGAAGCTACTGGAGGTGATGAGATGACTCCATATGCGACAGGTATGATTGGAACGAGGAGAGAGCAGTACCATGGAGGTGGATTGCAGAGAAGAGATGTTGGCGGATGGAGCCTGAAGGTGAGGAGGAGGAACAGAATGATTCCAGTTGCGCAGAATGTTATTTGTGACTCAGACCATTTCAACTTCAGTATTGTTGCAGGGGCAGAAGCCAGATTGGAGGATTTTGAACAACAAATAGTGGAGAGACATAGGAGCATGGTTCTCAGGCAACAACACGTTCCAAGACTTTGGAAAGCAACAAAAGGATGGAGAAAGGGTATTAGTTGGAGACAATGGAAGGGTTAAAGGTGGGTTTCTTGGGGCAGTGAGGTTATTAAAGTGCTCAGAAGAAAAGGAAATGTTGACGATGTTGGCAAGCATGGAGCTTAGAAGATGAAGTTGGATGGTCAAGAACCGGGATAGAACATAGCTCCACAACTGCAGTTCTCCATACTTGGGAGGTTTTGGCTGTATTCTGCTATTGTAAAGAGATACTGAATGAAGCCCAGACACTTCCCCTGCAGGGAGGCACAGAAAATCAAAGGGTAAGTCACCCAGGCTGCTCTTGAACACATCCTGATTGCCAGTTACAGAGTAGCATTGGCTGAGTCCTGGGACAGGTTGCTTGCCGTATTGTCCAAGAATAAAGTCTGAGCAGTGGAAGGCAGTAAACACCTTGCAGATCAGCAAGAGTGACTATACAAGGACATAAAAGCCAGGATTTTCTGCTGGCCATTATTTTAGCGCAGTGTTAAAAATAACATCAAATGTGAGCTCCGTTATAAATTGTCTCAGAGATTTTATGTTGGAGTTTACAGTTGCTGTTATTTTTAACACTGGCTTACCGCAGTGCTAAAAATAACATCAATTAACTCATGGTTAAGGAAAACCGAAGAAAGCATGCTGGGGAGCAGAAACAGTCACGTTCAGTGCTAGCCCTTAAAAGACGGTTCTTCAAACACTGAGGGAGTAATAACCTGTTCTGCTATCGCCCTGGTACCAATTACTTCCTCTGATCCGTCACCAACAAGTTACTGTCAAATTATTTATTACTCTGCAAAAATAACATTTTATGAATGGCGGTTGTGTGTGTGGTAAATTTATAATCAGGGATTCACCTCCACTTCTAGGTCTACCCTCTTAATTGGGTGATTTTGCAGTAATTATATTTTTGCAGGCTGAGCATTTCAGCAAAAAATATTATTACTGCAAAGATGCTAGTATGGGAAAGTGCTCAAATCTCTGGGAGTGAAACATTTACAATAGTTCAGACAACCTAATAGTGTTCCTCACTATCAAGCCTGCTGATGAGGGCTAGAGAGGTGGATTCTTCCCACAGCACTCTGAATTAATTTAGTTTGTTCTTACGGCTTGAAGTAGTGTGCCCAATGTGGCTTGCGTATCACAGATACAGGAACTGACTACAGCCTTACAATAAACCCCCCCCATGGAATTCCCTGCACACTTCATCACAGATGGTGCAAAAATGATCAATTGTTTTTTTTGGTCAATTTTGTGCTGATCAAGGTGAGAGATTTCAGGCACCCAAACTCAGCATTAAGCAGTACCGGGTATAAATCAGGGTGCATTTAGACTGCACCTACTGGGTTTGTTGCCTGATACTTCAATTCTGCTGCCCAGGAGAGAACATTGCACAAGTGTGCTTACACTTCTCTGCCTGGATTTAAACATTAAGGGGCCAAAGATTGTGGCCATTCCGGTGGACTCCCACCATAACTTCGGCAGGTGTGCACCGAAATGGTTGGAAACTCGGGCCGGGAAATTCCTCGGAGCTGTTCCCATTCCGCTGGAGGAGCGGGAGCAGCACCGAGGAATCTCTTGGCCTAGGCTGGGACCCAGAGAGGCTGGAAATCCTGCTCGGCCTAGTAAAGAGCAGACCCTCCACCTGCACCTTGCAAGTCCAGCAGCGTAAGGGGGTTAAGTGGGGGACCCTTTGAAGGTTGGAGTTTCCGTGCCCTGGCCTACTCAGACATGGCATATGGTTGGCTATGGTACATTTGGCAGAAGTGGGGCCCATCTTTGGGTCCAGGTCAGGATTGCAGCCTGGACCCTCGAAGATAAACAAGTAAAAGGAGTCCTCATTCTCTGAAGATTTTAATTAACTGAAGATAGGTTTAAAAAGGGACCATGTGGCCCAAAGAAACCTCGGGCACAGTTTACATCTGGTTTTGTACTGGTGATGTCAAACCAAAGCAACACACCTCCTCTAGGAAAACTGTTCTATCCATCCTCTGAGGCTAACTTGTGCTGAGGCCTAAGGATACTGGATTGAGATCACTTAGCTTTCATATATCATAGAAATTTACAGCACAGAAGGAGGCCATTCGGCCCATATTCTCCCTGCCGACCAACAAAGAGCTATGCACCCTAATCCCACTTTCCAGCACTTGGTCCGAAGCCTTGTAGATTACGGCATTTCAAGTGCATATCCGAGTACTTTTTAAATGTGATGAGGGTCTCTGCCTCTACCACCCTTTCAGGCAGTGAGTTCCAGACCCCCACCACCCTCTGGGAGAAAAGATTTCTCCTCAAATCCCCTCTAAACCTCCCACCAATTGCTTTAAATCTATGCCCCCTGGTTATTGACCCTTCTAAGGGAAATAGGTCCTTCCTATCCACTCTATCTAGGCCCCTCATAATTTTATACACCTCAATTAGGTCTCCCCTCAGCCTCCTCTGTTCCAAAGAAAACAACCCCAACCTATCCAATCTTTCCTCATAGCTAAAATTCCCCAGCCCAGGCAACATCCTCGTAAATCTCCTCTGCACCCACTCTAGTGAAATCACATCCTTCCTGTAATGTGGTGACCAGAACTGCACACAGTATTCTAGCTGCAGCCTAACTAATGTTTTATACAGTTCAAGCATAACCTCCCTGCTCTTGTATTCTATGCCTCGGCTAATAAAGGCAAGTATCCCGTATGCCTTCTTAACCACCTTATCTACCTATCCTGCTATCTTCAGGAATCTGTGGACATGCACTCCAAGGTCCCTCTGATCCTCTGCACTTCTCAGTGTCCACCATTTATTGTGTATTCCCTTGCCTTGTTAGCCCTCCCCAAATGCATTACCTCACACTTCTCCGGATTGAATTCCATTTGCCACTATTCTGTCCACCAGACCAGTCCACTGATATCTTCCTGCAGTCTACAGCGTTCTTCTTCATTATCAACCACAAAGCCAATTTTTGTATCATCTGCAAACTGCTTAATCATACTTCCTACATTCAAGTCCAAATCATTGATATATACCACAAAAAGCAAAGGACCCAGTACTGAGCCCTGTAGAACCCCACTGGAAACAGCCTTACAGTCACAAAAACACCCTTCGACCATTACCCTTTGTTTCCTGCCTCTGAGCCAATTTTGGAGCCAATTTTGGATCCAACTTGCCACTTTGCCTTGGATTCCATAGGCTTTTAGTTTCATGACCAGTCTGCCATGCGGGACCTTAACAAAAGCCTTGCTAAAATCCATATAGACTACATCAAACGCACTACCCTCATTGACCCTCCTTGTTACCTCCTCAAAGAATTCAATCAAGTTAGTCAGACACGACCTTCCCTTAACAAATCCATGCTGACCTGTCCCTGATTAATCCGTGCCTTTCTAAATTTTTTCCAGTAATTTTCCCACCACCAAGGTTAGGCTGACTGGCCTGTAATTACTCGGTCTATCCCTTTCTCCCCTTTTAAACACCAGTACCACGTTAGCAGTCCTCCAGTCCTCCGGCACCACACCTGTAGCCAGAGAGGATTGGAAAATGATGGTCAGAGCCTCTGCTATTTCCTCTCTTACTTCTCTCAACAGTCTTTCACTATGTTTATTTCATCTTATATTTCACACTCCTCCTCCCTGATTGCAATGTCTGCATTGTCCCTCTCTTTTGTGAAAACAGACGCAAAGTATTCATTAAGAACCATACCTATGTCTTCCGCCTCCACACACAGGTTACCTTTATGGTCCCTCATCGGCCCTACTCTTACTTTAGTTATCCTCTTGCTCTTAATGTATTTATAAAACATCTTTGGGTTTTCCTTGATTTTACTTGCCAATATTTTTTCATGCCCTCTCTTTGCTTTCCTTTGCATAGACGCTTAGAGCCAACAGAGCTTTTGTTCCATTAGTCTGGGTTGGATTCAAATCCTGTTTTCAGACATCTCCTTTGAGGTCATTCTTTCTAACAACCTGCTTGGTGACAATCTCACTAATTGTCAATGTCCAGCTTTTTTAAGAATAATTTTGTTTTGATTCTCCTGTCATTTAATGTTGGCCACTTGATAGTCCAATGCCAGGCAACAACAAGTGCAAATGGAGTGAGATGCATCACGTAACAGGTACTAGGATATGATGAGCTTATTTGCGCTATGTGCTGTTGGCTTTTTAGTATGCAATAGATATTATAATGCATATTTATTCCCCAGCTTAAATGTTTAACAAATATATTTATCCTTTTTATTCACCAGGTCTGCTGATTGGCTCGGGTTGCGCCCTGTATCCCCTGGGCTGGAATAGTGAGGAGGTGCAACAGACCTGCAGCAATCTCTCAGACCAGTTCGAGCTAGGTAAGGGGACTCAACTTCCAGTCAGGAGATGTTTTTTCTTAGCTATAAACCATTTTCAAATCCTATTGCAGCTTGGGGTCAAAATATACGAGCCATGATTTCCTCTGAAATCTTTGCTGCTTTCTGGGAGGATTCATAGGGGAGCGTTTTTGTCTGTAGACCTCCCGGTGCAGAAAATGCAAACTGGAAATGTGAAAGCGATTCCCTCCCAGCATGATTTTCTGTCCAGTAAAATTTGTGATGGCTACATGCCCAAATTCCCGTTATGTACTCCTGACAGGCAGAGCTATGTTAGGAGTGCTGTAGATAGAGATTGACCCAGTGGTGAGATGGTGGTGGCCAGTTACGGATCAGCACTAGCTGAGCCCAGGGTTTGGCTCACCTGCCTGATCTCTCACCCAGGAATACTGTGGGGCACAGGGCGATCTAAAGAGCGAACAGGCACTCCAATAAATCTGGACTTTAAAGTTAGAGGGTCCAAGATATGTTTAATTCTTCAGCTAATCTACTTTGAATAGAGCACAGTAAAACCTCTCCAAATGGAGGATTTGATTAGTGGGATATCTAGATCTCTAACCTTACCATTTTTGTGGGTGGTCATGATAGTGAGCAGGTGTGGTAACAAAACACTTACAAAATATTCCTGGTTGGGTAGTGCTTCCTGACTACTATTTGTCTGTTGTGAGGAATGCACTAAATAGTTGGACTGAGTTGATAGTCTAGAATGTGTGCCTTATTGGGAAGAAAGAACTTGCATTTATATAACATCTTTAACATCCTCAGGATATCCCAAAGAACTTCACAGACAATGAATAAATTTTAAAATGTGGTCACTATTGTTATGTAGGCAAACGTGGCAGCCATTTTGTACACAGTAGGTTTCCACAAACAGCAGTGAGATGAATAGCTTCTCTTCACCCCCACCCCATCACCTCAGGAGTCCCCCAAGGATCCATTCTTGGCCCCCTCCTCTTCCTTATCTACATGCTGCCCCCTGGCTATATCTGCAGACATGGAGTCAGCTTCAACATGTACATCGACAATACCCAACCCTATCTCTCCACCATCTCTCGCGGCCCCTTCATTGCCTCTGTGCTGTCAGACTGTTTATCAGATTTCCAGTCTTGGTTGAGGCTCAATTTCTTGCATCTAAAGACTGAGAAGACTGAAGCTGTACCCTTGCTACCGACTGCATTCCCTCCCGGCCACTGTCTCAGGCTGCACCAGACTGTTTGCAGCATATTCAACCCTGCGCTGAGCTTCCAACCCCATATCCTCTCCATCACAAAGACTGGCAACTTTCACCTGCTTAAACATCACCCGATTCTGATCTACCTCAGCCCATCTTCCACTGAAACCCTCATTGATGCCTGACTGGACTAATCTAATGCTCTCCTGGCTGGTCTCCCATCCTCTATTCTCTGTAAACTTTAGCTCATCCAAAGTTCTGCTGTCCTATCTTGCACCAACTCCCGTTTGCCTATCAGCCCTGTCCTTTCTGACCTACATTAGCTCTCAGTTCCCCCAGTGCCTAAAATTTTAAATTCTTATCCTTGTGTTTAAATCCATCCATGCCCCTCCCTATCTCTGTAGTTTCCCCCAGCCCTACAGCCATCCTCAACTCTTCATTCCTCTAACTTCAGCCTCTTGTGCATGCCCTCCACTTCATCCTCCCATTGGCCGCTGTCCATCAATTGACTAGGCCCCATGCTCTGGAATTGCCACCCTAAACCCTCCTAGTTATCCACCTCCAGCTCCCCCTTTTAAAACCCTCCTTAAATCCCACCATTTTGACCAAGCTTTTGGTTACCTCCTCCTAATATCTCCTTTGGCTCTTGATCCATTTTGTTTCCTGTATCCCCTCCTTGATGCACCTGGGATATTGTTCTACATTAAAGACACTATGTAAATGCAAATTGTTGCTGTTGGTGAACGATCAGTTAATCTATTTTGGTGGTATTTTTCGAGGGATTAATTTTGCCAGAATATTGTAATAGCAAAAAAATGCATCCATCTGAATAGGCGGGCAGAGCCCTCCATGCAAGACCTGAACAAAAAACGGCACCTCCAACAATACAGCACTTGCTTAGTAGTGCACTGAAGTGTTAGGCTAGATTGTGTGCTCCTGGGGTAGAACTAGATCCCACAATCTTCTGGTTCAGAGTTGAGTCTTACAACTGAGTTAAGCTGACACTGTTACCTATTAGAAGCTCATCTTGTTAGTTCCTTGTTCTGGAATGTTAACCATAACCACACCACAGGTGAGTTAATTCTTATTCAGCTTCCGGTGGCTGCCAATGAGTTGTCTTGTCCACCCGCAACCTTCCGGGTTTGCCTCACGTTAATCTAAGATTGCTAAATACAATCATATCAATGCCTCTATCTGCTATTTTAACAAAGGCATTAGCCAATGTAAAATAAAGGGGTTAGCTCTTCCATTAAAATAACAGCAAAGAACTTGATATGAGTGCGCTGAGCATTTGTACAATAACGCTGCTCACAGTCATTTCTGGGCTCAAGTTTCCCTGCCTATGAGGAAGTCCTTGGCCTCTGCCTCACTCCGCATGTAGCTAGGATTCTGTGTCTGTGACTGGAAACTTACCATGTGACAAACTCCATGGCACTCTGGAAAGCTCAGTTCTGTGGTCAGACCTCGCACCATCTGAAGTAGAAGGGTGCCTCTTGCAGAAGCTCATACATCGTTGACTAGAAAGCTGAATGTGACGCAAAGCTTGATAATATTAGAATTGACACAGATTTTTATTTATTTATTTGTAGGCACATGCCAGCTGGGATGGGCCTATTACTGTACTGGAGGAGGTGCAGCGGCTGCAATGCTTCTCTGCACTTGGCTGGCTTGCTTTGCTGGCAAAAAACAGAAACAGTATCCATACTGAAACCCCAAATAAGGACAAAGAAACAGCTCTGAGCAAGAGAGCCGAGGAGGAGTGAAATTACAGGCAAAACATTTTCTGGAACTTTTCCAATGTTTCCTAACTGAACTTGCTCCTAATCGCATTCAAAATCTGAAATAAGAAGATTCCGAACTGAAAATGAATCTGAACAAAACACTTGTGGTCTGGGATTATGATTTTTTTTTCTTTTCAGTGTTTGTTTCTAGGATGTATAGTGTCAAGGCCTTTCAAATCACTGAAGAGGAAGGAAAGTCTTGGGCAAGTTCTCTTCGTTCAAAGTGCTCCCTGCTCAAACTCCCCCATTTTATAGAATAGGCTCACCATAAATATTGTTGATGCTTCAGTACAAATGAAGACCCTTGAGGAAGATGTTCCTGCTTGTTCGGCCACTGGTGACATCACTGATGGGGAGCATCATGGAATGGCTCCATAGCAAAGGGTGGAGGGCCGGGCGGGGGGGTGGGAACAGGAAGGGGAAATGATTACAAAGCAGCCAGTCACTTGCTTTCTTGGGGTCGGTGGCTCTGGGGCACCTCAAACCGTTATGAAGTCATGCCTTCGGTTGTTTGCTTTAGAGCTGCTCTGGAAGTCACAGCGAACACTCTCCGCCAATGGGGAGTCGCTCTCCATGCCAGCAATAATATTTACAATTTTTTTTTAAATGAAGAGTTTATGGTGAGTACATTATTTTCTTCTATAAAAGATGGAGCACTTTGAATGAAAAGTACTCCCCTTGGACCTTTCTTCGCCTTTAAATAAGGTTTTTCAAAGGACCAATTTACTAGTAAAAGCTTTTTTTTTACATATATGTACATAATTATATATATAATTATATATACACACACATACACACACATTTCCATTTTGGAAAAAAAACTGTGATGTGTTTATAATTTGGTGACAATGTTAAAGGCTAGTAAATGTACCTAATAGCAGTATTTTATATTGTGTATCATGTTATCACGTCAGGGTAGATTGTATTCCACGTGTGTACACTTCAGTATATATGTCCGTATGGTACAACTTTGTGTCAGTGTTGTTGCTGTTACAGTATACTGGTAACAGTCACTTTCTATGCAGATATTTAACAAATCCTGTAAACAGCAAAAAGACAAAAGATTTGGGTCTGGATTCTCCTCTTCCTGCCAGTGGAAGGCCAGGGCAGGACTTCCACCCAATGCCCCAATCATGCCATGAATCCAACTCAATTTCCTGGGTAATGGGTCATTATGTATGCAGGGTTCGCACCTGGCGGCATCCCTATCAACGAGTGGGAGGCCCCCCTCCCCCCCCCACTGCAACCAAGGAAAATTCCAGTGGTTCTGCAATGAGACCGCCACTGCAGCACCAGCAGAAGTGAAGGCAGGGTTCAAGGGGCCACAAAGATCTGAGGTACATTTTACTGTCAGGCCTCAGACTGAGCCAAGTCCGAACAAAGGTTGGGGTATGTGGCCTAATTAGAGGGAGAGAGAGGCACCCAGTAAGGGCCCCTTTCTCCCAAAAAGGGTGATGGGGGTGGGGGGGGGGGCGACCCTGATGGCCCAGGGATTTACCACCACCCTTCTCCTGGCGGTTCCCAGGACAACTGATGCTGCGGCAGTAGTCAGAGCCCAACGCTTCCTGCTATAATCTACATGTGGAGGAAAATCCAAGTTGGGGCATGGAGGCAGTGGTAGACCTCACTGCCTCATTTTTCCACCAGTTCCAACACTATCCCACCTGATTCAGGGTGAAGGAAAATCCAGGCCTTGTTGTCTACTTATAACTTCAACGACCAAAAATTAGCGCACTCCTGACCAGTCAGAAGTCGTGAGTACAATCAATAGTTAGCTGTGGGCATATAATAGAGAATGCATACCTGGATAGCAGAATGCACCTGGTAACCCTGGGTATTATGCCTGCCTTAAAACTCCTCAAGACAAAACTCCACGCTTTCAGCATCAATCCTACCCTGAGACCCTCCCTTCTCCTCTGCTCCCTGGGACCTCAGCCCCATCGCTAACCTCCGTCTGGGATCAGATATGTAGCGGTTGTAGTTGGGATTGCAGACTCATCCTCGGATATATCGCAGTTACAGTGCACAGATGTAACATCAGTCTTGAACTTGCAAAACAACTGATAGAAGACCTGATAGAATGTGTCATTCCTCCTTGCGGCTGAGTTCACCTGTTTCAGTTTGGCAGTCCGGCGGTTCTGAAAGGTCTGGTCTCAGCACTGCTCCGTCATTGGTCAATAAACCGTAAATTCAATAAATAAAATAAAGTAAACAGAGCTTTCCAGGCCACCAAATCTGTCAAATTCAAAGAGACCAAACCAATGGCATAAAAGGAACCACAAATGGAAGCAGATTTACATTTAATAGTTAATGATGAAATGCAGTGGTGATAATGTTTACCAGCCAGGAACCACCTGGCTCGCAGGTGTGAAGGTCAGGAATTGGGGCCCCTTTGCCAGGACAGTTCAAATCAGATTTGGACTAAAAACATAAACTGGACAGCCTGCAGACCCAGTTAAAATTTCACGCCCAAACCAAGTTTGAATTTTGGATCCAAAGGTGAGAGACCATTGACTGGCATCTTTATGAGAATTATCAAAAAATATTTGTGCCACAACCCTGACACACTTGCGCTCCTGTTGAATTGAGCATCTGCGTGTGACTGGAAACCCCAAAGTATTTGATTCCAAATCAAATTTCTGCATACCAGCCAAAAACAAAATGCGAACCGAGATCACATGTAGATTACAGTTAGTGCCCCTGTAGTATAAGTCAAACTAAACAATCCAAGGTTTTGGTAAATTCCAGGTAGCTGAAGAGCAAAATAGTGGAATTAGAATTTGAAATGTGTGCTGACTGAGGGTGATCACGTGCAGACGTTTTCTTGATCATGCTTAGAAACTTGTCTCTGAAGCACAATGTTAAATTATTATAAAATATATAAGGTCTAAAAACTGTGCCGTTGTCGAGGTCTTTCTAAAATCCTGGATAGACTCCCAACCCTAGCAACAGCCTGGAAGAAGAGCCGACTGATTAAACATTTATAGGAATGCTAAATCTGTCAGGGCTCAAAATGGGGCCCTATTCCCCAAAAAAGCTTGATGATTTATAATATCTTAATATCATTAGTTGAAGGTACTTAGCTTTGTTTACATTGTTATCTCTCCGATATCTCCCACACCTCAATTTGTGATGCAGGTGAAAACGTCGATGTTACATTTTATATTAAGAGGTAATTGCCTCTTCACCAAGTAATTATAGAGTGATTTGTTTAAAAAAAAATCTAATGGCCCTTCAGACGAGTGGAAGTGCAGAGAGTGGAGCTGAACGCAGTGTATCATAGAATCTAGGTCATCACCAGCAACTTGCTTTACATGTAGTATGGATCCCAGAAGACTGCAAAATTAGAGATTGTGCGTTTATAGAAGAGGGAGGTTCATTAGTGCAGCATTTTTACTTAATGAAGACAGGGAATTAGGTGCAATGAAACCCCCTTTAACAAGCATTTCAGACACTATATTCTGTCAATTGAAGCATCTCCTCATGAGGATGTTGAACTAAGTGAGGGTGAAATTTAACTTCCATTGGCTTCAATAGAAAGGAAAATCGGTGTATAACACACGGCTAATCCATTACCGCCCATTTTGCATCCCCGGCAAAGTTTAATTTCACCCCCAGTGCGTTCTGTAATCCCATCCGCAGACTGTTGTCAGAATTCTAACATTTACAAAAGTGATGTGTCCTGAGATTGGCAGGATGGAATGGTGTATGGTATGTTAAAGCTCTGATGAACTGTGCCATGAAGTTATGGGATAGGAATTCTCACCTGAAACATGCCCACTCATGCATTGTCAATCTCAGCCATGCCACATATAGAGCGAAGGCAAAGTGATTCACTTGGGGAATGGGTGGGGGGTGTTAATCAGAGAAACAGTCACGGTCGATCCACTTCTGATCAGCTCCTAGTGCCTGGAGAACAGCATAGACAGAGGACTGGGAGCAGGTTGTCTACCTCTTGGCTGCAGTTACCATATGGCTTGGTGTGAGCTAAAAAGGAGAGAACAAAATAACTTAAACAAGACGGGTGTGTACCTCACATACCAAAAAGAGTCAACATGGTCTTACCCTCTACTGTCCTCTACTGGTCAGTTTAGGATTATTCTGCAGACTGAGTAGAATCAGCTGTTCTTTTGTAGCCCCACATATACCGGATACTATTACATGCACATATAAAGAAGTAGGTTTAAAGTCAAATTCTAATGTGTACAGGTTGGTACACTAAAAGTGTTGCCACAATAGGGTTACAGACATGCAGACTGTAACCTGCTATGCGTAAAATGAAGATTTCTGCCGAGTGGGGCTACCTCTGAGGTACCACAGACATTTTTCCTAAAATTTTCACAGTTTGAAAACTTTCCAAACTACCCTCTCAAGGAACTCGCAAACTGAGTGCAATTCTGAATCTAAAGTTATGTTTTCACTGTCTCTACTTGTTGCTATCAGTGCTGTAATTCCCAATCTGTATCTCTTTCCAATACATTTTTTGCATACTTTTAATACTCTGTACTATGTCAGTGCAACTATTTTATTAAACGACCGATTTGCAGCAAGTGTCATGTACATTTGCTCAGACCATTAAAGTACCTACAGTTGCTTTAACTTATAAGTGTAAAAGTTTCATTTATTGCAGAACTGCAATTAATCGTTGTAGTTTTCGCCACATAAAAGTATTTTAACTTCTAAGTACATGAAAACGTTCCTTCCACAGGCCTGTACAACTTGTCCGCACAGAAATCAATTAAAGCATTTAATCATGAGTACTCCATGAAAGGTTGAACTTCAGTCTTAGCTTTTTCAACACCTAAGATATAACGATCTCAGTATAAGTGGCCTGTTTCTGTGTTGTAATTTCTGTGTAATTCATGTCTTTATCAGTCATCTTGTGGTAACTTGAGGGTAAGTTTTACAGAATTTTTCTGACTTCCAAAGGTAATCAAGGGAATATCTACTTGGCTCCCCGATGGTTCGGTAAGTTTATCCCGTGAGCCATATAAACTAGAGAGGTCACAGATTTGATCCCCATTCTGTGTTGTGTTAGAGAAGCAATTGGTCTCGGTGCGCGTGTATTAGGATAGGGGTAAATCAGTTACAGCTCCTGCTCCTAACAGTTGCAGCAATTCCTGCTGGAAGTCTGCTGATGTAGATGTCAGATAAGGACAGAATTAGGCTTGGCAACGATGCCTCGTGCAGTTGAATGGCCTGCCAACAATCGCTATCAAAGCTCACAGATGAATGCTGCCATTTGAGTGAGGTATAAGATGGTGACTGGCATCTGTGGAACCATATCCCAGCATGCAGTCAATATTTTCAGGAGGGGGGTGGGAAGAGATACGCACACACACGCGCCGCCCACCTGTACTATCCAGGTCTGGCTGGTTGCTATCCGCAGATGTAATTTCTTAACTCCCAACAGTACAGGAACTACGATGTTCAATGCAGTATTTGATGAGCTCTTTCCATACTTATCTCATTCCCAGCAATCTCTTATCATGCTCTCTTTTGAAGGATGTAATAATAGTTAGTAAAATACAGTTCATTTAAGTTAGCAAGTGAGTTTCCACTTGAAGTATATGTCCTGGAACTCCAGAGAACATGACCTCTGAAAGAAAGATGTCTTGTAAATTTTATCTGCTACAGTTTTCCCTCTAGTTTTCTTCCAATTATTCCCATCCCTCATCTTGTTCATGATGCGGAGATGCTGGTGTTGGACTGGGGTGGACAAAAGTGAGAAGTCGCACAACACCAGGTTATAGTCCCACAGCTTTATTTGAAATCACAAGCTTTCGGAGCGCTGCTCCTTCGTCAGGTCACCTGACGAAGGAGTAGCGCTCCGAAAGCTTGTGATTTCAAATAAAGCTGTTGGACTATAACCTGGTGTTGTGCGACTTCTCACTTTCATCTTGTTCAGTTCTATGAGTGGAACCTTATCCATGTGACTATACCTTGTGTGTCAGCCTAAATAACAGCAACAAAATCTTGCATTTACATAGCGCTTTAAACCTTAAAAAAACATCCTAAGGAGCTTCACAGAAACGTAATCAAACAAAAATGGATGCCGAGCCAAAGAAGGAGATATTAGGAGGGATGACCAAAAGCCTGGTCAAAGAGCTGGGTTTTAAGAAGGGTCTTACAAAGTAGAAGAAGGAGGTAGATGGGTTTAGAGAGGGAATTTCAGAATGTAGGGCTTAGGTGGCCGAAGACATGGCCGCTAATGGTTATGGCATAGGGAGGCGGGATACACAAGAGGCCAGACTCGGAGAAACGCAGGGGGAAAAATTCGTTAGCGACCATTTTGGGTCGCTGACATCGCCTGGCCGCTAAATTTAGTGCCAAGTAAGTCGGACGATTTTTTTTTATCCCCCCCCCCCCCCCGCCTGCCACCTCCCCTTTACTTAGTGCCCCGCGAGCCTCCTGCTGCTCCGTTCCCAAGACTGTATGTCAGTAAATCAGTCTGACAATACAGAGGCAGTGGGGGCATTGAGACAGGTAATGGAGAGGTAGAGCTGGGTGCCATCAGCATGCATGCGGAAGCTGACCTCACGTCTTTACTGTGGCCAAGCGGTAGCATGTTGCTGAGGAAGTGGAGGGGTTCTTGGTGGACTCCAGATGTGGGGGTGGGAGATGCTTTGGCTACGATCAGATAGGTAAGAGTGGGCAGCCAGGCAAGGGCAGTCCCATCGGAGCTGGATAATGGAGGAGAGGCATTGGAGGACGTTGGTGTGGTCGGCCATGTCAAAGGTTGCAGAGAGGTCGAGAAGGATGAGGAGGGAGAGTGCACGACTGTCACAGTCACAGAGGATGTAATTTGTGACTTCCATTAATAAGTGTTTGTGTGCTGTTCAACCACGGGGTCTATGACAGTTTAGCCTAATCCTAACTTCACATAGTGTTTACACATTTGCACTTTCCAGCAAGAGTCATTGGGTAACAAATGGGAGCAAGAACCCTGACTGATTTCCCCCACCCCCGCCCCGCCCCTTCTTAACATGTTCAAAATTGAACAAAAAGAAAAGAGTAGGAGAAAAGATGAGGCAAATCGAGAAATAATAATTAGGTAATGCTAAGTTTGAGTTTTAAAAGCTTGTGGATTGTAAGAAGAGAAGATTAATGAAAGTAAGGAGTTCCACACTTTTGAGCTCATGAATTAGCAGAGGAGATTGAGTGATGAATTTTGATTTCAACACAGTGCCAATGCAGGAAGATAGGACTCAAGATAAAATCCAATTTTCTACAATTATGGGTGCAGAAAAGTTAATCTCTTTTCCCTACTAAAGCTTACAGCTTGGAATCTGCTAGAGAATGCACTAAAGGCACTATAGTACGATAGGATCTGACTTCAGACTCTCAGGTCATATCTTAATACACAACTGTAAATAACTAAAAGTTAAACATGGTTGTGAGCAGGACTCCACTTAAGGTGTGTGTGTGGTCCTATCAAACACAGTTTTTAGTCACATTGATCCAATAGCCATCTTACGACAACATAGGAACAGAAGCTAAATTCATGCCAAAACCTTCAAAGCACACTGAAGTGAAATGGACATAATGTTTGCCTACATAATAAGTACCGCATTTCAAAAAGTAATTCACTGTGTGAGACATTTCAATGCGATAAGGTGCTATATAAATAGAAGGATTTGCTTTATTTTCTAACAGCGCTGCCAGTACTTCAATACTTTCAAAAATCACATCCGACAACAAGTCTTAGTTTTATGGCCATCTCAAAGTAAAGCTCACGTACACCCCTTTGCTTGGTAAGATGCAGGCTCAAAACCTTGCCCATAACTATGACGGCCAAATTCGTAACCCTTTACAGAATTTTTTTTTTCTTTCCAACAAATACGGAGATCTAAACAAATGGGATGGCCGACCCATCTCACTGCTAGGAAAGAGCCATGTCAGCATACAGCTGACCTGAGGGGGGACAGTTACCCAAATAGCATAAAAAATAAAACAAGTGAGTCAGAAACACAAAATCAGCTTAAAGGGTATGATGCAGTAGCCATGATGTGGTTACAGAGACCTGGCTACAAGCTGGATATGATTATTGGCTAAGTATTCCAGGCTATAGGATCTTCAGTAAAGATAAGGAAATTGGGAAAAGGGAATAGCACTATCGATAAATGACACAATTACAGCAGTAGAAAGAAGGGATTTCAGTAAGGGTGATTGGGCAGTAGAAAAACTATGGGTAGAGTTAAGGAACCGCAAAGCATACAAGTCTATGGTAGGAGTGTACAGACTTCCTGACAGTAGTGATCTGAAAGGCAAAGACTGCACTTCTGTGGTTAGACAACCATGAGGTAAGAGACAGTATCAAGCTAAAAGAAAAGGCTTACATAAATGCAGTGAAAAGTGGAAGTCCAGTGGACTGGGAGAGCTATAAAAAGCACAAAGCGATACAGAGAATGTATAAGAGGTACAAAAAGGGAATATGAAAAAAAGCAAAAAGGGAATATGAAAAAAAGCTAACAGCAAATGTGTTTATCAATATATTAGGAGAATGAGAGTGGTAAAGGAGAATGTGGGCCCATTAAAGGCGGATGCAGGTGAGACTATAATGGATAATAAGGAACTGACAAACATTTTAAGAGTACTTTGTCCTCGTCCTCCACTATGAAAATGAATACAAAGTATCAGCAGTACAAAAGAACCTAAAAATAAGTCAAGCAGTTGAACTTAATGGATTTAATATATAAGGTGGGAAGACCGAAGCCATTGTCTTTAGTCCCCGCCACAAACTCTGTTCCCTAGCCACCAAGTCCATCCCTCTCCCTGGCAACTGTCTGAGGCTGAAGCAGACTGTTCGCAACCTTGGTGTCATATTTGACCCCGAGATGAGCTTCTGACCACATATCCGCGCCATCACTAAGACCGCCTATTTCCACCTCCGTAACATCGCCCGATTCGCTCACTGCCCTAATATCTCCTGAGTGGCGGGCACTCAAACCCAGCACCAAGCTCATGGTCTACAGAGCAGCAGTGATACCCGCCCTGCTGTATGCCTCAGAGACATGGACCATGTACAGCAGGCACCTCAAAGCACTGGAGAGGTACCACCAACGCTGCCTCCGCAAGATCCTGCAAATCCATTGGCAGGATAGGCGCACCAACGTCAGTGTTCTCGCTCAGGCCAACATCCCCAGCATCGAAGCTTTGACCACGCTCGATCAGCTCCGATGGACAGGTCACATTGTCCGCATGCTCGATACGAGACTCCCAAAACAAGCGCTCTACTCGGAGCTCTGGCATGGCAAGAGAGCCCCAGGTGGGCAGAGGAAACGCTTCAAGGACACCCTCAAAGCTTCCTTGAAAAAGTGTAACATCCCCACCGACACCTGGGAATCCCTGGCCCAAGACCGCACAAAGTGGAGAAGCATCCGGGAAGGCGCTGAACACCTCGAGTCTCTTCGCCGGGAGCAAGCAGAAGCCAAGCGCAGGCAGCGCTAGGAGCGCACGTCAAACCAAGCACCCCACCCACCCGCCCCTTCAACCACCGTCTGCCCCACCTGTGACAGAGACTGTAGGTCCCGCATTGCACTCATCAGTCACCTGAGAACTCATTTTCAATGTGGAAGCAAATCATCCTCGGTTCCGAGGGACTGCCTAAGAAGAAGAATATCTCCTTATATGGCTCGGTGTCAAATTTTGTTTGATGACGCTCCTGTGAAGCGCCTTTGGATGTTTTACAACACTAAAGGCGCTATATAAATACAAGTTGTTGTTGGTAATGGAGAAAATAATGGGTCTTAAGATAGACAAATCTCCAGGACCTGATGGTTTCCACCACATAAGTATTAAAAGAACTAGATGAGGAAATTGCAGATGTGTTAGTCATAAATATCAAAGCTCTCTAGATTCATACATTGTGCCTTTGGATTGGAAAATTGCAATGTCACTCCATTATTTAACAAGGGAGGAAGAAAGGAACCCGGTAACTACAGACCTGTCAGTTTAACATCAATTATGGGGAAGTTACTGGAATCTATCAGAGACAGAGTGACTAAGCACTTGAACAAGTATGAGCTAATTTAAGATGTGGAGATGCCGGTGTTGGACTGGGGTGGACAAATGTGAGAAGTCGCACAACACCAGGTTGTAGTCCAACAGCTTTATTTGAAATCACAAGCTTTCGGAGCGCTGCTCCTTCATCAGGTGAAGTGAAGAGATGCATATAGGCACAGCATATATAGTCAGGGAACACTGCCGAGCTAATTTAAGACAGTCAGCATGGATTTGTGAAGGGTAGGTCATGTCTGACTAATCTAGTTGAATTTTTTGAGGAGGTCAGTAGCATGGTGGATAGGGGAACATCTTTGAATGTTGTCTATAGGGACTTCCAGAAGGCATTTGATAAGGTTCTGCACAGAGGATTATTAACAAAAATGAAAGAGCATGGAACTGGACATAACCTTGTGACAAGGGTCGGTAATTGGTTGGGACGTAGGAGACAGAGTGTAGTTTTCTGAATGTTCTAGCTGGAATGTTCTTTGATTGGCGGGATATGACAAGTGGTGTTTCCCAGGGATCTGTACTAGGGCCTCAGATTTCCACAATATATATTAATGACTTGGATGAAGTAATGGAGAGTTGTATATCCAAGTTTGAAGAGGACACTAAGTTAGGAGCCACAGTAAGTTATGGATGGTAGCAGGAAGTTACAAAGGGACATAGACAAAGTGAGTGGACAAAACTGTGGCAGATGGAGTTCAATGTGGGGAAGTGTGAATTCATCCACTTTTGATCTGAGAAAGACAAATTTGAATATGTTCTTAATGATGAGAGACTAAGAGCTCTGGAGGAGCAAATAAGTTTAGGTGTCCATATACACAAATCACTAAAAGCTACTGCAATGGTACAAAATGTAATGAAAATGTAATTAAAAAGGCTAGTGGAATGTTGGCCTTTATCTCAAGGGGGTTGGAATTCACAAGTGTCAGTTGTATAGAGCCTTGGTCAGGCCTCATCTGGAGTACCGCATTCAGTTTTGGGCAACGAATCTCAGGAAAGATATATTGCCATTGGAGTACAGCACAAATTCACCAGAATGATACGAGGCCTAACTTGCAATAACACATATAAATTTGAGGATTTGGAAGTATTGATCTAACTCCACCAATGGTTCAATGGGTGAAGCACCGTATGGTCTGACACTGATCCACACAGCTCGGGAAGGTCCCAAGCTTGAGCCCCTGGTCTGTACTGAGTGGGCCTGTCTCGGACAGCGCAGCAGCAAGGGCACAAGAATTGGTTTCAGTGTCCCTGGGCCAGAGAGAGGAAAAACCATGGTTCCCGCTGGAAAACGTGTTTGTGTGGGCATCAGGGCACTGGACAGAATTGTGCCCAGCTGGGACACTTGAACAGCCTGCCAATGTGTATTGTCTAGGCATGTACATAAAGACTGGATGCTTGGCTGAGCTAGTGGAAGGCGGCTGGAACCAAACCGTGGCACGAGCATTGCTTTCAGGAAAGGAAGAGGGATAAAAATGAAATCAATAAAAGAAGAAACGTTGCCTGTCACTCTGGTATCTGTGAACAAGATTTAAGTGATACAATCACAGGATATAAACCACCAGTGTAAATACACCTGAACTCATATGCACTGTTATTGCTGTACCTCCTGCTGTTCTGTCGCTTGTAGCTAGAAATTAAACTGTTAATAAGAACTCTCATATGTACTAACACATGGCATTGTACAAACCTTCTATTATAAAAGCCGTCATAATCACATTGTCGCTCAGTACGTTACATTTCCAAGACATTTGCAAGCATTCAGCAGTTTGCTCAAAGGATTCCATGTGGCTAATACAAAGTAACCATTGTGGAAGTGCTTCTCCTGTGGTTTTGAATGATTTGTGATACATTAGTAAACATTGAACTATAGCCAAAACAAAGCTGGATTAAAAGTATTGTGATAATCCACATTCGAGGAGACAGGGAGTTGCTAATAGGGTGCAGCCTGCCCGGCCATAGAGTTTAGCCGCTGTCTCCATGGATACTTCTGTTTAAATTTCTGGCTGGATGGTTGACATTGGTTTGGTATTGGCTGGCCTGGTTGGAGCATTTTCTACAGAGCTGGAAAAAAAACCTTGGATTGCTGACAAGCAGCGAATGACTAATGAGATATGAATTTCTTTAATATGTAAATAGATAGAAATGCAAAGATTAAATCCTCTCTGTATAATAAATGTTGAGGTTAATCAACCAAGTAAAAAAAAAAACCAAAAATTGAAATATCCATCCTGGAAAAAGTGAGACAAAACACTGACTGTCAAACTGTGATAGACACTGATAGTTAAATTCGTATTAAATGTTGAAAGCTACTATCATTCCCTCTGACTTATGAATATAGTTGCATTTCATTTTATCCAAAGAAAACTAGCAATCTTTTCTGGAGCGATTAAACCAACTCTTTCTGGGTCTGGTCTGTGACATGCTGTGCACATGAATGATGAAAGCTTCTCTGACTCCACTGCAGATCTCAGTTGTTACTTAATCTGTTTAAGCAATGAAGGCGCAAAGTGCCTTAACACATTAGGTGGGTGAGATGCTGCTTCACGGTGATGAGTTATCTGAAAAGAGGAATGAATAAATTAAAGCCACACGCAGACGGATGTGGAGCTGGGAGCCACAGTAAGAAAACAGAGATCTTCCATATTAATGACACAATCAGCTATCTTCCGTCTGAGAAGGAAGTATCCCTCATTTTCTGTCTCCAACTAGGAGGTTTTGACAATTTTGTCTTGAAGATTTAATTTTTTTTCAGGTCTCTTGCTCCTAATTTAACAGAAAGGAAAAAGGAAAAAGATACTGAGAAGTGTAGAGGAACAGAGGGACCTTGGAGTGCATGTCCACAGATCCTTGAAGGTAGCAGGACAGGTAGATAAGGTGGTTAAGAAGGCATATGGGATACATTCCTTTATTAGCCGAGGCACAGAATATAAGAGCAGGGAGGTTATGCTTGAACTGTATCTTCTTCTTAGGCAGTCCCTCGGAACCGAGGATGACTTGCTTCCACATTAAAAATGAGTTCTCAGGTGACTGATGAGTCCAATGCGGGACCTACAGTCTCTGTCACAGGTGGGGCAGACGGTGGTTGAAGGGGCGGGTGGGTGGGGTGCTTGGTTTGACGTGCGCTCCTTCCGCTGTTTGCGCTTGGCTTCCGCTTGCTCCCAGCGAAGAGACTCGAGGTGTTTGGCGCCTTCCCGGATGCTTCTTCTCCACTTTGTTCGGTCTTGGGCCAGGGATTCCCAGGTGTCGGTGGGGATGTTGCACTTTTTCAAGGAGGCTTTGAGGGTGTTCTTGAAGCGTTTCCTCTGCTCACCTGGGGCTCTCTTGCCGTGTTGGAGCTCCGAGTTGAGCGCTTGTTTTGGGAGTCTCGTATTGGGCATGCGGATGATGTGACCCATCCATCGGAGCTGATCGAGCGTGGTCAAAGCTTTGATGCTGGGGATGTTGGCCTGAGCGAGAACACTGACGTTGGTGCGCATATCCTGTCAATGGATTTGCAGGATCTTGCGGAGGCAGCGTTGGTGGTACCTCTCCAGTGCTTTGAGGTGCCTGCTGTACATGGTCCATGTCTCTGAGGCATACAGCAGGGCGGGTATCACTGCTGCTCTATAGACCATGAGCTTGGTGCTGGGTTTGAGGTCCTGGTCTTCAAACACTCTGTTCCTCAGGTGACCGAAGGCTGCACTGGCACACTGTAGGCGGTGTTGGACTTTGTCATCGACGTCTGCCCTTGTTGACAGTAGGCTCCCGAGGTATGGAAAGTGGTCCACGTTGTCCAAGGCCTCGTTGTGGAATTTGATAATCGGGGGGCAGTACTGTGTGGCGGGGGCAGGTTGGTAGAGGACCTTTGTCTTACGGATGTTTAGTGTAAGGCCCATGCTCTCGTACGCTTCAGGTGAAGGTGTTGACGATGGTTTGGAGTTCGACCTCCGAGTGTGTGCTGCCCTCAAAAGTTTGTCACCATCCTCTGCCTGCTTCACGACAACATGCAAGCTGTGATCCTGACCAATGGTTCCACCACAGACCCAATTCACGTACGGACTGGGGTCAAGCAAGGCTGTGTCATCGCACCAACGCTCTTCTCGATCTGCCTTGCTGCAATGCTCCATCTCACCCTCAGTAAGCTCCCCGCTGGAGTGGAGCTAATTTACAGAACAAACGGGAAACTGTTCAACCTCCGTCGCCTCCAGTCCAGATCCAAGGTCGTTCCATCTTCTGTCGTTGAATTACAGTATGCAGACGACGCTTGCGTCTTGAACTGTATAAAACACTAGTTAGGCCACAGCTAGAGTACTGCGCACAGTTCTGGTCACCACATTACAGGAAAGATGTGATTGCACTAGAGTATGTTTCTAGAGAGGGTACAGAGGAGATTTACCAGGATGTTGCCAGGATTGGAGAATTTTAGCTATGAGGAAAGATTGGATAGGCTGGGGTTGTTTTCTTTGGAACAGAGGAGGCTGAGGGGCGACTTAATTGAGGTGTATAAAATTATGAGGGGGCCTAGATAGAGTGGATAGGAAGGACCTATTTCCCTTAGCAGAGAGGTCAATAACCAGGGGGCATAGATTTAAAGTAATTGGTAGAAAGATTAAAGGGGATTTGAGGAGAACTTTTTTCATCCAGAGGGTGGTGGGGGTCTGGAACTCACTGCCTGAAAGGGTGGTAGAGGCAGAAACCCTCATCACATTTAAAAAGTACTTGGCTATGCACTTGAAGTGGTATAACCTACAGGGCTAAGGACAAAGAGCTGGAAAGTGGGATTAGGTTGGATAGCTCTTTTTCAGTCGGCATAGACACAATGGGCTGAATGGCCTCCTTCTGTGCTATGAATTTCTATGATTCTATGAACTCATCAATGCACAGTTCAGATAGTGCTGTAATGTTAATGATCTCTTGAAGTATTTCTAATAACTATTTTAGTATTGCATATTGGGGTAGAAAGGCATTGCTTGGCTGGCATCGTTGACATTAGAATCATTAATGTTACAATCCTACCACCAGTCATTACATAGAATTACATCAAATTCCCCCCTTCCACCAATTGCAACACCGCCCCCCCCCCCCCCCCACTTACTTTACTGCCAGTTGGGTGGTCTCTGGCCCACCTGATATTGAACCGGCCCAAGCTGCTTCGGCGTGCCCGTTGGGGGCGGGCAACACGATGGTTGCAAATCTATTCTGTCACCAGCTTGCTCTACTGCGCCCGTCTCTCCATCCCCCACTTCCAGCTCCTCTGCACCTCTGACGATGTCGAGAGCTACCTCCTCAATGTTTGTTAAAGTTGCAAGGGATGGTAGGCCTCCTCCTGTCCTCACTCTCTCCCTCATATTGTGGGCTCTCTTTTTCTGCAATGAGTGGAGTTTCAGCGAGATTGATGGAGTGAGTGTAAAGATTCCATAACATAGAAGCTTGGAGGGAGACAAAGATGGAGTGAGATGCCAAAACCAAGTGCCATCCCTGTGCGTTGTTAGTTGTTGTCATTGCATAACAGTGAGAGCAAGTGTGAGGGGTGCATAGTAGAATGGTGGAGCAATTCTGTACATAGAGAGAGAGGGATGGTTAAGAGTGCAAGGGAAGTAAGGGTAAGTTGGGATATGCAGGAGTAGGTTGACAATGCAGAGAGCTGGTGATGAGAACAGATGGGAAGCAGATTGAAGGTAAGTGTGATGTTAGACTCACATTTGCTCAGCGTAGCAGATCATTAAACTTTTTCGGCACTGCACCCAGGTGCGTGAGCTACTCCGCTGGGAAAATCGCGGCCAAAGTTTAAAATGTGCCAGCCTTGGCTCAGTGGTAGCTCTTACCTCCTCAGCAATCTCAAGCCAGGCTGCCTTTGTCTGCTGAGGAGGCTTCCTCCGGCCATCGCGAGGGAACAGAACCTCCCTGCGGTCTCGTGCTCCCTCCACACGAGAATGGAGGGAGTCATCATCGAATCTAGGAGCAGCCTTCGATCTTGCAGCAGTCATTTTCAGAGGACCCGTTTTCAGGAGCAGCGTAAAGCAAATGAAATGCAAAGGCTACATGGCCCCTTAAAAGCTCCTGAATGGAAGCCGTCAGCAGAAGTGAGCAGCACACCCACACCCACTGATTGGGCTGGGTAGCTCGCACGGCGGCCTTAATAAGCTCAGTTAAATTAAAATCGTGATTTCAGAGCAGCTGAAGCTGACAGCGGGACTGGAAGCCACTGACCACTCAACCCGACTCCGACCCGACCCCGACCCGACTCCGACCCGACTCCGACCCGACTCCTGCCCGACTCCTGCCCGACTCCGACCCGACTCCGACCCGACTCCGACCCGACTCCTGCCCGACTCCGACCCGACTCCTGCCCGACTCCTGCCCGACTCCGACCCGACTCCGACCCGACTCCTGCCCGACTCCTGCCCGACTCCTGCCCGACTCCGACCCGACTCCTGCCCGACTCCGACCCGACTCCGACCCGACTCCGTCCCGACTCCGTCCCGACTCCTGCCCGACTCCTGCCCGACTCCGTCCCGACTCCTGCCCGACTCCTGCCCGACTCCGTCCCGACTCCGACCCGACTCCTGCCCGACTCCGACCCGACTCCGTCCCGACTCCTGCCCGACTCCGACCCGACTCCTGCCCGACTCCGTCCCGACTCCGACCCGACTCCTGCCCGACTCCGTCCCGACTCCGACCCGACTCCTGCCCGACTCCGACCCGACTCCGTCCCGACTCCTGCCCGACTCCGACCCGACTCCTGCCCGACTCCGACCCGACTCCTGCCCGACTCCGTCCCGACTCCTGCCCGACTCCGACCCGACTCCTGCCCGACTCCGACCCGACTCCGTCCCGACTCCGTCCCGACTCCTGCCCGACTCCTGCCCGACTCCTGCCCGACTCCGACCCGACTCCTGCCCGACTCCGACCCGACTCCGTCCCGACTCCTGCCCGACTCCGACCCGACTCCTGCCCGACTCCGACCCGACTCCTGCCCGACTCCGACCCGACTCCTGCCCGACTCCGACCCGACTCCTGCCCGACTCCGTCCCGACTCCTGCCCGACTCCGACCCGACTCCTGCCCGACTCCGACCCGACTCCGACCCGACTCCGTCCCGACTCCGTCCCGACTCCTGCCCGACTCCGTCCCGACTCCTGCCCGACTCCGTCCCGACTCCGACCCGCCTCCGACCCGACTCCGACCCGACTCCGTCTCGATTCCGACCCAACTCCTGCCCGACTCCTGCCCGACTCCGACCCGACTCCGTCCCGACTCCGTCCCGACTCCGACCCGACTCCGACCCGACTCCTGCCCGACTCCGACCCGACTCCGACCCGACTCCGACCCGACTCCTGCCCGACTCCGACCCGACTCCTGCCCGACTCCGACCCGACTCCTGCCCGACTCCGACCCGACTCCGACCCGACTCCGACCCGACTCCGACCCGACTCCGACCCGACTCCGACCCGACTCCTGCCCGACTCCGACCCGACTCCGACCCGACTCCGACCCGACTCCGACCCGACTCCTGCCCGACTCCGACCCGACTCCGACCCGACTCCGTCCCGACTCCGACCCGACTCCTGCCCGACTCCGTCCCGACTCCGACCCGACTCCTGCCCGACTCCGTCCCGACTCCGTCCCGACTCCGTCCCGACTCCTTCCCGACTCCTGCCCGACTCCGACCCGACTCCGTCCCGACTCCGTCCCGACTCCGACCCGACTCCGACCCGACTCCTGCCCGACTCCGACCCGACTCCGACCCGACTCCTGCCCGACTCCGACCCGACTCCGACCCGACTCCGACCCGACTCCTGCCCGACTCCGTCCCGACTCCGACCCGACTCCTGCCCGACTCCGTCCCGACTCCGTCCCGACTCCTTCCCGACTCCGACCCAACTCCGTCTCGATTCCGACCCGACTCCGTCCCGACTCCGTCCCGACTCTGGCCCGACTCCGACCCGACTCCTGCCCGACTCCGACCCAACTCCTGGCCGACTCCGTCCCGACTCCGACCCGACTCCTGCCCGACTCCGACCCGACTCCGACCCGACTCCTGCCCGACTCCGACCCGACTCCGACCCGCCTCCGACCCGACTCCGACCCGACTCCGACCCGCCTCCGCTGGGAAAATCGCGGCCAAAGTTTAAAATGTGCCAGCCTTGGCTCAGCGGTAGCACTCTCACCTCTGAGGCAGAAGGTTGTGGGTTCTAATCCCACTTCAGGGACTTGGGCAGACAATTTCTGCTGACACTTCAGTGCAGTACTGAGGAACATCTGCACTGTCACAGGTCATTCTCTCGGATGATATGCTAAACCTAGGTCCTGTCTGGCCGCTCAGGTGGATGTAAAAGAACCTCATGGTACTGAAGAAGAGCAGAGGAGTTGCCCTGACCAACATCAATAATAACATTAAAACAGAAAGAGAAAAAGGGAGACTGCAAGAATTAGAGAGTGGGAGACAAGTAGATACACAGCTATAGGAAGACAGACAGACACTATTCGTTATCTTTGGCTGTGAGCAATGCCATGGCTATTGTGTGTTCCTCTCCAAGTCACACACCATCCTGACATGGGCATATATCGCTGTTCTTTCATTGTTGCTAGGTCAAAATCCTGGAATTCCCTACCCAATGCCATCATGGGAGCACTATCAGCACAAGGGCTGCAACGGTTCAAGCAAAAAGCCCACCACCACCTCTCAGAGCGACTGGGGATGGGCAATAACGTGGCCTTGCCAGCGTCACCCAAATCCCAAGATACAATTAAAAAAACATAAACAGTGAGAGTCAGGCTTTCTGTTTTTTAAGATATTTTCTCCTCTTTCTAATGCTTGGGTCTTCTGTGCCCTGAACTATCCATGGTAAAAAGGGCAGATGTCCTGCTCCCAAGCCCCTATTAATAACACACCTGCTCATCAGTGCAGGAGAGTGCAATGGGCCTAACTTTACCTTTGATTTTCATTCTGTCCCTTTGGAACAGCATTGGATTGCTGTTCAGCTCCTCCCCATGAGAACACACTCAGGGTGTGGAATCCTGCAGGTGTAAACATATGTTCCACCAGTTCATGATGCAACACTCTGAGGCACCAGTGCACCATAGCGCTATGTCACTCCATCTGGTATGTATGCCAGAAAAGACAGATCTTACAGAGTGATTTAAAAGTTTCTCTTTTCATCTGGGGTTCAGATAACATTAATAAACTGCAAGGGATTTGTTCCCTTATAATAATTCATTCCCTGTTACCCAGTATATATTTTCTCCAGTTCTCTCCTCCTCTCCTGTAGGCAGTGACATGACAAAAGGGGATTTCCTGCTTTGTTGTGCCTGGGGAATGTTCAGTTCTCAGAGGCAGCAAAGAGCAAATATGGGTGGAGACCTGTTGCATCAGATCTCCACCTCCACAAACTTGTGCTGATAATTCATGGGGTTCCCCAATCTGAAGTCATTTGGCCTTCTCCCACAGCAGGCGTGAAAGAGGTGGGAGGGGACATTCCCAATCTCTCGCTTCACTCACGACTTCAGCTGCCCCAAGGAGAGGTACCTGAAAAAAACCTGATGCTGGGGCTGGCTCCAGGATCTTCCCTGGACCAGAGCATCTAAGAGAGTCCCGGGGCATCCCGAAGATGGTTGAAGAAATTAGAATAGAAGCTTAAAATTGAAAATAATCCTGAGGCCAGAAAATTTACTGGAGTCAAGGGCATATCCTTGTGAAGGGTGGGTGGAGGGAGGCCCCTCCCAGCCTAAGATGGGCCACGAAAATCCTAGCAATTTTGTTTAAAAAGTGGAATAAGCAAGCTCTTCTGGTTTGTATGATTCAGTTATTCACTATCTCTACCAACACACTTCCTGATTTGATAAAGGGACCATGTGACTGAGTTATACAGAGGGGAAGGTTCCAGCTTCAATTCCCAGTCTTTGCTGAGTTTTCTAATCTCAGCTGGGTTGGCAGCGGCAGCAACAGAATAGATTCAGCGGGGTATGTATTCATCTTATGCAGTAGCACAAAACGGGCGATAGCGAATCGGCAGCCTGTTTTACAGTCCGCCCGATATTCATTCCCATTGACTCCAAGTAAACACAGAGACCCGATCCCCTGTCCTCAACTGATGTCCACTTGCTAGTAAGGGTTACTGGATAGCAATCAGGAGCAGGATCCCTGGCTGATTGTCCCCTCCCATGTCCAGGGGCATTGAGGCCAAATGTAGCACCCCTACCAGGTCATTGGTTAAGGTTAACTAATTCAGCACTGATCGAGCAGAAAATCCTGGGATCCTCCTGGTCTGTATGGGCTCAACTGGGCAATGCAATTAACCAACTGAACCATCTTGGGAAGTTCTATAAAGGTTGACTTCACTGAAAATTGATTTTTTTTAAAATAGCAATTAATGTTTTAATTTTTTTTTTAAATCGAAGGAAGAATATATATAATTATTTGCTGTGGTTCACCTTAAGGTCTTAATTTCCCCAACAGCAGTGCAAGGATTTGGGGCAGTGACCCAGTCTCAAAAATTCTTAAGATATCTCCTCTGCCACAACAGAATCTGTGACCACTAGCATAAAACACAACAATAAGATTCGCTTTCTGCACTGATTCAGGACTTTACGAATCCCAAGGCAAAGCACAGACATTTCTCTCTTAAATGCAAAAGTAATACATCCATAAAATACAGAGATGGTGCTGGAGATCTATGGACTCCTGCCGTGAGCAACTCCTAAAACTAACAAGAGCCACATGAGCCTGTGATGAGAGGCCCGACAAGCATTATTTCTGTAGACCTTTAACCCTCCTAATTTTTCTGCTCTTCACATATTTCCATGACCTCATACGGAAACAATTATGGGCCGATTTCTGTGAAATTAAAATTCAGGCCATGTGGCAGGCCAAAGTAGTCGAGACATCATTCCTCCATTTCCGCTTGCTCAATCTTTCTGAGTCCAAAGCAACCAGAGTTTTAATTACTGTCAGGATTCCAACTTTATCACATTTCATTGAGCAAGTAGAACATCTATTTACCAGAAAAAACACACGAAGAAAGCTGTATGTGGCATATTTTAATTGTGAATATTATTTCAGCATGGTTTGTCTTGTTCTGATCTCCCACATATCTGGTTTCTTTCCAAACAGAATTGAAAACCACTTCAGATGTAATATAAGAAAGTGGGACTGGAGATACTTGACACTGATCAGTTGTTTGTTAGACTCGGGACCAAAGGGTTAGGTACACAAAGAAGCTGTTTCTGTTTACATGAATCGAAAAGAGCTGTCATATTTGCGAAACTCAATAAGGCTGTTCAAAACCCACAGTAAGATCTTTGATGTTAAACAAACACTGGTGGATACCGCTGAGGGATTAGACAACTGCATGTGGCAATCCTAATAAAGTTGATGAAAATAACAGGGCAGCCAAATGCTAGGTTCTAAAACACATCTGCTTTTTGCATCCTAATTATTCATTTCACATTGTTTCTATTGGAGTGTGAAAAATATTCCTTCGTGTTTTGCTTTAAATATTACATCACCCTTCGAGTTAAGCAGATTGTTAATGTTTAACAAAAAGAAATACCGTTCATGATTTTAGTAGAAATATTCAGTCATTTGAGGCTGGCAGAAGTGCTACTGGACAGATAAAACAGATATTTATATCAGTGTATTACTTATGGGGAACTGTGTACTATAACTGTGAGCGCTATCAATATTGGTTTTGGTATTAGCATTTCTAATTAGTTACTTCATTTTCAGAAAGGGTCAACTGATGTTTACGGTGGATTTTCTGATTGGCGGAGATGGTTCCATATGAGGAGTCATGTGAGCAAGTAATGAAGTCGCAAGATCTTCCCCTTCCAATTGTGCACTGTGCCATTTACTGCTGGTGCAAATAGCTCTCACACAAAATTGTCGAGAGTTTCATAACTGCCTGTCTGACATTAAGTTGTCAAAATTATGTCTGACAGGAAGCCATTGTTTCTGGTTCCCCTATAAATTCTGTTCCTTTACCACTGACTTTATCTCCTTCGCCAGCCACTTGCTCAGATTGAGCTAGTTGTGCAATGTTGATGTTCTGTTTAATTCAGAGCTGAGCTTCAAACCCCATCTCCCATCCATCACCAAGATTGTTGACCATATCTCAGTTGCACCACTGCGGAAAGCCTTTATCACCTCTAGAGTCAATTTCTCCAATGTCCTCTTTACTGGTCACTCACCCACCACCCTCCTATGGCACTCCACTCACCGGGGCAAATTTGAACCCTAACAGAAACTGGGCGGGTGGGCGGTTAAAAACACCCAAGTTAGTTAACCCACTCTGGAGTCACCAGGAGCTGACAGTTTCTGATTTTCACCTGCTCTCCTGAGCACGGAGCATGGAAACCTGCCCAAAGCCTACGTGATCCTTTTTAATATATGCATGTCGGATCCTGATGACGTCATCAGGTCTCGAAGAGAATCAGGGCCAGAATAGGCCCGGAAAGGTAAGTTTGAAAAATAGATGCTTTACTTTCTTTTTGGGACCAGGAGGAGCAAGAGTACTTCCCCAGGCCCAACAAGGAAAGCTTATGCCACCCCTGTTGGGATCTGGCCTCCGCCCCACCCCCTTGATCATGAGACCCATGTGCAAGGCCCTTGCAGACGATCCTGCCACACAGCTGCTGTCGGCGATTATCTGCTGCTTCCGCCATTTCATCGGAAGTCCGCCAACGGGATTAAATGAGGCTCAGTCGTTAAAATCATTGGGCCTCATCCAATGTTCTCTTTCATTTTTTTTTGGATGTGCGGCCCATTCAAAATACCACGCATGAGCGTTTTTTCCTATTTAAAAGCCGGTGAGCCGGCTGCGCGGGAGCTGCAGAGTGCTGCGCAGCTTAAAGCGAACATTGGCCTCATTCTGCCTGGGCCGGTGAGAAAGCAACCCACCAGCATGGCTTCCCGCTAGAAACCCGCTGACAGTTCAATTCTGGAGCGGCGTATTCATGGTGGTTCGGCACAGGTCTTTGGTTGCTGTTCTTAATATTGTACAACCCTCTCCTCACTTGTGTGTCGTTCTTTGCTTGATGGAGATGGTGTCCCTCCAACTTGTTATCTCCTCACATATGCTTCCTGGAAGGGAGGTTGTGTTCCTGTATTGAAGATTGTCAACCTCCTGCACACTACCTCCTGGATGACGAAGGCCATTCCTATATCCGTAAAATGTAGCTTTCTTGTTTTCACTGCTAAAATACTAAAGTTACCCCCTTCCTTTATCTGCTGGTCTCTGGGTAAATAACCAGATGGCATTTTTTCAGTGTTACTCCATTTTTTTCATGCTACTGTAGGAGGCTATTTAAGTTTGGGTTAGGTATATATTGTGCCTATAATTCATTCACCCAAGTTTGAGTTTCAATAGTTTGCCTATAATTCTTTCAACTAAGTTTGAGTTAGCTATATATTTTATCAATCATTCCTTCATTGGTGAATGGAAATACTAAGGATTAAAATGTGATGCAGTACTGAGCAAAGCAAAGAGAAAAATGATAACGTGAGCATGAGTGAGATGAAAATAATGATAGGCAATTATCAATATATGATGCAAAAGCAAAAGGTTTCCAATTTTGATATTAATGATTTTAATAATTAACCAGTTTTATAATCTAATATGTGAAAATGAAGTATTTCATTATTTAATATCAAAGAATATGTCAAATAATAATGTTAGTAATATCACAAGGTGAAGTGTGGGTACTTGGCTTTCAGAATGTTTGATTTTTCATTCTCTTGGTAATAATTTCCTTCAGTCTGGTAGTTACAGATATATTTTTCAACACATAACATAAAACAAATGTTTAAAATGGTAATACTAGTGTCTGATGGATGTGGTTAGTGATCACTGAGGACTGATCATTCACATGTGTGAAAATCAGACTCGGTAATTTAAAGTGCTCCAGAATTCATTTGAAAGCGGGCTCAGCTTCTACCCGTGATAAAATAAATAGAACATCTCATTAATGGTATCACTGAGTTCCAGGCTTTCTTTTACTCAGACACCCTGAAGCATTCATGAGTTAAGGGTCCATCATACTTCTTAAAATAGCTGCTGTAAATCACTGTCATTGCTGAAATATTCTGCATGTAATAGAATACATTCAATGATGTACTTTATTATTGAAACATCGAGGGGGAATTCAACCACCAGGAACGATTGGGTTTGGGGGGGGGGGTAGTTAAAATATGTTATTTTTAGATCACGACCGCAACCCAGCTTCAACGTGCCCACTTCCAGGTTGAATGGATGCGCGTTTGGATCCCTGTGAGTAACCTACTCGCCGCAGTCAAGACCTCAATATGCGCAGGCGGGCGGGTACTTATCACAGCAATTAATGTCCTTATGAGATGTGAATGAGGACTTTTTGCATTGAATTTTACTTACCTTTAAATTTAACGTCTCCAGCATGGGTTTCGAGGTGCATGGAGAACCCAGCAGCAGAAGTGAGGAGAGAAGGGCCGGATCCAGTAAATAAGGGCTTTTCCAGCACTGCTTGTGGGCCAGGAGGAGCAGGAGAGCTTCCCCCCCACCCCCCCCACCCCGATCCCTCAAGCAAACCTGCTTCCCTCCCTGCGATTGGCCACCAACCGCTCCCCCACCCCCCCCCGCGGCCTGATTTCTCCCCCGACCTTCTGCCCCGCGATCTGATCTCTCCCCCAACCTTCCATCCACGATCTCCCCCAACCTTCCATCCACGATCTCCGCCGAACTTCCATCCACAATCTCCCCCAACCTTCCATCCACGATCTCCCCCAACCTTCCATCCACCATCGCCCCCAACCTTCCATCCACAATCGCCCCCAACCTTCCATCCACCATCTCCCCCAACCTTCCATTCACCATCTCCCCCAACCTTCCATCCACAATCTCCCCCAACCTTCCATCCACGATCTCCCCCAACCTTCCATCCACAATCTCCCCCAACCTTCCATCCACGATCTCCCCCAACCTTCCATCCACCATCTCCCCCAACCTTCCATCCACGATCTCCCCCAACCTTCCATCCACCATCTCCCCCAACCTTCCATCCACAATCGCCCCCAACCTTCCATCCACCATCTCCCCCAACCTTCCATTCACCATCTCCCCCAACCTTCCATCCACAATCTCCCCCAACCTTCCATCCACGATCTCCCCCAACCTTCCATCCACCATCTCCCCCAACCTTCCATCCACGATCGCCCCCAACCTTCCATCCACAATCTCCCCCAACCTTCCATTCACCATCTCCCCCAACCTTCCATCCACAATCGCCCCCAACCTTCCATCCACGATCTCCCCCAGTCTTCCATCCACGATCTCCCCCAGTCTTCCATCCACCATCTCCCCCAACCTTCCATCCACGATCTCCCCCAACCTTCCATCCACCATCTCCCCCAGTCTTCCATCCACAATCGCCCCCGGTCTTCCATCCACAATCTCCCCCAACCTTCCATCCACCATCTCCCCCAGTCTTCCATCCACAATCGCCCCCGGTCTTCCATCCACAATCGCCCCCAACCTTCCATCCACCATCTCCCCCAGTCTTCCATCCACCATCGCCCCCAACCTTCCATCCACCATCTCCCCCAGTCTTCCATCCACCATCTCCCCCAACCTTCCATCCACCATCTCCCCCAACCTTCCATCCACCATCTCCCCCAGTCTTCCATCCACCATCTCCCCCAACCTTCCATCCACCATCTCCCCCAACCTTCCATCCACCATCTCCCCCAGTCTTCCATCCACCATCTCCCCCAGTCTTCCATCCACAATCGCCCCCAACCTTCCATCCACAATCGCCCCCAACCTTCCATCCACAATCGCCCCCGGTCTTCCATCCACAATCGCCCCCGGTCTTCCATCCACAATCGCCCCCGGTCTTCCATCCACAATCGCCCCCAGTCTTCCATCCACCATCTCCCCCAGTCTTCCATCCACAATCGTCCCCAACCTTCCATCCACAATCGCCCCCAACCTTCCATCCACAATCGCCCCCGGTCTTCCATCCACAATCTCCCCCAACCTTCCATCCACCATCTCCCCCAACCTTCCATCCACAATCGCCCCCAACCTTCCATCCACCATCTCCCCCAACCTTCCATCCACCATCTCCCCCAACCTTCCATCCACCATCTCCCCCAACCTTCCATCCACAATCGCCCCCAACCTTCCATCCACGATCTCCCCAGACCTTCCATCCACGATGTCCTCCTCCCCACCCCTGCCACGATCTGTCCCTCGCTCCATCGCTCTTCTCCGCTCCCCGGCTGTGGCCTACCAGCGCAGGCCTTCACGCCCGACAGCTAGCCAGACTCTCAATCTGGCTGGCTGCAGGCAGGGAAACGGAGAAAAAAAAAATTAGGTCCTGCCATAAATTCGTCAGGACCTCCGCCTCACCCACATTTCCAGGTTTTTTGGCTGCCCTGTACACCCCCACCCCGCTCCCTTCCCACCTCCCCTAAATATTGGGGGTTGATTTGGCTATGATAAATTGACCCTTAGTGTTAGGGGGGTATTAAATATGTGGGGTTATGGGGATAGGATGGGATATGTTAGGGGGAATTAAATACGTGGGGTTACGGGGGTAGGGTGGGATATGTGTACTGTGGGGATTAAAGCAGGGACAGGGTACTGGATTTGGATGATCAGCCATGATCGTATTGAATGGTGGAGCAGGCTCGACGGGCCGAATGGCCTACTCCTGCTCCTAGATTCTATGTTTCTATGTTTATGTTTCTATCCTCTCTCCCCAGCAGGAACACAGGGGAGGTTGAGGGTAGCTTTTGAGACAGGTTTTCCTGGTGCTTCCAGGAACTGAAATTGCATGTGAATCCCCAATATGCAATGGCTCTTAAATAAACTCCCTAACTGTGTTCTTCCTTCCTCTCCTGCAGATGCTCGTAATGGCAAACAATTTCATGGGTGCTGGGGCCCTTCTTTACCCCACCCAAGCAGTAAGTGGTCATGGGAATCTTATACAGAAACTCAAATGAACCAGCTACATAAATGCCATAGTTACTAGAGCAGGTTAGAGGCTAGGTGTTCTGCGGCGAGTGGCTCACCTCCTGACTCCCCAAAGCCTTTCCACCATCTACAAGGCACAAGTCAGGAGTGTGATGGAATACTCTCCACTTGCCTGGATGGGTATAGCTGCAACAACACTCAAGAAGCTCGACACCATCCAGGACAAAGCAGACCGCTTGATTGGCATCCCATTCAACGCTTTATACATCCACTCCCTCCACCACCAGCGCACCGTAGCTGCAGTGTGTACTATCTACAGAATGCACTGCAGCAACTCGCCAAGGCTTCTTCAACAGCATTACCCAAACCTATGACCTCCACCACCTAGAAGACAAAGGCAGCAGGTGCATGGGAACACTATCACCTACAAATTCCCTTCCCACATTACAACAATGACTACACTCCAAAAGTACTTCATTGGCTGTAAAGCGCTTTGAGACGTCCAGTGGTTGTGAAAGGCGCTATATAAATGCAAGTCTTTCTTTCTTTTTCCAATTTACACACTATTCTGATTGGACACATATCACCGTTCCTTCGTCGTCGCTGGGTCAAAATCCTGGAACAGCACTGTGGGAGTACCCTCACCACACGGGCTGCAGCGGTTCAAGAAGGAGGCTCACCACCACCTTCCCAAGGGCAACTAGGGATGGGCAATAAAGCCTTGCTAGTGGTGTCCATAACCCGAGAATGAATTTTTAAAAAGTCTCAGCTAACTGTGGAGACAGGGGATGGGATCACAGCAGACTCCAATCCCGTCCTCATCCCAACATACACACACACATGTGCTTTCCAGCAGGAGTCATCGGATAGCAATCAGGAATGGGAGCCCAGGAACATTTAGGTTAATTGTCGTACCATTAATGCTGCCCCAGCTGTGATCCATTAACTCAGTGTAAATAAAAACAAGGTACACATTGACAGGCAGGATACATTCTGTTTGAACAATGCGTTTCTTGATCATACACTTATATTTCAAATTGAGTTATTTACACCCCTGCATGTACAGAAAATCCACTTTGGTAGCCCATGATTATAGGCTGCGTTTGTGGATATTAACATGTGAGGATGGCATATTTATGTTATTTATGCACAAATCCGGTGAGCGCACATGCGCAGTTAAGCACAAAGATCCAGAAGTTGCTGTCCAAGATGTGCCACTCCACCGTAAGCTGCGCGGAAACGTCATCTCGCCGTCTGGCTCCCCATTCAAATTTCTGGACATCATAGATACGGACTAAACTCGCCACAAAAATTAGGGCTTGCCCATTCCGGCCTAAATATCCTTTTAATAGCGTGATAAGTCTTAATTGCTTCCAAACATTCTCACTGTCACTGAAAATTAATATCTACAAGTGTCTTTCAGATTTTAGTTATTGTTGGAGATTTAAAAAACAAATATAAATAACATTTTTTTTATTGTTTCTTTCTGTCTCTTTTATCTCTCTCGCTAAACCAATCTTTTTTCCCCTCTCTTTATTTCGCTTTCTGTGCCTGATTTGACCTTGAATTTACTATTCTAACTGTCACTTCCTGGTTCAGGCTCTGCTTGGCTCATTAATGATTCTTCAATCTGATTGGTTAAGGAGATAAACAGTTGCTCGCCCTGTTCACACAGGTCCCAAATGCCCTGTAGAGGGCGCCGCGTGTTTCAATGTCCCACTGACAGCAACTTGCAGTGCAAAAACCCATGGAAAGTCTATGGCCAAGTGCAAGTCTAACAAACGGTAAACGCTGTTGGTTTGCCGCTCACAGCAAAATCTGGCCCATTGAATAAATAAAGATCCAAGCTAAAACAACTTCAGTACAGAAAAACAGGTGTAGTGCAGTGGTGCAAGAGTAATATCATATATGGGTTCATAGACTGCGCCTGCCCCTGCATACTTTTGTGTTTTCAGTCCAGCTACGCTGGGGTGAATAAACTCGGGGCTTATCTTGCTCACAGAGTTGTAACTTCGATGGAAGTTCAGCGGAAACCTGGCTTTCGTTTGTAAACAAGGTTTTTGCTGGACCTCTGCAGAAGTCACAACAATAAGCGGGAGAAGCCCCTGAGGAAATTTCACCACTCCCCCGCCCCCACCCATCATCATTTGGAGGTGCTAAGAAGAGACTAGCCAATTGCTCACAGTGACCGAGAGCCAGTCTGGTCTACTATGTCCCTGTGACTGGTTTCAAAGTGGTATTGGTGGGGGCCTGGCCCAGCATCATCTCAGATGCAGTAAAACCCAAGAATGGGCAACCTACAGGCCTAGTAAAAGGGTCCAGTCAAAATAATTACATATTTCAAACCCTTGCAGTCTATCCCTTAATTACCAATAGCTACAAACAAAAGCAGCTCTGTTTTCATTGGGATATAAATGTTAAACATAGCCTTCGCTAGATAGAAGCCTCCAGGGCATGGACTTGGACACTTACTGGAACACTGAACAGTAAATTGACTCTTATTTAAAATGTTCATGGTTAAAATTTCATTCCCTCTCTAATGAAACAAATGTGTTCTTAAAAAAGAATCTGGCCAGGAGTTTCCGCTTTGGGAGCAATCAGCGATCCGGGCGCAAATTGCGCTCAAAATTGCGCTAGTTTTAAGAAGTGTTTTTTTTGCTCAAGTTTCCACTCAAACACATTTGTATATCGCCGAATGCAAAATCTTCCATGCACCAACGCAATTGGGCAGCGTTTTAGAATGTTATTTTTTTTTTAATTTGCATTAAAAAATATTCCTTGGTATATTTGAGAGTGGTAATCTGGTGCAGTTTTATTAATGCAGCTGAAAATGGGTTTATCACAAAAAATAAGCACTTTTAATCAGAGTGCCCAGTCCACCACCTGTGAGTAACCTGATTTTAAATAACTGAAAATGACTTTGAAAAACTATACAGAACCATTTACTATTTACATTGGTGTACAGTACCAATTCCTTGGTTCCTTACAGAACCTCAGTTTCTTAGTAAATTAAAAAATTCATATTTAAAAGCTTTTAAATCATAACTATTAGTGTCCTTGCACCTACAAAAAACAACTTAATTTTAAGAGCCCCCTTGAAGGCCCACAAACGAGCGCAATGAGCGGAAACTCGCAATGCTGATTAATTTGATCTGGGCCGGTTTTGTGGGCGGGGTCGGCTTCTAGGCGAACGCAATGTTTTTTAAATGAGCGCAAATGATCGCGGAAACTTGATTTGCATTGAAGGTAATTTGCGCTTGAAATTCTCAATCATTTGCGCTGGTTTGGCCGATATCAGGCGAATTGTGCTGAAAAAAACGGCCGCAACCGAGTGGAAACTCCAGGGCACTGAGTTTTACAGAGACCCGTGCAGAGAAATGCGTGTGGGTGGATGTCAGATGAAGAGGAGTAGATTTAGCTGTCTTGTCCCCCACAGTCTCTGCTGCCTCTCATTATGTAGACGTACGCATGAACGATGGCCGCTTGACAAGTAAGCAGAGCCCTGCCAGCACCCCTTGTCAACTTACAAGGAAGTCCCTGACATACAGTGTAACTGTCAGTGGTCCCAGAGTCTTGCTGGATTCAGTGTAGAAGCCACAGTTTTGACAACAGGATCATTGTATGGATTTGTGGATAAAAGCCAATGCCATTCCATGCTCCTAACATTGGCGGTTCACTAAAATTATTATCTGCTAAATAATACCAAAATATAATTCAATATAACTTGTGTGGTGAAAGCACATTCACCAAACATCACCCATGCAAACCAAAGGGATCCGGAAACCTACAGGAAGATGCTGCTGCAACAAATATATTTATTTTGTATCTTAACTTTTAGGTAATCTTTCCTACATTACAACAGTGACTACACTTCAAAAGGAATTTGAATTCTCTACCCCAGAGGGCTGTGGATGCTCAGTGGTTGAGTATATTCAAGGCAGGGATTGATAGATTTTTGGATATTAAGGGATTCAAGGGATATGGGGGTAGTGTGGGAAAGTGGAGTTGAGGTAGAAGATCAGCCATGATCTTATTGAATGGCGGAGCAGGCTCGAAGGGTCGACTGGCCTACTCCTACACTTATTTCTTATGTTCTTATGTTCTTAAAAGTACTTCATTGTTTGTAAAGTGCTTTGGAACATCCTAGGGTCATGAAAGGTGCTATATAAATGCAAGTCTTATTTTTATTTATTTTCTTATTTTATCATTCTATGTGCGAATCTCTGAAATATAAATAGTGAGGAACTCCAGGAAATAGAACATTACATTGAAGAACAAATCTCCCAGAGTAAACTTTTATTCCTGAGTGAATCTGGCGTAACCTTCAGTGCTGATTTAGCTCTCAAATGGTTCTGGAGTAGGTGCTGTGTGGAGACCTATTGGGCATCCAGAGAACAATTGGCTGCTCTACTGCAGTGCTGTGTGGCATTTACACTGGTAGAATCATAGAATCATAGAATGGTTATAGCACGGAAGAAGGCCATTCAGCCCGTTGAGCCCGTGCCGACTCTTAGCTAGTCCCACTCCCCCGCCCTTTCCCCGTAGCCCTGTAATTCTTTGTCCTTCAGATACTTATCCAATTCCCTTTTAAAAGATAAGATTGAGTCTGCCTCCACAACCCTTTCAGGCAGTGCATTCCAGATCTTAACCACTCGCTGTATAAAAAAGATTTTTCTTATGTCACCTTTGGTTCTTTTGCCAATCACCTTAAATCTGTGTCCTCTGGTTCTTGACCCTTCTGCCAATGGGAACAGTTTCTCTCTATCTACTCTGTACAGACTTCTCATGATTTTGAACACCTCTATCAAATCTCCTCTCAATCTTCTCTGCTCCCAGGAGAACAACCCCAGCTTCTCCAGTCTATCCACACAACTGAAGTCCCTCATCCCTGGAATTAATCTCGTAAATCTTTTCTGCCCCCTCTCTAAGGCCTTCACATCCATCCTAAAGTGTGGTGCCCAGAATTGGATACAGTGGGGGCGATTTTCCCAGCCCCGAGAAGGCGGGTTTAGAGGCGGGACAGTTGGCAAAATCGCAAAAAGTGAGGGCGGGTTCGGAACCCGCCTCCAACCCGCCTCCGTGCAATTTTGCCGGAGGCGGGTTGATGGGTGCGATTCGGTCCCACCTCCATCAGTCGGGAGAGGTAATTAAGACCCTTAAATAGTCGTTAATGGCCTCTATAATCCTATTTTGACAGGCCTTTTTTATTTTGCCACATTTTGTGCGTGTTCCACGACCCTCCTAAACCACACCAGCTGATCCTGGCGGGTTGACAAGTGGGTGGCCTCCTCACAGCTGCAGCTCCACCATTAAAACGGAGCTTTCATCAGGGAGCAGTTACAGATGGCAGAGCTTTTGTTCCAAAGGTCGTTCAGCACTTTTAGCAGGCCTACCGAAGTCGGAGGTGCTGTAGCTTCTATCTCTCAACTGTGGGACCTTCTTGGAAGACCCTCTCCCCGCTTGGACTGAGCGCTTCCCCAACGGAGGTATCTGCCAGCAGCATGGGAACCATTTATTTCCTTTCACCATGGAGCTCAGATTCGGATGAGGAGCAGCCACGGCAGCAGCAGAACCAGGCAGCTCAGCAGCAACAGCAGCAGGAGCCCCAACCTCCTGCTCACCCACCTGATGCTACACAGGGCAGAAGGCACCAGCGCATGGAAGCACGTCGCCGCAGGAGATACCCCCCCTCAGGGTTTACAGAGGATGAGCTACCTCCACATGAGTGAGCAGCAGTGCCAAAGGAGGCTGAGACTTTCGCGACAGGTTGTCAGAGGCATCTGCGCACTGCTGCACCAACACCTGGAGCCCAGAGGAGCGGGTGGACACCCCTTACCAGTGGCTGTCAAAGTCACCACTGCACTCAACTTTTTTGCTTCAGGCTCCTTCCAGGGATCATCAGAAGACATCAGCGGCATCTCCCAGTCGGCCGCCCACAGTTGCATCATGCAGGTTACCGATGCCCTTTTTGCAAAGGCACACAATTACATCCACTTCTCAAGGGATCAAGCAAGTGTAACCGCGCGTTCAGTTGGCTTTGCAAATATGGCAGGCTTGCCAATGGTGCAGAGCATCATAGACTGCACACATGTGGCCCTTAGGGCACCCCATCAAAACCAAGCAATCTTTGTCAACCGCAAGGGCTTCCACTCCCTCAACGTATAGCTGGTGTGTAACCACAAGAAGGAGATTTTGCATGTTTGCGCCAAGTTCTGTGGTAGTTGCCATGACTCTTTCATCCTGCGGAACTCTAGTGTTCCTCCGCTCTTCAATCCGCCAAACCAACTTAACGGATGGCTCCTTGGTGACAAGGGCTACCCCCTGAAGAAGTGGCTAATGATGTCGATCAGGAGGCCAGCTAACGAGGCTGAGGAGCGCTACAACGCCAGCCAAATTTCGACCCACTTGTCAACCCACCAAATTTGGGCAAACCATTGGCTTGCTGAAGATGCAATTCCGATGCCTTGACAGATCAGGTGGAGCCCTGCAGTATTCAGCAGCCAGGGTCTCCAGAATGGTCGTGGTCTGCTGTGCACTGCACAACATGGCACAGCGTTGTGGCTTGGAGCTTCCTGATGAGCAAGTGGCTCAGTTCACAGACTCCTCAGATGAGGAGGAGGAGGAGGAGGACCAAACGGTGGCGTATCGACCAGCAGCAGCGGCAGCACGCGAGCTCATGGCTGCCCGTGATGCATAGGTTGCCCATTGTGGTACTTGTGCTTGGCTCCTTCTTAACACATGACAGACAATGGACATGACTCTCTGGCCTCCTTTCACTCTGACCACCAACCTGACCACGCAAGTGTCGCGGAGCCCGCAATGTGGAGCTGCCTAAGCCAAAATAACAGATGCCATCATGCCAACAGTTTGCCATCACCTAATTTTGATACATTCACACAGGGATGGCATTTCATCAATAAACAGAAACAGAAACAGAAACAATCACCCAATCTGCACACAGATCTGGAGTTTATATCCCTTGCCAGCTGGACCCACACAGCCTTGGTTTCTTTGGGAGGCCTCTTCCTCCCAGATGAGGGGAAGAGCACTTCCCTGCTAGCTCTCGCTCCCTCAACCAGCATACCCAGCACCTCATCCGAGAACCTCGGGGAGGCCTTTGCCTTGGAGCTGGCCATTCTTCAAGGAGATAAAAGTTTGGAGGTGGTGCACCATCGACCAAAAGCCAGTGGAATGAGCCAAGGCAGCAAGCAGCCCTTAAATGAAGCTGAATAAGTGACGTCAGCAGAGGTGAGTTTCAGTCCCAAAAGACTAATTGGCCCTGGGGAACCCACACCTCTGAAAGTAACTGGCCAATTCGGGGAAAATCGCAAATTTTTCCCACAGGACAGTGGAGGCGGGTTTGGAACCCACCCAAACTGAAACCTGCCTCCAACCCGCCTCCAATGGGAAAATCGCGCACAGTACTCCAGTTGGGGCCGAATGAGGTTCATCATAATTTCCACACTTTTGTACTCTATACCTCTAATTATGAAGCCCAGGATCCCAACAGCCTTTTTAACTGCTTTTTCAACCTGCCCTGCCACCTTCTACGATTTATGCACACAAAACCCCAGGTCTCTCTGTTTGTGCACCCCCTTTAGGATTGTACCATTTAGTTTATATGTCCTCTCCTCATTCTTTCTACCAAAATGCATCACTTCCCACTTTTCTGTATTAAATTTCATCTTACACTTATATCCTACCAGATTGGCTATATTTGGGTGCCATCTGAGGTTGGCAGCATTTACAGTGCTTCCAGACTTTAGTTGGTGGTACAGTAGCACAGCTTGTGTTCTAGCAATGAAGTTTGCCACGGAGTGATGAGACACAAATTTGTGTTCCTCACGGAGCAAGTAGCTAATCTCTGCAGGGGAGGTGCCGAATAGAGGCTAACATGGAGAGAGAAAGAATGAGAGCGCAAGTTTAGCCTGGGCCTCTCACGACTCCCTAGTAGCAAGCAAATCCAGCATTGGCAGAGGCCTGAAAGTAGGTCATCTTCGCATCAAAGAAAAGGGAACAGTGCCAGATATTTATAAGGGATAAACATGAAAAAAATACTAAACATAAAAAAACACAGTGCAGAGCTTAGGCCAAATCCAATTGCACAGGTGTAGAGCAAAAAAACCATCAGTGACGCCAACCCTCAACCACATGAAATTCCTGTTGCCTGAAGACATAGAGGCAGCAGCTGCGCCCGGTTCTAGGCCAAATCTGCATTTCACTGCCAGAACTGAGAGGTTTGGGACTTATATCAAATGGCAGTACTAAAGGAGGGTGGGAAGCAGTGGAGCTTACACAACCGAAGTCACTCATAAGGCAAGTCCATAAGGGCTCGCTCCAGTTACTGTGAATGACCAAGTAGAACCAAAAGGAAACATTTTCAAAATGGAAAATATTTATTACCCAAACAGGCCTTGCAGAGGTTTGCTTCCTAACGGTAATTTTCTACATTGGGGGCTGTTTGGTAACTGAGAATTTTAGGCAGACTGAAGCAAATTCTCTTTACTTCAAATACCTACAGGCAGGGGTCCTATGCCCCCACCCAACCCTTTTAAATAAGAGGGAAAGGAGAATAGTACATAGAATCATGGAATCATAGAAAGGTTACAGCACAGAAGGAGGCCATTCAGCCTGTCGAGCCCGTGCCTTCAGCTAGTCCCACTCCCCCGCCCTTTCCCCATAGCCCTGCAAATATTTTTCCTTCAGGTACTTATCCAATTCCCTTTTGAAAGCTGTGATTGAATCTGCCTCCACCACCCTTTCAGGCATTGCATTCCAGATCCTAACCACTCGCTGCGTAAAAAGGTTTTTCCTCATGTCGCCTTTGGTTCTTTTGCCAATCACCTTAAATCTGTGTCCTCTGGTTCTCGACCTTTCCGCCAATGGGAACAGTTTCTCTCTATCTACTCTGTCTAGACCCCTCATGATTTTGAACACCTCTATCAAATCTCCTCTCAACCTTCTCTGCTCTACAACAATGACAGCAACAACTTGTATTTATATAGCACCTTTAACATAGCAAAACGTCCCAAGGTGCTTCACAGGAGTATTAATAGACAAAATATTTGACACCGAGCCACAAGAGGAGAAATTAGTGCAAGTGACCAAAAGCTTGGTCAAAGAGGTTTTAAAGAGCGTCTTAAAGGAGGAAAGAGAGGTAGCGAGGCGGAGGCATTTCTAGGCAGGGAATTCCAGAGCTTAGGGCCTAGGCAACAGAAGGCATGGCCACCAATGGTTGATTGATTATAATCAGGAGAACAACCCCAGCTTTTCTAGTCTATCCACGTAACTCAAGTCCCTCATCCCTGGAACCATTCTCGTAAATCTTTTCTGCACCCTCTCTAAGGCCTTCACATCCTTCCTAAAGTGCGGTGCCCAGAATTGGACACAATACTCCAGTTAAGGCCGAACCAGTGTTTTATAAATGTTCATCATAACTTCCTTGCTTTTGTACTCTATGGGCTGGATTTTGTCAGTGTGGGCGGGCTGGGGCGTGTCAGGTGGAAATCGTGTCAGGAAGTGAAGTGCTGAAAGAGTGGGATTTTCCCCTAATTGGGCAATTGATTTCCTGTGTGTGGGAACACCTGGCCCAATGAGTCTTTTCATACAGAAAGTCACCTCCGATGACGTAATCAATGCTGCTGGATTTAAGACCTGCAAGCAGCCTTGCTTCCTCTGGAGACTGCAAAGGCTCTGCAAATTGTATGAAGGTGTTGATTTCCCGACAATGTCCACGATCAAGCAAAAGTGTGCACCTCGGTTTGATGAGCCCTCCCTCCAAGCTCTGGTGCACGGAGCCAGATGTAAGAAGGAGGTGCTGTTCCCTTCCTCAGGGAGAAAAAAGCCACCCCAGCAGACAAAAGCTGTGTGGCTGTAAGTGGCCCAGGAGGTCAACTCCATTTCGCAGAGCCGCAGAACCTGGCTGCAATGCAGGAAGAGGTTTCATGATCTTCTCTGCACAGGAAAAGTGAGTATGACTTTCCCATCACCCTCAGTCTGATCCCCATCGCCTCTCCTCACCAGCACTCTGCTTTGCCAACCTCTTCCTCCACATGCCACTTGACACTTACATGCCTGCACCCTTACCCATTCCCTCTCTCTCGAAGGTCACATTCACTTAACTATTCGACTATGCAGCCCTCACACTCCCTATCACTGTGATGCCATGACAACAACAACTTTCAACACACAGGGATGGTCCTTTGTATCCTTCTAAGCATCTATGCTATGGATTATCTACACTCACTCCTTCATTCTCACTCAAACTCCACTTGTGTCCCTCATTGCAGGAAAAGAGAGCCCACAATAAGAGGGAAAGAGCCATGACAGGAGGAGGGCCACCCTCAGTAGCCCAGCTCACCGCCTGGGAGGAGGCGGCCCTGGAAATCGCTGGGATTGAGGAGGATTCCCAAGTGGGGGACGGACAGACGGGCACATCGCAGAAGCTGGTGACAGAAGAGTTTGGCATCTCTCTCATTGACATTGCATGAGTCACTGATAATGAATCTGATGCTCTAACAGATTGACTTATGATCATCTGTACTATTCAATGTTCATGTAACCTTGACCTCACATCTCTAACTCTTTCCTTTACTCCCCCACAGGACCATCGAGAGCCCCCGTCCCCACTGTCCAGGAGGACGAGCCTGAGCTTCCAGACTCCTCAGAGGAAGCTGCAACCTCTGAGGGCGCAGCCTCAGCAGAATTCAGTGCACCCAGCACCAGCACAGACACTCACACCTCGGTGGGACCTTCGCGAGATTGAGTAGTGTTGGCACCTGGTGTATCACAGCTCACAAGTGAGCATCAGCAGATGGTGGAGACAGGGACAGCAGTGGAGAGTCCTCGTCGGAGGGCGCAGGACTCTGCCAGCTCGGCTCAGCTGCATGTTGACCCTGTGCCTCCGGGTCCATCCAGAACGAGAGCGGTACTGGAACTCCAGGAACAGGTGCAGGAGTCTCTGGCAGGTTTTGTCTCCAGGGTCGCTGCGATTGTTGAGCGAATGGAGGAGTCCATCGCGAACATGAACAGAGCCTTTGTGGAGGCATTGGCGCATGAACGCATCACCACGGAAAGGATGGCAACCTCCATGGAAAGGATGGCTACAGTAGAGGAGAGGATGGCTACGGCCATGGAGGAGCTAAGTCGCCAGAGTGTAGAAAACATGGTCATTGTTCAGAATAGACTGGCATCTCTTGAGGAGCGATGGTCAGCTACTGAGCATAGAAAACAGACCTTCATGGAAGTCCTCTGGAGTAGGACTTCTAGTGCAGAAATGGGTCCTCATGGCCCCCCTGAAGTGCAGCAAGGTGCTGTCAAGCCACTTGCTAGCTCTGAAGTGGGGCTGACCCATGAGAGGGATGTTGGTGGCAGACAACAAGGAAGTGGGGGCTCCTCTCCAAGTGCTCAAATGACCATGCCACTGCAAAGCCCTCGGCCAGAGCCCCACCAGAGTCCTCACCCAACTGAGATGGGCGTCTCATCCCCTGCACAGCCGCAGGAGCAGCAGACTGTTGGCGAGCCCTCACAGGTTCGCAACCCCAGAGGACGGCCACCAAAGGTGTCAAGACAGGAGCAGCAAGAAAGTGAGCAAGGGGCCTTCACATCTGCTGAAGCCACAGGGGAAGCACCACGTAGGAGCATGTGTAAGAGGAAGATAATGCACAAGTAGTCACAAGGGTAGTCACTTGGGTGTTATGTTGTGTTTATTTTTGAAATGCCACCAGTTGCTTGTTGTGATAAACATTTCTGTTGGCAAACCACTTGCTAGCTCTGAAGTGGGGCTGACCCATGAGAGGGATGTTGGTGGCAGACAACAAGGAAGTGGAGGCTTCCACATTGAGGGCTTAGAGCGACTTGCAATTGTCAGTATGGTAGTCAGAGTGATAGGAATCCGTAGGTTCTTGTCCATTGTCGATGCTCTGGTAAGAAGGTGCGAGGCAAAAGTGTTTGATTGTACAGGCTAAGCAAATGTGACCAACATGAGTGCGTCCCTTGCATCCCGGGCAGCAATATGGTCGTGCTCTGGCGACTTCTGGCCTGTGCATCTTCAGGTGGGTGACTAGCAGCTTGGCACTCCTGTTGATGCTCCTGCTGTTGGTGCTGCTGTTGCTCATGGTTCTGCTGCTGCCACGGCTGGTCTTCATCTGAATCTGATGTCCAGGAGGAAAGGAATTAAATGGTCGCCATGCTTCTGGATATGCCTCAGTTGAGGAAGCGCTTAGTCAAGGTGGGGAGAGGGGTTTCCCAGGAGGTCACACTGGAGATGGGTGTCAGGCTCCAAACTTCCACAACACTGAGTATGCCTGCTAAAAGTTCTCCCAGACCTGAAACAATAAAGTTCTGCCACCTGCAAATGATCATTGGTGAAAACTCCTTTGTAGTGGTGGAGCTGCAGCTGTTCGTAAGCAATCCACTTGTGAGGCCGCCAGCATTGCCTGGCGTGTTCCAGAGGAGGCGTGAGGTATGGGGAGTAACTAAAAATTGGAAAGGCCTCTCAAAATGGAATTATAGAGGCTATTAAGTGGTTGTTAAGGGCCTTAAGGGCCTATCCCACCTTTTGGAGGTGGGATGGAAAGGGGTCAGAAAACACGCTTTTGGGGAAATTGCTCGGAGGCGGGATGGAGGCGGGATCGTGCCCGCCCGCCATTTTTGGTGATTTTAACACCTCACACGCCTCCAATCCGCCTCCTTGGGCCTGGCAAAATCGAGCCCTATGCCTCTATTTATGAAGCCCAGTATCCCATATGCTTTTTTAACCGCTTTCTCAAGCTGCCCTTTCATGTTCAACGATTTGTGCACATATACCCCCAGGTCTCTCTGTTCATGCACTCCCTTTAGGATTGTACCTTTAGTTTATATTGCCTTTCCTCGTTCTTCCTACCAAAGTGTATCACTTCGCACTTTTCTGCGTTAAATTTCATCTGCCACGTGTCCGCCCATTTCGTCAGCCTGTCTATGTCCTATTGAAGTCTTTCACTATCCTCCTCACTGTTCACTGTACTTCCAAGTTTTGTGTCACCTACAAATTTTGAAATTGTGTCTTGTACTCCCAAGTCCAAGTCATTAATATATATCAAGAAAAGCAGTGGTCCTACTACCGACCCCTGGGGAACTCCCCTGAGTATCTTCCTCCAGTCCGAAAAACAACTGTTCACCACTACTCTCTGTTTTCTGTAACTTAGCCAATTTTGTATCCATGCTGCCACTGTCCCTTTTATTCCATGGGCTTCAACTTTGCTGGCAAGCCTATTATGTGGTACTTTATCAAACGCCTTTTGGAAATCCATATACACCACGTCAACCGCATTGCCCTCATCAACCCTCTCTGTTACCTCATCAAAAAACTCGATTAAGTTAGTTAAACATGATTTGCCCTTAACAAATCCGTGCTGGCTTTCTTTAATAAATTGCCACTTGTCCAAGTGACTGTTAACTTTGTCCCTGATTATCGTTTGTAAAAGCTTCCCCACCACTGAGGTTAAACTGATTGGCCTGTAGTTGCTGGGTTTATCTTACACCATTTTTTGAACAAGGGTGTAACATTTGCAATTCTCCAGTCCTCTGGCACCACCCCCGTATCTAAGGAGGATTTGAAGATTATGGCCAGTGCCTCCGCGATTTCCTCCTTAACTTCCCTCAGCATCCTAGGATTTATCCCATCCGGTCTTGGTGACTTATCAACTTTAAGTACAGCCAGATCTTTCTAGTACCTTATCTTGATCAATTTTTATCTCATCCAGTATCTCCACTACCTCCTCTTTCACTATGTCTATGGCAGCATCTTCTTCCTTGGTGAAGACAGATGCAAAGTACTCATTTAGTACCTCAGCTATGCCCTCTCCTCCATGCATAGGTCTCCTTTTTGGTCCCTAATCAGCCCCACCCCTCCTCCTACTACCCGTTTATTATTTATATGCCTAAAGAAGTCTTTTGAATTTTCTTTTATGTTAGCTGCCAATCTATTCTCATATTCTCTTCTTGCCCTCTTATTTTCTTTTTCACTTCCCCTCTGAACTTTCTATATTCAGCCTGATTCTCACTTGTATTCTCAACCTGACATCTGTCATACGCCCCCTTTTTCTGCTTCATCTTACTCTCTATTTCTTTCGTCATCCAGGGAGCTCTGGCTTTGATTGCCCTGCCTTTCCCCCTCGTGGGAATGTACCCGAGCCATCTCCTCTTTAAAGTCAGCCCATTGTTCGATTACAGTTTTGCCTGCCAAAACATGCATAGAAGGGAAACTAAAAGAGGTGAGGAAATAACAAAAAAATTGAGGGAAAAAAATTGTCAAAATTGATGCTTTCTTCCCAGATCTGTGCCAGTTCTACATTGACAGCAAGTAAGCAGGCTATAATTTGCTTGTAGCTTTCTACAACCGAAATGTGGCATGAGCCTGCACTAAAAATGTTTGAAGAATACTTTGAGGATGTGAGCCAAGGATTATACGATCTCCAGGACACATGAAAGGCTAAAAAGACATCCCATTTGGTTTATAGTGATATTTACATTGATATCAAAGACAAGCCTGCACACAATCATTTTAATGGGCTTCAAGTGCTCCAGCATCCAACTAACCATCTGGTATTATAATGAGAGCTCCAAAGTGTGCTGATTATCATAATTGCAGTACTGAGCTCCAGTGATTGCTCCACTTAGGATTAACCCTTTTGAACAAAGTATCTGCAGAGTATACTACGTACTCATGTTTTCTAGATGGATATGAAGCCTCACTACAGAGAAACCTATTCAGTCTAGTCAGTGTTCAATAAGCTGCATTGTATTTAGATATTAAGATAAAGTCCCCACGATTTTCTGTCCCTTTGAAATAACGGATAGAAAATTGTGAGCAGTGCGCTGTTAATTTTCTGATATGTGCTGGTTGCAGGTTGAGAATATCTGTTACTAGGTATGTACTCCTTCAATTTACAATATCTGCAGATTCATTCTGTGCTTACCTGGCAAGACGGCACATAATACAAAGGAATAGACCTGAGCTGCAGTAGGTCTCAGATATTACAAACTTTGTACTTCATTAGAGGGTGCCATCCTGGACATCCTTATATGGGGAACCAAGGGTCTAATGAGGGTGAGGAACTTAACGTAATTAATATAAGTAGAGAAAAAGTACTAGAGAAACTAATGGGACTAAAAGCCGACAAATCCCCTGGACCTGACGGCCTACATCCTAGGGTTCTAAAAGAGGTGGCTGAAGAGATAGTGGATGTATTGGTTTTGATCTTCCAAAATTCCCTAGATTCTAAAACGGTCCCAGCGGATTGGAAGGGTGCAAATGTAACACCGCTATTCAAGAAGGAGGAGAGAAAAATCAGGGAACTACAGGCCAGTTAGCCTGGCATCAGTCGTCGGGAAAATGCTGGAATCCATTGTTAAGGAAGTGGTATCAGGGCACTTAGAAAATCATAACATGATTAGGCAGAGTCAACATGGTTTTATGAAAGGGAAATCGTGTTTGACAAATTTATTAGAGTTTTTTGAGGATGTAACTAGCAGGGTAGATAAAGGGGAACCAGTGGATGTAGTATATTTGGATTTCCAAAAGGCATTCGATAAGGTGCCACATAAAAGGTTATTACACAACAGAAGGGCTCATGGGGTTGGGGGTAATATAGTAGCATGGATAGAGGATTGGTTAATGGACAGAAAACAGAGAGTAGGGATAAACAAATCTTTTTCAGGTTGACAGGCTGTAACTAGTGGGGTGCCGCAAGGATCAGTGTTGGGGCCTCAGTTCTTTACAATCTATATTAATGACCTAGATGAAGGGACCGAGTGTAATGTATCCAGATTTGCTGATGATACAAAGCTAGGTGGGACAGTAAGCTGTGAGGAGAACACAAAGAGTCTGCAAAGGGATATAGATAGACTAAGTGAGTGGGCAGTAAGGTGGCAGATGGAGTATAATGTAGGGAAATGTGAGGTTATTCACTTTGGTAGGAAGAATAGAAAAACAGAATATTTTTTAAATGGTGAGAAACTTTCAAATGTTGGTGTTCAGAGAGATTTGGGTGTCCTCGTGCAAGAAACACAGAAAGCTTGCATGCAGGTACAGCAAGCAATAAGGAAGGCAAATGACATGTTGGCCTTTATTGCAAGGGGGTTGGAGTATAAGAGTAAGGAAGTCTTGCTACAATTGTACAGGGCCTTGGTGAGACCACACATGGAGTACTGTGCACAGTTTTGGTCTCCTTATCTAAGGAAGGATATACTTGCCTTGGAGGCGGTGCAACGAAGGTTCACTAGATTGATTCCTGGGATGAGAGGGCTGTCCTATGATGAGCGATTGTGTAGAATGGACCTATACTCTCTGGAGTTTAGAAGAATGAGAGGTGATCTCATTGAAACATACAAGATTCTGAAGGGGATTGAAAGGGTAGATGCTGAGAGGTTGTTTCCCCTGGCTAGAGTGTCTAGAACTAGGGGGCATAGTCTCAGAATAAGGGGTAGGCCATTTAAGACTGAGATGAGGAGGCATTTCTTCACTCAGAGGGTTGTGAATCTTTGGAATTCTCTGCCCCAGAGGGCTGTGAATGCTGAGTCTTTGAGTATATTCAAGGCTGAGATAGATAGATTATTGGACTCTAGGGGAATCAAGGGATATGGAGATCGGGCTGGAAAGTGGAGTTGAGGTCGATGATCAGCCATGATCTTATTAAATGGCGGAGCAGGCTTGAGGGGCCATATGGCCTACTCCTGCTCTTATTTCTAATGTTCTTATATAAGGGCATGGAGAGATTAGGGAAAATGAATGACAGACTTCTCCCAAGCTCAGGGCTAGTACCACTTAGTTGTTATGTCTTGTTTCCTTCTTATTCACTTCCATACAGCAACGCAACCACATAAACATCACACATGGTCATTATGCTGTAATGTGAGGCTTGATGGATGAGGTGCCTTGGAGCCAGCATTCTAACAATGTGTTCTTTTTTCTGTCATTGTGAGCCTGTGACAGGAGGGTGCTAGCGCTGCCGGTGGCCCAGGAGAAACAGCACCTCACAGCACCCTGCGTCTCACCAAAGTTTGCAAGCATCAGCATAGCTACACACATCCCAGAGGAAGGGGTGAGAGAGTTTGCAGAGGCAGCATTGGGTGATTCACAGTGCACTGGTGAGAAAGTGGTTGTGGCAGGGGAGATGCAGAGGTTGCTGCTTGAATAGCCACGCAACTGCTATCAATGACCCCCCTCTAATTTGGGAAATACAGCAGTGGGGTAACGTTTCCTGCTCCTGTTGCTATTCATTGGGAAAGGAGATGAAAGTGCTGGCCATGCTGCTTGATAGATGTGTGGCTAATACTTCAGATGATCCCTATGTTCAAATGGAAGAATTGATTGATCCCAGGCAGGATTGTTACCTCCCAGTCGGGGAACACTTCAGCAGTCAAGGACATTCAGCCTCGCATCTGCGGGTAAGCGTTCTCCAAGGCAACCTTAGAAACACACGACAACGCAAAATCATCGAGCAGAAACTGATAGCCAAGTTCCGCACTCATGAAGACGGTCTCAATCGGGATCTTGGGTTTATGTCACGATACATGACGTGATCCGGACTCGAGTCGTCGTTAGCTTGTTCACAGATGTGATTCCCAGTAAAAAAGTAAAAATTTTCCCAGTAAAAAAGTAAATTATTTTTAAAGCTTTTCGTTTTACATACAGACGGCAGCTTTTGACACGTTAGAACCCCTGCGACTACACCTCATTGTCTCAGTTGTATCTTGCTATGTCTTTTGATGTGGTACCTTCCTGGCTGACTTAATTAACTTTATCACACCTCGGCAGATAGTCAGGATGATTTAATTTATTGGTCTGCAATTGTAAAGTACACATGCTTTGTTTTCTATCTATATATGCTCTGGCGATTCTGTATCCAATTTACTTCACCTGAGGAAGGAGCAATTGATAGCTCCGAAAGCTTGTGATTTCAAATAAAACTGTTGGACTATAACCTGGTGTTGTGCGACCTCTCAAATGGAAGAAGCCAGAGGCAGAATATTTGCAGACAGTGACGCTCTTGTAGCTGATGGTACATCTGTGCAGCTGGCTTGATGTTGATCCAAAGCCCGTGGAGCCAGATGTCCTCGGTCATTACCAAGTAGGTCTGCCAGGTGTCCACTGATTTTCCATTTAACCATGAAATAACGCAACTGGGGCACTTTTCTAGTGATCACATAGTAGCATGCATTGGAAGGCTTGTCACTCCCTGGGTTGGGGGAAAGGTTAGTGCAGTCGCTTTTCATGTCTGCTCTATTACCATTTTCCTGTTCTGACGACCTCCTGTAAATCACACGGGGATCCCTGGGGATTTTATCAACCACATTCAAAAGTTTTTGTTTTCACAGAAACATGCTAACCATGTTCTGAAGCCAAGAAAAGATCGAACTAAAACAAAGGGAAGAAACAGAAAAAGCACTGATAAATCACAAAAACTTTTAATAAACAGCAACAAAAGGTCATTGAAAAACATGAAAAATTATTAAAAATGCCTCTGCTGATTTAAGATTTTCTGTACACAGCTTTTCTTTACCACCACTGCGAATAGACGAGCCGAACACTTGAAGAGGACTAATCTTCAGGGCTATGGGGAAAAAGCTGGGGTGTGGGACTAAATTGGATGGTTCTTTCAAAGATCCAGCACAGGCACAACTGGCTGAATGGCATCCTTCTGTGCTGTAAGATTCTATAGTTCTATGAAGGCAAGATTCAGTTGTAAACGATGGACAATCATGTGCTCATTTACATATATTATGGGCTGATTTAAATATTTAAATGTCCCATCCCTGGCATCATCCTGGTGAATTTTTCCTCGACACGTTCTATGGTTTTAATGTCTTTTCTAGAATGGGGCATCCAAACTGCACACAGTATCTAAATGTGGCCTATTCAATTATTTGCACAAATTTAACATTACTTCTTTACTCTTGTACGGTTTGCCCTTATTTATAAAACCCAAAATGTTGTTAGCTGGTTTCATGGTCTTATCTATCTGCTAACGCACTTACAGAGAATGATATATTTGAACCCCTAGGTCTCTTTTTTTTATATTTGTTCCTGGGATGTGGGCGTCGCTGGCAAGGCCAGCATTTATTGCCCATCCCTAATTGCCCTTGAGAAGGTGGTGGTGAGCTTCCTTCTTGAACCGCTGCAGTCCGTGTGGTGAAGGTACTCCCATAGCGCTGTTAGAGAGGGAAATCCGGGATTTTGACCCAGCAACGATGAAGGAACGACGATATACTTCCAAGTCAGGATGGTGTGTGACTTGGAGGGGAACTTGGAGGTGGTGGAGTTCCCATGCACCTGCTGCCCTTGTCCTTCTAGGTGGTATAGGTCGCAGGTTTGGGAGGTGCTGTCGAAGAAGCCTTGGCGAGTTGCTGCAGTGCATCTTGTAGATGGTACACACTGCAGCCACGGTACGGCGGTGGTCTCTCTGTTCAGCCATACCCTTTAGTGTCTTTCCATTAAGTGTATGCTCCCATTCTTTGTTTCTTTCTCCCAAAATATCTTACCTTGCTAGATCTCGACAGATCATTAAACCCCTGGCATCGTACAGGTGTCCGAGAGCTTGTGGAGGTGGTACTTACTGCCAAAGCCACCTCTCTCCAATGGGAAAAAGCCACTGCTTTAGATTGCCTCACTCTCCTAGATCCTAAACAGGCAACCCATCCCCTACCTTATCTGCTACAGGAGGATCTCTGGGTCATCATCTGAGAAATTGGCCACACGCTGCTTACTAAGTGCCATTATGCCCCCGTGTCTATGCTTGCTACTGATGAGAAGTCTGCTGCACTCTGCCTGGCCCTTTCAACTTCTGCGGAAGTTTACATCCTGCAGCAGCCATATTCATTCCACCTTTTTTCTTTAAAAGTAAAAGGATTTTTAAAGTTTTTCAAAACACTATGCAACCTTCCTGCTAAACACAATAATGTAGAGTCAAACGTTGTGGAAACCTTTTGTTCCAGTTTCAGATTTCTACATGCAATATATAAACTAAAGTTGGACTAACTCGATTACTGAATTTCATAACTGTGATTTATTTTTAAATAGAACAATTGAATTTCTATGTATGTAAAATGTGCCTTTTGTTGGGTTTGGGGGTGGGGTACTCCATATGGTTTCAACTCACTGAAGGAAACAAAGAAAAGCATTATAACTTTTGGTTTGTTAAAAAAAAATCGCCTGCATTTTTTAAACACAATTTGCACTGTGTTTAGCTGTGGAAATAATACGGCAGCGGTCGAAAACAGTTGGATGGAGTTATATATAAAACTTACTTATAAACTCTTGCCAGGTTTGGGATTGGGCAGTTTCAATTCACTTTGCATGGTCTCCAATAATCTGCAGCAAAGTTAAGTTCCAGCTACGCTTGAATGTGTTTTTTTTGCACTGTGGATTGATTGATCTTGCTGAAGTCCCCCATGGTGGCTTGGAATGAGCCATTGGCAGTGACATCCCCATAGTGGATGTTGCCTGCAAGCTGAGGCAAGCAGATTGCACTACCCTGTCGTGATCACCCTGTTAATGGCAGTTTGCTTTAGACACTTCCAGTTAGGTGTGCCTGTATCTATAGAACGAGAAAGAAAGAACTTGCATTTATAGAACACCTTTCACAACCTCAGGACGCCCCAAAGCGCTTTACAGCCAATTAAGTACTTTTGACGTTTAGTCACTGTTGTAATATAGACACAGCTTACAGGCAGTGCACTTCTGGTGCAATTGAAGGTACATTGCATTTCTCCTTTTATAGTCCTTTTCCTCCTACAAATAACATAAAAGGAGAGAAATACGCACTGGAATTTCCATATCCAGAATTTTGAGTGTAGCAATAATGAATCATATTGCCAAATAATCTGTCACAAAAACTTTAGCTCTCACAAACCCAATAGTTAAAGTTAATTTAATATTTGCTCCAAATAAGCTGGTTCTCCTTTACTCATAAAGAACATAAGAAACAGGAGCAGGAGTCGGCCAATCGGCCCCTCGAGCCTGCTCCGCCATTCAATAAGATCATGGCTGATCCAATCTTGGCCTTAACACCACTTTCCCGCTCTCTCCCCATACCCCTCGACTCCCTTGTAGTTCAAATGTCTGTCAATCTCTGCCTTGAATATATTCAATGACTCCGCCTCCACAGCTCTCTGAGGTAGAGAATTCCAAAGATTCACGACCCTCTGAGAGAAGAAATTCCTCCTCATCTCCGTCTTAAATGGGCGACCCCTTATTCTGAAACTATGCTCCCTAGTTCTAGATACCCCCACTAGGGGAAACATCCTCTCAGCATCCACCCTGTCAAGCCCCCTCAGAATCTTATATGTTTCAATACGATCACCTCTTATTCTTCTAAACTCCAATGAGTATAGGCCCAACCTGCTCAACCTTTCGTCATACATCAACCCCTTCATCCCAGGAATCAACCTAGTGAACCTTCTCTGCACTGCCTCCAATGCAAATATATCCTTCCTTAAATATGGAGACCAAAACTGTACGCAGCACTCCAGGTGCGGTCTCACCAGCGCCCTGTAAAGTTGCATCAAAACTTCCCCACTTTTATACTCCATACCCCTTGCAATAAAGGCCAACATTCCATTGGCCTTCCTAATTACTTGCTGTACCTGCATGCTAACTTTTTGTGTTTCATGTACTGGGACCCCCAGATCCCTTTGTACCACAGCATTTTGTAGTCTCACTTCATTTAAATAATAATTTGCTTTTTCATTCTTCCTTCCAAAGTGGATAACCTCACATTTTACCACATTATACTCCATCTGCCAAATGTTTGGCCACTCACTTAACCTATCTATATCCCTTTGCAGACTCTTTGGGCTGGATTTTGATACTGGGGCGGGTTGGGGGTCGTGTGACCCGCATTTCGTGTTGCCCACCCGACTCTAGATTAATGTGGATGAATGATGCGATTTTAACTTAATTGGCCAATTGAGTTCTAACGTGTGGGAACCCATGGCCAATGAGTTATTCCAGTCTGAAAGTCGCCTCCGATGACGTCATCATTGCTGCTGCATTTTAGGTCTGCAACAAGCCTTGCTTCTTCTGCAGGCTGCCAAGCTTTTGGAACTGTATCCTAGAGGCAACTGCAGGAGGAATGGCCAGCCAACGACCCAGGTCTGCTCCCAGGTTCGATGACGTTGCCCTGCAAGCTTTGGTGGATGGAGCAAGAGCCAACAGAGAGGAGCTCTTCCCCTCCTCTGGGAGGAAGAAGCCTCCCCAGCAGACCAAGGCTGTGTGGGTCCAGATCGCCCAGGAGGTCAACTCCTTATCATTCACCTGCAGAACCTGGATCCAGTGCAGGAAGAGGTTTCATGACCTTCTACGTACTGCAAAAGTGAGTATGACTTTCCCTTCACCCTCAATCTGATCCCCATTGCCTCTCCTCACCAGCACTCAGCTTTAGCAACCTCTTCCTCCATATCCCACTTGACACTGACATCCATGCACCCTTACCCATTCCCTCTTCCTCTATGGTCACATTCACCTTACTATTCGACTATGCAGCCCTCACACTACCTATCACTGTCATGCTTTGAAAACAACTTACAACACACAGGGAGGGCCCTTAGTCTCGCCACCTCAATCCATCTTTGTCTCCTTCTAAGCATCTATGCTATGGATTCTCTACACTCACTCCTTCAATCTCACTCAAACTCCACTTGTCTCCCTCATTGCAGGAAAAGAGAGCTCACAATAAAAGGGAAAGAGCCAGGACAGGAGGAGGGCTACCCTCATTAGCCCAGCTCACCCCCTGGGAGGATGCGGTCCTGGAGATCATGGGAGTAGAGGAGGATAAGCAAGTGGGGGACGGACAGACGGGTGCATCACAGCAAGCTGGTGACAGAATAGTGTTCCATCTCTCTCATTGACATTGCATGAGTTGCTGATAATGAATCTGAAGCTCTAACAGATGGATTTATGATCATCTGCAATATGCAATGTGCATGTAACCTTTGCATCACATCTCTGACTCTTTCCTTTACTCTCCCACAGGACCATCGCAAGCACCCGTCCCCACTAGCCAGGAGGAAGAGCCTGAGCAGCCAGACTCCTCAGAGGAAGCTGCAACCTCTGAGGGCGCAGCGTCAGCAGAACTCAGCGCACCCAGCACCAGCGCAGACACTCACACCTCGGTGGGACCCTCGGGACATAGAGTAGTGTTGTCACCTGGTGTATCACAGCTCACAAGTGAGCATCAGCAGATGGTGGAGACAGGGACAGCAGTGGAGAGTCCTAGTCGGAGGGCGCAGGACTCTCCTAGCTCGGCTCAGCTGCATGTCGACCCTCTGCCTCTGGGGCCATCCATAAGATCAGTGGTGCTGGAACTCCAGGAACAGATGCAGGAGTCTCTGACAGGTTTTGTCTCCAGGGTCGCTGCAAGTGTGGAGCGAATGGAGGAGTCCATAGCGAACATGAGCAGAGCCTTTGTGGAGTCATTGGCGCATGAATGCATCACCACGGAAAGGATGGCAACCTCCGTGGAAAGGATGGCTACAGTAGAGGAGAGGATGGCTACGGCTATGGAGGAGATAAGTCTCCAGAGTGTAGAAAACATGGTCATTGTTCAGAATAGACTGGCATCTCTTGAGGAGCGATGGTCATCTATTGAACAGAGAAACCAGACCTTCATGGAAGTCCTTCTGAGTCGGACTTCCAGTGCAGATACGCGTCCCCATGCCCCCCCTGATGTGCAGCAAGGTGCTCTCAATCCACTTGCAAGCGCTGAGGTGGACCTGACCCATGACAGGGATGTTGGTGGCAGACAACAAGGAGGTGGGGGCTCCTTTCCAAGCGCTCACACTTCCATGCCACTGACAAGTCCTCGGTCAGAGCCCCACCAGAGTCCGCACCCAACTGAGATCGGCGTCTCAACCCCTGCCCAGCCGCAGGAGCAGCAGACTGTTGCCGAGCCCTCGCAGGTTTGCAACCCCAGAGGACGCCCGCCAAAGGTGTCGAGACAGGAGCAGCAACAAACTGAGCAGGGGGCCTCCACTTCTGCTGAAGCCACAGGGGAAGCACCACGTAGGAGCACGCGTAAGAGAAAGAAACTGCACAACTAGTCACAAGGGTAGTCACTTGGGTGAATTTTGATGTTTAATGTGAAAAAGCCATCAGGTGTAAAGTGTAAATAAAAACTCTGATGGCTACAGCTGCAGTTGTGGCGTCTGTCATTTCGCTAATGGCACTTCCACAATGAGGCCTTAGGATAACTTGCAATTGTCAGTATGGTGGTTACATTGTTAGGGATCCGCTGGGTCTGGGCCATTGTTGTAGCTCTGGTAAGAAGCTGCGAGGCAAAAGTGCTTTCTTGTCTAAGCTAAGCAAATCTGGCCAAGATGAGTGCGTTCCTTGCATTCCGGGCAGCTATGGTCTCGCATAATGCTGCCGCTGGTTGAGGGGCCTCTGCAAGTTGTTCGTTCTCTCTCTCCTCCTCCTCCTCCTCATCTGAGGAGGCTATGTGAGGAGCCACTTGGTCCTCCGGCATCTGTAAGCCACAATGCTGTGCCATGTTGTGAAGTGCACAGCAAACCACGATGATTTTGGAGACCCTGGCTGCTGAGTATTGCAGGGCTCCACCTGATCTATCCAGGCATCTGAAGCGCATCTTCAGCATACCGATGGTTTGCTCGATTATGGCTCTGGTGGAAATGTGGCTGGAGTTGTAGCTCTCCTCAGCTGCGTTGGATGGGCTCCTCAACGGCGTCATTAGCCACATCTTCAGGGGATAGCCCTTGTCTCCAAGTAGCCATCCGTGAAGTTGGTCTGGCGGACTGAATAGCGGAGGCACACTGGACTGGCGCAGTATGAAGGAGTCATGGCAACTGCCAGGGTACTTGGCACAAACATGCAGAACTTCCTTCTTGTGGTCACACACCAGCTGAACGTTGAGGGAGTGGAAGCCCTTGCGGTTGACAAAAATACCTGGATGACGATGGGGTGCCTTAAGGGCCACATGTGTGCAGTCAACGATGCCCTGCACCCTTGGAAAGCCTGCCAGATTAGTTAATCCAACCGCACGCGCCGTGACACTTGCGCGATCCTTGGTGAAATGGATGTGATTGTGTGCGATGGCAAAGAGGGCATCGGTTACCTGCATGATGCAGGTGTGTGCGGCCGCCTGGGAGATGCCGCTGATGTCTGCTGCTGATCCCTGGAATGAGCCTGAGGCAAAAAAGTTGAGTGCGGTGGTGACTTTGACGGCCACTGGTAAGGGGTGTCCACCTGGTCCTCTGGGCTCCAGGTCTTGTTGCAACATTGCGCAGATGTCACCCACTACCTCTCGCGAAAGTCGGAGCCGCCTTTGGCACTGCTGCTCAGACATGTTGAGGTAGCTGACCCTCTGTCTGTAGACCCTGTTTGGGGGGTATCTCCTGCGCCGACGGCCTTCCATGCGCTGGCACCTTCTGGCCTGTGCAGCTTCAGGCGGGTGAGCAGCAGCTTGGCGCTCCTGCTGTTGGTGCTGCTGTTGTTCATGGTTCTGCTGGTGCCGCGGCTGTTGTTCGTCCTCATCGGATGCCCAGGAGGGAAGGAAATAAATGGCTCCCATGCCTCTGGTATATGTCTCAGTTGAGGAAGCGCTCAATGAGGGTGGCGAGAGGGGTTTCCCAGGAGGTCACACTGCAGATGGGTGTCAGGCTCCAAACTTCCAGAGCTGTGGTTATGCCTTCTAAAAGTTCCCCCAGACCTGTGACAACAAAGTCCTGCCACCTGCAATGGATGGCTGATCAAATCTCCTATTTAAAGGTTGAGCTGCAGCTGATAGTCAGCTATCCACTTGTGCTCCCGCCAGGTTTCACTGGAGTGTTTCCCATCAGGCGTGCTTCACGTGGGAAAAGGGTTAAAGTACCTAAAAAGTTTCAAAATGGCATTACAGAGCCAATTTAGGGCTTGTTAAGGGCTTTAATGGCCTCTCCCGCCTCTTGGAGGAGGAATGGAGTCGGGATCAGGTCCGCCCACCACTTTTCGCTATTTTAACCCCCCACACGCCTCCAAACCCGACTCCACGGCCCTATGAAAATCCAGCACTTTGTGTCCTCCTCACAACTTGCTTTCCCACCTATCTTTGTATCATCAGCAAATTTGTCTACAGTACACTCGGTCCCTTCATCCAAGTCATAAATATAGATTGTAAATAGTTGAGGCCCCAGCACTGATCCCTGTGGCACCCCACTAGTTACTGATTGACAACTGGAAAATGACCCATTTATCCCGACTTTCTGTTAGTTAGCCAATCCCCTATCCATGCCAATATATTACCCCCAACCCCGTGCGCTCTTATCCTGTGCAGTAACCTTTTATGTGGCCCCTTATCGAATGCCTTCTGGAAATCCAAATACACTATATCTACTGGTTCCCCTTTATCCACCCTGTTTGTTACATCCTCAAAGAACTCTAGCAAATTTGTCAAACACGATTTCCCTTTCATAAAACCATGTTGACTCTGCTTGATTGTATTATGATTTTCTAAATGTCCTGCTATTACCTCCTTAATAATGGATTCCAGCATTTACCCAATGACAGATGTTAGGCTAACTGGCCTATAGTTTCCTGCTTTCTGTCTCCCTCCTTTCTTGAATAGTGGCGTTACATTTGCAGTTTTCCAATCCGCTGGGACCTCTCCAGAATCCAGGGAATTTTGGTAGATTACAACCAACGCATCCACTATCTCTGCAGCCTCTTCTTTTAAGACCCTAGGATGCAGGCCATCAGGTCCAGGGGACTTGTCGGCCTTTAGCCCCATTAGTTTGCCTAGTACTTTTTCTCTACTGATAGAGATTGTTTTAAGTTCCTCCCTCCCTATAGCCCCCTGATTATCTATTATTATTGGGATGTTTTTAGTGTCTTCTATCGTGAAAATCGGTCCAAAATAATTGTTTAGAGTCTCTGCCATTTCTCTATTTCCCATTATTAATTCCCCAGTCTCTCTAAGGGACCAACGTTTACTTTAGCTAATCTCTTCCTTTTTGTATACCTGTAGAAGCTCTTACTGTCTGTTTTTATATTATTTGCTACTTTACTCTCATACTCTATCTTCTCCCTCTTTATAATTTTTTTAGTCATCCTTTGCTGGTTTCTAAAAATGTCCCAATCCTCTGGCCTACCACTAATCCTTGCAACACTGTATGCCTTTTCTTTCAATTTGATAGCATCCTTAACTTCCTTAGTTAGCCATGGATGGTTCATCCTTCTCGTAGAGCCTTTCTTTCTCACTGGAATATACCTTTGCTGAGATTTATGAAATATCTCCTTAAATGTCTGCCACTGCTGATCTACCATCTTACCCTTGAATCTATTTTTCCAGTCCACTTTAGCTAACTCTGTCCTCATACCCTTGTAATTAAGTTTTGACCCAAGTTTCCCACCCTCAAACTGAATTTGAAATTCTACCATGCAACGTATTGCTCTAAGAAACCATCCCGAATACACTCTATGAACTCATCCTCAAGGCTACCCTTGCCAATTTGATTTGTCCAATCTATATGATGATTAAAATCGCCCATGATTATTGTAGTACCTTTCTTACAAGCCCCCATTATTTCTTGATTTATACTCTGTCCTACAGTATAGCTAGTGTCAGGGGGCCTATATGCTATTCCCACCAGTGACTTCTTACCCTTACTATTTCTTATCTCCACCCAAACTGATTCTACATCTTGAGCTTCTGAGCCAATATCATTCCTCACCACTGCAGTGATCTCATCCTTTATTAACAGAGCTACCGCACCTCCTTTTCCTTTCTGCCTATCCTTCCGAAATGTCAAATACCCCTGAATATTCAGTTCCCAGCCTTGGTCACCTTGCAACCAAGTCTCTGTAATGGCTATCAGATCATGCCCATTTATATCTATTTGTGCCGTCAACTCATCTGTCTTGTTACGAATGCTGCGTGCATTCAGATAAAGAGCATTTAATTTTATCTGATAATTTTTCTTCACTCTGACTCTATTTTCTGGTGCACTCTTATGCTTGTATGCTCTGCCCCTTCCTGATACATTCTGGTTATCATCACCCCTGTCGGTGCCCGGCACTATTGCCTTCTCCTTTCTCTTTGGCTTCCTAAATACCCCATCACCTGAACCCCTACCTTCTATTTCCAGCTTAGCTTTTCTCCCTTCTGATTCTACCCTCACGTTCCCATCCCCCTGCCAAGCTAGTTTAAACCCTCCCCAACAGCACTAGCAAAACCACCCGCGAGGATATTGGTCCCGTTCCCGTTGAGGTGCAACCCGTCTGGCTTGTAGAGGTCCCACCTCCCCCAGAAACGGTTCCAATTCCTCAGGAATCTAAAGCCCTCCCTCTTACACCATCTCTCCAGCCACGCATTCATCTGCTCTATCTTCTTATTTCTGTACTCACTAGCACGTGGCACTGGTCGTAATCTGGAGATTACTACCTTTGAGGTCCTGCTTTTTAACCTCTTTCCTAGCTCCCTAAATTCTGCCTGCAGGACCTCATCCCTCTTTCTACGTATGTCGTTGGTACCGATATGGACCACGACCTCTGGCTGTTCACCCTCCCCCCTCAGAATGCCTTGCAGCCATTCAGTGACATCCTTGACCCTGGAACCAGGGAGGCAACATACTATCCTGGAGTCATGTCTGTGCCGCAGAAACGCCTGTCTGCTCCCCTAACTATTGAATCCCCTATCACTATTGCTCTCCCTCTCCTCTTCCCCCACCCCGTGCAGCTGAGCCTTCCATGGTGCTGTGGACTTGGCTCTGGCTGCCCTCTCCAGAGGAACCATCGCCCTCACCAGTACTCAGAGCTGAATACTGGTTGGTGAGCAAGATGGGCTCAGGGGACTCCTGCACTACCTGCCTGGTTCTCCTCTTCTGTCTGGTGGTCACCCATTCCCTCTCCGCCTGCACATTCTTAAGCTGCGGGGTGACCACCTCCCGAAACGTGCTATCCACGTAGCTCTCAGCCTCGCGGATGCACAGCAGTGACTGCAGCCGCCGCTCAAGCTCCGTAACCCAGTGCTCGAGCTGCTGTAGCTGGCGACACTTCCCGCACATGTGGTTGTCCAGACCACGGGAGGAGTCCAGGACTTCCCACATGGCACAGGATGTGCATTCCACGGGTGTGAGCTGCCCTGCCATACCTCTAATTAACAGACTATTTACTAACCTAGCTGGAATAAACTTAAAACTTTAAGAAAGCCAAGTATAAACACTTACCAGCTACTCACCAATCAGCTCCCTCCCCTTGTGCCGACGTCACTTTTTGACTTCTGACGTCACTCTTTCAAAATTCTGCCGGTGCTGAGTTGGTACCGCCTCGCCACTCCTCCTAGGTCCGCCCTGCCGCCGCCGCTGCTGTGGGGCCTACCTGCGCCTCGGGCTCCCTTTATACGCCGCCGGCGCCTCACCGCTCCTCCTAGGTCCGCTCTGCCGCTGCCGCAGAAGGAAGATTAGATGACACAGGTATTCCGTGACTGGTGTTGAAATAGCTAAGGATGAAGCTCAAAGAGTTCTCGGAGTCTTGGTAAACCCAATGCTAAACATGACCAATCAATGCAGAGCAGCAACCAACAAAGCCAATAGGATGACCAAGTACATAGACAAAATGATAGAATGTAAGTCGGAGGAGGTAATGACTAAACTTTATCGTGCTCCATTTAGACCACACCTTGAATACTGCATCCAGTTCTGTTTGTCAAGAAATGAGAGATGTTCAAATGCTGGAGGCAGTGCAGAAAAGAGGCTGATTCCTGGTATCAGTGAGCAGCAGTAGCAGTAAATCAAATCTAAATGTAAGCAAGTACTAACATGTTTTATCTTTATCTTTCTATTTTAATGAGTTTTGCTAGATGTGGCCCGCGCCAAGTGCCAAGATAGTGAATCAAGCCCAAGATATAAATGAGTTTGATACCCTGATCTAATACAAGAAAATCCTAACTTCAAAGAACAGATCAGTGACATTGACCTCTGAGGTGGGTTCACTGTTTTGCACAAGAGATTGCTAAACAGCCTAGCCAGTTTTAAAGATCTGAGTCCCTTACTGAGCATTATGGAGAATCCATGCATGGTAAGTGTGCATAATCCAGGTGGCTGAATTCCTGGTTGTGGATAAAGCTCCAGTAGAGCTGAAACAAAAACATGGAATGCTCGAAACACTCGATAGGTCAAGAAACTATTTAAAGTTCCTTATGGCACCGTGTTAAAAAAAAAGTGTTTATCATTTATAATAAAAACAGAAACTGCTGGAAATACTCAGCAGGTCAGGCAGCATCTGTGGAGAGAGAAACAGAGTCAACGTATCAGGTTGATGAACCATTAATCAGAACCCATTTGGTGTGTGGTGACTTTGATTAAATTTCAAAGCAACTTTAGTCACCAGTGAAAATGAAGCTGAAAGAATTTTCTGAGGGGTTTTCCTGAATTGCCACCATAACTTTGGCGGAAAATTGGCACAAACCCTAGGGAGACGCTGATCTTCCGCTGAAGATACAACGGCCGATCGACAGAATCTCCTTGGAAATTCCTGGTGAGAATATCTGTCGAAGCAAATTATCCTGAGTGTTGTATTAGAGTGGCTCCTTCTGGAATAATGGCAGTACTTTATTATTATCAGAAAGAATGAAATTTAAATAAATTTTGCAAGATACTTACAGATGATGATCGCCATTTAGTTTATCTTAATACATCCATCCAGAATAACCCTACTCTCTCCCCATTGCAGCTTCTAGTTGTTTCTTAAATGATTTCAGGGTTTTTGCCTGAATCATTCTGCCCAGAACTCCATTCCAAGGGTTAATCACGCTTGAAACCTCCTGTTATCAGTCCTACAGTTACCTTATAGTAGAACCTGTGTCTCCTTTTCCTACTCCCAGTTAAATTTAAAATAGTATTCTAGATTAACAGTTTTCATACCATTTACTATCTTCTATATCTCTATGTGACTGGCCCCTAATTTGCTGCAGGAGTGGATCTAACTGTGTCTGCCGTTAGTTAGACTTGCCTTTGTACATTTAAATTTTTACATTTTTTGCGTGGCAAGTTGCTAAAAGTACGAGCTAATAAAGGCACAGCGAGGGAATCCGGGCCTCTGGAACCTGAGTGAACAGTGCAAGCAACTGTGTATCTCCTTATCCAATGAGATTGAAGGATTGTGAAATTAACAGCACAAGGACTGACAAGGAAGTGTAAACGAGAGTGCGTGAATTCAATGCCAAATCAGGTACAGAAAGAGAAATAAAGAGAGGGAAAGAAAGATTGGATGAAGAAAGAGAAAAAAGAGACAGAAAGGAAAAGTAAATATAAAAAAAAATTAAAAATTGACGTTTAAAAAATATTCAACAACAATTAAAACCTGAAGGAATGAGACTCCACACTTGTAACAGTTAATTTTTATGCCACCGAGGTTGACTGCCAGTAATTAACACTTATCATGTTGTTAAAAGGGTACTTAGACTGAAATGGACAAGACTTAACTTTCCGTGGTGAATTTAGTTCGTATCTACCATGCTAGCACAGCAACTTCACGCCATTCAATGGTGAGGCAGACAGCGAGATGCCGTTTTCGCAAAGCTAACAGCAGTGCGGTGCATTTTGGACAGCAACCTTTGGATTTCCGCGTTTAACCTCGCATCTGCTGTCGTCTGAAGTTGCTGCAGCAGTTGTACTTAAGTAACGGCGAGCGCCATGAGCCTGACCGTTATTTTGACAGCAAATTATGGGCCATCATCCCTCAGACATCTTTCTAAGCTGAAAAGCCTAAGGTTCTCCAGTCTTTCCTCATAACTCAGACCACTGAGCCTTATTGCTCTTCTCTGCACTGCCTCCAAAGTTTGAATATCTCCCTTATTTCTCAGCGACCAGAACTGGACACATGACTCAAGGTCCAGCTGCTTTCAGGAAATTCCGGTTCACTTCTGAAAACACAACAGACCTGGAGATACACTGAGATGTCACTTGGCTGTATAATGTAATATAATATAATGTCATTGTGTGTAACACAGTATTTTGTAAATATGTAAATATAATTATCACCATAAAAATATAAGACACTACCAATAATATGATCAAGCATTAAACAGCTAAAGGATAAAAGCTATACAGGCAGACAGACTTTCATTTACATAGCGCCTTTCACGACCTCAGGACATCGCAAAGCGCTTTACAGTCAATAAAGTATTTTTGAAGTGTAGTCACTATTGTAATGTAATAAACGTACGAGTGTTCAAGTACATGTTTGTAGTTTTGTGTGTTAAAGGATAAGAAAAGTCCAGGGTATCCTTTGCACTCAAGGTAGACCCCCATGTTATAGAAGAAAGTAATAGTCTAAGTAGAATATTTTTTGAGGGTTTAGTAAAACCATTGGTGCAGGAATTCCAATCCCTATGGGTGTGTACGCGCTGTGTACTCACCCGTAGGGACATCGGAAATGCCAGTTTTAGGCATGCACCTGCGCATGCGCTGGAAACCGGCATTTCCGATCCGTCAAGAAAGCTCTTGACAGATCCTCCGGCTGCCCGAGAGAAGGGCCTCTGCGGGCGGATAGTTCTGCTTTTTGGAGACCCTCCGCCCGCAGAAAACACTTACAATTCTTGCGCCTGGTAAAAGCAGGCATAAGGCCTGCTTTTACCAGAAGAGTTGAAAAAAGTAAAAAAAAGAAATTTTCCACTGATTTATCATTTAAAAACACTTTAAAGAAAGGTAAGTTTATTTTTAGCCCCGTTAAAAACTTTAATTATTGTTTAAAATACTTAATTTATTGTAATTTAAAGTCATTTTAAAAATGTGATTTTTTTTAAATTTACTTAAGTTTTACTGTGTTTTGGGGGTGATCTCTATTCATATATTTGACAGGTCTTCCTGTCAAATGTATGAAGGGAGATTCCCTTCTCTGATTGGCTCCCCATGGCCCACGTGATCCCAGGGACGCTGCGAACCGCCTGCGCCTCTGGGATACGTGGGCCCTGCGCACCGGCAGTTTGGAGAGGCCCAGCACCGGAACTCTGCGCCTCCCGGGAGCCCTCCGGTCTCGGCGCAGATTTTTCCAGATCGCAGCCCTCCGCCCGCGGGAGGCCTGCGAACGGAATTTCTGGGCCATTAAGTTTCTTACTTGAGACCCTCAAATCACATCTACCTCTGTGCTAGACTGCTTTCCAGCTGTTGCCCCACAGGAAACCGTGCTGTAGGCTGGGGACACAGATTTCCTGGCCTCAAGCAGGATGTGAAAAGCTCATTATCTGCTTTGACTGTGCAGTTATAGAGTAATGTTCAACTTCCTTACTAATGACCTTAGGAGGACATAAACAAGCAAAAATTGTACATTTTCTAATGTTCAGTAATCCAATTTTGGAGGAATGGTTGGAGCACTGCTGGACACAGATGAATAATTTGTTAATGCTTTCTACCCCCTGGCTGCATGCTTCCTAAAAATACGTCTTTCCTTTTCATATATTACTTAATTGAAACAAATAATTCATTCTCAGTGAATTGTGGTCTACAATGTGACTTTAATTGCTAATTTCTGTCTTTTAATGGAAGAAAGATTATGTCACTCATTTAGACAGGGCACGTGCCTCATGTCCAATTGTTAGAATGGCAAAATTGAATTATTTCCCAATCAGTTTTCAGTTATTCAACTTACCTCAGGCAAAATAGATTTAATATATTTTTGCCTGAGGTATGTTGAGTATCTGAACAGAGTTAATGCCTATTAACTTGCACAACTTCCTTTTCACCCATATGCTTGCATATAGGGCCCATAATCATTAACATTGCAGCACTCCAGCTTCGATGCACCTATTAATTCTGCTCGCTGACACTGTCAGGTTCAATACCTCCTTCAACATTACTTTTGATGAAGTCAGCAATAACCACTGTTTAAATAAAAATATTTAAAAAAATTAAAATCAATACAATTCTTTGTCACTTTTAAAAGGGACACTGTTGATGATTGAATCTCTTTATGTGATTTGAAATAATTGTGATTATAAATAATTACTATCAGATAACATCTGCTCTTGCTAATTATAAGCGATCAAGGTCACAATATGCACCAATGAATTAGACTATTGTCAGGCCTCAAGCCTTGAGTGCCTTGTAAGCTCAATCATCTGTAGATCTATTATATGCTTTTTAAAGATCAGAAATGTAGTAATTCCATTTTATTGCAATCTTTCATCTTCCATTCAGCTATTCCATATTTGCTGTAGTGAGAAGCAGTGTTATTTATGGATATCACTAATAATAATGGCATAGTATATTATTTACATAAAATTTTCATTCAACTGAATATACTGCCTGCATTTAAATGATAACATTAGTAGTACAATAATTCTGGACTTGTATCAACCTTGACTATTTTGCGAGATATTTCAATCTTAGAATAGGTTCAAGAGCAGTTCTATGTAGGACTTCTTCTTCTTAGGCAGTCTCTCGGAACCGAGGATGACTTGCTTCCACATTAAAAATGAGTTCGTAGGTGACTGATGAGTCCAATGCGGGACCTACAGTCTCTGTCACAGGTGGAGCAGACCGCGACTCTGTCTTCGACGCGAGTGTCCTCAACTCCATCCCGCAGCATGCTACCCGCCACCATCTCAGCACAATCCCAGCCCGGCATGAGGTTGAAAAGGCCATCCGACAACTGAAGAACAACAAGGCCTCAGGAGCAGATATGTAGGACTGTCACAGTGTTGTCACGATACACATTCATGCGTGTTTCAGATGACTTTTGTCAGCCTAGTCCAGTGGTAACACTCTCTTCTTTCAATCACAAGGTTCTGGGTTCAAGCCCCACTACAGACTTGAGCACATAATCTAAACTAACACTTCAGTGCAATATTGAGGGAGTGCTGGATTGTCAGTGGTACTGTCTTCCAGTTTAAATGTTAAACAGAGGCTCCATTTTCCTATTCAGGTGGACATAAAAGATCCCCTGGCACTTTGTTGTATCTTACTATGTCTTTGATGTGGTACCTTCCTGGCTGACCTGATTAACTTTATCACACCTCGGCAGATAGTCAGGATGATTTAATTTAGTTGTTTGCAATTGTAAGGTACACATGCTTTGTTCTCTATCTATATATGCTTTGGCGATTCTGTATCTATTTACTTCACCTGAGGAAGGGGCAATCGATAGCTCCGAAAGCTTGTGATTTCAAATAAAACTGTTGGACTATAACCTGGTGTTGTGCGACCTCTCAACTTTTTTGAAGAACAGGAGAGTGTTCTCCTGATGCCCTGGCCAACATTAATCCCTCAATCAACACCAGCAAAACAGATTAACTAGTCCTTCATCTCATTGCTGTTGGTGGGCCCTTGCTGCCTGTAAATAGGCTGCCATGTTTGCTTACATTGCAATAGTGATTGCAGTTCAAAAGTACTTCATTGGCTGTGAGGTGATTTGGGATGTCTTGAAGATATGAAAGGCACTGTATAAATGCCAGCTTTTCTTTCAGATGCAATCTTCAGAATTAGCGCCTTGCCCCATTGTAAAAGAAGTATGTTGTTGTGTGAATTGCCTATGCCTGGCTACGGCCTCTGCCTGTGATCTCTGTTGATTAGCCATTAGGGGGGTGAAATCTTCTATGTGAACATGATACTTCAACAGACCATTAAGCAAAACATGGAAAGATGGAAGAAAGATGCTGTGGAAAAATCCAACCTTCGTTTGAATGGTGTCATTTAAGCAATTGTGGCCTGTTTTCAAGGGATCTTTCAGTTTGCTGTGAACGTTTGAAAGTGACTCATCATAAACAGGCTGAAGATTTGTTTCAGAGTATCCTCCTAATAACACCATCAATTTATTATGGTCAAATGTGTGTAAAGGTTATTTATTTTTAGCGTTGTGGTTCCTAAGAAGCTACAGATTCACAAGTAGATGAGTGGAGGACAGATTGAAGGACGGTCAGAACATATCAAAGACCTGGAGGCTATGTTGATAATCCTCACAGCCCCTCTCTGCAGGATCTAAAAAAACAAATGTTGTTGTAATAAAGAACCTGCTGATTTGTTGCACATTCTATCAAAACTAATCTTGCTGCACATTATTCACCAGTATTAAGCATTTCATTTTCCAACGCTGACAAGAAAGTTCTATCATAATTCAACCACTAACTCACTAATCAACATTTTTCATGTGAGTTGGTAGCAAAGATGGTTCAATTATTAAACTATCAATTTGCTATCATTGAAGGATTGTGAGTTGATCTTTGTTCTCTAACCCAGCCTGTGCAAAAGGAAAAAACTGAAATTTTAAGTGGTTAAGGATAAAAGAGAGGAAACAAGCAATTAATAGAGTAGCCTCCTTTTATTTTTTAATTTTAAAATTTGAACATTTTATTTACAGTAAATGATATTACAGAGCTCAAGTCTCAGCTCTTTGTACAAAGTCACAAGCCATCATTGCCTACAAGGCAGGGAACTCAGTAGCCTCCTTTTATTTTTATTTATTATTTTTTTTTTTTAAAAGAAAATCTTTTTGCTTTGAAGGTCATTCTGGGAACAGATTTTGTTACCCTCAACTGACCCTTATTCTCTTGAGTATTTTCCTTGAAACTGAAAATACTTTTAGTTCAGCTTAATTTGTCTCCAGATGTCACCATTAAACCATTTTGGTTTCAGTTTACCATGCACCCTCTTTTTAATCTGAGGAACAGACACAGCTTCCTTGCCCATGAATATGGTTTAAAAAGCCTTCCATTGTCTTCTATTCTTCATAATTGCCAGTTAGAATGACACTGGATTGCCCTAGTGTCATCAACCCAAATCAAAAATAATTCATTTGTCTTCTGCACTGTAGTTACTGCTACCCCTAATAGTCTCCCTAAATCCACTTTACTCAAGTCCCCTCTCATTCTTACAAATTTAGCTCTTCTGAAATTTGGCACTGATATTACATTATCTAAAATAATAACTTACCCAATCAAATTAAATCTGATAATATTACAATCACTGTTGCCCAGGTGTTTTCGCACATAGAAGGTCAATACCATCTTCAGAACCCACTAAAGATTAGGTCAAGTAAATCATTTTCCCTAGTACTCTGTCTAACATGCAAAGTGAGAAGACAGACATTAATCACATCCACAATTTCAGCCCTGCTCCCTCAATACTTGTCTGCTCTTTATCAGACTGCTGATTAATTGGGTAATTAAAATCCCACATTACATAGACACTACCTAATTCTGTAACCTTTTTAATTGTTTGCACAAAATGCTTTGCTCTGGTCAGCTTCTAACGTGGAGGCCTATAGCAGGGACCAGTGATCAATTTAGGACCAGCTGTTAATTGCTTCAACAAAAAGAAAATACTGCAGATGCTAGAAATCTGAAATAAAAACAGAAAATGCTAGAGACACTCAGCAGGTCAGGCAGCATCTCATGCTGCCTGACCTGCTGAGCATCCCCAGCACCCCCTGCCTCCATTATTATTAATTGCTTCAGTTCCTTCCTGCAGACCAATCTCCATAACCATCAAATCCTCCTTAACAAATAGAGCTACACCCCTCCCCTTTTTAGCAGCCTATACTTTGATATCCCTTATAACATTTTAACTGAAATTCAGGTCCATCATATACATCTACCTATGTTTCAGAGACACAATGTCTAATTATTCCATAGTTGCATATGACTATAACTCTAATTTTTATTTCTAATACTCCTAATATTAATATAAAAACATTTTAAGGGTTTGTTTACTTGCTGCTTGTGAACCTTCTCTCCTTTATAACCCTGATTCCTGTGGTTTGATGCAACTGAGATCTTATAATTAACAACAGGTTTACTCTGGCTTTTTGTTCTAAAAGACCTACACTTAAGAGTTGGTGGCCCTGGAGATGGAGCACGCGGTGTCCGCCGGCACGCTTGAGGCCTTCCGTGACCGGTGGGTGCCGCGGGGACTGGAGTGCATCATCACCCCGGCCAACCAAATTTTAATTTAATTTGTTAAGTTTTTTTTTTATTTTTAAATTTGAACATTTTATTTACAGTAAATGACATTACAGAGCTCAAATCTCAGCTCTTTGTACAAAGTCACAAGCCATCATTGCCTACAAGGCAGGGAACTCAGTAGCCTCCTTTTATTGTGTCAAGGAGAAATTAATTACTTTTCGGTCAACGCCTTCATTATTCCTGGAAATGATTGGACTTCTGATGGTCACCATGATAGTGGACATTGGAAGACCAAATGGGAGAGGAGGAGGGTAAAGCATTGCAATAGCCTCGTTGACAAGTCTGATCGACTCAAAACACCTGGGAGTAAATTTTTGTCTTTACTGCCTGGATGTTCAGCATTGCCTGGGGGGGAGCGCACATAGAGGAAATCATATGGGGATGATTGCACATCCCTAACTAGAACCTGCCTGATTTTCCTTCCAATTAAATTAATGGAAGGAAATTTGGGAGTCTTCTGTAACAGATGTACCATCCTCCCCACTCAATTTTCCTCTCTGCTCTCCACCCAAGCGGTACAGATGAAAATCTTCTCCCTTTTTTCTAGGCAAAGGCTTCTGAAAGAATAAATAGAAAACATGTTAAGTCTGCTGCTCTAACTTTCTGCAGCACATTGCTTAGGTTCGGCATGATTGCCAGTGGACCTAAAGGATAATGGGGGATTATAATTCTGGCTTGATGTTACAAGCTTAATAAGCTATTATATTTTATGTCTTTAAGAGTAAAGAAATCCAATGGCCTACCTGTTAACAATGTTGCACCTGATATAGCCACATGTAATCGTATACGAAGAGTATAGTAAGTTATCATATGTTATTGTGAAAGAGGACTGATGCTACTTGTGATGCCTTCTGCACACTGTACTGAAGCATGCAATTATTCAACTCTACTTTGACACAAAGTAAAGAATGTGCTGTCTATATTTCAGGTCATATTTAGGATGCTATGATTATGAGCTACATAAAGATTAGCAAACTGTGGAATGGATGAATCTGCAACTGAGACATTTCTCAAAAGGTAGCTTGCATTGTTGAAATAATGTGGCCACAGTTGAATGACTGAAACATGATTCTGTTTATCATCAGATCTCAAGATGATTACGAATGAGGCAGGCCATTCAGCCCATCTTAATTTATCTGTTCAGAATGGCCCTATTGTGGCATCCAATTAAATGATTCCAGGGTAAACGCCTCTACTACTCTATCCAGGAGCCTATTCCAAATGATGATATCAGTCCTAAATTTGCTCTTTCGTGGGGAACTTATGGCCCCTTGTTCTACAAATTAACTTTAAGTAGTTATCCAGATTTACGTTTTGAGTATAATTTACTATCTTCTATAAGTTTACCTCTTCGTTGCCTCCTTTCAAGGCTGAAAAGCCCATGGGGGCAAAATTTGTTTCCTTTCTGCCTCCCGTTAGCACCCTAAGGGGGCACAAAGCAACTAGCGCCCGGGTGCGGCGCCGCTAAAACCTCCCGCGAAATTCAGCAGGAGGTTAGCGGCGGTGGTAGCCGATAGCGCCCCGCGGCGCTGCACCTCCGGCGACGACGTCATTGCCGTGCGCAGCACCCCGGCCGCAAACTTAGGTGGGGCCCCCTGACGGACCGCTGGACGCTATGTCCGACAGGGTCAGGGGGGCGTACGTGTGGCCGGGGCGGTGATATTTAAAGGGGAGGTGCCTGGTGGCCATTTTTTTGCTGGCTGCCTGCCAGTACCTGCCCCCTCTCGCCGCCTCCCGCGGGGTGCCGGCCGCGATCCGTCAGCCCGGCACTCCTCGAGTGCTGGGCTCTTTTGCCGGCACCCTGCTCCCTGGTGGCCCAGCTGGGCCCCGGTTCGGTTTAATAAGGGAAGGCCTACATTACCGCGGCGCGACGTGCCAGTGAGCGTGGCGCTGCGGCATGTAGCGCCGCGATATTGTGCTGGAGTGCCCCAAGAGGGAGGGGGAGCGCTTCCAGTAGCGCCCCGCCTCCTGCTTGGGGCGCTACCACTCAATTTTGGGCACGGTGGCACTAATTTTTTTTGGGTGCTAAAAGTAGCGCCCCGGCGAAGTTAGCACCCCAAAGGGGGCGCGATCCAATTTTTCCTTTTCTCAGAACTCAGACCACTAACACTAGGGACCAGCGGAATGGCTCTGTTTCACATCATGTGAAATATCTGCTTTACTTATGTGTGAATAAACTTTTTAAAAATATATATTTCAACAAGGTCCAGCACTCAATCTCAACTTAGCAATGAGGGGGAAAGACTAGCAGCTGTGAGAGATGGAGAGGGGCTGTGCAACACAAAACTATTCTGGAAACTGTGCACAGAAGGTGGCCATTCAGCCCACTGTACCTGTGCTGGCTCTCTGAAAGATCAATCCACTTAGTCCCTTTCCCCATAGCATTTTAAAGTGTGCATTGATGTAGGAAATCTCCACTAATCAGGCAGTAGCATTCAGATAATGTCTTTCAAAACCTTCAGACCATCAAAATTCAAACAGGATAGCCCAAGAAGTAAAAAGCAGGAGTAAATAGAATTGAGTTGCCTGGACTTTGTGGATCATATTTTCAGGCTCAAGGACCAAAAATGGTCCATGGGCCACAGTTTGAACATCCCCAGTGTAGATGTAATAACCTAAGTTATCTAATTGGGGCACTTCTCCAGTAGACAGGATGACTGGCATCACAGCAGTCATTTACATTTTTCTTTTTCAAATATTTATCCACTTCTTTTTAAAAAGTTATTAGGATTCTATTTCTGTCACTGTTTCTGGTAGCGCATTCCATGTCATTACAATTCACGGCCTATAAAATGTCTCCTAATGTTGATTTTTCACAAAGGTTAGACCAACTTTCTGAGCCAAGATGAAATTCTGTGAAAAATACAGAAGAATGTCTTCTCCCAAAATGTAGTGTGGTGCCAACTTTCAATGGTAAAATATATCTCATCTTTAGGAAGAAAAACAAGTCCAACTAAGAGCTTCAACCATCATATTGGAATAAGTGACATAATAGTTGATTCTCCCATATGATAATGACAGATTGACTGTGGAATGAGTCAGATACAATCAAAATAGATGATTGCATTACTTGTTAAAGGTGTATATAAAAACATGTTTATTGTACCTGGGGCTGTCACATTTACTTCAGCTTGATTTGTTTCAAACACATCTTGTCTAGACTGTCAGTGAACAATAAATTGATTGGAATTCATTTAGATTCAATAAGTAAAGTAAGCTATAAAAGTTGCTGACCAATGAATATTTGACACATGCGTGTAATTTTGCTTTTCTGCAGACAATTGAAGATAATAAACTTCATAATCCTGATGGATTGCTACTCATTACCCTGCACACTACGTGTTAGTGCATTATGTTTATTGATGGCTGTTCTGACTCCATGTTCACATATCTTATAATGAATATATATGAGTTTGCTTGATTTCTTCATATTCTATTGACATCAATGCTAATTGTATGCATAACATGGGCTATTGATTTGATGCATGAAACCGAACATAGACCATGCATTTATATAATTAAACAAAACTTAATTATTTATTATCTATATAATTAAGTTTTGTGCCTTTTATGCATCCGGTGTGTCAGTAGGGTGTTGAAAAGTGTTCCACATGTGCGTAAAATTCGAAGCAAGATGATTGGTTGCTTTTTAGTGGACGGGAAATTTGAGCCAATCAAAAACACAAATATTCATTACCACAATGCTCTAATAAAATTCCCATTCACAAAAAAAGGACAGATACATTGTGCAAAACATGACAGATTTCCATTTCCCCCACTTTTACTATTCCCCTACTCCACCATTATAAGCCTTTGCTCCTTTCTGAGAGTCCCTATTATTGACTTAGGTCTCCTCTCTCATATGTCCCATTGCCATTTGTGGGGCCTTGCTGTGTGCAAACTGGCTGCTGCAATTGCCCACAAAAACAAGTGACTACACTTCAAAAAATAATGAATTGGCCGTAAAGTCCTTTGGGATGTGCAGATATCAAATACAAATCTTCCTTCCTTTTGTGCCAATTTTGCAGCACATACGCTAGCTTCCCATGCTGTGAGGAAGCACAATTTTCCGGGACCATAACAAAGTCTACTCTGCTACTAGTTTCAGCTTCTACCCTCTGCTGTGCTTTGGTGTCTGAGCCCTGCGCTCCACTTCTGGGTCCAGTCTTTCTCTAGACCCGAGTGTTCACAGACCCCAGGCTCCCTCGCCCAGCTAAATGCTTCCAGGTGGCCTGTCTCCACCTGATCCCTGTACTCACCTTTGCCGTTCATACAATTTGGCTGCCATCTTAAATAAAGGTCATGATGCGGAGATGACTGTACCTGAAGAAGGAGCAGAGCTCCGAAAGCTCGTAATTTCAAATAAAACTGTTGGACTATAACCTGGTGTTGTACGACTTCTCATTTTTATCTTAAATAAAGAGTGAGGTACAAACAGAGATACACACAGTGGAAAATGCCAGAACTATACATGGACAGAATGGTTGACAAACTGAAAGATAGAGGGTGCGGAGGGGGGTGGTGGTGGGAACAGAAACAATTAGAGTGGGAAAATAACAGGGAAACAGTTACAGCAACAGGAACATATTTTAAGCTTTGAGCAACGCCATGAGTGTTCAACTATGTAGTATTTATACACACTTAAAAAAATTGTAATGCATATTATTGCAATGCATATTCTACAATTTATAATAGTATGAGAATTTAATATCCAAAACTAGTAGCGGTAGATTAATAAAATAATGCAAAAACTATTGGAATCAGTGGGATAGGCCAGGCTTTTTTCTTCAAAGTGGAAAATTTAGGCCACCCTCAGATCTATCATTAGGGTCAGAAAATTGTTAGCATTGCAAACCCATATCATTTTCTTTTTCTCAGTTATTTACATGATTACAGAAGGTGTTTTAGTCCCTTAACTTCCCATGGTGGCTCTGTAGTTCTGGGCTCAGAATTATTATTTAATTTGTAAATTTTCCAGCAGGTTATTACAGTACATTCAGGATAGTGTAATTCCACAGGAGCAAAGTGAAAACTACAATGCTGCCATACATAGAATTTCTACATAGGAACTGGAATCTCCTTGTCCTTTGCTACCTGGTTGTCATGGTGCACACAAGGTATTTTAGTTCCATGGGAGCAGGGTGAAAACAACAACGCCCACAATGCAAACCTCTCTCTCACATATTTTTCCACTTGAGCTGGAACCCCCTAGGTGCAGGTTCAGGTACAACCCCACATGGGGGGGAGGGGGGTGGGGGTGGGGGGGGGGGAGAATTTTAACCCCAAAAAATGGGTAGGTTGGGGTCGGGTGGGAGGTTAAAGTGTTAAAAATCTGAATCCCAACCCCAACCCGCCTCCAACCTGCTCAATTCCGGATTTAACAGAGGCGGGACGGGAGGCGGGTTGTCACTTTAAATATGATAATGAGGCTGGAAGCCTCAGATTTAACCTGTTTGCAGCTTTAGCGGTGGCCGGCCGGGAATACCAGGCCTCAGGAATACCAGCAGCTGCAGCGAGGTGAGTATAACCTCGGGGAGCATTCCTTGTGGGCCGTAAGGAGTAGGAGTGCTTCCTTGCGGCCCCCCCCCAACAGCCCCTCCCCCACCCATACAAACCACCCCTCCCCCCCACCCCGGAGTCAGGGAGCAGACCCCCCGGGATCAGAGCTCACACCTACCTGGGCTTGCGGCCTCATGTCCAGCATTCCCTGCCCGCCTGGAAGCCAGCCTGTTAATCAGGCTGACCTCCGGGCGGGGAACCTCTCCTTGATGTCACACGCACGCTGCCAGCAGGTCGCCAGGTAAAAACTCCGACCAGATTAGACACTAATTTTATGGGTAAGTTTAGTGATTATTTTAGGATGATAACTCTTCTTCAAGAACTCCATGTAATTTTGTTCACAATAGGAAACTGATTTGAAGTATTTTAGCGCTCTCTTGTGCAAGAGATCTGAAACTGCACTTAACAATGTGTATTTGCACCAAGATATTGAACTTGCAAGACATTCCAGGGAGAAAATGGTGAAGGACTCTTTGATTATCACCTGATTTTTCAATAGCATTACTTTGATCCAATTAGTACACAATTTATTAATCTGCAGTTACATTTTACTGCTGGTCTAGAGTGTCCAAGCTGTTTGTCCTTTCCCGCTTAGGGCTTTAACATGAAGCCCGTGAACTGCAAGTTTAAATCAATGTGCCCATTAATTTGCATATGTCTGAACCCATGATATTAACATTCTGATTTAGGAATTATCCAGCAATCAGGCAAGCACTCAGAATTGGTCATTCCAAACTCATACAAAATCAAATAAGAAGTAAAAAACACAAATAGAATGGGGTTGGCTAGACATTGTGGGCTAGATTGTCAGGGCTCAACGACCATAAATAGCCATGGGTCACGGTTTGGAGAGCCCTGACATATTAGGGTAGATTTTCAACTTGCTGCCCAGGTGTAAAACTGGCGTTGCCACCATTATAGAAGCCACCAAATTTCATCTCCATTGAGATCAGTGGAAATGAAAATTGGGTGGTTTCTATAACGGGTGGCCAATCTATATGCCAATCCATACACTCGGGTGGCAAGTTGAAAATCTACAGGGGGGTATTGCAGTTGCCAACTAGTCCTGATTTTCTTGTTTGGAACTGGTGCATTGATAATGGCAAACGGTTTTAGACTTTCCTGACAGGATCTCTTCTGTCTTCAGACGTGCTTCTACCTAACGGGAAAGCTACTGTGGCTTCCCCGATTAGGCCCCGGTTAAAATTGCATCGGGACGTAAAAGGAACCCGATTGGCATAGATTTATGAGGCCCTCGCCTGCTTCACGTGGCCTCTCAACCGCCTGCAAAACCCGGAGATTAAAAGCTGAAATGGTTGGGATCTCTGCAGGTAAGTAACCTGCTCATTTTAACTGTCCACCTGCACGTTTTCCACCGGCAGGTAAGGTTAAAATCAATGCCAATGTTCTAACTGTGGCCTAACTGATCATTTGTAGAAATTTGACAAAACTTATTTGCTTTTCTATTCTATGCTTCTACTTATAGCACAACGGATCTCTATTCTTCAACAACTTCATCACTTATCTCACTATTTTTAAAGTAACTCAAGAAAGAACTTGCATTTACATTGCACTTTTCCATTCGCGGGATGTTGCAAAGTGCTTTACAGTCAGTGAACTACTTTTGAAGTGCAGTCACTGTTGTTTTGTAGGCAAACATGGCAGCCAGCTTACGTACAATGAGGTCTCACAAACTGCAGGGGAGTTAAATGACTAGTTAATCTGTTTTTGGTGGTGTTGGTGGAGGAAGGAATGCTGGCCAGGAGACTGGGAGAACTTACTGCTCTTCTTTGAATAGTGCTTTGGGAATAGGCAGATTGTGCCTCAGTTTAACGTCTCATCCAAAAGACAAATAACACATCAATCTGAGATGCAAAAGCAAATGATAGCGGTTGAGTAGATTTTAATTTGACAAAAATGTGTCATCTGAGGAACAAAAAAAATGAGAAATCATTTCACAATCAATTTATTATTCTTTAAAGAAACAATTACAAATCACACTGGCCCTTGACATTCAACGGCATTACCATCGCCGAATCCTCCACCTTCAATATCCTGGGGGTCACCATTGACCAGAAACTTAACTGGACCAGCCACATAAATACTGTGGCAACAAGAGCAGGTCAGAGGCTAGGTATTCTGCGGCGAGTGTCTCACCTCCTGACTCCCCAAAATCCTTGCACCATCTATAAGACACAAGTGAGGAGTGTGATGGAATACTCTCCACTTGCCTGGATGAGTGCAGCTCCAACAACACTCAAGAAGCTCGACACCATCCAGGACAAAGCAGCCTGCTTGATTGGCACTCCATCCACCACCTTAAACATTCACTCCCTCCACCACTGGCGTACCGTGGCTGCAGTGTGTACCATCTACAAGATGCACTGCGGCAACTCGCCAAGGCTTCTTCGGCAGCACCTCCCAAACCCGCAACCTCTTCCACCTAGGACAAGGGCAGCAGGCGCATGGGAACACCACCACCTCCAAGTTCCCCTCCAAGTCACACACCATCCTGACTTAGAAGTATATCGCCGATCCTTCATCGTCACTGGGTCAAAATCCTGGAACTCCCTCCCTAACAGCACTGTGGGAGTACCTTCACCACACGGACTGCAGTGGTTCAAGAATGCAGCTCACCACCACCACCTTCTCAAGGGCAATTAGGGATGGACAATAAATACTGGCCTTGGCAGCGACGCTCACATCCCATAAACAAATTAAAAAAACTTAGTTAAAGACTTATCTATTATATATTGAGAACCCACTCAGACCATTTGCTGGTGCTTCATGAAGAATCTGCACCATAACAATGAGGGTAAATTAGCTGAGGAACAAAACAGTAAACATAAAAATGTAAACTCAGTTACGCAAAGGAAAGAGAATAATGTGCTTTATACGCCTGAAACATAGCGATGTTCCACACGGAATAAAACAAAACTTTCTGTCACTCCTCTCCCCATCTGTTACATTGCTGCTTTATGATTAATCCCACAGGTCCATTCTACTTGAAGTAAATAGTGTGTTGAAAGACAAAAACTCATTCAGTTCATCTGACATGTAATGAACAAAGATCTTTCCTCACTAAGAATTCTTTCATCCTTTCACAAAATCGGCATGGGGGCAGGTTTTACTGAGATCTCAACATTATCACAAGTGCAAGACACAGAGGCACAGCTGTGTCAGGTGTGAAGATATGTTGGGCCTATGAGAGGGTCAGGGTCAATGATTCTTTGTAGTTCTACTGATGGATGACTCTAAGGCCAGGAGCTTTTGGTTGTGAGCTTGATGTTTAGGTTTATCTCGGTAGTCAGTTTAAAGCTGGAGAAGAAATTGAGCTAAATCAGTGGTTCTGTGGTAGCGTTTCACCACATTAGAAGTCAACAACTGTGTTTATGTTGAGAGATCGTGCAGAAGAATCTTTGTTGTTTTGGCATTTCAGTGAGAGTATCAAAGGTTGTAATTACTGTAAATATACAGTTTGTACTAGATACCTTTCATTTACCATTTTTCATGTTGTCGGTTGGTTTATATCTTGAGCCTTGATCTGATAGACTGCACACCTTTCCACCAAAGAAAGATGAGATCAAATGGCGACACTGTGGCGGATCGCCACCTAAACGGGCATTATCCACTTTTCCGTCCGTGGACAATATATCGGACACCTTGCCTTTAAGGCACCTTGTCTTTAAGGCAGGAGAAAAGGAGTGGGCGGGGCCTCAGGATTTTTCCAGATAATTCTGTGAGCAGTTTGTTTCAGCCATTTTTGACCAGGCAGTTGTATTAAAAAGCCTTTGTGTTCCACACATGGACTCGGTCTTAATTCGTGTTTCACGGCAGCCTCAACATTGGTGACCCCGACGCTCAGAACGTATTCCGAGCACTGCAATGGCGGACACGAACGCAGTTTCCATGAAACTGCCGGAGTTTTGGGAAAACCAGCCCGAAGCCTGGTTTCTCCAAGCTGAATCCCGCTTCCGGCTGCAACACATCACCACAGATGGGACGCAGTACGACTACCTCGTCACATCACTCGGTAGCTCCACAGTTTCGAAGGTTTGGACAGCACTGCAGAACCCACCAGAGGAAGGCAAGTATGCACATCTTAAGGCAGCGCTCCTTAAAAAATTTACGGCCTCGGCATACCAGCGAAACTGCCACCTCCTCGACCTTCCAGGCCTCGGTGATGCCTCACCGTCAGACCTCCTCTCCCATATGCTCTCCCTCACCGAAGAGAGCCCACCCGGATCCGTCTTCCGCACGCTGTTCATCCGCCAGCTACCTCTCAGCATCCGCCCAGCGATCGTGGCTTCCGGCCTCACGAACCTGGAAGCCCTGGCCGATGAGGCCGACAAGCTGCTGTCCGCTCACTCCAGCCGCGACGTCACTCCGGACCTGGCAGCCAATGCCTGGGCGCGCCCCTCACCGGCCACCACGCAGCCACAAGGACCAGCCACCAGGCCCACGGGGCCTTCGCGCCCCACTAACCTGTGCCACTGTTACTACCACGCACGGTTCGGCGCCAGGGCACAACGGTGCACACCTCCCTGCTCAAGTCCGCCCCCGTACCAGCCCCCGTGATGGCCGTGGGCCACGCGGGCTCCCTGCTGTACGTCACGGTTCCTGTGCGACACTGGAGCTCAGCACAGCATCATCCCGGCCTCCTCCCTCGACATCCAAAAGGGCGAACGAGGACCGGCGCTGGCTGCTGCTAACGGCTCGGAAATCCGGACGTACGGCATCTGGACAGTCACCCTCGACCTCACTGGTCGCCGCTACCGATGGGAGTTCATCACTGCCAAGGTGCTCTCCCCTCTCATCGGCGCAGATTTCCTGTGCGCCCACGGCCTACTGGTAGACATCCCTCGTCACCGCCTCGTGGACATGAACACCATGTCTCCCATCCTGGGCGCCATGGCCCCCCGTCAACGCGCCGACATGGCGTCACAGTGCCACGCCCGGGCCACGGATGACTACTCGGCACTCCTGGCCGAATTCCCGCCCCTTACCAATCCGACCTTCTCCGCGGAGGCCGCCAAACACGGGGTGGAACACTTCATCCCCACCACAGGCCCCCCAGTGTACGCCCACGCCCGCAGGCTGGACCCGGCCAAACTGGAGATCGCGCGGACCGAGTTTGCCACCATGGAACAGCTTGGCATTATCCGCCGCTCCAACAGTCCCTGGGCCTCCCCACTCCACATCGCCCCCAAACCAGGCGGGGGTTGGCGCCCCTGCGGGGATTACCGCCGCCTCAACGACACCTCCACCCCTGATCGGTACCCCGTGCCGCACATTCAGGACTTCTCGGCTAGAGTGGCTGGCCGCTCAGTCTTTTCCAAGATTGACCTGGTGCGCGGCTACCACCAAATCCCCGTCCACCCCGCGGACGTCCCCAAGACGGCCGTAATCACCCCCTTCGGCCTGTTCGAGTTCCTGCGGATGCCCTTCGGCCTCAAAAACGCGGCCCAGGCATTCCAACGGCTCATGGACTCGGTCCTTCGGGACCTGAAGTTCCTGTTCGTCTACCTGGACGACTTCCTGGTAGCCAGTTCCTCCAAGCAGGAACACCTCGAAAACCTTCGCATCCTGTTCGGGCGCCTCAGCGACCACGGGCTCATCCTCAGCCCAGCCAAATGCCAGTTTGGCCTGGACAAGATCGACTTCCTCGGTCACCACATCACCCATGCTGGGGCCATTCCCCTGCCCACCAAGGTGCAGGCCGTCCAACAATTTCCCCGCCCCACCACCATCAAAGGCCTCCAGGAGTTCCTCGGGATGGTGAATTTCTACAACCGCTTCATCCCCAAAGCGGCGTCCTTCATGAGGCCCCTGTATGAAGCCCTCCGGGGCAGGAGCGGCAAGATGGCGGTCGAATGGACGGCAGACGCATCCGCCGCCTTCGACTCCACCAAGACCGCGCTCGCCAACGCCACCCTGCTTGCGCACCCACAGCCCAATGCCAGGGTAGCGCTCACCACGGACGCCTCCGACCACACAGTCGGCGCCGTGTATGAGCAGTGGGTCGACGGCGCCTGGCAACCACTTGATTCCTGGGATGTCCAGACTGACATATCAAGAAAGACTGGATCAACTGAACTTGTATCCTCTGGAGTTCAGAAGAATGAGGGGGGATCTTATAGAGACGTTTAAAATCCTGACTGGTTTAGACAAATTAGATGCGGGCAGAATATTTCCAATGTTAGGGAAAACTAAAACCAGGGGTCACAGTCTAAGGATAAAGGGGAAGCCATTTAAGACTGAGATGAGGAGGAATTTCTTCACCCAGAGAGTGGTGAATCTGTGGAATTCTCTACCACAGAAGGTTGTTGAGGCCAGTTCGCTAAATATATTCAAAAGGGAGTTAGATATAATACTCACAACTAGGGGGATCAAGGGGTATGGCGAGAAAGCAGGAATGGGGTACTGAGGTAGCATGTTCAGCCATGAACGCATTAAATGGCGGTGCAGGCTCGAAGGACCGAATGGTCTACTCCTGCACCTATTTTCTATGTTTCTATGTTTCTTCAGCCACCAACTACGCCCCCCAGAGGTCAAGTACAGCACCTTTGACCGCGAGCTCCTCGCGCTGTTCCTGGCTGTCCACCATTTTCGGTTTTTGCTGGAGGGCCACCCCTTCACTGCGTTTGTCGACCACAAGCCCCTGACATTCGCAATGGCAAAGACAACCGACCCCTGGTCCGCCAGGCAGCAGCGCCAGCTCGCGGCAGTGTCCGAGTTCACCACGGACATCCAACACGTCTCCGGCCGAGACAATGTGGTAGCCGACTGCCTCTCCCGCCCCGCCATCCATGCCGCACACCTGGCAGTCAACTACGCTCAACTCGCAGCAGACCAGATCACCGACCCTGATCTGCTCTCCGCACCTACCAACCTACCAGGGCTACGCCTGGCCGACGTCGCCTGTGGCCCGACCGCAGTCACGGTCAAGTGCGACATATCCCTATGTCAACCTCGGCCCGTCGTCCCAGCGTCCTGACGCCGCCGGGTATTCGAGATTCTCCACAACCTCTCCCACCCCGGCGCCCGCGCATCCATCAAATTGGTAGCCAACCGCTTTGTCTGGCGCAGGCTTTCGCAAGGATGTGCGTACTTGGGCCAACTCCTGCCTAGCCTGCCAACGGGCCAAGGTACAGCAACACATGAAAGCACCCCTCGAGTTTACCGTCCCTTCGCGTAGATTCGACCACATCCACGTGGACATCGTCGGGCCCCTGCCGCCATCGCAAGGCCACACGCACTTGCTGACGATCGTTGACCGCACCACGCGCTGGCCCGAGGCAATTCCACTGACCTCGACCACCACCGCCGACATCGCCAGAGCCTTCGTCAGCACCTGGGTCGCACGGTTCGGCGTCCCCTCCGACATGACGTCGGACAGAGGTCCGCAATTTACCTCTGAACTCTGGACCGCCGTCTCACGCAATCTCGGGGTGACCATTCACCGCACCACAGCGTACCACCCCCAAGCCAACGGACTGTGTGAGCGGTTCCACAGATCCTTGAAGGCATCTCTTCGAGCCAGCCTCCAGGACGGCGCCTGGACCGACCGACTTCCGTGGGTCCTCCTCAGCCTGCGCACCGCGGTTAAAGAAGACCTCCACGCATCGGCAGCAGAGCTCGTGTACGGTCAGCCGCTGCGCGTACCTGGCGAGTTCCTGCCCACCGCCACGACACCCTGGTCAGCCGACCAGCAACGCCACGACTTCGCCTCACCGGCGCTGCAGTTTGCCCCGGTGCCCTTTGCCCGACACGGCGAATCCACCTCACACATCCCACTAAGCCTGCACCAGGCACGGTTCGTTTTCGTCCGGCACGACGCCCACCGCGGACCCCTTCAACCCCCGTACGATGGGCCCTACAAGGTGCTACAGGCTGGGGACAAATTTTTCACCCTGCAAGTGGGCAACAGGACCGAAAAAGTGTCGGTTGACCGACTCAAGCCAGCACACTCGGAGCCCGGTGAGCAGGTCCCTGTAGCTCGTCCACCGCCACGCGGCCGACCTGCCCTCAAGCCAGTTCACCCGGCTGCTCCACGCCCGGCTGTTCCACGTCCACCGGCATCCTACAAGAGCCGCTCCGGCCGGCCCATCAGACCGCCGCACCGTCTCGTCCACACCTCCTAAGCGGATTCTGGGGGGAGCTGTGTGGCGGATCGCCACCTAAACGGGCATAATCCACTTTTCCGTCCGTGGACAATATATCGGGCACCTTGCCTTTAAGGCAGGAGAAAAGGAGTGGGCGGGGCCTCAGGGTTTTTCCAGATAATTCTGTGAGCAGTTTGTTTCAGCCATTTTTGACCAGGCAGTTGTATTAAAAAGCCTTTGGGGTAGAAATTAGGTCGCGCCCCATTTGGGGCGCAAATATCGTCTGGACGCAAATATTAGCGCCTGGCGCTAATTATCGGCACTGACTGGAAACTTCACTTTTACCGCCCCGGGAGGTGAGTGGAGCGCTAAAGCAGGCGCTGCACACCTGTCTTAAGGCGCAAAGGCCAAGGAGTGAGGCGCTAACTCAGAGCGCTGGCGAAGCTCATGTAATGTCAGTCAGCAATGGAACACACACACAATGGCACGGGCCAGTTCTTAAAGGGGCTGGTTAATCTTGCTTTCCATCCACATCCTGTTCATTGCAGCCTTGAATCTCGGCCTGGAGAGACTTGCACATCAAATGTGCTGGAAAGAACAATGGAGAGTACCAGGCAAAGAGCTCAGAGTGCAGCTCCCACAGTCTCTGCTAAATCGATACAAGGAATGGCAAATCAAAATGAACCTGCAAAGTGCTGCTCAGTACCCAAAACTCCTTACCACAACGTTGAATCTCTCCAGAAGTCTCTCCCTCTCTCTCTCAGAATGCGTAGTTCAAAAATGCCACCAACAATAAAAGACAGGAAGAGGCCCCCTTTAAATAGCGCCCCCCCCAGCCCCACAGCGATTGATAGCGTTCCAGTCTTCTGGTCGTTGGATGCGCCAGGCGGTAAGGCAGGGGGCGCCACTCAATTTCCGCTCCGGGGCGCCACAAGGGCGTTGCACCATGGAATGACGTCACAATCTGCGCGCGCAGGTGGTCGCAGCGGTAAGTTTTAGCGCCGCCGCACAATCTCAAGTTAAGTTCTCGAGCGGCGCAAACATCGTTGCGCCCGGGCGTTAGCGGCTTTGCGCCCCATTAGCGCCCTCTTAAGGCGCTAACGGGAGGCGCAACCAACTGAATTTTTACCCCCTTGTGTTCCACACATGGACTCGGTCTTAATTCGTGTTTCGCGGCAGCCTCAACAACACATTATATTTCCAGTAAGCCAGAATATAGCAGCAAGGGTTCTCTGTTCGATCCCTGGCTCTCAATATATTTACTAGATATTGGGCAGACAAAGACACAATCTGGGTTGTAGAGAACGTGAGGTCTGTTCACAGGATTGGTCATTAACACTGAACCCAAGGAGAATATCTAGAGTAAAAACCCCAAAATGAAACTCAACAGTATCAACAGAAAATGCTGGAAACACTCAGCAGGTCAGGCAGCACCCGTGGAGAGAGAAAAACAGAGCTAACGTTTCAGGTCGATGACCCTTCGTCAGAAGTTCTGATGAAGGGTCATCGACCTGAAATATTAACTCTGTTTTTCTCTCTCCACGGATGCTGCCTGAACTGCTGAGTGTTTCCAGCATTTTCTGTTGTTATTTCAGATTTCCAGTATCCGCAGTATTTTGCTATTGTCTCAACATTATCATTAAGGTATAACTGTCTCCAGCTGATTAAAATGCATTTTTCTGCCATCTGAGGCCCCGCTAGGGCATTGATGCATTTTAGATGCAGACCTGACAATACTCATTGTACCAAAACCTTGTACAAAGGTGATGCTAAGAGTTGTTGCTGATGTTAGGAGAGAAAATCTAATGTGCAAGTGCGAAATGAGGAAAAAGACTGAGGGTAATACCAAGGAGCAGAGAGAAGTGAGGGGGGAAAAACACAGGAAATCAATTCAACGAGAGTGATTATCAAGAGTACTTGTCCATTTGCAATAATGCTCAGAATTCCAAATAACCTCCTAACATGTTTTATTTTATGGTATGTTCATTACATTTAATACATTAAATTCACTTTAAGAGAAACTTTAGCATGGTGGACAGTATTTGGAAAGGTAGAACAATTTCATATCAATACTTTTGCTTTGTTTTATTTTCCTCCTTGTTACTGTTTCCCTTTCCTTCCTCTTCGCAGTTCATCAATTCCTTTTTGGGGTATCGTTCCATGAGTAATGACCTGCTGCAGTTCATCACTCAAGTGGTCATTATTCATGTGTGAGCCTCGCTAATGAGTGTCAGCCGATTATTTAATTGCAGTGGGCATTCACAGCCAAAGCCATTCTTGTCCTCAATCAAAATCTACACATTTACTTCCAGCAAGGGTCACTGGATAGCACTCAGGAGTAGGAACACCAAGTTATTTTCCCCCACCCTAACTTGGGGCACTGAGGTAGGGGCGATATAATTGTACTGCCCCTAATGTAGCCCTTGCTGAGATTAACAAACTCAGCACAAACTAGGAATAAAATCTGAGATCTTCTTGGTTCAATTCTTGGCCTCAGAATTTGAAAAATCTGGCTTTACAGTGGACTGGAGTTATACCACAGCCAGTGCAAATGCAAAACCGTGTGAGAAGGCCGGTTGGCGGGCGTCTTAAGACTGCTTTGCATTAGTGTGCTCAAGGTTCAGATCAGGACATGACACCTGCGATATACTGCCACTCTTATTTTAATGCACGTCTGAAGCCACTTTGCATCAATGGGAAAGTGGCAGTATAACTGCAACTGAAGGTACAGAAATTATTTCCCGTCATTAGGTACAAATTTCTGTGCTTGTTGTGCACCGATTTCTGCCACGTAAATGGCACCAGTTTTGCGACTAACACCCACTAAGTGGGGTTTCACACCATCAGCCAATTGAATTGTATCCACTATGCGACAAATCCCAATGTCACCTATTGGTGGGACAGGCAAAAATACTACTCTGTTGATGTTCAACTGGGCCACAATGAAGTACTTGTTGTCATATGTTAGCCTATAAAGTTAAAAAAAAGAGTTAAAAAATCACTGTTTTGGGAAAACTGCTGCATGCAATAAGGAAAATGAAGTTACACAATATTGCATAAGATAGTCTAGACACATAGCAGAGTGACGTTTACCTATGACCAGTCTGATAGACGTGAGCCTCAAAATTCAACTGGCTGCAATCAGAGCAGTTGCGCCAGGATTGCACCTGCCATAATTTGTGGGGTCAGTAAGAGGACACCTTATTTGCACAGGGCAGGCGGGTCAAGTGCCACTTTGGGCACATCTTTGGCACCCGTCCATGTGCCTGGAAATTTGGACACCTGCCCACCCATGGTGGGGTGGAAGAGGGGGTTGCCTAAATCCCTCCCTCCAACCTTGCCGCCGATCCAACTGGGCCCTGATCGAGGAATTGTTCTGGTGAAAAAATAATTTCCCCATTCAGGGGACCAGGCTGCTTATCAGGTGGGTATGCCTAATCGCTCTTGGCATACCAGTTGCCACTACTATGTTGGGTACCTATTCATAGCCAGGATTGGGAACTCCCTACTTAAAAATCCCCAATCCCCACCTGCCATTTGCCTTGTAAGGAACGGACAGAAGTTCCACCCCATACAAGTCATGACAGAAACTCCCAGAAATAGCAGAGACCTGATGTAAGTTGGTCCCCTCCATTTCTGGGGGGGGTTCTGCCGGTCTCCCGTCGGAGTAGAACCCCTGAGGAATTTTGGGCCCATGATCTTTACTGAGCTTCTGTTCTATAAAGAGAATTGAAGCATGTTTGCCATTGTTGGTGCTGTGAAAGTGGAAGGAATGGGTTCACAGCCAGTATTTCCACATTGTGAATTCTCAATCACAGCCAAAGGGAGGCATAGGGTGCAGGCCTGATGCTTCCCCACAGGAAAGGAAGAAAAAATAAAAACCACAACAGGCAAGTTGCATTGAGCCACTTCTGTGTGCATCAAGATCAAAAGCAAGGAATGGTGCATACACAGACACCATAGAATTGGCAAAAATATATTTTTTAAAACACAAGCGAAGTGCCTTGGACTCCTCAGGTTTCACCCTAGATACTGAGATTCTCCATTTTGAATAAGTTAATGGAATTCGGAACTCACCTAACAGAGTAAGGGGCACCATTTGTGAAGCAGCTGGCCCAGGCCCCTAGCCACTCTCCTGTGGCTGCATCAAATGCTTGCAAACGCTTGTTGCCCCTGTCAGCTACCCAGACCTACAGTGGCAAAATAGTTGAATTACAGGCAGAACCATTTGCATACTTTGATTTGTATTTTTCTCTCCTGTTGCTTCTGCTTTTGTGCCCTCAATGGAGCCACTTGCCAGGAGCTGCTCAAAGTCCCTAGGCTTCTCATAAACCATTATTGATACTGCTATGTAGTTCACTGACAGCAGGTCTGCCTGCAATGAGGCCAATCAACATTTTCAGGTTTTTCCTTCCCACTCAGACAGAGTATGGGTTATCGTGAGGTAGACACATCATAAAACATTGAAACCAAAAATAAAATTATGAATTCTTTTGCTCATTGAAGTGATTGATTTAAGTGATGAGAATGAAATATTTTACCAGTTTTTACACCTAGTGTCAGCACCAAGCATTTCCAGCTCAAGGGTAGATATACCCTGCCCCAATAATGTGCCTTGATCCAAACTTACAAGGGTGCCCTTACTGCATGTGTGATATTTCTGTCAGCCATTCTTGTGATCCCAGTGTGAGACTGCTAACAATGTCATGTCAGGAGCAATTTTTCATGTAGATGACGTCTAATCAGAAATCACGTTAAGATTACCCAAACTGACTTCATTTAGGACCTACAGGAGAGGAAGGAAGAGGCAGACTGATATTATCCCATCACTTTGGGCTGGATTTACTTCCTGAGATGGGAGGTGAAAATACAGTTGTGGTTTGCTGCATTACCCATTTCCCTTAATTTTAGTGAAGAGGTTTTACTCACATGTAAAATACATTATAGTGTTAGATGTAACAAACTATACACTATAGAGTTAGATTTAACAAATTGTACATTATGGTGTTAGATGTAACAAACTGTACATTATAGAGTTAGATTTAACAAATTGTACATTATGGCGTTAGATGTAACAAACTGTACATTATAGGGTTAGATTTAACAAATTCGCCAGGAGCTCATATTGGGAATTGAGGTGCAGATAAATCCATTGACTCCTGCGCTCAACTTCCCGACATGCACGCCTGGAATCCACAGTTCTGTACTGGGAGCACAAATTCACAAAATCTACCCTCATATTCATAAGTTAAATATATGCAAATTATCAATAATATTTTGCAAATTATCAATAATATTTTGCAAAAGAATAGTAAACTGGTTTCTTATAGACCAGTTAATTATGGCCCGGAATTTGCGATTAGCAGCGAAGCAAAGGTGTTTGCTGCTGGCCCCGAAGTACGCTCCGCACAGGGATCTCGCAATCCCTGTGTTGAGAACTTCGGGTTTTCTGACCTTGAATTCAATTCAACAGAACTTAATGGGGATCCCCTTGAGCGAAGTGCTGTGATGTCTACAGGCTGTCTAAGCAGCCAATCAAATGGCAGAATTCTCACAGATGGCAAACAAGGAAGCGGGTAAGCCCTTAAAATTCTAACTTTTAAAAATAGTTAGAGATAACAAAAGAAAGATTGGGGTTGCTTGCGCCAAATTCCGAAGCTGCGGTCAGTTTCAAAGACGGTATGATGGCGTACTCGGAGCCAATATCTTGTGTGCAGACCCAAATGCAATTAACAGTCATACTGATAAAATGGCCAGATTTTCAATATATTTTTGATTTAAAACCTTCACCTTCAGTCACTTCATTTAACAGCGATACAGGCTAAGACTTACCCTCCCTACAGTATCTTCAGTTACACTGTGTGGAATGTAAAATTGAGAAGGTCCACCTCCCTTTTCTCCTTCCATCCAAGCTATCCCAAAGCCTACAACAGAGAAGAACACCAGCTAGAGGAGGATTTATTTTCTTTAGTTATTCACTTCTAGTAGAGTACAATCCAACTTGGTGAAAAAGTGTATGGATGAATACTGCAGTAAACAGGCAGCAGATTAAATTGATGTCCATTAAGTATAGATCCTTTATTAACCAGTTTCAATGCCAAGCAGATCCAGATCAGGAGTGAATATAGCCCTGACCCCTATTACTTCCCAATGAGAAACTTTTGAGGGTTTTAAGAACATAAGATTGCTAGAAAAGAACATCAAAAGGAAAAAGACAGTGCTATTTTCAGAATTAGATTGAATACAAGGGATGAGGTTGGCTTAACATTAACTATCACTAAATTTAATATTAAGTCATACAGGTGTTACAAATTATTGGCTGACAGACTTCATCTAAAACAGAATTTTTAAAAACTGGTTATAAATCCCTCTAATTTCTTTCTAATCACCTTGGTCTCAACAGGCCATGCACTTTCTGTGTCTGAGAGGGCAGCAGGTTACATGTTCCTGGGTCTCCGCCAATTCCACCCTTCAAGTAGCAGCTAACGGGTAACAATTGCCTTCATGTTTCACCCTCAGATTTTTCCTTCCTGCAGAGAAGCACCTGACCCTAGCTTGGCAACTCTCCGCAGTATCAAAGCTGAGTTTTGGGACTCCTTAGAATGGGGCGGGGGGAATTCTTGGGCTGCTGCAGGAAAGGAAAAACCTGTGCTGTAGTATCCAAATATGGTACTACTACACACTTTAATGCAGCAGATTTAAAAATGAAAATTCCTATGTACATTATCTTAGCTGCACTTACTGGGATTTTCTTTTAAAGAAGTGTTCTTCCACTTGTATGGCAGCTGTCTCATAAGGAGCCTTGCCAACTACAACATCATTTAAATTGGGGAGCTACAGTAATTTCTAAGCTTTGGGGAAGTTAATTGGAAAACATATAGTCATCAAACTGGAACATTCCTCCTCCCAACAAGTGCCAAACGGGTGCCTGAGCATTCAACATGGCGGATGGGGGGCACGTGCCCATTTCATGCCTGCCATATTGGTAAAGGCAGAAATAGAGGCGTCCAGGGTCCGCGCGTGAAACAGGCGTTAGGCTCTTTACATATGCTAATAGGGGGACAAGCGGCTGTTTGAGGTCCCCTTTGAAAAATTGGGCTGTCCTGAGCGCAGCCTGCAGTGGGCTGGCTACGTTCAGGAAAATGTGGTCTGACCAGTGATCCTTAAAGGGACCACTACAGGCCGCCACCAAAAATGTAAGTTGAAAAAAAAAACACTTAACTGAATGTGGAGCCGGAAGGAACAGGAGAAATCTTAAGGCAACTCATTTGCTCGAGGGACAGTATCCCAGCCTGACTCACTGCTTTGAGATGAGGAGTGGAGGAAACTGGAAAGAAATTAAATCTCTTCCCCAGGCTCCCCCGCCCCCCATCCTGAGATAGTTACAATATGGTAAATTCAAACCACAAAAAAATATGCTTTCAAAAGAAATAGTAATGGAACACTCATTGAGGTTAACAATTTAAACAATTACAATTACCTTTTGCCAGTTTGATTAGCCTGTTATTTAAGCCTCCATCGCCATCCACAATGTACATTTCCCCCTTGCTGGAAATAAACACTTCTGCTGGTTGATCAAACTGCAATGGATATATGTCAGAGCCAGGAGTCCCAGGTGTCCCCAAAGTTTGAAGAAGTTTTCCAGATGGCGTGTACTGTTTGACTGTGTGCCCATACTTTCCTAAAACAAAATGAAAGAACTTGCATTTACAAAGCACCTTTCACATCCTGAAGATGGCTCCCAAAGTGTTTCATAGCCAATGAATTACCTTTGAAGGGCAGTTACTGTTATTTTGTAGGCAAAGGTGGCAGATTCTCCCCCCTCCCCCACTGCAGGATCATCCTCGAATTTGACCAATTTGCATTGCATTTCTAAATCCGGGTCTTAATGTAGATCAGAAACAGTACAGACCTGAGGACCAATCCTGCTGCACTCCACTCCGTAAGCCTCCCCAGCTTGAATTCACTTCTCTAACTAGTAACTGCTGCCAATTTCTTAACCACCTTTAGAGTTTTATCTAGGATACTCGCTGGCCTAAGTTGGTGTAGTAGTCTTTCAATGTGGGACTTTAATCAAAACCTTTATCGAAGTCCAGGTACACAATGGCCCGGATTTTATGGGGCCTATGACAGCGTACGTTCGTAAGTGCCCCGCAAGTTCTGGGTTTCTGCATGTGCTGCGCATGCGCGAAAGCCCGGAACAAGCGATTTGTCAAGTTTCAGCTTGACAGATCATCCGCATGTGCAGGAAATGGACATTCGCTGGCGGAGAGTTGGGCTACTTGCCCAACTACTGCCCAGCGAATGCCCACGAAACCCTTATGCCTGGTAAAAGCAGGCGTAGGGCCTTCTTTTACCAGCGTAAGGGCGAAAATATTAAAATACATTTTTCAAAATCATTTAAATATTTAAAAATCTTTAAAATTAGTTTAGGTTATTTTTGGCTCCTTTAAAAATGTTTACATTTATTTTTCAAAAAATTACATTTTTGTTTTAAATGTTTAATTAAATTGTATTTTTATTAATTTTAAACATGTGATGATTTATTTTTATTTAGGTTGTGTGAAAGTATGTTTTTTATGTCATTCCTATTATGCTTATGGGGATTCCGTACGTAAATGGAATCCCCATAAGCATAATGGGAATCCCCCTTTGTGATTGGTTGGGCCGGCCCACATGATCCCAGGGACGCTTGTGAACCGCCTGCGCCCCTGGGATACGTGGGCCTCTACGCAGGCGTACACCTGCAGGCCCAGGACTGCAAGAGTCTGAAGAGACGGAGGCACCAGATAGGTGCGTACTTTTCTTGCGGATCAGAGGCATTTGCGCGCGGGAAGCCTCCGACCGCAATTTCAGGTCAGATATCTTAGGACTTTTCAACATCCACTTAGAAATCTACTTCCTTAAAAAAGTCAAGGAGGTTGGTCAGGCAGGACTAAACTGAAATCATGTGATGGTAAAGTGAGGTAAACATTTTAAAATGTTTTTAAAATAATGAGAGACTCGATGGATGTAGGTTCTTGTTCCACTAGATGTCAAAATAACAACTGCCAACACTTTCACTGAAATAAAACCATGGACTCTCCAAGTCAAGCTATAATGCTTTTTTCACCATCTCCTGTCTTGGCTTTGATAAATGTGAGAAGTCGCACAACACCAGGTTATAGTCCAACAGTTTTATTTGAAATCACAAGCTTGTGATTTCAAATAAAACTGTTGGACTATAACCTGGTGTTGTGCGACTTCTCACATTTGTCCACCCCAGTCCAACACCGGCATCTCAACATCTTGGTTTTGATAAGGTGAGACAGGTACAGGAAACTCTTTATTAACCGGCACCGACGGGACCGGCGTGGTGCCGGTTTATCGAAAGTACCGGATAACGGAGAGTTATATCTACCGAGGCTATTTTTAACAAAGAGACTCCAGGCAGTGCGGGAGAATCAACTCCTGCTACTGCAATGTTTCGGACTTCCGACAGCGCCAGGAGGCCGAGTAGTGGCACTTTTGAAAACTACCCCTACTGACTAAATCGGCGTTCGCGGACTCGGACTCGGGATCGGCAACATTGCCGGTTATTTGAGAGGCGTTTTCGGAGTACTCGGCGTTCGCGGAGACTCGACTGCGACTCGGCAACATTGCCGGTTATTTGAGAGGAGTTTTCGGAGGATGATTTTTGCCGGTTAAGCGAGAATTCTGGATATTTGGGTGCCGGATAAACAAAAGTTTCCTGTATAATATTTAGAATGCAGACAATTAATTTGATTTTAAAGACCACCCTGCTTCACTCCCTTGAAAAAATTAATAATTCATTTCACCTTGTACTAGGAGACCATTTGTCTTTAAGTCCCATATTTGGCACAGTAGCCTAGTGGTTATGACACAGAACCAGATGTCCTGAGTTCAAATCCCACCAGGACAAGTTGAGAAATTGAATGGGCTACCACTAGAAAAGTAACCAGCACCATATAAATTATACTACATATTATGTGTGCCTACCCCCAGAATGAACAAGTAAAATTATTACAATCAAATAAAGTGCAGGATAAAAATTTACCATATAGATTTTATATTTACAAAATCTGCAGCTGTAAATTCCACTATACCATTCGTACCATTTCCAACATCCGTCACCCACACGGATGGCTCAGGCGATGAGTTAGTTGCAAATATCCCATGTGGCATCTCAATTGATGTGGTATTCCACCCTTGGAGGAAGTATCCATGCTCTGTAAACATCAAAACCTTTGGTACAGATTCTCCTCTCTGGAAGGTTTAAGAAAATAATGACATTTTCTTGTAATTGTGAGAGACTTTAAACCATTAGTAAAATATTTTGATGTAATACACCAAATATTTTGAGCTGCTACACATAGTATCAGAAAAAAAATCTTCTGAATGTTGTCTTCACTCTATTTTCTGGCAGTTATTGTAAGGTGCAATAGTGCCTGTATTAGTCAAGACTTGGAATAGGTTGTTCCAAGTGAAGAGTTTTCACAATTATAGAACTAAAAGTATAGATTCCATTTTCTGGTAATATGGCACCTACTTCTTCAAAAGAAGTTAGCGCATAGGAAGAGAAAAGACCATCCCGCGCAACTAAGTTCATCTCTCCAGTAAACTGATTTTACATCGTGACATCTCATTGTATGTTTAATAAGACCAATGTTTATCTCTCCAGTACCATGCTTGGTAGATTGTTCCAAACATTTATTACTATTGAGTAAAGCAGTTTTCTAAATTTACTTTTTACTGATTGCATTAAGGAGCATGCTTAAAAACACAACATATTTGTATTTGTTAAGTTCTTTTGGTTTAGTGCTACAATATGTTGTATTATCTCACTGGAGGTGCAACACAACAGCTAGGTGCATCCCCACAGGGAGAGAGGAGAGTGACCCTGACTGTTGCTGCTCACCTCGAGCATTTTAATCACAAGTGGCAGAGGTCTGGGCTCAAGCCACCAGCCCACCTTCCTAGTCAGAAAGCAGCAAAGCAGGAGAAATTGGAATCATAGAATAGTACAGCACAGCACAGAAGGCGGCCATGTGGCCCATGGAGTCTGTGCCGGCTTTTTCGAAGAGCAATCCAGTTAGTCTCACTCCCCCGCTCTTCCACCATGTCCCTGCAATTTGTTTTCCTTCAAGTATTTATCCAACTCCCTTTTACAGGCTACTATTGAATCTGTACCCACCACCTTATCAGGCAATGCATTCCAAAACCTAACCACTCATTGTGTAAAAGAGGTTTTCCTCATGTTGCTTCTGGGTTCTTTTGCCAATCACCTTAAATCATTTAAACAAAATGCGAAGAGAGTTTGAAACAATTATAACTTAACAGCGTGTTCAAGCGCAAGTATGTCACTCACCTGTGCCACATAAACGATATCTGCTACTGGATCGACTGCAACACCAAACACTTGACCCGTGAAAAACTTTGGAAACTTCGGCCATCCAGTATCCAGTTTGTAAAGACTTTTTTCAGCCAGTTTAGGGGAATCCAGGTAATATACAGCAGATGCCTGATGGATACAGGCATGAAAGACAACTTTAAACACTTGCCCCAAATATCTGGTCCGCTATCTACAAAGTTTTGTCAAGTAGTTATGGTTTAATACCAAGTAAAGATTACATTACAGGAAACTGTGCTTCAGGTTTACTTTTTCTATTCAGTGAACTGAAAACAACATTTTTTTCCATTACATCATTGTTGGGAAGAAAGAAAAGGCCTCCCCTCAACGCACTACTGTTACATGTATAAACTCCTGGATAGCTTTCAGCTAGTTTTTAAAAATTCGTTTATGGGATGTGCGCATCGCTGGCAAGGCCAGCATTTATTGCCCATCCCTAATTGCCCTTGAGAAGGTGGTGGTGAGACCCCTTCTTGAACCGCTGCAGTCCGTGTGGTGAAGGTACTCCCACAGTGCGGTTAGGTAGGGAGTTCTAGGATTTTGACCCAGCGACGATGAAGGATTGGCGATATACTTCTAGGTCAGGATGGTGCGTGACTTGGAAGGGAACTTGGAGGTGGTGGTGTTCCCATGCGCCTGCTGCCCTCGTCCTTCTAGGTGGAAGAGGTCGCGGGTTTGGGAGGTGCTGCCGAAGAAGCCTTGGCGAGTTGCTGCAGTGCATCTTGTAGATGGTACACACTGCAGCCACGGTACGCCGGTGGTGGAGGGAGTGAATGTTTAAGGTGGTGGATGGGTTGCCAATCAAGCGGGCTGCTTTGTCCTGGATGGTGTCGAGCTTCTTGAGTGTTGTTGGAGCTGCACTCATCCAGTCAAGTGGATTCCATCACACTCCTTACTTGTATTAACCATTATGGTACTGTCTTACAGTTCGAAATACAATTTTGTGAAAAACACTAGTGAAGAGCAGGTGGATGACCGCCAGTCTCTTCTGTATGGTTGTTAAGAATAGCTCTTCACACAATTGGAATTTTAAAGGAAAGTGATTGGTAAAATACTTGTTCTAAATTTGTGCTAATGATCTGCTTTGTGGTTTGAAATTTGACATCTTTGACAAAGGGCCTGGCATCATCAGAACTCACTGAAGCTGCTCCCCTAACTCAGTGAGTAAAATGGGGAGGAGGGATAAGTCAACCAGGGTTCTTGCTCTTGATCGCTGCCCAGCAACCCCTGCTTGAAAGTGCATATGTGTGGCTGCTAGGACTCCTATGATCAAAAAGCCTGCTGACACTTGCTATCTAGGATCAGAGATGAAGGATGGTCATTTGGACTGGGTATTAGAGAGTTTCTGGTACCAGTGGAACTGTTGCCCAGCACAAGCAAGTACTTTCAGAAGATGGGAACGAACTGAAAAGAAAAAAACCTCTTACTTCTGTTCTTAAAGCATATTGGGTCTGAGGCCTATTCTGGGATTTAGGAACAACCTAACATCCAACTTTAAGAACAGAAACAAAATTTGCTGAAATATACAGGTGGTCAATCAATATCTGAAATGAGAAAGGGAAGTTAAAACTGACACCGAGCCAAAGGAGGAGACATTAGGACAGGTGATCAAAAGCTTGGTCGAAGAGGTAGGTTTAAAGGAGCGCCTTAAAGGAGGAGAGGAGGAGAAGCAGAGCGGTTTAGGGAGGGAATTCCAGAGCTTAGGGCCTAGATGGCTGAAGGCACGGCCGCCAATGGTGGGGCGAAGGAAGTGGGGGATGCACAAGAGGCCAGAGTTGGAGGAACGCAAAGTTCTCGGGAGGGTTGTAGGGCTGGTACAGGTTACAGAGATTGGGGTGGGCAAGGCCATTTAGGGATCTGAACACGAGGATGAGAATTTTAAAATTGAGGTGTTGGTGGATTGGGAACCAATGTAGGTCAGCGAGTACAGGGGTGAGGGGTGAACAGGACTTGGTACGAGTTAGGATACAGGCAGAAAGTTTTGAATGAGCTTATGTTCATGGAGGGTGGAAGATGGGAGGCCGACCAGGAGAGCATTGGAATAGTAGAGTCTGGATTTATAAGGACATGAGTGTTCTATGTTCTGAAGAGCTTCACAGCCAGTAAACAACAACAACTTGTATTTATATAGCGCCTTTAACGTAGTAAAACGTCAAAAGGCGCTTCACAGGAGTATTTTAAGACAAGAAATTTGACACCGATCCACATAAGGATAAATTAGGGCAGATGACCAAAAGCTTGGTCAAAGAGGTAAGTTTTAAAGAACGTCTTAAAGGAGGAAAGAGAGGTAGCGAGGCGGAGAGGTTTAGGGAGGGAATTCCAGAGCTTAGGGCCTAGGCAACAGAAGGCACGGCTACCAAAGGTTGAGCGATTATAATCAGGGATGCTCAAGAGGGCAGAATTAGAGGAGCACAGATATCTCGGGGGGGTTGTGGGGCTGAAGGAGATTACAGAGATAGGAAGGGCGAGGCCATAGAGTGAAGTACTTTTGAAGTTCAGTTACTGTTGTAATTGAGGGAAATGGGGCAGCCTATTTGCACACAGCAAGGTCCCACAAACACCAATAAGATAAATGACCAGATAATCTGTTTTGGTGTTGTTGGTTGAGGGATCATTATTGGTCAGGACACCAGGAGAAACTCCTCTGCTCTTCTTCAAAAAGTGTCATGGGATCTTTTAACTGCGGGACAGCCAAGGCGCCAGTTTAATGTCTCATGCGAAAGACAGCAGCTCCAACAATAGTGGTGCTCTGAAGTGTCAGCCTAAATTACATGCTCAAGTCTCTGCAGTGAGGCTTGAACCTATAACCTTCTGTTCTTTCAGAGTTTTTCTGTACATTCAAAATGACTGCCTTTGTTTCTTTACACTTTCTTTTGAAGTGTGATAAAATTATGAGTGTGCCACATGAAGTGTGAGAGACGGGTAAACTGCCAGACACAGTTTTTATATTTATAGGTAAATATATATGGAACATTCCCATGAATTTCACAAAAAAGTCCATTATTCCTTCAGGAAACATTTTGTAACATTTATTCTAACCATTAGTAAAAGATAATGATGCAGGAATTGAATTCATTCTTGGAAATCAGTCCTTTAACATTTTTTCCAGTGATTTTTTTTGTGCTCAGGTTGAGTAGTATTGATGCTAGGAAATAGAATACTTTTGTATTTTGGACAACAAACTTGCATTTATGTTAGGGTGACCATACGTCTCCATTTTCCGGGGACAGCCCCTGGATGAGGTACTGTGCCCCCGGGCAAACAATGGGCTGGATTTTCATTGACCCGTGGAGGCGGGTTTGGAGGCGTGTGGGGGGTTAAAATTGCGAAAACTGGCGTGCGGGCACAAGTCCGCCTCCATCCCACCTCCATGCAATTTTCATGAAATCGTGTCTGCTGGTCCCGACTGCGTCACGCCTTTAAGAAATGGGATAGGCTGTTAAGGCCCTTAACAAGCACTAAATTGGCTCTATAATGCCATTTTGAAAGGCCTTTGTGATTTTAACCCTTGTTCTACGTGAAGCACACCTGTTCTGAACCACGATTGTGAAACCTGGCGGGAGCACATTTGGCTGGCTGGATCCATATCTCTCTCTCTCTCTCTCTCTCTTGGTGTAAAAATATGTGGGAGCAGACTTAGGGCTGCTGCTGCTCATTTTGCATCCAGGTCCTCTCACAGCAAAGGCCAGGCAGTCTCTGAAGACATTCAATGCAGCAGCAATGATGACATCATCAGAGGCGACTTTCAGACTGAAAACACTAATTGCCCAATTAGGTGAAAATTGCATCAATCTCCCACATCCAATTGCAGTCGGGTGGATAACACGAAAAGTGGATGACACGACCCCAACCCGCCCCAGTATCAAAATCCAGCCCAATGTCTCTGGAAGAGTCCCCGGTTCATAAACTCCTCCCCAAAGTGTACCCCTGGGCAGTGAGTGTACCCCCATGAGCGGTCAGTTTGCAGCTCCAAGGCCAAATTAAACAACAACTTGTACAACGGCCAGAGTGACTCATTGCCCTGGGCGGTCTTTCTTCGCATGTGCCGGTTGTTGTTTCTGAGTTTCTGTCCGGGCTCGTGCTCGTGCTGCTGGATTGTCGACGCCGAAAGTGTCTGGGAACACGGCAACCGGAGCGGGTGAGGGAGAGGCTGCGGGGAGGGCCCGGTCATAGTCACCGGGGGTGGGCTAATCCTAGACACTGAGGAGGGGTCAGGTGTGACCTCAGTCACGGGGGGGGGTCAGGTGTGACCTCAGTCACTGGGAGGGGGTAGGTTGTGACCTCAGTCACCAGGGGGGGTGGGGGTGGGGGTGGGGGAGGGGGTCAGGTGTGACTCGAGTCAGGGGGGGGGGGGGGGGGAGGATGGGGCGGGTGTGACCTCAGTCACGGGGGGGGGGGTCAGGGTCAGGTATGACCTCAATCTCGGGGGGGGTCAGGGTCAGGTGTGACCTCATGCTGGTTGGGGGGGTCAAGTGTCCAAATGTGCTTCAACATTGTGTTGTGACATCCGAGGTAATTTTATGCACATTTGTTTTCCTTTGTAGTGTATATGTGGAGCTGTTAAAACATAGGCTGCTAAAAAAATTTGCCACGCTTCACTGCGCAACCTACATGTTCTGCCCTGGCTACTTTGCTGTGCCCCCAGCATGTGTGTCCCCAGATTCGGTTTAGAAAATATGGTCACCCTAATTTATATAGTGCCTTTAATAAAGAAAAAAATCTAAAAAGGTGCTTCTACCTGCTATTAGCATCAAACACTCCTAGATTTGGTGATCATACCAAGTTAGATTCAGAGCAAAAACCTTTCTGCCCTATCCCAACCTCAAAAGAGCCCTTAGTACACAAGTGGCATTCCAATTCCCATATCAGCTATCTTTATAGCTTTTTTTTCAATGAAGTTTCCATTATAGTCTCAAATTAGGGATCATTTTGTGCAGTAATCTCATTAAGAACCATATTGAGACTATCCAAATTCATTTCATATAGGATCCTTACAGCCAGCAGACAGAAGAAACTTTCACAGAACCACAGAATTATAGAAGTTTATAGCACAGAATGAGGCCATTCAGCCTGCCACATCTAGGTCAGCTCTTTGCAAGAGCAATCCAAAACTAATCCCATTGGCTTGCTCTCTCCCCATAGACTTGCACCTTCCATTGCTTCAAATATTTATTCAATTTCCCTTAAATTATGTAATTGACTCCACCTCATCCACTCCCTGTGGCAAAGCATTCCATGCGCCAACAACCCTGTGTAAAGCCAATCTTCTAGTCTCGCCCCTCACTCTCTTAGTGATAATTTTTAAATTGATAACCCCCTTATCAGAGGAGATTGCCTTTCACTACTCATTAATAAAATTGTTCACATTTTTAAAAACCTCTATTAATTCTCCTTTTAGCCTTCTCTATTCTAGTGGAAATAGTCCCGGTATCTCGATCCTTTCCTCGTAACAATCATAACATCCCTGGCATCATCCTGATGAATTTATGCTGGACGCTCTCTATAATGGGGCGCCCTAAACTGCACATAGCACTCCAACTGTGACGTAACCAATGTTTTGCATACTTAATTACTTCTTTATTCCTGTACTCTACTCCCTTATTTATAAAAAAAACAAAATTATATTGGCCTTTTTTCTGACTTTATCAATCTTCGCTCAACACTTTCAGCAAATTATGCATTTGAACCCATGTTCTCTCTATTCATCCATGCCCTTCAGTGTCTTTCGATTGATGTATACTCCTATTCCTTGTTTTCCCTCCCAAAATGTATTGCCTCACACTTATTCACATTAAATTGCATCTGGAATCGGTCTGCCAATTCTACTAATCTGCCTATGTCTTCCTAAAGTCTTTTGCAGTACTCCTGTTTGCTAAACCTCCTACTTTGTGTCATCAGCAAGTTTGAGAATGTGGCCACTATACCCAAGTCCAAATCATCTATATATGCCGAGAACACCTGGGCTACACCACTTCCAACCCATCTCCAATCCAAACATTAATTTATCCTAACTCTTTGTTTCTTTGCATTAACTAATGGTCTATCCATGCTGCTACATTTCCTCTTATACCATACACCTAAATGTTTCTAAGCCTCTTTAGACACCTTATCAAACACCTTCTAAAAATATACATACAGTACATCTACTGCATTCCCTTTATCTAACCAATTGTTCACGTCTTCAAAAAACTCAAATATGATTTGCCTTCAGCAAACCTATGTTGGCTTTCATGTGCTGTTCCTGGAAATCTAACTTGGCCAACTTTCCTGCTCATACTGTGTAAAGACAGATGTCAAGTAACTAATACATTTCTTTCTCTGATACTAGCTTTCTACTTTTCTAGTATGAACATAAGGAAGTCCAGAGACTTTCCTCCTGCACCACTTCTTAGACCTCTGCTTTAAAGAACACCAAGTTCCTGCCTCTACCTCCCCAGAAAAAAAACAATTCTACTAACATCTCGCTAGTTGTCAATCATCATTCTCAGAGGACATTAATCCAGCTCCTTTTTAAAAGGTATCTCTAGGTATCTGTTCCATACGCACACCCTCCTGTAGCGGAAAAAGTTATTTTCCTAATATCTAACCTTACTTAAGGGTTATGCATCTTGTACTTGTACCCTCTAGTCCTCTGTCCAAAATAAATAGCTGGCTTATTTCAACTTTTCATAGGTTGAAAGATCTGTTGGATGAATGCTTTCACAATTTACCACATATGTATTTGAAAAGTTCTTTATTGTTACTTGAGACAGCATTCACAGAAGTATAAAAGCTTCTATTATCTTGTCACCTGCTTTTGCTCTTGTTTATAAATTATATGGGTAGCAGTGTACTTTCAAAGTATTGAGAATTCAGGGGATTGAGAACAGCCTTTCTGCATTAATTTATGTAATATTTTCCTTCTTATTTTCTGCCTTTGCTGCTTTCTTGAAGACAGCAGCAGATGTTAATATGTAATTCCATAGGACCGAGGTGTTCTCTCGTACCTTACCCAAGTGGCCGTTCTTTGTCTGTGAGCCTGAGCAGTGAGTAACAGACTATTAGACTGTGGGAACTATCAAAGCTGAGCTTGATGTTTCTTTTTCTACTGGGAAGCCAATGAGAAGAGAGAAAGTCCACAGTACAGGACACCACAAACTTTCAAACAGCAACAGAGATGAAGTAACTCAGAAGCAGTGATTATGTGACATCAAGCTTAAAACACTGAAGATTGGAGAAAGAGGGAAAAAGACAGGAGTTTCACAATTTTGAGGTCCTGCTAAAGAATCTTTAACAATAAAATGAAAGATTTGCAGGGCTATGGGGAAAGAACAGGAGAGTGGGATGAATTGGATAGTTCTTTCAAAGAGGGGTCAAATGGCTTCCTTCTGTGCTGTTTGATTCTATGATCTATGATCTTGTGTCAATCACAGGTAAGGCCATCTCTGACCACTTCCTTGAATCGCTCTGAACCCACATCCCCCACCCCTATCCCAACCCTATTTCCTTCTGTGTCCGTCTCTGGAAAAAACTCTCTCCCAACTCACTTACAACGGCACTTACAAAATCCCAACTGTCCAGCCTTTGGCCCACCATTCACCACAACATTTCTGCAGCTACCGATCTGCTCAACCACACCCTCACCACCACCTTTGATGCCCCAGTCCCTATTAAAACAATTACTCTCTCTCACCCTGGCAGTTCCCCCTGGTATGGCCCTCAACTTTGCTCTTTTAAGTCCAAAGGATGCAGACTTGAACAGATATGGCGGACAACTGGTTTAGCCATTCACCGTCAGATCTGGCTGGACCGCATAAAGCATTATCAGGTCCCGCTCTCATCTGCCAAAACTGCTCACTATTCCAGGATCATTCTGGAATGCAAAGATAACCCCCAGCTTCTTTTCTCTACTGCAAACCGTCTTCTTAAACCCCTCTCCCGTCTCCTCCACCCTCACCTCCAACAACAAGTGTGAGGAGCTCATGGACTTCTTTGTCTCCAAGATTCAGACCATCCGATCAGTTGCCTCTGTTACTTCCCTTCCTTCCCATAGCCGACCGGGCCATACTTCCTCTAAGGTTCCCCCTACCGTAGCACTGAACTCGCATTTTACTATAGTTTCCACTCGGATCTCCCCTCATGACCTCGCCACGCTCATCTTGAGCATTAGACCCACTTCCTGCTCCCTCGACCCTATTCCCACTAAAATGCTGACCACCCAACTTTCTTTTCTGGCTCCCATGTCAGCTGACATTGTTAACGGTTCTCTCTCCTCAGGTACTGTCCCCCTCGCCTTCAAATCTGCCTTCATCACCCCTCTCCTCAAAAAAATAACCCTTGACCCCTCCTTCCTTGCAAACTACAGCCCCATCGCCAACCTCCCTTTGCTCTCCAAAGTCCTTGAACATATTGTCGCCCCCCAAATCCGTGCCCATCTTTCCCGCAACTCCATGTTTGAATCCCTCCAATCAGGTTTCCACCTTTGCCATAGTACCGAAACGGCTCTCATCAAAGTCACAAATGACATCCTTTGTGACTGTGACAAAGGTAAACTATCCCTCCTCGTCCTGTCTGCAGCCTTTGACACAGTTCACCACTCCATCCTCCTCCAATGCTGTCCAGCTGGGTGGGACTGCACTCGCCTGGTTACATTCTTATCTATCTAATCTTAGCCAGAGAATCACCTGCAATGGATTCTCTTCCCACTCCCAAATCATTACCTCTGGTGTCCCCCAAGGATCTATCCTTGGCCCCCTCCTACTTCTCATCTACATGCTGCCCCTCAGCGACATCATCCGAAAACACAGCGTCAGTTTCCACATGTACGCTGACCACACCCAGCTCTACCTCACCACCACTTCTCTCGACCCCTCCACTGTCTCTAAATTGTCAGACTGCTTGTCCAACATCTAGTTCTGGATGAGCAGAAATTTTCTCCAATTAAATATTGGGAAGACCGAAGCCATTGTTTTTGGTCCCCGCCACAAACTCCGTTCCCTAGCCACCAACTCCATCCCTCTCCCTAGCATCTGTCTGAGGCCGAACCTGACTGTTCGCAACCTTGGTGTCATATTTGACCCGGAAATGAGCTTCCAATCACATATGCACGCCATAACTAAGACTGCCTATTTCCACCTCCGTAACATCGCCCGTCTCCGCCCCTGCCTCAGATTATCTGATGTTGAAACCTTCATCCATGCGTTTGTTACCTCTAGACTTGACTATTCCAATGCACTCCTGGCTGGCCTTCCACATTCTACCCTACGTAAACTTGAGGTCATCCAAAACTCAGCTGCCTGTGTCCTAACTCGCACCAAGTCCTGTTTACCCATCACCCCTGTACTCGCTGACCTACATTGGCTCCCCATTAAGCAACGCCTCAATTTTAAACTTCTCATCCTTGCGTTCAAATCTCTCCAGGGCCTCGCCCCTCCCTATCTCTGTAATCTCCTCCAGCCCCACCAGTTCCCAACCCCCACAGATATCTGCGCTCCTCTAATTCTGGCCTATTGAGCATCCCTGATTTTAATTGCTCAACCATTAGTGGCTGTGCCTTCAGCTGCCGAGGCCCTAAACTCAGGAATTCCATCCCTAAACCTCTCCACCTCTCTTTCCTCCTTTAAGACGCTCCTTAAAACCTACCTCTTTGACCAAGCTTTTGGTCATCTGCCCTAATTTTTCCTTATTTGGATCGGTGTCAGATTTTGTTTTTAGACCACTCCTGTGAAGCACCTTGGGACGTTTTACAACGTTAAAGGCGCTATATAAATACAAGTTGTTGTTGTTGTCGTCTCTTGGCATGTCTCGGCTAATTGCCAAATCACTACACCATCTAGTTGCAAAGATATTTTTTTTTTAAAACTGCCTGTATCAATACAGCTTTACACTTGTCAGCGGGCTTAAATTGTCTAAACTGTCTTAGGACTTTAGGAAAAAAAATCACAAGTCTATTGGCTATTTTCCTGCTAACATTGGTCAGTTGTAACTATTCCCGGTTGATTAGAATAATAAAACCTTCCAACTCAACAATTTCTCGCAGTTTTTAAAACGTACATAGGCCTACTGCGTAGTTTACCACCCCCCAAGTGTCGTAACCTCTTACTCCTTCATTAATTGGCTGAACCTTCGGCCTTAAAAGTCTTTCCCTCAGGTCGGAAGGTTTAGCACGACCGACTTCTAAAACTTACCGGGTTGGTAAAGCGTTTGGGCAACAACATCCATAGAGATAACAATGAAACCAACATGACTATGACTATAACCGGTTTGGTTTGTTTGACGGATACAAACATCCAATTTTTTTTACACATATCTTCCCCTTCCCCCACCCCCCCCCTAAACTGTTTACTTCCGCCACCTGCGCACAGGGGCGGCCACTCAGCTGCCAGCCAGGGGTGGTTGGGGGAAGTGAAAAAAAAATCACAAATGTGTTTGGCACGAGTATTAAACTTTAAACAAATCCGTAAAAAAAAAAGAGACGCAGGAATAAAAAAAATAATAACGCGTTCAACGATTTGGACAAGGTCCGGGTGAAGCTCCAGGCGTCATCATCCGGCGATGCTTTTGCCGTGTAGGCCCCTTGACAGACGGGGAGAGAGAGACAACCGTCGGCCTCCCGCTCCCGCTCCCGCTCGAGCGCACGGTTCGAATCAGCGGCCGTTAGTCCGCGGCTCGGGACTCAGGGTGTCCGGGCAACGGTTAACTGGGCGGCGCCGGTGTCTGTGTGCGAGAGAGAGAGAGAGAGTGTGGCAGAGGTTCTCATTGGCTTCACTCCTCTCCCTCTTACTTCAACAAAGCCGCTGGCCTGTGGTAGAGGAGGACTGTGACATTGGCAGAGTGCAGCAGCAGCAGGAGGAAGGCGGCAGAGGAGGTTTATTTTTTTCTCTCTCTCTCTCGGCGCCACGCCGGGCATTTTTATCGGCCATGGAGCCTGCTTCCCCCGCTCTTGGCGCTGGGAACCCAGCGTGTCTAGCTTAGCGGGCTCCCATTGTTCGCTCCACTCTCCTCTCCTCTCCCTTTCGAGACCCGCTTTTGTCACCCCGATCAGCCACCCAGAGAGGACGAAAGCTCCTGCCTTCTTAAACAACAGCTGAATCTCTTAGAATAAGGAAAGAAAAACGAGCATTCTCCCCCTCCTCCTCCTCCTCCACCCATCCATCCCCAATACAAAATGGATAACAAATCGTTTGCAATAGTCCTGGATGAAATAAGGAAGGTAAAGAATCCATTGTTGTTGCTCTGACTTCTTCGTTCCTGCGAATTGCAATATAGAGTAAGAATTCCAGAGGAATCTGTGCCCAAACGTTTTCGATGATGTAACGTTCACTTCTGAGTTATGGTTCTGGTTTCCTTTTCCCATGCAGAACTCCAGCATATGAATGGTGTGGAAATAGCTACAGATGAAGTTCAAAAGAGTCCTAGGATACTGAATAGACTTGACTTGTCTAGCCAAATGCAGAGCAGCGATCAACAAAGCTAATAGGAAATTAAAAAACAGGACATGCTGGAAAACACTCAGCAGGTCAGACAGCATCTGGAGAGAGAAACAGTTAACGTTTCAGGTCGTTGACCTTTCATCAATAGGATGTTGACCTACATAGACATAACAGTAGAATACAAGTCAGGAAGTCATGATCAAACTGTACAGTGTTCTGGTCAGACTGCATCTTGTGTACTGTGTCCATTTCTAGTTGCTGGGAAAGAGGGGACCCCTCGGAGCCCAGAGGTTGATACCTAGTGCCATGGGTCTGAGTTATGAGGAAAGAATGGAGAAACTTGGGCCATTACAGCCTAGAAAGGAGGTGTTTTGAAAGGTGATCATACCGAGGTATATAATAATCAAGGAAATGGAGAAGGTAAATCTGGAATAAAACTTTAAATTATGGGAGTAGGACAAGAGGGGCAGGTTGCAGGGATCAACATATAGATTAGACTCTTAGATAGATTAGTGGAAGTGTAAATCCTGGAATCAATCAATTAATAAATAATTAGATGCTGAAATGGGGGCTTGTAAAGTTATTTTGAATGGATAGACTAAGATGGGCTGAATGGCTGTTTATTTTCATAATTATCTTGTGATATATGTGGTTGATAAGTCCCATTATATGATTTTTAAAATATCTTGCTATACATTTTATCCTTAAATGTGCATCTTTTCAAGATCGATAATTTTTTTTTACAAAGTTGCATATGGCACATAGGCAATCTACTGTCCCAGGGCGTTACACTTAAAGGTTACATTGCAGCTTGTACAAAGTTGTCATTAATTTATCACCAAGCAAAACATGAGTGATGAGGGAAGGCCATTTAGCCTATTTTACCTCTTTGATCTAGAGAAAACAATAGTTCCTCCCTCCACAATATCCAAATGTTTCTTCCAAGGTTTTTGCCTCTACTACCCTACCCAGAAGTCCATAATCTTTGTGACGAACAGCTTCTTGATGTTAGTCCTAAATTTACCATTTATAGTTTAAACCAGCAGCCCTTGATCTAATTTCATGACATACCTTGCAATAGTGCTCAAGATTTGCCATTTAATAATTTATATATCTCTATAATGTCCCCTCTTGTACATCTTTCAAAACTGAAGAGCCCAAATTTCTCCAGTCTTTTCTTTAATTAGATTCTCTAATACTAGGGATCAGCCTTGTGGCTCATTGTACTACCTTCAGGACTTGAATGTTTTCCTTGTGTCTGGATGTTTAAAACTTTGCTTAGCTTAAAGTGCATTCTGACCAGAGCACTATATGGGTTCAGAGGAAACTGGAAAGCAAGTAATACTTGCTAACAGTGATTGTGCAACACCATATGTGTGAATAAAAGAAAAATGGAACTACTGTACTGGTTCATATAGTGAAGTTCTTAAAGAAACACTATCCTGAGACAAAAGCAACAATAGAAATGAAAATCGGATGGTTTCTGTAATGGACGGTCAATTCGCATTGCCAGTTTTATGCTGAAGTGGCAAGTTGAAAATCTATTCTGTGAAACCATCTTAGAAACTTTTCAGAAAGATTGAAGTGTCAGCTTCATTCAGTTGGTATCACTCTTGCCTCTCATTGAGAAAGTTATATATTCAAGCCTAACTCCAGGACTTTAACACATAAACTGAGAAGTACTAGATTGTTAGAAGACCTATACTTCAGATGGGATGTTAAATCACATCCCCGTTTGCCTAATCCATTGGGCTAAAGAGCCCGTGGCACTATTGAAAGAAGAGCAATGATTCTTTGGTATCTTGACCAGTATTTTTCCCTCAACCAACATTACCAAAAAGCAGATTAACTGGACATTTATCTCATTGCTGTTTGTGGGATCTTGCACTTCAAACTAATTCATTGTATGTGAAGTGCTTTGAGATGTTTCTGGATTTGAAATAAAACAGTAATTTTTATGTATATACCATGACATAACTATTTCATCTGTGTGTGAGATATCTTAATGTGTTGTCATATGTAACTACCTGCTAGCCTTAGACCCAATGTAAATAAACAGCAAGTGTCTTGGGTTACCAATATTGAACATTTTAACTTCCAATAAGCTCAAAACAAAATGCATCTGAATAGATTTTTCAAACTTCTTACACCACATTGACACCTAGAACTTTCTTATCTTTTAGGCCTTGTCTCTAGTGCGTGCTGTTTTTGTTTGAACACATGCACTGTGACTGAGATAAATTATTTTTATACACTTTTCGTGATGGTAGCCAAACCAACTTACTGAGCATTCCTCTGACTATATGTTGTTTTGATACTGGTATTAATTTTAAAACTTCTGTTGTTTATCACCTTGTGTTGACTCTGAGATGCCCAGGTATATGATTGCTTGCTCCAGTATAGGGGAGATTTGGAACATCATTGTAATGTCCTGATCTACAATTTGGGCACATGTCAAAAATAATTACCTTTAAATTTTGAATGGTTGCTATCTATATCTAACTCAACAGCCTAACTTCTAATATATTATCTAATAATGATACAAAATATTTGTGAATCCCCTTATAAGTCACAAGGTACAAACATTTGTTATTTGTAGAGTCAAACACTTGGACGTGTAGGGCTCACCACATGTAACTTAACTAATGTTAGTGTTCATTTAAAGTATTGTCATCTGTTAAACTGTTTTGTCAGGCATTTACTATGTATGGGGAGACTGCAGTGGTGTCAATTTTTCACCAATTGCATATAACCAAAATTTAAAACGGATGTTAAAAAATAAAAACTGCTCTGCATCATTCACACTAAAACAGAGCATGCATTGTAAATATTTTCTGGCAACCATGTAACAATATTCAAACTGCAAATATTCATTTTCTTCTTAGGGGGTTCTGACTGATCATAAATTAAAGGCAATTGAATATGTACATGGATATTTTTCAAGTGAACAGGTATTGTTACCTTTCTCTTATCTTCACACTATTGATAATTTGTGCTCTTTATGACATTGCAATCAAAAACTCATGTTCCATCCATTTTTATGATAGATAATTGAAAGTCTTATCCAGTCTATGTATTTAAAAAAAAAATATGATTTAATGGAATGTTATTTTTCTTTCCTTCCTTCTCGTCTTTACCATCTCCAGCTTAGAAGCTGAATAAATGAAGTTGTCTTTAACCTTTGCTGATGCTGATTAATGACTGGCCATAAATCTGCTTTTGAGTTATTTCTGATTTTTTAAAAAAGTTTCTGTTGCTTGTATTCTGTAGGTAATTGTTTTTGACAGACTATTTGGCTTTTCAGTACTTTTTATTCATGCTTTTTGATACTAAATGAGTATAACAATTTGTAGGCTAGCAATTTCTGACAAAACTCTTGCTGATCCACAAGACTGGCAAGTGGATTAGCATTTTATTTCACGCTTATTTCTTACATCAGCAGTGTAATTATTTCGTACATCAGCAGTGTAATTAAAGCCCAAGTCACTGCAGCAGTTGCCAGAGCGTCAGTTTGAAGAATTTACCGTTCAACTTTGGTACTTTTGTAAAACAGTATTTATTCATTTTTGAAGATTATTAATAATTACATATTGGTGTAAGTATATAGAATAGTGTATTAGAATAAAATACTGGTGAAAAATATTTATTCATTAAAATATATGTTGCTAGATAGTCATTTTACTGCAGATATGTTTAGTGAAAGCATTTCAATTCTTAAGGGGGAAAAAAAGTCAGCAGTAGTTTTGCTCTTCAATTTTTTCTGTTATCTCTTTAAAATGTATCCACATCCTTGCAGGTGGTTGAACTGTTGAAGTATTTTTCTTGGGCAGAACCTCAACTAAAGGCTCTTAAAGCGTTACAGCATGTAAGTGTTAAAACTCTCTTGCTATATTACAGACTATTAAATGTATGCTTGTCCTAATTTTCAGCTTTGTAATTGTTAGAACTGAATTATCAATTACAGCAATTTGACAAAATGGGTTAAAGCCACTGCTTTTCATTATTTTGTTTTTCAGAAAATGGTAGCCATCCATGTATCTAAAGTCATAAATATCCTACATTGCCTCACTTTCACTAAAGATAAACTCGTTGCCTTAGAGCTAATAGCTTTGTAAGTATGCTTTTGTATTTGGTACAGTATCATGCTTACCTTGTATTACATTTGCTATAATACATATTGTTGCAACTAAAGCAGTAGCATTTTAGGGCCTTACAATCTTGTAAGCACACTACAAATAATTACTGCAAAATGACACTCATTTGAGTCACTTCAAAATTTTGAGACCTTGGACTGGACTGAGATATATGCAGGCTTGGCAGCAAAATACAAGAAAATGATCTGTGCAAATTTTGATGGAAGATTTGCATAAGCAAAAGAAAAAAACCAACAGGTAGACATGATGGCCTTTTCTTGCTCCTAGATTTTTATGGTGTTGAATAAAGTTAAATTTGGTATCTATCTCATCTGTAAGGGGTTAGTACATAGAGAATGGAAATACTGTACCAAGCTGTTGCAGTGGTTAAGGAATGAAATTTGAGTTCACACCAATAGGAAGAAATAATGATTGACCATTTTAACTGGTCGAGTGCCAGTACCGATTTGTGTCTATCCATACCAGTACAAGTCATTGAAGAAGGATAAAAGGCAATGTTGTGTTCTCCAAGGATCTATAATAACTTGGTTTAATGTACAGGCTAAAATTATTTCTAACTAGTTTGGTTGTCGTCTTATCAATTTTGGTAACTCCAAATGTACTTGTTGTCTTAGCCATGGGATTATAGCAGTTTTTCTGGTTGCTCTGAGTTACTATGATACAAGCCCTCCCATTTGTTGTATCATAGTAACTCGGGTGCCTGAACAGCATTGTTTTTGCTACATGCTTCCCTGATCTCTGTATTTATACATTTCACACACCTCTTTCCCCCCCCACCCCCCCCCCCCCCCCCCCCCCCCCCCACCCCACCGCCACTACATCATTACTGTCAGGAGCTTTATAGACAACTCCTAGCTGAGTCTTTCCTCCTTTTCAGTTCCTTAACACTACCCATAGTTTTTTCACTGCCTCATCACCCTCACTGAAATCCCTTCTTTCTATTGGTGTAATTGTGTCTTTTATCAATATTGCTGATCCCACTACTTTCAAAATTTCCCTGTCATTTCTAAAGATCTTGAAGCCTGAAATATTTAGTTCCAAGTCATGCCCAGCTTGTAGCCAGGTCTCATGGATGGGAGGGCCTTGTTTGCAAGGGTTTCTGGGCTGCATAGTAGGAGACCCACAGTGGGGTCTGGGCGAGGTGAATGAAAATATGGGTAGGAAGGAGCTTGAGAAGTCTATTCCTGACAGCAAAGTGGGTGGGATCACCACTACAACAACAACTTGCATTTATGTAGCACCTTTAACGTTGTAAAATGTCCCACGGTGCTTCCCAGAAGCTTTATCAGACATTATTTGACACCGAGCCACATAAGGAGATATTAGGACAGGGTTTTACGGAGTGTTTTAAAAGAGGCAGGGAGGTGGAGAGGTTTAGGGAGGGATTTCCAGAGCTTGGGGCCTAGGCAGCTGAAGGCACGGCTGCCAGTGGCGGGGCGAAGGAACTCTGGGATGCACAAGAGGCCCGAATTGGAAGAACACAGGGTTCTTGGATGGTTATAGGGCTGGAGGAGGTTAGAGATGGGGACAAGGTCATGGAGAGATTTGAACATGATGAGAATTTTAAATTTGAGGTATTGTTGGACCGGGAGCCAATGTAGGTCAGCGAGCACAGGGATGATGGGTGAACGCAACTTGGTGCGAGTTAGGATGCAACAGAGTTTTGGATGAGCTCAAGTTTACAGAGGGTGCAAGGTGGGAGGCCAGGTAGGAGAACCTGAATTTCAGTTGTGTGCTCGGCAAATTGAGGGCCCAATTCAAATGGAGTGCCTCATCGGCAATCCGTAGGCTAAGCGCCTATATAAAACAAGCACGTCTCTTCCCTTCAGTTTGGTCCTTGTGAGTAAAGGTACATTGTTTTTAGTGTATGTGTTTGCAAGTCCCTGTTTCTCTGCTATATTGCTGTTGGACAAAGGAAAGTAATTACATTGTATGGAGCTTTCCTAACTGCTTCTTAAAGCTGAATTGCATCTGTGATTTGTGCATGTATTTCCACTGAATGGTGTTCTGATTTGAAAGAACCTATGGGTATGTCTATTGAGGATCAGAGAAGGTATGCTAGCACAGTGTCATTTACATCTTAGATGAGGTTCTTTGCACCGCTACCTGTCTGCAAGGTGAGTCAGGGTAAGGGCAGCAGAGCTTTTGATGAGCTGAAGTTTACGGGGGAGGGTGGTGGGTGAGTGTGGAAGATGGGAGGCCGGCCAGGAGAGCATTCGAATAGTTGAGTCTGGAGGTAACAAAAGCATGGATGACTGTTTCTGCTTATCTAAACTGGATGTCGGACAAGCAGCGTGACAAATAAGATGCAGTGGAGGGGTCAAGAGAGGTGGTGGTGAGGTAGAGCTGGGTGTCGTCAATGCACATGTGGAAGCTGACATTGCGTTTTCAGATGATGTCACTGAGGGGCAGCATGTAGATGAGAAGTAGGGGGGGCCCAAGGAGAGGGGAACGAGGCAATTTGCTCTGTTATACCGGGGAACCTTCTGCAAAGGAAGCTTGGTGAAGAGGAGCCATGGACTCGTTTAGGCATTATTGAAGCCTGTGGTAGAGGCAGGAAAGGAGGTAAGTAGGGACAGGTTAGAGACCGACAGGGCATTTTGCAGTAAAATGGGTGGGGGGAGTGAGAATTGTGAATGATGGAGACCAGATGAAGATTGGGACAGAGTGGATGATACGACTGATTCCTTACACGGATCTTAAAAGTTGGAGGACAGATCCTGAGTTAAATCCAACATTTGACTGTATAGTCTCCTACCTTCCAGCTTCTTGAGGATTGCATGAAGCACTAGGCCAAAAGACTTGAAATCAATAACAGCAATGCCAGTGGGATTCCCCTGAGCTGTAACAATTCACTGTTATATAACGCAGTAACCATATGAATGAGAAATCCAGGTTATTTTTGATTTCAGCATGAGCCTCTAATACATCCGTTGTACTTGTGCATAGCATTGGTAATTGGACATAAGAACATAAGAAATAGGAGCAGGTGTAGGCTATTTGGCCCTTCGAGCCTGCTCTGCCATTCAGTAAGATCATGGATGATCATCTACCTCATCTCCACTTTCCTGCACTATCCCCATATCCCTTGATTCCCTTAATATTCAAAAATCTATTGATCTCTGTCTTGAATATACTCAACAACTGAGCCTCCACAGCCTTCTGGGGTAGAGAATTCGAAAGATTTACCACCTCTGAGTGAAGAAATTTCTCCTCATCTCAGTCCTAAATGGCCGACCCCTTATTCTGAGACTGTGACCCCTGGTTCTAGACTCCCCAGCCAGGGGAAACATCCTCCCTGCATCTACCCTGTTAAGCCCTTTAAGAATTTTGTATGTTTCAATGAGATCACCTCTCATTCTTCTAAACTCTAGAGAATATAGGTCTAGTCTACTCAATCTCTTCTCATAGGACAATTCCCCCATCCCAGGAACCAGTCTGGTGAACCTTTGTTGCACTCCCTCTACGGCAAGTATATCCTTCCTTAGGTAAGGAGACCAAAACTCTACACAATACTCCAGGTGTGGTCTCACCAGGGCCCTATATAATTGCAGTAAGACGTCTTTACTCTTATGCTCAAATCCTCTTGTAATAAAGACCAACATACCATTTGCTTTCCTAATTGCTTGCTGTACCTGCATGTTAACTTTCAATGATTCGTGTACAAGGACACCCAGGTCCCTCTGAACACCAACATTTCCCAATCTCTCACCATTTAAAAAATACTCTGCTTTTCTATTTTTCCTACCAAGGTGGATAACTTCACATTTCTCCACATTATATTCCATTTGCCATGTTCTTGCCCACTCACTTAGCCTGTCTATATCCCCTTGAAGCCTCCTTGCATCCTCCTCACAACTTACATTCCCACCCAGCTTTGTATCATCAGCAAACTTGGATATATTACATTTGGTCCACTCATCCAAATCATTGATGTAGATTGTGAATAGCTGAGGCCCAAGCACTGATCCTTGCGGTACCCCACTAGTTACAGCCTGCCAACCCGAAAATGACCCGTTTATTCCTACTCTCTGTTTTCTGTCTGTTAACCAATCCTCAATCCATGCTAGTATATTACCCCCAATCCCACGAGCCCTAATTTTGTTTAATAACCTCTTGTGTGGCACCTTATCGAATGCCTTCTGAAAATCCAAATACACCACATCCACTGGTTCCCCCTTATCAATTCTGCTAGTTACAACCTCAAACAATTCTAACAGATTTGTCAAACACGATTTCCCTTTCATAAATCCGCATTGACTCTGCCCAATCCTATTATTATTTTCTAAGTGCCCTGTTACCACGTCCTTAATAATAGATTCTAGCATTTTCCCTACTACTGATGTCAGGCTAGCTGTTTTCTCTCTCCCTCCTTTCTTAAATAGTGGGGTTACATGGCGTTTGCGAAGATACTACCAGGAGTACATAGTTGTTCACAGTATCACGCTATTAAAATAATAAAATGAGTTTTGTTGTTAGGTGTCACATTTTTGGTAGGCATTGTAAATGTGATCAATAAATATTTTTTTCTGGTAGGAATATCATTGATCCTCATAATTATCGACTTATTGAAGATATTTTCCGGGTACACCTGCCAGAAAAGAAACGCTGCAAAAGAATTCTCGATCAGGTGATGTATCTTACTGAGAGATCACTTTTCTGACTTTTGGTTTTGCAGGTCCATTATCGGTGTTGTTTGATGGGGGAGATGATTTAATTTTAAATTTATAGAGGAATGATTTCAAAGATACTATGACAGGAAGTATTCAGGTAAGAAATGAAATCTGAAAGTTTGGATGAATTAATGTGTAGTGTAGAAAGAATGATGCATTTATTTAAGAAGCCAGTTGGACAGAAGTATTGTGAGGGAAATGCCGAGGACAGACACAGAATAATTGGGTGGTGAATGGGAGCGCGATTGGGCAGGTTATGGTTTTGCCATAATCAGCAGCCAAGGCCAGAAGTGTAAAACAAAATTAGCTAGGATGAGCAGGGCAGACCGCAGAGTGGAGCCTAGTGGTATTGGGCTCATGTTTGAGAGGAGTACGTATTGGCTGCATAAGTCAGCTGAATAGTGTGGCCAAGTGGCACATCGGGCAGACACTGGTGTGGGAGATGGCAGCAGAGGGGTGCCCAGCGGCAGAAATGCGCCCACGGTTATAGAAGTGGGGTCTTGGGAGGAGAGAGAAGAGAAAGGAGGGCAGGAAAAAAGCGAGAGGCAGGGGCCAAAGCAGGAGCAGAGCCTGGGACAAAAGGGAGGAAGAATTGAGAAGGGTAACTTAAAAATTTAAAGTTTGAAGGTAGGAAGGAAGAAAAGCAATTGTATTTGAAATTGAGATATCAAATTAAGATGAAATTAATGGCAGAAAGGAGAAAGAAATAGATATGATTCAAAATAAAACTTGTGGAAGAGGAGAAAATATAAGATGACAAAAAACAGAATTAATTAACATTTAAATTTAAAAAAATGTAACAATATAACAATTACAACACTCAAACAATAGGGGGAGCTCTATGGAAGCTATGGGAACAGATCAGCATACTCCAGAACACTGAGTGTGACAAGTTGGAGCTTAATATTGAATCTCCAGGGAACTGTAACTGGACATCTTAATACAGGAGTCCTCATGGGAATATTTATGTAGCAATTTTCAATGGAACTTACCGATTGGATTAGTTAATTGCCTTTGAAGCACCATGGTGAGGGGGACGGCAGGCAGCAGGGAAGGCGGCAGCCACATGGGTGGGAAGAGCACCAGTCAGTGGTGATAAACTGCGAAGATCAGCAGGGGGCCAAGTGATACCGAGAGCAGGCTGGAGTGCAGCTAGAGTAGTGCAAAATTGACAGGGCAGTGGAGAGAGACAGCCAAGCAGGCATGCAAGGAGGAAAGGGGGAAAAGCATCAGTACAGCAGCAAGAGACCAGTAGGGGGCTTGGGGTAGGCTGAGAACAGCCATGGAGTGATCGAGACCAGGTACAAAAAGCTGCTGGGTGTCCCAGGGGAAATGGTGTGGATTGGAGGCTTCATTTTTGGGTCAAATCAACGCCTCAGAGTTTAAGCAGGTGGCAGACGGAGGAGGAGGTAGACCATGGCAGTCCTATAAGGGAAAGGCTGAGTGCAGCACCTAGTTGGAGTCTGAGTACTTGGGTTAAACATCAAGGGTGTGGGAGAGAAACCTAAAGAAAGGAATTAAAAGCACAAAATGTTACAATTTTTAAAGTAAAAAATTATAAAAATTAACTTGCCTAAGAGAAAAATCATTTGAAAAAATCTAACATGTTGGAGCTGAGCAACACCTGGTGGCCAAATTGTGGAACTACAGACAGACTCAAAGCCGTTAAAGTATTCTAGTGTCACAGACTCACATTAAGTGGAAAGTCATATTAAAAATGCGACAGGCTAGTGTCATCAGATATAACAGGTGTGGACATAATTAACATTGAAAATCCATAGGATGTGTTTACAGATGACCAAACATACTAATTTCATTAATATATAGATATGTGGAATATATTCAAAGTCCTGTGTATAGAATGCACTTTCTGTAAGCATTGCACTTGCTTCCAGTCACACTTTAGCCGCCACACTTTATCGTATCCTCTGACGCACTGAGCAATGCAGAGGTGATGCTCTTGTTATTGTATTGCTTAATCCTATACAATATAAACAAGTAGTTCTGCTTTAAAATATATTTAGGTTATGAAGCCACAGCTAACCTATCCATGAAATTGAGGATGGTGTAATTTGCAGATATTTTAATGGAAATAATACTCTTCTAAGATGGATTCAGATCTGTGGTTCCTTTGTTGATGTCCTGATTTTTGTTGTTCTATATAAGGCTTCTAAGGCTGGCTGTAAGGCTCCTCTTGCCATGAGATCTTCATGTGGAATGATCCCAGGAAACCCCTATCCTAAAGGCAAACCCAGTGTGTTAAATGGATTGTTAGCAGTAAGTATGGAAGCTTTGCTTTGGACACATTGATCAAGATTGCTCTTGGTTGTAAAAAGGTAACAGTACCACTCTCAGCTTAGAATGTTTCCCTCTTTTCAGGGCAGTTGGAAGCTACCGCTTGGGCACAGTGGAAAGGGAAGGCTGGTAAACTTGGGAGTGAGTGACAGATCCAGCAATTTATACATTTCTCCATTAACACGCAGAGGCTATTCTTATTTCTGCCCAAATTAATGCTAAGGCTGTCAAGACAATTAGAGCCAGAATGTTTTGCAGCAGAGTGGTAGGACATGAATTTGTGCCTCATGATTCTCTACATTTGGGGTTTTCCAGTCTCATTCATGCCAGTATGTGAGGACTGAGTGCAGGCCAAGTGTTTCCCTACAGGGAGGGGTGGAAAAAACACTAGGAGATTTACTCTGAGTGGCTCTTGCCAAATTTTTTAAGGGCTAGGTTAAGAGCAGTATTGGCAGAGGTCTGGGAAAAGTTTGCATCTCTAATATTTATCAGTTTATTCATAAAAAGAAAATTGAAAGGAACTCCAAAAGTTACAAAGCAAGTTTGTTTATAGATTACATCAAAACCGGTTATATTGACCATTTCATAGGTAAGGCCAGATTTTGAATCTGGGGACTTTAGCTATGCAAGGACATCAGCACGTTGGAAGAGGAATAATTCTGAGACTCAACAGTAAAGGCTAGTGAAAACATTAATCATATGCCTTTCAATCTTTTATCTCATGAGGGTACACCCTTATGAGAGAAAAGGAAGTTGAGAAGTAAAATGTAAGATTCTGTAATACTGAAAGTGAGTGGATAATGCATTTAAATAGGTTACTTACATTGTCATTGTAGGACCAAACAACATGCATCTATATTGGTGAGCCTCACGCTCTAAAGATTAGATTGAGAATAATACATATATGAATAATAAGATATGTAAAATAGAATCCCGTGTTAGCCAAATACAAATTTGATATCTGAAGAGTTGATTGTGATTTTCTTTGGCCAGGCTCTTTCTGTTAAGAAAGAAAATGAAGATGGTTACAGTGTTGGCCGAGGGATAGCAACCTGTATCCTAGGACCTTCTAGACCAGTAAGTACAAAGGCTAAAATACTGGCTTTGCATTGTTTGATAAGGTCAAAAATTGTACTACTTAAACAGTGACACTATCCACTGTTTATATTTCTGTGTCTGTCAATCAATATAATATATAATAAAAGGACCGAAGGATATGCATCTATATTGGTAAGCTTCAAGCTAGTGTGCATGTCCGATCGTATCACCTTCTCCATTTCCTATCATCATTTCTATTTCAAACTTTAAAAAAATTAAAAACAAAGGCAATAATTTGAAATGTATGGAGAAACTGCAGGAACAGAAAATACTGGAGTCAGAATGTCTGCAACCTCTCAATTGACTTTACCAACTGCACTTTAAAAACATAAGCACAGCAGGGTTCTGACCTGCAATCTGAATAACACTCAGCTCGTCCAATGTTTAATATAGGCAGAAGGTGGGTAGAAGTGTTCCACAAGGATCTGTGCTGGGACCACTGTTGTTCACAATTTATATTAACGATTTAGACTTTGGAATCAAAAACACAATTTCTAAATTTGCGGATGACACCAAATTGGGGGGGATAGTCAATACTGAGGAGGACTGCAACAAATTACAGGAGGACATTAATGAACTTGCAGAATGGGCATATAATTGGCAAATGAAGTTCAACACAGATAAATGTGAGGTAATTACATTTTGGTAGGAAGAATAGGGAGGCCACTTATTACTTGGAGGGTGCGAGTCTAGGTGGGGTAGAGGAACAAAGGGATCTCGGAGTACAAATACACATCACTAAAAGTTGCGACACAGGTTAGGAAGACCATAAAAAAAGCAAACCAAGCACTAGGGTTTATTTCTAGAAGGATAGAATTGAAAAGTAGGGAAGTTATGCTAAACCTGTATCGAACCTTGGTTAGACCACACTTCGAGTACTGCGTACAGTTCTGGTCGCCATATTATTAAAAGGATATAGAGGCACTGGAGAGGGTGCAGAGAAGATTTACAAGGATGATACCAGAAATGTGAGGGTAAACATATCAGGAAAGGATGAACAGGCTGGGTCTCTTTTCTCTTGGAAAAAAGAAAGCTGAGGGGTGACCTAATAGAGGTCTTTAAAATTATGAAAGGTTTTGATAGAATGGATACAGAGAGAATGTTTCCACTTGTGGGGAAGAGCATAACTAGAGGCCATCAATATAAGATAGTCACCAAGAAATCCAATAGGGAATTCAGAAGAAACTTCTTTACCCAAAGAGTGGTGAGAATGTGGAACTCGCTACCACAGGGAGTGGTTGAAGCGAAAAGCATAGATGCATTTAAGGGGAGGCTAGACAAGCATATGAGGGAGAAGGGAATAGAGAGTTATGCTGATAGATTTAGATGAGGAAAGACGGGAGGAGGCTCGAGTAGAGCATAAACATCGGCATGGACTGGTTGGGCCGAATGGCCTATGTAATCCTATGTAATTAACAACAGTTTGACTTTGTGACTACAACTTCATCGTAGCAGCAGAATAATATATTATGCATTATGTGGCATAATGCTTCTACCCTTAAAACAAAATATACTGATTTACCTTGAGAAATGGGTGCGGTGACATAGGAACAGGAGTAGGCCATTCAGCCCCTCGAACCTGTTCCGCCATTCGATGAGATCATGGCTGATCTGTGATCTAACTCCATGTACCTGTCTTTGGCCCAAATCCCTTAATACCTTTGGTTAACAAAAATGACCAATGATTCTAACCAATGTGCAATAATCCAAAGAAGTCTGGACAGGCAAGATCAGCGTGCAGAGAGATGGCAGATGGGATTTAACATGGATAGTATAAAGTCATAAGATGAAGCAAAAGTGCAGATTATATGTTAAATGTCATTGGGCCAGAAATTCGGCTTTCCAGCTTCCTGCGGGTGCAAGCATCGCGCGCATACTTGCCTACTGCGCCTGCAGTTGTGCTTTGGGCCCACGAGGACTTCGGGTCCTGGGCCTCCTGCAGCTGCTGGCGCGCAGTGCTTGCGTATCCCAGGGGTGCAGTTAGTTCGAAGCGTCCCCTGGGATCACGTGGGCCATGGAGAGCCAATCCTAGCAGGGCATTTTCATTCATAGATTTGACAGGAAGACCTGTCAAATCTATGAATAGAGATCGGCCCCAAAACCACACTTAAACTTCAAATAAGTTTTTAAAAAAACATCACATTTTTAAAATAACTATAAGTTACATAAATTAACTACTTTAAACAAAAATTTAAATTTTTGAAAAAATTAATTATACTTTTTAACGGTGCTAAACATAAACTTACCTTTCTTTAAAGTATCTAAAAAAGATAAACCTGTTGAAAAAATGTTTAAATTGTAATTAATTAACCACTTTACCTTGTTAAAAACAGGTCTTGCGCCTCCTTTTTAAAAGCGCAGCTTCTTCATACTTACCTTCCCGGAGAGACCTGAAAAAAAACCCGAAGTTCGCTGCGTGTGCACAGCCTCTCCTGCACACGCGTTCGACTTCTGAACCCCTCCCTTCAGGGAATGCGCAGTGCATGCAGGAAACCGGCACTTCAGGTGGCCTTACGGGTGACTACACAGCGCGTACTCACCCGACAACAGCCGAATTTCTGGCCCAATGTGTTTTGAGTGAACAGAGCTGGAAAGCGGTCTGGGAGCTTTGTGGGATAGATCGGTAAAACTGTCAGTTCAGTGTTAGCACGTGGTGAAGAAAGCAAATAAAAGGTTGGGATGTATAGGTAATGGTGTGACTCAAGTTTAAAGATTTTAAAGTTGTACCTAACCTTTTGTGAGACTGCATCTGGTGTACTGTGTTCAGTTTGGACCTCCATATTAAAGGAAAATGTCAAGTGTTGGTCTATGTATGCTGTAGACCATCTCCATTCATTTGCATGGCCGTCAGTGCTTTGGATCAGTTTGGAAGCTGATTAAGAAAAAAATAGTATCTAGTCTATACACAAGGTAAAGCGAGTTGGTACTCTAACACATTAGAGCTTTGAATTGTGTCTATTCCTAATGTCTAAGTTATTTATTTCCCTGTTGGGTTCCCTTGTGCCACACAACATTCCCAGACAATGGGGTAACCTGTTACTAGGCCTCAACTTAACTTGTTTTGTAGTTGGCTCATAGGTAATTTATGAGTACCTGGTATGATTCATTCAAATGAAAAAGCTTGCACCTTATCATGTCCTTAGAACATCCCAAATTGCTTTACAGTAAATGGATTGCTTCTGAAGTGCAGTAACTTAATGTAGACAAATGTGGCAGTCAGTTATTAATCACCAAATCATCTGGGTTTTTTTGGTGGTGTTTGAGGGAGAATATTGGTCAGGACACCAGGAGAACTCCCTGTGCAAACTCCCATAACACCATTTCCATTCACCTGAGCAGGTAAACCAAACCTTGCGTTAATATCTTATCTGAATGATGGTAACTCCAACGAGTGTCAACAGAGATTGTGTGTTAATGACCGTAGTAGGGTTTGAACCTACAGTTCTGTGACTCAAAGGCAAGTGTGTTACCAACTAATTTAAACTAACACAATTCCTTAACTGTATTTTCCTTTTTTTTTTCCACTTCCCTCCCCCGTCGTGTCTTAGGTTTTCCAGTCTAAACCTGTGGGGTGAATTTCTGCATGGGTTCTCTTGCTCGTCTGTCATAAAAGACAAGGAAACAGTAGAAAAACGGCATGGACGCTGTTGACGCCATTTTTCACCGAAGTTACTGCGGACGAGTGGGAGAATCCCTGTGCCTTTTAGATTGATGTATAAAACCGCATCAGATCAGAAAGTAGTTGTGTTGACCAGCTATAGGCACTGGTGACCCCCAGATTCCAACTGCGTATGCTAACTTGTCAGTGGAACTATTAAGGGTTGATAATGTCATATATACTTAAACTTCCTTTTGAGTGATTCATTGAAGTTCTGTATTAATTTTATATTTTGCACTTAATTATTGTCCTGTATAATTTTATCTAAAAAAATTATACTTGTGAATGGATACATTTTAATTATTTTTTTTAACTTATTTCAAAGAAATTAATTGTGAATTCTACATATTTGTGTCTGAATTTTCCTTTCGTCTAGGCTCCAGCAACATACAATCCTCATAAGCCTGTTCCTTACCCTATACCTCCCTGCCAACCACATGCAACTATTGCACCAAGTAAGACTTTTATTCACATTTGTCTTAAATTGTTTTCACCTGCAACAGTACCTATGCCATAATGCAGTCATGGCTCAACAGAAAATTGTATGTGTTTTGATTTAGTATGATATTGCTGTCAAAGCATGTAAGCCAGAAATTGTGACTGCTGTCCAGTGAATCAAGGCATTGGTATTATAAATGTTATAAGCTCGTCAATACTTGGTGAGTGTTCTTTTTCTTGGGTGCGAATCTATTATAGCAGGGATGTTTATAGGACTTGTACATATTCTATAAACAGGATGTTCCATTTTGTTACACATAGCTTATTTGAACTTTGTGTTCTTGAAGGTGAGGAATGTTGAACTGAGAATGGAACATATTCCACTCAGTATCTTGCAGTCATAGGTTAGTTATAATGTGGATTAGGGAGAAGACAAAGATCGCTTCATTGGTTTAGCATGCTACTTCAGTATGATATTTTTATTTCTCATGATAGCTAAGCTTGTGTCCTTTAAGAGGAAAGCAAGTTATTGCTGAGTAAACGTTTATCCGCTGAGAAATGAGTTGAAATTGGTCAAACTCATTTCATGCGGAATACTTAACCATCAAAGAGAAATTACTTTCACTTCATCTGTTTGAGTTAGATTCAGACTAAGGTCCTAGAGGCAACTAGACATGCAACCCATTGCACCACCTTATGTAATAGTATCTCAAAATTTGGTGCAGTTGACTAGTAATGTAGCTGTCAATATACTTGTTTCACTCTCTAATGGTTGCAGGTTGACTTGCACTGGTTGAATTGGATTGCAGCTAATCCTCACATATTACATAGAAACTAGGAGCAGGAGTAGGCCATTCGGCCCGTCGAGCCTGCTCCACCATTCAATACGATCATGGCTGATCATCCAAATCCAGTACCCTATCCCTGCTTTCTCACACAGAATCCCCATCGAGCCTGCACTAACACATATCCCACCCTATCCCCGTAACCCCACGTATTTAAATCCCCCTAACATATCCCATCCTATCCCCGTAACCCCACATATTTAATCCCCCCCTAACACTAAGGGTCAATTTATCATAGCCAAATCAACCTAACCCGCACATTTTTGGACTGTGGGAGGAAACCGAAGCACCCGGAGGAAACCCACGCAGACACTGGGAGAATGTGCAAACTCCACACAGACAGTCACCCGAGGTCAGATTTGAACCCGGGTCCCTGGCGCTGTGAGGCACCAGTGCTAACCACTATGCCACCGTGTTGCCCTGTAGATCATTCTACAGTGTTACATAGGGGTGGAATTTCCAGTGGGGGCGTAATTGGGAAGTTACACCCAAAATGACGTCCATTCGTGTGCCCATTTTTGGGACTCGAGGAAAGTGTAGAACTCGCTATATATTCCTTGGTTAAGTATGAAAATTAAATTTTCAAGCCATCTAACCATCATGCATGTACATTAGACACAGCATGTTTAAGAACATTCAAGCATGGAAGCTTTTTTATGTGACATACTGAAGCCATAAAAATGCATTCAAAGAAACAAAAAATATAGTGTAGGTCTCAGTGAGGATAAAATAAATGTTTTAATTGTTTATAAAATCGCAGTAAAACACCAGAAAAATGACTGACTGTTTTGTGCTACGCCTAAAATACTGGGCTTAATTTTACACCCAATTTACACCAGTGTAATTGCAGGAAATTCATGCGTATGGCTCTTCAGCTCGGGGCAAAGCCATTATAATGATCGGAGATGTGTTCGGACGCAAGGATCGGTAGACGGATGTAAAAGATCGAGCAAATTCGGGCGTAGTGTAATTACGTGTGTAACACACTTGTGCCCGTGTTTGCTCAATCTGTTACGTCGGGTATTTCCTTAACACCCCGATTACGCGTGTCTCTGGGCGCAAATACACAGGAAATTCCACCCCATAGTTTGTTATTTCTCAGCTGGTTGAACTAACACTCCATCCACCTAGATCCATGGCAAATGATTGATGACTTCTGTCCACTAAATCGAAGTGTGATACTGATATTAGAAGTTCTAAGTTTGTCAGTATTTTATGACTCTGCAGTCAAGGGAAAGAGTTGCGATGTTTGGTGTATACAATAACTTTGTGCTTCTAGGACTTTCTAGATCAAGAGACATTGTAAAACAGAAATACATTTATAAAATTTTTTATCAACATTCTGTTAAATTAGCTTTTATAATGGAACAAATTAAGGAAAAACATGATGCAGAAAATGAGATGCTTATGGTGCACTCCAATCTATGTGTTTATTTCTTGTAGGTGCATATAACACTGCTGGCCTTGTCTCAATGGGCGGTTTCATGGCTCCTGTTGTAGCGCCAGCTGCCTATGCTCCTCAACAAGGTTTGGATAGAATTAATTTATTTTAAATTGTTAAAGAGAATTCTCATTATGTATAATTGTGTTGTAAAACTAAAAGGCGGCTCTTTGGACTGTCGGGTGTAAAGGCACTTCAGATCATTCTACAGTGTTGATCGCAGATATTTATTGCTGAACCACTGCTGCTGCTGAATATTCTAATCTACTATTTCATATCTCCACTCACTGTAAATTAATCCATCCAATAGGGGTTACCTGAAAGTATGTGAAATTACTTTTCCAGCCAGTAGAAATGAGCAATTTAACCTATGCAGATGAATGTGACTTATAACACTGGTGGTAAAAGGGAGAAGATAACTAGAAATAAGACAGAGAAACAGATAAAACATAAGAAAATGTGCAAACCATGTACTACCTGTTGTATCATAACCTCTACTGAACTCATTTAATTTCTAGAGGAAGGATTCTACAAAGTATCTTTATTTTTTGACGGTGATATTTTATATGGGTAGGGTATTGGACTCATTTTCAGATGACTTGTGCTTTGGCTGTCTTACGCACTTAACTGAAAGTGTCTCTATTAGTACCTGCCTTAACTCTTGCTAATTGCTTGGTTGGTTGGTGTTCTCTTATGCCACTGATTCATGCAAACTGCCTTCTCCAGCCTATTCCATGGCAAGGATGGCATGGTCTGTCCCACCTATACAGTGGCACCTGCATGCAATTCAGTATATTGTCCTTGGATTTCTCAATGGAATAAGCAGCTATGGTTGTAGTAGATAAGCTTGGTCCCACTGATATGCATCCAATTTTCTTGGCCCTTCAAATAATGGTGACATTCATGGATTGGTGTAAAAAGAATGAATCATGACAACTGCCAGTGCTGTGAGCATTGGTGTGCAGGATTCTGTATGTATGGTTACAGACCAGCTGTACATTCTTGGAGAGAAAGCCCTTTTTGTTCATGAAAGGAAGAAGTTGCAATTTTATAGTGCTTTTAAGATGTCCCAAAGCACTTCACAACTGCAGGATTACATTTGAAGTCTAGTCACTGTTCTTAAATAGGCAACTCCAACAGTCAAGTTGCACACAGCAATTCCCCACAAACAACAAATTATATGATGTGGAGATGCCGGTGTTGGACTGGGGTGGACAAATGTGAGAAGTCGCACAACACCAGGTTATAGTCCAACAGTTTTATTTGAAATCACAAGCTTTCGGAGCGCTGCTCCTTCGTCAGATAACAAATTATATGAATGAGCAGATGATCTGTTTGAATGGTGTTGGTTGAGGAGACTGGAAGAATAGCTCATCAAATCGTGCCATGTGATCTTTAATGATTTAACGTCACATCTGAACTGAAAGGGATGACATTGGGTAGGGGCCTCTTTCAGTTATGCCATCAATAATGTGCTGAACTATGGGGAATCCATGCAGATGATAAAAGTGCAGGCCTCTTGCACTGCTGTCTGTTCTGCAGGGGGCATTAGATAAAATTTGAGATGCCTGGGCAAGCAAGACATCTGTGACCTGCAACTATGAACTGCAGGTTAGGAGATATGACATAACTACTGCTGTTGCTTAGAAGTATGCAGAGGTGAAAAAATTCAAGGGAACAGCTTGACACCCACTTAAAGAGCATGTCATTGAAGCGATTGGCAGGTCAAAGGTTTTAATTTTTTTTTGTTCAGGAATTCTTAGGAGTGTATCTGAATTTAAAACTGGGTGGGGCAGGGGGGTGGTGAGGAGCTTTAAACAAGAATATGTTTTTTTTCCCACATTTATTGTCTAATGCAATGCATTTTTAAAGGGAAAGATTTTTTCTTTCAGCTTTTTCCAGATCAACCAGCCAACTGAGTTACAACTCATCTGCTGCCAACTTACATACAGCTACATTCTCGCCACATGGTTCTTACCCATCAGCTCCTGCAACACCCGTTGCAGGACCTACACTTGTACAATCGCCTGCAAATCAACTAGCTTTTGCTTCAGCACCAGGTACTCCAGTCTTTTCAAGGCTTGGCACGTCGACCCCGATACCTCCGGTTTTTGCAGGTGTTTCTCCATCAACTGGCACTTCTGCCCCACCTCCATATCCCGAATGTCAGAATCCTACAACTGTGATAGCAGCAGTACCACAGATGTCCCAGGCTCATGGTGAAGTAATGTCAGGAAATACAATCACACCCACTCATAGCTCAGCCGTCGCAGGGTTAACATCCAGCTATAGCAACACAAACTGCAGCCCTGGTATGATGCCACAAACTGGGTGAGTCCATTGTTTTTGTCAGTGAAGCCAGTGCATTGTGAAATGCGTAAAACAAAAGCAATCGTGTCAGTCGTGCATATTTCAATTAAACTGCTAAACCTGATAATGTGGGATTTATTTCCCTCATATAAAATGCAGGTAATGAGGTTGATGAAAATTTTATGAACTTTGGTGTGTATCTTAACTAAATTTTTCATTTTTTATTGAAATTACCTATAATTTGCAGAAAAAAAACTTTTAAAAAATTTTCTGCCTCAAAATTAAGTGTGACTTGGCTCAGAAGGTGGTGAATTTGAGCCCACCCCAAGTCTTGACAGCCAAATCTAGTGCAGTACTGAGGGGGTGCTAGCCTATGGATGAGATGTTAAATCGAGGTCACGTCTGCCTGTTCAGGTGGATATTAAACAAAAACACCTGAAATGAGAAGACAGTAGACTTGGTATTCTGGAAGGAGCAGAGGGTCCTAAAAACTTTGTTCATTCTAGTTTAAAAAAAAAATTAATATCAGTAAAGTAGAAGGGTCCTGCATGTAGCTCGTTGGTGTGCGAGGCACTGTGGATTGGCAGTACTTCATTTATATTTGCAGTTCATAGTCTTATTCTTCATTCAATTTGCCTATATTTAGTTCCATTGTTTATTACAGGAAGTTTTCCCCAGATGCGATTTTTTTTTTTTTTCCTTTTCAAGTTTATATCTAATTCCCTATTGAAAGTTACTATTGAACCTGCTTTAACCACCCTTTCAGGCAGCGCATTCCAGATCATTACCCGCTGCAAATTTTTTTTTTCCTCATCTCCTTCCTGGTTCTTTTGTCAATTATCTTAAATCTGCATCCTCTGATTACCGACCCAGTGGAAACACTTTATCCCTATCTACTGTATCAAAACCCTATCTACTGTATCAAAACCCTTCTTAACATTTACTACAGTGGCAAGAAACAAATAAAGCTAAACTGCTATAAAATATTTTCTTTACCTCAAAAAAAAATCTCAAATCTTTCTGTCTAACGTTTGAAAATTTGTTGTGGGTTTCAATCGTCCAGAAAGTATGAGTTTTGAAAATGTCCTGTTGGAGTGAAAGTATTTTTGCAGTCTTTAGTGTTTGTTAAATTGTCAAAATATGATTCCCTATTGTTAGTGTCGATGGTGTTTGTTTCTGAACTTATGACTTACAAGAAATCCATCTAGCAGAAATTGTGTTAATACTGTTGAGACTTTGATTGCAGTAATTCTTGATCAGTTTAAAAATGTTTCACTTATTTTTGTAATTCTGATTGTCTAAGTTTTCTTAAACAGCTTGTGACTAAGTTTAATTTTGAATTATCATTTTTCAGTTCATCCTCAGGGTTTCAGACAAGTGACAATTCCAACACATCTCCATCTATGAGCAACTCCTTCCCAGGTCTTGTATCCTTCCCAGGAATGTCTATGTTTTTCCAGAATCAGACTTTATCTCCTGCATCTCTGTCTGCACTCCAAGCTGGAATGAATGTTGCAAATCTGCCTGGACTTCAGTCTATTGCAGCTGCAGCAACTTTGGCAGGAATGCATTCTTCTGGGGCTGCTACATCTCTGTCTGCACTCCAGAATGGCATGATGGCAGCTACAATGCCTGGACTTCAGTCTGCTTCCCCTGTTGCTGGACTCCAGTCTAGTACTGACGTCGCCTCTCTTCATGGACTCCAGACTACGGCATCTCTAGGTGGACTCCAACCTAATGGAAATTCAACATCTCTTGCTGGACTGCAGTCTGCAGTATCTCTCGCTGGATTGCGATCTGCTGCAGCATCTCCAATTGGATTGCGATCTACTGCTGCATCTCCAGCTGGACTACGATCTACTGCAGCATCTCCAGCAGCACTGCAAGCTGCTGCCTCTCTCGCTGGACTGCATGCTGTTGCTGCTTCTCTCGTTGGACTGCAGTCTGCTGCCTCCCACCCTGGACTCCAGCCTGCTGCTACATCTCTCTCTGACCTCCAGACTGTTGCTGCCTCCCTCTCTGGACTCCAACCTCCAGTTTCCTCTCTCCCCGGGCTCCAGTCTGCTGCTGTTACTCTCCCTAGATTGCAGTCCTCTACATCTTTCTCTGGACTTGATTCTATTGTGGTGGCTGCCTCTTTGCCTGGATTGCAACCTACTACAAGTGCTGTATCTCTTCCCAGTCTCCAAGCTGCTGTGGCTGCCTCATCTCTACCTGGTCTCGAGTCTGCAATGGCTGCTGCTTCTTCTCTGCCTGTTCTCCAGTCTGCTTTGGGTGGTGCTTCTTTACCTGGGCTTCAATCTTTAGGTGCTGGGTCTCTACCAGGAATCCAGTCTGTAGTGGGTAGCCCTGCACTCTCTGGCATCCAATCCACTATGAGTACCTCCTCATTTTCTGATCTCCAGTCCACTATAGGCATCACCTCTCTGCCTAGTGTACAGTCTGGCGTGAGTACAGTGTCACCAACGGGTCTGCAATCTACAGTGGATACTACATCTTTACCAGGATTCCAGACTACTATGGGTGCTGCATCTCTACCTGGATTACAATCTGCTGCACAGTCAGCTTTACTACAGGTAAGATGTATGAGCTGTAGCTGGGCTGAAACAAGAATTTTCTCAGCTTTTATACCTGGGCAGGATTGGCGCACACACTGTCATAAATGCAAAGCTAGGGCAATGAGTATTGATTGTGGAAGATACGAGAGAGAATTAGTTTCTGCTGGTCAACTTAAAAGTTGAATATTTTCAATTATTAAAGTTCCTCTACTGTTTACCCAATGCAAGTACGGCAAATAGGACTTTTGAATTGTCTTTTTTTTTAATTCTTTACAAGTAAATAGGTCCCTTACAGTCAGAAACGGGAGAATTTATAATGGGGAACAAGGAAATGGCAGAGCAATTAAACAAATACTTTGGTTCTGTCTTCATGGAAGAGGACACAGATAACTTCCCAGAAATGCTAGGGAACTAAGGGTCTAGTGAGGAGGAATTAAAGGAAATTAGTATTTGTAAAAAAAATAGTGCTGGAGAAATTAATGGGACTGAAAGCCGATAAATCCCCAGGACCTGATAATCTGCATCCCAGAGTACTAAAAGAGGTAGCCATGGAACTAGTGGATGCATTGGTTGTCATCTTCCAAAATTCTATAGATTATGGAACAGTTCCTGCAGATTGGAGGGTGGCAAATGTAACCCCACTATTTAAAAAAGGAGGGAGAGAGAAAGCAGGGAACTACAGACCAGTTAGCCTAACATCAGTAGCAGGGAAAATGCTAGAGTCTATTATAAAGGATGTGATAACAGGACACTTAGAAAATATCAACGGGATTAGACAAAGTCAACATGGATTTATGAAAGTGTTTGACAAACCTACTGGAGTTTTTTGAGGATGTAACTGGTAGAATAGATAAGGGAGAACCAGTGGATGTGGTGTATTTGGATTTTCAGAAGGCCTTTGATAAAGTCCCACATAAGAGGTTAGTTTGCAAAATTAAAGCACATGGGATTGGGGGTAATATACTGGCATGGATAGAAAATTGGTTAACAGACAGGAAACAGAGTAGGAATAAATGGGTCTTTTTCGGGGTGGCAGGCGGTGACTAGTGGGGTACCCCAGGGATCAGTGCTAGGGCCCCAGCTGTTCACTATATTTCAATGATTTGGATGAGGGAACCAAATGTAATATTTCCAAGTTTGCTGACGACACAAAACTAGGTGGGATTGTGAGTTGTGAGGAGGATGCAAAGAAGCTTCAGGGTGATTTAGACAAGTTGAGTGAGTGGGCAAATACATGGCAGATGCAGTATAACGTGGATAAATGTGAAGTTATCCACTTCGGTAGGAAAAACAGCAAGGCAGAGTATTATTTAAATGGTGATAGATTGGGAAATGTTGATGTACAAAGGGACCTGGGTGTCCTTGTACACCAGTCACCTGAAAGCAAACATGCAGGTGGATCAAGCAGTTAGGAAGGATGTCTTACTACAGTTATACAGGGCCTTGGTGACTCCACACCTGGAGTATTGTGTGCAGTTTTGGTCTCCTTACCTAAGAAAGGATATACGTGCAGCGAAGGTTCACCAGACTGATTCCTGGGATGGCAGGACTGTCGTATGAGGAGAGATTGGGTCGACTAGGCCTGTAATCACTAGAGTTTAGAAGAATGAGAGGGGATCTCATTGAAATGTATTAAATTCTAACAAGGCTAGACAGACTGGATGCAGGGAGGATGATTCCCCTGGCTGGGGGGTCTAGAACGAGGGGTCACAGTCTCAGGATACAGGGTAGGACATTTAGGACTGAGATGAGGAGAAATTTCTTCACTCAGAAGGTGGTGAACCTGTGGAATTCTCTACCACAGAAGGTTGTGGAGGTCAATTCACTGAATATATTTAAGAAGGAGATAGATCGATTTCTAGACACAAAAGGCATCAAGGGGTATGGGGAGAGAGCGGGAATATGGTATTGATTTAGAGGATCAGCCATGATCATATTGAATGACGGAGCAGGCTCGAAGGACTGAATGACCTACTCCTGCTCCTATTTTTTATGTTTCTATAGAAGTGGAGAACGTTTAATTATATTGGGTGGTACGCTTGCTTGGTGGGCTATTGGTATGAAATGTTTCCAGTGATTTGCTGTGTTGCTTAACTGAAAGCAGTCTTGGGTCATATTGAATAAAGTAGAAAGGACTGGGAGTCACATAAAAACAAGTTGAGACTAACTAGAATGAGTATTAAAAGATCCAAGAGAAAACATAAATAGTTCTCAACAGCAGCAAGAGTGATCAAAAGTATTTTTTCATTAAGTATGGAAGAGTGTTCAGTTAATTCTTTTCACATTCTAAATCTGATCAAAATGACTAAGACCTATAAGACATGTAGATCAATTGTGCATGTGTTAAGAAAAAACGCAGTACTAAATGTCTGTAGAGCACATGGACCAGACCCATGAATTCTGAAAGATATGATTGAAGAAGTAAATGAGATTTGGTTAACATTTTTGTGGCTCCATAATGTGTAGCTGAGGACTGGTGATAAGTGGAAAAGCTCCATCTTGTGGGAAAGATGGGGAAGTTCTGGAGTTGTCAATTCTGGGTGATCTGCAGTTAACTGCTCGTAAAGGAATAGAGAAGAAAGCTTTCAGTAAAACTGTCAGATGTCAGCTAAACTATGTGGTCAGGTGACAAATATAGGTGAGATTAAAAGCATTCAATCTTTTAATTGTCCCTTCATTGGGGAGGATACTAGGAGAGGAGGAAGATTCCAGAATGAAAAACACTTACAAAGAAAGTCTAAGAGAACTAAATTTGTTCTTGTTAAGGAAAAGGAGGTTAAAAGGGGACATGATCCTAATCTTTAAAATGCTGAAAACATAGATGATATGAGTGTTGTCAAGTAAATTGTAATTGCAGACCTGGAAGATGTGAATACAATATTGGAAAGTCTTAAGCAAAATTATATATTGGAGGAAATTAATTTCCACAGAATTGTGTATAATTGGAATAGACTTCCATCAGAAATACTTAAAGCTAAGTTGATTTAAGCCCTTTGAAAAGGAGATTAATGACCATCTAATTATGCAATGGGTTAAAATCCATATAAATGATAACATACTCAGTGAATAATATGCCAGCAATGTCTTGTCGAGCCCAGCAGGTACAGACTGAATAATTCAAATAAAAAGCAAAATACTGCAATCTGTAACAAACACACAGCAGGTCAATTGGCATCTGTGGAGAGCATAGACAATTGAGGTTTTGGGTTTATATCCTTCTTCGGAACTGAAAAATAAGAGACGGACAAGCATACAAAAAGGGGGAAGGAGGGTAAAACATGCAAGCACAGGTGGATGATGTAACCGGTCATCTCAGTCAAGTAATAGAAGCATTGAAGATTTAAAATACATTAAAGAAACAAAAGAACTTGAGTAGGTAAGGAAGTGGGAGGCCTAAGGAAAATGATGATAAATGGGAGAGAGGGAAAACATTAAAAAAAATCCTGGAGATCAGGTTTGAAAGAAACGGGTTTGACATTTAAGCAGAAGATGCTGGCAAAATACAGTGGGTCAGGGTTCAGAAAGAGAAAGAACAGGTTGAGAGAGATGTAGCCCCAGCCAGCACTGTGTTTTGACAAAGGGTCACTTCCCCCTTCCCCCAGAACATCAACCCATATTCTCCCCCACCCTGGACACTGACGGGCATCACTCCCCCACATCATCAGCAACCCCTAATGTAAAGGAAATGGAAAGTATAACTGAAGTCCGTGCTCAGAACAGAGGGCTGCAGCTCGTCTAAGAGAAAGATGAGATATTGTTCTTAAAGCTCGTGTTCAGCTTTGTTGGACAATGTAAGAGGCCAAGGACAGAGAGGTTAGACTGGCAGTGTGATTGTGAGTTAAAGTGGTATGCCACAGGGAGCTCGGGGTCATGTATGTGGACAGATTGGAGGTGTTTGGAAAAGCAGTCACCTAATCTTTGTTTGGCCTCCCCAATGTAGAGGAGACAGCACTGTAAGTAGCGAGTACAGTTTGTCCATTCACCACCTCCCACACTATTGCCCGTGGCCCCAAATGCTCCGGTGTGATTCAGCAAATTTCGTGTACTTCTAATTCTTCGATCATGGTGGGGATTCAGAGAAGATGAAGATCTTGTAGAATGTGTATTTGGAGCTTATAAGGAACAAGAGAGGAAAGTTGAGGAGTCGTGGCCAACGTTCCCGCTAAGCTGCGTGGCCGCGCATCAGTCTGGAAGTCCCACGCAGCCCAGGACCGGCTTTTCAATGGGAGATTTCACACATGGGTGAAATTTTGAATGGGCTGCGCAGCCCGTTAAAGAGACCGCACACCCAAAAAAATTAGGGGGAACATTGGTCGTGGCCATAATAGTAATCAATTCAATAAATTAAAATGAGAGGTTTTGGTGGAGCTAGAGAAGTTGGAAGCTAGAGGTGAGAGAGAGGGATTGTATGGCAGGTGAAAAGGTTTTTCTTGCTTGAATCTGGGTACAAGTGTAAAATAAAATATTATTCTCAAGGCGCTTTCTGATTAACTCTCCATCGCATGGGTAATAGTGATTGGTCACGGCAGAATGCAGCCAATACTAAAATATAAATTGAGCAGCTAATCAGAAAACATTGTTGCCACACAAAATGAATCAATGTGATCACCCCTGTAGCAGAAATAATTACAATTACTGTACATTGTTTGTATTTGGGTTTTTTTCAGGCACATTCAGCTGCAACTCTGGAGAATTTTCCAACTCAGGGCAACAACGATTTTACATGCTACACATCTGCACCAGGAACTCCATATTCCCTGCAACCTGGCTTACCTTCTCAACTAGGGTGGCAGTAAATAGTGGACCTGTTTTTGAGTACCCTCTATGCTTCAGCTATGAAACTGTTGTTTGTTGAATTTATCCAGCTCTTTGATTAGACATACAGTAGATTTAGTAGTGTATGCAGATGAAATTTGGTAATTTTTCTAGTAGAAAAAATCTAAAGATATGGAAAAAGTTAAGGGATCGAGATAGAAATGACACCTTAAGGTTGAGTTGCTCCTTGTCGGTCATAATGAGCCTTTTCAGTAAACAAGTGAGACTTGCTGCACACTATCATTTCATTCAAGTGTTATGCGACATTACATTAGAGAAGTGTTAATTGATGTAAATTTGTATAGTCTTTCATATATATGGCAAGAGGCTATCTCAATAGTGTAGTGCAGAAGATGAACTAGTTATAGATTTTCTGAAAATTGTTTTCATTACTGTATTTGTTCTTGGCATTGTTCCATTCTATTAGATTTTACTTATGGAAAGGTTTAAAACTAGAGTTTGACTCCTGATAAGTTTATATTATTCACTCAGTGCCTGACCAGATGCATGTTACAATCAGAATCAGCTAATGGGATGGATATTTCATTTCTCCGCTCAGTTAACATTTGGAGAGAGGGATGGGATACTCACGTGGTAACCAAAAACATTTGGTTCAATGGATCATGTATGTCTTTGCTCACTGACAAACCTGTTGATGTTGGGGTTGGTGACAGTGATAGAATAAGCCCAGATCTCCTCTACTCCCTGACTAACCAAATGTAGTTATAGTTGGTGGCATTGTTTTAATAAAGATGTTCTATTCTTCTTGACACTCGTGGAAAAAGGAGGACAAGACTCTTCATCGGCCTGTGGAGTTCTCTGTTATGATGATAGAGTGCCGTATAATTTCAAATCCCTCCCCCACCCCACATACCAAATTATGGGGCAGTGTTATTGATTCAGATCTTCCATTGTTCTCTGTAGACTCTAATTTACTCGTTGTTTCTGCTGAAGCTCACTTACTTATTGAAAATGTCCATCATGAGAAATCTTTAAGCAACTACAGTGAAGATTGAAAGTTGTATTTATTGATTTATTATCCTTTTTTACATATTTGTTGGGATTTTGTTTGCTAGAAAAAAATGTAATTGCCAGAAAAGTCCATGCACTAACCTTAGATATGCTACCTGAAGAGCTGTATAGTCTTCATTTTAAAAAGGCCATTGTATGTAAAGAATTGCATATGGTTTTAAAAAAAATACAGAATGCATAGTACTGTGGAAAAGACTTACAATGTAGCAATATATCCAAAATACAAGATGCATTTATCAGCTGAATGTTATCTACATGCATTGAATAAGATTAAATGATGCTATTTGGCATGTTTCCCCAAAGCAAATGCTACCTTCCGCCAAAACATACTGACATTATACCTATTAATCCTTTGACTATTTGATTCTACTTGCAGCATACAAGTGTGGGTTAAATCACATTCATTATCAGCAGTATGACGACATAATTTGAAACCATTACAGAAGTGAATATAAGCTAAAGAGAACTATCTTTTTGGAAAACAAAATATTTAAAAGTTTAATTCACAGACATCTGATTGATATAGTGGTTTGATACACGGACCCCTTTCCCTCCAGGATCTCGATTCGAATCCAGCAGAGATTACTGGAATAAGGTGCTCCTCTTTGAACCATTCATATGGATTGAGAGGAGAATAACAATGAAAAAATAAAATCAAAGGGCTTAATTAAAGGGTCAGTCAAATTCATGCATTTTAAAAGTGTCAGGTCTTTGCACAATCCAAATAATTCAGTACAATACAGCAGAACCTCAAAAACATGAGCACTTTGGATCTCGGAGATAAGCATATGACTTTTTTTATAATGCTGAGACTGGCAATTTGCCAGTGACTAAATAATAAGATAGTCTTTAATTTTTTGAGTACTGTGGAGACATTTACCCACTCGGCACACTCTGGTTTCTCGGCCACTTTCAGGTTTTGAATGCGATTCTTGCATTTGCGATGTGCCCATACTAGTCTTTAGAATCTAGACTAATTAGACGTAGAGAAGCTGTTTCCACTTGTGTGGGAATCCAAAACTAGGGGTCATAAATATAAGAGAGTCACTAATAAATCCAATAAGGAATTTGAGAAACTTCTTTACCAGAGAGTGGTTAGAATGTGGAACTTGCTACCACATGGAGTAGTTGAGACGAACAGTATAGATAAATTTAAGGAGAAGCTAGATATGTACATGAGGGAGAAAGAAATAGAAGGATATGCTGATAGAGTTAGATGAAATAGAGTGGAAAGAAGCTCATGTGGAGCATAAACACCGGCATAGACCAGTTGGGCCGAATGGCCTGTTTCTGTGCTGTAAATTCTATGTAGTTGGAAAACTGGGCTTTAACTAGTTTTCAGCCAGTGGAAATCCTTTTTCTAAAAAAAGTTATTCCCAGCTTTCATCATGTACTTTGGCGCAGAAAGGTAGGTAAAATGTATTAAAAAGTAAGAAAAAATGGTTTCAATAAGTAGAAAAGAATTAAATTCAAATAAAAAGGATAGAGAATAATGGGAAGGAAGAGAACTGATGTAGCCAGCACAAACTTACATCTTTAAAAATGTTTAATGTAAAATTGTGTTTTAATTTTTTTAGTCGTTTAGGAATAATACATTGATTAAAACGAAGCCTGATGTTTAAGTACTTCATTTCTGTCACAGAGCATGAGCTAGAAACAAATAAAAGCAGTTAGTCAGGGGAGGTAAGAGTACCCCTGACTTGACTCACATTTTAAAGATTAAGACTGTTATATTGTAACGATACAAGTATTTAAATTTACTGTACATATAGAAGTACCACAGTACAATGCTCAACAAATAAATGCAGTAATATGTCAGTGCTATATTAGTGTACATAGTACATTTGGTACAGTATAATAGTGCTATATTAGTGTACACAGTACATTTGGTACAGTACAATAGTGCTATATTGTACACAGTACATTTGGTACAGTACATTAGTGCTATATTAGTGTACACAGTACATTTGGTACAGTACAATAGTGCTATATTAGTGTACACAGTACATTTGACGGACCAATCAGTTTGTACTTTGTGTTCATAACTTTGAGGTTCTACTGTGTGCATTGAGTGATTAGCTAATAGATTTATGATAACTTCAAGTCTATAATTAGGCATAAATTTGTAGATGAAAACACGAGCAATAACTTTAATTTTGCAAAGAAACAAAAAGCCAGAATTCATTGCTACTAAAAATTATATAAACATTTTACTTTTGACTTGATTTTAATTGTATTTTTAAAGGAATATATATACTCTAGGGTAAGTCCCTACAATAGTCTTATCCTTGAGTATTTATCTAAAGACAGAAAACATTTTTTTCTCTAAATGTTACCCACGGTGGCCTTTTTGGGTGAATACTGAAGGCTAAGGATGTACTATCAAGCATAATATGAATTTGCTGGCATACTAATCAAAGAGTTGGTACAACACATCCTGTTAATGAGGAAGGTTCATTTAGAGTGAACCTTGGTTCAGCTACTGATTCTCTGCATTCCCTGTGTGTTTGTTTAATAGAAGCAATTGTATAAATCAAACATTTTGTTAGTTATTTAGGTGCTCCTATTAAGAGGCTTCAGCTATAACACGTTTGAAGTTGTACATGTTCTCTAGTAGTGATGTAGAGTTCTGTGTAAGCAGTTAAAATCTATTCTCCTAATCAAGCTGTATTGATTTGATTTTAATTTAACAATCTTGGATTTTGACATTTGTTGGTATGATGGAGTATCAACTTTAAAAATATTTTTTAAACTTAAAGCTGTAAAGCTTATAAAAAAATGTGCATCCTTAACATTCTTTTTTAAATGGGTATAGAGGATGCTAATACGCAAGAATGCTCAAACTGGCACTTTCCCGAAAGCTTTAGTCCTGTATCATTATGTTAATACATTTATGATAAGTATGTCATCAAGATAAACGTCATTGTTACACTTACTAGTATTATATAGATTTGCAAGATAAAATGGATTTTATCCTGAGTACAGTGTATATAAGTTACTTCATCTCTGTTTTAAGTTTTTATGTCTTGATAAACTGCACACTGTTGTCAGAACATGCAGATAACTTTTTGTAATTGTACACCTCCCTGAGTATTCTTTTGTACTTGTGAAGTCATTTACATGTTGTTCATCATTACAGATATTATTGTGCAGTCACCTCAACCTGATGTGTCACTGGCCATTTCTTGGCAATAGAAATGAGTACATAAGAAAAGTTAAGAATGAGAAAAGGCCACGTGTCCAATTAAAGCTCATCCCTCTCGTATTCACACTTCCATTATAGCATCCAGATGCATTTTTAATACACCTAATATGTTTTGTCTCTACTGTCCGATCTGGCAGATTATTCTAAATATTTATCACTCTTTTCAGTAAGTTCGTCCTAATAGTTTTAAACTTACTTCCAACCAATTTAAATTTATATCAACTGGTCCTATTTTCTTGGCTTAATATGAAATAATATTCTGGATTTAATTTATCCAAATCATTAAATAGTATTCAGTGTCTCATATAGGTACCCCCCACCCCCAACTGTGTTTTTTCTCTCCAGACTATAGAGCTTGAGCTTCTCTAATGTTCATAACTCATCTTCTTTACACTTGGTGTTAGTATTGTCGCTCTAATCTGCACCTTCTCCAGTGCATGTAGCAGTTTTGGTGATGCCCAGAATTGAACTGAGTGGTCTTATTAGTGCATTGTATAGCCTTAGCATAACCCCCGGAGACTTGTATTTCACTGTTTTGGGTATAAGTAAGGGGATACGGGGGCAAGGTGGGAAGAGGTAATTAGAGTGGGAGGAGGCTCATGTGGAGCTAGAGCAATTGGGCCGAATTGCCTGTTTCTGTACTGTAGATTCTATGTAATTCTGTATGTTCCCAGTTTCTGTTTTTTTTAATTACTTCATATTGTATGGACAAAGAACCTTGTATGCAGTTTATGATACAAAGTAACAGATGCTCAAGGGACAAAATTGTATGTAGTTTCAAGCTTTTTTTTGCAGATGTATACCAACAATCAACAAAGGAGTCCCTTGTTCAGTAATTCACCCATACCATCTGTTATGTATGTGCTGTCCATTTTATTCTTGATACAGGACTGCATTTTTAGTGAGATAATAGTGATAAAAATAATGCCTTAGAAAAACAACTAATAGTTGGATGCTGTATTGTGTCACATCATGTCGACACTTTTAATTTAAAAAAAATAGAATTACAATATTACGGACTTTTGTGTCATAAATAGAGAAACATTTAGCAGCCTGTTTGCTTGATCTCATCCAACGAATAGGGCTTGGTTTGGCACATAAGGTAAAAGAAAGGGAGAGAGGAAATGAAAATGAAAACTAAAGAGAAAGCTTTTCTAAAACAGACATTTTAAATATGCATTATTCAAGCACCTTACTACAAATTTCAGTATAGAATTAAAGTAGCATAAGCAGTCTTTCTAAAGAGCAGATGTGAATTTGACAACACTTGTACTTTTATATGGTATCCTAGAAGTAAATATTCATACTAGCTTCATTGCTCACTCACAAATGAAGTACAGTGCAAGAAACAACTCAGGGCACAAACATCTCTTTCAGTTAAGTGTTTTCATCTTTGACAGGGGATTTTCAAGATTGCAGCTATCATGACATTGCTAAGGCCTCTGTGCTTGTAATAATGACAATTAAAACACATTGGAAGCAGTGGAATTTCTGCTTTATTCAAGTAATGGGAATGATCTTGTGACTTGGTATTTGTAATGTGTTGTTTTCCTGATTTACAATCTGTATTTGACTGTTCATTGTGTATGTTTTATGTTGTGTTGATAGCAGTTTTACTTTAGTATATGAAAGAGATTGTATTTAGTTTAATAACCTACTAAAAATTATTGTATGTAAGTAGGCTAGCGGAGGATTGCTTTTATAGTGATACGATCTATGGGATAATTATCGATCACTAGTTCAAAAATGCTTATGCAATAAAACATTTTTGCTATACAGTATACAAATGACCAATTGCATTGAAAAATTATTACTTCTTTGTACTTGATTGCATTTGCAGAGATGAGACGTGTGCAATTTCTGCCAGAAGGGGTTATTCAGGTTTTCAGGCCATTCAAACAATGCAGAGTTTTCACTACATATTAATCTTTCAGGGAAGATCCACACCATGTTCAGGAGTAAAGACTTGAGGGTGGGGTGGGGTTATTTTGGTGAAAGGGTGAAAACAGGCACTAAGTGGGTGCTGAGCTAATAAGGCCCACCTGTTTAAAAGTCTGGTTTTTAGCCTGCAATTTTGGGCCTAATTGATGATTACCATGATTTAAACGTGCCTGGAGGTGCTAAAACTGACATCTGCAGGGTTAGCACTCCAGTGCTATTTGGAAGCAATTTCCGTGGAATGGTTCTATGTAGCCTCCACGCACCCACTTCCACTGAAGGTGTGGAGTGTGCTGGCTGACACAACGGAACGTTTGAGGATGGCTCCAGGACCGAGGGAGAGGGCACACAGGTTCTCAGACGCAGCACTGGAGGTCCTGGTGGAGGAGGTCCGGAGGAGGAGGGATATCCTGTACCCGCAGGGGATAAGAACCCCACCTCGCCCTCCTGTCCCTCTCTCCTGCAGCAGCTGGTGCTGCTCTGCCTGGCCTCATCTCCAGGCTAAGAGGGACCTGCATTCATTGTTCTTGATACAGAACTTTTTAAAGAAACAATTTACAATAATTTCTAATTTAGCCAAAAGAACTTTTTGGAGTTAAATTTTGGAGTGCTCAATGAAATTGTCAACCTATAGAAATTTGTATCAACTTTGTGTCTAAAGGGTTTAGTAGACTTTTGAAAGCTGTAACAGACTGAAAATGCATTATCCTCTCTACATTTTGTAATTAATTTTTCAGTTGCTGTTAATTACAATGGCTTTGCTTACAAAGTACTTCTGCACATCAAAATCATCTGTGATTTATATAGCAAACCGCATGCACCATTACATAGTTTATCTATTACTTTGTTGATGGCTATATTATCTTTTTTTTGAATCTTGGACAGTGCCTGGAGGTGGCAGTGCCTTATGCCATGTTGTGTTTGATGTACTATTCATTCTATACTTGCTGTGTCCCTTCCTGTTAGCATTGAGGAAAAAGGAAGTTTGTGCAACAGGTGGATTCCTGAATTATGAATGTATCAGCATAAATATATTTTATATAAAATGTCATAAGTGGAAAACTATTCTGGATCCTTCAGTGACTGTTCAGTAGAGAATGTCATCTGTCATGTTTAGATTTTGTGTATTTTAACTGAGACAAAACAAAATGCATCTTTCATATTTTTGTGGCAATTTGCATTTTTACGGTCCCTTCAAAATCAGTCCAATTGTACAGAGACAAGTAGATGACTTGAATTTCTGAAATCGGTTTAATTTTTTGAAAGGGATGTAGCTTTTTAAAAACCTTTGGGAAAAGGTATTATGTTTTATTGCAGATATGTATTATACTGTACTGCAATGATGAAGGCTATATATGATGTCACAGAATAGTAATTAAATAAAGATCTTTAAGTTATATCCATGGCTAAAATCACATTAAATGTAATAATCTATGCGATTACAAATCACTTAAAAACCCAGCTTTCAGAGGGTTCAGAGCAAATATGTTCCCACAAAGAAAAAGGGTGGGACTCCCAAATCTAAAGCCCCCTGGATGTCAAGGGGCATTAAGGGTAGGATAAAGCAAAAAAGGGAAGCTTATGCCAGATACCGAGCTAAATGCTGCAGAAAGCCTAGAGGAGTATAGAAAGTGCAGGGGTGAAATTAAAAAGGAAATTAGGAAAGCAACGAGAGGACATGAAAAAATATTGGCAAGTAAAATCAAGGAAAACCCAAAGATGTTTTATAAATACATAAAGAGCAAGAGGATAACTAAAGAAAAAGTAGGCCTATTAGAGACCAAAAAGGAAGCTTGTGTGTGGAGGCGGAAGATGTGGGTATGGTTCTTAATGAATACTTTGCGTCTGTCTTCACAAAAGAGAGGGACGATGCAGACATTGTAGTTAGGGAGGAGTGTGAAATATTAGAGGAGATAAACATAGTGAAAAAGGAAGTATTAAGGGGTTTAGGATCTTTGAAAGTAGATAAATTGCCAGGCCTGGATGAAATGTATCCCAGGCTGTTGAGAGAAGCAAGGGAGGAAATAGCGGAGGCTCTGACCATCATTTTCCAATCCTCTCTGGCTACAGGTGTTATGCCAAAGGACTGGAGGACTGCTAACATTGTACCGTTGTTTAAATGGGAAGAAAGGGATAGACTGAGTAATTACAGGCCAGTCAGCCTAACCTCGGTGGTGGGCAAATTGTTGGAAAGAATTCTGAGGGACAGTATTGTCATTTAGAAAGGCACGGATTAATCAAGGACAGTCAGCATGGATTTGTTAAGACTTGGAACAGATATGGCGAACAACTGGTTTAGCCATTCACCGCCAGATCTGGCTGGATTACATAAAGCATTATCGGGTCCTGCTCCCGTCTCCCAAAATTGCTCACTATTGCAGAATCATTCTGGAATGCAAAGATAAACCCCGGCTTCTATTCTCCACTGCTAACCGCCTTCTTGAACCCCTCTCCCCCTGTCTCCTCCAGCCTCACCTCCGACAACAAGTGTGAGGAGCTCATGGACTTCTTTGTCTCTAAGATTGAGACCATCCGTTCAGCTGCCTCTGCCACTTCCTCATGTCCACCGAGCCAAACTTCCTCTAAGGTTCCCCCCTGCCCTAACCCTGAACTTAAATCTTTCTCCAGTTTCTCTCCGATCTCCCCTCGTGACCTCTCCGCGCTCATCTTGTCCATGAGACCCACTTCCTGCTCCCTCGACCCCATTCCCACCAAACTGCTGACCACCCAACTTCCTTTTCTGGCTCCTATGTTAGCTGACATTGTTAACGGTTTTCTGTCATCTGGTACTGTCCCCCTCTCCCTCAAATCTGCCATCATCACCCCTCTCAAAAAACCAACCCTTGACCCCTCCTTCCTTGCAAACTACCACCCCATCTCCAATCTCCCTTTCCTCTCCAAAGTCCTTGAACATGTTGTTGCCTCCTAAATCCGTGCCTATCTTTCCCGCAATTCCATGTTTGAATCCCTCCAATCAGGTTTCCGCCCTTGCCACAGTACCGAAATGGCTCTCATCAAAATCACAAATGACATCCTTTGTGACTGTGACAAAGGTAAACTATTCCTCCTCCTCGTCCTTGACTTGTCTGCAGCCTTTGACACGGTTGACCACGCCATCCTTTTCCAATGCCTGTCCACCATCGTCCAGCTGGGTGGGACTGCACTTGCCTGGTTCCATTCTTATCTATCTAATTGTAGCCAGAGAATCACCTGCAACGGCTTCTCTTCCTGCTCCTGCATCGTTACCTCTGGTGTCCCCCAAGGATCTATCTTTGGCCCCCTCCTATTTCTCATCTACATGTTGTCCTTTGGTGTCATCATCCAAAAACACAGCGTCAGTTTCCATATGTACACTGACGACACCCAGCTCTACCTCACTACCACTTCTCTCGACCCCTTCACCGTCTCTAAATTGTCAGACTGCTTGTCCGACATCCAGTTCTGGATGAGCAGAAATTTTCTCCAATTAAATATTGGGAAGACCGAAGCCATTGTTTTTGGTCCCAGCCACAAACTCCGTTCCCTAGCTACTGACTCCATCCCTCTCCCTAACATCTGTCTGAGGCTGAACCACACTGTTCGCAACCTTGGTGTCATATTTGACCCTGAAATGAGCTTCCAACCACATATCTGCAGCATTACTAAGATCGCCTATTTCCACCTCCGTAACATCGCTCGTCTTCGCCCTTGCCTCAGTTCATCCGCTGCTGAAACCCTCATCCATGCCTTTGTTACCTCTAGACTTGACTATTCCAATGCACTCCTGGCTGGCCTCCCATATTCTACCCTACGTAAACTTGAGATGATCAAAACTCAGCTGCCTGTATCCTAACTCGCACCAAGTCCTGTTCACCCATCACCCCTGTGCTCGTTGACCTACATTGGCTCCCGGCTAAGCAATACCTCAATTTAAAAATTCTCAATCTTGTTTTCAAATCCCTCCATGGCCTCGCCCCTCCCCATCTCTAATCTCCTTCAGCCTCACAACCCCCTGAGATATATGCGCTCCTCTAATTCTGCCCTCTTGAGCATCCCTGATTATAATCACCGTGCCTTCTGTTGCCTAGGCCCTAAGCTCTGGAATTCCCTCCCTAAACCTCTCCGCCTCTCTACCTCTCTTTCCTCCTTTAAGATGCTCCTTGAAACTTACCTCTTTGGCCAAGCTTTTGGTCACCTGCCCTAATTTCTCCTTCTGTGGCTCAGTGTCAAATTTTTTGTCCTATAATACTCCTGTGAAGCACCTTGGGACGTTTTACTACGTTAAAGGCGCTATATAAATACAAGGACCCAGAAATTCGGGTCGGAGGCTTCCCGCGGGTGCAAGCATAGCAGGTGCACTTACATAGCGTGCCTGCCGTTGTGCTGTGGGCCCGCGTGGGATTCCGATCCTGGGCCGCCTCCAGCTGCCGGTGTGCAGTGCTCGCGTATCCCAGCGGCGCAACTAGTTCGCACAGTCCCCTGGGATCACGTGGTCCATGGGGAGCAGGGAATCTCCATTCATAGATTTGACAGGAAGACCTGTCAAATCTATGAATAGAGATTGGCCCCAAAACCTAAGTAAAACTTCAAATACATTTTTTTTTAAAAAAGGGTCACATTTTTAAAATAACTATAAATTACATAAATTAACTATTTTAAACAAAAATTTAAATTTTTGAAAAAATTTATTAAAGTTTTTAACGGGGCTAAAAATAAACTTACCTTTCTTTAAAGTATTTAAAAATGATAAAACTGTGGAAAAAATGTTTCAATTTTACTTAATTCACCTCTTACCTTGTTAAAAGTAGGCCTTGCGCCTGCTTTTTCCACGAGCAGCTGCTAGGGACTTACCCGCACGGAGAAACCTGTTTTTAAAAAAAAGCGGAAGTTCGATGCGTACGCGCTGCCTCTCCCGCGCACGCGGTTGACCCGTGAACCCCTTCCTTCAAGAGACCGGAAGTTCCGGTTTCCAGTGCATGCGCGAAACCGGCACTTCCGGTGGCCCTACGGGTGAGTACACAGCGTGTACTCACCCGTGGGGATCCGAATTTCTGGGACAAGTTGTTGTTGGAAGGCCGTGTCTGACTAACTTCATTGATTTTTTTGAGAAGGTAACGAGGGTTGATGAGGGTAGTGCATTTCATGGATTTTAGCAAGCCTTTTGACAAGGTCTCACATGGCAGACTGGTCAGAAAAGTAAAAGCTTATGGGATCCAAGGGAAAGGGGCAAGTTGGATTCAAATTTGGCTCTGGCAGGAAACAAAGGGTGATGGTCGACGGATGTTTTTGTGACTGGAAAGTTGTTTTCAGTGGGGTTCCGCAGGGCTCTCTACTAGGTCTCTTGTTTTTTGTGGTATACATCAATGATTTAGACTTCAATGCAGGGGGCATGATTAAGAAGTTTGCAGATGATACAAAAGTTGGCTGTGTGGTTGTTGGGAAGAAAGCTGTAGACTGCAGGAAGATATCAATAGACTCGTCAGCTGGGCAGAAATATGGCAGCTGGAATTCAATCCGGAGAAGTGTGAGATAATGCATTTGGGGAAGGCTAACGAGGCAAGGGAATACACAATAAATGGTAGGATACTGAAATGTGTAGAGGAACAGAGGGACCATGGAGTGCATGTTCACAGATCCCTGAAGGTAGTAGAACAGGTAGATACGGCAGTTAAGAAGGCATATGGGATACTTTCCTTTATTAGCCAAGGCATAGAATATAAGAGCAGGGAGGTTATGCTTGAACTGTATAAAACACTAGTTAGGCCACAGCTAGAGTACTGTGTACAGTTCTGGTCACCACATTACAGGAAAGATGTGATTGCACTAGAGAGGGTACAGAGGAGATTTACGAGGATGTTGCCAGGACTGGAGAATTTTAGCTATGAAGAAAGATTGGATAGGCTGGGGTTGTTTTCTTTGGAACAGAGGAGTCTGAGGGGAGAATTGATTGAGGTGTATAAAATTATGAGGGGCCTAGATACAGTGGATAGGAAAGACCTATTTCCCCTAGCAGAGAGGTCAATAACCAGGGGGCAGAGATTTAAAGTAATTGGTAGAAGGATTAGAGGGGAGTTGAGAAATGTTTTCACCCAGAGGGTGGTGAGGGTCTGGAACTCACTGTCTGAAAGAGTGGTAGAGGCAGAAACCCTCACCACATTTTAAAATGTCCTTGGATATGCTTCTCTTCTTTGGCAGTCCCTCGGAACCGAGGATGACTTGCTTCCACATTAAAAATGAGTTTGCAGGTGACTGATGAGTCCAATGTGGGACCTACAGTCTCTGTCACAGGTGGGGCAGACGGTGGTTGAAGGGGCGGGTGGGTGGGGTGCTTGGGCTGACGTGCGCTCCTTCCACTGCCTGCACTTGGCTTTCGCTTGCTCCCGGCAAAGAGACTTGAGGTGTTCGGCGCCTTCCCGGATGCTTCTCCTCCACTTTGTGCAGTCTTGGGCCAGGTGTCCGTGGGGATGTTGCACTTTTTCAAGGAGGCTTTGAGGGTGTCCTTGAAGCGTTTCCTCTGCCCACCTGGGGCTCTCTTGCCGTGCCGGAGCTCCGAGTAGAGCGCTTGTTTTGGGAGTCCTGTATCGGGCATGTGGACAATGTGACCCGTCCATCGGAGCTGATCGAGCGTGGTCAAACCTTTGATGCTGGGGATGTTGGCCTGAGCGAGAACACTGACGTTGGTGCGCCTATCTTGCCAATGGATTTGCAGGATCTTGCGGAGGCAGCGTTGGTGGTACCTCTCCAGTGCTTTGAGGTGCCTGTTGTACATAGTCCATGTCTCTGAGGCATACAGCAGGGCAGGTATCACTGCTGCTCTGTAGACCATGAGCTTAGTGCCGGGTTTGAGGTCCTGGTCTTCAAACACTCTTCCTCAGGCGACCAAAGACTGCAGTGACACACTGAAGGCGGTGTTGGACTTCGTCATCGACGTCTGCCCTTGTTGACAGTATGGAAAGTGGTCCACGTTGTCCAAGGCCTTGTCGTGGATTTTGATAATCGGGGGGCAGTACTGTGTGGCGGGGACAGGTTGGTAGAGGACCTTTGTCTTACGGATGTTTAGTGTAAGGCCTATGCTCTCGTACGCTTCGGTGAAGGTGTTGACGATGGTTTGGAGTTCGACCTCCGAGTGAGTGCAAGCGTCGTCTGCATACTGTAATTTGACGACAGAGGATGGGACGACCGTGGATCTGGACCGCAGGTTAAACAGCTTCCCGTTTGTTCTATAAATTAGCTCCACTCCAGTGGGGAGCTTACTGAGGGTGAGATGGAGCATTGCAGCAAGGAAGATCGAGAAGAGCATTGGTGCGATGACACAGCCTTGCTTGACCCCGGTTCGTACGTGAATTGGGTCTGTGGTGGAACCATTGGTCAGGATCACGGCTTGCACGTCGTCGTGAAGCAGGCGGAGGATGGTGACAAACTTTTGAGGGCAGCCGAATTTGAGGAGGACGCTCCATAATCCCTCACGGTTGATAGTGTCGAAGGCCTTTGTGAGATCAAAGGTGGCCATGTACAGCGGTTGATCTCACAAAGGCCTTGGATATGCACTTAAAGTGCCGTAACCTACAAGGCTACGGACCAAGAACTGGAAAATGGGATTAGGCTGGATAGCTATTTCTGCTGGTACAGATACGATGGGCTGAATGGCCTCCTTCTGTGCCGTAAATTTCTATGATTCAGTCATACAGAAGGGTAAAAATCATTGGTATATGGATTAAAGTGTTTCCAATTATTAGTTGCAAACTTTTAAAATTTATACGTAATGGATTTCTAACCAAAATCTTGAATCCTCACAATGGTATGATGTGCTGCTTGTCGGGAGATTTGATATCGTGATGTGAGTTAAATTAAGTGGAATGTAGGCATAGCTTCATAAATTAAGCTGTCCAGGAGGACAAAATAGGCTTATGGGGGTGAAGAAATACTGGACATTTTTAAGTTGTTCTAAGGTGATCTGTAGATTTTGAAATCATACACATTTTAAAAATGATACGTGTGTAACAAGGTATCCTGGGCACTTGCATGCTTTACGGTTGTTGACCTGTACTGTTCCCATTACAGTATTCATATATTTCTCTGACTTCTGTAGATCTGAAGGACTAAACTTTCTGGGAAACGTTTGTGTTTCCCCCTGCACAACACTCAGTTTATCCTATTGATTCTTACATGAGATCGCTTTAATTTTTTAAAATCTTGCAGAGTCTTCCAGTAAATAACTGCACTCACTCCAAAGTATTCCCTGTGCTTTTTAAAGCCAAGTACTGTACTTGTCAAATAAGTATAATTAGTATCACACCGTTTAATTTACAAGTTCTTTGATGTCAAGTTGAAATATTTCCTGATTGGCTAGTGAAAGGAGCCATGTGATCCCAGGGACGCTTTTGCACAGCGGTGCGCCCTGGGATCTGTGGGCCACTACGCTGCGCAAAACTCCTCACCATTTGAAAGCAAATTTTCGCTTGGGGCTTCGCATAAAGTAAGTGCGGATTTTGTTCGGAGGCCGGCGGCATACTCCTTAGCTACGCTGCCGATTGTAGTTTCAGAGCCATACTCTTTGCATATGCTCTTCATACATGTATCCATTTAGCCTAGCTTAGAAGGTTCTGGGGAGGCCACATGCTGAGCATGCACGCAAGAAATTTCATGATGACCCTGCAGATGGGCATTGCCATATGTAGCAAGGTTATATATGTGCCGGTGTCTTTTACTACACTGAAGGGTTCTTTGTTGCTTGCAGCAGGCGTTACATTGCCAAACATTTGGGTATAAAGTCTCCAGCCTCTCTACAGGAGTAGACAGGATTATTCAGACATAAGACTCAAATACTATTAATTTAATCAACATACTTCATCAGGTTTTCCAGAAGATTGTGGGTTGGCATCAGATGATGAAGCTCTTTATAAAAAAAAATACTAGATGACTTTTTTCCAGGGCAAAAATACAAATGAAAGCTATGCTTTTTAGATTTTATGTTAACACTCATTGGTCTAAAATGCCCATAGAGAGAGCACATAAAGCAGGCAAAAACAAACCAGGATTAGCGTTCAAGGAGCCAAGGCACAAATTGGAATTTTATATTATGCACAGAATGATATAGCCTAGCTTAATAGATTTACTCAGACCTATCTAGCTAGGCTACACTCAGAAGAGTGTGTGGAGGATGCATATAATTTGGAGAAGGAAGCTAGGTAATTATCTTTCGTGGCAGCACTTTCGCTTCTTGAGTTAGAAGGTTGTGGGTTCAAACCACTCCAGAGCCTTGAGCACATAAATCTAGGCTGACACCAGTGCAGTACTAAAGTATTGTGCTGTCAGAGGTGCCGTCTTCCAGATGAGACATTAAACCGAGGCTCCTTCTGCCTGCTCTGGTGGACATAAAAGATCCCCTAACACTATTGAAAGAAGAGCAGGGGTGTCCTGGCTAACATTTATCCGTCAACCAACACTATTAAAAGCAGATTATCAGGCCATCTATCTCATTGCTGTTTATGGGACCTTGATGTGTGCAAATTGGCTGCCGCGTTTGCTTTCATTACAACAGTTCATTGGTTGTAAAGTATTTTGGCACATTCTGATGGCATGAAAGGTGCTATACAAATGCAAGTTCTTGTCCTCACCTACAAATCCTTTTTTCCCTCCCTACTCCAGCCTTCTGTTCCCTACACCAGCATGGGTGGCTGCTTCTCCAGCCACCTTGCCCCACCCTCTGGCGCTTCATTACTTAGGATCTGCACCTTGCCACCTCCCTCCTTTTTAACTGCACTTTTGCACTCTCCTGATCTTCCCTTTCTCCAGTGCTCACTCACTATTCACCACCCAGTAAAGTGCTCTGAGACGTCTCTTGGTGCTGCAATGAATAGCTTCTCTCTCAATGACCGTCTTCAATTTTACTCCACAACATATTTTGTTACTTATCCAAAAGACCTGTCCTGATATCCCCATGCCTACATTCACCCCTGACATCAGTTTTGCTGCATAATTTGTGTCCTTGAGCACGAGTACATTTTTTTTCTTAATACAGTGTAAGCATTATGCTAGTAATCTGAAAGAGGATAATTTGAACAGTTTTGCTAACTGTAAAACAATTAACTTTCCGATCTCAATGAGCATTAAGTCATAAGACTTCCATTTTAACAAGAATAATGTATCTCCGTCAGTTTGACTATACGGTAGTGACCCATATATGCTAAAGTTAATTGACCTTGTTTCTCCCCACACATATTTGGAAGCAATTCTGCAGCAAACTCAGGTTTAAACAATGTAATGTATGCATTTTTGAGAAAAATAGAAATTCTCTGAAATGTTGCCACTTCACATTATGTTCTTGCCATGGAAGAAGTTCAGCGAAGATTCACAAGGCTGATACCTGGGATGGCAGGAATGACGTATGAAGAGAGATTGGGTCGATTGGGCTTATACCTGCTGGAGTTTAGAAGAATGAGAGGGGATCTCATTGAAACTTATAAAATTCTGACAGGACAGGACAAACTAGATGCAGGAAGGATGTTCCCGATGGCAGGGGAGTCCAGAACCAGGGGTCACAGTCTAAGGATAAGGGGTAAGCCATTTAGGACAGAAATGAGGAGGAATTTCTTCACCCAGAGAGTGGTGAACCTGTGGAATTCTCTGCCACAGAAGGCAGTAGAGGCCAATTCATTAAATAGATTCAAGAAGGAGTTGGATATATTTCTTAAGGCTAAAGGGATATGGGGAGAAAGCAGGGACAGGGTACTGAATTTGGATGATCAGCCATGATCGCATTGAATGGTGGAGCAGGCTAGAGGGGCCGAATGGCCTACTCCTGCTCCTATCTTCTATGATTCTATGATTTTTCAAAATAACTTTTATAAGTTTACAGTGGGATTTCAAACTCCTTACTGATTGCTGTAAATTATTCTGTTACCAATGGCTACATCTTGCCTTCCCTTGAAGATGCTTCCTCATACAAAATCTGAGCAGATTTCTAGAAAGTCATTATCCATTATCATAGAAAAGATGGCTCTTACAAAGAAGTCATTTAAAAGATTGAGTCATTTTAACCGCTATTTTTATTCTCTCTGTTCCACCACTTAGTAAGGCTAGATACGATGAATGAAGTTACCATCTAGCCCATTTTGGTGTGATTACTATTCACAAAATATCCAGTCAATGTGGAGCAATTGTCAACATGGCTAGTCTACGTCTCAAGATAATTTGACAAGTTATTCTAACCTTGTGGTGGGCTACATTTGGAATCTTGTTCACCGTTTTGGGCGCCCTGCCTTCAAAAGAATGTTGTCGCAGTGGAGAGGATTCAGAGATGAGCAACAAGTTCGATTCTGAGACCTAGATCTCTATTTTATGAGGAGAGACCCACATACTGACCTTGTTTTCATTGGGTAAAAGAAGACTGAGAGAAAACAGAATCAAGATTTTTTAATACCAACAGGAATGAATAATGTAAGTGCAAGAAGATTATTTTACTTGAACTATAGGTGCAAAACTAGAGGACATACATATAAAATTAAGATTAGAGGGAATTTTACATACAAAAAAGTGAATACGTGGATTAGACCCCTGCATAAAACACTTAAGAATGAATCGAATAATACCTATGTAGACAAATCACTAAATGCTAGTGCACAGGTTCCAAAGTAATCAGAAAGGCTAATGGAATCTTTAGCTTTAGCTCAAGGGGGATGGAATTCAAAAGTGAGGAAGTAATGCTTGAGCTGAACAGAATGTTGGTCAGCATCTGGAGTACTGTGTTCAGTTTTGGGTACTGACTCTCAGGAAAGGTGCATTTGCTTTGGAAAGGGATACAGCACAGGTTTACTAGAATTATACCAGGGCTTAAAGGGTTAAATTATGAGTACAGGTTCCATAAATGTGGTTTGTATTTCCTTGAGCTTAGAATAAGAACATAAGAAATAGGAGCAGGTGTAGGCCATTCGGCCCCTTGAGCCTGCTCCGCCATTCAGTAAAATCATGGCTGATCTTCAACCTCAACTCCACTTTCCTGCACTATCCCCATGAGGGAATGTTGTGGAATGATCTAATTGAGCTGTTTAAAATGATGGATTTGATAGGGTAGATACAGAGAAACTATTTCCTCTGGTGGGGGAATTCAGAACAAGATGGCGTAATCTTAAAATTCGAGCAAGGCCATTTAGGAGTGAAATCAGGAAGCACTTTTTCATACAAAGGGGAGTGGAAATCAGGAACTCACTCCTGCAAAAAGCTATTGAGGCTAGGTCAATTAAAATTTTCAAGGCTGAGATTAATAATTATTTTAGGTAAGGGTATCAAGGGATATGGAGAAAAGGTGGGTAAATGGAGTTGAGGTACAGAGCAGCCATGATTTAATTGAATGGAGAAACAGACTCAAGGGGCTCAATTGCCTACTCCTGTTTCTATGCACCCTTCAAAAGAGCTGGATAAATAAGTGGTTATGAAGATAAAGACAGTAGGCTCGATTTTAAATCCAGGGCAAAGCAAGTCGTGTGCCTGTCTGGGAGCGGGAGCAGGTAGGCTCAGCTGATTTTAATGGCTGAGTTTTATTAACATGCTACTTGCTGACTTCCCAACCAAAAAGACCAGGAAGTCCGTGGGACGCTGCTTCCTGGCCATTAACATCAGGAGGCCGCTGCTGGGGACCCACAGGAACGGTCCGCGGCACAAAGTAAGTGTTCCATGAGGGGAATCCCAACCGGGGCAGGGGAGGCCCAGGGCACTCCTGCTCATTCTGGTCCACAAGGAAACAAAAGGATTTTAAAAACTTATCTTGCTATGCCTCTTCTAGCCCTGGCTCCTGCTTATGGCACATTTGGTCTGGCGAGGAAACCGTCACTGCTCCTCCATTCAGGCCTCAGGTTTAATAGCAGCTTTAGGCCCCAATGATGTCATTGGAGCCCAATCTGCATATTTAAAATTTGACGAAGGGTCATCGACCTGAAACGTTAACTCTGTTTCTCTCTCCACAGATGTTGCCTGACCTGCTGAGTATTTCCAGCATTTTCTGTTTTTGTTTCAGATTTCCAACATCCGCAGTATTTTGCTTTTGTATTTAAAATTGTAGTTGGCCAGTTCAGGGTGGAAAGGGCTGGTTAAATCCCCCACTCCATTTTAACCCCCCCCCCCCCCCCCCCCACCCCGGCCTGGTGTCTGCCAGGCGGAAGCAGTTAAGATTGACCCCACATGAGATATGACATGGTAAGTGTAGTATTCCTGGGAGGAACAGGTGACTTTGGACCTGTGGTTCCCAAAGCTCTCCACCATTTGGAGTTTTTCTCACCTCATGTCTGGCCCTGTCATAGACTAACTGATAGAGATTGATTGCCATGATTAATCAATGACTCCATTAGCGTTGTATCATTCAACTACCAGGATGGTAGAAGATGAACTAGTTGGACCTTGATTTTGTTTCATCTAGCAATTCCTATGTTCCTAAATCAAGTGCTCTGGGGAATATGATGGTTCCTGAGCTGCTGAGGCCATGGGAGTATCATAAACTTTGCTGAACCTTTTCTAGAATATCTAAGCGTGTTAGGTAGAGTCATATGGTAAAGGGGATTGTATGTGGTCTAAGGAAGGAACAAGATTGGTGAGTTGAATAGCTTTTTTGCATTTCATACTTTATGTTCTTAAACCCACTGTGCCTCTGAATCCTGAAATCATGAAACAGCAAAGATAAGACTGAACAAAAGCAAAATACTGCAGGGGCTGGAAATCTGAAATAGAAACAGAAAATGCTGGAGATACTCAGCGGGTCAGGCAGCCTCTGTGGAGAGAGAAATAGAGTTAACGTTTCAGGCCGATGACCTTTCGTCAGAACTGGCAAAAGTTAGAGATGTAACAGGTTTTAAGCAAGTGCAGGGGCAGGGAAAGATGTCGGGAGAGGAAAGAACAAAAGGGGAGGTCTGTGATAGGATGGAAGGCAGGAGAGATTCAATGACAAAAGGGATGATGGTGCAAGGCAAAAGGGGATGGTAATGGGACAAGTAAAGAAACAAAAGATGGTTATGATCTGAAATTGTTGAACTCAATGTTGAGTCCGGAAGGCTGTAAAGTGCCTAATCAAAAGATGCGGTGCTGTTCCGCGAGCTTCCGTTGAGCTTTATTAGAACAGTGGCTGAGATTTTGCTCACCTCGGCGCAGCCGGTGTCGGTGGTGGGTCGCGGCCTCGCTGCTGGCTCCATCCTGCTCTGGAAAATGAACTTACCTTAATGGGGCTTGTTAAGCCCACCCAGTGCGTTATCCGGCCCAATGAGAAGGAGCGGGGCTGGTGATGTCATTCATGACGTGTCTTGAGCCGGTTTCCTTAAAGGGACCATGGCCACCCTACATTTGACATTTGTGCTGTCAGTGTTCTACAGCATTGGAGTGCTGCAAACACTGACAATCACTGCACAGAGGCAGAGGGCTGCACCCAGGTTCTCCCATGACTCCCTCCATATGCTTATAGAGGAAGTCACAACACGCAGGGAGGTCCTCTTCCCTTTCCATGGGCGGAAGAGACCTCTCCAGGAGACCAAAACAGACTGGTTGTACATTGCACAGCAGGTCACAAGCAGGGATGTCGTCAGGAGGACCAGGCTGCAGTGGCGCAAACCTTTCAATGATCTCAGTAGATCACGAAACGTTAGTACAAAGCCACGCTCACCTTCATCCTTCTGTGCCTCTCATCACATCCCCATCACTCTGCCTTCCCTACCCACTCCTGTACATCCTTACTCACACCAACTTACCTTGTACCACCACCCATCCCTCTCTGTCTGCATTATCACTTCCCCATCTCACTAGCCACCCCTCACACTCACCCTCATCTGAGTGCAATCATACCATCTAGCAACACACAAGGGTAGCCACTTGGGTGTCTTATCCAATGTTCATGTAAAGTTTCTGATAATGTGGTGTCAAACATTAAAATCTTTATTTTCAACACTTTGCGTTCTTGGACAGATTTGTGTGCACCTTTGGAAGTGGCTTAGTGAGTTGCAGTGAATGGTGAGACATAATGGTACCCCCTGCAATGCTGATGAGTGTGAAAGGAATGGCTTGGACATTGTAGGGATGCTTTATGGTGTTGGTGTAGGGTGGTGCTAACCTGGCGCATCATGTGGCAGCCAGGGTGTGCAGCGTCAAGTGAAGTAAATCTGGCCATGAAGAGGCCATCCCTGGCCTCCCGGGCAGCAATGTGCTCGGGTGCTGATGCCCTGTGTCCTGTGCAGCATCAGGTGATTGCGGAGAAGGTTGGTGCTGCTGGTGTTGACTGATCATGGTCCGCTTCTGATGATCTGTCAGGTGGGAGCTTTAACTGTACAATTGAAGCTGTCAAGTAATCAGCTGGAGCAATGGCCACTGAACTCCCGCCTCAGGTTGACAGCCGTGGTCCCCGAACAGTGTGGTTCCCGTGGCCATGCAATTAAAGTCAAAAAATAAGTTAAAAAAGCCTGTTAAGCATCTGTCAACTAGATGCTAATAATTTCAATTGGGTCCTCTGCTGCTGCCGGTCGGGTCTGCTCAGCGTTGATAGACCCGACATTGGGAAAGATGCATTGCGGCGGGTTTCTGACCCGCTGTCAAAAAAAAACATTTTCCCACCCGACCCGCCACTGATCCCACCCGCTAACCCCCCACAAAATCTCGGCCAGTGTCGGAGGCCAAGGACAAAGTGGGTGTGGGACAGAGAATTAAAATGGCAAGTGACCGGAAGCTCAGGATCACTGAACGGAGGTGTTCATCAAAGCGATCACCCATCTACATTTGGTCTCCCTAGTGTAGAAGAGACTGCATTGTGAGCAGCAAATACAGTGTACTAAATTGAAAGAAGTACAAGTAAATCGCTGTTTCACCTGGAAGGAGTGTTTGAGGCCCTGAATGGTGGGAAGGGAGGAGGTAAAAGGGCAGGTGTTGCATTTCCTGCACTTGCAAAGTAAGGTACCATGGGAAAGGGAGGGGTGTTGGGGGTGATTGAAGATTGGACCAGGGTGGCGCGGAGGGAAGACTGAGGCTTCTGCCATGATGGGACAGACTCAATGTAATGGGTGACGACAACAGGAGGAAAATAAATTGCCACCACATGATGCTCTTATATGGAGCAGAAAAGAGAAGATCGACATAATTCTGTATGAAAAAACTCTAAACCGACAGGTATCTAGTGTTATTTGTGTCAGCAATCTATCTGTATATGGAGTATAATAAGTGAAGAAACGTGGGTTGATGTCACTTCCCGACCTCGGAGAACCTCGGGTTGGAGGAGACGTGAAGGAGGTCTGCAGCGGTCGGAGGCATCTGGAAGTAAGATGTAGAGGTGGAGTGGTAAGTATGCAAGGTGAGTGATAAGTTTTAAAAAGTGTTCACTTACCTTGTTTTCTTCCTATAGCCTTCAGCCACGGTGGATCGGGAGAGCCGACATCCTCCTTGTCAATTTCACAGACTGGCTGTTGGAACCTCCGAACCAACAGCCATGTGAAATTTACACATTTGAAAGGTTTGATGAGTCCTGAACACAAAGACTCATCAAACTAAAGAGAATGTCAGTGTTTGACAGCTTCACAGAGCTGTCAAACGCTGACATTTCTTCTTTCAAGAAGTCTTGACAGATAGCACGTCTGATGTTGACATGATCTGTCAGTGACTTCCTCCCTAATTGGCCTGCTGAGCCCGCAGGGCGGGCTTAACAAGCTCAATCAGGGGAAAATCCCTCTGGTTGGTCAGGTGAGGATGGAGGCGGGACATTGACACGACAAGTAGCAGTCCCGCCTCCAACTCGCCTCCATTCACAAAATCCAGCCCTTTGTGTCACCAGTAAATGATAAGAGTTCCATTAGTACAGGGAAACAAAACAATTCTATTAACTTTATTGCTGCAGAGCCTACTTTCTGATACTGGAGGGAGTTTGCACGGTTCACTTGGAACCTCTATGACAGAATTAAATACTATGACAGATTCAATACTATGACAGAATTCAATACTATGACAGAATTCAATACTATGACAGAATTCAATACTATGACAGAATTCAATACTATGACAATGCAGTGTCAATTATATAGAACTCCACTGGCAACACTCTTCCTGATTCCTCTCCTTGGCGATGGCACTTTGAAATCCTGCGCCATCTCTAACAGGAATAAAATAAAGATCAACCTCCATGTTGAGTTGGCTTTTGCAACCGAGAGGAAATCATCTAGGGCCGCTGACTAAGAAATTTGCATCCTTATGCAATCATTTTATTTAGGTGGTCCTCTTCCACACAGTTGTATACAAGATCTCACCCTGGACCACATTCTTAGCTTCATGTACAAAGGAGGCAGCAGAGATGGCTTACAATGGCAGCAAAATAATATGCAAATGTTCAAACTTAATGGCGCCAAACAGCGAAGGTTAGAGAACACTGTATGCGAAGCCTAAATATCTTTTTGATTGCACCAGGAGATTGAGAGCATTGCTAAATAAATTTCCCAAACCTGTAGAACCCTGTCGGAAATGTTGCTAAACATTTATTTTGTTACTTTAATTCAGATAAAGCCTCATAATTGGCAGGCACTGAAGGAGCACCAGTGAACACTCTAGGTGAGAAGATTGAACCCCATCTCCCTCCTGCCCCAGTGTGATTGTGTTATATATTGTGATTCCAGTTTATCAGTATGATTAATTAGTGATTCTAGTCTCACTTGGTCTTTCTGTCAAATTAAAGGCAGTTATATATCTCTCTGGCCATTTGAGTTTGCTGATATATGACAAGGCTACAGTCACTATTAGAGAGCAGAGCATTGCAAATGTTTTATACGGAAAAATCTGGACATAGTAACTATCCTGGAAATAACCTCCAGGATAGTGGATCGCAGCTGGAAAATGAAAAAGAGGTTCACCTCCAGTAATCCTGAGCAATGCTCCTGTCAGAACTCCTGTGACAAATCCAAGCCTATTCACACATGGAACATACAGAACACAAACAAGCTGTGGAAAAAGGACAACATACACAATGTCAGCACTTAATGCATAAAGGCCATAGATAGTGCTGGTAAAGAGAGCAAGGAGAGTGGCAAATACTGCCACTACCAGGACTGTAGCCTTCATCGCGTACAGGAGTTCTTTCTCTGATGCCTGAAAATAGAAAAAAAAAACAGGATGAACTACGAGAAACAGAATTCTGTGAAAATAACTAAGTCATTCCAAAGGCAAATACATTGAGCGTGGAACTTTCAAACCAACTGAGAATACCTCAGTATCGCCTACACGATAAATCCTGAATGTTGAACATCGAGGTTAGAAAAGCAGATCGGGGGTCTGGGCAAAAATATCTGTCCAGAGCCTTTTTGCAAAAAGATCATTTGGAAATTGTCATTAATACATAACTATCATTCAACAGAGTTCTACTTTGTAGTATGGCACCAACAGAACAGGATAAACCAATGAAAAATATACTTGCTGCAAAATGTGATGAGATATGGTTAAAATTGAGAACAGTGGAAGACTGTGACACATATGCCAATAAAATATCATCTCTCACAAAGCACTAACACTTATGACAATGTCATGAGACCATCTTGTGTGCTTGGCTCATTGCGGCCCCCCAAAAAACTATTAATAAGGCCATGGTCCTGCGCTCCAGACGGTGCGTATCCATTTAAAATCGGAGCTGCCTGGATGACATGATTGCCATGATGGTTGCTCTCTTTTAAAACAGATTCATACTTTGTAATAGTTGCCAATAGTTGCACCAATTTCAGTCCTTCTTTGCTGTTTTGCTGTATTTCCAAAACATGTTAAAGCTGGACCCCAGCTGGGGTATGTGGCTGTTCCCTGAGATACAGTCATTATATGCTGCCGATACAGGTCCAGGTATCTCTCTGGATAGTCTTCTCTATTTACAGATTCTGGAAGAGGATCAGAGGAGGCTTGCAAGACAGGTGTGTCTGCACCTGAGACAATCAATTAGCACCCGTCCTCACATCACCATTCCTGCATATCCCAAGAAAACTGTATGTGAAGACTATTATTTCCCAAGGAAGCCATGGCAGAACTTTGCACTGTCCAGTAGCTAGACCTGGAGACCACTTCCAGGACAGGGACTGCTCTAACCTGCCACCTTGCCTTTTTATGCTCCTGGGCACTTCCAAACCTGCAGTACACAGTTACATCATGCAAGTCACAGCTGAATTGAATCCACTGGGCCAAACATCAACATCAAACTATGGAACCAAGGCAGGTGGATGGAGTTAAGATACAGATCAGCTATGATTTCATTGTATGGCAGAACAGGCTTGAGGGGCTGAATGGCCTACTTCTGTTCCTATGTCCTTTTCCCATGGGAAACTGGCAGCAATATGGAAGATGTTGCACTTTTACCATCTGGTTGGATTCCCCCAAGTGTAGGGCATGCATGTGTCCTAGCAGGCCCCTACCTCCAATGTTACTCCCTTGAGGAACACAGCAAGATTGCACTCCATGAATGTGCCGTTGGTGTAGTGTGCATGGCATTTACTTCCTAACATGTACTCATTCTAAGTGCTTCCCCAGTGGAAAGAGGAAGGGAGGTGGATGGCTGTTGGTGTCTGCCTCTAGGAAAGGAAGTGGTCAAGTATCACCTCGTGCTTGGTTAATAATGGCTCTGCAACTATAGGCGCCACAGGTATTGGTGCAGTGGTTGTCTGGGCTTGTAAGCTATCTGACATATCTGTAGTCAACTGAGCAGGGCAGCAGGATGTGGTGTTGTCCTGAGGGACAGCTTCATTGCCTGCACGAGTTCCTGTGCTCCTGGGCACTCCCTCAGCATAGCCAGGGATCTGTGTGGGAGAAGACTACAATGTAGCAGTGAGGTTGTTGCAGTCTGTATTATCTGAGTACAAAATAAATGTGAAACAACATAGGAGAAGCATATGGGAGTTTATAGAAAATACCCTTAAACCATTAGCACAAGGTGCAGCAATAGTGCAAAAGGCAAATTGATATTAGCACAAATTCTGGTTTACTGGTAAGCGCAGCAGAATACAAAATACAAATGCAGTTAGGTTTTCATCTGTACCGTCTGAACGTGAATTATCACCTGGCAGTGCACAGAATGGAAAATTAGGTGGGGCTGATTCCCACTCAAAACAGATCTTGTGCAATTTTCCCTCCGTTTAAATTAATAGAAGGAAAATCAGCTGAGCTCTGTGCGATCTTCCAAGCCCGGTTTTCCTCCCTGCACTCCACCCAGGCGATAATTCATGCCCTGGAGGTCCAGATGAAAATCTAACCCATTATGTCTAGTATAAAGGATTCGCGCAACTTTCAAAGTGGTGTCTGTACTGAAGTGGGTTTAGTAGACTGATTCTTTCCTATATCTTTAGGTGTTTTATAACTTGTGATATGTCTTTAGTATTCACCTTTGATATCATTCATGACTGTGGCAATTGCCGTATACAAACACATCTCTTAAAGTTACCTTTGGTCTGAGAATCTTTCGGTAGATATTATGGGTGAACATAGAACTTGAAGAAAGAAAAGATGAGTCAGTTGAGGACATGACAGCAGCTGCGATGGCACCAATTCCAAGTATAGAAATATAAGGAGGACACAAATATCGAAGAACTATTGGCAGGATCATGGCAGCTTCATTTTTTTCATAAGGTGATGGGGAACCATAAGAAGTCTGATTCCAGTCTGAAAATAGAATAAGACCTGTATCAGATTTTAACACTCAAAATCGTAAGATTGGCTGCACTGAGCAATCACCGTTTGTGCAGTCAGGTTAAGATTGGCTGCACTGAGCAATCACCGTTTGTGCAGTCAGGTTAAGATTGGCTGCACTGAGCAATCACCGTTTGTGCAGTCAGGTTAAGATTGGCTGCACTGAGCAATCACCGTTTGTGCAGTCAGGTTAAGATTGGCTGCACTGAGCAATCACCGTTTGTGCAGTCAGGTTAAGATTGGCTGCACTGAGCAATCACCGTTTGTGCAGTCAGGTTAAGATTGGCTGCACTGAGCAATCACCGTTTGTGCAGTCAGGTTAAGATTGGCTGCACTGAGCAATCACCGTTTGTGCAGTCAGGTTAAGATTGGCTGCACTGAGCAATCACCGTTTGTGCAGTCAGGTTGAGTGCAGCAGCCCCACTTATATAGCTGGGCGTAAACCATGCAGCTTTATACAGATAAAACATAGAATTATAGAATTTGCAGCACAGAAGAAGGCCTTTTGGCTTATCATGTCTGTGCTGGTACTGGTTCTTCAACTGAAACTATGGCCTAGAAATTCATCCCGGGCGGTGGCACTAAACGGGCGGTATCTGATCGGCCGCCCGTTACACACAGCGCCTGATATTCAGTTCCATTGAAGTCTAAGCCTATTTTCTCTATCATAGAATCATAGAATCATAGAAATTTACAGCACAGAAAGAGGCCATTCAGCCCATCTTGTCCGTGCCTGCCGACAAAGAGCTATCCTGGTTATTGACCCTTCTGCTAAGGGAAATAGGCCCTTCCTATCCGCTCGATCTAGGCCCCTCATAATTTTATACACCTCAATTAGTTCTCCCCTCAGCCTCCTCTGTTCCAAAAAAAACAACCCCAGCCTATCCAATCTTTCCTCATAGCTAAAATTCCCCAGTCCAGGCAACATCCTCGTAAATCTCCTCTGCACCCCCTCTAGTGCAATCACATCCTTCCTGTAATGTGGTGACCAGAACTGCACGCAGTACTCTAGCTGCGGCCTAACTAGTGTTTTATACAGTTCAAGCATAACCTCCCTGCTCTTATATTCTATGCCTCGGCTAATAAAGGCAAGTATCCCGTATGCCTTCTTAACCACCTTATCTACCTGTCCTGCTACCTTCAGGGATCTGTGGACATGCACTCCATGGTCCCTCTGATCTTCTGCACTTCTCAGTGTCCTACCATTTATTGTGTATTCCCTTGCCTTGTTAGCCCTCCCCAAATGCATTACCTCACACTATTCCCACTTCCCTGCCCTTTTCCTGTCTCCTTTTATACTCTTGTGCAAGTGAACCTAATTTTGCCAAGCTTATTTAATCCTCTTAATACAATGGCGGAATAGAGATGAGGACAGACAGGAAGTACTACATGTTGGAGGGGAGGATATAATGACTGGGAGGTGGAAGAATGAGTCGGTTAGATCTTGGGAGAGAGGCAGGGGGAATTCAGATTACTCGAATAAACTGGCATCCACCTGAATTGAGATAAGTGTGTAGCCCACCCTAAGATGCATCTGGCTTGCACGAGCACTCATTAGGAATGGATAATCCAGCTAATGTATACTGGCAAATGGATATTTCAGTATGTTGGAGACAATTTCCGACGTTGCGAAGCTGGTGCGGAGACTGCCGCCAGCTGCAAATTCTTCTGTCAAACCAGCAGCACAAAGTTGGAAAATCTCCCCTAACATATTCACCAACAGGAAGGATCCCAGCTATTGTGAGGAGACGTAAACTCCGGCATCACCACAAGCCACTTTTACACAGATTTAACAGTTTCTTTGAAATGTGCTGGAAGGAAGGTCAGATTTTTATTTTAATAACAGACTATTGTTTTGTGCTATTATACTGAGGCAAGCTGTTTTTAAAATGTAAAGCACAATTTACTGGCCAATGTTGTGACACAGGGAGAGACATCTTTATGATGAGCCTTTTCCTGACTCAGTAATATATTTTATTAATTCTGCACTAACTCTTTCAGTCAGTACAGTTCCTTAAAACAGTTAACCCTGAAAAGTGTACCGAGCCACATAAGGAGATATTAGGACAGGTGACCAAAAGCTTGGTCAAAGAGGTAGTTTTTAAGGAGCGTCTTACATAAGAACATAAGAAATAGGAGCTGGAGTAGGCCATTCGGCCCTTCGAGCCTGCTCTGCCATTCAATGAGATCATGGCTGATCTTCTGCCTCAACTCCATTCACCGGCCGTATCGCCATATCCCTTGATGCCCTTACTAGTCAGAAATCTATCGACTTCTGTTTTGAATATACCCAATGACTGAGCCTCCACAGCCCTCTGGGGTAGAGAATTCCAAAGATTCACCACCCTCTGTGTGAAGAAATTTCTGCTCATCTCAGTCCTGAATGGCCTACCCTTTATCCTGAGGCTGTGGCCCCTGGTTCTAGACTCCCCAGCCAAGGGAAACATTCTCCCAGCATCCACCCTATCAAGCCCTGTAATAATTTTGTATGCTTCAATGAAATCCCCTCTCATTCTTCTGAATTTAAGAGAATACAGGCCTAGTTTACTCAATCTCTTCTCATACGACAGTCCCGCTATCCCAGGAATCAATCTCGTGAACCTTTGTTGCACTCCCTCTCTGGCAAGTATATCCTTCCTTAGGTAAGGAGACCAAAATTGTACACAGTACTCTGGGTGTGGTCTCACCAAGGCCCTATATAATTGGAGTAAGACTTCTTTACTCCTGTACTCAAATCCTCTTGTAACGAAGGCCAGCATACCATTTGCCTTCCTAATGGCTTGCTGCACCTGCACATTCACTTTCAGTGACTCATGTACAAGGACACCCAGGTCCCTTTGAGTATCTGCATTCCCCAATCTTTCACCATTTAGGAAATACTCTGCCTTTCTGTTTTTTCTACCAAAGTGGATAACTTCACATTTATCCACATTATATTCCATCTGCCATGTTCTCGCCCACTCACTGAGCCTGTCGAGATCCCCTTGAAGCCTCTTCACATCCTCTTCGCAACTGACACTGCCACCTAGCTTTGTATCATCAGCCAATTTGGAAATGTTACATTTAGTCCCCTCATCCAAATCATTGATATAGATTGTGAATAGCTGGGGCCCAAGCACCGATCCTTGTGGTACCCCACTAGTCACAGCCTGCCATCCTGAAAAAGACCCATTTATCTCTACTCTTTGTTTTCTGTCTGTTAACCAATTCTCAATCCTCGTCTTAAAGGCAGAGAGAGAGGTACAGAGGCGGAGAGGTTTAGGGAGGGAATTCCAGAGCTTAGGGCCCAGGCAGCTGAAGGTGGCAGCAATGGTGGAGCGATTAAAATTGGGATGCGCAAGAGGCTGGAATTGGCGGAGTGCAGAGATCTCGGAGGGTTGTGGGGCTGGAGAAGGTTACAGAGATAGGGAGGGGCGAGGCCATGGAGGGATTTGAAACAAAGAGGAAAATTTTAAAATCGAGGCGTTGGTGGACTGGGAGCCAATGTAGGTCAGCGAGCACAGGGGTGAACGGGACTTGGTGCGAGTTAGGATACGGGCAGCAAAGTTTTGGATGAGCACAAGTTTACGGAGGGTGCACGGTGGGAGGCTATCGAGGAGAGCGTTGGAATAGTCAAGTCTAGAGGTAACAAAGGCATGGATGAGGGTTTTGTAGCATCCCACCATTGCCCCATGTTTAGCTTAATTAGCCCTGCGTAGGCCAGAGATGAAGCCTGGAACCTTCTTATTCAGCGTGACTCAATACCACATCACACTCTGCATTTGATAGCTGAGGCAGGAGGAGAGTTCTTCTGGGCCTAGAAATTAGTTTTGCTCCAAGAAGTGATCCCTGTGCCTGAATGGATAGGCTTGAGGCACGCCTAATATTGGGCCTCATTAGCATCGAGCAGACGAGCTGCGGACACCTAATCGGAGTCCCCAGGCAGTTTGGCGGAAAAGATGCCTTGAAGATCAAGCCGCTGCGATGCCGACAGTAGCCCTCAGGTAAGTCCTTAAAGAGGACTGGGAGAGAGGGGGCAATCGGGGGAAGGGGCGATCGGGAGATGGAGGCCACCAGTAAGGGGGGTACTGGGTGGGTGGGTAGCGGTGGCCGGGAAGCTGGCCGCAGGAGGAGCAGTCAGTTTATTTTAAACACTTACCTTTTTGGTTGCACTTGCAGTGATCCCTTTAAGGACCGCCTGTTAGGCCGCATGTGGACCTGGCAACCCAACATTGCAATCGAAGCCTCACACGAACATTAGGCCCCTTGTCCTGATGCCTATTTTTTCAGCTATATTAATATGGCGAGCGGCACACCTCTGGCTTGTGATGAGCGCATGTTTCCTACCCCCCATATTGGAGGCTTAGCTACGCAATTATCGCAAGAAAAACAGGGGCCATCCAATTTCTAGCCCCTTGTGTCTTTGAATTAAAGACTGCAGGAAAACTCCAAAGAAAATGTACACAAACTACTGCTTCGTTCCAGTATGTAAGCGGAGCAGGTAAAGTTAGGTTCTTGTAGGTTGCTAAACCGGCTAACAAGCTGAAACATGATTTTCTGCAATATTCTTTATCTGTTGCTACAATGACTTCAACAAACACAATGAACTGTAGAGAATTCACCCCTCCCCTCCCCCCACACACAAACACACACATCACACACAGACATACACACACAGACACACACGCACACACATAGACACACGCACACACATAGACACACGCACACACACGCACATGCAGACAGGCACATACAGACAGGCACACATGCATACAGACACAGGCACACACATAGACAGGCATACACACACACACACACACATACACAGACATACACACGTACACACACACACACACAGACAGACACACATACATACAGACACACACAGTCATGCAGACACACACTGACACACACACAGACACACATGCGCAGACAGACACACAGACAGACAGACACACACTGACTTATACACACACACGCACACAGACAGACACACATGTGCAGACAGACACACACACGTACACAGACACACGTACACACACACACACAGACACGCACACACACACACACGTACACACACACACGTACACACACACTCAGACACGCACACACATGCACACACAGACAGAGAGAAACACACACACACAAACACTAATTGCCTACGGTAGATGGGTGCATTGTCAGTCTATCAGAGTTTGTACGTGTTTATGAATTACTGTACCTGTAGAAGCTGCAACGGAGCCAATCAAGACTGAAGGGATGCCCATTATACAACTACCAAATGCTCCTGCTATTGATAATATTTGAGCATTTTTAGTGGAGGAAGACGCCAGCACTCTTTGAAAATAAGCCTGCCATGGTATTCCTCCCAACACCTGTAGATGAAAATTAAGTTCCAGTCTGTCTGTGAAAACCATAACATTAATAATGATTTGCATGACATATTGTAGTATCAAGACTAAAAGCTTCAGTATTGCCACATATTTCAGATTCTAATGTACTACAGAAACAGAAGAACATTTATAGAAAACCTCAGGTCAGGACTATTACCCTATAAATTGCACATACTGTGCAAATGCAGTATTAATGAGTTACTGTGGTACTGGGCCAATGGCCCTAGTTCTAAAATATGGACTGCTAGGGGACTTTCTATGGTGAGGGGGAAAAGGGACAATATTAAAAAGTACCATACTATTGAAATACCCTTAAACTTTCCATCCTCTGCATGATGTTCATTTTCACATAGGGATATCAAAGGTAGCTCTTGGGACCCTCCCTAGATTGAGAGAGAGATTATACTGTAATAATTGTCTTGCTTCTTTTCTTAAATGTCAATTTATTTCAGTCCATGTAGAGTTAATTAATTGTGAATTAAAGTTCAGAATAACATTAGAAATATTAGCTTCAGACATCTGATGATAACTGCAACATTTGGCAGGGAAGATTCACTATCTAAAATAAGGATGAATATGAACTAATAATTGGACCTAAATTAAGTCTTTTAGTAAAAACAAATGTGTTCTGCTGACACTTGGCCTGCTTGACTGTTTGTTTGAAAACTAAAACCAAGTCTGAGTAAAAGTAACTAATCTTCCTTTAATTTTCATTTTCCCCTGTGGAATACTGAACTTATTTCTCTACCATTCAAAGGTACCATGGTCCTTCTACACGTTAATAATCACTTAACAATATATTTAACTAATTTTTTTAAGCATTTCATAATTTGTCTTTCAGCAATTTACGAACAGTAGGAATGCACATAGAAATGCAAATAATACATTTGGAATCCCATTTAGCATTAAGATTAACGTTCCCCATCAGTTTATATACATCAATATTTTTCATAACACTTTAATCCATGAGGAAAATATACCTCCTAGTGTAAGTGCGAAAGGTGCAGTACTCTTTAATCTGCATCAAAACTGCAAGAAGAAGAGAATATAAGATTAAACGATGATGATGAGAAACCACTCTCCGCTCTTGAAGTATGGAAAAGCTAAACTTAACGATGTACCTGACTGGCCATTCTTTTTATCACTAATCAGCAACTCATTCATTTATACCAGGTAAAACAATACATTTCACTATTAAAAAGACAACTTCTATCTCTTACCATTAGCAAAAGATCATCTATCCATTTTCCAATAAACCTCTCATCAATTTTTCCAAGCCAGGGTTTTTGATAGACCTCCTTAACTGCTGTGATCTTGATGCTTGTAACAGCGTGATTTAGAATTGTGAACGGCACACACAGCCACTAACAGAAAGGCCAAGAATTGCAATTATCCACTCATAGTTCACACAGTGAATACATTTAACAACTGCCTGTTCAATACCTACTGAGGCTGGGAGATTGGTTAAGTTAATAATCAGGCAAATAATTAGTTGTGTCGCTTAATTAATTCATAAGTTGTTCTGTAGCTCTGATAGAAGATTTCAACCCAAAATGTTTGCCTGTTTTCCGCTTTTCAGATGCTGATGCACCTGCTGTGTATTTATGGCATCATTTTAATTTCAGATTTTCAGCATTCATTGTTTTTCTTTTTATTTCAATAACTTAATGTCAACAAATAGTATCAGCCTTGGCTCAGTTGGTACATAAGAGCATAAGAAATAGGAGCAGGAGTCGGCCATTTGGCCCCTCGAGCCTGCTCCGCCATTTAATGAGATCATGGCTGATCTGATCTTGGGCTCAGCTCCATTTCCCTGCCCGCTCCCCATAACCCATCACTCTGAGTCAGAAGGTTGTGGGTTCAAGTCCCACTTCAGAGACTCTAGGCTGATACTCCAGTGCAGTACTGAGGGAGTGCTGCACTGTCGGAGGTGCCGTCTTTCGGATGAGACGTTAAACCTCTCAGGTGGACATAAAAGATCCTATGGCACTATTTCGAAGAAGAGCAGGGGAGTTCTCCCTGGTGTCCTGCCCAATATTTATCCCTCAATCAACATCACTAAAACAGATTATCTGGTCATTATCACATTGCTGTTTGTGGGAGCTTGCTGTTTTTCTTATTGGTGTTAATTTACAGTAGTATCATTCCTAACAAAAAAACTATCACTACTGAATTCTCATATAGATGTCTGACGACTGGCCTTTTATGTAGTGGAACAAATGGGAATAATGACCAGTTTGGAGGCATTGGTTGAGGGGGAAATTTTATTCAGGACATCAGGAGAACTGTCTGTTCTTCAAATAGTGCAATGGGAACTTTTACATTCATCTTGACAGGCATCTCATTTGAAACATGGCACCTCTGATAATGCAGCACTCCCTCAGCACTGCACTGAAGTGTCAGCCTAGACTATATAGGGGCTTGAACCCACAAACCTCATCCTTCAAGGTGAGAGTCCTTCAACTGGGCCAAGCTGATACTTATAAAGATCATTTGAGCATGTGACCAAATTGATCTCTGTAATCAGATTCCAACAAACCCTTTTACTTGGGGTTTTAGGGCATAGGGGAGAACCTGAAAGAACTGATATAAAAATAATTTAAAATGGGGTTGAAAAAAGAAATGTTACTTACAAAGGAATCCTAATTTACAACAGACATAATCAGGTTGAACTGACCACAAACATGGGCATAAAGTCAAGCATTATTGTGTTAAAGCAGTGGCCCAAAATATTCCAATCTATCTTTAAACAAATACAAGATATTAGAGAGTCTACAACTCACCAAACCAAAGAAAATGCATCCTAATTGAACAACGTCAGTATATGCCACTGAAAACAGTCCCCCAAGTAATGTGTAAACCATTGCCACACAGGCTGAGATCACCACTGAGAGATTCTTATCTAGGTCCAGCATGACACCAGAAGTTGTACCTGAGTAAAAAGGTGAAACTGATATTTAGTTTTTAACCATTAACAAAACAATATTTGGCAGAAAAGAGCAGGTTTACATTAGACTAAAAATAGCAGCTCTGAAAATCCCCATCGGCCTTCTGATACAGACCGGCGATACACCCATCGGCCTTCTGATACAGACCGGCGATAAACCCATCGGCCTTCTGATACAGACCGGCGATAAACCCATCGACCTTCTGATACAGACCGGCGATACACCCATCGGCCTTCAAAACCCATCGGCCTTCTGATACAGACGGCGATAAACCATCGACCTTCTGATACAGACCGGCGATACACCCATCGGCCTTCTGATACAGACCGGCGATACACCCATCGACCTTCTGATACAGACCGGCGATAAACCCATCGGTCTTCTGATACAGACCGGCGATACACCCATCGCGGCATGGGAGCCTGCCAGCAAAAACGTTAATTAGGGAACCTCCCCCTGATTGGAGATACTCCAGTGGGAGTGTTGTGGAAGCCCCGTGAATTAAGCTGGAACCTGGATACACTGGATCCTGGCCCGTGTTGAGAGTGTCTGTGGGGACTTGTTGACGGTGGAACCACTGTGCACCCTAAACATGATCCCCAGTGTTAGAGGGGTTGTGGCCAGGGGCAAAGGCACTCCCAGGCTGAGAGTTTATTTGGCCCCCAGCCTGGGATCAGCCAGGCCCCCGGCATGTCGGCTGAAAAGAGGCATGCAGGTCTCAAGGTTGGTGGAAGTGGGGCTCACCGATGGATCCAGGCCTGGGGTTTGTCCTGGACCCCCCCCAAAGGACTTCACCAGTCTTCGGCCTCATTCCTGCCACCTGCCCCCACTCTGGTGCATATTCAAGGCAAAATGTTAAATAGGGTACCTCCCAACTGACCCTGAATACTCCAGCTGCATCAGCGGTATGGTGCTGGGCGGATCCCGTCACTTTTCCCAGGATCAAAGCGACACAGATGTTCGAGCCCAATGTCCTTTCTTTGCCTGTCGGTACCACATCTGCCATAAGTTCAACATCTATCAAATGCACTTGTGACAAAAACGATGGCTGGATTTTAACAGCCCTGAGGAGGCGGCTCAGCTGCTAAAATCCGAAAAAATGGCTTCAGACGCCCAACCCGCCTCCATCCCGCTCCCAAGCGATTTTAGTCAGTGTCTGTTCAGCTGCTCCCAAACTGACCCGACTCCAGCCGGTGGGACAGGTAGTTAAGGCAGTTAAGAGCCTGTTAACTGCCTTGATAATCCTATTTTGGTAGAGGTTTCCCGTCTTGTCAGAAACAGTCCTGCTGCAAGGAGACGAGTTGCTGGAGGACATGATCTGTAGTCATTATTGGTGCAGAACTTTAAAAGTGCTCCTGTAACATGGCTGGCATTCAGATGCAACAACTTTGTTGTTGGAGGTTTGGGATAAGATTTTGCAAATCTAATGATCTTGTGACTGGTCAAGCTGACACACATCTGCTGTTTGAACTTTGAGTGTGCGCTGGCAAGCTTCTTGCCTCAACTGAAATCTATAACAACGGGATGGGAACCATTTACATCCTCTCATCCTGGTCGTCAGATTCGGAGGAAGAGCAGCGCGGCTTAGTGCTGCTGGATGCACAAGTGGCTCAGCACACAGCCTCCTTGGAGGAAGATGAAGAGGACGAGGAAGAGGACGAGGAGGAGGACGAGGAAGAGGACGAGGAAGAGGATGAGGAGGAGGACGAGGAAGAGGACGAGGAAGAGGACGAGGAGGAGGACGAGAAAGAGGACGAGGAGTGATGCCTTGCGGGGCCGGATGTGGCCAATCCAGCAGCAGGCGACCACATTACTGGCCGTCAGGCAAGGGATGCACTCATCCATGCCAGATTCACATGAGCATACACTTCAAACACAGGTGGCTGGCAGATGGAGATGAAGATAAGGTCAAGATTCTTAACACACCATACATCATCTGTCCAATAAACGGTGCTTTCCGATCACTGTCACCACCATCATTACAAATGGAATTAGCCCTGAGCCCTCACTGTGCAACTTCCATTTCCCAGAATCTCAACTGCTTGCCATCACTTTTGTTTAGTTACATCACAAAAGGAGGACACTTGATAATTTACAGCACAATAACACACCCATGCGACTACCCTTGTGACTATTTATGTGTTAACTACCTCTTACGCGTGCTTCTACATGGTGCTTCCCCTGTGGCTTCAGCAGATGTAGAGACACCTTACTCACTTTGATGCTGCGCCTGCCTAGACTCCTTTAGTGGGCGTCCTCTGGGTTTGGGAGCCTGGGAGGGCTCCTCCACAGTCTGCTCTTCCTGCGGCTGTGCAGGGGCTGAGACAGCCATCTCAGTTTGGTGTGGAATCTGGGGCTCTGACCGAGAGCTCCGCAGTGGCATGGTCATGTGAGCGCTTGGAGAGGAGCCCGCACTTCCTTGTTGCCTGCCACCAACATCCCTCTCATGGGTCACCCGCACTTCAGTGCTAGCAAGTGGCTGGAGAGCACCTTGCTGCACATCAGGAGGACCATGAGGACCTGTCTCTGTACTGGCAGTCTCATAACAAGGACGTCCATGGTGTCTCTCCTCAATAGATGCCCATCTCTCCTCCATTGCAGACAATCTATTTTGAAGAGTCACCATGTGTTCGCTAGTCTGGCGACTTATGTCCTCCTTGGCGGTTGCCACCCTCTCCATGACGGAACGGTCATGTGCCATTGCCTCCACAAAGCAGTGCTCATGTTAGAGATGGACTCCTCCATTCTCGGCACACTCGCAGTTACCCTGTCAGAGACTCCTGCACTTGTTCCTGGAGTTCCAGGACCACTCGCTTTCTGGATGGCCCCAGAGGCTCAGCGTCTGCATGCAGCTGAGCAGAGCTAGGAGAGTCCAGCATCCTCCGACGAGGACTCTCCACTGCTGTCGCTGTCTCTACCATCTGCTGATGCTCACTTGTGAGCTGTGATACACCAGGTGACAACACTACTCTATCTCGCGAAGGCCCCGCCGAGGTGTGCATTGCTGCGCTGGTGCTGGGTGCGCTGAGTCCTGGTGATGCTGCTCCCTCAGAGGCTGCAGGTTCCTCTGAGGAGTCGTCCGGCTCTTCCTCCTGGACAGTGAGGAGGGGGGCTCTCGATGGTCCTGTGAAAGAATAAAGGCATGAGTTAGACATCAGATTTTCAGGTAGCAGACAAATCCTTTTGTGCAGATGATCAGAAGTCAATCTCTATGAGCATCATATGCCATTGCAGTCAATCATGAATTGTAAATGCGAGGGATGAAAATGCATTCTGTCACCAGCTTCCTCAAATGTGCCCGTCTCTCCGTCCCCCACCTCCAGCTCCTCGCCACCTCCCACGATGTCATGAGCAGCCTCCTCAGTGTTTGTTAAGGTGGCCAGGGATGGTGTGCCTCCTCCTGTCTGTGCTCTCTCCCTCTTATTGTGGGCTATCTTTTCCTGCAAGAAGGGACACAAGTGGAGTTTCAGCGAGAGTGATGGAGTGAGTGTGAAGAATCCAAAACCTAGAAACTTAGAGGGAGGCCAAGATGGAGTGAGGTGGCAAGAGGAAGCTGCCTCCCTGTGCGTTGTTAGTTGTTGTCATTGCATAACAGTGAGAGCGAGTGTGGGGACTGCATAGTAGAATAGTGAAGTGATTCAGTAGAGAGATAGAGAGGCAAGGGTGCAAGGGAAGTAAGGGTAAGTTGGGATATGCAGGAATAGGTTGATAATGCAGAGTGCTGGTGATGAGAAGAGAAGGGAAGCAGATTGAAGGTAAGTGTGATGTGATACTCACTTTTGATGTTCGCACAAGATCTTGAAGCATTTTCGGCACTGGACCCAGGTGCGTGCACATAGTGACCTTGCGCTGACCTCCTCAGCAATCTGCAGCCAGGCTTCCTTTGTTTGCTGAGGAGCTTCCTCTGGCCATCGGGAGGGAACAGAATCTCCCTGCGTCCTCTTACTCCCTGCACAAGAGTTTGCAGGGAATCCTTATTGAATCGTGGAGCAGCCTTCGATTTTGCAGCACTCGCGCTCACCTTGGCCCATTCAAGAAGCAGCAGTGAAGAGAAATGAGAGGCTGAGGCTACAAGGAGGCCTTAAAAACAAGTGCAGCAATGACCTCATCAGTGCAGACCAACAGACCCGCTCCCAGGCAATGCAGCAGGCAGCGCGCACGACAGGACTAATTGATCCCATTAAGCTAAAATGGGACACCGGGAGCGGCTGAAACCGGCAGCGGCTCCGAAACCCGCCCACCAGGAAGCCCGCCCTCAACCCGTCTTCATGGGCAAAATCGGGGCCGATGTATTTTTGTACAGACTTTTATTTGGTGACTACCCCATTAAAACGTTGTCCGTAGGTAGTTTAACAGCCAGTTAAAGCCAGAGTCCTGATACAGTGCTGTGAAGTTCGTTGTGGTCTCCCTGGTAGCAGGCTCGAGAGGAAGGCCGACACACAATTTTCAATCGGAAACAGACCGTGGGGGTAATTTTGACTTGGGTGATAGTATAAAATGGGTGATAGTATAAAATGGGTGATAATATAAAATGGGTGATAGTATAAAATGGGTGATAGTATAAAATGGATGATAGTATAAAATGGGTGATAGTATAAAATGGGTGATAGTATAAAATGGGTGATAGTATAAAATGGGTGATAGTATAAAATGGGTGATATCGATTCAGATTATACATCTCTCCCTGAAAATCCAGAGAGCTGTGTAACGGGCGGCTGAATCGATATCACTCAAAGTCAAAATTACCCCCCTTGAGTTAGGTTGAGTTTATATTTGATTAACTTTTTGATTTTGAGTGGCTAATTTCCAAAGGGTTCCAGTATCTCTCTTGGAGGATGTAATAAAGAGCTGCTCTGGTTAGGAGAGTTGGGGTGAGCAATTGGAAGATCCAATGAGAGAGTTGTCAATACAATCAGAGAAGCAAAGGTGTTGTTTAAAAATCTCAGAAGAGACAGCTCGAGAGCCTGAAAGGCAGGAGAAACACTGTACAGTAGTAACTGCACCCCTTGGGTGGGGAGAGTGGGTGGAATTCTAGTGGCTTTGTGGTGATGAGATTTCAGAATTTGGGGCATAATCTGGATCTGCCAAGTTTAAAACTCGTTCCAGGAGAGGAGTTTTTCTGCCAGCCCCCCACATCCCAGCAGTAGTTTGGGGTTGTGTCTGGGTGTGTTCTTGTACTACGCCGGGAATCCTGCCAGATGTTCTTATGGTAGGCCCAGTGGGACCTACATCTGCTAAGATCAGGCATAATTTCAGATAACACTCCTAAGGTGACAACTCCAAAGGTAATAAAGCCCAGAGGCTCCATACTGAGGCTTCCAGTAGTAATAAATAAATTAATAGATTTTGGTCTATCTCAGTCTTGTGGCCAATGCGGCCTCTGGTTCACTCTCTTAGAGTGACAGGGTGCCACTCCGAGATGGTGCTGCCTGTGTGGGGCGGCCACCCCTGCTGCACAATTGTAGGTGTTGGGGCCTGCCCCCATTGTTTAAAGGACCCTGCCCCCAGCATTCAGGAGGGGGGTCACTGGTAGGTTAAAGCAGCATTTGCCGCATTTCTGGTGGTGCAACAACACCATAGGGTTTATCTCCTTGTGTGTGTTTAAAAATCGTTTCGTTTGGTTAGTTGTTGTAAGGAGTTTCGATCTTTACAGGATTTTATCTATTGAAGGAGTTTGATTAAAGAGATTCCATTATAAATATATATCAGATTACTTGCTCATTCATTGTTTATTTAATACATTTTCTTAATAGCTTACACTTAAAAATGAGATGTGTATGATACCCTATCACTTTCAAATAATGAAGCGAGATCTTATGGAGGCATAAGATAGGCCAGTACATTACCAGATGGGGTTTGCTGTTCGTTTACTAGGGCACGTTACTGAAAGTTTACCTAGATTTCACAGTAAGGATAGGCACTCTCAAAAGCATGAAGAGTTGTTACTCATGTATGAGAGTGATCTAAGAGATGAGAGCCCAAATAATTTAGGATTAGAAGTTTAGAAAAGACCTTAAAAGGTAACAACACTTCTCAGTGACTTTGTGCCCAGTCAGTTCTTGGCATTCCAGTTAACTTCAGGTCAGGTAGAAGTGTAAAGTATTAGATAATTATGTACCAAATGCAATTTAGGGAAGAATGCCTTTACATTAGGCCTTGAATTTATTGACAAAACTATCACTGTTGCCAGTGAATGTACTGAAGTAGGAACTGACAATTCAGCAGAAAATGATGTATGTGGAACTGAACTGAAGAAAGGACATCAAATAATTTATTTCGCTGCAGAATATTGCTGACAGAGAAAGTTAGATGGGCTGAACAGACTGAAGATCTTCTATATCCATACCTAACGCTGCCAGAATGGCGGCAGACCAGAATATTTCACCAATTATAGCTGGAATAAACAGCAAGCTTGCGATGCGGTTCCCATAACGCTGCTGAAAGGGGTCCAACATTGTTATGTATTTTTGGGTCCGCATTTTCTTGGCAAAAAAAAATCCACCTGGGTGAAAAGAAAAGAAAGGCTGTTAGATACTGCACAGATGATTCAAAACATTGAATTCTCTTTGTTGTATATTCTTTTTATATTTAGGATTTTTCTCAATAGACTAGCGCCTCATTAGAGCACAATTGGATCCTCCCTGTGCTTAGTTTTCATGACTTGTGTCTATCCATGTGCTGCATCTATCAGATGCTATTTACCTATTTGAAACCTAGTTTTGTACTTAATTGTACCTGAATAGGTTCAACAATTCAGGGCAGTGAGAGTTGTGTTTTATTTCAATTTAAACCATCAGCCATTTTAAATCTGATAGGTATCACACATGAATGTAAATGAGTCAGAAAAAGTCATTGAGAAATGTTTAAGCTGCGAAACGGGTTCCTCACTAACAGTGACAGATAGTACACACACCTAAAGTACACCCACTATGTGACAAGCTCTCAGGAAACTGAAAAGCAATTGCTTTTGAAAGTGTTTCATTTGGCTTCAGACAGCAAACTAGCTTGAGCCAAATTAATACCTGATACAGGGGCTAAAATAAATTCCGCTATGGCCACACCTGTTATTACTGCAAGCTGTAACATTATAAGGGAAATTTTCCTGGATTGCCTGGGCACAGTGAGTATCTGAAGGACAATTGGGTGGGCTGCTTTACAGGAGTACGCTGCGACCCGCGCTGTACTCAGCTAATCCACGCCCCCTCGGTGCAGAGCCAGGATAATCTCCCCTTATTCAATTTTAGTAACACAGCTTTAGGCCCCTTTTTTTTCTTAATGAGAAATGGAATAATCAAGATGTACTATTCTGATTGAAGACTCAGGAGCCAATTTTCTTCTCTGGTGCAATTCATGTCTAAATGGTTAAAGAAATCGGTGTTAAGTCTGTCTGAGTGTAATAGCACTCAAATTTTCTGGGTCAACTTCTTTATTCACAGACGCAGGTGCAAATTGGGGAAAGTGGTAGGAGAGGAAATTTGTGTGTACGTGAAATATAAAGGAATAGAAACAATTAAAGGAGAGTCTCACAATGGGGGGGGGGGCAGGGTGGTGGGGGGAGGAGTACAACAATTCTGAAAGCCTCTGGAAAGGTTTGAAAGGTTTCTCAATCCATTGGAAGCCTTAGGCGAAGCTAAAGCGGCAGGGAATTAAGTAGTGACAGACAAAATTGAAGGGAAAGGAAGCCCCATGTGTAGGTTTGAGGCTGTAGCCAACCAATGACCTCACTTGCTGTGCCAACCCAATGGTGCCTGTCAGCAGCAGCTGTCCTTTTCACAGATGTCACAACTGTGCACCTGTTTCTCTGCTGACCCAGGCCCTATGAAGACAGCTCCCCGCACACTGAATGCAACATGCCTGAAAGTATGGTTTGTGACACCTTGGCTAGTCCAGCCTGAATCGAACTTTGCTGGCTGCTTATACACTGCCACATAAAGTATGACGTGCTGTGATTGGGGGGCTTCTGAAGAACCATCCAGCATAACGGTTGGTTAGGACTTGCACACCTTTCTGTACCATTGTGGCCGCTGTTACAACTTACATTGCGAGTTGGAGCCTCAGCCTGTGCTGATTGTCTGTTAATGCGAGGCCTGGATACTTCTGCATGGTTGTAAGCTGCAGCCTATATCCCGAAAAAAGCACCAGGAAATGAGTGACCTGATACTGGGATTTATCTTTACTCACCGATGAACAAACAAAGTAGTGTAGTCCAAGGGGCTACAGTCCATACTAGCCCAGCATCTGGTCGATACACCATTTCAGCTGTGCCATTTATATATGCACCACCAACCCAGGTTGCTGAAAATGGATGCAAATGTAAAAACACGGGAAATTCATCTCATTATTTAAATACATGAGAGGAATCAACTGCTACTGATTCAGCTCCGCTGTCGTTGAAATATAACGTTATAAACTAATAATATAAAAATTCGAAGCTGTAACATTGCAAGAGGTGGTTTGCTTCAATGTTTTGAATGAGCATCAGGAGACACGTTGCCCAATGCTGGACCTTTTTGAGTAAAGCAGTTTCTAGTATCCATACAAGAAACATCTTATACTCCAGCGAGCTACATCTTATATTGTACATTTATGTCGAGACCTCTTGTTATAATCCAGGCTTTGAATACAAACACACTGCTTTCAGTGGACTTGTCTTATTTGCACCATTCACCAATACAACTAATATTGCAAAATCTACAATAAGATTGCATGTTTAACAGTGCATGGATGTGAATGTGTAGCTATTAATTTAAATAAATAAAAACAATTCTATTACCACCTGGACATCACTTTCTAGCTATTTGAATGGCCCATATTAACCATATAGTCCAAAGATGTGCGGGTTAGGTTGATTTGGCTATGATAAAAAAAATTGACCCTTAGTGTTAGGGGGGGATTAAATACGTGGGGTTACAGGGATAGGGTGGGATATGTGTCGGTGCAGGCTCGATGGGCCGAAATGGCCTCTATCTGCACTGTGGGGATTCTGTGATTCTGTGATTCATGTGGCCACTAAAGCATTATCAAGCAATGATTACCAGGGGCCAATCAGATGCAAGTTTCAGTATGTGTAGGCAGTAATTTGCTCAGCATCTCCGCAGTCACCCAAACATTCCATTCCTGTGTCTTAAGATGTTGCCCTTGTGTTCTTGCTTCCGTCCCAGGCAGGACCCAAGTTTTTCAATTGTTTCGGGCAGGCTTGCCTCAGTGTGGAGGCTCCTGCATCACCTCTCCCACCCCCTGGCCTCTCTCCGTCTGGGCTCTGGTCTCTCCCCATCCAGCCTCCAGCCTCTCTTTGCCCAGCTCCAAGCCATATCCTCTCTCCAGTCACCTTTGAAGCCAGCACCCCAGCTCTGAGCCTCCCTCCCACCCAGGTTGCCCCCATGTGTAGCCACCTGTACCTAGACAGTCCAGTCCAACCTCAGTGCATGTTGCTGCCAGCCTTTCACCACCTTGCTTCCTTGGGATCAAACCAGAAAATCTAGCTCCAGTGATACCAAAAAGTGCTTGCATTGATCTATTTTTTTTATTCATTGTTGGGATGCTGATACCACTGGCAAGGCCCTTCCCTAGTTACCCTGGGACGGTGGAGGCAGATCTTCTTGAACTGCTGCCGTCCAAATTCATTGTAGCAGTTTAAGGGCACTTAAGAGTCACCACACTGGTGTCGCATGTAGGCCAGACCAGGTGGGAACAGCAGGCTTTCTTCCCTAGAGGGCACTAGTGAACCAATTGTTTTTTTTAATGAGAATCTGACAGTTTGATGATCATTTTACTGCTACCAAATTATTTCCAGGTTATTTAAACTGAATTTAAATTCTCATCTGTCGTGGTGGGATTTGAACTCACAGGGTGGAATTTTAACATGAAAAAACGAGTGGGTTGGGGGCGGGGGGGAAGTTAAAGTATTAAAAATCTAAATCCCGACCCCAACCCGCCCACTTTCGGCTTTTACTCAGGCGGGACAGGGGACAGGCAGCCAACCCGCTGTCAGGAGGCAGGTTGGCATTTTAAATATGATAATGAGGTCCTGAAGCCTCAGCTTTAACCTGCTGAGCAGGTTTAACTGCAGCCGGCCGGGAATCCCAGGCCTCAGGATTCCCGGTAGCTGCAGCGAGGCGAGCACAGCCTCCGGGAGCAATCCTTGTGGGCCAGGAGGAGTAGGAGTGCTTCCTCCCAGCCCCCCAAGCTCACCCACCATCAACCTGTCCCATACAAACACTACAAACACTACCCGCCACCCCCGGGATCGGAAACACCTGCCCCCCACCCCGGGGATCGGAACTGCCCCCCTGGGGTTGGGGATTGGATCGCCACCCCCCCTTGGCCAGGAATCCAGAAGCACTCCCTATTACTTTTCAAATACTGCCATGGGATCTTTTACATCCATCTGAACAGGTAGCAGGGCCTCAGTTTAATGTCTCATCCAATATATAGCACCCCTATAACAATGCAGCGCTCTTGCACTGAAGAATCAGCCTGGGTTATATGTTCAGGCCTTGGAATAGGTCTTGAACACACAGCCTTCTGATTCATAGGCACTTGAGGGAAATAAACTTGCAGGGCTATGGGGATAGAGCGGGGGAATGGGACTGACTGGATTGCTCTACCGAGAGCCGGCACAGACTCGATGGGCCGAATGGTGTCATGACTCTAAGAAGGAAGAGTACTACCACTGAGTCAAGCTGGCACTTAAGGGGGAATTTTTCAATTTTGTGCTTCTGGCTGGGAGTCTTACTTCTCAGCAGCCTGTATCAGAAATGAATGGTCGAAAATCATGTGCAGTGTGCAGCCAATTTCCCAATATGTGTTTCCAACTGGTGAGGCTCCTCGCTGGTAGGTCAAAACTGGAAAATGCCTCTCTTCAAATCTAATAAACATTACAATTGTCTGGATAGTTAAAAAGAAAGAAACTTTACCCGTGGTTGTTAGAATGCCAAGAATGATTCCAATTTTCCTTCCTGCTATCATTATCATTTCAGGGCGATCACCCTCGTACGTTCTTTCAACTTTTTTGGCTCGTTTTGATGCCCAGATGCCAACAGCAAGAATAAGAAGATAAAAACTGGCCATTGACACAGCCCCAGCAATATTTACTGTCATGGTGTTTTCTCCTACAGTATGAAACAAATAAACACAAATAATAATTACAACACAATGCAAAAAATAGATTTTCAGCAACTATTGTAATTGCTATTACTCTAGACAGCATTCTAAATATTATTATCTAAGTTGTCTGAGACTAACCTCTGGTAGAATCCTATAGAATAGCCAATAGCGCCACACGGACTGCAGCGGTTCAAGAAGGCGGCTCACCATCACCTTCTCAAGGGCAATTAGGGATGGAATACGCTCCACTTGCCTGGATGAGTGCAGCTCCAACAACACTCAAGAAGCTCGACACCATCCAGGACAAAGCAACCCACTTGATTGGCACCCCATCCACCACCTTAAACATTCACTCTCTCCACCACCGGTGTACCGTGGCTGCAGAGTGTATCATCTACAAGATGCACTGCAGCAACTCGCCAAGGCTTCTTCAGCAGCACCTCCCAAACCCACGACCTCTTCCACCTAGATGGACAAGGGCAGCAGGTGCATGGGAACACCACCATCTCCAAGTTCTCCTCCAAGTCACACACCATCCTGACTTAGAAGTATATCGCCAATCCTTCATCGTCGCTGGGTCAAAATCCTGGAACTCCCTACCTAACAGCACTGTGGGAGTACCGTCACCACACGGACTGCAGCGGTTCAAGAAGGCGGCTCACCACCACCTTCTCAAGGGCAATTAGGGATCTAGGTGGAAGAGGTCGTGGGTTTGGGAGGTGCTGCCAAAGAAGCCTTGGCGAGTTGCTGCAGTGCATCTTGTAGATGGTACACACTGCAGCCACGGTACACCAGTGGTGGAGAGAGTGAATGTTTAAGGTGGCTGATACCTGGGATGGCAGGAATGACGTATGAAGAGAGATTGGGTCGATTAGGCTTATATTCGTTAGAGTTAGAAGAATGAGAGGGGATCTCATTGAAACTTATAAAATTCTAACAGGACTAGACAGACTAAATGCAGGAAGGATGTTCCCGATGGTGGGAGAGTCCAGAACCAGGGGTCACAGTCTAAGGATAAGGGGTAAGCCATTTAGGACTGAGATGAGGAGGAATTTCTTCACCCAGAGAGTGGTGAACCTGTGGAATTCTCTACCACAGAAGGCAGTTGAGGCCAATTCATTAAATATATTCAAGAAGGAGTTAGATATATTTCTTAAGGCTAAAGGGACCAAGGGATATGGGGAGAAAGAAGGGACAGGGTACTGAATTTGGATGATCAGCCATGATTGCATTGAATGGCGGAGCGGGCTCGAGGGGCCGAATGGCCTACTCCTGCTCTTATCTTCTATGTTTCTATGTTTCTATAAATGCTGGCCTTGCCAGCGACGACCACATCCCATAAACGAATAAAAAAAAGATCCGTTAAATGACACTCTTTTCAAGTTGTATCTTTAGTTTAGATTTACTGTTCTCTTGCACTTAGTACTTAACCTGACGTGTTTAGCAGATTAATAAAACATTTCAATAATAACAATACAGGAAGCCCTTTAGTAACATTAACTTTGAAAATCATACAAAGAATGGCGTGGCATCAGCAAGGTATATGATTTTACAGAGTGTCTATTGACACCACTGTGTCAGCCAATGAGTTGAAGGTGGGGACTTAGACAGGACTCACAGCAAACAGTCTACTTTAAAGCAAACAATGTCTATTTACTCAGAAAACAGTCTATTTAAAGAGCGCACTACAGCAAACAGTCTACAGAGTCTATTTAAAAAGAATCTCTCCGAACTACAGCAAACAGAGCTCATAACCATAACTACAGCAAGGTTATTTCTCCAGAAAAATGCAGTGAGTGGAGAATAGTTACATACAAATTTATGCATAAAATCAATCCCAGTCACTTACAGCAGTGCAATCTCTAGACGTGATTGACAGGGTAATTACCCAATCATCTCCATTCTGGCTAGGAGTAGTGGTGTCACTATATGCAGTTGCTGTAACTTTACTGGAAGCGCAGCGCATGCCCTGCTTACCGATGTGAACGGGATTTCCGATGCACCTCCGACGGCAGCACGGGAACAGCTCTGAGGAAATTCTGGTACCAGTTCAAGTTCATGGGGTGGTGGGTGGGGAGGGCAAGGAGTAGAGAAATATGCTCAAGTTGCTAATGTGAAGGTTCACTGGTATTCTAGGGAGGCCCTCCACTTCTGCATTGGCTCCCTGAGCAGTTAGAACATGATATTTCACTCCATCGATCCCTGCACCTGAGCTGTAGCAGTTTTTTTGTCCCACTTGGGCCCAGAAATTGCGGAAGCAATGCATCTCGCGGCGAGTGATGTGAATTGGATTTTTTAACCTCACCCTTTAGGTTGTATTATTTTGAGGGTTGAAAATCGCTGCAAATGTGAATTGGTAATGGCCCGGCGACGTCACCGGGACCTCCTGAACGGTGAGCCCAATGGTCTATCTCCTTAGCCAAGGAAATTTAAGGAATTAGTAGAAAGAAACAGAATAAATGACAGAGAAGGAAATAGGTTGAATTAGAGTCAAATTAGATGTAGAAAGATAAATAAGGAGAGGGAAAGAAAGGGAGTGGATTAAGAGAGAGAGAAAAAAGAGACAGAAAGGCAAAATGTAAAATGTAAAATTTAAAAAAATCTAGGAGCTAATTACTACCCACGGGACTGATACTTCACAGTTTCAGTGTTCCCTTTCTGGGTCTCCAAGGTTGAGTGGCATGTCAGAATCATAAATCACATCTTTAACGGGATCCTTATGACATGAATTATCAGCCCTAAATGGCTGCGGCGAGATTAATTCGTATTAACGGCGCAAACCCAGCAATTTAATGATGCACAATGGGGAGGCTCACGGCGCGATGGTAATTTTCTCATTTTAGGTGACGCTAACGGCGGAGCGGTACAAATCGTCCAGCAACTTGAGGTGAATCAGAACTCATGGCGTCTCTCACCTTCGCCACAAATTGCTGGGTTTTTTATGTTCTAATAACGGCGGGTGCCGTGAACTCGCCATTATTTTTCCAGCAATTTCTGGGCCACTAAAAAACTCTTATGATGTGAGTGCAGTCATCTCGCCCTTTCTCCTTATATCAGGACTGAGAATGGCTGTGAACATGATATGAAGTTACTGTTCCTTGCAGTAGAATGTACACAGCTAAATAAAAAAGTACAATCTACAGAGCAACAACTGCAGAATTGTACCCATGAATGTACTTTTGTATATATACACAAGGAAAGAATAAAATCAGGCCCACAATGTCTGACTGGCATTGAATAGAAGACTAGTCTATTAATATCACTCTCTCTTCATTCCTAATTTATCTATTCCTGTCATAAGTAGGACAACAGCTGCCTTCTTATCCCTTGGCAACGGGTTGATCCGATTTTTCTTTCCCTCTCTTTATTTCTCTTCCTGTACCTGATTTGACTCTAATTCACCCTCCTTCTGAGTCGTTCCTCTGTTTCTTTCTCAATCCTTAAATCTCATTGGTTTCGGAGATACTCTGTTGGTCCCACTGTTCACTGAGGTCCCAGATGCCCTGTTGTCCCCGCCACAGTGTTACCAACTCGCTCTTCCAGCAAGTTACGCGCAAGAATCTTTTGAGCTGAAGGGTGCAGAAAAAAAACCTAACTAACACAGCACGCTGCGAGATGCCCCACTCTGGCAAGGTGTAGCCAGTACTAGACATGGCTAAATTATCAGCTTCTTCCTTGTGTACTGTATAACTGACTAGGCATCATAGTGTTGCCTATTGCTGTGTCTGAGGTAAAAAATACTTTAATTTTTATTTCCATTTTCCACTGCTTCCTAGATTTGCTTTCTAAAGCAGTGTTGGCAAGAAGCACCCTATTCCTGTCATTGATTTTTAGTTACAACTACCTCCATACTTCTTCTAATAGCTCCATTTTAAGCAAGTTCCCACTTTACTATGTTGTATTGCTTATATTAATGGGATTGAGATGGTAATATGTATTTTGGATACATATTTACAGGCCATTGTAAGCTAATTGAACACAAGAATGGTGACCACAGGTTAAAATGTGCCTCTTCTATGTAGATTTTTAAACTGGGGTTCTCAGACTCCATGTAAACCATAAAACATCAGACTTCTGTATTTTTTAACTTACCAGCACATTATTTCTGTTACCGTTTACTAATAAAAGAGTTTTCTGCAATTACGGTATATTTTTCCTTTGGGTAGCTGACTCTGTCTTTCAGAAGTTAGCACTGGGGTCCCTAGGAGTGTGTCAATATTTGTAGAGTGATTCCAACGAGAGAAGTTTGAAAATTACAGGCTCAGAGAGACTGTGAAGTATACAAATTTCAATACACGTCCTGTTCCCTAGATCATAATCTCAAAAATCTCTTTTTCCATAAATCTCTCTCTCCAGAACAAGCATTTTTGTGCAATGATAAAGCAAACAAACGTTATGAAGATATTTCTTTAGAAATCTAACACTGATTCCAAATAATTATTTCAACCGTTTAGCATCACACATCTCAGAGCCTGATTTTAGCTGGAACTAGTCTTCTGTTATTTTCAAAGATTTTCCCCACCTTTGTAAGTCTCCTCACATTGTGAATTCTTTCCTGTCAGAGAGTAGACAGGCAACCGGATCCCAGGCCTATACCAATATTCCACTTCATCCTATCAACTGGAATTGAGTGAGAGCCACCTGGGTTGAGTTACTCTTCAATATGGTGAAGTACCATTTGCTGCATATCATACTGACACAGCCATTTGTGGAGCACAAAGTTAAAGATAAAAACATATAGGCTGGACACACACTTTCCTTACTTCCACAAGACTGGCAGTGATTGAATGCATGATAAAAATTGCAGAAGAATGAGACACATACCACACACGTCAAGCAGACTGCCAAGGATTGGATGCATACAGTGTCAAAACTTCATTTGGCTTCAGACCAAGCAGATCATGTTCTCTGCTACAGAGCACCATATTGATGGTGACAACAAGCAGATGGGAAAAGAAATGTAACCGTGTGATCGGGAGTTGGAAAGGAGATAGAGGGTGCAGATGATGGATGGAATTGAAGACTGAGAGGAAGAAAATACAAAGGACAGGAGGGGTAATAGCATGGTTAGGTGGAAGGCAGATGTTGGAGCTGTAAGTTTGGGAGAGTGGAGGGGTCGGGGGGAGCCAGACAAGGGAGCAGCTGCAATGTGCATGGCCTTCATTTTGGATACAAAAAAGATCATGTCCTCATATTTTGAAGTCCAAGGTGTGGGCGGGGCATGAGGTTAGGGGAGCTCTGAGGAATGGTGGAAAAAAGGAGTTTGGAATTGTTTCTTGTCTCCAGGATGATCCTGTAGATGATTTTGGCTAAAGAGAAGGAATGGTGATGCCACTTGAGATGGTCCAGCCAGTGGACAGCTAAGCCAGATAAATTCCAAGTGTGTTCGAGCTTATAGCCGACTGATTTAAGACTGTGGAGGTGGCTGTTATAACAGGGAGAGTAGTGGGGATGGGAGACTGTACAGGATCTGAAGGGACAGGCAGAGGTGAGACAGCTATGGAGAAAATTGATGGAGGCATCAGTGGTAAATAGGTGGCAGGCTGGAGTTTAGGAAGGTCAGAGTTAGAGAGGGCGTTAGACAGAGAGGAGGTTGTTTCTCCAGGGGCAGAAAGTTATAATAGAGGTGCTAGAGGTGGGAAGGGAGATGTGTCAGAAAGTGGAGATAAGGAATCATTTAGAGAGAGTCCTGTCATGACCACATGTGATGACAAGATCGAGGGGATGGCCATGAGTTTGGGAAGGGGATTTGACGTGAGGTGGAGAAGCAAGCAGGGTAAGAAAGTTAATAGAAGAAAGGGAGATCAAATTGAAGTGAAAATTGAAATTGCTGAAGCTGAGGAGCCCCTTGCTAAAGGTGGCTGGCAAATCTGTTTGAGTATCAGCCCCAATGTCATTCGTCCTGAGAAAGATACAATAATGTGAATAAGATAGAGTTGTTGAAGGCCATATTTATTGAAAAGCTATTCAAAATTTCAGTTAGGCACCAAAAATGCCATTGGAATGCAACAACTTGATCAGGCACATCTCCTTCAAAAACCTGGTCTCCAATAAAGTTACTGTCCCTCATAGCATAGACACTTAAGTTCTCAAAGCTCTATCCAAGGGAACAGGTGCTTTCCTGGATCATCTCCTTACTTTAATCAACCAAATATAAACTTGGAAAACCCAAAGTGGTTTAGAGTCAGTGTTGATAAACGTGATGCATGTCTACTCATAACCAGTGTGTCAAGGAAGCAACGGCAGTCAATGCTCACCTTCACCTGGTATTTGTTATTGTCCCTTTTGTGCCTGGACTAAATATAGTCTAAAGCCATACTGATCAGGAGACTTGATTAGGGTTGGCCATCCCATGTCAAAATGCACCCTCTATATTTTTGGAGAAATGTGGCTAGACTGCCAACCTTTACAAGATTATGACTGGAGCCATACCAGAAAGATATTGGTGCTTAATTAAAAGAGGCGTTGCATCACATCAGTAACACAAGAGTTTCTACAATTGCATCTCAGCATTCAGTATTCAATCTATTTCTATTTCTGGAAGTACACCAATACAGCGTTATTGTTTGAAACTCTGGCCGGAAAACTCGATAACGCAAAAAAAGGGCACGGGCACAGGCACAGGCACAGTGATGCATAACATCATTAGGATAGGCAAAGGTACACGCAACACAGTCACTAAGGGAATGCACAAGGGTGATTAGTTGATTTTTTGATGTAATATTGGACAGTTTGCTTTGTGATGGCTTTTATTTCAGCATTGTGGCCAGGAGGACGCTAGGCAAGAGGTCAGTAGCAGAGAGAAGGTAAGGTGTGGGACAAATGTTGAAAGGGGAATTGGGATTGTGTTCACTGATACTGCAGGCGGATGATGCGATCCTGGATATCCCAGCCAGAAAGGGGCTGTCTGGGTTGCCTCCTTTCTTCTGCTTCCTCCTCTTCTGCTTCTTCCTCTTCTGCTTCTTCCTCTTCCCTCTGTGAGCAGCTTGTCCCCTTTGCTGTCTCTGCTCTATCTCCATGTGATGTTGCAGCCTAAGGGGGACTGCAACTAGAGCCCCCAGGACTGGGAGCAAATGGTGTTCTCAGAGGCCTTCCTTTAACATGCAAAGCCTTGCAAGCATCCAGCAGCACTCCCTGCACACTCTAACAACGGTTTAAATGTATTGCACCAAGCCACTACTCCAATAAAATGTAAAAAAATGTCCAAAAGTTAAAATCGAAACTTACCTGATAGATGTGTGTGTCCCTTTAAGAAGCACTGGCAGCATCTCTGTAGTACTACTGCACACACGTTCTTCCATTCATGGTTTGGAGAGGGTGGTATCCACAGTGGCGATGTCCAAAATCACAATTGTGCGTCAATTCAGGCGTTGCACGTCGATTGACATCATGATCTGCACATTTACATGTGGGAGGCGAGCACAGGCAACGGCAGCGCTAACGACCTCCCCAAAACAGCGGCCGCTGTGTTCCACACCGGAAGCGGGTGGAAGTGAGGCTGCCGCCATTTTTTCAGCAAAACCGGACTTAACGGCCGGCACTACACCCCCGAATTTCGCTGCCTCTGTTCTTGAATTCTAAGTTTAAATGTAATGTTAACCATTACTTGCTGAGCTAGGTTTTCTGTGACTTGGTCCAGCAGCAACCATGGTCAATTTCATAAGATATCTGTCCTTGGTATAGTAGTCTCTGGCTACACCCTGTTAATGCACATAAACAAAATACTGCCAGCAATCAGACACAAGCTGCACATCCGACTGGTTAACCATGGATCAAATGTATACTGTATAGCAACTGCCAGGACTCAGATGCATACTGCACAGCACTACTGGACTGTTATGGTCAGGCAGACATGTACTGCACATTTTCACTACACAACAAGGGTCCAAACACATACTGCATACCTCACTTATACTGCCAAGGATCAAACACATACTGCACACTTCCCCATGACTGCCAAGAATTAAACACATACTTCACACCTCTACTACACTGCAATGGGTGAAACAAATTGCACACCTCCCTTATACTGCCAAGGATCAAACACATACTGCACACTTTACCAGGGATCACATTCATACCATTTCCCTGAACTGGACAGTAGAACTCAGGTATGATATGGAATATCTCCAATAGATTAACAGGGATCAGGAAGATACAGCATACCTCCAGTATACTGCCAGGGATCCGACATGTACTGCACACCTCCGCTATAATGCTAGGGATCAGATACGTAGTATACATCTCCACTAGATCTCCCCCGCTTCTTCCTCAGGGATCAGATACACCACACTTCCACTAGACTATCAGGTATTCGGCACTTACTGAACACTACCACTAGACTGTCAAGGATCAGACAGATACTGCACACTTCCACAAGACTATCAGGGATCAAATGCACAGTTCAGACTTGTATCAGATTGTCAGGAATCACTCGACACTTCCACGAGATGGTCAGGTATCAGTATACACTGCATTTTTCTACTAGACTGTCAGGGATCAGATCCCTAGTGCACACATCAGCATACTGTTATGGACAAAATACATAATGCGCACTTCCACTAAACTCTCACAGTTGAGACATGTGCCAGGTATCAGACATAAATTGTAATTGGATGGAATAGCCGGTGGGTTGCAAGCTCCAAACACAGATTGGGTGACCGCTTTGCAGAACACCTCCGTTCAGTCCGCAAGTGTGACCCCGAGCTTCCGGTCACCTGTCACTTTAATTCTTCGCTCCACTCCCACTCTGACCTCGGCCTCCTATGCTGTTCCAATGAAGCTCAACGTAAGCTCGAGGAACAGCACCTCATCTTTCGATTAGGCACTTTACAGCCTTCTGGACTCAACACTGAGTTCAACAATTTCAGATCATAACCTCGGCCCCCATTTTTTTGGACGGCAGCTGTTGATGATTCTGCTGTTCCCATTTACACCTCCTCTAGACCCATCTTTTGTTTCTTTACTTGTCCCGTTACCATCTCCTTTTGCCTTGCACCATCATCCCTTCTGTCATTTAATCACTCCTGCCTTCCACCCTATCACAGACCTTCTCATTTGTTCTTTCCTCCCCTCCCCCCTTTCCCTGCCTCTATACTTACTTAAAACTTGTTATATCTCTAACTTTTTCCAGTTCTGATGAAAGGTCATCGACCTGAAACGTTAACTCTGTTTCTCTCTCCACAGATGCTGCCTGACTAGTTCCAGCATTTTCATTACCTTTTTCTTTCACTTGGATGTAAGCTTCATTCACCAAAAAGATCAGGCGTATAGTCCACCAGAATACCACTGTGGATCAGATATATTGCGTGCCACTAACCTGCCCCAGCATTGAACTGTCAGGGTCTTCAAAGACATCACAAGATGTAAAGGAACAGATGCATTTAAAACCAAAGTGATTGGGTAAAAAAAAAATCAAGACAGCCCTCATCATTAGTGGTCACATGTGGACTTCACCAACAATTGCTGTAAGGAAATATTCTTTCTAATTTATGGTGGAGGCATTGAAGCAATGTGTTGGAGCAACGGTATTCTGCACTGCAAAGTGCTGGGACAAGGGAAAAAACAGAGTTACTGTGGAGTCCTCTCAAATATTTCTCAGTGGATTATTTTAGGGCACTATTGCTTGAGGCCTGGAAACAGTCCCATGTACAAATAATATGTAGCAGAGATAGATTGGAAGAAAAGAGAAAGGTGGCAAATACCTTCAGAAAACAGAAGCTTGGCTTGAGGGGAAAACATGCTTCTTTTATTTTATATAACTTGCAGATGAAATTCAAAATTCAGATTACTTACTCAGTCACATTTATTTCTCTTCCATAAAATGGGAAAAATAAGTGGAGATCTGGAATTGTTTCTTTGGATAACTTAGATCAGCTAATATAACAAGATTTATAAAAGGAAGGTCAGAGGTTTTCAACAAACAATTAACAAAGTCTGACCTAAATCTAACTAACTTATAATGGGATCTTTCACAGGGAATTAGGCATTTGTGACCATGCAGTTAGAAAGTTCAAAAAGTGTTGTTGATCAGAAATTATTCTTACTAAATGGTTTCTTTGTAAATATCTGGCATACTTTCCAATCTGACTCTTCCATTTCCTCTAAATTCATGTGGATGAAATTCCTTAATGATTTTTACAGCAAGTCACAGAGCGCTTTTGTCTGTTGCAGCTTTATGATAGTCACAGGATTTGAGCTTGTACAGCTAATTACTTGACCACTGTTGTTTACAGTTTCCCACTAAGCAATCAGAGGTCAGGAAGTATAGCTGTTCTTCCTTAGGTATCAGAATATCAGAAAGTATTAAAAATAAGCTCTGGTGAACATTTGACTAGAGGATGACATTCTTGATCTCCACATTACACAAACTAAGCTACTTGATGATACCGTGACAACAGTGGCAGGAACCATTCTATCATGATGTCTGCTGGGACTGGCCTTAAATGACCGCAGCTCATGCTGTCTGTGACTCCTAACCATTTATGTAAAGAAACATGGAAAGATTCAACTGGTTGCTGGAAGTAAACTGTGAAATGATGTGGGATGCAAGGCTCACAGACCAGTCATAGTAAGTTTCAAATATGACTTTCGCAAGATAACCATGGAGAAAGAAAGCCACTCTGCACATCTTAGTTTGTCCATACAGAAACAGCCTTTAGTGTCCCCATCGCAGCATCCAATTATTTCTTAAATAATTGCAGAGTTTTCACCTCCACTAATCTGGAGTCTATTCCATGTATTTATCGTTCTTTATGTGAAGAATTTCCTGATATTAGTCCTAAATTTTCCTTTTGCTCATTCGAACCGATGTCACCCCGTCCTACTCTTTCACTTTAGTTTATAGTAAGTTTCCAAATTGATCTTTTCCATATTATTTACTACCCTAAATATTACTGTGAGATTACCTTTCGAAAGCCTTCCTCCTGAAAGCCCAAATCTTCTCCTGTCTTTCCTCATAAGTTGGACCTCTAACACTAAGGATCAACTTTTTGGCTCTTCTCTGTACTACCTCCAGTACTTGAAAATTTCCCTTGTGACCAGAACTGGACACAGTACTCAAGCTGTGGCCTTCAGTCACAACTTGTTGCCACAATAAGAACTCTACAAATAACATAATATTGAGGGGTTAACTACCACTAGTGAGAATTAAACTGCCTACCAAATTTTGGGATTTTTCATCATATTTTTCCTTCATGAAAGGGATTTGGGAATGAGCTATGTTTAAGTGTTTAAAAATAGGCCAATTTTTACATTTAAAAAAAGCAGACAATTAATTAAAGCAACATGAGCCAATTTGTAGAATGTTGTAGTTAATAGTCTATTTCAAATTGATACAATGAGAGTCAGTTGTTTCATCTCAGGCTCATTAAGCCAAAAAGGAACCCATTCATTTTCAGAATAGCAGGAAATGTTTTCAATAGCATGGATTTTGCAGTGGGTAATGACGGTGAACTGTCAGCATTCACCATCATTACCCCTCTGAAACTGATCGCAACTTCAGGATTTAGCACATGCACATCTAAATGCGGGAATCCTGAAGTTGCGGTCAGTCATTCACTGCTCCGACACAGGCTGCACTGTGGACCCCACCCCCCCATAGCCAGCAATCAATGAAATCAGTGGAACTGACTTGGGCTTTTTCTGCGCTAATATCACTGTTAAATACCCCATTAAATGTTAAGCCTTGTTGGAATAGGTGTAACTCGGGTTTTATCAGTGTATTGACTGCTAAACAACCGTTCTGGCCCTGAAAAACAAGTTTTTATATTTGTGGAATGTCAAATTTCTCAATTATGATAAAAACTACAATTTAAAAAAAAATTTTTTTTTTTAAGTTTGTTCATGATATTTCAGCTTCTACCTTATCCCCATGTGAAAGTCCCAATTTTTATTTCGCTCTTTGTAACATTTTTAAAAAGTGAGGATAAAAGCTGCTTTTCCCGGTTTGCTGGGTGTGAGAATTCTTCAGTGATTGGCTGCTTAGACAGCTTGTTGATGTCACTGCAGCATCGCCATTGGAATCCCCTACTCACAGCGCTGCAATCAATTACACCTCGAGAAACCTTAAGTTTCGCTTCAGAGATCACAAGATCTCTGTGGGCAGCTTTCTTCGAGGTCAGTGGCGAGCACCTTTGCTTCACCGTTGACCACAAATTACAGGTCATCAAAACTGCACCCCAAAGGGGGGAATGGGGTGGCCAGTTGTAATCACAGGCCGACTGGTGAATTATTGATTGGGGAAGGAGTCAGTGGCTAGAAAGAGAGAGAAAGGACACAAGGAAACATGAACAGTCAATAAACCAGATAGGTATGGGAGGAGGCCTGACCCAGTGAGGGGAAACTCATTTTTCTCAAGCCCAGAGTTAATCAGTTTCAGAATGTTGACCAGAAAAAGTAAACCCGTTTAAAAAAGAAAAGCCTCATTATCCTTATTAAGTGTTTTCCTTGCTCGCAAGGAGAATTCTGTAGCTAGTTGAATCAAAGGTGAAATTTAATTACATTTATTCTTATGTCCATTCACTTGCTGTCTGTAAAATAAATCAGCTTAACGATTTGTACCTGGCCTTACCTCACTACAGTGTTTCAGTCTTCATTTGTAAAGGCTGGAGAAGCACATGTGAATGCATGGTGGAAAGACATAAACTTATTTCAGCAGCTGCACAATGGTATGCTTGCCAGAGTGTGTGTGGCTATCAAACAGTGTGAAGCGGGATTGTGTGCTTGCTCAGTCTATTTGTTGCTGCCTTGCTCCATGATATTATGAGGTGTCTTGCCACATGGTGCCCAAACAATTTTTGCTCGGGTTGCTAACTCAATGTATTCCTGGGGATTTCATCACGAGCTCCTGCCTCCAACTGCCCCTTCCTCATGCTCCCACCATTGATCGCCAGACACATCCATCCTCGTGGCGCACCGCATTCCCACACCAATTGGAGAGCGAACAGACTCTTTGGTACCCAATTGGATGATTCTTGATTGTCAGTCAACCATCCTTTTTTCCCCATCTCCAATATTTTTATAACTAATAAACAAAAGTTTAAAGAAAATGAATAAAGCACACAATTTTATTTCATGCCCGCAGCAGTGTCCTGGAGATGAATCTTCAATTCCTGGAGACTCCAGGCCAATCCTGGAGGGTTGGCAACCCTAAGTTTTGCATATCTACCACGCTAACTGAAGCTCTCATCTGCAAATTGCTCTTCAAAAGCTCACAACCAGAAAGACATCCCGTTGATCACCAGGAGATTGGCAGCAAAAACGAAGAGTTATGTTGTTGCCTTCAGCCAAATGAGAAGTGGTCACGTACGAGCGGGCACTCGGAAAATCTTGGGCCAGAAATTTCCTCGTGGCTACTCCGATTCCATCGCTGTATTTCGGTGGAAGAGCAGCGGTAACCCCATTAACACCCGCCATTGAGATCTCCACTGCACTTCCAGCCAAGTTACAGCAGTGGAGCGGAAGCAGCTCCGAGGAAGTTCCGGCCACACTTAGGTCTTTAATAACATGGAGCTCACTGCTGTGATCAGTTCACTTATGTGGGAAGGGAAAAGTGATCAGCAAGTTCGGTCAAGAAGTGGAGCTCATTATATGGGCGCTTACAATAATGCATATGGCATCGACATGGTGTCCGACCTGAAGACCAAGGTGAAGGTCTATAATTCAGTACGATAGCAAAATACTGCGGATGCTGGAAATCCAAAATAACAACAGAAAACGCTGGAAAAACTCAGCAGGCCAGGCAGCATCCGTGGAGAGAGAAACAGAGTTAACGTTTCAGGTCAAAGACCTTTCGTCAGAACTGGAAAAAAGCAGGATAATTCAGTGTTCCTTCCAACACTCTTTTGTAGTCTGCAAGGCATGAACGAGCTTACAGGGAGCATGTTTAAATAACTTGACAAATTCCACACGTCACCTACAATCGAAACCATGATGCCTATTTTTGACTTCAGGCGTACTCTTCCTCAGATTCATAACATTGTTAAAACAGACCTTGTGTGCTTTCAAATCCCAGTGGATAGGGACTCAATACACAGAAAGTGTAAGCAAATATTGCATGGCTTGAGGGAAAAAAAATAACATTCTGAATGATTGCTCTTTTAAAATCAACTTCATTTATTAAAAGTGGGAGAAAGAATATTTTATTTGAATGCAATATGAACACATTTCTAAAAAAGAAAACAATGAAGGGTTAAAATGATATGGTTTTTAGCTGCAGCCTTCACATTATTTCTAGAAGTGATGTTTGCTAATGTTATGCTTGTTGGCCTGTTACAAATACTTAGAGTATGCAGCCAATAATATCAATATACTGACTACTCCCCAGGAAACAAATATCCAATAATCTTGCTTTAAATACCAGTATCCCACAGCGGATCAATTAGATATACAAAAATGGCCGGAGACGCTGGGATTGTAACAAAATACGTAGAATAACCAAATTATCAATTTATACTGATGCAATACGTTGGATAAATGCTAATGCTGCAGATTGCATAGTTTGCCCATTCCAAATGAGCAGTTGGCATAGTACACAAAGAACTACAATGACAAATCCAACACATACAGATTATTTAAAAGAAACAAAACTAAAAAGAACTAACGTTGCACAAGAAGGCAGAATTTAAAAATGCCTTTGAGTGAGCAGTGAATTATTTCAGGGTTTTCTGTAGTTTATACACAAAACACCTGTAGTGTTCATGGAGTCCACAATTACAATTAGTTTAGTACTTTAAAGCATTTTTGTTGCAAAATTTGTCTAATATGTTGCTACACAATCTACGCTGAAATAGTAATGTCTACCCTGCAGACACGCACAGAGCTAAGTTGCCAGTGTGCAGTGTTGTTGATAGGATCTCAATAAAATGCAACAGTTCATGTGTGAAACTTTCATATTATATCCACTCACAGTGTAAAGAAAAGTAGTATCATTCCAGATCCTAATGGGGGTTGTTTCTGGAGAGATTATTTTGAGCTTTATAACACAAAGGTCAAGTACTGGTAGCTACAGGTCCGTCACTGGTGATGGAGCTAATTTGAGGGGACGAGTTAAGAGTAACACCAAATATCAAAGCATAATGGCTTCATTGTAATTTTTTTCCTATGACATATTGGTATCAAGGCTCTAAATAGGCCTAGTGACAACACTGGATGAGGTTACACACAAAGATAGAAGACCTAATTATTAGGCCTGATGTTACTTCAGTGCAGAGATTACCTGGTCCTGGTCTAAACCTATTCTGTGGATCAGGAGCAGACCTTACGAGAAAGTCTAACACAAGTTTACTTCACTTCCTATTATATAAAAAAAGTGATGTGGTGAAGTTTCTTTTAATTTAAGGGATTCACATCCTTGGCCACCAAGGACAGTACGTACGTACCCTGTTAAAACTAGCCTGTTAAACATTTACACCCACCATCTGCCATCCCCTCATGCAGCACAAGATAAAAGTTAATGACAGCAGCACACATGCAGTAAATACACTTTCTGCAGTCGTACAGACCAAAGCAAAAAATGAGACATAAACTGAATAAATTGAACCTGTACATGAATTTCAAAACAAGGATACAAAATAAGAAAGCACCATGTGGATAACTTACAGACCACAGGCATGCAAGTCAAAGCACCTCAACCTTCCCAGATGGACCAAACAACTAAAATTGATTAAGTGAATATTTATTTTGTTTCTAAAGGTTTATCCAGGGAGTGCAACGATTATAAGTCACTTTCCTTTGTATTTGATTTTTTGCAAGCTGAATGATGTAAGTTGGAACTATTCTGGTACTTCATGACTGGCGAGTCTTCCAGAACATGCGTCCAGCTACAAAATTCTTAGATAAAATGCTGACTAATTCATTTATGGACTAGAAACAGACAGAATAAAAAAGTGAATTACTGAGTCTACTAACCACTGCACCTCCAGTCTTTACATGATCTACACAAGTTAAAACTCCTTTTCAGTAGGAGAGGACAAATTAGTACCTTTGGATACAGTTGTCTTTTAATCCTGATCAGGGAAAGTGATTTAAAAAAGTAATGGATTCCCCTCCCATAACCCTCTGCTGCCTGCCCGCCTCCCCACCCGCCCCTCCCCCCCCCCCACCCCCCACCCCGTGATGCAGTTCGTGCAGTGCCTCGTGATGTACAGTGCATTTCAGGTCACTTGCTGAATTCTGTGCAAAAGATGATACTTGAGACCCATGACCAAGTTTCTGTGAATGCGATGTTGCATGGATTCCAAAACCAAACATTCAAGTACAGCTAGAGTCAAGTGACAACAGTAATTGGATAAATAATGTTCTGGTCTTTGTAATAAGGCACAGTTCAAGTCCTCAGAGGCACTTTGGAGTTGGCTGAAATGTAAGTTGGTGCTGATCAAACCTCAGAGCTGTCGCTGTGATAACTCTGTGCAGTCATGGTCTCGTTGCTGGGTGATTTCTTGTACTCTCCCTTCTTATCTGATTGCTTCCTGCGTTTCAGCAAGAGGACGATGATAATAATGACACAAATAGCTAGTAATAAGGCAGCGATCCCTCCAATAATGGGAACATTGCCATCTTCGTCGCCTCGGTCATTTGGTGACCTAGCAACAGCTCCTTCAGGGAAGATCTCTTCCTCGACAACCTGCTTCCTGTTGCTGCGGTCCAAGGCAATATGTTGTATGTTGGTTCCTCTGTTGTTCTCAATGCCGATGTCCTCAGCGAGTAAGGGGGCTTCTTTAACAGATCGTTGCTGGCGTGAATGTCCCACAGAGCTCAGGTTTCCGGTGTGTGAAACAATATGATACTCCACACTTCTCTTTCCAATGCCTCTGCTAGCACTTTTCCTAGATCGCACAGTGTAAATGGTATGAATGTACCACTCTCGGCCAGCGGCAACCTAAAGATTAAAAATGACACGTGACTGTTCTGCTTCAGACTTCACTGCAGCAACTGAAACATTAACAGGAAAATACCGTTCGCATAACTGGTCCTGTTTGGAGAGAAAAAAATAACTTTAAAACTGACCACTAACCTATTTGTTTCATATCAGAGGACAAGCTTAGTGGCCATTCATACTTCTTTTGTTAAGTACTTGACATCAATGCACATTTAAAACATCCATGGTGGTCTGTGTGAGTCAGCAGAGATTGGGATGTTTGCAATTACTTCCGCTGCAGGTTATTCTGCTTAAGTGTATATTAAGTCTATAGTTTGCATGTGCTCATTAAATATTAGAAACCAAAAACAATTCCCTTATAAACTCATTCAATCTATTCGGGTTGCGCAAGTTAAGTGTTTGCTTTAGCTAAATGGCACTGAATAATGGTTATTGGATCTGTTCTGGGGCCTCAGCTTTTCACCATATATATTAATGAATTGGATGAAGAAATAGAAAGTTGTATATCCAAGTTCGCAGATGACATTAAGTTCAAAGGGACAGAGACAAATGGAATTCAACGTGGGGAAGTGCGAGGTCATCCACTTTGGATCCAAGAAAGACAAATTGGAATAGTTTCTAAAAGGCGAGAGATTAGAAACTGTGGAGGAGCAAAGCGTGTCCAGGTACACAAATCACTGGAATCACAGGTACAAAATGTCATTAAAAAGGCTAATAGAACGTTGGCCTTTATGTCAAGGGGGTTGAAACAAAAAAGTGAGAAAGTTATGTTTCAGTTGGAGAGAGTCTTGGTCAGACCCCATTTGGAGGACTGCATTCAGTTTTGGGCACCAAACCTCAAGTAAGATATATTGCCATGGAAAGGTACAGCACAGCTTCAGCAGAATGATACCTGTGCTTAACGGGTTAAATTATGTTTACAGATTGCATAAACTTGTCTTATATTCCCTCGAGTTTAGAAGGTTGAGGAGTAATCTAATTAAGGAGTTTAAAATGATAAAAGGATTCAATATAGTGGATACAGAAAAACTATTTCCTCTGGTGGAGGAATCCAGAACAAGAGGCTATAATTGTTAAAATTAGAGCTAGGCCATTTAGGAGTGAAATCAGGATGCACTTTTTCCACACAAAGGGTAGTGGAAATCTGGAACTCGCTCCCCAAAAGTCTCTGAATGCTGGGTGAACTGAGATCAACAGATTTTTGTTGGGTAAGGATATCATGGGATGTGGAGCAAAGGCAGGTAAATGGTGTTGCGGTACAGATCAACCATGATCTAATTGAATAGCAGAACAGGCTTGAGGGGCTGAATGGTCTACTCCTGTTCCTATTAAAGCTGAATGTTTTTCATACATTGTTTGTTAGGTTATGTGATTTGTATTGATCCCGTAGGATTTTACAGTACCTAGAGATATCTAGTGTCCAGTAACTCTGATTGTAATAGAAACATTAACAAATTAATGAACTAAGCAGTCATTGTTCATACCAACAGTCTCACTCAATCCACGCCAGTCTTTGGACATTACAGTACACAAAGCCATTTAGTGTCTATAACTCGGATTGCAATAAAAACATTAACTAATTAAATTCAGTCATACTCTATTGTAACAACCTCAGTGAACACAAACCACCTGTTGTAGAGTAGTATGTCCTTAGTCTCAGTGGAAAGTTCATTATAAATTCTATAAAGTGTGCTGGCAAACTCCCACAGAAAATAAACACATTAGGAGATTCCAGGCAGTAAGCATTCAGATTATTGATCACTGTCTTGTTTTGCAACTGGGTGGAGTGAGTCCGTTAAATGAGGCCCAGAAAAAATATCTGGCTAATAATGGACTTTTTTTCCTGACTCCAATAAAAACCGTGTGATTTAGGTAACTACAGACCCATTAGTTGCAGTGATAAATGGCAAAATAATGGAATCGATGATTAGGAACAAGGTTGAGGAGCATCTATGAAAATTACCTAGTAAGTGATAGCCAACATCTTTTAGGGTGTGGGAGATCCTAACTGACCAAAATCATTGACTTGTTTGAGGCACTAACATCCCAGCAGGATGCCAGAGAGCCCTTTAATACAGCATACCTAGACTTCAATAACATTCCACATGCAAGACTGCTACAGAAACTTAAATCAATGGGTTCACTCGGTAAAACCTGGAGATGGATAAGGAATTGACTGATAGAGAGGCGGTAATACTTACGGGAGTGATGTCGGACTGAGGAGATGTACTGGGTGAAGTGCCCCAGCAAATGAGGCTGAGTTCGGATCGGTCAGGGCCCTGTGGGTGGCGGAGCGGGCCCAGGGGCTGAGTGGCCGGGTCCTGCTCCTACTTCTTGTGTTCTTTAGATTTGAGGTTAGGATCAGATCAGCCATGATCTTATTGAATGGCGGAGCAGGCTCGAGGGGCCGATTGGCCTACTCCTGCTCCTATTTCTTATGTTCTTATGTTCTTATAATGCTACTATTTCCGATCTACATAATTGGTCTGGATCCATAAATTCTAGATCCATAAATTCAACAGAAGATGGTCAAATTTAGAGTTGATACTAAACTGGGGTGGGGGGCAGTAGAGTTTAGTGAAGGAGCCGAGGAACAATCTAAGGATCGTGACAACATTTGCAAGTGGGGAAATTATGGTAGATGAAGTTCAATTCAATGAGTGCAAGATCTTGCACAGTGGGAATGAGAAACGTACTTAATGTATAGTGGTCAGTTATCTAGGGGGCAGGCTGAATGAAATCTGGGAGTGATAAGGAGACTTGACATTGATAATATCCTGTTATTGCAGAGCAACAAAGTAAATGGAATATTGGGCTATATTGCCAAATTAGTATAATATAAGTATGAAGCTGTTATGTTGAAGCTCTATAATGCTCTGCTCAGGCCAATCCTTGGACATTGCATTCAATTCTGGTTACAGCACAAGAAAAGCATCCAAACCCTGGAAGAGTGACAGAGAAAGGGTGACAGGAGTTGATCCTTTCTTAAAAGCACTGGGTTATGAGGAAAGATGAGAAAAACATGGGGGAGAAAATTGAGTTGTGCCCCCTTTGGGGCGCTAACTTTGCCGGGGAGCTACTTTTAGCGCTCCGAAAAAATTAGCAGCCCCGCGGCCGAAATTCATCGGTAGCGCACCAAGAAGGAAGCAGGGCGCTACTGGAAGCGCCCCGCCTCCCTCTTGGGGCGCTGCGAGGGAATATCACGGTGCTACGTGCTGCAGGCTTTCCTCCCCTTCTTAAAGGGGAGGGGCCATGCGCAGCGTGACCCGGGGCCCAGCTGGGCCACCAGGGATCGGAGTGCCAGCAAAAGGGCCCAGCACTCAAGAGAAGTGCTGGGCTCATGGAGCGCAGCCGGCACTCTGCGGGGAGGCTGGTCGGGAGGCCGGGGACAGCAACGGGGGCAGGTGCTGGCAGGCGGCGAGCAACAAAAATGGCCGCCCGGCACCTCGCCTTTAATTAGCGCTGCCCCGGCCGCAGGTAGGCCCCCCTGACCCCGTCAGACATAGCGTCCAGCGGTAAGTCAGGGGGCGCTACCGAAGATCGCGGCCGGGGCACTGCGCACGGCGATGACGTCATCGCCGGCAGCGCAGCGCCGCTAACAGTTACCGCCGCCGCTAACCTCCCGCTGAATTACGCGGGAGACGTTGGCGCTGCCGCACCTAAGAGGGCGCTAACGGGAGGCGCAAAGCAACAAAATTTTTCCCCCATGTATTCTTCAGCCTTGAAAGTGTCCTAAGTGGAATAGAAAAGGTTAAACCTGAGCAGTATTTCAAATTAAACGTTAACTACAGGACAAGAGAACATTGGTATTTGGTAAACTTGTAAAAGGCATGTGCAGGATTGATGCCAGGAAGCAATTCTTCACAGAAAAAGTGATTAATACCTGGAATGGTCATCCAGGTAGGATTGTAGATGGAAAAACCTTGGAGTCATCGAAGAGGCAGCCAGATACTGTGATAAGGAGAGATTGTAGGTTTAAGTATGCACACGGGCAAGATGCATTTTCTCAGTGTTAAGGGGACCAAGGAGCTCACATTTTAGGCTGCAGTTTTGTCATAAAAAAAATCACAAACTGTACTTTAACAATACATATTTTCTGGTGATAAAAATCTCAGTCATAGAACTGACAATGAAATGAAATGATGATGCCATCAGCATCTCAATATCTGAGTTATGTTTTGAAATTACAGGTGGTGTGGCTTTTAAGAATAAGCTACAATTTTGTGCAATGACACAATACAGTTCAGGCCAGTAAACTGCGCTGATAATCCTTGTTCTGGTAAGCCAGCACAGCTAACACGAGCCTTCTAGCAACTAAGTCAAGAAAGTGTAACACTGACATTGTCTGCACAGTATATATCTGACATCAAGCATCTCTTAGTACCTGGAAGAGCGGGGAGGAGTCCACTCGGAAGCCATCAGAACCAGGCTGTCTGGCAAGTGCAAGTGCTTCAGCATCATCTATTGCAAGTTTAGCATTGAACGCTACACTTCCAAAATATGTGTCCTGTGTCTCAGGTTGAGCCTTATCCTGTTCAAAAAAGCAAAAGGCCTGTTATAGGAATTGTATAAAATTGAGAGGTCGCACAACACCAGGTTATAGTCCAACAGTTTTATTTGAAATCACAAGCTTTCGGAGCTATCGACTGCCCCTTCCTCAGGTAAAAGGGGCAATCGATAGCTCCGAAAGCTTGTGATTTCAAATAAAACTGTTGGACTATAACCTGGTGTTGTGCGACCTCTCAATTTTGTCCACCCCAGTCCAACACCGGCATCTCCGCATCATAGGAATTGTATGACAGTGAAACAAAAAATAGTCAAGTTGTATCTGAGAAAGTTAATTATATTGGACTAAAAGCAAGCCAACCAAGAACTGAATACAATTCTTTCCAACAATAGCAAGCATGTTTAAGTGATTGGCAGTGTTGGCGGCACAGTAGACATGCTTAAATTGACTTTTTTCTCCCCTCAAGATTTTATTCATCAATCTTCCCTCCCCTCCCCCAAAATTCAGAACTTTACTCTACCAAAGCTATAGGCACAGGCCATTGTTGAAGAGGAATGTGAGCATTATTTCCAGCCATATACTAAAATAACTGACTTACCAGGATCTTGAACCTGTACAAGAGAGAAAATGAATCAGCCAGGCAGCCATATTCAGTATTTATTGGGTTGTACTTGGGCACATATCCATCAGCTCCTGTACACAGAAACACTTCTCAATATTACAGAAGAAGGAGTCTCCTAGGTTCTGCACAGGGTCAACCATGACACGCCCATAGACAACTGATCCTGCAGAGAAAATACATTTCAGTTAGAAGTCTGATGAGATCTTGTACCATGTTGCGATGTTACCAAACTGCCTCCCCTCCCATTGCAGAAAAATATTCTTCTTATGCTCTTTCATGTCTTTCCATATCATGTGATATTTCCTGAGACAGAAAGTATGCAACCCACTTCCGGGCCGCTATCAATCTAATGATAACAACTAATTGTTGGGAGACACAGGAGGACAGCCTCTGTTGCTGCAGGCTCTGACTTTTCCATGCTTCATATGGGCGCAGCACCTTGCTTCAACATGGTGTATACTCCCAGATAAGCTGACTGAGATAGGAAACTAAATACATTGGGAATCATGGGGGCAACAACCTGAGGTCAAAGACTCCATAGAACAGTACAGCACATCCTAACACTTGTGCTTGTCTTTCCAGGTGAACTATGTAAAATGTTTCGAATGGAGTATTCCTCCCAAAACAGTCTTGTTATTATAGGATGTTCAGCACTTTACTAGTGCAGAAATGTGGCAAGTTATTATTTATTAATTAAAAAACTGGACTCGTGTCACTGAGTTTCTTCAAAATAACATACCTCCTTCTCTAAAGTAACACTGAAGGCCAAACATTATTGTACAAATTTCATAGCAGATCCCACTCTTAATATTGGCCCAAAAAATCCTCGAGATGTGATCCCGGCAGTTACACGGAGATTTGGCCTGCGGGTGCTCTCTTGTGCTGACCGCGCTGGAGTTTGCATAGGACAGGTGGGCACAACTACCACTGCCGGCACATCTTCAATGTCTAACTGCCCCTTCTAGCCAGAATATCTGGTGCCTGTCTGTCACTGGGGGGGGGGGGGGGGGGGGAAGGGTTGCAGAGACCTCTCTCTTCTCCCCCCATCCCACGCCCCCACCCCCCCACCCCAGCCAGACTGTTTCCTGGGATGGCAGGACTGTCGTATGAGGAGAGATTGGGTCGACTAGGCCTGTATTCACGAGAGTTTAGAAGAATGAGAGGGGATCTCATTGAAACGTATAACATTCTGACAGGGCTAGACAGACTGGATGCAGGGAGGATGTTTCCCCTGGCTGGGCGGGTCTAGAACGAGGGGTAGGACATTTAGGACTGAGATGAGGAGAAATTTCTTCACTCAGAGACTGGTGAACCTGTGGAATTCTCTACCACAGAAGGCTATGGAGGCCAAGTCACTGAATATATTTAAGAAGCAGATAGATAGATTTCTTGACACAAAAGGCATCAAGGGGTAGGGGTAGAGAGCGGGAATATGGTATTGAGATAGAGGATCAGCCATGATCATATTGAATGGCAGAGCAGGCTCGGAGGGCCGAATGGCCTACTCCTGCTCCTATTTTTCCATGTTTCTATGTAAGGGGACATCAAGATTTAAGAAAAATGAATTCTTTGGAGGGGTTCCATGCTGTTTTGGGGGGGCGGGGGGCTGTACTACTCCCAGTGGGATCCTCTTCTGCCCATTTGGAGGCTAGTACATCACATTGTACCCTCCTAGAGTATTACGCCATATCTCAGATGAACCAGGGAAGCAGGAAATCCCAGCCTAAGAGTACACAGCTCCCCCCCCCCCTCATCCCAGTGACATTTTTCTGGTAAGGGGCAAGCAGACGTTCCAGAAAATCCTGGAAGTGGCAAACACCTGGTGGAACCAGGTTAAGGTGGGGTTCTGCTGAAACACCCATGGATTTTCAGGGCCCTTGTGTTTTTAGGACTTGGTTTGGTTGTTCGAAATTATTTTTTTTTTCCATTTCAGGATCAATTGGGATGTAGCCAGGTAAGGAAAAATAATCACTACTACTGGTTGGGTTGAATGGCCTGTTCCATGATGTAACTTCTTTGTATTTCAGCAAACCCTTCCAAATAATGATCATAGAGGTATAGTGAATAGATAGAAAAGGTAGATAGTAAACAATATAGAAATTGTTGATCGGGAAGATTACTTCAAACTGAACTGTGATTGTAGGACAGAGGTTAAACTGGTAAAAGGCAAACTTAGGATTGCTAACAGTAAGTTCTTCACATAAAAAGAGTGTTCAACACATGGAACGGTCTTGTAGAATGGGGGAATCAAAAACCCTAGCTGTGATGTGGAGACCATAGAACTTTTCTGGATTGATGAATTTAGATGAGCTGAATGGCCTTCCTCATCTATATTTATCTTATGATCTTCTAATGCGATTGGTTAGGGTGGTGCTGGAGACTACTGTCCTTAGATATTTTTTTTTTTAAATGGGATTTTTGAAGGGAGCGCAGGATGCCCAGCTTTTTGTATTGTGTCTGAATACCAGCTTATTAAACAGCGTTCACTTCTAGCCTGGTTTTATTGTATCAATAAAGCATTAAGTGGTCCGACTTCCATACCTTCTGTGAAAGCGACATCGCTGCCTTCTCCGAATCCCATGGAGCCGTCAGATAGCCAGAGGCCCTTTCTATTTAGCAGGAACATTTGAGTATTCAGGCTGAACTCAGCAGCAACGGGGTCACTCACCTCGAAGAAGCAGATAAAACCAATACATCAAAATTTACTAAGTGACTATGGCAGCATTTTGCTCCCTGACCCTGACAGATGTTTTGAATCACTGCCATACCTGTCGTTCAATTTACCTTTGTGCCACTTTACCTGTCGTTCAATTTACCTTTGTGCCACTTTCCAGACAGCACCCAGGATGTAGCACCACATGGAAAACTCTCAGGGTACAACAACAACTTGCATTTATATAACGTGTTTAAGGTAGTAAAACGTCCCAAGGTGCTTCACAGGAGCATTATCAAACAAAATTTGACATCGAGCCACATAAGGAGATATTAGGACAGGCAGCTTGGTCAAAGAGGTAGGTTTTAAGGAGCGTCTTAAAGGAGGAGAGAGTGTTACAGAGGCGGAGAAGTTTAGGAAGGGAGTTCCAGAGCTTAGGACCCGAGCAGCTGAAGGCACGGCCGCCTATGGTGGAGCGATGAAAATCGGGGATGTGCAAGAGGCTAGAATTGGAGGAGTGCAGATATCTTGGAGGGTTGTCGGGCTCGAAGAGGTTACAGAGATAGAGAAGGGCGAGGCCAAGACAGAAACTTGCCCACGTAGAGACAAGATTGAATTCTGGCAGATGTCATCTCCACATGGTATGGTTACAAAGACACCAGTTATGGAATCACCTCAAGGGGTAACATACACATAAACTTCCAAAAAGTGAGAGATAAAAATAGTGGGGAAGGGAAGAGGGGAACTGTGGTGCGTATCCTCTAAAATCATGAATCCAAAACACATAGGGGTCAATTTTGAATTGACTGCTACCATCAGGCAGGAAGTGGATGGGGCAAGCCCACCATCCGCATGGTGGAACCATTTTCCTTGCTGGGGCTTTTTTGAATTCCATCAACAAGCTGCTTATGTTTTTGGAGCAATTTGCCGATTGGAGGGGGTGGGAAATCTGACGGCTCTACCGTGGAGCCCAGCCAGTCCAGATAGGTAAAAGCAGGGGTGGGGTGGGGTGGGGGGGGGGGGTTGGGCAAGGGGGAGGCGCTCCCGAGCTGGGCTACGGAGGATCGGGCATCAGGTGGGTTGACTTTTGTGGCCACAGAAGGAGCATTAGTGCTTCTCTTGACCTCAAGCACATTGTTTAAAAAGCTATTTTTGAAACGTTTTAGGAGCATCCTGCAGTTTAAGGTTTAGGTCGCTCATGCTCAGCCCATTGGTACTGCAAAATTGCATTGTCATAGGACCCCGATTTGCATAGGCTAACAAGGTTGCCGTCTATTTCCAGTGGGCACCTGGGCCACCTATTCCAAGGTCCCCACCAAAATGGTGGTGATACGATTGTAGGCAAGAATGGTTTTAAGTGCTATACCGCCATTTTCATCACACTACTACCATATTCCCACACAAACGAGGAGGGGTTGGGGGGAAGGATGGAAATCGGACCTATCGAGTGAGGAGAGGTTCACTTGAGCTGTCTAATGATCTTGTACCTGCTGAAACCTGATGTCAAGGTCAAAGGTTATTGGCTCCCTTGGATTGCACACGATTGGTATGGTATACTCCTGGCTCGGGGCAGAGGCACAAGGAATCAGCTTCACAGTGTATGTTCCTGAATAATCACGGACCTAGGACAAATAAAAGAACAATCAATTGCAACAGTAGAAAACAAATCTACACCGTATTAGGAAATTAATCCTAAATTTATAAATATTCACATCAATATTAAGTATAGTGGGGCAGAATTTGCGGTTGGTATGATGAGAGTACGCCATCATACCACCTTTGAAATGGACTTCACGTTCGGGATTTCCGCTTGCGCTTAATCCCGAACTTGCGATCTGTCAAGTTCCGCCTTGACAGATCATACGCTCTGACAATGAAATCCTCATTGTTGGCGCAGAGTTGGGCTAATTGCCAACCAACTGTCCAGGAATTATGCGTGAATATCTATGGCTGGTGCAAACAGGTAGAGCAGCCTGTTTGCACAGCGTAAGGGGACACCCGTCAATAAAAATCTTCATCTGGTGCTTTTTTGTTTCAATATATAAAAGGAATGTAAAGTGAGAGACTGTTCAGGGAATTGACAGTTTTGCAAATTGAAAAAAAAAATCCCTTACTCCCCTCCATGTAGCTTCAGGTGACCTTTCATGGTACAAAATGCATAAAAACTTTTATCAACATTAGTTGCTATATTCTCCTTAGAAAATACCACAGTATCTAGTTGGGGAGAATCAGAGACCTGATTGGAGCACCAGCCCACGTGATCCCAGGTACGCTTCCGCACACGGTGCGTCCCTGGGATCTGTGGGCCACTACGCTGCGCTCAACTCTGCAGCGTCTGACAGCAACCTTTCGTTTGGGGCCTCGCAACAGGTATGCGCGCATTCGGTTTGGATGCCGGCGGTGTAATTAAGGATTAAGCCGCCGACCGCAAAATCTGGGCCAGTATCTTCTCTGAAAATGTTTTGACACATTAGTTACCTTCCTACAGTCTTTTTAGCCTGTTTTCTAAAAATTATCAATAACTTCATGGCTAATGATAACAATAATAATCAGAACCAAATACACTGTTTTGTGGATAGACAGCAAAATATCTTTCACACGTTGGCTTCTTTTATATGGAAGGTTAGAAAAAAATACACTTGCGTTTATATAGTTTCCCACATTACAACAGTGACTGCACTTCAAAAGTACTTCATTGACTGTAAAGCGCTTTGAGACATCCGGTGATCGTGAAAGGCGCTATATAAATGCAAGTCTTTCTTTCTTTAGTGCCTCAGATCTCATAAAAGCACCTCAAGCACAATGAATTACTCTGAAGTGCTGTGGCTGTTGTTACATAGGCAAACAACAACAACTTGCATTTATATAGCGCCTTTAACGCAGAAGACGCTTCACAGGAGTGTTATCAAACAAAACTTGACGCCGAGCCACATAAGAAGATATTATGACAGATGAGAGGTGGGTTTTAAGGAGTGTCTTAAAGGAGGAGAGAGAGGTAGAGAGACAGAGAGGTTTAGGGAGGGAATTCCAGAGCTTAGGGCCGTGGCAGCTGACGGCACGGCCACCAATGGTGGAGCGATTAAAATTGGGGATGTGTAAGAGGCCAGAATTGGAGGAGCGCAGAGATCTCGGCGGGTTGTAAGGCTGGAGGAGGTTACAGAGGTAGGGAGGGGTGAGGCGATGGAAGGATTTGAAAACAAGGATGAGAATTTTAAAATCAAGGCGTTGTTGGAGCGGTATCCAATGTAGGTCAGCGGGCACAGGGGTGATCGGGACTTGGTGCGAGTTAGGATTCGGGCAGCAGAGTTTTGGATGAGCTCAAGTTTATGTAGGGTGGAAGATGGGAGGCCAGCCAGGGGAGCATTGGAATAGTCAAGTCTAGAGGTAACAAAGGCATACAATAGTTAGTAATCCTGATCTACATCTAATCTTGATCTGTGCATAAAACATCTTGGTAAACTAGTTCATCAGCAATTACTGTAAGTACCGTAATGTTTAAACTCATAAAACTTACAGCAAAATCTGAAGTGAAGCTCCACTGTTGCTCAGGATGATTGTATGTTGGCTCACTTCGCACTAAGCTGAGGGTAAAGGTCAATCCTGGGTGATCAGCTGACATAACCATGGAACTAAGAGGAGATGCTGGGGAAGGACAGAGATTGTTTTAGGGCATCTGAAAAACATTGAGCATTTTCTTCACATTGTACTGCAAAATGCTCAACAATGTCTCCCTTTTTCAAAAGAAGAAAATCACTCATGTTCCCTGGTGTCTCAGCAAATTTATCCAGTGAAGTAGCTGATCTACACAGGCCAGAAAGTTTCCAGGTTTGATCCCTGGTCTGGGCTGAATTAGCTGATCTATTTGTAGAGGTATCACAATTGATCTTTGATCCCCCTGGGTATAGAATAGGAAAAAATCAGTTAGGATTCCGGCACCTCATCGTAATCCAGTAATGGCTGCTAGAAAAGTGTGTAGAAGTGGACATGGGCTATGATGTGGAATAGTTTGCTAAAACTCATTGTAAAGGTTAACTTAAATGAATAATGGTCACTCGTATGCCCATGAAGTAGTTCTTAGGATCATAGAACAGTACAACACAGGAGGAGGTCATTCGGCCCATCGAGTCTGTGCCGGCTCTTTCGAAGAGCAGTCCAGTTAGTCCCACTCCCCCGCTCTTTCTCCATATCCCGGCAATTTTTTCTTCTTCAAGTATTTACCCAATTCCCTTTTGAAGGCTACTATTGAATCTGTAACCACCACATCAGGCAGTGCATTCCAAATCCTAACCACTCGTTGCATGAAAAAGGAAGAAGTTGGTGCCTTCAGGAGAGAAGAAAGAGTAAATCGGAAGAAAAATGAGCAGTGCAAAAAAAGAAACTCACTTACCAAGATGCAACATAACAAAGAGGCCACGGAATCGTGCATCAGTACGGAAGTTCACAACCAAGCGTCCTTCACTGTTGATCCGCATGCTAGTTGGGTAAAGGGCACCTGTCAGCAGACAAGAAGCATGTTTATCAATTTAGGTAAAAAGAGTCTGAAACAGTGAACACTAATATGCAGGACTGACAGCTCAGACCTGTTGTAATTTCATCTGATGTGCTGACGTTGAGATGAATACAGCTAATGAAAATACAACAGTATAACCCACCCCTGGCACTCCATAAGAACATAAGACATAGGAGCAGGAGTAGGCCAATCGGCCCCTCGAGCCTGCTCCGCCATTCAATAAGATCATGGCTGATCCAATCTTGGCCTCAACACCACTTTCCCGCTCTCTCCCCATACCCCTTGACTTCCTCGTAGTTCAAATGTCTGTCAATCTCTGCCTTGAATATATTCAATGACTCCGCCTCCACAGCTCTCTCGGGTACAGAATTCCAAAGATTCACGACCCTCTGAGAGAAGAAATTCCTCCTCATCTCCGTCTTAAATGGGCGACCCCTCATTCTGAAACTATGCCCCCTAGTTCTAGATACCCCCACTAGGGGAAACATCCTCTCAGCATCCACCCTGTCAATCCCCCTCAGAATCTTGTATGTTTCAATAAGATCACCTCTCATTCTTCTAAACTCCAATGAGTAACAGACAGCTGTTATTTGGCCAAAATCCTAATTCTATGCAGGCTTAATGTAGGCACAATGTTTAACTATATTGGAAATTCTAGTTCTAAGATAGCTGATTGTATAAGACAGAAGCTCTTTTTATTCAGCTGGTTGGTTTTACTCTTTGCTACTCTTGCCTAACATTTCCTGATCTTTTAACTAATCTATATGTGTGTGTATATATATATATATATATATAGATAGATAGATAGATAGATAGATAGATAGATAGATAGATAGATAGATAGATAGATAGATAGAGAGAGAAAATTAAACCACAGGAGTAATTAGCAGACAGATCATTGTCCATAGATTATTGTCTACCAGCAGATTGACTCTTTGGGAGAGAATAGATGTTAATGTGGAAGACACACATTTTGTGTACACAATCAATGAAAAGCTGTAGCAAGCAAGTTTTGAAAAGTATACACTGTTGTACTCTAAGAAGAAGGAATTTCAACATGTGTGAAAATGAAGTAAGCTGGCACACTCTGAACAGGAATTACAACATGACAAAAAGCTGTGGGTCACACAAAGTGAATTATAAAGCAACGTTAACTGGTTTGCTTGCTTATATGAACGTTAATAACAAATACCGTAGCAGGTTTTGTGATTACACAAAGGACTGGGAACAAATTAAACTCTATTCAAGTAAACCAATTGCATTTATGTTAGCATCTTATCACATCTCACAGGAATGTCCCAAACAATAAATTACTTATGAAGTGCCGTGGCTATTATGTTACAAGCAAAAATGCATTTCCACCACACTGTGTACGTATTGTACACAGGAAGGTCACACAATCATTGTATGAATGAGCAATCAATATGTTTTTCATGGTGTTAATTGAGGGTGGACTGTTGGTTGGGACGCTAGGAGACCTCACTGCTCTTCAAATAGTGCCATGGGATCGATAATGTCGATTAGAATCAGCAAACGGGACCTCAGTTGAAAGGACAAAACCATCAACAATGTCGCGAAACCGCAGTACTGCAATGGAATGTTAGCTTAGATTATGTATCCAAATCCTAGAATGGGACTTCAACCCATTACCTTCAAACTTAGAGGTAAAAGTATCAATGAACTAAGGCACTCCAAGTATATTTTTAATCATTATTACAAGCTACTCTACTGAAGAACATTCCTTATCAGTTATACTTAACAAAAAAGCTTCTTGTACATCATTTTCCATTTATTGCCAAGCAACTAAATTAATTGTAAGAGTAAGATTTAAAGCAATGCTTTATTTAGCTACAATACAGTGATGACACAAGGCTCGCAAATGAGCAATCTGTTAATTAGAATAGATTTTGTTTCAGCTTTTGAGAAATCATGCGCTTTCTATCCATACTAACACAAGATTATGTGATTTAGAAGTATTTTATTCACTGTGTATTATTTTTGGGATCTAGAGGGTTTTGTGAGGCCCTCTGTCACTGGCAGGGCCTCATATGCAACAGAACATAAGAACATAAGAAATAGGAGCAGGAGTAGGCCATTCGGCCCTTCAAGCCTGCTCCGCCATTCAATAAGATCATGGCTGATCTTCTACCTCAATTCCACCTTCCTGCACTATCCCTATATCCCTTAATATCCAAAAATCTATTGATCAATGACTGAGCCTCCACAGCCCTCTGGGGTAGAGAATTCCAAACATTCACAACCCTTTGAGTGAAGAAATTTCTCCTCATCTCAGCCTTAAATGGCTGACCCCTTATTCTGAGACTGTGACCCCTGGTTCTAGACTCCCAAGCCAGGGGAAAAATCCTCCCAGCATCTACCCTGTAAAGTCCCTTAAGAATTTTATATGTTTCAATGAGATCACCTCTTATCCTTCTAAACTCTAGGGAATATAGGTTTCGTCTACTCAATCTCTCCTCATAGGACAATCTCCTCATCCCAGGAATCAGTCCAGTGAACCTTCGTTGTACTTCCTCTAAAGCAAGTATATCCTTCCTTAGGTAAGGAGACCAAAACTGTACACAGTACTCCAAGTGTGGTCTCACCAAGGCCCTATATAATTGTAATAAGACTTCTTTACTCTTATACTCTAATCCCTTTGTAATAAAGGCTAACATACCATTTGCTTTCCTAATTGCTTGCTGTACCTGCATGTTAACTTTCAATGATTCGTGTACAAGGACACCCAGGTCCCTCTGAATAGCAACATTTCCCAATCTCTCACCTTTAAAAAAATATTCTGCTTTTCCATTTTTCCTACCAAAGTGGATAACTTCTCATTTCTCCACATTATATTACATCTGCTCGTTCTTGCTCAGTTAACCTGTCTATATCCTTTTGCAGAAAACGCTGGAAAAACTCAGCAGGCCAGGCAGCATCCGTGGAGAGAGAAAGAGAGTTAACGTTTCAGGTCGATGACCTTTCGTCAGAACTGTTCTGACGAAAGGTCATCGACCTGAAACGTTAACTCTCTTTCTCTCTCCACGGATGCTGCCTGGCCTGCTGAGTTTTTCCAGCGTTTTCTGTTGTTATTTCAGATTTCCAGCATCCGCAGTATTTTGCTATCGTATATCCTTTTGCAGCCTCTTTGCGTCCTCCTCACAGCTTACTTTCCCACCTAGCTTTGTATTGTTAACAAACTTGGATACATTACGCTCAGTCCCCTCATCTAAGTCATTGATATAGATTGTAAATAGCTGAGGCCCAAGCACTGATCCTTGCGGTAGCCCATTAGTTGCAGCCTGCCAACCTGAAAATGACCCGTTTATTCCTACTCTCTGTTTTCTGTCCGTTAACCAATCCTTAATCCATGCTAATATATTACCCCCAATCCCATAAGCCTTAATTTTGTGTTAATAACCTTTTGTATGGCACCTTATCGAATGCTTTTTGAAAATCCAAATACACCACATCCACTGGTCCCCCTTATCTACCCTGCTAGTTACAACCTCAAAACACTCTTAACAGATTTGTTAAACACGATTTCCCTTTCATAAATCCGTGTTGACTCTGCCCAATCATATTATGATTTTCTAAGAGCCCTGTTACCTCGTCCCTACTAATAGGAAAATGGTGGGATTTTCTGATACACGCTGGCTGTGTGCAAGGCCTTGCGGCAGTGTGGAGTTTTGCAAAATTTACCTTCAATTGTAAAAGCAAATGACTGATGAGAAGATTTCCTGGTATAAATTTTTCCCCACCAAACTGAACTTGCTGATGATAACAATTGGAAATGTTAAAACAATCTCTGGCAGTCACTAACCCTGCAATTCAGCCTCTGGTGGGCTGCCAATTCCATCCCTCCACAAGATGGCAGTGTCGTACACAAAAGTCAAGCGAAGCTCAGACTGCAGGTCAAAGTGCTGCCAGCCGCCGACACCCACTGGGGAATGGAAAACGTAGGAGACATAAAGAGGGACTCGCAGAGTCACGTAAGACTGCACAAGGTTCAAAACCTGATGAGAAAGAAAAACCAAAAAAAGATTTTAACACATGATATACCAGCTATCATCAAATATGACACATAATAGTATTTTATACGAAATTCTCGTTGCAATCCATAAACTATAAATGTGTCACTTTTTACAAAACCAAAACATGTTGGCCCAAAAATAGGGTCAGTGTTGGTTTTAGAACAGTGACAGTACTGCAGAATTTTATTGCTGTGCAGGATTTGTTTTCAATTTCTTTAAACTAATAGACACACACATACCAATGTTCAAATGGTTAACTCTTTCCTATTTTAATTTATTGCATTTGGATATTAAGCGGTTTTGCCAAAGTGAAATCTACATTGAACTGTACAAATCCTTTCTAAATGATTTCTTTGGAAATTCCTGCCGCCATTTTTAGCTGAAGACTGGGCACTTGCATTTCAGTCACAGAAACGTGGTGGGATCTATACCACTAAGGTGCTTTCCGTAAAATATTATGGTGATTTCTGATTATGAAAATGTTCTCTTTATTCACCCAGGTTGTGGTTAATCCCTAGTTATAGTTGTAAGTAGATCAATTGGGTCAGCTGGGTAGCACTCTCGCCTCTGAGTCAGAAGGTTGTGGGTTTGAGTCCCTCTCCAGAGGCTTGAACACAAGAATCCAGGTGGACACTCCAGTGCAGTACTGAGGGAGCGCTGCACTGTCGGAGGTGCCGTCTTTTGAATGAGACGTTAAACCGAGGCCCCGTCTGCTCTCTCAGGTGAATGTAAAATATCCCATGGCGCTATTTCGAAGAAGAGCAGGGGAGTTATCCCCGGTGTCCTGGCCAATATTTATCCTTCAATCAACATCACAAAAAACAGATTATCTAGTCATTATCACATTGCTGTTTGTGGGAGCTTGCTGTGCGCAAATTGGCTGCCGCGTTTCCCACATTACAACAGTGACTCCACTTCAAAAAGTACTTAATTGGCTGTTATGCACTTTGGGACATCCGGTGGTCGTGAAAGACGCTATATAGTTCTTTGAGGAAGTAACATATAGAGTGGATAAAGGGGAACCAGTGGACGTAGTGTATTTAGACTTCCAAAAGGCATTTGACAAGGTGCCACCCAAAAGATTATTGCTTAAGGTAAAAAATCACGGGATTGGGGGTAATATTCTGGCATGGATAGAGGATTGGCTATCTAACAGAAAGCAAAGAGTTGGGATAAATGGTTCATTCTCAGACTGGCAATCAGTAACTAGTGGTGTTCCACAGGGGTCAGTGCTGGGTCCCCAACTCTTTACAATCTATATTAACGATTTGGAGGAAGGGACCAAGTGTAACATATCAAAATTTGCAGATGATACAAAGATGGGAGGGAAAGTAGTGAGTGAGGAGGACATAAAAAACCTGCAAGGGGACATAGACAGGCTAAGTAAGTGGGCAGAGATTTGGCAGATGGAATATAACACTGGAAAGTGTGAGGTGATGCACTTTGGCAGGAAAAATCCTAGAGCAATTTATTATCTTAATGGCAAGAAACTGGAGAGTACTGAAGTGCAAAGGGATCTGGGGGTCCTGGTGCACGAAACTCAAAAGGTTAGTATGCAGGTGCAGCAAGTGATTAAGAAGGCAAATGGAATGTTGGCTTTCATTGCTAGGGGGATAGAATATAAAAATAGGGAGGTATTGCTTCAGTTGTACAAGGTATTGGTGAGACCGCACCTGGAATACTGCATACAGTTTTGGTGTCCTTACTTAAGGAAAGACATCCTTGCTCTCGAGGCAGTGCAAAAAAGGTTCACTCGGTTAATCCCGGGGATGAGGGGGTGGTCATATGAGGAGAGGTTGGGTAGATTGGGACTCTACTCATTGGAGTTCAGAAGAATGAGAGGCGATCTTATTGAAACATATAAGATTGTGAAGGGGTTGGATCGGGTGGATGCGGGGAGGATGTTCCCGATGACGGGTGAGACTAGAACTAGGGGACATAGTCTTAGAATAAGGGGCTGCTCTTTCAAAACTGAGATGAGGAGGAACTACTTCACTCAGAGGGTGGTAGGTCCATACAAAAAGCTGTAGAAGCTACATCATTAAATAAATTTAAAACAGAAATAGACAGTTTCCTAGAAATAAAGGGCATTAAGGGTTACGGGGAGCGGGCAGGAATTTGGACATGAGTCTAGGTTCGGATCGGTCATGGCCCTGTGGGTAGTGGAGCGGGCCCAGGGACCGTGTAGCCTGATTCTGCTCCTATTTCGTGTGTGCAATTCTGTTAGATGCAGGAGATGGTTCTGTGATAGATAGTAGATTGGCGGTTAGGATCAGATCAGCCATGATCTTATTGAATGGCGGAGCAGGCTCGAGGGGCCAATTGGCCTACTCCTGCTCCTATTTCTTATGTTCTTATGTTCTTATAAATGCAAGTCTGTCCTTTTTTTGTTTACAGTGAACTATTTCTACATAGACTCTCTCAGACGCACCCTCTAAACCTCATACTGAGTGTGGTGAAAGTGCAAAATGGATTATGCTGAGAGGCAGATTCTATTGTTAATTGGATGAGACAAATGGGTAGATATTTGGTTCGGAAAATGATGTAAGGTGGGTAGTTTCAGAATTTTGAGACCGGCATGAATGCCATAATGGCCTTTTCCAGTCCTGTACATTCCTGTGTTTCTATGCTCGAAGGAACATAGAGACTCCCAACTTAAAAGTTTCTCTGTTTTACCACCTGGACAATAAACATTACAGAGTGCTAAGTCTGCTCACTCTCTCAGAACAGAAGCTCCTGCCCTGCACACCTGCCACCTTACATCCAGGAGAAATGTCAATTTGCAAAAGACCAGGACTGCCCCCAGGCCACCTCTGCTTTCTATCTATATTTTCGACAAATGTCTTCGCAGCTTCGAACTTCACAACTTCTATACATTATTTAATGTTACTTAACATAAAACTGGACTTACAGTGAAACTGGACAACTCTAATCTTGAGAGAGATGCAAATCTTGAGTTGTCACAAAAGAATAAAAGGCAGATTTTGGAGTCTGCAGGCACAAATTCTTAACGTTTAATAAGAGTTTTACAAACAGGTTTACTGATTAGTTTTGAGTTCATGGCCCCAAGTTCTGAAAATCCTTGAGGCAACAGGCATCTGACAAGGATACAGACTACATTTTACAACCAGTATGTACTCAAGCTTTTGAAAACAAGCATTCATTGTTACCACAAAGGACAGGAATCCAAATTACCCAACTTGAACAGTGATTCAGTCTAACTTAAGAGCTTTTACCATGAGTTATAGGATAGAGAAAACAGAACACAAGCTAGAAATCAAATGACATGAAAGTCATCAAACTGTTAGCTTAGAATTCAAACTTCCATGCACACTGCTGTCTAAAGCAGTGAATTTGTGTTTTACCAATTAATTTCTATTTTTCTGATGACTGCACAATAGCAATGTACCACAGCTGACTGTCACTTTGGGTCTGAGGTGCTATATGTGGGGGCACAATTTTGGGAAAACAGTTTAACAAAAAGTAAATAAATCCTTCTGAAATATGCTGACAAACTCTGAAACACTGAACCCCTGGTCACTCGTTATCACCAGATGTCTATACAGACTTTTAAATTGTGATTTAAAATCGCTCAACCATCGGTGGCCGTGCCTTCAGCCGCCTAGGCCCCAAGCTCTGGAACTCCCTCCCTAAACCTCTCTACCTCGCTTTCCTTCTTTAAGACGCTCCTTAAAACCTACCTCTTTGACCAAGCTTTTGGTCATCTGCCCTAATTTCTTATGTGGCTCGGTGTCAAGTTTTTGTCTTATTACATCCTGTGAAGCGCCTTGGGACGTTTTACTACGTTAAAGGCACTATATAAATACAAGTTGTTGTTGTTTAAATGTTTCAGTAAGCATTACAGCTGATCAATGTGCCAGTTCATTTTCCCCAGTCTGAACTAATTAGGAGAGGGGCATCTATTCCTTGAATAAGAATACCAAAGGAATCACATCGCCTAAAAAAATTTAACTGCACATCCTCGCACTTTTACAGCAGGTAGAAGCAGTGCGTGCTCACAACATACTTTGTCAGTGTGACTGAAGTACAATTTATTAATTATCCACTTGGCATGTTAAAGATGAAATGGTTGCTGGCTATTTACACCCAACTAAATCTTTTACGACAGTTGAACTCGGGCTTCCCTTCGATCAGGTTATCTAAAAACTTATTGGTGGGGGCGGGGGGGGGGGGGGGGGCGGGGGTTGTAGGGCATTGCTCTAATATGCTTTCTGCTGGGACATGGTCATAATTAAGCTGCTTTTACATTCTGCTCAGATGGTTAGCTAGGAGGACCCAACCTTTAGTGAATCCCAGCAAATTTACTTTTGGGTTACAGCCAGCTATGCAGGATCTGGATGTCAGAAGCTGGCACAACCAGCATCAGCCTTAGTAAAGCTGTGAGGCACATGTTGATAGAGAGGATCCTTATGTCTGCAGGTCAAGGAAATCTCATCAACAGGAGCGCCATTAACAAGTGTCCATAAGATATTAATGGAGTGCTCTTGTCTGCCCTTCATAATGGGATAGGGATGATGGGATACTAATGGGAGACAACAATTGAAAGTAAATGGTTAAAAGATGTTCAGTGTTTGTGTGTCTTTCTGGTGGTTTTATATATCTTACACTTCTCTTCTCTGCCAGCCCCTACCCCAAAATTTGAAACCTACTAGATCCCCTGATGCTAATAAAAGAACTTGCTTGGAGAAGTGTTGGTACAAGGGAGTGTTGCAGCAGTTTTCCCAAAATGAAAAGGAGACTTTGGTCGTTTCATTGTTTCACTAAAGTTCAAGTACTGGTACATAAAACAACACAGTAAAAGACAAACAACAGTCGGCAGGCCATTACACCTGGCTTAAGAGAAAAAGTCTTTATTTGCAGAGTTCTGAACTGCCCGATCATCATTCCCTTATCAGCAGTGAGAAGTGGCAGCAGGCAAAAGAGCTTCCTTATCAACAGCACACATCAAAGTGGAGCGCCACTGAGGCGCAGAGTTTGTTATAAAATCTAGCACTTCACACCGTGACAACAAAAGGAGGGACATAATGCATTTCCATTTATTACAAGAAGCTGTAGTTATCAGAAGGCAGCCCTTCAACAGGGCGTCTCAGGCCCTTTGATCCCTGCTGCTGATAAAAGTGAGGCTGCTTTGGCTGCCACTGTTCAAGGAATGATCTTTGTCTTCGTGCTTACAACTGGACAAATAAAGACCTGTTTTGTCAGAAAACACAGACTACTTCTTTTATTGATTTTTTTTTTGCACTTGAAATATTCAGAGACAGTGGAACCATTAATATTCAATTTTGTGTCTTTTTGTTTGTAGTTTTTTCTACCTCTCTCATTCAATACTCCCTCTCAGCATGCTCCTCTAATGATCCTGCATGTATGAATGAATCGAAATCTCCAATCCCATTTGGAGGGTGAGAAGGGAGGTAGGCAAGAGGTAGTGCAACCAGGCTCCTTCTTTGGCTCAAGTTTAAAGAATCTGCTAGAAACGCAACCGAACTTTCTGGAAGTTACAATCTGTTGAGAGTCACTCGCTTTGCATCTTCACAAAAGGCCCGGTGAATCGCTGAATGCTTTGTTGTCGCGGGTGAAATGGGACCAGTGTAGACTCGATCTCCAGATTCCACCACCCCACTTACGGAATCTGCCATTATGGATACTCTTACATTTTAATACTGCCAACAACTTACCATCAGCATTAAAGTAAGCCTGATCAGTAAATATAGGCTAAAATGTTACACAGCACTGAAAGAACAGACTCCATTTTGTTGAATTCGAAGATGGTTATTAAAAAAAAATGTATTAGCTGGGTTACAATAGAGTAAAAGAAAATTATAGGCTAAATGAAGCTTCGTTGGTGCAGGTCATTAGTGCACCTGCATGCCCCACTATAGAAGTTCAAGAGGAAGCGAGTGAAGTAAGAAAAAAAATAAAGAGGGCAAGAATAAACTCCAATTAAAAAAAAAAATCAAAAATGAAAAGCTGGCTGTAAAAACTGAAAGTACACCATTCAGTCATAAGATCTATGAAACACAGAAGGCGATGCTGTTTGATAAGCAAATTCTGACACAGAACGAGTCAGCAGGATGCAGCTTATGGCGAAGAATTCAAAACAAGAGACAATCTCGTATCTCAGCCATACTCAGACATGTGGGCTCACAGTAAAGAATGGACAAACAAAAGGATCCAAGCCCTGCCTGCCTATCTACACGTGGCTCAACCTTCTGCACGGTGTCGCCTTACAGAAAGCATCATTCCCCACGCAGCAAGGCTTTGTTCACCATCCAAAGGAGACTCAGTAAAGCAATGAGGCAAACAGCAAACATAGTGTGGAAGTGGGAAGAGTTGGCAATGCTGATCAACAGATTATTCGATTCCTACAACAGGCTGAATGGCGGAGCTCTTTTCCAGAGACTGGATGCTACAGTAACTTCAAAGGAGATGGGCAACCGGTATACTGCCTTGGGTAAAAGGGTGTCTTGATTTCACTATTAGACAAAGTGATGTTTAAAAAGACATCTAAAAATACACAAATAGTGATTTACTGCAGCCTACAGAGGAGGCCTGTTTACTCTAGTTAAATGTAAACAATTTTAATTAATCAAAACTGATTCTAAATGACAGCTTTGATGTTTCTCTTAATTGCAAAGTGACTGCAATGATGTGATTAGAAAAATGAAATTAATGGAGCATTCATTCTATAATTATTGGAGACCAGGATTGAAAGTGTGCTTGTCTAATAGCATCAAAATTATTTTTAAAATAGTTTGAACAGGATGTCTTCTGTATGGGTATGATACTGAGACAATTGCATCTGTGTCTATAATCAGACGTTGATTATGTACAGAGGCGCACCCAGAGCCCCTGGAACCATACCTCAGCTTGAGCCACCGCCTTCAGGAGAGGTTGGATAAGAGTGAAAATTGGAAGAGATAAAAATGCATTGGGTTGGATTTTCCAAGCCCCGAGGAGGCGGGCAAGCCGGTAAACTCGGAGAAAGTGGGGGCGGATGGCAAACCCGCCCCTATCCCGCCTCCGTGCCCTTTTGGCAGGAGGCGGGAAGATGTGCAGCTTCGGGTTCCATCTCCTGGAGGCGGGAAAGGCTTTTAATCCTTTTAATTGCCTGTTAACAGGTAGGTAACAGGCAGAAAAAAAGGATTAGTGCCATTTTACCTTCACAGGTGAAGGCTTCCCGACCTCGGAGAACCCCGCCGGGTTGGAGGAGACGTGGAGGAGGTCTGCAGCGGTCGGAGGCACCTGAAAGTAAGGTGTGGAGGTGAGTGATGGGTGCAAGTGTGGAGTGGTAAGTATGCAAGGTGAGTGATAAGTTTAAAAAGGTGTTCACTTACCTTTTTTTCCTTCTATAGCCTTTAGCCGTGGAGGATCGGGAGAGCGGACATCCACCTTGTCAATTTCAGGTAATGGCTGATGGACCTGCCGATCCATCAGACATCTGAAATTTACTTATTTTCAATGTTTGTCGAGTCCTCACCACAAAGATTCATCAAACTAAAGAGAATGTCAGTGTTTGACAGCTTCACAGAGCTGTCAAACGCTGTCATTTCTTCTTTCAAGAAGTCTTGACAGATAACACGTCTGACGTTGACGTGATCTGTCTGTGACTTCTTCCCTAATTGGCCTGCTGAGCCCGCAGGGCGGGCTTAACAAGCTCAATCAGGGGAAAATCCCTCTGGTTGGTCAGGCGAGGATGGAGGCGGGACATTGACACGACAAGCAGCAGTCCCGCCTCCAACTCGCCTCCATTCACAAAATCCAGCCCATTATGTTTGGTGTACCTCATTTTTAAAAATATAAACATCTGCATAACAATTTCACCTTTTTAAAAAAAGATATGTGGCAGCAAACATCGAAGCAAGAGTCCATTTGATAAAGCCTAACCCTGCCAAGAAGCAGAAGTTGTCCATACCTGTCCATCAGTTCCAATAGTGCCACCACAGTCTGTGAGCAGCTCAGACATATCATAGAAACTCTCAAACTCCCAGAGACAGGCTTCAAGGTTGAGGTTGCGGTAGAACCTGAGTGTAGAAGGTCCACGCAGGGAGGAGCTGTACTGGTATGGGGAGGTCTCTCCAATCACCTCTGGGTTTTTAGTGGAATCTGACAAAAAGCCATAATGAGTCTTTACTTCATTGTAGTCCAGCAGGTTAGAACACTTGTGGTTTCCAACCCGAGTGCCATCAGGGCTGAGAGTAAGTTCAAAGTTAGACAGCTGGCGTGTGGAGATAACAGGAAGCATACCTGAAACAAAAATTGTGAATAGAACATATTAGTCAGATATCTGAGCCCTTTGTTCTCCCCTTTTATCTCTCATTTTGGCTCTTCCCACACCAACCACCATTCTGGGCAGGGTTCCACCACTGCTGCTTTTTCAGTCAGTCACTAGTAGGTGTGTGAGAGAGGCACAGGAGCCTTGATATTAACCCCCGCACGTCGGGCAGGAGGTTTATAAGTGAAATGCGCGGAACGCGACCCCAACATAGCGCGCACGCAGCCATTTTTATGGCGGTGGATATCGAGGCCTCCGAGTGTCCTGCCATGGAGAGGCGGGACGCTTACTTAATATATTTAAATTGGGGTCCCACAGTGCAGTTGGGAGTCCAATTTGAAATTTACTGCTGTTGCACGGGTTTTGCAGGGGTCGGGAAACTCGGCAGTGAAACGGAGGCGGGAGCTCCCGGCTCCCCAAGCTAAGTGGCTGTTTCAGCACTCCTTGTGGGGCAGGAATCTATCAAGGAAGCCTTCAACCTCCCCTATCCCCAACCTTCTCCCCACCACAGCTCCGATCTCTAGCCTCCCCCCCAGCCCTCCCGATCGCAGGCCTTTCCTCCCACTCCCGTTCGCCGATCTCGCCCCGCACACCCTCCAGTCCCGATTGCTGAGCTTTCCCCTCCCGATTGCCCGGGGAACGTCCCCAAGGGTCCCCGGCTGCGGCCTCCTGCCGCTGGTGTTCCCTCCCGCCCGCTGGCCAGGCTGCCCATGTGGTCGGCTGCCGGGCGAGAGATGGAGCTACAAGACGCTAATAAGGTCCTGCCATTAAGATCGGTAGGACCTCTGCGTTCCCAGCCATGCCAGGTTCTTTGGCTGTTTTCGACCTCACCCACACCCTCCCTGTAAATATCGGGGTGTGACTCTCCTCAGAAACCATTTACTTTCCATCTTCATCGTTCTGTGTTTCTACCCGACAGAATGGAAGACACAAAGGCCGGAATTTTGCCGGCGCTCAGAGGGTGGGTTCGGAGGCGGGTCCGCTGTCAAAATCTAAAAGATTGACAGCGGGTCGGGATCCCGCTCTGAACCCGCCTCTGTGTCAGTTTCCCAAGTGTCGGGTCTGCCTGCGCTTTGCAGACCCGGCACTAAGCGGCAGCTCAGCCAATTGAGATAGTTAAGAGGGTCTTTAAAGGCAGGTGAACAGCATTTTACCACCTTCTAGCCATTTTTCCAACTTTTCCACGAGGTTCCCGTCACTCGGGGATCACGTCAGGTAAGTGTGTCGGGTTCTCTATGACTCTCCATTGCTGTGAATAGGTGACAGCTGCAAAAGTGGTATAAAAGCTACCATTTCACAGCTGTTCACTTTCCAATGACAGAAGCTTGAGCCGTCAGATTTGGAAGACACTTTTGAGCTGTATGCAGTTTGAAGTGTTTGGAGTAAACTCTCTATCCACTGTCACCTCCTTGGAGCAAGCTCTCTCACCATTGACAGATCGCTTCTGTCATCTCAACTTCACCTGCCATCTATTCCAGCAGCATCGGTGCCCTTGAAAAAATCTCACCTTGGCCCTTAGAATCCCACCAAGATCAGACCCAACACCAACATCACCAGGCACACCAGCACCACCAACATCAACCTTCTCCACAATCAACTGATGCTGCACAGGACACAGGGCATCAGCACCCGACCACATTGCTGCCTGGGAGGCCAGGGATGGCCTCACCATGGCCAGATTTACTTCACTTGACACTGTACACCCGGGCTACCACATGATGCGCCAGGTTGGCACCACCCCACACCAGCAACATAAAGCATCCCTACAATGCCCAAGCCATTCCTTTCACACTTGTCACTATTGCGGGGGGGGGGGGGTACCCTTATGTCTCACCATTCACTGCAACTCACTAAGCCACTTCCAAAGGTGCACACAAATCTGTCCAAGAACGCAAAGTGTTGAAAATAAAGATTTCAATGTTTGACAGCACATTAACAGAAACTTCACATGAACATTGGCTAAACCACCCAAGTGCCTACCCTTGTGTGTTGTTAGTTGGTATACTTGCAGTAGGATGAGGGTGAGTGTGAGGGGTGGCTAGTGAGATGGGGAAGTGATAATGTAGATAGAGAGAGGGATGGGTGGAGGTGCAATGTGGGTTGGTGTATGGATCTGCAGGAATAGGGTAGGGAAGGCAGAGTGATGGGGATGTGTTGAGTGGCACAGCAGGATGAGGTTGAGTGTTGCCTTGCAGTAACGTTTCGTGATCTACTGAGATTATTGAAAGGTTTGCGCCACTGCAGCCTGGTCCTCCTGATGACACCCCTGCTTGTGTCCTCCTGTGCAGTGTGCAACCAGGCTGCGTTGGTCTCCTGGGGAGCTCTCTTCCGCCCATTGGAAGGGAAGAGAACCTCCCTGCGTGCTGTGACTCCCTCCATAAGCATATGGAGGGAGTCATGGGAGAGCCTGGGTGCAGCCGTGCACCTTTGTGCAGTTATCGTCAATGTTTGCAGCATCTCAGTGCTGTAGAACACTGACAGCAGAACTGTCAAAATCAATTTGGACATGGCCCCTTTAAGGAAACTGGCTGATGACGTGTCAGCAAATGACGTCATCAGACCCGCTTCCTTTTAATTGGCCGGGAACCTCGCTGGGTGGGCTTAACAAGTCCAATGAACGTAAAAGCAGTTGGAGAGTGCGGGCTGGAGCAGGCAGTGGGCTGAGACCGCGCTACCGATCCCGGCCGCCCCAGACCTGCCTCGGTCAGCGAGATCGCAGGCCTTAGTGTATGGGCAATCACAACTCAAGCTCATGCCCTAGAACTCTGTGCTACAGTGTACTGAAGCACCTACATGTGCATCACTGTTTCCCCTGCAGAAATGCTTTCATGGCAGTAAAGGCTGCCTTAAGCTATTCAATGTTACTTTCACAGTAGGAGATAAAAATCCAAACTTCAGGTGTTTTACAAAAAAATGGTTCCCCAAAGTGCCTCCTAAACATCAATGAAACTACCAGTCAATGGCAGCAACAAAATGTCCACATTAGTGGGAAAGGGGATTGGTGGCCACTACATTATTTATTTTAAGCAGCAGTTAAGTGGAATCTTAAAAGCAGTGGAACTAAATTCTATAGAACTTTAAAAAAAAACACTTGAAAAACAGAAAAACACACAACAGCAACTCCATGCAGTGCTCCCTACCATCGATGTGAGGCATTGTTACAGCCACTTTAATGAGGTTGGGATGGTCTGGATCGTCAGATCCCGTGTAACGCAGCTTAGCAGAGAATGGTTCAGCACCGACTGCTCCTTGTACTCTCGGCTGGCACAGACCTGACAATAAAGGAATCACACTGAATGACAGATTTAAAGGTAATTCGGATTCTCTTGTCCTCAATCTCAAAGTATGCCACATCTCTCGATGGACATATTGTGGGCACTGAGAAATATATACAGCATTAAGGGAACCATATAAGTTAGGGCTGTATAGTTAAAAAAAAACTTTTTATTCTTAAAAGATATTAAGAAAAATAAAATACATAATTTCGAAGTAATATTTATAATGTAAGAAGTAAGCAAAAATAGTTTCTCAATCCAAGAAATAACCTTGTAATAGCCTTCAACCAGTCACTGCAATTAATATCATGTATTCGCTCATGTCACAGCACATGTATACGCCCACTGACATCATTCTGCAGGTGGTAGCTAGGGTGTGAAAGGTATTAACACAATCTTAGGATTCAGTTAACATTTAAAAAAATGGGAGATTCACATGTAGGTATTTAATTTTCTTTGTTTAAATTAAACAGATTAATGACTGCATTAAACCAGCACAGGATGGAATTTCAATATGAAAGAATTAATCAATGTGCTAAAAATAACAGAAGAAATTAAAATCATAAGAGTTCATGGCAACATATAAATCTCTTGATTTGTGCTAACTTGTAACTCCTTCCTCCATTATTCAATGTGCAATCTGGCACATTACTCTCTTCAAAGTGACAAAGTACACATTTTTAAGTGTTACCTTCCTCAATGTTGACTGATAGAATGGGGCTAGCTAATTCAAGCCCTTCATCCCCATTGGAATTAACTGCTCGAGCAGCACACTGCACCCGAGAGCCAGCCTGGAAGTAGATGGAATCCAGAGTAATCATCTTGGATGAGGTGAAGAAGGTGTTTGAGTCTACTTCTCTCATAGGGCTGGTCACTCCATCAGAGCCGGTCGGGGCACTCACTAGCCAACGGTAGTGAGTAAGAGTATCATTGATGTTCTCACTGGTACATATTGAGCCTGTCTTGTCATAATCAGAATATTTGGGATTGCATGCCTGAGGAAAGAATGGAATGACGTTAAACATCTCAATGAATTTATTGTATCTTACTCTTCGGTTGCAATAATATTTCTACAGTTCAATGGGGCTTAAAATCCAGTAATACGGAGGCATGAATTTTGGGGCAGTTTTATTTAACCCAAGCATTGTTGCAGGGAAACTGCCATTCTGTTCAGTGCTGTGAAGCAGTTAAGCCTAGATTTTCCTATATTGGCATAGTTTACCTTAGTCTTAGTCAACAACTTCGTGTCCTTCAAGATGGTTGTTAATTTCATTCTCATTCACCTCTAGTGCACCACACAGTCCCAATGCAACCAATACATCTCCTCCAGTGATTTCTGCCTGCACAGTCACTAGTAGCATGCCCTAAAGCTTCATCCTTAGCCTGCTCCTATTCCTTAATAACATATTATCCCTTGATGACATTATCTGCAAGCATGAGGTCAGCTGCCATTTGTTTTCCAATGACACTCAACTTTACCGCTCCACCACCATTCTTGACCCTATGGCTGTCGGTGTGCTATCGGACACCAAATCATGGGTGAGCCAAGACATTCTCCAGTTCAACCTCAACAATACTGAGGCCAGCCTGCTCGACTTCTGACAGAAACTGTGCACATCAGGTGCTGATTCCATCCTAACTATTGAATTCCCACTCAGGCTAAGACCAGAAGTTTGCAACCTAAGTGTCCTGCACAAGCTGAGCTTCAAAGCCCTCATCGACTCCATCACAAAGACCACTTACTTCGACATTTATAAAATCTCCCACCTATGTCCCTACCTCACCTCACTGCTGCCGAAACCCTTATCCATGCCTTCATCACCTTTTAACTTGATTTTTCAAAGCTCTCACCAGCTTTACAAGCTCTGCTCTGTACAAATTCTCTCATCTAGAATTCTGACAATTGTATGCTGCACCACACCCCTACTACCACAGTTCTTGCTGAACTGCACTGGTTCTTCGTCTACCAGCACATCAACTTCTAAATCCTCATCTTTGTTCTCAAACTCTCTATGGTCTTGCTGCTTTCCACTTGTGCAATCTTCTTCAACCCTGCACCCCAGCATACACTGTCCATATTTCCCAGGCTATTGTACGTCCCGCCATCTGCTCCACTATTGATGGGCAGCATGATGGTCGAAGGTAATGTGGCCTCAGTTTAAAACATATCAGTGGCAATGACTTATCAGACTAACCCTTTTCAAAAACACAGTGACCCAAACAACATGGTCTATTCTCCTGGCTTCTTTTCCCCAAATGCTCTTAATGGAAAATACATTTTGCATGATGCACAATTGCCTTTGTGTTGCAATATGCGGCATTAACTCAATTACAATTTTACAAAATGGTAAAAGTTTTGGCATAATGTTTCTAAGCATTTAAAAAAGTAATAATGCAACCTTATTGTCCAATGAAGGCACTATGCAAAAGTTATGCTTTTAATCACTATGACAGGATGTCAGAACACCGTCATGTTAACTGGGTGATACGTACTGTAACACAGACAACAGGATAGCCTGCTGGGGGGCTAGGGTTTTCTTTTGCTCTGGAGGTATCATCATATATAAGCAGCGAGACAACTTGCGGGACAGATGGGAACGTGACGTCAGCCATGCTGTTCATCTCCTCGATGTATACAATTGCTTTACTTATCTGGGAAACAATATAAAGAAGTATCAGCAGTGTACTGCTGAAGAAAGCAAATGAAACATTCCTCAAACGCAGTGTATTTTTTTTTGTGATTGTGGTCATCAATGTGGGGCACATTTGTTGGAAGCAGTCCATAGCAGTCAGAGCATCAAACACTCCTCAAAAAGGTATGATATGGAACAGGTTCGATATGTGAGTTCCTTATATCACTCGCTCCTCCAGTGTTGCATGCCCATATTTTTTATTCCATAAACAGATTGGTGCCAGGGCAACGCAATTGTGAATAACTATTTCAGGCGGCATTTGTTGCCAATGTGATTTCCTCTCCTTTCCTGTGATGGGACGTGTAGGATATGGACCTTTATTCAAAAGAATTTACTGTTTGGTTAACATGATACAAAATTCACAGGCACTTTACTCAGCTTGTGGAGGATTATTACAGCACAATAAATATATATTGAGGCCCATCATCCTCTGCATTGCGTCCCTTGCGCGCCTATTAGTGGGATGCAACAAAAAAGGGTGGAGACCCATTGGGCTGGATTTTCTCAATGCAGATGTGCTGGAGGCAGGACTACTGGTTTCTGGGTTTCAGTCTCGCCCCCAGCGACGTCTGACCAACCCACGCTATTTTCCCCTGATTGGCCTTGTTAAGCCCACCCTGCGGGCTTACCGGCCAATTAAGGGAAAGCCGGTGACAGATGACGTCAGTGTATGATGCTTCATCTGTCGAAAAATGTTTTGACAGATGAATTGTCAGCGTTTGACAGCTTTGAGAAGCTGTCAAATACTGACAATCTCTGTTCTAAGGTGAGCCCTTGCACACAGGCTCACCAAGACCTCTCTCCTCAGCAGAAAGCAGATGACTGCTGCATCTGAGAATGCAGCAGCCATTCTGTCATCTCTGCCGTTGAGATGAGGCACCTCCGGATCCTCAAAGGTTGAAACCTGCAGAAAGAAGCAAAGGTAAGAAAACTTTTTCCAACACTTTACACTCACCTCTCCTACTTACCTGTCCACACTTTCACCCATCATTCTACCTCTATAGCTGACATTTTGACCCCTCTCACCCCCGCAGACCCACTGCTCGCCTCGCTGACCCTGGCAGGGTTTCCCGACGTCAGGAAGCCCGCATCAGCAGGCGTAAAATGGGGAAAAGCCTCTTAACTGTCTGTTAACTACCTGCTAACAGGCAGTTAATTGGCTCTAATCCCCTTCCCGCCTCGAGGAGACGGGTCCCTGCGCGAGTCGGGGACCCGCCTCCCGAGAAGATGGTTCAGAGGCGGGTTGGGTCCCGCTCCCAATTTTTCCCATTTTCCCCAGCAGTCCCGCCTCAAAACCTGCCTCCTCAGGGTTGGTAAAATCCAGCCCATTGTGTCTGGTCTCCATCCTGTTTGTGCTTAAGGTGCTCTTCCAATCTCGGGTTGGTCGTGGGCTGAGCCATTGCTTTGTATTCCTCTTCAAATTAGATTAAAATGACCTGCAAGTGACATCATTAGGTCTGCACATCCATTTCTGTTGGTTTTAGGTCATGTGTTGGCCATATAAAATGGTGTTCTGTTTAGCAGAGAAACGTTTCAACTGTTCAATACTTAACAGTCAGGCACTAACCTAGATAGCAAGTGACAAACTGACTTTTGGCCAGTGAGGAGAGAACATTTTTAAAGCTTAGCATTGCTGTAAGGTTCAACAGTGGCCGGGAGAGTTCAAAGAGAGCTTGGAGTTCTGTGGTCACACCACCCCCTTTAGCACACTGGGTGTACCATTTGGAATCCCACTGTACATGTGCTACTTGGAGAAAGAGGATGATGATGACGACGAGTACGAGGAGGAAGGAGGTTTGGACCCTAAGAAAGTGAGGCATCATTGCAGGAGGAAGGCTCTTCTCTGCTGTTACCCTGCCAAGTAACTGTATCGGTCATGACGGAATTATCTGGAGGAGCAATTCCTTCAGAGGTTGCTATTTGCCAGGGAGGCAGTGATAGAGCTGTGCACCTGGCTGCAGGAGGACCAGCAGGCCAATTCCAGGGCAATGAAGCTGCCGTGATCTTTTTTACCACGAGCTCTTTCCAGGGATCACTGGGGACATCTGTAATGTCAGTCCGTCTACATTGCATCACCGCATAAAGTCAGTGGCTAATGGCTTGTTTAGAAGAGCAAGCAGGTACTTCACTTTTCCCATGGATAACAGACCAATAGGGAGTAAAGGACAGGATGCAGTGTTAAAAGGACAATATGCTAACTGCTGCTGCACCCCGTCCTTGTCCAGCACTAGATTTAGCCTGTGGTAGCAGGTGGTATTTTCCTCTATGCGCTTGCAGCACTCAAAACTGAAGGCTTTTAATAGTATTTTTGAATCTGTTCAATAAACCTACTGCTAAGTAGGCTGTATAACTTTTCTCCTGCCAGTGTACCTGGGTTTCTGCCACCATGTTCTCATCAGGTTTCAGGTGGATGGTGAAGGCCTCTCGCATTTCTCGCACTCCGTCATATAGCACCTCAACTTCCACAAAGTGCTGAGTTTCACTTTCTTTAAATTCAATTTCTGAAATCAATCAAAACCAACAGTCTTGATAAAGAAGGGACAGTCAACAGGTGGCGCCACTTAAAGGGAGACTAAATTTCATTCAAACTGTGGAAGACCCATTTTTTTCCCGACACTCTGAGTACTTATTTAGTAATTTATTATGCAGCAATAGAAAGATTTATATCTGTGATTACCAGGTTTAATCAGCATTCTAAAATACATTAAACTTGTCAATGAACAAAGTTAAGGTACATTGTAATCTACCCTACTTTAGCTTGCTAAATGGAGGATAGGGAATTGTCTCACTTAAGCCTTTCAATTGGTCTAATCCTATCTATGGAGCATCAGAGTGCAGCAAGAAAAGTGTATCAACACCGTAAGCCAAAACTCCTGATAGTTTGTCGGATAAATGCAATGCCTGGTATAGAAGTGAGCCACACAGCACAGGAAGGCCCCGGTTTCTATTCCCATGTACTCAGTTAGCTGGTCTTAGCCAGGGCAGCAGCAGCGGTGCTACAATCGACTCCTGTACCTCTGGGTAACTGAGTAAAATAGTCAGCTAAAGTTCCTGCTCTTCATCACTATCCAGTGACACTGTCTGGAAAGTGTGTATGTGGCTATTTGGAGAAGACAGGATCGGATTGGTTGCAATCCTCACGGTCAAACAGCCTGCTGATACTTGCAACCGCAGGCTTACACATGAAGGATGGCCACTAGTGCAAAGCATCTACGGAACTGTAGTCCAGTAAGGAGACAATGGTCTAGAAATTCACGTGGGAGGCTCTGGGTTCAATATCTGCGATGGTGAGGCCTGAGGCCCCCTCAATACTGGGCTTCGGCGGGCCTCATTTCCATGGAGCCGGCGGCCCACATTCATTTAACGTGGGGTAGGGAGAAGCACTCCTGCTCCTCCCGGCTCCACATTCAGGTAAGTACGGGGGGGTATTCCTGCCAGCTAGCGATACGTTGTGCTGTGCGAGTTCAGCATGTGGTGAGTGAAATGCTGGGGCATTCGAAATTCGAAAACAGGTCAAGCAAGACCCGAATTTGAATAAACCTTTAAATGTTTTTGAATGTGCGCTCCTGCTGCCAGCGCATCTACTGTATCCAATATGGCAGGTGGTGTGCTTCCTGCCCACTATATTGAGAGCTTAGTAGGATGGTTAGTGCCAGAAAATCAGGCGCTGAGCCATCAAATTTCTAGACCACTGGGGGAAAAATTAGTTAGCGGCCAGTTCGGGTCGCTAAAATCGCCTGGGCGCTAAATTTAGCGCTTGGCGAAAAATAACGCCGGCGATCGCTAATTTCAGTCTTAGCGCCCCAAGAGGGAGGTGGAGCGCTAATTTAAGCGCTTCACTTCCTTCTTAGAGCACTAACCCCGAATATCGGGGCGGTGCATTCTGCAGCACTGCGCACTGGGCCACATAGCGCTGCCACAAGGGAAGGGCTCTTCCCCTCATTAAAGGGGAGGACCCAAACCCACAACTCTGTGGGGCCCTACCTGGACCACCGGGGAGTGGGGTGCCAAGCCAGCAGCCCAGCATTCAAGAGGCACGGACCTCACGTTCAAAGACGCAACGGGCCACGACAAGTAAGTCGGACGATTTTTTTTCCCCCCGCCCGCCACCTCCCCTTTACTTGTCGCCCCGCGAGCCTCCTGCTGCTCCATTCCCGCCCCCCGAATCGGTCGCCGTCATCGCCCAGTGCAGATTCAGGGGGCGCGGGCCAATTTTGCAGGCGGGGCGAAAACAGGGCGCTGTGCACAGTGACGACGTTGTCATCGCCTGCGCAGCGGAGCGGGGCGCTACCTGTTACCGCCGCCGTTAAACACCCGCTGAACTTAGCAGGAGTCATTAGCGTTGCCGCGCCCAGACGAAAAGTTGGGGGCGCTAACAAGAGGCGCAAGTGCACTGAATTTCTCGCCCTTAATCTTTGGGAGAGGAGAGTAGACAAGGGAAGCATTACGACCACAAAAGAGTCCTCTGCCTAGAGAGATAATTATCCGAAGGCCTAGATGTCTGTTAAAACCTAATTATCAAAGTGAGCTAAGTCTATGAATCACATCAATCAAGCAAATGAACCACGGGTTTTCAGCATTATGGACTGAATCACTTCCACATTTAGACTAGCAATCCTTCAATAATGTCATGCCCAATTATATGCCAACTTTCCAACAATGCTACACTGATTCAACCAGAAAATGCTCTGTAGAACTTTATACGGAATATAAATGGAAAGATGCCATCATTTCAGGCAGCTGACAGTTTAATACCATAAAATCTTTTCAGGATGAACATGCTCAATTTATAGTGGGTACTATAAATAGCCGTTGCCTAGACACCGACTTCATCCCTCTCCCTGGCCACTGTCTGAGTTTGAACCAGACCGATTGAAACCGTGCCGTCCTATTTGACCCTGAGATGAGCTTCCGACCCCAAATCTGTTCCATCACCAGGACCGCCTACTGCCACCTCCGTAACATCACTTGTCTCCATCCCTGCCTCAGCTCATCTGCTGCTGAAAGCCTCATCCATGCCTTAGTTACCTCTAGACTTGACTATTCCAACACACTCTCACTTCCACCCTCCATAAACTTGAGCTCATCCAAAACTCTGCTGCCCGTATCCTAACTCGCACCAAGTCCCGTTCACCCATCATCCCTGTGCTAATTCACACCAAGTCCCGTTCACCCATCATCCCTGTGCTAACTCACACCAAGTCCCGTTCACCCATCATCCCTGTGCTAACTCACATCAAGTCCCGTTCACCCATCATCCCTGTGCTAACTCACATCAAGTCCCGTTCACCCATCATCCCTGTGCTAACTCACACCAAGTCCCGTTCACCCATCATCCCCGTGCTAACTCACACCAAGTCCCGTTCACCCATCATCCCTGTGCTAACTCACACCAAGTCCCGTTCACCCATCATCCCTGTGCTAACTCACACCAAGTCCCGTTCACCCATCATCCCTGTGCTAACTCACACCAAGTCCCGTTCACCCATCATCCCTGTGCTAACTCACACCAAGTCCCGTTCACCCATCATCCCTGTGCTAACTCACACCAAGTCCCGTTCACCCATCATCCCTGTGCTAACTCACACCAAGTCCTGTTCACCCATCATCCCTGTGCTAACTCACACCAAGTCCCGTTCACCCATCATCCCTGTGCTAACTCACACCAAGTCCCGTTCACCCATCATCCCTGTGCTAACTCACATCAAGTCCCGTTCACCCATCATCCCTGTGCTAACTCACACCAAGTCCCGTTCACCCATCATCCCTGAGCTAACTCACACCAAGTCCCGTTCACCCATCATCCCTGTGCTAACTCACATCAAGTCCCGTTCACCCATCATCCCTGTGCTAACTCGCACCAAGTCCCGTTCACCCATCATCCCTGTGCTAACTCACACCAAGTCCTGTTCACCCATCATCCCTGTGCTAACTCACACCAAGTCCCGTTCACCCATCATCCCTGTGCTAACTCACATCAAGTCCCGTTCACCCATCATCCCTGTGCTAACTCACACCAAGTCCCGTTCACCCATCATCCCTGTGCTAACTCACACCAAGTCCTGTTCACCCATCATCCCCGTGCTAACTCGCACCAAGTCCCGTTCACCCATCATCCCTGTGCTTGTTGACCTACATTGGCTTCTGGTCAGCAATGGCTCGATTTAAAAATTCTCATTCTTGTTTTCAAATCCCCCCCAAGGCCTTGCCCCTCCCTATCTCTGTAATCGCCTCTAGCCCTACAACCCTCCGATATCTCTGCGCTCTTCCAGTTCTGGCCTCTTACGCATCCCAGATTTTCATTGCTCCACCATTGGCAGCCGTGCCTTCAGCTGACTAGGCTCTAAACTCTGGAATTCTCTTCCTAAACATGTCCTCCTTTAAGATGATCCTGAAAGCCTACCTCTTTGATCAAGCTTTTGGTCACCTGTCCTAATATCTCCTTATGTGGTTCGGTGTTAAATTTTGTTTGGTAACGCACCTGTGAAGCGCCTTGGGAAAAGAGATTAAAAAGCAGGACCTCAAAGGTAGTAATCTCTGGATTACTCCCGGTGCCATGCGCGAGTGAGCATAGAAATAGGAGGACAGAGCAGATGAATTCGTGGCTGGAGAGATGGTGCAGGAGGAGGGCTTCAGATTCCTCGGGCATTGGGGTTGGTTCTGGGGGATGGGGAACTTGTACAGGCCGGACGGGTTGCACCTCAAACAGAGCTGGTACCAATATCCTCAGCGGGGAGGTTTGCTAGTGCTGTTGGGGAGGGGGATGGGCACCAGGATGTAGCATTAGAAAAGAGAAACAAAGGGCACAAAGGATTGGGAGAGACAGATAGCACTAAAGTAAGAAATAGTGCGGTATTAGGTGGGGTCAGACTAAGAGAGAACACAGGATGGTCTAAGATAGGTTCACAGTGTATGTATCTGAATGCACGAAGCATAGTAAACAAGGTTGATGAGCTGCAGGCGCAAATAGCCACATGGGAATATGATGTTGTGGCAATAACGGAGACCTGGCTCAAAAAAGGGCAGGATTGGGTATTAAATGTTCCTGGATATAAGGTGTGCAGGAAAGATAGGGAAGAAAGATAGGAGGTGGTGTGGCAGTATTGGTTAAGGAGAATGTTACAGTGCTGGAGAGGGAGGATATCCTGGAGGGGTCAAGGACAGAATCTATTTGGCGAGAGTTAAGAAACAATAGAGGTGCCATTACACTACTAGGTGTATTCTATAGGCCACCAACTCGTGGGAAAAATATAGAGGAGCAAATTTGCAGAGAAATTACAGAGAGGTGCAAGAACTATAGAGTAGTGATAATGGGGGACTTCAACTATCCTAATATAAACTGGGATAGTAATAGTGTAAAGGGCAGGGAGGGGGAAGAATTTCTGAAGTGTGTTCAGGAGAACTTTCTGGATCAGTATGTCTCCGGCCCGACTGAGGGAGGAGGCATTGCTGGATGTGGTTCTGTGGAATGAGGTGGGTCAAGTGGAGCAAGTGTCAGCAGGTGAACATTTAGGGAACAGTGATCATAGTATCATAAGGTTTAGATTAGCTATGGAAAAGGACAAGGAGCAATCTAGAGTAAAAATACTTAATTGGAGGAAGGCCAATTTCAGTGGGATGAGAACGGATCTGGCTCAGGTAAATTGGAATGAAAGATTGGCAGGCAAAACTGTAATGGAACAATGGGCTGCCTTTAAAGAGGAAATAATTCGGGAACAGTCGAAGTACATTCCCACTAGGGGGAAAGATAGGGAAACTAAAGTCAGAGCTCCCTGGATGATGAAAGAGAGAGAGAGTAAGATGAAGTAGAAAAAGAACGAGTACGTCAGGTCGAGAATACATCTGAGAATCAGGCTAAATATAGAAAGTTCAGAGGAGAAGTGAAAAAGAAAATAAGAGGGGCAAAGAGAGGGTGTGAGAATAGAATGGCAGCTAATATAAAAGGTAATCCAAAAGTCTTCTATAGGCATATAATAGTAAACGGGTAGTAAGAGGAGGGGTGGGGCCGATTAGGGACCAAAAAGGAGACCTATGCATGGAGGCAGAGGGTATGGCTGAGGTGCTAAATGAGTACTTTGCAAGGAAGAAGATGCTGCCAAAGTCATAGTGAAGGAGGAGGTAGTGGAGATACTGGATGAGATAAAAATTGATAAAGAGGTACTAGAGAGGCTGGCTGTACATAATATAGATAAGTCACCAGGACCAGATGGGATGCATCCTAGGACACTGAGGGAAGTGAAGGAAAAAATCGCGGCGGTACTGGCCAAAATCTTCCAATCCTCCTTAGAAACGGGGGTGGTGCCAGAGGACTGGAGAATTGCAAATGTTACACCCTTGTTCAAAAAAGGGTGTAAAGATAAACCCAGCAACTATAGGCCAGTCAGTTTAACCTCGGTAGTGGGAAGCTTTTAGAAACATTAATCAGGGACAAAATTAACAGTCATTTGGACAATTGTGGATTAATTAAGGAAAGCCAGCACGGATTTGTTAAAGGCAAATCGTGTTTAACCAACTTGAGTGAGTTTTTTGATGAGGTAACAGAGAGGGTTGATGGGGGCAATGCGGTTGACGTGGTGTACATGGATTTCCAAAAGGTGTTTGACAAAGTGCTACATAATAGGCTTGCCAGCAAAGTTGAAGCCCATGGAATAAAAGTGACAGTGGCAGCATGGATACGAAATTGGCTAAGTGACAGGAAACAGAGAGTAGTGGTGAACGGTTGTTTTTCGGACTGGAGGAAGGTATCCAGTGGTGTTCCCCAGGGGTCGGTTCTAGGACCACTGCTTTTCTTGATATATATTAATAACTTGGATGTGGGTGTACAGGGCACAATTTCAAAATTTGCAGATGACACAAAACTTGGAAGTATAGTGAACAGTGAGGAGGATAGTGATAGACTTCAAGAAGACATAGACAGGCTGGTAGAATGGGCGGACTCGTGGCAGATGAAATTTAACGCAGAAAAGGGCAAAGTGATACATTCTGGTAGAAAGAATGAAGAGAGGAAATATAAACTAAAAGGTACAATCCTAAAGGGGGTGCATGAACAGAGAGACCTAGAGGTATATGTGCACAAATCTTTGAAGGTGGCAGGGCAGGTTGAGAAAGCAACTAAAAAAGCTTACGGATCCTGGGCTTCATGAAGAGAGGTATAGAGTGCAAAAACGTGGAAGTTATAATGAACCTGTATAAAACACTGATCTGGGCCTCAACTGGAGTATTGTGTCCAATTCTGGGCACCGCACTTTAGGAAGGATATGAAGACCTTAGAGAGGGTGCAGAAAAGATTTACGAGAATAATTCCAGGGATGAGGGACTTCAGTTATGTGGATAGACTGGAGAAGCTGGGGTTGTTCTCCTTAGAGCAGAGAAGGTCGAGAGGAGATTTGATAGAGGTGTTCAAAATCATGAGGGGTCTGGACAGAGTAGATAGAGAAAATTTGTTCCAATTGGCAGAAGGGTCGAGAACCAGAGGACACAGATTTAAGGTGATTGGCAGAAGAACCAAAGGCGACATAAGGGAAAACTTTTTTACTCAGCGAGTGGTTAGGATCTGGAATGCACTGCCTGAAAGGGCGATGGAGGCAGACTCAATCACGGCTTTCAAAAGCGAGTTGGATAAGTACCTGAAGGAAAATAATTTCCAGGGCTATGGGAAATGGTCGGGGGAGTGGGACTAGCTGAAGTGTTCTTGCAGAGAGCTGGCACAGGCTCGACGGGCCGAATGACCTTCTTCTGTGCTGTAACCATTCTATGATTCTAACTACGTTAAAGTCGCTATATAAATGCAAATTTTTGTTACTGATTTGGTTTCCTCAATTCACTTGACTTGGTGACATTGGTGAAATTGCAGGAAAGAGATTCATGATGAAAAAGGGTGAGCTATTGTAAGTCCATTTAAGCACATGGAGCTGTGCTATTTTTAGGAGGGACATACATCAAAATACATTACATTTTTAAACCAGTGAGTCAGTCTCACATTTCAAATGAGGCAGCTTCACATTTTTACATGTTTCCCCTTAAATAATTATCCAAAGATAAGGCGCCCATTAAACCATTGATGGCGGATAATGTTAAGGAGGGAGATGGACAGCTTTTTGTTGAAAGAATTGATTGATAGCTCTTAAAGATAGGTCACAGTGTGGTATTTTTATACTTTGGGAGTAGCCAAATGGATTGCAGTGGCCTTTTCTGGCACTGTACATTGCTAGGCTACGCAATATAAAGTTGTTGATATACATCACACGGGGATTATCAACCCTGTACTACAGAGGAAAATACACAAAAATTCTGAATGAAAATAGCAAACTCCTGTAAAACACCGAGCCCTGTCGTATCCGGGTCTTGTGTGTGGCCGGAGTTACGGCAGGATTCCACCGGAATGGCTGCATGTTTTCAGCTCCCTTTATTTTAAGCTGGAACTAATCCTTTCTGTAAAGCGGACTGATAAACTCAGGACTGATGGAAGGTATTGTATGGCAGTGCAAAAACAGTCAATCATTTAAATAAAAATACTAAAAACAAGGTCTTGGTCCATTTTCCTAAATTTCAATATACATTTTATAATTAAAACTGCTTAAATTTAAGTTTTTGCATCTTTATGCTAACTTCTTCAACGCACAAGACATCTATTATTTTATTATCGCGGGTAATCTCATTGACCGCTTCCCAGCTTTTTCTCCAGACTAAATAACTGTCAAAATGCACAAAAGGCATGCTCAAAACAGGTCGAATCATGTTCCATACTACTCCAAGGCTCCTTGCTGTAGGGCACTTCAGATTTACTTTAGCGTAAGTACCTGAAATATAAGACACTACGAGACTTCCAGTAAACTATGAACCACTTCATATAATCATGTACCTTCTGACAAGGGATTGTAGTCTTCTCCAGAGATGGCAGAACCATCTTTTGTGTGGACTCGTACAATAGAAACTTTTGAAGTGTCTCCAAGGCGAAGTACTGGAATTTTTACAACTGCAATCTGCCCGGGTTCTTTAGGTTCACTGACACTGAATTTGGTCTCTTCAAATTTAATAATAGCCTCTGTAATAAAAGAGCAAGGATTCTCAGTGTAACCCATGAAATATGGAATAAACCCAATTTATTACAAGTCATTCACTTTGAAACTACACAATATAATAATGCTTCTCACTATCTGCGCCATCCATGATTTTTATCACTGTTTCGTTCCCTTCTCCGACTGAAGCACCAAATGGGGACTCGCTCTTTGGAGTTCCAAGGACCAATCTCAGCTCCTCATCTTCCTCGTGTATTGTATCGTCATTTAAATTCACAGTGCAGGGTTTCTCAATTTCACCTGTAAAATATGGTAGAATGTCATGAGACCCATAAATTGCCACTCATCAGCTTTCCATTTTTGCAATATATAAGTGGTTTCTTTAAAAAAAAACGCTTTTATTACAGTGGAAAAAAAAAACTATTCTTTGATTTTCTAACAGTCAAAATAAGGAGTCTTCAATAGAAATAACAACAAAAGAGCAGAAATGACTGCCAGTGATGTTATACAAATGCTTAATGCACTTTTACCAAATTCCTCTCTCCTGTTATTTAACATGCCTTAACGCCCCCACTAAACGAAGACAGGGATTTGTCATAAGTATGTGAGGGTTTGTGTGAAAATTTCACCAACAGTAATCTCTAATGAATCTAATGAAGCAACAGGAATTGGCCCAAAAAAGATCAAATTGTATTAAGGAAGATGATGTTTGGTTAAGCCTAGTGCTTCAGTGTGTTTGATCGAAGATGCAAAAAAAATTCATTCTTTTCTTTCAGCTTTTCATTTTCAATCTAAAGGGAATAACAAATTCGTTTTTTTCCCCCCTTTGGCATAACCATCTGCAACAAGAGACAATTTGTGCCAGAGAGAAGCTTGAGAATGTGCACTGAAAGAGGATCATTTTTCTGAATTTTTTTTCCTGATATTAAAATCAAGTAATAATAAACTGAAAAAGATAATTGCAGGTCTTCTGTATATTAATTAAATTAAGGTGGTTGAGCCCTTAATATCCTGCCATGACATCTTTTACAATCTGTGATCATTTGCTCCTCTTTCTATGCCATTCCCTCTTTTATTATCACCAGAAACAAGAGTTGGGTAAACATTTACTCCAGAGTTTGCTCATCATGAAAAAGCCATTGCGCCTCGTGTGAATTTCAATCACAAAAAGCATGACATACAGATCTTCTCATCTCTAATTTCTTCCTTAAAAAAGTACCCCCACAGCAACTTCCCTAGTTGCCTTTTCGGGCTAAATTTGCTGATGCCAAGGCTTGACATACTGCTTGATCCTGAACTCAGCTTTCTAACCCCATCCAGTCCCTTGCTAAGACCCTATCTCTAACTCATTATTGCTGAAATCTCAATCCACACCTTCATCACCTGAAGCATTAACTTCTCCAACTCTCTCCATGGCAGCCATGCTGCTTCCGCCCTTCATAAACTATAGTTAACCTACAATTTTGTGGCCCATGCTTTCTCCTGTACAGAGTTCCACCCATTCACCCTATCTATGCCAAGCTCCGATTGCCTTGCTGTCCCCAGCGAGTCAACTTCCAAGATTCTTGTCCTCATCTGCAAAACCTACCAGGACCTTGCTCCACCTTGTTCAGCCATGCATTGCATTCTCTGACTCTGGATTACTGCTTGTTCCCCATTCCCTCTATTCCACATCAACAACTGATCTTTCAGTCACTACATCCTTTCCCTGTGGCATTCTCTCCCAAAACCACTTTGTCTATCTGTCCCCATTCCCACTTTCAAAATCCTCCAAAAAAAACCCGTTCTCCTTGACTTTCTTCTCCCACTCCTGAAATGCCCTGCTTTTCCTGCTCAGTGTTTAACTTTTTCATCCTCGAGTCCTTGTTAAGGGCTCGGAAATGCTTCATTTATATCAGAACACAATGCACATGCAAGTTGTAGCTGTCCCTTGAAAGAGACAACGTTAAGAAGCAACTCCTGAACAAAAAGTTTACAATACAACAGAAACAGGCCAGTCAGAGCAAAAACTGTACTTTCAAGATGTTTCCCCTCCTCTCCCTAACCCAATAGAAGAAGCGCCATCACCACATCTCCCAGAATGTATTAGATCAGAAATTTTGTTGTGCTATGTTTAAAGTAGCTCATACAACAGATCTGAAAATTAGTATTGAGGCTAATGGAGTCAGAAACTAAGTTAAAACATGGAAATGGGTATTTTATTCTAAAAAAAAACAATTTTTGATGATATAACCAATTGTGTCAATTCCTTTCCTCCCGTCAACCATGTATGTCATCACATATCATCCTTCAGTGGATGGTCTATGTGGGAAGTATAAATGTGCTTACATCAGCACGAGCGAACCATTTCGGATTTACACTCTCCTCCGAGGTGGAAAACTCAAATCCTACAAGGTGCTCCATCTGGTGGCCAGATTGAAAACTAACGGATCTCTCGAATACTGCCCAGCAGATTCAAGTAATCAGCAATCGTAGCACCTGAGCAAGTGAGCCTAAAAAACACAATTCAATTTAGCATTCCTTTAAACCTTCTAAAAATCTGTTTTGGGGTGGGTGACTCTTAACCCTTTGACATAAACTGCTTTTGAAAACTAGGGTGGAGAATCTATTACATTTCTTTCTATTCTTTAGGTCGATGTGTTCGGTGCCACAACCACAATAGGGGATACAATATAGTGGGTGTTCTCCACTTACAAGCCTAGAACACAAATGTTTAAAAGCTTCGAAAGGAATTTACATGTCAAAATAAAACTACAGCAGGTTGATTTTAAAAAGTTGAGAGAAATTCTGAACTGAAGTCCTGCCCTCTGTCGTACAGTTCAGGTGACTGCCTTTTTCATTATGTCCTTACTTCAGAGATTGCACATCAACATTCCATGACAGATTACAGTCCTTTTGCAGCTCCACGTACAGGATTTCACACAGAGCTAATATTTCTGCAAATTCTAAAGACGTGAATCAGTCAGCTGCCACGAGCAGACCGCAGCTCGACGAATGTTACAGTTAGCTTGTCGGCGGCCTCACGTATCTGCCGCGCGTAAGTGGGACAGTGCTGCATTTCTAGTGGTGGGGAAGATTTGGATTTTTGACTCGATGTCCAACAGTATAAATCCCAGCCACGACGCACATTTGAACACACTTACCCTCACTACATGGACAACTAGATGGTTTAAGATGGCAGGGCTCCATTATAGAAAAGGAAAAACTTCCCTTTGGAAGGGCATTTCCCAATTGATAATTCTATAATGGCAATGATAATGTTGAATGGCGGGGCAGGCTCGAGGGGCTGAATGGCTTACTCCTCTTCCTAATGTCCCTATGTACCAATGATAATGGCCACTGAGGAATTTGAGAGACAGATATCCCTAGGCAAGGTACCTTGGCAATATTAGGGATCTAATTTTAAAAAAGATAACATTTTTTTAAATAAAGGAAAGGGAGCATTTAAGGATTTTGAAAGTTGTTTCAGACAAGTCTAACAATATAACAACAGAAAACGCTGGAAAAACTCAGCAGGCCAGGCAGCATCCGTGGAGAGAGAAAGAGAGTTGACGTTTCAGGTCGATGACCTTTCATCAGAACTGGGAAGAGCTTGATGAGACATTGCAAACCCTTTGAAATTAACAGAAACAAATACAAAATAATGTTTCCCGCCCACTTCATTAAAAAAAAAAAAAAAAAAAACCCAACGCAAACCGTCACTGAAAATATTTCAATCCAGACAGTCTCTGAGCACAAGTCTTCAACCAATAAGCGGGTTGTCGTTTCGGAATGACATTTCCGGTCACCCCCAATGGAACAACCAGTCTAACAATATAAAAGGTTTTGAGAGCATCTGCAAGTAACATGCTGCAAATGTCGCACATAAAAGGATGAAAAGAATAAGAGAGAAAGACCCGCTATTTTTGCTGACTAGGAGCTGGGAGATTTACATTATTTCTCTATAATGTACAGTACCTGGAAGAAATGTAATGACGGAATCATCTGTGTTTGGCCGTTCAGCAAAATCCATCATGACCTGAGCAGACGCCTGGCGAGTGTAGCACCGAACTGTGGATTTGTAGCTGATGTCACCACTTCGGTAAACAATTGCTGTGACCTGACCGTCATTCTCTTTCCCCACATATGAAGCATCTTTGAACTGCACCTTTGGTACTTTAAGGAAAAGGAAAGTTATTCACGTATTGTTTTCCCATAATTGTTTACTGAGTGAAATATAACACAATTCTCTGTTACACAACTACACCTGCGCCTGACAAAATTGGCCACTGCATTTTTTTTTGCTGGATTCTGGTCACCAAAGGACACAACCAAATTTTAATCTCGTAAAATGCTCTGCCACTATTTATTTTTGTGGTTGATTCAATTTCACTGATTGCATGGGTGAAACAAATCCATTAATGCAAAATCCCCAGAAATAGTTCCCAGCCAATTTAGCACCAGTTGCCAATGCGCTGGAAAATAAATGAAAATCTAGTCAAAAGATCAATGATCAAAAAAAAACCCACACACACACGCACAGGAAAATCTTGTAAAGTTTACATATTACAGAATAATAGGATTCGACACAAAACTTGTTTTTTGCTGTGAAAATCTGCGAATATAATTTTAAATGATTTAGTTCAGAAATATGTAGCCACACTAACGGGTGAACCAATTCTGTTGATTTAAGAAAAAAGGATAGTAAGATAAATAGAGGGTTTCTCTGAGAAAATTTTTAGACATGAAAATTAAGACAAATATTTACTTGTACCCCTGCCTATTTCTTACAGTTAACAGATTATCATAACGTCACTTAGTTAGCTAAACATTTCAGTCTCCACTTTAAACATTTAGTGGCTTCATGGCATGTCTTTGGAATCTATCAATGCAGCAACGCTATGTAAGGTGAACACTTACAATCTGAGACAGAGTCGTTAATGAGCACGGTGACTTTGCTTGGTTCTCCGAGGACGGCATTCATTGGCATGCGCAGGACAAGCTCAAACTTCTCCGGCCCTTCTAGCACTGGCTGACCTAAATCATCAAGGATAGTAACACGGAAAGTCTGCATGTTCACTCCGGGTGCAAAATCCAGGTTGCGGCTTATGCCCACATAATCGACGCCAGCTGGAAAAGAGCACCCAATGATTAGGAATACTTAGATTGCAAGTTAATGATCATGAAATTGGGGGATCCACGCCTTTTTAAAACTGTCTCAGCCTTTCTTTAAGCTCCCATTTCTAGGCCTCCTTCAAAAATATCTGTATTTCTGATCATTATAATACCAAAGCTGATTCTGAGCTGTTATACCAGCACACGTCCAGTGATAAAAAAAATCCTTAAGTTATGCAGAATTTTGCAAGATGTAATACCACTAATTTTCAGTGTTCTGAAATAAAAGTAGAGCACATTCACAACATTCAACAGTTTTTGGTACTTTTAAGTCAAGCAAGTCTAGGGAGTTTTCCAGAAGTGCAATTACAGTACATGGAATTTTAATTTTTGACAAATTGCAGCCCAACAAAAGTGAACTTTTCAGTTAAAAACTTATTGATCAGATTTTAATTTAATTTCTAATACACTTTTTCTCTTTTGTGGCTCCAGTCACAGAAATCCAAAGGTAAAGATTAAAATTGGAGCTGTTCTTGCATGAACACTTCCTGCACGCATAGCAAACTCCTCTCCGTGCCATTTTAACGCCCATTTAAAATAACTGATGCTTGAATATATAAAATGGTGATAGTTATGTAAAAAGGGATATTTTGTTTCCATGAGTATAGAGTCATCTAGTTTTAAAAAAACCAGCAGGCACACCCAAACACAAAGGGTTTGAATTTCTAGTCTTCTATGAATCACCTACCGTAAGTTCAGTGGAAAATCCGTGGAAAGCTAGTAGATACACACCATAAACGGCATTTACGCTGTATTTCCAGGGTTTCTGGTAAAGTTACGGCAGATGATTGGGAGCTCCCCATAGAAATTCAACTCCAAAATGTTCAAAAAGGGTAAATAACACAAATTGGCCCAAGTCTGATCACTTTTGGTTCAGGATTTGGCTCAATGCTCACCAACAGGCAAGCTTTATTAGGAAGCGCCAGAATGAATTTCTGTCACTTCCTGAACACTTCCTGTTTTTACATGAAATTAAAGAACAAGTTAGGTTATCAACTATCGGACTGTTATAAAAAATGGAGTAAGCATTTGTAGTTCTTTTTGTTTTCTACATTAGTGGAGAGCTTTTAATTAAGGTGAATTTAATTAAGAGGAAATTGTTAAGTAAAGGTTAAAAGAAATTGACTTATTTTCTGTCTCCATTTTGTGCAACAGACTCCAGGCTAGCATTTATTACTCTGCCTTCAAAAGGTCAGAGTTACAAATGGTGAAGGTGCACTTCAACTACCTTCCTAGTACGCAGGGCACAGGAATGGACATGTTTACATTCCTGTGATAATGCATTTCTCAGCAATGTCCATTGATTTAAATCCAGCACAATGGGGTAAGACACCTTTGGTCATTTTGCTGCAAATAATAGAACTGTTTACATTCCTAGGTTGAGCCATTTCTCAGTACAAGTGTATTGATTTACAATACTTCATTTGGAAAAGATGCCTCCGGGCACATTGTTTGAAGAGGCATTTTGATTTTCAGCCCTACACAGAAAATGACAAATGTTGTTAGAGACACACAGAAACAAATTACTCTTAATCCTTCTAAACTACTCCTAAATAGTTTTGTGAAGGGGAACTCTCATAAGAGTCTGAATGTAAAATTGTTGAAGATTCAATTTTGAGAATTCAAAAGACCTCAGGAATGCCAATCTTTTAAGCAACAATATTCTGCATGTTTATAAACAATAGCCCGGATTTTGCAGTAAAAATAACGGTAAGGCTATCAGGGCTCACAGTTATTAAAGTTATTAAAGAGTAAATCGGACAGCAACTTCCGGCGTCCGCACATACACAGTTAAACAAAGTTGCTGTCAGAGTTCCCCTGTTCCTCTAAAAGCTGCGCTCCAACAGTACCTTGCCAAGAGACTCGGCATTCAAACACATGAAGGTTGTGAAGTTGCGGTACTTACCCACTAGATTTGCCAGAAAACGTTAGGTCTTGTCCATTCAAGTGTAAGTGAATTTTTAACGCCGTGGTAAGTCCTAATTACTGCCAAACAACCTCTCTGGCACTGAAAATTTACTTTTAAAAGTGTGGAGTCTCATTCCTTCAGATTTTAATTATTGTTGGAGATTTAAAAAAATTCAACATTTTTTTTAACTTTTTCTTTTTGTCTTAGTTATCTCTCTCTCTTAATCCCATCTTTCTTTCCCCTCTTTTTATTTCATTTTCTGTAAATGATTTTACATTGAATTAATATTCTAACTTACACTTCCTGGTTTAGACTCTGCATGGTTCGGTAAGGATTCTTCAATCTGATTGGTTGAGGAGACACATTGTTGCTTGCCCTGTTCACACAAGCCCCAGATCCCCTGTAGAGGACGCCGCGCTGTTTTGACTGTCTAATAACCGCAAATTGCAGTGCAAAAGCCCACAGAAAGTCTGTGGGCAAGTGTAAGTGTAATGAATGGTGGGTGCCGTTTGTTCTCCGCTGACCACAAAATCTGGGCCTATGTCTAAAATACCAACAAAATGTCATGCTCTCACCTTCAGCTGATGCTGGCTCTGTTTTGCGAGATCGAATTGTCACTGTTGCAGTCTTGGACAAGTCTGTTCCAGTTCGCCAGACCTGGACTTCCACGTAGCCTTCACTTTCATCCACCTGATATTCAGTGTCTCCAAAGTAAAAAACTGGTTCTGGAATAAGGATAATATCAGCATTGTGAACCATGTGTACAACTAACTACTTATAGAAAAGACTGGGCAAAAATACCCAGGGAGCCAGGTCTTTAGCTTTTTCATACATATCACTCCATCTACAGCATTATGGGCAAATCAGAAAGGATTCCCGTTCCTGATAGCTAACCAGCGACTTCTGCTGGAAAGTGCAACTGTGCAAGCATTAGGTGAGGGCAAAAATCAGGCTTGGCTGTAATGAACCAAGATCCAGATAGCCTGTCGACACTCGCTGCCCAGACTCACTCAGGGAGTTACTGAAAGGCACTTAGTGTCTATGGAACCATGCCTCAGATATCACAAATAGGGGGAGAAATCTGGGGAAAGATAACAAATGAGATATGTATGACCAAAATGAAAAGTTAAAAGTATTGTTCCTTTTAAACCACTTAGGCAAAAATGAGCTTCAAACAAAATGTAGTTGGAGACAACGGCAAAAAGTAGGCTTTAAAATATATTATCCATTAACTTATGTTTATATTCACTCAAATAGGTTATCTGTGTTTTTTAAAAATCTGATGTGTGGTATTGCATGTTGAAACAGAGATTTTAATTTTTGTTAATATATTTGAGAGAATAATTACTGACAAACCCCTTCAAATTGTATGTTTTACAGGATTTTATTGATACATTTTTCAGCAGCTTGGACTGGGGCCTGTTGTCTGGTGTGGTGCCATCATGCTATCAGATTAACCTTGGGCAAACAATGTTCTAATTGCCTGCCAAGAAATTCTGTACATTTCTCACTTCTCCACAAAACGCACCATGAAGGCTGGATAATGAGACCAAAAAAAGAACTGAATACAGGCTGCTATGAGTCTGACATTTCACACCAAGAAACTGAAACTGATATTTCTTCACCTTAAATAGCTTGTCATTTTACACACTTCAGAAATACTGCCAGTTATAGCACACAAACCGGTCTTCTTCCTCCATAACCAAAGCAAGGACTTTATGTAGGATTAGTATATCCTCCCATTCTGTTGTTTTCAAAATGAGCTGCGACACCATAACCTTTTGAGTACTTTAAAATCTTTGCAGCATTTACAGTGCTATATATTTTAATCATATAGCTTTTAGAATTGCATAATGGGAGCATTTATCAAGAATTCAGGTTCAGAGTGCACAATTTCCCATACATGAACTTAAATCATGTGGGGCATGCTGGTGTCCATGCCTAAATTCCCACCCTATAATTGTTCTCATCATGCCAAGTTCTCCCAATGCACCAGGGGTGAAAATGCACATTTGTAGGTTTTGTATGTTTCTAACAGATACCCATTAATATTGCAGAGGCGGTTCTGCAATATGCTACTGTGTTCAATATTGCCCCATTTTTAGTACAGGGTGAACTTGGAGACTGGTAGCAACACTGGAACAACTACACAAGATTGCAAATGTGTCTTTCCGATTCTGGCTGCAGGCATCCCCTAATGTTGGGGATGGTTCGTTTAGGACAGTAACGCGAGAGCTCAGCTCATCTGCAGTCAGAATAAAATGGCAGCGCTGATGGCAAAATCCAGTAATAGCCAATTATGCTTGCTGTTAATGGCACTTTGCCTCTGGAGTTGGGCGATGGTTTGGACAGGACATCAGGAGAACCCCCTTGCTCTTCTTTGAATAGTGCCATGGACTTGTTTACCTGAAAGGTCAGACAGGGTCTCAGTTTAACATCTCATCTGGAAGACAACATCTCAGACAGTGCGGCACTCCCTCAGTACTGCACTGAGTGGCAGCCTAGATTATGTGATCAAGAGTTGGAGTGGAGCTTGAACCCATGACTTTCTGACTCAGAGGCGAGTGTGCTAGCACTGAAGACTTCTATTTCCCACATTAATTATGACCCAGACTGCCCTGAGTAAGAGTGCCAGTTTGGTGCCAATTTGTGCAATGGATCTTTAACCACTAGGAACTAAGAATGTTCAAACTCACTTCACTTCCGACCTTTCCAGTGATCAGTCTGCTTTGTATTCCAATCCAAATCCTAGTGTCTCCCACTTTTATCAGTTTTTTTAAGGTGATTGTTATGGAGGGTATATGAGCTTAAAGACTTAATTTTATATTAGCTGATCTTCCTGTGGCATTACTCATGGAAAGTCTGGGGCTGAAACATGGTTGTGATGTTCAGCTGCTAACAAGGCCTATGCCTTTAAGGCCCAGGTACTCTGTGGGTTTAATAGGTGCTGAGATCAATCAGTCTAATTGCTTTTTGGTCAGAAGGAAGTTTGCAGATTGCGAGGTGTTTGTAAATTTCCAGCTCCTAGTCAGAAAAAGTAACAGGTCATTCTTTTTTAATTGTTTTGATCCTTTTATGTGCAACGTCTACAGATGCTATCAAAACATTTTATATTGATCGATTTGTTTGAAACATCTTTTGAAATCCTTAAATGCTTTTTGCCGCTTTCAAAATTGTATCAGAGGAATTCTGAATTTGTGAGCAAAATTCTATGAAATCTATGGATTGCAAACCATTTTAATAGTGAAGATGCAAATTGCTCAGTTCAAAAATCATATTTCCTTCCCCACCCTCAATTAGTGGGGGCATTTCATGTGTGTAATGCACTGCTGAGGAGCAGCAGAGCCAGCTCTGAAATGTTAGGATTTTAGGCAGTACAAGTGACAGATTGACACAACATTTTACGGGTACAAAATCTCTGTATTCCCCGAAAATGCCGTAAAGGTCCTGATGGCCATGCAGCTTGTGAGGCTAAACAGGCAAAATGCTCCAACGCCCCTGCCTGTACAACGCTTAAGCAGATTTTAAGAGGCACTTGGCAGTTGTCTGGCAATGGTTCTTTGAACCCTCACTTCCCTCCACGAATTATGTGTTGTCTGGCATCCCCTCACCGCGGTTTGGTGGAATTAGGCTCTTAATAGAGTAGGCCATGAAGCTGAATCCTTGCAGCGGTTGAGCTCTCCAATGTGCTGCTCTTTTTAAAAAAAAAACATTTTATTGTACAAACTCACTGCCCATTATAAATCAATTTCTCCCTCACTCCCTGTAAAAGTGCACTGGAAATTCACAACACCTAACTGATTCAAGTTTATTTGACACTGTTAAAATTACATTTCGTGTCACAAAAGCACATAAATACTGACAAAATGATAGTCTTATTACACTGCAGGTTCTGATTTGAGTTCAATGCTTGCTGAGAGTAATGCAGGGCCAGTAGACCCGAGCTATACTGCCAGCTCTGTGCCAAAAATATGCTGGTGAGGACAGAGCTTCATATGAATACAGGTTAAACTTTAATGCCGGCAGAGAGACGGCCATTCTGTGGGCTCTCTGCTAACATGAAAGATTCAAAACTTAATTTTTGCTAGTCAATTTCCCATGCCATTGTACATGGGGAGTCAGGCCCAAGTGCAATCTCCAGACGAAGCAGGTTTAGTGACCGGTGGATAACTGGACCAGGGTGCAGAGACATTGAAACATAGTAAAATAGGAGCAGGAGTAGGCCATTCGGCCCTTCGAGCCTGCTCCGCCATTCAACACGATCATGGCTGATCCTCTATCTCAATACCATATTCCCGCTCTCTCCCCATACTCCTTGATGCCTTTTGTGTCTAGACATAGGCCGGAATTTTCCCCTAATAAAAAACGGGTGGGTTTGGAGCATGGGGGCAGTTAAATTGTTAAAAATGGGATACCCGACCTGATCCCGCCTCCAACCTGCCCACTTCCGGTTTTGCCGGAGGTGGGAAGGGGGGCGACCAACCCGCTCCCAGGGGGCGTAACCTCAATTTAAATATCGTAATGAGGCTGGAAGCCTCTCTTTCCCCATCCATTTTGTGTTTAACTGCCTGTGGACGGGTTTCACACAATTCGTGAAACCCGGCAGTTAAACAGAGGCGGGGGCTGCCGCATCCAGGAGGTAAGTGGCTTTATACCTACCTCCTGGATCCAGGGTCCCTGCCTAACCCACCCCCTTGCGATCGGAGACCGCCCCACGAGGCCTCCGATCACCCACCCCCCCTTCCAAACTCCCGATCCTCTCTCCCCTCCCTACTTGCGGTCCTATTTATAGGAACCTATCAATTTTGATGGAGAAATAGTTACCAAACTCCAGCCGAATGCGCTATTTTAACATTAAAAAATGAATCTTTTCTTCAAGGAAAGCATGCTTCAGAATCCTCTGCACGTGCTACCAGTGGGTATGGGTGCAGGTGGGGGCAGCATTTTCAAGAGGCATTTACAACACTAAATTTGCTGCTGACATTCCTGCTCTTTACAGTTGTGCTGCAGTGACTGTGAAGCTGAGGTGTTGTGAGGCTCGCTCCTGCATCGCTTCAATAATTATATTTCAGCAACTTGGCACCTGAATTGCACTGCACGGTTTACATTGCTGTGAAGCCAAACCTGCTTTGTATCAGTGATAACGGTTTATTATATATAACTGACATTGAAAAAGCCTGTAATTCTGCCAAGACAGTCAAAAAAAATTCCTCTATACTCATGAAATGCAAAAATCAAGTCCGTTAAGAATGATTCTTGAATTCACAGTGCTTTCGTAAGCTAGTATTCTAGTCTTCCACTGAAATGGTCATCCAACTTTTGAGCATTAAACCCCGATATCAAGCTTTGTTGAAGTAACAGCCAGATCGTGAACCCATTCACGTCAGATATGGATGATCCAAACTAAATGCAATCTCCCTGGGTTTATGCATGTATCCTGCAACAGATCAGCACAGCGATACATCAGCTGGTTTGACAGTTCAAGTCTCCAGATATAAGTAACATTAGCAATATTGTGTCCCTGGTCAATGCCAGATCATGTGCGAAGAGTAGGGGGGAGAGCTTCATGCAAAGTGAAAAACTGACTAGAGTGTTAACCAGTTTCAAGGTACTGACTTGCACAGATTCAGGTCTCGTGTAAAATGGCATTAAATTATTAGCTATGCGCACGCCCCGAGTTTCCCTCCCTGTGGAAAAATAGTGGGAGTGCTGCAGAAGACGCTTGTATTAGTCTGTTGTAAATCTTATGCCAGCAGCTGGGAGCAACTCTGGTGTCAAGATGTAGGAGTTGGTTAACTTTTTACAGTGAATATGTTACTGAATCCTTCTTCCTGAGAAATAATTCAGTGATTGTAGCCTAGATCTGGTCTTGTCACAATTGATTATGTGACTATTGAGGAACGTAAATGCTGTTCAAAAAATGTGATTTTCTTTTTACATTTGAGTGTTTAATTGCAGCATTATGTCCATATGTGAGACTTCCATATGTACAGAAGCTACAGGACCATTGTACAACCTGTGCACTTTATGAAAATAACAAAAATCGACAATTTTCTATTGTAAAATGTGGTGCATTAGTAATTATGTGTGACTTTCACAGCAGACAGCTGGCTGGCAAAAAGACCACTTACTGCTATTCTACTGCCACGTTTATAAGATCCGCGCTCACTGGACTCGTACAAAGAGGCAGCTACCGCGCCAATCTTTTTCTAACTTTAAAAAGGAATTGTGCGATCCATTGAACTGAGTTTAACATTGTGTTTAAAGTTTCTAAATTAAATTAAATTTCAGTCATACAGCAAAGTCAAAGTGGTGCGAATGCGAGAGCACCTATTCTAAACGCTTTCACAACTTGAACAACCTCCCACCAACCTGTCTCAAATCTAGAAGGCCATTTTGGACCGTCGCCGAAGCCCTTCAGCGATCTCCCCCCAGCCTTGATGACCGATGGTGAAATGCTTGGAAGAACTGTGACATACGGAATGGATTCCTTATAGAGGACCCCACAGTACAACCTGAAGGATCAAACCTTCTTTGCAAACAGTGGACAACCATCAACCGCCTCAGAACCGGTCATGGTAGATGCTGCCACCTTCTCCATCGATGGAAGATTAAAGCATCCCCATCATGCGACTGTGGAGCTCCTAATCAGACCCTGGAGCACATCATTGAGCACTGCCCTCAGAGGAAATTCGCAGGCAGCCTACAAGATATCCACGCTGTTACACTGGAAGCTTTGGCCTGGATATCTGACTCAGATATTGACATTTGATTTGCTTTGCTACTACCATACGAAAGAAGAAGAACGCTTTCACACCCAGAGAAAAACACAGAATTGGCACAAGGTAGGTGTTATGCTGCTCATTGGTGCAATGTAAAAATCACCCTGCACCAATTCAAGACGTGCAGCACAACTGCCCAATACCTGCAGCCAAATTTACAGGTTTTTACATCTGATAAATCTTGACTTATGTGCCAAATTTACTGTATATCCCGAGTTAACTGTAATGAGGAAATTATAAATCTAGTAAAATTTATAATTATGTCTAGACAAGTTTATTTATACACACGCACTAGTAAAACCGTAGTGTCCAAATGAGAATTCATTTAATTCAGTGATGATCACAAACGCATAAACAAAATGAAGTGAAGTTAGCTGGCACATTTTCATTCTTTCATCTTATATAGTCACTAAAGTTCTGAGTATAGGGACAATTCTACTTATGTGCTTAAAGAGGGGTTCTTTATTATTTTACACTAAGGGTTAAAGGGTAAAATCCTCTATTAAAAACACACACACTCAACCTTTCCATTCTCTCCTATTATTACCCTATCTCAAACTTTCCTTCTTTCCAAAGTCCTGGAAGGTATTGCTACATAAGAACATAAGAAATAGGAGCAGCAGTCGGCCATTTGGCCCTTCGAGCCTGCTCTGCCATTCAATAAGATCATGGCTGATCTTCTACCTCAACTCCACCTTCCCACACTATCCCCATATCCTTTGATTCTCTTAATTCCCAAAAATTTATCGCCCTCTGTCTTGAATATACTCAACGACTGAGCATCCACAGCTCTCTGGGGTAGAGAATTCTAAAGATTCACAACCCTTTTGAGTGAATAAATTTCTCCTCATCTCAGTCCTAAATGGCCGACCTCTTATTCTGAGACTGTGACCCCGTGTTCTAGATTCCTCAGCCAGGGGAAACATTTTCTCAGCATTAACCCTGTCAAGCCCCTTAAGAATTTTGTATGTTTCAATTAGATCACCTCTCATTCTTCTAAACTCTAGGGAATATAGGCCTAGTCTACTCAACCTCTCCTCCTAGGGCAATCCCCTCATCCCAGGAACCAGTCTAGTGAACCTTTGTTGCACTCTCTCTAAGGCAAGTATGTCTTTCCTTAGGTAAGGAGACCAGAACTGTACACAGTACTACAGGTGTGGCCTCACCAATGCCCTATATAATTGCAGCAAGACTTCTTTATTCTTATACTCTAATCCCTTTGTAACAAAAGCTAACATACCATTTGCTTTCCTAATTGCTTGCTGTACCTGCATGTTAACTTTCTGTGATTCATGTACAAGGACACCCAGGTCCCTCTGAGTGCAAACATTTCCCAGTCTCTCACCATTCAAAAAATATTCTGCTTTTTTGTTTTTCCTATCAAAATGGATAACTTCACAATTCCCCACATTGTATTCCATTTACCATGTTCTTGCCTACTCAGTTAACCTGTCTATATCTCTCTGCAGCTTCTTTGCGTCCTCCTCACAGATTACTTTCCCAACTATTCCCAACCTCACAACTATTCTCCTGCCTCTTGTAAGTCAAGACTCTTCAAACTGTCTTTCACTCCATCCACTGTAGTGCTCTGGTCAAAATAACAAACAACATCCCATGTGACTGTCAATGTGCCTCACTATCTCTCCTAATCCAACCCTAACTGCCTTTGACACCATTGGTGTCTCTCCTCTGCAGTTCACCCCAGTGACATTGCGCTCTCCTAGGCCCACATATCTGTCGCAACACAAATATTACTATGCCTCCAATAGCTTCACTTCCTTTTCCACCTCTGGTGTACCACAGGGTTCTATCCTTAGTCCCATCTTCTTTCTGTTAGAAATGCTGTCTTTCGGATGAGATGTTAAACTGAAGTCCCATCTGCCCTTTCAGGTGCGTGTAAGAGATCCCAAAGCACTATTAGTTCTCCTGCTGTCCTGGCCAACATTTAACCCTCAACCAACCTCACTGAAAACAGTTTAATTGGTCATTTATCTCATTGCTGTTTGTGGGACCTTGCTGCACGCAAATTGCCACATTTCCCTACATTACAACAATGGCTACACTTCAAAATTACTTCACCCACTGTGATGTGCTTTGAGACATTGAGGTTGTGAAAGGTGCTATATAAATGCAAATTCTTTCTTTCTTTAACTGTTGATGCTGTGAAGGTTACTGACCACCCTCCACCCCCCCCCAATTATGAATCATAATCCAAGCATTGGGCAGTTTAAATTGTTAAAGGATTTATGTAGGCTCATTACCATAATTTTCCATCTGGTTACATGGAGCAATCTGTAAACCACTGAGCCATCAAAAATGATTAGAACTCCATCCCCTGGGCTAAACCAGCCAGTCCAAGCTACACTTAACCATTTCAATTGAGAATGTACAATTGCTATATTCTTTTGACTGGTACACCATAATGAAAACAGCTGGTGAGGTCTCGGAAGGTTACATTAAACTAATGAACAGATTGAGATTAATCCTGAACAAAATAATAGAGTATCAGAACTTATCACACCTGTGGTATTGCTTAATTATTCATGCCACTTATTGAGTTCTGCAACTCCTTTCAAACAAGCCGCATTACATAACAGCTATTGAACACTTTCTTTCACCAATGTGCAGACTGGTGTATGTAGGCATTATGCCATCGAGTAGTAGGATGTGAGTTGGGCATGGAATTCCCTACTTGTTGAGTTGTAAACCCCAGATCATGGTGTTTTTAAAATCAGAAGAAGTAACCCTATATTCTTTTCAGCTGGGTCGAGTGGCAGGGGATGAGCCATTGGAACAGATCACCTGCCATGGTCTATGCTCCACATGGGTCTCCTCTCAGCACCTCTTCGTCTAACCCTATCAGCATACCCTTCTATTCCTTTTTCCTGCCATGGTCTATGCTCCACATGGGTCTCCTCCCACTCCTCTTCATCTAACCCTATCAGCATACCCTTCTATTCCTTTCTCCCTCATGTGTTTATCTAGCTTCCTCTTAAATGCATCTATGGCTCCACTCAAATTAATCTATGAAAATTAAGAGGCAGGGGATTTGCTTGTGAGAAAAAACTGCAAACACATAAGGGAATATTTTGTGAGACTCTGCTCCCAGTGTGGAGCCATGCGCATGGGAGTGCAGGTAAGGGATAGGGCTCTAATGCCGATTATGAGACCTGCCTTCCTGCTTCCCCTTGGAGACTTGTAAGAATTACTCATAATATTCAGGGCATTAGCTGTACAGAATAAACTTGAACACCAATGTTGCAAGCCTGCTGAGCACAATGATAGAGTGTGTCATTGTTACAATGAATTGAGAACAGCTCTACCAAACACAGTTGATAATCACAATGTGGAATCCTTTTTTTATTTTTTATTATATTTGAATTACAAGCAGGGCTGGTGTTGACACCTGTGAAGCAGAGACTGACGGTAATCGATCTGATCACCACAGATGTTTTCCTCACAACTCTATTAAAATTGCCATAAAGTAAGAGATGTGAGGTCTTAATGTCTTTCTCACGGGTGTCATTGTGCAGTTTAGGTTTAACAGTATTGTGCAGTTTAGGTTTAACAGTATTCTGTAATGTGAAAGTTAGTGTGGTGTGCTATGTGATAACTCCCATATGTACATTATTAATACTACAATGAATGATCCAGTAGGTTTTATAATGGAATAGGGAACATGGATGTAACTAAAGCACAGTTTAAGGGCCAGATGCTTTCGTTCAAGGTACCAAATTTCACCATGAACTCCGCTGGATTATTCATTGTGGCCATTAGTGTAACATTAGGATCAGTCATTTTTCATTCATTTTCAATAGACATCTTTCCTCTGCTTTATTTTTTCATTTTGAGTTTGTTTTTGGAATATTTCTTTTTGATCTGCTCCTTCAATTTGACAGGAATGCGGAAATTTGCCCTTATAAGATTACAGCTTAAGAATTCAAAAGGAGCTGTTCAATTAAAGGGTCTTTAGCAGAAAGTAATGACCGCTAAACAATTAGGGGGAAAAATTCAGTTGGTTGCGCCTCCCATTAGCGCCTTAAGAGGGCGCTAATAGGGCACAAAGCATCTAGCGCCTAGGCGCGGCGAAGTTTGCGCCGCTCGCGAAATTAACTAGACATTTTGCGGCGGCGCTAAACACTACCGCCACGATCTCCTGCGCCGGCAGATCATGACGTCACTCGAGTGCGCAACGCCCCGGAGCGGATATTGAGTGGCGCCCCCTGCCTTACCGCCTGACGCTAGCAACGACAGGTTGAGGGGAGCGTTCTGCAGTCATGAAGGGAAAGGGGGAGCGCTATTTAAAGGTGACCGCTTCCTGCCTTTTTATTGTTGGTGCCATTTATGAACTACGCATTCTGAGAGGGAGAGACTTCTGGAGAGATTCAACGTTGTGTGAAGGAGTTTTGGGTACTGAGCAGCACTTTGCAGGTTCATTTTGATTTGCCATTCCTTGTATCGATTTAGCAGAGACTGTGGGGGCTGCACTCTGAGCTCTTTGCCTGGTACTCTCCATTGTTCTTTCCAGCATATTTGATGTGCAGGTCTCTCCAGGCCGAGATTCAAGGCTGCAATGAGCAGGATGTGGATGGAAAGTAAGATTAACCATCCCCTTTAAGAACTGGCCCGTGCCAGTGTGTGTGTGTTCCATTGCTGACTGACATTACATGAGCTTCGCCAGCGCTCTGAGGTAGCGCCTTGCTCCTCGGCCTTTGCGCCTTAAGACAGGTGTGAAGCGCCTGATATAGCGCTGCAATCACCTCCAGGGGCGATAAAAGTCAAGTTTGCAGTCGGTGGCGATAATTAGCGCCAGGCGCTAATCTTTGCGCCCGGCCGATAATTGCGCCCCAAATGGGGCGATACTGAATTTCTCCCCCTTAGACTCTTAAGATTTAATTCTGCCACGTATTCAGTACCTTATTTATTTTAATTTTTTTTGTCGCTTATCACTTTTAGGTTTTCCCATACCATGCACTAATAGTGACCAACCTACTCCCCAGGCTCCGTGAATGTCATTCTGAAACAACTGCTTGGAGGCTTGCCAATAAAACCCTAGCAATTGACTCGCTCTCAGATTTTCACTCAGTGTCTCTGGGGAAGCAGGTTTCCCATCTAGTGAATAGGAACCAGCACCCAATTAATTTGGCCAATCTTAAAAATATAAAAGCCTAGAAATTCCAGCTTGCCTTTTGTGGCATACTAAGTGTGCTGGGGTGGGACCTCCCACGCTGTCTGGCTTTACCATGACCCCGTCCCAAATCCATGATCATCATTAACGGCGGAGAGAGAATTGTGGAGCAGCACTTTACCTTTCCGTTGAGGGGGTGGCACGCACAGTGCATTCTAACCGAAGATTTTAAAATCTCAAATGGGCTTCCCTGCTACTCCCTCATTAGTGGCCCCAATATCCAAACAGCAATCAATCTCTCTTGGATTCATTCCTGATGGAACTCATCACTGTGGGACTCACAAACAGCCTTGTGCGACAAGTGTGTCTGTTACATGCATGTGTACTTACAACTGGTCACACAAGTGGCTGGGATCCCAATAATCCTGCCCCCAAAATTTAACTAAGGGGTGGGGGGAGGGTTGAAGAGGGTGATTGTGGAAGAAGCGCCCGTGTCACTTCCATTGGAAAACATTTTCTGAGCCAGAAAGGGGTGGAAACCTGACAGAAAAAAAAAAATCTGCCCCTTCGTTCCATGTCAGGTTTCACCCCACCAAAAGACATGGAATTTCTAGGCCACAAAGTTTCCTAAATTTGAGTCCAGCTTGAATGATTTTGATTTGACAAATCACCCTCAGAAAATGGAGCTATGTAATGCCAATTTGCTTGTATCGTTCAAATGTTTGCACACCTTGATGTTTCACAGGTTCCAAGTTTGAAAAGCTAAGGAAGCAAGCGACTATCAGTTACAAGACACTTTAAAGAAGTTCAAAACAAACTAACCTAGTTGGTTGTGTTCCAAATCGATCAGATTCTTATGGTACTCCAGTGGCAACGTATCCACATTATTCAGCATGGTGGTTGCCCAGTGGGCCTATCATCCTCGTCTTCTAGGGTGGCTATCTGATTCATTTAAATTTCATTGTGGTTCAATCTGCAACTGAGGAATCCTTTAGCAGTCTTGGTAATTAATCAATCTGATGTAATGGATATATGGCATATGAAGTTTTTTCTGTAATCAGTCCAGTAGGACCAACGGTTTGATATGTGCAATTTCTGGATAATCAAGTGTGCTACCGTGTGTAACAAATGTAAGTTCCTTGTTGATTTCTTTATGCGTATCAAACATCTGTTTTGCTGTCAATTTCAGAGTGGGTATCCATCAGCTGCACTTTAATTTTTCCAAAAAAAACACAATTCAAGTGTACTCAGATGGTCACACTAAAGCCCAATAGTGATAAAAAAATATCAATAATCCGTGAATAATAGAAAAATAAAACTAGGACTGATCGCCAAATTCAATTAGATTTCCTCACTGCTGGTCCTAGGATAAGTGTGCAAGTCTCCCAGTAAGTTAATTGTATAGTTGTTTTCAAATCTACACCAATTTCTCACATTTCCAAACATTTAGCTGGTAATTTCAGCAGCATTCTTTACAGCTTTACATCTCTGGAAGCAATTCTGCAGCCAGATCCTCAGTTCCAAATTGCTTTCTATTTCCTGCCAATTCATTTAACTGCTCCCCAGGGGAATGTAAAAGTCATGCTTTAAATGGTAGGTATTATGCACACAACAGGTCATTTAGAGCTCTTCTGAGTGAGTGAAGGTTTAAATGCAATGTCCTTTTAATCCCACAATCATGTTAGATACAGTAGTCAGGAAAATTAATGGCACGTTTTGAAGGAACACTTCAAAGACAATGGTAAATAAGCCTGGAGTGGGGGTGGAGGTAGCTCCTCACTGTTGCAGATGGAAATCCATTCTGATTTGGATGGAACAACTGTTGTTACGAAGTTATCCGTAAATTATTTCCCCCAAAAAAAGGCTGACAAGACTTTTTAGCTTTACATTTTTAAAGTTGATAATGGCCTACAAAAATATGAGAATTGCTAAATGGAACTGCAAGCTTATTTACACAGAAGACTTTTTAAATGATATCAGTTTTAGTTTTATAGTGGAGTTTAAGCAGCTAAAGTGCTGCCATTGTGTTTTGTACCAGGATAAGAGCTTGACAAAAAAAACAGTATTTATTCCTTCCTTTATTCTCTTCTTCCCATGCCAACTCCTTAATCTTTATTTCTGGGTTTTCACTCAGCACTGCATCATCATTACTAACCCAGCATCAACAGTTTTTGAGTTTCCAACTACTGCCTGTGGTCTCCATAATGTACTATGCATTTGCTCTCCAAATAATAGGTATGGGGAATCCTGAATTAAGGCTTTTTCATGGTTATAGCCAAGATTTTGAACAAGGGCATCTAAGGAATTCTAGCACCCACTTTTTTCACTGGAATTGCTACTTGCATTATGCAAACAGTGTTCATAAGCCAATGGTTAATGAGAATTTGCCATTATGGACAATTTCTATCCAGCAAAGATGTGAGTTTTATAGCACATGTAATACTACTGTGTGTAATTATAGTTACACCACTGGATAAAAAATAAATAGTTGATTATATCTGAAAGACAAAGTCATTAATCCAAAGCCAAACCAATATCTGTAGATATTAGTTTGTTGACAGATTGTCAGGGTTTGTCAATCTATATTCAAAGATTTATCTAGATCTTATACTACATGAAGGCATACACAAACGTTACACTCTGCTATACATTGGTGTGACTCATTTAGCTTTCATCATAGTTCAAAAGCGACTTTATCACTGTGCATGCACGCTAACTTAATCTTAACTGGGAACCTTGGTAGCTGGGAACAATGATGAACAAAGAGACATAATAAACACCTTTTGACTTCTATAAAGTACATATACACATCAAATATCTACAAGCTGATTTCAATCAACTCATTTCCTGATATTGCTGGTTGCTAGTTACTCAACACAAGTGAAATCTGAAGAATTGGTTGCATGCATGCAAAATTTGCACACAAGATTATTTTGTGTTAGCTCGCTGGTAATATTCATAAATCACATTGGTGCATACAGTCACATTCCCAGCTTTTCAGGTCAAAAACCTACATGAAGATGTGATACATACACCAGAATTTACTGTACACATACCGGCTGATTTATTAGTGAATCGGGGGCAGGCAGGGTAGAAAAGATGGATTAATGTTTGGTTAGTGACCCTTTGTTGAAGCTGTTGAGTCTCGACTCGATACATTAACCTCTCTTCTTACATGACTATAACCTGGTGTTGTGCGACTTCTCATTTTTGTCCACCCCAGTCCAACGCCGGCATCTCCGCATCATTCTTACATGTCGGCTGATCTGCTGTGTATTGCCAGCATTTTCTGTTTTTATTTTGGATATTAAGCATTTGCCACTTATTTTTCTTCTTACTTCTACTTTACCAGTATGTTCAAAACTTAAATACATATGTTTATTTGCACACGACATGTTTACGCACATATCCAATGCCCAAATGTGTTGCATCGATCAACCATTTTTTTTTAAGGCCCAAGTATCTTTGCTGCAAAAACCACTGCCGTTACAGTACATTAATCAGTGCTGTATCAAAAGTATTCTAATAGTGATGCAAGTGGCAAGCTGCAATCATATTGTCCGGTTGCTATGGAGTGGAATAAGGGAAAGTTCCGAACATACCAAAATTTATATGGAACACTGCTTACTGGACTCCAGCTGACATCAACACTTTCAGAGATTGAGAGGATAGGCACAGCTTTAGAACCCGAATGCAGAGACAAAAAGCTTCCAAAGTTTTTATTTAAAAATAAAAGCTTTTTAAAAAGAGTAAGGTTTAAAACTGCAGCGTGCAGCCAGTGCAAAGCCATAGGGTGAAACCAACTGTAGGAAGTGATCTTGCTTGGACTAATGCCAGCCTATACTGGCACCATCATGCTGCCCTTTTGGTACCAACATCATTAATGCAGTATAATTACGTTTCCTGACACAAAGCCAGTCGTCCAAATCAGCGGACATATTTGTCTGTACATGAGTACTCGTGTTAACATGTCGCACTCCATAACCGAATGTAATAAAACCTCCATAACCAAGTGTAATAAAACCCCCAGAGTATTTCAGTTTGGAATGTTGCCCTGTGGAAATATATCACTGGATCATATGCCTGAAAATTCAGTACAATATTCACCCAAGGAAAACTAGATTACTGTTAAATCTGTGCATAAAAGCTGCATCCACAACTTTTATACTAGATGGCTACATGGCAAAAGAGCACTTGTATGCATAAATCACACTCCAAAGGTTTCAGGTCATAAAAACTGCACGAGGATTCAGTTTACATTGATCAGGTTTTATAGCAGCTAAGTGCTCTGGGCATAAATAATTTTTCACTACAATGTAAAATATGTACTGTATCTATAAGACCAAATTTCATTTAGTACTTAGATACCTCGCTTTTCCCTGAAATGCCTTCCTCCTCTCCTCTTCTGAAGGTGGTGACTCTCGCTATATGGCTCTATGGGATTTGGCAGCCCAGTGGCACTTGTGCCTATCCAGCAACAGGATGACTGGGCAGTGATCAAGAGCATAAACCCCCTCCTGATCTTTTTTCTCTTCCCTAGCCCATGGGTACCAAGATCTCTCTGTAGCATCTCTACTGCAGCTAACTCACCACAATTGAAGAATGGAAGATGTGGACTTGCTGATTTGTGTGGCTGTTCCTGATGCAGGTGGTGCCTCTACCTACTGAGCCATCAGGGGAGTGAGCTAGTATTTTCAACTATAATTTTAGTTTAAGAGCTCCCTATCATTCAAATTACTGCATGAATATGGTCTTTATAGGACTGTAATCCAAGTGTTCACAACTTCTAATTGGTGATTGGTAACTCTCTCAAACTTAATAAGAACATAAGAATTAGGAGCAGGAGTTGGCCATACGGCCTTTCACGCCTGCTCCGTCATTCAATAAGATCATGGCTGATCTTCGACCTCAACTCCACTTTCCCGCCTGATCCCCATATCCCTTGATTCCCCATGAGTCCAAAAAACTATCTATCTCAGCCTTGAATACACTCAACGATTAAGCATCCACAGCCCTTTATATTCGCTGGAGTTTAGAAGAATGAGAGGGGATCTCATTGAAACTTATAAAATTCTAACAGGACTAGACAGACGAGATGCAGGAAGGATGTTCCCGATGGTGGGGGAGTCCAGAACCAGGGGTCACAGTCTAAAGATAAGGGGTAAGCCATTTAAGACAGAGATGAGGGGGAATTTCTTCACCCAGAGAGTGGTGAACCTGTGGAATTCTCTACCACAGAAGGCAGTGGAGGCCAATTCATTAAATATATTCAAGAAGGAGTTAGATATATTTCTTAAGGCTAAAGGGATCAAGGGATATGGGGAAAAGGCAGGGACAGGGTACTGAATTTGGATGATCAGCCATGATCGCATTGAATGGCGGAGCAGGCTCGAGGGGCTGAATGGCCTACTCCTGCTCCTATCTTCTATGTTTCTATGTTTCTTTCGGGTAGAGAATTCCAAAGATTCACAACCCTCTGAGTGAAGAAATTCCTCCTCATCTCAGTCTTAAATGGCCAACCCCTTATCCTGAGACTATGCCCCCTAGTTCTAGACTCTCCAGCCAGGGGAAACAACCTCTCAGCAGCTACCCTGTCAATCCCCTTCAGAATCTTGTATGTTTCAATGAGATCACCTCTCATTCTTCCAAACTCTAGAGAGTATAGGCCCAATCTACTCAATCTCTCCTCATAGGACAACCCTCTCATCCCAGGAATCAATCTAGTGAAGCTTCGTTGCACTGCCTCCGAGGCAAGTATGTCCTTTCTCAGATAAGGAGACCAAAACTGTGCACAGTACTCCAGGTGTGGTCTCACCAAAGTCCTGTAGAATTGCAGTGAGACTTCCTTACTCCAATCCCCTTGCAATAAAGGCCAACATGTCATTTGCCTTCCTAATTGCTTGCTGTACTGTATGCTAACTTTGTGTTTCCTGTACGAGGACCCCGTAATCTCTCTGAACACCAACATTTAATAGTTTCTCACCATTTAAAAAAATTGTTTTTTTCTATTCTTCTTACCAATGTGAATAACCTCACATTTCCCCACATTATACTCCATCTGCCACCTTATTGCCCGCTCACTTAATGCCTGTAAGGTTGCTGATGTTTTATCAGTTGAAAGGTTAATGAATTAGGCATTCGTTTTAAGAAATCATTTGTACCAGCCCATTTACATTTGCAGTCATTTTCACAATTTTGTTGTTTGTGCTATTTTCAGAAGTACCACATAGACAAGTTCAAGACATTAGCAGAGGACAACAAACAGGGACATGAGAAAAATCATAGAATGCTACAGCACAGGAAGAGGCCATTCGGCCAACTAATTAATCTTACTGCCCTGCCCTTTCCCCATAGCTCTGTAATTTTTTCCCTTCAAGTATTATCCAATTCCCTTTTGAATGTTACTATTGAATCTTCTTCCACCACCCTTTCAGGCAGTGCATTCCAGATCACAACAACCCACTGTGTAAAAGAATGTTTCCTCATGTTGCCTCTGGTTCTTCTGTTAATCACCTTAAATCTGTGTCCTCTGGTTACCAACCGTTCTGCCACTGGAAACAGTTTCTTCTTATTTACTCTATCAAAACCATTCATGATTTTGAACACCTCTATCAATTCTCCTCTCAACCTTCACTGCTCTAAGGAAAACAACCCCAGCTTCTCCAGTCTCTCCGCATAACTGAAGTCTCTCATCCCTGGTACTATTCCAGTGAATCCCTTCTGCACCCTCTCCAAGTCCTTGACATCCTTCCTAAATTGAACACAATACTCCAGCTTAGGCCTAACCAATGTTTTATAAAGGTTTAGCATAACTTCCTTGCTTTTGTACTCTATACCTCTATTTATAAAGCCAAGGATCCAATATGTTTTTTTAACAGCCTTCTCAACTTGTCCTGCCACCTTCAAAGATTTGTGTAAATACACTCCCAGGTCTCTCTGTTCCTGCACCCCCTTTAAAATTGAACAATTTAGTTCATATTACCGCTCCTCATTCTTCCTACCAAAATGTATCACTTCACACTTCTCTGCCTTAAATTTCATCTGCCATGTGTCTGCCCATTTCACCAGTCTGTCTATGTCCTCCTGAAGTCTGTTACTATCCGCCTCACTGTTTACTACATTTCTGAGATAATGTTTCATCTGCAAACTTTTAAATTATGCCCTGTTCCAGGTCATTAATATATATCAAAAAGTGTAGTGGTCCTAATACTGACTCCTGGGGAACACCACTGTATACTTCCCTTTAGTCTGAAAAACAACCGCTCATCACTATTCTCTGCTTGCTGTCCCTTAGCCAATCTTGTATCCATGCTGCCACTGTCCCTTTAATCCCTTAAAAAGGCAAAGTGGAAAATGGGCTTTAATTTTGTTAACAAGTCTATTATGTGGTACTTTGTCAAATAGCTTTTCATTGCCCATATACACAACATCAACATGAAATTACAGTTTGAAAAAAACTTCAAAAAATATGGGTTGGATTTTACCAACCTCGGCAGGTCTGTGGCGGGCGACGTCATTGGCGGGTCCCAACCCCGTTGCTGTCCAAAATGACTTTCCCCTGATTGGGCTTGTTAAGCCTGCCCAGCGTGTTTTCCGGCCAATTAAAGGAAGCGGGTCTCCTGATGTCATTCGATGACGCATCATCAACCGGTTTCCTTAAAGGGATCATGCACAAATTTACTTTGACAGTTCTGTTGTCAGTGTTCTACAGCATTGAGGTGCTGCAAACACTGACAAGCACTGCACAGAGGTGCACGGCTGCGCCCAGGCTCTCCCATATGCTTATGGAGAGAGTCACAGCACGCAGGGAGGTTCTCTTCCTTACCAATGGGTGGAAGAGACCTCCCCAGGAGACCAACGCAGCCTGGTTGCACATTGCACAGGAGGACACAAGCAGGGATGTCATCAGGAGGACCTGGCCGCAGTGGCGCAAACCTTTCAATGATCTCAGTAGATCACGAAACGTTACTGCAAAGCCGCACTCAACCTCATCCTGCTGTGCCTCTCATCACATCCCCATCACTCTGCCTTCCCTGCACATCCTTACTCACACACCTTGCACCTCCACCCATCCCTCTATCTACATTATCATATCCCCATCTCACTAGCCACCCCTCACACTCACCCTCATCCTAGTCCAATCATACCAACTAACAACACACAAGGGTAGGCACCTGTGTGTTTTAGCCAACGTTCATGTGAAGTTTCTGTTAATGTGGTGTCAAACATTGAAATCTTTATTTTGGATAGATTTATGTGCACCTTTGGAAGTGGCTTAGTGAGCTGCAGTGAATGGTGAGACATAACAGTACCCCCCGCAATGGTGATGAGTGTGAAAGGAATGGCTTGGGCATTGTAGGGATGCTTTATGGTGTTGGTGTGGGGTGGTGCCAGCCTGGCACATCATGTGGCAGCCAGGGTGTACAGCGTCAAGTGAAGTAAATCTGGCCATGGTGAGGCCATCCCTGTGCAGCATCAGTTGAGTGCGGAGAATGTTGGTGTTGTTGTTGGTGCTGCTGGTGGGCCTGGTGCTGCTGGTGTTGGGGCGGATTGCGGTGGGATTCTGAGGACCAAGGTGAGATAGTTTCAAGGGCACCGATGTAATAGATGGCAGGTAAAGTAGAGATGACAGAAGTGATCGTCAATGGTGAGAGAAGTTGTTCCAATGAGGTGACACTGGATAGAGAGTTTACTCCAAACACTTGCAACCTGCATAAAGCTCAATCTGTCTTCCAAATGCAGTAAGCAACAGCTTCTGTGCTTGGAAAGTGAACAGATGTGACATGGGAGCTTTTATAGCACATTTGCAGCTGTCAAGTAATGAGATGATTCCATGGTCATACAACTCCCAACCTGCTTACCTGACATGATCCCCAAGCAGCATAAACCCCATGGGCGACCTCGTAAAATGTAAAGGTAAGTTCAAAATACTTCTTAATGGGCTGTTAACAAGGTCATAATGACCTGAATTGCCTCCCCCGCCGCTGCATGCTGGGTCTGTTCAGCGCTGACAGACCCGACATCTGGGAAAGGCGCGTGGCGGTGGGTTGACGGCGGGGTCCCGACCCGGTCAAAAAAATGTTTTCCCACCCAACCCGCCAGCTGACCCACCGAAAAATTCCCCCTATGTAACTGACAAAACAATGGCCCTGAGGGAATGCTAGTGTATGCACATTCACTGCATTTGTCTGAAATTCCGCAATTTCAATAAGGTAATAACTTAAGGTGCTTCCACTAAAAGAATGGTGAGAGGAGTTTCAGAGATGAACGTGTTAAGTGTTTGTATGCTGTTATCCCAGAGTGTAATTTCAAGGTCAATTATTTTAAAATTAGAAAAGGTTATTGCGGCAGGGATTTAACCCATTTTTAAACATTTGCTCTCAAAAATTTTAGTTTATGAAGTGCATTCTATGTCTGATAAAGAACAATAATAGAAAATAATAATGGCACATTATTATAAAAAGTACATATATTGACACAATTTGTGAGCAAAATATGATTTTCAAGCCATTGAAATAATAATGCATTTGGTTTGATATAGCACCAGATGTCTGATTGATTTAGATAAAATACTGCGGTTATTTGGACTGATGCAAACTTTTTTCCGACAAGCCACTCAGAGTGAAGAGCATTCGTTTTTAGAAGTATGAAACAAGTCTGGAAATACAAAGGCGCCAAAATTCCTTGAGGGTCCCTTCAGTCTCCTGCCATAACTCTGGTGAAAGCGGCCAAGGCCTGGTTGCGTGGAGACCCAGTTATGCGGAGTCTCCACTATTTCTGGGATTTTCCTCTTTGCCTTTTGTCCCTTACAATGATGGCAATGAGGCAGGAGGCAGAAGCCTGGGGCAAAGAATCCCGACGCTGGGAGTTCCCACTCCTTTGGTTTATATGAGATCCGGTGAATCAGTGGAGGCTGGCACGTCAGATGAGTCGAGGTGTACAGGCCTGCAGAGGAGGGAATGTGGGCCCCACCAGTGGGGTCCAGGCCAGAGAAGAGACTGTGGCTGGGAGTGGGGGAAACCCCTCCACCAAGAGTGGCAGAATTTCTGGCTGCGTTGGGCAGGTGGGCACTGGAGATGCACTGAAGTGGCACTTGTGCCGGCCTGTCCCATGTGAATCAGGTACTCCCCCACTGACTTTGTAATCTCTGCTGCATAACTGCTGGGATCACATAAGCACATAAGGAATAGGAGCAGGAGCAGGCCATTCGGCCCCTCGAGCCTGCTCTGCCATTTAATGAGATCATGGCTGATCCGATTTTGACCCATGGATCTCAGTTCCAGGATCTATAATTATACTGCTGGGTGTTTGTCATAGCTAAAGCGTGCACAGCATACAGGTGCAGCAGAAAAAGGATTAGAATTAGCAGTGGCAACAGGAAAATCAAAACCGTTGGTCTGAATCTAATTCAGTGTGAGGGCTGTAATGGAAGTTCAAAGGGGCTGCAGTTGGCCTGATGTTGAGACTTGATACAAATCTTGGTAAAATGTCCTTGGTATTATTTCAAAATACTCCATATTGAACTTATTCAAAAGTCATTGTAAAGAAATAAATTCGATGTTGGTTAGTTCTGGTGTTGTAATGGCTTAATTCACTAGATGATGCAATTACATGTAATTAATGACCAGAGGGTACTTTATTTTGATATTTTATTGCTGGGATCTGGAAACTTGTGCATACATTTTGGAAAATCAATAAAGTAGTTCAGAATTTGTTGGGAGGAATCAATTAATCTAGCATTTCAAAAAAACTAGTTTTGTGGCAGACATCAGTCAGATACTAGGGGCCGAAATTATGCAGGGGTTCTACTGGTCTCCCGGGAGAGACTAGTAGAATCCCCATGAAAATGGTGGAGACCTGGTTCGCCCTTTATAAGACAAATCATGGCGAGGAGGGAGAGCCAGGGATGGAGACTCCCTAAGCTGGGAGTTCCCACTCCACCTGCTGTATTGGAATTGAACCCAGCATAGTATTGGAGGCCAGCGTGCTGAGTGAGTGGTGGTGTACCAGCCTCCACAAAGGCATATGTCGGTCCAAACAAGTGGCTTGAACACCTGAGGAATTTAAGTTTTTAATTGGCCCCCTTGCTCAGAGGTTTGCTAGGTTCATTGGAAAAGTCAGGGGGCAGGCCTAGGCACCCCTTCCTTAGAAGGCAGGTAACAGAGATGTGCCCTAAGTGGCACTTGTGCCCACCTGACCCATGCAAATGAGGCACCCTCATGCTGACCCCTCAACCTCTGGGTGGGGGGTTCAGCATTGTTGAGTGTGAGCTCAAGGAATTTCAGGGCTCAGATATCAAGAAACCTCAAAATTAGTTGATATTCAAAATGTTACTAAACTTTTAATTACACATAAATGAGCCAACAATTGTTTCCCCATTTTTGACTAGATTCAAACCAGTTGATAAAGAAACCAATATTACAGGCAACATGTAAATAGGGCAAGTACAGTACTTACCAATGAACGAGTGACCCCTAATGGTAGAAAACAGGTTCTACACAAATCTTTTCTTTATTTTCATCTTTACATTCGACGTTATATACCCCCTTTTAATTTCTATTACAGACCTTTAACAGGAATTGAGCTTACATCTAGAAGTGATTTGGGAAATAACACTGAAGTATTGCTCCAAATGGCATCTAAGGCTCTACTGTAAAATGAGCCTTGTTTGGCCAGTAGGCAATGCCAAAATACAGCACTGTAAAACTGCTTTCAACTGTGGTAACAGAGCCAAGACACAAAACTTGGGTAAACAGTGAGGTATTTATTTCTTATCGCAAAGGCTGTGGGTTAGACACATTTACTTCTTTATTCCCTTTAATTTCCCAACTCCATTCTCATCTTACAGCAGCCGACAAATATCATATAGTTCTACGAAGGTCAGGGATCATGGTTACCACCAACCCACAGCTGTTTGGTTATAATGGCTGTGGACATATTTGTTGAAATCCCTCTGATGTGGCTACTCGAGGAAGTCCTGCCAAGCTTCACTCCCTTTCATCTGTTCAGCATACCTTGGGAAAAATTCCACCACTTTAATCACAGAGTAAATTCACCTTTTAATCACAGTGGTTACTGAGTATATTAAAAGCCTTAAATATCATGGGACAGATTAACTATTTCATATAGCGGCACTGTTTTTTCTCTCTCCCTAATCCATCTTCATCTCAGTGGTTGTCAGGAAAATATCTGGAGATCTTAGTTGTCTACTGAAGGTGACATGACTAGAGACACAATAATGAAAGCTATTAAATCATAAGAGGTATTAAAATATATGAAAGTCTTATCATTGATAAATCAAGCCAAAGTATGATTAGTTGAGTTTTTGTGCAATGAAATGGATGTGTAAAATCCATCTATTTTCCATTACATTTTTTCCAGGTACAGATCTTGGCAGGACAGGTAAGCTGCTTGGAGCAATATGGCCACAGCCTGGCTGTGGATTTTTCCTCCCAATCCCCAGCTATTTGGGGAAGCACTTGCCTGCAACAGTGGGCTAAGACTGACAAGCTGCTTGCTGCCTCCCACACAGTAGTGCATCCGAGACTGGTAAATTGGTAGATAGAGGAGATGAAGCAAAACTATGTTCTTGGCAGATGCAGTATAATGTGGATAAATGCGAGGTTATCCACTTTGGTGGCAAAATCAGGAAGGCAGATTATTATCTGAACGGCAATAGATTGGGAAAAAGGGAAGTGCAACGAGACCTGGGTGTCCTTGTGCACCAGTCGCTGAAGGTAAGCATGCAGGTGCAGCAGGCGGTTAAGAAGGCAAATGGTATGTTGGCCTTCATAGCGAGAGGATTCGAGTACAGGAGCAAGGATGTCTTGCTGCAGTTGTACAGGGCCTTGGTGAGACCACACCTTGAGTATTGTGTGCAGTTTTGGTCGCCTTATCTGAGGAAGGATGTTCTTGCCGTGGAGGGAGTGCAGCGAAGATTCACCAGACTGATACCTGGGTTGCAGGAATGACGTATGAAGAGAGATTGGGTCGATTAGGCATATATTCGCTAGAGTTTAGAAGAATGAGAGGGGATCTCATTGAAACTTATAAAATTCTAACAGGACTAGACAGACTAGATGCAGGAAGGCTGTTCCCGATGGCGGGGGAGTCCAGAACCAGAGGTCACAGTCTAAGGATAAGGGGTAAGCCATTTAGGACTGAGATGAGGAGGAATTTCTTCACCCAGAGAGTGGAGAACCTGTGGAATTCTCTACCACAGAAGGCAGTTGAGGCCAATTCATTAAATATATTCAAGAAGGAGTTGGATATATTTCTTAAGGCTAAAGGGATCAAGGGATATGGGGAAAAAGCAGGGACAGGGTACTGAATTTGAATGATCAGCCATGATCGCATTAAATGGCGGAGCAGGCTCGAGGGGCCGAATGGCCTACTCCTGCTCCTATCTTCTGATTCTATGTTCCATTTCATAGTGCCAATTAGGGGAATTCGAAAGAAAGCATGAATTGTATCAAGTTGTTAGCTTGCCTCTCACAGCTTATAATAATGCTGTAACGAAGCTCTACTCCAGTGGAACATTATAAACAATAAGGGTACAAGAAACTGCTGGATTCAAAAGACATATTTTGGAAGGACTTACTAGAAATTGATGAACAGACAACTAAATGTAACTAGTTGGTTTATAGGGTCATTTTGCTAATTTCTAGCACTTTCCCCATATAATAAAATGTTATTGGCCCAGAAATTAAACATGGATGGTTCCCGCGGGGGTAAGGATTCCGCGCGATATCGCACTCCGCGCCTACCTTTTTGCTCCGGGCCCACACAAACTTTAGTTTCAAAGGCTCTCTCTGTTGGAACCGTGCAGTGCTTGCGTGACCCAGAGGCGCAATTAGTTCGTGCGAGCTCTGGGATCACGTGATTCAGTTAGAGCCAATGGCAGCACACCATCTTTCATTCATAGTTTTGACAGGAAGACCTGTCAAAGCTATGAATACTACACACCCCCAAAAGAACAGCTAAACCTCAATTAAATTTTTTAAAAAAGCCATCACATTAATAAAATAAGTATAGTTAAATAAATTAACCACTTTAAACAAAAAATTAAATTTTGGAAAAAATTTAAAATCTTTTTAAAAGTTATAAAAATAAACTTACCTTTCTTTAAAGTCTCTAAAAAAAGATAAACCTGTTGAAAAAAATTTAAAATAACACTTAATTAACTACTTACCTTGTTAAAAGGGGGTCCTGCGCCTGCTTTCTTTGTGTGTAAAATCTTCACCACTTACCTGCGCGTTCAAAGCTGGAAAAATAACTAAGTGCACTGCGTGCGCAGAGCCTGTAGCGCGCACGCGGTTCACTTAGGAACCGCCCCCTTTTCAATTCACGAAGTGCCGGTTTCCCGCGCATGCGCAGTGCATGCAGGAAACCGGCAATTCGGGATCTAATACGCGAGAGTACACAGTGCGTACTCTCGCGTATTAGGTTTAATTTTCGGGCCATTATATTGACGTTCTTCTTTCTTCATGGTAACATTGTTGGGCAATTCTAAAAGTCTGCTAACATCCAACAATACATTAGGGATCAATATTTGTGATTCTCATATCTGAGCTTCAAAGGCCCAGAAATCTGTGAACTAAAAATAAGAATCAAATATGACCCAGCCTCCCCAATGAGCCAGGGCAGTCCATGAACTTGTAAAAATCCTCAGCATGCCACTGTACAACAATGACAGATCAGACACCTCCACCTCACTACACCAACAGGGATTCAAAGACCAAACTCCAAGACTGTCAGACTACTGGAGAACTAAGACAGAAGAAACAAGACCACTACTAAATTAGCATGGATGTTTGTATCACTGAAAATGGTTAAATAGTTCCCATCCATGAAAAATTGTTAAAACACTGGATGGAAAAAAGTGCTTGTAAACATTTTAACGAAAAAGTAAAACAAAAAGTAAAAGATTATTTATTTAGTTCTTAGCATGAGATGTGTATAAATAGATAGTAGAAAAAGCAGCACTCCAACTCAGTTGCCATACAAGTAGAGAAACCAACATGCTCTTGGAGTGTGACCAAAAGAATCCTGCTGGCTTAAGGCTGCCCAGCATAGCTATAAAATTCTTCACGCTCATTAAAATTTTACTGTAAGCATATTTTCAGTATTCTAATTGCAACAGCACGCTATTGAACACAGCCAAGCATTTCTCGTTTGGAGGCAAGATTATGGATGTTTTACTGGTTGTTATTTAGCTTCATTAATGAAATGAATTTGTGCACTTATGTCACATGGAAATAAAGATGCCAACAGTTTTGGCAAGATTTAGAAGACTGCCTCTAAATTTAATCTGCACAAAGTCAAAAGTACAATTGTAGCTGAAACGATATCATTCAACACCTTGACTACCATCACCAATTTAGCCCTTTAGCCAGAGAGCATTTGGGGATATCTTTTCAACAGTCTACTGGAACCTTTAATATATATGGATTGTCATTAACATTTAATACAGGAGATGAAATAACATTTAATAAAGCAGAAAAGAAGCTGGATATTGAGCTACAGTATCAGAATTATTGGACCCACGTTTAAACGTACGATAGTATGAACGCACAGAGGTTTTGACACTCTTCTACAATACTCTTTTAGACTGGAAGCAATGAGAGTTATTATGGAATGCTATAGAATTTTCTCTGAATATCTAATAGGTTGGTCTATTCTAGTCAGTGGAACTCTTCAAATGTTTATGCTGAGAATAAGGAATAAGTTAGGGGCCATCCATAATAGTCATCTTTTTCCCTAGTGTTTAAAGCATATTTGCTTTTTCTTTCCTCAAAAATATATAATTAAAACTGAAGCAAATTTATAATTTATACATAGTCATATGGAGCAATTCCCTTCAGAGTTCTCTATGAAAAAATATGACTTCTGAAAAAGTTTGTTATTTTCAAGCTGTACAAAATTTACTGTAAAATTCATAGTTTTGAAATCTGTACCATCTGCATCTTGATATTCAGCTATATGTGTTTTGTTATTTATATATTGTCTATTATATAACTCAGGTGCACTAACAAAAGCAAGAGCCAAGCTTAGTTCTACTTGCTAAACAGTTGCATAAACATGAGACCTTTCATACGATTACATCAGCCTTCCTTTCAAGATGCTGAAAGTTTAAATTAGGTCAGGATCTACAGTCATAGATTTGTGTAAATCTGAATGAAAAAGCACTCTGTAAATACAACAGCAGAATTGTGACTGCAACCCACCATGCACCTGGGCTGAAAAGCAACTAGTAAATATGGACTATATTAGTCAAGGGGCAGACAAGTGTGAAAATGATCATTGTTGGCAGAATAGCTAACTTGTAGTGACTAAATTCATTTTTTCTCTTCATTCAGAAGTGTGAAATTGGCTGTTCGTGCAAACCAGGCAAGTACCAACACTAATTCATCAAATTAAAAAGATTTTTAATTCACCAGTAGCTTGTCAGTAAACATAATTTACAATTGCAACCCAGCTTCCTGAAAGTTTAATTGTGTTGTATTTTTTCCAATTTACCCTGCATCACTGGATCCCAGACTGTTCAGTGTGCAGAGTAAATGGGCAAGAAACTCACAGCATTTACCAATGTTAACCCTTTGGCCAACGCGTGTGGAATGGAGCTGAGCAGTAGTTAGGAAAATGGTTTTGTACTTCCAAGTACTTTTAAAGTTACAGGAAACCATCAACTATTTCTAATCATCTTTCACCTCGTGAACAACATTCACCTGTGAGAACTATTGGTCCCAAAACTGGGATAAAACAGAACAAACACACTCATAATTGGTTCCCTTGCCCAAATTAAAAGGAGGATGTGCCGATAGTCAAAGGATCACGAAGGCTTTGAAAGATTAATATGACTGCTAAATATAATTACTAAAGGTGTGCATTAGGAAAAGGTCAAAACCCTGTGGGTTTTTATGGTCAAAAAATTTACAGTTAGCCCCAGTGATTCTGATTATTATAGCTTTTTGGATCAAGGACACGTTAAATACCAGGATTGAAAATTAGTGATGGTAAATAGAAAAAACTATGTCTAGGCTTAGTAACCACTGAAGTTCCACTCTAGCCTGCTCTAGGTCCTATTGTTCACACTATTAAGAAATGATATAGAGGGCAGTACTTTTTGTTAAGTTACAAAATTTACTGTTGACAGCAAAAAAAGCAGCCAGGTAATAAGTACAATGCAAGCTGACAGAGACTGCACCAGTTAATTGCACGAGCTAAGGCATGGGCAGATGAGCTTTAATGCGGATAAATGTACTATTTCCTGCAGGAATGTACAAGAAACATGTATACATGATGAAAGAGTGTCAAATAGCAATTTGGAAAATGAAAGGGATTAAGGAATAATTCTTAAACATTTGCTGAATGTTTTCAAAAACTGTGAAATGATTAATGTTCAAGGGCACTTTATGATCCGTCAAAACAAGTTATTCTAATTATTGGTGAAACCATATTTGGAATATTGTTTGCAATATTGGGCAACCTATTTTTTTTTTTTAAAGTATTTTAATGGGAAGGGGTTCAGAGGAAAATGACGAGGATAATTCCAGAATTTAGGGGGATTGAGATTCTGAGGTGGGTTCACCCAATCTCCCACTGCACCTTTGACAGGAGACTGGCAGAACCCCAGAGAAACAGCGTAAAAGGCCGATTTTAGCCTTTTGTCCAGTGTCACACTGATCTCTCACTGAAGTTGCAGCAGGGGATTGGGATAACGTCTGTGAAATTTCCAGGTCTAACTCATGAACAGTTGGCTTATAGATAAGGCCATTTATTTGCGATTTTCACTTGAAAATGGACAGAATCGGAGGATGCAATCGAAAAATACCTGTTAAAATCTTGGAATTCCATGTAATAAAAACCATAATTTCCCTGATCGAGTCACCACAAACCAGTGGCCCAATTCTAAACAGATGGAATCACCGAATGTGATCCCCAAAAACAATGGGTAAAAATACTCAGAAAATGGAATCTGACTTATTCAGTCACCATAAATCAATATAGAGGTAAGTGCAAACAGAGGTGATCAAATAAAGCATGGAACAGAATGGTTCCTATGCTGCTTGGACTAGAAATATAATCCGTTAAAAGAAACTGGCTAGGGCTGGACAAAGCAGGATGTTACATTGGACAGATATTCTGCTCGGTATCCATGGGGGTTAGGGAGAAATTTTACAAAGCATTTCCTCAGGACATATAGTGGTGGGTAGAGCCAATGGCAGAGCACGTTTATACATGGGTGTGGAATATGCACCGCTGATCTTTTTCTCGATTTATACGGTCTTATCCTATTAAGTAGGGAGCCTCACATATATCCACCAATCGCTTAAGCGAGGAATCAAGGTAAAACCTACCCATGTTTCACAGTTTATATTTAAATTCACAAAAAGCTGTCCTACATATCTGGATACTTGTGGCCATCATAGTCTTGGAGTACTGGGTGTGGGAGGACTTGCCATCCAGCATTTCCATACATCCTGTGTTATTCGAGTGCAGTGGCACTTCAACAATTAGGGTAAAGACAGCCTAGTGAATCTAATTTAAGGAACTGACAGGTACTTAGGCAAGGCTCACAAATATGATTTTCCCTGGAGAACTTTAACAATTAAAATATCAACTGAAACAAGACTACTGAACACAAGATTATAGTGTAATTAAAATTTTAAAACTTCAAAGAGGTGCTTAATAAACAACAAATAAATGAAAATAAAATTAAGATCAACCTGCAGCTAACGCATCGTTACGGTTATCAAGATGTAATTACTCAGTTTAGGCCGATGCATTTTTTTCCCACGCTGGCTCATGCTAAATGCATTCTGGCTGTGGAGTGAGTGTCCAGTTCGAAACACCTGGCTCTGGTATTTTACAGTATGACTGCTAACCAAGGAACTAATCTTTTAACGCCAGTGAAAACAAGACAATAGATACTAGGTTAGAAATAAACAATCTTAGTCTAGAGTGTTGAGATGCCAGCGCTCTCTGCTTTCCAAAAGTTCATGAAAATAACTAAATCATTTGCCCAAAGATAGTGGTAATATTTGTTAGAATGAATTTTTTTTTAATTTATACAACTATTAGACAAACTTTATGGTTTCTGATGGTACATTTTTTTTTAAACTACTATTCCTAAAACAAATCTTTCTGCTCCTTGTCTTTGTACCAAAATCTCAAGTGAAACCAATATGCATCTTTTGTAGGCCAGCAATTTGCGCTCAATGTTTGAAGCATCCATGCACCACAGTGATCCTGGGATTCTGCCTAAAATCCAATCCTTGTATTAGAGGCACAGACATGAAAGTGCACTAATGTATCACAAATCAGAACCAGAGCGGATTGACAGTTGGATGAGTGTTTCAGGGCCTCAATGAATTCAAACTCGCGTCCCTATTTATACTGCTTCCCAGTGCGAGGGGATCTAAGAATCTAGAATCTAATGCAAGTCAAGAATATAGGGAAGTCCAGAGAGAAAAAAGTCATTCAATCTATCAAGCCTGCTCCAGAACAATATGCGCCAACCAGGGAAAATATAAAAGCTAGTCTTTATGAATAGCTATACTTAATACAGTTCAAATATTGTGTGTGCACTGGGACAAGGTTGGGTGTTACCACACAGTGAAAAGTACCAGCCCTGCAGATAATTATAGTGTTGGACACTCATTATTGAAAGGCATATAATGACAGTAATTGTGCAATCAATAAGTTATCTTATTCTTCATAATATTAGGAAAATGAGCAAATAAGATTATTTTTCTCTTACTATTACACAAAAGAAATGGAGAAAAAAACATTATTGGTTAGATTTAGATTTTGCATGCACATTTCAAAATTTACCTCCTCTTTCTTTAACCTTGCTTTTTGAAGAGACAGATCATTTACCCTGAGGAATTGCAGTTCCTTTGCTTCATTTTTCATTGTTACCAAACAATGTCACAAATGTAATGCAACTGAAGTGCCTCTAACCTTCAGGTCATCTGCAACTTTAGGATCTCCACGTGTCTTAGGATACTTTCACCTGTGTGAGCTTAGGAATGCTGTGAAACTGCTTGACTGACCTGTAGTAATCATCCAAATCCTATTCTGTGGCCAATTTACCCGAGTGCTTGTATCCTATTTCAAAATATTTAAATGTCTGTTTCTAGAAAATTAAATTAAATAAAGGTTGTGTAATAATCGACTGAAACCTATAAGGAGACTATGAAGGCTTCATAACAACATCTTAGGAAAAGATTCAGCCTTTGCTGAATTGTATGGTGGTTAAGTTAATTAAACTTTCTTGACTCACAGCAACTTGATAGTACCTGGAAAAATAAACAACTTGTGTTGCTCAATCAAGGTTCCTGTCATTCTTGTAACAAAAGAAAAAAATGTCTCTTCTCATACAGTCTGGAACAACAGACAGTGCCTTGCCAATATTTATTTGAACCTTTATTAAGGGGTGGGGGCGTCACTATGGGAGAAACTGCAGACAAAATCCCAGTATAGAGCCACTGAATCCAAAGTTGACTGCGCCAACATTTTCTTTTTGCGACCCACCAAAGATTCAGGTCCTGCAGTGGAGGAATGTTCATTTGGTCCCCATAATCCAAGGCATTTTGTGACATGCGACATATACCCATATCCTACCTATTCGTTCAACCCTTGATGGAGGTGTGACAAGCTGCACATACTGGCCACTTTGTCTTATGTCAACTTAACTCAGTTGGTAGCACTCTCATCTCGTGGTCAGAAAATTATGGGTTTTACTCCCACAATAGGGCTTAAGTACATAGTCTGGGCTGATACTTCAGTGCAGCACTGAGAGAGTGTTGCATTGACTGAAATGGCATCTATCAGATGAGAGAGCAAAGCAAGACCGGTCCACTAGTTCCAGTGGTTCAGATGGACATTTAAGTTGTTCACCTGGTATCCAGCCCAACATTCCTTCCTCAACCAATACCACCTGATTGGTAATTCATTAAAAAATATATATTATTTGTTCTCAGGATGTGGGTGACACTGGCAAAACCACATTTATTGACCATTCCTAGTTGTCTCAAGGAAGTGGTGGTAGGTCTTCTTGAGTAGTGATTGTTTTTATAACTGAGTGGTTTACTAAGCCATTTCAGACCACATTACAAGTCACCAACATCATGCCACATGTAAGGCAGTAGGGTAGGGGTAGCCGATTTCAAGAATGTACAAACCAGTTGGATGACAAACATTTTCAGAGTAATATTTTTTTGGTGCCAGCCCACAAATATCCAGATTTATTGGCCGGAGTTTTCTGGGGTGGTAGTGGGAATGATCGGTGGTGGGTCGGGTGGGAAAGTTGTTGTCCCGACCCGCTGTCATCTCGCTCTCACGTGTCTGTCATCGCAGAGCCAACCCGACCGGCAGCCGCGAGGGACCCAATTGAGATAATTATCAGATAGTTTACAGGCACTTAAGAGCCTTTTTTCACTTACTTTTTAAATTTCCCTGCATGGTCACAGGATTCATGAAGCTCGGGAACCATGTCTGTCAACCTTTAGGCAGGAGTTCAGTGGCCATTGCTCCAGCTGATTACTTGACAGCATGAAATGTACAGTAAAAGCTCCCACCTGACAGATGATCACTTTCCTCATGCAGAAGCTGTTGCTCAGTCCATTTCCAGCACAGATTCTGCAGGCTGCAAGTCTTTCCAGCAAAGTCTCCATCCAGTGTCACCTCATTGGAAGAACTCTCTCATCATTGACAGAATGCTTCTGTCATCTGTACTACACCTGCTTCAGAATTGGACCATGATGAGCCCCAACACCAGCAGCACCAACACCACCACCAACCTTCTCCGCAATCACCTGATGCTGCACAGGACAGAGGGCATCAGCACCCGAGCACATTGCTGCCCGGGAAGCCAGGGACAGCCTAATCATGGCCAGATTTAGTTAACTTTACGCTGTACACCCATATGGCTGCCACGTGATGCGCCAGCTTGGCACCACCCCACACCAACACCATAAAGCAGCCCCACAATGGCCAAGCCATTCCTTTCACACTCATCATCATTGCAGGGGGTACTGTTGTCTCACCATTCACTGCAACTCACTAAGCCACTTCCAAAGGTGCACACAAATCTGTCCAAGAGCGGAAAGTGTTGAAAATAAAGATTTTTATGTTTGACAGCACATTAACAGAAACTTTACATGAACATTGGATAAAACACCCAAGTGGCTACCCTTGTGTGTTGTTAGTTGGTATGATTGCACTAGGATGAGGGTGAGTGTGAGGGGTGGCTAGTGAGATGGGGATGTGATAATTAAGATAGAGAGAGGGATGGGTGGACGTGCAAGATATGTTAGTGTGAGTAAGGATGTTCAGGAGTAGGGTAGGGAAGGCAGAGAAATGGGGATGTGATGAAAGGCACAGCAGGATGCAGTTGAGTGTGGCTTTGTATTAACGTTTCCTGATCTAATGAGATCATTGAACGTTTACAGCACTGTACCCAGGTCCTCCTGGCGACATTCCTGCTTATAGAGTCATAGGGCTGGATTTTCATTGACCCGTGGAGGCGGGTTTGGAGGCGTGTGGGGGGTTAAAATTGCGAAAACTGGCGGGCGGGCACAAGTCCGCCTCCATGCAATTTTCATTAAATCTTGTCTGCTGGTCCCGACTCTGTCCCGCCTTTAAGAGGCGGGATAGGCTGTTAAGGCCCTCAACAAGCACTAAATTGGCTCTATAATGCCATTTTGAAAGGCCTTTGTGATTTTAACCCTTGATCTACGTGAAGCACGCCTGTTCTGAACCACGATTGTGAAACCTGGCGGGAGCACATTTGGATAGCTGACTATCAGCTGCAGGTCCACTATTACAACGGAGATGTGATGAAGGTAGTAGTAGTATTAGGTCTGAAAGTCACCTCTGATGCTGCTGCATTGAATGTCTTCAGAGACTGCCTGGCCTTTGCTGTGAGAGGACCTGGATGCAAAAAATCTCTCTCTCTCCCTCCCTCGCTGCTGCTCATTTTGCATCTAGGTCCTCTCACAGCAAAGGCCAGGCAGGCTCTGACCTGCAATGCAGCAGCAATGATGACATCATCAGAGGCGACTTTTAGACTGAAACCACTAATTGGCTCATGGGTTCCCACATGCTGGAACTCAATTGCCCAATTAGGTGAAAATTGCATCAATCTCCCACATCCAATTGCAGTTGGGTGGATAACACGAAATGCGGATGACACGACCCCAATCCGCCCCAGTATCAAAATCCAGCCCAGTGAGTTTTACAGCACAGAAAGAGGCCCTTCGGCCCATCGTGTCCGCGCTGGCCATCAAGCCCTGTCTATCCAATCCCATTTTCCAGCACTTGGTCCGTAGCCTTGTATGCTATGGTGTTTCAAGTGCTCATCTAAATGCTTCTTGAACATTGAGGGTTCCTGCCTCTACCACCCTTTCAGGCAGTGAGTTCCAGATTCCAACCACCCTCTGGGTGAAAAAGTTTTTCCTCAAATCCCCTCTAAACCTTCTGCCCCTTACCTTGAAACTATGCCCCCTGGTTATTGACCCCTCTACTAAGGGGAAAAGTTCCTTTCTATCGACCCTATCTATGCCCCTCATAATTTTGTACACCTCAATCAGGTCCCCCCTCAGCCTTCTCTGCTCTAAGGAAAACAACCCCAGCCTGTCCAGTCTCTCTTCATAGCTAAAGCGCTCCAGCCCAGGTAACATCCTGGTGAATCTCCTCTGCACCCTCTCCAATACAATCACATCCTTCCCATAGTGTGGCGACCAGAACTGCACACAGTATTCCAGTTGTGGCCTAACTAGCGTTTTGTACAGCTCCATCATAACCTCCCTGCTCTTATATTCTAGGCCTCGGTTAATGAAGGCGAGTATCCCATATGCCTTTTTAACCACCTTATCTACCTGTCCTGCTGCCTTCAGGGATCTATGTACATGCACACCAAGGTCTCTCTGATCCTCTGTCCTTCCTAGGGTCCTACCATTCATTGTGTATTCCCTTGCCTTGTTAGTCCTCCCAAAATGCATCACCTCACACTTTTCAGGGTTAAATTCCATTTGCCACTGTTCTGCGCATCTGACCAACCCGTCTATATCGTTCTGTAGCCTGAGGCTTCCCTCCTCGCTATTTACCACCCCACCAATTTTTGTGTCATCTGCGAACTTACTGATCATACCTCCTACATTCATATCTAAATCATTAATGTACACTACATACAGCAATGGACCCAGCACCGATCCCTGCGGTACACCACTGGACACAGGCTTCCAGTCACAAAAACAACCTTCGACCATCACCCTCTGCCTCCTGCCACTAAGCCAATTTTGGATCCAATGTGCCAAATTGCCCTGGATCCCATGGGTTCTTACCTTCTTGACCAGTCTCCCATGTGGGACTTTGTCAAAAGCCTTACTGAAGTCCATGTAGACTACATCAACTACACTACCCTCATCCACACACCTAGTCACCCCCTTGAAAAAATCAATCAAATTGGTTAGACATGATCTCCCCCTGACAAAGCCATGCTGACTATCCTTGATTAATCCTTGCCTCTCCAAGTGGAGACTAATTCTGTCCCTCAGAATTTTTTCCAATAATTTCCCTACCACTGATGTTAGGTTCACTGGCCTGTAATTCCCTGCTTTATCCCTACTACCCTTCTTGAATAATGGTACTATGTTAGCTGTCCTCCAGTCCTCTGGCACCTCCCCTGTGGCCAGAGAGGTTCTGAAAATTTGTGTCAGAGCCCCTGCAATCTCCTCCCTTGCCTCACACAGCAGCCTGGAATGTATCTCGTCTGGGCCTGGGGATTTAGCCACTTTTAAGCCCACTAAAACCGTTAGTACCTCCTCCCTCTCAATACTAATTTGTTCAAGTATATCACAATCCCCCTGCCTGATTTCTATGCCTACATTGTCCTTCTCCATAGTGAACACAGATGCAAAATATTCATTTAAAACCTCACCTACATCTTCCGGCTCTACACACAGATTGCCACTTTGGTCCCTAATGGGCCCTACTCTTTCCCTAGTTATCCTCTTGCCCTTAATATACTTATAAAACACCTTGGGATCTTCCTTTATTTTGCCCGCCAGTCTTTTTTCATGTCCCCTCTTCGCTCTCCTAATTTCTTTTTTAAGTACCCCCCTGCACTTTCTATACTCCTCTAGGGCTTCCACTGTTTTTAGTCCTTTGTATCTGCCAAAAGCCTCCCTTTTTTTCCTAATCCATTTTTGTATATCCCTTGACATCCAGGGTTCCCTGGGCTTGTTGGTCCCACCCTTGACCTTTACGGGAACATGTTGGCGTTGTACTCTCTCTATTTTCTTTCTGAAAGACTCCCACTGCTCTGATGTGAATTTTCCTACAAGTAGCTGATCCCAGTCCACTTTGGCCGGATCCTGCCGTATCATATTAAAATTGGCCTTCCCCCAATTTAGAACCTTTATTTCCGGTCCATCTTTGTCCTTTTCCATGACTATCGAGAGGGGATGTGATAATAGAGATAGAGAGAGGGATGGGTGGATGTGCAAGATATGTTGGTGTGAGTAAGGATGTTCAGGAGTAGGGTAGGGAAGGCAGAGTGATGGGGATGTGACGAGAGGCACAGCAGGATGCAGTTGAGTGTGGCTTTGTACTAATGTTTCCTGATCTAATGGGATCATTGAACGTTTACAGCACTGTACCCAGGTCCTCCTGGAGTCATTCCTGCTTGTGACCTCCTCTGCAATCTGCAACCAGCTTGTCTTGGTCTCCTGGGGAGATCTCTTCCACCCATTGGAAGGGAAGAGGACCTCCCTGCTTGCTGTGACTCCCTCCATAAGCATATGGAGGGAGTCATCAGAGAACCTGGGTGCAGCCCTCTGCCTCTGTGCAGTCATTGTCGGTGTTTGCAGCACTCCAATGCTGTAGAGCACTGACAGCACTATGTTAGATTAAACTTCAAATGTAATGTGGCCATGGTCCCTTTAAAGATCCCGACTGAATATGCGTCATGAATGACATCATCCGACCCGCTCCATCTCATTGGGCCAGGCAACGTGCTGGGCGGGCTTAATAGGCCCCATTAAGGTAAGTTAATTTTCAACAGTGAAATGGAGCCAGCAGTGGGGTCAGGACGCGACATGGCCACCGCCCGCACCAGACCCGCCAAGGTAAAGAAAATTCCGGCCATTGAATTCAATTTCACAGCTTGCCATGGAAAGAAAGAATTTGCATTTATAGAGCAACTTTGACATTCTCAGGATGTAGAATGGTGCTTCCCAGCCAATGAAGTATCTTTGAAATGTAGTCAATGTCGCAATGTAGGCATATGTGATAGCCAATTTGTGCATAGCAAGGTCCCAATAAGATAAATGACCAGATAATTGTTTTTTAAGTCATGCTAGTTGAGGAATAAATTATTGGCCAAGACACCAGGAGAACTCCCCTGCTCTTCAAATAGTGTCATTGGATCGTTTATGTTCACCTGAGAAGGTAGACCGGGCCTTGGTTTAACATCTCATTTGCAAGACAGTGGGCTGGATTTTCAATGCCCCGTGGAGTCGGGTTTGGAGGCGGTGGGGGGGTTAAAGTTGCAGATTCGGGGGTCCCGACCCCATCCCGCCTCCATGCCAGTTTCTCTGGCGGCGGGTACCCGACATGTTCTGAGACCCGACTCCCCGAGGCGGGAAGGGATTAGTGACAATTAACTGCCTGTTAACAGGTAGTTAACAGGCAGTTTTTTGCATAATCCCTATTTTAAAAAGAAAACTGTGGGCTTCCCGACAGGTGGCAACCACTCCAAGTTATCAGGGCGGGCCGTGGGTCTGCAGGGGTTGGAGGGGTCAATATGTCCGGTGGGCAGGTGAGTGATGGGTGCATGTGTGCAGAGGTAAGTGTGTAAGGTAAGTGCTAAGTGTTGAAAAAAGTTTTACTTACCTTAACTTCCTCCTGCAGGTGTCAGCCCTTCAGTTCTCAGGAGTTAGAAATCTCACCGGCACAGAAAGCAGGAAAGTCGTGGTTCTGTCAAAACCTGCAGTCTTCTGTTTTCTGTGCTGGAATGATTTCTAACTCAGCCTGAAAGGAAGGACTGAAGTTAGAAATCATATTGTGAGTGTTTGACAGCTTCACAGAGCTGTCAAACGCTGATATTTTCTCTGTCAAAAGCTCTTGACAGATGAAATGCCAGTCTGTGACGTCACCTGTTGCCGGGTGGCCCTTAATTGGCCTGCTGAGCCCACTGGGCGGGCTCAACAAGGTCAATCAAGGGAAAATACAGTGGGTTGGCCACATCTCGATGGAGGCGGGTTCACAAGCCAGAATGTGTGATTCCCGACCCCAACCCGACTCCAACTTCAAAATCCAGCCCAGTGCCTCTGCCAATGTAGCACTCCCTCAGTACTGCACTGAAGTGTCAGCTTAGATTATGTGCTCAAGTCTCTGGAGTGCAGCCTGTGCCTATTGCAGCGTAATGGATCTCTGCCACCTTTTTTCTAACTTTCACGGCTGTAGCATAGCTGTTCCCTGGGGGCAAAAAGTCAGGAAAATTGGCTCCAGTATATTTGACATATATGGGCAGCTGTCAGTTCAAGGTTTGAGTTTAAATCAATGATTCACAGGAAGGGTGTGGAATTTTAATGTATGCAAGCATCCTCAAAAAACTTCAAAGGAAAAGTGGGACAGATGCACCTCAGACTGTAATTAGCTGTCTAGTATAAATCCAAGTATTGGAATGACAAGACTTCTGTGGCTCCTTTCAGAAACCATAATTAAAACTAAACTAATAGATCTCATCGGAAGTGTGGAACATGGAGTTTGCATACGTGCCAACTGCTCGCTAACAGTGTTTTGCGTTTCTCATGATTGGTCTCTAACAGGGGCTTAACAAGTAAAAATATACTTTTTTTTTAAATCTCTTTTTGATTCTGTTTCGGAAAATATTTTTGGATGGTGAGCAATCCGCAGAGCAGTGCTGACCCAACATTAGTCTGTTAAGACTTTCTATTAACTTTACACCCCTTTTCATTCACATTGATATACAGGAAACTTTTGTTTATCCGGCACCCAAATATCCGGAATTTGCGCTTAACCGGCAAAAATCATCCTCCGAAAACTCCTCTCAAATAACCGGCAATGTTGCCGAGTCGCAGTCGAGTCTCCGCGAACGCCGAGTACTCCGAAAACTCCTCTCAAATAACCGGCAATGTTGCCGATCCCGAGTCCGAGTCCGAGTCCGCGAACGCCGATTTAGTCAGTAGGGGTAGTTTTCAAAAGTGCCACTACTCGGCCTCCTGGCGCTGTCGGAAGTATACTGCACATTTCTTGATTTATTTATTTTTCTTTGTTAAAAATAGCCTCGGTAGATATAACTCTCCGTTATCCGGTACTTTCGATAAACCGGCACCACGCCGGTCCCGTCGGTGCCGGTTAATAAAGAGTTTCCTGTATTATCAAATAGAAGTATGGCCCTATATCCTATAATCTTTATGACAGAAATGTGTGGAAAACAAAAAGGCAGGTAAGTGGGGATGAGATCTATCAGAGAGGGACAGGCTTATTGTGACTAATGGCCTTTATCTTTTCCTAAACATTTTTGATGTGTTCATATCCACAACTGAAAAAAATGTGGATTTTGAAAGCTTTAGAGCATGCTTAGCTCTCTAGAGCAAAAGTAAATACAAGTTTGGTTAAACACAAGAGATGGATTGAAGACCAACTATAAATTTATTGCTTGTTTTTAAATGTTAACCAAAATTTGATAGCTATTAAAATGTACCATTTCAAATAAATTTATCATCTCTCTTGTGGATTTGCTTTCACATATAAAGCAGATGTGTGAACATTTAGCACGCAGCAGATTAAGACATTTGTCTATCAACAGGTTACAAAATGATCACAGATGCAGTGCCTCAAAACATTAACATGGTATAAAAATCAGCTGGAGAGTTCTGCGTTTAAAATTATATCAGAACACAGCTGCCTACATTCCAACTTAATTTACAAATAGGAGTAGACAAAATCTCACTGGCAGTAACAGGTGTTGTAAAAGTTTCTAGTTCAGCACTTTTATTCCTGCTCGGAACTCCCTGCGGTACAATGTGAAATTATGGCTAAATTAGATGGCCACCTGTAGTATTTTTCCCTTAATCCATATAGGGGGATATTTTACTGTTCCTAATGTTAGTAACCTACTTTACATTTATACTAACTTTTTCCCACTAGTATTTGTGAATACAAAAAAATATTCCGTAGCATGCTAGGCCAAAGAAGTGGCATGGACCTCAAAGAATGGGCTGAATTTAAAGAAATATAGATTGATTCCGCATACCCCCCCTTACACTGGAGGCTGACGATTACGCTGTGATCACGTCACATCCGCTGATGCCCTCCAGCATGAACCCCATTAAAGATTGCGAGGTCGGTGGGAGGCACCGTCTAGGGGTACCTCTTGGTCACCAGCGTACCGCATGCAGCCAGAAAACCCAGTGCCCACCCACTCATCAATGGTGGGTAGGATTGTTGACAATTTAAATGCAATGGAGTTGTAAGTTAAGATGTAGGCATACCGAACATTGTTGCGTTTGTATATGAAAGTTGAAGGAAGATACAAGTGTTGAAGGCACAAAATGCACTTTCTTGGTGTATTTTAGTCTATAATGATGATCAGCATTGCTTACTTTTTAGTCTAAAAAGGGACAATTTCTTAAATTACTGCAAACTCATTTTAATTAATTGAATTAATTATTTTTCTTCATATTCTAAAACTTTTTCCTCTCAGTAGAAGCAAATAATCTATTACTGTGGGGAATTAAAAAAAAAGCCTAATAGCAAATGCAGGATTGAAATTGGGTCTTGTTGACCATTTCAATCAGGGCTGTAGGCAGTAAATTTAAGTATTTTGCACATTCCTTCAAAATGCTACCCCCATACCACCCCTCCCCCTTCACAGCAACTGTTGGTACATTTCTGAGGAAATTGAAAAGATAAGCTCCCCCTAAAGATTTTGAATTTTAAAAAATTGTGCATTCTGGTTAAATTTAAACAAATTCATTGATTATTAATCCAAAAAAAGGAAAATTAACTATTTGGATTTTCAACAAAGATACCTTAAAGTTGCTCTTCCTCTCAAAAACCTGCTCCCAGTACACAGAAGAACTCCAGACCCCCCTCGCAGAGGTACTTTATCCTCTCTAATCTCCAACTCAGTTGAAAGTAACACTCTCCTCCCCCTTAAACCCTCCTAGTTCATGGTAAGAACATAAGAAATAGGAGGAGTAGTAGGCCATTCGGTCCTTGGAGCCTGCTCCGCCATTCAATAAGATGATGGCTGATCTTTGACCTCAACTCCACCTTCCCGCACTATCCCCATATCCCTTGATTTCCTTAATATCCAAAAATCTAGCGATCTCGGTCTTGAATATACTCAACGACTTTGCATCCATAGCCCTCTGGGGTACAGAATTCCAAAGATTCACAACCCTTTGAGTGAAGAAATTCCTCCTCATCTCAGTCCTAAATGGTCAACCTCTTATTTGGAGACTGTGACCCCAGTTCTAGACTCCCCAGCCAGGAGAAACATCCTCCCTGCATCTACCCTGTCAAGCCCTGCAAGAAGTTTATGTTTTAATGAGATCACCTCTCATTCTTCTAAATTCTAGGGAATGTAGGCATAGTCTCCTCAATCTCTCCTCATAGGACAGTCTCCCCCCATCCCAGGAATTGGTCTGGGGAATCTTTATTGCACTCCCTCTATGGCAAGTATATCCTTCCTTAGGTAAGGAGACCAAAACTGTACACAGTACTCCAGATGTGATCTCACCAAGGCCCTATATAATTGCAGCAAGACTTCTTTACTCTTATACTCCAATCCTTTCGTAATAAAGGCTAACACACCATTTGCTTTCGTAATTCATGCTGGCACTCTTCTTCTCCGTCCATTTCACCCGCATTCCTTTTCCAACCTGATCCAAGTTCAACCTGGCACTTTTTCCTCTCCCTTACCAGTCCACAGGGTACTCTCCTTTCCATAATTCCCCTTGTAATTCATGCTGGTGCTCTCCTCCCTCCTACCATTCTTCCTGGCACTCTTCTCCTGCCACAGATCATTTTGACATTCTTCCCTCTCCTCTCTCCCCTGAATTCATGTTAACATTTTCCTTCCTATGTCCAGCACATGTTAGCACTCTCCATCCTCCCCCCCAACCCCCCACATGCTGACGCTCTCCTTTCAACTCTCTCTTCTGCGCGCCCCCCCCCCCCCTCCCCCACTAGTCCTTGCTGGCCCTCTTAATCCCCCAAGTCTATTCTGGCACTATCCCACCCTAAGGCACTCTTACCTGAATCCTGCTGTTGCTGCATTCCAAAGCAATTGAATACGGCTGCATGATGTGGTGGGAATTCCTGATCCCCGAGACCTCTCGCCCACCAAATGCAACTGTGTTCAATTGCTTACAGCAGCAGCAACAGAATTCATACAGGAGTGCCCAGAGGGCATTAATGAGGAAGAGGCTGGTCCATCTGACATCGTGAACTGGGCCCCTTGAGGAGTCATAAGCAGATATGGGATGTTAAAATATCTGATCTGGCATTGCTCGAGGGGACATTGGGTGTCTAAAATGGAAAGTGTTCCATGCCCCAACACTCTTAGTGAGCACAAAAATTCACACAAAAAACCCAAAAAGAATTACTTTAACAAAAAACACTTGCAAATGTACAGTACCTTTCACAACGTCAGGATGTCCCAAAGCATTTTACAGCCAATGAGGGACTTTTGAAGTGTAGCCACTGTTGTAATGTTGGAACATTTAGATTAATGGGTGCATTTTCCATCATAATTTTATATTCTAAGTTGTAAATTATGTTTGGAATTCACAGCAAGAGTTCACCAGCCTATCATCATTTATTTTTCCTCTGGAGAACACTGAGCACTTATGGAGGGTATTAAACTGCAACAAGAATTTAGTTAGAGCTTTACCATCTTGTTATTATAATAGATAACAATGGAAAGCTCTGGAAAAAAACCCACAAGAAAAAGGAGTACTGGAAAAAAAATTGCCCAAATTGTCAGCTTTAGAGAAATATTTCAGACAATTAATTTTTGGGAGGGGGAATCCTAGAAGTCATGCTTTGAGCTATTTTTTGCAGTTGGTTGCGGAGATAAGCGGAGGATTACTGAAGAACTGTGAAGCTATGTACAACCCCTTTCTGTAGCACCTTAGTAGAAGGGATTGTTTCTAAAAAAAAAATTACATCAGGAATGTACTCCTGTATTTACCATTATGGTTAAAGATAAAACAACAACTACCTGCATTTATATAGCACTCATGTAAGAGAATGTCTCAGAGCAAAGCAGTGAAGTGGACACTGAACAGGAGAAAGAAAGAAATTTGAGGTGGGGTGGGAGTACCAGGCTTAAAGAATGTTAGAAAAGATGGGGGTTTGAGGTGGCTTTTGAAAGCAGGGAGGGGAATAGCAAAGTGAAATGGTTTAAGAAGAGAATTCCAGAGGGCAGGAGTCTAGCAACTGAATGGTCTCTAATGATGGACTGGTGGGAGCGAATAACAAGTAGCAATCTGAGGAGCAGTGGGGATATATGCTTTAGACAAGATCACTCAGATAGGGGTGAAGTCAGATTGTGTAGTGATTTGAAGAGGAGGATGAGGAAAAGAAAGAACTTACATTTATATAGCGCCTTTCACAACCTCAGGACATCCCAAAGCATTTTACAGCCCATTAGGTACTTTCTGAAGTATAGTCACTGTTGTAATGTAGGAAATGTGGCAGCCAATTTGTGCACAGCAAGCTCCCACAGACAGCAATGTGATAATGACCTGATGATAAACTGTTTAAGTGATGTTGGTTGAGGGATAAAACTTGGCCCAGGACACCGGGGAGAACTCCCCTGCTCTTCTTCCATTAGGGCCATAGGAACTTTTTATGTCCACTTAAGAGGGCAGACGGAGCCTTGGTATTAACGTCTCATCCGAAAGAGGATCAGAAAACCAATACGGTGGGGACACAGGGAGCCAATGGAACTTGGTAAGGGCGGTGGATGTGTTTTATCTTGCAGAGTACGGTGCATGTGTGGAAAATGCGCTCCCTTTTAAAGCAGAAGTTAACAGTTACCAGGATAACTAGCACACAATAAAAAGAGTCCTTTCGATTTTTCAAATTGGAGGCCGTTTCCTAATGGATTAAATTTCAGCGAGACTCTAATGATCAAAAGTCAAAGGAGTGCCGCACCAGCGAGAAGTTTAAAAAAAGTGGCTTTATACTGTCCAGAAACAGCTGTGTGGAGCCGCAGGGGAGAGAGCATTTCCACAATATTCAGCATAAAGTCTTTACAGGCAGTTGTTACAGCTGTACCTTAGGTTATGGAACAGCCTTAAACATGGATTTAAAAGAGTTTCAACTGGTGGCAGTGTTGCTATCTTTCACCCTTGTACTAAAAATAGCTTCAAAGCTCCACTCACCTGAACAGTCTTTTCTTGTCTGGTAGATAGATGCCAGTTGACTGGCCATCCATCACAAGCTGCCCGAAATGGCCCATTTCACTTGTGGATCTGTTTTACTTGTGCAATCTACCTTGTAGAATCCGCTATCTAGTTCATAGGTAAATGTTGTGCTATGTAACAGCAAGATGAAAGCACTTACAGTCTAGATTCATGCTCCTGACATGTTAAGAGATATTCTTTACTCTGTGATACAATATTTATGGGTGTACCTGATGTCATAATGCACACATTTTGAAACTGAGCGAGTGCAGGTTGAGTCTGCCAAATATCTAAATAATATACAACACTGTGCACCATTAAGTATAATTGGGGCAGAAATTCCGATCCCTACAGGTGTGTACACGCTGTGTACTCACCCGTAGGGCCAACGGAAATGCTGGTTTTAGGCATGCACTGCGCATGCGCTGGAAACCGGCATTTCCGAACTGTCAAGAAAGCTCTTGACAGATCCTCCGGCTGCCCGGGAGAAGGGCCTCTGCGGTTGGAGAGTTCCGTTTTTTGGAGAACCCCCGCCCACAGAAAACACTTACAATTCTTGCGCCTGGTAAAAGCAGGCGTAAGGCCTGCTTTTACCAGGATAAGAGTTGAAAAAAGTTTTAAAAAAAAATTTCCACTGATTTATCATTTAAAAATACTGTAAAGAAAGCTAAGTTTATTTTTAGTCCCGTTAAAAACTTTAATTATTTTTTTCAAAAAATAAAATGTTTGTTTAAAATACTTAATTTATTGTAATTTAAAGTCATTTTAAAAATGTGATTTAAAAAAATTTCATTTAAGTTTTACTGTGTTTTGGGGGTGATCTCTTCATATATTTGACAGGTCTTCCTGTCAAATGTATGAAGGGAGATTCCCTTCTCTGATTGGCTCCCCATGGCCCACGTGATCCCAGGGACGCTGAGAACTGCCTGCGCCTCTGGGATACGTGGGCCCTGCACACCGACAGTTTGGAGAGGCCCAGCAACGGAACTCTGCGTCTCCCGGGAGCCCTCCGGTCCAGGGGCAGATTTTTCCAGATCGCAGCCCTCCGCCCGCGGGAGGCCTGCGATCGGAATTTCTGGGCCATAATATTTGCACAATGAATGCTCTGGGAAACAGTAGCACTATAGATCTGTTATGGGTACTCACTTCCACCAAGGCATAGCATTAGGTCAAACAATGTGGTTTGGCAAGTGCTGATGCTGTGGCTGATTTTGCAGCTCTGGAAGGTTCCTACTAGTGGTATTACATGGAGCAACTTTCAGTTTATCATTCTTGCATTTTATATCCATGTACTCTGCTCCGACACTATAACCCTTGCTACACCACCAATGCATTATCTTTCAGGGTACAATCTTGCTGCCTAATCTCACTGATCTGTATCGCTCCTCCGTGTGATCAAAGTTTTATTTTTTGAACTCCTGGAGGTAGAGGAAAACAGATAAACAAAGTGCTTAGAACTTAATTTTATATTGAAAAGGTATAGAATGTAGATTAGATGACATTAAAAAAAAAGTTGCAAAAATAAAAGGAGAATGGGAAAGGATGGAATTTAAAGGGCTATAGAAGGTGATCAGAAGTGTTAAATATTTAATTTTTTAAGCTTTTACATTTGTAATATTGTAATAAAAGCTTTGTATGAAATCTGCGCAGCTTTATTATTTTAACATTCATGTCTGAGTATCATAATGTGCGAGATGAAAACTTAAAAACAAATAGTTGTATCAGGAAGCATGGGATTCCCTTTCCCCGCCAGGTGTTGAAGGATTAAAATGAAGGTGCCCATTTGATGATACAAAGAAGTAAACTGCACGCACTGGCTAACTGTTCCCAAACCAGATTTTAAAAAAGACTTACATTTCTATAGCGCCTTTCACGGCCACCGGACATCTCAAAGCACTTTACAGCCAATGAAGTACTTTTTGAAGTGCAGTCACTTGTAATGTGGGAAACGTGGCAGCCAATTTGCGCACAGCAAGCTCCCACAAACAGCAATGTGATAATGACCAGATAATCTGTTTTTTTGTTATGTTGGTTGAGGGATAAGTATTGGCCAGGACACCGGGGATAACTCTCCTGCTCTTCTTCGAAATAGTGCCATGGGATCTTTTATGTCCACCTGAGAGAGCAGACGGGGCCTCGGTTTAACGTCTCATCCGAATGACGGCACCACCAACAGTGCAGCACTCCCTCAGCACTGCACTGGAGTGTCAACCTAGCTTTATGTGCTCGAGTCCCTGGAGTGGGACTTGAACCCACAACCTTCTGACTCAGAGGTGAGTGTGCTACCCACTGAGCCACAGCTGACACTATAAAACTTACTCCGATAAAAATAAATGAAATCTACAGTACAGTTGCTTTCCAGTAATCCACTTGGGGTTCAGATAACAATGCGACACTGAAGTTTTGGTCTTGCCGTTTATTACCTCATTGAAATAATTTCTCTGTAACCACTCCCATCTATTATACTCTATGTGCTGACAAGGCTAAGTAAGTGGGCAGAGATTTGGCAGATGGAATACAACACTGGAAAGTGTGAGGTGATGCACTTTGGCAGGAAAAATCCTAGAGCAATTTATTATCTTAATGGCAAGAAACTGGAGAGTACTGAAGTGCAAAGGGATCTGGGGGTCCTGGTGCACGAAACTCAAAAGGTTAGTATGCAGGTGCAGCAAGTGATTAAGAAGGCAAATGGAATGTTGGCTTTCATTGCTAGGGGGATAGAATATAAAAATAGGGAGGTATTGCTTCAGTTGTACAAGGTATTGGTGAGACCGCACCTGGAATACTGCATACAGTTTTGGTGTCCTTACTTAAGGAAAGACATCCTTGCTCTCGAGGCAGTGCAAAAAAGGTTCACTCGGTTAATCCCGGGGATGAGGGGGTGGTCATATGAGGAGAGGTTGGGTAGATTGGGACTCTACTCATTGGAGTTCAGAAGAATGAGAGGCGATCTTATTGAAACATATAAGATTGTGAAGGGGTTGGATCGGGTGGATGCGGGGAGGATGTTCCCGATGACGGGTGAGACGAGAACTAGGGGACATAGTCTTAGAATAAGGGGCTGCTCTTTCAAAACTGAGATGAGGAGGAACTACTTCACTCAGAGGGTGGTAGGTCCATGGAATATGCTGCCACAAAAAGCTGTAGAAGCTACAACATTAATTAAATTTAAAACAGAAATAGACAGTTTCCTAGAAGTAAAGGGCATTAAGGGTTACGGGGAGCGGTAAACAATGATGTGAAGATTTATACTGCTAAATATGCAAGTTTTTAAATAATGCGCCAACAATTTTATCATCATCAACAAACTTTCAGAAAATATTATTACAATGAGGTTTCATTATTTTTTTTATTCGTTTACGGGATGTGGGCGTCGCTGGCAAGGCCAGCATTTATTGCCCATCCCTAATTGCCCTGGAGAAGGTGGTGGTGGTGAGCCGCCTTCTTGAACCACTGCTGTGCGTGTGGTGAAGGTGCTCCCACAGTACTGTTAGGGAGGGAGTTCCAGCGACGATGAAGGATTGGCGATATACTTCTAAGTCAGGATGGTGTGACTTGGAGGGGACCTTGGAGGTGGTGGTGTTCCCATGCGCTTCCTGCCCTTGTCCTTCTAGGTGGAAGAGGTCGCAGGTTTAGGAGGTGCTGCCGAAGAAGCCTTGGCGAGTTGCTGCAGTGCATCTTGTAGATGGTACACACTGCAGCCACGGTACGCCGGCGGTGGAGGGAGTGAATGTTTAAGGTGGTGGATGGGGTGCCTATCAAGCGGGCTGCTTTGTCCTGGATGGTGTTGAGCTTCTTGTGTGTTGTTGGAACTGCACTCATCCAGGCAAGTGGAGAGTATTCCATTACACTCCTTACTTGTGCCTTGTAGATGGTGGAAAGGCTTTGGGGAGTCAGGTGGTGAGATGCTTGCTGCAGAATACCTAACCTGTGACCTGCTCTTGTTGCCACAGTATTTATGTGACTGGTCCAGTTAAGTTTCTGGTTAATGGTGACCCCCAGGATGTTGATGGTGGGGGATTTGGCGATGGTAATGTCATTGAATGTCAAGGGTAGGTGGTTAGACTCTCGTTTGTTGGAGATAGTCATTGCCTGGCACTTCTGTGGCGTGAATGTTACCTGCCACTTATCAGCCCAAGCCTGAACGTCGTCCAGGTCTTGTTGCTTGCGGGCATGGACGGCGTCATTATCTGAGGAATTGTGAATGGCGCTGAACACTGTGCAGTTATCAGCGAACATCCCCATTTCTGACCTTATGTTGGAGGGAAGGTCATTGATGAAGCAGCTGAAGATGGTTGGGCCTAGGACACTGCCCTGAGAAACTCCTGCAGTGATGTCCTGGGGCTGTGATGATTGACCTTCAACCACCACAACCATCTTCCTTTATGCTAGGTATGACTCCAGCCAGTGGAGAGTTTTCCCCCCGATTCCCATTGACTTCAATTTTACTAGGGCTCCTTGATGCCACACTCGGTCAAATGCTGCCTTGATGTCCAGGGCAGTCACTCTCACCTCACCTCTGGAATTCAGCTCCTTTGTCCATGTTTGGACCAAGGCTGTAATGAGGTCGGGAGGTCAGGTTATTGCTCAGGTTATTTCTAATTTAAATATGTGCAGATACATAGGTCATTAAAGGTGACTGAGTAACTAGATAAGGCCATAAAAAGGAAAACAGAATCCTTGGTTTTGTTAGAAGTCGCACTACACCAGGTTATAGTCCAACAGCTTTATTTGAAATCACAAGCTTTCGGAGCGCTGCTCCTTCGTCAGGTGATTTCAAATAAAACTGTTGGACTATAACCTGGTGTTGTGCGACTTCTCACATTTGTCCATCCCAGTCCAACACCGGCATCTCCACATCTTGGTTTTGTTGTTCAGGGTATAGAAATCAAGGATGTAATGTTGAACAAGTATAAGACCTTAAGTAGATGACATCTGGAGCATTCTGCACCTTTTTAGGAAAGATATAAAAGTAGTAGAAAAACTACCTCATTGAATGACTAGGCTGGTACTGGCGATGTTACAGTTATGAAGAGAGTCTTTAAAAAAATTCTTCTTTGAAGCAGGGAAGGTTGAAGGTGACCTGATAGTTTTTATCCTATCATTATGAAGAATTAATAGATTGTTACCACTGGTAAGCGAGATGGTAACAACAGGGCCAAAATAGAAGATAATAAATACAAAAAGAATTAAGAGATTAAAAATTAGAAAACATTTATTTTCACATGAGGGTGGTTAGAATTCTCTGCCACATACCACTGTCCAAGCAGATTCCGTAAGTTTGTTCAAAAGGGAATTAGATAGTTATTTGAAAGGGTGGAATATTGAAGAATGTGGGGAGCGAGACGGAGAGTAGGATGAGACTACTGCCTCAAAAGAAAAACACTGGCGTAAACTTGACTGGCCAAATAGCTAGCTTCTGTTCTGTAATATTCCACGATTCTATTTGAAATTTAAACACAATGTTTGACAAGACTAGGTATAATACCAAGTGAAATTTAAATGGAATGGAAGATTAACGGAGCTATGCAACAATTAGTAGATGTGCGCTGGTTAGATTGAACCAAAAAGCAGTAAGATATCACCATGGTACTATATACAGACACAAACAATTTTACTCCTGTTAAATCCATTACCTTCCTCTTTAATTAGGAGGCAAGTCTGTGCAAAGCTACATTTTTTGTTTGAACTGAAGCAGGCAGGTTTTGTTTTCTGGAGTGGTGCAGTATTCTGTTAATAACAGAGATAGCTGAAGGACACAGGGAACAGGCACTCAAGTTTCATTTGGCATTATTTTTAGACAGCTAGTAAAAAAACTGCCAGCTACGTTACCATGGAATCCGAATCGCAGAGTGGCTGTTGCACGTAAACACTTACTTCCTCATGTAAGGACGATTTACAAGACATTTCCAGCACTTAATCATTCAAAATTGTTCTGTGATAATTGTACTCCTCAGTTAATGGGGCCTCAGAAGGACTTTCTACCACAATGCCCCAGTGTATGTGTTTGTAACTAGGGCCTATACAAGCTTTAAAATCTCACCTACATGGATGAGATTTGGCAGGATTAGATTTTGCAATAAAATCTAACTTGGTATTAAATTTAAGGCTGTTCAGATATCAGCATTGTTAAAAAAAAATCAAAAGTTGCAACGTTGAAATCCGTGAGTCAACATGCTGTAGGCATACCTCAAACAAGTAGATTGTGCATGTGGACAATACACCCACAATCTGTTTGATTAAACCGCAGCGTGTGAAATTATGGCAGCATCCTAGAGATCTCCCAATAGTCTGATGTTAATCCAACTTACTTTACATACAAGTGATTGTGGATTATTTTAGTCTACAAAGATTGCCTTTCTTTTCAAACAGTAAGAGCTCAGTTTTCCCTTTCCTACTTGGCATGCTGATGCATGTACAAAATTAAATTTTTAAGAGGGTCAATTTTCCAAGTGCATACAGGAGGTAAGTGAAAGGAAGGCTGTGCAAAAAAACACTTTGATTCAAGGACAAGCATGTGGAAAGGCAAAAAAAGACTTGCATTTATATAGCGCCTTTCACGACCACCGGACAGCTCAAAGTGCTTTACAGCCAATGAAGTTGTGTAATGTAGGAAACGCGGCAGCCAATTTGCGTACAGCAAGCTCCCACAAACAGCAATGTGATAATGACCAGATAGTCTGTTTTAGTGATGTTGATTGAGGGATAAATACTGGCCAGGACACCGGGGAATAGCTCCTCTGCTCTGCTTCGAAATAGTGCCATGGGATCTTTTACGTCCACCGGAGAGAGCAGTCGGGGCCTCGGTTTAACATCTCATCCAAAAGACAGCACCTCCAACAGTACAGTACTCCCTCAGCACTGCATTGGAGTGTCAGCCTGGATTTTGTGCTCAAGTCTCTGGAGTGAGACTTGAACCCACAACCTTCTGACTCAAAGGCAAGAGTGCTACCCACTGAGCCACAGCTGACACAAAGGCAATTAGGGCAGTGATGATCACAATTTTTTTGGCCATTTCAAATTCACTTTCTACTATGTTTACAGTAGGGAAAAATCTAAAGTCACCATCTTGTCTTTGGGCACTTAGTTTCAATTTTCCTAATTTCTCCAGCTATTTAGCAGCAAATAGTTATCCGAGGCTTTTTCGGTTCCACTTGCTTCTGTGGCTATGAATATTGACTCATCATTAATGCATGCTTTAATGTCAGCTACAAGCTAGTAACACATCTGATCTGTATTCTTCAGTTAGGTTTTACAAACAAATACAGGAAACTCTCGTTTAAACGGCACCTAAATATCCGGAATTCTCTAATAACCGGCAGAATTCATACTCCGAAAACTACAGTATACAGTCGTTTATAAGTTTTGTTTTACTGTTAAGTAATTAAAGAGTCATGGATTACCCTCAACTGGCATTACTGTACTTAATCAAGCATCTTCCACCATCCATTTAACACAACATTCTGTAGGGGAGTACCCAATTATACTGCACATTTCTTGATTTTTTTTATTTTTGTTTGTTAAAAATAGCCTCGGTAGATATACCTCTCCGTTATCCAGAATTTTTAATCAACCGGCACCATCCCGGTCCCGTCGGTGCCGGATACCAAAGAGTTTCCTGTAAAATGAAAATAAGAGGAGCAATGTGTGAGAGTTTATTCCCCCCAAAAACCCAACTATTTCTGTGGGATATGAATCATATTCCACAACGGAGTTGACCTGAAAATTCACAAAAATCACAGGGGGAAGAATTGCCCTGATTGCTATGTAATGACACCATAACTGCTATCTGCACCCTGAGATCAGATAATAGACTTGAAAAAACACTAAGATACATTTTTTTTTTAAATGGTACCGCTCATGGACAAAACTAAAATGTAAACTTTTTGAATAATTGCTTCCCATTTGCTAATTTTTTTGTCTTCCCCTTTGTCTTTCACCTATTCAGTCTATTTCTCTCTTTTGTCTTCATTGCTGTACACACTTTCACCATTTCCTACATTACAGCAGTGACTAAAGTTTCAAAAGTACTTCATTGGCTGTAAAGCGCTTTGGGACGTCCTGAGGTCGTGAAAGGCGCTATATAAATGTAAATCTGTCTTTCTTTCTATTGTCTCTTTCTCAGTCTATCTCTGACTCCTTCCTTCTGTCTCCCCAATCTTACATAGGATTACATAAGATATACGGCACAGAAACAGGTCATTCGGCCCAACCAGTCCATGCCGGCGTTTATGCTCCACACGAGCCTCCTCCCGTCTTTCCTCATCTAACTATCAGCATAACCCTCTATTCCCTTTTCCCTCATATGCTTGTCTAGCCTCCCCTTAAATGCATCTATACTATTCACTTCAACCACTCCCTGTGGTAGCGAGTTCCACATTCTCACCACTCTTTGGGTAAAGAAGTTTCTTCTGAATTCCCGATTGGATTTCTTGGTGACTATCTTATATTGATGGCCTCTAGTTATGCTCTTCCCCACAAGTGGAAACATCCTCTCTGTATCCACTCTATCAGAATTTTTCATAATTTTAAAGACCTCTATTAGGTCACCCCTCAGACTTTTTTCAAGAGAAAAGAGACCCAGACCCAGCCTGTTCATCCTTTCCTGATATGTATACCCTCGCATTTCTGGCAACATCCTTGTAAATCTTCTCTGCACCCTCTCCAGTGCCTCTATATCTTTTTTATAATATGGCGACCAGAACTGTACGCAGTACTCCAAGTGTGGTCTAACCAAGGTTCAATACAGGTTTAGCATAACTTCTCTACTTTTCAATTCTATCCGTCTAGAAATAAACCCTAGTGCTTGGTTTGATTTTTTTTTAAATGGCCTTGCTAACCTATGTTGCAACTTTTAGTGATTTGTGTACTTGTACTCCTAGATCCCTTTGTTCCTCTACCCCACCTAGACTCGCACCCTCCAAGTAATAAGTGACCTCCCTATTCTTCCTACCAAAATGTAATACTTCACATTTATCTGTGTTGAACTTCATTTGCCAATTATATACCCATTCTGCAAGTTTATTAATGTCCTCCTGTAATTTGTTGCAGTCCTCCTCAGTATTGACTATCCCCCCCAATTTGGTGTCATCCGCAAATTTAGAAATTGTGTTTTTGATTCCAAAGTCTAAATCGTTAATATAAATTGTGAACAGTGGTCCCAGCACTGATCCTTGTGGAACACCACTACCCATCTTCTGTCACTGTGAATAGCTACGTTTTACCCCTATTCTTTGCTTTCTGTCTTGAAGCCAGCTAGCTATCCATTCTACTACTTGTCCCCTGACTCCACATTCTCTGACCTTGTTCATCAGTCTATTGTGGGGTACCTTATCAAAGGCCTTTTGAAAATCTAGATAAATTACATCTACTGCATTACCATTTTCTTACACCCCTGTGAAGCATGTTTCTAAAGACTTTTTATAAATACCAATTGCTGTTATTATTCTGGTGTAAATCACTTCAGCAAACAATCAATTAGCATCTCGTTTTTTTCTGTCTTCCTGCAGTTGAGAACTGGTAGAGGAATTTGCAGGGCGCCGATGACAATTTTTTGGTTGTTTCACAGAGTGGGGACATTTGTAGAATCAATCTGAACAGGTTAGATGCACTCATTTTGGCTTAAGCTTTACTTTTAGCTCACATTTTGTGCAGTCTCCCCATTCTCTCTCACTCACTATCTCTCTCTCCAGCTTTGAACAGAAAACCTCAGTACTGCTGCCCAATAACTAGTAAAACAAAATAAGCTAAGTTGTAGATTGGAATGCACTATTTTCATATTGTCCTTTACGCCACAACTACAACAACGTGTCTTGTACTGAAGCCAACGTTAGCCGAAATCCAACCTTCAACACATTGTGTAAACCAGACCTGAAATAGGCTTGGTTTCATAGGGCCACCAAGGCAGATGTATAATCGAGCCACCTACCCTGTACTGCTTGGCCGCAACTCTGGTGGAATGGCTGAAAACTCCACCAGGACCCGAAAATGCTGGATCTCGGACTTGTGATGAAATTTCCTCTATCCTCGTTTGGGGGTGGAGGGGAAAAATATATAAGTGGCCACAATCCGCAGTTTTCTGAGAGGGAACCCAGCATGCTCCAGGCTGGCCAGCTTCTGCCGGTGTTTCTTGTGGGGGATTTGCCGAGATCGCGCCCATATGAATTTTCTGGGCCACCGTTTTGAGCCATGGTTGTATTTTGGTACTCATTACATCCTTATCAAACACCAAATGCTGAATCCCCACCAGCTAGATTTAAGTTAATATAACTGCATAGGTGGAGGTACAAGGTGTGCATATCTTGAGAATTTAGTTGAACCTGGGCCACTTCAGTTAGAATAGCCAAGTGCTGCTCCCAGATTTTATCTCCAAATTGCTGGTATTTGCACGTGTGGAAGAAATGTCAGCAGATAGCCTGAAATGGCTTCTACCACCCTCCCGTGAAGACTCTTGCTGGGTTACAGCACCATGAAAGCCCACAACCTTGGGCCACAGGAACTTAAGACAGTGACAATCGACAACACAACCAAGCCTAAGGCAATTCTGACCTGGGGGGGGTCATGTCTACAAACTTCCAGCAGGGGTCACCGGATAGTCATTAGGATTGGGTACTTTCACCTCCTTAACCCAAGAACATCGAGACCGTGGGAGTAATCTTAACCTAACCCGCCGGGTGGGAAACCCATGGGATTGGGTGGAACCCCGGCAAATATTGCTCTTCATTTGACTTTAATAGAGTAAAATCGGGCAGGGGGTAAAACCATTGTTGCACCCGATCCCGTCAGTTTCCCGATGGACGAGTTTAGTTAAAATTGCCCCCCAATTGTCATGCCGTATTTGCTTGAAAGATTTATTACTACAGTGTTAAGTGCATACTGTTGTTTACAAATTACATACACATTATCGAGGCCAAAGAAATTTAGGTTCCAAACTTTCAAACTATTCCTTTAAGAGTTTAGCGACTCAAAAACTGCTGTTGGGGGCTGTGAATTAGGCTGGAACCCAAATACTCGGAGACTCCCAGGCTGGAAATGTTCATGTCCCTGGAACAGTAGTGGCTGCTACGCCTTGTGAAAGGAGACATATTGGCCTGTAATCTGCAGTCAGCGGCGAAGCAAAAGCGTTCGCCGCTGGATCCAAAGTAAGCTTCCCACAAAAGATCACGCGATCTCTGTGGCGAGAAGTTTGGCTTTTCCGTCATGCAATTGAAATCAACGCAAGTTAATGGGGAATCCCTAACGCGAGCTGCTGTGACGGCAACAAGCTGTCTAAGCAGCCAATCAAAATGCAGAATTCTCACAGACAGCAAACCAGGAAGTGAGTAAGCTCCTTTGATTCTAACTTTTTTTAAATGTTAGAAAGAGCAAAACAAAGATTGGGGCTCTCATGGGGAAATGGCAAACCTGAAATAAAGATGAACAAACTTAATAAAAATTAAAAACATTTTTAAAGTTTCTTTAAAAATGTTATTTTTTATTAAAATGGATAAATTTGACACTTCACAAAATTGAAATGAGTTTTTCAGGGCCATAACCTTTGTTTAGCAGTCAATACACTGTTAAAACACCAGTTACACCTAATTTAATGGGGTACTAAAAGCGGTATTACTGCAGAAGAGCCGAAGTTGGTCAGTTTCCATGATTTCACAGATTATACTCATTGCCGGCTGTGGGCGGGGCTCCACAGCGCAGCCAGTGTCGAAGCAGTGAATGACTGACCGCAATTTCAGGATTTAGCGCATGCGCATCCTAATGCGGAAATCCTGAAGTTGCGGTCAGTTTCAAAGGGGTAATAACTGGGAACTCTGTTCGTTCGCTGTTATTACCCACCGCAAATTCCAAGCCATTGTTCACAACCTTGGTGTCATATTTGACCCCGAGATGAGCTTCCGACCACATATCCATGCTATCACTAAGACCGCCTATTTCCATCTCTGTAATATCGACCGACTCCGCCCCTGCCTCAGCTCATCTGCAACTGAAACCCTCATCCATGCCTTTGTTACCTCTAGACTTGACTATTCCAATGCATGCCCACGTTATACCCTACATAAACTTGAGGTCATCCAAAACTCTGCTGCCCGTGTTCTAACTTGCACCCATCACCCCCGTGCTCGCTGACCTACATTGGCTCCCGGTTAAGCAAGGCCTCGATGTTAAAATTTTCATCCTTGTTTTTAAATCTCTCCACGGCCTCGCCCCTCCCTACCTCTGTAATCTTCCCGCTGGAGTGGAGCTAATTTAAAGAACAAACGGGAAACTGTTCAACCTCCGTCGCCTCCAGTCCAGATCCAAGGTCGTCCCATCCTCTGTCATCGAATTACAGTATGCAGACGACGCTTGCGTCTGCGCACACTCGGAGGTCGAACTCCAAACCATCGTCAACACCTTCACCGAAGCGTATGAGAGCATGGGCCTTACACTAAACATCCGTAAGACAAAGGTCCTCCACCAACCTGCCCCCGCCACACAGTACTGCCCCCCAATTATCAAAATCCACGACAAGGCCTTGGACAACATGGACCACTTTCCATACCTCGGGAGCCTACTGTCAACAAGGGCAGACGTCGACGACGAAGTCCAACACCGCCTTCAGTGTGCGAGTGCAGCCTTCGGTTGCCTGAGGAAGAGAGTGTTTGAAGACCAGGACCTCAAACCCGGCACTAAGCTCATGGTCTACAGAGCAGCAGCGATACCCGCCCTGCTGTATGCCTCAGAGACATGGACCATGTACAGCAGGCACCTCAAAGCACTGGAGAGGTACCACCAATGCTATCTCCGCAAGATCCTGCAAATCCATTGACAGGATAGGTGCACCAACGTCAGTGTTCTTGCTCAGGCCAACATCCCCAGCATCGAAGCTTTGACCACGCTCGATCAGCTCCGATGGACGGGTCACATTGTCCGCATGCCCGATACGAGACTCCCAAAACAAGCGCTCTACTCGGAGCTCCGGCATGGCAAGAGAGCCCCAGGTGGGCAGAGGAAACGCTTCAAGGACACCCTCAAAGCCTCCTTGAAAAAGTGTAACATCCCCACCGACACCTCAAAGTGGAGGAGAAGCATCCGGGAAGGCGCCGAACACCTCGAGTCTCTTCGCCGGGAGCAAGCGGAAGCCAAGCGCAGGCAGCGCAAGGAGCGCACGTCAACCCAAGCACCCCACCCACCCACCTGCCCCTTCAACCACCGTCTGCCCCACCTGTGACAGAGACTGTAGGTCCCGCATTGGACTCATCAGTCACCTGCAAACTTATTTTTAATGTGGAAGCAAGTCATCCTCGGTTCCGAGGGACTGCCTAAGAAGAAGAGAATCTCCTTCAGCCCTACAACCCTCTGAGATATCTGCACTCCTCCGAATCTGGCCTCTTGCACATCCCTGATTTTAATCGCTGCACCACTGGTGGCCGTGCCTGCAGCTGCCTAGGCCCTAAGCTCTGGAATTCCCTGTCTAAACCACTCCACCTCGCTACCTCTCTTTCCTCCTTTAAGACGCTCCTTTAAACCTAGCTCTTTGACCAAGCTTTTGGTCATCTAAACTACAACAAATCTGATGTAAAGTAACACTGCAAGAAGACCGTATTCAGAAAAATATATAATGTAATATTAAAACTTTAAGAAAATACAACATTTGCCAAAGATATTTCACTTAAATATTTATATATAAAAAAACAGGGAATTCAAGGATTGTAAAACACACTAATCTAGTTAACAACCCTCAGTCCGACTTATATATCAAGACAGATATTCTTGTTTAAATAAATTTTGCGAGATCACTCTCCTTCACAAATTTTTGTTCTTAAGATAAGATAATAAGTAACATCTTGAAGAACTTCATGTATAACACCAGATACTCAGTCCCATTCACTGAGCACAAACCACTTCTTACTAGAATAGAACTGGACTATTACTGAACTTCAGACTGCCATTCTTCCATTCCTACTCCGTGCTAATCTTTTCCACTTCACTACTTTTGTATAAAAGTTTAAGTTAACCACTGGTGGAAGAACAAGCACAGTTGATCAACAGGATGCAACATAAATGGTTGTGACTTAACTGTGTTTAGTTCCTTCTCAGATCATTCAAGTATGCAATATTTAGTTCTGGCTAATCATTACATTCATTCTATTAACCAAAGGGAAATATTACACACTAGAATGATCTCCAAATGCATGAAAAAAAAACATCACTTACATGCAAAACTAACTCATCGGTAATTCAGTTGGTCTTGTTCATTTACCTGAAGTCAATAGCCTCTTTCAAACTAAAAACAGCAAATCAGAAAAGGCTTACGCATATAAAAACATTTACTTTTCTTTTGCAATGGTAGGATACTTCTCTACAAAAAGGAAAATAATTGTTTAATCTACTTAGATTTTCTTTTCTGCAGTTGTTCAAAACCTACGTGCACATACAGCGAAAAGAGCACATCCCCAAACACCATACTCCTGAACACTATTCATAACAATGTTGTGCCATGGATAAGCCAACAGGAGACTATCTCGTATGGACTGATAGATAGACTCTCATCAGAGGTAGTCAATGCATTAACTCCTTTAAAAATGAGTAGGATGAATATCTGGTTAAGAATGAGAATGAAGGTTATAAAGTTGAAGAGCTTATATGAGGCTAAAGAGTATATAAGGATATGGTAATGGCGCTATATAAATTCAAGTTCTTAAGACATAGAAGACAAACACTACATTTACAGTCTTGCTGGGACTACAGGAATGTCATCTAAGAAATGCAACAAATCAGGGCTGAATAATATTAATTACATGGTTAAACCAATATCCTAGACTGTATAAATAAGATTTTCCTGGGTCTGCGTTCAGGATTACTTGATCGCTTGGGCACAGCAAATATAGGAAAAAAATCAGGTGGGTTGGTGGACATGCCAATAAAAGAACCTACCTGATTTTCCTTTGAGCAAGTTCCTTTACAGACATACGATCAGACGTGTCCAAACTTCTGATATTTGCTGTACCTGGGCAATCCAATGTGCCCGAGTGCAGACCCAGAAAAATCTTCCCTTAGAACTCTAAACCGATTACTTTAAGAGGTCATGGAGAAATTTCACCGAACCTCATCTTATTGGAATCTGGATTTAAGTAATTAAAGTGGGGGCAGATTCCATGACAGGGAAAATTGTTGGAAGAAATGGGCTTGATGAACTGAATGGCCTTTTCACATGCCATATTTGTTTTACATTTTTTTGATGTTACACTGCACTAAAAGACACAGGTCAACGACAGCCCCTAATTCTAGCCAATCTCTATAGTAAACTTTTCACTCATAGCATGTTTGGCCTATTTGAAAACTGGCTTTAACAGGTATCATGTATCGGGTAAAAAGGTCAGAATTTCAGCAGCTGAACGCATTCCAATCTTTAAACTCTCTATTACTGGAGCAGTTAATATATAAGTGAGATAAGAGATGAAGAAATCCATTAGGAAGTGTACAGGTACAGCTAGGCTACTCATACACAAGGGTGGCAGACAAAAGCCACAAAGTTTACAACAAAACAAACAGCTGACAATACACAGAAGCAGATATCCTAAAGTTTTCATTCGTACTTAAGGAACTGACCTATAAAGTTCTGAATGAACAACTATAAGCAAGCTCATTTTTAGAAAGAATGTTTATATATCCACAACTTTGTTTGAACATTAACTGATTTAATAATTTAATTATCTGCCAGTGGCAAAACTATAAAAAGAGTTCCAATATTGCGCTCATGCTTAGAATTTTCCGAGAGATTAATTTTAAATTCACTTGAAGGGAAAAACACATTGCTGCTGAAATTAATCTGTGCACAGGTAGTACATTAAATGACAGTTAACATTTTTGCTGTTTTTTTTTAATGGTTTCTAGAAAAGCACAACTTTGTGCATATTTGGGAAGCTAAGGTGCATTAGAGTGTGCTAAAACGCAAGTAAGACAGTGGCCAATGGGAAAGTACCTGAAAGAAATGTCAACCAGTTAAACAACCAGTTTAAATAGTGCACTGTGGGCCACTCCAGATGTGGAGGTGTAAATCAAGATTTACAGATCATAGCAGACGGCAAGAATATATGGTAAAGCGCTCTCTATTCAGAAGGACACACTATCAATGGCGAGATAGTGCAGCAGGAGTAGGTCATTTGGCCCCTCGAGCCTGCTCTGCCATTCAATAAGATCATGGCTGATCTGATCTTGGCCTCAACTCCACTTCCCTGCCCGCTCCCCATAACCCTTGACTCCCTTACCTTTCAAAAATCTGTCTATCTCCACCTTAAATATATTCAATGACCCAGCCTCCACAGCTCTCTGGGGAAGAGAATTCCAAAGATTCACGACCCTCAGAGAAGAAATTCCTCCTCATTTCCAATTTAAATGGGTGCCCCCTTATTCTGAAATTATGCCCCCTAGTTCTAGATTCCCCCACAAGGGGAAACATCCTCCCTGCATCTACCCTGTCAAGCCCCTTCGGAATCTTATATGTTCCCATAAGATCCCCTCTCATTCTTCTAAACTCCAATGAGTATAGGCCCAACCTGCTCAACCTTTCTTAAGACAATCCCTTCATCTCCAGAATCAACCTCGTGAACCTTCTCTGAACTGCCTCCAATGCAAGTATATCCTTCCTTAAATAAGGAGACCAAAACTGTACGCAGTACTCCAGGTGTGGTCTCGCCAATGCCCTGTACAGTTGTAACAGGACTTCCCTACTTTTATACTCCATTCCCTTTGCAATAAAGGCCAACACTCCATTTGCCTTCCTAATTACTTGCTGTACCTGCATGCTAACTTTTTGTGATTCATGTACAAGGACCCCCAGATCCCTCTGTACCTCAGCATTTTGTAATCTCTCCCCATTTAAATAATAATTTGCTTTTTTATTTTTCCTACCAAAGTGAATAACATCGCATTTTCCCACATTAAACTCCATTTGCCAGATTTTTGCCCACTCACTTAACCTATCTATATCCCTTTGGAGATTCTTTGCGTCCTCCACACAATTTGCTTTCCCACCTATCTTTGTATCATAAGCAAATTTGGCTATATTACATTCGGTCCCTTCATCCAAGTCATTAATATAGATTGTAAATAGTTGAGGCCCCAGCACTGATCCTTGCGGCACCCCACTAGTTACAGTTTGCCAACCTGAAAAATGACCCATTTATCCCGACTCTCTGTTTTCTGTTAGTTAGCCAATCCTCTATCCATGCTAATATATTACCCCCAACTCCATGAGCTCTTATCTTGTGTAGTAACCTTTTATGTGGCACCTTATCGAATGCCTTCTGGAAATCCAAATTCACGACATCTACTGGTTCCCCTTTATCCAGCCTGCTCGTTACATCCTCAAAGAACTCTAGTAAATTTGTCAAACATGATTTCCCTTTCATAAAACCATGCTGACTTTGCTTGACTATACAGGAAACTTTCGTTTATCCGGCACCCAAATATCCGGAATTCTCGCTTAACCGGCAAAAATCATCCTCCGAAAACTCCTCTCAAATAACCGGCAATGTTGCCGAGTCGCAGTCGAGTCTCCGCGAACGCCGAGTGCTCCGAAAAATCCTCTCAAATAACCGGCAATGTTGCCGATCCCGAGTCCGAGTCTGAGTCCGCGAACGCCGATTTAGTCAGTAGGGGTACTTTTCAAAAGTGCCACTACTCGGCCTCCTGGCGCTGTCGCAAGTCCGAAACATTGCAGTAGCATGAGTAGATTCTCCCGTGCTGCTTGGAGTCTCTTTGTTAAAAATAGCCTCGGTAGATATAACTCTCTGTTATCCGGTACTTTCGATAAACCGGCACCACGCCGGTCCCGTCGATGCCGGATAAACGAAAGTTTCCCTGTATTATGATTTTCTAAATGTCCTGCTACCACTTCCTTAATGATGGACTCCAGCATTTTCCCAATGACAGATGTTAGGCTAACTGGTCGATAGTTGCCTGCTTTCTGTCTCCCTCCTTTCTTAAATAGGGGCGTTATATTTGCGCTTTTCCAGTCTGCTGGGACCTCTCCAGAATCCAGGGAATTTTGGTAGATAACAACCAATACATCCACTATCTCTGCAGCCACCTCTTTTAAGACTCTAGGATGCAGGCCATCGTGTCCAGGGGACTTGTCCACCTTTAGTCCCATTAGTTTGCCTAGTACTTTTTCTCTAGTGATAGTGATTGTTTTAAGTTCCCCCCCACCCCAATAGCCCCTTGATTATCCATTATTGGGATGCTTTTAGTGTCTTCTACCGTGAAGACCGATACAAAATATTTGTTCAATGTCTCCGCCATTTCCCTGTTTCCCATTATTAATTCCCCAGACTCATCCTCTAGGGGACCAACGTTTACTTTAGCTACTCTCTTCCTTTTTATATACCTGTAGAAGCTCTTACTGTCTGTTTTTATATTTCTTGCTAGCTTACTCTCATAAGCTATCTTCTCTATCATTTTTTTTTTAGTCGTCCTTTGCTGGTTTTTTAAAATTTCCCAATCCTCTGGCCTTCCACTATTCTTCGCAACATTGTATGCTTTTGTTTTCAATTTGATACCATCCTTTACTTCCTTAGTTAGCCACGGATGGTTCACCCTCTCTTGGAGTCTTTCTTTCTCACTGGAATATATCTTTGTTGAGAGTTATGAAATATCTTCTTAAATGTTTGCCACTGCGTTTCTACAGTCTTACCCTGTAATATATTTTCCCAGTCCACTTTAACCAAGTCTGCCTTCATACCTTTGTTTAAGTTCAGGACACTAGTTTGAGACCTAGCTTTCTCACCCTCAAACTGAATTTGAAATTCTACCATGCTATGATCACTCTTCCCAAGAGGATCCTTCACTTCGAGATCATTAATTAATCTTTACCTTTACCTGACGAAGGGGCAACAGCTCCGAAAGCTCGTAATTTTAAATAAATCTGTTGGACTATAACCTGGTGTTGTGCGACTTCTCATTTTTGTCCACCCCAGTCCAACACCGGCATCTACGCATCATTAATTAATCCAGCCTCGTTACACATTACCAGACCTAAAATAGTCTTCTCCCTGGTTGGTTCCACAATGTATTGTTCCAAGAAACCATCCCGTATACACTCTAAGAACTCTTCCTCACGTCAACCTTTGCCAATTTACTTTGTCCAATCAATATGAAGATTAAAATCTCCCATGATTATAGCCGTACCTTTCTTACAAGCCTCTATTATTTCTTGATTTATACTCTGTCCTACAGTGTGGCTACTGTTTGGGGGCCTGTAGACCACTCCCACCAGTGACTTCTTACCCTTATTATTTCTTATCACCATCCAAACTGATTCAACGTCTTGATCTTCTAGGCCAATATCATTTCTCATTACTGCACTGATCTCATCCCTTATTAACAGAGCTACACCACCTCCTTTTCCTTTCTTTCTATCCTTACGAAATGGCAAATACCCCTGAATATTCAGTTCCCAGCCTTGGTCACCTTGCAACCACGTCTCTGTAATGGCTATCAAATCATACCCATTTATTTCTATTTGTGCTGTCAACTCATCTATCTTGTTATGAATGCTGTATGCGTTCAGATATAGAGCTTTTAATTTTGTCTTTTTACCATTTTTCCCTACTCTGACCCCTCTTTCTGATGCACTCTTGTGTATACGCTCTGTCCCTTCCTGTCACACTCTGGTTATCATTACCACTATCGCTACCCTGCACTTTTGCCTTCTCATTTTTCTTTGACTTTTTAAATTTAAAGAAGCCAGCACACGAGGTCAATAAGGTCTCGTGTATCAGGAGAGGTCAGAAGAATATGCAGAAGGTATCAGACTTGAAGGAAGTACGAAAGGTCAGAAATGAGAAGACTGTGAATAAATGTAGCCTACCATACATATACCATAATATATATGTAGACAATCAAAGTAAGCTTCAGGTGTCAGATGAATTTGCTTGAGTGGTGTACTCAACCTGAACCAATCCAGTAGCCTGCTGCAAATACTACACATGGGATAGCAGTGAATATAGTTCAGAACTAAAACAGCAGCATCAAAAAAGGAGAGCCTAGAACCACTTACACTCTTCAAAGATGCAATCGTGCAGTTTGCGACAAATTATCAATCTGTTTTGCTTCATGTCACAAGAGACCTAGGACCAATTTTAGTGTACGCATCGGACTAGGAAATTAGGCAGAATCTGTTCTGCCTGATTAGCGTTGGTGGCTGGCCTAAATGAAAATAACAAGCTCTATGTGCAAGAGTAACTTGTACAAAAGCCAGGAAGTTATGCTAAACCTATATAAAACACAAGTTCGGCCCCAGCTGGAGTATTATGTCTAATTCTGGGCACCACACTTTAGGAAGGATGTGAAGGCTTTGGAGAGGGTACAGAAGAGATTTACTAGAATGGTTCCCGGGATGAGGGATTACAGTCACGTTGATAGGGTAGTGGAAACGGATTCAATAGTAGCTTTTAAAAGGGAATTGGATAAATAATTGAAGGAGAAAAAATTGCAGGGATATGGGGAAAGAGCGGGGGAGTGGGACTAACTGGATTGCTCTTCGAAAGAGCCGGCGCAGACTCGATGGGTCGAATGGCCTCCTTCTGTGCTGTACTATTCTATGATTGTCATATATGCAAATTTAGTGGGAATATAGATTTAAACTCCATATGTGGCCCGTGTTTCACGGTACACACCTATGTGGCCCACAAAAAAGCTTCAACACCCTGCTTTACTTGTCAAGCAATGGTTAGAATTAGTTGCAACAGCTTTGTCTTGGAGTATCTCTATTAGTTTGGCTATTGTGTTTCATTGAAGTTGCTGAAGTCCTGAAATGAAATTTAAAATAAGCTGAAAGAAAAGGAAGTAAAATATATTAAGTAAATGAATGCAGTTTAAAACACTGCATATCAATTACATAGCTATTCCAATGATGGTTTGCCTAGAAAGCAGAAAGTCCTCATTAATATCACTGATCCCAAATTTAAAAAAAGATATGTTGCTTTTCCATAATTTTCCCAGTCCTACTGCCTATTTCTAATCAACCCTCCTTGCTCAGGGCATTCAAGGTTTTCATCATTCTTGCCCAAACATACATTGTCTGCTGTTCATACGGACATGGGATAAATTATGTGCAGCAACAAAAATCTTTACTGAAATGGAGTTTGTTTATCTTAAGCAAGGTGTTGAGCAAAGTGACAGAGGTCTTTGCTCAGACACCATTTAAAGAAAATAGTTTTCTTTACACTAACAACTTGAAGACAGACTCAGTAGTCAAGATAAAGCATCATTCGTCAGGCAACAACCTGAGCTTCACTCTGCCTAAATGACAAATGGGCAAGCGTTGATTCAATGAAACATTTATCATCATGAAGAAAAGTTAAATCTTTGATTAATGGTGACTTATATGTACAAGAATAACACTTCTTTCAAGAATCATTTTAAATACCATATTGACAAAAACTACACAATGGAGACATTGTAGCTAACTGTATTTCTAAAGCAATGGAATGCATTGGATGCCACAAGTATTTTGATGCAATAATATTCCCATATAATTCACAAAATGTTAAAGATCCAAATGCGCTGCTACTATTCTGGCTAGCAATCAGTTATACGGAGCTGTTTTCAGCTAGATTACCATCCATTCAGAAAGTCTAGTTCAGTTGTTATATTTTACCTTGCTGAAGGACACGGGATGATCACGTCAAACATTGGACCTATTTTCTTTTGTTAGTCAGTAAAAGTACTAAGCAACCTGAGGTCAGCAGCAATGTTGGCTTCCCTGTGCGAGGTATTTACCAAACTTCGACAAAAGTCCTAATCACGCCACAAGCATAATCTGTTAGCATCCCTCATTCTCCATATTCTTAACCTCTAGCCTCTTAGAACCAAGAATGTTGAATTAGAGCTAAATTTACTGCTTTTAAAAAAAAAAGATTTTATTGAATTCATGATTTCTATTAACTCAAACGTTATAAGTAATAACGTATGGCAACGAATGTCTTGAAGTGATGGGACATACCGTTCTGTAACTACTTAAAATATTAAACAGAACATTAGCTGAGACTGTCGGACTTACCTTGTAATCCCATACCCATGTGTTAGATAAGACAGCAGTGTTCATTCTTTAGAGAGAATCAAACTGGAGTCTTCAAGGGTGACAGGTAACAATAGACAGTTTTAACCAGCTGTTCAATCCACCTCCTCCAATCCCACATTATTACAAAAGATTCGCCAGGTGCAGACCAAACATATTCTGGAGAATGTGGAGTTCTGTTCTATGTCCATTCACATAGTTCAGAATTCTGCAGGACTTCAACTGTAATGAAATATTAACTCATGGTTTCTGCTGTATAAAATGACTAAATTTACTGGATTACCTGATGTCTTTCAAAGTCACAAAAAGGTGAATAAAATACTGAAATACTTATGAGTTCGAGCTACCCACACTGCAATGTTTGTAGATTTACTATAGTTTTAATTGTAAATGGTTTAAATTTGATGTAATCCAACAATAAAGAGATAATTACAAACATGGGCCAAAACAGCCCAGTTCAGACGTACCTATTAGTTGCCATGGTCACCCACTAGTGAAATGTGATGCTGAAATCTGAACAGATTGGGTCTTACCGTCATTTGCATCTGGTAGGATGATAATTTGAGTAGATGGATATACTCCTAATCTGCCCCCCATGGGCATGCTCAAGGTGACGTTAAAGGTCTCTTCATTTTCATACAAGGAATCATCAATGATGACAACGTGACACCATTTTTCAGTTTCATCCTTGTCAAAACGGATGACACTGTTGTGATCCTCCGATCGAGTGATGTAGTCAGAGTAGGACAGCACACTGGATGGAATAGTGCCAGTAGCAGTATCTGCAAGAAAGGATCAAAGGTTTTCACACTAAACCATTTAACCAGAGCCAAATAATCTCTTTCTTTGTGTTGACCTAACAGTTAATTCTCTATCTCTCAAGAACTAAATGCTTCATAACTGTTCACCCTTGTTTGTCAAAGTGAATGTCAGACATCACATAAGGTAATTTGCACACCATGTGGTGATCTCATCAGCTATCTGACAAGAACATTTGAATGGCATTTCAAATCATAAATTAAATGTTTAATGACATTAAGTACAAAGGCTATTCATCTAATAAAGATGACTACTTGTTTTCAAAGTGGTTCAATTTGCTGTATGGAATACTGCATCGCAAAGATGTTAATTTATTGCTGAAACCTTAAGTGTGAAATTTAAATTAGAAATAGGAAACTAGGGCAAACATCTTCCAGCTGTGCTGGTACAACATGAAACCAGGACAGGTTGTTTCTCTTAAATGGTGTCCATTGTACTTTGCTCACAATAATGTTCTCTCTCAGAAAGAGCGTTAGGTTTTCAAACATTGCAACCAGGACTGTCATAACAATCACTTCATAAACTATATTCATGAATATCACCAAGTTATAGAACAGGAGCCAATAGTGTGGCCTTCTTAACTCATTTGCTTTTCAATCAGGATTATCACGATTCCCAATTAAAATGCAGTGTGGTCACTAGGCTAATATGCTTTAGAAAAACTCCACTTAAGCTACAGCTGTGTGTGTAATTATGGACTGTGGGAGAACGAAGTGCCAGCATGGATGGAGGGAAGAGTACGAACATGGATTGGGGGGAAAGAGGGTGAAAGAGTGCTGGCATAGACTTTGGCTGAACAGAGTGCCAGCATAAACTGTGGTGGAAACAAAAGAGGGCTTGATTGTTCCCTCCTGGTGCCCACAGCTTCACTTTGAAGTACTTCTTTCCAGCCTCCAAGGCCATATTAGACTGGTGTATGTACACCATTTATGAAAGTCCACTAATACACCAGACTGTTTCCTGCATTCCCAGTAAGAAATAGAAATTGCAGCATTCTTTTCATTTTTCCCCCCACAGATTATGGTCCCAAATTCTCTCCCAAGCCTCCAAGCTCTATACTGGTAGCTAGTTGTAGACTAGTTGACAGTGGCTGGCTGCTTATAACTGGCAGTGAACTGGCTATTGGTGATGACTGGCTTCTAATGGCTGGTTGCTAACGGGTGAGTTCTAGTAATTGCTGGCTTCTGCTATACTCCAAAACATTGGAAAATCCACAAGTGTCATAAATCATTTTTGTTCTGAAAGGGTATGCCTCCAGAACTCCCCAGAAGTAAATTTCCCACTACAATATACAATATACTCACTTCTAAAACAGTCACTACACCACCAACTCTCGCATTTGAGTCAGAAGGTTGTAGGTTTACACCCCATTCCAGGGCTAGAGTATGTAATCTAAGCTGACACTTCATTGCAGTACTGAGGAAGTGCTGCATTTTCAAAGGTGACATCCTTCAGATGAGAAGTTAAACCGAGACCAGTGTTTGCCCTTTCAGGTGGATGTTCCGGATCTAACGGCACTAGTCGAAAAAGAGCAGCAGGTTCTCAGTGTTCTGGCCAGCAGTCTTCCATTAATCAACACCACCAAAAACAGACCAACTCTGGTCAATCAACTCATTGTTGCTTGTGGGATCTTGCTATACACAAAACAGGCTGCCACCTTTTCCAACATAATAGTGACTGTATTTCAAATAGTTTGTGTGAAACGTTTTGAGACATTTCTCAGAGGCAGGATAAAGCGGGATATAAATAGGTACTGACCAAAGATTAAGATAACCCAATTCAAAGTATGCAAATTCCATATTATATTATCCTGCAAAGTATTCTGTTCAGAAATTCTCACCCATGTGCTAGAATTCTTCCAGGCTTTTTGGGATAAATCCTTTAGGATCCTATCCGACAACAGGTACAGTCAACTCCCTATAAAATGTGAACTTCAGAGTAAAAGTTGAGAACAGGATGTTGTGTGAAGGTAATTCCACCTGAGTGAGATGCATTGACCTGAAGTAACAATAAATCTAAACCCTGCCGTATCTCACTTCAAAGTAGCACAGTTCTGGTTTGCTCTGTAACTTGAAATTTAGTGGATGTTAAATCTGACTCAACAGCTGTAGCACAAAGAAATGAACTGTATTACTGGGTCTTCCTGTTGAAACCCATTAGTGGATGTTAAGAGCATGGATGCTGGGAGTTTTTTTTTAAATGAACTGCACAGAACAATAAAGCCATTAAACAGCAATGATATATTTAAGATCACAGTTGTTAGATAGAATCTGGAAGGGGGTTTCAAAACCATACCCCCTCCCCCAATACAAAAGCAACCAAAATTCAAGAAAAAAGGTGTTAATGTAAAAAACAGCCGCCCTGTGCAATTCAAAGCAAAGCATGACTTAAGGCGGTCATGTTAACACCTGTTACCATTAGTAGGATTTTAATGAGCTGAATGCAGTTTTGATTCATGTACCATTGGGCTTCAAAATGATTTTTCCCCCTACTCTCAAATCCCTTTTATTTCCTTTAATTTGTGGCATATAAGACAATTACAACAATCTTTCTTTCACTAGAAGAGAAAGATATCTTATAATATTTAATGTTTACATCCAAAATGTTAGCTTGTTGATTTGTCTGCTGGACATTCCTGGTCTTTTTACTTCTTGTTTTTCTATTATTTGGATGAACAGCTCATCTAGTTGCAGCAGGCCTTCTTTCATCGTCGCTGGGTCAAAATCCTGGCACTCCCTTCCTAACAGCACGGTGGGAGTACCTGCACCACACGGACTGCAGCGGTTCAAGAAGGCAGTTCACCATCACCTACTCAAGGGCAATTAGGGATGGGCAATAAATGCTGGTCTTGCCAGCGACGCCCATGTGCCATAAACAAATAAAAAAAATACACCGCAGCAGCAGTCGTAGAGCAGAGAAACCAAATATATGGAACAGCCAAACCTATAGATGTCTGTATTGATAGCATTTTCGGTATAGATGTTGAAGGATTTTAGGCAATGAGTTATCAAAGCTTCTGCCAACATATATCACATGTATGTGAAAGCAAATAGATTAGTTGAAAAACTGGTTTTAAATAACTTTTTATTTAGAGGGAAATAAAAACCGGTATATATTGAGTATGCTGCCAACGCAATGCAAGCATCGTCAAATTCACTGCTAGTGCGGTGTGGGTATATGTAGGACTCACTGCTAGTGCGGTTTGGGTATATGTAGGACTCCCTGCTAGTGCGGTGTGGGTATATGTAGGACTCACTGCTAGTGCGGTGTGGGTATATGTAGGACTCACTGCTAGTGCGGTGTGGGTATATGTAGGACTCCCTGCTAGTGCGGTGTGGGTATATGTAGGACTCCCTGCTAGTGCGGTGTGGGTATATGTAGGACTCCCTGCTAGTACAGTGTGGGTATATGTAGGACTCCCTGCTAGTACAGTGTGGGTATATGTAGGACTCCCTGCTAGTGCGGTGTGGGTATATGTAGGACTCCCTGCTAGTACAGTGTGGGTATATGTAGGACTCCCTGCTAGTACAGTGCTGCTGTATGTTGGGATCCTCACTGATGTGGTGCAGCAGTGTGGCAGGCTTGCAGCTGGTGTGTAGTGCGATGTGCATATTTCCCATTGGATGTAGTGGTGTGTATTGGATTGCTTGCTAGGTGTAACGTGTGTGTGTTTGATTCCCCGCTAGATGTAATGTGTTCATTCCTTCAGCTACCTAGGCCCTAAGCTCTGGAATTTCCTCCCTAAACCTCTCCACTGCTCTACCTCTCCTCCCTTAAGACACTCCTTAAAACCCACCTCACCTGTCCTAATATCTCATGTGGCTCGATGTCAAATTTTGTCTGATAACACTCCTGTGAGGCGCCTTGGGACATTTTACTACGTTAAAGGTGCTATATAAAGGGCAACACGGTGGCATAGTGGTTAGCACTGGTGCCTCACAGCGCCAGAGACCCGGGTTCGAATCTGACCGCGGGTGACTGTCTGTGTGGAGTTTGCACATTCTCCCCGTGTCTGCGTGGGTTTCCTCCGGGTGCTCCGGTTTCCTCCCACAGTCCAAAAATGTGTGGGTTAGGTTGATTTGGCTATGATAAATTGACCCTTAGTGTTAGGGGGGATTAAATATGTGGGGTTATGGGGATAGGATGGGATATGTTAGGGGGAATTAAATACGTGGGGTTACGGGGGTAGGGTGGGATATGTGTACTGTGGGGATTAAAGCAGGGACAGGGTACTGGATTTGGATGATCAGCCATGATCGTATTGAATGGCGGAGCAGGCTCGACGGGCCGAATGGCCTACTCCTGCTCCTAGATTCTATGTTTCTATGTTTCTATGTAAATGCAATTTGTTGTGTGTGTTAGATTTCCCGCTGGTTGTAGTGTTGTGTGTGTTACATTTCCTGCTGGATTTAATGTTGTTGTGTGTTGGATTCCTCGCTGGATTTCCCCTTGGTGTAGTATGGCTGCATGTTTCTCGACTGGTATAGTGTGACTGCTTTGGATTCCCTGCTAGTATAATGGATTTTTGCCCACTTTTGCATCAGCCTTGCTTATTCATACTTCCGATACAAATGTTCAAATTCAATCAGTTGCTGATTTTTTTTTTCAGAATTCTGTTACTGATACCAGAAAGTCAGGATGGTGTGACGTGGAGGGGAACTTGGAGGTGGTGGTGTTCCCATGCACCTGCCGCCCTTGTACTTCTAGGTGGAAGAGGTCGCGGGTTTGGGAGGTGCTGCCAAAAAAGCCTTGGCGAGTTGCTGCAGTCCATCTTGTAGATGGTACACACTGCAGCCACGGTACGCCGGTGGTGGAGGGAGTGAATGCTTAAGGTGGTGGATGGAGTGCCAATCAAGCAGGTTGCTTTGTCCTGGATGGTGTCCAGCTTCTGAGTGTTGTTGGAGCTGCACTCATCCAGGCAAGTGGAGAGTATTCCATCACACTCCTTACTTGTGCCTTGTAGATGGTGGAAAGGCTTTGGGGAGTCAGGAGGTGAGACACTCACTGCAGAATACCTAGCCTCTGACCTGCTCTTGTGGCCACAGTATTTATGTGGTTGGTCCAGTTAAGTTTCTGGTCAATGGTGACCCCAGGATGTTGATGGTGGGGGATTCGGCGATGGTAATGCCGTTGAATGTCATGGGGCGGTAGTTAGACTCTCGCTTGTTGGAGATAGTCATTGCCTGGCACTTCTGTGGCGCGAATGTTACCTGCCACTTATCAGCCCAAGCCTGAATGTCGTCCAGGTCTTGTTGCATGCAGGCATGAACTGCTTCAGTATCTGAGGAGTTATGAATGGCACTCAACACTGTGCAGGCATCAGCAAACATCCACATTTCTGACCTTATGTTGGAGGGAAGGTCATTGATGAAGCAGCTGAAGATGGTTGGGCCTAGGACACTGCCCTGAGGAACGCCTGCAATGATGTCCTGGGGCTGTGATGATTGGCCTCCAACCATCTTCCTTTGTGCTAGGTATGACTCCAGCCAGTGGTGAGTTCCCCCCCCCCCCACCCGATTCCCATTGACTTCAGTTTTACTAGGGCTCCTTGATGCCACACTCGGTCAAATGCTGCCTTGATGTCAAGGGCAGTTACTCTCACCTCACCTCTGGAATTCAGCTCCTTTGTCCATGTTTGGACCAAGGCTGTAATGAGGTCAGGAACAGAATGGTCTTGGCGGAACCCAAACTGGGCAGCAGTAAGTAGGTTATTGGTGAGTAAGTACCGCTTGATAGCACTGTCAATGACACCTTCTATCACTTTGCTGATGATTGAGAGTAGATTAATGGGGTGGTAATTGGCTGGATTGGACTTGTCCTGCTTTTTGTGGACAGGACATACCTGGGCAGTTTTCCACATTGTCAGGTAGATGCCAGTGTTGTAGCTGTACTGGAACAGCTTGGCTAGAGATGCGGCTAGTTCTGGTGCACAAGTCTTCAGCACGACAGCTGGGATGTTTTCAGGGCCCATAGCCTTTGCTGTATCCAGTGCGCTCAGCCATTTCTTGATATCACGTGGAGTGAATCGAATTGGCTGAAGACTGGCTTCTGTGATGGTGGGGACCTCAGGAGGAGGCCGATATGGATCATCCACTTGGCACTTCTGGCTGAAGATGGTTGCAAACGCTTCAGCCTTGTCTTTTGCACTCACGTGCTGGGCTCCATTTAGCACGGTGGTAGTGCCACACAACACGATGGAGGGTGTCCTCAGTGTGAAGACGGGACTTCATCTCCACAATGACTGTGCGGTGGTCACTGCTACCAATACTGTCATGGACAGATACATCTGCGAGAGGTAGATTGGTGAGGACGAGGTCAAGTAGGTTTTTCCCTCATGTTGGTTCTCTCACCACCTGTCGCGGGCCCAGACTGGCAGATATGTCCTTCAGGACTCAGCCAGCTCGGTCAGTAGTGGTGCTACTGATCCATACTTGGTGATGGACATTGAAGTCCCCCACCCAGAGTACATTCTGTGCCCTTGCTACTCTCAGTGTTTCTTCCAAGTGGTGTTCAGGAGGAGTACTGATTCATCAGCTGAGGGAGGGCGGTAGGTGGTTTCCTTGCCCATGCTTGATCTGAAGCCATGAGACTTCATGGGGTCCAGAGTCAATGTTGAGGACTCCCAGGGCCACTCCTTCCTGAATGTATACCACTGTGCCACCACCTCTGGTGGGTCTGTCCTGCCGGTGGGAAAGGACATACCCAGGGATGATGATGGAGGAGTTTGGGACGTTGGCTGAAAGGTATGATTCTGTGAGTATGACTATGTCAGGCTGTTGCTTGACTAATTTTGGCACAAGTCCCCAGATTGTTGTGTCCGTAGCCGGTGCCGAGGTTGATGCCAGGTGGTCCATCCGGTTTTATTCTTATTGTGTTTCGTAGCGGTTTGTTACAACTGAGTGGCTTGCTAAGCCATTTCAGAGTCAACCACATATAGGCCAGACCAGGTAAGGATGGTAGATTTCCTTCCCTAAAGGACATTAGTGAGCCAGATGGGTTTTTACGACAATCCAATGGTTTCATGGTCACCATTACTAATACTAGCTTTTTTATTAAAAATAATAATTGAATTTAAATTCCCCAGCTGCCATGGTGGAATTTGAACTCATATCTCCAGATCATTAGTCCAGGCCACTGGATTACTAGCCCAGTAACATTACCACTATGCTACAGTTCCCACAGGTTAAATAGCTCAGTTTTTGGGTCATGTGAAAGCTGCAGCTCAGCATTAATATAAAAGTTCCATTTACAGTTTATTCAGAGCATACAGTGAGTAATCCATACAATTATCATTTCACAAATTTCTCAAATTCTGTTTTATTCTGGATAGGAAATATACTGAAATTTATTAATGCAAATATTGCATGGTGAAGTTTGGAAATGCAAAGAACAATCAGTACCGCAAGTAAACAGTTGCAAAGGAGTTTAACTATTGAGTGGGGTGTCTTTAAGTATCTATGGGCCACTGGGTACCTCAAAGTAACTGAATTGCAGCAACTGCGAGAACAGTATGAAACTTATTTTTGATGTAAGGATATCTATATGGGCGAATAAGAGAAACAACAGTTTGTATACACTGTGATAATTAGGACTCCTGCAGCAACTGCTGTTTATCCTCTTACCTTGATGAGTGAAACAGATAACCATCAGCTCCTGACTCACATCCCCTGTCCTCTTCACTGGAATCAACAGCTCACCAACATCTTCGTCAATGGCATAGGAAGACTTAGGGAGAAAGACAGTTGATTCTGAAGAAAAAAATATATATTTTGTTAAGGGAAAACAAAATTGAATGGACATGATTAAATTGTTCCATCATATTATTAGGCACTAACACACCTAACCAGAAATTGATTATTTATAATGAGCACAGGTGGTGAGGTGAAGATAAAGATTATTCTTTGATGTTCTGTGGAATTTTATTATCTGAATAATTGCTGGTGTGTTTGCAGTGACTTTATCTTTTTGGCTCCTACAAACATGGACATGTATCAGTTCCTTTTCAGCAAGTTTCTATAGATTTTAATGTTGTGAGAATTAGGAACTCATTGCTTCAAATACAATGGGTGTGCAGTGACTGAGCTTGTGTATAAATATCCTTATAGTATTTATATAGGACAGAAGTCGCTTGGTTGACCTTTACTTGAATTGTAACTCCAGCAGGCAGTCTCACTTATGCACCTCCCACAGTGAAAAGTATGCTTGCTTTTGTTCCAGAAAACACACACAGGCTTCTGGCAGTGTATCAAAGGAATCCTTTCTATCCAAAATTAATCCTGGCACTACAGGTCGGAATAAACCAAAATATTTGGGGATATTTTGCAAGTAACACATTGATGTAAAAATAAAAAGATAATTATAGTTTTCGTTATACTTCTCAAAGTATCTTGAGACAAGTTTGGGTTCTTTTTAAAAACAGCTTTCATGCTATTTACTCAGTAGGCTATAACACATGCAAGACTAAGAAACTTTGAAAATTTGCAACTCAGAGACTATATAAAATTTATGTTAATGAAAAGCTGGTGACATTCCTGAATGTCTGTTGCCCTAATGGAACAGTAAAGACCAGAAATCCACCTACTTAATGCCTATTATTCAGAAGGAGGCAAAAAAAAAAAAGACCCGTTTTAAATTTCCTTGTCTTGCTGGAAAAATGAATGTTAATTAGGAGTTTTGGACTCGCAACCAAATTTGTGGCAGAGAAGTTGCTTTTAACAGTTAATGGGCCCGATATTAATGCAGAGGCATGGAGGGTGCAGGGGGAGCGCGGTATTGGAGGGGGAGAGGGGAAACCCGTCAAGGCCAGGGTCGTAGAAGCCCTGCCATCATTTGAAGGGTGGGAGCACAAACAAGCGGCAGGATGGCCCCATTCGGGTCCCATGGGGATGTTCCCCAGCAGTGAGTATAGGATGGAAGGGCCGGGCCACCATTGGGAGGGGGGGGAAGAGAAAGGACGACGGGGCATGATCGGGCCATCGGGAGGGGAGAGAGGACAACAGGGCTGCGGTAGGCTGGGGGAGGCCAAAGGCTTCCTTGTGAGGCCTGGGGGGGGGGGGGGTGTGGAGGAAATGGGCCAGAAGAAGTGCTAAAAGGAGCAGCAGCTCTTTAGCACGTACCTTGGCCAGTCGGTAGCTCCCGCCTCGGATCTGCTGCCCGGGGCTCCCCCACTCACTGTTAAATTTAAGTTGGGGTGCCGATGATGGCATCGGGCCGTGACTTTTGAATGTTAATTAGGCTCCCACCTGCCATTTGTGGCAGCCTAATTGATGGACTGATTTGTGTTTGCTAAATTTTAAACGGGCGGGAATGGGGTCGGGATGCTCGTTCAATATTTTAACCTCTCTCGTCCGTCGCGGGTTAAAATCGAGGCCAATGAGTCAGACTTGCCCTGATTAGTTCTCTTGTCGTTCCGAAATCAGCTTTTCTTTGTGAACCTGTGTGTTTAAAGTAAATTACTGGATACGATCCAAAAAGTCCAAGCCCAGATGTTAACTGGACAGTTACCACTACACATTACCATCATAATCTATTATCCAGCGATAGCAGTAAACTGGCTGTGGTTGCAAGACTGGATTATCAAAGTCACTGCTGAAAACTTAAATTTGTTAGAAGGCTTTTCTTTTCTCTGGTTTCCAAACCACATACGATCTCAATTTTCTGCTCATTTTACCTCTGCAGTACAATCCCAAATCCTTCCTATAAACAATGTACTCCCAAACGCATTCCTCTTTCAGATAAACCACTCAGTGGGAGTGATGCTATTCAACTGAGGTTAGGAGAGTATTTTTCTTAGACTGGTGAAATTCTATAAACACTACTAAAGCTTGTGACCTGGAAAATGTGTCTTCAGTTACGTCAAAAAAATGGTGATAGAGAGCATTCCGAGGGGAAGGAGTTAACAAAGTGATATTCAAGAAGTTCAGAGTTTTCTACACTAGATTAGTCAGCTAATTAACAAAAATGTGACAGGCTCTGATTGCTCTCGCATGTAAACTAATCAGCTGCTCCTCTTACATCATTTGGTGCTCCTTTAATTAACTATAGTAGATGGTAAAAATGTGCTTTTTTTTGCATCCAAGTGTTAATTCTTCTTGGGAGGAGACTGTCGAGTGGATTTATTAGTTTTGGAATATTGCCTTGCATGGGAAATATCATTCCAAGGTTACAGCAGAGTCAGGGAGAAATATCTTTCATTACTTTGCAAGACAGAACAACCTGCTATCGCAAGACGCTTTCTCCACTTGTTTTCCAATTTGCCCAAAAAGACAGGTTTGTTTTTTCTCGGGTTTAGTCAGCATTTAAACATTAATTAACTTTAGGTAAACATTTTGAAGATAGCTTAAAAAAAATCATGAGTTCAATTTATAACACAATTGTACCTCCTCTAAATGTAATCTATGATTTAGTAGAATCACTTATTTTTGACCAGAATTCCAAATTCTTTCTTGTACCAAAATTAAAGAATGGATTTTAGGACTTTCTCCTTGTCTTCCTTAATGTGCACTTTTGATTTGTCAACTGGATTACAATATTGGAAGCATCTGAGGCAATGAGCTCAGTCTACCAATTACCAATGTTGAAGCTAAGACCAGTGGAGGTCATAGAAACATAGAAAATAGGTACAGGAGTAGACCATTCGGTCCTTCGAGCCTGCACCGCCATTCAATGCGTTCATGGCTGAACATGCTACCTCAGTACCCCATTCCTGCTTTCTCGCCATACCCCTTGATCCCCCTAGTTGTGAGTGTTATATCTAACTCCCTTTTGAATATATTTAGCGAACTGGCCTCAACAACCTTCTGTGGAAGAGAATTCCATAGATTCACCACTCTCTGGGTGAAGAAGTTCCTCCTCAGCTCAGTCTTAAATGGCTTCCCCTTAATCCTTAGACTGTGACCCCTGGTTCTAGTTTTCCCTAACATTGGGAACATTCTGCCCGCATCTAATTTGTCTAAACCAGTCAGGATTTTAAATGTCTCTATAAGGTCAAGGGAGGTACTCTGATGTTGGTCTCTGTGTGTTTAGGGAAATAAACTGAGACATAGGAACAGCAGTAGGCCATTCAGCTGCTCAGGCCTGTTCCGCTATTCAATTAGATCATGGCTGATCTGTACCTCAACTCCATCTACCCACCTTGAACGATAGCTGAAGTTGATGCAAAATCTAAAACAGTCTCCAAATAATATTTCTATTTACTCATATTTTTCATAACTAAAAGATTAATTAAATTATAATCACAAAGGAGGAGCAGGAACACTAAATGGTGCACGGGCTCACCCCACATTAGTTAATAACCTGCGTGGCGATCATGCTGTTGTAAAAAAGAGAGAAAAAGCAGGATAAACATTTGGTCAGTCAGTTAATCTACTCACTCAAAACTTTGCACCCAGCTTTATCCTGAACTTGGGACAGGCCCATGGGATAGTGAGAAGCCAGGAACAACATAGCGAGTGGGGCTCATACAGGGAGAGAGTATGGGGCCTACATATCAGAAGAGTGGGCCTGGGAGTGGCAGACAGTCAGGTTGGGATTGAGGACAGGAGGGAACGATAAAGTATAAGCTCTGGGACCATGGCAGTGAGAGGAGGAGGGGGGCGGGTAAGAGTATCTGGGATTAGGCAATGAATTCTGGGAACTGTTGTCCAGTTGCTGTCACATCAGTCTCATTGTGCAAAAAATGCAATTGTATTTCCATTAGCTCAAATTTTAATCCCCAGTGCCCGAAGAGAATGGGTTTATTAAAATAGAGGCAGCAGCCTGCCCTCCGGCTTAGCACACACTCACACATGCCGCTATTTTAACTCCCGGGTTTTGGGAGGTGTGCGAGGCCCACGCTGCAGGCAAGCAAAGGCTCAATAAAATGCAACAGTCGGGGTCTGACGAGCTAATTCAGACCCCCCGCACCATTTTAACGCAGAGTCACGCATTTTCGTTGCCCAGTGGTGGCCTAGTCCGGCGCATTGGGTGCCAAGAAGCAGCAGGCCCAGGAGAGGGTTGAGAAGGTAGGTGAATTTAATTTCATAAACGTTTCCTTGTGGCTCAAGAGGAGCAAGAGTCCCTGCCACAGACTTTCCTCCCCTTGCCCTGACCGCGCACTTCCCCGAATGACGAGGACCATTCGTGTGGGTCGCCAGTGGCAGCCTTCTGCCGCGCTCGCCCCGCTCCCGGCCTCCATATCCTTCCTGCTGGGTTCGAGCGGGAGTTGGGCCTGGAGTATGGCAATCAGGCCCGAGAGTTAAAACGGGCCGGGGCGTGCTTACCACTCACCCTGCTGACCCCACGAGGGGCTACTGTATAGGAAGCTGAGCCGCACACTGGCTCATGGAGGTTTGATTTTTTTGTGGCCCAGAACTGTATATTTTAAAAGATAATGTATTAGCAGTTTAGGATTGGGATTACTTTTCAAAACTCAAAGGCTGGAGGAACTGGATTTCTGGGATTGCACTACCTTCAGAGGCTAGGTGAATAATGTTACGCACAAGCCTGTGTGCAATGAATAGAATGCAGATGACTGTGCCAGAGAGATGTCAGTCTACAGTGCAACCAGCACTTTAAGCAGCAATACATTAATGACATTATATTAAGAGAACTTTCCCTGGCAGCAACTGAGTTGATGATCCTGCCAGATTAATTGTACTATACTTGAGTTCAGTCTGAAAAAGAAAGTACAAATTCTGACAGAAATGCAATATGGGGGGGGGGGGGAGGATTTTAACCCCCAAGGATGAGTGGGTGGCAAAAAAAATTTAATTTAATGGAAGTGCTTTGGGGGCGGGCGATCAATCCGCTCTCGGAAGGTGGGTAGGTCAGTAAAATCTTTTAAAGGAGGCTGCGTGCCTCCATTTTACCTGTTTTTTAAATTTTTAAACCATGGTCAGGTTTCCTGGGCTGTGGGAATTCTGGCAGGTAAAAGGAGGCGAGAAGGGCTGGGATCCATGAAGTTAAGTGCACTTACAATACTGCTTGTGGGCCAGGAGGAGCAGTAGTGCTTCCCCCTCCGCCCCCCCCCCAACCTCCTTACATACCTTGCGATCAGTCTCTGCGATCTATGACTGCCCCCCACCAGACCCCACAATCTCAGACTGCTCACTGCGATCTCTGTCTACCCACACCGCCATCTCCAGCTGTCGTTAACAACTCCCCCCCCCCCCCCCCCCCCTCCCCCCTCACTCTGACTTCTTTCCACCCGCTCACTGGCTGCTTTCCCACTCGACAGGCAGTCAAGCCTGTCCATCAAGCTGGCTCTCGGGCGGGACACTTGAAAAATGTTAAAAACAGGTCCAACTGTTGAATGAGATAGGACCTGCGGGGAAACCCGTACTTCCAAGTTTCCCATTCGCTAACCCCATCTACTCTTCCCGGTTCCAAGTAAGTATCAGTGCCAATGTCTTTCCAATAAGTAAATGCATTGGTTAATGGTTAATTTCTGCAGCCTGTTGTAATTATACAGAAACCTTCAGAATACTACCGAACTTGATTTGTCCTGCTATCTTTCAATGTTATGGTTGGTTTGTTGAATTATTCATCAATTGTGTGCATTTCTGGTTAAGCTGTCTCTTTTTAAGTGTGGTACATTAATCAAATGCCTTGCAATTGTGACATTTTATTGTTATCTTTACACTAAACTATAAAGATAACAACTTGCTTTTACATAGCACCTTTCACATAAAAAATATCCCAAGGTGCTTTACAAAAAGAGGGGAGAATAAATAAAACAAACAGATAAAGAAACAGTTGTCGAGCCATGGAAGGAACGATTAAGAGGGGTGACTGAAAATCTGGTCTAAAAGATGGATTTTGAGAAGGTTTATAAAGGTGGAGAGAAAAGCAGCAGGATTTAGAGAGGGACTGCCAGAGGGTTGGGCTGAAGTGGCTGAAGGCTCTGCTACCAATAGTGGGTCAAAGGAAAGGGGCGTTGCACAAAAGACCAGAATCAGAAAACTTAAGGGCATGGGAGGGGACTCGAGGCTGGTGGAGGTTGCAAGTGGAGGTGGAATAAGTATATGGAGGGATTTGAAGAATAAGGATTACAAATTCAAAGCATTGGGGGAACAGGAAGTGAGCGTAGATAAGTGAAAATAAGGGTGATGAACATAAGGGACTTGGTGCAGGACAGGGGACAATGGCTGAATTTAGACAAGTTAAAGCTGATAGAGGGTGGAGCACGAGAAAAGTCTAGTCTAGATGTGACAAAAGCAGGGCTAAGAGTCTAAGCAGCTGAGGTGGGACAGAGGTTGAAGCAAGCAGTCTTGGTGATAAGTAGCATGTGACATTTGAAGCTCAGCTCTGGGTTGAACAGGATGCCAAAGTTTTGTGTGGTCTGGTTCAGCCTGAGAAAGTGGCCAGGGAAGGGGCTGGAATCAGTGGCAAGGGTACAACATTTACAACAAAGCTGAAAACTATGGCCACAGTTTTCCAGATGTTTAGCTACAGGAAATTTTTACCATCCATTACTTGATGACAGACAGCCAGTCTGACAGCAAAGGGGTGGCCACGGGAAGTGGTGGAGAGGTAGAGCTGGTTGTCATCAGCATACATATGGAAGCTAAGCATATAATTGGAAGCTGATCCCATGCCTGTGATGAGGTCATGAACAGGCAACATATAAATAAGGAAAAGGAAGAGAGGGGAGCCAAGGATCGATCCTCGAGTGACTCCAAAGGGGCAGGAGAAGAAGCCATTGCTGGCTCCATTTGGACCATTAGAGTGAATGGAGCGAGGTGATGGGCAAAGATGGAATAGTCACCAAATCAAATGCTGTGGCGAAGTCGAGGAAGAAAAGGAGGGATAATCCACTATGGTCAAAGACACAGAGGATGTCAATCATGATTATGCCCAGAATCTTTTGGGTGCCATGAGCAGACACAAACTGGACTGAAGGGATTCAAGCAGGAATTGTTGGCAGAGATGGGCATGAAGCTGGAAGGGGTTTCAAAAGGAAAGGGTATGGGGTGGTGGGTAATTCGCGAGAATGGATGGGCTGAGGATGGGTTTTTGAGGGTGGGGGTATTATGCCAACTTTTAAATGAAGAAAGACAGTGCCTGAACAAAGGAAGCCATTAACAATGTCAGAGGGTGTCGGGGGGAACAGCTGTTCAAGGAGAAGACCCATCACCACCTTCTCAGGGCAACTGCAGATGGACAATAAATGCACCCTTTCCAGCATCGCCCACATCCCAAAATCAAGCAACAAAAAAAGATGTGGGTCTCGTTGAAGAGATTGGAAGGGCAGGGGGAGATGGGAAAGAAACTGCAGTGGTCAAAGCTAAAGTAAGAGGGAGATTGGGAGAGGTCACAAACAGTAGGTTAGAGGAAGAAGAGGTAGAGGCAGAGACAACTGCACAACCGGTCTCAGTCTTAGAGGTGAAGAAATCCAAGCTGCACCTTGTATTGAAGGTGATGGTGGAGAGGGTGAGGAAAGGGCTCTCAGAAGGTGTTTGTGATTGGGAAAAGGAGTCTTCAGTTGTTCTTGCTCTGCAGGATAATCCTGGAGTATTTGCAGAATTTAGCTGAGGATAGTGAGGCTAAGTCATACAAACATGGTTGAGCCGAATGTGGCTAGACCAGCTGTGCGTTAGGGGCACTCGAGTTTGCGGCCATCTGATTTAAGGAAGCTATGATGAGGACCGTACTGGAGTAACAAGAAGGGTGGAAATGGAAATATTTATGAATATATCAGACAGAGAACATTTCATTCAAAACTAAATGTAGGTTTGTTCTAGAGAAATGGTTAATATGTTCCACAGTCTTTCCTTATGGATATTACAGTAGAATTTTGAAGACCTGCTTTACTTCAGTGTAAAATATCATGGTTAACAGCCTTTGATATGTACACTACACCACAAATGTGCACACCCATGCCTCGTAAGAATCTAGAAATACAGCACAGTTAAGGAGATACTTACCATCACCCGGGTCGACAATCTCCACAGTTGCAATCTCTGGGAATTCGAGAACAGCCATGACTGGCTCAGACAGTACAATCTGGAATGTTTCAGACTGTTCATATTCATTATCTGTCAAAATCCGTACTCTCCAAGTTGCTGTGGTTTGACCTGGATTGAACTGCACCTGTTTTTGGGATTTTCCCCTGAAATCCTTATCCTTCTCAGCTGTGCCATCTTTTGTACCAATGCCTGTCAAGAGAATATGAAGAGCAGCTGGGTCAAAATCCAAGTAAATCCGACACATACTTTTTAAATGATTACTTTCATATTGGCAAAACTAATGAATGAATGAATGCTTAGCTAGAGTAATTTTAACGCGTAATTAAAGAATATAATGGGCCGGAATTTCCTCGATCTAAATTTTGCTAAAAGAACACCAAAATTGATGCCATTTTCTACGCTGATCTTGTCAATGGCAACTTATGCCAAAATTTCCTGAGAATCTCATTAACATAGGCTGAAACATGAAAACTAGCATAAAACAAGTGGGGTCCAAGGAAAGCACAGACCATATACCATCTTCCTTCTTTAAGTTCCTCTTTATTTTACTGATGCTACAGAAATTAAAATTTGAAGCCCTCAAATCAACATTTATGCACATTAAGCACAACATGTTTAAGAAAATGCAATTGCCAGATTCTGATACCATTATAAAAAAGCATTGAAAGATATAGAAAATACAGTGAAGATTAAAACAGCACCATTTTACACCAGCAATATTTCCATTCTCCTCATTATAGCCCAGACTTCACAAAAGTATAATAGCTGAATTGGACTTATTGATGTTGTGGACAAGTAACAGGGAACTGGACTGCCAGATTTCACTACCTGTGGAGGGGTGGTCAGTATTGAGAGAGATGCTTTGGGATTTGTGTCTTCAGAGAATAAGGGAAGACAATCCATGTTCCTCTACATTGTGCACTTTTTTATTACTTGCAGACGAATGAAACTTCATCTGCAGCATTTTATACATTCAACATCAGGTTTGGCACAGGGCCTTTCTTCAATTCTAAAATAAATCTTCTGGGCCTTTATACACTAGTTGCCATGCTGTCTGATTAATTGCTGCTTTTTAAAAACATATTTACACAAATAAAAGTAAGAAAATGCCCAGGTCGACCAGTTTTAGCAAACAGTTGTTGAAGAAACCTCGTTAGTGGCGACACTCATTTTTGAATCATTACTTTAGAACAGAAAATGTGACATGGAGCAGTTTCATAGCAGTTAGGAAGACGATAAAGATTCTTTTATTTTTTTAAATTTGTTCTTAGGATATGGTTAAGCAGTGTTTATTGCCTATCCCTAGTTGCACTGAATGTATTGAGAACCAACCACATGGTGTGGGACTGGAGTCGTTTGTAAGTCAGATCAAGTAAAGGTGCCGGTTCTCTTCTCTTAAAAGGACATTAATTAACCGGTTGGGCTTTTATGACAATCCAGCAGCTTTCGTTATTTTACTGGTAGCAGCCCACAAATTGAATTTCACAACTTGCCACGGTGGGATTTGAACTCAAGACCTCTGGGTTGCTCGGCCAGCACCATAATCACCAGGCTAGCTGCAGATTTGAATGTAAAAGCCTGACCCACCAACCTGTCTATCACACGTGTGAAGTGACTAGTTTGCTTACAGTCAGCTCTTTCAATCCAGAGCACACAGGAGCGACCTTTACCCATCTGTTCCTTCTGGTTGACATGTGCTTCGTGCACTGTAGTCAGTAAGAAGTACTGGTGCCAGAAGCTGAGAAAGAACCCTCAGTTCGGCCCAATACTCTCCCAGCTACGGGCTCAGGAGTGGATAGAAATAAGATCCACACGGGGGAAAAAAAACCCTTAAAAATGTTGCGGTGTGTTGCATCATTCCAAAAACAGAATGTAATTATCTACATTTCATATAACAGAGTTAATGAAATTTTTAAAAATAATATAGAAGTAAAAGCCTCAAGGCAGCTGGCTCACCCACACATATAGTACACTTTGAATGTGAATCTTGGCAGGAAAGAAGCAGGTTTTTACAGCTAATGAGGCCAATAGAGTGCACTTTCTGAACACGAAAGCAGATGAAAGGAATGCAGAAGCTAAAACCTGTGCCAAGCTGTGGAATATGATAGCATGTCCTCACGGCTTCCTGGATATGCATGCAGCTTGGAAACCCTCTACACAACCTTTGGATTAAACATCCTTATCTGCCAAAACTGATTAAAAATCAAACCATTTACTCTGCACTTTCAGTCTTTACCCCATTGGGCGCAGAGAAACCCAGCATCCTGGCTTGCAAACATTTTAAAACAAAGTTGTTTTGACAGCTGGTGTCCAGTCTGCTCAACTTCTATCTATCCATCAGAGCTCTGCACTCAATGTGTCACACAGTGGAGCAAAAAAAAATTGATGAGACTGATATTTCGGATTATTGCTTCAGATTTGAAACTCGAGTTTTCTTTTGCAGATATAACGCAATTTTAATAAATTAACTTAATTGCATTGAAAATATTTTGACTCTTCAGGCGTGCAAGGAATCTTTGCTGGTGAACTTTAGTTCCTCCGCACTTAATGGGAAAAGCATGAAGCAAAAATGTTTTATTTTTATTTTACTGTACCTAAGCATAACGATTATTTAAGCTTTCTAACTTCAGCTGCTTTTATATTATGCTTAGGAGAGTGCTAGGTTAGTGGGTCAGCTCCTAATGCATGCTTTTCCTGCACCCAGCAGCAACCCAGAGGAAATGTGTCGCATTCATGAAGACTGGCCACCTGCTATTCCACAAAATATCTTGTATAACTCTATAAAAAGGTCCCCACTCATTCACTTCCTTTCAATTAATGAAGAGTCCAAGGGATTGTAATTACACGGGGGTGGGGCGTGGTGGTGGTTTCACCAGTCTCCTGATAGAGTAACCGCGAAAGACTGGTAGAATCCCTGCAGACGTTTAGCCCCAAATTAATCCATTTCTGTATTGTCATGATTATTAAATTTGCTGAACACATGAAAGCCATAAAATGATAGAATCACAGAATCTTACAGCACAGAAGGAGGCCATGTGGCCCATGGTACCTATAGCAGTTCTTTGGAAGAGCTTTCCAATTAGTCCCACTCCCCTGCTCTTTCCCCGTAGCCCTGCATTTTTTTTTTTCTTTTTCAAGTATATATCCAATTCCCTTTTGAAGGTTACTATTTCGAGCAGTTCATAACAACTCACTACGATTTCAGCCACATTATTGAGGGTTGGCAAATGGGGAAATTACAGTCATTTAAATCTTTTGTGGCCGGGCAATGACAATGCAGCCACATCAAAAGTGATGATTTGGTGGCATTGCACCAGTCATTTCTAAAATAATAATACTTACAGACCACTGCTCCTGATAAGGCATTTGTGCTAGTTTGGATTTTTCTTTATGCTCATATAGATTCAACTATTAGTGAAAAACTTACCTTTTATACCACCAATGAAAATGCCATACTCTTAGATTTGGGATTTAGGACAATATATCCGAACTCCTAATATGCATCAAAACTCTACCAAGACAGTTACTGCAGAAAGCACAATAAAATGCACAGCCTGACAGAATTTACAGGTTTATAAATAACACTGACAGTGCTAAAGACAACTGCAGTCCTTTGGAGATACCCGTCTATGGGTAGCTTATGAAGAAATGTATAGATAAAATATATAGTGCACTACTTGTTCTCAGTCGGACAGTATACAATCACATACTATTTTGTAACAATTTCCAGTTGCTGAGAGGTACTCACCAACAAATGAGGTTTCTCCCAGATAGCCTCTGCGTTTCAGTGAAAGCTCCAGGAATTTAGAATTCTCATCAATTAGGTAGTACTCCTTCTCCAGAGAGATCCAAGCCCAGTTCAAACGGAAAAGCTGATTCTTCAACTTATTACCACCTGCATAACAATTGCAGAGAGCACAAATTTAGACATGTACCACACGATCAGTAAATAAATCATTGTTGCATTGTGTGAAGACAAGGGTAGCATTTACAATAGGTCCAATAATTCACGGGGCACAAGCCCAGCAGCGACGCCAGATTTGCTAGGTCAGTGGAAGTGCACCTCATTTTCATGGGGCTGGCAGGTGCCCAAGGCATTACAGATGCATCCCAGGGGCCCGCCTGCTCCGCTCTGTTGGAAACTCTGGCACCCGCCAAGTCATTTCCCTGGCCTGGATTCAATCCCCATCCCCCCCATCCCCCGCCTCCACACCCTGCCCCAGCCCCTCCACGTGGAACTAACTTTTGGTCTTCTGGAGAACTGTACACCTCATCTGATTTGGCGTACTGGTCTCCAGTCTTATACTAGGTCCCTTATGAGCTTGGAAACGGTAACTCTCAGTAGGGTGTACCTGGCCCCTCCGATATGCCTGATCTTGTAAGGGGCAGGTAAAGGCTCTTCCCCTTGCAAGCCTGAGCAGGTTTTCCCAGTTGAGGTTGCAATCTGGCACATCCGGGCCCTGGCCTTTTACTTGCGTTACAGTCCGGGGAGGGGTGGGGGGGGGGGGGGGGGGGGGGGAGAGAAACGGCTGAGGAAATTCTGTGTTTAATATAGCTTGTACATGATCTGAGGGGGTGGGGTGCAAACTCAATGGGTTTAATGGTGATTTATTATTCAATGATTTCCTATGCAATTTCAGCATGGTGGAGTAGTAAGAGTTAATAGGGAAGTAAACAGTACAAGCATAATTTTGCACTTAATGGCAAATATCAAACCCTCACTGTAGAGTGACACAGAGGTGCTCTTGTGATTTGACCCAACACATCACCATATGTTATATTTATTATGCTTTACATGATAATATGCATTTGCATATAAATTATAAAAGTTACGAAATAGAATTTCTCAGGTGCTTCTGGTTGCCTCAGTCATTGTCTGTTACGTCTTCTATACAATTATATGTTATTTTCCTTTTCCAATAACAACAATGCATTCAAGTGCTTGAAACATGAAACCGAAGCTCAAATACAAATCCAGAGGTGTCTGATGTGGGGGTTTAGGCAGTTCAAGGCTATAAAGTCAAACGGAAACATGTAATGAAAGGCAGGCCATGTTATAAATCATTTGTATCTGAGGCTGTAATAGTTCATGTTACAGTGACATTTTTAATAGTTGATGATCACTATTTTAGAGATTACATTACAAGAAAAAAATATATATTTGGCCAAGATTGTGTTGAAGACACGCTTAACTCTGCCCTGGACAAGTCTATACCACTATCATGACAATACAAAGACAGAGTGCGATGCAGTGTTAAATGTCCACCTGAAATAAGGAATGGTTATTTCTTAATTCATGGAAGAGAGTTTGAAATGTTCTTGCCGTACTTATCGAGGCTCACAAAACAAAACTTGAGCTCATCTCCACAGAGACAATTGAACTAATGTGGAATGCACCAGAAGTGCTTGCTGCGGGGGCCAAGAAGCGAGCGCCAAAACTTAACTCTTGGGCCTCATTTGGATTCAGCAGGCAGACACCAGATGCACATAGTGGCGCATTATTGGCTGCAGCCATAAAAGCAAGAGAAAATTTACATGCTTAGAGGCAATAGGAACCTTGAAGGGGCTGGCACAATAGAACCCAATGAAAAAGATGTAGAGGTATGTGACATTTCTGGTGCACTGAAAAGAAAATATTAAAATTGACAGCTGAAAGAGAGTTCTGGAGAGTGCATTAGTTTTAGCCCGTCAAAAGTTGTTAGTTTTCACTCCTGCGGTCTTTTCCTTTCCCTTAGTGAAATGGGACATCCTTTGTCAACGTGTGCATGCTATCGTACCATGGAAGGGTTAGCAGCAGCAACCCAAGCAAGAGTCTGTGCTTTCCAGCAGTCCAATTTAAAGGGCATCAGTGAAAGAGCATCAACCTTAGCGTAAATCAGCGTGTGTGCCACGGGTGCACATACACTTCTTCAAATAAAGAATTGTAATGTGCACTGCTATTTCAGAGCTTTTGAATGTGCAGGAACAAGGAAAACAAAAGTTTGGGTCAGAAAAATGACTGTTGGGATAGGAGGAGGGTGATGGTTTCATTGTAATGATGTTCTTTTACACAAGGCAAGATTTATTATTTGATAGTTTGATTGAACAGATTTTTATTCAGAGAAGGATGGTTACAGGGACAGTGAATTCTTGGTAAGTGGTTAGGAAAATGCTTGCATTTCAGGTGAATGTGTCTTTTATTTTTATTCCTTTTTTATGGGAAGTGGGCGTCGCTGGCAATGCCAGCATTTATTGCACATCCCTAATTGCCCTTGAGAAGATGGTAGTGAACCGCCTTCTTGAACCGCTGCAGTCCGTGTGGTGAAGGTACTCCCACAGTGCTGTTAGGGAGGGAGTTCCAGGATTTTGACCCAGCGACGATGAAGGATCGGTGATATACTTCTAAGTCAGGATGGTGTGTGACTTGGAGGGGAACTTGGAGGTGGTGGTGTTCCCATGCGCCTGCTGCCCTTGTCCTTCTAGGTGGAAGAGGTCGTGGGTTTGGGAGGTGCTGCCAAAGAAGGTTTGGTGGGTTGCTGCAGTGCATCTTGTAGATGGTACACACTGCAGCCACGGTACGCCGGTGGTGGAGGGAGTGAATGTTTAAGGTGGTGGATGGGGTGCCAATCAAGCGGGCTGCTTTGTCCTGGATGATGTCGAGCTTCTTGAGTGTTGTTGGAGCTGCACTCATCCAGGTAAGTGGAGAGTATTCCATCACAATCCTTACTTGTGCCTTGTAGATGGTGGAAAGGCTTCAGTCAGGTCCAGGCAGGTGTCTCTTGCAGCTCTGAAGGATCCTCGTGGCTCCTGCTTCTCTTCTGGCTCTGATTCTTGGTCCTCTATGCCACCAACTTTTCCTCAGGGTTTTCTTCTCACTCTTTCTCCATCAGGACTTCTCTCCCCATGATTAAGTTATGTAGACAGCAACAGGCAAAATTGAAAGACCTTGGCTGGAGAGTACAGTTGAACCATTTTTGGTCATTCTCCGACATGATCCAGCCTGATTTTTTGGTGGCACCGTGGGAAAGAATTTCGGCCCAAGCATCCAATGAAACTCTCCATATGCATGCTTTAATATCCGTGCCAAATTAAGGCTTTTTTTGAAAAAAACATTGAGACAGCAGGTGGGCTTTAGCTCTAATGAAGAATTATTTAATGATGGAAAGATATCAAGGAGACAGAAACTGAAACAGTCTCACAAAAAGCTTACTTCATTTGAAAGACTTTTGATGTATTCCATTTAATTTCCTTGTACAAATATAAAAAGCTTCACATTACAGCTATGCCTGAAGTAATTTTTCAATGCTTAAAAAAATGAATTATCGAATAATTTGAATGAAGCAATCCAAATAACACAGCAAAGTGGAAATTTGGTGCAACAAAGAAATCAGATAATTTGACTTTGAACTAAGGAGAGTAGAGTTTATTCTCAATCTAGCTCAGAGACAAGACATTCAGGCTTCCACTCTCTGTATAGTACACCACCTTTTCAAAACAAATAAAACAAGGAAAGCTTTTTAACGGAAAGGCTACAGAGGTAGTAGTATTTGTTTATAGATATCTAGTCTCAGTTGACTGCTTCACAACTTAACTAGCATTTCTTTGATGTTACTAATCTTAGCATTTGGACTGATAAAGATAGGCGCAAGTACAACACCCAGTGTTTTTACTATCCTACCTTCTAAACTCTCATATACTGTGCCTATATGCATCAGTGTGCAACTCTCAAACAAACGAACAGCTCATATAATACCTGCTTTGTAGTTTATTTTCCCCTTTCTTCCCTCCTTGGATATCTGTTATTGTCTTTCATATCCTCTACCCTCTACAATTTTCCCCTCGCACGGGTAATTTCAAATACTAAGTGCAGGGGTAAACAGATGAGATCAGCATATAATTACCACCTAAATTCAGCAGCCTCGAGGAGACCAGAGAACATAATGCCACTGTGTAATGTTCCATCTAGCCACCTATAATGACAGAGGAAAATATAGGAAGTAACAGTGCCATAGGTGCTCTTGCGACCCTCCCAAGGAAATAAGGAGACCAGGTTAATCAATGTCATGTAGTGCCTGTCTAAGAACCAAGTAAGTTTATCCCAGCATAGTTAAGTGGCAGGGAGACTTGGAATCGAATTCGGTGCCTGTTTAACCAGTGTCCTATCTTGGTGATTACGGCACTGAATTTTCAACCACATCAATTATTCTCTATCGCTGGAAGTACTGTTAACTCAGAAAAACATTTTATTGGCTTTTTTTTTTAATCGTCTACAGACTACAGAAAATGGTTGTGTGCTTTGTACTAGTTAAGGTGGTGAGTTCTACCTTTAAAGTGCTTCAAAAATAGTGTCATAGATTTAAAAAAAACAAGTTAAAGCCAAGTGACCACAAAATATCATTTGGTAAAATTCTGGTCAAGATTCTAAACAGGTGTTATTAGCCTATGTTGCAACTGAAATAGTCGAAAAAGTGAAAAAAAACAAAATTGTTTGCAGTAGAAAGCTCCGATTTTAACCCAACGCGCCCGGTGAGAACAGAGCGTATTCTGGTCGGACGCCTGACTTCCGCACCGCTCGATTATCAACTCCATTGACATCAACGGAGCGCAAGATCGGGCAGGGTGTAAGTTGGCCGCCCGACCCAATGGGCCCTGTTCTCGCCGGTCACGTTAGGTTAAAATCGGGGCTGAACTTTTCCAAAACTGATGCTCCCTGGAATCCATTAGTTCTGCTAACGGAGATCATAGAAGAAATCTAGAGTATCTCAAGTATATGTGAATTATACTCAGCCTTTCGTTTTAACCAAATTAAGTGTTTCAGTCCAACTGTTCACTTGTAAAGTAATGACAGCACGACTGGCAGATTGTAGTGCAAAGAGCAATAAAAAAATTAAAATATATATATTTTAAAGTGACTTTATATTAATTTTAATAAACTTTCAATTTGAATATTTCAAAATAAAATACTGTAGAATGAAATTGTGTTTTATTGCTGGAATTGCAACCAATGTCCTAATGGTTTCATTCAGAATACAATGATTCAGCAGTACAGCTTAAGGTCTACAGTCTCTGAAGAGCTGCATACGAGCCAAAACAAGGGGCCTCAGGTTAAAATGACAAACATTCTTTCTCTACACAGCTGTTAGAAAGAATGTTAAAATGTCTTCTGCCCAACCCCCTCACAATATTTCCAAATGAACAACATACTGTGTGCTATTAAAACGTTCCTTACTGACATAAGCAGTTTGTTTTCCTCGTTTTGACATACTCTGGCAAACCAAAGATAACCAGAATTACATGTCAGTGTATAAGGAACACACGTCGACTATGTAGCTACATCTCTTGCAAATGTAAACTTCCTCCGAGAATTATAAACTGTCAAAGGTCAAACTAGTACTTGTTCAGTGGGATACATTTTTTTTTTAAATAGGGGTTTTACTTTTTGCACATGCATCAAAAAGCAGCCAGAACAGTCAGTACCTAATAACACAACACTAACAAGCAATCTGGCCCTTTTTCTTGTCAGTTGATTATTTAAAAAATTATCTAAATTCAGCATTTACCCGACAGTTTATAAATATTTTAGTGCATCAAACCAGTAGTACTTGAAGCTGCAATTAAGATTTGTCTCTAATCTGTAAATGGCTTTATGTAAAATAAAAAACAAGTTGAATATATTCAAGCATCGACACTGTAATATATTCATCAGGAATTACATCTTAATTTAACACTAACAACATAACAAATCTTAGAAATAATTTTAAATTCCAATGCTGTGTGTGAATGGGAGGGGGGGGGGGGGGGGGGGGGAGAAAGAGAGAATTTGCTTTTTTAGAATCAATTTTCTGGTATCCAGTGTTTCTGAAGGATTTTCGGTTCAGTGGTGAGATAATTTCTTCAAGACAATGGGGGTACTCCCAAGTCCAACAAAGTACTAGATGTGCAGTCCGTATCTATACACTTTGTTATCAGGCTGTCAACTTCTATAAAAGTGAGAAGTTGCACAACACCAGGTTATAGTCCAACAGTTTTATTTGAAATCACAAGCTTTCGGAGCTGCTGCCCCTTCGTCAGGTGAAGTGCCCCTTCACCTGACGAAGGAGCAGAGCTCCGAAAGCTTCTGATTTCAAATAAAACTGTTGGACTATAACCTGGTGTTGTGCGACTTCTCACATTTGTCCACCCCAGTCCAACACCGGCATCTCCGCATCATAACTTCTATAAAGACAGGCTTTGAATGAATTCTTTCCAATGTATGTATGTAAACTTTTAAAATAAATCTCATTTTATATGCTGAAGCTTTAGATTCTAGCTACGCACTTAATCTAAACCAGTCCATCCAGGTTTACTTACAGAATTTATTTCCAACTTTATTCTAATATGATCTACAGCAACAGGATGTTCACGCTAATCAGAAAAGTGTGGCTCTGCTCTTAAAACTGTACTTGCAGGAAACCAGGGACTCTTTGTAAGCACAGCTTGTTGTCAACTCGAGGTGTTGATGAGCCTGTGACTGATGAAGTTTATTCAGACAGCTGCTTCACAGTCACGTGTCTGTGCATGACAGTGGACCTCGGTCTTTATGAAGAGTACCATTACAGTTTTGCATCTCCCTTAACTCTCTATTCATATTTACAGTAAAAGGCAGTTTCTATAATCAGTCTCCTATGATCTGAAACTTGCAAAGCTAATCATGTCATAAATGGGACAGGGTGCCTCAGGACCAACAACTACACTTTTACCACAATGTGAAGCACTAAAGGCGTACCATGTGCTCCTGCTCACTCCGAATATCAGAAAAAAAGAACACCGTCAGACTGTATCTTTCAGGCTAAAACTAGTGGTTGAGTTTATTTACAAGGATTATTACTTAGAAGCAAAAGAAAACCTAAAACAAACAGTAATACAATGACTGACTTAACTGCCTTGAAAATAATGAAGAGTCCAATATCGTAATGTCCTTTTCAGAATCTTCTAACTGAGACTTTGATGAACGTGGCAAGGGCACTTTAGCTCCCACTGCCGGAATGTGATAACTGGCAGGCAAACAGGGAACTGAACATCCTAAAACAGCTGTCAACTTTGACATAGAGTTCCATCCTTGCATCATTTCAAAAACTGGAGTCACCCGCCAAACAAAATTAATCTGTAGTTTCTGATCAGATAGTCCCACCAACATAGTCTCCTCACCTTGAAACTAATAGCTATTTCTCGACGTGAGTTGTGCATTATCTTTTTTTCCCTACACAAAAAAGGGGATTCTTAAGAATACAGCTAACTGAACTCCATCTTATCAGGCACTTCACTTCTATAAAAAGATAGGCTTTCCCTGCTTCTGTGCTTGCTTTAAACCTTTACATCAGTAACATTTTTCAGTTCTGACGAAAGGTTATCCCTCCACAGATGCTGCCAGACCTGCTAAGTATTTCCAGCATTTTCTGTTTATATTCCGTCTTAAATTTTTTTTCATACAAAAAAGATATAATACTGACATTTTGTATGAATTGAGGATCTCTTTCATAACATAGGATTACATATTCATAACATAGAATTACATAGGATATACAGCACAGAAACAGGCCATTCGGCCCAACCAGTCCATGCCGGCGTTTATGCTCTTACACGAGCCTCCTCCCGTCTTTCCTCATCTAAATCTATCAGCATAACCCTCTATTCCCTTCTCCCTCATATGCTTGTCTAGCCTCCCCTTAAATGCATCTATACTATTCGCTTCAACCACTCCCTATGGTAGCGAGTTCCACATTCTCACCATTCTTTGGGTAAAGAAGATTCTTCTGAATTCCCTATTGGATTTCTTGGTGACTATCTTATATTGATGGCCTCTAGTTATGCTCTTCCCCACAAGTGGAAACATTCTCTCTCTAAAATTATGACAAATTTTGATAAAGTGGATAGAGACCTCTATTCGGTCACCCCTCAGCCTTCTTTTTTCGAGAGAAAAGAGACCCAGCCTGTTCATCCTTTCCTGATATGTATACCCTCGCATTTCTGGCAACATCCTTGTAAATCTTCTCTGCACCCTCTCCAGTGCCTCTATATCCTTTTTATAATATGGCGACCAGAACTGTACGCAGTACTCCAAGTGTGGTCTAACCAAGGTTCGATACAAGTTTAGCATAACTTCTCTACTTTTCAATTCTATCCCTCTAGAAATAAACCCTAGTGCTTGGTTTGCTTTTTTTATGGCCTTGCTAACCTGTGGCGCAACTTTTAGTGATTTATGTATTTGTACTCTGAGATCCCTTTGTTCCTCTACCCCACCTAGACTCGCACCTTCCAAGTGATAAGTGACTTCCCTATTCTTCCTACCAAAATGTAATACCTCACATTTATCTATGTTGAACTTCATTTGCCAATTATATACCCATTCTGCAAGTTTATTAATGTCCTCCTGTAACTTGTTACAGTCCTCCTCGTATTGACTATCCCCCCAATTTGGTGACATCCACAATTTTGAAATTGTGTTTTTGATTCCAAAGTCTAAATCGTTAATATAAATTGTGAACAGCAGTGGTCCCAGCACTGATCCTTGTGGAACACCACTACCCACCTTCTGCCACTGTGAATAGCTACCCTTTACTCCTACTCTCTGCTTTCTGTCCTGAAGCCAGCCAGCAAGCCATTCTGCTACTTGTCCCCTGACTCTGCATTCTCTGACCTTGTTCATCAGTCTATTATGGGGTACCTTATCGAAGGCCTTTTGAAAATCTAGATAAATTACATCTACTGCATTACCATTGTCTACTCGCTCTGTTACCTCTTCAAAAAATTAAATAAGTTTGGCCAAGCAAGACTTTCCCTTTTGAAATCCATGTTGATTATTCATTATTATATTTTTGGTTTCTAGATGTTCTTCTATTTTCTCCTTTAGTAGGGATTCCATTATTTTTCCTACCACCGACGTTAAGCTGACTGATCTATAATTCCCTGGACATGTTCTATTTGTCTTCTTAAATATAGGTATTATGTTAGCTATCAGTCAGTCCTCTGGCACTATACCTTTTTCGAACTAATTATTAAATATGCGTAGTAATGCTCTACTATCTCTTCCCTAGATACTTTTAAAATGCGTGGATGCAATCCATCCGGACCAGGGGTTTTATCCTCCTGAGTTTGATTTGTATATTTAATATATCCCCTTTTTTTTTTTTAAATGCACTTATCTCATTACTAATCATCATCATCCAATGTCATGTCCACCTGTTCTATCTCCCTGGTAAATACTGAAGCAAAATAATTATTTAATATTTCTGCCATCTCTCTATCGTTACCTGTGGTATTATCCTGACTATCCCTGAATAGCCCTATTCCCATCCCAATCTTCCTTTTTTTGATGTGCCCATAAAATATTTTACTATTTTGTTTTATGTTCCTTGATAGTTTAATTTCTTAGTTCCTCTTTGCCTCCCTAATTGTTTTTTTGACTTCTCTCCTAATTTTTTCGTATTCTCCCTTATCATGCACTCCCCTGCTGTCTGTGTACTTAATGTATGCCTCTTTCCTTACCCTCAATTGTTCCCTTATGGCTTTATTCATCCATGCAGTCTCATTATTGTTTAGCTTGTTCTTTCCTTTTAGCGGAATATATTTTTCCTGCACTCTGTTGAACACCATTTTAAATGTTTCCCATTGCTGTTCTACATCGTTGTTTGCCAATATTGTTGCCCATTTTTTTCCCCCAAGTTCTATTCTCAGCCCCTCAAAATCAGCTTTTCTCCAATCTATTAACCTGGTTTTTGTCATACTTATGTCCTTCTCAATTATCATCTTAAAGCGTATTATATTATGGTCACTACTGCCTATATGTTCCCCTACTTTTACTCCTCTTATCTGCTCTGGTTCATTTTCCATTACTAGATGCAATATGGAATCCTCCCTTGTTGGGCTTTTTACATATTGGGTTAGAAAGGAGTCCTGTACACATCGTAGGAACTCCATTCCCTTATCTCCTTTACCTACCTCTTCTGTCCAATTAATAACAAGTAGCACAATGATTCTTTTTCTTTTTTTAAAAATTCATATTAACCCACTTTCTAACCCTCCCAAAAAAGGTTAAATCTCCAAATTCAAGCAGTCTTCAGTGAAAGAAAAGAACTTGCATTTATATAGCGCCTTTCACAACCTCAAGACACCCCAGAGCACTTTACAGCCAATGAAGTATAGTCACTGTTGTAATGTAGGAAACGCAGCAGCTAATTTGCGTGCACCAAGCTCCCACAAACAGCATACCTCTTTAACCAAGCTTTTAGTCACCCCTCCTAATATCTTCTTCTTTGGCTCGGTGTCAACTTTTGTCTGATTACACTCCCGCGAAGTGCCTCGAGCCGTTTTCCATTGTTAAAGGCGCTATATAAATGCAAGTTGTTGTTGTTAGTTATGTAGCTACTATGCCACTTCGCCGGGAGCAAGCGGAAGCCAAGCACAGGCAGCGCAAGGAGCGCACGTCAACCCAAGCACCCCACCCACCTGCCCCTTCAACCACCATCTGCCCCACCTGTGACAGAGACTGTAGGTCCCGCATTGGACTCATCAGTTACCTGCAAACTCATTTTTAATGTGGAAGCAAGTCATCCTCGGTTCCGAGGGACTGCCTAAGAAGACGACTATGCCACTGCGGCAAATTAAGCTAAAAATTCAATAACTTCCAGTTGGAGAGATAGAGAATTTGCATTTAATTTTGTTCAATGCGTATTTTCAAGCTGGAACAGAAAATTAAGAGTTTCAAGTACTGAATAAAAGAAACCGGATTTTCACAGAATCTACCATTCTTCACCTTCACTCTTTCATGCACTTCAGGCTGATTAAATAAGGGTTAATTAAATCACTTTCAGAAACTCAAAGCATTCTTTACTTTCTAACTCATTTTCTTTTTTTCCCCCCTCTCTCTCCCCAACAAACTGTGGCTCGTTCCCCCACCAGGCCTCTGCCCTCCACATGACCTTGTCAAACCATGGCAGGTGGATTCAAAACAATGATGCTGGGATTCTTCAAACCCATGACTATCTAATTGGGAAGTCATTGCTATAACCAGGAGACTACCAGGCCGCCTGTGGCTATACTTCTTAAAATTTTCTCAGACAATAAAACATTGAAAACCCAGTGTAGAATCGGTGACCCTTTCTGGAATGTTTAAAATTCATTTTATTGAAATAATGAACAAAATACTTCAGGCCAACATGGATTGTTCACTTAACACATACTTAAAGTTTACGAAACAGGAGTCTTTTATTTCAAGTGAAGAAAAATATACTTTAATATTACATGCTGCAGAGGAATGTCAACACTTCAAAAGCTATGATTTGATTGACTTTCATTCCCCTTTATAGTTTTTCCTAAAGCAACACATTCAAATGCTGAAGGATCATTAATCACTTTTAGGAAACACTGGAATGACAGTGTTACTGCTCTGCACCCCCCTCGGTGCCTGCAGTATATTATTTTTTGTCCATTCCACCCTATCCAAGAGCTAAAAATGTAATTCTGAAATGCACATTAAATTGCAAGAGTGTGCTGTAATTGAAGCATCCAATAACTTCAAATCAGCAGTGCTCTTGTACCCATTTATAGCCATTTTCACAACATTGTTTAATATAAGATGGAAAGCACTGTGTGGTCTGTAGCTTTTCACAAGGCCAAAGCTGTTTTATGCTTTTACACTCAGTAACCTGATACTTAAATCATTTTAGACCTGTTCTATCTCATGCTTCAAGCAGAGAACAATAGGAAACGACATGTATGTGTTGCACAGATTTTCCTTCAAGAATTTCCAAGCATTTTATTGCCAATTTAAACATACAGCAGGAATCAATGCATTTAACGCACCATTTTGAATACAGAAAACTAGTTAGAAGAACCTTCTGTCAGAACTAATACTGCAGACCTCAACCTCAAAAAACAAACATTTATTTTTGGAAAATTACAAATAAATTGCCTCTGACTTGCCACTCTTGTTGCCCACCATCAATACATCCCATGTGCGGCAGGTCAAATCACATTGGGGTTTTTCGACAAGATTCTGGCTTTTAAACCTCACAGGTTGCACAAAGTGTGTTAGTGGAACTTGATATCTTTTCAAAGGGCTGTGAAAGTCACAGGCCAGATAACCCCACAATTAACCTTGCCACAGGCTTTTGATTGTCTGATATATACAGACAGGCCACACTTAGGCAGTCATCCTAATCTAGCAGTTTCCAGCTTTGATACAATTGTTTTAGCCAAAGGTTGGACTAAACCCAAACTGAGAGAAGTAGAATGACAGATGGATTTAAAATCAACTAGAATTAGTTCACAGGTGATGTTTTTAAAGTGGAAGTTTTCGTTAAGATCAGTTAAGTCACTTTACACTGTTCAATGTGTTTTCTTTCTGCACAAAATGGCAATCAGTTATTTTAAGGCTAATGGAGACTTTGGTGAGTTGACATAATTCTTTAGATTTTGTTTTTCTTACAAAAACAATTAAAAAGGAGCAATATCACAAGAAAAAGAAAAATAGAACTTATGAATCTAAAATCACAGACATCTCAATTTTTAAAATCTTATATCAACGCTCCTCCTTTCACTCAATAGAAAATGCTCCATTCACATATTTTATTATAAGAACCATTTTTCTTTACACTTAAGCTGAATCAAGGATTAAAACATAGTTGCTTTGCATATTTGTGGTCTATTTTGCAAGAGGTCAGCTTCAGTTATGGATAGAAATTGAACTAATTTTGAATACAGAGTAATCAGGACAAATGAAATCTCAGCTACAGTTAAAGTCTGTGTGTTAGCCTATTGAGGAAACCAGCACTATTAAAGTAGCACAAATAGATCAGCAAAAAATGAACCATTGGAACTTTAAAATGTAATCTTCATCTATAATAATAATGCCTTTTAAAGATACTTCCTAAAAGCATTACTGCAACAGATTGGCATCTCCCTTTGTTTACAAACAGAAATTTCTCTTTTGTTTAAAAGGCCATATGTTGGCAGGAATTTCTTTCAAACAGGAGGTACTGAAAAGGTTACAGATTACTCTGGGAATAAAGGTTTCCATCCCACCAATTCCAGAGAGTAACTTGTTGAAAAATGAATTAGAAATCTTCAAACATGATCATCCCACAAAGAAAATTCCCAATCTCATGTTAGAAGGGCAAACTGACTTGCAGATGCAATCACCTCGTACTATTTGTATGTGAAAAGGAAAAGGAAAAGACTGGCGAAGGTAAATGTAGGTCCTTTACAGTCAGAGACGGGAGAATTTATAATGGGGAATGAGGAAATGGCTGAGAAATTAAATAAATACTTCGTTTCTGTCTTCACGGAGGAAGACACCAAAAACCTCCCAGAAATACGAGAAAACCAAGGGTGTGGCGAGAATGAGGAACTTAAAGAAATTATTAGTAAAAAAACAGCACTAGCAAAATTAATGGGACGAAAAGTCGATAAATCCCAAGGACCGGATAACCTACATCCTAGGGTTTTGAAAGAGGTGGCCATTGGGATAGTGGACGCATTGGTTGTCATCTTCCAAACTTCTATAGATTCTGGAACGGTTCCTGCAGATTGGAGGACAGCAAATGTAACCCCGCTATTTAAGAAAGGAGGGAGAGAGAAAATGGGGAACTACAGACCTGTTAGCCTCACATAAGTAGTTGGGAAAATACTGGAATCTATTATAAAGGATGCAATAACTGGGCACTTAGAAACTAATAGTAAGATTGGGCAGAGTCAACGTGGATTTATGAAAAGGGAAATCCTGTTTGACAAACCTATTGGAGTTCTTTGAGGATGTAACTAGTGGAGTAGACAAAGGGGAACCGGTAGATGTGGTCTATTTGGATTTTCAGAAGGCCTTTGATAAGGTCCCACACAAGAGGTCGGTGAACAAAATTAGGGCACATGGAATTGGGGGTAATATACCAGCATGGATTGAGAATTGGTTAACAGACAGAAAACAAAGAGTAGGGATAAACGGGTCTTTTTCAGGATGGCAGGCTGTGACTAGTGGGGTACCACAAGGATTGGTGCTTGGGCCCCAGCTATTCACAATCTATATCAATGATTTGGATGAGGGGACTAAATGTAACATTTCCAAATTTGCTGATACAAAGCTAGGTGGCAGTGGCAGTTGTGAAGAGGCTTCAAGGGGATCTCGACAGGCTCAGTGAGTGGGCGAGAACATGGCAGATGGGATATAATGTGGATAAATGTGAAGTTATCCACTTTGGTCGAAAAAACAGAAAGGCAGAGTATTTCCTAAATGGTGAAAGATTGGGGAATGCAGATGCTCAAAGGGACCTGGGTGTCCTTGTACATGAGTCACTGAAAGTGAATGTGTAGGTGCAGCAAGCCATTGGGAAGGCAAATGGTATGCTGGCCTTCATTACAAGAGGATTTGAGTACAGGAGTAAAGAAGTCTTACTCCAATTATATAGGGTCTTGGTGAGACCACACCTGGAATACTGTGTATAATTTTGGTCTCCTTACCAAAGGAAGGATATACTTGCCATAGAGGGAGTGCAACGAAGGTTCACGAGATTGATTCCTGGGATGGCGGGACTGTCGTATGAGAAGAGATCGAGTAAACTAGGCCTGTATTCTCTTGAATTCAGAAGAATGAGGGGATCTCATTGAAGCATACACAATTATTACAGGGCTTGATAGGGTGGATGCTGGGAGAATGTTTCCCTTGGCTGGGGAGTCTAGAACCAGGGGCCACAGCCTCAAGATAAAGGGTAGGCCATTCAGGACTGAGATGAGAAGAAATTTCTTCACACAGAGGGTGGTGAATCTTTGGAATTCTCTACCCCAGAGGGCTGTGGATGCTCAGTCATTGGGTACATTCAAAACCGAAGTCGATAGATTTCTGACTAGTAAGGGCATCAAGGGATATGGCGATAGGGCCGGTGAATGGAGTTGAGGCAGAAGGTCAGCCATGATCTCACTGAATGGCGGAACAGGCTCGAAGGGCCGAATGGCCTACTCCTGCTCCTATTTCTTATGTTCTTATTTAATAGATTCTAAAACCCATAGACTGAGATTCATCTATTTCATATTAGACGAATTACAACTTCATTTTGTTTAGGTTGAAAATAAAAGGTACATTCCCACTGTTGGTCTGTGGGCTCCAAAGATAGCTTTGGCTCTGCTTGGCGATGGGCAATTTGAGCTGTTCCAATTCCAAACATTTTGCTTATTCAGCAATCTTGTTTCTACTTGTCCCCTAGATTAAGAGTAACACATGAAACCATTTCTGTTAGTGGGATGAGATCAGAGAAGTGATGGAACTGCCTTTTTACACAGTGAAAGGCAGATGCATCATAAACTACTATTGTGGGCCAATCTGAATGAACAAGTCTTTGATCCCATCTTTTCCTCAACATGATTTGTTGCACAGGGAGGAAAATAAATATATATATATCTAATTATAAATTTTAAATACAATTATGCTCAGCCCATTTAGTTCAATATGGAACATCAAATAAAAGGTGGCTAATCTTGCAGTTTTATTGGAATATATTATTTGCTTCTGGCCATCACATACTGGTACATTACTAAAATAGAAAATTTGACGAAGCTAAATTTTGCCGATCACAATCTTGCCCATGACCACTGTTTGTGCTACTCTGTGATCAATTGGTAGGAGGTAACATTCTACCTGGGCAAGTTGGGCAAAAGTAGCTTATTTGCTTCCTAAAGCTGCAACTTCCTGGAGAGCTTCAATTGTTGAGAACTGTCCCAACTCACCTTACATGAGGCAGCCCGTCACTTGAGCCCACAAGCAGAAGAATGTGGAGTACAAAGTCTTTGCAAAGTGCAACAATGATTTACATTTAAGTAAAGCTCCTCAAATAAAAGAACGTCTTAGACAGCAGGAAGTAAACTAAATTCAAGTGGGGAAGGGAACACCAAGTCATGGTCTTAAATGCAGTTTTTACAGATGCTTCTGAAGGTGGGGGCAGGGAGGGTGGAGAGAGAGAGAGAGAGAGAGAGAGAGAGAGAGAGCCCAAGTGATTTTGGGAGCGGGCAGGGCATTATGGCCAAAGTTTCAGTCTTTAACGGTTCAGTGGATGGGCCGGGGATAGAATCAGAGTCAGAGGAATGAAGTGTGTGGGCTGGCAACTTATGGGATGATGGTGCAAGACAGGGGAGGGATTTGGTAATGAAGATGGTCATCTTAAAGTCTATTCACTGGGGCAAAGGAAGCCAAGCCAATGCGACTGGATGATGTACGTGCGGAGAGTGGGGGACTTTGAATAAGATGTTTGCTTGGGCTACAGAGTTCTGCAATAATTAAAGTTTGTGAAGGATGCAGCCAGTTGAGGCAGGGAGGGAGAACACTACAGAAACCAACTTTAAGTCAAGGGCGGCTTGGATGAGAGTTCCAACAGAACAGAGCATAAGCAGACAATGTTTGAGGTGCAAGAATCTGGCCTACGTGGCGGACTGGATATGGTACAGAAAGCTCAGCGCAGGACTGAACAGAACACTCAGGTTGAGAACTAACAGGCAGAGCCTCAGTGAGTAGACAGGAAGGTTGATGGAGTTGATGCCAAAGAAATGCAAGTACGGATAAGAGCAGAACAGGCTGGCTTCAGTTGTGCCAGTTTTGAGTTGTAGGAAGTTATGATGCCTGACTCATCCAGGACTTGAGGTTGGACAGGCAGTGGACTACTATAACTTAGCTTGTGAAAATTAAATAGGAATTGTTTAATGGAGCTCACTTGTGACAGCCCTCTAAGTATAAGTAGAGCATTAGATGCTTCCAAGAAGAGACAAAATTTGACCCGTCTTGGCTTCATTTGCAAAAGACTTTGCCCCTTAGGCAGCATTCAACACCATTCTTGGCTGAATGATCAGTGGGAGGAAGCAAAGGAAGGAGAAAACGGCCAGGATTTGAGGTGGGCTGCTCCATTTCCTACACCATTCCATCATGCTCCCCAGTAGAGTGATCAAAGAATCGCATTAATTGGTGGTGGTGTCCGCAGGCTAGACGGTTCTGCTCTCCTGCTCTTTACATTCATTCTGTTGAACGATGCTTTTGTAAGGTTTGTATGGAACAGATTTTCAGCATGCTCTTCCAAAGATAAAGAGGAACCGCCTGGCTGCATGAAGTTTCACTCATATAATGAGTCAAATTTATCGAGTCTCTGACAATGTGCTCCTGTATTTTACTTTAGGTGCATCTTAAATAATAAAAAGTATTTCAATTTTGTTTAGTGGCATCTCAATCTCAAAGTAGAAAATAATATGTGGTCATGAAAGTTTTCTGCAGTTGGCAGGTTTACATGCACACTACAAACAGGAGAGGATAATCTGAGAAACTCCTAACATAGGTTTCAATTACAGCAGCAGAATGTACTGCCTTAGTATTTTGTAGAGCAACCTACATACAGGAAAGGTGCACTGCATGGTATACTTCTGTACCACACAGTCTTGGGAGGTCCCAAGTGCCTCTGTGGTTTGGCAGGGTTGTATACATACATACATACACACACCTCTACCGGAAGTGTACATGTTATGTGAGGACAGGCTGTGAAAGGCTTGCTGACACTCACTTTCCAGACTCGTACACGGAGAACAGACAACTTGTGTGAAGTATCAGAGAGCTGTCGGGGCCCACACCAGTACAGTTCTCAGGAAAGGAGTGGAGACATTTAGTGAAAAAATATGGTGGAATGCAAAAAAGGACTTTGAATGGGGAAAAACTATCCAAATGCTGTTTACTATTTTAAAGAAATAAATAAGATACATTGTGCTTTAGCAGTCTATGAGCTCGGTTACAGATACCCAATATTTACATAGCAAAATTACACAGACACTAGAGAAGCAATTTTAACCCTACCTGCCCAGTGGAAACGACGGCTGGGCAGTTAAAATCAGCTGAATGACTTACCTGCTGACACCTGCCTGGAGCCCGCCAAATTCCATTTTAATCTGCTCTTCTGAACAGGCGGCAAGAGTAGCTGCTAAAAGCCGGCGGGGTCCTTCTTTAAATAAGCAGATCGGGGTTCAATGACATCATCGGCCACAGCAGCAATCTTAACTCTGGCCTGAGCAGGGAAGCCGTTGTGGCTTTCCACCAGGTGATGACAGCAGGAAGAGGATTCGGAACCAGAAGAGGCCGTGCAAGGCAAGTTTGTTTTTTTACTTTCCTTGTGGGGCCAGGAGGAGCAGGAGTGCTCCTCTGGGCCCCACAGGGAAAATTTAGGTTTCCCCTACCCAGGGCTTTCCCCCCCATCCTTACCGTGAGATCTTCCTGAAACCCCGGCCCTGCGACTAACTTCCTTGCCGGCGAGCCTCCCTTTAGTAACAGCCAGCAACCTCTTGCCACCTGAATCTCTGCTCCCACTTGCCGGCCAGTAGCTGCTTCCCATCCGTTTCAGCGGGCAGCTGACCGGTGGCGTGCAGACGAGTTCTGGGAGCTAAAATTGGTGAGGTTGGGTGGAGGGAGGGCGTTGGTGCTCACCCTGCCCCCTGCCTATCTGAATCCCGCTCCAAGTTAAAATTCACTCTTATGTACCAGGAACAGTATGCAAATCGCATAATATGTAAATCAATACTTCGACTTCCAAACCTCCATTGATAGTAATTTGACCAGCTCACATCAATTCAAATTTTGGAAGCCACCCATGCTCATTCCAAGTTAGAGCAGTGATCTGTTCAACAAAGACCACTGAAACTATCTAAAAAGTCAACTGCAAGGGTAAGAAAACAAAATCCAGAGCCAGATCCAGCCACCTCAACAATGGCATTTCCAATCAGATTTCCATTCCCACAGTGTATTCAGACATGTTAGCTCACATAAAACATAGGGGCTGCAAATGAGCAACACAACCTCTTGATACAGCTACACTTACACAATTACACTGTAAAATCTCTCATATATCAGCTGTGGCTCAGTGGATAGCACCCTTGGCTCTGAGTCATGAGGGTTGTGGGTTCAAGTCCCACACCAGGGACTTGAGCACATAAATCTAGGCTGACACTCAAGTGCAGTGCTGAGGGAGTGCTGCACTGTTGGAGGTGCTGTCTTTCGGATGAGACATTAAACCGAGGCCCAGTCTGCTCTCTCAGGTGGACGCAGGAGAGTTATCCCCGGTGTCCTGGCCAATTATTGATCCCTTAATCAACATAACAAAAACAGATTATCTGGTCATTATCACATTGCTGTTTGTGGGAGCTTGCTGTGCGCAAATTTGATGCCGTGTTTCCCACATTACAACTGTGACTACATTCCAAAAAGTACTTTATTGGCTGTAAAGCGCTTTGAGATGTCTGGTGGTCGTAAAAGGCGCTATATAAATGTAAGTCTTTCTTTTTCTTGTCTCTCGGCTATCTAGACAATTTTAGTGAAATAAAAACTGGCTTGAATCCAAAACTGGAATTCCTATTTTGTAGTTAGCTGATTTTTTGGGCTAAAATTATTGACTGGAGGAAGTTTACCCCCTTCCCCATCAAACTCAATTAATGAGGCAGAAATTCCGATCCCTACGGGTGTGTACGCGCTGTGTACTCACCCGTAGGGCCAATGGAAATGCCGGTTTTAGGCATGCACTGCGCATGAGCTGGAAACCGGCATTTCCGATCGTCAAGAAAGCTCTTGACAGATCCTCCGCCTGCCCGGGAGAAGGGTCTCTGCGGGCGGAGAGTTCTGTTTTTGGAGACCTTCCGCCCGCAGAAAACACTTACAATTCTTGCACCTGGTAAAAGCAGGCATAAGGCCTGCTTTTACCAGGATAAGAGTTGAAAAAAGTTTTTAAAAAATGTTTCCACTGAATTATCATTTAAAAATACATTAAAGGTAAGTTTATTTTTAGACCTGTTAAAAACTTTATTTTTTTCAAAAAATAAAATTGTTTAAAATACTTAATTTATGTAATTTAAAGTCATTTTAAAAATGTGATTTTAAAAAAAATTTATTTAAGTTTTACTGTGTTTTGGGGGTGATCTCTATTCATATATTTGACAGGTCTTCCTGTCAAATGTATGAAGGGAGATTCCCTTCTCTGATTGGCTCCCCATGGCCCACGTGATCCCAGGGACGCTGCGAACCGCCTGCGCCTCTGGGATACGTGGGCCCTGCGCACCGGCAGTTTGGAGAGGCCCAGCAACGGAACTCTGCGCCTCCCGGGAGCCTTCCGGTCTAGGCGCAGATTTTTCCAGATCGCAGCCCTCCGCCCGCGGGAGGCCTGCGAACGGAATTTCTGGGCCAATGTCTCCAAACATGGAAGGAGAAAAAATGACTACGGGTCTCGTCATCCAGTGACCTCTACCGGAAGTGTACATGTTATGTGTGGACAGGCTGTGAAAGGCTTGCTGGCACTCACTTTCCAGACTCGTACACAAAGAACAGACAGTTTGTGTGAGGTATCAGAGAGCTGTCGGTGCCCTTGACTTTGTCCAATTGTTAAGCATCTAATTCCGTAATTGTCCCCTCCCCCCTCCCCACAGTAAGCTTTTCCTTTTCAATTCCTGTTTATAACTGGAGGAAAGTTCCAGTCACAGGGGTCTAACCTGGCACGAGTGACCTTTCACTGTTCTAAGATTTATCTTCTGTTCCATGTGTGCAGTTGTACCGGTCGGTTACAGATCGAACATGAAGACTTAAAGGAAAATTAAAACACAAGTTATGACATTCAGAAAGCAGTTCAGAATGTTTTTGTAACACGATACATGCTCCAGCAATAATTACCCCTAACTTATAAGAACTAAAAAGGGCATTTTTGTCTTTACAAGCACATCTTGTTGCTAGGTAAGCTGTATGGCAACAATCAGTGTTTAAGGAGGTGACTGTTGATCACATGCCAACACAAACCCCATCCCCATCGTAATCCTTTGACTAGTTTATAAAAATATAAGAGCGACGACTGCAGTTTATAAGATAATCAGACAAACTAACTGCCAAAATCTGTTTATATGTCACCAGAGTTTCTTACCTATAAACCAGTGCAATAAGCAATTGTACATTGCAGCTCAGTAACACAAATTTAATATATTTCAGATTAGAGTCATTGGACTTTTCATCTTTTCTATCAAACGGGTATTAAAAGTCTGATCCAGAAACCCTTTTCTTTCAGTCTCTTTCAAGTCGGCTTCTGGCAAACACTGGACTGAGGTCCTTTGAGATCTGGCACCACAATAAAAAAAAGAGGTATATTGTTCAATGTCATTTTTTTTAAATGGGATCTTAATGGAACAGTACTTTCTTTACAACTTCAGAATATTTTATGAACTAAAGTGTGAGTATACGGTTTACAGTACACAATCTGTTGGGGTACTTTTAGGCAAGAAAAGAGGTTTATTTGAAATTTATAGGGTTTTTTGTAAGACTGGATTTACACAGGAAGCAGGACTCAACTTGGAACAAATTAAAACACTCAACTGGTAATTCTTTCTGCAATATCTGCTGGTGGTGACAAGTCAAAATATGTGATCTGTGAGGCATTCAACATCAATGCCCTTTTATGTACACAACTAGTGTTAATTAGAGGGATAGCACTAAGAAAATCATGTTTTCAGCATGAACCGGGTGAAGGGAACTTGGCACCCAGGACTTTCCATCTGATTAAGCAACAGGCTTCTGTCCTACTGCTTTTTCTTTATACTGTACATGATTTCAGTGCTACATTAAACTACAGTGGTAGCTTTGAACAGACTTTTCTTAATTGTCAGACTACATGGCAGAAGGTTACTTTACAGCAACTCTGAGTTGATCTCTTTTGTAATGTCTAATGACTGACAGGTCAAGTTTAGTGAATTACTTTAATGCAGGGTGGTAACAGGATTCTTACTGTGTCAAGAATTTGTCATGAAACAAGTTTATCTTCTCTTCAGTTCTTGGGCAGAAATTCCAATAACATAGTTTGCCTGAGGAACAGGTTTAAGAAGCTCAAGACTAGTGTTACATTGGAAAACAACATTAATACTGTTATCTGGGCAATATACTGTGTAAAAACTCAGGCAAGTATGGTATGAATGTTACATTGGGGTTCCAGTCTCAGGCAATTATCATGAAGCTCAACTTCAGAGGCATCATAAATAGAAGCAATGTTCCCCATTCATCGGGGCCGATTATCATCTGCTCTGCTAGGTGGAAACAGCGCAATCGTGCTCCAAAAATCACGGCACTGAACTTATTGTCTCATTCCCGTTCTCAATCCACCCACCGCCATTTCGAAACGGTCCGGAAATGGATGCCCACATTGCTCGCCTGTTCCAGGAGAGCTGCTAATTAAGATATGCAACTTGCGGCCCTATAATGTACATAGGACCCCGATGTAATTTTCAGTTGCCAATCGGCGGAGTGTACACAGTGCACATCCGCCCATTGGTACTAGGCGTGGAGCCTAACCAGAGGTTCTTAAAGGGACTGCCGCAGGCCACTCACAAAAATGATAAGCTTCCATTTTTTTTTTAAATAGTTTTTGTGGGGTCAAAAATATTTCTAGACATTGCAAGCCCCTCCTTGCCCCCTTCTCAAATTGCCTTGGTGACGGGGACAAACACAAAAATATGTTGCCTGTAAGTATTTAAGTAGGATTCTTTCAGTTTGATAGTCATCTGCAAAAGGTATATTTCACTTTATAAAGTAGACGTTAACATAAGCATAAGACTGAATTTCTTTTTAGATTACATATTGCAATATGCTACTTCCTAAAGGCACGTCATTAATTACCTTAGTTACACCCTTGAAAGAAAGAGCTTACACCTTTTCAGCTACAGGCATATACAAGCACAACTGAATACATTAACCCAATAGCATAATAATTATACTCATAAAAGTTTCCTTAAGGTAGGCCTTATATTTGAATTATGAAATATGGAAACATTTTATGCGATGAACGATATCCCTTTCCCTTTCCACACAGGGTAAGTCAAAAATTATTCGAGTAAAATCTACTACAGAACTTGAATTTACACACTGGGAATTCAAAACCAATTTTACACCAGGGCAATGAAAGGATACTTTCCAATTAACTGCACTATAAATAAAAATGCTATGAGCACCCCCAGGATCATTGCAGTTTATACTGTGATTATGCAGATTTCACACAACATATTTCTTCATTCGGATGGCCTGGGCTGATATTCCGGGTACAATGACAATTTTAAATGAGTGCGCTGCCTCATCCCAGCTGGGAGTAAATAGGTCTACACAAGTTCTTATCTTACAATCACTGCAGCAAATTACAGCAGAGCTGCTCCAGGTACCCCTGTAACAGTCAATTAAAACAAACTGGTCCCTTATCAGTTTCTACTGGGAGTTCTCTGGTTCATGACCAGCTTTTTTTTCAGTAAAGCAGTGTACTTTAAAACATAAAATAATGATATGCGGACCCTTCTACTCCTGTTAGCTATTTTCCTGAATCTCCTTGTGCCACACAGCATTTCTCAACTAAGATGATGGACATGCTACCTTCTTCCTCGAGGCAATGGAGATATGCAAAGCTAAGGGGCTTGACTCAATTGTCAAATTACTTTTCTCATTTAAGGGAATGAAGTATCAAAAAAAATAACTAATTACATAGAATACATAGAATACATAGAACAGTACAGCACAGTACAGGCCCTTCGGCCCTCGATGTTGTGCCGAGCATTGTCCGAGACCAAGATCAAGCTATCACACTCCCTATCACTCTGGTGTGCTCCATGTGCTTATCCAATAACCGCTTGAAAGTTCCTAAAGTGTCCGACTCCACTATCACAGCAGGCAGTCCATTCCACACCCCAACCACTCTCTGAGTGAAGAATCTACCTCGGACATCCCTTCTATATCTCCCCCCATGCACCTTATAGTTATGGTCCCTTGTAACAGCTGCCTCTACCCGAGGAAATAGTCTCTGAACATCCACTCTATCGATCCCCCTCATCATCTTATAAACCTCTATTAAGTCGCCTCTCATCCTCCTCCGCTCTAAAGAGAAAAGCCCCAACTCCCTCAATCTTTCCTCATAAGACCTCCCCCCCAAACCAGGCAGCATCCTGGTAAATCTCCTTTGCACTCTTTCCAATGCTTCCACGTCCTTCCTATAGTGAGGTGACCAGAACTGCACACAATATTCCAAATGTGGTCTCACCAAGGTCCTGTACAGTTGCAGCATAACCTCACGGTTCTTAAACTCAAACCCTCTGTTAATAAACGCCAACACACCATAGGCCTTCTTTACTGCTCTATCCACTTGAGTGGCAACCTTCAGAGATCTGTGGATATGAACCCCCAGATCCCTCTGCTCCTCCACGTTCCTCAGAACCCTGCCGTTGACCCTGTAATCCTTATTCAAATTTGCCCTACCAAAATGAATCACCTCGCACTTATCAGGGTTAAATTCCATCTGCCATTTTTCGGCCCAGCTCTGCATCCTATCAATGTCTCTTTGCAGCCTACAACTGCCCTCCACCTCATCCACTACTCCACCAATCTTGGTGTCATCAGCAAATTTACTGATCCACCCTTCAGTCCCCTCCTCCAAGTCATTGATAAAAATCACAAACAGCAGAGGACCCAGCACCGACCCCTGTGGCACACCGCTGGTAACTGGTCTCCAGTCCGAAAATGTTCCATCCACCATCACCCTCTGCCTTCTATGAGATAGCCAGTTACTTATCCAATCGGCCAAATTTCCCTCTATCCCACAACTCCTTACTTTCTTCATGAGACGACCATGGGGAACCTTATCAAACGCCTTACTAAAATCCATGTATACGACATCAACTGCTCTACCTTCATCTACACACTTAGTTACCTCCTCAAAGAATCCAATCAAATTTGTTAGGCAAAACTTACCCTTCACGAATCCGTGTTGACTATCCCTGATTAAGTTGCCCCTTTCCAAATGGTCATAAATCCTATCCCTCAGGACCTTTTCCATTATCTTACAAACCACCGAAGTAAGACTAACCGGCCTATAATTACCAGGGTCATTCCTATTTACTTTCTTGAAGAGAGGAACAACATTCGCCACTCTCCAGTCCTCTGGCACCATCCCCGTGGACAGTGAGGACCCAAAGATCAAAGCCAGAGGCTCTGCAATCTCCTCCCTTGCCTCCCAAAGAATCCTAGGATATATCCCATCTGGCCCAGGGGACTTATCGACCCTCAGGTTCTTCAAAATTGCTAAAACATCTTCCCTCAGAACATCTACCACCTCCAGCCTATCCACCTTTATCACACTCTCATCCTCAAGAACATGGCCCCTCTCCTCGGTGAACACTGACGAAAAGTATTCATTCATCACCTCTCCTATCTCTTCTGACTCCATGCACAAGTTCCCACTACTGTCCTTGACCGGCCCTACCCTCACCCTGGTCATTCTTTTATTTCTCACATAAGAGTAAAAAGCCTTGGGGTTTTTCTTGATCCGACCCGCCAAGGACTTCTCATGCCCCCTCCTAGCTCTCCTAAGCTCTTTTTTTAGCTCATTCCTTGCTACCTTGTACCCCTCAATCGACCCAACTGAACCTTGTTTTCTCATCCTTACATACGCTTCCTTTTTCCGCTTGACTAGACATTCAACCTCTTTTGTGAACCATGGTTCTCTCACTCGGCCATTTCCTCCCTGCCTGACAGGGACATACCTATCAAGGACACGCAGTAATTGCTCCATGAAAAAGCTCCACTTTTCGTTTGTGCCTTTCCCTGATAGTTTCTGTTCCCATCTTATACTCCCTAATTCTTGCCTAATCGCATCATAATTACCCCTCCCCCAATTATAAACCCTGCCCTGCCGTATGGCCCTATCCCTCTCCATTGCAATAGTGAAAGTTACCGAATTGTGGTCACTATCTCCAAAGTGCTCTCCCACATACAAATCAAACACTTGGCCCGGTTCATTACCCAGTACCAAATCCAACGTGGCCCCACCTCTTGTCGGCCTATCCACATATTGTGTCAGGAAACCCTCCTGCACACACTGTGCAAAAACTATCCCATCCGAACTGTTTGACCTATAAAGGTTCCAATCAATATTTGGAAAGTTGAAGTCACCCATGACAACTACTCTGTGACCTCCACACCTATTCATAATCTGCTTTGCAATTTCTTCCTCCACATCTCTATTACTATTTGGGGGCCTGTAGAAAACTCCTAACAACGTGACCGCTCCTTTCCTATTTCTAACTTCAGCCCATATTACCTCAGATGGCAGATCCCCCTCGAACTGCCTTTCTGCCGCTGTTAAACTATCCTTGATTAACAATGCTACTCCTCCACCTTTCTTACCAACTTCCCTACTCTTACTGAAACATCTATACCCCGGAACTTCCAACAACCATTCCTGTCCCTGTTCTAACCATGTCTCCGTAATGGCCACCACATCGTAGTCCCAAGTACCAATCCACGCTCCAAGTTCTCCTACCTTATTCCGGATGCTCCTTGCATTGAAGTAGACACACTTCAAGCCATCTTCCTGTCTGCCGGTACATTCCTGCGACCTTGATACCCTCCTCAGTACCTCCCTACACTCACCACTGGCTCGTGGACTACAGCCCTTTTTCCCATCCCCCTGACAAATTAGTTTAAACCCCCCCACTGTTATGTGAGTTAGTGTCTCAGAAACCCTTTATTTTTTTATAAATGAGAAGGAATTTAATTAGTACTGTCTTGTAACAAGTTAATTGTCTGCCATAAACATGTTGAGACCTGTAGGAAGCAGAAGGAAGACAAAAAGACAACAAGCGTAGGTAACTAGTAAACAGACAGAGTCAGCTATTAATTTGCCAACAGCATATAGTTACCAGCAGTTGCCCTAATTAATCAGTCGCTCCACCAACATTCCCACCATCAATGGTCCCGTAGACATGACCTGCAGGATGAGCCGAGTTTAATGTGACTTCATGTGTTTCTAATTACAGTTATCATCAATTTGGTTTATGGTGTTAGTGAGTGGTATTACATTAGCAGCTTAATAAATACAAGTTGTTCTTTTCTGCACAACATAGTGGATTTATATCAACCTTTTCCTCGTGTGAATCTTGTGATTGATTCACTACCCAGGTCACTCTTGTGATTAAGAGAACAGAGCTTTTGAAATAACCAATCAGAATAAAGATCTTGCATCATACATTCATAATTGTGAATTAGCTGCTCAAATTTCTACGTGGTCATACATTCCAAAACAAACAAGTCTCTTAATTACTGTACCAGCATATAACACGTGAACACTATTATTTTATGTTGGTGGCAATAATATTTGACCTGAGATTTGGTGAAAACCTCTTGCTAATTATGTGATTTTCTTTGTTTAACCTTTTACACCCACTGATAACAGGCGCCCATTGCAGTTGTTGACAGAGGAGAACAAAGGTTGAACGTTTTGTGAACATTACTCCAGACGAGCTGTTTGTACACTAAACTCTGGAAGCACCAGTTTGTTTTAATTATGATACTTATATTTGGCATATAGGCTAAATATGTCAATTCTAATAACAATCAATTTTAAACGACCAGCATATTTTTATTAAAAAATAAAAACAGAAAATGCTGGAAATACTCAGCAGGTCAGGCAGCATCTGTGGAGAGAGAAACAGAGTTAACGTTTCAGGTCGATGACCCTTCGTCAGAACTGGAAAAAGTTAGAGATGTAACAGATTTTAAGCAGGGGCAGGGAAAGGGGGGAAGGGGAGGAAAGAACAAAAGGGGAGGTCTGTGATAGGGTGGAAGGCAGGAGAGATTAAAAGACAAAAGGGATGATTAGTGCAAAGCAAAAGGAGATGGTAATGGGACAAGTAAAGAAACAAAAGATGAGTCGAGAAGAGGTGTAAATGGGAATGGCAGAATCATCAACAGCTGCCATGTGAAAAAAAATCAGTGCAGAGGTTATGGTCTGAAATTGTTGAACTCGATGTTGAGTCCAGAAGGCTGTAAAGTGCCTAATCGAAAGATGAGGTGCTGTTCCTCGAGCTTACGTTGAGCTTCATTGGAACAGTGTAAGAGGCCGAGGACAGAGTGGGAGTGGAGCGGAGAATTAAAGTGACAGGCGACTGGAAGCTCGGGGTCACGCTTACAGACTGAATGAAAGTGTTCTGCAAAGCGGTCACCCAATCTGCGTTTGACTTCCCCAATGTAGAGGAGGCCACTTCGTGAGCAGCGAATACAGTACACTAAATTGCAAGAAGTACAAGTAAATCGCTGTTTCACCTGGAAGGAGTGTTTGGGGTCCTAGACAGTGGGAAGGGAGGAGGTAAAAGGGCAGGTGTTGTATCTCCTGCGCTTGCACGGGAAGGTGCTGTGGGAAGGGGAAGGGGTGATTGAGGAGTGGACCAGGATGTCGCGGAGGGAGCGGTCCCTTCGGAATGCTGAAAGGGGAGGGGAGGGGGAAGATGTGTTTGGTGGTGGGATCACGCTGGAGGTGACGGAAATAGCGGAGGATGACCTGAAACGTTAACTCTGTTTCTCTCTCCACAGATGCTGCCTGACCTGCTGAGTATTTCCAGCATTTTCTGCATTTATTTCAGATTTCCAGCATCCGCAGTATTTTGCTTTTGTTGTAGTAGCATATTTTTATTAGCTTCTGAGTTGCACTGAAGTAATGTACTCAGATAGTCCTGTATAATAGTGGTGTTTCTGGAGTTTCTTTACCCTTCTGAAGACCATAATCTCGTATGGAAACTAGGTTAAGAAGCTGTAGTGTAACCTTTTTTCTAAATTGAAAACAATGTTTGTCAGCAGCATTACATTATACATATTACACAGTACACCTTCTGAACTGTCTTTGTACAGAATGAGTCTGCACATGGAAGCCTCAGGTGCTATTATGCAGTCTGGTTTCAATCTAAATGAGGAAAGATTTCAGTCTACAATTTACTTCAAAGCTAAACTGTCTTCATAAAATATCCAGTAACATCGAGTCAAGGGACAACACTTTCTGCATTCTTGCTCTTCTGTGCTGTCCTTATTGGCTCAGATTTTCCTGTCAAAATAACGATGAGACTAATGGCACTCGCCGTTATTTATGTGCAAATGGTACAGCAACTTCAGGTGAGCATCTCACTGTCTACCTCACATGTCAGCTGTGGTTCAGTTGGTAGCACACTCGCCTCTGAGTCAGATGGTTGTGGGTTCAAGTCCCACTCCAGGGACTAGAGTACATAAAGCTAGGCTGACACTCCAGTGCAGTGCTGAGGGAGTGCTGCACTGTCAGAGGTGTCGTCTTTCGGATGAGACGTTAAACCGAGGCCCCGTCTGCTCTCTCAGGTGGCTGTAAAAGATCCCGTGGCTCTATTTCGAAGAAGAGTAGGGGAGCTATCCCTGGTGTCCTGGCCAATATTTATCCCTCAATCAACATAACAAAATCAGATTATCTGGTCATTATCACATTGCTGTTTGTGCTGTGCGCAAATTGGCTACCACGTTTCCCGCATTACAACAGTGACTCCACTCAAAGTACTTCATTGGTTGTAAAGCACTTTGAGGCGGCCGGTGGTCGTGAAAGGCGCTATAAAAATGCAAGTCTGTCTTTCTTTTATCATTGAAATGTATTGAATGGTGCGAACTTGCTGTATTTGCGCGGTAGATAAGAACAGAAAGTTAAGTCTTGTCTATTTCAATTTAAGTACCTTTTTAATGGCGTGATGTGTTAATTACCAATCAAATTCACTGAAAATTAACTATTAGGATTGTGGAGTCTCATTCCTTCAGGTTTTAATTGTTGGAGATTTAAAAAATGTAAAGCTTAATTCTTTTTGCTTTTCCTTTCTTTTTTTCCCCTCTCTCTTAATCCAATCTTTCTTTTCCTCTCTTTCTGTACCTGACTTGACATAGAATTCACCCACTCTAATTTACATTTCCTTCTCAGTCCTTGCGCTGTTAATTTCACAATCAGTCAATCTGATTGGTTAAGGAGAGACACAGTTGCTTTCCCTGTTCACCCAGGTCCCAGATGCCCGGTTTCACACATTCAGCAACTTACCACGCCAAAAAATTTAAAATCTAAGCGTGCAAGGGCAAGGCTAACTAACAGCAGATGCCGTTAGATGCCCTGCTACAGCAAAATTTGGCCCTATATTTTTTGTTGATGTACAGCTCCCCCTCTCAGCTTTAATCCCATCACCAGGAGACACACTCAAAACCAGCGATGATAACAGACAGATTATTTACACATGCCTTTCATATCCTTAGGACAAAACAATGCACTTCACAGCTAATTAATGACTTGAAGTGTAGCCAGCATTGTTATGTGGGCAAATGAGGCAACGATTGGTGCACCACAAGGTCCCACAAACAGTAATAAGATAAATGACTAGTTAATTTGTTTTGATGGTGTTGTTTAAGGGATAAAAGGATATCTGCTGAACTCAACTGCTCTTCTTTGAATGGAGCCATGAGATTTTTTATGTTCATTTGAACAGGTTCTAGAGTCAACAAGAGGGCTGGCCATACTAGATCTGGTAATGAGTAATGAGCCAGATTTAGTTAATTTAACAGAAAAGAAAAATTTATCTAACTGTGATTATTACAAGGTATTTACAGCACAGAAATAAAAACAGAAAATGCTGGAAATACTCAGCAGGTGAGGCAGCATCTGTGGAGAGAGAAACAGAGTTAACGTTTCAGGTCGATGACCCTTCGTCACAACTGGAAAAAGCTGGAGATCGAACAGGGGCAGGGAAAGGGGGGAGGGGAGGAAAGAACAAAAAGGAAGGTCTATGATAGGATGGAAGGCAGGAGAGATTAAGAGACATTAAGAGATGGTGCAAGGCAAAGGGAGATGGTAATGGGACAAGTTAAGAAACGTGACATCAGCCGTCTCAATTTCTCTGCTCCCCTCACTCACTCCAACCTACCTCCTCTGAACTTGCAGCACTCCATTCTCTCAGATCCAACCCCAACATTGTCATTAAACCTGCTGACAAGGGTGGTGCTGTTGCTGTTTGGCGAACCGACCTCTACCTAGCGGAAGTTGAACGGCAACTCTCCGACGCCTCCTCCTACCTCCGCCTGGACCATGACCCCACTACCGAACATCAAGCCACCGTTTCCAAGACCGTCACGGACCTCATCTCCTCTGGAGATCTTCCCTCCACGGCTGCCAACCTCAATTCCCCAACCCCGCACAGCCCGCTTCTACCTCCTTCCCAAGATCCACAAACAGGACTGCCCCGGTAGACCCATCGTTTCAGCCTGTTCTTGCCCCACGGAACATATTTCTTCCTATCTCAACTCTATTTTTTCTCCCTTTGTCCAGTCTCTTCCCACCTACATCTGCGACTCTTCCGATGCTCTCCGTCACTTTTCCTGTTTCCTGGCCCCAACCATCTCCTTTTCACTACGGACGTCCAGTCCCTCTACACCTCCATCCCCCACCAGGACGGCCTGAGGGCGCTCCGCTCCGCTCCGCTCCGCTCCTTCCTTAAACAGAGGCCCAACCAGTCCCCATCCACCACCACCCTCCTCCGCCTGGCTGAACTTGTTCTCACATTGAACAACTTCTCCTTTGACTCCACTCACTTCCTCCAAATTAAAGGTGTTGCTATGGGAACCCGCATGGGTCCCAGCTATACCTGCCTTTTCGTGGGATATGTGGAACATTCTTTGTTCCAGTCCTACTCAGGTCCCCTTCCTCACCTCTTTTTCCGGTACATTGATGACTGTATTGGTGCTGTTTCCTGCTCTCGCCCTGAACTAGAAAATTTCATTCACTTTGCTTCCAATTTCCACCCTTCCCTCACCTTCACATGGTCCATCTCCGACTCTTCCCGCCCCTTCCTCGACTTCTCCGTCTCCATCTCTGGGGATAGGCTCTTGACACACATTCACTACAAGCCCACTGACTCCCACAGCTACCTGGACTACACTTCCTCCCACCCCGCTTCCTGTAAGGACTCTATTCCATTCTCTCAGTTTCTCCGTCTCCGCCGCATCTGCTCTGTCGATGCCACCTTCCATACCAGTGCTTCCGACATGTCTTCCTTTTTCCTCAACCGAGGATTCCCCTCTACTGTGGTTGACACGGCCCTTGACCGTGTCCGTTCTATTTCCCACACTTCTGCTCTCACCCCTTCCCCTCCTTCCCGGAATCACGATAGGGTTCCCCTTGTCCTCACCTTTCACCCCACCAGCCTCCACATTCAACGGGTCATCCTCCGCCATCTCCAGCGTGATCCCACCACCAAACACATTTTCCCCTCACCTCCCCTTTCAGCATTCCGAAGGGACCGCTCCCTCTGCGACACCCTGGTCCACTCCCCTATCACCCCCAACACCCCTTCCCCTTCGCCCGGCACCTTCCCGTCCAGGTGCAGGAGATGCAACACATGCCCTTTTACCTCCACCCTTCCCACTGTCCAGGGCCCCAAACACTCCTTCCAGGTGAAACAGCGATTTACTTGTACTTCTTGCAATTTAGTATACTGTATTTGCTGCTCACGATACGGTCTCCTCTACATTGGGGAGACCAAACGCAGATTGGGTGACCGCTTTGCGGAACACCTCCGTTCAGTCCGTACGGGTGACCCCGAGCTTCCGGTCGCCTGTTACTTTAATTCTCCGCTCTACTCCCACTCAGACCTCACCGTCCTCGGCCTCTTACACTGTTCCAATAAAGCTCAACGTAAGCTCGAGGAACAGCATCTCATCTTTCGATTAGGCACTTTACAGCCTTCTGGACTCAACATCGAGTTCAACAATTTCAGACCATAACCTCTGCCCCTATTCTTTTTTTTCCCCATTCATTTTATTTATCATTATTTTTTTTTACACTTCATCTAGAGCCATCTTTTGTTTCTTAACTTGTCCCATTACCATCTCCTTTTGCCTTGCACCATCTCTTAATGTCTCTTAATCTCTCCTGCCTTCCATCCTATCACAGACCTTCCCTTTTGTTCTTTCCTCCCCTCCCCCCTTTCCCTGCCCCTACACTTGCTTAAAAACCTGTTCGATCTCCAGCTTTTTCCAGTTCTGACGAAGGGTCATCGACCTGAAATGTTAACTCTGTTTCTCTCTCCACAGATGCTGCCTGACCTGCTGAGTATTTCCAGCATTCTGTTTTTATTTCAGATTTCCAGCATCCGCAGTATTTTGCTTTTCTATTTACAGCACAGAAACAGGCCATTTGGCCCAACAGGTCCATGCCGGTGTTTATGCTCCACACAAGCCTCCTCCCACCCCGCCTCATCTAGCCCCATCAACATATCCTTCTATTCCTTTCTCCCTCATATGCTTATCTAGCTTCCCCTTGAATGCTATTTGCCTCAACTACTCCTTGTGGTAGCGAGTTCCACATTGTAACCACTATCTGGGTCAAGAGGTTTCTCCTGAATTCTCTATTGGATTTATTAGTGACCATCTTATATTTATGGCGCCTAGTTCTGGTCTCGCCCGCAAGTGGAAACATCTTCTCTATGTCTACCCTCTATCAGGTCTTTCATGATTGAATTCAATGTTACGTTTCTCCCTTTCAAACCTAACAGTTACTCTGGCTGTGATTTCCCCTACCTTGGCGGGTCCGTGGCGGGCGACATTGGTGGTGGGTCGCAGCCCCGCTGCTGTCACCATCCCAGCCTCCAACATGACTTTCCCCCAATTGGGCTTGTTAAGCCCGCCCAGCGCGTTTCCCGGCCAATTGAAGGAAGCGGGTCTGATGACATCACTTGACGCGTCATCAGCCGGTTTCCTTAAAGGGACCATGCTTAAATTTACTTTGACATTTGTGCTGTCAGTGTTCTACAGCACTGAGATGCTGCAAACACTGACAAGCACTAAACAGAGGTGCACGGCTGCACCCAGGCTTTCCCATGACTCCCTCCATATGCTTATGGAGGGAGTCACAGCACGCAGGGAGGTCCTCTTCCCTTCCAATGGGCGGAAGAGACCTCCCCAGGAGACCAACGCAGCCTGGTTGCACATTGCACAGGAGGACACAAGCAGGGATGTTGTCAGGAGTGCCTGGCTGCAGTGGCGCAAACCTTTCAATGATCTCAGTAGATCACGAAACGTTACTGCAAAGCCACACTCAACCTCATCCTGCTGTACCACTCATCACATCCCCATCACTCTGCCTTCCCTACCCTACTCCTGCACATCCTTACTCACACCAACTTACCTTGCACCTCCACCCATCCCTCTCTATCTATATTATCACTTCCCCATCTCACTAGCCACCCCTCACACTCCCCCTCATCCTAGTGCAATCATACCAACTAACAACACACAGGGTAGGCACTTGGGTGTTTTAGCCAATGTTCATGTGAGGTTTCTATTAATGTGCTGTCAAACATTGAAATCTTTATTTTCAGCACTTTCTGTTCTTGGACAGATTTGTGTGCACCTTTGGAAGTGGCTTAGTGAGTTGCAGTGAATGGTGAGACATAACGGTACCCCCCGCAATGTTGATAAGTGTGAAAGGAATGGCTTGGGCATTGTAGGGATGCTTTATGTTGTTGGTGTGGGGTGGTGCCAACCTGGCACATCATGTGGCAGCCAGGGTGTACAGCGTCAAGTGCAGTAAATCTGGCCATGGTGAGGCCATCCCTGGCCTCCTGGGCAGCAATGTGCTCGGGTGCTGATGCCCTCAGTCCTGTGCAGCATCAGGTGATTGCAGAGAAGGTTGGTGCTGCTGGTGTGCCTGGTGATGCGGCTGATTGTGGTCAGATTTGAGGACCAAGTTGAGAGTGTATAAACTGTACCAATGCTGATGGAATAGATGGCTGGTAAAGTTGAGATGACAGAAGCGATCTGTCAATGGTGAGAGAGGTGGTTCCAATGAGGTGACACTGGATTGAGAGTTTGCTACAAACACTTGCAACCTGCATAAAACTCAATCTGTCTTCCAAATGCAGTAAACAATAGCTTCTGAGCTTGGAAATTGAACAGCTGAGAGATGGGAGCTTTTATAGCAGATTTCAAGCTGTCAAGTAATGAGATGATGAACATTCAACTCCCGCCCAGCTTAACAGATGGGATCCCCGAGCAGCATGGGCGAGTTGTTAAATTCTAAAGGTGAGCTCAAAATTGTTGTTAATCCTCTGTTAACAAGGTCATAATGACCTGAATTGCCTCCCCCACTGCTGCGTGTTGGGTCTGCTCAGCGCTGACAGACCCGACATTTGGTAAAGATGCGTGGCGGCGGGTTGACAGCGGGGTCCTGACCCGCTGGGGGAAAAAAACATTTTCCCACCCACTGAGCCCCCGTAAAATCCAGCCCTAAGATTCTAGTGTTCTAAAGGCTTTAACAAGATGAGGCAGAGACTGACAACAACAAACTGGTCAAAAACTGTTATCAGGTAAAATTACAGATGAACAGTGGGAGGTGTTCAAAAAAAAATTTGGTTCAATACAGGACCAGTATATACCCCTAAGGGGCAAGAGGACTATTACCAAATAAAACACCAATGGTCGACAAAAAGAGGTGAGTGAGAACATAAAACTAAAGGAAAGAGCATACAAAAGTGCAAAGAATAGTGTAGATCCAGGAGACTAGGAGAGATATAAAGGACAGCAAAGGAAGACAAAAAAAATACTAAGATCTGAAAAAGAAATACGAAAAGAAACTTGCGAGGGTTATCAAGATTAACACAAGAAGTTTTACTATATTAAAAGAAAAAGGGTAGCCAAAAGTAATGTGGGCCCTTTAAAAACAGATGCAGACAAGTTGAATAATTATTTTGTGTCAGTCTTCACAGTAGAGGAAGAGGTTAATATATTCCCGAGAAACTAATAATGAATCAAGGACTGGAAGCCATGGTCTTCAGTCCCCACCACAACTCCATTTCCTAGCCACTGACTCCATCCTTCTCTCTGCCAATGTCTGAGGCTCAACCAGATTTTTCACAACCTTGGTGTCATATTTGACCCCGAGATGAGCTTCCGACCACATATCCGCGCCATCACGAAGACCGCCTATTTCCACCTCTGTAACATCGCCCGACTCCACCCCTGCCTCCGCTCATCTGCTGCTGAAACCCTCATCCATGCCTTCACTACCTCTAGACTTGACTATTCCAACACACTCCTGGCTGGCCTCCCACGTTCTATCCTCCGTAAACTTGAGGTCATCCAAAACTCTGCTGCCCGTGTCCTAACTCGCACTAAGTCCCATTCACCCATCACCTCTGTGCTAGCTTACCTACAATGGCTCCCAGTTAATCAACGCTGCGATTTTAAAATTCTCATCCTTGTTTTCAAATCCCTTCATGGCCTTGGCCCCTCCCTATCTCTGTAATCTCCTCCAGCCCCACAATCCCCCACCCAGAGATACCTACGCTCCTCCAATTCCGGCCTCGCGCGTCCCTGATTTTAATCGCTCCACCATTGGCGGCCGTGCCTTCAGCTGCGAAGGCCCTAAGCTCTGTAATTCCCTCCCTAAACCACTCAGCCTCTTTACTTCGCTTTCCTCCTTTAAGACGCTCCTTAAAACCTACCACTTTGACCAAGCTCTGCCCTAATATCTCCTTATATGGCTCGGTGTCAAATTTTGTTCGATAATGCTCCTGTGAAGCGCCTTAGGACGTTGTACTATGTTAAAGGCGCTATATAAATACAAGTTGTTGTTGTTGGAACTCACTAAAGTTAACATAAGTAAGAAAACAGTATTAGAAAAAATACTGGTACTAAAGACTGACAAATCCCTAGGACCCGATGGTTTACACCCCAGGGTTTTAAAGTAGGTAAGGAAATTAAAGATGCTTTAACCATAATCTTCCAAAGCTCTCTCGATTCAAGAATTGTCCCTTTAGATTGGAAAATTGCAGATGCAATTCTATTATTTAAGAAAGGTGAGAGGAACCATGAAATTATAGACCTGTTAGTCTAACATCTGTTGTGGGGAAGTTATGGAATCTATGATTAAGGACAGAGTGGCTGAGCACTCAGTGAAATTTGAGCTGATTAGAGAGAGCCAACATGGATTTGTAAAGGGTAGGTCATGTCTAACGAACCTAATTGAATTTTTTGAGGAAGTAACTGAAGAAGTAGACAGGGAAATGTCTATGGATGTAGTTTATATGGACTTCCAGAAGACATTCGATAAGGTTCCACATAAGAGTCTGTTAGTTAAAATTTAAAGCTCATGGAATTGAAGGCAAATTATTGAGCTGGTTAGGAGGTAGAAGACAGAGAGTAAGGATAATGGGTATGTATTCGATTTGAAAGAATGTGACTAGTGGTGTCCCACAAGGATCTCTGCTGGGGCCTCAACTATTCACTATATTCATTAATGACACAATAGAGAGCCAAATAGCCAAGTTTGCTGATGACACAATGATTGGTGGCATAGTCGGTAATGTAGATGGGTGCATAAAATGACAGAGACAATAAGTGAGTGGGCAAAACTGTGGCAGATAGATTTCAGCACAGGTAAGTGGGAGGTCATCCATTCTGGACCAAAAAAGGATAGATCCGATTACTTTTTAAATGGTGAAAAGCTAGGAACAGTGGAGGTCCAAAGAGATTTTGGGGTTCATGTACACATAAAATGCAGTGGTCAGGTACAAAAAATAATCAAAAAAGCTAATGGAATGTTAGCCTTTATATCTAGAAGGCTAGAATATAAAGGGAAGGAAGTTTAGCTACAGCTACACAAAGCCCTGGATAGACCACCTCTGGAGTACTGTGTACAGTTCTGGGCACCGCACCTTAGAAAGGATATATTGGCCTTGGAAAGCGTGCAGTGCAGATTCACCAGAATGTTACCAGGGCTCCAAGCATTAAATTGTGAGCAAAGGTTACATAAACGAGGCTTGTATTCCTGGAATATAGAAGGCTAAGGGTTATTTGATTGAGGTTTTTAGGATTTTGAAAGGGGTAGATAGACAGAAACTATTTCCACTAGCCAAGGGTAATAAGGGACATGGAGCAAAGGCGGGTAAATGGAGTTAGGATACAGATCAGCCATGATCTCATTGAATGGCAAAACAGGCTCGAGGGGCTGAATGGCCTACTCCTGTTCCTATGTACCTAGACGGGGCCTCAATTTAACATCTCATCCAAAATATGCCATTTCCAACAATGCAGCATTCCCTCAGTACTGGACGAATTGTCAGTCTAGATTATGTGCTCAAGTCCTGGAGTGGGGATTGAACCCATGACCTTCTGATTCCAAGCCAAGTTAAAGAAAAAAAGACTTGCATTTATATAGCGCCTTTCACGACCACCAGACGTCCCAAAGCACTTTACAGCCAATGAAGTACTTTTGAAGTGTAGTCACTATTGTAATGCAGGAAACGCGGCAGCCAATTTGCGCACAGCAAGCTCCCACAAACAGCAATGTGATAATGACCAAATAATCTGTTTTTGTTGACACTTACCTTTTCCTTTGAGCAGTTTCCCTTTTTTAAATAGGATACTTAACTTTGATATTCTCAGTAAAACACCAGCACATATACCAGGACATAAATGTTACCTATATTCATGCACCATACAATTCAAAAGGCATAAGAACAAATAGAGTAACTTGCTGTCCCTACTTTTACTACTTCTTGAAAAGTTCCGTTTTATATTGTACAAGACATACAAGGGTCAATTTTCACTTGCTTGGCCTAGCATTAATGGAGCAATAACAGCCTCAAAATGGGGTCAGTAGCCCTACTGTTCCATTAACTCTGACAGTGCAGCCGGCTCCATATTGAAAGGAGCCTACTGCCAGGTGTCCATCGCGTCTGCCTATTTCAGCAGTAGGCCCCTTTTAATATGCAAATTGAGATTTTATACTGTAAATGGGCCTCGGATTGCCATTTTAGGTTGGAATTTGCCATTCAGATCCGATCAGTTCCATTGTCAATGGAGCCGATGAGATAAGTTTGGAATTATTTTTATAGGGCTCGGAGGAGGGATATCCAGGTCGGAGAAGCTGCGGCTTTCATTGGGCCTGGAGGAGCACTCCTCGGTCTTCAGACCAGCTGCAGGCCTGGCTTCTGCCTAGCGGGAAAGCTGTGGCAGCTTGCCTGCTCAGGTCCCAGTTAAAATTGCATAAATTTATGAGGCTTTAGGCAGGTACCTCAACTGCCTCCAAAACCCTACTGATTAACATCTCAAATGGTTGGAAATGGTTGGGATCTGAGTGGGTAAGTAACCTGCTTGTTCTTAACTGCCCCATGTGGGTAGGGTTAAAATATATCCATGTGTTTGTACCATGAATTACATATATAGGTAGTTGCCTGTGATTCCCTCCATTTTTGCCTCTGTGACTCAGGATCAAGCAAACTCCTTCAAACTGAAGGGCAGAGAAAATGAACAAATGCTCAACAACTTCAATGCAACTCTCTCTCTCTATACTCAGCCAACAAGAGGTACATGTACTGGAAGATGAGATGTCAAGATAATATTTGTTGGAGGTGAACTATAGCATGATACACCTCCAAATGATGCAGCCGAAAAATGTCAAACTGTACCACAAGGATGTCTGAGCATCAGGTATCTCCAACTTGAACCTACGGTCGGTAAATGGGAGAGTTATCATACAAAGCAGTTTATAAAGCTTGCAAATTGTGCCTTATGTGAAGACCGATTCTGCATATAGAGATGACATTTTATACTTTTTTATAGATAGAATTCTCTTACTAAAGTAACTTTCCCAATGGATCACCAGTCATCGCAAGAATCCTCCTCAATCGCCTTCTCCCAGTGGCCGAAGAGCTCCTCCCAGAGTCGCAATGCGGATTCCGCCCACTAAGGGGCACAATGGACATGATCTTCACCGCACGTCAATTACAAGAGAAATGCAGGGAACAGCACCAACCGCTGTACATGGCCTTCTTTGATCTCACAAAGGCCTTCGACACGGTCAACCATGAGGGATTATGGAGTGTCCTCCTCAAATTCGGCTGCCCTCAAAAGTTTGTCACCATCCTCCGCCTGCTTCATGATGACATGCAAGCCGTGATCCTGACCAACGGTTCCACCACAGACCCAATTCACGTACGGACCGGGGTCAAGCAAGGCTGTGTCATCGCCCCAACGCTCTTCTCGATCTTCCTTGCTGCAATGCTCCATCTCACCCTCAGTAAGCTCCCCGCTGGAGTGGAGCTAATTTACAGAACAAATGGGAAACTGTTCAACCTCCATCGCCTCCAGTCCAGATCCAAGGTCGTCCTATCCTCTGTCGTTGAATTACAGTATGCAGACGACGCTTGCGTCTGCGCTCACTCGGAGGTCGAACTCCAAACCATCGTCAACACCTTCACCGAAACGTACGAGAGCATGGGCTTTACACTAAACATCCGTAAAACAAAGGTCCTCTGCCAACCTGCCCCCGCCACACAGTACTGCCCCCCGATTATCAAAATCCATGACAAGGCCTTGGACAACGTGGACCACTTTCCATACCTCGGGAGCCTACTGTCAACAAGGGCAGACGTCGACGACGAAGTCCAACACCGCCTTCAGTGTGCCAGTGCAGCCTTCGGTCACCTGAGGAAGAGAGTGTTTGACGACCAGGACCTCAAACCCGGCACTAAGCTCATGGTCTACAGAGCAGCAGTGATACCCGCCCTCCGGTATGCCTCAGAGACATGGACCATGTACAGCAGGCACCTCAAAGCACTGGAGAGGTACCACCAACGCTGCCTCCACAAGATCCTGCAAATCCATTGGCAGGATAGGCGCACCAACATCAGTGTTCTTGCTCAGGCCAACATCCCCAGCATCTAAGCTTTGACCACGCTCGATCAGCTCCGATGGACGGGTCACATTGTCCGCATGCCCGATGCGAGACTCCCAGAGCGAGCGCTCTGCTCGGAGCTCCGGCAAGGCAAGAGAGCCCCAGGTGGGCAGAGGAAACGCTTCAAGGACACCCTCAAAGCCTCCTTGAAAAAGTGTAGCATCCCCACCGACACCTGGGAATCCCTGGCCCAAGACCATACAAAGTGGAGGAGAGGCATCCGGGAAGGCGCCGAACACCTCGACTCTCTTCGCCGGGAGCAAGCGGAAGCCAAGCGCAAACAGCGGAAGGAGCGCACGTCAAACCAAGCACCCCACCCACCTGCCCCTTCAACCACCATCTGTCCCACCTGTGACAGAGACTGTGTGTCTCGCATTGGACTCATCAGTCACCTGCGAACTCATTTTTAATGTGGAAGCAAGTCATCCTCGGTTCCGAGGGACTGCCTAAGAAGACGACGACTAAAGTAACTTTCCCAATGGATCACCAGAGTATGAGTAGGGGCTGTTCCTGCAGTGTAGTGGTTATCACATGGGCTTAACATGCAAAAGGTCCCTGGTAAAATCAGGTACAGTAGCATAGTGGTTATGTCACTGGACTAGTAATCCAGAGGCCTGGACTAATGATCCGGAGACATGAGTTTAAAATCCCACCACGGTAGCTGGGGAGTTTAAATTCAGTTAATAAATAAATCTATTAACTGGTGGGCTCAGAGGAGGAGACCAGGAAGCTCCAGAGCGATTTGGACAGACTGGGTGATTGGGCGGATAAATGGCAGATGCACTATAATGTGGACAAGTGCGAAGTTATCCACCTTGGGTGCAGGAACGGGAGGGCAAATTATTATTTAAATGGCAATAAATTGGGAGAGGGGGAAGTACAGAGAGACCTGGGTGTTCTTGTACACCAGTCACTGAAGGCGAGCATGCAGGTGCAACAGGCGGTCAAGAAGGCAAACGGTATGCTGGCCTTCATAGCAAAAGGGTTGGAATACAGGAACAGGGATACCTTGCTGCAGCTGTACAGGGCACTGGTGAGACCACACCTCGAGTACTGTGTACAGTTTTGGTCGCCTCATCTGAGGAAAGATGTTCTTGCCATGGAGGGGGTGCAGCGGCGATTCACCAGGCTGATACCAGGAATAGCGGGATTGACCTATGAGGAGAGACTATGTAGTTTAGGTATGTACACACTGGAGTTTAGAAGATTGAGAGGGGACCTCATAGAAGTGTATAAAATTCTGACAGGTCTAGACAGACTAGATGCAGAAGGAATGTTTCCCTTGGCGGGTGAGAACAGAACTAGAGGACATAATTTAAGGATAAGGGCTAAACCATTTAGGACAGAAATGAGGGGGAATTTCTTCACTCAGAGGGTGGTGAACCTGTGGAACTCATTGCCACAGAGGGCAGTGTACGCCAGCTCATTAAATATATTTAAGAGGGAATTAGATATATTTCTACAGGCAAAAGGGGTTAAGGGTTACGGAGAGAAGGCGGGGACGGGATACTGAATTGGAGGATCAGCCATGATCTCATTAAATGGCGGAGCAGGCTCGAAGGGCCGGATGGCCTACTCCTGCTCCTATCTTCTATTTATCTATGTATCTATGTAACCACTGGCTGCTTTAGTACTGCGTTAATCTCCAGCAAATGCTTCCCGTCTAGTCTGTCAAAAGAACAGCTAAAGTTTGATGCCAAGCTTTTTATATGGAATCAGTTAGTGGTAATACTTGGGTGCTTGTTACTTGTAATGTCTCTTCCAAGTCCCAGATGCATCAGAATTTGTTCCATGTCAGACTGATAATCAGAGTAACATACAGCACAACTCAGTAGTCACCTGGCAACAATTTAGTACTCTTGGTCATTAGACACAGGGCTGGTATACATGTGGTGTGGCTGTACTATATCTTCTGATTCCATAAATGCATTGATTCTCATAAAACTCAATGGGGGGGGGGAAAATTCGGTTGGTTTGCGCCTCCCGTTAGCGCCTTAAGAGGGCGCTAATGGGGCGCAAAGCAACTAGCGCCCGGGCACGGCAATGTTTGCGCCGCTCGCGAAATTGACCAGACATTTTGCGGCGGCGCTAAACAGTACCGCCACGATCTCCTGCGCCAGCAGATCGTGACATCAGTCGAGCGTGCAACGCCCCGGAGCAGATATTGAGTGGCACCCCCTGCCTTACCGCCTGCCGCTAGCAACGACAGGTTGAGGGGAGCGTTTTGCAGTCGGGAAGGGACTGGGGAGCGCTATTTAAAGGTGACCGCTTCCTGCCTTTTTTTGGTCGGTGACATTTTTACATCACGCATTCCAAGTGAGAGAGAGAGAGCGAGAGCGAGAGCGAGAGAGAGAAACTTCTGGAGATATTCAACGCTGTGTTGAGGAGTTTTCGATACGGAGCAGCACTTTGCAGGTTCATTTTGATTTGATCTTCCTTGCATCGATTTAGAAGAGACTATGGGGGCTGCACGCAGCTCTTTCTCTGGGGCTCTCCATTGTTCTTTCCAGCAGATTTGATGCACAGGTCTCTCCAGGCCGAGATTCAAGGCTGCAATGAGCAGGATGTGGATGGAGACCAAGATCGACCCTTCCCTTTAAGAACTGGCTGGTGCCAGTGTGTCTGTGTTCCATTGCTGACTGACATCACATGAGCTTCGCCAGCGCTCTGAGTTAGCGCCTCGCTCCTCGGCGTTAGCGTCTTGAGAGGTGTGTAGCGCCTGATTTAGCGCTTCAATCACCTCCGGGGGCGATAGAAGCCAAGTTTGCAGTCGGAGGCGATAATTAGCGCCAGGCGCTAAACTTTGCGCCCAGCCGATAATTGCGCCCCAAACGGGGCGATACCGAATTTCTCCCCCCAGATGTACTGCACAGCACTGCAGAAGTCTTGAATTGGAACACCTGCACTGCAGGAAACTATCAAGCATCAAATCCTAAAGTGGATTGGAAAGATCAAGAACATTGTATATTTTGTTAACTTCCAACAGAATAACATTTCAGGAAAAAAAAACCACTGGAACTGGGTAACAGTGAGACCACCACCCACACAGCTTAGGCGCTGTGTGGACTTAGCCTTGAGAGCTGTTCTCAAAATGTTCTTTCGTGTTCACTGGCATTTGAATTGCTGAGTGAAAGCTTCTGTGGTTTTCACTAGCATTTAAAACCAGTGGGTCTCTTCTTCAGGTATAGTTACAAACTTAGGAGAATTGAAATAGTTTTTTTTTTTATATAAAAGCACAGGAGAAAGCCATTCTTTAGGGGCTAAATTCAGTGCAGGCACTAAGTGCGGGACTTTTCAGTCTCATTTATCCCCATTCGTCTTTATATTATTTTCCATTAATTATCCAGTATATTTTTAAATTGCTGTAATCAATTTAGCAGCAATGACCACACTTATAAAAACTCTTTGTATGAAGAGGAGGGAAGTTAAGGAGAAAATCGCGGAGGTTGGCTAGCTAACAGGAAACAGAGAGTAGACAACGTTAACTCTGTTTCTCTCTCCACGGATGCTGCCTGGCCTGCTGAGTTTTTCCAGCGTTTTCTGTTGTTATTATAGTAGACATAAATGGGTCATTTTCTGATTGGCAAGATGTAACAAGTGGTGTGCCACAGGGATCAGTGCTGGGGCCTCAACTTTTTACAATTTATATAAATGACTTGGATGAAGGGACCAAAGGTATGGTTGCTAAATTTGCTGATGACACAAAGATAGGTAGGAAAGTAAATTGTGAAGAGGACATGAGGAGGCTACAAAGGGATATAGATAGGTTAAGTAAGTGGGCAAAGATCTGGCAAATGGAGTATAATGTGGGAAAATGTGAAGTTGTCCATTTTGGCAGGAAGAATAAAAAAAGCATATTATCTAAATGGTGAGAGATTGCAGAGCTCTGAGATGCAGAGGGATCTGGGTGTCCTAGTGCATGAATCGCAAAAGGTTACTATGCAGGTATAGCAAGTAATCAGGAAAGCTAATAGAATGTTATTGTTTATTGCGAGGGGAATTGAATACAAAAGTAGGGAGGTTATGCTTCAGTTATACAGGGCATTGGTGAGACCACATCTGGAGTACTGTGTACAGTATTGGTCTCCTTATTTAAGGAAAGATGTAAATGCATTGGAAGCAGTTCAGAGAAGGTTTACTAGACTAATACCTGGAATGGGCGGGTTGTCTTATGAGGAAAGGTTGGACAGGCTAGGCTTGTATCTGCTGGAGTTTAGAAGAGTAAGAGGTGACTTGATTGAAACATACAAGATCCTGAGGGGTCTGGACAGGGTGGATGTGGAGAGGATGTTTCCTCTTGTGGGAGAATCTAGAACTAGGGGTCACTGTTTAAAAATAAGGGGTCGCCCATTTAAAGACAAAGATGAGGAGAAATTTTTTCTCAGAGGGTCGTGAGTCTTTGGAACTCTCTTCCGCAGAGGGTGGTGGAAGCAGAGTCTTTGAATATTTTTAAGGCAGAGGTAGATGGATTCTTGGTAAGCAAGGGGGTGAAAGGTTATCGGGGGTAGGCGGGAATGTGGAGTAATCGGATCAGCCATGATCTTATTGAATGGCGGAGCAGGCTCGAAGGGCCGAGTGGCCTACTCCTGCTCCTAATTCGTATGTTCGTATGTACTGGCCATAATCTTCCAATCCTCCTTAGATACGGGGGTGGTGCCAGAGGACTGGAGAATTGGAAATGTTACACCCTTGTTCAAAAAAGGGTGTAAGGATAAACCCAGCAACTACAGGCCAGTCAGTTTAACCTCGGTAGCGGGGAAGCTTTTAGAAACGATAAATCAGGGACAAAGTTAACAGTTACTTGGACAAGTGTGGATTAATCAAGGAAAGCCAGCATGGATTTGTTAAAGGCAAATCATATTTAACTAACTTGATCGAGTTTTTTGATGAGGTAACAGAGAGGGTTGATGAGGGCAATGCGGTTGACGTGTTTGATAAAGTGCCACATAATAGGCTTGCCAGCAAAGTTGAAGCCCATGAATAAAAGGGACAGTGGCAGCATGGATACGAAATTGGCTAAGTGACAGGAAACAGAGAGTAGTGGTGAACGGTTGTTTTTCTGACTGGAGGAAGGTATACAGTGGTGTTCCCCAGGGGTTGGTACTAGGACCACTGCTTTTCTTGATATATATTAATGACTTGGACTTGGTTGTACAAGGCACAATTTTCAAAATTTACACAATGACACAAAACTTGGCAGTATAGTGAACAGTGAGGATAGTGATAGACTTCAAGACGACAGACAGGCTGGTGAAATGGGTGGACACGTGGCAGATGAAATTTAATGCAGAAAAGTGCAAAGTGATACATTTTGGTAGGAAGAATGAGGAGAGGCAATATAAACTAAACTAAAGGGTACAATTCTAAAGGGGGTGCATGAACAGAGAGACCTGGGGGTATATGTGCACAAATCGTTGAAGGTGGCGGGGCAGGTTGAGAAAATGGTTAAAAAAAAGCATATGGGATCCTGGGCTTCATAAATAGAGGCATAGAGTACAAAAGCAATGAAGTTATGATGAACCTTTATAAAACACTGGTTCGGCCTCAACTGGAGTATTGTGTCCAATTCTGGGCACCACACTTTAGGAAGGCTGTGAAGGCCTTAGAGAGGGTGCAGAAAAGATTTACGAGAATGATTCCAGGGATGAGGGACTTCAGTTACGTGGATGGACTGGAGAAGCTGAGGTTGTTCTCCTTAGAGCAGAGAAGATTGAGAGGAGATTTGATAGAGGTATTCAAAATCATGAGGGGTCTGGACAGAGTAAATAGAGAGAAACTGGCGGAAGGGTTGAGAACCAGAGGACACAGATTGAAGGTGATTGGCAAATGAACCAAAGGCGACATGAGGAAAAACTTTTTTTACACAGTGAGTGGTTAGGATCTGGAATGCACTGCCTGAAAGGGTGGTGGAGGCAGATTCAATCGTGGCTTTCAAAGGGGAATTGGACAAGTACCTGAAGGAAAAAAATTTGTAGGGCTACGGGGAAAGGGTGGGGGAGTGGGACTAGCTGAAGTGCTCTTGCAGAGAGCCGGCACGGGCTCGACGGGCCGAATAGCCTCCTTCTGTGCTGTAACCATTCTATGAATAATCATATTTATACTAGCCCTGAGATTTTTACAAAAAGATATGGGACTGTTTTTAACTGCTCCTGATATTTCAACGGTTTGAACATAATAATGCTTGCTTAAAGATTTGCATAAAGTGCTTAGACATTATTTGTGACTGAAGTCTTCCCTGGAATGTAGGTACTCTTGCTGTTTTAAAGTTCCATTCTTTGATGGGGATGGTTTTAACTTTCAGTGATGGTGTAAAACAGGCAACATCAGATCAGCTGCCTATTGTATACCTTGCATGATTTTCCTATCCATTTCCTTCAGGGTATGGTAGTGTAGTGGTTATGCTACTAGACTAGTAATCCAGAGGCCTGGCCTAATAATCTCAGAATGCGAGTTCAAAACCCACTGTGGTATTTTGAGAATTTGAATTCAACCTGGAAATAAAAAGCTGGCATTAGTAAAATTGACTATGAAGCGGTCAGATTGTCGTAAAAAAACAAATTGATTTACTGATGTCCTTTAAGGAAGGACAGTCTAGCTCATATGTGACTCTAGTCCCACACCAACGGTGTTTGACTTTTAACTAAAAACCTTTTAAAGTTTGGTTCACAACCTCACTACACCTGGTGTAAAGCTGAAGGCATGCGAGACCACCTCCTCAGTCAACCCAGGGAAAACATAGCTGGGTGCTCCTACATAGTCATTTGGAGTTGGAATCTACATCAAAATTAATGCTGTGGTTCCAGGATGCACATGGTTCCTCCTTACCAGAACATCAGAGCAACAAACAAAGTTAAAGCTTTAGAGATACTTTTATAATTACATTGTTTTCCACATAATATATTGAAGGAGCACTTTGATCAGGAAGTACTCCCCTAAACCTTAATTTCATCCATGTAATCTCTGTGCATTATACAATTATAGTTGATTACACATTATCATGCCTGCTTACATTTCAAATAATCTCATGCTCGGATTGTGAAAGGATCCTCTAGGGGCGCACAATTGAGGAGAAACCACTGCAGTTTTTATAAATACCAGAACAGGGTTTTTTTTCCCATTAAAAGGTGACACTTTCAACATTTTGAAATTATGCCAAATAACTATAATGTACAATTGAACTGTAGCTGGGAATTAAGACGCAGATCAGTAGATCAAAAAGATGTAACCTGTGCCCTTGTCTTTCAATCAGCCAGTTTATCTTCACTTGGTTATATGTTGAGGCATAATTCAACCACAGAATGCAGATCTCTGTACTTGAACAATAGAATTATTCTTCAATTATTACAGTTTCACTTTGCTAGTAATATGATTTTTGATGAATGAGTGTGAACCCTTTGTGGGCAATACTGGGAATAATAAAGTTTATAACAATAAAGAAAATAAAGAACTTGCATTTATATAGCAAATTCATGACCTCAGGACATCCCAAAGCGCTTTACAGCCAATTAAATACTTTTGAAGTGCAGTCACTGTTTTAATGTTTTAATGTTTGGAAACGCTACAGACAATTGGCACACAAGGTCCCACAAACAACAGTGAAATAAGTGACAGATAATCTGTTTTAGTGATGTTGGTTGAGGGATAAATATTGACCAGGACAGTGGTGAGAACTCCCCAGCTCATCTTCGAATAGTGCCATGGAATATTTTACATCCACCAGAGGGGAAAGATGGGGGCTCGGTTTAACGTCTCATCCGAAAGACGGCACCTCCGACAGTATGGTACTCCCTCGGTACTGCTTTGAAGTGTCAGCCTAGATTATGGGCTCAAGTCTCTGGAGTGGGACTTGAACCCATGACCTCCTGACTCGAGGCAAGAGTGCTACCCACTGAGCCAACAACGTAGGTTCCTTGAGTAGATAAGCTACGGAAAAATTATGACTATTGTGACTGAGTGTAAAAATAGAGTGACTTTTCAATTTTTCCATAAATTACCAAGTGTTAGATTCTTTTAGTGCCATCTGGCAAATTTAGACCCATAGAGACAACTGCTCCATATATATTTGATAGGAATGTACAACATGGATGACACTAAATTGAATTGAAAACCTGATGTGATCCATTATAATTATAGTGAGACTTATTCCAAAATCCAGAAGAGTATCCTAACTTAGTGCGACATTAAAAAAAAAATCAAAAATGCCCCATCGTACATATGAAGCATGATTTTACTGTCCTATTATATGTTTCTGTTATCATGGACAGTGCCTGCTGCAGTGTTCTAGAAGCAGAACACCAAAGATTGGGTGCTTTTTCTTTTTATAACTATGCAAGATGATTCGAATGTTGCGTGAGTTGTACTGGTAGTGTGCATAATTCCTGGCAGTCTATTGGAATGCTCAATCTTTAGCTGTCTAGAGGGCAGTGATGTCACTTTTATTTCTTGGTGTTGTAATAGTAAATATTTATCTAGCCAGAGTCCAATGGGCAGGGGTGGAAACAAATCCAGAGTCTATAATTGTATAGTACTGAATATCTTGGAATTTAGTAGGCTAGGCAAATGCAGGAATACACCCTTATTACTTGATAGTGCTTTCAGAATATATCTTCAATCCCTAAATTCTAGTGGCCTTGTTTTCAACTTTGAAGTTCAAAAATTGCTCTTTTTAAGTTGAAATCTGAATTTCCTACGTTACAACAGTGACTACACTTCAAAAGTACTGCATTGGCTGTAAAGTGCTTTGGGACGTCCTGAGGTCTCGAAGAGCGCTATAGAAATGCAAGTTATTTCCTTCTTTCTAAACCTAAATAACAATTCCCAATGTCCAACTGCAACATGCATATGGTAGAGTTCATGAGCAAAACGACTATTATTGTAAGCAGTTCAAAAAAATAATAAACATTGTTTTAAATTCACAAGATCTTCACTTACTAAATGTTTTGATCTTATAACAAAAAGAGACATGACCATGTACAAATCTGGAGCTTACTTTTGTCAAATAAATAATTAAGTAATCTCTTCAGTTCGCCTTATCTAAATAATCCCACTGTGGGGGTGAATTTCATCTTGATGTTACTGTAAATAATAGACCACAAAAATGATGGCACTGTAACAGTTTTTCCTTTAATGTCACAGTTAAAAGTTCACTTCACAGTGTTCAATTGTGCAGGTTATGAAGTTGAACTCTGAGCAATGCAGGCTTTCTGGTTGCTCCCAAACCCTTCCATTCATTATTTATGCTATTATATCTCTGTCCAACACTTCCCTTGAATATTATTTATGCATAACTAGCATTGAGAGATAAGGAATAAAATACCATAGCTGGCATGTCTCTTGTGTTTTAGTTTTCTGTGTAGGTACAGTTTGGCTGATAGCAGCTTACTTGCTTTCATGTTTGCGGCCATAAATTTGTTAACCATTCACTGTACTGAAATGCCTCTGGTTATTTAGAAGGAAAACGGATCCTTATAAAAGGACAATATTCTTTGCCTTACTTGGTTGTTTTGTATCACTTTATCCATGATAAGATCTGGTACAGGTGGATCCATATTTGTAAACATATTGTTGATTTAAAAAAAAATCCTATTAGTTTAGGGTCCAGAAACTGCAGTCTTTGTCAGGTTTTTGGGGTTTTATGCTAGATTTTCTATTTGGGTGCAGCATCAACAACCACTCCCAGAAGTAGACTTTGCATCCTGACCCACGTCTTCACCTTAGACACTGCTGTCAATCAAAATCCTAAAAAGACCCCCTTCCCCCAGGATGTCAAACACAAATGATGTTTAGAATTGAACGGGATGACTTGATTCGGAGATCTGTGCTAAATATTACATGTTAGATGGGTCCCCATCCAGGTACAATGTGAGAAATCAAGCCATGCATACCAAGGAAGTACTGAATTATGCACATCTGTGCCTTCCCCCCACCGCAAGGTGTGAATATTAGCCAGTATTCCCTAGAGCTAGTAGAAAAAGCTAGGAATTACTGAATTTAACCTTGTGTGTGTAGGGTTGCCAACCCTTCAGGATTGCCCTGGAGACTCCAGGAATTTAAGATTAATCTGGACACTGCTGTGAGTAACCCAGGAGATTCTGAACACTTCGTTATTACTTATAAAAATATTGAAGATGATGAGAAAAAGTCTATTTGACTGGGCTGGACGGTTGGAGGAGAGCGCTCATGTGATGAAATCTTCAGAAATACGTCCAACCAGAGTTGCCAACCTTATGTACTGTGGCCAGCAATAAAGTAATAAATAAATAGTTGAACAAAGATTTAAAAAAGCTTCATTTTTGTCACACCTATGTATGCATATAATCTTCAGAAGTGCAAATATATCAGCAAGGACAAAATGAGATTCAGACTGGGAAGACAACAATCTGCTCAGAATACTTCATAATTTTTACATAAGCATGGCTACCATCCGATACAAAATGCATTCCACTCAGGAATCAAATCAGCAAAAACAACTTGCAATTTTGGCAGAGGTAGTCAGGCTCCATTATGGTAAATCATTGTTACCTCCGGTCCCCAAGCTTCTTCAGTCTTTCCTCATAACTCAGGGCTCAGGGAAGAGCCAGGAATGGCAGTAATTTTCAATCTGAAAATGCAACAAGTACCTCAAAATTCCAACTGTCACCTGCTACAGTCTCAGCTCTCCCTACTCTTGCCATTCTTTTCTTTCTCACATTTTCCCTCCTTCACACGTATCTCTTCACTCGCGTCCTGTCACAGTCCATTCCGTCAGTTGTCACTCCCTTCACTTCCTGTCCCAAGATGGTCCCCAGGCCTCTCCCTTGCCCCACTGCTAGGATTATGCATGCTCCTTTCTTCGTCCTTCAGTTGGTGACATACCAGATTCTCAGGTTCTTTCTGTTCACCAGTGTGGCAACTACACACAAGGCAGAAAGCTTGTGATAAATGCATGCATAGAGTTTCCCCAGAAGGTGGATAGAAGCCCTTCTCTTGCACTTTAAATTGTGGATATTGCTTTCACCATAACTGCCAATTGCACATTAATCTTGGTTTTCAATCCATCCTATTGTTTTGTGTTACAATATAACCTAGTAAGTCTCTAGATCTCAATGCTCTCTGCCCAAGTACTTAAACAAATGATTTGACCAGCAGCGGCAGTAGGTAGGATCCAGAAATAGAGCTGATTCTCACTTACATACATGGACAAGTGAACACTGGCCTCAAAATATCTGAAACTAGATTGATTAGCATACATGATTTTTTCATTTTACTGGAGTTAAACTCTACTACTATTTCTTTTTGGCCCAAAAACTGAAAATGACAATAATTATAATCTACTGTAGCTGGTCTGAAGTGATATTTGATCTAATTTATGATCAGGAAAGCATGACTTTGGGTCATTATGAACCACATCCAACTTGGCACAAAGCATATGTGACCGAGTTGCTAGACTTTGGTTTTCGGCAGAATTCAGAGTTGTAGCCCAGTTCTAATCTGAATTTCAGGATTTCTCGATTAGCTCAAAACCCAAAGTTAAAACCCAGAGTACTCAGTTTTGACTAATAAAATGGTATCTAAAGCCCCAAAGACCCCAAACCTAAATTGTGGCACAGTTTATCCAAGTTACTGACCTATTTGTAGACATTTAACACTGAAGCAATAATTTAATGTGACTGATACGCTGAGAATGACAAATTAGTAAATTATTTTCTATCTAACTTTACCTACAAAGAAAAATACACCCCTTAGTTAATTCCTTTATGTGTTATTGAAATGAGAGCACTTGCTGTGGAAGAGCTTTGAATGAAATATAAAGTTTGAATTGAACCATTACAGATGGATTTGATAAAAGTGTGTGTGTAGGGGACGGGTGGTCATTTTTACATTGACTTGGACTGGAGAGGTAGAAATTGGCAGTCTAGATTTCAAGGCAGCTTTGGGCTCTTGGCTCAATACAGGCACAAGGATATCAAATTAGCCTATTTTTTCTGGGGCAGATCCAACTAACTTTAGTCATACTGCAAATACTAAATTGTTACACAGCATATTGTAGCGAGGGGAAAATGGCTCTGCATGTGATGCCCCAGCTTGTTTCCTCACAGACTTTTTAATACCATAAAATCATACATCAAAGCTTTATTAATATGGGAGTATTTGAACCATTAGGGAGACGAAGGAGTTTTAAGTCGTATTCTGACAAGACCTTAATGTGCACTTCTAGGTTAAATAAGTATAATTAACTTTTTTAAACTTGTCAGAATTGATCCACTGAGATGAATGAGCAGATGTATGTTGAATAAATTCTTGTACTAAAAGTGTAAATAGTTGGGCTTCTATAAAACATGGTTGCTTTCTCAGTCTTTTATTTCCATTTTGCAACTTATACCACCACCAGCTTATAATGTCACATTAATCAGTATTAAATATACCACAAAGTTCCTTATTCTCTCTCGCAAGGATAATCTGCTCATTTATTTTGTTGCTGTTTGTGGGATCTTGCTGTGCGTAAATTGGCAGGCACGCTCCCGACATTACAACAGTGACCACACATCAAAAGTACTTGATTGGCTGTAAAGTGCTTCGGTCTGCCCGGAGGTCATGAAACATGCTATATAAATGCAAATTCTCTCTTTTAGGTCTGAATAATCTGAACCAATTTCCAATAGTATGTCTTGCACTTAATACTGGGAAACTGTTTGAAATGACTTAACACTCAAGTCAAGATATATTTCCCCACTCCTGGATTTTCACCTGATTCAGAGGATTTGGATACAAGCCCTGTTCAGAAAAATGGCACTGCATTCGACTGTTCTTTTTCCATTTATTTATCGATTTAAAATATTGCACCAGGGCGTAAAGCTAAGATACCAAATTTTGTTTACTGGCGAGGAGCGATTCACCGACAGAACTATGCATTCTCCATGTGTGCTATGCCCTTACTTGCAGTAATGAGCCAAAAAGTGTCTATGATCCTCCTGGTTTCCTCATAAGACTTTTTATACCATAAAATCATAAATCAAAGCTTTATTAGTATGGAAGTATTTTGAACCACAAAAACATTAGGGGGAATAACGTTTTTATTTTTGTTTTCTAGATAGTCTAGTTGGGTTGCATATTTCTCTGGCTCCACTACATCTAAATTAGCTGGAGGTTCTTGTCTCCTCCACCATGCCCCTCCCCGTTCCAATTTTTAAACAAGCTGAATTTTAAATCTGAATTTAAATCAAAACTTCCAAAAAATTCAAATGATTATTCCTAATGAACTTAAAAATCAGTTAAAAGGTTAAATTGGATATGTTTTTTTCTTTTTTGTTCTTGGTTTCTTTAGCTTTTCAGAATTGGAGACTATGCAGAAACAGCAACTTTTTATCAACTCAGATCAAGGCTGGAAAATTCCACTCACCAACTAGCCGGGGTCAGTTACCTTCCAGCTTTGGCAGGCTAACAAACAACTGTGCAAGTGTTTTTATCCCTTCATCTCTGATCCCTCATTGTTTCTTCCTCTGCTTATTTGCAGTATCTGATCTTATGGGGCCAGCTGCAGCTCTTTCCTACCCCCACTGAACTACTTCCTTGCCTGTGGCAAAAAGATGTGGACATCTTGTTGGGTTTTGCATCCACTTCCTCTGAAAAATATAGTTCTGGACTTATGAAAAATTAACTTGAGCTAGTTTAACAGAAACAATTTCCTCCATGCTAAGCAGTGATTAACCTTTAAAATGCCTCTCGATCACCAAGTGAAATACTGCAGTCCCTTACAAACTTACAAATTAAAACTTGTAAGAGGGATCCTTAGAGTGATAATTCTGTGGAATCACACTGGAGGGGGAGGAGGAGAGGAAGGCAAATTCCATGAATCAACAGATTAAGGGATTTACAAGAAATATACATCAGCAAGTTTGTAAATTATTCCTAGCAACAATATTGGAACATTTTTTCAGTGTCTACATAAGAGAAGTTGCAGTCAAAGCTAAAGTAGACAAATATATGGATCATTTTTGATTTAACTTGCACCTGTCATATTACACACATTTTCCTACAAAACAACATGGACTACACTTCATAAGTAATTCATCAGCTGTGAAGCACTTTGGGACATCGCATAATATGAAAGGTATTCTATAAATGCAAGTTCTTTCTTCGGGTGCAACACCCAACATCATGCAGATCTCAGTTTTTGAGAAGAAAGTGATGATTTTAACTCCGTGCGTGCTTAGGACGGGAGGAATTCCTCGGTGTGAGGCCCAGGTCATTTTAACTCCCAGGGCTCATTTAAATTTGTCTGCACTGTCTCCCACCTGAAGCCAGCGGGAATTACACAAGAGCCAGCGGACGGGAACGGGAAATTGGCCGGCAGGCCAACACTCCCAGGGACCCAAGAGAACGGTCCATGGCATAAGGTTAGTGCTGAGCTTGGGGGAGGGGAAGGGGGTTAAATGGTCGGAACATGGCTTGCCGCCTGCCCCCCCCCCCCCACCCCGCCCTCTTAACTCTCTCGCCCGCACTGTTACCGCCGGGTGGGCAGGGTTAAAATGCGAGTCTGTAATACTTTCAGTGACAGCCAAAGTGTATTTAAAAATATTTCAATAAATTATAAGCTATTTTAAACAGAAACAGAATATGTACTTGATATAGGTGAGTGGTTTTCTTCCTTTTTAGAAAAACTAGAGAAAGGTATACAAAATAAAGAACACAAGTTTAACTTTCTCAGAACATGGAATAATGCTACTTATTGGTTTAAAAATGCATGGGCTGCACAGGAGCAAAAGTAATTTCCATATTTTACATGTTGGTCACCAATTCGCAAAAAAAAACACATTAATGGTTTTGTAGATTAGAGATTTGCAAGAAATTGTAATTGATAGGCTCCGATTTTGTGGTCAGCGGCGAAAAACTGGCGCTCGCCGTTCATTGCACTTACAGCTGCCCACAGACTTTTCGTGGGCTTTTGCACGGCAACATACGGTCATTGGGAGGCCGATACAGCGTGGTGCCCTCTACAGGCGATCTGGGACCTGTGTGAACAAGGCAAGCAACAGTATGCCTCTTCAACCAATCAGATTGAAGAAACCGTACTGAAACACGCTAGAATCCAGGAAGTGTAAGTTAGAATACTTAATTCAATGTAAAATCATGTACAGAAAGCAAAATAAAGAGAGAGGGAAAGAAAGATGTGATTAAGTGAAGGAGATAAAAGAGACAGAAAGAAAAAGTTTAAAAAAAAGTTTTTGTAAATCTCCAACAATAATTAAAAGCTGAAGGAATGAGACTTCACACTTGTAAAAGTAAATTTTCAATGCCAGAAAGGTTGTTTGGCAGTAATTAAGGCTTATCACACCATTAAAAATTCACTTACACTTGAATAGACAAGCCCTAACTTTTTCTGGCATTTTTAGTGGGTAAGTACCGTAACTTCACACCCACATGTGTTTACATGCCAAGGGGGAAAAATTCAGTTGGTTGCGTCTCAAGAGGGCGCTAATGGGGCGCAAAGCAACTAGCGCCCGGGCGTGGTGATGTTTGCACTGCTCGCGAAATTAACTGGACATTTTGCGGCGGCACTAAACACTACCGCCACGATCTCCTGCGCCGGCAGATCGTGACGTCAGTTGAGTGCGCAACGCCCCGGAGCGGATATGGAGTGGCGCCCCCTGCCTTACCGCCTGCCGCTAGCAAAGACAGGTTGAGGGGAGCGTTTTGCAGTCAGGAAGGGACTGGGGGAGCGCTATTTAAAGACGACCACTTCCTGCCTTTTTTTGTTGGTGACATTTGTGAACCACGCATTCTGAGAGAGAGCAAGAGAGACTTCTGGAGAGATTCAACGCTGTGTTAAGGAGTTTTGGGTACTGAGCAGCACTTTGCAGGTTCATTTTGATTTTCCCTTCCTTGTATCGATTTAGAAGAGAGTGTGGGGGTTGCACTCTGAGCTCTTTCCCTGGTTCTCTCCATTGTTCTTTCTAGCAGATTTGATGTACAGGTCTCTCCAGGCCGAGATTCAAGGCTGCAATGAGCAGGATGTGGATGGAAAGCAAGATGAACCCTCCCCTTTAAGAACTGGCCTGCGCCATTGTGTCTGTGTTCCATTGCTGACTGACATCACATGAGAATCGCCAGCGGTCTGAGTTAGCGCCTCGCTCCTCGGCCTTTGCGCCTTAAGACAGATGTCATAATGGGGAACAAAGAAATGGCAGATCAATTGAACAAGTACTTTGGTTCGGTGTTTACTGTGGAGGACACAAACAACCTTCCGGAAATAAAAGAGATCAAAGGATCTGGTAAGAGGGAGGAGCTGAGGGAAATCCTTATCAGTCGGGAAAAGGTGTTGGGGAAATTGATGGGACTGAAGGCTGATAAATCCCCAGGGCCTGATGGTCTGCATCCCAGAGTACTTAAGGAGGTGGCCTTGGAAATAGTGGATGCATTGACGATCATTTTCCAACATTCCTTAGACTCTGGATTAGTTCCGAAGGAGTGGAGGGTGGCTAATGTAACCCCTCTTTTTAAAAAAGGAGAGAGGGAGAAAGCAGGGAATTATAGACCGGTCAGCCTGACATCGGTGGTGGGTAAAATGATGGAATCAATTATTAAAGATGTCATAACAGACCATTTGGAAAGTGGCGACATGATAGGTCCAAGTCAGCATGGATTTGTGATAGGGAAATCATGCTTGACAAATCTTCTGGAATTTTGAGGATGTTTCCAATAGGGTGGACGGGGGGGAACCAGTAGATGTGGTGTATTTGGACTTTCAGAAGGCCTTCGACAAGGTCCCACACAAGAGATTGGTGTGCAAAGTTAAAGCACATGGGATTGGGGATAATGTGTTGACGTGGATTGAGAACTGGTTGGCACACAGGAAACAAAGAGTAGGAGTAAATGGGTACTTTTCAGAATGGCAGGCAGTGACCAGCGGGGTACCGCAGGGTTCGGTGCTGGGGCCCCAGCTGTTTACATTATATATTAATGATTTGGGCGAAGGGATTAATTGTAATATCTCCAAATTTGCGGATGACACTAAATTGGGAGGCAGTGTGAACAATGAGGAGGATGCTAGGAGGCTACAGAGTGACTTGGACAGGTTGGGTGAATGGGCAAATGTATGGCAGATGAAGTACAATGTGGATAAATGAGGTTATCCACTTTGGTGGTAAAAATAGGGAGGCAGACTATTACCTGAATGGTGGCAGATTAGGGAAAGGGGAGGTGCAACGAGACCTGGGCGTCATGGTACATCAGTCACTGAAGGTGGGAAGGCAAGTGCAGCAGGCAGTCAAGAAAGCAAATGGCATGATGGCCTTCATAGCAAGGGGATTTGAGTACAGGAGTAGGGAGGTGATGCTACAGTTGTACAGGGCCTTGGTGAGGCCACACCTGGAGTATTGTGTGCAGTTTTGGTCTCCTAACTTGAGGAAGGACATTCTTGCTATTGAGGGAGTGCAACGAAGGTTCACTAGATTGATTCCTGGGATGGCCAGACTGACATATCAAGAAAGACTGGATCAACTGAACTTGTATCCTCTGGAGTTCAGAAGAATGAGGGGGGATCTTAGAGACGTTTAAAATCCTGACTGGTTTAGACAAATTAGATGCGGGCAGAATGTTTCCAATGTTAGGGAAAACTAAAACCAGGGGTCACAGTCTAAGGATAAAGGGGAAGCCATTTAAGACTGAGATGAGGAGGAACTTCTTCACCCAGAGAGTGGTGAATCTGTGGAATTCTCTACCACAGAAGGTTGTTGAGGCCAGTTCGCTAAATATATTCAAAAGGGAGTTAGATATAATACTCACAACTAGGGGGATCAAGGGGTATGGCGAGAAAACAGGAATGGGGTACTGAGGTAGCATGTTCAGCCATGAACGCATTGAATGGCGGTGCAGGCTCGAAGGACCGAATGGTCTACTCCTGCACCTATTTTCTATGTTTCTATGTGTAGCGCCTGATTTAGCGCTCCAATCACCTCCAGGGGCGATAAAAGTCAAGTTTGCAGTCAGAGGCGATAATTAGCGCCAGGCGCTAATCTTTGCGCCCGGCCGATAATTGTGCCCCAAATGGGGCGATACTGAATTACCCCCCCCGCCCCCAAAAGTCTCTCGGCGCGGTACCAGCTGTAGCGAAGCTTGTGGAGGAGCAGGCCATCTCGGACAGCAGCTTCCTGATTTCCGCATTTAACTGCACATGTACACTGTAAGCTGCTGTCTGATTTATTCCTTAATAAAAAGGTGAGCGCCAATAGCTTCACCGTTAATCATACTGCTAAATCCAGGCCATGCACTGTAATTTTAAGGAACTAAGGAATTACTGTGTTCTAAGAATACAAGTTTTGTTTAAAAAATTTGCATCTTGGAAATCCAGGAAAGGCTATTTAGAGCATCAACATGATGGACGAGTTATAACAGAAAGATTTACCATTTAGTGTCTAAGAGAATCTCATAAGTGACAGCTGCTCGAATATGCTCCAGGTCTTCAGGTTTATCTTCCTGTGAGTTACACCTGATGCATTAGATCTAAAACATCTGATAAAGGGCAGGGACTAATAACTTGTAGCATGCAAGGTCATGCTTTCATCCGAAATGGAGGGCTGCATCATTGGGTCGGAAGATTACAGTTCAGTCTTGGATGGGTTTAAGCAATTTAACAATGTGTTCTTTCTTCCTGGTTCACTCTTCTTTGACCTCACTTGTACGCCAGGTTTTATGGCTCATATCCAATGATCATACAGTTTTTTTGTAGAGTCACTGAAAAGTCATTTTATTTAACTCTTTCATGAAAGATGAAGCAAGAATATGAAACCTACATTATTGCGGACCAGTGAAAGATTTAAATACTTTCACAAAAAATTCGTTGAATCCAGCCCAGGGATGAAAGCTTCCTCTCTTGGTTACTTGTTAGGTTTGAGAGGCAAAAGGGAGAGTCACAAAGCAAGGTTTCAAATTTAAGTAAGGTTAACTTCGAAGGGATGAGAAATGAACTAATCACAATAAACTGGACTGAATTGTTAATGGGTAAAGAGACAGAAAACAGTGTGAAGTATTCAAAGAAGTATTTGGTATGATACAAAACCAGTACATAACCCTAAAAGGCAAAAGCTCCACTTTTGTAGCTAAGCAATCATGGTCAACCAATGTGGTAAGCGACAGTATCAATCGAAAAGAAAAGGCTTATACAAATGCAAGGTGAAGTGGAAATCCAGCAGACTGGGAGAGCTATTAAAAAAACAAAGGGATACAAAGAAAGTAATGAGGAGCAAAAAGGAAAATGAAAAATACGTGCAAGGAATCAGAGTCATAACGACACAGAAGGAGGCCATTCGGTCCATCGAGTCCGTGTCGGCTCTCTGTAGAGCAATCCAGTCATTCCCATTCCCCCGCTCTACCCCAAAGTTACAACAACAACAACATGCATTTATATAGTGCATTTAACGTAGCAAAACATCCCAAGGCACTTAACGAGAGCGATATCAATAAAAACATTTTTGACACCGAGCCACAGAAGGAGATATCAGGACAAATGACCAAAAGCTTGGTCAAAGACGTAGATTTTAAGGAGCTTCTTAAAAGCGAACAGCAAAAGAGAGAGTAGACAATGGTAATGCAGTAGATGTAATTTATCTAGATTTTCAAAAGACCTTCAATAAGGTACCCCATAATAGACTGATGAACAAGGTCAGAGAATGCAGAGTCAGGGGACAAGTAGCAGAATGGATTGCTGGCTGGCTTCAAGACAGAAAGCAGAGAGTAGGAGTAAAGGGTAGCTATTCACAGTGGCAGAAGGTGGGTAGTGGTGTTCCACAAGGATCAGTGCTGGGACCACTGTTCACAATTTATATTAACGATTTAGACTTTGGAATCAAAAACACAATTTCTAAATTTGCGAATGATACCAAATTGGGGGGATAGTCAATACTGAAGAGGACTGCAACAAATTACAGGAGGACATTAATAAACTTGCAGAATGGGCAAATAATTGGCAAATGAAGTTCAACACAGATAAATGTGAGGTATTACATTTTGGTAGGAAGAATAGGGAGGTCACTAATCACTTGGAGGGTGCGAGTCTAGGTGGGGTAGAGGAACAAAGGGATCTCGGAGTATAAATACACAAATCACTAAAAGTTGCGCCACAGGTTAGCAAGGCCATAAAAAAAGCAAACCAAGCACTAGGGTTTATTTCTAGCGGGATAGAATTGAAAAGTAGGGAAGTTATACTAAATCTCTATCGAACCTTAGTTAGACCACACTTAGAGTACTGCGAGCAGTTCTGGTCGCCATATTATAAAAAGGATATATAGAGGCACCGGAGAGGGTGCAGAGAAGATTTACAAGGATGATACCAGAAATGCAAGGGTATACATATCAGGAAAGGATGAACAGGCTGGGTCTCTTTTCTCTTGAAAAAAGAAAGCGGAGGGGTGACCTAATAGAGGTCTTTCAAATTATGAAAGGCTTTGAAAGAGTGGATACAGAGAGAATGTTGCCACATATGGGGAAGAACATAACTACAGGCCATCAATATAAGATAGTCACCAAGAAATCCAATAGGGAATTCAGAAGAAACTTCTTTACCCAAAGAGTGGTGAGAATGTGGAACTCGCTACCACAGGGAGTGGTTGAAGTGAACAGAATAGATGCATTTAAGGGGCGGTTGGACAAGCATATGAGGGAGAAGGAAGAGAGGGTTATGCTGATAGATTTAGATGAGGAAACATGGGAGGAGGCTCGAGTGGAGCATAAACGCCGGCATGGACAGGTTGGGCCGAATGGTCTGTTTCTGTGCCGTATATCCTATGTAATCCTATGTAGTTTTTATAATTATATTAAGAGAAAGAGAGTGGTAAAGAGGTATGTGAGCTCATTAAAGCCAGATGCAGGTGAAACCATAAAGGACAATAAGGAAATGGCATGCTTGCTAAATGAGCACTTTGTATCAATTTTCACAGTGGAGGAAGAAGACAAACTATTAGTGGTTCAACGGAAACTAAAAATAAGTAATGGGGAGGAACTTAGTAGATTTAATACAAGTTTTAAAAAAAAAACAATAAATGGAGAAAAGAATGGGACTTAAGATAGACAAATCACCAGGACTTGATGGTTTCCAGCTCATGGTATAAGAAATTGGGGAGGAAAATGCAGAGGCATTGTCATGATTTTCCAAAGCTCTTTAGATTCAGGAGTTGTGCCTTTGGATTGCAAAATTGAAAGTGTCACTCCATTATTTGAGAGAGAGAGAAACCACATAACTACAGACCCATCAGTCGTAAGGTATTTACTGGAATCTGTCATATGAGAGAGAGAGAGAGAGAGAGAGAGAGAGAGAGAGAGAGAGAGAGAGAGAGAGAGAGAGAGTGACTGAGTACTTGGACAAGTATGCGTTGATCAAAGAGAGTCAGCAAGTATGTGAAGGGTAGGTCATGTCTGACTAATCTAGTTGAATTGTTTTGAGGAGGTCACTAGCATAGAGGGCTGCCTATGGATGTTGTCTATATTGACTTCCAGGAGGTATTTGATAAGGTACTCAAGAGATTATTAGCAAAATTGAAAGCGTACGGAATTGGAAGTAACTTTGTGACATGGGTTACGAGGTAGGGGAGTAGAAATAAAGGGAATGTACTTTGATTGGCAGGATGTGACAAATGGTGTTCCCCAGGGATTTGTACTGTATCAGCTTTGCACCATATATATTAATGACTTGAATAACTCGAATGAGTTGCATACCCAAGTTTGCAGATGACACTAAGTTAAGAGGCACAGTAAATTGTGCAGATGGGAGCAGGAAGTTTCAAAGGGGCATAGACAGACTAAGTGAGTGAGCAAAGCTGTAGCAAATGGAATTCAATGTGGGCAAGTGTGAGGTCATCCACTTTGGATCAGAGAAAGCAAATCAGAATATTTTCTTAATGTTGAAAAACTAGGAGTTGTGGAGGAGCAAAGTGATTTAGGTGCCAGTGTACACAAAACGCTAAAAGCTAGTGCACAGATACAAATAGTAATCAAAATGGCTAATGGAATGTTAGCCTTTATCTCAAGGGGGTTGGAATACAAAGTGAGGAAGTTATCATTCAGCTGTACAGCGCCTTGGTCGGAACCCATCTGAAATACTACATTCAGTTTTGGGCACTGCACCTCAGGAAAGCCTTGATACTAAGGCTAAAAAGGGTAAAATTATGAAGAAAGGTTGGATAAATTTGGTTTGTATTCCCTGGAGCTTAAAACAACAGTCAAAACAACGTAGTTCTGTGCTGCACAGAAATACACTTGTGATTACATCAAAGGACTAGAATTGTCCCAGAAGTGCCTCTCAGACCCTGCTACTACATTTATCGTTCAGAACCACTAACAGCTTTATAGAAGTGAGCTTTTAATGACACATGCCTTGCCCTACTGGGACATTCTTTGAACTCCAACAGCACAACAGTATTATGAAGTTAGCTGAAGTTCGTGAAGGGCACAAACACTTGTTCAGAAGGTGGAAACTGGATGCTGTATCTAGTAAAGTTCAAGGTTATCTGAACACACATCTTCCCTGGGAGTCTCTCAATGTCTCTTAATCTCTCCTTTTGTTCTTTCATCCCCTCCCCCTTTTCCCAGCTTTATACTTGCTTTAAATCTATTTCATTTCCTGCTTTTTTTCCAGTTCTGACGAAAGGTCTTCGACCTGATACGTTAACTCTGTTTCTCTCTCCACGGATGCTGCCTGGCCTGCTGAGTTTTTCCAGCGTTTTCTGTTGTTATTTCTTCCCTGGGAGTCTTCTCCCACATCTAATTATTTGCAGGATACTGTACTACCACTAGCCTAAACCCCCATTTACATTTTCAACAAACATTTAATTTTTAATTCATCAAACACATTATGGGTGCTCAGTTTTGTTGTCCAATATTAGTAGGTTTCACTAGTACATCCATAAAACTGTCTGTGTGGAGTTTGCACATTCTCCCCGTGTCTGCGTGGGTTTCCTCCGGGTGCTCCGGTTTCCTCCCACAGTCCAAAAATGTGTGGGTTAGGTTGATTTGGCTATGATAAATTGACCCTTAGTGTTAGGGGGGATTAAATATGTGGGGTTATGGGGATAGGATGGGATATGTTAGGGGGAATTAAATACGTGGGGTTACGGGGGTAGGGTGGGATATGTGTACTGTGGGGATTAAAGCAGGGACAGGGTACTGGATTTGGATGATCAGCCATGATCGTATTGAATGGCGGAGCAGGCTCGACGGGCCGAATGGCCTACTCCTGCTCCTAGATTCTATGTTTCTATGTTTCTAAAAGCGCAGCAGGGCAATATCTGAACTCTAGGTTATGGAGGAGAATGGTCAGATAAATGCATATTCAGATTTGCAATTCTGTTTTCGGAGCTCTCCAAAGTTGATCTCCAGATTTGCATTACTTCATGGACTTTTAAAGGAAAACTTCATTCTTTCCCCCATCTGAAATACCAGTGTTTAAAATGTTGAAACCGCTTTTACTGGATAAATTAGATTACTCTCAATGAAGCCAAATTTTAATCAATTCAAGTTTAGAAAATACTTCAAAGCTAATTTATACTCTGAACCATACAAGGGCTTCCACTTTTAAACCTTATTCAAAATTATCAGATTATACTGGGGGACTTAATCATTGCCGGATTATATATTTCAGATCAGAATCAGTGTAGATTCCAAGAACAGTTCAATTTAAGGGTCACTCCTCTGATGGCTCGGTGAATGTTTCCACTGAGTAGCTGAGCTGTGAAGATCAGGTGATTGCAGGTTTGATCTCCAGTCTATATTGGGTGAGCTGATCTCAGCCAGGGCGACAATAGAGATACTACAATTGACTTCAGCGCACCAGAGTTAAGGAAGGACATATTGGCAAGTGTTCCCATCCGTTAGTGCTATCCAGTGCCCACTGATGGAAGCGTGCAAAGGTAGGCATCGGGTGAGGATGAGATTGGGCCTGGCTGTGAAGCCCTACTGTTGGGCAGCCTGCTGACACTCACTTTCAAAGCTCACACGTGAATAGCAGCCCTGGGCAACTGCTGCCCATTGACTTCCACACTGGAGTAAGGTTCCATGCTTAGAGAAGGAGAGGAAATTATCAAGAAAAGAAGTGAAGGAGAAAAAGAGCAGAATTTTTTAAATTATATATTACTTCCATTTCAGGGAAGGTACTGATTTTTGCTCAATCTTCAAAAGATTACCAGATTAGACTTCCTATCACACTTTATATGATCATAGAAAAACATATTTTCATCATGTTGATACCTCAGCAATGAAACAAAATCAAAGCCAGTGATTTATAATTACAGGCTGAAGAATAAGAGACCAAACTTCTGACTTCAACTATAAAATGGAAGGGTCTGTTCTACCAATAATTTGTCCCAAAAATGCAGTCCGAACAGTATGTCTTTATAGTTTTCATTATAGGATCCCTCGGTGGTTCAGCATCATAATAGGGTTCCATGCTATTCTAATAAAACATCCACATGCATGATTTTCAACAACAGGCTACCGAACAATAATTAGAAATGGGAACTCAGCTGATTTTTTTCCCCCCTTCCAAAGTTCATGGGCGCTAAGGCCAACTGCAGCAATCCAACTGCTACCGTGGCCAAGATCAATTAACTTAAAACACCTCTTTAGCCACCTATTTACTAGCTCAGGGGAGACGGGTTTGTGCTCCTGCAGTGTGTTATCCTGGTCTTCCTGGAGCACTCAGTTAATTACGAGCACTATTGGTGGAGTGGTGGGCTTTGTGATACTATCGGGGTCACCAGGCCATTAGTCATGACCCAAGCCTAATTCGGTGAAGGCTGCAACACCCCTCTTCATTTCTCCTCTAATTCCTGAATTCTTTACTGCACTCAGCACAACTAACCAAGGATCCTTCACTTAATGGAAGATTCTTTTACCAAATGCTCCTAACGATTCTTCCCTACCCAATTTTTCAGTCTTTAACTCTTTGCAATTATCCTTCAGCCCATTAATTTGCCCACGAGGTCAGAACTGTTAATACAACGGCTGCATACACAGGGGCTTGCGCATATTTCCTTTTATTTTCTGATCCAGTTCCTTGCCTACCTCCTCTGTAACATATCTCCATGGCTCAGGTTTATGGTTGACCTCCTGAAAGAGGTCTCCTACGCTCTTCGATGGAGCATATTTAATGATATAATCCTCCTTACCGTCAGCTGTAGGTCAGGTGGTCCAGCTTAAGCTGTTATGACCACCGCCGTCCGGAAAGCGCGACACATTGTCCCACTGCCTCCCAGACTTTACCCTATGAGGTACCAAGTCGCAATCCCATGCACCCCACAAGATCATTATACATCATTGTGTAGTGCAACATTATATTGGCTGTGTGTGTGTAGGCAGGTGAGGGCAGGATCAGATTGGCTGTGATGGTTCCAAACAGTATGCTGACATTTACTGTCTAGAGTAATAAGTGAAAAGTTACTATCTGAATGAGCTACTAGAGGGCTGCCAGTGCGTGTGCAACTGCACCACAGCGGAAGTATCTTCACAAGAGAGGAGAACATTGGATGGATGATTAAAATTATATAATTTAGTGCATGATAGTTTCTCAGTTTTGTGTATTCAGTATACATCATAAACAAAAAGGAACATTAGAGTTTTTAAATACAATATTAAGGGCTGTAATTTGCGGCCCCTACAGGTGTGTACACGCCCATAAGGGCCGCGCAAGTTCTGGGTTTTCACACGTAAAGTGCATGCGCGAAAACCCGGAACTTGCGATCTGTCCCCGGGAAATGAACATCCGCGGGCAGAGAGTTGGGCTATTCTGCCCAGCGAATGCCCGTGAAATTCTTACGCCTGCTGTCACCAGCATAAGAGTTTTAAAAACAGAAAAATACATTATCATTTATACATTAAAAAACCTGTACAATAAGGTAAATTTATTTTTAGCCCATTTAAATTTATTTTTCAAAAAAATAATTATTTTAAATATTTAATTTAATGCCATTTTAATTCATTTTAAATATGTAATTTAAAAACAATGTATTTGATGTGTAGATGTATTTTTTGGGTTATTCCCATTCATGCTCACGGGGTTTCCGTACATACGGAATCCCCAAAAGCATGAATGGGGATCCCCTTCTTTTATTGGTTGGGCCAACCCACATGATCTCAGGGGTGCTCGCAAACCGCATGCACCCCTGGGATGCGTAGGCCTCTACCCGCGGGTACCTGGAGAGGTCCAGGACTGCGAGCCTCCGTCCCTCCTGGACCACCAGGTACGCGGGCATTTTATTTGCGGATCGGAGGCATTTCCCCGGGGGAAGCCTCCGGCCGCAAATTCAGGGCCATTATTGTGCAAGCAATTAAGGACAAAGATAATTTTAATTTAAATGTCAGGGAGCTAGAGATAGATTGAAATTAACACAATCCCCCTCGTTAGGGTTAAAATAGGTGGCCATTTAATGAAGGCTGTGATTAGTTCAAGTTTCACTCCATATAAAATCTGAAAAAGTTAAATAATTCTATTAAGCTTGGCTGAGCAAGTGTGTCTGATACATAGGATATACATTTCCGGTTTACCACAGCACAAGTATTCTGATGACAGTTGTAAATCAAAGTACAATTTGCTCAACTCCATCAGGTTAAACGGAGGTATACTGTATTAATACCTCACCCCTACCAAATAAAGTTGACATATACTGATTGGTTACAGCTGTTGAATACCAAAAGTAAATGTTACGTTCCTTCAAGTCGTTTTATAGCTGGGAAGTACTACATTTAATATTCCCCATGAAATTTTCTTGGGTCGAGTTCATATTTTGCAGTAAATGCTGTGAGCTTCCTCATGTAAAAGCTTGTAGAGAATAATTTTATACACTGGACCTTTTGCCATCTTAAAAAAATGCTTTACCTTATGCTCTCATACTCCCAAAATGACCAGATGGGAACCTGATCAGTCATATGGTGTAAACCAGACACCAATTCCATGCTAGATGACAGCCAAGAACTCCAGCAATAAAAAAAAAGAGTGAATAAAGCTTTATTTATGAAGTGCGGATTCGTACAGAACAGTACCTCTTCCTAACAATTCTAACCCAATGTAGGGCATTTTCAAATACCATCCGTGGCCTTTTGCTGACACTCTGGCATAGAAACTAGTTATAACTGGTTTTTGGGCGCATAACTAATGTTGCGGCGCATTGTGCCCCCGAACCGGGAGGCCAGAGGCCCGGCCAAAATTGGTCTTCGGGCTTCGTTGCAATAATTGGGGTGAGCTGCTGGTGCCGGTCATGCCTCCAGTGACAGCTCACCCATTTGTGTTGCTCCAATGTGGGCTTTCATCCTCACCTTTTGACTTACCTGGTTCTGCTCGCCTGGTTCTGTCTGACCCCCATATCTGCCTTTGAAGCAGTGTGTTCATTCACACTTACCAACCCATCACCCTTGGTCTCCAATCCAAGCCCATACCTTTTTCCTCGAGACTAGTAACCCTCGTAAGCGGTACCCATCCTCCGCGGTACGCCCCTCCATCGTCAAACTCAAATCTTCCTCCACTCATGCATGAAACAGATGCCGATCGCCACAAGGACAAAGAACCAGAAAGGGATTTTTTAATCAGAATTAATTAATCTTAAATCGAAGGAGGATCAAAGTTCCCTACACCAGCTAGTGGAGTGCAGCTTTTTTGTGGAAGATATTCCTGGCTACAGACAAGCTATGTGAGGCGGAAGCTTTTCGCCTTATTCAGCTGGAAGACTGAATGGGGCTGAAGTACGCAGTGGTCTGGTCAGTTTCACCACTGCAGCAGGTACTGTTAATGCAGCTCGAGTTTCAGCAGTTTGAGACTTGGGGCTGACTGAAAAGACTTTTAATGACAGGTAATCGCACTTTAACGAGGTATGAACAGCTGCTTCAACTGACCGAAATAGCGGTGCGCTCAATACGTTTTAAGCCGTGTCTCTAATTGACGCTTATGGTAATGACCAATGGTTAGCACCATTTGCCCGATATAGTCGGCTGTCCGGGGATGGTGTATGTAGCGGGGACTGTACGGATTTCAGTTGAAATCTGAGCCAAGTTTGACTAACCGTTGTTGTAATCAGACTGGGTGTAGTGGGAATACAGACAACCTGAACAATGCAGTAAACTTGGATGTGTGTTAACACTTGGAAAATGGAGCAGAGTTCTGCATTATCTGTGTCACCAATATTGTAAATCAAAGCTTCCAGTACAATGTCCTTTCAAAGAATAAAGAAATATATTATAATTCTAACTCAAAATTTTATCCCATTATTTTTTCTGAGCAGATTTATCAACCTCTCATTTTAGTGAAATCAACTGCAACATATTTAAGCACTATAAACTACAGCATTGAGCATATGATCTCTTAGTAAGGCCTTTATACACAGTCTATTTGAGATGCTCCTTTTTAATGTCTAACACATTACTCGTCTTGGACAATTTGAAATGTTTTGGCCCTATTAAACAACATACTAATTAAATATAACTGTTTGCAAGTGCATAAATGTGACACCACTTCCAGTTCTTTGCAAGACACATTACTTAACTACAAAAATTATGCTTCATTATCTGGCAACATGATGGATACAATAAATAAAACTCAAGGGGATATTTCTTTACAGCGAACTCTAAGTATATGAAATTTGTCTCAAGGCAATTAAAGATCATGGCCTAGAACGCGAAGCACGATTAACCCGCGCCCATCGCTTCCAATGCGAACTTTGTGCTGCCTGCTAATTTAAATAATAGTAGCGTGCAGCCCAGCGCTGAACACGCTGCTGAGTGGCTGCATACCTCAGCAGGGGGCCCAAGTTTCTACAAGGCTAGCACCACTTAAAGCTAGCCCGCGCTACTTATAAGGCAGCCTTGCATCTCTTAAAGGGGAGGTTCATTCTGGCTGCAGCAGGTGCTGGAAGTGGCTGGGGAAGAGAGTGTGAGCAAGAAGACGACGTACTGATGGTGCAACAGGCAGAGAGCGGGCGCCAAGATTTTCCGATGCAACACTGGAGGCCTTGGTGTAGGAGGTGGACAGGAAGAGAGAGGCCCTCTATGCACAGGGGGCCAGGAGGCCCACCAGGCAAACTGTGAGAAGGCAATGGAAGCAGATAGCTGAGCCGGTTAATGCCAGCAGTGTAGCCCCGACAACCTGGATGCAGTGCCGCAAGAAGTTTAGTGACCTCACACGAGTGGTCAAGGTCAGTGAATTCATCTTCAAATTCCATATCCTACCAACTGCACCACTAGGCACAGACACTGCTCAATTCACCACCCCCCCATCACTCATCTACCAACAATCTCTATCAATCATGACTCCTACTTCACATTCATAGCTTCACCACATCTTTGCACACTTAGGACTGCTGCAAGCCTCACACCCACATCTCACAGCTTGCACACACTGCCAGCTATTCAAGCATGACAGACACATCACCCAAACACATTTCACCACATTCACTGTCACACTCCACTCTCCCTTGCAGCACAAGGTGGCTCATAACCGGAGGCAGCAGGGGCTACTCGCAGGGAGACAGGCACGCCTTCCACCAGCCTTGCTGCTGTCACTGCAGCACTGCGTAGGAGCACTAGGACAGGCAAAGGCACAAGCAAGACAGGCACTAAGGGAATGCACAAGGGTGATTAATTGACTTTGGTATGTAACATTGGATGGTTTGATTTATAAATTTGGTTTGGAATGTTTGTTTTGTGGTGGCTTTTATTGTAGCACTGTGGCCAAGAGGACGCTGTGATGGTCAGTAACAGAGGGAAGATAAGGTGTGGGACTATTGGTGAATGGGGAACTGGGGTTGCGTCCACTGGTACCGCAGTCGGATGAGTCGATCACGGGCAGCCCGGCCAAAAAGAGGCTTTGTTGGTTATCTCCTCCCTTCCTCTTCCTCCTCAGCTCTTCATCGTACACCTAATGGCAAGGGCTGTGCCCTCAAGATGGCGAGGTTGTGGAGCATGCAGCAGACCACAACGAATCGAGACATGCTCTAGTGAGTACTGCAGGGCTCCTCCAGAGCAGTCCAGGTAGCGTAAGCATTGTTTAAGCACCCCAATGGACCGCTCGATCACATTGTGTGTGGCAGCATGGCTTTCATTATAGGCATTCTGCCCACGTGCTTGGGTTGCACACCGGAGTCATGAGCCAGGTGGTCAGCGGATAGCCCTTGTCCCCCAATAGCCACCCTCTGGTTTGTCATGGTGGCTCAAATGCAGATGGTACAGCGGACTGCCACAGAATGAAGGCATCATGACTGCTGCCAGCATACCGTGCATTGACCTGCATGATGTGCAGAGTATGGTCGCACACCAGCTAGAAATTGAGGGAGTGGTAGTGGAGTCCCTTCCGGTTGCAGTACATATGCGAATTCACATGCGGCGCCTGCAAAGCAACGTGTGTGCAGTCAATGGCACCCTGCACCATAGGGAAGCCTGCTATCCTGATGAAGCCACGTGATCACTCCGCCTGCTTCTCTCTGGCAAGAGAGAATGAAATGTATTCACCTCTCTTTGCATACAGAGCCTCAGTGATTTCCCTTATGCAACAGTGCACAGTAAACTGGGAGATGATGGAAATATTGCCTGCTCCAGATGCATAAAAATTCATGGCCACGTTCACCTTCACAGCCACTGGCAATGCTGTCCTTGCCCTGCTCGGAGGCTGCAGTTCTGCCTAGATTTCATTGAGCACCTCCTTAGTGAAACGGAGACGTCGCATACACTGTTCCTCACTGAGGCGGAGGTAGAAGAATTGCTCCCTGAAGACCCTGGGTGGATATGGCCTCCTGCTGAGAGCCGTTCTCCCCCTCCCTCTTCGAGCAACTTGTCCTGCTCTGTGTCGCCTGTGCTCATTCTCCCGGTCATGCTGCAGGCCAAGGGGGATACAAACTACTGCACCCATGTGTGGGAGCAACTGGTCTGAGCAGAAGCCTTGCAGTAACCTGCCACACGACACCCTGGACACTTCAACAACTTCAAATAAGATAACAAACCATCAAACACTTCTACAAACTCACCAAGAGCCAGTAGAAATCAATCAGCAACTAACCTGAAAGCAGATGATAATCCCTTTAAATAGCGCTGGTGGGGTGTGGGGGTGGAGGGGTCCTTCCTGCTGCTGAACGTATGTTCAGCTGTGTGTGTTTAAGAGAGGGCATTAGCTGGGGCGTTGAGGTCAAAAATGGCAGCGATGGCATCAAGTTACACGCTGAGTGACGTCACGATCTGCCTACTCCGCGCTAACGAAAATGGCGTCTGGCGCGGCTTGCACCAGAAGTGTGCGCGCACAGTGCGGATCAAAACGGCACCCGTAGCGCTGAAAAACCGTGCGCTAAGGAGCTGAATCTTGCGTCCCATATCTGAATCCTTTCAAGCCATATCAAAACAGTTCAATGCTGACAAACAGTGGAGCTTCAGGTTGTAATGTTGGTCTTGTGAATGTCTCACTGAGATTCCTTCAGGTTGATTGAGGTACTTCAGCATTGGAATGCATTTGAAGGTACCCTGAAAACTACTGCAATTGATGCAAGCAAAAGCAGAACAAGTCATAATTATCTATTACACAGGAAAGACCCCAATTATTAAAGCACGCTGTGTTTCCTTATTACCTGTTGTTATTGGTATTAATGGTCGGGCATTATTTCTCTTACTTAACCTTTCCAATCGTGCAACAAAGACACTAGGATATGTTTCACTCTTAATCTTCAAGGCCGCCCCTTATAACTTATGACTCATTGGGAGAGAAATTCAACTCAGTCACCCGTTTTTCCAGTGTAAAGTCATAGTTACAAATTTTGCGTCGTGATCTGTCACGCCTGACACCATATTGACTCAGGTGACTTTTAGTCGTCCAGGGCACCCACCTGAAACAGGCGTTAGGCTCCTTAAATATGCAAATCTGAGTCCTACACTGGTTGTCGGACTCCCGATTGATAAATTCAGGTACAAAAGGGGCAGAGTGTCTGTCATGCACAATCCGTATAGTTGTACCAGGCAGAGCGGCCGAACCAGCGGACTGCTGGAGGTCACTCAAAAGAAAGACCCAGCAAATCTTGGGGTTATTTTTCTGGGCCCAGAATAAGCAGGAGCCCTCGTGATCGCCTCGCCCAATCTTAACCAGCTGGCCAGCTCAGATAAGGAACCAGCCAATTTCCTGCCCTCGACAGCCAGAGAGTTACAACGCGGTGCCTATTTGGTGCCCACAGCTGGTCAGTGGCACTTGAGGCCCAAAGCCAAATTTGGCTCAGGTCTTGTGACCTCAGGCTGGCGCCTGGAATGGTCGCACCGCTGATTCTGCGCCCGCTGTGGGCAAGTCGAATTTCACCCTCAATGAACATTTTCTGTTTTATTATACATGAATTGGGGTAGAGTTTCCGATTTGGGCACAGTCGGCGATCCGGGCGCAAATTGGGCTCAAAATTGCGCTAGTTTTTTGAACTGAACTTTTTGTTCAAGTTTCCACTCAAAATCATTTGCGTATTGCCAAACGTAAAATCTTCCATGAACCACTGCAACCGAGCAGCGTTTCAGAATGTATTTTTTTTTTTTTAATTTGTATTAAAAATATGCCTTGATATATTTTAAGAGTGGTAACCTGGTGCAGTTTTATTAATGCAGCTGAAAATGGCTTTATCTGAAAAAAAATAAGCATTTTTAATCAGAGTGGCTAGTCCACCACCTGCGAGTAACCCGATTTTAAATAACTGAAAATTATTTTAAAAACTATACAGAACCAGTAGTCAGTTTCTTAGTAAATTTTAAAAAATATTTAAAAAGTGCCTATTGGTGCCCTTGTACCTAAAAAAGCTTAATTTCACGAGCCTGCTTGGAGGCCCGCAAACGGGCACAATCAGCAGAAACTCGCAATGGTGATTAATTCGCTCTGGGGCCGTGTCCAGTTTTGTGAGCGAGGCCAGGTTCCGGCGCAATGTTTTTTTTAAAAATAGCGCACAAGATCGCAGAAACTCGATTTGCACCGGATGTAATTTGTGCTTGAACTTCCTCGATCTTTTGCGCAGGTTTGGCTGATTTTGGGCGAGCCTAGCGGAAACTCGACCCCGAGGTAATGCCTCCACGGAAACTTCTTGGGCTGCCTCAGTTCATGCCAGGTAGGTAAGGTGTGCACTGCAGGAAAATTGCAATCTAGATCAGCAAAAAATGTTATTGCGGGGTTTACCTTTTTGATTAATATTTTAAAATGAAAGAGGAATACTTTAATATGGATGCCATTACAGATGCAATCATCTCATTGCACTTTCCTTTTTCTAACCTGCAAAATTGTTTTACAGATATCAACATCGTGTCAACATATGTTTTGCATTAATAGCAACCTCATCTTCCAAAACCAATCCACAAACACTTTACACTTTAAATCCAGAAACACCAAGCCTGTCTTTGCCTAGAATGCAGCATTTTGTAATCACAAGATGTTGGCTGAATATTGCACCAGAACGTGGCGTCGAATTTCAATTTGCTCCTGCGTCTCTTGGGGCCAACAAATGGGTTTCACACAAACAAAAACACAGATGTCAGGATAAAAAACAACAAACAGACGCATGAAATCTTTGAACAGACTGGTTTCCAGACAGACAGCTCACATTTACAAAGAAGGCCGAATACAGTGGGCCGGATATCCGATCCCTACGCGATTGTACGAGCTGTGTACATACCCGTAAGGACATCGGAAATGCCGGTTTCAGGCATGCCAAGCGCATGCGCTGAAAACCGGCATTTCCGATCTGTCAAGAATCCTCTTTCTGGAGCACCTCCGCCCACAGAAAACCCTTAGAAATCTTACGCCTGGTAAAAGCAGGCATAAGGCCTGCTTTTACCAGCATAAGATTAGAAAAAAGTGAAAAAAATTTTTTTACTGTAATTTCAACTAATTTTAAAAATGTGATTTAAAAAATATTTTTATTTAATGTTTCAGTGTTTTTGGGGTGATCTCCATTCATATATTTGACAGGTCTATCTGTCAAATGTATAAAGGGAGATTCCCTTCTTTGATTGGCTCCCCATGGCCCATGTGATCCCAGAGACGCTTGCGAACCGCATGTGCCTCTGGGCTACGTGGGCCCTGCGCATTTCGAGTTGGAGAGGCCCAGGAGTGGAAGTGTCCGGACCTCAGGAGCCCCCAGGTAAGTCCGTAGATTTTTTCCAGATCGGAGGCCTCCGCACGCAGGAAGCCTCCGATCGGAAAATACGGCAATATGTCTAAAAATGCTCACAGTATTAAACTATAAAAATCACACCACTTACATTCCATGGGTTTGCACTCCTTTAAGTGAAAAATCTGTTGTAATTGAAGTTTTTTTTTAAATGAAAAAGTTTTTATCCGAATCAAAATTTAAACCATAACAATGATTCCAGTCAACAGCGCAAAGCCATCAAAAAGCATTTTATTTTAATGTTTTTCACTTCAGGAATGTTTAAAAGAGTAAACACTTACCAAATACAAATCTAGAGGGGCAAGCAATCTAGTTTAGTTGAAGCTTAAGAACTATCAGTTATCAGGGGTAGAAAATACTATAGTAAGTGTTTTGAGATGCAGAAAGTCAGATCTGCCTGAAGACAACCCAAAAGTTTCTAGAATAGAAAGCTAACCTTTTCACACCCAGATGCAAGAGCTGTCTAATCAATTATAGCAAAGCCATACACAGGTTTAACATTTATGGTAGATTTAAATCTCCTTTCATATCATATCGATCACTGTGTGCGCTTGGGTTCTGGGTTTGTAATCTGAAGTTTTGAAGAGTACACAGAATGCTTTTGTTACTGGTAGTGGAGAAGTGAGTCAGGTGATTAGCTGCATTGCAACATCTAGAGGCAATCTGAGCACAAAGGAAGTAAAACAAAGAAGTGAATTTAGTGAGCAGCACAGACAATGAATGTTGTTTACTTCTTCTACATCCATCACAAAATAGGCAAACTGAGCAACTCCAAGCATCTATTCACTGAATCTGTCCAGACAACAGAATGTTGTTTGACCACCTTTACCTCTATTACATTCAAATTCTAACAAAATAAAACTGATCTATATGAATATTGGGTGTCAGCCATGGCATAGTGGTATCACTCTTGCCTCGGAGTCAGAAGGTCATGGGTTCAAGTCCCACTACAGAGCCTTGAGCATATAATCTGGGCTGGCACATCAGTGCAATAGCGAGGGAGTGCTGCCCCAGGAGAACTACCCTGCTCTTGGTACAATGCCATAGAATTTTTTTTTACATCCATCTAAGAGGGCAGACAGCTTAATGTCTTATCTGTAAGAAATACCTCCAATAATGCAGCACTCCCTCAGTACGGCACCGAAGCGTTAGCCTAGATTAGGTGCTCAAGTCCTGGACTGGGACTTGAACCCATGACTTTCTGACTCAAGAAGTGAGTCAAGGCTGACACTGAAAAGGTTTGATTTTATAATACAGTATTATAAAAGCATAACCCATTATATTTTTTGATGCATGAGTATGTAGGATCATGTAAATAATGACATTTTACGACATCCTTTTTCAATAAACTGAGTATCCTAAATGTTGCATATAGTTTCCAAAAGTCTGTGCGATACTAAATGTCGTGCTAAAATATTTGATGTAAAAAAATTTTTAAGGTAAAACTAGTAAGGTTAAGATTAAGGTTACACAAAACAGCAATTTGCAAAAAATATTGCTCAATACCATAACTGGTGTACTATTACCCAAATTCTAGGTAGTTATATGTCTGTTGGCTATGATAAATTGACCCTTAGTGTTAGGGGGGGGATTAAATATGTGGGGTTACGGGGATAGGATGGGATATGTTAGGGGGAATTAAATACGTGGGGTTACGGGGATAGGGTGGGATATGTGTCAGTGCAGGCTCGATGGGCCGAAATGGCCTCTATCTGTACTGTGGGGATTCTGTGTGAGAAAGCAGGAACAGGGTACTGGATTTGGATGATCAGCCATGATCGTATTGAATGGTGGAGCAGGCTCGATGGGCCGAATGGCCTACTCCTGCTCCTATCTTCTATGTTTCTATGTTTCCAGCTGACTTAGATATTATCTCAGTCTATCAGCATTGACAGCTCCAAAATTTTACAAATTGTTTTGTCCCGTCTTTCTTTTTTTTCCCCCCATCTGCCTGAAGTAATAGTTATAAATTACGACCAGATATTTCAAAAATTCTGGCGCGTGTGTAGAAATATGTGTATCTGCTAATATAGAACAGTTGTTTGGCTCTTGGAGAATATCTTCTCACCCAGAACTACCACCATCAGGCAGGAATCTCTGATCTCCTTCACTTCACTGAACGATTTAGCTCCATGTCTGGATAACTTAGCTTTTGCAGGCACAAATGCCCTACTTACACTAGAAACTTTACTCCGTATTAAACTTCATACAACTTCATACAGATTTTAAGAAGCTTTTTGGTGTAATGATAAGACATTCTCACCTCCAATTCGGGATTATGATTTTTACAGTAGGATAATGATATTGTAAATCCGTGCCGACCATCCTTGATTAATCCGTGTTTTTCTAAATGAAGATTTATCCTGTCCTTCAGAATGATGAATGAACAAAAGATTTTGCACCCTTTTTATATACAGGCTGGTCAGCTGATAGAGTTAGATGAGGAAGCTCGAGTGGAGCATAGATGCCGGCATGGACTGGTTGGGCCGAATGACCTGTTTCTGTGCTGTATTCTATGTAGTCAATAAATTGTCACATTTGTTTGCATCTTTTCACAGCAAGAATAACAGGGTTCAAAGTATTAACTGTTAATGCATCTAACTGAGTGGCTTCACTGAATGCTATATATTGCAAATTATGAGAAAATTGACTGGTATATATATTGATTTTTTTTTAAATTCATATACATTTATTGCCCATCTCTAATTTTCCTCGAGAAGGTGGTGGCGGTAAGTGGCATTTCAGAGGGCAGTTAAGAGTCAACCACATTGCTGTGGATCTGGAGTCACATAGAGGCCAGACCGAGTAAGGACGGCAGATTTGCTTCCACTAAAGGACATTAGTGAACCAGATGGGTTTTTAATGACAATCCAGTAGTTATATGGTCACCATTATGGATACCAGATTTATTTAAGCCGTGGTGGGATTTGAACTCATGTCTCCGGATCATTAGTCCAGGCCTCTGGATTCCTAGTCCAGTAATATAACCACTATGCTACCGTACCCCTTTACATAATGCCTACATAAGAATGCTCAGTCTTGGTGAGACTGGCTATCCATCACTGATGCTGGACACCGTGATGAGATGCTCATGTCATTGGATGAAATGCTGGTTGTCACTGTTAATGTTATTGGAAAGAGCAATTTGAAGTGAGGAATTAAGAGTGTCCAATGACAAGCATGAGACATAAAATTAAAAGTATATAAGCTTAAGGGTGATTTTTCCTGTACAATTCAAGAACCAATACAATACTAAATAAACCTAGCAACAACAATGCTTAACAAAGTCTGCACCCGATTTATAAATTTAAAAATTAAAAAGAGAGGGGGAAATTAATTCCTCTAACAGCTGCTTTACAGCCACTACCTTGGAACATCACCAGCACATTTCCTTCCCCTCAGCCCTTTGCCATGGGCAGTGTGGGATACAGGGACAGTGGAGACAAGCTTGATTTGCCAATTACTCTGCTTTTCCTCGATGGGTCCAGTTGCCAATGAGATTTGGGCATTTCAAGACTGATTACACTCAGAGCTTTTTTTTAAAAAAAACCAAAAATGCTGAGATGAGGAATGATGGGTGTGCGTCACACTTTGCTTAAGGACCAAAGTTGGCACTGCTCAAACTAAATGTTTTTTTTGGACTGAAAGCTAAATTTAATTTGTTCTTTATTAGGATCTGATAAGATACTGTCAGCTGCTTGGCTTCTATTTTGAATCCAGTATAAACTGCAATAAAATACTGTGTGACCTTATGAGTTTTATCGGTCATTTCAACACACCCTTTTCTCTGTGAGGCTGTCATCTGCTGTCTGAATATCATTTACTGTATTTTTATATTTCTATAATTGATATCAAGAACATGCCAAACTACTGAGCCTCAGGATTAGGTTTATTATCTTAGACTGCAGGTAACAGAATGACACAAATGCTCCGTGCTGACCTGGAAAATAAAATATTAAAAGAAATATGTAGTAGTCCTCACTTTTTCCTCAGTGATCATTTTTTTAAAATTTGCATACAAAAATAAAGGCAAAACAATGAGATGCAAACAACGACACAGGGAAGTTGGACAAGGAGAAAAATGCTGGAGCCCTTGAGAGGGGAAGAAAAACCAGGGAAGGAAAGAAAGAACTAGCGAAAGACAGAGAAAGTCAAAAAGAAAAATGATACCATGCTAAATGTGAAGTGGCTCCCTCGATTCCTCACCCCGGTCCCGGCCTCAGCCTTATCCGACGACTAACAATATCATTTGCATCCCACTGACTCATCCACAAGTGAGCTATTAACTCTAACTACATTTATATTTTTGAACACTGGTTGGCCAAGTCAACATCCTCTGAATCTGCTTTTTTTTACAACTGCTTGGTCAAACCGAGTTTCTACCCAATATGTTGTATATATTTAAATTGGTACACAATTTTAGCCTGTGCTTTTAGAGAATTTCTCCTGGTATTTCATATTCACAGAATACATGGAATCACCACTGTATTAATTTTACTCTAAACTTTCATTGATCAGGTACCAACATTAAATGATTTCTCTGAAATTAAATTGTCCTCAATTTGATATTTTTGTATAGTAAAACTTCTTATTTGCAGTCCAACTATTGATTATATCAACTATCTGCCAGATAGAACATAAGAAACAGGAGCAGGAGTAGGAGCAGGAGAAGGCCAATCGGCCCCTCGAGCCTGCTCCGCCATTCAATAAGATCATGGCTGATCCAATCTTGGCCTCGACACCACTTTCCCGCGCTCTCCCCGTACCCCTTGACTCCCCTGTAGTTCAAATGTCTGTCAATCTCCGCCTTGAATATATTCAATGACTCCGCCTCCACAGCTCTCTGGGGTAGAGAATTCCAAAGATTCACGACCCTCAGAGAAGGAATTCCTCCTCATCTCGTCTTAAATGGGCGACCCCTTATTCTGAAACTATGCCCCCTAGTTCTAGATACCCCCCCCCCACTAGGGGAAACATCCTCTCAGCATAGCTTTAGCTTCTTGTGCTCCTGAAACCCCTTTGCCACACCATTGGCAGTTGTGCCTTCAGCCATCTGGGACCAAGGCTCTGGAATGCCCTCCCTGCACCTCACTACCTGCCTCTCATCCTTTAAGACCCTCCTTAAAACCCACCTCTTCAACCAAGATTTTAGTCCCTGATATTCAACCGTTTGAGAACTGAATCTAACTTCATAGCAACAGCATAACATAACTAAAACCAAAATCCCTACCAGGTCAAATGGGTAAAAATCTCTAAATATTACCATGTTAGATAAATGCAGGATCTTCCTTTCGAATCTTCTGACATATTTCAGAAAGATTAAATTCAATTTATGTTACTTGCATTGTACTTGCCTTAATACACATGAATAATTTCTGTTCTAGTGAATGCTGAAACTCAGGATTTACTGGACAAAGCTCTTTCTATCAGTAAGTGAACCTTTGTAAGTCATTTTGTCTTAGGGTACATTCTTTGATCTTTTAATTTCTTTTACTAGCAGTAGCGATACTTTCTTGGACGAAGGCTATTAATTTTTTATTAGAAACACTTTGGCCCTGATATTGAGAAGGGCGGGTTTGCTGAACCCGGGGTTGTGGTGCTGAGTTTCGGTCAAGCATGCGTACTTATTTCACAGCAGGATCCCCGCCTGGAAGTCAGCCTGATTGACAGGCTTGGCTTCCAGTCGGGCAGGGAGCACTCCGGAGCAGGCCGCAGCCCCAGGTAAGGTGCCTGCAGCTGCTAGCGGGAGCGTGGGGGGGTCCGATCCAAGGGAAGAAGTTAAGCTTGGGGGGCCAGGGGAAGCACGCCTGCTCTTCCGGGCCCACAAGCAGTGTTGTAAAGGCACTTCCCTTCTACCCAAAGCTGTCCTTGCCTCCCTTGAGCTGCTGGGTTTCCCCGAGGTCTGGGAAACCCGGTCAGCCAGGGTTAAACTGGCAAAGCAGGTTAAATCAGAGGCCGCCAGCCTCATTAAAATATTTAAATGGCCAACCCACCTCCTGGAGTGGGTTGACTGCCTGCCCCCTGTCCCACATACGTTAAACCTGGAAGTGGGTGGGTTGGAGGCGGGTTTGAGATTTTTAAGAATTTAAAATCTTACCCGACCCCAACTCACCCGTTTCTGGGGGTTAAAATTCACGCCTTTGTCACAAGAGAAAAAAGAAATTGCCTTCATATACTTTACAAGAAAGCCATATAAGTCACCAAAATAAAGTCACTTGTCAAGTACAGAGAAAGTACCCAAACCTTTTTTCTGTGTTACTGAGGTGACATTAGTGTTCCTAGAACCACACATGCTTCCTAGTCAGTTCACTGTCTGCAGGAATATTTTCTTCCATTTGCTAATATTAAGGGAAGGGCAGAGTAGAAAGCAGGGAAGTGTATCCCACTGACTTTTCACTAACATTAAGAGAACCGAGGAACATACAGCTCAATAATTTGATGAGACAAAGCCACTTTTCAAACAATAGCCACTGGCTCCTAATTTGAAAATCATGATACCTAGTGCAATATTTTAGGCAATATATTTTTAGTCACAGTTTTCCTTTTTAGTCCATGCTTTTAAGTTGCCAAGTTTCTTCTTCTCAGTTCATTCCAAACTATTGTTGTAAGAAAAGTAAGTTTAGAGGGGAAAGTGACATTGGAACCTAAAATTAATGGCATTTTCCAAATTTGGTATATCAAACCATTACAATTTACATTTTCAACCTCCTCACTGAAAGCAGCTAGCTTGTGATATACTGATGTTGCTTTAACTGAAACATCAACACAGGCAGATGGCAGAGTAGGGGCTCATGTTTTTCAGCTTTCCAAGTTGCCTGTAGTTCATTTATTTTAACTTAAGGCCGCTTATAAATTAATCTAAGAACAATGCTCTTGATAATTTAAGCAAGAATAATTTGGTGCCGTTGTCGCACTCAAGAGTTTCTGCCTTTTACAGGTTACAGGGAAGCTCACTTAAAGTAATGTCCAATTTACTTGTAAAATAGTCGTGGTAGTGAGTAGGCTGTGACAACGAGAGGGCCTCAGAAATAAAATTCATGGTCTTAAATTGAATAGGTTAAAAGGAACAACAAAATTCGGGAGTGACCTAGGTCTATTTTCATGTTGGCCATATCAGAACATTGAACCAAGTAGTATTAATAATAATGGTGGTCAAGGTAGTGCAGTATATTGATGTAACAATGCCCCATCCTATGGAATAGGTAGGAGAGAGGTTCCACCCAGGGAGTCCCTCACATTGTGAGTTCATATACACAGCTAACACAAGGGGAGAAAAACAAATAGCTGCATGGTGTTGCTAATAACAGGAAAGTCTACCATGTCACTCTTATGTAGACGGGCCACAGCGAAAAATCGCATAGACCTCCTCAGAAGGCGAACACGGGACACAACCAACAGAGTACCCTACGTCATCCAGTACTTCCCCGGAGCGGAGAAACTACGCCATGTTCTTCACAGCCTTCAACATGTCATCGATGACGACAAACACCTTCCTAAGGCCATCCCCACACCTCCACTACTCGCCTTCAAGCAGCCGCCTAACCTCAAAAGTACCATCGTTCGCAGCAAATTACCCAGCTGTCAGGAGAACAGCGACCACGACACCACACAACCCTGCCACAGCAACCTCTGCAAGACATGCCAGATCATCAACACAGATACCATCATCACACGTGAGGACACTACCCACCAGGTACATGGTACATACTCATGTGACTCGGCCAACGTTGTCTACCTCAAGAATGCACCGCGGCATGGTACATCGGCGAGACCATGCAGACACTGAGACAACGTATGAACGGACACCGTGCAACAATCGCCAGGCAGGATTGTTACCTCCCAGTCGGGGAACACTTCAGCAGTCAAGGGCATTCAGCCTCGGATCTGCGGGCTAGCGTTCTCCAAGGCGGCCTTCGAGACACACGACAACGCAAAATCATCGAGCAGAAACTGATAGCCAAGTTCCGCACCCATGAGGACGGCCTCAACAGGGATCTCGGGTTCATGTCACGCTACAGAACGTGACTCGACATAGTTGTCTGTTTTTCCAGTTTTAAAAAAAAGTTAAAAGCTTAACTGCAGACGGCAGCATTTGACACGTTGGACCCCCTGTGACCCACCTCATTGTCTTAGCTGTACTCTGATGTGTCTTTGATGTAATGCCTCCCTAACAGATTGTATCTCTGCAGACACATTGTTCTCTGTGTTTATATACGGTGTAATCGATTTGTGTTCCCTCACTGTACCTGAAGAAGGAGCGGAGCTCCGAAAGCTCGTAATTTTAAATAAAACTGTTGGACTATAACCTGGTGTTGTGCGACTTCTCACTCTTATGTAGATTAGTAGATGGCAGTGACAGAGGACTAGGAGCAGGTTTCTTTGCTTGCCCACTCAATTAAGGAACAGTGCTTGGCACAGGGATTAAAAACAAGTGCAGCTACATTTGTTGCAAAAAGGAATGAAAGAATTAAGAGAAGCACCTGAAAAGTCAGATTCACTTAACAAATTTAGGCATGGGTACTGGCTTTGAAGCTTTAATCATAGACAATAAAAGTGGCACTGTTCAGGGGACAGTTATTGGACAGAGTTTCGTTCATTGTATTTCTCACAGCAATGTACCTACACATAAGCTGACCTGTAGTATTTATGGTTTCAACTGCTCCTCACTTTGAGAGATACATTTTCTCAACTTCTAATGCATTCATTCTTCCCCTTTCCCATCACCACCACCCCATAATCTACACCACATGAATGGTAAAATCTCAGAAAACATTACACTCATATCAACTCACAGTAAAACCATCTCTTAGAGGAGTATCACCACATCAATATTTGTAGTGACCAGAGATACTATTTGAAAATAACAAGAAACATTGTAAGAGTTAAATATGGGTAACATTAATAACATCTTACCATGATACCAAAATGGCTAATTTACCAAAATATGATATTAAATGGTGTGCGAGGTGTTGGGCCATTTGTCTAAAGTTATCCTACAACTGTCAAATACTTACTCATCTTTCATTTTCAGTTTTTTTTTAAAAAGCACAGACTGGCCTTCAGCAGTCAGCTGGAGCTAATTTCTACCATTTGGTTACCTTGTAGCACTCATGTGGGTGGTATACACAGCACAGTAGCCAGATTTACAGTCCCATGGTCTATAGGCTATTACTCCTTTCAGGATCGTATCTTGCATCATTGAGGTTCAAATGAGTAACAGGAAAGACAAACATCTGTCACTCTGGCACCCTGTAGTTAGTAACCTCTAGACATCTAAGCTCAAACACCTTCCCACAGTGTTAGTGTAGCACATCACTAGCTAAAAAATTGATCTGTGCAAGCCTATTGTGTGGTATAAACCAGCTTCACCAAAGGCCAGTGTAAAACTACCCAGTATTTATTTAACTCCAAGGAAAATCAATTGTATTGTCTAAGTCTGTTATCTTAAAAGTACTACCTTATAGTATGGGGGCAGTGTCCCATCTGTTTTCTGGGCAGGGACAGGGGGAAGCCCAGGGCAGGGAAGGCCCAAGGTTTCCTTGGGGGGCCCGGAGGAGCAGTCCTGTTCCTCTTGGCCCACAAGGAAGCAAATTATTATTATTTTTAAAACTTACCTTGCTGAGACTCCACTGGCTCTAGATCCTGTTCCTGGCATGTTTGCCCTGATAGGGAAGCTATCACTGCTCCTCTGCTCCTTATGAGTCAGCTGTGGCTCAGAAGTTAGCACCCTTGCCTCTGAGTCAGAAGGTTGTGGGTTCAAGTCCCACTCCAGAGATGTGAGCACAAAAAATCTAGGCCGACACTTCAGTGCAGCGCTGAGGGAGTGCTGCACTGTCGGAGGTCCCGTCTTTCAGATGAGACATTAAACCGAGGCCCCGTCTGCCCCCTCAGGTGGACATAGAAGATCCTATAGCACTATTTTGAAGAAGAGCAGGCGAGTTATCCCTGGTGTCCTGGCTAATATTTATCACTAAAACAGATTATCACATTGCTGTTTGTGAGAGCTTGCTGTGTACAAATTGGCTGCCGCGTTTCCTAGATTACAACAGTGACTACACTTCAAAAAGTACTTCATTGGCTGTAAAGCACTTTGGGACGCCCGGTGGTTGTGAAAGGCGCTATATAAATGCAAGTCATTCTTTCTTTCAGGCCTCAAGTTAAAATAGCAAATCGCACCCCAATGACATCATAGATGCTCAATCTGCATATTTAAAGCTGGTGGGGTGGGTGTCCTTGCCACCTGCAAGTTAAAATTGCAGTCGACCAGATCGGGGTGGAAAAGGAGTGGGAAAAGAAGTATCCCGTTCTGTTTTAACTGACCCCCGCCCACCCCCGGATTCCGCCAGGCTGAGGAGTTAAAAATCGACCCTAAGGAAGAGGTCAATGGTCAATAACATTAACAATCTTTTTCCTAACTCATTCTTGTGGAATGGAAACAAACTGTTTGGACTCTGACTGTGAGGACGGACTGCAAATGAAAGGACCGGATTAAAAGGCCTTCCCAATCAAAACAGAGCTCTAAAGAGGGAATTGCTAGCTGTCCGCAGCCACTCACTCAACCTGTTCAGGTATGTCAAGAATGCGTTGCTTGGAAGACTCAACAAAAACATGCTACAAAAGCTGATTAAATATATTGTTAACAAATAAAGATGGGATTCAGAATTCAGGAAATTATTTTTAACCAGTGTGTGAAGTTTACAACAAAGGCAAAAAAACAACTGGGTGGAAGGTAAGAACATATCTGTTGAGTATATTTTAGAAAATATTTCTCCAGCCTAAACCTGGTTTTCTTGGCTTCAGAAAGGTTCGATGTTGTATCAAAAACCTCAGTGTTCAAGGCCAGCTAATGACAGTGCAAAATGTAGTTAAATATTACATACAATTTACCCATGCCTGCCAAAGCCACAAGTCAACTTTTAATCAGTTATGGCCAATTCCCAAAAGAAACTAAAATGTTGAGCTGTATACTTTTTAGCAAACCAGAAATACTCAAATATTACCTTAAATATGGGCATATATCTTACAAAGGTGGAGGATTTTTTTTTTTAATTGCCACTGGCACCATATGCACGTGCAGGATTTAGGGCGGCAGAAATTGGACCGCGATGAAATCCATTTTACAGACGTAAATTGAGAGCAAGAGGGCCAATTTCAGGGACAAACGTCCTGCGCCCCAGGACGTCTAAAAGACGTCCGACCCGATATTGGGGCAGGCCAGTTATCTGGCAGCCACCTAAAACAGGCGTTAGGCCCCTCATTTACATATGAATGGGGCCCAACGCCTGTTTTAGGCCACCTTGCAGAAACTGGATTGTGCCGAGTGGTGCAGGCGCCGGGCACGCTTGGCTCAGGATTCTTCAGCGGTTGCTCCAGCCTAAGCAGCAGCTGCCACCAAAAGTACTCGCGATCAGACCCTCCCTGGTGGCGCTCCACCACCGCCCAGCCCCCACCCACCCCCGGGACTTACCTTAAGGCCGCTGCCGACGAGGCAAGCGGTTCGACAGTCATCTGTTTGAAATGGGTGAGTTGCCTGTCGAGGCGCCGGCAGCTCGCCCAAATGATGTCAATGAGGCTGGAGGCCCAATTTCAGGCCAGCCTCGGGGGTCCCGGTTCGGGTACGTGCTGACGAAAACGGTTCAAGACCAATTTTTACCCCAGGGGCTATGTAACACAAAACCGTTTTTTAAAGGGTTTTTTTTTCATAAAAGGAACTTTTGGGTTAGTATTTGTTCCTCCGCTCCCCTACCCCTTTTCTCCTGAAGATGGTTAGTCATCTTGGGATCTGTGGCAGGTCTTTTGTAACTCACCCACTGTGGCCATTCTTCACATGTGAGCCTAAAATATTGAGCGTCAGCAGGTTAAAGAAAGAAAAAAACGACTTGCATTTATATAGCACCTCTCATGACCTCAGGATGCCCCAAAGCGCTTTACAGCCAGTGAAGTAATTTTGAAGTGTAGTCACTGTTGTAATGTGGGAAATGCAGCAGCCAATTTGCGCAAAGCAAGCTCCCACAGACAGCAATGTGATGATGACCAGATAAACTGTTTTAGTGATGTTGAATGAGGGATAAATATCGGCCAAGACTTCGAAATAGTGCCACGGGATCTTTTACGTCCACCCGAGAGAGCAGACGTCTCATCCGAAATCAGCCAGCCCAATCTTGTCCCCACCCAAGCACACATCCACAAATTCCAGCGGGGGTCACCAGATAGCAATCAGGAGGAGGACCCTACCTAATCTTGACCCTCCCTAGCTTGGGGACGCAGATGCCAACTAGAGTTGCTGCTACTGCCACACAAGCTAGGCTGTACCTCCCCATCACAATGACCTTGTTTTATGACAAGACTCCTGCAATAATAACATAGAAATTAAAATCTGGGGTTTCTATCGATTTCAATGGAAATGAAGCTTTGGGCATTTTCTATAATGGTTGGCCGTTCTACAGCGCCAGTTTCTATAATGGTTGGCCGTTCTACAACGCCAGTTTTACGCCCAGGCAGCAAATTAAAAATCTTCCCCCCTTGTCTCTTTATGCGTAACTTAGCAACAGCAAAATTGGAGAATTCAGTAAAACAAGTTCACCAAAAGGCTTGAAATCCTGCAGATTTACGACCTGCAGTACTCATTAATGTTCTTTTCCAGTAAACTCTTGGATTAGCAGCTTTTTCTGCAAAAGCACTGAAATTCCTGCAATGTAAACATCATTTGCAGAAGCTTTGCTGAAAACCTCTGCAGGGCAGTGAAAACATGCATTATATTTCTTGACCTGATGAACAGAACTTTTGCAAACCAGTTAACAATTGAAATTAAGTCAAGATTCAATAAATGCAAACACCCTCCATCTCTGCTCTGTAAAGGGGGCTCATGCAACACTGTGACTGTTTTAATTTGGATTGCGTAGGCAGCCGCGCCACAAATTAATCAGCATCAAACTAGAATAAACCTGTTTTTAAACTTGTTTCTTAACTTGTCCCATTACCATCTCCTTTTGCCTTGCACCATCTCATAATCTCTCTTAATCTCTCTTGCCTTCCATCCTATCACAGACCTTCCCTTTCGTTCTTTCCTCCCCTCCCCCCTCTCCCTGCCCTTGCTTAAAAACCTGTTCCATCTCCAGCTTTTTCCAGTTCTGACGAAGAGTCATCGACCTGAAACGTTAACTCTGTTTCTCTCTCCACAGATGCTGCCTGACCTGCTGAGTATTTCCAGCATTTTCTGTTTTTATTTTAGAATAAACCTGCGTTTTTTTTCCATTCACACACAATCACATTAGGGAATACCACACCCTTTCCGTTGATCATAAAGGCCTATTAATTTAAATCAAAGCAAAGCTAATAATAAGAGTTTAAAAAGATGAGGAAAACCTTGTGGAGTTAGGAGGCTCCAGGCTTTTATATTTACCTACCCCCCCATTTCTATTGAAACCAAAAGTTCAATTACATAGGTGTAGGATTAGCACAGTCGGGCCATGCGACTTTTATGAAAACCTTTACCAATTGCGAGGTGTTTGCAGAACTGGTTTTTGAGTGTTTTTACAAATGAAAAAAGCAGATAAACCATCATTCTAATTTCTAGTCATTTCATGAAGATTATTTCATTGTAGAAGTACTTCTATTCATATTAAAATACAAGACAATCCTCCAAAATAGTTACTGGTAATTATTATAAATGATAGCAGAACATCCAGGAGCAGATTAACGCCTGTGCCCAGGGGCCCCAGCCTGTTCAAAACAAGTGACTTTTAAAAAATATCTATTTTTACTACATTTAATAAGTGCACTTCTAATTCATTAATAATTCTTGCCAACACGAATCAGAGTCGAGGACTGGTAGGTCAATCGCCCGACACCATTAAAGTGTCAGAGATTAGGATTTATTTGCCAAGTCATAGACTAGGGATACCTGTCCTTTTCTAGCTGATTATCCCCAGAGTTGGACTTTGAAATGATTTACATGAAGCAAGCAATCTTTAACGAGCATAATACAGTTAATAATCCTTGCTCCAATGCAACTGTTTATTTCCAATATTATTGCACGAGAGGCTGAAATTTACGAACCTACCTGCTGGCTCCCGGGTTTCGGAGTCTTTGGGTCCTGGGCCTGCAGGCGTACGCCTGCATAAAGGCCCACGGATTCCAGGGACGCAGGCGGTTCGGAAGAGTCCCTGGGATCACGTGGGCCCAGTCCTATTATCAGAAAGGAGGATTCCTCATACGCTTATGGGGATTCGATTTACGAACTAGAGCTTTTGAGAAATCCCCAAATAAATAAATAAATAAATAATTTACACAACTGAAATAAAAATAAATGTTCCCATTTTCAAAATTAAAAGTCCCTTTAATGAAGCATTTAAAATAAAAATTAAATTTTTTGAAAAATAATTTTAACAAATGGGCCAAAATTTACATAAACTAATTTTAAGTGTTTGTGTAAGTTTTTTTAATTTAACATTTATATTAACCCTTATGCTGCTAAAAGCAAGCCCTACGCCTGCTTTTACCAGGTGGAAGGGTTTTGTGGGCATTTGCTGGGCAGTAGTTGGGCAAACAGCCCAACTCTGCGCCAGCGAAAGTGTCTTTGGGTCGCAGGCGTACGATCCGTCGAGGCGAACCTTGACAGATCGCAAGTGCCGGGTTTTCGCGCATGCGCAAACCCAGAACTTGTGGGGCCTTTTACAAGGCTTACGACGGTGTACGCACACGGAGACCGCGATTTCAGGGCCAGAATAACTCATTAAGAGCCAAATAATGTGCTAAGTTATCTGATCTCAGCCAGGGTAACAATGTGGATGCTGGATTGAGGAGAGGTTGCCAGGGTTCTCACTCCCCATTACTATCCATCTACCAATGACCCATTCTGGAAGTGTACATGTCCAATTGTCAAGTGAAGATAGTTTTGGGTTTGGCTATGATGGATCCCCCGGCCCCCCCCACAGTCAAACTGCCTGTTGATATTTGTGCCTGGATTTTTCTTCTTCTTCTGTCCCACCCATGTCAGGACAGGATAGCTGCAGTAGAAGTGTCAAAATCATGTGGGGAGGCCCATCGCCAACTGCTTATCCGATCTTAATTTCCCTCCCCTACCCCCACTAGCTGCCCTCTTCCCTTTCCATTGTATGCAAATGGTGGCAGGATTCCTGGCTCATTTTACTCTGACCATCATTCCATGGGACAGCCAGGTAACAGCAGAAAGGCCCCAACGTTGCTTGATAGAGGAATAGGGCTTTGTAGTGGCCTGCTCTCCTTCCATTTTGACCTGGTCACTTACATTCTGAAGGGTTTAATCTTAGCTGAGGTCTTTAGTGAAAAGAAATTTGCTCAGGTCTTCAGGGCTTTACTGCCCCTTTTAGCGGCCTCTCGTTTTTTCTGGTGTTGCAGCTATGGTCCTGCTGCAGCACCGCCAGGATTTCGTTTGTTGGTAGCGGTGGGCTCCTTCCTGGTGGCAGGGATCTCGCTGGGAGCACACCGTGCATACTAAAATGAGGCATGACCAGAAAAATGGGTCTGAGTCACGGTAGAGTCAAAACAATGGACGGAGGTCCTGCCCCAAGCCTGCAAGGGCGGGATTGCAAAAATTCCACCTTTGCTGTCTAGGTCAGCTGTGGCTCAGTGGGTAGCACACTCGCCTCTGAGTCAGAAGGTTGTGGGTTCAAGTCCCACACCAGGGACTTGAGCACATGAAGCTAGGCTGACACTCCAGTGCAGTGCTGAGGGAGTGCTGCACTGTCGGAGGTGCCGTCTTTCGGATGAGACATTAAACCGACGCCCCGTCTGCTCTTTCAGGTGGACGTAAAAGATCCCATGGCACTATTTCGAAGAAGAGCAGGGGAGTTATCCCCGGTGTCCAGGCCAATATTTATCCCTCAACCAACATAACAAAAACAGATTATTTGGTCATTATCACATTGCTGTTTGCGGGATCTTGCTGTGCACAAATTGTCTGCCATGTTTCCTACATTACAACAGTGACTCCACTTCAAAAGTACTTCATTGGCTGTAAAGTGCTTTGAGACATCCCATACCTTGGGAGCCTACTGTCAACAAGGGCAGACGTCGATGACGAAGTCCAACACCGCCTTCAGTGTGCCAGTGCAGCCTTCGGTCGCCTGAGGAAGAGAGTGTTTGAAGACCAGGACCTCAAACCCAGCAATAAGCTCATGGTCTACAGAGCAGCAGTGATACCTGCCCTGCTGTATGCCTCAGAGACATGGACCATGTACAGCAGGCACCTCAAAGCACTGGAGAGGTACCACCAACGCTGCCTCCGCAAGATCCTGCAAATCCATTGGCAGGATAGGCACACCAACGTCAGTGTTCTCGCTCAGGCCAGCATCGAAGCTTTGACCACGCTCGATCAGCTCCGATGGACGGGTCACATTGTCCGCATGCCCGTTACGAGACTCCCAAAACAAGCGCTCTACTCGGAGCTCCGACACGGCAAGACAGTCCCAGGTGGGCAGAGGAAACGCTTTAAGGACACCCTCAAAGCCTCCTTGAAAAAGTGCAACATCACCACCGACACCTGGGAATCCCTGGCCCAAGACCGCACAAAGTGGAGGAGAAGCATCCGGGAAGGCGCCGAACACCTCGAGTCTCTTCGCCGGGAGCAAGCGGAAGCCAAGCGCAAGGAGTGCACGTCAACCCAAGCACCCCACCCACCCGCCCCTTCAACCACCGTCTGCCCCACCTGTGACAGAGACTGTGGGTCCCGCATTGGACTCAGTCACCTGAGAATTCATTTTTAATGTGGAAGCAAGTCATCCTCGGTTCCGAGGGACTGCCTAAGAAGAAGGTTGTGACAGGCGCTATATAAATGCAAGTCTTTCTTTCTTTGGTCTCCACATTAAATACAGCCCTGTTGCCCAAGATCAAATTCACCCCCAAGTCTTTTTCCAAAAGAGCATCCAGCCTTGGCAGGTCTGTACGCGCCATGCAACATGAACACCTCCCGTGAGCATCACTGTTATCAATAAATCGTATCTTATACTGGACAGTAACAACCTATCTCAGGTGAACAAAAAGGTCAGGTGGCAAAATAAAATCAGAACACTTTTGCCTACAATATTGCTGAATGTTTGGGTTATTTGGCATTGCGTGACATGAAGATAAAAAGCCAGTACAAGTACGAATTGAAATCCTTTTGATCCTTTACAGAAAGTTCTGCAGCTGTACATTTTATATAATTATTGGTAGGCACACTCGTCTGTGTAATACAACCTCATTTAAAAAGTATTTGACATCAGAGCAATTATAGGAACTCCGCACATCGTAATTATCTTTTCATTAGTGTGTTTGACAGGCTTTATCATGTACCTTTTACGCGCAATTGCTGCCAGACAAGTGATTGTTATAATCTAAGGCCCGATTGTAACCCTCCCCATTCCTTCAGGTCCCCGGTAATGGTCTCCTGCCACCCGAAATCCCGCTACCTGCCCACTGGCCAGCCAGTGCTTCGCGCCCGCTGGCCAGCCAGTGCTTCCCGCCATGTTCAGGCGGGAGACTGACGGCAAGCACATAGATGATGCCTCGGTTAAAATTTCCAAGGCCTCACACTGCAGAGGGCCAAACGGTTTGCCAATCCGCATCAGCCGCTGTCTGCATGACTCCTGCCTGGAGTGAAAACCTGGACTCTTATCTTTGGAGTTCCAGTACCGTAGACACAATTACTGGTTTACATTTCTGCATTGTGTTATGGCAGGTATTAAAAGCACTGTTTTGTCATTTTTAATTAAAAATTTAAAACAGGTGTGCAAAACAATGGCAACCTCAGGAGCTGGAATGCATCCTTCTGAGAATACCAAGGGCCCGCATGACGCAGGATATGACTTTACCCTGAACAGCACTCTGCCAACTGACTCTTACCATGTGGTTACCACAGCTTATAGCTGAGCTTTTCATCTCCAGCCTAATCTTGCTGGGAGTCAACTCCTTTGTGCAAGCAGTTAATGTGCTAATGCCTTGCAGCACAAAGGGGTGCAATGCTGAGTCATGCCTCCCATTCCCACATGATAACGTAGACAAGGTGCTTCTACAGAGGGAACGAGAGAAAGTCAGAGAGCAGCAGGGTCCACTCTGATGTGCTTTCTAGCAGACGGTTGAACATTGGTGTTACATAGAAACATAGAATCTAGGAGCAGGAGTAGGCCATTCGGCCCGTCGAGCCTGCTCCACCATTCAATACGATCATGGCTGATCATCGAAATCCAGTACCCTGTCCCTGCTTTAATCCCCACAGTACACATATCCCACCCTACCCCCGTAACCCCACGTATTTAATTCCCCCTAACATATCCCATCCTATCCCCATAACCCCACATATTTAATCCCCCCCTAACACTAAGGGTCAATTTATCATAGCCAAATCAACCTAACCCGCACATTTTTGGACTGTGGGAGGAAACCGGAGCACCCGGAGGAAACCCACGCAGACACGGGGAGAATGTGCAAACTCCACACAGACAGTCACCTGAGGTCAGATTCGAACCCGGGTCCCTGGCGCTGTGAGACACCAGTGCTAACCACTATGCCACCGTGTTCTCGGGGAGGACTAAGAGCAAACTGCCTACCTGCTCCCTCAGATGAGTCACGTTGCTGAGAGAGGTGAGAACTTTGTGTAAAGAAATTATTTCTAATAAAAAGTACATAAGGATCGGGGGGGGGGGGGTTTTAAACCAAGAGAAAAAAAAATCAAAATAAATTATATTTTTTTATATCTAGGATCATCCTGGAGTCCCAGTCAAAAGAAAGTCATGAATAAAATGCAGGAAATCTGAAACAAACAGAAAATGCTGGAAACACATGAAAGCAGGACAATTAACATCTGTGGAGAGAAGAGTTTTGGGGGCATATCATTTTTCAGAACTCCAGCTTTTTCTGTATTTGTAAAAAAATATCTACTGACTGAACTGTTGAAAATACTTTGTAGACTTTACTTTCTGTTAAAATGACCTCTGTAGGAATATACAATAAAAACTACTATAATTTTAGATGGAAAATTGAGAATCAGACTGTCTACCAGGAAGACCCCCCACCCTCTTGCTTAGCTTAAATACTAGTCGCTGTTGCTGTTAAGAGGTGAAAATTACAGGAGAATTAGGCCTGGAACCAGGTCGAGATGTGCTTCAGGATCAGAGGTAAATATGCTTTCATAAAGAGTGCTTGACTATTGTTCCAAGTTGAAATTCAACCCATTATCTCTTGCTTGAAAGAACTGATGCATCTTGGGAGTACCAAGTACATGTACCAACACAAACACTTGTTATTTATTCAAACATCATTAGCAAGATATTTTTCAAGTTCAGTGGAAAAACAAAACAACATTTGTAATAATCCAAATGCCAATGTTTGCGAGTAGGAATCCCACCTGTTTAGTGACCTTTCATTGGATCACTTGTCTCCGTTCAATGTATTCAGCTAAATGCCACCACAGATTAGATTAGACTACTCTTTGTGCTCTCGACAGCTCTCTAGTTTAGTGCTTCCTCGGAAAGCTGCCAAATATTTTGAACCAAGTCCCAAATTTGTGCCTGCAGGAAATGTCTTGTACATAGAACACTATTTAGTTTCTGTGTCTAAGGAACTGTTTTAATTACCATATTTACCTGAAACATCTAATAGGGTTTCTTGCAGACATTTCTTCTGTATGTCTCAAACTATTGTGCTAGCCCGTGGGCTTGACTATCGTGCCCAGCTGTGGTTTCAATGACTGCGATAACCCTCGTGTTTAGCCTGAAACTGCAGACAGTTGACATACATATACATTTAATGACCTAAGATACGAGAATAAACACATCAGAACTAAGCCGTAAATAGCAAATATTGAATTGTACACATTCCTTGCAGATGTCCCCCCCCTCTCTGCTCCTCCCCCCCCCCCCCCATATGCCCACAGGCACATGCATTTCTGGCTGGGAGATGGGGAAGACCAACAGAAAGATTCTCTTTGGAAAATTGGAAAACTTTCCCATTAAAAATGTGAAATGGTTAATTTTAAACACTTCTTTTTTACTTCACAGTCAACTTTTAATCCAGAAAATGATAGGAAAAATCTATTTCACAGAGGCACTCTGCCTCATCCAATATCTCCCCAATTCAGAGACATCCTTCAATTCACATGGCACTCTCCCCTTTAATCCCCTTCCTAGATCAGAGGCTCGGTCACCTCCAATGCCCCCCACCGCTAGTACAGAAGCATTCTCCACTCCTACTGCCTCACATTTCACAGAGACATTGGGCTGGATTTTGTCTTGGGGTCGGGTTGGGGTCGTGTAATCCGCATTTCGTGTTTCCCCCCCGACTCCAGATTAATGTGGATGCCTGATGCAATTTTCACTTAATTGGGCAATTGAGTTGCAGCATGTGGGAACCCATGAACTAATTAGTGGTTTCAGTCTGAAACCCACCTCTGATGATGTCATCATTGCTGACTGTCTGGCTACTGGTGAGAGAGGACCTTTCTGCATTGCTGATGTGAGTGGACCTGGATAGATAGATAGCCCTCTTACACCAAATGCCATGACATTCAATGTAGCAGTTTCAGAGGCGACTTTCACACCTAATACTACTATCACCTTCATCTCATCTCCGTTGTAATAGTGGACTTGCAGCCGATAGTCAGCTATCCACTTGTGCTCCCGCCAGGTTTCACTGGAGTGTTTCACACCAGGCGTGCTTCACATCAGAAAAGGGTTAAACTAGCTGCAACATTTCAAAATAGCATTACAGACCCAATTTAGGGCTTGTTAAGGGCTTTAATAGCCTCTCCCGCCTCTTGGAGGCAGGAGAGAGTCGGGAAGCCCGCGACTGATTTTGTCAAAATTGCGTGGAGGCGGGATGGGGTCGGAAACCCCGATCCCGCAAATTTAACCCCCCACACGCCTCCAAACCCGACTCCATGGGTCATTCAAAATCCAGCCCATTATCCCTCTAATCCCTTCCCCAGACTAGAGGCACTTTCCTCCTCCAACTCTCCCTCCGCCCTTCCAAATGACAGAGGCAATCATCCCTATCAAACACCCTCTGAAGACAATAGAGGCACTTTATCCTCTCTAATTCCTGTCAATCCACAGAGTCATTCTCTCCCTCCTCCAATTCAGAGACTCTCTGCTCCCTCTCACGCCACCGAGTTCATTGAAACATTCTCCTCTTCCAACATTTCCAATTCATACAGGCACGCTTCAGCTTCCAATTCATGGAGGTGCTCACCCGCCCCTACCCCACTTTTCCAGTTTACAAAAGGTACTCTCCCCTCCATTTCAGAAACATGCTTTCCCCTCCAATATCCAGTATGTTTTTGGGGGTTTTCTTTACTGTTTTCTTACGCTGAATGTTTTTGTTTCTATAGCCCTAATTTTAACTTGAAATGGGACAGGGGCCTAGGCAAACGCCAACCCTCTACCCTCTTCACCTTGGCAGCATAACGCCGGGAGATTTTAACTACTTAGTTGTTCGCCCGAAATAAGAAACGGCAGCTGGCCGGAAGCAGAATGTCAGGTGGCAGGAGGCCGCTGACTGGCACAGAAGGAGCGGTCCCTGGCTCTCGGGTAAGTTGTGGGGAGAGGGTTTTGGGAAAGTCTCGCAATTGGAAAGTGGGGGAGCCTAGGGCAGGGGAAACCTAAACTTTCCTTGTGCGGTCTGGAGGAGCACTCCTGCTGCTCCTCCTGGCCCCACAAGGAATGTAAAAGAAACGTACCTCTTTGGTCCCCATACTTATCTCAGCTCCTCTTCCCGATAGCTTCACTTGATGGGAAAGCCACAATGACCAACCAGTTAAAATAACAGTCAGGGTCTAATGACATCATCAGATCCAATGTGCATATTTAAAGAAGGACCCCATCGGTTTCAGGTGTGTGTCTTTGCCGCCTGCATAGAAGAGCAGCTTTAAAAGAGTGGGATGTGTGAGCAGGGTTAAAATTGCCCCTCATGTTTCAGCCTACTCTTGTAAGCGAGCCCCAACTTTTTAAGTCACACAGAGGGTTGTTTCATTTGCTCAGATATCCAGGTAAATTTATAGCATGCCCAGGATTAAACAGAGAACCCTCTTCAGTTTATTTCAAATATTCATTTTATCATGTACCCTCACCTAACCTTCCTTCTCAGCAGGTGGGGCAGAATAACACTACAAGATTTTGACTTAGGCTTTAACTGCCAAACAAATTTATTAAACAGTAAAAGAACAAGCAACTAGTGCAACATAGATTTTTACAGTAGTTGTTAAGCTTTGCTCGTTCCTTGTGTAGTAGAAAATAATAAATAGTTTGCAACAGTCATGCTAAATTATGGTATAAGTACTATTCTTACATAACAGTTCCTTTTCTTACCAGATAGTTTGCAGTAGCTATCTGGTATTACTATCTCTCTTTGAAGGCTGCAGACAAATTGAAAAATGCCTTGACAAGAACTGAGCAAATTTAAATAACTATTTTCTAAATTCAAAAAAGCTGCCAATCAAACAATATTTCAACAAATATCAAAAGATGTTTTTATTTGAACTGAGTGCTGGGCCCTTCACCCAGACATCTGTCTCGACAAACTGACCAATTATTACAACATATGTATCAAATTAAGCTGGGATATGGTTTCTGCAACTGAAGATATTTTTTAACCTTGACAGAATTACAGAAACCAATGCTGAGCTAAAAAAATTCTTCATTTCTGTCACAAACACGCCGCCCCCCCCCCCCCCCCCCCAAAAAAAAACCCACACACATTTGCTCCACCTCTCCAGTTCACAGCACTCTCCCCTCCCCACTTGGTCTTCTCAATGCTGGTCTTGAATGCAGCTTTTACCGGACATTGCTTCTTCACTTCAACAGCACACTGTACTGCAGCTGGTAATTCGCGATCTATCGCAAGCCCAGGAATTCCTATTTGCAGTCCACAGCACAGATTCTGTTCCCAGAGAAGATCAGCAGTGTCAAGTAGGAGCTGCAGCCAGGACCAGCAGTGAGAAGGTCATCAAAGAGCAACAGTGATTTTCTGGCATGATTCCCTTGGGGAAGCAAATGAGCTGTAGCATTGCAAACACATCAATTTGTACCCTCAGGGGATTAAGAGTGTACAGATTTGTATACATTGTGTACACCTAACTATGGTCTCAAATGCGGATAGTAATTTATTGTAAGAATGAATTCAAGGTAAATTCTTGCCCACATCATGTTTGGATGTCAGTGTCTGAAAATTAGCCTTTTCTGGGTTCTGGGACTGCTGATGAGTTGACTCATTTAGCAGCAGCCTTCCTGTTTTGACAGGTGTTGAAGTGACCATTAAGTCTGTGAACTTCTGAGATGTTAGGAGTGAGATTTATGATCAACAAGAGTGAGGCAGATTGCCAATTCATTTACACATATGGAGCAGTGTTTATTTTTGAGTGAAATACATCAAAATAGGTGACAACTATTTATAAACCAAAATGAATGAATCTCCCACCAAATGAGTTGACAGGTCTGACGAATAGGTCAATCTTTTATACATGTGTGACTGAAAAAAACAGACTTTGTAACTGGCAGTTAGTCATTCAAAGGGCAATGGACAGTGGGAGCTGGATCCAGGTAAGTGCAATGTTTTAAATTATAAAATAATAGGGCAGAAAATATCTGAATAGGCAGGATAGCTTATATTAGTTATGAGAAATAAAATTAAATCTGGAATTATATAAATAGAAGATAAAAAATGAGGGAGAGGAGAGAATGGGAATAAAAGTAAGACTGGGTAGGCAGAAATAAAGTGCTTAAAAGGTTTTGTTTTTACCAGCAGATTTCCAATGTATTGCTCATGGATCACTCAGGATCCGGAGCTTGATTTCTCATTGTTTACTACGGTTCCACTACAACCTAAACGGCGAAGCAGGAGAGAAGCTCCAAAGAATATTCTTGCCTCTGCCCCTCTTTTCACCTTAAAAAAAACTTCTTAAAACCCATCTTTTCAACCAAATTTTCAGTCACCTCTCTTAACTCTACCACCATGGCTTGGCATTAGGTTTCAAACCTGACATCATACCCCATTGGCTGCAAAAGCTGCTTTGGCATTGGTGAAAAACACCCAGGCTTAAATTCAAAACTGTCACCATTTCTCAGCCAAGCCAATAAATCAAACACTTTACAACTGCAGAGTGATCCACCTGGGAAAGGGAAAAACAGTGGCAGTCCCGCTCCACAATACACAGCCTGCTTAATGGTCACAGACCCATCTCCCATTTATGAACAGTGACCTTGGAATTATCTTTTATCTGGACCCTCCTAATTACCCAGCTGAAGGTTGGCAGCATGGGGTACCAATGAAGTTGTAGAGAAAACAGAAACAATATTTTCTTTAATATATAAAAGGGCTACATGAAGACATTTGTGTTCTTCATGTGAAACTGAAAGGATGTGAATATACATAACTGATCTTTACATATGCAATAGACACAATAGCGCCATGTATCCTAGCAAAAGGTACTCCTGAAAAACAACTTGCATTCACATAGCACCTTTAATATCAAAAACATCCCAAGGCACTTTAGAGGGGGGAAAAAAAGAAAATAATGCCAAGCAATGATGGCAGAATTGAGAGAGAAAATATGGGTTTTATAAAGGCCTTTAAAGGAGAAGAGCAATGTAGAGAGGTGGAGGGTTTGTGGAAGGAGTTCCAGATAGTAGATCTGAGCTGACTGAAGGTTCTGCCGCCAGTGTTATGAGAAAAGAGAGGGAAGATGCACAAAAGGCCAGAGTCGAAGGACTGAAGGGTACAAGAGGTGACATAAGGCTGAAGATGGTTGCAAAGGTAAGGGGGCAAGACCATGGAAGGGTTTGAAGATAAGAATAAGAATTTTAATTTCAATGTTCTGGGCAGCAGAGAACCAGTGTAGTCAGGGAAAGTCTTGTACATGTCCAAAATTTGCTTCAGTTGTGTAACAAAACATTACAGGATAAAATCCATTAGGCTTGAAGTAATGCCATAGGATACAGAAGCATACAGACTTTACACATTTGTCTGAAATGTTTCTCTCCACTATTTCAGCAACAGCATTAAATCATTTTCTTGAATACAGGTTATTAATAGTAAAGAGAGCAATTTCAGATGAATGTGAATACTAGCATCCCCTGGCATAACTTCACACTAATTATGAATTTAGCTAGTAGCTGTATGGTGGATTACAAAGCTGCCTTTAATTTGTTTTCCTTTAAGGTCTTTGAAGGCTTAATTAAAGACAATTGATTTTAAGGAGGTTCACTTGCCTTTAAGTATCCTAAAAGGGTCAAAACATCAACTACATTTCTGAATAAGGAGCAACTTAAAACATTGGAGATCACTATAAGAAAAGCAAAATTCTGTGGATGCTCAGTCGTTGAGTATAGTCAGTGATCGATAGATTTTTGGACATGGGATATGGGGAGAATGCGGGAAGGTGGAGTTAAGGTAGATCAGCCATGATCTTAGTGAATGACGGAGCAGGCTCTAAGGGCCGAATGGCCTACTTCTGCTCCTATTTCTTATGTTAAAGTCCTAGAACAGTCAGTAGTGTGGTTACTGACCTCCCACTGGGAACATGGGACCAAATTAGTCTGAACTCCTGATATTCAGCAATTGCTTACCTGCACCACAAAGACTACAGGTTTAAGGTCTTTCCAGACAAAAAGTACCAAAAGGCAAGCATCGAAGGTTAGCCGTTTTTGGATTCTTCTCATGTATAATTACAGGTGTAGAAGGAAGGCAGACAGAGTAATTTAGTAATTGCTCCCAACAGAGGTTCCTATTACTGAATCATTCGCCTCTGCCACATTCTCAGGTGTATGCTACACACCGCATATTGTCCTGTCACAACAAGGCCTTTGGTTAAAGAAAATCCCACCTTGTATGCTACAATTTGTAGTTCTTAACAAAACAAAATTCATCCCCCGCTCCCAAGGTGATTTAACGCCCAAAACAGTGGACAACCATCAACCGCCTCAGAACCGGTCATGGTAGATGCTTCTCCATAGATGGAAGATTAAAGCATCCCCATCATGTGACTGTGGAGCTCCTAATCAGACCCTGGAGCACATCACTGAGCACTGTCCTCAGAGGAAATTCACAGGCAGCCTACAAGCTATCCACGCTGTTACAGCGGAAGCTTTGGCCTGGATATCTGACTTAGATCTTGACATCGGATTTGCTTTGCTACTACCATACGAAAGAAGACGATGCCCTAGAAAAAGCACCACTATGTTCAATTTCTCCCCCATGAATGTGACTTTCTCAGATTAAAATTACAAACATGTTTGCATGATGACGACAAATTATGGCTTTGAATTAACCATATCAGATAGATTTTCAAAGTAAAAATGACCAGCGTTCACAAACAGGTGTACATAATCATATTTTCAGAAGAAAACCTTTTTTTTTTGGGCGGGTCAGCAACAATAGAGATGACAATAAAACATCAACATTCTATCAAGACTCAAGGTATGCTCGCACAAGATTGATTCTCCTTCAAGAAGAAAGGACTTCTAACCTATTGTGTGGGAACAGCACAGTAGAATATGCAATGTTAGTGGATGTCTTCCAAAACCAAAAGGTGAGGAATTTTAAGTTACTTGGAGAAAGAGAGAGAGAGTATTGCCTTGTGTAACTGCAAGTGGCACAGGAAAATGTAAAAAGTGCACTTCAACAGCCACCTTTCTTGGTCTGATGTTGTCCTTGTACTATTTCTCCAAGAATGAAAAGAAAATCAATTTTGTAGGCAGCACAAACAAGATTTAAAGCTCTTCTACCCTTTTACCCACATAGAATACAAATGTTAAAAAGCACATAATTTAAAAAATTCATTTGAAAACGCATGACCCAAGATAATGCATTTTGAGTAAATGCTCTGAAATGTTTGGCCTGAAAATACTGTTAGAAATTTGAGCACACAGCACTGAGAGAAATAACACCTTGACTTCCTCCAGAAAACGCTTGCTGTAGTTAAAGTGCGAACATCTGGTTGAAAATCATCAGTAGCTGAAACACTGTTGGACAGCCTGGTTTTACACAGACAGAATCACTTACCACCGTCTTCGACTGTGAAGTGGAATATGTCACTTGTCGCATTGACCCCTTCCTTCAACACATAGCAGATCTTCATGTCATCAACTTCACCTGGAATACCAATGACAGTTTATTGTTTTAACAAAAGGTACATTAGGATCTCTTTCTCACGTTGCTTTGATTACTAAGTTTCCTTCAGTGGTCAATGAAATTTGTTGTTCGAGTAGTCAACAGGGACCAATGGGACATGCACATGATCAGATAGCGGAGAGACACCATGATGGTGCAGCTTATAAACCCTTATGTAATTCTGAGTAAATGCTCTGGAATTTTGAAATAGCCACAGCAGAAGGCACTGATTGGAAGCCAGGAGCTGTGCCTCAGGGCAGGTGGGAAAGAAAGCTAAGAAAATCAGAAGGGATTTAACCTGGGTCACTCTTGTGCACTCCCTAGTGGCTGCTTTGGAACAGAGGAGGAAATATTTTAAGTTAAAATAAAACCACAAACGCCTCTTGTACCCAACATTAGGCATTGGTTTTGCAAAACAGAAATCTCATCAGCACCTGCTCCAAAAAGGCACGCATTCCTTTTCAGCAACACCCTAACAAGAGCTCACTTAGTTCGCAAGTTAGTGAGCAATTCAACCAACTTCCATTGGATAAGCACTTATTGTTCAGTATTGATAGTAAGAATTGGTAGCCTATTATCTAATACAATTGCCAGTTATTTGTTACAAAATCCAATGGAATTGTGAGCCTTCTAAGTAAATACTTGGTTAAATTAGATCTTTGCCCTGCCTGTTGTAACTATTCAAGCCATTTTAAATCTCATTTGCCACTTAACATTCCAAACGAGCACTGGATTCACATAGTAATTTTGCAGAATCCAACATCTGAGAGACCTAGGAAGCTTAGTAGACTTGATGCTCAACATATCCAGCCAATGCAGAGCAACAATCAAACAAAACCAAAAGAACATTAAACAAAAACAGAAACTGCAGGAAACAACTCAGCCGGTCAGGCAGCTCCGGTGGAGAAAACAGAGGGATGAATATTTTGGGTGCGGACCCTTGTCAAGTGCAGCTCACAGTTCCTAGCCTCCAGACGTACCCAGCAGCGTGCTACTGATTGACTTTTCACTTCATTGACAACTCTGTGTAAAGTAACGAGAGGGTTCAGGCAGCATGTGGCAGCTGCAACTGTTCGTGCCACGTTGGACTGGCAAGCACTTACGCAGATAGGGAAAAGTCAGGGACTGGGGGTAATGCTCTCTTACTTTATGTGGCTCTGCATGGGTGCTGACCGAAGAGAAGCTGGACAGCAACCATTACGTTTTTCATCTCAGAAAGTCTTCCTGTATTGGTGGCTCATCACTAATTGATAAGCTGTAGAACCCCAACACTTATTTTAAAAGAATAAGGACCTCAGTACTTTTGGGACACTGATATGACTGAGGTTAATGAAAACTCCATTAGCATAGCAGCCCTCAGCTTAAAGGTGAGAACAGATATTGTTTAATCGATAACATGGAGGAAAACAGAAGTAACTTGCCATCAGCTCAGACCTGCCACTGATAGAGAAAAGTGAACACATATTGCCTGACTGTTGGAAGATCAGCTCTGATGGCACTACGGTACTGCCCCCTCTGCCACTACCACCCACTAATATTTGTATGCAAGTCTACACCTATGTTTACAGCATAGAAGGCGGCAATTTAACCCATTGTGTTGGTGCCAGTGCTTTGCTTGAGCAATCCAAAACTAATCCCACTGCCCCACTTTCTCTCCACAGCTTTCCTCTGCTTCAAATATTTATTCAATTGTCCCTTAAAAAATGCAATGGTTTTTGACTCAACCACTCCCTGTGGTAAAGCAGTTCATACTCAAACAACCCTCTGTGTAAAGAAACTTTTCCTAAATTCTCTCCTAACTCTCTTAGTGACTATTTTAAATTGATGACCTTTTATCACTGACTCCCCAAGCAGAGAAAATAGTCTTTCCCAATACACCCTATCAAAACCTTTCCTCATTTTAAAAGCCTCTATTAAATCTCCTCTAAGCCTTCTTTGCTCCAGTGAAATAGTTCAAGTCTCTCCTCATAACTATAGTTCCCACCCCTGGCATCATCCTGGTGAATCTACGCTGTACACACCCTATGGATTTAAAGTCCTTTCTATAATGGAGCGCCCAAAATTGACACTATGTCCCATAACCCCAACCACAGAAGAATACATTCCACTACAGCAGTCCCACACCAGCCATCTTTGTAGCCTGAGACTGTCAGTTATGCTGAATTATAAGTATATTGTGTTCTGGATACACACCAGTAGAAATTAGGCTGAGAATGTCCAAGGTTAATTCACAGAAGGCCCTTTTAGCCAGGAGAGATTAAACTTTTCTTGAATCAATCAGTAGTGCTATATTTTAACCTAGGCTAACCAAACTAGTAACAATACTGTGGAGGAGGAATTCCTAGAGTGTATACGGGATGGTTTCCTGGACCAATATGTCGAGGAACCAACTGGAGATCAGGCCATCTTAGACTGGATATTATGTAATGAGAAAGGATTAATTAGCAATCTTGTTGTGCGAGGCCCCTTGGGGAGGAGCGATCATAATATGATCGAATTCTTCATTAAGGAGAGTGAAGTAGTTGACTCAGAGACTAGGGTCCTGAATTTAAATAAAGGAAACTACGATGGTATGAGGCGTGAGTTGGCTAGGATGGATTGGGGAACATTACTTAAAGGGTTGACGGTGGATAGGCAATGGCAAACATTTAAAGATCACATGGATGAACGACAGAATTTGCTCATCCCTGTTGGGCATAAAAATAAAACAAAAAAGGTGACTCAACCGTGGCTAACAAGGGAAATTAGGGATAGCATAAGATCCAAGGAGGGGACATATAAATTGGCCAGAAAAAGCAGCAAACCTGAGGATTGGGAACAGTTTAGGATTCAGCAAAGGAGGACAAAGGGATTAATTAAGAGGGGGAAAATAGAGTATGAGAGTAAGCTTGCAGGGAACATAAAAACTGTCTGTAAAAGCTTCTATAGATATGTGAAGAGAAAAAGATTGGTGAAGTCAAGCATAGGTCCCTTGCAGTCAGAATCAGGGGAATTTATAATGGGGAACAAAGAAATGGCAGACCAATTAAATACATACTTTGGTTCTGTCTTCACAAAGGAGGACACAAATAAACTCCCAGAGATGTCGGGGAACATAGGATCTAATGAGAGGGAGGAACTGAATGAAATCAGTATTTGTCGGGAAATGGTGTTAGGGAAATTGACGGGATTGAAGGCCGATAAATCCCCAGGGCCTGGTAATCCACATCCTAGGATACTTAAGGAAGTGGCCCTAGAAATAGTAGATGCATTGCTCGTCATCTTCCAAAATTCTATAGACTCTGGAACAGTTCCCATGGATTGGAGGGTAGCTAATGTAACCCCACTATTTAAAAATGGTGGTAGAGAGAAAACGGGGAATTATAGACCGGTAAGCCTGACATCAGTAGTGGGGGAAATGCTAGAGTCCATTATAAAAGATGTAATAGCAGAGCACTTGGAAAACAGTGACAGGATCGGACAAAGTCAACATGGATTTACAAAAGGTAAATCATGCTGGACTAATCTACTAGAATTTTTTGAGGATGTAACTGGTAGAATAGATAAGGGAGAACCAGTGGATGTGGTGTATTTGGACTTTCAGAAGGCTTTCGATAAGGTCCCGCATAAAAGATTAGCGTGCAAAGTTAAAGCCCATGGGATTGAGGGTAAGGTACTGACTTGGATAGAGAACTGGTTGGCAGACAGGAAGCAAAGAGTTGGAATAAACGGGTCTTTTTCCGAGTGGCAGGCAGTGACTAGTGGGGTACCGCAGGGATCGGTGCTAGGACCCCAGTTATTCACAAGATATATTAATGATCTAGACGAGAGAACTAGATGTAATATCTCCACGTTTGCAGATGACACAAAGCTGGGTGGGTGTGTGTGCTGTGAGGAGGATGCAGAGAAACTCCAGTATGATTTGGACAGGTTGGGTGATTGGGCAGATACATAGCAGATGCAGTATAATGTGGATAAATGCGAGGTTATCCACTTTGGTGGCAAAAACAGGAAGGCAGATTATTATCTGAATGGCAATAGATTGGGAAAAGGGGAAGTGCAACGAGACCTGGGTGTCCTTGTGCACCAGTCGCTGAAGGTAAGCAGGCGGTTAGGAAGGCAAATGGTATGTTGGCCTTCATAGCGAGAGGATTCGAGTACAGGAGCAAGGATGTCTTGCTGCAGTTGTACAGGGCCTTGGTGAGACCACACCTTGAGTATTGTGTGCAGTTTTGGTCGCCTTATCTGAGGAAGGATGTTCTTGCCATGGAGGGAGTGCAGCGAAGATTCACCAGACTGATACCTGGGATGGCAGGAATGTCGTATGAAGAGAGATTGGGTCGATTGGGCTTGTATTCGCTAGAGTTTAGAAGAATGAGAGGGGATCTCATTGAAACTTATAAAATTCAACAGGACTAGACAGACTAGATGCAGGAAGGATGTTCCCGATGGCGGGGGAGTCCAGAACCAGGGGTCACAGTCTAAGGATAAGGGGTAATCATTTAGGACTGAGATGAGGAGGAATTTCTTCACCCAGAGAGTGGTGAACCTGTGGAATTCTCTACCACAGAAGGCAGTTGAGGCCAATTCATTAAATATATTCAAGAAGGAGTCAGATATATTTCTTAAGGCTAAAGGGATCAAGGGATATGGGGAGAAAGCAGGGACAGGGTACTGAATTTGGATGATCAGCCATGATCTCATTAAATGGCGGAACAGGCTCGAAGGGCCGAATGGCCTACTTCTGCTCCTATCTTCTATGTTCTATGTTTCTAGGTCCCAGATGGTGTATTAATGTACGGTATTACCCAGTTTCCTCAAACATAAAATTTATATACTGCACTTGTTGCACACAATGTTAAATATAGATTTTATTTGACACTGTTTTTAGGTGTTTTTTCTATGTGCAACACCAAAAAGCAAAATATTGCGGATGCTGGAAATCTGAAATAAAAACACAGAAAATGCTGGAAATGCTCAGCAGGTCATAGAAACATAGAATCTAGGAGCAGGAGTAGGCCATTCGGCCCGTCGAGCCTGCTCCACCATTCAATACGATCATGGCTGATCATCCAAATCCAGTACCCTGTCCCTGCTTTTAATCCCCACAGTACACATATCCCACCCTACCCCCGTAACCCCACGTATTTAATTCCCCCTAACATATCCCATCCTATCCCCATAACCCCACATATTTAATCCTCCCCCTAACACTAAGGGTCAATTTATCAGGTAGCATCTGTGGAGAGAGAAACAAAGTTAATGTTTCAGGTCGATGACCTTTCATCAGAACTGCTGATTGGTCATCAACCTGAAACGTTGGCCCAGAATTTGCGGTGAGCGGCAAAGCAAAAGCGTTCGCCGCTGGCCCCAAAGAAAGTTGCCCCAGAGATCGCGAGATCTCTGTGGCGAGAAGTTTGCCTTTTTTTGACGCTCAATTGATTTCAGCGCAGAGTCGTGGGGATTCCCTACTGTGAGGCTACTGTGACGTCAACAAGCTGTCTAAGCAGCCAGTCACATTGCAGAATTCTCAGAGACAGGGAACCAGGAAATGAGAAGCTGCTTTTATCCTGACTTTTTGAAAATGTTACAGAGAGCAAAACAACGACTGGGGCTCTCACATGGAGAAAAGGTAAAATATCATGAACAAACTTTAAATTTTTTTTTCAAGTTTCTTCAAAATTGTAATTTTTATCATAATGGATTAATTTAACACTTCACAAAATTAAAATGAGTTTTTCAGGGCCACGTTTGTTTAGCAGTCAATACGCTGTTAAAACCCCAGTTACACCTAATCCAACAAGGCTTAGCATTTAATGGGGTATTTAACAGCGATATTACCACGGAAAAGCCCATGTTTTCGTCAGTTTCACTAATTTCACTGATTGCTGGCTATCCGGCGAGGGGGGCACAGCGCAGCCAGTGTCGGAGCAGTGAATGACTCACCACAACTTCAGGATTTCCGCATTTAGATGCGCATGCGCTATATCCTGAAGTTGCAGTCAGTTTCAAAGGGGTAATAACGGCAAACGCTGTTAGTTCGCTGTTATTACCCACCGCAAATTCCGGCCCATTAACTTTGTTTCTCTCCCAGCAGATGCTGCCGGACCTGCTGAGTATTTCTAGCATTTTGTGTTTTTATCTATGTGCAACATGTTTGAGAAGCCAGTACACACAAGGTCATTTCTATTAAGATATTTAACATTGCTATTGTAGTATAGCAACAATATAACTGTGTTGGAAATCAGAACCAGACAGCATTGTTTCTGAAGCATGATATTAGCTTGGCCATTGCCAAACAGTAGTACAGGAAACTCTCTTTTAACCGGCACCCAAATAACCGGAAATCTCTCTTAACCGGCAAAATTCTTGAGTAGGTAACCGGGGTTTTCCTTCATCTCTCCTTTAAAAATAACTTTAAAAAAGACCCCAAGGCGTTTGCCTTGTATCGAAGCATGTAGATTGGGAGGGGAATGTGCAGCCCGGGTAGGCAGCGGACACGACAGATGGTCAGCTGGCGGTCCCCGGGGAGACGGAGCTCCGAATGCAGGCGCATGTCAGTGTGTACGGGGCTCTCGTACGTTGGGAGATATAACTCTCCGTTATCCGGACTTTTTGATTAACCGGCACCACGCCGGTCCCGTCGGTGCCGGTTAATAAAGAGTTTCCTGTATTAGGTTCCCTATATCAAGAAATGAGTAGAATTTAGTGTTGTGGTTTGACCTCTAATTTGCTAATAACGTTTTCCCACTTGATTTACAATGGATCTGTACTGTTCTTATTCCTTCACTATGTAATAGTCACATGTATATTGCATACAAAATAGCAAAATAGCTTCTTAACATTGAACATTTAGTAGCAAGCTTCATGCAGATTCAGAATTACAAGATACTTTGTCTTTATTCACATTGGGACAATTTTTTCTACTGAAAACCAATAAAATGTAAGAGAAGATAACAAATCTGTCACCTCAAGAAAAAAAATTTCACTTGAAAGCAATCAGAATAAGTCAGAATGACACATCTAGATTCTTACCTTGAGTGAATTCAGTAACGCTGTCATTTCCTTTGCCCATGTGCATAAGGTACCCATGCTCAGGACTTTCCATGATCTTGAATTTTAGAACACTGTGCACGCTGTCACGATCTTCAGCTTTCAGTGCTTTGCCTGTAATCATAAACCCGAGGTGTCCTGTGCTGAGCCCACGAAGAGTGGGGGCACCTTTATTCACAATAATCTGAGGCACTCCATTGTCGACCGACATTGTCCGTATTCTCATCATCTGGGACTTTCGAGTTTCAAAGACAGTGTCCGGGAAGACATAGAAGTCTGTGTGTGTGCCATCAGTCACCGTGAAAGAAAAGCTGTCCTCAGAAAATTCAGTCCCATCGTGCTTGTAACTGATGAGGTTTTCATTCAAGTCCTGCTTCGTAAAAGATGTGACAGGCAAGGTGCGGTTGAATAGCAGCTGTCCATGAACAGGCACTTGTGTCACAGTAAATCGCAGCAAGCGATCAGGTGTGTCTCTGTCTTCAACCGTCAATTCAAATGGTGTAATTAGTTTTACTTCTCCTTCATTAACCACCAACTCGTGCAAAGTAAGAACAGGTTTTTTGTTGTCAACATCACTGATGGAGATTCTGAAAGTGCGAAACACGGGATTGTAACCATCTGTCACTTCAAATTCAAAACTGTCCATTTTCACCTCATCATCGGATGTGTGAATGTAGTAAACTTTGTTGCCAGCTAGCTGAAGCTGTGTGAATGTCGTGATAGGTACTCCTGGCTCATCTGTGCATTCCAGGTGGCCACGAACGGGCGCTCGGGTAATACTGAAAAGCAGATTTTCATCAGGGCTATTCAGGTCAGTGGTACTCAGTAAATCTGTTGTAAGAGATACTTTTCCACCTTCCTTCAGAGAGACTCCTTTGCTGACCACATCAGGGAAGATCATGTCAATACCACCAATAGAGATATAAAAGTAACGATCAATGAGTGGATTAATGCCGTCTGTTACATCGAACTTGATGAGATCGCGGATGCCTTCCTGGCCAGTATGTATATACTGAATCAAGTTCCTGTCAATATCATCCTGGGTGAAGTTCATTCCTACTGTAATGTTTTCAAAGTTGCCTGAAGGGAGAAGATATTGCAAGAGACCTTGACTTGGTCCATAACGTATAATGTACACGAGTGTTTTGTCATCTGAATCTAGGTCTGTCGCTTTAAGAATTTTATCATTTACTGTTTTTGTTTCTCCAATCTCAATTTCTAGTCCATCATTTATAGTCATTCTTGGGGTCTCATCATCAAGTGGAATGACCATTATAATTACTGTTTTTTCAACACTGTGCTTCCCATCAGTAAGTCGAATGTCAAAACTGTCTTCCTTGGTTTCAGAATCATCATGCTCATAAACAATGCTGGAGCCGTCTCTGATCTGATCTAAACCAAAGCTGTTGACAAGGACAGTACCTGTGGTAAGCTGATTTACTATCTGACCATGCTTCGGTGGTTTAATGATGGAGAAAGTTAAGTCATTGGCAGGGATGTCGCCATCTGCAGCATTGAGAATAGGGGTGTCAATAACGAGACTCATACCCTCCATCACAACAAACTCCCTCATGAAAATGTCTGGTTTTTCATCATTTGCAGGGATTATGATAATAGGAAAAAAGTGCCTCTGTGAGAAGTTAATGCCATCAGAGCAGCGGAATGTAAACCTATCCTCCACTGGTTCCACAGTTTTGTGAATGCTCTGAACATAATTAATGTGTCCAAGACGTATCTCTTTAAAAGTGAAAGCAGTGATAGCAGTTCCTGCACGAGATGTCTCAGACCCAGGAGCTGGTGAAATGTTCTCTACATAGCCAGAAGTTGGTTGGACAATAATAGTACAGAGAATATCATCATCGGGGGTATCAAAATCTTCAGCTTTTAAATTTTTCAGTGTTAATGCATTTTTATCACCTTCAACCACAGTAAACTGTTTTCCTACAATAACTTCTGGAGCTTGACTGTCAACAGGAAGGATGGTCACTTGTACACGAACACCTTGTACTTTATTTCCTCCAATATTCCACTCATCAGACATGTCGGTAAGAGTCAAATTAAAAGAATCTTCCTTTCTTTGTAGTCCTATCTCGCCATTTGTGTGAGTATAAATCACAACCCCATTGATGATGTCTTGTTGTGTAAATCTTTCAGCAGGGATTCCATTAACCAAGATCTCTCCCAGTTTTGGTTGGTCCTCAACAATGAAAGTCAATCTAAGATCATCAGTGTCTTCATCTGTTCCTTGGATGACATTAGTTGTTATTTCAGTGGCTCCATTTTCCAACACATCTAAGTATGATCCAATAGTTCCAACCGGCAGCATAATAGTTGGTACCTCATCATCAACTGGACGTACTGTTATTCTAACAGTGATTGTAACTGTATGAACTTCATCACTTACATCAATTTTCAAAGAATCACCAGTAGATTCATCACCATTGTGCACATATGCTATTTTCCCATTACCTATATCATTTAAATTAAATGCTTCTCCCTCGATTATACTAACACCAGCATACTGCATCTGACCATGTTTTGGAAGCTGAGAAAGTGTAAATGTTATCTGGGGTCCATCAGTGTCTGCATCTGTGGCATGCAGTTCAGCACTTGTAACTATAAAAGTGTCTCTTTCAAACATTGTAAAGCCAGTGTTGGTTATTTGAGGTGGTTTGTTGTCCACAGGCTGTAGAAAGATTGTACATGTCCCATCAACACGGTTCCCAGCCGTGTCTTCTACTGTAAACTCAAACTGAACAACATGAGGAGTAATTCCAAGTTCCACATCTGGAGGTCTGTAGGCAATTTTGTGGTGGTTGACCTGAGCTTGAGTAAACTCCATCACTAAAGTAGTGGGACTTTCGGTTAATACGATGTTACCCATTTGCACGGGATTGTTTTCATCAGTATCGGTGGGGGGCTTTGTAATGGTGTACTTCAAATCTCTGTCATCCGAATCTAGATCAGTGTAACGAAGAAACTTCCTCCGAAAATATGTCAAGCGATACTCTTCAACAATCATCTGTAAAGTGCTTCCTGGATATAATTCAGGGGGAATGTCATCTACTGGTTGAATTTTGATGATGAAAGTATGCTCGCCTGACTGATTCGGAGGATCGTTGTCGTCTTGCACACGGAATACGAACTGGTCCATGACTGTTGTGGTGCTGTGAGGTCCGATATGTCTGTAGAAGAGTTTCCCGTCTATGATGTCCTGCTGGGACCACTCCAAGCCGACCTTTTCGAAAGCCCCGTGCTTTTCAATGAATCGCCAAGAATGCAAATCGGCTGGCGGCTCCACCTGACGGAGGACCAGCTCTCCGAGCTCAGAGAGAGGGGCCTCGACTGTGAACTTGATGGTCGAATCTTCCGAGTCGATGTCGGTGGCGCTGAGCACGAATGGGGAGATGGGGACCATCTCGTTCTTGGCCAGGACCAGGCCGGTGTTGGCATTGATGATCGGCGGCTCGTCGTCGGTCGGCACGATGGTGATGGGGAAAAGAAACTCCACGTCGTGCTGTCCGTCCGTCATGCGGAAGATGATGTTGTCGCTGTAGGTGTCGCTGCCATCGTGCTGGTACACCGCGATGCCGGCGTCCAGGTCTGCGGGGGTGAAGAACTTCCTTTGGGCGCCAAGCACCGTCAGCTCGCCGTGCCTCAGCCCGTCGATGACAGTGATCCTCACCTCCTGAAGGTTGTCTTCGTCGCTGATCTGCAGGTTCTGGGAGCTGGACAGCGGCCGGGATTGACCTTCGTACAGCAGCTGACCGGTGTTGCGGGTCACCACCGGCGCCAGCGTGTTCATGGGCTTCACCACGATCATGAAGGCGAAGGGATCCGAGACGGCGCCTTCGGTGTCCACCACCTCAAACTCGATCTGGAAAATCCTCTCCACGTCCGAGTCCGCCGCCGGCGGCTTGTAGGCGATCTTCAAGTCTTTCAGGTCCCTCTGGTAGAAGGAGGTGATGGGCAGGTTCTGGTCGTCGGTGCTGACGATGGAGACCTGCTGGTCGCCCAGGGGGGAGGTGATGTTGAAGATCAAGTCGTCGGGCTGGGACTCGGCGTCCTCGGCCGCCAGCATGTCCGGGGTGATGGCCGTCAGGACAAACTGATCGACTTCCATCATCATCATGGCCACGAAGCTGGGCTTGGGCGCCGTGTTCTCGGTCCCCTCCCGGATGCGGACCATGATCTGGAAATACTCCTGCTTCAGCAGGTTGCCTTCCCTGTCGTGCAGCTCGGCCACCATGGGGATGTAGTCGCGGTTGGGCGACCTGCTGGGCGCGATGTGGCGGTAACGGATGTCGGAGTTGACAAATTCCTGGCAGTCCACCATCTGGCCGGCTCCCTGGTCGTTGACCAGCCGCCCGTAGCGGGGGAGGCCGCCGGCGCCCGCCAGGGTGGTGATCTTGCAAACCTCCCAGGACGGGTTGAAGGTGAACTCCAGCACCTTCTTGTCGATGGCGTTGCTGGTGCCCAGCAGCTTCTCCACCGTCAGCGGCATGTTGCGGGTAATGATTTCCAGCTGGGTGAAGACCACCTCCACCTCCACCATGAAGGGGACGACCAGGGTGTCGCTCTGGGTGTCGTACCTCAGCTGCAGCTTCACCCGGTCCTTGGAGGGGCTCCTGGAGCCGAAGTGCGAGTACTTCACCTCGTCCCGCCCGAAGTCGCAGGGGAACTTCTTGGGCGTCAGCTGGCCCGGCCTCTGGGACAGGGGGTCGTTCTCCAGGACGGTGACGGCGCACTTGTCCCCCGGGTGGACCTGGACCACCAGGTCGTTGATGGGGTCGATGTCGACCGACCTGCCGAAGGGCACGCGGATGCCGTTGTTGGCTAGAAGGATGGAGTCGCCGGACAGCCCCGACCTGAACCCATAGTAAAGCTCGACGCTGTCGAAACTCTCTTGCGCCGCTGTGCTACCTGTCACTGTCAGAGCCAGCAGCAGCAACAGCCTGGCCAGGGCTACAGGCAAGCGTGCAAACGCACTCTCCTCTCTTCGCTGCAAACCTTCCTCTGACACAGCCATGGTGTTAAACTTTCTTTTTTTTTTAAAGAAAAAAAAACCCAAAATATATATTTGCTTTCTGTTTCCCCCTCACTCAATTTACAAGCAAGGTTCTGCAAGATGTAAATATATATTTTAAGTTTTTTTTAAAAAAGTGATAATTCTCTTATTTTTTGTTGTTGTTGTTGTTGCTCCGTTCAAGGTTTGCAGCCGCTCTTCAGTTGCAGCATCAAGTCCCACTGCGCCCAGCCCTAGCCCGGGCTCCGGCTATAAACTCCTCGCAAGCCCGGAGCAACCTGTTGGCGGAAGTCCCGCCCCGTTTCCCGCACTGATTGGAGATCAATGAGATTTCCCCCGCCGCTCCACCCGCCGCCGCCTGTGAGTTATCGCCCCGCTTTCCGGCGGGTGGGTGGTCAGGTGAGCTGTCAATTAGATGACGTCTCCCAGAAGCTGCTTCTCTCTCTCTCTCTCTCCCCCCTCTTTCTCTGGGAATAGACCCGAGCGCTCCCTAAATGGCAAAGGAGCCAGAGTGAGAAAGACAGGCAGTCACCCGGCAAGGGAGACAGAACCAATATAGGGGAGAAGGAAGAGAGAAGTTGTTCAATAAGTGAGGGGGGCACACACACACACACAAAAGAAACAGAAGGGAAGCTAAATAGTGAAAATTGATCAGTTGAAAAACGAGGAAGAAAACAATCAACTGGAAGACTGGGGTAGATTGAAGGTTTCCAGGAGAGGAAGGGGGAAAACAGACCGAGATTAAAGGGAGAGCAACGAGACAAATTAGTTAGAATGCCGAGACAAAGCGAAAACAGGTAGATAGGAATAGCGTTTAAAATAGTTCTTCAAAATCGTTTTTGAGTTCACCAGCTTCAATCGCTACTTCAACCATGAAGCTAGATTGCGAGTTGTGTGAAAGGGAGCCGAGTTGGCAGTTGTTTTAAGCCACTTGTCTGCCCCGCGGGCGCTCGTTTATCCTTCACCTCAGGGGTGTGCAGTGAGGAGCTGGCGGTATAAAGCTGTAAACTACTGAGATAATTCAATGTTTGTTTATTTGTCACTGCTATGTTTTTATCACAATCGCTTTTGCCCTAATGGTTTGTGGTTTTCATTCAACACGGACATGTAAAATGCCACTGTTTAAATTGCCACTGTGCTCAACACGACGCGTACAAACAACCGGCTGTTCTTTATGGCCAGATGAGAGGGTTTCTTAGCGCGCACATTGTATGTATCACTGCGATCTTTCCTAGTACCCTGCACCTGAATACTTATATAATAATGAGTACATCCAAGTAAGGAATTGTTTCCACTATTTTACAGAATGTTTTAATTCAGAACTGTTTACCGCATCCCTCGCCTTTGACTGTTTTGACACGGTTTTACAGAACTGGATGTTGATACTACCCACGAGTCATTTCCCAAACAATTGTTTCGGGCTGCACGGATCGTTCCCATCGTTATCACCGGAGTGAGTACTGACACCGCTGTGTTGACGGGCCAATTACTCAAATCATCTCCATTGTGGCCGGATTGATGGTGTCACTGTGTGCAGCCATTATCAGTGCAGTATTGCTGTCCTGAGTGGCTATCGGAAATAACAATAGCAGTAACACGGTGCTCCGTGCAAGGAAAGCCTAGAGGGAGCTCTGAACTGCACCACCACATGCGTTCACAGCAGCCTGGCCTGGGGCTACGAGAACTGGAGGCTCCTCCTCCGTATCACTTCCACTCAGTGAACTAGCGCAAGACCAAAAAAAAACTGTATATAAAGGAAGGGCATGGGTACATAAACACAATTCTAGATGAAAGTCAAGCAGGTAATTATTTATGGTTCCGGTTGAAAATTCTTTTTTTTTTAAAAACCCTTTCCTGTTTCACGGCTTAGAGCTTTTTAACTTTCTTCCGTTTGACGCCGGGTTTTTGCGGTAAATTAATCCGATTCTCTGACCCCAGCAACTCCTGTCCCGAAGCCGTTGGGCACTTCTTTTAAGATGTAATCTTGTAATCAACATTACTGGTAAAGTTCCAAAATGTTGCTGCATCTTCCCCGCGCAATCACAGACAAGTAGTTTATGATTTACTTTACATAGTATTTGCAGGCCATTGGGCCCAGCAGGTCTATCTATGCTGGTGTATATGGTCCACACCAGCCTCCTCCCCACCTTACTTCATCTCACCCCATCGCCGAACCCTTCTCTTCCTTTCTCTCTCTCATGTACCATTTTTGTCCTTCCATGCCTCTGTGAAGCGCCTTGGGCCGTTTTTCTACATTAAAGGCTCAATTTAAAAGCAAGTTGTTGTTGTGACTGACAGCCTTCTGCAATGGAGGGTGGGGTGGAGGTGGTAATAAGAGGCTGAAAAAATAAAACCTGATATGATCTAAGACTCAAACTATCAAAATAATATATTTAACAAACAGCTGTGTGATCCTAGAATGAAGTAATATCAGGTACATTGATTTCCAGGACTACACGGTGGCATAGTGGTTAGCACTGGTGTCTCACAGCGCCAGGGACCCGAGTTCGAATCTGACCTCGGGTGACTGTCTGTGTGGAGTTTGCACATTCTCCCCATGTCTGCGTGGGTTTCCTCCGGGTGCTCCGGTTTCTCCCACAGTCCAAAAATGTGAGGGTTAGGTTGATTTGGCTATGATAAATTGACCCTTAGTGTTAGGGGGGGATTAAATATGTGGGGGGATGGGATATGTTAGGGGGAATTAAATACGTGGGGTTACGGGGGTAGGGTGTACTGTGGGGATTAAAGCAGGGACAGGGTGCTGGATTTGGATGATCAGCCATGATCGTATTGAATGGTGGAGCAGGCTCGACGGGCCGAATGGCCTACTCCTGCTCCTAGATTCTATGTTTACCTGCAAGGAATTTCATTTAGTTACAAATTTCTGTGTGAGCTGAGCAATTCATTAAACAACAGAAAATGCTGGAAAAACTCAGCAGGCAAGGCAGCAGCCGTGGAGAGAGAAACAGAGTTAACGTTTCAGGTCGAAGACCTTTCGTCAGAACTGGAAATAGCAGGAAATTAAATAGATTTAAGGCAAGGATAAAGCTGGGAAAAGGGGGAGGGGATGAAAGAACAAAAGGAGATTAAGAGACATTAAGAGATGATCAAGGCAAGAGGTGGTGTTAATGTGACAGGTGGAGAATTCATTAAACATACTTGCCTGGATTTTGCGGTCGGCGGCGTAACTACAGATTACGCCGCCAGCATTCGAACGGAATGCGCACTTACCTGATAGGGACCCTCCTTCGAGAACTTGCTGGCAGACGCTGCATAGTAGAGGGCAGCGTAGTGGCCCACAGATCCCAGGGGCGCACCATGTGCGGAAGCGTACCTGGGATCAAGTGGGCCGGTTCTCCAATCAGCAAACAGAAAGTCTCTCATTATTTGTAACATAGATGTTTATGCACATTAAACTCTCAATTTAGCAACCACTTCCTCCGAACGTTTCATGGACAATAAATACTTTACATGGGCAAAATCCTAAAATGCTTCCATATCCGGCCTCATGTAGCTTTTAAAATTACTTGGATTTGCCAGGGGGTATCCCCTTACGCGGTGCAAACAGGCCCTGCGCCTGTTTGCACCAGTCCTAAAATTTTCATATGTAAACGGGCAACACGGTGGCATAGTGGTTAGCACTGGTGCCTCACAGCGCCAGAGACCCGGGTTCGAATCTGGCCTCGGGTGACTGTCTGTGTGGAGTTTGCACATTCTCCCCGTGTCTGCGTGGGTTTCCTCCGGGTGCTCCGGTTTCCTCCCACAGTCCAAAAATGTGCGGGTTAGGTTGATTTGGCTATGATAAATTGACCCTTAGTGTTAGGGCGGGATTAAATATGTGGGGTTATGGGGATAGGATGGGATATGTTAGGGGGAATTAAATACGTGGGGTTACGGGGGTAGGGTGGGATATGTGTACTGTGGGGATTAAAGCAGGGACAGGGTACTGGATTTGGATGATCAGCCATGATCGTATTGAATGGTGGAGCAGGCTCGATGGGCCGAATGGCCTACTCCTGCTCCTAGATTCTATGTTTCTATGTTTAATTGCTGGGTAGTTGGTGGACAATTAGCCCAACTCTGCGCCAGCAATTAGGATTTTCCCGTTGGTGCGGATCATATGTCAAGTCGGAACTTGACAGATCGCAAGATCGAGATTTCATGCCTGTGTAAGCGCAAGCAGAAATCCCGAACTTGCTGTCCATTTCAAAGGCGGTATGACAGCGTACTCTGAGAATATGCTGTCAGAGCGATCGCAAATTCTGGCCCACTCTTTGCAAGATCATAATATGATTACCATGTGGCGGGCTATTGGGCCCATCTGAATTCATCCATACAGAGAGATCCGAAAGTTTCCCCATTGTAGCATGCAATTATTTCTTAAATGATTCCAGGGTTTTTGCCTCCATTAGTCTATCTCGATTAGTTTATCTAGAAGTCTACGCCATATGTTGATCACTCTCTGTGTGAAGAAAAAAATCCTGATATCTGCCCTAAAATTACCTTTTATTTATTTGAACTTGTGTCCCCTTCTTCTGTTCCTGCAGTTTAATTTAAAGTAATATTCTGAGTTAACTTTTTCTACGCCCTTAACAGTCTAATGTATTTCTGTAAGATTAATTCTTAGATGTCTCTTTTTTAGGCTGAAAACCCCAACTTGTTCCAGTGTTTCCTCATAACGAAACCCCCTAACAACAGGGTTGTGAATCTCTGGAATTCTCTGCCCCAGAGGTCTGTGCATGCTGAGTCTTTGAGTATATTCATGGCTGAGATAGATAGATTTTTAGACTCTAGGGGAATCAAGGGATATGGAGATCGGGCGGGAAAGTGGAGTTGAGGTCGATGATCAGCCATGATCTTATTGAATGGCGGAGCAGGCTCAAGGGGTCGTATGGCCTACTCCTGCTCTTATTTCTTATGTTCTTATGTTCTTAACAGGGATTAGCCTCATGGTTCTTCTCTGCACTGCTTCCTGTACTTGGATGTCTTTCTTATTTCTTGGATGCAGTACTCAAATTGTGGTTTGACCTGAGTATTATAAAGTTTGATCACCAACTCCTTGGACTTACATCCTACTATTCTGGCTATGTAGTTCAACATCTTATTGACTTTGCTGATAATTACTCTGTTTTGGTTGATATGTTTGGCGTTGAGTCTACTAAGACTCCTAGCTCTCTTTTAGCTTCATCTTTAGCTGTTTCAACACCATTCATGGAATATTGTCTATTTATCCTTCCTATATGCAGCACTTTATACTTCTTTGCATTAAATTTCATCTGTCATTGTTCTGCTGACTTACATATCTTGTTCTATCTGTCAGCCTTGGCTCAGTGGTTGTACTTTTGCATTTGAGTTAGAAGGTCATGGGTTCAAGCTCCAATTGAGACTTGAGCACATACACTAGGCTGATACTTCAGTGCAGTACTGAGGGAATGCTGCACTGCCAGAAGTGTTGTCTTTTGGATGAGATGTTAAACCAAGGCCCGATCTGCTCTCTGAGGAAGTCATAAAAGATCCCACGGCACTATTCAAAGATGTGCAGGAGAATTCTCCTGGCATCCTGCCAACATTTATCACTTAACTAATATTACTAAAACAGATTATCTTGTAATTGACCTCATTGCTGTTTGAGGGACCTTGCTGTGCGCTGATTGACAGCTGCATTTCCCAATATTACAAAAGTGACTACACTTCAGGAGTACAGTACTTCATTGGCTGTAAATCGCTTTGGGAAGTCCTGAAAGGTGCTATATATTTGCAAGTTATTTCTCTAATTCATTATGTAATGTATGAGTTGCCTCTTCTGAGTCTACTGCCCCATCTATTTTGATATCATCTGCAAATTTGACCACTTTGCATTGAGTTTTTGAATCCAGGTCATTTATGCAAATTATAAACAGTAATGGCCCTAACACCAAGCCCTGAGGAACCCCGCTCAGCACTTATCCTCACAGTGACATAACTCCTCTAATGAGTACTTATTGTTTCCTAATTCGTGGGGCACTGGCACCAGTACTGGGGAAAGAGAGAGCTGTTCCGTTGGGATGGGCTACACCTGAACCATGCTGGGACCAGAGTTCTCGCGAATCGAATAACTAGGGAGGTAGATTGGGCTTTAAACTAAATAAGGGGGGGGGGGGGGGGAGGAGGGTCCCGGTGGAGAGAAATCTAGAATGCTAAAGAGAAAAGACAAGGAAGCAGTGCAGGAAAGTGATTGGGGTAAGGATAACCAGATTGTGTCAGGAAGGGACAGAGCGTACAAACAAAGGAGTGCACTAACAAATAGGGTCCGGGTAAGAAAAAATGGTAATAAGACAAATAGGGCCATAGTACAAAAACATGTTAAGATGTCTAAAAATGTTAAAAAGACAAATCTAAAGGCACTGTATCTGAATGCACGAAGCATTCGTAATAAGGTAGACGAATTAACAGCTCAAATAGATGTAAATGGATACGATATAATTGCGATTACGGAGACATGGCTGCAGGGTAACCAGGCTGGGAGCTGAATATCCAAGGATATTCGATATTTAGGAAGGACAGGCGAAAAGGAAAAGGAGATGGGGTGGCATTGTTGGTAAAGGATGAAATCAGAGCAATAGTGAGAAAGGATATTGACTCAGAAAATCAAGATGTAGAATCAGTCTTGATGGAGCTAAGAAGCACCAAGGGGCAGAAAACATTGGTGGGAGTTGTCTATAGGCCTCCAAACAGTAGTGGTAATGTAGGGGATGGCATCAGCAGGAAATTAGAGATGCATGTAACAAGGGTACTACAGTAATCATGGGTGACTTTAATCTACATATAGACTGGCCAAACCAGATTAGCAATAATACTGTGGAGGATGAATTCCTGGAGTGTGTACGAGATGGTTTTTTAGACCAGTACGTTGAAGAGCCAACTAGGGAACAGGCTATCCTAGATTGGGTATTGTGCAATGAGAAGGAGTTAATTAATAATCTTGTTGTGCGGGCTCCTTTAGGGAAGAGTGACCATAACATGGTAGAATTCTTCATTAAGATGGAAAGTGAAGAAGTCCAATCCGAAACTAGGGTCCAAAATTTAAACAAAGGAAACTACGAAGGTATGAAGAGTGAGTTGGCTATGATAGATTGGGGAGCTTCATTAAAAGGCATGATGGTGGATAGGCAATAGCTAACATTTAAGGAACGAATGCATGAATTGCAACAGTTATACATTCCTTTCTGGCGCAAAAACACAAAAGGAAAAGCGGCCCAACCATGGCTAACAAAATAAATTCAGGATAGTATTAGATCCAAAGAGGAGTCATATAAAGTTGCCAGAAAAAGTAGCAAGCCTGAGGGTTGGGAGCAGTTTAGAGTTCAGCAAAAAAGGACCAAGAGATTGATTAAAAGGGGAAAAATAGAGTATGAGAGTAAACTTGCAAGGAAGTGGATTGCAAAAGCTTCTACAAGTATGTAAAAAGAAAAAGATTAGTGAAGACAAATGTAGGTCCCTTACAGTCAGAAACAGGGGAATTTATAATGGGGAACAAGGAAATGGCAGAGCAATTAAACAAATACTTTGGTTCTGTCTTCACGGAAGAGGACACAAATAACTTCCCAGAAATGCTAGGGAACCAAGGGTTTAGTGAGAAGGAGGAATTAAAGGAAATTAGTATTAGTAAAAAAATAGTGCTGGAGAAATTAATGGGACTGAAAGCGGATAAATTCCCAGGGCCTGATAATCTGCATCCCAGAGTACTAAAAGAGGTAGCCATGGAAATAGTGGATGCATTTGTTGTCATCTTCCAAAATTCTACAGCTTATGGAACAGTTCCTGCAGATTGGAGGGTGGCAAATGTAACCCCACTATTTAAAAAAGGAGGGAGAGAGAAAACGGAGAACGACAGACCGGTTAGCCTAACATCAGTAGTAGGGAAAATGCTAGAGTCCATTATAAAGGATGTGATAACAGGACACTTAGAAAATATCAACGGGATTAGACAAAGTCATTGTGTTTGACAAACCTACTGGAGTTTTTTGAGGATGTAACTGGTAGAATAGATAAGGGAGAACCAGTGAATGTGGTGTATTTGGATTTTCAGAAGGCCTTTGATAAAGTCCCACATAAAAGGTTAGTGTGCAAAATTAAAGCACATGGGATTGGTGGTAATATACTGGCATGGAGTCAAAATTGGTTAACAGACAGGAAGCAGAGAGTAGGAATAAATGGGTCTTTTTCGGGGTGGCAGGCGGTGACTAGTGGGGTACCGCAGGGATCAGTGCTTGGGCCCCAGCTATTCATAATATATATCAATGATTTGGATGAGGGAACCAAATGTAATGGCCCAAAAATTAGTGCCGCTACGCGAGAGTACGCACTGCGTACTCTCGCGTATTCTGTCTCCAATTGCCGGTTTTCTGCATGCACTGCGCATGCGCTGAAAACCGGCACTTGGTGAATGGAAAAGGGGGCGGGTCCTAGGTGAACCGCGTGCGCGCTACAGGCTGCGCGCATGCAGTGCACTTAGTGGTTTCAACGCGCAGGTAAGTACAGAAGATTCTACACATAAAAAAAGGAGGAGTAAGACCCACTTTTAACAAGGTAAGTAGTGAATTAAGTATTATTTTGAATTTTTTTTAACAGGTATATCTTTTTTAGAGACTTTAAAGACAGGTAAGTTTATTTTTATAACTTTTTAAAAGATTTTAAATTTTTTCAAAAATTTAATTTTTTATTTAAAATGGTTAATTTATTTAACTATACTTATTTTATTAATGTGATGGTTTAAAAAAAAAATTTAATTGAGGTTTAGCGGTTCTTTTGGGGGGCTATAGTATTCATAGCTTTCACAGCACTTATGTGAAAGTTATGAATGGAAGATGGTGTGCTGCCATTGGCTCTAACTGAGTCACGTGATCCCACAGCTCGCACGAATTAACTACGCCTGTGGGATACGCAAGCCCAGCACAGCAGCTGTCCAGAACATCAAGTTCGTGCGAGCTGGAACTGAAAAAGCCAACGCGCAGTGAGAGATCGCGGGGAGGGCTTACCCTCGCACGAAGGCTTCCTCACGAATTTTTGGGCCAGTATTTCCAAGTTTGCTGATGACACGAAACTAGGTGTGATTGTGAGTTGTGAGGAGGATGCAAAGAGGCTTCAAGGCAATTTAGACAAGTTGAGTGAGTGGGCAAAAACATGGCAGATGCAGTATAACATGGATAAATGTGAAGTTATCCACTTTGGTAGGAAAAACAGAAAGGCAGAGTATTATTTAAATGGTGATAGATTGGGAAATGTTGATGTACAGAGGGACCTGGGTGCCCTTATACATCAGTCACTGAAAGCAAATATGCAGGTGCAGTTAGGAAGGTAAATGGTATGTTGACCTTCATTGCAAGAGGATTTGAGTACAGGAGCAAGGATGTCTTACTACAGTTATACAGGGCCTTGGTGAGACCACACCTGGAGTACTGTGTTCAGTTTTGGTCTCCTTACCTAAGAAAGGGTATACTTGCCATAGAGGGAGTGCAGCGAAGGTTCACCAGACTGATTTCTGGGATGGCAGGACTGTCGTATGAGGAGAGATTGGGTCGACTAGGCCTGTATTCACTAGAGTTTAGAAGAATGAGAGGGGATCTCATTGAAACGTATAAAATTCTGACAGGGCTAGACAGACTGGATGCAGGGAGGATATTTCCCCTGGCTGGGGGGTCTAGAACGAGGGGTCACAGTCTAAGGATATGGGGTAGGACATTTAGGACTGAGATGAGGAGAAATTTCTTCACTCAGAGGGTGGTGAACCTGTGGAATTCTCTACCACAGAAGGCTGTGGAGGCCAAGTCACTGAATATATTTAAGAAGGAGATAGATAGATTTCTAGGCACAAAAGGCATCAAGGGGTATGGGGAGAGAGCGGGAATATAGTATTGAGTTAGAGGATGAGCCATGATCATATTGAATGGCGGAGCAGGCTCGAAGGGCCGAATGGCCTACTCCTGCTCCTATTTTTCTATGTTTCTAATTCCAGCTAGTTTCTCATCCATTCCCAACAGTTTCCCTGAATCTCCACAGCTTTGAGTTTGATTAACAGCCTTTGGCATGGAAACCTATCAAAAGCCTTTTGGAAGTCAGTATGTCATAGAGCTTTCCACAGTCCACTTGGGTTGTCACTTCTCAAAGAAGTTCAGGAAGTTTGTCAGGAAGGATGCTTCACTTCTGAATCTGGTTGACTGCTGTTCACTAAATTGTTATTGTACAGATAATCCTCAAGTTTACTTCTAATTATAGATTCCGTTATTTTACATGGAAAGTATGGTTGGCAGTGTTTGTTTTGTCACCTTTTTTGAATATTATAGTACCACAAATTCAATTTTTTTTTAAAAATTGAAAATTACTATTTTAGAATTGCACCCTATCGCGGGAGCCTCTCTATCTAATTGGAATGTGGGGCAAAGGCTTTTATTGTCGTTATTATCTAATCATTTTAGTTGAAGGATTGGCAGTGCTTCTTGAATCCTGAAGGTGTAATTACAAGATGTTTAAACTTTCCTGTCTAGTCTCCTTTACAATGACCCCTTTTAAAGCACAGTCCATTTTTAATTTGTAGCATGTCACTAGATTGATTGCAGCTAACCTTTAGGAAATTTGCCGTGATTTAATGCAGCTGAAAGTGTAAATCAAGGCTGTTACATTTGTCTGGAAATGCCCTTTATCCAGAAGTTGGGATAACATTGAAACCTCCTTCAGTTAGACGGTATGCGTGTGATGGAGGCACAATCACTAACCGGTAAACTTTATAAAACCGTTTCAGGAAAATATTTGCTAAACTTCGAATTTGCCTTCCTCATATCCAAAACTGGAGCTCTGATCAGATTTGGGCCCACTGCCCATTATTACTAGTGTAAATACGAACTTGCTTTTCTGCACTTTTTTGGAGGAAGAGGTGAGCATTTTGTATTAATTTCATTCTCACCAGCATATTTTTACAATGACTTTAGTAAGAAACCATTTTAACTGTTACAGAAGCAGCATGACACTATCACATTATTTATTTTAGCACAAAAGTGTTCTGCTGTCACTATGTTGCCCCTCACAGGGGTGCAATGGAAGTTATAGCAACTTTGGATGGAATTTTCCCTTAAAAAAATGGGTGAGTTTGGAGCGTTGGGACAGTTAAATTGTTAAAAATGTGAATCCCGACCTGATCCCGCCTCCAACCCACCCACTTCCGGTTTCCCCAGAGGCGGGACGGCGGGGGGGGGGGGTGGGCGTTACCTCAATTTAAAAATTGTAATGAGGCTGGAAGCCTCTATTTTCCCCTCCATTTTGAATTTAACTGCCTGTGGACGGGTTTCACACGATACCTGAAATCCGGCAGTTAAACAGAGGCGGGGAACTGCTGCATCCAGGAGGTAAGTGGATTTATACCTAACTCCTGGATCCAGGGTCCCTGCCTAGCCCACCCCCCGCGATCGGAGACCCCCCCACAACGAGGCTTCCGATCGTATTCCCAGGCCTGCCGCCCCCCCCATCCCCAGGCTTCCGCCCCCTGCTGATCCTCCACACCCCACCCCCCGCCCGATCCCTGGCGTCCTCCCGCTGTCCTGAGATGAGGATCACTTACCCAAGAGACTCATTTTGAAGTGGACCAACCAGGCACTTTTTCCTGCCACTCAGGTTGCACCTAGGCAAAGCAGTAGATTAGGGATACAAGGTTGAACAGCACACAAGGCACCATGGGGAAACACGGTGGTAGGAAAGGCACAATTTTTAGGTTCACAGTAAAAATTATGGCAAATGTAAAGCTAATGTGTGTGCAGACATTGGGTGGGAATTTTAACCTAGAGGAGCGCGCGGGTTTGGGTACGGGTGGGGAGTTAAATCCGGCAAAAATGTGAGTGCGTCGGGAAGCTGGCTCCAACCCACCAGCTTCCACGTTTAACTCGGGTACGTTAGCCTTGTTGCGCGCAACCCACTCGGGAGAGTCAGGTTGCCTATTAGCATATGGCAATCGCTCAATTGGAGCGATATTTCAACACACTTTTAAATTTAACATCGCATCCACGGGTTTCCTGCAACTCGCCATTGAAAGCAAGGCGAGAACACAGTGGCAATTGAGGGGCTGATTAAAACTCATGGAAATACTGCAATAAATACTCAGTATTCGCAGCTACTTTCTTACGTACTAGTGGAAAAGGGTTTGTTCACAGTACTTTTGCTGAGAGTTTACTTTCTACACTTTGGAGGTTTTCTGAATCACATCAGGATGGGTGGCCCCTTGGCTGCCTTAGATTGGACCTCTGATGAGGAGCAATATGACCACCAGCAGCAGCTGCAGCAACCTGCTGTTGAGAGACCTGCATCTGGACAGCAGAGAGTGCTGCAACAGAGGAGTGGAGCTCGCAGGAGGCAGTACCCATGACACATGGTGTACAGGCAGAAACGAGTTTCCTTGACGTGCAGAACAGCAGTGCTTCAGGAGGCTCAGGTTGTTGCATCAGGTGGTGGCAGACATCTGCAGTTCTTAGAAGAAGACCTACTCCCCGCTGGACCTGGAGGCCATGCATTACCAGTGGCTGTGAAAGTAACCGCCGCCCTCGACTTTTTTGCCTATGGATCCTTCCAGGGCCGGAGACATATCCAGGATCTCCCAGTCGGCGGCCCACAAATGCATAAGACAGGTTGTTTGCCAGGGCTGGCAGTTATGTGAACTTTGCCTGCAATGATGCCAGGCAGAATGAGTGGGCGCTCAGGGTTGCGCCTCTGGCTGGCTTCCCACAGGTGCAGGGTGTCATCAACTGCACACACATGGCAATCCGCGCACCCCCAGATCAACCAGGAGTAATAGCTAACTGCAAGGGCTTCCACTCCATCAATGTGCAACTGGTGCGCAATCACAAAAAGATATTTCTGCAGGCGTGCACACGATTCCTGGGGAGCTGCCATGATGCTTCCATCCTGTGGCAGTTCAAGATCCCCGATCTCTTTTGGCCTGCAAGCACACTTAAGGGGTGGCTACTAGGAGACAAGGGATACCCACTTCAAGCTTGGCTGACGACACCTGTCAGAAACCCGAGCAATGAAGCCCAACAGCACTTCAATGAATGCTTTATGACCACCAGATGTGTGTTATCGAACAAGCCATCGGCATGCTGAAGATGTGCTTCAGGTGCCTAGACATATCTGAAGGCACCCTTCAGTACGCACCAGCCAGGGTCTCCAGAATGGTCATGGTGTTCTGCGTTCTGCACAACCTTGCGCAGCAGCGAGATTTGGACCTGCAGGAGGAACAAGACGCCGAGTGCAGATTGTCTGCGAACGATTCCGAGGAGCAGGACGGCGATGAGGGCAATACAGTACCAGCTGCTTGCATTGCTGCCAGGGATGCCCTTATTAATGCAAGGTTCATTTAGGTTGCACCAGTGGACCGATTTCAGAAGCACATGCAATGGTCAGTCCCCCCACCCCTCCACCCCCCCAATGCCACTGACACAAAGCAGTCCTGCATACAACCAACGACCCCTTGCACACCCCCACATTGGTCCCCATCATTTCATGTCTTTCCATTCATCATCAAACAAGTTAAAAGGTGACTTGCCACCCGGCAACCGAGAATGGGCAAGATGGGAAAGTGGTGCAAACTAATAAAATTTATGTGATTCTACTAAAGAACAGAAGCTTCAAAACATAATATTTTCTTATACACCCATGTGCTTACCCTTGTGCAAATACAAAGCTTTACTGTTCCTTTTCCTACTGCTCCTACATGATGCAACCCCTGTGGCTTAAGAAGAGGTAAAAAGCAGGCTGCTCAGGTCCCTGCTCTGACTGCTGAGATGCTCTTAGCTGACGACCTCTGGGTTTTGGAGCCCGTGGGGGCCCTGCCAAAGACTGCTCCACCTGCACCTGTGTGGGGGCAGACTCGACCATCGGGACACGAGGCAGCGTGTCGGGTACTGACTGAGGGCGGGCAACGGGTGAGAAATGGAAGCGCTTTGAGTGGAGTCCCCATTCCATGTCCCCTTTTGCCATCATCCCTCCCATGGGCCAGCCGCACTTCACTGCTACCACTCTTCTGGAGAGCAGCTTGGTGCAGATCAGTACAGTACTGTAAGGGCAAGGCTAAGGCATCTGTCATCCTATTTAAGGCACCAGACATGTTGTCATCCAGAGTGTGCATTGTCGCGATCAAGAGTTGCACGGACTCATTTGATTTCTGTGTTTGATGTTCCACAGAGTTGGCCACTCTGTCCATGCAAGAAGACATTGTCGCAATGCCCTGCGACATGGTTGAGGTGGACTGCTCCATTCTGTCTGTAATCGTGGTCAGTTTGCTTGGAAGGCCTGTCACTACATTGCACATTCTCTGCTGCTCCTCAATGATTATCCTTTTCATCGACGACTCCCGGGGTACAGCATCTGTGTCCAGCTGAGCAGAGCTCGGAGAGGACTATGCCCTCTGAAACGGACTCTACACAGGTGTCTCTGCCACCAGTGTCTGCTCTTGCTCACTTGTGAAGTGTGAGTCACCAGGTGAAAACCCAACTATCTGTCAAACTGGTCCCACTGAAGTGCAAGTATCTGAGCTGATTCATGGAATGCATCAGTCCTGTGACGGTGCACCCTCAGAAGGAATCAGCTCCTCTGAGGATTCATCGTCTGTGAGGTCTACGGACTCCTGCTGAACTCCTGTGTGAAGGCCCTGTCGGGGATAAAAGATATGAATTAGTACTGGCAAGGTCAGAATATTGCAACTTACCATTATGAAGATGATCATATTTCACTCCCTGCTGAAATCAAGTCAACATAAATTAGTGTTATATGACATGTGTGTGCATTATATTTGCGGGTTCCCGTCTCCCCATCTCCAATGGCCAGGGATGCCAAGCCGCCACAGATTTCCGTGCTTCCTCCTCTACAGTTGTCAATTGTGTGATCTGTGGAGGCCCACCTCCAGTTCTCTCCCTCTCTCCTGTGTTTTGCGCTCTTTTCTCCTGCAACGGGGGAAAGAGCAGACTTATGAGTGACTGTATTGGCATGTGTTCACCCAATGGATGCAGTGCATTTGGTGAGGGTGACTATCAGGGAGAGGCATCCAATTGCATAAGAATGAGGGTGAGTGGCAGTGGTGGATGGATAGATAGGGATGTGAGGAAGCTTTCGGATCCTGTTGATATAGTTAATGAGATTCTTCACGAGATCATGAATAGTCATGTGGGTTCAATCAATGATGCTTACACCTGCTGCTAAAACTCTCATATGTGCCTTTGTCCCTTTCAGACTCCACTTTTTCAACTCCTTCTACGCAGGCCTCCCAAGCTTCAACCTACATAAACTCCAACTCATCCATATCTCTTCCATCTGCATCTCATCCCACACAGAATTTTGCACACCTATCACCTGATCCCCGCTGACGTCCACTGGATCCCTATCCCACATCGCCTCAAGTTCAAAATCTTCAATCTTGCTTTCAAATAGCTCCATGGCCTCACTCCTTTTTACCTTTGTAACCTCATCCAGCTCTACATCCTCACCCTGTCTTCCATCTTCCTCACTGCCCACATCTTCCTAACTACTTCCAACCCAGTACCCTTAGTCTCTGTCTTGGGAAAAGACTTCTCCAAACTTTGTCAAAACTACTTTCTCTAATTCCTAACTCCCTCTCCTATGGTCCTCCACCCACCACAGCACCGCTGCCACTGTTAGCCTGCTCAACAACTTCCTCAGTCTGCCTTTGACACCCTTGTCACCACCAAACTGCCCATGATCTTGCATCCCCTCCATTCTCCCGATATGGTTACACCAGCATCTGTCAAGTCTGAGGGATGTAGACTTGAGTGTACCTGGCAAATGACTGGTCCAGCCATTTATTATCAGATCTGGCTTGACTATATGTTTACCTCTCTATGGCCATAAATTCTTACTATTCCAGGCTAATCCTGTAAAATAAGGAAATTTCCAGACTTCTCTCCTCAACAGCAGACCACCTTCTCTGACTCCTTTACACCAACCACCCCCTGCCTCCTCCACCCTTACCCTTAACACTAAATGCAAGGAACTTCGACATTTTCATCTCCACAACTGAGACCATCCATGCAGCTGTTTCAGCCGCAATCTCTCCTCCTATGTCCCTGACACACTCCCAGCCCCCGCCCTCACTACCCAAACCCCCTTATCTGTAGTTTCTCCCCATCATTGTATCCAAGGCTTATATCTTCGTGAAAGAAAATATAAAAACTTGCATTTATATAGCACCTTTCATATCTTCAAATTGTACCTAAGAGCTTCACAATGAATGATGCACTTTTGAAGTGTAGTCACTGTAGTAATGTAGGCAAAGACAGCAGCCAATATGCACAGAGCGACCACTCACAAACAGCAAATAAGACAAGCAGCTAGTTATAAAAACAGAAAATGCTGGAAATACTCAGCAGGTCAGGCAGCATCTGTGGAGAGAGAAACAGAGTTAACGTTTCAGGTCGATGAACCTTTGCCTTGCACCATCATCCCTTTTGTCTCTTAATCTCTCCTGCCTTCCATCCTATCACAGACCTTCCCTTTTGTTCTTTCCTCCCCTCCCCTCTTTCCCTGCCCCTACACTTGTTCCATCTCCAGCTTTTTCCAGTTCTGACGAAGGGTCATCGACCTGAAACGTTAACTCTGTTCCTCTCTCCACAGATGCTGCCTGGCCTGCTGAGTATTTCCAGCGTTTTCTGTTTTTATTTCAGATTTCCAGCATCCGCAGTATTTTGCTTTTGTAAGCAGCTAGTTATTCTGTTTTGGCGGTGTTGGTTGGGAGATAAATATTGGCCAAGACACTGGGTTAATCCTGCTGCTCTTCTTCACAATTAAAAGAAACACAATTAAAAAATATCAGCATTAATAAAAACTGAAGCCATAATTACAGAGTTCAGAGATGATACACCCAGAAGTGCTGAACTTTTGCTTATTCATATTTAAATTATAGAACTAGCTGATGTTTGTAATTCTGTAGTAAGTGCCTTGGGACGTTATACTATGTTAAAGGCTCTATATAAATGCAAGTTGTTGTTGCATGGCTGGCATATACAAATCTACCCCTGACTGCAAGGAAAGTCCACAGCCAGAAAGTTCAAGATGCAATTATAACAACGTACACTAGGAGAATACTAGGGCATCGGGAACCAAAACTCCTGGGTACCTTATAAACTTAAACTATAAAGTTGTTATTTTCTATATTCCTGCATGAATGTTTACTACACATAGTAAGGTAATCCACGCAATAAAACATACCATCTAATAATGAACACTAAATAGGTTAATAACTGGAAATGATCTGCGTAACCTTTGTTAATGAGTGCACGCTGGCAGTAAACATAGAAAAATGACACACAACATGACACCAACAATATAAGCCATGTCTCAACAAGCCTAAGAATTTATTAAAACAATTCATTAAAGGAAAGAAGAAAATCATGGCTTCCAAAATAATTTACATAAAATACTGAGCAACAAAATGGGTCCTAATAACCCAAAAATGTAACCATATTTTAAAAATCAGGAAGGGTGTATTTCTTTTATCAATGTGTATGTGAGCAAATCACTGTTACAGTTTGAAGCTTTCTGAGTGACTTTTTCTCTTGTTTCTTCAGGGATGTGTATGCTGGGCATATCCATTAAATAAGACCAGACAGCTCAATAACTCAAAAAGTTTATTTAGATTTAAACAAATATCAGAAGTGATTTGTACTGCTGCTGAAATTAATTTAGTGTATTTATATCCTTACAGAAAATCAATTTCTAAGAATTAAAATACTGTAGATCTTGTACTAATAACTAGTTTGTTTCTAGTGGCGCAGTTGGTAACACTCTCGCCTCTGAGTCAGCAGGTTGTGGGTTTAAGTCCCAGTCCAGAGACTTGAGAAGAAAAATCTAGGCTGACACTCCAGTGTAGTACTGAGGGAGGGCTGCACTGTCGGAGGTGCTGTCTTTTGGATGAGATGTTAAAAGCGAGGCCCCTTCTGCTCTCTTAGGTGGACGTAAAAGATCCCATGGCACTATTTCGAAGAGCAGGGGAGTTATCCCCACTCTCCAGGCCAATATTTATCCGTCAATCAACATCACTAAAAAAAACAGATTATCTGGTCATTATCACATTGCTGCTTGTGGGAACTTGCAATGTGCAAATTAACTGCCGTGTTTCCTATCTTACAACAGTGACTACACTTCAAAAGTAGTTCATTGGCTGTAAAGCGCTTTGGGAGGTCCTGAGGTCATGAAAGGCGCTATATAAATGCAAGTCTTTCTTTCTTTCTATTGCCACACATTGTATACCTTTAAAATATATTTTCAAGTCTTTAGTATCAAAGTTATTTGAAGTTTTCATAGTATTTATGCCTTTTTGTATTTTGAAAATAACTTGAAATGCGATACAGCAGATCTCAGCTCTGTCTCCTGTTTTCATTTTTTGTACCTCAGCCACAGTTCTGTTTTCTAGTTTCACAGACAAAAAGCTTTGTGTTTAGATCTTTCTAATCCATGCCAGAGTATTATCATCATTCAAACTATCTGGCACCCAGAATGTTTTGTGTTTGCTTACTTGAAAAAATCTTCTACATATATGGTTGTAAAAGTACATATATGTGGGTTTCATTCATATAACTAGTGGCACCCCACTGTAACCAATGAGGTGCTGCAAGGATCAGTGCTTTGGCCTCAGCTATTTACAATCTGTATTAATGACTTAGATGAAGGGACCGAGTGATTGTTTTCAAGTTTGCTGATGATACAAACCTAGGTGGGAAAGTAAGCTGTGAGGAGGACACAAAGAGATATAGACAGGTTAAGTGGGTGGGCAATAAGGTGGCAGATGGAGTATAATGTGAGGAAATGTCAGGTTATTCACTTTGGTAGGAAGAATAGAAAAACAGAGTATTTTTTAAATGGTGAGATACTATTAAATGTTGGAGTTCAGAGAGATTTAGGTGTCCTCGTACAGGAAACACAGAAAGTTAGCATGCAAGTACAGCAAGTAATTAGGAAGGTAAATGGTATGTTGGCTTTTATTGAAAAGAGGTTGGAGTACAAGAGTAAGGAAGTCTTACTACAATTGTACAGGGCTTTGGTAAGACTACACCTGGAGTACGGTGTACAGTTTTGGTCTCCTTATCTGAGAAAGGACATACATGCCTTAGAGGCAGTGCAACGAAGGTTCACTAGATTGATCCCTAGGATGAGAGTGTTGTCCTATGAGGAGAGATTGAGTAGATTGGGCCTATACTCTCTGGAGTTTAAAAGAATGAGAGGTGATCTCATTGAAACTTACAAGATTCTGAGGGGGATTGACAGGGTAGATGCTGAGAGGTTGTTCCCCCTGGCTGGAGAGTCTAGAACTAAGGGGCATAGTCTCAGGATAAGGGGTTGGCCATTTAAGATTGAGGTGAGGAGGAATTTCTTCACTCAGAGGGTTGTGAATCTTTGGATTCTCTACCCCAAAGGGCTGTGGATGCTGAGCCGTTGGGTATATTCAAGGCCGAGATAGATAGATTTTTGGACTCTAGGGGAATCACGGATTATGGGGATCAGGCGGGAAAGTGGATTTGAGGTCGAAGATCAGCCATGATCATATTGAATGGCGGAGCAGGCTCGAAGGGCCGTATGGCCTACTCTTGCTCCTAATTCTTATGTTCTTATGTTCTTAATAGTTTGAGTTAATACTGATACCATCAGATATATGTAACTTAGAGACTGGGACTACATTAGTCTCTATGCACATTTGGGAATGTAAGAGAAGTCCCATTCTTATTGTGGATTGTTTTTACAGTTCCTGGAGTCACACTCCCAATACCTGAGTGCCAATGAGTTTATAGTCCATTGAAACAGAAAAATATCTTAAACGTCTTAAAGGAACCGTCAGTTGTTTAGCAAAGTTTGTAGGTTTGTGATATACACCACAAGCAAATCTAAAAGACAATGGGAAAATTAATTTCAGCATTGTAACACTTTGATAGTATAAACAGAGACAATATGTGTTTGTGATATACAGTAGGGTACTTCAAGATTGGAATCTATGTTTAACTATCTAATGTCTTACAAACCTCTTTGATTATAACACGAGAATTGCTAGTTTTCTGTTACAGATTTTGTTGGTTATTATTTATTGGTGTATGTCCCATCTGATGTATGCTCTAAAACCATAACTGCTAACTTTTGTTCATTTTTGTAGTGTAACGTTTTATATTTGATGTCGTAAAAATCTGCCCTCTCTTGGTTAATTACAGATATTGCACCACATTGCCTTGACCAAACCTTGTAAAAGTGCATAAACGTTTCCGTGGTTTATGGGCTATTTTGATCTTTTTGTTACAATTTATTGCATAAGAAGACATTTACAATATGGGAGTTATTGCTGAAACAAGTAGTAATTCACCTATATGGAAATAAGAATGCTTTCATGAATTCTCATAAAGTGACTAGAACATTGAATTGCAAACTATATTTTGGTGCTATCATCTTTTTATCCCTTTTCTTTATGTTCCTGGATTTATTATTATGTCCTCTGCAAGCCATTAGGATTGACAACCATAGAGGATTGACACTGTAAATTCCAGCTCTCCTGACAAACACCATTAGCGTTGCTGCATATTGCTTGAGAGGAGGCACATTTTACAGCTGGCATTTGCCTCTCTGCTGATTTTTCCTGCACCAGCAGAATGTGCTCATTCTAGAACTGGTGAAACTTCATTAATACACCAGTGACCGCTGAGTCTGGGTTTGAAATTCCACTTTTAAATTAGAGTCCAAAATTTTAGTACTAGAGTTACTGGATCATGGAGGCGATTTTCAATTGCAGGCTGTCCATTTTTGCAGTTGAAAATTGTCACATTGTAATTACACCCTCCCACCATTGGTGACACTGTAGCACCTCAGTTTGGTACTGCAAAGATCCTTTTATGGTCCAACCAACTCTATATTTCTCTGCTTCCCAAATTCCTGTAAGTGTTCCTATATATCCAACAATAATAATATTACATTAAAGTATCATAAATGACAGATTGGATGACTTTAAAATGGGGACTGAATTATCTTGATGTTTCCCCCCAAATTCCTATGTGTGCCTATGTATCTACAAATAATATTGCATTAAAGAATCATATAAATATAATGACAGATTGGATGACTTTAAAATGGGGACTGAATTACCTTGATTTTCCCTAGTCCAATTATCCTGCTCTTTAACCTCATTTCATTTGAAGAGTACATGTGGTCTTCACTCCTTGCATGCAACATCACAGGAGATTGACTAGCTTTACAAAATTTCCTGAAAGTCATGCCCCCAAATTATAAACTGAAGAATGTTGATGTAACTAATTAAGATGAATGTGCTCAAAGTCTGTTGAACAAAGGTCATACATATAGACATGTATACAAAAAGAAAAAGATAGGTAATGTCTTTTTCTAAAACTTGCCTTATTGTTATCATTGCGTTAGCTTTTAACATTCTGGATTTAGGCACAAGTGACATTTGCCCAGAATGCACCAGCACGACTCATCGCAAAAACACCACTTGTGCAGTTAAGCAACCATGGTCAATAAATGAGGTAACAGACAGTATCAATCTAAAAGAAAAGGCTTACACAATTGCAAGGAAAAGTGGAAATCCAGCAGACTGGGAGAGCTAAAAAAAAAGTACAAGAAAGTGAGTGAAAAAGGGGAATGTGGCCTCATTAAAGATAGCTGCAGGTGAGACTATAATTGTCAAAAAGGAAATGACAGACTTATTAAATGAATACTTTGTATCTGTTTTCACAGTAGAAGAAGAGGATAAAATATAGCGATACAAGGGAACCTACAGATAAGTCAAGGGGAGGAACTTAGTGGATTTAATATAAGTTAACAGAATGGTAATGGAGAAAATAATGGGATTTAAGATAAACAAATCTCTAGGACTTGATGGTTTTCACCCCAGGGTATTAAAAGAAATAGGTGAGGAAATTGCAGATGCATTAGTCATAATTTTCCAAAGTTCTCTAGACTTAGGAATTGTGCCTTTTGATCAGAAAATTGCAAATATCACTCCATTATTTAAGGAGAGGAAAAAACCAGAAAACTATAGACCTGTAACCTAACATCTGCTGTAGGGAAGTTACTGAATCTATTATCAGAGACAGAATAATAGTCTGACTAATCTAGTTGAATTTTTTGAGAAGGTTACTAATATGGTGGCTGGGAGTGTCTATATGGACTTTCAGAAGGCATTTGATAAGGTTTTGCACAAGAGATTATGAGAAAAATCCTTGTGACTTAGGTTGGTAATTGGTTGGCAGGTAGGAGACAGAGTAGGAACAAAGGGAATGTACTCTGATTGGTGGAATGTGACAACTGGTATTCCACAGGGATCTGTACTGGGGCATTAGCTTTTCACACCACACACACACATATATATATATATATGATTTGGATGAAGGAATAGAGAATGTATATCCAAGTTTGCAGATGACATTAAGTTAAGAGGCGCAGTAAGTTATGTAGATGGGAACAGGTAGTTGCAAAGGGACATAGACAAATTATGTGAGTGGGCAAAACTGTGGCAGATGGCGTTCAATGTGGGAAAGTCTGAGGTCATCTACATTGAATCCAAGAATGACAAATCGGAAGAGACTAGAAACTGTGGAGAAGCAAAGGGATTTGGGTGTCCATGTACACAAACCATTGAATGCTATTACACAGGTACAAAAGGTCATCAGAATAGCTAATCTCTCGAGGGGGCTAGAATACATGGGGAGGAATTTATGCATCAGTTGTACAGACTCTTTTTCAGACCCCATCTGGAGCACAGATTCACCAGGATGATACAGGGCTGAAAGAGTTAAATTATGAAGAAAGGTTGCATTAACCTGGATTATATTCTCTTGAGTTTAGTAGGTTGAGGGCTCAACTTATTGAGGTGTTTAAAATGATAATTGGATTCAATACAGCAGATACAGAGAAACTGTTTCCTCTGGTGGAGGAATCCAGAACAAAAGACCATGGGCTAAAAATTCAGTTGGTTGCGCCTCCCGTTAGCGCCTTAAGAGGGCGCTAATGGGGCGCAAAGCATCTAGCGCCCAGGCGCGGCGAAGTTTGCGCCGCTCGCGAAATTAACTAGACATTTTGCGGCGGCGCTAAACACTACCGCCACGATCTCCTGCGCCGGCAGATCGTGACGTCACTCGAGTGCGCAACGCCCCGGTATCGCCCCGGAGCGGATATTGAGTGGCGCCCCCTGCCTTACCGCCTGACGCTAGCAACGACAGGTTGAGGGGAGCGTTCTGCAGTCATGAAGGGAAAGGGGGAGCGCTATTTAAAGGTGACCGCTTCCTGCCTTTTATTGTTTGTGCCATTTTTGTACTACGCATTCTGAGAGAGAGGGAGAGACTTCTGGAGAGATTCAACGTTGTGTGAAGGAGTGTTGGGTACTGAGCAGCACTTTGCAGGTTCATTTTGATTTGCCATTCCATGTATCGATTTAGCAGAGACTGTGGGGGCATCACTCTGAGCTCTTTGCCTGGTACTCTCCATTGTTCTTTCCAGCACATTTGATGTGCAGGTCTCTCCAGGCCGAGATTCAAGGCTGCAATGAGCAGGATGTGGATGGAAAGCAAGATTAACCATCCCCTTTAAGAACTGGCCCGTGCCATTGTGTGTGTGTTCCATTGCTGACTGACATCACATGAGCTTCGCCAGCGCTCTGAGGTAGCGCCTCGCTCCTCGGCCTTTGCGCCTTAAGACAGGTGTGAAGCGCCTGATATAGCGCTGCAATCACCTCCGGGGGCGATAAAAGTCAAGTTTGCAGTCGGTGGCGATAATTAGCGCCAGGCGCTAATCTTTGCGCCCGCCGATAATTGCGCCCCAAATGGGGCGATACTGAATTTTTCCCCCCATACTCTTTAAATTAGAGCTAGGCCATATAGGAGTGAAACCAGGAAGCACTTCTTCACACAAAAGAGTTGTGAAATCTGGAATTCTCTTCCACAAACGGCTATGGATGCTGGATCAATTGAAATTTTCAAGACTGAGATCGATAGATTTTTGTTAGGTAAGGGTATCAAGGGACATGGAACAAAGGCGGGTGAATGGAGTTAAGGTACAGATGAGTCATGATCAGATTGAATGGTGGAACAGACTCAAGGGGCTGAATGGCCTACTCCTGTGCTTATGTGCCTATGTTCCTATTGAAGAAAAAATTGGCAAAAAGTACTTCATCCAAATCTCGTGGTGTTTCACTTGAGCTGTTTTCAATCAAATTAATAAGAGCAAGTTGAAATGTAGGATCGTTTATGTTGTGATCTATCCAATTTTACAGCCAACCTTCTAAAATGTAACATACGGTTGACTTTATTTTGATTGATTATTGTATGATCTTCATGGCAACCACAAAAACCCTATTAAAAGAAGCTATTCTGGAAAAGCTTACCCTGAAGGGTTTGCTTGAAATGTTTGAACAATACATGAAGGAATGGTCTAAAAAAGCTTTTGTATCTAGTTTCTTGATGAGTATTTAGACTCGGAATGCGAAGTGTGTTTACAGAAACCATTTGCAGACAGCATGAATTAGACAGAGGCACAGAAGGTTCAAAATACTGGCATAAAAATTTGGTCACACAGCACGCTTTGTTGGGTCCTAAACAGCCTACTAAAGTCCCAATATGGTAGGCAGGATGCACGCGCATATTTTCAGCTGGAAGTGCGACGTCTGCCATATTGGTGAAGGTGGATGCGTTGCTGGCAGGAGGGCCATCCAGAGTATGCAAAGGGCAGAATATTTTATTTAAGTTAGGATCCTTCACTTTTTGCAGGACCAGTTTTCAATATATGGTATGCCCCGGTGCATTACCCTCCACGTGCTGAACTCGCACAACAACACATGGCGATTGCTGGAAGTAAAGACCCCTCACCAGTGATATTTAAAGGGATCACTTACAGGTTAGTTACTGGTGTGTCATTTCAGGCTGCTAGTTAACTTCTAGGCACTTCTCGGTGTGTTTTATCAATCTGGAAAGCTCACTTTGTCTAGACAGAACAAGATGTTGCTGGTGTTGCACTGTTGTTGGCTGCCTCAGATAGTTTGGCTGCAGCCGTGGGTGGTCTCATAGAGCTGCCTTTTGGGCTGGATTCGAGGGAGAGCAGCAAGGAAGATACTAGAGAGCAGTAGCAGCTGCCAGAGGAGGGAGGCGGGCACTGCGCAGGAGGCCATACGCACAGCACATCTGCAGGGACACTTCTCTTACCTCAACTTTATTCAGGAGCAATGTCTCAGGTGGCTTTGCTTCACCACGGATGCTGTCACCGAGCTATGTCACCTATTGCAGTCACAACTTGAGCTTCACCCCAGAGCATAGACTGTGGCTGTCAAGGTCACCGTGGCCCTCAACTTCTATGCTTCGGCATCTTCCCAGGCTGCAGCAGGTGACATCAGTGACAGCTCCCAGTTTGCAGTACCCCAATGTATTAGGGAGGTTACTAAGGCTCTCTACAGCAGGAGGAATACCTATATCTTGTTCCCAATGGATGGAGCAAAGCAAGTCAGGAAAGCTCGAGGCTTTGCCCATGTGGCAGGCTTCCCCAGGATGCAAGGTGCCATAGATTACACAGGCATTGCCTTACATGCACCCTATCACCAGCCTGGCATCTTTATCAATCATAATGGATTCCACTGACTCAGTACCCAACTGGTTTGAGACCACAGGCAATGCATCATGCAGGTCTGTGCTCAATATCCTGGCAGCAGTTATGACTCTTCCATCCTACGCCAGTCCTCTGTGTAGCCTTTATTCCAACCAGGCTGGCTACTGGGACAGTTACTTGGACAAGTGTGGATTAATTACAGAAAGCCAGCACGGATTTGTCAAAGGCAAATCGTGTTTAACTAACGTGATTGAGTTTTTTGATGAGGTAACAGAGAGGGTTGATGAGGACAATTCGGTTGATGTGGTGTACATGGACCAAAGGGCATTTGATAAAGTGCCACATAATAGGCTTGCCAGCAAAGTTGGAGCCCATGGAATAAAAGGGACAGTGGCAGCATGGATACGAAATTGGCTTAGTGACAGGAAACAGAGAGTAGTGGTGAACAGTTGTTTTTCGGACTGGAGGAAGGGACACAGTGGTGTTCCCCAGGGGTCGGTTCTAGGACCACTGCTTTTCTTGATCTATATTAATGACTTGGACTTGGATGTACAATTTCAAAATTTGCAGATGACACAAAACTTGGAAGTATAGTGAACAGTGAGGAGGATAGTGATAGACTTCAAGAGGACATAGACAGGCTGGTAGAATGGGTGGACACGTGGCAGATGAAATTTAACGCAGTAAAGTGCGAAGTGATACATTTTGGTAGGAAGAATGAGGAGAGGCAATATAAACTAAAGGGTATAATTCTAAAGGGGGTGCATGAATAGAGAGACCTGGGGGTACGTGTGCACAAATCATTGAAGGTGGCAGGGCAGGTGGAGAATGCAGTTAAAAAAGCATATGGGATCCTGGGCTTCATAAATAAATAGAGGCATAGAGTACAAAAGCAAGGAAGTTATGTTGAATCTTTCTAAAACACTGGTTCGGCCTCAGCTGGAGTATTGTGTCCAATTCTGGGCACTGCACTTTAGGAAGGATGTGAAGGCCTTCGAGTGGGTGTAGAAAAGATTTACAAGAATGGTTCCAGGGATGAGGAACTTCAGTTACGTGGATAGATTGGAGAAGCTGGGGTTGTTCTCCTTAGAGCAGAGAAGGTTGAGATGCGATTTGATAGAGGTGTTCAAAATCATGAGGGGTCTGGACAGAGTAGATAGAGAGAAACTGTTCCCATTTGTGGAAGGGTTGAGAACCAGAGGACACAGATTTAAGGTGATTGGCAGAAGAACCAAAGGCGACATGAGGAAATTTTTTTTTTCGCAGCGAGTGATTATGATCTGGAATGCACTGCCTGAAAGGGTGGTGGAGGCAGATTCAATAGTGGCTTTCAAAAAGGAATTGGATAAGTACCTGAAGGTAAAAAATTTGCAGGGCTACGGGGAAAGGGCGGGGGAGTGGGACTAGCTGAAGTGCTCTTGCAGAGAGCCGGCACGGGCTTGACGGGCTGAATGGCCTCCTTCTGTGCTGTAACCATTCTATGATTCTATAAGGGATATCCCCTCCAGACATGGCTCATGATTCCTGTCAAGAGCCCGCACACAGCTGCAGAGCTGGCCTACAACAAGAGTCATGGCGTCACAAGAAACGTGATCGAGCAACACTTCCGCTGCCTGAACCATTCTGGAGGAGCTTTGCCGTACAACCCTGAGCGGGTATTCAGATTTGTGGTCATCTGCTGCACGCTCCACAAGGAGGAGGAGAGACAGCAACCACCAGTGCCCCTAGCTGCCAGAGCTCTTAGAGACAAGGTCCTCGAGAAGCAATTCACCTAAATCAGCCCTCCCGTCTGCAATATACCAACAGTCCCCTGATGCTCACCACCATCCTTACTACCACCACCCAATTACCTTCCTTCAGTCCAGACTTATGGGTCTTACCTTCACCTCACTACAAAGATAAACAGCAACATCAAATCCAGAACAAAAAACAAATTTATCAATCAACTCAATTACATTTCTAATAGTTAACAGAAATAATTAAGAATCACTCTTGTGCCAGCTTTTAGTGCATGTCTTGCGTACTCCTTACCCCATCCTAGTGATCCTATGAGGTGTTTCCTCAGTGGCTACAGCTTGGGAGGTGAAAGGCTGCTAAGCTTCCATTGAGGACACTCGAGCAGCTCTCAGTCTCGAGGGCCCAGCTGCACACTGCAGCATTTCAGCCTGGGCCAGAGCAGTCTGGCCTGGCTGGCTGTGTGGCACTGACAAGGGCACTGGTGGAGTGGCTGGCGGGGGAGCAGGTATGCTGTCATCCTGAGAGAGGATAGCCGGTGTCTCTCCCATGGAACCAAGGCCACTCTCCCGGGACAGCACCTCAGCACTCTTACGGCTCCTCGTGAGAACACAGTGCAGCACTGCTGTGACAAGTTGGAGACGTCTATCAATATTGGCCCTCAGAGCCAAGATGGCAGCCGTCTGAGCTTCCAATTCAATGAAAATCAGGCGGCTTCTATAATGGGCAGCAATCAACCCAGGCAGTGAACACGATAATCTGCCCCACTGATTCATACTGAAAGTATATTTCCTTAGGCACTGACCACTCTCCAGTAGCTGTTCTTCATCACGTTTGAACCTAAAACATTGAGGCTTTGGTGAGATCCCGCTGCAGTTTCAGTGAGACAGGTGTTCAGCCCATCCCAATGGCCCCCTTCTGGTCCTAGTCGATTGACTGGGTTCAGAGTAATTAACGTATGGTAAGTGGGCTCCTGGTGGGATTCCTGCCACAGCAGGAGCCGGGCTCAAGATGATTCACCCCCACCCACATTAAGCTTAGCAATCACTTTCCCTACAATCATAGTCTGTGGTAGCCCTTTATGTTTTAAAAGCCTACCCTCCCTGTCCCTAGGAACCCAGGAATGCACCAGTATTCCTAATATCCAGGGCGTAAACTACAGGAAGTACGTTTGATGATGTGTTTCCATTATTGTCCTTTGAGTACACCTACCCATATTTGAACATATTTTACAGCTCCATTAATTCCGGCAGAAAATCCCATTAGTGCCAGGGGCAAGCAGGGAGCCGGAAAAGCAGTTCTCAGAAAACTTTCCTTTCATGTCTACGTAACTCCAATGGAAAATCTTAGCCTGTATGTTGGCAGGCTGTTAATGGCGGGCATGATCCTGTCCTCACCTGACATCCACATCTATGAACTTGCAGCAGAGTTCACCAGATAGTGATCAGTAGCATAAACCCTGGCTGATTTTCCCTCCCCTAATGCCGAGGCTAATTATAAAGTCTTGCCTGTGATCAGCTGATTCAACACAGACCAGGATTTGACCTTCTGCTCTATATGGATCAACCACCAATTAAATTTAATGTTAGCTAAGAGTTGACTGTTCTGTTGGCTCTCTGTTAAAATTGAAAAGATTTGAAACACAGTTTAAAAAGCTTCCAGTCATTAAACCTTGCCTTTGCATCAGGTTGCTGTTGTACCATAGTGGACGTGAAACTATAGCTCTGTGAAATTTGTTTCTGGAACTGGCCTTACACCTATTGCTTTGGGTGAATTTACACCTAAATTACAGTACAGTGCTTGTGTTGATGCACAGTTAAAACTGCTTCATGTTGACAAGTTCCCAATAACGGGCAACACGGTGGCATAGTGGTTAGCACTGGTGCCTCACAGCGCCAGGGACCCGGGTTCGAATCTGACCTCGGGTGACTGTCTGTGTGGAGTTTGCACATTCTCCCCGTGTCTGCGTGGGTTTCCTCCGGGTGCTCCGGTTTCCTCCCACAGTCCAAAAATGTGCGGGTTAGGTTGATTTGGCTATGATAAATTGACCCTTAGTGTTAGGGGGGGATTAAATATGTGGGGTTATGGGGATAGGATGGGATATGTTAGGGGGAATTAAATACGTGGGGTTACGGGGGTAGGGTGGGATATGTGTACTGTGGGGATTAAAGCAGGGATAGGGTACTGGATTTGGATGATCAGCCATGATCGTATTGAATGGTGGAGCAGGCTCGACGGGCCGAATGGCCTACTCCTGCTCCTAGATTCTATGTTTCTATGTTTAATAGTATTGTAGTGCTATTGTGAGTTAGACTAGTGTAAATCTGAAGAAGCTTCACCAATGATACCACAGATTGCCAGATTTCTTGAATTCAATTTCACAACTTGCTATTGTGTGATTTGAACTCACAACACTCTGGGTTACTAGTAAAGTACCATAACCGCTAGTGTACCATTAGTAGACCTATAATTATCCGGAGGCATCATTCCATCATACAATGGGCATTATAGGAACTGATAGTCACGTTTTGCAGTAATTACAGGTGTAATATGGTAACTGACCCATCTTTGATGTTCTGGTTAAATCAAAGAAATCTGGTAATTAAATCCTCATTTGGTGTAAGCAGTAAGTGTAGGTACTTTGTAAATACATGCAGTACTTTTAAAAGTATAAATGTCTTTGTTAGACACTGCAGGTATAGCAGTACAACCTGCATATTTAATGTACTGTTTTTGGAATTGCATAGATTCACCCACGAGTAGGTTTTTTTCCTCCAAATTTCTCCCTCTCATGTAGGCATGGACTCATGGTGGGGTACAGTTCCACGGACACCAGCTGTTTTCCAGAATCTTGCCCAAGTGGCTTTTCTTTATACATTAGCCCAGAGAGTGTGTGTTAACAAGCTATTCTACTATAAGAGCTAACACAATCTTGCCATCACTAGTTTGGGAGGGGGGGTGGTGGTATGGGGGAGGGGGGGGTATATGATTTCCCCTGTGCTCGACCTGTAAAATAATAAACCTGTTCTTTATAACTGGTTTACGATTTGCTTACACATAGCACCCAGAGGAAGCCTTCCCCCCTCCCTCCTCCCCCCTCCCCGCTCCCCCCTCCCTTTCCCCCTCAATGACCACCCGTCTACACTTTGCACCAGGAGTTGTTGAATAGTGATCAGGAGTGGGAGCCCTACTCGACAGTGAGGTCAATTACAGTCTCTTTATCATTGATCTCAGCTGAGATCAGTCAACTCAGCTTAGACCAGGGATTGATCTTGGTACTGGTTGGGTGTATATGGATTAGGCGCACACTGAACAATGCATTTACCCAGTGAGTCAACAGGAGGTACCCATAGGGTAGATTATACCTGATAATGGAACAGACAACAGCAAAATCTGGGCACTGATCAAGGAGCAACATATAGAAAATGCATACTGAAGAAACTGGATGCTTGATAAATACAATAACATTTGATGAAAGCATTAACAGCTTTTTCTTATCTGTGAAACTTAATGAAAAAGTATGCCTACATTATTCATACTTATAATACTTACATCTGTGATTTCCACAACCATATGCAAAATTACAGCGAACAGTATCAGTTGATACTTCTAAAGCAGCAAGCTCATTAATAACTGTCAGTAACGTCTTCCCTTCAATGTATTTATATTTTAAATATTTTCCCCTTGCAGAGCACTCACCTCCCAGTTGGCTTGTAAACTCCTTTAAGGATCGTAGTTTATAAAGTTAATTATAATCACATGTTGATTTTTGGATAATTATAATATTTCATAAATAATTTTGTTCCTGCTTGGGAACTATTAAGATCTTTCAAATATCCAAGGTGCCACTACATGGTTTCCGTTACCTTGCTCTACTGCTCTAACTTGTCCCTATGACATTCCACTGTCCGGCATTTTAGCAGAGGCATCAACGCATTTAAAATAAACTGGTTAATGCCTGTGTTAAAACAGCAGAGAGAGGAATGTTATACAAATATGTTGAACACTCACCACTGATATTGCCAAAAGTAATTTCTAGATAAAGATGTTAAATCTGAACAGACCACAGTGTTTCAAACCTAGTTTTAGGAGTACAAGAATAGTTCCAAAAGAAGTTCTTCGATTGAACATTTTAACAGTTTCTTAATGAAATCTAAGCAATGTTTAATAGAATCATAGAATGGTTACAGCACAGAAGAAGGCCATTCAGCCCGTCGAGCCCGTGCCAGCTCTCTGCAAGAGCACTTCAGCTAGTCCCACTCCCCTGCCTTTTCCCCGTAGCCCAGCAAATTTCTTTCCTTCAGATACTTACCCAACTCTCTTTTGAAAGCCATGATTGAATCTGCCTCCACCACTCTTTCAGGCAGTGCATTCCAGATCATAACCACTTGCTGCGTAAAAAAGTTTTTTCTTACGTCGCCTTTGGTTCTTTGTCAATCACCTTAAATCTGTGTCCTCTGGTTCTCAACCCTTCTGCCAATGGGAACAGTTTCTCTCTATCTACTCTGTCCAGACCTCTCATGATTTTGAACACCTCTATCAAATCTCCTCTCAATCGTCTCTGCTCCAAGGAGAACAAACCCAGCTTCTCCAGTCTATCAACATAACTGAAATCCCTCATTCCTGGATTCATTCTTGTAAATCTTTTCTGCACCCTCTCTAAGGCCTTCACATCTTTCCTAAAGTGTGGTGCCCAGAATTGGACACAGTACTCCAGTTGGGGCTGAACTAGTGTTCATCAGGTTCATCATAATTTCCACACTTTTGTACTCTATACCTCTATTTATGAAGCCCAGGATCCCATATGCTTTTTTAACTGCTTTCTCAACCTGCCCTGCCACCTTCAACAATTTGTGCACCCAGGTCTCTCTGTTCGTGCACCCCCTTCAGGATTGTACCATTTAGTTTATAATTCCTCTCCTCATTCTTTCTACCAAAATGTATCATCTCACACTTTTCTGCATTAAATTTCATCTGCCACGTGTCTGCCCATTTCACCAGCCTGTCTATGTCTTCCTGAAGCCTATCACTTTCCTCCTCACTGTTCACTATACTTCCAAGTTTTGTGTCATCTGTAAATTTTGAAATTGTGCCCTGTACACCCAAGTCCAAGTCATTAATATATATCAAGAAAAGCAGTGGTCCCAGTACTGACCCCTGGGGAACACCACTGTGTAACTTCCTCCAGAAAAACAACTGTTCACCACTACCCTCTGTTTCCTGTCACTTAGCCAATTCCATATCCATGCTGCAACTGTCCGTTTTATTCCATGGGCTTCAACTTTGCTGGCAAGCCTATTATGTGGCACATTATCGAACGCCTTTTGGAAATCCATGTACACCACGTCGACCGCATTGCCCTCATCCACCCTCTCTGTTACCTCATCAAAAAACTCAATCAAGTTAGTTAAACACGATTTGCCTTTAACAAATCCATGCTGGCTTTTCTTAATTAATCCACACTTGTCCAAGTGACTGTTAATTTTGTCCCTGATTACTGTTTCTAAAAGCTTCCCCATACTGAGGTCAAACTGATTGGCCTATAGTTGCTGGGTTTATCTTTTTTGAACAATGGTGTAATATTTGCAATTCTCCAGTCCTTCGGCACCACACCCGTATCTAAGGAGGATTGGAATATGGCTAGTACCTCTACGATTTCCTCCCTCAATTCCCTCAGCATCCTAGCATTGTCTTGGATATGTGTGTAATATATTTAGTGTTGTTGAGGCTGCCGCGAAACACGAATTAAGACTGAATCCATGTGTGAGAAAACAAAGGCTTTTTAATACAACTGCATGGTCCAAAATGGCTGAAACAGACTGCTCCCAGAATTCTCTGGAAAAATCCTGAGGCCCCGCCCACTCCTTTTCTCCTGCCTTAAAGGCAAGGTGCTTGATATATTGTCCAGGGACGGAAAAGTGGAATATGCCCGTTTAGGTGGCGATCCGCCACACAGCTCCCCCCAGAATCCGATTAGGAGGTGTGGATGAGATGGTGCGGCGGTCTGATGGGCCGGCCGGAGCGGCTCTTGTAGGACGCCGGTGGACGTGGAACGGCCGGGCGTGGAGCAGCCGGGTGAACCGGCTTGAGGGCAGGTCGGCCGCGTGGCGGTGGACGAGCAACAGGGACCTGCTCACCGGGCTCCGAGTGTGCTGGCTTGAGTCGGTCAACCGACACTTTTTCGGTCCTGTCGCCCACTTGCAGGGTGAAAAATTTGTCCCCAGCCTGTAGCACCTTGTAGGGCCCGTCGTACGGGGGTTGAAGGGGTCCGCGGTGGGCGTCGTGCCGGACGAAAACGAACCGTGCCTGGTGCAGGCTTAGTGGGATGTGTGAGGTGGATTCACCGTGTCGGGCAATGGGCACCGGGGCGAACTGCAACGCCGGTGAGGCGAAGTCGTGGCATTGCTGGTCGGCTGACCAGGGTGTCGTGGAGGTGGGCAGGAACTCGCCGGGTACGCGCAGCGGCTGACCGTACACGAGCTCTGCTGCCGATGCGTGGAGGTCTTCTTTAACCGCAGTGCGCAGGCCGAGGAGGACCCACGGAAGTCGGTCGGTCCAGGCGCCGTCCTGGAGGCTGGCTCGAAGAGATGCCTTCAAGGATCTGTGGAACCGCTCACACAGTCCGTTGGCTTGGGGGTGGTACGCTGTGGTGCGGTGAATGGTCACCCCGAGATTGCGTGCGACGGCAGTCCAGAGTTCAGAGGTAAATTGCGGACCTCTGTCCGACGTCATGTCGGAGGGGACGCCGAACCGTGCGACCCAGATGCTGACGAAGGCTCTGGCGATGTCGGCGGTGGTGGTAGAGGTCAGTGGAATTGCCTCGGGCCAGCGCGTGGTGCGGTCAACGATCGTCAGCAAGTGCGTGTGGCCTTGCGACGGCGGCAGGGGCCCGACGATGTCCACGTGGATGTGGTCGAATCTCCGCGAGGGGACGGTAAACTCCTCGAGGGGTGCTTTCGTGTGTTGCTGTACCTTGGCCCGTTGGCAGGCTAGGCAGGAGTTGGCCCAAGTACGCACATCCTTGCGAAGGCCGCGCCAGACAAAGCGGTTGGCTACCAATTTGATGGATGCGCGGGCGCCGGGGTGGGAGAGGTTGTGGAGAATGTCGAATACCCGGCGTCGCCAGGACGCTGGGACGACGGGCCGAGGTTGACATAGGGATATGTCGCACTTGACCGTGACTGCGGTCGGGCCACAGGCGACGTCGGCCAGGCGTAGCCCTGGTAGGTTGGTAGGTGCGGAGAGCAGATCAGGGTCGGTGATCTGGTCTGCTGCGAGTTGAGCGTAGTCGACTGCCAGGTGTGCGGCGTGGATGGCGGGGCGGGAGAGGCAGTCGGCTACCACATTGTCTCGGCCGGAGACGTGTTGGATGTCCATGGTGAACTCGGACACTGCCGCGAGCTGGCGCTGCTGCCTGGCGGACCAGGGGTCGGTTGTCTTTGCCATTGCGAATGTCAGGGGCTTGTGGTCGACAAACGCAGTGAAGGGGTGGCCCTCAAGCAAAAACCGAAAATGGCGGACTGCCAGGAACAGCGCGAGGAGCTCGCGGTCAAAGGTGCTGTACTTGACCTCCGGGGGGCATAGTTGGCGGCTGAAGAAGGCAAGTGGTTGCCAGGCGCCGTTGACCCACTGCTCATACACGGCGCCGACTGCGTGGTCGGAGGCGTCCGTGGTGAGCGCTACCCTGGCATTGGGCCGTGGGTGCGCGAGCAGGGTGGCGTTGGCGAGCGCGGTCTTGGTGGAGTCGAAGGCGGCTGACGCGTCTGCCGTCCATTCGACCGCCATCTTGCCGCTCCTGCCCCGGAGGGCTTCATACAGGGGCCTCATGAGGGACGCCGCTTTGGGGATGAAGCGGTTGTAGAAATTCACCATCCCGAGGAACTCCTGGAGGCCTTTGATGGTGGTGAGGCGGGGAAATTGTTGGACTGCCTGCTCCTTGGTGGGCAGGGGAATGGCCCCAGCATGGGTGATGTGGTGGCCGAGGAAGTCGATCTTGTCCAGGCCAAACTGGCATTTGGCTGGGCTGAGGATGAGCCCATGGTCGCTGAGGCGCCCGAATAGGATGCGAAGGTGTTCGAGGTGTTCCTGCTTGGAGGAACTGGCTACCAGGATGTCGTCCAGGTAGACGAACAGGAACTTCAGGTCCCAAAGGACTGAGTCCATGAGCCGTTGGAATGCCTGGGCCGCGTTTTTGAGGCTGAAGGGCATCCGCAGCAACTCGAACAGGCCGAAGAGGGTGATTACGGCCGTCTTGGGGACGTCCGCGGGGTGGACGGGAACTTGGTGGTAGCCGCGCACCAGGTCGACCTTGGAAAAGACTGAGCGGCCGGCCAGTCTAGCCGAGAAGTCCTGAATGTGCGGCACGGGGTACCGATCAGGGGTGGTGGCATCGTTGAGGCGGCGGTAATCCCCGCAGGGGCGCCAACCCCCGCCTGGTTTGGGGGCGATGTGGAGTGGGGAGGCCCAGGGACTGTTGGAGCGGCGGATGATGCCGAGCTGTTCCATGGTGGTGAACTCGGTCCGCGCGATCTCCAGTTTGGCCGGGTCCAGCCTGCGGGCGTGGACGTACACTGGGGGGCCTGTGGTGGGGATGAAGTGTTCCCCCCCGTGTTTGGCGGCCTCTGCGGAGAAGGTCGGATTGGTAAGGGCCGGGAATTCGGCCAGGAGTGCCGAGTAGTCATCTGTGGCCCGGGTGTGGCACTGTGACGCCATGTCGGCGGGTTGACGGGGCGCCATGGCGCCCAGGATGGGGGACATGGTGTTCATGTCCACAAGGCGGTGACGAGGGATGTCTACCAGTAGGCCGTGGGCGCACAGGAAATCTGCGCCGATGAGAGGGGAGAGCACCTTGGCAGTGATGAACTCCCATCGGTAGCGGCGACCAGCGAGGTCGAGGGTGACTGTGCGGGTGCCATACGTCGGGATGTCCGAGCCGTTAGCAGCAGCCAGCGCCGGTCCTCGTTCGCCCTTTTGGATGTCGAGAGAGGAGTCCGGGATGATGCTGTGCTGAGCTCCAGTGTCGCACAGGAACCGGCGGCCGGTTTTGTCATCCGTGACATACAGCAGGGAGCCCGCGTGGCCCACGGCCATCGCGGGGGCTGGTACGGGGGCGGACTTGAAAGAGCAGGGAGGTGTGCACCGTTGTGCCCTGGCGCCGAACCGTGCGTGGTAGTAACAGTGGCCCGGGTTAGTGGGGCGCGAAGGCCCCGTGGGCTTGGTGGCTGGTCCTTGTGGCCGCGTGGTGGCTGGTGAGGGGCACGCCCAGGCATTGGCTGCCAGGTCCGGAGTGACGTTGCGGCTGGAGTGAGCGGACAGCAGCTTGTCGGCCTCATCGGCCAGGGCTTCCAGGTTCGTGAGGCCGGACGCCACGATCGCTGGGCGGATGCTGAGAGGGAGCTGGCGGATGAACAGCGTGCGGAAGAGGGATCCGGGTGGGCTCTCGTCGGTGAGGGAGAGCATGTGGGAGAGGAGGTCTGACGGTGAGGCATCACCGAGGCCTGGAAGGTCGAGGAGGTGGCAGTTTTGCTGATATGCCGAGGCCGTAAATTTTTTAAGGAGCGCTGCCTTGAGATGTGCATACTTGCCTTCCTCTGGTGGGTTCTGCAGCGCTGTCCAAACCTTCAAAACTGTGGCGCTACCGAGTGATGTGACGAGGTAGTCGTACTGCGTCCCATCTGTGGTGATGTTTCGCAGCCGGAAGCGGGATTCAGCTTGGAGAAACCAGGCTTCGGGCTGGTTTTCCCAAAACTCCGGCAGTTTCACGGAAACTGCGTTCGTGTCCGCCATTGCAGTGCTCGGAATACGTTCTTAGCGTCAGGGTCACCAATGTTGAGGCTGCCGCGAAACACGAATTAAGACTGAATCCATGTGTGGGAAAACAAAGGCTTTTTAATACAACTGCATGGTCCAAAATGGCTGAAACAGACTGCTCCCAGAATTCTCTGGAAAAACCCTGAGGCTCCACCCACTCCTTTTCTCCTGCCTTAAAGGCAAGGTGCTCGATATATTGTCCACGGACGGAAAAGTGGATATTGCCCATTTAGGTGGCGATCCGCCACAGTGTAATATATATTTAATAGTGTGTGTAATATATAAAATATAAATGTGTAAGCCGAGAAATCGCTGTTTACGATATTAGCATATGAATGCTTAATACATTCATATGACATTTCTGTATTCACTATTTTAAAGGAACCATTAACATTTTTTTACATATTTGGGTTAAGGCCTTCATTAAAATAACAGACAGAGGACTGTCATATGAACATGTTAAGCGTTTGTACACTAATATTGTGAACAGCAATTTCTAGGCGAAAAACCAATCTTATTCAGATTATTTTCTTCATTGACTGGAAAGAATGAGAGAAAGAACTTGCATTTATCTATTTCCTTTTCATGTCCTCAGGATGCCCCAATGTACTTTGCAACCAATAAATTACTTCTGAATGTGGTTACTATTGTTTTGTGGGCAAACGCAGCAGTCAAGGTCTCACAGACAGCAATGGATGACTAGTTAATGTTTGGTATTTTGATGGTGTTTGTTGAGGGATGAATATTGGCCAAGACACCAGGAGAACTCCCTGCTGTTCTTTGAAAAAATATCATGGGATCCTTTACATCTATCCAACAGAACAGGCAGAGGGTGCTTCAGTTTAATGTCTCATCCAAAAACTGGCACGTCCAACAATACAGTACTCCCTCAGTGTGGCACTGAAGTGTTAGCCTAGATGATGCTTGAACCAACAACTTTCTGACTCAAATGCAAGAATGCTACCGGTGAGCCAAGCCAACACTTAAAAAAAACAAGAAAAAGATGTAACCCTCATCCCAGCACTTGTTAACGGATTTTGTATTAAGCCTCTAAGGCTAAAAACCTGCAGAACTTTGCTGACAGTGGGAGACTTTACAGAAGTTACAAATGGCCTGATCTAGAGGTTAAACAACACATTACGTACATTTACATTTGAACTTTCTCACAATTCATGCATGCTTGGAGACTAACTTATCAGTAGTATAGCCATAATAGATATATTCTATGTTTTGCTTAACCTAAACACTAAGCAGCCCCTGCTAGGCCCTGGGACCATGGATGACAGATGTTTAGAGAGCCTGGAACTTCTTGATAAAGACTGGTATGAGCTGGTGCAAAGTGTATGAAGTAATGTAGTTATAAAAGTATAATAAAGGTGAGTTTGTAGCGTGAAGTTAGAAGAAGAAGCACAAGAAAGAGATCTAGAAAGTTGAGCTCAACGACTGTAACGTGTGATCTTCGACAACAACCAATCACCGTTGTGTTGTCTGTTAGTATATTACTTTAACCCTTAATAAACTTGTAAGTGTTTTGACACCTGTGTCTAGAACTCTCATTTCTGGCACATAGACAAGGACTGCAGGCTCTGTCTATCCATACACACTCATTGCAACCAGGTAAAACACTTCCAAGGTTCAAAATGCATACAGCTGACAAATTTAACATGCAATTATTGGAAAAATTTGATCATACCTATCTATTGTTAAATTTTACATCGATACTTGTGATTTCATTGCCAGTCACACCTGCAACTGAAAACCAGCAACAGTCTGGACAACTGGCTGCTGGCAAATGCAGCACATGCACAGTATTGGCAGATTGGTTCAAACAAGAATCTGCATCTGAGGAGGTAAGTGCCTGAAGATGAGTCAGAGTGTGAGCCCAACCCACTAACAGTAGTAGTCAGAATTTATCAAACTTATTTTGGCACTATTAACAGACAACTAAGAGCTCAATTTAATGGGTTATTTGAACTACCCAAACCCTTTCCCCACTCAATATACAGGCCTAAATCTTTGGAATACAATTACCTATTAATTGCATAATTTTGCCACATAAAAGAAGCACATAATTAAGTGGTGCCCAACCCTAATTTAATTTTGAGTATACTGGAATCTTGAAGACAATATCTATTTGCAACCAGTTGATGTCATAGATTGACAGAAGAGGTGAGCATTTCTGACAGATGGCACGAATCAATTGATTGGTCCTTTGAACTGATTGAATTTAATTCAACAATTTTTTGGTTGTACAACTTTAAATGTTTTTTGAAAGATACAAGTGTTAGCTCAGGCCTAGATTTTCTGCCACATGGAAACAATCAGGCAGGGGCAGTCTGGCTACCAATCCACTTATGCGCCCAACTCATTTCCCGCTATTATTTCCAGTGACCGACAAAGTGCTTGCCTATTTTTGGGCAGGTGGATGCAAATGATGATGAGATTATGTCAGAGGTCCCATTTCCTTCACTTTCTGCTCAATTTGCACAGTCATAATCATGCAAGTATAGAACTGCCATTCTGCTTTGCTAGACACTGCCTTCAAAGCAGAAGTAAGATTAAAGAGACTAGTTGATTCATTTACAGGCGCTGTAAAAACATTCTTATGCCATTTTGTGTCTTTTAAAATTTCTGTTGTTGCCACCTAACTTACCACCTTCTTTGAGGAGGTAAGGAGGTAGAGAGTTTAGAATGGATGCACTGTTCACATGTGACATGGAGAAGTAGTGAATCACAGTGAGTTGGCACTGACTGCCCTGGCCAGCTTCTGTCACTGCTGCTGTGCTGCTCTTCTGGTAGGCCTGAGTCACTCTGTGCCAAATAGTGCTATGCTCCTCTGCCCGACTCCATTTCAACACCTTCATCTGTGAACTAGGGAGCTCTGTGGTTCTTGCAGATCTCACAGACATTCTTGAACAAAGGTTGCGCATGTAAAACAACTTTAGCTGGTGTGGACCCTTTAAGCTGTTGCAAGCCATTAAATCCTTTAGTGACACACTAGTTTCTGCGCCCTCCCATCAAATTGAGAGCTGACAATGACTCCATTTTTTATGATGGGAGCTTATCATCATCATCATTCCAAGTTGGCTAACCCCAGAAGCTGCGGTAGGGTTGGTCTACTTTATGACAGGTGGGCGCGAATTGCCCTCCACCATTTTAAAATGAATGGACAGAAAAGTAACAGTCTGTGTATCCTGTGATTTCCCAAGCTGTGCTCCCCGCAGGTGATGCTTTTCACTGGGAGTGCCAGATTGTGGAATCAACCCTTTCAAAATCACTTAACTGAGCTTTTCCAGATTCTGAAGAGAATACACAAAGTAAATCTGGGCAAGTTATATTCAGGGTTCAAATGCCAGAGGATACAGTTAAAAATTAAGAATTTAGAAGTAAGAAGGGAAGGCAAATGGTAAGAGACTTGTGCAATAAGTTACACGGGGAGGCCATTATGAGAGGCAGTATAAATGGAGATGATTAGATATATTTCTGACAGAGAAAGGATTGAAGGGTATGGAGCAATGATGGCTAGGTAGAGTTGATCTATCAAAAAGGACAGTTTTGTTGAGCCTAAAGTCTTTTCACATTCTTATAAATTCTTAAGTCCCATCCTGGTTCAATCAAAACCAACATTTAGTTGACCTGCGAGCCTCTACTTTTCAAAGACGAGCCCTACAGTAACTGCTCACAATCTGGATACAATTATTACAGACAGACCATTTAGACATGTTTATGGCTTGCTAACTCGATAAATCTGAGCAAGGGAAGTCAATTCTATATAAACTACATTAGTAAATCAAGATTTTCATTGCCTACAGTTACTGTGCTGATACTCTCCATTACTTTATACAGACATAATACTTACAATTGTTTTATTATGTTCCACTTCTGAACCTGAGCTATTTGGCTATTATGACACATGAAAGAAAAGAGAAGTTTGTTGTTCCCAAGTTTACAGCTATTCTTAAATTTATGTTCTAGCTTAATAATGTGGTACTGACTGTGATCCCCAACCTTTCCAGCATAATGGGGGTGAAATTGGCCTTGGACGGTAGAGCAAATTGGGCGATAGTGAATCAGCAGCCCGTTTTATACCCTCCCGCTTTTCTCTTCCTTTGACTTCAGTGGAAAAGAAAATCGGGCAGAGTGTAAAACGGGCTGCCAATTTACGATCACCCATACTGCCCAAGGCCAATTTCACCCCCAATATCTTACACGTGAGTTGTTGAGAGTTAGGTAATGCATGGCTACATAATTTAAAATAATTAATAATCACCGTAGCAAAGGTGCAGAAAATTTGTATTAATATTAACCGGTAATCCACATTACAAAACACACACAGCAAGTACAGACGGAGCTTATTGTCACATTATCTGTATTCTTCAAACATTGGCCCAGAAATTCGGCTCCCTGGCTTCCCGCGGGTGCAAGGATCGCGCGCGCACCTACCTACCGCGCCTGCCATTGACCTCTGGGCCCACGGGGACTTCAGCTCCTGGGCCTCCTGCAGCTGCCGGCGCGCAGTGCTTGTGTATCCCAGGGGCGCAGTTAGTGCGATGCGTCCCCTGGGATCACGTGGGCCATGGAGAGCCAATGGCAGCAGACAGGAAGACCTGTCAAATCTATGAATTGCAATCGGCCCCAAAACAACACCTAAACTTCAAATAAATTTAAAAAAAAAATCACATTTTTAAAATAACTATAAGTTAAATAAATTAACTACTTTAAACAAAAATAAAAATTTTTGAAAAAATTAAAATACTTTTTAACAGTGCTAAAAATAAACGTACCTTTCTTTAAAGTATCTAAAAAAGATAAACCTGTTGAAAATTTTTTTAAATTGTAATTAATTAACCACTTACCTTGTTAAAAACGGGTCTTGCGCCTCCTTTTTAAAAGCACAGCTTCTTCCATACTTACTTTCCCGGAGAAACCTGAAAAAAAATCTAAGTTCGCTGCGTGCACGCAGCCTCTCCCGCGCACGCGGTTCACCTCTCAACCCCTCCCTTCACGAGACCGGAAGTTCCGGTTTCCCGCGCATGCGCAGTGCATGCAGGAAACCGGCACTTCAGGAGGCCTTACGGGTGAGTACACAGCATGTACTCACCCGGCAAGTGCCGAATTTTTGGCCCAATAATTCTTAAGAGATTAAAACCATTGCTCGTGGGGGTTTTGAATCCGTTTCGTATAATCTGTTTCAGTGAATGTCACAGAAACTGGCTAAAGAGAAGATTGTGGGAATGTGAGAGATGTTCTTTTCAATTTGAGAGCTTTTTTACATTCAGTAAAAAAGAAACCAAATGCGGCATAATACCCTTTGTTTAATGCTAGCTTGAGTGAGTTTGAATGGTACTAGACATATAAATAACTGATAACCATAATCTTTAAATTATAAAAAGAGATACCCAATTACATAAGAATGTGGCTGGTACATTTCTGTTCATCTTAACTGCCAGGAATAACTTGCTGCCTGTGTAAAAATGTTTTATATCCTCATACATTGATTTGACCCACTTGATTGTACATATTGTTACAATTTAATATTGGTACAATCTAAGAAAACACATAGAACCGTAGAAATTTACAGCACAGAAGAAGGCCACTCATCCCATTGTCTCTGTGCCAGTTCTTTGCTCAAGGTCCATTCTGATTAAAGAAAGTGTTTGGGAAGCCTGTTGTACAAGTTAATTACTGATCTTTGCAGATTGCCTAATGTAATTATTTGACAGCACTTTCATTTTAAACGTATTCTTCTTATACATTTCTTATCATAAGGCACAAACATAAATTAACAAAAAACAAATCTTTATAACATTGTTTGGAAGAGTCTGAGAAATGTAAAAATCATTCAAAACACATTCATTTATATTTTAATTATGTTTGAATTGTAGGAAAGTAAAAATGATCAAAAAGCTCTGCTTTCCTATTATGATATTGAAGTAGCTAAAGTTGAAGCCGAAAGAGACCTAGAAGTCTGAGTAGACACAATGGATGGGTGAATTAAGATGGCCCGAATGACCTTCCTCATCCATAATTATTTTGTGATTTTATTATAATACCATCAATAGTAACATGGAATTATGATCTATAGGTTTTAAGTTAAATCACATATCCTATTAGATAAAACTCTTCAGTGCTATCTTTTGTTAGGCTAATACTTTGGAATAGCCGACTCTATTATTAGCCAAATGATTAGCACCTACTCTTCAGTTTAAAAATTGGGATTACAAAAAATAAGAACAAATTAGGGATAAATCATGAATATCACTTTTTATTCCAAATATAGAACTAAAACAGTTCTGTATAAAATGCATATATGCATTATTTACTCATGGGATACAATGTTATTTAAATATGTGTATCTACTAATGATTTTGAAACTAGATACTGTCCTGCAGTTTATAAAAATTGAAATAGAAATTACTCCAGATTACTAATTAAATAACTAGGTACGGTGTAAATGGTCTTTACACATGTTTTGAATTCAAGAGTGCTTTATTTGAAATTAGACCAGTGCACCAGTATTGTACGATTAACATCACAAAATACAAACTAGATTTACAAAGTTCTTAAAGTATTGTTTTTAATTCATTAATCACAACCGTTGCTAGCTGGTAAATCTATAGGTAAAAGGTAAATATTGCTTCAGAAATGTTGAGAAGTATTTTAATGAATAACTAATTGTTGATTTATAGGTTTTCAACTCAGTGTTTATAGCTTCATGCCAGTGTCATGGTTTGTGGTATCAACCACTGCATTAAATACAAATTCCATCTCATTGAAAACAGCTGTCTGTAGAATTGAAAACATTGCTATCCCTTTGTGATAAAGTAGTGTGCCTGAAAAAACAACACATTGAGAAGTACTGATTCATTGACCACTAGCACTGCTTTTAAATATATGTGTGCACACTTATTTCAGCACTTTCCTTATTAAGGTCTAACAATTCCTACAAGGACATTTGTATGCGTCAAAAGTAACTGGGCAACTTTTCACAAACCAGTATGCAAAATACTAAGCACTTAAGGTTCTGGGCTTGTGCCATTGCTATCATGTCATGAAAAAGCAAATGTACTTGCATTCAGGCGGACAAGAAAGGAGACTTTGCATAATCAGGCAGAATGAGAAGAACACTTTTAAAATATTCAAATAAAAACATCCCACTTTATTCCTGTGAAAAATATTCTGTTCACCGAAAGAAAAATGAAGGCTATTTATTGTTGGAAGTATTCTGTATGTTTTTTTATATCAGCAAGTGATGCTACATCTTCGGGGTAGCTCTGAGGAAGTTTCACAGATTCGATCTGTGTTCTGACTGAGTTAGCTTATCTCAGCTGGGGTGGCAGTCAGGTCTCAGCAGGGAGAGGAAAGTTGGCCAGGGTTTCTGTTGCTGATCACTGTTAAGAGACCCCTGCTGACTGTGCAAATGTGTGACATCAGGTGATGACAGGATTCAGCTCTGCTATGAGGCCTCCCACAAACAGATAGCATGCCAAGGCTCATTGTCAAACCTTGAAAAAATTAACCACGGCCACTTGAGGTACCAAAGGTGACCGGCACCTGTGGAACTGTACCCCAGCAAGGAGCCAAACACCTTTAAGAGAAGTGAGAGGGTATAAAAATTGGAAAGAGATAAAAAGCAAAGTGACGTGGATGTCATAACTTATGAACAACAAAGTCTTGACTGTTATTCTGGTCTACATCACAGGGGTTATTTTAACCTAATCCATTGGGTGGAAAGTGGGTGGGTTCAGTTATGTCACCCGCTTTACAGCCCGCCCAATATTACTGCCCATTGAAGCCAATGGAGAATAAAATCAGGCGGGGTGTAAAATGGGTGGCCGACCCGATCGCATCAGTTTCTTGCTGGGTGGATTAGGTTCAAATTATCTACTGAATTTAAAAATGTTAATGTATACATATGTCTCCACATGGACTGTGCATATTGCAGTAGTTCCCAGACAGGGCAGGCCAGAAGACCCATCAGAGCAATAAGTTTTGTCCTTTTATTAATTCTTCCTCAAGTTTCTTTTCCCTCCAATTTTCTCCTTTTGTATTCTGAAGGGGTTGAGTACAGCTTCATGGGGGCTGCCTGCCCACTGGTACATTGCCCAAGAGCTGCTCATAATGTCTGAGCCTAGACAATGAGTATTGGGACACACGCCATAGTATAGAACACCGTGTAAGGTTGAAAAAATAGGAAGAAAATTAAGTAATTCAAAAATGGTTCAGTAACATCAAACCAGTTTAAAAGCCTGAAGACGTTGGAGGAAGAGAAGTTGAGGGGGAGTAAGGAGTTCTATAGTTTTGAGGTAAAGAGTGAGTTAGAGCAGTAGATGGTGTGATGAGTCTTGAATTCAACGCTGTGAATTATGCTGAAATACTTGAATCATTATCAATGTGGACCTAGGGCCAGTGTAATTTTAACAATGACATTGCCTTTTCACCCTTTCTGGAGAATACAGTGTGAATTACCTAGATGGGAATTGCTAATCTGTGTTGTTAAAGAAGCTTAGTACCTGAAACAATGTCATCTTGTTCAGGTCCTGGAGCAAAACCTTAATCCTTAGTTGTGGAAACAGTACATTGCTTTAAGACAATGATTAGCAGATGTTTTTGAGATACTCTGAAAGTTACTTGATCCTCATTCTCTTCACTGAAGTGTTACTGTCTATCTGTAATATAGTTTATCTGTGGAATCAACTTATTGTAGCTTTTCCCTCTTAACAGAAACTAGATCTTTGAGAACAATATGCACATTGTATTGATCTAGAACTTGCCCCTTCAGCTATTAATAATGTCAAAAACTCTACTCTGAGTGCGTATACAAAACCAGTCTATCAGATAGCATAATAGGACCTTTCAGAAACGTTAAACATCAATTGTTTAGGGCATTAGGGAATTAGAAATAAATAATCAGTTATATAATAGTAAAAATAGGTGATCATAAATATACATACTTACACACACAGATAAATATGCATGCGTATGTTTGCATCAAAGACTTAAGCATTGGAATTGCTTCTGCACCACTCATTCATACAGATCAGCAACAGACCACAACTTGCATTTATGTAGCACATTTAACAGAAAAAAAACCCCAAAGCCCTTCACAGAGGTGTGAGCAAGACAGACACTGAGCTAAAGGAGAGATTAAGAGAGGCTCAAATACATAATTCTCAAAAGTGCTGTAGATAAATCCATGAAAGGGACAATAGCATGTTCAGTTTTATAAATATGAAAATGAAAATCAAGAACCATCAGAGCAATAAGTTTTGTTCTTTTATTAATTCTTCCCCAAGTTTCTTTTCCCTCCAATTTTCTCCTTTTGTCTTCTGAAGGGGCTGAGTACAGTTCCACGGGTACATTGTCTAAGACCCAAGCCCAAGAGCAAAGAGTTAATGATCAATTTGTACAAGGCAATAGTTAGCCACAGTTAACCATGTGCAGTTTTGAGCACTCCATTTATAGAAAGGACATTAAAACCATAGAGAGAGAATACAGTGTAGATTCACCAGCAATGAGAAACGACTTGAGATACTGGGAATATTTCCATTACAAAAGAGACAGCTAAAAAGAACTTTAATAGAGAATGAGGAGAGGTTAGGATTGAACCTGAGATCTTCCTGGTCTGTATAGCTTGGATACTTACTGAGCCATTAGGGGAGTGGAAAATGGTGTCTTATGTTTAAGTGTATGTTTGGGTTAAAGTATGTTGAGGTATTGCCACAAAATGGTCACCAATTTTAGCTGTCTTTAAATTTGATATATCTACATCATTGTATGCCACAGTTACACTTATGCTGGTGCATGACCACACAACTTCTTTCAAGTATATATATATATATAAATTTATGATAAATGTAATGGTATAGAGGTGCATATTTCAGATCAAAAGATTTCCTGAGATGCAGCAATTCAGAATCTGTGGAGTAAGGAGTTGGTGATTTGACAATATTTGAGCATTAGCAGCTAACATAGTATTCTGGAGAAAGAGGTGGTCATCACAATTTAAAAGCATTAATTCAAAAATATTAAATGAGAAGATGAAAAGGCAAAAGACTAAAATACAGCCAGTGCTAATAGGGTCAGGCCTGGGTCCAATGACCCTTACAGTAGAGTCACTTACTGACACTTGTGTGTCACGGTGTTTGTTGGGTAGGGTAAAAACCCAGGTGGAAGAGTGCGAAGTGGCTGTCTGGGCGGGGGTGGGATGGCATGATTAACCCTTCTGAGGGCCTCCAAAAATCGTAAGACTGGGTAAGACATTTTAGATAAAGCTCTGTAAATTTTCATCTTCGCCCTTGATGGTAATCGAATAAAACTTCAGGATATCATTTGAATGATAAAATGGAAATTATTTCACGTGTTTGTATGGTTGCAGAATCACAGGGCTGTTATGTTCCATGCCTGATTATATATGGTCAGACACCTTTATACCCTTCAATCTAATTTTAAATGAGTTAATTAACGTAGCATTAACTGTTTTTCTTGGAAGGAACCAAAATGTAGAGGGACAAAACCTGGACAAGATTGGGCCTAATGGAGCTGAAATTGTATGTTTGAATATTCGAACACTTATACATTGCACAGTGAGTTTTATGGAGGATTTTGGCTGGCTGGAGCTAGATGGGATCCTAATCCCATAATAGTGCCTCATAAGGAATTATTCTATACCCTTAGCATAGGTTTAAGGTCCCAAAATGAAATACTATGCTCCAATTCAAAATACCTTTTTGTATATAAATGCTGGTTTCAAATGGAATTGACACACTTTATGGTGGCACTCTAATGGAGGAGTTCTCATTTTATTAAAGATCAAAGCCCAATAATATTCTACAATTGGGCAAGGCTGAAAATCAGCTGTGTTGGAGATATTTATAAAGAGGACTTCTTAAATTATTGCAGCAGATAAATCAACAATTTAAGCTGCCTCGTAACAAGTCTGTGGCTGTTGCAACCCAAAAGTAAACAACCTTTAGATCGCTCAGAAACGGCTGTAAATTCCTCCAACTATATATTGGGAAGACAGAAGCTAGTTTGGCCATACTCTCCCTACCTACTCCACCACTCTTCCTCCTCACTGTATCAGGGTGAACCAAGTGTCAGAAGGAAGCCATTCAATCATGCCTGTACTGGCTCTATAAAACAGCTATCCAATTAGTCCCACTCTTTCCCATAGCCCTGCAACTTTCTCATTTTCAAGTATATAGCTAATTCCCTTTTGAAGGTTACTATTGAATTTGCTTCCACCACCCTTTCAGGCAGCGCATTCCAGATCATAACAGCTCGCTGCGTAAAAAATTCTCCTAATTTCCCCTCTGCTTCTTCTGCCAATTATTTTAAATCTGTGGCCTCTGGTTACCAATCCACCCACCAGTTGAAGTATTTTCTCCCTATTTACTCTATCAACACCCCTAATAATTTTAAACACCTCCATTAAATCTCTCTTTAACCTTCTCTGCTCTAATGAGAACAATCTCAGCTTCTCTAGTCTCTCCACATAACAGACATCCCTCATCCCTGGTAAACCTCCTCTACACCCTTCCTAAAATGTGATACCCAGAAGGGGACACATACTTTAGCTAAGGCCTAATCAGTGATTTATAAAGGTTTAGCATAACTTTTGTATTCTTTGCTTCTATTTATAAAGCCAAGGATCCTGTCTGCTTTTTTAACAGCCTTATCAACTTGCCTGCCACCTTCAAAGATTTGTGTATATGAGCCCCCAGGTCTCTCTGTTCCTGCATCCTTTAAAATTGTACCATTTAGTTTATATTGCCTCTCCTCATTCTTCCTCCCAAAATGCATCACTTCACACTTCTAATCAAGGATCTATCCTTGGCCCCCTCCTATTTCTCATCTACATGTTGCCCCTTGGTGACATCATCCGAAAACACAGCGTCAGTTTCCACATGTACGCTGATGACACCCAGCTCTAGCTCACTACCTTTTCTCTCGACCCCTCCACGGTGTCTAAATTGTCAGACTGCTTGTCCGACATACAGTTCTGGATAAGCAAAAATTTTCTCCAATTAAATATTGGGAAGACCAAAGCCATTGTTTTCGGTCCCCGCCACAAACTCCGTTCTCTAGCCACAGATTCCATCCCTCTCCCTAACATCTGTCTGAGGCTGAACCACACTGTTCGCAACCTTGGTGTCATATTTGACCCTGAAATGAGCTTCCGACCACATATCCGCAGCATAACAAAGACCGCCTACTTCCACCTCCGTAACATCGCCCATCTCTGCCCTTGCCTCAGCTCATCCACTGCTGAAACCCTCATCCATGCCTTTGTTACCTCTAGACTTGACTATTCCAGCGCACTCCTGGCAGGCCTCCCACATTCCACCCTACGTAAACTTGAGGTGATCCAAAACTCAGCTGCCCGTGTCCTAACTCTCACCAAGTCCCGTTCACCCATCACCCCTGTGCTCGCTGACCTACATTGGCTCCCGGTTAAGCAGCATCTCAATTTCAAAATTCTCATCCTTGTTTTCAAATCCCTCCATGGCCTCGCCCCTTCCTATCTCTGTAATCTCCTTCAGCCCCACAACCCCCCGAGATATCTGCGCTCCTCTAATTCTGCCCTCTTGAGGATCCCTGATTATAATCGCTCAACCTTTGGTGGAAGTGCCTTCTGTTGCCTAGGCCCTAAGCCCTGGAATTTCCTCCCTAAACCTCTCCACCTCGCTTCCTCTCTTTCCTCCTTTAAGACGCTCCTTAAAACCTACCTCTTTGACCAAGCTTTTGGTCATCTGCCCTAATTTATCCTTATGTGGATCAGTGTCAAATTTGTTGTCTTAAAATATTCCTGTGAAGCGCCTTGGGACGTTTTACTACGTTAAAGGCGCTTTATAAATACAAGTTGTTGTTATTGTTGTTCTCTGTATTAAATTTCATTTGCCATGTGTCTGCCAATTTCACCAGTCTGTCTATGTCCTCCTGAAGTCTACTACTATCCTCCTCACTGGTTACTACATTTCCAAGTTTTGTGTCATCTGCAAACTTTGAAATTGTGGCCCCCTATACCCAAGTCCAGGTCATTAATATATATCAAAAAGAGCAGTGGTCCTAATACCAACCCCTGGGGGACAGCACTGTATATTTCCTTCCAGTCTGAAAAGCAACCGTTCACCCCTACTCTCTGCTTTCTGTCTTTTAACCAATTTTGTATCCATGCTGCCACTGCCCCTTTACTCCCATTGGCTTCAATTTTAACAACGAGCTTATTATATTGCACTTTATCAAACATGTTTTGGGAGTCCATATACACAACATCAACTGCACTACCTTCATCAACCCTTTCGTTTTAACTCCGTGATTTTAAAAATTGTATGAAATTAAGATAATTTCCCTATTTGTCATAAGGCCTTTGAAGTACTGGGTTGAGGGGTGGAGATCCTTCAATAGGAGAATGAAAACACTTTCTCCTGCATGTTAGTTCCGAACCCAATCCCCGTTCCAGGATTGAGGAAATTAGAGGTGCTATACTTGGGTTGCTGGGCATGTCTGTGGGTGGATCAAAGCACTTACTTTTTCCCTTATTTTTCTTTTTGCTTTTTATTTGATTTAATGAACGTGAGGTGAATGCAACCATGTCATTGAAAATATATTGGAACATCTATACCATGCTTAGGTTATATATATTAGGCTGGATGACAACCCACATTTTTACAGTTGATTGTTCTTTCTGTACTTCAGTCTAGAATAAATAGCATTTTATTCACAAAATAAAATAATGATAATGATAATGACATATTTTTGACAATGTAGATTTGTAAGTGTTATGTTAATGAAAGCATTGCAGTCTGGTGTGATGGGTTGTGTCTACAGCTGGTATCATATTGACATTTGCTGAATATTTTAAACACATTCTCAGTAGTGAGTGTAAGTGTTGCTGAACCAGATTACATTCATTTACAATTTTAGATAGTAGCTTTTAAAGGTCAAAAAAACTGTGAAAGTCACCTAGACAACCAGAAATCTATATTTTAATTTACTTTACTCCTACATAAATTGATGAATGCAAAGCTGTACTCAAAAGAATTTCCTGCCAGTAGAATATCCAACAGTAAGAATAAACAAGAGCAAAAGAACAGATAAATCAAGGCTGCTTTTGACACATTGGCCGGAATTTTCCTTACCTTGGCGGGTCCGGTGTGGGCAGTGTCCGTGGCAGGTCGCGACCCCGCTGCTGGCTCCATCCCACTGTAGAAAATGAACTTACCTTAATGGGGCCTATTAAGCCCACGCAGCGCGTTACCTGGCCCAATGAGATGGAGCGGGTCTGGTGACGTCATTAATGATGCGTTTTAAGCCGGGATCCTTAAAGGGACCATGGCCACATTAAATTTAAAGTTTAATCTAACACAGTGAATGTTGAATCGTTACTGTACAATAATACAATAAAAGTTATGTATGAGTGACAAAGAAATATTTAAATAATATCATTAAGTAATATGACACCATCTACAAATACGATCACAAACATAATTTAAAAAGTACATTAATTGGAAAGGTGGTGCTTTAATCAAAAATCTATAGACTTTTGTATCAGTAACTGGTACAAATAAAAGATGTGTGTATAGGTAATACATAAAATTAAGCAGATTTTAAATGTAATTGTAAAGGGGTGGATTTACAATCTTATGCAAGTTCAGCGGAAGAGCTATGGAATCCCTGACAAACAGTGTAAGTGGTGCTTACAATGTGTTTCTGGGATTTCTGCAGCTCTTCCGTTGAAGTTAACAATAGACAAGTGAGAGAACCTCTGCAGAAATTCACCCTAAAGTCTCAGACTGAAAAATTAAATTAGTCATATTCAGGGACTGAAAGCAAATTGAACCAATGGAATGAGTGATGGGAATGAAATTGTTATGGTTGATGACTTGATTTAATGTGTAACTGGACAATCACAGTATACTGTGAGAAAAACCTGACCAGAAACAACACAAAAATGTATTTAAATGGTATATGTCATTTTATATAGTGCAGATCAATTCACTGCAATTACTGCTGAGTTGGAAGGCAACAGCCGAGAATGGCCAGTGAAAAATGTATTTCTCTCACCATCCAGGGTAGCACTTACATCCCTTCAGGAATTTCTGGATTTACATTTACCAGTAGCTTTTCAAGTAGAACAGAATCTTCATCAATCTGTTAGCTGATGTAATCAACATGATTTTATTTTGGTTTGTTTTCCATGCTGTCAAATAATCAGCTGGAGCAATGGCCACGGAACTCCCGCCTCAGGTTGACAGACGTAGTTCCCGAGCTGCTTGAATCCCGTGGCCATGCAGGGAAGTTTAAAAAGTCGGGGGGAAAAGGCTCTTAAGTGCCTGTAATCTACCTCATAATGATTTCAATTGGGTCCCCCGCTGCTGCAGGTCGGGTCGGCTCCACGATGACAGGCGTGCCTGTGGGAAAGGCGCGTGGGAGTGAGAGGACAGCGGGTTCCCAACCTGCTGTTTAAAATAACAACTTTCCCACCCGACCCGCCACCAATCTCGACCGCTACCACCCCGGAAAATTCAGCCCAAAGTGCATGCAATGAGCACCACTTTCAGTATTAGTTGTTAAGTCAACTCAACAGCAGAAACTGGCCTCCAAGAGCAATAGCCATTCTGCAGTGGTCAGGTCAATCTGATCTTGGAGCAGCATCTGTGGCCAGAACAGTAATCATTGCTGGTCACTGGTGTACTAACCACGAATTCATTCAAACAGCACATTTACAAATTGTTTCCTGCAATACAATTTGGTGGTCTGTCACTTTTTAGGGACTGGGATCTTCAGCAGCAGATGTTTCTAGGATTATAGGTAAAATGTTTATCTAAGTTCGATGATAAACATGTTTGAAGTAAAACTTAAATGCTGCATACCAGAAAAACTTTAAAGAGAATCCCCTTTGTGTTTTGATGTTCTATTTCCCCCTTCCTATTTCTTCCTTCACTGTTGCTATCTTGTTGCCATGCTATCTCCTTTAGGCAGAATGCTGTTACTGATTTATTTATGGCTGCCATTCTGTAATCAGATAACAGGAGACAATTTTATGCAAGGTTATTGGTTCTGACAATTTTTTGCTTCCCACAAGACAGCTACTTTGAACTGCTCCGTAAAGTGCCCTTGTAAGCCAACAAAACGTGAATCAGGTCAAGTTCAAAAACCAATGCAGTTTGGGGTTAGTGTCTAGACCTTCCTGTTGAGAGTTCAATACAGTGTTATTTAATTACTGGGTAGCAATGTCGTGGCTGTACTCTAACATCTAGCATATCTGAAATCCTCTGAAGTAACTTCTATAAAAACTATAGAATATTGTATAAATATTGATAGCTATTACTTGGCAGAAAACGTTAAACAGTTCTGTTTATTCATTGATAAAGTTCCCTCCTGCTCTGCTGAACGATTCGCAGTGTGTGTCTGTGTATCTAAAGGCTCCCTCCATTTCGCGGTGAGTTGTTATTTTTCATGCCAAAGCAAACATGCCCTGTGAGACGCTAATTCAAAGAGAAACCCAGGGAGCCCTGCACAGTATCAGTCAGAGTATTTGTTGAAATTTCCACATTGAACTGGTTGATTCTAATCAATTGCGGACTCTGAGATCCTTTAATAGCATTAGTTAGGGCACATTGCAGAACACATCTGTAGTCTGATAATGATTTGTTTTTGCTATTTTTAATGCATGCATATGTGCTTTGACATTTTTTTTGTAAATATATTTATAGGTTTGATTTTATATACAATACGTATATTAAGACCCTTTTTCTTGCCACATTATGAAGCAAATGCAAATTAAGTAATTGTTGCTGGGCACTGATTATTATCAATAAAGGTTTTATGTACAAAGACTTGAAAAATTGGGGCTTTTTTGATAGAACAACATAGATATGATAGAATTGTTTAAAATTATGCAAGGGTGGGGCATGGTAGATTGAAGTAGACTATTTTCAGTAGTTGAGAGGTCTAGAAAGAGGGTGCATAGATACAAGATTACATGCAAGAGATTTAGAATATGGAGGTACTTAGAACCATCACAGAGGACTTGAGAGAGATAGTGAAGTCACAGCAAAGTCCGATTCCATCCTCAGTGACAATATCCGAGAAGGATTCATCACTATGCAGCATTACCTCAAGTAGATGATGATGCCATAATCATTTTCATATGTTCCCCTGATAGAAAGACCTCCAGACCAGCAAATGCATTCAAATTGGATGCTTTGAAGTAACATATAGAGTGGATAAAGGGGAACCAGTGGACGTAGTGTATTTAGACTTCCAAAAGGCATTTGACAAGGTGCCACACAAAAGATTATTGCTTAAGGTAAAAAATCACGGGATTGGGGGTAATATTCTGGCATGGATAGAGGATTGGCTATCCAACAGAAAGCAAAGAGTTGGGATAAATGGTTCATTCTCAGACTGGCAATCAGTAACTAGTGGTGTTCCACAGGGGTCAGTGCTGGGTCCCCAACTCTTTACAATCTATATTAACGATTTGGAGGAAGGGACCAAGTGTAACATATCAAAATTTGCAGATGATACAAAGATGGGAGGGAAAGTAGTGAGTGAGGAGGACATAAAAAACCTGCAAGGGGACATAGACAGGCTAAGTAAGTGGGCAGAGATTTGGCAGATGGAATACAACACTGGAAAGTGTGAGGTGATGCACTTTGGCAGGAAAAATCCTAGAGCAATTTATTATCTTAATGGCAAGAAACTGGAGAGTACTGAAGTGCAAAGGGATCTGGGGGTCCTGGTGCACGAAAGTCAAAAGGTTAGTATGCAGGTGCAGCAAGTGATTAAGAAGGCAAATGGAATGTTGGCTTTCATTGCTAGGGGGATAGAATATAAAAATAGGGAGGTATTGCTTCAGTTGTACAAGGTATTGGTGAGACCGCACCTGGAATACTGCATACAGTTTTGGTGTCCTTACTTAAGGAAAGACATCCTTGCTCTCGAGGCAGTGCAAAAAAGGTTCACTCGGTTAATCCCGGGGATGAGGGGGTGGTCATATGAGGAGAGGTTGGGTAGATTGGGACTCTACTCATTGGAGTTCAGAAGAATGAGAGGCGATCTTATTGAAACATATAAGATTGTGAAGGGGTTGGATCGGGTGGATGCGGGGAGGATGTTCCCGATGACGGGTGAGACTAGAACTAGGGGACATAGTCTTAGAATAAGGGGCTGCTCTTTCAAAACTGAGATGAGGAGGAACTACTTCACTCAGAGGGTGGTAGGTCCATGGAATATGCTGCCACAAAAAGCTGTAGAAGCTACAACATTAATTAAATTTAAAACAGAAATAGACAGTTTCCTAGAAGTAAAGGGCATTAAGGGTTACGGGGAGCGGGCAGGAATTTGGACATGAGTCTAGGTTCGGATCGGTCATGGCCCTGTGGGTAGTGGAGCGGGCCCAGGGACCGTGTAGCCTGATTCTGCTCCTATTTCGTGTGTGCAATTCTGTTAGATGCAGGAGATGGTTCTGTGATAGATAGTAGATTGGCGGTTAGGATCAGATCAGCCATGATCTTATTGAATGGCGGAGCAGGCTCGAGGGGCCGATTGGCCTACTCCTGCTCCTATTTCTTATGTTCTTATGTTCTTATGTTATTTCCTCTTCCCCCTTCTCCTGTTCTGCCTACATTATAAGGACATATATGGGAATGCCCACAGTGAGCTGCATGGTGAAGGGTCCTGCAATAGAAGGGTGGGAAGCAAAAAAAGTCCTTGCTTGAAACTGCCGAAAAGTGATATACAGAATGCTTTCTTAGTTGCATGGCTGAGAATTTATTTTTCTGTTCACTTCAATGGGCAGTGTAGCGGTCATATTACTGGACTAGTAATCCAAAGCCCAGAGGAGCTAGGATATGTAAAACTGACGTGCTACACTGATATAGTGGGAGAGTGTAATCACAGTGTGATAAGTTTATATAAGCAGTTTCCATTATAAATGTGAACAGATGAACCTCTAATGGAAATAGTTAACAAAAACATGACAACAAGAAATAAGGTTTTGTAGACATGAACTGTGCACAAATGTATTGATTTTTTAATATATTAAGCCCCTTCCTGCCTCATCTATGTATTCAATTTAATACATGGGGTGCACGTTTTAGTGAACACTCATTATAAGTATCTTCAGTGCCAGTTACTGGTGGCACTATGATAGATATTTTCAGTGTGAAGGGTGACACACAATAGCTGCTACTTTATAGTGAGAATATATCACTCTGTCATTTCGCAATCTGGCCACTAATTCCCTGCAACATTTTCTGAAAATGTTTTAAATTCATTATTTATTTCTCAGTAATTGAAATCCATAATGGCCAAAATATGAATTTATAAAGTAAAAGAAAAATCAGAAAAAATACATATTTTAGAATAACATGCAAAATTTATCCACTGAATTGCCTCAGTGCAGAGCTTTGCACGATTGAAGTTTGTTTTGGGTGTTCAGGCACAAAATGGATCTCTGTTCCTGAATTCCCAATACACACTCCTGTCATGTTTAGTTTGATTTTGTTGCAGAACTTAAGGAAGAAATAAAAAGTGAAAAGGCCACACAGACAGAAAAATATGAGAGATGCCTTCTCTGATGAGGGATAAATAATGGAGATCCTCTACAGTATGAGCTAACAAAATAGATTCTGCCCATTATTCCTACAATTCTGTGCCAAGGCATTAAACCAAATCTCCATCTGGCAGGTGTGACAAGTGAAACTTTGCATTTAAAAATTTCTGCTGTTTGTTTATTATATAATGTGTTCCGAGTGGTTGTGGGAGGTCGTTTAATCCCTTTCATTTATGTTTATCTGAGAAAGAACAAAATTAGAACGACAGAAAAAGGATAAACCAAAATGAGGGAAATTCTTGAATGATTGTGCCGCCATTTGAGGAAGGAGGATAATTCTATATAACGAGTCCTTAATTTAGTCATGGCATATAAGCAAGAGTTCTTTAGCATATAGTCCTATTGCAGAGATATTAGCTGAAAAACCTATCCTCTAGTCCAGTGGAGCAGTTTGTTTACTTGATAATTGTGAGGCCTGCTAGATAAATTATAATTTGTATTAATATTGTTAAGAACATTGCCTTTTGTGCCTTTAAGCAAATAGGGAGCTGTATTAATTTTGTTCAGAATATTGTATTTTGTTTCATTAAGTATAAAGGAAGTATGAAGGGATTTGTAAGGCAAATTATTTACAATCAATGGCTAGCTTTGATGAGAAAATGCCTATTTTCTAGCCATCTGTCTATTTGATAATTGTATGGCTGACTCAATTAAATCCCTTCCATGTGAAAGAAGTTGTTCTTATTCACGCTCAGTTGACTCCTGTGCCTAATTGAGGTAGAAAGAGAAACCATAGAGGAATAAAAGGTAACAAATGCAGAAACACACTGCAGAATATCATTAGAATTGGCCAGATTCATAGCCTAATCCTCCAGTGACACAAAGGGGGTCACTTTAACTTTGGGCGATGGTGCAAAATGGGCAATATCGGATCGACCGATTGTAACACACCCTGCCCAAAGTCGAGTGAGGTATATAACGGTAGCCGATTCAATATCACCTGATAACTAGCGAACATTTTCCCTCAACTAATCCAAACAAAAACAGGTCTTTCATATCATTTCCGTTTTTGTGAGATTCTGTGGTTTGCAAGTTTGGCTGCTGTAATTGCCTAAACAACAAATGTGACTACACTTCAAAGGAAGTAAATATTTGACTGAGCAATGCTTAGGAGGCCGTTAATATTAATCATTATAATGTTAAGGTGCTATCTATATTCAAATTCTTTCTTTTTTTCTTCAAAAATAGAAGGGAACAACTTATAATAAGGTACAAAGGTAGTTTTCCTAAATTGTAAAGTCTGTGTGTGTATGTGTGTGTGCAGAGGTGGAAGGGAGGGGAGGATTGGATGAAATGCATCGGCGTTGCTTACACCAGAACTAATGGTCATTTTCACTATTCTGGTATGTAAAACTCAAACATGACTATTTTGGAATAATTATACCTTTTCATATATTACCTTGCTTTTCTTCAATCCAGGTGTTCAGTCATGGCACTTCCTCCTCTCAATTTTAGATGAACAGCAGTTGACTGACTGGTGTGACTCATGCCATTAAGTTTTGCTGTCTGCACTGTTCATGCTAAAACAGATGATAGACCTTAGAATCCACTTATGTAGATGCAAATGAGGGGTATCTTTTTCACAACACTTTTTGTGTCTCATAGGAATTCCGGGTGAAATAGGTGAGTTGCATAATGAGTTGCAAAATACTGTTTAAATCAACAGATCATAGGGCAATATTGGGTAAACCAGTACTCTGTGTCTGACCTGTTAGGGAAGCTGACCACTGTTAAGTCATAAAAATATAGAAATAAAAATTGCACCTGTTCCATTCATACTCATGTTTTAATATTGAATTCATAAAAACATTCTCCTCAAACATTTTGTGCACTTTGTCACTTCTACAAATTAAAAAAGTCAACATAAATATTTGGGGTTGAAATTGCATTGCAAAATATTAGAAACAAACATGTTCATACATCATTATAAATTCCTTTAGCCACTGTTTTAACAAAGGTGTTAAGTTATTTACTCATTTATTTAGTTAAAGGTGTGGACAGAGGAATTTTCTACAAATTTATTAAGATGTGGTGTACATGGACTTCCAAAATGCGTTTGATAAAGTGCCACATAATAGGCTTGCCAGCAAAGTTGAAGCCCATGGAATAAAAGGGACAGTGGCAGCATGGATATGAAATTGGCTAAGTGACTGGAAACAGAGAGTAGTGGTGAACGGTTGTTTATCGGACTGGAGGAAGGTACACAGTGGGGTTCCCCAGGGGTCGGTACTAAGACCACTGCTTTTCTTGATACATATTAATGACTTGGTCTTGGCAGTACTGGGCACAATTTCAAAATTTGTAGATGACACAAAATTTGGAAGTATAGTGAACAGTGAGGAGGATAGTTATAGACTTCAAGAAAACATAGACAGGCTGGTAGAATGGGCGGACACATGGCAGATGAAATTTAACGCAGAAAAGTGCAAAATGATACATTTTGGTAGGAAGAACGAGGAGAGGCAATATAAACTAAAGGGTACAATCCTAAAGGGGGTGCATGAACAGAGAGACCTGGAATTATATGTGCACAAATCGTTGAAGGTGGCAGGGCAGGTGGAGAAAGCAGTTAAAAAAGCATACGGGATCCTGGGCTTCATAAATAGAGGCATAGGGCTCGATTTTTGTCAATGTGGACATGATGGAGGCGGGACTCCCACTTTTTAGGTTGTAGTCCCGCCTCTATCGATTTGTGGCCAACCCATGCTATTTTCCCTTGATTGACCTTGTTAAGCCCGCCCAGCGGGCTCAGCAGGCCAATTAAGGGACACCTGGATACTGGTGACGTCAGCGATTGACAGTTCATCTGTCAAGAGCTTTTGACAGATGAAATATCAGCGTTTGACAGCTCTGTGAAGCTGTCAAACACTGACAATCTGTCTTCTAACTTGAGTCCTTCTACTCAGACTCAGTTAGAGAGCTCTCCAGACCAGAAAGCAGAGGCTGCAGCTTTTGACAGCTTAGCGGCCATTCTGCTTTCTGTGCCGGTGAGCTGAGGGACTCCCGAGAACTGAAGGGAGGAAGCCTGGAGGAGAAAGTAAAGGTAAGTAAAACTTATTAAAACACTTTACACACACCAAACACACTTACCTCTGCACTCATGCACCCATCACTCACCTGTACACCGGACATCTCGACTCCTCCAAGCCCTGCAGACCGACGGTCTGCCTCGCTAACTTGGCGTGGTTTGGAGCCGTCGGGCAGCCCACACTTCAGGGCTAAAAATAGGGATTAGCCAAAAAACTGCCTGTTAACTACCTGTTAACAGGCAGTTTATTGGCACTAATGCCCTTCCCGCCTCGGGGAAGCGGCTCCCAGCACAGGTCGGGTACGCGCCTCCTGGGACATTGGCGTGGAGGCGGGTTGGGGGCGGGATGGGTATGTGCCCCCCGAATCTGCAATTTTCCCACCACTCCCGCCTCCAAACCCGCCTCCACGGGGCTTGGAAAATCGAGCCCATAGAGTACAAAAGCAAGGAAGTTATGATGAACCTGTATAAAACACTGGTTCGGCCTCAATTGGAGTACTGTGTCCAATTCTGGGCACCGCACTTTAGGAAGGATGTGAAGGCCTTAGAGAGGGTGCAGAAAAGATTTATGAGAATGATTCCAGAGATGAGGGACTTCAGTTACGTGGATAGACTAGACAAGCTGGGGTTGTTCTCCTTAGAGCAGAGAAGGCTGAGAGGAGAATTGATAGAGGTGTTCAAAATCATGAGGGGTCTAGACAGAGTAGATAGAGAGAAACTGTTCCCATTGGTGGAAGGGTTGAGAACCAGCGGACACAGATTTAAGGTGATTGGCAGAAGAACCAAAGGCGACATGAGGAAAAACTTTTTTACACAGCAAGTGGTTAGGATCTGGAATGCACTGTCTGAAAGGGTGGTGGAGACAGACTCAATCGTGGCTTTCAAAAGGGAATTGGATAAGTACCTGAAGGAATAAAATTTGCAGGGCTACGGGGAAAGGGCAGGGAGTGGGATTAGCTGAAGTGCTCTTGCAGAAAGCCGGCACGGGCTCGATGGCCTGAATGGCCTCCTTCTGTGCTGTAACCATTCTATGATTCTATTAATGTGTTTGTCACATTTCAGATGTATTGCCACATGGGGAAGGGGAAACTTGGTGTAAAGTGTTAAAATTGCTACATTTGAATCAAACATAGCTCTTAAGGGATTAAATGCACAAAACTGCAAAGATCACAAGTGTAGATTAGGTTTCAGATGTGGCATCTGGACCAGCAACAAAAACAACAACTTGCATTTATATAGCACCTTTAACATAGTAAAACATCCCAAGGTGGTTGGGCCTAGGACACTGCCCTGAAGAATTCCTGCAGCAATGTTCTGGGGCTGTGATGATTGACCTCCAACAACCACAACCATCTTCCTTTGTGCTAGGTATGACTCCAGCCAGTGGAGAGTTTTCCCCCTGATTCCCATTGACTTCAGTTTTACTAGGGCTCCTTGATGCCACACTCGGTCAAATGCTGCCTTGATGTCAAGGGCAGTCACTCTCACCTCACCTCTGGAATTCAGCTCTTTTGTCCATGTTTGGACCAAGGCTGTAATGAGGTCTGGAGCTGAGTGGTCCTGGCGGAACCCAAACTGGGCATCAGTGAGCAGTTATCGGTAAGTGCCGCTTGATAGCACTGTCGACGACACCTTCCATCATGAATTTGCCGGATTGGATTTGTCCTGCTTTTTGTGGACAGGACATATCTGGGCAGTTTTCCACATTGTCGGATAGATGCCAGTGTTGCAGCTGTAATGGAACAGCTTGGCTAGAGGTGCAGCTAGTTATGGAACACAAGTCTTCAGCGCGACAGCTGGGATGTTGTCGGGGCCCATAGCGTTTGCTGTATCCAGTGTGCTCAGCCGTTTCTTGATATCACGTGGAGTGAATCGAATTGACTGAAGATTGGCTTCTGTGATGGTGGGGACCTCAGGAGGAGGCCGATATGGATCATCCACTCGGCACTTCTGGCTGACCTACATTGGCTCCCGGTTAAGCATAGCCTTGATTTCAAAATTCTCATCCTTGTTTTCAAATCCTTCCATGGCCTCGCCCCTCCTTATCTCTGTAACCTCTTTCAGCCCCACAACCCCCCGAGATATCTGTGCTCCTCAAATTCTGACATCTTGAGCATCCCTGATTATAATTGTTCAAAGGGCAGGGGAGTGAGACTAGCTGAGAGTCGGCACGGGCTCGACGGGCCGAATGGCCTTCTTCCATGCTGTAACCATTCTATGATTCTATGATTCTGTGCCCTTGCTACCCTCAGTGCTTCTTCCAAGTGGTGTTCAACATGGAGGAGTACTGATTCATCAGCTGAGGGAGGGCGGTAGGTGGTAATCAGCAGGAGCTTTCCTTGCCCATGCTTGACCTGAAGCCATGAGACTTCATGGGGTCTGGAGTCAATGTTGAGGACTCCCAGGGCCACTCCTTCCTGATTGTACACCACTGTGCCACCACCTCTGGTGGGTCTGTCCTGCCGGTGGGACAGGACATACTCAGGGATGGTGATGGAGGAGTCTGAGACCAAAATTGTGTCCTAATACTACACTTTCAAACAGGCGTGTTTTATTTCACCAAAATAACCACCTTTGTCCTTCCTTGACACACTCTGCTTGATTTTACCCAAATCGCTACTCTGCTCTATAGTCTTGACTTTTCTCTTTAGACTTATAAATTCACCTTTACCTGAACCCTCCCGCCACCCTACCCCCACCCTATTAGCTTAAAGCCCTATCTACTGCCCTAGTTATCCGATTCACCAGGACACTGGTCCCAGCCCAACGGAACAGCTTGCTCTTTCCCCAGTACTGGTGCCAGTGCCCCCCATGAATTGAAACCCCTGCCTCCCACACCACTCTTTCAGCCACGCATTTAACCTTCTAATCTGTTTTCTCCTATGCCAATTTGCGCGTGGCTGAGGTAGTAATCCAGAGATTATTACCTTTGAGGTTCTGCTTTTTATTTTGGACCCTAGCTCCTCGAACTCCCTCAGCAGAACCTCATTCCTAGTTCTACCTATGTTGTTGGTTCCTACATGAGCCATGACAACTGGATCCTTCTCCTCTTGCTGCACGTTCTTCTCCAGTCGCGATAAGATGTCCTTAACCCCGGCACCGGGCAGGCAAAACAGCCTTCGGGACTCCCGGTCGCGGCTGCAGAGAACAGTATCTATCCTCCTGACTCTACTATCCCCCACCACTACCACATTTCTTTTCACTCCCCCTACTTGAATGGCATCCTGTACCACGGTGCCATGGTCCATTTGCCCATCCTCGCTGCAGTTTTTGTTCTCATCCACACAGGTAGCAAGCAATGTTCCCCCTAAGGTGCGCCACCACGCATCAATCGCGAGGTCTCGCACAGACCGCTCACCAGCTGCTGCCGCGAGAAGGGATACTACGCAGCGAATTTAAAGGGCCCGCGCAGGAAAAAAAATTCGAGGGAACATTGGTAGCAAGTACCTCGTACCATTTTGGAAAGGGGCAAAGGATGAGGCTCTTCCACCACTGCATCTAAGGTCCGCTTACCTGCCCGACTCGCAGTCGCATCCTCCTATTCCTGACAACTAACCAAATCTAAACCACTACCTAACCTAAGGGGTGTGATTCTCTCCTGGGTCAAAAAGTCCAGGCAACTCTCCCCCTCCCTGATGCACCACCGGCAACTGCAGTTAACGGCCGCTGGAAATGGCCGCAACGTTAACTGAGAGAAATTGGTCTGGGGTGCATGGAGATAGGTGGCGCAGAGCTCACTTTTCATGCAACGCCTTCCTGTTGGCCTTGCTGGAGTGATCCGGGATGAAGTTTCTGTCCAGGTCCGGTGTTACAGCTTCCCACAGCCTCTGTGAGCGAAGCTGTGGAGCTCGCAGGGAATTGTGGGCAATGAAGAGGTCTGAGAATTAAAGGGGCCATGCACACTGAAGCAATACAAAATAAAATGCAGTGAATCAATACATTTTTCAGCCCTTTCTGCCTTTTAAGAGATATTCAATATTTAAAAGAAGCTCTTAATGTGAATATTCAGCTGTTAAAGTGGAATTCCCTTCCTAACCCCAACAAATGGGAAAACTGTTTCAGCACTAACACAAATGGCTCAGCAAGCCAGGGAAGGGGCACCCAGGGTCTCACGCGCAGCACTCCAGCTTTGTGGAGGGAGTCAACACTGCAAGAGTGGCCCTGTACCCACAGGGGCCAGGACGCCCTCCAGAAAGAATGAAGTGGGACCACATCACTAAGGCCGTCACTGCCAGCAGTGTCGCCCCCCCACCACCTGGCTCCAGTGCCCAAAGAAGCTTCATGACCTCAGACCACTGGTCAAGGTCAGTGAATTCATCTTCAAAAGCCGTCTCCTACCAACTGCACAACTAGCCTCGACACTGTTCAATGTACAACCCCCAATCACTCACCTACCAACAATCTGCACCAATGACGAGGCACATCTCCCATTCCTAGTCTCACCTCACCCCCTTGGATGACATGGTGCAGGCCACTCTTGACAGGGGCATGGTGGTCAGCAGCAGGGCTGAAAGGATACAAGGTGCAGGTATCCTCTTAAGTTATCCTCCTTCTGGCATGCACCTCTTGCTTTCCCGCCCTCCCGTCAGCACAACTCCACCCTTGTGCCGTCCTCATTTCACACACCCAAGAAATGCAGCCTGCCCAGCCAGTGGGTCAACAAGAAGAGGTAGCCTGCCCAACCAGTGGGACCGCAGGCAGATGATTCCATCCCGGCTATCCCAGCCACAAAGGAGCTGTCTGGGAATCATCCTTCTGTCTGATTCCTCCTCTTCGGCTTCCATCTCTTCAGCATCTTCCTCTTCTGCGTCTTCCCCTTCCCTCTGCAAGCGGATGTTGTAAATGTGAAATGACAGCATAAAATATTGGAAATACTCAGTTGGTCAGGCAGCATGTCGACCAAAATTCCCTGGACTCAGCAAAGGTCCCGGCAGATTGGAAAACTGCTAATGTAACACCCTTATTTAAAAAGGGTTGTAGGCAGAAGGCTGGAAATTCTAGACCAGTTAGCCTAACATCTGTGGTGGGTAAAATTTTGGAGTCTATTATTAAGGAGACAGTAACGGAACATTTAGATAAGCATAATTTAATAGGACAAAGTCAGCATGGCTTTATGAAGGGGAAGTCATGTCTGACAAATTTGCTCGAGTTCTTTGAGGACATAACGTACAGGGTGGATAAAGGGGAACCAGTGGATGTAGTGTATTTAGACTTCCAGAAGGCATTCGACAAGGTGCCACATAAAAGATTATTACTCAAGATAAAAAATCACTGGATTGGGGGTAATATTCTGGCATGGGTGGAGGATTGGTTATCTAACAGGAAGCAGAGAGTTGGGATAAATGGTTCATTCTCAGACTGGCAACCAGTAGCCAGTGGTGTTCCGCAGGGGTCGGTGCTGGGTCCCCAACTCTTTACAATCTATATTAACGATTTGGAGAAGGGGACCGAGTGTAACATATCAAAGTTTGCAGATGATACAAAGATGGGAGGGAAAGTAGAGAGTGAGGAGGACATAAAAAACCTACAAGGGGATATAGACAGGCTGGGTGAGTGGGCAGAGATTTGGCAGATGCAATACAATATTGGAAAATGTGAGGTTATGCACTTTGGCAGGAAAAATCAGAGAGCAAGTTATTATCTTAATGGCGAGAAACTGGAAAGTACTGCAGTACAAAGGGATCTGGGGGTCTTGGTGCAAGAAAATGAAAAAGTTAGTATGCAGGTGCAGCAAGTGATCAAGAAAGCCAATGGAATGTTGGCTTTTATTGCTAGGGGGATAGAATATAAAAACAGGGAGGTATTGCTGCAGTTCTATAGGGTATTGGTGAGACCGCACCTGGAGTACTGCATACAGTTTTGGTGTCCATACCTAAGAAAAGACATACTTGCTCTCGAGGCAGTACAAAGAAGGTTCACTCGGTTAATTCCGGGGATGAGGGGGTGGACATACGAGGAGAGGTTGAGTAGATTGGGACTCTACTCATTGGAGTTCAGAAGAATGAGAGGCGATCTTATTGAAACATATAGGGGGAAAAATTCAGTCGCGCCCCGTTTGGGGCGCAAATATCGTCCGGGCGCAAAGATTAGCGCCTGGCGCTAATTATCGCCACTGACTGGAAACTTCACTTTTAACGCCCCTGGAGGTGATTGGAGCGCTAAATCAGGCGCTGCACACCTGTCTTAATGCGCAAAGGCCGAGGAGTGAGGCGCTAACTCAGAGCGCTGGCGAAGCTCATGTAATGTCAGTCAGCAATGGAACACACACACAATGGCATGGGCCAGTTCTTAAAGGGGATGGTTGATCTTGCTTTCCATCCACATCCTGCTCATTGCAGCCTTGAATCTCGGCCTGGAGAGACCTGCACATCAAATCTGCTGGAAAGAACAATGGAGAGTACCAGGCAAAGAGCTCAGAGTGCAGCCCCCACAGTCTCTTCTAAATTGATACAAGGAATGGCAAATCAAAATGAACCTGCAAAGTGCTGCTCAGTACCCAAAACTCCTTCACACAACGTTGAATAAGATTGTGAAGGGGCTTGATCGGGTGGACGCGGTGAGGATGTTCCCAATGATGGGGTGAAACTAGAACTAGGGGACATAATCTTAGAATAAGGGGCTGCTCTTTCAAAACTGAGATGAGGAGAAACTTTTTCACTCAGAGGGTAGTGGGTCTGTGGAATTTGCTACCCCAGGAAGCTGTGGAAGCTACTTCATTAAATAAATTTAAAACAGAAATAGACCGTTTCCTAGAAGTAAAGGGAATTAGGGGTTACGGGGAGCGGGCTGGAAATTGGACATGAGTTTGAGTTCGGATCGGTCAAGGCCCTGTGGGTGGCAGAGCGGGCCCAGGGGCCGAGTGGCCTGGTCCTGCTCCTACTTCTTGTGTTCTTTAGAGTTGAGGTTGGATCAGATCAGCCATGATCTCATTGAATGGCGGAGCAGGCTCGAGGGGCCGATTGGCCTACTCCTGCTCCTATTTCTTATGTTCTTATGTTCTTATGAGACGTGAACTCTGTTTTTCTCTCCACGGATGTTGTGTGACCTGCTGAGTATTCGCAGCATTTTCTGTCTTCTCAAATGCCTTCATTTACCATCCAAGCCCTTGCAAGCGTCCAGCCGCACTCCCTACACACTTAAAAAAAACTTTTCACAACTATTGCAGCAAGCCACCACTTCAATAAAATCAAAAGCCCAGTCCAAACTCTTAGGGGGAAAAATTCGGTGACGCCCCCTTTGGGGTGCTAACTTCGGCGGGGCACTACTTTTAGCTCCCTGAGAAAGTTAGCGCCCCTGCACCGTAAATTCAGTGGTGGTGCCCCAAGCAGGAGGCGGGGCTACTGGAAGTGCTCCCCTTCCTTCCTGGGGCGCTACCATTGAATATCGCGGTGCTACGTGCAACATTGCCACACGCGTCGGCACGTAGCGCCGTGGTATTGCAGGCCTCCCTCCCCTGATTAAAGAGGAGGGGCCTAGCGCTGCATGCACCGGGGCCCTGCTGGACCACCGGGGAGCGGGGTGCCGGGAAAACAGCCCGGCACTCAAGAGGAATGCCAGGCTGACCAACGGCAGCCGGCACCCCGCATAAAAAAGCGGAAGGGGACAGATGCTGGCAGGCGGCCAAAAAAAAACGGCCGCCCGGCACCTGCCCTTTAATTTGCTCCGCCTCAGCCATTAAAATGCCACCCTGACCCTGTCAGACATATGGTCTGGCGGTAGGTCAGGGGGCGTGACCGAAGTTTGCGGCCGGGGCGCGAGCGGGGCGCTGCGCACAGCAATGATGTCATCACTGGAGGTGCAGTACCGCGGGGCGCTACCGGCTATCGCCGCCGCTAACCTCCCACTGAATTTCGCGGGAGGCATTAGCGGCGCCGTGCCCAGGCACTAGGGGCTTTGCGCCCCAGGGGCGCTAACGGTAGTCGCAAAGCAACCCAATTTTCCCCCCCTAAGTTCAAACTTACCTGAATGATGTGTGTGTCTCTAAGAGCTGCAGACATCGCCACTGTCAGCCGACGGACCCAGTGCTGAATTCAGCGCTAGGGCTGAAGTTCGTGTTGGTGATGTTAAGTTGGCATTGCACGCCGATTGACGTCACCACACCGCCATTTTTTTTCCCAGGGCAGCGCAAAGGGGTAGAGCAATATGGCAGCCGTCGCGGGACCCAACACCAGCTGGCGAAAGCGCGGCGACCGCCATTTTATTACCATTTCATGGCGCTACAGAGTGGCGGTGAGTACATGAATTTCTAGCCCCTAATTCCTAGTTTAAACCACTCCCCTAGCTCTTAGAACCTCCTTCCCCCTCTGCATTGAATTCCCACTCTCACCAAATTCCTGTTTCAGCTCTGTTTAGTAGATTCTCCCAGCTCTGTGCAAATCTACTAAATTAATTCAAGATTTATTTTCATCTTTTTATGTACTTCTGTTGGGGTTAACTAACTGAGTCTTTGGGCTGGATTTTCAATGACCCGTGGAGTCGGGTTTGGAGGCGTGTGGGGGGTTAAAGTTGCAGATTCGGGGGTCCCGACCCCATCCCGCCTCCAACCCGCCTCCATGCCAGTTTCTCTGGTGGCGGGTACCCGACCTGTTCTGAGACACGACTCCCCGAGGCGGAAAGGGATTAGTGACAATTAACTGCCTGTTAACAGGTAGTTAACAGGCAGTTTTTTGCATAATCCCTATTTTAAAAAGAAAACTGTGGGCTTCCCGACAGGTGGCTACCACGCCAAGTAATTGGGGCGGGCCGTGGGTCTGCAGGGGTTGGAGGGGTCGATATGTCCGGTGGGCAGGTGAGTGATGGGTGCATGTGTGCAGAGGTAAGTGTGTAAGGTAAGTGCTAAGTGTTAGAAAAAGTTTTACTTACCTTAACTTCCTCCTGCAGGTGTCAGCCCTTCAGTTCTCGGGAGTTAGAAATCTCACCGGCACAGAAAGCAGGAAAGCCGTGGTTCTGTCAAAAACGGCAGCCTTCTGTTTTCTGTGCTGGAATGATTTCTAACTCAGCCTGAGAGGAAGGACTGAAGTTAGAAATCATATTGGCCCAGAAATTGATCTCGCTCTGTTCCCGCGGGGGTAAGGAGCAGGCGCGATCTCTCACTCCGCGTTGGCTTTTTCAGATCCAGCTCGCACAAACTTGATGTTCTAGACATCAGCTGGGCAGTGCTTGCGTATCCCACCGGCGTAGTGAATTCGTGCGAGCTGTGGGATCACGTGACTCAGTTAGAGCCAATGGCAGCACACCATCTTCCATTCATAAGTTTCACATACGTGCTGTGAAGCTATGAATCTTACACCCCCCCAAAATAACAGCTAAACCTCAATTAAATTTAAAAAAAAAACCATCACATTAACAAAATAAGTATAGTTAAATAAATTAACCATTTTAAATAAAAAATTAAATTTTTGAAAAAATTTAAAATCTTTTAAAAAGTTATAAAAATAAACTTACCTGTCTTTAAAGTCTCTAAAAATGATATACCTGTTAAAAAAAATTCAAAATAATACTTAATTCACTACTTACCTTGTTAAAAGTGGGTCTTACTCCTCCTTTTTTCGTTTCTAAAATCTTCCGTACTTACCTGCGCGTTGAAACCACGAAGTGCACAGCGTGCGCGCAGCCTGTAGCGCGCACGCGGTGCACCGAGGAACTGCCCCCTTTTCCAAAGACCAAGTGCCGGTTTTCAGCGCATGCACAGTGCATGCAGAAAACCGGCAATTGGAGAGAGAATACGCGAGAGTACGCAGTGCGTACTCTCGCGCAGCGGGATCAATTTTTGGCCCATTGTGAGTGTTTGACAGCTTCTCAGAGCTGTCAAACGCTGATATTTCATCTGTCAAAAGCTCTTGACAGATGAAATGTCAGTCTGTGACGTCACCTTTTGCCGGGTGGCCCTTAATTGGCCTGCTGAGCCCACTGGGCGGGCTCAACAAGGTCAATCAAGGGAAAATACAGTGGGTTGGCCACATCTCGATGGAGGCGGGTTCACAAGCCAGAATGTGTGATTCCCATCCCCAACCCGACCCCAGATTCAAAATCCAGCCCTTTGGTTCACTTGCTGGCTGCTATTAATACAATTATCCATGTAGCTGCTTTTGAACAAGCTGGTTGCAAAATATAACAATGGGCTGGATTTTCAATGACCCGTGGAGTCGGGTTTGGAGGCGTTTGGGGGGTTAAAGTTGCAGATTCGGGGGTCCCGACCCCATCCCGACTCCATTCCGCCTCCACGCAATTTTGACAAAATCGGTCGCGGGGTTCCCGACTCCGTCCCGCCTCCAAGAGGCGAGAGAGGCCATTAAAGCCTTTAACAAGCCCTAAATTGGCTCTGTAATGCCATTTTGAAACGTTTTAGCTAGTTTAACCCTTTTCCGACGTGAAGTACGCCTGATGTGAAACACGCCAGTGAAACCTGGCGGGAGCACAAGTGGATAGCTGACTATCAGCTGCAGGTCCACTATTACAACGGAGATGTGATGAAGGTAGTAGTAGTATTCTGATGAAGGTAGTAGTAGTATTAGGTCTGAAAGTCGCCTCTGATGCTGCTGCATTGAATATCTTCAGAGAATGCCTGGGAGGACTTGGTTGCAAAAAAAAATCTCAATCTCTCTCTCTCTCTCTCTCTCTGAGATGCTGCTCATTTTGCATCCAGGTCCTCTCACAGCAAAGGCCAGGCAATCTCTGAGACCAGGCAGTCTCTGACCTGCAATGATGACATCATCAGAGGCGACTTTCAGACTGAAACCAGTAATTGGTTCATGGGTTCCCACATGCTGGAACTCAATTGCCCAATTAAGTGAAAATTGCATCAATCTCCCACATCCAATTGCAGGCGGGTGGATAACACGAAATGCGGATGACACGACCCCAACCCGCCCCAGTATCAAAATCCAGCCCAATGTGTTTAATAAAATGCATCACAAGTATTAAAAAAGAGACAAAGTTGGCTTTTAAAACACAACTCTGCTGAAGGCGCAGGTTCTCTGGGCTTTGTATGTTTTTCTAGTTGTGACATTACTGTTGTATGTCTGAAAATTAATTGTGATTCCTCAGGTTAGGTAGAATGTTCCACTGAACAAATAAAATGAAAGCAGCTTTTGTCACTGCGACGTCTAACCATGTTGAGTCCGTAATGATGAGGAGATTAATACAGAAACAACTGATGTACTGTGTAGGGAAAAACCATGTCATCATGACAAAATGAAATTGTGATCTGACATGATTTGTGATATTAGCACATTTATACATTATAAGTCTAGAACATTATAGGCCTATAACATTCTAACGATCATGCTTTAGAAATAAATTTAACTAAAATAAACTTCCCATCTAAAATATGTAAAAACCGTGAGAAGGCTAATACCACAGTGATCTAGTCAAAGGTTTAAATTACTCAGACTCAATTGGAAAGCTGCTTCCCTTCTCTCTTTTTACACAAAAACTTAAAATTTACAGAGGGGACATGAGCCATACAGGCCAAGAAGGCCCCATGTTTACTCCCTGATCTCTGCATTGGTATGAGCATTACAATTGTCTTAAGTGGCCCTGGGCTAGAGATAGAGAGAAATTTAGTCAGTGAATCCTGTGGACATTAGATAAGCACAGAAGCATGATTGGCTTTGATTTCCCCAAACTTGCATGGCCTGCCTACACTCGTTCTGTACGTTCACGCATGAAGAATGGCTGCTTAGATAAGGTCATGAAGCTTGTGGACTAGCCCCTGAACATAAATCAGTACCTTTGGATCAGGAGGTAAGAAAATGGATTAATTTCACTCACCGACCATGGTATGGTGTTGCTGGGGAAACCTTCCATACGTAAAGCACTTGATACCGGATTAAGTTCATTGACTTGGCACTAGCAGTGGCTGATTGGATGGTTCTCTATACCTGGAAAAGCTGGGCTCATTGTTTTACCCCTGGAAAGGAGGGAGCAGCATGAGTTAACATGGCACTTTTTCCAAATGACAGGTTTCCTAAAAATGCAGGGCCTCATTGATGACATGTCGAGCCCCTAACACCAACTCCATGAACTGCGTCACTAGGAAAGGGTTCCATTCCACTAATATCCCTGTGATGTTGGACCACAGTAACTCGGTCATGGAAGATTGGGTGACCACTTTGCGGAACACCTCCGTTCAGTCCATAAGCATGACCCCGAGCTTCCAGTCGCCTGTCACTTTAATTCTCCGCTCCACTCCCACTCTGATCTCTCCATCCTCATCCTCTTACACTCTTCCAATGAAGCTCAACTTAGGCTCGAGGAACAGCATCTCATCTTTCGATTAGGCATTTTACAGCCTTCTGAACTCAACATCGAGTTCAACAATTTCAGACTATAACCTTGGCCCCAATTTTTTTTTTCTTTTTTCTCTTTTTTTTCTTACATGACAGCTGTTGATGATTCTGCCATTCCCATTTACACCTCATCTAGAGTCATCTTTTGTTTCTTAACTTGTCCCATTACCATCTCCTTTTGCCTTGCCCCATCATCCCTTTTGGGGGAGAAATTCGGTTGCTTTGCGCCTCTGTAAGAGGGCGCTAACGGGGCGCAAAGCAACTAGTGCCTGGGCGCGGCACCGCCAATGTCTCCTGCGAAATTCAGCAGGAGGTTAGCGGCGGCGGTAACCGTTAGTGCCACACGGCGCTGTGCCGCTGGCGATGACGTCATTGCCATGCGCAGCGCCCCGCTCGCGCCCCGGCCCGCAATCTTCGGTAGTGGCCCCGACATACCGCCAGAAACTATGTCCGCCGGGATCGGGGGGCCTACCTGCAGCCGGGGCTGTGCTAATTAAAGGCGAGGTGCCGGGCGGCCATTTTTGTTGCTAGCCGCCTGCCAGCACCTGCCTCCATTGCCGTCCCTGGCCTCCTGAGCACCGCCCCCCCGCAGAGTGCTGGCTGCGCTCCATGAGCCCGGCACTTCTCTTGAGTGCCGGGCTCTTTTGCCAGCACTCCAATCCCAGTGGCCCAGCTGGCCCCAGGTCGCGCTGCGCAAGGCCCCTCCCCTTTAAGAAGGGGAGGAAGGCCTACAATACCATGGCGCGATGTTCCCTCACAGCGCCCCAAGAGGGAGGGGGGGTGCTTCCAGTAGCATCCCGCTTCACCCTTGGGGCGCTATCGATGAATTTCGGCCGCGGGGGCGCTAATTTTTATCTAAAAGTAGCACCCCGGCGAAGTTACCGCCCCGAGGGGGCGCGACTCAATTTTTCCCCCTTTGTCTTTTAATCACTCCTGCCTTCTACCCTATCAATGACCTTCCCTTTGTTCTTTCCTCCCCTCCTCTCTTTCCCTGCCCCTACACTTGCTTAAAAATCTGTTACATCTCTAACTTTTTCCAGTTCTGACGAAGGGCCATCGACCTGAAACGTTAACTCTGTTTCTCTCTCCACGATGCTGCCTGACCTGCTGAGTGTTTCCAGCATTTTCTGTTGTTATTTCAGATTTCCAGCATCCGCAGTATTTCGCTATTGTGTGAAACAATTATATAGAGGCCTGGTGAGAGCATGCCTGGAGTACTGTGTACAGTTTTGGTCTCCTTACTTAAGGAAGGATATACTTGCCATAGAGGGAGTGCAACGAAGGTTCACCAGACTGATTCCTGGGATGGGGGGGATTGTCCTATCAGCTGAGGTTGAGTAGACTAGGCCTATATTCTCTAGAGTTTAGAAGAATGAGAGGTGATCTCATTGAAACATACAAAATTCTTACAGAGCTTGACAGGGTTGATGCAGGGAGGATGTTTCCCCTGGCTGGGGAGTCTAGAACCAGGGGTCACAGTCACAGAATAAGGGGTCAGCCATTTAGGACTAAGATGAGGAGAAATTTCTTCACTCAGAGGGTGGTGAATCTTCGGAATTTTCTACCCCAGAGGGCTGTGTAGGCTCAGTCATTGAGTATATTCAAGACAGAGATCGATAGATTTTTGGATATTAAGGGAATCAAGGGATTTGGAGATAGTGCAGGAAAGTGGAGTTGAGGTAGAAGATCAGCCATGATCTCATTGAATGGCGGAGCAGGCTCGAGGGGCCAAATGGCCTACTCCTGCTCCTATTTCTTATGTTCTTCTGTTAATAGCTACTATAAAATATATAATATAAAAGCAAAATACTGCGGATGCTGAAAATCTGAAATAAAAACAGAAAATGCTGGAAATACTCAACAGGTCAGGCAGCATCTGTGGAGAGAGAAATAGAGTTAATGGGCTGGATTTTGCCAGCCCTGGGGAGGCGGATTTGGAGGCAGGACTGTCAGGAAAATGGCAGAATCTGGGGGCGGGTACCTATCCTGCCCCCAACCCGCCTCCGTGCCATCTTCCTAGGAGGCGGGTAGCCAATCTGTGCCGGGTCCCGTCTCCTGGAGGCGGGAAGGGGATTACAGCCACTTAACTGCCTGTTAACAGGTAGTTAACAGGCAGTTAAGAGGATTATCCCCATTGTTCCAGCAGAGGCGCGGGCTTCCCGACGTCGGGAAACTCCGCCAGGGTCACCGAAGTGAGCAGTGGATCTGCGGGGGTCAGAGGGGTGCATAAGTGCGCTGTAGAGATAAGTGATGGGTGCTGGTGTGGAGAGGTAAGTATGTGAGGTGAGTGAAAAGTGATAGAAAATGTTTACTTACCTTTGTTTCTTCCTGCAGGCTTCAACAGTTGGGGATGCGGAGTCTCTCGCATCTCACCGGCATTCTCCGATGCAACAGCCATCTGATTTCTGCTCACAAAAGAGGTTTGATGAGTCTTAAATACAAGGGCTCGTCAAACAACAGAGAATGTCAGTGGTTGACAGCTTCACAGAGCTGTCAAACGATGACAATTCATCTGTCAAAAATTTTTGACCGATGAAACGTCATACACTGGCGTTCTCTGTAACCGGCTTCCCCTTAATTGGCCTGCTAAACCCGTTGGGTGGACTTAACAAGGTCACTCAAGGGAAAATAGCGTGGATTGGCCGGACGTCGATGGAGGCAGGACTAAAACCCGACAAGCAGCAGTCCCGCCTCCAACGCGCCTCCATTGACAAAATCACCCCCAACGTTTCAGGTCGATGACCCTTCATCAGAACTGGAAAAAGTTAGAGATGTAATAGCTTTTTAAGCAAGTGCAGGGGCAGGGAAAGGGGGGAGGGGAGGAAAGAACAAAAGGGAAGGTCTAAAATAGAGCAGAAAGCAGGAGAGATTAAAAGACAAAAGGGATGATGGTGCAAGGCAAAAGGAGATGGTAATGGGAAAAGTTAAGAAACAAAAGATGAGTCTAGATGAGGTGTAAATGGGAATGGCAGAATCATCAACAGCTGCTATGTGAAAAAAAATAGGGGCAGAGGTTATAGCCTGAAATTGTTGAACTCGATGTTGAGTCCAGAAGACTGTAAAGTGCCTAATTGAAAGATGAGGTGCTGATCCTCGACCTTACGTATAAAATATACGTTGTTACTGCACCTATTCATTTGTTTTATTACTAATTAATAAATATCTTCGACAGTTAAAACCTAAGTCAAAGGTTTTGGTATTGTTATTCTGCTGCTTTCCAGAGTCAAGAATGATCATGTGAGGGTATGTGATAAACCAATACCTGGAATAAACCTAAGAGAGTTCTCAGTTCATTCCCTGGGCACATTACAAATGTTACCAAGCTATCTTGGCAAGCAAAAACACTCTCTGGCATATAGGGAGTGAGGGCTCATTTACGAGAGTAATTTGAAAAAAAGTCTGAAGTATCTAGAATAAAGAAAGAATAAAAGAAATGCCAAAATGTAGCAATAGATTGATGTTTCAGGTGTTAGTAAGAGAACTATTAAATCTCCAGACAATTACTGCCAGCTAATGCAGTGTGATATCACCAACTGGTGAAAAATGGTTGCTAACACTCTTTTCAGCAGTTAGTGGCTACTCAGTGAGTGGAAAACATTCACTCTGAAGCTTGTTTTTACTGTGTGGATAAAATGAATATTTTTTAGGAAACCAGATATGGGAGGTGTGATCTTTGAACCGAATGTAAGTTGTTTGGAGCCGGGAGTTTATCTTTAACCAAACATTTGACAGCTTCAGCTTTTCTTTTCTACACTACAAAATGTCACAGTATGAAAAGTTAATTTAAGGAAACATGCAATAAACCGAAACATGATCGCCGATAGACTGACAAGTCTTACTCATTTTGAATGAGAATTCAGATTTAAAAATGTGGCCTGTTCCTACGTGCCTTAGACACGGAAAGTAAACACACTCTGTACTTTTAAATGGATTTTTAATCCACCTCATACTTGAGGCCATAAAATCTCACTCCTTATAAAGGCTGACTTTTAATATTTCTTTGGAGGCACTCTTGTCATGACAATCTTTAATATTAGTTCTTTTTTATTCCATTGTGTGTTAATTAAATGAGCAGGGCCATAGCCTAATACTTCTTTATCACTGATAGCATCAGTTTTCTGCTTCTGTCACATTGCCATTGTGTGGTGGCAAAATGAAGAGAGGCCTGGAAAGAATTTGCTCGACTATTCTGTTGGCTGGGGAACGGTATGTGATGAAGGACATCTTAATTGGAAACAGAAAGTAAAATATAGATCTTAAAAATATAAGCCTGGAAATTAGTTGACAGATACTTAATGCATCCTTTTGACATTCCTCTATCTGCTATTTAATGTTTTCTAAACCCATTTATTTTAAATTATTTTAAACAGGTTAACACCTCCATTAAAATAGTGGAGTGAGGAATATCGTGCCAACATGTTGCATGTCCCCGGGTTAATATTGCCAACAGCAATTTCTAGGCTATAGCCTTTCTTTTTTAATAAAGTGTCAATTAGTCAGAATCCTATTTTTCAGATGATAGGTTCCAGTGGGCTACCCGTTCTGTAAATCATATGAGGATTGTTATTGTTACAATGAATGATCACTCTGATTAAAGGTGGGGAAGAAGTGACCCTACAGGTACAGAAGTACTAAGTGGGCACCTGTGATTTCTTTCAGTGGACTATAACATTTGAGTAGGTCATAGTAAATAATTGGCTAAAAATAAGAAAAACTAAATTCAATCCCCGACTATAAACTAGTAGAGTAGGATGCTTGGTGATAATGGTTAACAAAAGAACGATGATGTAGCACTTAATAATATTTGTGCTCTAATTCAGCACAAACTAGAGCACAGCAAGAACCGATATATTATCTAGATTGACATTCAGATAATCTCGTACTGCCCTCCTTTGGAATTTGTAATTCATCTTAATGTTGTATGCTATTTTATTATTTTATTGTAGTCTGAGTGTATAGCCATCATTGTCTGGCTGACCTGAGCATATAAAATTGATAAGTAAATCCTTGTAGAGGAGATTGGCAGCTTTAATGGGGACCGCTATCCTTATTTGGCAACTTTGGCCTGCAGGCATGAAAAACATATGAAACCTCTTAACTGTGAAGAGCCAAAAACATTCAACAAATCGGTAGTTTAAATCTAAAATACCATTAGCAGCATTAGAAAAAATGTTCAGGGTGATGATGATGGAGAAATATGGCCTTTGCTTAGTGATGTAAGGAGTCACCAATGAGATATAACGTACTTAGGGCACCTGATGATAATTACAAAACATTTTCTGGCTGAAATCTGACAGTGAAAGATGTATGCTGTTTTTAAAATTAAAATAAATTTAACTGCTTCAGTACTAATCTCAACTTGCTCAAAATTCTTGCTTAATTTTTTCGACCAAAAAAGGACAAGACATGAGTAAAAAAATTGTGGATTGGAGGTAGAACTCACTTGCAGATTATTTGTGCATGTTTTATACACCTCAGACCATCCTTAGACCTCCAAAATGGATTAATAAACATTGGTGAACAGTGAGAAAAAAAGTGAATTTCTGTTTGTTAAGGTCCTGATCAGACCATTAATGAGGAACTCGCAGTATTCTACACCTGCACAAATGGAAAAGTGACTATTCCGTTCTAGCGTTCATGAGCTGAAGAATAGGAACATTTCAAAGTATCACCACAGCAATGTCAGGCATGAACAATGCACAAGAGTTTTTAGATCACTGTGGAGCAGGAGGCGGGCGAGGTATGGCTGACTCTATCACTAATAGTCAGCACCTGCTATGCCCTTCACAACTTTACCGTTCAAGAAGGGCTGGACTTTGATATTGCTGGCGAGAAGGCCCTGGCTCTAACAGGGAAATTAGAGACAGCATAAATCCAAAGATAGGGCGTATAAAATAGCCAAAAAAAGCGCCAGAGCGGAAGATTGGGAACAGTTTAAGATAGAGCAAAGGAGGACAAAGGGCTTAATCAAGAGGGGCAAAATAGCTTACGAAAGCAAGCTGGCGGAAAATATAAAAACTAACTCCAAAAGCTTTTTATAAGTATATCAAGAGGAAAAGACTGGTGAAACCAAAGTTGGCCCATTGCAGTCAGATACGGGGGAATATAACGGGAAATAAAGAAATGACAGACCAACTAAATGCATACTTTGGGTCAGTCTTTACGAAGGAAGACACAAAAACCTCCCTGGGATATCGGGAAAAATAGGGACATTTGCAAAGGAGGAACTGACGCAAGTCAATATCTCTAAGGATATGGTGTTAAGGAAGCTAAAGGGATTGAAGGCGGACAAATCCCCAGGGCCTGATAACATGCATCCTAGGGTGCTGAAGGAGGTGGCCCTAGAGATAGCGGATGCACTAAGTATGATTTTTCAGAATTCATTAGACTCGGGAACGTGCCCATGGATTGGAGGGTAGCTAACGTTACCCCACTATTCAAAAAGGGGGTAGGGAAAAAGCAGGTAATTACAGACCTGTAAGCCTTACATCAGTTGTGGGCAAAATGCTGGAGTCCATCATTAAGGATGAAATAGCGGAGCACTTAGCAAATGGGGACAGGATAGGACAGAGTCAACATGGATTTACAAAGGGTAAATCGTGCTTGACTAATCTATTGGAATTTTTTGAGGAGTAACTGGTAAAATAGATGGGGGAGAGCCAGTAGATGTGGTGTACCTGGACTTCCAAAAGGCCTTCGATAAGGTCCCACATAAAAGATAGCAGGGAAAATTGAAGCTCATGGGATAAAGGGAAAGGATTGACGTGGATAGAGAACTGGCTGTCAGATAGAAAACAGAGAGTTGGAATAAACGGCTCATTTTCTGAATGGCAGGCAGTAACAAGTGGGGTACCACAGGGATCTGTCCTGGGTCCCCAGCTGTTCACAATTTACATTAATGACCTGGATCAGGGAGTTGGATGCAGCATTTCCAAATTTGCAGACGACACTAAACTAGGAGGGGGGGTGGGCTCAGAGGAGAGACCAGGAAGCTCCAGAGCGATTTGGACAGACTGGGTGATTGGGCGGATAAATGGCAGATGCACTATAATGTGGACAAGTGCGAAGTTATCCACCTTGGGTGCAGGAACGGGAGGGCAAATTATTATTTAAATGGCAATAAATTGGGAGAGGGGGAAGTACAGAGAGACCTGGGTGTTCTTGTACACCAGTCACTGAAGGCGAGCATGCAGGTGCAACAGGCGATCAAGAAGGCAAACGGTATGCTGGCCTTCATAGCAAAAGGGTTGGAATACAGGAACAGGGATACCTTGCTGCAGCTGTACAGGGCACTGGTGAGACCACACCTCGAGTACTGTGTACAGTTTTGGTCGCCTCATCTGAGGAAAGATGTTCTTGCCATGGAGGGGGTGCAACGGCGATTCACCAGGCTGATACCAGGAATGGCGGGATTGACCTATGAGGAGAGACTATGTAGTTTAGGGATGTACACACTGGAGTTTAGAAGATTGAGAGGGGACCTCATAGAAGTGTATAAAATTCTGACAGGTCTAGACAGACTAGATGCAGAAGGAATGTTTCCCTTGGCGGGTGAGAACAGAACTAGAGGACATAATTTAAGGATAAGGGCTAAACCATTTAGGACAGAAATGAGGGGGAATTTCTTTCACTCAGAGGGTGGTGAACCTGTGGAACTCATTGCCACAGAGGGCAGTGTACGCCAGCTCATTAAATATATTTAAGAGGGAATTAGATATATTTCTACAGGCAAAAGGGGTTAAGGGTTACGGGAGAGAAGGCGGGGACGGGATACTGAATTGGAGGATCAGCCATGATCTCATTAAATGGCGGAGCAGGCTCGAAGGGCCGGATGGCCTACTCCTGCTCCTATCTTCTATGTATCTATGTACAAGCTTTCGGAGCGCTGCTCCTTCATCAGGTGGAGTGAAGAGATGCATATAGGCACAGCATATATAGTCAGAAAACACTGCCTGATGATTACAGTTAATCTTTCTAACTGCCCTTTATCACACCTCGGCAGAGAGATAATCACGGTAATCAAAGGTGTGGATGGTGTCTAAACAGGTCAGTCAGGAAAACATTACATCAAAGACAATGAGGTTTGATCACAAGGGGTCAAATGTGGCAGGTGCTGGGGTCTGTATGGAAAACAAAAAACTTTTTTTGCTGGAAATCACAGCAGGTCCGGCCGCATCTGTGTAGAGAGAACAAGCCAACGACGACTCGAGTCTGGATGACTCTACGTCAGGTGGGGTTACATGTAGCGTGACATGAACCCAAGATCCCGGTTGAGGCCGTCCTCATGGGTGCGTAACTTGGCTATCAGTTTCTGCTCGACGATTTTGCGATTCTTTCTTAGCAGTCATGCTTCTGCTAGGTGAATACATGTGCCTTTCTTTCACCTACTCTAGTGCTTCTCCTAGTTGCACTGCTTTTACACCAAGTCGTCAGGATTTGTGCCTGCTAATGGGCTGGAGAGGTATTTACATTTGAGTCAACTCATTTATATATCCATTGGAGTAGTGATTTGCATAAATTCTGTCTAAAATGGATCTAATCTGCAGGACTTCATGGGAATTAGAGTGTAGCCTTTAAAAAAATAAAAGCCAGTTCTGGTTGAAGACTGAAGGAGCAGCCCGAAGGAACAGCAGATAAATAAGGATCAGCGATTGGCTCATTCACTTGAATGTCAGCTAACTTGACTGCATGCCTCATGAATCTTTTTCTGACACTCATCGAGAATGGGGCGGCTGGCACGTGCATCCAAACCAGGCAGCGGGGTGAGGCACACAGGCAGAGAAGAGGTGCAAGTCCTCCTTGAGCAAATTGTCATCAGGAGAGACAGATTGATGGATGTCCATGGCAGGAAAGCTGCCAGAAATATAAATTCCTCACTTCCCACAGCCTCTCCTGTGTGCCTGCCAATGAATTGCAAGACTTTCCCCTCAGGCACAGTTAAACATCAGAAACTGGGTGTTCCTCTGCCGGTTGATTTTCTACATCACTGGTTGTGAGCATCATTTTCCTTTGCAAGGAAGGAACGCAGCGATGAAGGAATCTGAGGGGCAATTACACTTCACTTTACCCAGCCCGTGATTATGATGTTTCCAAGTGCAGCCTCCCTTTAAACACCTCTCCTTCAAGACTGGCACAAGCCCTTATGTCAGGCATGTGAGTTGAGACAGTGGCATGGAGTTAACAAAGTGTTTTATTGGTTCCAGAGGTATCTTGTGAATAGTGCAGATATCTCTTTACCCAGTTAATGAAACAGAGAGGGCATGATAAGTAAAGAGGAAGAGTCACACTTCTATCATTCTTACAGGACAATAATGTGGAGTAGTGCCTTCACCTGACGAAGGAGCAGCGCTCCGAAAGCTTGTGATTTCAAATAAAGCTGTTGGACTATAACCTGGTGTGGTGCGACTTCTCACATTTGTCCACCCCAGTCCAACACCGGCATCTCCACATCATTAATTTACCTTGGCTAACCTTGTGAGGTCATTAAACCTTTTCCTGCACTGAATCACAGTTCACGGGGCGCTGAAGGTTGCACTGAATGTCTCAACAACCTCCCTCCATTTGTACCAACCTCTTATGAAGCTTTTGTTCTCAGTTCCCAGGAGTTCTTCCCTTCAGTGAGGAAAAACATCTCCTGATGCATCAAAACACCTGATGGCCATTTTGCTGCTGCCCCACACCCAAAGCTGATGTTCCTTCTGGCTGACTTTCCCATTCTTTGTATACTTCCAGAATAAGCAATTGTCCCTGTGGTCAGCTGCAGCATTTTAAATGGCGAATGGCGGAGTCACGTGGGCAGGTAGAAGTCCTGCCCTGCCACTTATCTGCCAATCGGACAGTTCATTGTCTCTCAGTCGCTTGATGCAGGCGTATACTGCGGACTGCCTGATGTGGCACGTGTGTCTAATTTGGATTGAAAAGCTCTTTAAGCATGAAAGCTTCCTACTGTGGTAACCTTAATTTCAATAGGAAGAGCAGTCCTGCTGTAAACCCACCATGCACATTTAACGAGAGGCACTCTAGGAAAAAGCAGCAGGTTAGGGGTGGAATCATGCGGACAGACAGTAGTCCTGCCCTGCTAATAACCTGCCAATTGGAGGAAAAAAATCTGCCCGGCATCTCTCACTTGCTTGATACAAGATTAAATGTAAGAGGTTTAGAGGGAAGGGCAGGAGAAGCTTCTTTACACAGAGAGCTTTGAAGCTGTGGAATTCACTTCCAGGGTTAATGGTTGAGGCAGAAACTATGTCAGTATTCAAGATTGGATTGGATAGGTAGATGAAAAGGGATTGAAGGGATATGGGAACAGGGCAGGTAAATGCAATTGGAACCATTTGCTCATGCGGAGGGTGAATGCCAACATGGTTGTGCCGATAGACATGGCTCTATGTTGTAACTTCTAAATATTTTGATGTATGAATTTCTATGATACAGTAGTATACTGCAGACTAATGTGCACACGTCCCTGGGATTGCTTGGATTGACGTTATAACATAAAAGTTTTCTGCTGAGGTAACCTTAAATTCTACAGGAAGAGCAGACCCTGCTCCAGATGTTGTCTGCAGGTCATTCTACAGCAGGCAGTATAACTGTGTGTCTTGTCTTGTGAAGTAGAGACATGTTGGGGTACATGTGGAGGGGGTAATAAGCATAGTTCCCAGGGGTAGTGACAGGTATGAACGGAATACCTCATATGCCATTGAACCTGCATTTGGTGGGCCCTCATGAACTCCTCTTCCTCATCTGAAGCGCTCAGTACTTTCTGAAATCACTAAGGAATGGCCACACTCAATAAATTAAATGGTGCCATTAAGGTTACTGAAGGAAAGCACTAGTATAACACCCCGCTAAAATACAAAATACTACCGTTCTCAGTAAAAATATGGGGCAAAATGCAACAACATGTTCCAGAAAACTCTTTTTTTTAAATGACCACTAATGACCTACCTTTAAGAGGACTGCTTGAACAGGTCAGACCCCAGATGTACCCATCTAAAATGGGTGAGCAGCATGCAATGGGGAATTCATTAGCTGCAGTTGGGACTTTGGATGAGAGACCTCATTGTTATATAATTTGATGCAAATGATGCCTATGCTTGCAAATTGCATGGCCTCATTTTTGCCCTGGGAATTGTCTGTTGTAGAATTGAGGCGGCCATGCATTGGGCAGGTGCAGCTGTGGTCCAATTTCCCAATCCCTGCCCACTACCTGTGAGGCTCTGACAGAGCCTCAGAAAGTCAGAGCCATCAAGAAGAAGAATATTTGTGTTAACACAAAAATCCATCAAGCTCTAGATCATATAACTTCAACTACAGGTGACAGCAGTAAGCCCCTATGATAGTGGAAAACTAACAGAGGATATGGATGATGGTGTTATGCATACAAAGGGTGCACTTAATTTATTTAAGCGACAAGTACTTCATAAGTACATCCTAAATTTGTCAGTTCAAGTTATTTTAAGTCAAACATTATATTTGGCATTTTCCACATATATTGTGGCTAATATATGTTTTTAACTCCAAATTAAATCATGGGCAGGTGGAGTTTAAGTTTATCTGATGTAGTAATCAACCATTGACACAGCAATGTATGTCCTTGATGAATTGAGCGATAGAATGTCCCAGTGATGCGGTAATGGGTTTAAATGTAATCAGCTGGAGCTCTGAGCAGACCTTCATGCAGCTAATAGCAATCAGTTGAACCTAAAAGGCAGATTTTATTGATAATTTGGCTGCTGATCATATACTTGGCGAGAAAGTATATAACACACTTAGACATACCAGAAATGTCCTGTTGCATGACTAAAAGGATGATCTATATTACAGGGCTATAAATTTGTCACTTGCCATGAGTCTTAAGTGTTTGTACTTTGAGGCCTAGAAATTTGATTGCGCTGGGCCCATTTTACAGCTGTCAAACGAACGGCTAACGGTCCAATATGGCGGGCAGCATACGCACAATCGTTCCACGCCGGAACTACGTCACTGTCCTACCATTGTTGTAGGACCCTTTTGTGAAATTGGTCTGCCCCAGCACCTGACTCACCACATAAAAAACTCGCCCAGAAAATCATTGCGCTAACAGTCTGCAAGGACCCTGCAGGAGCGCTATTTAAAGGGCTCATCCACTCCATACAGGTTAGTTGCTGGTTTGTCCTCTTAGTTTGCTGGTTAACTTCTGGGCCTTTTTTTAGTGTGACTATTTTCACTGTTCCACAAGTGAAATCTGATTTCTGATTTGTGCTGGTGCTGGACTGCTTTGGAAACAGTTTTATTCCAGTCATGGGTGGCCTGGTAGGTTTGCCTTTGGGGCTGGAGGAGGAGGGGAAGCAGCAAAGAAGACAGGAGAGATCAGGAGCAGCTGGGAGAAGAGGGAGGAGGAGGGCATTGCACAGGAGGCCCTACCCACAACGGGTCTTCAGGAAGCACTTCTCCTACCTGAACTTCACTGAGGAGCAAGGTGTGAGGTGCCTGCACATCACCAAGGAGGCTGTCACAGAGCTATTGCTGCAGCCACAGCTGGAGCCCCCAAACCAGAGCACAGACAACACTGCCTGTGGCTGTCAAAGTCATCATGGTCCTTAACTTTTACGCCACCATTCAGGACACTTCACGTGGCCGTGATGGGTGACCTCGAGCAACTCTGGACCTTGAGGGCCCGGCTGCAGACTGTAGCATCTTGGCGTGGGCCAGGGCAGTCTCCCATCACGACCATGTGACGCGTCCTCAATGGAATCTCAGCAGCCTTCTACCTTCCAATCTGTAGCCACTAGGGAAACATTTCATAGGAGCACTAGAATAGGTAAACAAGCATACAAAACAGGCACTAAGGGTTTGCACAGGGGTGATTTTTAGTTCTTTAGGGGGAAAAATTCAGTTGGTTGCGCCTCCCGTTAGCGACTTAAGAGGGCGCTAATGGGGCGCAAAGCATCTAGCGCCCAGGCGCGGCGAAGTTTGCGCCGCTCGCAAAATTAACTAGACATTTTGCGGCGGCGCTAAACACTACCGCCACGATCTCCTGCGCCGGCAGATCATGACGTCACTCGAGTGTGCAACGCCCCGGTATCGCCCCGGAGCGGATATTGAGTGGCGCCCCCTGCCTTACCACCTGACGCTAGCAACGACAGGTTGAGGGGAGCGTTCTGCAGTCATGAAGGGAAAGGGGGAGCGCTATTTAAAGGTGACCGCTTCCTGCCTTTTATTGTTGGTGCCATTTTTGAACTACGCATTCTGAGAGAGAGAGGGAGAGACTTCTGGAGAGATTCAACGTTGTGTGAAGGAGTTTTGGGTACTGAGCAGCACTTTGCAGGTTCATTTTGATTTTCCATTCCTTGTATTGATTTAGCAGAGACTGTGGGGGCTGCACTCTGAGCTCTTTGCCTGGTACTCTCCATTGTTCTTTCCAGCACGTTTGATGTGCAAGTCTCTCCAGGCCGAGATTCAAGGCTGCAATGAGTAGGATGTGGATGGAAAGCAAGATTAACCATCCCCTTTAAGAACTGGCCCGTGCCATTGTGTGTGTGTTCCATTGCTGACTGACATTACATGAGCTTCGCCAGCGCTCTGAGTTAGCGCCTCACTCCTCGGCCTTTGCGCCTTAAGACAGGTGTGCAGCGCCTGATTTAGCGCTCCACTCACCTCCCGGGGCGTTAAAAGTGAAGTTTCCAGTCAGTGGCGATAATTAGCGCCAGGTGCTAATTTTTGCGCCCGGACGATATTTGCGCCCCAAACGGGGCGCGACTGAATTTTTCCCCCATAGAACCATAGAAATTTACGGCACAGAAGGAGGCCATTCAATCTTTCATGTCTGTGTCAGCTGTGGCTCAGTGGGTAGCACACTCACCTCTGAGTCAGAAGGTTGTGGGTTCAAGTCCCACTCCATGGACTTGAGCACATAAATCCAGGCTGACACTCCAGTGCAATGCTGAGGGAGTGCTGCACTGTCGGAGGTGCCGTCTTTTGGATGAGACGTTAAACCGAGGCCCCGTCTGCTCCCGTAAAAGATCCCAAGGCACTATTTCGAAGAAGAGCAGGGGAGTTATCCCTGGTGTCCTGGCCAATATTTATCCCTCAAAAACAGATTATCTGCTCATTATCACATTGCTGTTTGTGGGAGCTTGCTGTGCGCAAATTGGCTGCCACGTTTCCCACGTTACAACAGTGACTACACTCCAAAAGTACTTCATTGGCTGTAAAGCGCTTTGAGACATCCGGTGGTCGCGAATGGCGCTATATAAATGCAAATCTTTTTTTTTGAAAAAGAGCTATCCAGCCTCGTCCCATTTTCCAGCTCTTGGTCCATAGTCTTGCAGGTTACGGCACTTCAAGTTCATATCCAAGTGCTTGTTAAATGCAATTAGGGTCTCTGCCTCTACCACCCTCTCAGGAAGTGTGTTCCGGACCCCCACCACCCTCTGGGTGAAAAGATTTCCCCTCAACTCCCCTCTAATCCTACCAATTACTTTAAATCTATGCCCCCTGGTTATTGACCTCTCTGCTAAGGGAAATAGGTTCTTCCTATCCACTCCATCTAGGCCCCTCATAATTTTATACACCTCAATTAAATCTCCCCTCAGCCTCCTCTGTTCCAAAGAAAACAACCCCAGTCTATCCAATCTTTCCTCATAGCTCAAATACTCCAGTCCTGGCAAAATCCTTGTAAATCTCCTCTGTACCCTCTCTAGTGCAATCACATCTTTTCTGTAATGTGTTGACCAGAACTGTATGCAATACTCCAGTTGTGGCCTACCTAGTGTATTATACAGTTCGAGCATAACCTCCCTGCTCTTATATTCTATGCCTCGGCTAATAAAAGAAAGTATCCCGTATGCCTTCTTAACCACCTTATCTACCTGTCCTGCTACCTTCAGGGATCTGTGGACATACACTCCAAGTTCTCTCTGTTCCTCTACACTTTCATCCTACCATTTATTGTGTATTCCCTTGCCTTGTTAGTCCTCCCCAAATGCATTACTTCACACTTCTCTGGATTGAATTCCATTTGCCACTTTTCTGCCCACCTGACCAGTCCATTGATCTTTTCCTGCAGTCTACAGCTTTCTTCCTCACTATCAACCACACACCCAATTTTTGTATCATCTGCCAACTTCTTAATCATGCCCCATACATTTTACACTTTCGCCAAGAGTCATAATTACCCCCATACCATGTTATTAGCACAGAATCCAACCAACGTTTGACTCATTTATTTTAAATTGCATAAAGCTCAAGAAGTAAGGAATGATAGATATAAAGCAGACGGTCTATACCAATACCTACAGGAATGTGAGATGTTAAGATAGGACTGAGAGAACTGCAATTATAGTGCATATGCTGAGGCCAAAGATAAATGGGGAACAATTCTATGATCATGAGAAGATTCTAGAATTGATGTTTATGCTGGCAATGCTGCCTAAACCAAATTGCAAAATAATGGCCTACAGTGTTGGCATCTGAATACACAATTATTGATCACCATTGATTCCTGGCATGATTATGTCATTGGGTACTTAGAGGAAAGACTAAACAGAGAATAAGTATGTTGGGGACATCCCACCAGGGTCTGTAAAAACTGTCACAATGCCTGATAAAAGAGTTACTGCTGTAAGATGTAGGAGTCATGGCAGGTCCCTGGGTATCTGGATTTAATGTGGAAGGTGCTTTGGTTGTCGTCACAGAGCATGAGCACGATTGAGTGACATCTTTTTCTATTTCAGTTGGGCACAGCATAGCTTATTAGAGTGTCTCGTATGTCATGCAACTGAGGATGCAACATTCCCTTGGGAAAGAGCCAATTTCAAAAGAGCTATGCTGCCTGGATACTTGCTGCTGACACTCAGTGCCAAAGTTCAAATATCGGGGTGCGTGCTCAAACAGAGCTTCGGTGACACTCTGGATGCAGCATTGTACTGAGGAATGCCGTACTCCTGTCAAGTTCTCTGTAGCAGTCTATAAGTATCCTGAAGCATAAAAATTGAGGGCTGTGGTCACATTAAAAACCACTGGCAGAGCTGTGCTCATTCTGGACTGCCCCTCCATCTAGCCAAAGAAAGTCAGGGCTTGTGCATTTCATTCTACGTACCTCTTTTAATGGTGTGATAAGTCTTAATTACTGCTAAACAACCTCTCTGGAAGTGAAAATTAACTTTTACAAGTGTGGAATCTCATTCCTTCAACTTTTAATTGTTGTTGGAGATTTAAAAAAATTATATTAAAAAAAATCTTTCTGACTCTTTTCTCTCTCTCTTAATCCAATCTTTCTTTCTCTCTCTTTTATTTTGCTTTCTGTACCTGATTTGACATTGAATGCACTATTTTATCTTACAATTCCTGGTTCAGCCTCTGCACTGCTCATCAACAACAACTTGTATTTATATAGTGCCTTTAACATAGTAAAACATCCCAAGGTGCTGCACAGGAGTATTTTAGGACAAAAAAATTTGACACTGATCCATATAAGGATAAATTAGGGCAGGTGACCAAAAGCTTGGTCAAAGAGGTAGGTTTTAAGGAGCGTCTTAAAGGAGGAAAGAGAGATAGCGAGGCGGAGAGGTTTAGGGAGGGAATTCCAGAGCTTAGGGCCTAGGCAACAGAAGGCACGGCCACCAAAGGTTGAGCGATTATAATCAGGGATACTCAAGAGGGCAGAATTAGAGGAGCGCAGATATCTCGGGGGGTTGTGGGGCTGAAGGAGATTAAAAAGATAGGAAGGGGCAAGGCCATGGAGGGATTTGAAAACAAGGATGAGAATTTTGAAATCGAGGCGCTGCTTAACCAGGAGCCAATGTAGGTCAGCGAGCGCAGGGGTGATGGGCGAACGGGACTTGGTGCGAGTTAGGACACGGGCAGCCGAGTTTTGGATGACCTCAAGTTTACGTAGGGTGGAATGTGGGAGGCCAGCCAGGAGTGCATTGGAATAGTCAAGTCTAGAGGTAACAAAGGCATGGATGAGGGTTTCAGCAGTGGATGAGCTGAAGCAAGGGCAGAGACGGGCGATGTTACGGAGGTGGAAGTAGGCGGTCTTTGTTATGCTGCGGATATGTGGTCGGAAACTCATTTCAGGGTCAAATATGACACCAAGGTTGCGAACAGTGTGGTTCAGCCTCAGACAGATGTTAGGGAGAGGGATGGAGTCAATGGCTAGGGAACAGAGTTTGTGGCAGGGACCGAAAACAATGGCTTCGGTCTTCCCAATATTTAATTGGAGAAAATTTTTGCTCATCCAGAACTGTATGTCGGACAAGCAGTCTGACAATTTAGACACCATGGAGGGGTCGAGAAAAGAAGTAGTGAGGTAGAGCTGGGTGTCATCAGCATACATGTGGAAACTGACGCTGTGTTTTCAGATGATGTCACCAAAGGGCAACATGTAGATGAGAAATAGGAGGGGGCCAAGGATAGATCCTTGGGGGATACCAGAGGTAACGATGTGGGAGTGGGAAGAGAAGCTGTTGCAGGTGATTCTCTGGTTACGATTAGATAGATAAGAATGGAACCAGGCGAGTGCAGTCCCACCCAGCTGGACAACGGCGGAGAGGCGATGGAGGAGGATGGAGTGGTCAACCGTGTCAAAGGCTGCAGACAAGTCAAGAAGGACGAGGAGGGATAGTTTACCTTTGTCACAGTCACAAAGGATGTGATTTGCGACTTTGATGAGAGCCGTTTCGGTACTGTGGCAAGGGCAGAAACCTGATTGGAGGGATTCAAACATGGAATTGCGGGAAAGATGGACACGGATTTGGGAGGCAACAACACGTTCAAGGACTTTGGAGAGGAAAGGGAGGTTGGAGATGGGGCGGTAGTTTGCAAAGATGGAGGGATCAAGGTCTGTTTTTTTGAGGAGAGGGGTGATGACGGATGATTTGAGGGAGAGGGGGACAGTACCTGACGAGAGACAAGATGAGCACAGAGAGATCATGAGGAGAGATTGGAGAGAAACTGGAGAAAGATGGGAGTTCAGGGCTAGGGCAGGGGGGAACCTTCGAGGAAGTTTGGCCCAGTGGGCTAGGGGAAGGAAGGGAAGTGGCAGAGGCAGCTGAACGGATGGTCTTAATCTTAGAGACAAAGAAGTCCATGAGCTCCTCACACTTGTTATCAGAGGTGAGGGTGGAGGAGACGGGGGGAGAGGGGTTTAAGGAGACGGTTAGCAGTAGAGAATAGGAGTAGGGGTTTATCTTTGCATTCCAGAATGATTCTGGAATAGTGAGCAATTTTGGCAGACGAGAGCAGGGCATGATAGTGCTTTATGTGGTCCAGCCAGATCTGGCGGTGAATGGCTAAATCAGTTGTCCGCCTTATCCTTTTGAGTCTGTGCCCCTTGGATTTAAGGGAGCGAAGATGAGAGCCGTACCAGGGGGAACGGCCAGGGTGAGAGAGGGTAATTGTTTTAGTAGGGACTAGGGCATCAAAGATAGTGGTGAGGGTGTGGTTGAGCAGATCGGTAGCTGCAGAAATGTCATGGTGAATGGAGGGCCAGAGGCTGGACAGTTGGGATTTCGTAAGTTCAGTTGTAAGAGAGTTGGGAGAGAGTTTTTTCCAGGGGCGGACACAGAAGGAAGTTGGGTTGGGGGGTTGGGTGGGTGGAGAGCGATATGAGGAAAAGGTCAGAGATGGCCTTATCTGAAATTGACACAATGGGAGTAGCGAGGCCATGAGAGATGGCAAAGTTGAGGGTGTGTCTGTGAATATGGGTTGGGGAGTTTACATGGAGGGAGAGATTAAGGGAGGATAGGAGGCTAGTGAACTCAGAGGAGAGAGAGCATGATGAATTGAGATGGAGGTTGAGATCACCGAGGATGAGAAGTCGTTCGGTGCAGAGCCTGAGGGAGGAGAACAATGAGGATATCTCAGTAATAACATTTTTATGGTACTTGGGTGGGCGGTAGAGAACAAGAATTTTAAATGAGAGGTAAGAGGGGTGGAATAAGGTGAGATGCTCAACAATTCTCAATCTGATTGGTTAAGGAGATACAGAGTTACTTGCCCTGTTAACACAGGTCCCAGATGCCCTGCAGAGGGCGCTGCACCGTTTTGATGTCCCACTTGCAGCGATTTACTGAGCTGAAGCTCATGGAAATTAAACGGGCAAGTGCAAGTCTAATGAATGGCAGGTGCCGTTCATTCGCCGGTTACAGTAAATTCTGGCCCAATATATTCATATGGAGGATGTCTTGACAGCCAATTGCAAACAAGAAATGTTTCCCTCCTGTAAATGTTGCACCTGTATCCATATCCAATGTGTGCATTCAGAATAATTTGCAAATATACTGTAATGAGAAGAGGGTCTGTTGTAGATATTACAAGGTGCACTAATGGGCTGGATTTTGTCATTGGGGGCGGGTTGGGGGCGGGTCAGGTGGTCAGCGGGTCCCGCCCCTGCCTCCGATGTGAGGCGGGACAATTGAGCGATTTTGCCCTAATTGGGCACTTGATTTCCAGCGTCTGGGAACCCCTGGCCCAATGAGTCTTTTGGTCCTGAAACTCGCCTCTGATGATGTCATCTATGCAGCTGCATTTAAGACCTGCAAGCAGCCTTGCTTCATTTTCTGCCTTACAACTTTTTTGCTGAGACTTCTGAGGGATTAGTGGTGCAAACATGGCAAGCTCAAGGCCCAAGTGCGCACCCCACTTTGATGAGGACTCCGTCCAAGCTCTTGTGGAGGGAGCAAGAGCTCATAAGGAAGTGCTGTTTCCTTCTTCTAGGAGGAAAAAACCTCCCCAGCAGACCAAAGCTGTGGGGCTGCAAGTGGCACAGGAGGTCAGTGCCATCTCAATGTGCAGCAGAACCTGGCTGCAGTGCAGAAAGAGGTTTCATGACCTTCTCCGCACAGGAAAAGTGAGTATTACATCACCATGACCCTCAATCTGCTCCCCATCGCCTCTCATCACCAGCACTCTTCATTGTCAACCTCCTCCTCCACATCCCACTTAACCCTTACATCCCTGCACCCTTAACCATTCCCTCTCTCTGTATGTTCACATTCATTTAACTATTCGACTATGCAGCCCTCACACTCCCTATCACTGTTATGCTAAAAACAACAACTAACAACGCACAGGGAGGGCCCTTGGTCTTGGGACCTCACTCCATCTTTGTGTCCTTCTAAGCATCTATGCTATGGATTCTCTACACTCACTCCTTCATTCTCACTCAAACTCCACTTATGTCCCTCAGTGCAGGAAAAGAGAGCCCACAATAAGAGGGAAAGGGCGAAGACAGGAGGAGGGCCACCCTCAATAGCCCAGCTCACCAGCGCTGAGGAAGCGACCCTGGAGATCGTGGGAGTCGAGGAGGATGTGCAAGTGGGGGACGGACAGACGGGCGCATCAGAGCAAGCTGGTGACAGAATAGTTTTTCATCTCTCTCATTGACATTGCATGAGTGACTGATCTTGATTCTGATGCTCTAGCAGATTGACTTATGATCATCTGCACAATTCCATGTGCATGCAACGTTTATCTCTCATGTCTAACTCTTTCCTTTACTCCCCCACAGGACCATCGACAGCCCCCGTTCCCACTGTCCAGGAGGAACAGCCTGAGCCACAAGACTCCTCAGAGGAAGCTGCAACCTCTGAGGGCGCAGCATCACCAGAATTAAGCGCACCCAGCACCAGCGCAGACACTCACACCTCGGTGGGACCTTCAGGACATAGAGTTGTGTTGTCACCTGGTGTATCACAGCTCACAAGTGAGCATCAGCAAATGGTGGAGACAGGGACAGCAGTGGAGAGTCCTCGTCGGAGGGCGCAGGGCACTCCCAGCTCGGCTCAGCTGCATGTTGACCCTGTGCCTCCGGGTCCATTCAGAAGGAGAGCGGTGCTGGAACTCCAGCAACAGGTGCAGGAGTCTCTGGCAGGTTTTGTCTCCATGGTCGCTGCGAGTGTGGAGTGAATGGAAGAGTCCATCGCTAACATGAGCAGAGCCTTTGTGGAGGCATTGGCGCACGAACGCATCACCACGGAAAGGATGGCAACCTCCGTGGAAAGGATGGCTACGGTAGAGGAGAGGATGGCTACAGCCATGGAGGAGCTTAGTCACCAGAGTGTTGAAAACATGGTCATTGTTCAGAATAGACTGACAACTCTGGAGGAGCGATGGACAACTATTAAGCAGAGAAACCAGAGCTTCATGGAAGTCCTCTGGAGTAGGACTGCCAGGTCAGAAACGGGTCCTCGTGGCCCCCCTGAAGAGCAGCAAGGTGCTGTCAAGCCACTTGCTAGCTCTGAAGTGGGCCTGACCCATGAGAAGGATGTTGGTGGCAGACAACAAGGAAGTGGGGGCTCCTCTCCAAGCGCTCACACGACCATGCCACTGCAGTGCCCTCGGTCAGAGCCCCACCAGAGTCCTCACCCAACTGAGATGGGCGTCTCATCCCCTGCACAGCCGCAGGAGCAGCAGGCTGTTGCCGAGCTCTCACAGGCTCGCAACCCCAGAGGACGCCCGCCAAAGGTGTCGAGGCAGGAGCAGCAAGAGAGTGAGCAAGGGGCCTCCACATCTGCTGAAGCCACAGGGGACGCACCACGTAGGAGCACGCGTAAGAGGAAGATAAAGCACAAGTAGTCACAAGGCTAGTCACTTGGGTGTTCTGTTGTGTTTAATTGTGAAATGCCATCCTTGACTGAATGTTATAAATTGACTTGATGCCAAACTGTTGAAGTTCTGGGCTGTGTCATTTCGCAAATGGGACTTCCACATTGAGGGCTCAGGGTGACTTGGAATTGTCAGTATGGTAGTCAGAGTGATAGGAAGCCACAGGTTCCTGTCCATTGTCGATGGTGTGGTAAGAAGGTGCGAGCCAAATGTGTTAGATTGGGCAGCCTAAGCAAATCTGGCCAAGATCAGTGCATCCCTTGTATCCCGGGCAGCAATGTTCTCACGTGCTGCTGCCGCTGGTTGATGTGCCTCCGCAAGCTGTTCTTTGTCGCTCTCCTCCTCCTCCTCATCATCCTCATCCTCATCTGAGGAGGCTATGCGATGAGCCACTTGTACCTCAGGCAGCTGCAAGCCACGATGCTGTGCCATTTTGTGAAGTGCACAGCAGACCACGATGATTCTGGAGACCCTGGCTGCTGAGTACTGCAGGGCTCCACCTGATCTATCAAGGCATCTGAATCACATCTTCAGCAAGCCGATGGTTTGCTCGATAATGGATCTGGTGGAAATGTGGCTGGAATTGTAGCTCTCCTCAGCTTCGTTGGATGGCCTCCTGAACGGCGTCATTGCCACGTCTTCAGGAGATAGCCCTTGTCTCGAAGTAGCCATCCGCAAAGTTGGTCTGGCGGACTGAAGAGCGGAGGCACACTAGACTGGCGCAGGATGAAGGAGTCATGGCAACTGCCAGGGTACTTGGCACAAACATGCAAAATTTCCTTATTGTGGTTACGCACCAGCTAAATGTTGAGGGAGTGGAAGCCCTTGCAGTTGACAAAAAGACCTGGATTGTGATGGGGTGCCTTAACGGCCACATGTGTGCAGTCTACGATGCCCTGCACCCTTGGAAAGCCTGCCAGATTAGCAAAGCCAACCGCACGCGCGGTTACACTTACTTGGTCCTTGGAGAAGTTGATGTAATTGTGTGCGTTGGCAAAGAGGGCATCGGTTACCTGCGTGATGCAAGTGTGTGTGGCCGCCTGGGAGATGCTGCTGATGTCTGCTGTTGATCCCTGGAATGAGCCTGAGGCAAAAAAGTTGAGTGCGGTGGTGACTTTGACGGCCACTGGTAAGGGGTGTCCACCTGCTCCTCTGGGTTCCAGGTCTTGCTGCAGCAGTGCGCAGATGTCACCCACTACCTCTCGCGAAAGTCTGAGCCTTCTTTGGCACTGCTGCTCAGTCATGTTGAGGTAGCTCATCCTCTGTGTGTAAACCCTGTTTTGGGGGTATCTCCTGCGGCGACGTCCTTCCCTGCGCTGGCGCCTTCTGGCCTGTGCAGCTTCAGGTGGGTGAGCAGCAGGTTGGCGCTCCTGTTGTTGCTCCTGCTGTTGGTGCTGCTGTTGTTTCGGGTTCTGCTGCTGCCGCGACTGGTCTTTGTCCAAATCTGAGGTCCAGGAGGAAAGGAAATAAATGGTTCCCATGCTGCAGGTATATACCTCAGTTGAGGAAGCGCTCAGTCAAGGTGGGGAGAGGGGTTTCCCAGGAGGTCACAGTGGAGATGGATCTCAGTTTCAAAACTTCCAAAATCAGTAGACCTGCAAAAAGTTCTCCCAGACCTGAAAAAAGAAAGTTCTGCCACCTGCAAATGATCATTGTTGAAAACTCCTTTTTAATGGTGGAGCTGCAGCTGTTAGTAAGCCATCCACTTGTGAGGCCGCCAGGATTAACTGGCGTGTTCCAGGGGAGACGTGCAGCACGGGGGAAATGTGTTTAACTCAGAAAGGCCTCTCAAAATGACATTATAGAGGCACTTAAGTGGTTGTTAAGTGCCTTAAGGGCCTATCCCGCTTCTTGGAGGTGGGACTGAAACGGGGTCTGGAAGCCCGCACTTGGGAAAGTTGTTCAGAGGCGGGTTGGAGGCGGGATCGGAGCCCAACTCCATTATTGGCAACTTTCCCACCTGACCCGCCTTCAAACCCGCCTCCTCGGGCCTGGCAAAATCCAGCCCTATGTTTGCAAAGCCTTTGGGGTAAAAATTCAGTTGGTTGCGCCTCCCGTTAGCGCCTTAAGAGGGCGCTAATGGGGCGCAAAGCCGCTAACGCCCGGGCGCAGCGATGTTTGCGCCTCTCGGGAACTTAACTAGAGATTGTGCGGCGGCGCTAAACTTTACCGCTGCGACCACCTGCGCGCGCAGATTGTGACGTCATTCCATGGTGCAACGCCCTTGTGGCGCCCCGGAGCGGAAATTGAGTGGCGCCCCCTGCCTTACTGCCTGGCGCATCCAACGACCAGAAGACTGGAACGCTATCAATCGCTGTGGGGCTGGGGGGGGCGCTATTTAAAGGGGGCCTCTTCCTGTCTTTTATTGTTGGTGGCATTTTTGAACTACGCATTCTGAGAGAGAGAGGGAGAGACTTCTGGAGAGATTCAACGTTGTGTGAAGGAGTTTTGGGTACTGAGCAGCACTTTGCAGGTTCATTTTGATTTGCCATTCCTTGTATCGATTTAGCAGAGACTGTGGGAGCTGCACTCTGAGCTCTTTGCCTGGTACTCTCCATTGTTCTTTCCAGCACATTTGATGTGCAAGTCTCTCCAGGCCGAGATTCAAGGCTGCAATGAACAGGATGTGGATGGAAAGCAAGATTAACCATCCCCTTTAAGAACTGGCCCGTGCCATTGTGTGTGTGTTCCATTGCTGACTGACATTACATGAGCTTCGCCAGCGCTCTGAGTTAGCGCCTCACTCCTCGGCCTTTGCGCCTTAAGACAGGTGTGCAGCGCCTGATTTAGCGCTCCACTCACCTCCCTTTCAGTTTTAGTGGATGATGCCTCTGGGTATATCAGTATGTGTCCACATCTTTTAACTGACATATTCTGTAAGGTCTCAAAAAAGACTTATTTTGCATTGGCTTTAGCCTGATGGCTTGGAATAAGGTCATGACTGAGTGTAACTTATAACTCCAGTAAAGTAGATCACATAACTATTCTGAATTTACAGCATGCCAAACTTAATTGGATCCACCAACAATGATTGGTTAAGTTGATGTTCTCAGTCTGCCATTCTAAAAAAAATTACCACGGTGTGAAACCAGAGTTGGTATTTGTGAAGTGGCATTAATATTGCTCAGATGAAACGTAACTCCTCGACTGCCATGTACCACATGGTGGGAAGTCTGTGCAAATATTACGCACAGTCAAGAAATCACCTCCACTGTACTGCACATGAACAGGAAGATAACCTCTCCGCACTGTAAACCGGCTTAAAAGAAAAGGTTTGTGATTTTGTTACACATAATAATAGAGGAAATCCCCTTCCGCCTTCGTGATGGAATATAATTTTGCCTGTTATTACAAGTGAAATAGAATTTTGCCCACTGTGTAAGTGAGCAGTCTTCTATATTTACTTGAGCTACACAGAAAGATTAGCTGAGTAAAGGGACACTGTATCTTTGACAAGAATAGGCTTGAAGCTTGTAATGGTAGACTGTGGCAGTGTCATGAGCCCATCTGACTCACTTCACCTCACACTTAATATGTCTCTTTAGCTCAAGCACTACAGATAGAAACATCCATCTTCAAGAAAGAAACCGTTGTCAGGATTCAAACAATATTTGTGCTGGTTGCTAAATGTCATGATGATGTTTTAAAAAAAAATGATTGTCATATGAACTTGGTGGGTTTTCCGTGAGAGTAAGTTGACAATCCCTCCTCTGCAGCCCAAGGGACGCGAACCTTGTGAAAGCTGTTAGATTCTGAATTCATCGCTTTCAACACGATGAATCATTTCCTCACAAAAAGCTTCCCATCAGAAAGCTGTCTGTCTGTTAAATAAAGTAAGATATTGAAGGCAAAACACTGGGAAATTGGTGAGGCCGGTTTTTATTCCCTCTGCTGGTCGGGAAGGTAGCAGCAGCACATTGAAAATAGCAATGCAGCACTTACTTCCTCATTCCTTGGGCAGGAGCCTCACTAGCCCATGCAAATCCGGGTCCTATGAAACCAGTTGGGTCCTAACGTCTAAACTTGCCCATTGGTATTTGGCACAGAGCGGTCTACCAGTGGTCCTTAAAGGGACTACTGCAGGCTACTCCGAAAAAGGGGAAAAAAGATTTCAGAAATGATTTTTATGGGGTATGGAGCAGACCTGGAATCGATCTATAGAAATGGATACAGTTTGTGTTTACTTTATTGGTGAGTTTTATTCTCACAAGGTGAGGGATGTTAATACTGGAGAACACTTTTCATTTTGGGCACCCAATGTCAACATCATGCCATTCCAGGTCAACTTAGATTAAGAGTAATACTCCTTCTTCGCTCCAACAATGTGCCTCAGCTCCAAACTCCGATGAGTACCCTCAACTGCACCAATGCTAAATTTCTCCATTTCCCTCACCTATGGCCTTTCCGAGAGCCAATCTAATGCAAATTAATGCTGAATTAAGGCATGTTTTCTGGTGTAGGCTCATGCCCACTAAGAACCAGATTGAAAGTTTCCAAACTCAATTGATACACGGGCCCCAAAAATGCGTGATCCTATTTTGCCACCATAACAATGGTGGAGCGGGACTCCCCATGCGTTGACCAGTTATGCCGCTTATCCTGTCTGAATCCTTGGGATCAGGCAATTTGATTAAAGTGGCTGGGTGTCTGCACCAATATTGGCACAGCTGAGGCCCTCGCAAGGAGGGGGTGAGAAATTGGGGCATTCTCTAGCTGCTGAACCCTTGCATCAACAATGGCAGACAAAGAACCTCAGATAAAAACAGGTGGCCTCTAAGAAGACCTCTTTCCTTCAGGCAGCTTTTTGACTGGTTGCTGTAAGGAAACCAGCCTTTCCAAATTTGGTGTGCCTCATTTCCACCACCTAACTGTGTTGTAGGCCTGATTCGTACAGTCTGCTGGGAGAACCAAAGGTGGAACTGTTGAGAATTCCATCGCATTACCTCATCCCACCTGTCAGGCCTCCTCCTGTGACATTAGCTGTAAAAGGAAAGATGCAGGAACTGCCCATCCTCCACCCACCCCAACCCACCCAGGAAATACAGGAATAGGCACTAGCCCCGATAACTCCCTTACTGCAGCATTAAATCTGAGGAAATTCAGGAGCAGGATGTTTACATTTAGACAAAGGAGACTTGCATCCCATCACTCATTTGATGTTTCGGAGTAGTCTTCAGTTGACCTTTGAATTCACTTACATGACATTGACCAAGACAGCTTTTGTATTAACAACAGAAAACGCTGGAAAAACTCAGCAGGCCAGGCAGCATCCGTGGAGAGAGAAAGAGAGTTAACGTTTCAGGTCGATGACCTTTCATCAGCTTTTGTATTTACTTGCCCAATCCAAACATCTGAGCCTGTGGCCAATGATTTAAATCAACATGCCACAGGGGTACAACCCAAACCTTTTGTAACTTCCGAAATGTTTCTATTATACACCTATGAGCAGGAGTTTAAAAAAGGTTTGAAATCAATCACACGCTCTTTAGACTATTTTAAAAACCCTCTCACAGATTAGCATTCTTGTTAATGGGTCCTTTGATCTATCCTCAGAACAAACCGTCACGTGGCTGGAGGGCTGGATGAGAAGAATATCAAATGACGCAAAGATCAACAAAGCTATTCAAAAATTGCATCACACCATTTATATTTTGTTATTTAAATTCATTACTACCACTGTTTGCAGATAATACAAAACTTGGCAAAGTAATATTTAGTGATGAGGACAGTTATAGGCTTCAGGATGACATATACAGGATGGTGAAATGGTCAGAAGCATGTCAGATGGAGTTCAGTGCAGAGAAGGTTGAAGTGATGTACTTTGCGAGGACTAATATGGAAAGACAGTATACTATAAATGGCATGGTTTTGAAAAGTGTATGAACAGCGAGACCTTGGTGTCCATATACACAAATCCTTAAAGGTGGCAGGGCAAGTTGATAAGGTGGTTAAAAAAGCAGATGGGTTACTTGGGTTTATAAATAGAGGAATAGAATATAAAAGCAAAGAGATCATGTTAGAACTTTATAAATCACTGGTTAGGCCTCAGTTGAGCATTGTGGACAATTCTGGCCACCAGACTTCAGGAAAGATGTAAAAGTCTTAGCAAAGGGTCCAGAGGAGGTTTACCAGGATGCTACCAGGGATGAGGGACTTTAGTTATGAGGAGAGGTTGGAAAAGTTAGGACTGTTCTCCTTGGAACAGAGAAGGTTAAGAGGTGACCTAATTGAGGTTTTCAAGATGAAGAGAGGTTTTGATAGAGTAGTTGGAGAAAAATTATTCCCTCTGGTGAGTGGGTCAATAACCAGAGGTCATAGATTTAAAATCATAGGCAAAAGACCTAGAGGGGAGATGAGGAGAAATCTTTTCACTCAGAGGGTTGTCTGGAACGTGCTACCTGAAAAGGTAGTCATGATGCGGAGATGCCGGTGTTGGACTGGGGGTGGACAAAAATGAGAAGTCGCACAACACCAGGTTATAGTCCAACAGATTTATTTAAAATTACAAGCTTTCGGAGCTGTTGCCCCTTCATCAGGTAGAGTTACAATGAGGGATTCTACAATATTTCACAGTATATAAACACCGAAAGCAATTTGTCTGCAGAGATACAATCTTTCAGGGAGGCCTTACATCAAAGGCACACCAGAGCACAGCCAAGACAATGAGATGGGTTACAGGGGGTCCAACGTGTCAAATCCTGCTGTCTGCAGTTGAGCTTTTAACTTTTTTTTTCTTTTTTTTTTGGTGTGTGTTTTTCTTTTAAAAACTGGAAAGACAGACAACGATGTCGAGTCACGTTCTGTAGCGTGACATGAACCCCATATCCCTGTTGAGGCCATCCTCATGGGTGCGGAACTTGGCTATCAGTTTCTGCTCGATGATTTTGCGTTGTCGTGTGTCTCGAACACCTTGCTAAGGCCATCCCCACGCCTCCACTACTCGCCTTCAAGCAGCCGCCTAACCTCAAAAGTACCATAGTTCGCAGCAAATTACCCAGCTGTCAGGAGAACAGCGACCACGACACCACACAACCCTGCCACGGCAACCTCTGCAAGACATGCCAGATCATGAACACAGATACCGTCATCACACGTGAGGACACTACCCACCAGGTACATGGTACATACTCATGTGACTCGGCCAACGTTGTCTACCTCATACGTTGCAGGAAAGGATGCCCCAGAGCATGGTACATCGGCGAGACCATGCAGACACTGAGACAACGTATGAACGGGCACCGCACAACAATCGCCAGGCAGGATTGTTACCTCCCAGTCGGGGAACACTTCAGCAGTCAAGGACATTCAGCCTCGGATCTGCGATATAGCGTTCTCCAGGGCGGCCTTCGAGACACACGACAACGCAAAATCATCGAGCAGAAACTGATAGCCAAGTTCCGCACCCATGAAGACGGCCTCAATAGGGATATGGGGTTCATGTCACGCTACAGAACGTGACTTGACATCGTTGTCTGTCTTTCCAGTTTTTAAAAGAAAAACACACACCAAAAAAAGAAAAAAAAAGTTAAAAGCTCAACTGTAGACAGCAGGATTTGACACGTTGGACCCCCTGTCACCCATCTCATTGTCTTGGCTGTGCTCTGGTGTGCCTTTGATGTAAGGCCTCCCTGAAAGACTGTATCTCTGCAGACAAATTGCTTTCGGTGTTTATATACTGTGATATATTGTAGATTCCCTCATTGTAACTCTACCTGACGAAGGGGCAACAGCTCCGAAAGCTTGTAATTTAAAATAAATCTGTTGGACTATAACCTAGTGTTGTGCGACTTCTCATTTTTGAAAAGGTAGTGGAAGCTGATTCCATAAATTATTTTAAAAGGGAGTTGGACAGGTACTTGAGGATGAGGAACTTACAGTGTACGGACAATGTAGTCCCAAGACATTTCACAGGCGTGTTATCAAGCAAAATTTGACACCGAGCCATATAAGGAAATATTTGGACAGGTGACCAAAAACTTGGTCAAAGAGGTAGGTTTTAAAGAGCATCTTAAAGTAGGTGAGAGAGGTATAGATGCTTATGGAGGGAATTCCAGAGCTTAGGGCCCAGGTAGCTGAAGGCACACTGTCTCCCCCTCCCCCCCACCCCACCCCAATCACAGGGTTAAGATCACTTCTGCACTGATGAGATTTGAAAACTTCCTCTCTCTCAAGCTATTAAATGCCCTAAGTGAATTGCGTCTGCACTGTCTTAAGCTTCAACCCAGTTCCTATTGTTTGTAAATCTCACAGCCCAAATTTCCCATAATTTGGTGGAATTTGTATTAAGTGGACAATTTCAGTCTGAGAAGCCATGAGGAGATAAATTTGAGAAACTGGAAATGTTTCACTGATGTAGTAAGGATATTTGTTTGAAGTAATATTGGTGCTTCAGCCTAATTTATTCCATTAATACAACAGCAAAGATTAAGAATATAAACTGTGCACTGTATACAATGCTTTTGCTTCCTTAATCTATTGTAATTATGCAAAAGGTTCGAATAGTTAAAGCTGTGGCCTGGATGGATGAAAGGGGAAATATACTACTGACTGCATGCATATCGATCACGAATATCTTGTCTGTGTGGAGTTAGATGTTCCCTTCTGGGGTCGAACTACAATTGCCTGGGATTTTAAAAAGGGACAAATCGACCAGGGTTCCTGCTTCGAACTGAATGATTGAATGATTCCTGCTGGTACATGAGTGTCAGGTGAAGACAGGATTGGGTGTGGAACCTGTGATGCCATCATGGTTAAATAGCCTGTTGCCTTTAGCTGTCTAGCCTCATACATGAATAATGGCTACTTGAGTGAGATGCAGGAGTGCAGGGATAACCACGGAATTGTTCCCACCACGTTCAAAGCCTTTCAGAAAATTGGAGTGGAGGAATAAATTCTCTCTATAAACAGAGATTAGTTTTTCGTTTATAAAAAAAAAATCTATTTTAATTAAAATGGAAATATTGTAATTCTAATTTCCATTAAATATTCTAACCTTTCACATAATGGACAACAGCTTTTTGATCTCAATGACTGTAGTTTTACCGTGCCTTTTTAATTCACTAATGAACAAAACCAAATCCTAAACGTAGGCAAGTAAAACAATACACATGGAAAATGAACCAAGTGCAAATATAAATAATTCTTAGTTACAATACTAAATGACGCTTATAGTCTTATTGGCTTTACTGGAAATATGCAACAGGAAATCTTTGCGTGTGTGTTATTAAAGTAATAATCCGCCACAGGGAACCACATGAAATAATACATCAAAGCACGGGAAAAAATTAGGAATATGAGTTCTCTTTTCCATGCACACATGTAAATTTATGCATATAATGAAATTTAAAAGTAGAGTAAATGAGGATTTGAAAAATGGCTATTATCACCTTGTGGTGAGTTAGAAAATATAAACTGCCAGTTTTGCACACACAAGTAAGATTGTACACGGCAATCAATTAAATCTATCCCAATAAATCAAGTTAAATAGTTAGGGCTAGAAATTCATCTACTTACCTCCACTCCGTAGCGCCATGAAATGGCGATAAAATGGTGGCTGCCGCTAGTTCTGGTGGCAGGTCCCGCGGCGGCTGCCATATTCGTGTCCCCTTCTGCGCTGCGGGTAACTGGTAGCGCCCTGAAAGAAAAAATATGGTGTGTCAATCGGTGTGCAATGCCGACTTAACGTCACCAACGTGAACTTCGACACTAGCGCTGAATTCAGCGCTGGGTCCTAAGCACACCAGTTAACCTGGCGTGCAAGCAGGCTGACAGTGGCGATGTCTGCACCTCTTAAAGGGACACACACATCATTTAGTAAGTTTGAATGTAAGGTTTTGGACTTTTTTTTGATTTTATTAAGTAAGTTCCCCACTCCATTTTAATTGCACACCCTCCAACCCCCCCCCCCCCACCTCCCACCCCGGCCCCGGCCTGGATTCCGCCAGGCAGGAATTGAAAATCGGGATCATCATCTCTGCAAGTTTATTGACTGATAATCCAGGATGTTTTTGTACGTTAAAGGTGCTATATAAATGCAAGTTGTTGCGATTTTATATATATTTACAGACCACCATCTCTCTGGCTGCATCTCAGGTTTTGTTCGCAAACTCTGCCTAGGTTACTCTGTAGCTGGCACTTAGGCCAAATGAGGCCCGGGAGTTAAAATCTCTCCGGGCCTTGACATGTAAGCTTGTTGCTTGCCCAGGACCCTTGCATGGACTGATCCCGTGCTGATTTAAAATGGTGGAGGTGACAAGTATGGATGCACTTACAATACTTCACAAAAGGATTTTACAAGTTGCTGAAGCAGTATTGAACCATATCAAGCTAAGTTTTCCAGTATTGTGTCTAGTGTAACCATGGTAGCTTACTTGATTGGCTTAAGCATTTCAATAAGGCCTTCGCCTGCCTGGAGTGAGGGCCTTGTTGGCTGGCCACAATGTGCCTGTTAAAATGGTGTGCGACACTGGGATCGGGTGAGTAGGTCGCTGCAAAGATTTTAACCCCCTGCATGCCCCTTTCTCATTGGGCATGGGGAGGGGCCCCCGGTGGGGGTTAAAATCGGGGCTATACGGGATCTAGGCCAGAAGCATTTCACACGGGGAGCTTGTTTTACCCAGCTAGCTGTCCAGTTTTATTATGCGGTAGTATGAATAGAAAAATCAAGTGAACATTTTGGACATTGATAGTTCGACAATACACGTTTGACATTTAGTTCCCTTTAACCTTAGAACGCCACTGCACATGCGTAAGCAGCGATGTGTAATGTGCCTAGTGTGTGCCTGACTTCACATGGCTGAACATGCTTAAAATACTTAGTGAGTCTATTGAATAGAGCCACACTCCTGCTGGTATGTAGTTAGATGAGTTTCTCAATGTGTCATGCATATTGGTTTTTAGGGCACTGTGCCAGCTCCACCCATTATAATTCAGCTGGCACAGAACTACTCATGTCAGAAAAGCTACGTAGGTGGTCTCATTAGAACTGTAACAACTGAAATAGATTTGGCTGCTCTACATTAGGAATATCTGTGCTGTATTTGTGAGCTACAAAATTTCTACTATAGCAAGCCTTAAGGAATTAATTGTGTTAGGACCCTGATCCACATCAAATAAGTTCTGGAGGTCACTTCCATTTCACCACTAGGGTTGTGGAGGAAGTGTTGAAGGAAAACTACATCACTAAGTAATGTTGCTGTACATGCTTTTCAATACAGCACTGTTCCAAAGTCATGTACATCAAAGTTAATGCTGTTTCGTTTAATAAAATGCACTTAAAAAACTACATTCAATCTAAATTGAATGCAACTCAGCAATGTATAAAAGTCCTAGTTGTGCATGTTTTCCTTTGTCCTTATTCCTTTACCTTAGCCTTAGTATAAAACAGAATAGAATTTCAGCTTAAATGTATACTCAACCTGGTTGTTTGCTAACAATTTGGGCAGTAACGCAAAATGGGTGATAGCAAATCAGTGGCCCGTTTTATACTCCGCCCGATTTTCTTTTTCATTGAAGTCCATATATAAAATGTGTTGTTGATTTGCTATTTACCCTTTTTGCACTGCTACCCAAGCCAAATTTCAGCCCCTAAACTTATGTAACCACCTGTCTCATCTTTTAGCAAGCATTGCATACCCTACAGGCTCAGGGCAGCTATGTGAAGTCTTGGCACTTGAGCATTGAGGTGAGGGAATAAATCAGGTATCATGGTTCAAAGCCAATGCTCAATAGTACTTCATGTTGGGAGAAAGTGCCTGCTAAATGGAATCTGACATAGAAGGAATGAAATGCAGCATCTAAATCCTGGAGAAGAACAATGCCGGTTAAATTAGTTGCTCTCTGCTGGGTTACTGGTAGGGGAGCTACAATTAGATTTAGAGGGAGTAAATTTCCTTAGGGGTTCTCCTTCTCGTAGACTCTAATTTCAGTGGAAGAGCCGCGAAAAAACCCCAAAAATGGCGTAAACAGAGTTTTCGCATTTCTTCCGCTGAATTTACAGCGACAAGCAGGAGAACTCGTGGAAATGCAACCCCCAGTGCCTCCGATTAGAGAGGAGAAAATTGGCCACGGTTTCAGCTCTTGATCATTGCTGTTATCCCTGCTGGAAGTGTGGGTGAGTGGACCTTAGATGAGGGCAGGATTAGGCTTGACTGTAATGTCACCATGATCAAATAATTTACCAATATTCACTGTCTAGGCTTGCATGTGATGAATGATCATTTCGACAAGGTACTAGAGTAAGCTTTCTGGTTTATTCCCTTATAACTCTCCTACCCATCTACCTTGGTTTGTAATCTCCATGGTCCTAGTTACTCCTTGCCGCTTGTATGTCATAGTTTTGAGTACTCTCAAGCCATCCTTATTGGTGTAGGTTTAACTTACACACGATCTACATGTGTTTTACCAGTATAAAGAAGTAAAAACATTGGTGGGGAGAGTAGAAATGAATAAATCATAGAATCATAGAATGATACCGCATATTCGGCTCATCGTTGCTGTGCCGGCTATTTGGTAGAGCTATCCAATTAGCCCCACTCCCTTGCACTTTCCCCATAGCCCTACAATTTTTTTCTCTTCAAGTATTTATCCAATTCCCTTTTGAAAGTTACTATTGAATCTCTGTGCAAAAAAAAAATGTTTCCTCATGTCGCCTCTGGTTCTTTTGCCAATCACCTGAAGTCTGTGTCCTTTGGCTACTGACCTTTCTGCCAATGGAAACAGTTTCTCCTTATTTACTCTATCAAAACCCTTCATGATTTTGAGCACCTCTGTCAAATCTCCTCTCAACCTTCTCTGCTGTAAGGAAAACAAACCCAGCTTCTCCAGTCTCTCCACATAACCGAAGTCCCGCATCCCTGGCACAATTCTAGTAAATCTCTTCTGCACCCTCTCCAAGGCCTTGACATCCTTCCTAAAGTGTGATGCACAGAATTGAACACAATACTCCAGCTGGAGCCTAACCAGTGATTTATAAATATTTAGCAATAACTCGCTTGCTTTTGTACTCTATTCCTCTATTAATAAAACCCAGGATCCAATACGCTTTTCTAACAGCCTTCTCAACTTGTCCTGCCACCTTCAAAGATTTGTGTACATACACCCCCAGGTCTCTCTGTTCCTGCACCCCCTTTAAAATTGGACCATTTAGTTTATCTCTCCTCATTCTTACCTACTAAAATGTATCACTTCACACTTTTCTGCATTAAATTTCATCTGCTATGTGTCTGCCCATTTTATCAGTCTATGTCCTCCTGAAGTCTGTTACTATTCTCCCGTTGTTTACTACATTTCCACGTTTCGTGTCATCTGCAAAATTTGAAATTATGTCTTGTATACCCAAGTCCAGGTCGTCAATATATATCAAAAAGAGCAGTGGTCCTAATACCAACCAGGAACACTACTGTTTACTTCCCTCTAGCCTGAAAAACAACCATTCACCACTACTCTGCTTTCTGTCCCTTAACCAATTTGGTATTCACACAGCCACTGTCCCTTTAATCCCATGGGCTCTAATTTTGCTAACATTGAATGGGCATCAGCTCCATTGCATTACGTCGCTGTGATATGTTCAAAATGTAGCTTTAAAGCAACAGCTAACATTGTAACTGACACTATCATCACTTCAATCTAACAGAACTGCAATTAACATCCACTGGACCTTTTGCAAAGGGATTCCCCCCCAGCCACGTGTCAGTGTGTACGCAGCAGCATGCAAGGTAACAGACACTGACAGCACTTCACTTCAGACAGATCTGCAGTGAAAATCGATTGACATGCGGTGAGGAAGATCCCTTTTGCAAAATGTTCCAATGGATTTTCACTGCAGCTGTGTCGCCGTTGTCTGTTACAATCTAAGCTGCTGTTTAAGACTGCCAGTAAGAGAATTGCCAGTGCTCTGTTAGTTTGCTTTATTCCCAATGGAAAGTCATCTGTAACTGCTGAGCAACCAAGAGGTTTCCAGTTGGTACCTGCTGGGTCCACGTTTGAAACTATCAATCCTCAGATAACCATTAGCAACGCTACAATAGATCCATTTGGTGTTTAAATATCAAATTGTTAACTTTCAATTCCTCTCAGCATTGATGTTCTTTTTCTGTGCCTGACTAACCTTTCCTTTTGATTTGTTGCTTTTCACATTTTCTGCTCTTCTTTTGCTATTTAGGTTTCATTTCTCTCTTTTTGCTTATTATACTTCGTATTTTTCTTTCCTTCTGCACCACTTTGAGGGAGTATTCTACAACTCAAGTATCGATAGAGATGTGATGAACTGCACGATGGATGCTCAGACACGATGCCATTACGACAGTAGCGCAGTGTTTGGGAACACCATTGTAAACTACAAGAGATGGAAACCTACTTTAATGGCGGCTTTCAAGATTTTCAGAGCCACTGAATCTCAAAGCTATTTTAATAGTTTGTTTTACATTTTATTTTCAGTTTTTTTACTCCATTTTTCTCTCCTCTTCTCCAGAAAGCTAGTGCTGAGGTGTGGTTCATGAGCACTGGCAGTCTTACCCATCCAAGCAGGCAATTTTCATATATGAGGCCAGGCAGCAATGCTGGCAGGCTTTTCAACCATGGCCCAACGCAGCTGAGCGCGATCCTGCCCTTACCTGGCATTCATATGTGCATTTCCAATCAAGGGTCATTCGATCAGTAGCAGGAACATGGCTGAATTTTTCCCCCTCTCTTGCCCTAGTCTAGGAGAACACTATCTCCGCTCAACACAGATCAGCTAACTCAACACGAACCAATGATCACACCCAGGAACTTTCTGGACCGCAGAGCTTACTGCCACATCAAGATGTGCATTTACTCACTGTGCCAATGGGAGAGCATTCGGTTATTACTTTACAATCTCTGTCATTCTCCGCAATTCCCCTCTAATCCTTCTGCCATTTACTTTAAATCTATGCCCCCCCCTGGTTATTGACCTCTCTGCTAAGGGAAATAGATCCTTCCTATCCACTCTATCTAGGACGGTCATAATTCTATACATCTCAATTAAGTCTCCCCTCAGCCACCTCTGTTACAAAGAACACAACCCCAGACAATCCAATCTTAATTCATAGCTAAAATTCTCCAGTCCAGGCAACATCCTCGTAAATCTCCTCTGTACTCTAGTGCAATCACATCTTTCCTGTAGTGTGGTGACCAGAACTGTATGCAGTACTCTAGCTGTGGCCTAACTAGTGTTTTTACACTTCAGGCATAACCTCCCTGCTCTTATATTCTATGCCTCGGCTAATAAAGGAAAGCATCCCGTATGCCTTCTTAACCACCTTATCTCCCTGTCCTGCTACCTTCAGGGATCTGTGGACATGCACTCCAATCCCTCTGTTCCTCTACACTTTTCAGTATCCTAAGATTTATCATGTATTCCCTTGCCTTGTTAGTCTTCCCCAAATGCATTACCTCACACTTCTCCGGATTGAATTCCATTTGCCACTTTTCTGCCCACCTGACCAGTCCATTGATATCTTCCTGCAATCTACAGCTTTCTTCCTCACTATCAACCACATGGCCAATTTTTGTATCATCTGCAAACTTCTTAATCATGCCCCCTACATTGAAGTCTAAATCATTTAACAAAAAGCAAGGGACCTGGTATTGAGCCCTGCAGAACCCCACTGGAAACAGCCTTCCAGTCACAAAACCATCCGTCGACCATTACCCTTTGCTTCCTGCCACTGAGCCAATTTTTGGATCCAAATTGCCATGTTCCTTTGGATCCCATGGGCTTTTACTTTTCTGACCAGTCTGCCATGTGGGACCTTGTCAAAAGCCTTGCTAAAATCCATGTAGACCACATCATACGTGCTACCCTCATTGACCCTCCTTGTTACCTCCTCAAAAAATTCAATCAACTTAGTCAGACACGACCTTCCCTTAACAAATTCATGCTGACTGTCCTTGATTAATCTGTGCTTTTCTAAATGACGATTAATACTGTCCCTCAGAATTTTTTCCAATAATTTGCCCATCACCGAGGTTAGGCTGACTGGCCTGTAATTACTCGGTCTATCCATTTCTCCCTTTTTAAACAACGGTACCACGTTAGCAGTCCTCCAGTCCTTCGGCACCACACCTGTAGCCAGAGAGGTTTGGAAAATGATGGTCAGAGCCTCCGCTATTTCCTCCCTTGCTTCTCTTAACAGCCTGGGATACATTTCATCCGGGCCTGGCGATTTATCTACTTTGAAAGATGCTAAACCCCTTAATATTTCCTCTCTCACTGTGTTTATTGCATCTAATATTTCACACTCCTCCTCCTTAACTACAATGTCTGCATCGACCCTCTCTTTTGTGAAAACAGACACAAACATCTTCCGCCTCAACACACAGGAATGCACTGCCTGAAAGGGTGGTGGAAGCAGATTCAATAGTAACTTTCAAAAGGGAATTGGATATGTACTCAAAAAGGAAAAAAAAGTGCAGGTCTATGGGGAAAGAAACGGGGGAGTGGGGCTGATGTTCCCTCTACTTTATTTTGGTGTGAAGTCCCTTTAAATTTGCTGCGCGGCCGCGCATGCACGGTATCTTCCAGCTGCAACAGCTTGTGAGCAGCCTATGCGGGACCTCCTGATTGATGCACGGCCCGCGCACCTTAGGGGCAACATTGAGTGAGACTAAATGGATTGCTCGTTCAAAGAGCCGGCAGAGTCACGATGGGTGGAACGTGCTGTATAATTCTATGGGAGAAAAATTGGGTTGCTTTGCGCCCTGTTAGCGCCCCCGGGGGCAAAGACCCTAGCGCCCAGGTGGGCCCCGCTAATGTCTCCCGTGAAATTTAGCGGGAGGTTAGTGTAACCGGTAGCATCCCGCGGCGCTGCGCCACCAGCGATGACGCCATCACCGTGCGCAGCGTCTCGGTCGCGCCCCGGCTGCAAACTTCGGCTGTGCCCCCTGACCTATCGCTGGACAATATGTCCGACAGGGTCAGGGTGGCGTTTTTTGCAGCCGCGGCGGTGCAAGTTAAAGTGCCGGTGTCAGGTGGCCATTTTTTTTTTTGGCCGTCTGCTAGCACCCTTCCCCTTTTTTATTCGGGGTGCCGGCCGTGATCGCTCAGCCCGGCACTCCTCTTGAGTGCTAGGCTGCTTTCCTGGCACCCCGCTCCCTGGTGGTCCAGCAGGGCCCTGGTGCGCGCAGTGCTAGGCCCCTCCCGTTTAATCAGGGGAGGGAGGCCTGCAATACCGCAGCGTTACGTGCCGACGCGCTGTTGCATGTAGCGCCGCGATATTCAGTTGTAGCACCCCAGGAAGGAGGTGGAGCGCTTCCAGTAGCGCCCCGCCTCCTGCTTGGGGCACTACCACTGAATGTACGGCGCAGGGGTGCTAACTTTTTTGGGGGCGCTAAAAGCAGCGCCCTGGCAAAGTTAGCTCCCCAAAGGGGGCGCCACCGAATTTCTCCCCCTATGAATCTAAATATTTTTAATGCATATCCTGATGTAGTTTCTGTTAATTACAGGATTCCTCATTATCTTGAGAAAACTACAGATACAATAAATAACTTTCCATTTTACCTTAAAAGGACATTGGTTTTAAAAAATATGCTTGATGTCAGGAATATTGTACTTAGACGCACAGTTTGCCTACAAAGGTCATGTGATAATGACCCTAACGAAGATAGTGCTTCGGAGCAACTTGTGATATCTACTGCTCCTTCAGCCATCTGGGCCAATCCAAGTTAAAAGCCACTTCATTTAGGAGGATGATTTATAATGTATTGGGGCAGATATATGCAGTTAAATCTGAAACTGGGAATCAGCTGCTTCTACAGCTGCAGTCCTGTCAGCATTTTAATCAACAAACATTTGTTTCCTGTTTTGATTTAATGTACTATATGCCGCTATTATTTTTGTAATGACAGACAATTTTAGACTGCTTTATAATTTACATTAGTTTTTTTTTGCTTTAAGTGCCATATAGGGTCACTACAAGTAGTAACTAATAATAGCATGTACTGTGTACGGAAAGTTAGCTATAATGATCTGAAATATGGCATTAACACTGCTAAGTTCAGCCTTGTTGGAATTGATGCCATGCCAAATAATGAAGGGAAATAGGTGGCTTGCCAAAATACTATACAGCACAGTGGAGCAGCCAACATTTCTAGATACCATATCGTGGGATGAAGTCTAAATTCTCATTGAAAATGATTGTTATCTTATTCATTTGCTTTCTTACTGAAGAGCAAGATCTACTTGGTCGTTTGTTTTCTTATTGAAAAGCAACGTTCTTGAAACCAGAGTTTTTATTCTCACCATTACATTAATCCTCCTCCCCTCTACTCTGTCTGTCACTTGATCACTGTAGTAAAGTAGTAAAGTGAGAGCCTGCTCAGTTTTCCAAGAAGACATTGATCTTATCGAAAATAACGTTATATTAAAACTCCAGCTAAACATCTTCAAAAGTGACTTTAATAGAAATTATTATGTAACCCCGCTTCTAAAATTGTATTCAATGTTATCTGACAGATAAAACTCAATACTATAAGTACGATATGGACACTGAAAATATTATGACCGAAATTACATCCTCGATATTAAACCCCTCACAACGGACAGGAGAGGGCCGGGGGTTGAAGACTTAAATATGGGGAACGCGACCCCAACAGGCCGCACATGCGCCCGCTGTTTTTTGTATGGCGGCGGATATCGAGACGTCCGAGTTTCCCGCCGTGGAGAGGCAGGACACTTAATTAATGTATTTACATCGGGTTCTCACAGTGAGATTGGGAGACCGACTTAAAATTCACTGCTGCTGCACAGGTTTCCCAGTGGGCGGGAAAATCGGCATTGAAACAGGCGAGAGCTGCTGGCTCCACAAGGTCAGCAGCTTGCTCAGCACTCCTTATGGGCCAGGAGGAGCAAGAGTGCCCCCCCCCACCCCCCACCACCAGGCCCTCAATGAAGCTATCGGCCTAACTCCTGACAATCGTGGCCTCTTCAACTACCCCCAAGGGTCCCCGGCTGCGGGCTCCTGTTGCTGGTTTTCTCTCCCAGTCGCTGGGAGGGAAAGAATCCAAAAAATGATAATGAGGTCCTGCCATTAAGTTCGGCAGGACCTCCATGTCCCCAGCCTTGCCGGGTTCTTCGGCCATTTTCGGCCTCCCCTACACCCTCCCTGCCTCCGCGTAAATATCAGGGCCTCTATCTCATGAGGTATTAAAGTGAATGTGATACATCACAATACAGTAGTTGGGAAAAGCAAGATTATATTTAATTTTTTAAAATTTGTTCCTGGGATGTGGGCATCGCTGGCAAGGCCAGCATTTATTGCCCATCCCTAATTGCCCTTGAGAAGGTGGTGGTGAGCCGCCTTCTTGAACCACTGCAGTCCGTGCGGTGAAAGCACTCCCACAGTGCTGTTAGGGAGGGAGTTCCAGGATTTTGACCCAGCGATGATGGAGGAACGGCGATATTCTTCCAAGTCAGGATGGTGTGTGACTTGGAGGGGAACTTGGAGGTTCCCATGTGCTTGCTGCCCTTGTCCTTCTAGGTGGAAGAGGTCGCGGGTTTGAGAGGTGCTGCCGAAGAAGTTTTGGCGAGTTGCTGCAGTGCATCTTGTAGATGGTACACACTACAGCCACGGTACGCTGGTGGTGGAAGGAGTGAATGTTTAAGGTGGTGGATGGGGTGCCAATCAAGGGGGCTGCTTTGTCTTGGATGGTGTCGAGTTCTTGAGTGTTGTTGGAGCTGCACTCATCCAGGCAAGCGGAGTGTATTCCATCACACACCTGACTTGTGCCTTGTAGGTGGCGGAAAGGCTTTGGGGAGTCAGGAGGTGAGACACTCACCGCAGAATACCCGGCCTCTGACCTGCTCTTGTTGCCACTGTATTTATGTGGCTGGTCCAGTTAAGTTTCTGGTTAATGGTGACCCCCAGGATGTTGATGGCGGGGGATTCGATGATGGTAAAGCCATTGAATGTCAAGGGGCGGTGGTTAGACCCTCGCTTGTTGGAGATAGCCATTGCCTGGCACTTGTGTGGTACGAATGTTACCTGCCACTTATCAGCCCAAGCCTGAATGTCATCTTGTTGCATGCGGGCATGGACTGCTTCATTATCTGAGGAGTTGCGAATGGTACTGAACACTATGCAGTCATCAGCGAAAATCCCCACTTCTGACCTTATGATGGAGGGAAGGTTATTGATGAAGCAGCTGAAGATGGTTGGGGCTAGGACACTGCCCTGAGGAACTCTTGCAGTGATGTCCTGGGGCTGTGATGATTGACCTCCAATGACCACAACCATCTTCCTTTGTGCTAGGTATGACGCCAGCCAGTGGAGAGTTTTCCCCCCGATTCCCATTGACTTCAGTTTTACTAGTGCTCCTTGATGCCACACTCGGTCAAATGCTGCCTTGATATCAAGGGCAGTCACTCTCACCTCACCTCTGGAATTCAGCTCTTTTGTCCATGTTTGGACTAAGGCTGTAATGAGGCCCAGAGCTGAGTGGTCCTGGCGGAACATAAACTGAGCATCAGTGAGCAGGTTATTGGTGAGTAAGTGCTGCTTGATAGCACTGTCGACGACACCTTCCATCACTTTGCTGATGATTGAGGGTAGACTGATGGGGCAGTAATTGGCCAGATTGGATTTGTCCTGCTTTTTGTGGACAGGACATACCTGGGCAGTTTTCCACATTGTCGGATAGATGCCAGTGTTGTAGCTGTACTGGAACAGCTTGGCTAGAGGCGCGGCTAGTTCTGTTGCACAAGTCTTCAGCACGACAGCCGGGATGTTGTCGGGGCCCATAGCCTTTGCTGTATCCCTGTGCTCACGTGGAGTGAATTGAATTGGCTGAAGACTGGCTTCTGTGGTGATGAGGACCTCAGGAGGAGGCCGATATGGATCATCCACTTGGCACTTCTAGCTGAAGATGGTTGCAAATGCTTCAGCTTTGTCTTTTGCACTCACGTGCTGGGCTCCACCATCATTGAGGATGGGGATATTCATGGAGCCTCCCCCTCCCATTAGTTGTTTAATTGGCCACCACCATTCGTGACTGGGTGTGGCAGGGCTGCAGAGCATTGATCTGATCCGTTGATTGTGGGATCACTTAGCTCTGTCTATAGCATGCTGCTTCCACTTTTTAGCATGCATATATTCCTGTGTTGCAGCTTCCCCAGGTTGGGACCGCATTTTTAGATATGCCTGGTGCTGCTCCTGGCATGCTCTTCTTCACTCATTGAACCATGGTTGGTCCCCTGGCTTGATGGTAATGGTAGAGTGAGGGATATGCCGGGCCATGCGTTTACAGATTGTGGTGGAATACAATTCTGCTGCTGCTGATGGCCCACAGCACCTCATGGATGCCCAGTTTTGAGCTGCTAGATCTGTTCTGAATCTATCCCATTTAGCACGGTGGTAGTGCCACACAACACGATGGAGGGTATTCTCAGTGTGAAGACGGGACTGTGCGGTGGTCACTGCTACCAATATTGTCATGGGCAGATGCATCTGGGACAGGTAGATTGGTGAGGATGAGGTCAAGTAGGTTTTTCCCTCATGTTGGTTCTCTCACCACCTGTCGCAGGCCCAGACTGGCAGCTATGTCCTTCAGGACTCGGTCAGCTCGGTCAGTAGTGGTGCTACTGAGCCACTCTTGGTGATGGACATTGAAGTCCCCCACCCAGAGTACATTCTGTGCCTTGATACTCTCAGTGCTTCTTCCAAGTGGTGTTCAACATGGAGAGGTACTGATTCATCAGCTGAGGGAGGGCGGTAGGTGGTAATCAGCAGGAGGTTTCCTTGCCCATGCTTGACCTGAAGCCATGAGACTTCATGGGATCCGGAGTCAATGTTAAGGACTCCCAGGGCCACTCCCTTCCGACTGTATACCACTGTGCCGCCACCCCTGGTGGATCTGTCCTGCCGGTGGGACAGGACGTACCCAGGGATGGTGATGGAGGAGTTTGGGACATTGGCTGAAAGGTATGATTCTGTGAGTATGACTAGAAGTAGAATTTAGGGAGTTAGGAGCCAAGCTAAAAAGTAGGACCTCGAAGGTAGTAATCTCTGGATTACTACCAGTGCCACGTGCTAGTAAGAGTACAGAGAACAGGATAGTTAGGCTAAATATGTGGCTTGAGCAGTGGTGTAAGAGGGAGGGTTTTAAATTTTTGAGGCATTGGAACCAGTTTTGTGGTAGGTGTGACCTATACAAGAGGGACGGTCTACACCTGTGCAAAGATGGAACTGATGTTCTCGGGGTAATTTTTGATAAAGCAGTTCGGGAGCATTTAAACTAGTATGGCAGGGGGCTAGAAAGCTATGTAGTGAAATAGAGGAAAGTGAAAGGCAGACAGAAATAAATGGTAAAAGGGTGAGGAACAAAAAACAAAGGGCCAAACTAATTCATAAAAAATGTGAGCATAAAAAAAGCCTGAGGGTTTTATACCTTAATGCGAGAAGCATCAGGAACAAGGTAGATGAATTAGCTGTGGAAATAGAGGTTAATAATTATGATCTAATTGGGATTACGGAAACATGGTTGCAGGGTGAGCAGGGCTGGGAGCTTAACATACAGGGGTATTCAGTATTTAGGAAGGATCGACAAAAAAGAAAGGGAGGAGGGGTAGCATTGCTGGTAAAAGAGGGGATAAATGCAATTGAAAGGAAGGATATTAACTCAGTTAATACAGAATCTATATGGGTGGAGCTAAGAAATAGCGAGGGGCGAAAAACATTAATAGGAGTGGTATATAGGCCTCCAAATAGTAAAATAGAGGTTGGGGAGGGCATCACGAGGGAAATTAGAGAAGCGTGCAATAAGAGCACAGCTGTCATCATAGGTGACTTTAACTTACATATAGATTGGACTAGCCTAATCAGTAAAAATAATGAGGAGGAGGAATTCCTTGAGTGTTTAAGGGATGGTTATCTGGATCAATATGTCGAGGAACCAACTCGGGAACAGGCTATATTGGACTGGGTACTGTGCAATGAGAAGGGACTAATTAGTAATCTTGTTGTACGGGGACCCTTGGGTCAGAGCGATCATAACATGATCGATTTCTCACTCGAAATGGAGAGCGAAGAAATTGACTCAGAGACTAAGGTCCTGAATTTAAACAAGGGGAATTATGATGCCATTAGACGGGAACTGAGTAGGTCTGATTGGACAACGTTCCTGGGAGGACTGGAGGTAGATAAACAATGGCAAACATTTAAAGATAGAATGACAAAATTGCAAAAATTGTTTATACCAATCTGGCATAAAAGGAAATCTAAAAAGGTGACTCAACCGTGGATAACAGGGGAAATTAGAGACAGCATAAAATCCAAAGATAGGGCGTATAAAATAGCCAAAAAAAGCGCCAGAGCGGAAGATTGGGAACAGTTTAAGATAGAGCAAAGGAGGACAAAGGGCTTAATCAAGAGGGGCAAAATAGCTTACGAAAGCAAGCTGGCGGAAAATATAAAAACTAACTCCAAAAGCTTTTATAAGTATATCAAGAGGAAAAGACTGGTGAAAACCAAAGTTGGTCCATTGCAGTCAGATACGGGGGAATATATAACGGGAAATAAAGTAATGGCAGACCAACTAAATGCATACTTTGGGTCAGTCTTTACGAAGGAAGACACAAAAAACCTCCCTGGGATATCGGGAAAAATAGGGACATTGGCAAAGGAGGAACTGACGCAAATCAATATCTCTAAGGATATGGTGTTAAGGAAGCTAAAGGGATTGAAGGCGGACAAATCCCCAGGGCCTGATAGCATGCATCCTAGGGTACTGAAGGAGGTGGCCCTAGAGATAGCGGATGCACTAAGTATGATTTTTCAGAATTCATTAGACTCGGGAACAGTGCCCATGGATTGGAGGGTAGCTAACGTTACCCCACTATTCAAAAAGGGGGGTAGGGAAAAAGCAGGTAATTACAGACCTGTAAGCCTTACATCAGTTGTGGGCAAAATGCTGGAGTCCATCATTAAGGATGAAATAGCGGAGCACTTAGCAAATGGGGACAGGATAGGACAGAGTCAACATGGATTTACAAAGGGTAAATCGTGCTTGACTAATCTATTGAAATTTTTTGAGGGAGTAACTGGTAAAATAGATGGGAGAGAGCCAGTAGATGTGGTGTACCTGGACTTCCAAAAGGCCTTCGATAAGGTCCCACATAAAAGATTAGCATGGAAAATTGAAGCTCATGGGATAAAGGGGAAAGTATTGACGTGGATAGAGAACTGGCTGTCAGATAGAAAACAGAGAGTTGGAATAAACGGCTCATTTTCTGAATGGCAGGCAGTAACAAGTGGGGTACCACAGGGATCTGTCCTGGGTCCTCAGCTGTTCACAATTTACATTAATGACCTGGATCAGGGAGTCGGATGCAGCATTTCCAAATTTGCAGACGACACTAAACTAGGAGGGGGGGTGGGCTCAGAGGAGGAGACCAGGAAGCTCCAGAGCGATTTGGACAGACTGGGTGATTGGGCGGATAAATGGCAGATGCACTATAATGTGGACAAGTGCGAAGTTATCCACCTTGGGTGCAGGAACGGGAGGGCAAATTATTATTTAAATGGCAATAAATTGGGAGAGGGGGAAGTACAGAGAGACCTGGGTGTTCTTGTACACCAGTCACTGAAGGCGAGCATGCAGGTGCATCAGGCGGTCAAGAAGGCAAACGGTATGCTGGCCTTCATAGCAAAAGGGTTGGAATACAGGAACAGGGATACCTTGCTGCAGCTGTACAGGGCACTGGTGAGACCACACCTCGAGTACTGTGTACAGTTTTGGTCGCCTCATCTGAGGAAAGATGTTCTTGCCATGGAGGGGGTGCAGCGGCGATTCACCAGGCTGATACCAGGAATGGCAGGATTGACCTATGAGGAGAGACTATGTAGTTTAGGGATGTACACACTGGAGTTTAGAAGATTGAGAGGGGACCTCATAGAAGTGTATAAAATTCTGACAGGTCTAGACAGACTAGATGCAGAAGGAATGTTTCCCTTGGCGGGTGAGAACAGAACTAGAGGACATAATTTAAGGATAAGGGCTAAACCATTTAGGACAGAAATGAGGGGGAATTTCTTCACTCAGAGGGTGGTGAACCTGTGGAACTCATTGCCACAGAGGGCAGTGTACGCCAGCTCATTAAATATATTTAAGAGGGAATTAGATATATTTCTACAGGCAAAAGGGGTTAAGGGTTACGGAGAGAAGGCGGGGACAGGATACTGAATTGGAGGATCAGCCATGATCTCATTAAATGGCGGAGCAGGCTCGAAGGGCCGGATGGCCTACTCCTGCTCCTATCTTCTATGTATCTATGTATCTATGTAAACTGTTGTTTGACTGGTCCGTGGGACAGCTCTCCCAATTTTGGCACAAGTCCCCAGATGTTGGTGAGGAGGACTTTGCAGGGTCGACTGGGCTGGGTGTGCCGTTGTCATGTCCATAGCCGGTGCAGAGGTCTGTCCGGTTTTATTATTATTGTTTTTCGTAGCGGTTTTTTACAACTGAGTAGCTTGCTAGGCCATTTCAGAGGGCAGGTAAGAGTCAACCACATTGCTGTGGGTCTGGAGTCACATATAGGCCAGATCAGGTAAGGACGGTAGATTTCCTTCCCTAAAGAACATTAGTGAACCAGATGGGTTTTTACGACAATCCGATAGTTTCATTCCAGGTTTATTCCAGATTTATTTAATTAACTGAGTTTAAATTCCCCATCTGCCGTGGTGGGATTTGAACTCACAGTCTCCGGATCATTCGTCCAGTAACATAACCACTATGCTACTGTTCCCGTAGCATTATTTTCTCAGCAACTGACAGCATTAGTAGAATTGGGTCTCACTATCTGATTAAAATCGCAGTGTGCAATAATAAGAAATTCCTCTGTCTACTATTTGAACACAGGTGTTATTCCACTTAAAATAAACCCTTGGACCTGTTTGTCACTAATATTGTACAGTCCAAACTCAGCCCCAGTGATTGATAACACTTACCTTTTGTGTCACAGCTACTGCAGTCAGGATTATTTGGAACACGCACTTTCTATACCTGCTTGCAGCTACAAGTTTGAGTCGTTCTTTTGCTGCTCATAGCCTTCTGAGAAAGGCCCTCGGGGAACTGGTATCTTCCTGAGTTTGAATGGAAGCTGTTCCCAGTCAGACACTGGTGGTTCGGTTAACATCTCCTCTGACTCTGTGCACCTATTGATTATACTGGCAATCGACAGTTGGCCAGTCATCCTGTGATGCTAATTTTACATATAATTCAGGTGGCGTTTTTAGTATCTTTTGTTCACGTGGCAACTATTTTTGAAAAAGGAAGGAAATTGGTCGGGACAAATCCTGTAAATTAATGGGTTTGCTTTTTTCCTGTCTGTAAAGTGTGAGGTCCTAATTTTCTATTAAATGTAGAGATCTGCACTGTAACCCTAATGTAACACATCAAAACATTGAACGATACAGTGCATCCTCCAGCAATGTTTTTCTACTGCCTTATATTACTCTTTGCTGTCAATTGAATAAGCAGGCATTGTACCTGCACTACTCCTGCAAGCTTCACTGGAGACCACTTTGTCTGTGCTTCAATTATAGCAGGATCAGATCTTCCAGATTTAATGGACACTCCAGAGTCAGTCAGTCCTGTTACTTTAGTTAAAAGGCTTTGCTAACTCCAAGAACACACATTTGGTGTAATTCTACGATCCTATGCTATCGACGGGGAGCTTTGCTCGTCGGGAGCGCGGGTCTGATATTAGGGCTACAGTGATGCAGTCCTTTCTCAGACCTGTGCTTCCTTCGAACATAACTTCACCACTGTGAATGTGGGCTAATGGAATTACCCTTTTAATAAATAACTCCAGCACTTGTGCTGGTCTTGATCCCGGCATCTAAACACTATTTTATTCATTTAAAAAAAGGAATAAGATTCTATGATCAGTAAAAAAAAAAGCCAAACTGGAGTCAAAATCATTATTGGATTTTTTTTTTGGTAGTATCAAGCTTGTTAAGGTTAATGAAATCCTGTTTGCAATACTGCTAGTGTTACTTTCTGCTGATTTCTACTGAAATACTGTATTTGTCATACTTTGAATTGGAGTTATAATAACAGGAGTACGACAAACTGAAGAAAAAGGCATACACTAAGTACATAGACAACAAAGGAGAGGATGACAAAAAGGAATACGAAAAGGTTAGGAAAGAAGTTTAAAAAAAAATTAGGAACACAAGAGAAACTAGGAAATTAAATTATCAAGGAATATAAAAAGAAATAGTAAAGTATTTTACAGACACATAAATAACAAAAGAAAAAATAAGCTAGGGATAGGGCAACTAAGGGATACACACGATAAACTCACAGGTAATGACAGCGAAATGGCAGAAATATTATATAATTACTTTGCCTCAGTATTTACCAGGGAGACTAACATGGTGGATATGACATTAGAAGAGGAGATCAAAAAAGATATAAAGACATTTAAGGTAGAAAGGGGGGAGAAAATTGATAAACTAATCAAACTTAGAGAGGATAAAACCCTTGGTCCTTGTGTTGAGGACTCATCAAACCTTTCAAATTTGTAAATTTCACATGGCTATTGGAACGGAGGTTCCGACAGCCATTCTGTGAAATTGACAAGCAGGATGTCGGCTCTCCCGATCCAGCACGGCTAAAGGCTGTAGGAAGAAAACAAGTTAAGTGAACACTTTTTTAAACTTATCACTCACCTTGCATACTTACCACTCCACACTTGCACCTATCACTCACCTCTACACCTTACTTCCAGGTGCCTCCGACCCCCACAGACCTCCTCCATGTCTCCTCCAACCCGGCGGGGTTCTCCGAAGTTGGGAAGCCTTCACCTGTGAAGGTAAAATGGCACTAATCCTTTTTTCTGCCTGTTAACTGCCTGTTAACATGATGCAGAGATGCCGGTGTTGGACTGGGGTGGACAAAAATGAGAAGTCGCACAACACCAGGTTATAGTCCAACAGTTTTATTTAAAATTACGAGCTTTCGGAGCGCTGCTCCTTCGTCAGGTACACGTACCTAAAGAAGGAGCAGCGCTCCGAAAGCTCGTAATTTTAAATAAAATGGTTGGACTATAACCTGGTGTTGTGCGACTTCTCATACCTGTTAACAGGCAGTTAAAAGGATTAAATGCCTTTCCCGCCTTCAGGAGATGGGACCCAAAGCTGCACATCTTCCCGCCTCCTGGCAAAAGGGCAAGGAGGCGGGATGGGGACGGCTTTGCCATCCGCCCCCACTTTCTCCGATTTTATGGGCTGTCCCGCCGCCATGCCCGCCTCCTCGGGGCTTGGAAAATCCAGCCCGTGGAGTCAGGGGACAAGTAGCAGAATGGATAGCAAGCTGGCTACAAAACAGGAAACAGAGAGTTGGGGTTAAAGGTAGTTACTCAGACTGGTGAAAGCTGGGAAGTGGTGTTCCACAAGGATCGGTGCTGGGTCCACGGATGTTCACCATTTACATAAATGATTTGGACTCTGGAATCAGAAGTACAATTTCAAAATTAATTTCAAAACTAAAGAGTGATAGATCCCCAGGACCAGATGGTTTCCATCCCAGGGTTTTAAAAGAATTAGATGAGAACATTGCAGATGCTCTAACTATAATCTTTCAAAGTTCTCTCGATTCAGCAACTGTTCCTTTCGATTGGAAAATTGCACATGTCACTCTACTATTTAAGAAAGGTGAGAGAGGGAAACCAGGGAATTGTAGATTAGTTAACCTAACATCTGTTGTTGGGAAATTACTAGAGTCTATAGAATGACCCAACACCCTGAGAATTTTCAGTTGATCAGAGAGCGCCAGCATGGATTTGTAAAATGTAGGTCATGCCTGATGAACCTGACTGAAATTTTTGAAGAGGTGACTAAAGTAGTGGACAGGGGAATGTCTATGGATGTTATTTATAAGGTCTTCCAGAAAATCCCTGTTAGCTAAAGCTGAAGCTCTTGGAATTACTGGCAACAACTCCAGAAGCAAAGGAATTAGCTTCCTCAAATCCATGTCAATTCTCCTTTGAGTATCTAAATAGTGGCTGTGATCCATCAGCGAAGCAGGTTGTCATATTGTATCCATTGATATCCATTATTTGTGTTGACCCTCGATTACACCATTCTGTCCTAATATTATTGTTATATTACAGTGCATGGTTATACATTCCATTAACAATATCCTGCCACAATATTCTGACGAAAGGTCTTCGACCTGAAACGTTAACTCTGTTTCTCTCTCAACGGATGCTGCCTCGCCTGCTGAGTTTTTCCAGCGTTTTCTGTTGTTATTCCTGCCACATACTGTTACCCCACCATACTCAAATGTGCCATCCATGCCGCACGGCCTCTTTTACTCTGGTTTACAAGAATTACTAAAACACCAAAACACCAGCAGAGGATTAAAAAAATCTAAAATTATACTGTAGCGAAGATGCACTGGAAGTAAATAAATTTTTCATGTCAAAAAAGATATGCTCTTACACCAAGGGATAGATTTTCAACTTACTGCCCAAACATAAAACTGGCGTTGTGAATCTGCCGCCGGTTATAGAAACCACCCAATTTTCCCTTCTGTTGTTTTCAATAAAAATTATTTCAATGGAAAGGGAAAAACAGGCAGTGTCTATAATGGATGGCTGATCCGCAACTCCAGTATTATCCTTGGGTGGCAAGTTGGAAATCTACTCCAATACGTCAGCTTTTCATCTCCGCTTTCAGTCAGGGAACTCTTCAATTAAATCAATAAGGAATTTTTTTGATCATTCTCAAAGTGATAAATTCAAACTAGCATTTCAGCCTTGGTGCAAATTTCACAGATTTTTTAATATTTCCGATATATTTTATCATGTGCGTGACAACATATTTTATAATTGTGTTAAAATACTTTCAAGCAAAGCCGATTGCTGTGCCTTAAAGAACTTAATTATTATGTTAAAAATATTTGTACTTTGGTCAATAACTGAAATGAAGACAACCTTTTCAGTAGGATAATCTCAGATATGTGCTTAAAGCTCATGTAGGTTTTATATATTGTGGGTTTTGTAACATTGGGCCAGAAATTCGGCTCCCTGGCTTCCCATGGGTGCAAGGATCGCGCGCGCACCTACCTACCGCGCCTGCCGTTGACCTCTGGGCCCACGGGAACTTCGGCTCCTGGGCCTCCTCCAACTGCCGGCGCGCAGTGCTTGTGTATCCCAGGGGCGCAGTTAGTGCGATGCAGGAAGACCTGTCAAATCTATGAATACAGATCGGCCCCAAAACATCCCTAAAACTACAAATACATTTTTAAAAAAACATCACATTTTTAAAATAACTATAAATTACATTAATTAACTATTTTAAACAAAAATTTAAATTTTTGAAAAATTAATTACATTTTTTAACGGGGCTAAAACTAAACTTACCTTTCTTTAAAGTAATTAAAAAAGATAAATCTGTGAAAAAAATGTTTAAATTTTAATAAAATCAACACTTACCTTGTTAAAAGAAGGCCTTGCGCATCCTTTTTAAAAGTGTATTTCTCCGTGCTTACCCTCACGGAGGAACCTGTAAAAAAATCCGAAGTGCGAGGCGAACGCGCTGGCCCTCCGCGGAGCGTGCGCGTTCGACCTCTGAACCCCTTTCCTCAGGGGAACGGAAGTGCCGGTTTCCCGCACATGCACAGTGCATGCAAGAAACCGGCACTTTCGTTCCGTGCACGGGTGAGTACACAGTGCGTACTCACCCGACAACAGCCAAATTTCTGCCCATATTTCAAGCCTATTGTCTAATCTTTGACAGGACCACATTCTCTTTTCTGTTTTCCACTTGTAAAATGCCACTAGTCAGAACACCGCAGATCAGAATTGATCAGAAATCTTAACCGTTAGAGTGTCCATTCTGTATTATGTAAAGCTACTCTGACAGCAAATCTAAATGTACATAAATTAAAGTCAATCCAAAGGGAGGTTGGATCAATTGTATAATGTGAAGCAGAAATCTTATTGCCGTTTGGGTTAATGTCAATTAAGAAAATAGTTGTTAACTTTCTTTTGGTTATTTCTATAAAGAGAGACAATGGGCCGTATTTTCTGATCGGAGGCTTCCTGCGTGCGGAGGCCTCTGATCTGGAAACAATCTATGGACTTACCTGGGGGCTCCCGAGGACACTTCCAATCCTGGGCCTCTCCAAACTCGAAATGTGCAGGGCCCACGTATCCCAGAGGCGCATGCAGTTTGCAAGCGTCCCTGGGATCACGTGGGCCATGGGGAGCCAATAGGAGAAGGGAATCTCCCTTCATACACTTGACAGATAGACCTGTCAAATATATGAATGGAGATCACCCCAAAAACACTGTAAAACATTAAATACATTTTTTTTAAATCACATTTTTAAAATGAGTTGAAATTACAATAAATTAAATATTTTAAACAAAAATTTAATTTTTTGAAAAGAATAATTAAAGTTTTTTACGGGGTTAAAAATAAATTACCTTTTTAAAAGTATTTTTAAATTATAAATCAGTGAAATTTTTTTTAAAACTTTTTATCAACTCTTATGCTGACCAGGCGTAAGATTTCTAAGGGTTTTCAGCGGGCGGAGATTCTCCAGAAAGCAGAACTCTCTGCCCGCAGAGGCCCTTCTCCAGGGCAGGTGTCCGATCTGTCAAGAGCATTCTTGACAAATTGGAAATACCGGTTTTCAGCGCATGCGCATGAAACCGGCATTTCCGATGTCCCTACGGGTGTGTACACAGCTCGTACACACCCGTAGGCATTGGAATATACGGCCCAATATAAATGGGGAATCTTTTCACTGGAACAGAGACGATTAAGAGGAGATCTGATAGACGTGTTCAACATTCAAGGGCTTTGATAGGTTAAGTAGGGGAAATATATTTCCATTGACCAGTGAATTAGTAACACAAGACCATAAATTTATGATCATGACCAAAAAGATAAAGGGGGAAAAAAGGAGAATTTTTAAAAAACATAAGGCTATTAGGATGTGGAATGCCCTACCAGAAACAGTGATGGAAGCAGAATCCATAATAGTTTTTAAAAGTGAAGTGGATAAATATTTGAAAGAAACAAATTTAAAAGGGTAGGTGTACAGGTCAGGGAAATGGGACGAAATGAATATCTTTCTCAGAGAGCCATCACTGGTGCGATAAGCCAAATGGCCTTCCTCTGTGCTGTAAAACTCTATCACCTTGAGGGGGATTTACCAGATTTTAAATTGCAGGTGGTAAAGACAACCACCCCAAGTCAGGAAGGGAGGTGGGATTGGTGAAAAGGATATGGAGTTTGCTGTGGGGGCCTCAATGGTTAATTGGAGCAAATTGCAGCTCATTCAAGACTGGATATTGTACAAACAGTCTGATAACAGAGGCAGTGGAGGGATCGAGAGAAGTGATAGAGTGGTAGAGCCAGATATCATCAGCTTACATATAGAAGCTGACTTCATGGCCTTGATATTAATCCCCCTCCCAGGATGGGCAGGAGAGGGTTGGGTGGGTGGGGTTTAAAGAGTTAAATATGGGGAATGCAACCCCAACACACCGCGCGCACGCCTGACACCTTTTTTGTGGCAGCAGATATTAGGGTGTCCCAGTGTCCCATCCTGGCGAGAAGAGAGAACCATTTATAATGTTAGCTAGCATGGGGACCAGAAAGGGAAGTTGGGTGGTCAACAATTTAGTGAGAATGGAGTCAAGGGAGCAGAAGGTGAGTCTTATGAATGAGACGAGTCAGAGAGAGCTTGAGAGGAGATGGGAGAGAAACTAGAGAGACACGGATTTAGGGCTAGGGTAGGGGGTAGCTTTGGGGTAAGTTTGACTTGGTGGGCAAGGGAAAATGGCAGAGGAAGCAGAATGGATGGTCTCAACTTTAGTGACAAAGAAGTCCATGAGCTCTTTGTATTTGTTGTTGCACCAGGAACCAAGACAAATAGAACGGCTTCAAATAGAAGCAGTTGTATTTATCTTTGCTCCTGATGCTGTGGAATTCCCTCTCCCCACCCCCATTCTACTATGGGATGAATTCCTCAGCATTGGCAACAATACAAAAGCAACTCTACTTGTACAAGCTTGCATAGGTACAGTTGTTTGAAAGTCACAATCGCAATTCTTCTTTCAGGTCCTCCCTGCTGGCTGGGGAAGGCCTGTAAAAGCCAGCAATGTGAAGACCCAGGAAAAGTGTTCGTCATCAGCGGCTTGTGCCCTGGCAGAAGCTGTTTCCTACTGTTGCCTCGGCCGCTGTGAGGAAATACCACCGTTGTTGATGGGTGTGTCTGTGTCACCAAAGGCTGCCTCATTTATCTGATTGCAAAAGTGGGGCTACCCTTGGTGGCAGCACTGTAAATACATGCAGCATTACAGTACAATAATTACATTGGCTATCATAGGGGACATGGATACAGCAGCTTAGTGATTACGGTTATGGTACTGGATTTGCCATTTAGAGGTCCGGAGTTCAAATCCCAACAAGGGACATTGTGAAATTAAATTCAAGAAATCTGGTAAGTAACTATCAGACCTTGCTGGATTTATTGAGGTCATTCCGGCAAGGGAACCCCATGACTCCTAATGCAAGAGGTGGCCAGCAAGCCAATCAGTTGTAACTACAAAACACATTCACAAGAGAAATATTGGATCAAGAATGATATTGAGGGGATTGAGGCAGAGGAACATGGGGCAGGATCTTGTTCTTGGCCTGCTGCTCATCATCCTCATTTGTCATTGTTGTTTATAGGGAAAACATTTCATTCTGTCTCCATCCCCATCTCTTTTGCTTCATTATCAAGGGGCAGCTTTGGCTCAGTGATGGTGATTATTAAAAAGTGAGTGAGGAGAGAGGTTAACAGAAATTTCTGTACACACAGGGCTTTTGGAGCATGGAGTACTTTGCCACAGAGAATAGTTGAGGCAGAGACCATTACTTATCTTAAGGGAAAATCAAAAAGAAAACTTGAAGCAAAGGAAGTTACAGGGCTATGGAAAGAAAACAGGATAGTGGGATTAGTTTTGGATTGCTCTGGCAAAGTGTTGGCAAAGACACAATGGGCTGAATGGCCTTCTGTGCCGTAAACGCTCTATTTCTATATGATCTACATCTGTGAGCATTGTAGGCTCGGTGCTGGGGAGGAATAGCCACAGGGGTGCAACGTGTGTGGCATCTGTCTACTTTTTCTAAAATTTGAATGAATATGTGGGAATCTCGTCTTTTTAGGGAAGTAAGTTCTTTTATCTCCCATTTATAAGTTAAGAGATTTAAATCATTGTGTCTAGCTTGACATTTACTGAAGTGTAAAATCAATTGTGGCATGTACATACCTGTTGCTCTCCTTCAGCTCACATAACTTATGGAGCAAGTACAAAGATGCTTTCTATGAGCTCTTCCATCTGTGCATGTTTGGAGTCACCATCTCATTAGCAGTTATGTTTGTGAATGAAGCTTCTCTATATTAAACTCCATTAAGAATGAGCTAAGAACGGTGATAACAGTCTATACATTGAGCAACCTCACAGCTCTGAGCAACAAATTGGAATGGGTGCAAGCCCTTGATCTCAAAGACTTTGTTCAAATTAATTTTTACTGCAAGATACATGAACCGTAGACTTCAGCTACTCCGAGTGACATTATTTTTTGTGCAAAACTTTTTTTGCTATTTGGTGCTGTTGCAATAGAAATGTGCTATTTTGGTACCTCACCATCATATTTTCAGAGTACATAGTGATTAATATTATTATATGCAATAAAGATAAAAGCTTGTCCACAGCTTTGCAAGTTAATACTTGTCTTGGCTGATAAATGAGTATTGCTGATTACATTTTTTTTCGAGTTGGTATCGTGATGTTAAAATAATTCATAGATAGTAAATACAAAATGCCAAAAATTATTTGAATTGAAACCTGCAGTCAGGTCTCCTCGGGGTTCTACCCCGGCCTCGTATACCTTTCAATGTTTAAAAGACTGCAACAGGGAGCTAAGCTCATAATTTCAGGGAGATTTGCCAGTCTATCAAGAAGATTTTGTTATATTGTACTTGTATCCATTTCCTTCTGTCCCACTTTTGCAAAACAAACATAGCTTCATATATAATGTATATACTAAAAAACAGTATTACAAGCTATTCCAAAATATTTCTTACCAAATCTTCCATTTTTACATTGGTATACATTCATGAGTATACATGTATGTGTGAATGCTGACTGCCTTCTGGACTTGCAGCCTCTTATAGTAATACATGGGTGTGAATTGCACTGGTCAGTATGTGTATCAACGTCGTAAATGCCTTCATAAAGATTTCCTATTTCTAGCAAACTCATAAAGGCTTTTAAAAATACTCTGTTTAAGATTCCGCTAGAAATACCAAATAGATAAAATTTTCACAAACAAATATACATATTCTATCGTTACTGTTTCATTTTAATGGTTCACTATTCCCCCTTGTATTGTTCTGCTGACATGCGAAACCCCTCAGCCACATCTTGCTTATCTCAGGCTCTGACATTAAACAAATTCAGTCAAGATGTGTAAAAGCTGGCTAGATCAACTGTCATCAAGCTCATCAATAAAGCCTTAAAGGCCCTTTCTAAAGTGGCACAGCTTTTGTAACACATCACCTGTTTATTTATGTTTCTCTTTATAGTCATTACTTCGAATCACTAGCATACCTTGAACCATGAAAGACAGTTTTGAATTATAGTGATGTTTCCTTACAGTTGGTCACGTGCTAATGCTGACCTTAAGATCAAGGAAACAAACTTCTGGATGGAAAGCTAACCCATTATTAGTGAATGACGAATTTCAAGTACCCTGTACTTCTCTGGGAAATGAATGGACTGGAACAAAGCTATGGGAATGTGCACAGTCCATATTCCCACAGACAACAACACACTGAGTCTCTCAGTTTCTTGTATCTTATTGCAAGATAGCGCTATCTGTCAAGTGACTTTAGCCTGTCATTGGAATTCCGATCTGAGCTTAATAAAACTTGCTAAACTACACTTTGCCTATACCCTTGATTCAACCATGGCATTTTGTATTTTTATGATTTTCTTTTCCTGTTTTCTGTTGTAGGTCATTTATCCTGCAATTATGAATTTAAAAAAAACACAAACTATAAAGAAACAAGTTTAACCTTGTATAAAAATACATGCTTGCTGTTGCAAAAATAGTTAAGAAAACCTGTACAGCTGTAACTTAAATTTATTTTATTGTGATACATTTGCAGTGTATTTGAAACATTATAGCATTATTTTACAGGTGTTAAAGATATGGCAACCCACAAGAAAATCAGAAACCCCAGTTTGCCACACGACACAGCCAGGAGTGTTAGGGGGAGAAATTCAGTATCGCCCCATTTGGGGCACAATTATTGGCTGGGCGCAAAGATTAGCGCCTGGCGCTAATTATCGCCTCCGACTGCAAACTTGTCTTTTATCGCCCCTGGAGGTGATTGGAGCGCTAAATCAGGCGCTACACATCTGTCTTAAGGCGCAAAGGCCGAGGAGCGAGGCGCTAACTCAGAGCGCTGGCGAAGCTCATGTAATGTCAGTCAGCAATGGAACACACACACAATGGCGCTGGCCAGTTCTTAAAGAGGAGGGTTGATCTTGCTCTCCATCCACATCCTGCTCATTGCAGCCTTGAATCTCAGCCTGGAGAGACCTATACATCAAATCTGCTGGAAAGAACAATGGAGAGAACCAGGGAAAGATACAAGGAAGGGCAAATCAAAATGAACCTGCAAAGTGCTGCTCAGTACCCAAAACTCCTTCACACAGCGTTGATTCTCTCCAGAAGTCTCTCTCTCTCTCTCTCTCAGAATGCGTGGTTCAAAAATCTCACCAACAATAAAAGGCAGGAAGTGGTCGCCTTTAAATAGCGCTCCCCCAGTCCCTTCCTGACTGCAAAACGCTCCCCTCAACCTGTCGTTGCTAGCGGCAGGCGGTAAGGCAGGGGGCGCCACTCAATATCCGCTCCGGGGCGTTGCGCACTCGACTGACGTCACGATCTGCCGGCGCAGGAGATCGTGGCGGTAGTGTTTAGCGCTGCCGCAAAATGTCTCGTTAATTTCGCGAGCGGCGCAAACATCGCTGCGCCCGGGTGCTAGTTGCTTTGCGCCCCATTAGCGCCCTCTTAAGGCGCTAACGGGAGGCGCAACCAACTGAATTTTTCCCCCTTAGTGTCCACGGCGATTAAAATTGTTGTTTTAGACAAGCTTCTAAAATCACATAAAATTCCAATTTGCCCTTATTTCCAGGATTAACAGTGCAGTTCCTATCAGTTCCACTGCATTACAATTCGGAAGAGAAAAATTCCCATCCTTTCATGACAGACATTCATGACTACTTTCATTGCAGACACAAAAAAATTGTATACATATATTTTTCAGTGATGTAATCCTTCAATTAAATTTAAGTAAATGTGAGTGCGCAACCTAAAAAGATCGCAATAAATATTGACGATGGAAAGTCAGGAAAATTAAATAAATGCTCAATGGCTGAGCCTCCAAAATAAAAAAAAATACATTGTCAACAGAAGTCTCTATGAAGTACAGGCACTCCGCAATGGCTGGGCCAGAAGCCAGTCAGGTACTGTTATCACAGACCAATCACTTATGGTCACGTAGTCACAATGGACCAATGTGATACCAAATAGACAGACGACTCAATTGTGTTTTATATGCCTAGATAGATAGATGTACTGCTTATACAATTTCTTGTTAATAAACTTGTAGAAACGAAGTCACAATCATTAAACCTTCAAGCATAGAAGCATAGAAGATAGGAGCAGGAGTAAGCCATTCGGCCCCTCGAGCCTGCTCCGCCATTTAATGAGATCATGGCTGATCATCCAAATTCAGTACCCTGTCCCTGCTTTCTCCCCATATCCCTTGATCCCTTTAGCCTTAAGAAATATATCTATCTCCTTCTTGAATATATTTAATGGATTGGCCTCAACTGCCTTCTGTGGTAGAGAATTCCACAGGTTCACCACTCTCTGAGTGAAGAAATTCCTCCTCATCTCAGTCCTAAATGGCTTACCCCTTATCCTTAGACTGTGACCCCTGGTTCTGGACTCCCCCGCCATCGGGAACATCAATGTGAATGTCGTAAGAAGTTAGCAACCTGAAAGACACTGACAATTGGCATTTGCACTAACCATTGTTGCTGGCCCAAAACAAACCTACAATTGAATAAAACTTCCCCATAAATTTGCACTATGTTATAAAAAAACAAAAGTCTGGGTGAATTGAAGTAATAATTTAATTTTGAGGTTAGCTGCCAGTATAAAATGGGCTTGAGTTGAAGGTGGTACAGTGAGTTAGTTCACCTCAGGGAGTGATGTTTGAACATAGCTCAGAATGGTGAGTTGAAAATCTCACCTTTTTAGCAACTGTAAAGGATCTACATCATTTGGCACTCTCAACCCAGTTCTTAGTAGCCACGAGTCCACAGAATAAAATTGTTCAGAATTCAACACTAAACCAGCAATCCCATTCAACTGTCCACATGGGGATGATGTGAGCGATGGAAAAAAATTTCTGGTGTAATAGGAACTAGTCTTCTGCAGCAGATTCATTGTTGGGGCAGAATGGAGAGGGCTTTAACCTGTCTCTGATCTGATCTGATCTGATCGTAATGCTTAATGTTAACCCTACATGTCTAAAGTGGAAAGTGTTCCATTTCCCAGTGTAGATGTGTCTTATCTGAATAAGCACAAAATTGCATCCAAAAATGTAACTTAAAAAAAGCTTGATTTCCATCTTCATGATTTACGATGTCAAATATCTTGTAATCATGCCAGGTATCTATTATTTTCTATACAATCACACATTAAAAAAAATGAATAGCTTCCTCCTTCTACAATAACACCGACACCATCTTCCCTTTACAGCTTTAGTAACCACCTAAACAGGCTGACAGAACATCGACTTAACTTTATTGCACTATAGAATTGTCGGCCTAGATTATGTACTCAAGTCCTGGTATAATGTTCAAACCCACAACCCAAAGGCATAAGCCAAACTGACTCATCTAAGCAGGTAGGGATTATTTAATAATTATATGGGAGATGTTTTTCTTGGCAGTGAAGGCTGAGACAATAAAAAACAATAACATTCAATAAATGCTGCAACTTCCATCTTAGAAGTTAAAAAGCTTTGTTACAACGAATCTTCCTCTCTCTCTCCCATGCCTAACAACACATGAAACAACCCAATTTCTTCTACTGTTTTCCATCCAGCAGTTTGTGTTCTGTTTTTTTCCCGTAACAAAGACCCCTTTTTATTTGGACAGGTTGTTAGCCTGACCAAGGCGACTAGCTAGATGCGATGGGGGAGTTGCGCAGCTCAACTCTCAGCGGATGTGAGTACCCCGCTGGATGGCAACCCAGTATTCAGAGATCAGAACTCTGGTTTCCTGCTCGCTGGGGCATAACAATAATTAATTATGGATAAAAAAATCTCTGAGTAATAAAGAGTCTCTAAACTGGTTACCTATTATCAGACAACAATGTAACATGAATGTTTCCATTGGGTTTTATGGTACCAAAAAATACTGAGAGTTAGAGTGAAAGCAAGAAATCTCACAGTGAGGCTCCAGCATTCAAATACTATTCATATCATAGAAATGCTGCTCACCCAGAATCTCTTAGCAAGTGTAATATAACTCCCAAGAAGTATCCCTTCTCATTTTTGTCCACCCCAGTCCACGCCGGCATCTCTACATAAAAATAGAAATGGCTTTAGAAGAGGTGTCTCTGAAACAGTTAAAATACCTGTAAAAGTGACAAGCAAAACAGCAACAATAATGAGATACCGCAGCCGTGCACCCTCAATAAACATTAATATAAGTGGGCCTAACCGGAGGCATCTAACATCAAATGTCTCAACTTACCTTTGAATGTCTCATTAGGCACTTGGTGAATATCTTGGATGTTTATTTTATTTAGACTTTAAAGGTGTTATATAGGAAAAATAGGAACAGGAGTGGGCCATTCAGCTCCCTGAGTCTGTAACGCCATTCAATTAGATCATGGCTGATTTGTACCTCAACTCTGTTTATCCACCTTTGCTCCATGCTCTTACCTAACAAAAGTCTAGCGATATCAGTATTGAAAATTGCAATTGACCCATCATCCACAGCCTTTTGGGGAGAAAGAGTTCCAGATGTTGGTAGAAAGTACTTTAGTTATAGCACATATGTGGCTGCAATGTGTTGGCAACAGTGTTGACCTAGCAGCTGGGTCAGAAAGGTACTCCTCATGGAGTAAAAATGTTATGCCTGCTATGTGCAAAAGTGTAAAAGTGTAACAGTTTACATATCATATCATAGAACCATAGAAAAGTACAGCACGGAAGGAGGCCATTCGGCCTATCGAGTCTGCACCGGCTCTTTCGAAGAGCAATCCAGTTAGTCCCACTCCCCCGCTCTTTCCCCATACCACAGCAATTTTTTTCTCCTTCAAGTATTTATCCAACTCCCTTTTGAAGGCTACTATTGAATCTGTTTCCACCACCCAATCAGGCAGCGCATTCCAAATCTTATCCACTCATTTCATAGTTTTTCCTGATGTCACTTCTGATTCTTTTGCCAATCACCTTAAATTTGTGCCCTCTGGTTATCGACCCTTTAGCCATTGGAAACAGTTTCTCTTTATTTACTCTATCTAAACCTTTCATGATTTTAAACACCTCTATCAAATATCCTCTTGGCCTTCTCTGCTCTAAGGAGAACAACCCCAGCTTCTCTAGTCTATCCACGGAACCGTAATCCTGCATCCCTGGAAACATTCTAGTAAATCTCTTCTGTACCCTCTCCGAAGTCTTCACGTCCTTCATAAAGTGCGGTGCCCAGAAATGAACACAATGCTCCAGCTGGGGCCGAATTTATGTTTTATATAGGTTGAGCATAACTTCCTGGCTTTTGTACTCTATGCCTCTATTTATAAAACCCAGGATCCCATATGCTTTATTAACTGCTTAACATGTCCTGACACCTTCAAAGATTTGTGCACAAACACCCCCAGGTCTCTCTGTTCTTGTATCCCCTTTAAAATTGTACCATTTAGCTTGTAATTCAACAACGTTGTAGTTCAACAACGTGAATATATGGTACCATTAAACTGGAATTAGAAAATATTTTTTCACAAAGATATCGGAGTAATTCTTTCTGTGTGACATTGCCCTTGCTGTAACATTTAAACCTACAAAGTATTATTGGCAATATTTGCAGCCAGAAACTTAACATGCTTGTATGACGTTTCACTGTCTGACATTTAATGCAGACATTAACAACAATTTTCAGGCAATATGTGAAGAAATACTTTCCGATTTCACTCCTGAATAGCCTGGCTCTAAGTTTAAGATGATTCCCCCTTGTTCTGCATTCCCCGACCTAGAGGAGATAGTTTCTCTTTACCTACCCTAACTCTATCAAACCCATTTATCATTATTATTAGAGCTGCTGCTAATACAAAAAAATAACAAAAGTAGAATTGGACCTCCAGACAAAATGGAAACAGTGTATTCATTATAAGTAATAGTTGTTGTAATGGAGTGGACCTTAAGGCTGTAATCTCAGACGAGAGTACAGAGAATAGCTTTAAACCTCTCTGACACCTCTCTTACAGTTTATGGGATTATCCAAGCCCTTGAATAGATTACAACTTTGTAATCAGCACTAGGTATCCATATTCCACATTAATAATATGGATATTAACGGCATTTGACAGTGTCCCCCATGTTAATGTTTCATGTGGGTGAAAATAAAAATTCTACTGCATACATGTAAAATATCAATGAAATGTAAAATCATTTTAAATTGCAAAGTTGACAAAAAGGAGTAACATTAACCTCCAAGAACGGGTGGGTTGAGGGTGGGTGAGAAGTTAAAATGCAAACAATTTGGCCGCGAAATTCCCGTGCTTAGCGCCGGCTGTTAAGGCTTGTTTGAAGAAAAAAAGGGCGCTTGTCACGCTTCTGCCGACTTCCGGCATGGGCCGTGCTGGTTGCCATCTTGGGAAAAGTGATAACGCGCCCGTTGCCTGCGTGCGGCGGAAGAATTCAAATGAGGCAGATCGTGACGTCAATCAGCGTGTAATGCTGATTTGATGCATGACCTGCCAGTTAGGATGTCGCTGCTCCACTGTACGCGCTCTGCTAAGCACACACAGCACGATGGACCCTCCCCCACCAGCGCTACTTAAAGGGACACAATTCAACTTTGAGGTAAGTTGCTTTTTGGTTTTGTACTAGTTCCCGTACAGTTAATTTGAGTAGTGCCTTGGTGTAAGACATTTAAAAAGTTGGGACAGTGTGCGGTGAGTGCAAGGAGTGCTGCTGGATGTTGGGAAGGTGATGGCTCTTAAAGGAAGGCCTCTGACTACACCAGTTGCTCCCAGTCATGGGGGCGCTGCTTGCAGTCCCCCTCGCAGTGCAGAATGACAGGGAGATGGAGCAGAGGCAGCAAAGACAAGCTGCTCGCAGAGGGAGGCGGGCTCTCAGCAGGAGGCCCTACCACCCAGGGTCTTCAGGAGCACTTCTCCTACCTGCACCTAAACCAGGAGCAGTGTATTCGGAGGCTTCGCTTCACCAAGGAGGTGGTCACAGAACTCTGCCCCCTCTTGCAACCAGACCTGCAGCTTCAGAGCAGGGTGATGACGGCGCTGCCAGTGGCCCTCAAGGTGACTGTGGCCCAGAATTTTTTCGCCAGCGGATCCTTCTAGGCTGGAACAGGCGATATAGCTAATATATCGCAATTTGCCGTCCTTCTCTGCATCCGGGAGGTCACAGAGGCTCTGTACTCCAGGAGAAGGGACTTCATTGTCTTCTCTCTGAACAGAGAGAAGCAGGAGGAGCAGGCGTGTGGCTTTGCCAGGATATCGGGTTTCCCCATGGTGCAGGGCGCCATCGACTGCACACACATGGCTTTGTGGGCACCGCATATCAACCCTGAGATGTACCATAGCCACAAAGGCTACCAGTTTCTTAATGTGCCGTTGGTGTGTGACCACGCCCAGCACATCCTGATGGTGAATGCTTGGTATCCTGGCAGCAGTCGTGATGCCTTCATCCTGCGCCAGTCCGCGGTGCTAGCACTCTTCCAGCCACCACGTTGAACCTGAGGGTGGCTGCTCGGTGACAAGGGCTATCCGCTCTACACCTGGCCAATGACTCCCCTCCGCAACCCCACCACTCGTGGCCAGCAATCATATAACGAGAGCCATGCTGCCATGAGAAACCTCATCGAGCAGACAGTCGGGGTTCTGAAGCAACGGTTCCACTGCCTTGACTGCTCAGGAGGAGCTCTCCAGTATTAGCCGCAGCGGGTGTCCAATTTCGTGGTGGTCTGCTGCATCCTCCACAACTTGGCCATCATGAGGGTGCAGCCCTTGCCTCCACAGGTTCCACAACCACGTCAGGAGGAGGAAGAGGAGGAGTATGAGGAGGAAGAGGAGGAGTATGAGGAGGAAGAATATATGCCCACCATCATTTTTAAAACTTCAATCATATCTCCTCCAAGCCTGTATTCTTCTGTTGATAATAACACTTATTAATCAAACCTATCTTGATAATTAAGAGCCCTAAGACTGGGACCTAGAAATTCCTGGAGCCCTACTCAGCCGACATAAGTACACTGGAGCGAAACTCCCTCCATCCAAGGCTACAGACCCTATACTAAATAACGGGGGCGAGCTCATTTGCATAGCTGGGGAGGGCTGCTAGCACTTGCAAAGGTGCATCAGGGGAGCTGCCCTGACCCGAGCTGATCCGTCCTTTCAAGGCAGAGTGGAGCCCTTCAGAGGCCCAAATGGACTGCAGAAATTTTTTTATTCAAATTTTTCACCATTGACCTGAGCTACTCTGATGCGAGACAGTAATCAATCCTCTCCAGGATCGATTACTAGTAAAGGTTTGAAAGCTTCAGAGGGACTTACACCAAGGGCTGGATTTTGCCAGCCCTGAGGAGGCGGGTTTGGAGGCGTGCGAGTTGTTAAAATCGCCAAAAATGGCGGGCGGGCCCAATCCCGCCTCCGAGCAATTTTCTCAAATGCGTGGTTTCTGACCCCATTTCCATCCCGCCTCCAAGAGGCGGGATAGGCCTTTAAGGCCCTTAACAACCACTTAATTGCCTCTGTAATCCCATTTTGAGAGGCCTTTCTGATTTTTAGACATTCCCCCCATCCTACACGCCTCCTCTGCAACACGTCAATTAATCCTGGCGGCCTCACAAGTGCATTGCTTACTAACAGCTTCAGCTCCACCATTACAAAGGAGTTTTCACCAATGATCATTTGCAGGTGGCAGAACTTTGTTATTTCAGGTCTGGGGGAACTTTTAGCAGGCATACTCAGTGTTGTGGAAATTTGGAGCCTGACACCCATCTCCAGTGTGACCTCCTGGGAAACCCCTCTCCCCACCTTGACTAAGCGCTTCCTCAACTGAGGCATTTAACAGAAGCATGGCGAACATTTAATTCCTTTCCTCCTGGACATTAGATTCGGACGAAGACCAGCCGCGGCAGCAGCAGAACCATGAACAACAACAGCACCAACAGCAGGAGCATCAACAGAAGCGCCAAGCTGCTAGTCACCCACCTGAAGATGCACAGGCCAGAAGGCGCCAGCACGCGACCTCATTGCTGCCCGGGATGCAAGGGACGCACTCATCCTGGCCAGATTTGCTTAGCCTTCACAATCAAACACTTTAGTCTCGCTCCTTCTTACCAGAGCATCGACAATGGACAAGAACCTGCGGATTCCTATCACTCTGACCACCATTCTGACAATCGCAAGGCACCCTAAGCCCTCAATGTAAAAGTCGAATTTGCGAAATGACACAGGCCACAACTTCAACAGTTTGCCATCAAAACACTTTATAATACAATCACTATGAGGGCTGGTCCAAAACCAAAACTACACAGCACCCAAGTGATTACCCTTGTGACTACTTGTGCTTTATCTTCCTCTTACGCGTGCTCCTACGTGGTGCTTCCCCTGTGGCTTCAGCAGGTGCGGAGGCCCCTTGCTCACTCTCTTGCTGCTCCTGTCTCGATACCTTTGGCGGGCATTCTCTGGGGTGGCGAACCTATGCGGGCTCGCCAACAGTCTGCTGCTCCTGCAGCTGTGCAGGGGCTGAGACGCCCATCTCAATTGGGTGAGGACTCTGGTGGGGCTCTGACCGAGGGCTTTGCTGTGGCATGGTTGTGTGAGCGCTTGGAGAGGAGCCCCCACTTCCTTGTTGTCTGCCACCAACATCCCTCTCATGGGTCAGCCCCACTTCAGAGCTAGCAAGTGGCTTGACAGAACCTTGCTGCACTGCAGGGGGGCCATGAGAACCCGTTTCTGCACTGGAAGTCCTACTCCAGAGGACTTGCATGAAGGCCTGGTTTGTTTGCTCAATAGCTGACCATCGCTCCTCAAGAGATGTCATTCTATTCTGAACAATGAGCATGTTTTCAATACCCTGGCGACTAAGCTCCTCCATGGACGTAGCCATCCTCTCCTCTACCATAGCCATCCTCTCCTCTACGGTAGCCAGCCTTACCATGGAGGTAGCCATCCTTTCCACGGAGGTTGCCATCCTTTCCGCGGTGATGCGTTCATGCGCCAATGCCTCCACAAAGGCTCTGCTCATGTTCGCGATGGACTCCTCCATTCGCTCCACACTCGCAGCGACCCTGGAGACAAAACCTGCCAGAGACTCCTGCACCTGTTCCTGGAGTTCTAGCACCGCTCTCTTTCTGGATGGACCCGGAGGCACAGGGTCGACATGCAGCGGAGCCGATCTGGCAGAGCCCTGCGCCCTCCGACGAGGACTCTCCACTGCTGTCTCTGTCTCCACCATCTGCTGATGCTCACTTGTAAGCTGTGATACACCAGGTGACAACACTACTCTATCTCGCGAAGGTCCCACCGAGGTGTGAGTGTCTGCGCTGGTGCTGGGTGCGCTGAATTCTGCTGACGCTGCGCCCTCAGAGGTTGCAGCTTCCTCTGAGGAGTCTGGAGGCTCAGGCTGTTCCTCCTGGACAGTGGGGACGGGGGCTTTCGATAGTCCTGTGGGGGAGTAAAGGAAAGAGTTAGAGATGTGAGGCCAAGGTTACATGCACATTGAATATTGCAGATGATCATAAGTCAATCTGTTAGAGCATCAGAATCATTATCAGTGACTCATGCTATGTCAATGAGAGAGATTCCAAACTATTCTGTCACCAGCTTGCTGTGATGCGCCCGTCTGTCCGTCCCCCACTTGGGAATTCTCCTCAATTCCAGCAATTTCCAGGGTCGCCTCCTCCCAGGGGGTGAGCTGGGCTACTGAGGGTGGCCCTCCTCCTGTCATGGCTCTTTCCCTCTTATTGTGGGCTCTCTTTTCCTGCAATGAGTGACACAAGTGGAGTTTGAGTGAGAATGAAGGAGTGAGTGTAGTGAATGCATAGCATAGATGCTTAGAAGGATACAAAGGACCCTCCCTGTGTGTTGTAAGTTGTTGTTGTCATGGCATCACAGTGATGGGGAGTGTGAGGGCTGCATGGTCGAATAGTTAAGTGAATGTGACCATAGAGAGAGGGGGAATGGGTAAGGGTGCAGGGATGTAAGTGTCAAGTGGCATGTGGAGGAAGAGGTTGGCAAAGCAGAGTGCTGGTGAGGAGAGGCGATGGGGATCAGATTGAGGGTGATGGGAAAGTCATACTCACTTTTCCTGTGCGGAGAAGGTCGTGAAACCTCTTCCTGCACTGCAGCCAGGTTCTGCGGCTCAGCGAAATGGAGTTGACCTCCTGGGCCACTTGTAGCCACACAGCTTTAGTTTGCTGGGGTGGCTTTATTTTCCCTGAGGAAGGGAACAGCACCTCCTTATTACAGCTGGCTCCGTGCACCAGAACTTGGAGGGAGGGCTCATCAAACCGAGGAGCATACTTTTGCTTGATTGTTGACATTTTCCACATTTCAACTCCTTCATATAAATTGCAGAGCCTTTGCAGTCTCCAGAAGAATCAAGGCTGCTTGCAGGCCTTAAATCCAACAGCTTTGATGACGTCATCGGAGGCGACTTTCTGTATGAAAAGACTCATTGGGCCAGTGGTTCCCACATGCAGGAAATCAATTGCCCAATTAGGGGAAAATCCCACTCTTTCAACACATCACTTAGGAGTCGGGGTCCTGACACGTTTTCCACCTGACACGCCCCAGCCCACCCACACTGACAAAATCCAGCCCGTCTCCACTGGTCTGAGTTCCGCAGAGGCCTTTCATACGGCATAAAGGGAAGAATTTTTTGAAGAAGCCGAGGAGCTTTTCTGATGCTTTCCTTGATATGGGGAGGGAGGGGGGTGGGTGGGGAATAGCAGAACCGCCCATGGCTTCCCTAAGCGGAATTTCAAGGTCTAGTCAAAATGTGGCGGAATCCTAGTGGAGGCCGGATCAGGCCAATTTTCTCGGCTCCTCCGAGCATATCTGCTACTTATTCCTTCGCCAGCCTTTCAGAGCCGTGATATCATTTTAGTCGGTCTCCTCTTACCTTCGTCATGTCCTCAATAAACCCATTTAACATGCAATGATGTACATCGAACCCTGTTTGCCATTTTAGGATAGTACTGGGTGTAGTGTGTGCTCTGGCGGTCCAGCTGAAGAGGAGGCGACAGGTAAGTTTGTGTTTATTTTTGTGTGGCTGGGAGGAGCTGGGTCACAGCCACTCTGGGTGCCCCACCCCCACTGAAGGACCTACCTTCTTCCAGCTGCCCACATGGGGTGGGGGGATGAACACCAACATGGACTGGTTGGGCCGAATGGCCTATTTCCATTTTGCAATTTCTATGTAATTCTATGTCGTCCACATTAAAGGGCATCACTGCAAGTGTCGAGTTGGTCTCAGGATTTCATGTTGACTTATTAATAAAGTTGCTGTTGAAACAAAACAAATTTAGATAGCTACAGCTGTGGTCTTACTTGGTTGTGAAGCAAAGTGAGTGATCTCAATAACATCTTGCAGCTGTTGCTTATAAGAACATAAGAACATAAGAAATAGGAGCAGGAGTAGGCCATTTGGCCCCTCGAGCCTGCTCCGCCATTCAATAAGATCACGGCTGATCTGATCTTGGTCTCAATGCCACTTCCCCTCCGCTCCTCAGAACCCTTGACTCCCCTGTAGCTCAAATATATGTTTATCTCCACCTTGAATATATTCAATAACTCCGCCTCCACAGCTCTCTGGGGTAGAGAATTCCAAAGATTCACGACCCTCTGAGAGAAGAAATTCCTCCTCATCTCCGTTTTAAATGGGTGACCCCTTATCCTGAAACTGTGCCCCCTTGTTCTAGATTCCCCCACGAGGGGAAACTTTCTCTCAGCATCTACCCTGTCAAGCCCCCTCAGAATCTTATATGTTTCAATAAGATTACCTCTCATTCTTCTAAACTCCAATGAGTGCAGGCCCAACCTGCTCAACCTTTCTTCATAAGACAACTCCTTCATCTCAGGAATTAACCCAGTGAACCTTCTCTGAACTGCAAGCATATCCCTCCTTAAATAAGGAGACCAAAACTGTACGCAGTTCTCCAGGTGTAGTCTCATCAGCGCCCTGTACAGTTGTAGCAAGACTTCCCTACTTTTATACTCCATCCCTCTTGCAATAAAGGCCAACATTCCATTTGCCTTCCTAATTACTTGCTGTACCTGCATGCTAACTTTTAGGGGGAAAAATTAGGTCGCGCCCCATTTGGGGCGCAAATATCGTCTGGACGCAAAAATTAGCGCCTGGCGCTAATTATCGCCACTGACTGGAAACTTCACTTTTACCGCCCCGGGAGGTGAGTGGAGTGCTAAATCAGGCGCTGCACACCTGTCTTAAGGCGCAAAGGCCGAGCAGTGAGGCGCTAACTCAGCGCGCGAGCGCAGCGCAGGTGCTGCCAGTTAGCGAGGGAACACAGATACACTGGCGCCGGCCAGTTCTTAAAGCAGGGGGGGGCCCAACTTGCTCCCCAGCCCCACCCTGCTCATTGCAGCCTTGAATCTCGGCCTGGAGAGACCTGTGAATCCATTTTGCTGCCAAGGATGGAGAGGGTGAGAGAACGAGCTCAGCGCTTCACCGAGCGGGCCTTGGATGCTCTGGTTGGCGCGGTGGAGCGCAGAAGATGTATACTCTTCCCTGAGAGTGGCAGGAGGCCTTTGCCACGCGAGTACAGAAGAGTGTGCAGGGAGGTGGCTCAGAGCGTCTCCTCCAGGAGCATGGTGCCCAGGACCCATGTTCAATGCCGCAAAAAGTTCAACGACCTCACTCAGGTCGTCAGGGTGAGTGGCTTTTTCTCAATACCTCTCCATCCCTCCATCTCAACCTCACTCTATGGCCAGAGGGTCTTAAAACCCCAATGCACAACACTCATCCAACACCTATGGCCCTTTCATGAAACACACACACACATTCCACACTTTGCATACAGTAAGGGCTATTCACCTATGGGAGGCACATCAGGCAAGACCATGGCTGCATACAGTAAGGGCTATTCACCTATGGGAGGCACATCAGGCAAGACCATGGCTGTATATTTACTCAGATGCTGTCCTTTTACTTGCAGGCCAAGCTGGCGCATAATAGGAGACAGCAGCAACGGACAGGTGGAGGGCGGCCTCAGCTGCAACCCCTCAGCGATCTTGAGGAGCGCGTCCACAGGATTGTGGCAAGCCGGGTGATCGGTCCCATCGCCACTGGAGACGCCGACCCCGTTCTGGACAGCAATGGTAAGGTCATCACCTTTTTGTCCTCTGTCCTTCCACTTGTCCCTCACAACACCAGCCTTTGACACTTTCAATCCAACTTGCTAACTTGCTGCACTTATTCCTCCCTTACTGCCACCCTGTCCTCACGCTAAAGCCACTCTTGTACCTCCCTGCTTTCAGATGGTGATTCACCAGCTGAGGAGACAGGCCCTGAAGCTGCCAGTGGGAGTGAAGCTGCAGCCGAGGAGGAAGAGGAAGCCGGAGCATCAGTGCCACCCTCTCCCGAGGAAGCCCATGCCCACACTGGGAACACGCCTTCCCTGGAGGGGAGCAGGGGGGAAGGGTCTGATGAGGGTGAAGCTCCAGGACCCAGCGGGCTGCAGCAACGCCATGGGGGTAGGGAAGAACGGGGGCCTTCTCCCCAGAGGGAGAGTATGCCAGCGACTCCTACTGCAATGGACGCAGAGGAGGAGCGGCTGATCGCAGAAATGAACACCCAGGCGGTGGGCATGCACACTGAGCTCATGGGTGCAGTGGGAAGGGTGCCCGAATGCATTGAGTCACTGGCAAGGAGTGTGGAGCACTTCGCTGTAGCACAGGCGGATGCCACACTAACGCTTAATGCTGCAATTCAGTCACTGACTGCCGTGATCCCATCTCTGACTGCTCTCATGCAGACTCAGATTGAGGCCACGCGAGCACTGACTGCTGCCAACCTCGATGGTTCGTTCACATGTCCCCGGGGCTCTCACCGCACCGCAGCAAGCCAGCAATCTGTGCTCCAGCAGATTGCTCCGGATGCTGAAGTGCTGCCCCGTGGGAGTGCCAGTGTGTCGGTCGAGCAGGGAGTTGCTGTCCTCTTTCACGATGACAGCATTCCTGCTGCCAACACTGTCACTTCTCCACTGCACTTGCCACCACCTGTAGGACAGACTGCTGCCGCCCATGCAGAGTTGGTGCAGTCTGCAGCCGGGCCCTCCAGGCCCAGAACTGGTCGAGGCCGTCCTTCAGGGGCATCTGCAGTGTCAGGGTCTGACAATCAGCAGCCTTCCACCAGCCTTGCTGCAGCCACTGAGGTCCCATTACGGAGGAGCAGTAGGGTTAGAAGGGGGGAAGTGCGCAAGGGAAGGAGATCACCCTCGAAGGGCAAAAAGTAGGAGGTGTGACAAAATGCTGGTCATTTTTTTATTAAAGGCCGAGGTTCGTGGTCCAACTTTTGTCTAGTGTTTTGGACATTATCTCCAGGTTGTGAGAACCAGTTATGTTAATGACTGTTTTTTTGTATTTATTTCTATGAGTTTGTCATGAGGAAATGACACACACAGAGTTTGTAAAATAAATAAGTTTTTGTATTCAAAATATACATGTTTGGTGTTTGGAATCATTGGTGCCTTGGCCGGCTTAGGGGTTGCGTGCTGGGTTCATTGATGTTGTTAGCAATGGCAGAAGCCATTTCCACAGCAGGGGCCCTAGAAGCGGCTTGCTATCAGCCGTTGACGGACGGCCCTTGCAGTTTCACCATTGTGGGCCGCCCTCCCGCCTTGGTGCTGCTGATGATCATCCTCCTCGTCCTCTTCCTCCTCTTCCTCCTCCTCCTCTGGTGGTGCTCCAAGGCCTGGTGGCATTGGCTGGGTCCTGACGATTGCCATGTTATGCAACATGCAGCACACAACTACGAAGTTGGATACTCGCTCAGGCGAGTACTGCAGGGCTCCTCCAGAATGGTCTTGACAGCGGAACCGTTGCTTCAGCACGCCGATTGTGCGCTCAATGATGTTCCTGGTAGCTTGATGGCTCTCGTTGTACCGCAGCTCAGCAGGGGTGTTGGGCGTACGGAGCGGTGTCATCAGCCAGGTGCTCAATGGATACCCCTTGTCCCCGAGAAGCCAACCAACTGGCTGATGCGGTGCCTCGAAAAGTTCTGCCACAGTAGTCTGGCGCAGGATGAAAGCATCGTGGCAGCTGCCAGGATAGTGGGCATTGACAGCGAGTATCAGCTGTCTGTGGTCACAGACCAACTGAACATTCAAGGAATGGAACCCCTTTCTGTTCCGGAATTCCTCGGCATTCTCATGTGGAGCACGCAAAGCCACATGCGTGCAGTTAATGGCGCCTTGCACCATGGGGAAGCCCGCTATCCTCGCAAAGCCCAGAGCGCGGTCACGCTGCTTGTCTGGGGTCATGGGGAAAGAGATGAACTCTCGTCTCCTTTTAAAGAGGGCATTTGTGACCTGCCGGATGCAGCAATGCACCGCAAACTGGGAGATATTGGCGAGGTCCCCAGCAGCAGCTTGAAATGAGCCAGTAGCATAGAAGTTGAGAGCCACTGTGACCTTCACTGCCACCGACAGAGACGTCCTGGACCTCAGTTGAGGCTGCAGATCTGGCTGCAGCAGGTGGCAGAGCTCAGTGACCACCTCCTTGCTGAATCGCAGCCTTCGCAAACACAGCTCCTCAGACATATGAATGTAGGAGAGCTGTTCACGATATACCCTGGGAGGGTAAGCTCTCCTGTACATACGCCTGTTGGCCCTCCTCCGTCTGGCCATCATTGCCACTCTCTCTCTGCGTCTCTGTGTCCTCCGATTCAGCTGGAGCAGGACGACGCCCCCAATCAGTGCAGCCCCCATAGTCTCTTTGCAAGCAAAGTTATGAAGGACAGCAACCAAAGTACCAGCGAAGTTAGGATCAGTAGGCAAAACTACCTCACAAAGCGTTGACTCAATGCAGAAGTCTCTCTTTCTCTCTCTCCGAATCTCTCTCTCTCTCAGAACGAGTGGTGCAAAAATGTCAACCACAGAAAAAGACAGGAAGAGGCCCCCTTTAAATAGCGCCCCCCCCCCAGCCCCACAGCGATTGATAGCGTTCCAGTCTTCCGGTCGTTGGATGCGCCAGGTGGTAAGGCAGGGGGCGCCACTCAATTTCCGCTCCGGGGCGCCACAAGGGCGTTGCACCATGGAATGACGTCACAATCTGCGCGCGCAGGTGGTCGCGGCGGTAAAGTTTAGCGCCGCCGCACAATGTCTAGTTAAGTTCCCGAGCGGCGCAAACATCGCTGCGCCCGGGCGCTAGCGGCTTTGCGCCCCATTAGCGCCCTCTTAAGGCGCTAACGGGAGGCGCAACCAACTGAATTTTTCCCCCTTAGTGTTTCATGTACGAGGACCCCCAGATCCCTCTTTCCATTTAAATAATAATTTGCTTTTTTATTTTTCCTACCAAAGTGGATAACCTCACATTTTCCCACATTATACACCATCTGCCAAATTTTTGCCCACTCACTTAACCTATCTATATCCCTTTGCAGACTCTTTCACCGCAATTTTATGGATCGATGCGGCTTGGGAGTGGGTCAGCTGGTTTCCGGGTTCCAGTCCCGCCCCCAACTTCATCCGGCCCACGGATGTGATTTTACGTCAATTGGCCTTGTTAAGCCCACCCTGCGGGCTTGCCGGCCAATTAAGAAGAAGCCGGTCAAATGACGTCATTTGATGATGCGTCATCTGCCGGTTTTCTTAAAGGGACCACGCACAATGTTTCTTTGACAGCTCATTTCTCAGTGTTTGACAGCATTGAGGTGCTGCAAACACTGACAATGACTGTTCACAGGTGAGCTCTTGCACCAAGGCTCTCCAGTGACTCCCTCCTTAGGCTAGAACAGATGGCAGCTGCAGGTGAGTTTACAGAAGTGATCTGTCACTGGTGAGAGAGGTTCTCCCAATGAGGTGGGACTACACATACAATTCAAAACTTGTTACCTACAGAAAAGTCTAAATGCATTAAAAATGAATTTCCCAACATTTTCTTACCTCTGAAACTCATCAGTGCACCATTGGATCCTTCACACCACTTCTGCAGCTGTCATCAATGCAGAAACATTACAGCAGACTCACAACACACCACACTTACCTGGCGTGGTGTCTGGACGTCGGGAAGCCCGAAGTAGAATTGTCAAAATTGCAAAAGAGCCTGTTAACTGCCTGTTAACAACCTTTAATAGGCAGTTAAGTGGCTTTAATCCTCTTCCCGCCGCTAGGTGTCGGGTCCATGCGCAAATCAGGGACCAACACTTGGGAAGATTGATTGGAGGCAAGTTGACAGTGGGTTTCCTGCCTGCTGTCAATCTTTGCAATTTTGCCAGAAGTCCCGCCTCCAAACCCGTCCCCTGAGCCCCGGCAAAGTTCCGGCCTTTGTGTCCTCCTCACAACTTACTTTCCCACCTATCTTTGTATCATCAGCAAATTTGTCTACAGTACACATGGTCCCTTCATCCAAGTCATTAATATAGATTGTAAATAGTTGAGGCCCCAGCACTGATCCTTGTGGCACCCCACTAGTTACAGTTTGCCAACCGGAAAATGACCCATTTATCCCGACTCTTTGTTTTCTGTTAGTTAGCCAATCCTCTATCCATGCTAATATATTACCCCCAACCCCGTGAGCTCTTATCTTGTGCAGTAACCTTTTATGTGGCACCTTATCGAATGCTTCCTGGAAATCCAAATACACTACATCTACTTGTTCCCCTTTATCCACCCTGCTCGTTACATCCTCAAAGAACTCTAGTAAATTTGTCAAACACGATTTCCCTTTCATAAAACCATGTTGACTCTGCTTGATTATATTATGGTTTTCTAAATGTCCTGCTATTACTTCCTTATTAATGGATTCCAGCATTTTCCCATCAATAAAAGGATAAGCATTTTACTTAAAATTGAGGAGGGGGATTTTAACTTGCAATGGTTTTCCGGCGGGAAACGATGGTTCATTTAGTGTCCAATCTGCCCGCGGCAGTATGATTCCACGTTGATTTTAACCACAGGGCCTCATCAACATGCCACCGGTTTACTTCCTGCATAGGACGAGCGGGAATTGGGCGGGGACTGGCTGCTGTTCTCCGGAAATCAGGAAATAGTTGAGGCATGTAATAAGGGAACATCTATAATTATGGGGGATTTTAACTATCATATTAATTGGACAAATCAAATGGGGCAGGGCTGCCTTGAGGATGAGTTCATTGAGTGTATTAGGGATGGGTTTCTTGAGCAGTATGTAACTGAACCGACCAGGGGGCAAGCAACCTTAGATCTGGTCCTGTGTAACGAGACAGGATTAATTAAAAATGTCCTAGTAAAGGATCCCCTTGGAATGAGTGACCATAACATGGTTGAATTCCATATTCAATTAGAGGGTGAGAAGGTTGGATCTCAAACAAGCGTGCTAAGCTTGAATAAAGGAGACTATGAAGGTATGCGAGCGGAATTGAGTAGAGTGGATTGGGAAAATAGATTAAAGGGTAAGACGACACATGATCAGTGGTGTACATTCAAGGAGTTATTTTACAACTTCCAAAAAAAATATATTCCACTGAAAAGAAAAGGGTGTAAAAGAAAGGACAGTCATCCGTGCCTAAGTAAAGAAATTAAGGATAGTATTCGACTAAAAACAAGGGCATATAAGGTAGCGAAATCTAGTGGGAGGACAGAGGATTGGGAAAACTTTAAAAGGCAGCAAAAAATAACAAAAAGATTGATTAAGAAAGGGAAGATAGATTATGAAAGTAAATTAGCAAAAAATATAAAAACAGATAGTAAGAGTTTTTATAGTTATATAAAAAGAAAAAGGGTGGCTAAAGTAAATGTTGGTCCCTTAGAGGATGAGACTGGGAAATTAATGGTGGGAAATATGGAGATGGCAAAAACACTGAATGAATATTTTGTATCAGTCTTTACAGTAGAGGACACTAAGAATATCCCAACACTGGACAAACAGGGGGCTATAGGGGGAGAGGAGCTAAACACGATCAAAATCACTAAGGAAGTGGTACTCGGTAAAATAATGGGACTCAAGGCGGATAAATCACCTGGACCTGATGGCTTACATCCTAGAGTCTTGAAGGAAGTGGCGGTAGGGATTGTAGATGCATTGGTAATAATTTTTCAAAACTCCCTGGATTCCGCTAAGGTCCCGGCAGACTGGAAAACTGCTAATGTAACACCCTTATTTAAAAAGGGCAGTAGACAGAAGGCTGGTAACTATAGACCGGTTAGCCTAACATCTGTGGTAGGTAAAATTTTGGAGTCCATTATTAAGGAAACAGTAACAGGACATTTGGATAATCATAATTTAATAGGACAAAGTCAGCATGGTTTTACGAAGGGGAAGTCATGTTTGACAAATTTGCTGGAGTTCTTTGAGGAAGTAACATATAGAGTGGATAAAGGGGAACCAGTGGACGTAGTGTATTTAGACTTCCAAAAGGCATTTGACAAGGTGCCACACAAAAGATTATTGCTTAAGGTAAAAAATCACGGGATTGGGGGTAATATTCTGGCATGGATAGAGGATTGGCTATCTAACAGAAAGCAAAGAGTTGGGATAAATGGTTCATTCTCAGACTGGCAATCAATAACTAGTGGTGTTCCACAGGGGTCAGTGCTGGGTCCCCAACTCTTCACAATCTATATTAACGATTTGGAGGAAGGGACCAAGTGTAACATATCAAAATTTGCAGATGATACAAAGATGGGAGGGAAAGTAGTGAGTGAGGAGGACATAAAAAACCTGCAAGGGGACATAGACAGGCTAAGTAAGTGGGCAGAGATTTGGCAGATGGAATACAACACTGGAAAGTGTGAGGTGATGCACTTTGGCAGGAAAAATCCTAGAGCAATTTATTATCTTAATGGCAAGAAACTGGAGAGTACTGAAGTGCAAAGGGATCTGGGGGTCCTGGTGCACGAACCTCAAAAGGTTAGTATGCAGGTGCAGCAAGTGATTAAGAAGGCAAATGGAATGTTGGCTTTCATTGCTAGGGGGATAGAATATAAAAATAGGGAGGTATTGCTTCAGTTGTACAAGGTATTGGTGAGACCGCACCTGGAATACTGCATACAGTTTTGGTGTCCTTACTTAAGGAAAGACATCCTTGCTCTCGAGGCAGTGCAAAAAAGGTTCACTCGGTTAATCCCGGGGATGAGGGGGTGGTCATATGAGGAGAGGTTGGGTAGATTGGGACTCTACTCATTGGAGTTCAGAAGAATGAGAGGCGATCTTATTGAAACATATAAGATTGTGAAGGGGTTGGATCGGGTGGATGCGGGGAGGATGTTCCCGATGACAGGTGAGACGAGAACTAGGGGACATAGTCTTAGAATAAGGGGCTGCTCTTTCAAAACTGAGATGAGGAGGAACTACTTCACTCAGAGGGTGGTAGGTCCATGGAATATGCTGCCACAAAAAGCTGTAGAAGCTACAACATTAATTAAATTTAAAATAGAAATAGATAGTTTCCTAGAAGTAAAGGGCATTAAGGGTTACGGGGAGCGGGCAGGAATTTGGACATGAGTCTAGGTTCGGATCGGTCATGGTCCTGTGGGTAGTGGAGCGGGCCCAGGGACTGTGTAGCCTGATTCTGCTCCTATTTCGTGTGTGCAATTCTGTTAGATGCAGGAGATGGTTCTGTGATAGATAGTAGATTGGCGGTTAGGATCAGATCAGCCATGATCTTATTGAATGGCGGAGCAGGCTCGAGGGGCCGATTGGCCTACTCCTGCTCCTATTTCTTATGTTCTTATGAAAGCCGAACGGTCACCCGTCACCCGTCGGCCCTCCGGTAAAGGTGGGGAAGGGAGTTTCAGGGGTTCTTGCGGTAGGGAAGGCCAGGGGGAGTTTGGGGCAGGGGAGGCCTAAACTTTCCTTGTGGGGCCTGGAGGAGTACTTCGGCTCCTCATGGACACACAAAAACAAAGTAAACAACTCACTTGGCAGGTCTCTTCAGCTTTCTGATCCTCTTCCCTCTGTTCTTCATCTGGGGGGGAAAACTGCGGCATCTTTCTCTCTCAAGCTGAGGTTAAAATCGCTATCGGGGCATGATAATGTCATCGGACCCCGATTAGCATATGTGAATTGATACACCCCGCCCCACCTAGCTTTCAGTAGACAGCTTCACCACCTATCCAGAAGGGTCCCTTATACAACAACAACAACTACTTGTATTTATATATTTAAAATTGGAAACGGCAGCTTTCCAGCAGTTAAAAGTAACCAGGGGCATTTTAACCACCCACCTACCCGCCCAGTTTCCACTGGGTGGGTCGGGTTATAATCCCCTCCCTTTGATTTTGTGTGTAGTTTATAGAAAAGCAGGAAATGATGAGCACAGATAACCCTCAGCTATTATATCATTCGCCTGCTGTCTGTGTTGACATTATTATACCCTGGCATTATGGTTGCTATAGGGTGCTACCGGATGAGACGTAGAACTTGAAGTGAAGTAAGATTTAGAGCCATTTACGTGATTCAATAAAGCTCCATAAAGACGTTTATTTAAACGCATCATTTGATTCCTCTATGGAATATATTTTTATATACCACATAAAGAAGCGTATCTTTTTTTTAACCTTAAAGGAATTGATTAACATGCAGGTGCAATAACACACCTGAGCATATCTATGTTCACATATCACATTTCTATAATAACCAGTCCAGTACTCTTTAGGTACAGGTCCCAGCCTGACAACTACGACTGTCTCCGCACGGCACACTCAGTTATTTTGCTTAAAACCACGGCAGCAGTTGACATGACTGCCTTCGAGCATGTATCAGTACAACGTTTTACTTGTACTAACAAAATGAGGACATTCTTGTGGTAAATTTAAATCTCCATAGTCAGAACAACTGTTTTATTCAATTTTTTTCTCTCCTTGCAGTAGCTTTTTTAGTGCCTTCCTTATCACCTCTGTTTTGGACTAAAGTTTGAAGATAATAGAAATCTTGAGACACCAAAACTCCTATTTATCTCTTTGCAATCCTAATAAAATAAGAAATGATGAATAGAGACATAAAGTTGGGGAATATTGACACATGTGGATCACAGGCATGAAATGAGGCAGAATTTAGGCAAAACTTTAATTTCCTGACTTATTTGCATTATTTTGAAAACTAAGCCCAAATTCAAACTTTATTTGAATAAACACTTCTTTCACGTTGAATGTTTTTTTTACCGGACTGAGATTTCAGTTGATGGATCGAGCCATCAGAGAATGTGAGAGGTCGCTAAGGAGACTCCCTTCTGTTTTTGCCGTATGGATCTGATCGAGGATCTGGTTCATTTTGTGATGGTCTGCCTCCTAATTGAAATATTGTTCGGAGGCAGTGCCTTGATCTGGATTTGAAATCTTATTTTGGATTGGACAAAGAGAAAGAGGCTACTTAGAATGATGGGGGTCACAAGCTGGGCCGACTTTGCTGAAAAAATAATGAGGTAAAGGTTGGTGACCCCTGAATAGTTAGAAAGATATATAACATTATATTTGACATGCTAGAATTCTGGAGACAATCTCTATCCTTAGAATCTGGAACTTGTTTTCTTGTACTTTTATGAGTTTTGGTTTGGTTTGTAGATTGTACTAACATTTGAATGTGTATTGTGTCTTTTGATTGTTAATTTGTGAAGATGCCCACCTGAATTAGGGAAAGCCTTCCAGAGTAAGCGGCAGAGATTCTCATCCCAGTACTTATATCAGGATATCACTCTTGTGGAGTTACAGTGCCACAAAGTCTAACTGCCACGACCTCTACCACCTAGAATGACAAGAACAGCAGGCGCATGGGAACACCATCACCTTCAGATTCCCCTCCAAGTCACACACCATCCTGACTTGGAAGTATATCGTCGTTCCTTCATCGTCGCTGGGTCAAAATCCTGGAACTCCCTCCCTAACAGCACTGTGGGAGTACCTTCACCACACGGACTGCAGCGGTTCAAGAAGGCGGCTCACCACCTCCTTCTCCAGGGCAATTAGGGATGGGCAATAAATGCTGGCCTTGCCAGCGACGCCCACATCCCATGAACGAATAAAAAAAAGGTACATCCTTAGATCAATTACAGGATCATTGCTGTTATATAAAATTACATAGAATGTACAGCACAGATACAGTCAGTTTATACTTATGTTCTATAACTTTATCTGTTCCCTGACTGCTTATTTTACCCTTATTCCTTACCTTTGAGGTGAGGGATCATAGAATCATAGAATGTTTACAGCACAGAAGGAGGCCATTCAGCCTGTCGAGCCCGTGCTGGGATGTCTGCAGATTGGCAGGTGCTTGTAAAGTTCTGGCTCCAGACTGGAAGAACCCAGTATGAAATGACCGCCTTTCTCTTTTTAATACTTTGAGCAGTTTTAAATGCGACATCTAAATTGTGACAGCTGAAATATGATGGACAAATGCAAGACTTATATACACAGATTGTACAGTCAAAAAAGCTGCAGCATTGGATTCTAATTAGAGATTTTATAAATATAAATATATATGTTTAGACACAGTGGATAAATTGAAGCATTTCTTGCATCAGTGAATATTTACTATAAACCCATTCAAGCATTTTACATTATTTTCTTCCAGTGAGATGCTTTCCATGTTTTGGAAATGAAGCATGATTTTATGCAAAAATCTTTGCTTTCATTTTATTTTCAGTTTACGATGTTTGGAACAATGATTGAGTTTGAGTTAACTATATTGTACTGTTCTTTCCCAGTGACAGCTATGATTTATGTCAGATTTGTTATGATTCAATTGTTTTAATATTACACTTTTAATAATATCAATTAATATGTGTATCTGTTCAGTGTCTAAATTCAGGATCAGTCGTAGACAAACTAAAACTGAGATTATGTCAATTTAATGCTGAGGTACAAAAGTACCTTTGAATGCTGAAATGTATCCTGAAAGGCGTTTATATCTGTTACTGTGGCAGGATTTCGTCACATTGCTTCATGTGCATTGGATCTAGGTGAAAGCAACTAACTGATCTTAGTAGGTAACAAGCTTCCTCATATCTCTACCCATTAACAATTCAATGGTCTCAGCACTTAAATCATCTTACTTTATAGCTGTTGTACTCTGAGTAGCAGATCCTTAAATTTGGCACACTTAAAGTTACTTGTGAGTAGTAGAGCATCAGATTTGACATGCTCAAGGTCCCATCTCCCTCAGATAGTTGAAGATTTTGAAGTCTCATTTGTAGTTTCTTTCCCTACCAAATTAATGGAAACACAGTCCGATCACGATTTCCAGATGGATCTCTCCTGGATGTTCCCACCGTGGTTCTGCTGCCGGGCAACAGGCAGTGCAGGTCTTGACATTAATATTACGTTGCAGCGCCAATGAGGTCATCGGGCCGCAACTTTTGCATGTTTGGTAGGCCCTCGCCTGCCTTTAGCAGGAGCCTCATCGATGGCCTGATTCGTCAGCTGGGAACATGGTGGGTTGGAGGCGGGATCGCTATTTTCAAGATTTTGACCCCCTCACTTGACCCTTTCCTGCCCATCGGATGTGGGGAGGGGCAGCGGGTGTTAAAATCGAGGTCACACTTTCTGGCAGGAGTCAGTGGAAAGCAGTCAGCGGCAGGAAACTTGGGCTGGGATTTTGCCTACCTGGGCGGGTCCGGTGTGGGCGATGGTGGTGGCGGGTCACGGCCCCGCTGCTGGCTCCTTCCCGCTGTCCAAAATGTATTTACGTTAATAGAGCTTGTTAAGTCCGCCCAGCGCGTTTCCCGGAGCAATTAGAGGAAGAGGGTTTGGTGACGTCATTCATGACGCGTCATCAGCTGGATTTCTTAAAGGGACCATGGCCACATTTCTTTTGATGTTTGTGCTGTCAGTGTTCTACAGCATTGGAGTGCTACAAACACTGACAATCACTGCACAGAGGCAGAGGACTGCACCCAGGTTCTCCCATGACTCCCTCCATATGCTTATGGAGGGAGTCAGAGCACGCAGGGAGGTCCTCTTCCCTTCCCATGGGCGAAAGAGACCTCCCCAGGAGACCAACACAGCCTGGTTGCACATTGCAGAGGAGGTCACAAGCAGGGATGTCGTCAGGAGGACCTGGGTGCAGTGGCGCAAACCTTTCAATGATCTCATTAGATCACAAAACGTTAGTACAAAGCCACACTCAACCTCATCCTGTTGTGCCTCTCATCACATCCCTATCACTCTGCCTTCCCTACCCTACTCCTGAACATCCTTACTCACATCAACTTACCTTGGACCTCCACCCATCCCTCTCTATCTACATTATCACTTCCCCATCTCACTAGCCATCCCTCACACTCACCCTCATCCTAGTGCAATCATACCAACTGGCAACACACAAGGGTAGGCACTTGGGTGTTTTATCCAATGTTCATGTAAAGTTTCTGTTAATGTGGTGTCAAACATTGAAACCTTTATTTTGAACACTTTGCATTCTTGGACAGATTTGTGTGCACCTTTGGAAGTGGCTTAGTGAGTTGCAGTGAATGGTGAGACATAACGGTACCCCCCGCAATGGAGATGAGTGTGAAAGGAATGGCTTGGACATTGTAGGGATGCTTTATGGTGTTGGTGTGGGGTGGTGCCAACCTGATGCATCATGTGGCAGCCAGGGTGTACAGCGTCAAGTGAAGTAAATCTGGCCATGGTGAGGCCATCCCTGGCGTCCCGGGCAGCAATGTGGTCGGGTGCTGATGCCCTGTGTCCTGTGCAGCATCAGGTGATTGCGGAGAAGGTTGGTGTTTGTTGTTGGTGCTGCTGGTGTGCCTGGTGCTGCTGGTGTTGGGGCTGATCGTGGTGGGATTCTGAGGACCAAGGTGAGAGAGTATAAAGGGCACCCATGTTGATGGAATAGATGGCAGGTGAAGTAGAGATGACAGAAGTGATCTGTCAATGGTGAGAGAGTTCTTCCAATGAGGTGAGAGTGGATGGAGAGTGGAAAATGGAAAGCCTGCAGAATCTGTGCTGGAAATGGACTGAGAAACAGCTTGTGGCTGAGGAAAGTGATGATCTGTCAGGTGGGAGCTTTTACTGTCATTTGAAGCTGTCAAGTAATCAGCTGGAGCAATGGCCACTGAACTCCTGCCTCGGGTTGACAGCCGTGGTCCCCGAACAGCGTGGATCCCGTGGCCATGAAGTTAAAGCCTGTTAAGGGTCTGGTAAGTACATTATAATGAGTTTAATTGGGTCTCCCACCGTTGCCTGTCAGGTCTACTCAGCGCTGACAGACCCGACATTGGAAAAGGCGCGCTGCGGCGGGTTGACTCACTGTAAAAAAAAACACTTTCCCACCTGACCCGCCACCGATCCCGCCCGCTGACACCCTGGAAAATAACGTATTTGTAGCACTTCTAGTGCTGCCCCAGCTAAGATCAGCTAACTGAGCACTCATTGGGAATCAAATGGGAGACCTTGTAGTCTGTATAATAAATATAGTATATCGGATCTCCTGGAATTTCCATGGGGGTTCTCTGTTAACAGCGTTCCACTGATCTCTTGCCAGAGTTACAGCAGGAGATTGGGAGAACCCAGCAGAAATTCAGGGCCTATATATTTATCTTTCACTATTATAAACATGAATACGAATATACTAAACCAGCGGTTTGCAAACTTTTTTTGGCTGAAGGACCCCTTTTCAAATGGATTAGTAATCATGGACCCCCCCCATTTAAATTATAAAACTATATAATACTCATAATATGAAAGTGCTGCATGTAAAGAGTGTTTTAATAATGCTTTTAAGAAAAGCGGCATTTACTTACAGATATCAGTGAGAAGGGTGTGCCTGCTTCTCATTGCAAAGTCTGTCTATCCTTGGTGTGATATTTGACAATGACAATTTTGAAAACCTCTGTTAGATTCCCCCCCTCCTTAATTTTCTCTATTCCAGTAAAAATGTCCCAATATTTTAAGCCTTTCTTCGTAACTAGAATCATGCTAGTTAATCTTAGCTACAGCATTCCTCTGGCTCTAATATATTTCCTATAATGGGGTGCCCAGAACTGCACGCAACCCTCAACTGTGATTCGGTTGTGTATGGGGTGGCACTGGGATAAGAAAGGAGAAAATGAGAGCTACGAGTAAGTATAGCCGAGCAGCAGAAAGAAAGAAATACAGAAAGAGCAGAGAAAAACGAGAAACACAGAAACAAGAGAGATTAAAAGAAGCACAAACTCTGCAAGGATACCTATTTTACAAGTGACATTTGGTAAAATTAATAAACTTCCAAAAATGTATTTTTATTTCTAAACGGTACTGGCTGCACGAATTCTGAATTGTGCTCACTTGCTTTGATTTCACAATAAACGTTTGTATCAATGCTGAAAGGAGATGGCTACTAACTGGTGCCCCTTGTTTCGCTGCCTTTGGAAGTGATGTATGATCATTGTTATATTGCATATTTCAATTATGAGGTTTTAGAGATCGTTCTTTCTCACCTTTTGCTCCACGGGAGTCAGGGATTTTCTTACTGAGTGTAAGTGTTCGGATCAGATTACCAATGAAGTAGTTTGACATCACACATCTCAAGCAATCCCAGCCTCAAAATTTGCTTTTGTCCAGTATCTGCTATCAGCAAACCATTCCCAAATCCCGAATATATATCTGCGCAGAGCCACCTTGTTTAAAGTACGATCAGAACTCTGAGTACTTAGATCCTCGGGAAGGCTGGGATTAGTACACGAGTGGAAATGGATGAAATCTTTGCTTAACGTAGGTTGCAGGAGTCTGTCGACCAGCTACTGGAGATCCAAGCTGCCAATCTTCCAGACCAGCCCTGTTAAAAATTGTCGTTTGGATAAATCCCCTGCTCAGTAAGCACTCTCACATTATTTCACGGACCCCTGGAAAGTCCCTACGGACCCCCAGGGCTCCTCAGACCCCAGTTTGAGAACCACTGTACTAATCAACCTAGTCTGAATTAACAATAATTTACAAAATAACCAAATTATTCAGAAATGCTACCACAGTACATGTACCTCACTAATGAGGCTTTTTCACACAAGGGAGCAAAATGTGAGTGTGTTTTGAAAGCTCACGTATGTTCAGTGGTGGATGGAAGCACCTTTGTGCAGGCACAGATTGTTTGAACACAGCTCATCCAGCTTGTGGGCACGTACAAATGAGACATAACATTCTTTACCACAGTTGTTGAAAGAGAGCTATCCATCCTTTAACTGAGACACTGCTCACAGCCGGTGATTATCTGATTTTTCTGTCATCTCCTTCAGTGTCCTCGGAAGAATTTGTGCGGTTGCACAGGCTGCCGATATGCTTCATTGATTGGTATAGAGACATCTTTGGTATGAGCAGTGCTGCAGCATGACCTAGTCCACTATCGCTGATCCCTATATTGTATGTTTGTTTGTTTAAGACCCCCTCCACTGTCTCGAATCCAGTACTGGATGAGCAGAAATTTCCTCCAACTAAATATTGGGAAGACCGAAGCCCTTGGCCCAAAAATTAGTGTTGCTACGCGAGAGTACGCACTGTGTACTCTCGCGTATTCTGTCTCCAATTGCCGGTTTTCTGCATGCACTGCACATGCGCTGAAAACCGGCACTTGGTGAACTCAAAAGGGGGCGGTTCCTAAGTGAACCACGTGCGCGCTACAGGCTGCGCGCACGCAGTGCACTTAGTGCTTTGAACGCGCAGGTAAGCATGGAAGATTTTGCACATAAAGAAAGGAGGCGTAAGTAGTTAATTAAGTATTATTTTAATTTTTTTTCAACAGGTTTATCTTTTTTAGAGACTTTAAAGAAAGGTAAGTTTATTTTTATAACTTTTAAAAAGATTTTAAATTTTTTCAAAAATTTAATTTTTTGTTTAAGTGGTTAATTTATTTAACTATACTTATTTTATTAATGTGATGGTTTTTTTTAAAATTTAATTGAGGTTTAGCTGTTCTTTTGGGTGGGGGGGGTATAGATTCATAGCTTTGACAGCCCTTGCTGTCAAAACTATGAATGAAAGATGGTGTGCTGCCATTGGCTCTAACTGAATCACGTGATCCCACAGCTCGCACGAATTAACTGCGTCTGTGGGATACGCACACACTGCACAGCTGCAGCCTTGAAACTAAAGTTCGTGTGAGCTCGGAGGGAAAAGGCAGGTGCGCAGTGAGATATCGCGGGGAAGCCTTACCCCCGCAGGAAGGCTCCGTCTTTAATTTCAGGGCCATTGTCTTCAGTCCCCACCACAAACTCTGTTCCCTAGCCACCGACTCCATCCCTCTCACTGGCAACTGTCTGAAGCTGAACCAGAGTGTTCACAATCTTGGTGTATTTGAGCCAGAGATGAGCTTCTGACCACGTAGCTGCACCATAAGAACATAAGAATTAGGAGCAGGAGTAGGCCATACGGCCCTTCGAGCCTGCTCCACCATTCAATAAGATCATGGCTGTTCTTTGACCTCAACTCCACTTTCCCGCCCGATCCCTATATCCCTTGATTTCCCCTAGATGTCCGTAACATTGACCGACTCCGTGCCTGGCTCAGCTCATCCACTGCTGAAACTTTCATCCATGCCCTTGTTAACTCTAGACTTGACTATTCTAACGCACTCCTGGTCGTACTCCCATCTTCCACCCTCCATAAACTTAAACTCATCCAAACTCTGCTGCCCCTATCTTAAATCGCACCAAGTCCTGCTCACCCATCACCCTGTTCGCTGACCTACATTGGCTCCTGGTTGAGCAATGTCGCAATTTTAAAATTCTCATCCTTGTTTTCAAATCCCTCCATGACCTCGCCCCTCCCTATCTCTGTAACCTCCTCCAGCCCCACAACCCTCTGAGATATCTGCGCTCCTCCAATTCTGGCATTTTGCGCATCCCCGATTTTAATCGCTCCACCATTGGCAGCCGTGCCTTCAGCTGCCGAGGCCTAAACTCTGGAATTCCCTCCCTAAACCTTTTTGCCTTTCTACCTCTCTTGCCTCCTTTTTAAACCTACCTCTTTCTGCCCTAATATCTCCTTATTTGGCTCGGTGTCAAATTTTGTTTGATAATGCTTCTGTGAAGTGCCTTGGGCATTTTACTATTTTAAAGGCGCTATATAAATGTGAGTATATGTTGTTGAAAAGGGAAAAAATGAAGATCAAAATATTGACACAGCGAAACTACTAACTCACCAGTTGTTTCTTGATTCTCTTAATAACAACAACAACAACAACTTGTATTTATATAGCGCCTTTAACATAGTAAAAAGTCCCAAGGTGCTTCACAGGAGTATTAAAAGACAAAAAATTTGACACCGAGCCACATAAGGAGAAATTAGGGCAGATGACCAAAAGCTTGGTCAAAGTCAAGGTTTTAAGGAACATCTTAAAGGAGGAAAGAGAGGTGGAGAGGTTTAGAAAGGGAATTCCTGAGCTTAGGGCCTAGGCAACAGAAGGCACGGCCACCAATGGTTGAGCGATTTATAATCAGGGATGCTCAAGAGGGCAGAATTAGAGGAGCGCAGATATCTCGGGGGGGGGGGGGGGTTGTGGGGCTGGAGGAGATTACAGAGATAGGGAGGGGCGAGGCCATGGAGAGATTTGAAAACAAGGATGAGAATTTTGAAATCGAGGCATTGCTTAACGGTTGCTTAAGGCAAAAAATATAGAAATTCATAGTGCGACTATAATTATGAAATAATAAAGTTGAAAGTCTCACCATTTGTACCTGTTGTTATTAAAAATAATTATTTTTGACTTTCATTGTTTTTTGCCCTGTGCGCAGCTACTGTTTATTTTTTAATTTGGTAACTGCTGCAGTCATTAGTTATGATGGTTCCCCAAAGATGTTAGCGCTCACAGTCTACGTAAACATGGGAGAAGATCATAGTGTAAATATATTGCAAATTTCCACCCAACAATCACTCGTATATAAAGAAACTGCCTGTGGTTTAATTTAATAGAAATACAGTCATCTAATAGTGCTGAAATGTGAGAGTCACTGAACACCTGGGAAGTGACACAATTTGGATAAGACTCTAGGGGGTCATATTTGGCTTTTGGGTGACCGACTGGTGGAGTGGAGCTGGCTGCCAGTTCCAGTGGTAAAGAAGCCACTGTGATTTTGAGGCCCGGCCTTATTGGAGTTGGGTAGGCGAGCTGGGGGGCCCACAAAAATAATTCAACACTCACCTTTGGCCGTCTTCTTTGGTTCTATCGTCCAGGAAACTGGTCGGAGTGTGCACGGTGCAGGCTCAGAGGAGTTCTGACCTAAAATGGCAATCGGGGTCCAATTTACATCATAGGATCTCAATTTCCATATTAAAAGAGGCCTATCGCCTGAAACGGGTGGACACTTTGGACACCTGGTGGTAAACCCGTTTCACAATGGAGCTGGCCGCATCACCGGGGTTAGTGGAGCGGTAAGGCTACTCACCCCATTTTGAGGCCTTTGCCGCCCGTTTAACGCCAGGCGAAAGCAGTGAAAATCGGCACCCAGCATTCAGGATAAGAGGACAGCATAAAGGACCAGGTCTGAGTGCATCCAAAAACAGTTCTAGGTTCTCTGCGATAGCTACTGATGACTGTTGTACAGCAAGAGAAAGTACTGTTACCTCAGAAGTGTCAAATTTGGTAAAAGGCCCAATTTAATACCAGCGTCTCAAGTCAGTTCCACTTCAATGGTTTTTGCCGTCTTTGGATTAGAATGTAAAAAGTTGTGTTTTATGACTGTTTACAGAGGAGGATTACTGTTGGTGCTGCATGTTTAGATTACATCATTTACACCTACGCAATCATGTTTAATTGGACACCTTGCAATCCAAAAGCTGCTTTTTTTTGACTGTTGCCTAAGTTGCACAAGGAAGTAATAGCGAGTGCGTTTGTCATCATTCTGCCATGTAGTTTGGCTGACTGGACATATGCTATTACCTTGTGAGGAACTAGAGTCCCTGGTCGTGAGATTATGTAATATGTGAGAACACTATACCACCAAAGCTGTGATTGATCGTACATAATCACTAAATAAAATGGTTGCCACGGGCGCAAAAATATGAACTTTTTTTGCAGGACTTATATTGTCATCGCTCCCCGTCACTTAAGTTGCCCTATCTCTCCTCTTCTGAAGCCTGCTGAATACACCTGTCAGCACTAGTACACAAAGAATACAATAATTTGATTTTCTGCAGATGTAAAAAAAAACTTTTTGTGGCATTTTACACAATGCAATCACAATCTAGTGGCAGACATCGAGTAGAGTCTGCTAGTTCCAGTACTATTTTTTTAATGCATGTTCTGATTGTTATGTCCGTTTGAGAAAATGTTCATTTTTCTATGTGCTTTATTATAAGATATGCTTGTACTTTATAAATAGGCTAACATCTAAGGGATCTCAGACAAACACCTTTTTAAATTTTTGATTGCAGAGCACTAGATAGAAATTATTTAGTGATCATTTTTTTTTAACTTGGCTGAATTGGATGGCAATTTTCTGCAGCCTAGCATTTTGCTCATATTTTACAGACACAATCATTGGGTTCTCCAGTTTCTTCCCTGCACATACTTATCACATTAAGCTTGAAGAAAGCCCCTACTTTATGATAATAACCATGAACACACATCTAGACTAGCCGGAGTGTAATGAAAGATTTAAGCTTATTTCAAAAGAGCCCATCACCACCAGGGGATGCTTGCCAACTTAATGTTACAGAAACCATTCACAGACAAGTTGGCAAGCATTCATCAGTGTGCTGCCAATGTTGAACACAACTCCCAGGAACCTATTTCTTTCTAACAACCTTTTGGGATGACCTGAGGGCACGAAATCCATTGAGGTCGAGTTTCCGCTTGTTTGTGCCAGTTATATCGGGCGGAATAGGCCGAACCAGGGCAAAAGATCAGGGAATTTTAAACGTGAGTTACGGCCCAAAACCACTTACGCTCGTGTTTTCCGCAACCTTTTACACTGGTTCAAGATTCAATTCACCCGAAACCGGCCCCGCCGACAAAACTTGCCACGGCCCCGGTCGAAATTACCAGATTCCGCTGACTGTGCCAGTCCGAGGAGGCTCTTTAAATTGTGCTCCTTTTCTTAGGTGCACAGGCACTAGTAGGCACGCTTGAAAAGGTTTTTTCATAACAAAACTGTTTTAATTTACTAAGAAGCTGACTAGTGTACACCATTTAAACTATTAAATGGCTCAGTATAGATTTTTTAAGGTCATTTTCAGTGATTTTATATCAGGTAGGTGCTTATTTTTGGTGATAGACCCATTTTCAGCTGTATTAATAAAACTGCACCAGGTCACCGCTCTTAAATCCATCAAGGAATACTTTTTAATGGAAAAAAAAAGTAACAATTACCTTCTATTACGCTGCCCGATTGCTCTGGTTGCCGGAAGATTTTACGTTTGTGATTATGCAAATGAATATAAGTAGAACCTTGCAGTGTAATCGAACCAGCGCAATTTCAAGCTCATTTTGGCTGCAATTTCCCGATTGCGCCCAAAATGAAAACTCTGCCTCATTATATATAAATGCAAGTTCGTCTTTCTTAACAGTCTGTCGTCAGAGCCACATAATTTAGATACTCCAATATGTAGCTAAACTGAGATGATGATTTATACCAATGTCTAACTTTTCCTTGAGCTCCACATTTCTGACATTATTTGTACGAAAGCCAGATGACCCACTCAAATAATTAAACTGGAATTCACTCACCTACAATCACAGTTCATATACAGAACTGCCAACTGTTTCAGGGCTAATGGAGCAGTGACTCCTGCTTTCTTAACGTGAAAAGATAAAACACTTTTTATATCAAAAGCATTTATTTTATAATTGAAAACCAACATATCACTGCTTTATCAGGACAGGATAACTGATTGCTTGTCCATTATGTGTAAGCACTTGCAACATATCTACTTAGATCATCATGTTTCTACAAATTGTAAAAGAATTCCAGTAACTGTGGAACTCAATGATAGCCTCTTGAATATTTTTCCAAGTCTTTTAAAATTTATTGTCTATTATAAAATTCTTTATGCTGAATTGGGCTGATAGTAGTCGGTTTGAAAGTTCTTCTACAGACTTCAAAATCTCCAGGACAATACTTATATGAGGATTTTTTTTTCTAATACCTAATCACTGGTGCATGTGGATGAATTGCCTCTGAGTCATGTCTTTAAATTAAGAAATCTATAAAATGTAGAATGCTGAAATTTTATGACAAAAGGAGAATAAAAGCAAGCTGCAAATGGAAGGTAGTAAACTAAGTGGATAACTGAAAAAGGGCAGGAAGTTGAGGGAGATCCAGAAAACGGATGAGATACTAGAACTGATTACCCCATCGGGCACTCCTGGTGAAGAATGGTGCTCACAGGGAGCTCTGGTCAAGAAATCATGTGCCCGCCATCTCTAATTTTTCATTCATTAATTCAATTGGAAGGAAAATGAGGGTATGTGGCTTAGAATTTTCTAGCCAGTGCTCCCTGCGATCACCTATTTCTCGCTGTGAGTGCACGATCAGGGAATGCACCTGATCTCCTGGACAACTCTCTTTGGGCTCTTGTCCTCTCTCAATCTTCTCACTAAAGTTTCTCTACTACCCTTACAGAGGACTTGAGTGAGGTCGACTGGGGGTTCCTACTAGGCAGAGATAATTGCAACATGGATAAAAAATGGAGTACTTTTCAAACCATTTTTATAAAGAAGCCATGTATGCCCCTTGGGTCAAAAGAACAGCACCTGGTCAAACAAAAACAAAATGGCTAAATGATGATAGCCACAGAAAAATTTAAAGAAGTGGAACTAGTTTACTAAGTACAAGGTAAACAACTCATTAAAGAATCGGGATGGCCATGGATTTAATTAAGGGCAACAAAACATGCTAGCAGATTGGCTGAAAGAGCAATTGCAAAGAAGTTAGTGTATAGGTGTGGTCATCATAGCAAAGCCTTTTATTTAGTTATGTTCGGAATTAGAGAGACAACAAGGACATAAAGGTGTCAAGGGGTATGGGGAGAGAGCGGGGATATGGTATTGAGATAGAGGATCAGCCATGATCATATTGAATGGTGGAGCAGGCTCGAAGGGCCGAATGGCCTACTCCTGCTCCTATTTTTCTATGTTTCTATGTTTTCTATGTTTCTAGTATGGTCCTTTGAAGGATTTTGCAGGGCAGATTTGGATGGTGTTCCAAGATAAAGGCTGATGTTTTAAACGGGTATTTTGCATCAGTCTTCACTATTGAAGATGGTGCTGAGTTACCAGTGCTGCTGCATAGAGGTAAAGCTAAAATTAAATGTGTACAAGTAGCTGCAGATATAGTCCTCTCTAGAATTAGGGCTCTTACAGCAGATCAAGCTGCTGGTCCTGATGGTATTCATCCTAGGCTGTTAAAGGAAATGGGGCTGTATTGTGAACCACTGGCTCGTATATTTAACAGCTCACTGAGATTTTGTATTATTGCTGCAAGCTGGAGAGGGGTCCATGTTGTGCTTAAATATATAAAGAGTAGCAAGTCAGAACCAAGAAACGAGAGGTCCATTAGTTTAACTTCAGTCATCAAGAAGTTGCCAGAAATTGTAATTTGAGATGCATTTATGATCAGGAAAGAGCAGGGTTATTAGGGAATCTCAGCATGGCTTCTGGAAAAGGAATACTATCTCACCAACTTGATTACATTTTTTAAAGAGCTCACAAAGCTGGTGGATGATGGAAGTCCGGGTAGATATTGTGTATCGTGTTTGTCAAAAAGCTTCTGATAAAATGCCATATAAATGGTTGCTAAGTAAAGTTGCAGCTTGCGGGAAAGAATGGACAGAGTTCAGATTGGATAGGAAATTGGCTGCATTCGCATCAGACAGATGGTAGTTATTAATGGTGTTAACTCTGTGTGGGAGCTGGTCGCCACTGAAGTCTCACAGAGCTTCATGTTAGGTCTGTTGTTCTTCACCATCTGTATTAATAATCTGGATGAAGGCATCGGGGGAACAATCCAAGGATGTGTGCAGGCGTTAGGACCTTAGATGGCAGAGGAAGATACACTGGGGAGAATGGGCCCATGTGTGGCAGGCGTCTTTCAATGCAGACAAGTGCAGTGTGAACTTGTTGGCCTTGAAATTCCTTAGGCTGCAATCCTGAAAGTTACACCGGGATTACACCTGCTGGTGTTCTCCGGCATGGGTTCTGCTGGAGTTTGCAGGGTCAGCAGGAGGCTACCTAATTTATGTGGGGCTGGTTGGTGCCCGTGCCACAACAGGTACATCTCCTGTGCCCGCCTGCCACATGCAGCCAGAAAATCCAGTGCCTGGTCATCTTCGGGAGGAGTGGGGGTGAAATTGCCCAGGCCCCCACCCCCCATTCCCCGCTCCCATTCAGTGCTCCCATGGCCCTCTAGTTAAGGAGGCTGATCTCAATTTGAAAAATAATAATTGTGCAATCTTCAGGGGTACATCTTCCTCTGCCATCTAAGATCCTAACTCCTGCACACATCCATGGACTGTTCCCCCGATGGCTTCATCCAGATCAATAATGCAGATGGTGAAGGCTGCTTCTCTGGCCTGGACCCACCATAGTGACCCACCATAGTGGCCAACCTCTGCCCACCTCGCTTTACTCCGTGTACTGGCCTCCAGTCCTACTGCAGTCCTGAGTGAGCTGAGGAAGTAATAACTCCCAGAGTAGAGAATCTTAGTGCTTAGTGACTTCATGCTCCCAGACTGGTTTCAGCTGCAGGTGTACCTGTCTCCAGATGGGCAGAAGTGGAGCCACAGTGACGATGTTTCCAGGCCAAGGTTGTAACCCGGCCCCCCAACGACTTGGAAAATCTTGGGTGTCGGCTACCTTACACAGGGGGCCACGATGACACTCCATTGTTCAGGGAAGGGGGGGGGCGGAGACTGGGGAGGGGCTAGAAAATCTTTCTACCAGAGGCGGCCAGGTGCCAAATTTTCTGGGCGCATGGGGCAGGCAGGTGCTGGTGAGGGTACCATAGTAACGCGCGTGCCCTCTGGCCCCATGCAAATGAGGAGCCCTCCTGATGACCCTGCCAACTCTGGATGGCACCAGCAGAGACAATCCTGACGCGACTGCCGATATCGCAGCCTGATGATTTTCAGTCCCACGTGCCTTTATAAATGTAAGTTTAGAATATCACTTCCTCAGTTGCTTTACCCATATATATTACACAATCTTTTCAAGTCCTTCAACAAAGGCACCTATGCTCAAACGGATTTGACAGGTTATTTATTACTGTGAGTGATGGGTGGAACAGTTGGACCAGATAATGATAGGTTGAGATCATCACTCAATGATTTTGGATCTTTATAAGCTGATGATTATCATTCTTTTATTTCATGTTTCTACTGCAATTATAAAATGCAACTGCTGTTATTCGTTGAGATTGCAATATTTTACATAATGTGATTGGTAAAAAAATCTACTAAAAACAAATAATGTACAAAATCAGAATTGAGTCACATCCACCAGGCTGATCCCTAACCTCAAAGGACTATGTTAGCAGGAAAGACTGGAGAAACGTGGGCTTCTCATCCTTGAACGGAGGGGACTAAAAGGGAATCTCAGAGATGGCACTCAAAATGGGAAAGTTGGCACAATTCCAAGTTACGCTGCGACCCGCTTTAGGCGGGCGCCTGAGCTGCCTGCAGGTTAGGAACACAGCTGGTGAGAACTGGGTAACTTCTGAGTGGGTAGATAATCCCCTCGGCTTTAACTGCCCATCCGCCCGGTTTCCTCCGGCCAGGTAGAGTTAAAATCCACCTCTCTAAGAATGAATCTAATCTTTAATAAATGACCGTTAATTCACATTGGCATTTCTCTATCATTCTCTTCTGAGATCTGGACACAGCCCCTTGGCTTCTTTGAGATTTTGACAGCTGCCCTCTCTCAAAGGATTTTCCAACTGCCTCCCGCTGACCACAGCCACTTTTATTTATATTCCAGCAAAGAATTATCGGAACAACCTGGATTTTTAATGAGTCCCGAAAATACAAAACTGAACTGTCTCTGTCGATAATGGTGCAATGTTGGATCTGCAATGGTGTCAAATAACATTTAGGTTAAATAAAGATCTAGCTTGAATACTTACCTCGTTGCAGGTAAAGCAATATATATAGCAGTTCATTTTGGCAATTCTTAGTTGTGTGGATTTATTTATAATGAGGATTAAAGTTTTAATTTTATGTAACATCTTTCTAGTGAGAGCAGCACCAGCTGTTGGTGTATCAGGGTGTGGCAGTGATTGAGTTAATAGGCATGTGTCTGTACGGGATCTGTCTGTGTTGATATACAGATCACTTTGGGCACATAGCAAAGGCAAAGCAGTCTGGGCTATAACCTTCCCCTTCAGACAGCACCACTAGGGAATCTGGGCCCTAAACTTCTCCTTCAGCCATCAAAGCAGGATAGCCTGACCAGGCGCCTCTTCTGCTGGTGACAATGCCAAGTGTGATTTATTCTGAGAGAAGAGATGTCTATTTTTACCTCTTATTATTATGCAATGATTCACTTTGTGCACACTGCCCTTTGCTTCCATTAAACAACTTGCCCCTGAACTGATGAAACTTATCCAAATGAGGTCTACATAGGGACTTCTGGTTTGGAGTCAAAGGGATAGATTTTAACTTGCCGCCCGGGTGCAAAACTGGCAATGCGGATGTGCCACCGCTATGGAAAGCGCCCAATTTTCATTGCCATTGATTTCAATGAATCTATAACGGGTGCTGATTTGCAACGCCTGTTTTACGCAAGTGGAAAAATCCACCTCAAATGCTCAGCCACTTGGATGGACTGCCCTTATTTATTGTACATCGGGGTGGAATTTCTACCACACTCATGGAGACAGTGAGATTGTTGCAATGCGTGCTTTGTGTGGTCAAGCTTAGGCACATTGGAGCGTGTCCCAACTTCGTGGTCAGACTCATTGCATATGTAGATTGAACTCCCAGCTTGAATCCAGCCTAACGTTTAGAGCTCACACAGTGAGGAAGGGGCAATATCCTTTGCTGCGGCAGCTTTATAAAGGGCTTCAACAGGCATTTAAAGGTAAGTACAGTTTAGCCGCAATTAAGAAGAGTACAGGCTGAATCTTAAAGCAAAACTAGGGTAAAGTTGTTGCAAGCAATAATTGCACAATTCTTAGACTCAGATGTGGAGCTACTGAAGCTTGAGGTGTGCTACAGGAAGGTTGCTTTGTTTGGCATGTCTCCCTAGGCGAGGAGTGCAGAGGAGGGAAGAGAGAGGAGGTGGTGGCCACCATTAATCTTAACAAGGAAGCTGATGAAAAAGTTGTTTTTGTGCATCAAAAAATGATAAGGATACCCCATATTTCCCTATGCCAAGTACAGCTTGCATGCCACAAAGAATTTTCTCTCAACTGTTGTACATTCACTATGGAAGCAATCAAAGCACTCAGATAACCAGATCTTTCATTCAGAAAGGCACATTTTCTAGCTGCAAATCGCAACTGGAAATCTTGTCATCCATACAGCTTTAAAATTCTTCCAACAAAAGCTAGCTGCATGATACATTCAGGCATATGCTAGGACTCAGAAAGCGTACTTGGTCCTACCACACGTGTATGTGCTTTTGAGACTTTCAATATCTCAAAACTACTTCTCTGCTGGTCGGAGAAATTGGCCGGGACTGGAGGGAACAAATATGATTGGGAGGAGGGCCCCCAAATTTCAGGCATCTGTCAGTCTTTGATAATGCCACACAACATTATTGACATCGAGCGTATGGAGAGATTGGGGGACAGGACGCTGAACTTGGAGGCAACTCCCAAACTCAAAGCTAGTACCATCATTCTGTTATTTATTCTCCTTCTACTCATTCATTCATTTGCTCACTTACTCCATTACCTACTCACTCACTCACCCAATGACTCACACATTTGCTCACTCACTCACTAGTCACTCACTAGTCACTCACTCACTCACTCAGAACAAAGTATTGTGACACTTTTTGAAGGGATGTCCTGCAGCCAGTATTCTAACATTTAATCATCTTCTGTTTCTTTAATATGTCCCCCATGAACCAGTCCAAGCTCCCAGTGAATTAAAAGATGCCAGCACTTCAGAGAACCATGCCTCATTCACTCTACCTGTTACAAGCATCAGCACAGGTACACTCACCCCAGGAGATTTAGATAGTTTGAGGATGGAGGATCAGGTGAATCGTAGCACACGTGAGGCAGAGTATGTGGTGGTGGCAGTGGAGGAGCAGTTGCTTGTTCACCAGAGTGCTAGCTTGCATCCTTCCTCAATTGCCCTGGGATTCAGATCTCATGGGTTTGAAATATCGGGCAGCCCGGCCAGCCTCCTGGCCGGGAAAAAGGTAACCTGCGGGGTGGGGGGAAGTTCAATCTCGGGAGGGGGGGACCTCGGGGTGACAGTAGTCCAAGTTATTTTTGTGGAGCCCAGAGGAGCACTCCTGATCACTCCTGGGTGTTGATGGAAAATAAATCATTTCATCACATCGGGGCTGCTTAATACACTTGCACTTTAGTCATGAAGGCTACCTACTCGACTGTCCTCTTGCGTTTGTTTTTTCATTAGGTTACACTGGGGAGGGAGGATAGGAGAGAATCTTAGGCCGGTCATTGGTTAATCCACCAATGTAAAACCACTGCTCTACTCAACTCAGAACATTGAGGGGGGAAAATTCAGTTGGTTAGTGCCTCCCGTTAGCGCTAACGGGGCGCTGGTGCAGTAGTGCTGGGGTGAGGCAAATCTCGCGATGCACGGCAAATCCGGACTCCTGTTGCGCCACTGGTACGAGGTACCCGCCGAGGACTTCAACGTCAGGCAGATCGTGACGTCAGTGAGCCTGATCTGCAAAATTGATTTTCGCCACTTACCATTGCACCTCAACCAGACAACGACAGGGAGAGCAGGCGCACAGCTGATGGAAGCCGGCTCCAGTGATGTTATTTAAAGGCATCAGCATTAATCACTCGCAGCTGTCAGGGCAGGTTAGTTTCAGTGGCTTCTTGTCAGTTTCAGCCAGTGGAGCAGTTTGCAGGAGTAATTTCAAGCTTCTTTTTTTTCAGCAGTCTTCTGGCAAGTGCAAAGTGCCTACATTTATTGTTCAAAGCTTCAAACTGCTACACCAGCATCTACGGTGGAGGGAGCGTAGGCAGCCAGAAATATAGGAACATGGGCGCAGAGGGATGAGGAGGGACATCAGGGCTCTCACCAGAGGCCTTACCCTCCGAGCGTATTCCGACAGCACTTCTCCTACCTTCAATTAAGCAAGGAGCAGTGTATTAGACTGCTCCGCATCACCAAGGAGGTGGTCACAGAACTCTGCCACCTCCTCTAAACAAACCTCCAGCCTCACAGCAGGATGACTTAAACCCCAGATCCCTTTTGTTCACCACATGCCCATCATACCATCCCTGTGTCATTGCCATATCACAGCGTCCTCCTGGGCGCAAAGGTGAAATGAGAGAGACCACAAAATATTGCAAACTCCATTAATAAATTTATGTATAAACATATCACATATATCACATTCATTCTAATAACTAATGGCCCAAATAAAAAAGACAATAATAAAACTGGCCTGTGTAATTTGAAGTGTTCACACAAAGTGATTATTTTAGCGCTCAGTTTATTTCATACCATAACAATCAAAAGCCCTGATATATGCACAGCTTTGCATTTATTATATGTATTTGTATGTATTTTGCTCTTCAAGAGGACGATGTTATAATGTAATTGTGTTTTCTGAATACAGCCAGTGTGAATAACCTGCTTGCCAGGGGAGTTGAATTGACTTATCGAGTTTATTCATTCTAATAGGAATACTCTTCTTGTGCTGGCCATTTTCTCTCTTTTATATTCCAGATGCTTCCTTCCACCACCATGTCCTCTTTCCGCCAGATTGGCAGGGTGGGAGGGGGGTGGGGGAGGGGGGTGGGGGCGAGTCCTGGGCCTGGACTTACTTTTGCAGCTGTTATCAATAGTGCTTTATGATCCAGAATCTGTGCTCAGCTGACAGGAGATACTCTGGACGACTAGTCCTGCCAATTTGTCTCCTGCCTCTAAGACAGAGAATTACAGAGCGCTCCAAGTGGGCCAGCCAAAAACTCAAAGCTCACTCAACGAGGTCGATTTTGACTTCTGGGCGACCGGCCAGTGGAGCGTGTCGGCTGATCGCCCATACCCGCGGTGGAGAGTCAGCCGCGATTTAGAGGCACTGGCCTCATTAACATTGGGCTGGCGAGCTGCGGGGTGACAAACAGGTGTCCTGATTCTGCTCACCGCCCTGGCCACCAGCAAAGTAAGTGCGGCTGGGAGGGTGGGGTGGGTGGGCAGCGTTGCAATCACAGAGGGTGTGGGGGTCCCAGGGCGGCTGCAGCCCATGTTATTTTTGTGGGGGGGTCAGCAGGAGCACGCTTGTTCCTCCGGGCCCCACAAAAATAAATCCAAACTTACCTTGGCTGGGCCTCTTCGGCTCCAACGCCTGTGGGACTGGTTGGAGAGTGTACGGTGCAGTCTCCGGCCAGCTCTGACCTAAAATGGTAGTCGAGGTCCGAGAACCCCGATGTGCATTGTAAAAGGGACCTACCTCTTGAGATAGGTGGGTGGTTCTGGCATCCAGCAGTAGGCCCCTTTCAAAATGTCGCCAGCCTCTTTATCAGTGTCAATGGGGCAGTAAGGCTGCCAACCCCATTTTGAGGCCGTTACCGCCAGACGATAGAAGTGAAAATTGACCCCAATCCCAATGAGTGTAGGTGTGTTTGAATATCATTTAAGGCTGGGATTTAAGATTATGTGGGCCCGAAATTCTGATCGGAACCAGTGCAGTTCCACTATGATTCCATCCTGTTCCTTCAGCTGAGCCATTTTCCGATGAAGGGAGAGGGTGAATCTTCAGCCTGCCTCCCCTAAGTCAACAGGGTGTGTCTGGCGATGTTCCCAGGCTTTCTCAGGAATTTTATCCAGTATGCCCTGATAGGCCTTGGTGGAACTCTCACCAGCTAATAGTTGGTGTAAGAACTGCTAAGGCCACAGGAAAGCACCCGGAATTAGTAAAACCCTAGGTAATCAATGTTGGAGGGGCTAGATCACCTTCAGAAAATTCCCCCATTGCTCCTTTAGGAGCCGAGAAAGTTAAACTTCATGCTTTCTTTTTGGGCTGTTCCTGGGCCTTCTTTCCTCTGTCGGAGTGGCATGGCACTGCACCAACATTCCTGCCCATAATTCGGGATGGGTACTGCTGATGCATCCTTACTCGCAGCATGCGCTCACTTTGTGTGTGCAGATGACCCCATCCCTTTAATTTGAGACAGGGTCTGAGCCTCTCCACTCAGGTGGACTTAGGGGCTGCTTCCCCCAATCTTTCACTGTCCCAACAGGAATTTCGGGACCCATCCTACACTTGAGATTCCAGGCAGGTCTCTATCGCTAAACTTGACATTGCCAAAACCAGGAATTTATACCAACATTTGTGTAATGATATTTTGTAACCTACTTTTCCAGTCTGCTTTTATTGTTATTCAGATTTTATTTAAAAAAGTTATTGATTGATTTAATATTAAGTATTAGAAGAGATATATAAGCTTATGAACCTATTATCAAATGTGAATCCATTTGATATATATTTATATCTATCCATCCATAATTAATAAATTATCACCTTTATTAAATATTTTTTCAAGAAATAGATATCATGAATTGTGATCATTTTAAATTAACTCTTTAAGTACCACTAACTAGGTCACTTGTTTAAGCAGCGCTCACTTGCTTGCTCTGCCACTGTGTTATCTTGTTGAGTTTTCCAGTCAATGCAGGCTTCCAAATGTGGGCCAAGAAAAAGCAACACGGTTCGATTTGTTCATTCAAAAGACGTGAGCAGGTCAAGCTATGATCTTTCAGTCTCCCGATTAACCTGAAAACCAGCCCCTGGAGCCAGCTTTCAGTTAATCAGAGACTGATTTAAAGCTGTGTGGGTCACAGCCAGACCCTGCATGGATGGAGGAAGCACAGCAGAAAAGGAAAGGAACTTATTCAAGCTTAAAATGAGTAGAAGATGAGCTAAAATGGAGTGTTCAAGTAATAAATGGCATAAAATAAAAATTTAAATGGCACGTTGAGAATAGAGAATATGCGATAAAAGAAAAAGTGGACAGAGTAGAAGTGAAGTATTTAGAATGGCTGGTTTATATTTACAGCTAATAGTTTGAATTAATATTATAGTAATAAAATTACCCCTGATCTGAGCAGCATTATTCTTGTTTTTTAACTTAACTGTTTTGTAAGATAAAGTCTCAACAAATTGCATAGCTCAGGAAGCCTGGAATTCCCTGGAGCCGCTAGCTTTCGCAGAGTTAAATAATCTTTATTCTTATAACCTGTAAGTGCCTGAATCTATGCAGATTTTACTGTCTAAATATAACGACGAATAAAGGCAATATGCTTTCCAATACAGCTGTAATCAGCAGTGAATATGCACTGATTAAACCCAGGAGTTTCCACGGTGAGATGCAGCTTGCTGCGATGAACAGACGCTCGAATGCTTCTTTGAAGCCCCTGCTACTATTCTCAACACCTACAACTTAGACCTTGGGATCAGTGTCCTTCCTGATGGATGACACATGGCTGCGAATAACTCCTCACGTCCATCAGCTCACGCTGACGAGGGATTTGAATTTTCATCTCGGGATCAGGCGAGCCTATAAACTTACAGCTGCTGGAATATTTGTGGCAACAGCTGCAGCATTATTTACGCTTGAACAAATAAACCCGACAAGATACCACAGCCACGTTTGTCATTTGCCAATTTAAGTGCCTTGCAGTGTCTGCAGCAACATGGTCAGCAGAGACACAGGGGGCAAGATAGCCCTCTTAGACAGAATCCCGCTGCAACTTCGGAGGAACTTGTTCCTCCCCACCCATGGCTGCATTGCTGAACTCAGCTGATTTTTCAGGGTCACTCTTACTTACATAAGCTCCCGACAGGATTCCTTGAAAGAGGGAAGGACGTTGCCGATGCCTGCGTGGAGGCTCAGGGATTTCAATTGTAAATTCCCCTCTGCCAGCCATAACAACACTGTACACCAGCAAGGCATCACCAAAGATCACAAGATAGTTATGGACGAGGAGGGCCAGATACAAGAAGGAAGATCTTGGTTCATCCACACTGACAGACCCAAAAATCCACCCCCCCCCCCCTTTTAGTATCCGATTGTTTCTTAAAAGATTCCAGGGGGGAAAAATTGAGTCACGCCCCTTTGGGGCGCTAACTTCGCCGGGGCGCTACTTTTAGCACTCCGAAAAAATTAGCGCCACCGCGGCCGAAATTCATCAGTAGCGCCCCAAGAGGGAAGTGGGCGCTACGTGCCGCGGTATTGCAGGCCTTCCTCCCCTTCTTAAAGGGGCGGGGCCTTGCGCAGCGCGACCCGGGGCCCAGCTGGGCCACCGGGATCGGAGCGCCGGCAAAAGAGCCCGGCACTCAAGAGAAGTGCCGGGCTCACGGAGCGCAGCCGGCACTCCGCGGGCGTGGGTGCTCAGGAGGCCGGGGACGGCAACGGAGGCAGGTGCTGGCAGGCGGACGGCAACAAAAATGGCCGCCCAGGCCCCCCTGACCCCGTCAGACATCGCGTCCGGCGGTAAGTCAGAGGGCGCTACCGAAGATCGTGGCCGGGACGCGAGCGGGGCACTGCGCACGGCAATGGCGCAGCGCCACGGGGCGCTAACAGTTACTGCCGCCGCTAACCTCCCACTGAATTATGTGGGATGCGTTGGCGGCGCCGCGGCCGGCCGCTAGTTGCTTTGTGCACCGTTAGAGCCCTCTTAGGTTTTTTCACCTATGCTGCTCTTCCTGGAAGTCTATTCCATATGTTGATCACTCTTTGTGTGAAGAAGAATTTTCTGAATTACTCCTAAATTTACCTTTCAGGTGTCAGTCTTGGCTCATTGGCAGCACTCTCATCTCTGAATCGGAATGTTCCCACTCCAAAGACTTAAGCACATGTAATCTAGGCTGACACATCAGTGCGATACCGAGAGAGTGCTGCATTGTTGGAGGTCTTGAGGCCCCATCTGCCCTCAACCAACATCAGTAAAAACAGATTATCTGGTCATTATCTCATTGCTGTTTGTGGAACCGGAAGTAGCAATGGGCTGCGGAGAGACAACGGAATGGCTGTTGACCTGATTTTCTGTTCCGTCTACTGGAGTTACACCAAGAAACCAGCATAACTCCAGACAAAATTCTCTTCAAAATGTTTTTTTGGATAAAGTGCTTGAAAACACATATGAATGTCAATAATGATTCAAGAATAATAATACACTTGTTGGAGTTGATATGTTCTTGGCACTGGGACTGCTACTGATTGAGCACAGCGTGTGCCTGTTGTGTACTGAAGTGGCCTTGCACTACAAAACGAGGCCAGTTCATTTAACTACCCACACAACGTACCTGCATGCTGCACGGTCACACATTCACATAGGTGGCTGACACACATTTCTCAGACTCCTTACACCAACACATGTCTTTTTTTTATCTTTGTAGGAGAAGGCCACACCAGACTGGCATCAGTGAAATTTGACGAAGTCATAGTGACCTAAGTTGTAACCCTTGGAGGGGCCTCTGGAAATTCTGGGCATGGAGGGAGAGGGGAAGGGGAAGGTTAGAGGTCTCCCCAAGCTCATGGCTAGTACCAGCCGTTGATTCTTATTCTTCTTGTTCACTCACTTATTCATTCCTTCACGCGCAGACATATGCATGTGGCACTGCAACAAAAGGTACTATGACGTTTGCATTAATCTTTGTAGGGTTGATAATACAAACGAAGGCACCCACAGCACTGCTGAGCATTGACACTGCCTCCTTGCACACTGGGTGCTGAAGCCCAAGACCTACTCAGCACCAACAACAATATTTTTAAGACACATATAACTCATTTTTATCATTGATGGTCAGGATTATATGGGTCCGCATCATTCACTGCCATTTGTTTTAGTTAAACCATCAGGCTTCCTCGGTTGCATATTGGACCTGGAAGTGTCATTCAAATAAATTAAGTAATAGGATTAAGTACTGAATAGCATTATCTGAGCCGCTAGCATGTGACAGAAAATAACAGACAATGAAACAATTTACCTTTGTATAAGTTTTTCTCTTTGTGAGTATAAATTACTAACTATATCCAAAATGATATAGAATATTAAATGGTAGGAATCAAATATTACCCGTGGTTAATCCATTCAGGTGTGTTTAGAGTTCAGATATTCCTTAATCTGAGGCAGCTGAAAGGGGATCTTCTACAGACATATAATATCATAAACAATATGGAAAAGTAAACCTGGAACATTATTCCAAGCTGAATTATGAGAGTAGGATCAGGGCACACAGGTTCAAACTAGTAAAAGGCAAATTTATGGCTGATGCCAACACATGGAGTGGTCGGATAATGGAGACTGAAAACCTCAAGTTGTTTAAGAAATAGTTGGATGCTGTGTTGGGGGTGGCGGGGGAGTGGGGGGGGGGGGTGGGGGGGGGGGGGGCGGCTCCAGGGCTTTCCTTCTTAGATTTATTTTGTGACAAGTAACTGCTTGTTTTGCTGGTATTGTAGATACTCTGTGGTGAAATGTTACATAAATGGCATTCAAAGCTAAAGATTGCTGAATGTTGCTCAAAGTGCATTTTGTTCAACTCTATGCATAGTTTTGTGCTGGTGAAAGGACGAACAAGTTTGTCACAAATGTAATACATCATGAATGGAGGGGCTTCAGCTATCACATTTATTTTATTGCAGAGTAAAGCAAATAGAAACCACTTACTTCAGGCTTTATCTTGAAATCTATCAAATTAAGGGAAAGTGCTTGGTAACATGTGTAAATAGCGGTTGCCTTACAAGTGAAGGAAGCTAAATAAATCTTTGCATTGAGTTCATCAACTTGTTTCCACTGTAGAAAGCACCTATTATTGTCCCATATCCCCAGTTATTAACTTTGAAGAGGACAAGAGGTAATTTCAATCCTGTGGATGTTTAACAACTTTATGCATTTGTGAAAGATGCATTTTAAAAAAAAAATCTTAGATCCTGATTGAGTTTCAAAGCATCCCAGAGGAGTTTCTCAGGGTTGTGCTCCCACCTCAATAGTTCTTCTCATACCAGTTACTGCAGCATATGTGGAGGCGGCATGTTGAGATTCTCTGATGCAGACGAATCCCCATGTAAAGAGTTATTCCAGGTTCATTATCACTAAAGCTAGTCAAGGGTTGTACTGTATTTGTTCATTATTTTCTATGTTTGAGGAGAGAGTGTAAGGTAAAACTTCTGTAAAAATAGTGCAAACTGCTGTATTGTCTTTTCTACTGCTTATCTTCCATGTGGAAAGGACAAAATTGAGAAGTCGCACAACACCAGGTTATAGTCCAACAGTTTTATTTGAAATCACAAGCTTTCGGAGTTACTGCTCCTTCGTCGGGTGAAGTAAAGAGATACAGAATCGCCAAAGCATATATAGATAGAGAACAATGCATGTGTACCTTACAATGGCAGACAACTAAATTTAATCATCCTGACTGTTTATCTGCCGAGGTGTGACAAAAGGCAATCAGGTCAGCCAGGAACTTACCACATCAAAGACATAGCAAGATACAACTGAGACAATGAGGTGGAGTCACAGGGGGTCTAATGTGTCAAAAGCTGCAGTCTGTATGTAAAACGATAAACTTTAAAATTTTTACTTTTTTACTGGGAATCACATCTGTGAACAAGCCAACGACGACTCGAGTCCGGATCACGTCATGTATCGTGACATAAACCCAAGATCCCGGTTGAGACCGTCGTCATGAGTGCGGAACTTGGCTATCAGTTTCTGCTCGATGATTTTGCGTTGTCGTGTGTTCCTAAGGCCGCCTTGGAGAACGCTTACCCGCAGATCCGAGGCTGAATGTCCTTGACTGCTGAAGTGTTCCCCGACTGGGAGGGAACACTCCTGCCTGGCGATTGTTGCGCGGTGTCCGTTCATACGTTGTCTCAGTGTCTGCATGGTCTCGCCGATGTACCATGCCGTGGTGCATTCTTTCCTGCAACGTATGAGGTAGACAACGTTGGCCGAGTCACATGAGTATGTACCATGTACCTGGTGGGTAGTGTCCTCACGTGTGATGATGGTATCTGTGTTGATGAGCTGGCATATCTTGCAGAGGTTGCCGTGGCAGGGTTGTGTGGTGTCGTGGTCGCTGTTATCCTGAAAGCTGGGTAATTTGCTGCGAACGATGGTACTTCTGAGGTTAGGCGGCTGTTTGAAGGCAAGTAGTGGAGACGTGGGGATGGCCTTAGCGAGGTGTTCGTCGTCATCGATGACATGTTGAAGGCTGCGAAGAACATGGCGTAGTTTCTCCATTTAGTTGTCTGCCATTGTAAGGTACACATGCATTGTTCTCTATCTATATATGCTTTGGCGATTCTGTATCTCTTTACTTCACCCGACGAAGGAGCAGTAACTCCGAAAGCTTGTGATTTCAAATAAAACTGTTGGACTATAACCTGGTGTTGTGCGACTTCTCAATTTTGTCCACCCCAGTCCAACACCGGCATCTCCGCATCATGTGGAAAGGAGGCAGCAGCTGGACATGGCACAGAAATTTCACTAGTTAGCAGAAGACCTAAGAGTAAAGAGATCAGTAGATGGCACCAATGTGGGTGTCAGACCTCTTCACATCAATCCCATGGCCTATATAAACAGCCAGGGCTTCCTTTCCATTAACGTGCAGGTGGAGTCTGACCATTGAAACATAATGAAAGTTAATGCCCATTATCCAAGAAACACCCATGATACCTTCATTATGCGACTGTCAACAAGGCCTGCATTAACTGAAGTCTCACATAGATTGGGTGGATGGCTGCTAGGAGACCAGAGCAGTCTCGGTTGAAGACCCATTGTGAAACCCCTGAACAACAGCGAAATGGGGGTACAATGGAGCACATGTCTCAACCAGAATTAATATGATGCGCACTATGAGTATGCTCAAACAAAGATTCCGCTGTTTAGACTGCTCTGGTGAGGTGCCCTGCAAAGTTGTTCAAAATAATCATTGTATGTTGCATAGCTTTGCAATTGAAAGAGGTGGCATCATGCAGCAGAATGAAGAGGAGGCCCCTGTTGTAACAGTAGCAGCGGAGGAGGAGGAAGAGGAGGAAATAGAGGAAGCAGAGTTGCAGCCTAGAATATTGATGCAACAGCCACTCATTGAGAATTGTTTTCAGTAGTTCCCAGTTGGGACCCTTGTACAATTCTGGAATACTAACAAAATATGACATCACACGGAAATATCATACGGTACATTTCTATCTACTGCACATACATAGAATGGCATAGAATTTAAGTAAAGAAACGGGCCATTTGGCCCAACTGGTCTATGCCAGTGCTTATACCCCACACGAGCCGCTTCCCACTCTAATTACCTCATTCCACCCTGCTCCCATATCCCTCTATGCTTCTCCCTCATGTATGCATCAAGTCTCCCTTTATATGCTCAATGCTATATGCTTCAACCACTCCTTGTGACACATTCTCACTGCCATCTTATTACCATTTGAAATACTAACACACCAATGCTCCAAATGTATTATGTGACTTTTATATTGTGGCATGACTCTAATCCCTACCACTGTTGTTCCCTTTGGTGATTCTATGTGGTGCTTTTCTTGTCTTAAAGTACTCCTGTGAAGCACCTTGGGACGTTTTACTACATCAAAGGTGCAATATAAATACAGGTTGTTGTTGTACTAAGTGATTGCACGAACTGGCCCTTCTTTAATTCTTCGAGGGGACTGACCACTTTGGACAGATGAGTAGTTGCCTTTAAACAAAGCAGCTTTATCTGTTCCTTCTCTTGCTATTTCCTAAGAGCTGACCTGCGATCTGCATGAAAACAGAGCGTACATATCACCCCAGTGTATGAGTCCTGTTGTTATGGTTCTCGAGCTGAACCCTGAGCCTGTTATTCTGGCTGCAGCAGTCTCCTGTAACTTAGAACTCAAGGTCTCAATTGAGTGAGCCACATGGGGGGGGGATGGGGGGAGAATTTCTGCAGAGAGGTTCTCTTGCTTGTTTGCTGTAGCTTCAGCGAAAGAGCCTTGGAAACCCTTGGGAAAACAGCGAAAACACCATTTTTCTGGCATTTCATTGACTCTTTTGTTGACGTTACAGAGAATCCATGGGAGAACCACCATGGAAATTCACCCCCTTTGTTACTCAGAAAAACGGTGTCAATATTTTACCTTAGGAGACTTTCCTGCAGATGTCCTGTGAAATAGCCACTCACTGCATGGTGCACTACGGTTGTGCATTACAGTGTGGAAGTCCTTCTGGCATTGCTGCTGATAGGTCGCAGGTGCACTTATGCAGGCTCAAAGAGAACTCATGAAGGTCTTTTAGTCATCCATCACTTGCCTTTTAAGGACAGGCCCAGTCAGGTACAAACCTTTGCCTGTGCAGCTGGGGAACACCTTGGGCTGGGACTCTGGACAGCTCTTTGCTATTCCATTTGCTTCTCAGCGCTTGTCATCTGCGCTTCACTAGGTGCTCCTTCCTCAAGCTCACTATTTAAATGCTTGAATCTGTGATGGTGCTTGTGGCTACTGGAGTGTGTGACACAACATTTGGTGATTCGCTCTGTTCTGGCAGCCATCAGTGGTATCTGCCTCACTGTGGGAAAAACCTGTAAGAGGAGAAAAGCATGCGTTGCTATGGTTTTAGGATGTAATAATGGTGAGCTGGTAATATATTGTCAGCAATACTACTGTTCCTATCACATGCAGTGTGCAGTATATATGAAAAACATTATATTGACTATAATGTGTAGTATAATTTCCTGTAATCTTCCTGAAAATAACTCTTAATTAGAATAAAACTCTGGGGTTCAATGATGTCATATACCTTCAGCTGCTATGAAGACTGTTAGCATGTAGATTCCTCTTTTTCTGCTACACTTCATCGATTCTCTGTGAATTTAAGCCAGTAATTCAAATTTGGGATACAGCTTATATTTACAAATGAGAATGGTGAAAGGCATCATAACCACTCAACTGAGTTACTGCTTGAGAGCGCTCTGACAGCTATCTATTACTCTTATCAATAATGTGCATGTGCGGTCTATGAAATGACATATATTGAATGACATCTCAGCCAGAATTGTGTACTAATAGGGGGAGAAATTCAGTATCGCCCCATTTGGGGCGCAATTATCGTCCAGGCGCAAAGATTAGCGCCTGGCGCTAATTATCGCCTCCGACTGCAAACTTGGCTTTTATCGCCCCTGGAGGTGATTGGAGCGCTAAATCAGGCGCTTCACAACTGTCTTAAGGCGCAAAGGCCGAGGAGCGAGGCGCTACCTCAGAGCGCTGGCGCAGCTCATGTGATGTCAGTCAGCAATGAAACACAGACACAATGGCGCGGGCCAGTTCTTAAAGGGGAGGGTTGATCTTGCTCTCCATCCACATCCTGCTCATTGCAGCCTTGAATCTCGGCCTGGAGAGACCTGTACATCAAATCTGCTGGAAAGAACAATGGAGAGAACCAGGGAAAGAGCTCAGAGTGCAGCCCCCACAGTCTCTTCTAAATCGATACAAGGAAGGGCAAATCAAAATGAACCTGCAAAGTGCTGCTCAGTACCCAAAACTCCTTCACACAGCGTTGAATCTCTCCAGAAGTCTCTCTCTCTCTCTCTCAGAATGCGTGGTGCAAAAATGTCACCAACAAAAAAAGTCAGGAAGCGGTTGCCTTTAAATAGCGCTCCCCCAGTCCCTTCCTGACTGCAAAACGCTCCCCTCAACCTGTTGTTGCTAGCGGCAGGCGGTAAGGCAGGGGGCGCCACTCAATATCCGGTCCGGGGCGCTACCGGGGTGTTGCGCACTCGACTGACGTCACGATCTGCCGGCGCAGGAGATCATGGCGGTAGTGTTTAGCGCCGCCGCAAAATGTCTAGTTAATTTTGTGAGCGGCGCAAACATTGCCGCGCACGGGCGCTAGTTGCTTTGCGCCCCATTAGCGCCCTCTTAAGGCGCTAATGGGAGGCGCAAACCAACTGAATTTTTCGCCCATAGTCTCTGTGAAAGAGACCCACAGATTTGTCACCCATGGCTGACCAGGCAAACCATAATATCACCAATTCTCTTTCTTCCATTTGTAGATGTTGGCACAAACGCAGATTCCTTATTTGTAGTATCAAACGGGAGCTGAGCCAACAAAAAGGTCGAGTGTGTTGCAACATGTAGATTGTTTTTTTAAAAGCAACTGTTTAAAGTTCCTTTTTAGACACATGGCAAGAGGAATCATGTCTCAGGCGGATCCTGAAGAAAACCCTTGAAGGGTAACTATGACAGAAGCAGGATGGGAGGAGGCAGCGGGGAGACAGGTATGCAAGTGGTAACTATAATCATTTGCTGCAGCCACTACTTCTTCCTCTTAGTGAAACAACCAAGAGTAGAAACAGCGTAAGCAATCTGCAGTGCTAATGGAGTTGCGGGGTGTTCCGGATGCCCAGTTAGTAAATTTGCTGGTTCAGTGTGAGATGGAGGGATGACAAAAATCAGCCAAGGTCCCTGCTCCTGATTGATGCCCAGTGACTCCTGCTTGAAAATCTTCCTGTATGGATATCAGGTGAGGTGAGGACAAGTTCGAGCTTTGCTGTGATGCCTTCCTACTAGCAGCGTAGTCTGCGGACACTGACCATCTCAGCCCACACATGAAGAATGTTCACTTGGGTGAGGTGGTGGAGGATGGTTGACTGTGGAACAACATGTCAGCATGAGTCAGTGTCTTCAAGAGAAGATACAGAATCAGTTACCTACCACCTAGCCCCATTGACCTGTCTACTATAACGCAGGCACTACAGGCATGCTGCCAAAATGTTGAAGGGAAAATATGTCAGGTTTTTCAAAGGTATTTAACCAAAGTGTATCCTGTGCACCCCTTAAAGGTAGCTGGCTAAATAGAAAAGCAATCTAGCCTCCATCTATACATGCTGAACCAAAGAAATCTCAAGCCAGGCCTGACCTAATTGGCTGGTTCTGGCTTGACTTAACACTAAATCAACCGTAAGCCAGAAACAAACCAACTGAAAAATAGATAGCAACACATCCAAGAAGTGCATTGCACCATATTATGTCCTATGATACATACCTGTCTTCTCCAGGGTATTATGCAGTTTTGTGATCCTTAACTGCACAATGGTTTAAGCATTCATTATCCAATAATTGATTTTGCTACCAGCAAATTTCTATTAGTTTCTTTATAACAGCCCACAATCTACCAGATTTGACCAGCAATCTTACATGGGCTATTCCATCAGTCCAGTCTCCTCACTGAAAGAATTATACATATATTTCATTCTTTAATCAGGTTGTGTTTTCTGTTCGGATGAATTCAGACCATCGACTCAGTATAGATTTGGCTTCACTGACAGACTCATCCACTTTTACCTCCATCCAAGTGATTGCTCACTCAGGTCTCTGGTGAGAATTTACAGTTCACAGTTCAACAATAAATGCAGGATATTTCATTTCTACCAGTAAGATGATATACATATTCAGAACTGAGGGGAAATGAATAACTAGTGAGTTATAAAGTCATAATTGAAATAAGGTCAGACCATCAGCGAAGATATTTATGCCACATGTTGAAAATATAATGTGTAAACAAATTTAGACTTTTAAGAGCTCACAAGTACAGAAATATGAAAAATATTTCTCCAATTCCCAGAGTGCACATGAGGTATAATAATATATCCCTTCTAACGTATCCTGTTCTACATGGAATCTCACCAGTAACAGCTGTGAGGAGTCGCATTGTTACTACCAGTCACTACTCTGGTTGCTGTGCTGTTGCTCATGGCTGCAGTAAAGGGCTACTTGGGCTCTCGGGCCCAATTTCTCACCTCTGTGTGGCAGACACAAAAGCATGGGCATCAGATGTACCCATGTGTGCTCAATTGAGCACTTCAAAAATTAATTTATTCTGTGAGGTGTTTTGAGACATTTTTGACACAATACGGCACTACATTCATAAATAAATAATAATTATTTATTGGCAGCTATTCTACCTATCCACAGAATGGGCGATGTAGGACACTTCATTTACGTAAGGCTCCTCTTCCCTTTTTTTTACATTTGTATGTGGGCAACACTGGCAAGGCCACACTTATTGCTCACCCTAGTTACCTTGAAGGCATTAAGAGTCAACCATGTAGTGTGGGACTGCAGTCTCATGTAGGTCAGACCGGATAGGAATGGCAGGTTCCCTTCCCTGAAGGACAGTTGCTGTCAATGGAACTGAATATCCAGCGCTTCGTATAACGGACGGCTGATCCGATACCGCCCGTTTTGCGCCACCGCCCGTGACGAATTTCTAGGCCACTGAATTCAATTTCCCAACTTGCTATGGTGGAATTTGACCTCTTAGGTTACCGTACACCTACCCCACTTGATCATGCTTTATTTGAGAGCATTTGTCCAAAGGAAAACAAAATCAGGTGAGTTTGAACTGACACCATCAATCGTTGAAAGCTAGTCCGGTGTTAAAATTGGGCCCTGGATTACCTGAGCAGAGCATCTCCTTGCTGAATGTCCGCTAGATATCAGATACAGTTAGTTTAATGCTTTCCAAAGTTGAATTGTTTTGGACTTCATACTTGAGGTTCTTCTCTATCTGATCCTTCAATAAACTTCATTCATATAGGTAATAACATATTCTGGCATTATCTATGTATGGCCCATACACAAAGATAATAGGATCAATTGATTGCAATGTGCAGTCAGTGCAGGCTATTAGAATGAAATTCAATGATTTTGGAAAGACTGGATGGAATGTATAAATGTACAGGATTGTACAGAGTAATGTGTTTCTTTTTTGCAGTATTATCCATGACATCCTAGAATTTAAATTAAACAGGAAATCCACAAAATGGAAGTTTCCCTTTTCCCAGTGGAAATTCTCTTTCCGTTTCAAGAAGATTTGTTACATATATCAGCAACCTGATATACAGTAAAAGTCTTTGGCAATTGAAGTGCCCAGTTTTTTTGTTAAAGATTCTTTGAGCTTTCCTTCTACAGGTGGAAACCACATTTTGCTTTCTCTGATCATCAGTATGAGAGAAAGCCATTAATGGTTTTAGATGTGGGGAATATTGTTTGAGCATTTTCCTTCTGAATCAGCAGGAAAGTCCCTTGGCTGTCTGGATTCATACGTTTTCTGCAAAACTTATTCAAAGGCAATGAAGTTTTTCTTAGGTCAGAAAATGATGGTAAGCATGTGCAAAATCACGTGAGATTTTTTGCTGGTGAACCTTTGAATCTTGCATTTGCTGTCCGAGAGCACAACCCAGTCAATGGTTTTGGAGTTATCAGAGTCCACGTCTGTGCCTCAGGAGGGGAATTAAACAGGGAATGAAAGATATCTAAAAATTGGGCAATAAAATGAAATGAATGATTTCATTTCACACAAAATGAGGGCAGACAAGTCCTTTGATTGGTTTTTGTTTTATAGTGGTTACAAAACAAAGTAAATTCATTGCCTTATTTATTTTTACCAATGTTTTATTCCCAAGAATAAATTGTTCCGCCTTCAGGATAATTTTTTTTAACTTCATTTTATTTATTTTTTAACGATGTGATAAAACTGCCTGGCATGTCTTTGTAAAATGATATCTTGGGAGTCATAGACACAAGTATTAGAGCTGTAAAATGTGATCACCAGGAATATCAATTAGAAAAAAGTAGACATGTCTTTGTAGTTGATATTTTGGGAACTATTATATCTACATAAAGAGCTGTAAAATTTTATTGCAGGGATATAGATGTGAGCTGACCAGATGTCCCCTTTACGCCTAGCCTGTCTCTCCCACATTTGTTGTTTCTGTCCTAGGGACACAATAAATTCCTCCAGGAAGGCTTGGTGCCCAAGTTGTTGTTTATTCTATTTAACAATGCGCATTTTAAAGAAAAAAGAAATAGCCAGTTGCAATTTTCCCATGGGCATCTCTCTCAGAACATAAATGAAAATGTAGCTTGGCAATGCCTCTCCTTCCCAGTGTGAATTTCAATTAAAGTAATCTGCTGAGATTTGTAATCTGAATACATGTCACTTAATTTTACCATTATTCTGTCATAAATGGAATATCCACACTATGGCTAATTGTATAGAAAGAAAGAACTTGCATTTATATAGCCCCTTTTACAACCTCAGGACTTCGTAATTCGCTTTATAGCCAATGAAGTACTATTTGAAGTGTAGTCACTGTTGTAATGTAGGAAACACGGCAGCCAATTTATGCACAACAAGATACTACAAACAACAATGAAATACTGACCAAATTATCTGTTCTGGTGATGTTGGTTGAGGGATAAATATTGGCCAGGACACCGGGGAGAACTCCCCTGCTCTTCTTCGAAATAAGGCTATGGGATCTTCTACGTCCAGCTGAGCGGGCAGTCGCTTTAACGTTTCCTCCACAGGACGGCCGCTGCGACTGTGCAGCACTCCCTCAGTACTGCACTGAAGCGTCAGCCTGGATTAGATGCTCAAATCTGGTGCATGTCAGGTAAAATGTAACAATTGATACACAACTGGTGTTATATAACCAGCATTATAGTATCTCAGAATCAACATCTGTATCCACAGCTTTGTAAGCTGGTTACATTACATGGTACAAACAGCTGTGGAGCTGATCTCTGACAATTTTCAAGTTGTTGGTTCAAGGTGGCAGTGTTGATGCTTGAGAACAGTGCAGGTTTTATTTCAGGGATGTAGACAATATTGGCTTGTATACCATATCAAAATGGGCGCAACAGCTGCACCATTAATGACTACTTTCATAAAGATGGTATATAGCTATTGTATGACATCTGCACATCACTCATACAAATCACATCTATCATACACAAACCATGTTCATTTTACCTTCTATGTTTTGTGTACTGTAGATAGTCCTTAAACCTTATTTCACCTTCTTACATTTGCTATACCAAATGTGCTCAATATCTCCCCAGGACGCTTCTCATTGGGAAACATTTGCTTCAAATCACATCATGAGTAAATTGCATGGTATTTTTTAACTCTGAGTTCTTCAGGCTGTCTGCTACACTCCACATAAAAGCACATTTTCACCTTTTCTCTGATTGTAACATAGTAGAAGATACATTCCATGTTATCAGTTTCATGATCTATAATAATCAGGAATATTTTGCGAACTTGATAACATTTTTTATTTGTATTTTTTTGGATGTGACTTTTTGTCCTCCTCAGTGTGGGGAATGTCAGTGCTAGAGGACAGGGCACTATTACCACATGGGATATTAGTATAGAAACACTATGGCGTTTATCCATAATTCCTCTCTCCACTAGTCCAACAAAGGAGTTCATCCATTTATGATCAATGGGTTAACACTTCTGCTAAAATAGTGGAGAGAGGAATCTCAGATGAGCACATTAGTGTTCATACACGAGTATCAATTGTGTAAATTGGGCACAAGTGTCAAAATTTAAGATTTATAGGTCAGGCATAACGAGGAGAAGCTGTGGAGCAAAGTTCTCTTTTCTCTATTCCAGAAATATACTTAGCTCCAACCTCAGAAGAACACTCTGACCAGCTCCAGTATGAATTATTCCACTTTCCACACCAGCCACTCTTAAAGCCTCTTGAAGTGAGATCGATAAACAGGCCAAATTCTGGAAAGTTTTTGTGCTCTGGGTCCACAGTCACCTCACATACAGGCCTTACCACCAACAGCACGAGGAGACGATCATCCCATGAAGTTGAGCTGGATTTGAATCTAGATCTCAGTGGCGCACCGCCCAGCCCCAATGCTACCGAATATTTACTAACAGACTTTTAAAAAGAAAATTCCTAATGTTGAGATTTATGGTTAATTTGGAAGAGAAAAATGCAATGAAACTTTTGTTCCTGGCTCTGAATGAATAATTTGTCAGATTTATGAAGGGCGGGTAAAATTACATGACATCGCAGACACTGCATTCTTTAATAATTAATGCCATAAGGTAAAACCCACTTCAGCTTCTAAAGCACGAAAGAAATAACCAATAAAGATAGTCTCTGTTTAACTATTGAATTTGCTACACATCTTGCTCCTAAATCAGAACATTCAACTCCAATCTTAATGCTTCAAAGACAAAGAAATATCTCAAATATTTTCAGGTTAAATATGTTAATATCTCCAGTAAAATGAAATGTTTTGTCACTGCTTAGCTGACAGGGATGAGGTATGATCAATCTTAATTTGAGAAATTGAGTATGAGGATATGAAATAATGGGCACTATATGTCAACTGTTGGATTTACATTGCTGATGAATGTCTACAGGCAAACTTTCAAGATAAGGTTGCTGTCATTTACAAAATCATACTCTAAGACTCCACAGTTATTAATGTAATCAGTATATACACCAATAAATAGTATCAGGTTCCAACAAGACCATAGTGCCTTACCCAAGGGGGCTCTCTACTAATAGGGTTAACTTGAAGAGCAGTTAACATTTAGGGGTAAAAATTCACTTGGTTGCGCCTCCCGTTAGCGCCTTAAGAGGGCGCTAATGGGGCGCAAAGCCGCTAACGCCCGGGCGCAGCGATGTTTGCGCCGCTCGAGAACTTAACTTGAGATTGTGCGGCGGCGCTAAAACTTACCGCTGCGACCACCTGCGCGCGCAGATTGTGACGTCATTCCATGGTGCAACGCCCTTGGGGCGCCCCGTAGCGGAAATTGAGTGGCGCCGCCTGCCTTACCGCCTGGCGCTTCCAACGACCAGAAGACTGGAACGCTATCAATCGCTGTGGGGCTGGGGGGGGCGCTATTTAAAGGGGGCCTCTTCCTGTCTTTTATTGTTGGTGGCATTTTTGAACTACGCATTCTGTGAGAGAGAGGGAGAGACTTCTGGAGAGATTCAACGTTGTGTGAAGGAGTTTTGGGTACTGAGCAGCACTTTGCAGGTTCATTTTGATTTGCCATTCCTTGTATCGATTTAGCAGAGACCGTGGGAGCTGCACTCTGAGCTCTTTGCCTGGTGCTCTCCATTGTTCTTTCCAGCACATTTGATGTGCAAGTCTCTCCAGGCTGAGATTCAAGGCAGCAATGAACAGGATGTGGATGGAAAGCAAGATTAACCATCCCCTTTAAGAACTGGCCCGTGCCATTGTGTGTGTGTTCCATTGCTGACTGACATTACATGAGCTTCGCCAGCGCTCCGAGTTAGCGCCTCACTGCTCGGCCTTTGCGCCTTAAGAGAGGTGTGCAGCGCCTGCTTTAGTGCTCCACTCACCTCCCGGGGCGGTAAAAGTGAAGTTTCCCGTCAGTGCCGATAATTAGCGCCAGGCGCTAATATTTGCGTCCGGACGATATTTGCGCCCCAAATGGGGCGCGACCTAATTTCTACCCCTTAATGTTTAAGATGCTTGTTATTGCAAAGTATTACTCATAAGGGTTGAAGGCACAAGTCATAGTCATAGAGTCATAGAGTTATACAGCACAGAAAGAGGCCCTTCGGCACATCGTGTCCGCACCGGCCATCAAGCCCTGTCTATTTTAATCCCCATGATGCGGAGATGCCGGTGTTGGACTGGGGTGGACAAAAGTGAGAAGTCGCACAACACCAGGTTATAGTCCAACAGTTTTATTTGAAATCACAAGCTTTCGGAGCTGCTGCTCCTTCGTCAGGTGAAGTCCATGTAGACTACATCAACTGCACTTCACCTGTCGAAGGAGCAGCAGCTCCGAAAGCTTGTGATTTCAAATAAAACTGTTGGACTATAACCTGGTGTTGTGCGACTTCTCACTTTTATTCTAATCCCATTTTCCAGCACTTGGTCCGTAGCCTTGTATGCTATGGCGTTTCATGTGCTTATCTAAATGCTTCTTGAATGTTGTGAGGGTTCCTGCCTCTACCACCCTTTCATAGACATAGACATAGAAACTAGGAGCAGGAGTAGGCCATTCGGCCCATCGAGCCTGCTCCACCATTCAATACGATCATGGCTGATCATCCAAATCCAGTACCCTGTCCCTGCTTTCTCACACAGAATCCCCATCGAGCCTGCACCGACACATATCCCACCCTATCCCCGTAACCCCACGTATTTAATTCCCCCTCAGGCAGTGAGTTCCAGATTCTAACAACCCTCTGGGTGAAAAAGTTTTTCCTTAAATCCCCACTAAACCTCCTGCCCCTTACCTTGAAACTATGCCCCTGGTTATTGACCCCTCTACTAAGGGGAAAAGTTCCTTTCTATCGACCCTATCTATGCCCCTCATAATTTTGTACACCTCAATCAGGTCCCCCCCCTCAGCCTTTTCTGCTCTAAGGAAAACAACCCCAGCCTGTCCAGTCTCTCTTCATAGCTGAAGCGCTCCAGCCCAGGTAACATCCTGGTAAATCTCCTCTGCACCCTCTCCAATGCAATCACATCCCTCCTATAGTGTGGCGACCAGAACTGCACACAGTATTCCAGCTGTGGCCGAACTAGTGGTTTGTACAGCTCCATCATAACCTCCCTGCTCTTATATTCTATGCCTCGGCTAATGAAGGCAAGTATCTCATATGCCTTTTTAACCACCTTATCTACCTGTCCTGCTGCCTTCAGGGATCTATGTACATGCACACCAAGGTCCCTCGGATCCTCTGTCCTTCCTAGGGTCCTACCATTCATTGTGTATTCCCTTGCCTTGTTAGTCCTCCCAAAATGCATCACCTCACACTTTTCAGGGTTAAATTCCATTTGCCACTGTTCTGCCCATCTAACCAACCCGTCTATATCGTCCTGTAGCCTGAGGCTTCCCTCCTCGCTATTTACCACTCCACCAATTTTCGTGTCATCTGCGAACTTACTGATCATACCTCCTACATTCATATCTAAATCATGAATGTACACTACAAACAGCAAAGGACCCAGCACAGATCCCTGCGGTACACCACTGGACACAGGCTTCCAGTCACAAAAACAACCTTTCGACCATCACCCTCTGCCTCCTGCCACTAAGCCAATTTTGGATCCAATGTGCCAAATTGCCCTGGCTCCCATGGGCTCTTACCTTCTTGACCAGTCTCCCATGTGGGACTTTGTCAAAAGCCTTACTGAAGTCCATGTAGACTACATCAACTGCACTACCCTCATCCACACACCTAGTCACCCCCTTGAAAAATTCAATCAAATTGGTTAGACATGATCTCCCCCTGACAAAGCCATGCTGACTATCCTTGATTAATTCATGCCTCTCCAAGTGGAGACTAATTCTGTCCCTCAGAATTTTTTCCAATAATTTCCCTACCACTGATGTTAGGCTCACTGGCCTGTAATTCCCTGGTTTATCCCTACTACCCTTCTTGAATAATGGTACTACATTAGCTGTCCTCCAGTCCTCTGGCACCTCCCCTGTGGCCAGAGAGGTTCTGAAAATTTGTGTCAGAGCCCCTGCAATCTCCTCCCTTGCCTCACACAGCAGCCTGGGATACATCTTGTCAGGGCCTGGGGATTTATCCACTTTTAAGCCCGCTAAAACCGTTAACACCTCCTCCCTCTCAATACTAATTTGTTCAAGTATATCACAATCCCCCTGCCTGATTTCTATGCCTACATCGTCCTTCTCCATAGTGAACACAGATGCAAAATATTCATTTAAAACCTCACCTACATCTTCCGGCTCTACACACAGATTGCCACTTTGGTCCCTAATGGGCCCTACTCTTTCCCTGGTTATCCTCTTGCCCTTAATATACTTATAAAACACCTTGGGATTTTCCTTTATTTTGCCCACCAGTGTTTTTTCATACCCCCTCTTCGCTCTCCTAATTTCTTTTTTAAGTACCCCTTTGCACTTTCTATACTCCTCTAGGGCTTCCACTGTTTTTAGTCCTTTGTATCTGCCAAAAGCCTCCCTTTTTTTCCTAATCCATTCTTGTATATCCCTTGACATCCAGGGTTCCCTGGGCTTGTTGGTCCCACCCTTGACCTTTACGGGAACATATTGGCGTTGTACTCTCTCTATTTCCTTTCTGAAAGACTCCCACTGCTCTGATGTGGATTTTCCTACAAGTAGCTGATCCCAGTCCACTTTGGCCAGATCCTGCCTTATCATATTAAAATCAGCCTTCCCCCAATTTAGAACCTTTATTTCCAGTCCGTCTTTGTCCTTTTCCATGACTACCTTAAATCTCACCAAATTATGGTCACTGTCACCAAAATGCTCTCCTACTGACACTTCTACCACTTGCCCGGCTACATTCCCTAGAATTAGGTCCAGTACCGCCCCCTCTCTTGTAGGACTTTCTACATGCTGGCTCAAAAAGCTCTCCTGGATGCACTTTAAGAATTCCGCACCCTCTAAGCCTTTCACACTCTGACTATCCCAGTTAATATTGGGTAAGTTGAAATCCCCTACTATTATTACCCTATTATTTCTACACTTCTCTGAGATTTGCCTACATATCTGTTCCTCTATCTCCCCCTGACTGTTTGGGGGCCTATAGTACACTCCCAGCAAAGTGCTTGCCCCCTTTTTGTTTTTAAGTTCTACCCATATGGCCTCATTAGAGGAACCTGCTAAGATATCATCCCTCCTTACAGCAGTAATTGACTCCTTGATTAATATTGCGACACCCCCTCCTCTTTTACACCCCCCTCTGTCTCGCCTGAAGATTCTATACCCCGGAATATTGAGCTGCCAGTCCTGCCCCTCCCTCAACCATGTCTCTGTGGTAGCAACAATATCATACTCCCATGTGTTCATCAGCACCTCCAATTCATCTGCCTTACTCGCAAGACTCCTTGCATTAAAATAAATGCCATCCAGCCTTGCCATATTCCCTTGTGCCATTACATATTTGCTCTGCCTTCCAGGCTGACTTGTTTTTTCCTCTATATTTGGCTGTGCATCACCCCCTACTATAGCTCCACTCCGTATCCCATCCCCCTGCCAAGTTAGTTTAAACACCCCCCCCCAACAGTACTATCAAACCTCCCCGCAAGGATGTTGGTCCCGTTCCGGTTCAGGAGCAACCCGTCCGACTTGTACAGGTCCCACCTTCCTCAGAAGCAGACCCAGTGATCCAGGAAACTAAAGCCCTCCCTCCTACACCAACTCTTTAGCCACGCATTCATCTGTGAGTTATGTAAGTGTAAGAGGGATCAAATTAAGAATGTGTATGTGCATAGTTGTGTGAATTATGTATCACATACAGGCCTAGAACCAACAGCCAGGGAGGATTTGTCTGTGCTGAACTGTGCCTTTACAAAGTAAAACATGATTTTTGCTCCTAGACTTAAATAACATCTGCATTTCCTGTTCAGTTGTCTCTTCATACCAGACAATATAATAAGGGCTGATATTGCAATCTGTGACTGTGGTGCTGCTGCACATATAGGCACTGAGGCTTGAATCTATGGAGTGTCTGATCATAAAGCACTCAAAACAGACCTGGAGGCACCTCCGACACTTGGAACCTGTGCCCCAGTTGTGTGCTAGAGATATTAAAGCTCTGATTCCCATTCATTATGATCCTAAATTGTTTTTCCATTAGCTAAGGTCTGTTGCCAGACATGGTCAAAAGGAATCCTCAGGTCTACTGCCAATGACTGACAAGTCTATTGCTCTCCAACAGTCCTGTGAGGACATTTTCGCAGTCTGGAGAGAACATTATACTGAATTGGCATCTGAGCCAACAGACCATAGCAAGAACCAATCTGTATGGAAGTTGGAAAAGCTGGTGGAATGTGCTGCGCAGATAGGAGGCCTTAATGAACTAGTTTGATGGCAGGAAGCAGATTAATGGCTGGTGTAGTTGGTATCCATGCCAAAATTCCTAAAAGCTGTTCTAGACAAGTGGGGAGCGAGGGGCTGTGCTTCGGAGCTGCCCTACTGAAGCTGGTGAATATTATTATATAAACTTTCAATATTACAGAGTGCAGCACAGTTTTTGACCACAAGAAACTGGATCCTAGTGAGCTTGAAAACTACAGAGGCATCTTGCTGATATCAATGGCTCTCAAGATGTTTTTTTTGGGTTGCCACAGCATGTATATCAGATACTCTAAAGGGCAGCAGAATAATCAAAAGGGAACAGGCAGGATATTGCTCTCATAAAGAACATTAAAAACAGTTTGTGGCTTTCTATATGATTGCAGAATGTCATAAAGCTTCAGGAAAACCTCACTTACACTGCTTGTTCATCACTTTTTGTAAGGATTTCGACCTAGTGACATATGAAAAGTTAGAAGTTATGGGAGTACAAAGTCAATTGTTGGATTTCATCCAGGATGCATTCAGGCTCCAAGATCAGTGTAAGAGAGGCTCATTTGAGGTCATTTTAACTTTTATCGCTGAACAAAAAACGTGTGATAACGAATAGGCAGCCCGTTTTACCCTCGCCCCATATTTGTTCCCATTGGGGTAAAGAAAATTGGGCTAGGTGTAAAACGGGCTGCTGATTCACTAGCACCCAATTAACGCCCGCTATACAATTTCAAATTACTCCCATTGACCCTATCTCCCATTAAAAAAAGAGTGAGGTTGCTGTCCACTGTTCCCCATCCTATCTGATGTCTTCATCAATGACGTGATGGATGGCATTTGTTCCTGGCATTTCTGAAAATATTGCAGCCTTCCTTTTCCCAGATGGTATTGACTTGTTGGAAAACTCACCTGGCGATCTAGGCCTATATTTTCCGCTGGGCTGGTTGAAGTGTGACAGGGCAGGAGTTCTGGCTGTCGCAAGGATACACCCCTGACCCAGGCCAATTTTCCAGGGTCAGGGTCACTTAAGTAATTTTGGTGAGCTTCATGTCCTTAACTTGGGAGCCCAGGCTGGAGAATGCATGCAGCATTGCTGGGGTGGATGGAGAATGCATGCAGCATTGCTGGGGTGGATGGAGAATGCATGCAGCATTGCTGGGGTGGATGGAGAATGCATGCAGCATTGCTGAGGTAGATGGAGAATGCATGCAGCATTGCTGGGGTGGATGGAGAATGCACGCAGCATTGCTGGGGTGGCTGGAGAATGCATGCAGCATTGCTGGGGTGGATGGAGAATGCATGCAGCATTGCTGAGGTGGATGGAGAATGCATGCAGCATTGCTGAGGTGGATGGAGAATGCACGCAGCATTGCTGGGGTGGATGGAGAATGCATGCAGCATTGCTGAGGTGGATGGAGAATGCATGCAGCATTGCTGGGGTGGATGGAGAATGCATGCAGCATTGCTGAGGTGGATGGAGAATGCATGCAGCATTGCTGGGGTGGATGGAGAATGCACGCAGCATTGCTGAGGTGGATGGAGAATGCATGCAGCTTTGCTGGGGTGGATGGAGAATGCACGCAGCATTGCTGGGGTGGCTGGAGAATGCATGCAGCATTGCTGGGGTGGATGGAGAATGCATGCAGCATTGCTGAGGTGGATGGAGAATGCATGCAGCATTGCTGAGGTGGATGGAGAATGCACGCAGCATTGCTGGGGTGGATGGAGAATGCATGCAGCATTGCTGAGGTGGATGGAGAATGCATGCAGCATTGCTGGGGTGGATGGAGAATGCATGCAGCATTGCTGAGGTGGATGGAGAATGCATGCAGCATTGCTGGGGTGGATGGAGAATGCACGCAGCATTGCTGAGGTGGATGGAGAATGCATGCAGCTTTGCTGGGGTGGATGGAGAATGCACGCAGCATTGCTGGGGTGGCTGGAGAATGCATGCAGCATTGCTGGGGTGGATGGAGAATGCATGCAGCATTGCTGAGGTGGATGGAGAATGCATGCAGCATTGCTGAGGTGGATGGAGAATGCACGCAGCATTGCTGGGGTGGATGGAGAATGCATGCAGCATTGCTGAGGTGGATGGAGAATGCATGCAGCATTGCTGAGGTGGATGGAGAATGCATGCAGCATTGCTGGGGTGGATGGAGAATGCACGCAGCATTGCTGAGGTGGATGGAGAATGCATGCAGCTTTGCTGGGGTGGATGGAGAATGCATGCAGCATTGCTGAGGTGGATGGAGAATGCATGCAGCTTTGTTGGGGTAGATGGAGAATGCATGCAGCATTGCTGAGGTGGATGGAGAATGCATGCAGCATTGCTGGGTTGGCTGAAGGATGCATGCTGCATTGCTGGGGTGGCTGCCACAGTGTACTGTGACCAGTGGCCTCGGGCCAGGGTTCAAAGTACTAATGTTTAATTTCTTTTGAAAAAAGTACCTCAGCCTATGCAATTAATCACCCTGTGATTGATTACATATACATTCAAGCCCTTTCATTTTTACACCTTCCCTTTGCTGCCTAGATGCCAGGCATGCTATACTTTTGTCCATATTTAGTTGGGTGTATTAAACGACCAACGCGACATTTGATGGAAACAGCTGGAAATGGCAGGGGAGAGCGGGTAGTTGGCAAAGTGGCTTCCAAATCATTTTTGCCACATGCTGGGATAACTCGTCAGTTCCATTCACCATTTTGAACAATTTATTCCCCCGATGCCTGAAATATAACATTTTCATCCTTGTGTTTAAATCCCTTCATGGCCTCTCCCCTCACTACCTCTGCAAACTACTCCATCTCAACAATCCTCCAAGAACTCTGCATTCCTCCAACTCTGGCTTCAGTGCATCCTCCACTCACTTCACTCCATCATTGATGGCTGTGCCTTCAGCGTTTAGGCCTTAAGCTCCACAATTCCCTCCTTAAATCTATCCACCTCCCTCTCCTCCGCTAAGACCCTCCTTAAACCCTTTTAGCCACCCATCCTAATATCTCCTTCTTTGGCTTGGCTGCATACGTTTCTTTGAAGTACCATGGGATGTTTTCCTAGGTCAAAGGCGCTCTATTATTGCAAGTTGTTATTTTTGTTGAAGGTAGAAAGCTTGACCCATTGCAATAAAGCTCCAAGAAGATCAAGGGGGAAAAATTCAGTTGGTTGCGCCTCCCGTTAGCCAGGCGCGGCGATGTTTGCGCCACTCGTGAAATTAACTAGACATTTTGCGGTGGCGCTAAACACTACCGCCACGATCTCCTGCGCCGGCAGATCGTGACATCAGTCGAGTGCGCAACGCCCCGGTATTGCCCCGGAGCGGATATTGAGTGGCGCCCCCTGCCTTACCGCCTGACGCTAGCAACTACAGGTTGAGGGGAGCGCTTTGCAGTCATGAAGGGACTGGGGGAGCGCTATTTAAAGGCGACCGCTTCCTGCCTTTTATTGTTGGTGCCATTTTTGAACCATGCATTCTGAGAGAGAGGGAGAGAGACTTCTGGAGAGATTCAACGCTGTGTGAAGGAGTTTTGGGTACTGAGCAGCGCTTTGCAGGTTCATTTTGATTTGCCATTCCTTGTATCGATTTAGAAGAGATTGTGGGGGCTGCACTCTGAGCTCTTTCCCTGGTACTCTCCATTGTTCTTTCCAGCAGATTTGTTGTACAGGTCTCTCCAGGCCGAGATTCAAGGCTGCAATGAGCAGGATGTGGATGGAAAGCAAGATCAACCATCCCCTTTAAGAACTGGCCCGTGCCATTGTGTGTGTGTTCCATTGCTGACTGACATTACATGAGCTTCGCCAGCGCTCTGAGGTAACGCCTCGCTCCTCGGCCTTTGCGCCTTAAGACAGGTGTGAAGCGCCTGATTTAGCGCTCCAATCACCTCCAGGGGCGATAAAGTCAAGTTTGCAGTCGGTAGCGATAATTAGCGCCAGGCGCTAATCTTTGCGCCCGGCCGACAATTGCGCCCCAAATGGGGCGATACTGAATTTCTCCCCCCAAATGTCTTGCTAAGAACTTCAATTTCATAAATCAGTGTCCACCTTTTCCTACCCTTGGTCTCCATCATTGTAATATCCTCCAGCCCCACAACCCCCCGAGATATCTGCGCACCTCTAATTCTGCCCTCTTGAGCATCCCTGATAATAATCGCTCAACCATTGGTGGCCGTGCCTTCTGTTGCCTCAGCCCTAAGCTCTGGAATTCCCTCCCTAAACCTCTCCACCTCGCTACCTCTCTTTCCTCCTTTAAGACACTCCGTTAAACTTACTTCTTTGACCATCTGCCCTAATTTCTCCTTATATGGCTCGGTGTAAAATTTTTGTCTTATAATACTCCTGTGAAGCGCCTTGGGAGGTTTTACTATGTTAAAGGCACTATATAAATACAAGTTGTTGTTGTTGTTATCATTGGCTGTGTTTTCGATGCGCAAGCAGGAGGCTTTATTCAGTGCTCTGGTCTGACCTGGTCCCTGATCTGGATCACTCGCTTCAAGTACGGTGATATTTTCTGGAGGATCACCAGGTTTTCCTGCGTGCTTAGTCTGGTACAGAAGCTCGCTCGCTGATCGTCCAATGAATTATTTTTTAAAAGCGCCCTGCAGTCACATGTTTTGATGTGGGATCTTAAGAATGATGCACTTCTCAGGGAATTAGATATTCACAGTGCATGTCTTCTGCCCCCACCGCCCCCTCCCCCCACTTCCAATTTTTGTGTGGTTGTGCATTTTCATGTTCATGATTGATTTTTGCATTTTTAACCTGTTTTTTGCATACTCTGTGCACACTCCACAGGGAGCACTTGCCGGACACCTGACAAGTTCAGTGTACTGGAGGTGTGCTGCACATGCAGAAGGAGAGGTAACATTTCCGTCCTGGGCATTTTGTGTGGCCTGGGCATACTCCTGGTGTAGGCCCAGCCCTGGGCTGGGCATAGTACCAGAAAGCAAAGAAGGCCTGACTGTCAAGATCAGGCCCATTACAGTAATACATACTTTCAATTAATCCATTGGGATAGGTCTAGAAATATGTTCCCATGTTCTGTGTAATTTCACTTCATAGGCATTTCTATTTGGAAAAGGTGTTGCCTATCCATGTGTATGTACATGTAATAAGACCTAATAAAGTGGATCATTTTTCCCTTACATTTGAAATCAAGAATCACTTACACATAGGCAGTGATATTTTGTAAATAGTAATACTGAATTATCGATGTTGATTAAATGAACATCTGCTTGAAACGGATGAGTAAACTATTTGGTTTTGACTTGCTTTTTCAACATGCTGGTCTTTGTCCTTTTTAGTTATGTTTTCTCCACAAACAAAGTTGTACTGTTTTACTAAACAGTGCATTTTCTTTGCAATTTACCTTTCTTTTCAAGGGAAAAAGCTTTCAGGTAGTGAAAATAATGTTACTGTTAATTATTTTTTTTAACCACCCACTAAGAGTAAAGACTGACAGGAGCACTACCTTCTTTACACTGTTAAACACGACAACAATAGAAATATCTCAGCAGTGTAAGGGCCAGAAATTCGGCTCCCTGGCTTCCCGCGGGTGCAAGGATCACGCGCGCACCTACCTACCATGCCTGCCGTTGACCCCTGGGCCCACGGGGGATTCCGGTCCTGGGCCTCCTCCAACTGCCGGCGCGCAGTGCTTGCGTATCCCAGGGGCGTAGTTAGTGTGATGCGTCCCCTGGGATCACGTGGGCCATGGAGAGCCAATGGCAGCAGACCATCTTTCATTCATAGATTTGACAGGAAGACCTGTCAAATCTATGAATACAGATCGGCCCCAAAACATCCCTAAAACTACAAATAAATTAAAAAAAAAATCACATTTTTAAAATAACTATAAATTACATTAATTAACTATTTAAAATAAAAATTTAAATTTTTGAAAAAATTAATTACACTTTTTAACAGGGCTAAAACTAAACTTACCTTTCTTTAAAGTAATTAAAAAGATAAATCTGTGAAAAAAATGTTTAAATTTTAATAAAATCAACACTTACCTTGTTAAAAGAAGGCCTTGCGCCTCCTTTTTCAATGTGCATCTTTCCGTGCTTACCCTCACGGAGGAACCTGTAAAAAAACCCGAAGTGCGAGGCGAACGCGCTGGCCCTCCGGCGTGCGCGTTCGACCTCTGAACCCCTTCCTTCAGGGGAACGGAAGTGCCGGTTTCCCGCGCATGCGCAGTGCATGCAAGAAACCGGCACTTTCGTTCCGTCCACGGGTGAGTAGATAGTGCGTACTCACCTGTGGCGAGCCTAATTTCTGCCCCATTGTTTTACTGGCAATGACTGCACAATTCAAAAATGTAAATCATTTGGCTGGATTTTGCTGGGAAAATAACGGTGAGGCTATCAGTGCTCACCATTATCTATGCGCAAATCGGACAGCAATTTCCTGTGAGCGTCCATGTGCAGTTAAACGCAAAAATCCGGGAGTTGTTGTCCGAGGTGCTCTGCTCCTGCATAAGCTACATGAAAACGCCATCTCGCTGTCTGGTTCCCCATTCAAATGTATTGAACGGCGTGAAGTTCCTGTACTTACAGACTAAATGCGCCACAAAAAGTTAAGTCAAGTCATTCCAATCTAAGTACCTTTTAAGGCATGGTAAGTCTTAGCTACTGCCAAACAACCTCTCTGGCACTGAAAATGAACTGTTACAAATGGTAAAAAAGATTTTTTTTTTACTTTTAGTTTCTGTCTCTTTGATCTCTCTCACTTAATCAATCTTTCTTTTCCTCTCTTTATTTTGCTTTCTGTACCTAATTTGACATTGAATTAAATATTCTAACTAACACTTCCTGGTTCAGACTCTGCGCTGCTCTTTAACCATTCTTCAATCTGATTGGTTAAGGAGATACACAGTTGCTTGTCCTGTTCACACAGATCCCAGATGCTCTGTAGGGGGCGCTGCACCATTTCGATGTCCCGCTGACAGCAACTTACCGTGCAGAAGCCCCTGGCAAGTCTAACGGCGGCCCATTAACATGCATATAACCTCCATGAGGCTGCCTACTATCTAAATGAGCTATGGTTCACACGCATCTTTTGCCTTTTTATCGTAATGAAGAAGAAATGCTGCAGACCAATGATCCCTCTAAGCTGCACACATGCGCAGCCACGCAGCAGTCTGGAAGGTACCACGCAGGCCGCTCACAAGCTGTTCCCTCTAAAATACCGTGCATGTGCGGCCGCACAGCAAATTTAAAGTTAACTGCGCACGGAAGAAAATTTAGAGGGACCATTGCTGCAGACAGGCCATCATTTCACAATATCCAAGACACTCGTGAACTGCATAACAGGCTTCCAACTCTATGAATCATGCGTATGTATAAGAGAATAATCTCAAGTGAACAGACAATAACTAATTCCACCAATTCTTTCCAACACTAGATATTTCTTGGCTGAAGAAGAATCCATCAATCCCTTTTCAGGGCTGAACTACTTTTCCATCATATAAATTTGTTTCTAAAATTAATTTCAGTAGTGATGCTGTATATTTTCAGAAAAGAACGTTTTGACATGAAGCGTATCTTTACTTACTTACATGGATAATTCTAGTCCTTTTTTTTTGTATGTGATGCTGAAACACAGCTGCAAAGAGCTGATGTAATAGCTCTATACCATATATACAAGACATAAGCCTCGATTTTAACTCGAGGAGGGAATCGGGCGGGCAGCAACCGAGGCGAGCAGCAAACTGTCCTGACCTCAGCAGCATGAAGCTCAGGCCCTGTTTTCCACTCTCTGAGGTGCTTTATCCCCAGTTTCAGGCCCTGTTTTTCTCTCTCTCTCTCAGGTGATTTATCCCCAGGTTCAGGCCTTGATTCTCTTCCTCTTCCTGAGGTGATTTATCCCCAGGCTCAGGCCTCTCTCTCTCCCTGGGATAATTTATCCTTAGGTTCAGGCCCTGTTTCTCTCTCCCTGAGGTGATTTATCCCCAAGGGACTGACCCATGTTGTATTATAGTGATTGTGTTCGGTCAGTGTAGTGAACACTGGGACTGACCCATGATGTAGTATAGTGATTGCGCTCGGTCAGTGTAGTGAACACTGGGACTGACCCATGTTGTATTATAATGATTGTGTTCGGTCAGTGTAGTGAACACTGGGACTGACCCACAATGTAGTATAGTGATTGCGTTCGGTCAGTGTAGTGAACACTGGGACTGACCCACAATGTAGTATAGTGATTGCGTTCGGTCAGTGTAGTGAACACTGGGACTGACCCATGATGTAGTATAGTGATTGGGTTCAGTCAATGTAGTTAACACTGGGACTGACCCATGATGTATTACAGTGATTGTGTTCGGTCAGTGTAGTGAACACTGGGACTGACCCACGATGTAGTATAGTGATTGCGCTCGGTCAGTGTAGTGAACACTGGGACTGACCCACGATGTATTATAGTGATTGTGTTCGGTCAGTGTAGTGAACACTGGGACTGACCCATGATGTATTATAGTGATTGGGTTTGGTCAGTGTAGTGAACACTGGGACTGACCCAGGATGTTGTATGGTGCCCTCAGGTTGGATACAATAAAATGGATTGAGATCTGTAGGTATTTGTCAGCTGGTAGCCATCATAGGCTGGTGCATCATTGGTGGGATTACAGAGGGTGCCCTTTGGAATTCTGTTTTCATCTGGTACTTCTAAGTGTAGGGGGGAAAAATTGAGTCACGCCCCCTTTGGGGCGCTAACTTCGCCAGGGCGCTAAAAAAATATTAGCACCCCCACGGCCAAAATTAACCGATAGCACCCCAAGAGGGAAGCGGGGTGCTACTGGAAGCGCCCCGCCTCCATCTTGGGGCGCTGCGAGTGAATATCGCGGCGCTACGTGCCACAGTGCCACGCTCTACAGCATGTCGCGCCGCGGTACTGCAGACTTTCATCCCCTTCTTAAAGGGGAGGGGCCTTGCGCAGCGTGACCCAGGGCCCAGCTGGGCCACCAGGGAATCAGAGTGCCGGCAAAAGAGCCTGGCACTCAGGAGGAGTGCTGGGCTCACAGAGCGCAGCCGGCACTCCGCGGGGTGGGAGGGGGTGCTGCTCAGGAGGCCGGGGACGGCAACGGGGCAGGTGCTGGCAGGTGGCCAGCAACAAAAATGGCCGCCCGGCACCTCCCCTTTAATTTGCGCCGCCCCGGCCGCAGATAGGCCCCCCCTGACCCCGTCGGACATAGCGTCCGGCAGTAAGTCAGGGGGCGGTACTGAAGATTGCGGCAGGGGCGCAAGTGACGCGCTGTGCACGGCGATGATGTCATCGCCGGCGGCGCAGCACCGTGGGGCGTTAACGGTTACCGCCGCCGCTAACCTCCCGCTGGGCGCTAACGGGAGGCGCAAAGCAACCAAATTTTTAGGCCTAGATGTTTCTCTTACTTCCCCCTCTCTTTTTCCACCCTGTTAAGGAATGCTCTTTTGACTAAGCTCACATAAAATACATGTTGAAATCTTGTGGCTCTTGGGCCAGCCACATAAACATACAGAAGTTTATAATCATCAACATGGGGGATAGGAAATAAAAAGGAAAGTGACTATATCCCTGCCCAGCTTCAGCTGTCGGGGCCTTATCTTGTTTCTTTGCTTTTTAAAGCTGCTCAGCTGGGATACCCACAGTAGAATCCTCTGTAGAATTTCTGCCCTGATCAAGAGGCTTCTACTGAGCTATCACTAACAAAGAATCATGGTCTATGCCTTCGAAATCTTTATCCAGCTTTAAAAATAAAATATGAAACAGGAGTCACCGTTAGATCTGTTGCAATAGGTTTTATGAAGATTTTCTGCCTGGCACAGTGTGACACATTAATATTGGTGAGGCATTTGGTTTTATCTGCCAGGAGGGAAAAGGAAGCATATTGATCATTTCAGAAAGACAAATATTATTAATGATTTCACATTCATATTCACATATCATGCTGTTTGCTGGTTAGCCAATATAACGTAAATGGCATTGCAGGGCAGTGGGGGTGTTTTGTTGGGCACCTCCTCTTTCATCCTGTGACTTTCATCATGTTGGCCTAGAAATTCGTTAGCCCCTGAACCGGTCGTGGGGATCGTGATGTGCTACCAACCCGCGCCCATTTGGAGGACTGCAGGCAGCATGCTAACTTTGTGTTGCCTGCTGATCAGCATGATTGCGGCGTTCAGCCCAGCGCTGAACGCGCTGCTGAGTGGCTGAATGCTCAGCGGGGGCCCAAGTTCATGCGAGGCTCGCACCAATTAAAGCTAGCCTGCACTACTTAAAGGTAGTCTGCACCTCTTAAAGGGGAGGTGCATTCTGCTTGCAGATCATCATTGAAGTAGCTGGGGAAGAGAGTGGGAAAAATCTGTTAATGATGGCACAACAGGGGAGAGAGCGTGCACCAAGGTTCACCGATGCAACACCGGAGGCCTTAGAGCAGGTGGTCAATTTGAGGAGAGAGGTCCTCTTTCCACAGGGGGCCAGGAGGTCCTCCAGGCAACAGGCAAAAGTTCAAAGAGGGAGCAGATAGCCACTGCGGTGAATGCCAGCAGTGTTGTCAGCAGGACCCGGACTCAGTGCAGGAAGAAGTTTAATGACTTCACTCGAGTGGTCAGGTCAGTGAATTCATCTTCAAATGCCATATCCCACCAACTGCAACACTAGCTTCACACTGCTCAATGCACCACACCCCCATCACTCACCTACCAACAATCTCTATCAAACAGGACTCATACCTCACATTAATAGCTTCGCCTCACCCTCGCACACTTACCACTGCTGCAAGATTCACACCCACATCTCATAGTTTGCACACACTGCCAGCTATTCAACCATGACAGGCACATCACCCAACCACATTGCACCACACTCACTGACGCACTTCCCTTTCTCTTACAGGAAAAGGTGGCTCACAACCGGCGGCAACAGAATCTAACTGGCGGGGGACAGGCTAGCCTGCATCACCTCACCCCCATGGAGGAGACGGTGCTGGCCATTCTTGGAAGGGGCATGGCTGAGCCTATGGCCAGCGGTGGGGCTGAAAGAGCACAAGATGCTGGTATCCTCATACGTTATCCTCCTTCTCACATCCCACTTCCCCCTCATCCCACTATCTCTTCTGATTTACAATCTGCTGCACATGCACCTCTTGGTTTCCCCCCTCCCTTCACCACAACCCTACCCTTGTGCCTTTCTCATTTCAGATCCCCAAGAAATCCAACCTACCCAGCCAGTGGTTGTACAAGAAGGGGGAGAGGAGAGTGATGAAGAAGAAACACCAACACTCGATCTGACACTCGCAGCCATCAGCTCAGATACTGGCAGTGCGTGGAGTTTAGAGGGTAGCTTAGAGGCAGGATCTGCATGTGGTGAGTCTCCAGGCAAAAGTGGGCTATAGCTAGGGCAGGAGGAAAGGGTAGTGCAGGTGACAGCTACCCGGAGGGCGAGGTCGCACACACGTTCTGTTCCAGAGGATTCAGGTGAGGACTTTGATGGGGCAGCCTACAGAAGAACGCTGATGGGTATACACAACTAAATGCTTGGTGCATTGGCAGGCCTGCCAGAAAGCCTGAGTGCCATGATAAGGGGCATGGAGGAGTCCAGCACCAACCTTGCACAGGGCTTTGTGCAGAGCTTTGAGCCCATCCTTTCCAGCATGGAAGGAGAGGGCAACTCCATTAGCGCACTTGTGGACCCAACCATCATGCAGCGTCTGATGGCCAATGTCTCAGCTTCCATTGCAGCACAAGCACAAGCCACCCAATGTCTGGGTGTTGCAGTGGAAGCTCAGACTGAAGTCATGCAGGCTCAGCTTGCTGCCACGCAAGCTCACACTGCTGCCACCGTGGCTGGATTTACCAGTGTGGAAATGGGCTTGCAGGGTGTCACACCATTCCAGCAATCTGTCCTCCAACAGATGGCTAGGAATGTTGAGGTGCCACCCCGGGGGAGTGGCTCTGTGGAGCACGAACTTGATGTCCTCTCTCAGGATGACAGCGTTCGTCCTCCCACCACTGCCACTCTGCCAGTGCCCTTGCTGTTGCCTGTAAGCCAGCCAGCCCAGACTGCTGCCACACATACCGAGGTGGTGCAGTCCACAGCCGGGCCTTCTAGGCCCAGAGCTGCTCAAGGTTGTCCTGCAAGGCCATCTGCAGTCTCCCCCATGGAAAGTCAGCAGCCTTCCACCAGCCATGCTGCAGCCACGGGGTAGCATTGCGTAGGAGCACTAGTACAGGCAAAGGCAGAAGAAAACATAATGCACAAGTGTGATTAGTTGACTGTGCTAGGTTATATTGAATGGATTGATGGATAAAGTGGGATTGGAATGTTTCTTTTGTGGTGGCTTTTATTTTAGCATAGAGGCTAAGAGGACGCTGTGATGGTCAGTAACAGATGGAAGGTAAGGTGTGGGACTACTGTTGAATGGGGAATTGGTGTTGAGTTCACTGGTACCGTAGTCCGATGAGTCGATCACTGACAGCCCTGGCAGAAAGGGGCTGTCTGGGTTGCCTCCTCCCTTCCACTTCCTCCTCTTCCACTTCCTCCTCCTCCTGCTCCTCCACCTCCACCTCTTCCTCCTCCTCAGCTGGTCGCTATATGCCTGGTGGCAAGGGCTGTGCACTCATGATGGCGAGGTTGTGGTGCATGCAGCAGACCACAACGAATCTTGAGACGCACTCTGGTGAGTACTGCAGGGCTCCTCCAGAGCAGTCCAGGCAGCGGAAGCGTTGTTGAAGGATGCCAATGGTCTGCTCTATCAGATTCCATGTAGCAGCATGGCTCTCATTGTACGCATGCTGCCCACGTGTGGTTGGGTTGCAGAGCGGAGTCATGATCCAGGTGGACAGCCGATAGCCCTTGTCGCCCAGTGGCCAGCCTTTGGTTTGTCCTGGTGGCTCAAACACTGAGGGAACAGCGGACTGGTGCAAAATAAAAGCATCATGACTGCTGCCAGGATACTGGGTATTCACCATCATGATGTGCTGAGCATGGTCGCACACCAACTGCACATTCAGCGAGTGGTAACCTTTGTGGTTGTGGTACATCTAGGTACGGTGCCTGTAAAACCACATGCATGCAGTCGATGGCACCCTGTACCATGGGGAAGCCCGCTATCCTGGCAAAGCCTTGTGCACGCTCTGCCTGCTTCTCTCTGGTCAGAGAGAAGACAATGAAGTCCCCTCTCCTGGCACAAAGAGCGTCTGTCACCTCTCTTATGCAGCAGGGGATGGAGAACTGGGAGATGTTACAGATGTTGCCTGCTCCAGCCTGGAAGGATCCCGACGCGAAGAAATTCAGGGCCACGGTTACCTTCACAGCCACTGGCAGCGTGATCTTGCCGTGCTGATCTTGCCCTGGTGTGAGGCTGCAGGTCTGGTTGCAAGAGGTGGCAGAGTTCTGTGAGCACCTCCTTTGTAAAGCACAGACGCCTGACACACTGCTCCTGGCTCAGGTTAAGGTAAGAGAATTGCTCTCAGAAGACCCTAGGTGGGTAAGGCCTCCTGCTGAGAGCGCTTCTATCCCCCTCATCCTCCTCCCTCTGTGAGCAGCTTGTGCTCTTCTTCGCTGCCTCTGCTCTATCACCCTGTCATGCTGCAGGCCAAGGGGGATGACAACTAGAGCGCCCATGACTGGGAGCAATTGGTCTGACCAGAATCCTTGAAGTCAGAAGCAAGGCCTTGTCCACTTGCAGCACCGCTCCCTGTCACCTCACCAACTTTAAACAACTCTGGAAAGCTGCAAACACTTCCACAAACTTACACAGAGACAGTAGACATTGGCCCAAAAATTAGTGTCTCTACGCGAGAGTACGCACTGTGTACTCTCGCGTATTCTGTCTCCAATTGCCGGTTTTCTGCATGCACTGCGCATGCGCTGAAAACCGGCACTTGGTGATTTCAAAAGGGGGCGGTTCCTAGGTGAACTGCGTGCGTGCTACAGGCTGCGCGCACGCAGTGCACTTAGTGCTTTGAACGCGCAGGTAAGCATGGAAGATTTTGCACATAAAGAAAGGAGGCGTAAGACCCTCTTTTAACAAGGTAAGTAGTTAATTAAGTATTATTTTGAATTTTTTTCAACAGGTATATCTTTTTTAGAGACTTTAAAGAAAGGTAAGTTTATTTTTATAACTTTTTAAAAGATTTTAAATTTTTTCAAAAATTTTATTTTTTGTTTAAAGTGGTTAATTTATTTAACTATACTTATTTTATTAATGTGATGGTTTTAAAAAAAAATTTAATTGAGGTTTAGCTGTTCTTTTGAGGGGATATAGATTCATAGCTTTCACAGCACTTGCTGTGAAAACTATGAATGAAAGATGGCGTGCTGCTATTGGCTCTAACTGAATCACGTGATCCACAGCTCGCACGAATTAACTGCGCCTGTGGGATACGGAAGCACTGCACAGCTGCTGTCTAGAAAATCAAGTTCGTGCGAGCTCGGAATGAAAAGGCAGGCGCGCAGTGAGATATCGCGGGGAAGCCTTACCCCCGCACGAAGGCTCCGTCATTAATTTCTGGGCCATTAAATAGCAACTGACCTGAGAGTGGTTCATGATCCCTTTAAATATCGTTGGCAAGGCGTCCATGCAGCTGCTGAATGCATGTTCAGCTGTGCGAGGTTAGCACAGGGCATTACTTTCCGCATGAGGATGAAAATGGCAGTGATGGAGTCAAATCAGCGTTGCACGCTGACTGACGTCACGATCTGCCTACTCTACATATTTCTGCCGCACGCTCCCAGCGCCGACGCTACTGCCCTCACCAAGATGGCGTCCGGTGCGGCCCGCATCAGAATTGTGCGTGCGTTGCTCGGATGCCATTTTCAACCCAAAACGGTACCCGTATCGCCCAAACAACGGGCTCTGCACAATCAAATTTCTAGGCTGTTGTCTCTCTTTGTCATAGAAGATAAGCCAATGAAATGTAACCAGAGCTACAATGTTGCTCTCCAGCTACCAGAAGCACAGTAATGGTAATGGCAAACTGCACTGCTCCCAGTAAAACTCAGCATGAGTGGAAAAAGTCTGCAGTCAGCCTAGGAGTGGATGCCACCAAAGATAAAATAGAAATAACTATTTAGAAAGGAAACAGAATAAATAATGATATACACTAGTGGTGGAGGAGTGACGGTTTACAGAAAAAACACAACAAACTTTGAGTGATCTCAGAATGCAGGATTGATGAGCGCAACAGGCTTAAGTGAAGTTTAAAATTACAAGTGGTTTATTTTAAATAAAACCATAATTCCTTCGAAAGTATCAGTCTGATGTGATAGTTTGATGATCTGGCACTCTGAAAGTTTCTTTATCGAAATAAAATAAGAAATTCTTTGCTACACTTGGCCAAAGAATTCGGCCAGGACAGCATTGGAATAGCAAAGGCATTTGGGTACCAAATGTCCGAAGTACACTCGCACCTGACTTTTGTCCCTCCACATAAACTCCTGTTGGGAAGTCCGAAGCCATTGTTTTCGGTCCCCGCCACAAACTCCGTTCCCTAGCCACTGAGTCCAACCCTCTCCCAAACATTTGTCTGAGGCTGAACCACACTGTTCGCAACCTTGGTGTCATATTTGACCCTGAAATGAACTTCCGACCACATATCTGCAGCATAACTAAGACCGCCTATTTTCACCTCCATAACATCGCCCATCTCCACCCTTGCCTCAGCTCATCCGCTGCTGAAACCCTCATCCATGCCTTTGTTACCTCTAGACTTGACTATTCCAACGCACTCCTGGCTGGCTTCCCACATTCTACCCTAAGTAAACTTAAGGCCATCCAAAACTTGGCTGCCCGTGTCCTAACTCGCACCAAGTCCCGTTTGCCCATCACCCCTGTGCTCGCTGACCTACATTGGCTTCCGGTTAAGCAACGCCTCAATTTCAAAATTCTCATCCTTGTTTTCAAGTCCCTCCATGGCCTTACCCCTCCCTATCTCTGTAATCTCCTCCAGCCCCACAACCCCTCGAGATATCTGCGCTCCTCTAATTCTGCCCTCTTGAGCATCCCTGATTATAATCGCTCAACCATTGGTGGCCGTGCCTTCTGTTGCCTAGGCCCTAAGCTCTGGAATTCCCTGCCTAAACCTCTCCGCCTCGCTACCTCTCTTTCCTCCTTTAAGACTCTCCTTAAAACCTACCTCTTTGGCCAAGCTTTTGGTCACTTGCCCTAAATTCTTCTTATGTGGCTCGGAGTCAAATCTTTTGTCTTACAATACTCCTGTGCAGCGCCTTGGGATGTTTTACTGCGTTAAAGGTGCTATATAAATATAAGTTGTTGTTGTTGTTGTTGTTCCTCTTAAGAGTGCCCAAAGGACTCCCCTTTTTTAAAGTATCACAAAATACCAGCACAAAAGTTTTTACCTAGAACTATAACTATAAATATCTAAAGGCAAAAGAGAAACAAGAGAACTTAAATGCAATAAAAAATATTTAAGCATACCTTTAAGAAGGAAACTCCTTAAGGTCAGAGAAGTAAATCCCAGCAACTGCCATATCTATGTGCAAGCAGCAGTAATGGAGTGAGTAGATGCTGGTAACTAAAAAGAAAGAACTTGCATATAGCGCCTTTCATGACCTCAGGATGTCCCAAAGCACTTTACAGCCAATTGAGTGCTTTTTTGAAATGTTCTCACTGTTCCAATGTAGGAAACGTGGCAGCCAATATGCGCACAGCAAGCTCACACAATAAAGCAATGTGATAATCTGTTTTAATGATGTTGGTTGAGGGATAAATATTGGCAAGGACACTGGGGAGAGCTTCTCTGCTATTCTTTGAATAGTGCCATGGGATCTATTACATCCACCTGAGAGGGCAGTCAGGGCTTCGGTTTAACATCTTATCTGAAAGACAGCACTTCCTCAGTACTGAATTGAAATGTCAGTCTAGATTTTGTGCTCCAGTCTCTGGAGTGGGACTTGAACCCACGATCTTCTGACTCAGCAGCGAGAGTGCTACCACTGAGCCATGGCTGGTAATGTAGGATGGGCGCACCAGAGCTACTGGGAATGGGGGAAGTGTGGGGCGGGGCTCCCCTATCATTTCATGGCCAGTGGGGTAGTCTGCACCCCTGGTATCTACCTACCTTTCTACTGCCACATTCCTGGGCCACGGAAGCCTTCTCCACTTTGCCAGATTTTCCATGCTTTCCTCCTCTTTTGCTAGTCTGCTGTAACCATTCACATATCCTCTGGATACATCTTTTGTTTTTCTAATTTCTCATTATTAACTCTTCTGTCATTTAATCATCTCCTGCCATCCATCCAATCACTTCTTTTTTCTTTTCCTGCCCCCTTTTCCCTGGTTCTGTAGCTGTTCATTTGTAACATCTCCCTGTTCTGATGGAAGGCCATCAACCTGAAATGTGAACCTTACGTTTCTCTTTCCACAGATGCTGCCTGACCTGCTGCGTGTTTCCAGCATTTTCTGTTTTCATGACAAGTGACCACTTAAGTGAGGTAATGGATCACTATTGTTGCCTATGGAATTGTATCCCCACTTTGGTCAAGTGGGATAAGGATAAGAAAGAAGGATAAGGAGAAAAATTGAATTGCAAATTAGAGAAAAAAGCATATAGGCCCGGATTTTACGCTTACACTTCTGTGGGTTTTTATACTGCGATTTGCAGTTATCAGTCGTCAAAACAGCACGGCGCCCTCTACAGGGGATCTGGAACCTGAAAAAGCAATGGCGTGTTTCCTCGACCAACCAGATTGAAGTATCCTCACTGAGGCACGCAGGGTCCAAACCAGGAAGTGTAAGTTAGAATATTTAATTCAATGTAAAATCATGTACAGAAAGTGAAATAAAGAGAGGGAAAGAAAGATGAGATTAAGAGAGAGATAAAAGAGACAGAAAGATAAAGTTAAATTTTTTTTTACATTTTTTAATTTAAAAAAAATCTCCAACAATAACTAAAATCTGAAAGAATGAGACTTCACACTTGTACAAAAGTTAATTTTCAGTGCCAGAGAGGTTGTTTGGTAGGAATTAAGACTTATCATGCCGTTAAAAATTCACTTACACTTGAATGGACAAACCCTAACTTTTTCTGGCGTGTTTAGTGGGTGGCTAATGCGTAAGTACCACAACTTCACGCCCTTCATGTGTTTGAATGCCGAGTCTCTTGGCGTGGTACTGGTGTAGCGAAGCTTGTGGAAGAGCAGGGCAGCTCGGTCAGCAACCTCTGGATTTACGTGTTTAACTGCACATCTGCAGACGCCAGAAGTTGCTGTCCGATTTACTCCTTAATAGCGGTGAGTGCCGTTAGCCTCACCATTATTATTAACGTAAAATCCGGGCCATTAGAAAAGGTCTGTTTCACTCTGGATCTATGTTTCCCTCGATTCTTTGCCAAAGAATTGATAAATTACAATCTGAATAAACATCTCATTATAAACCAATTAGAATTGACATTTTCAAACTGTATAACAAGATACATTTTAAATACCATAGAGTCATAACTCAATAACTGAATTTGGTTACAGTAGAATATTATCACAGTTACTGTCTTTTTATTGTTAAATCACAACTAATCATGCGTGCACAACATATATTTGCTAGTAAGCCAAGATAATTCCTTTGTGTCCTCCTAATTTCTCATAATCATTAGTGATCTGACTTATGACTTAAAGTAATAGTGGCAAGTTCATTCCTTATCACAAACAAAGCTTTCATCCATGCAATTGTGGTTTGACTGGTACTGAGTGTTGAATTTCAAATCTGTCTTGAAATTGTAAAAAGTATTCTAAACTGGATAGTCACTTCATCTAAGTTTTGACACAGCCTTCATACAGATGAATAATCTGTTTTTGTTTGACTACATATTGGTGAGCACATTCTTCCACTTTCTCACATATGGTGAGCCTCACTGTATATAACCTATATTTTACATACCTCAGAAGTAGAGCAGAGTTCATAGTTCAGGTCTGTGGCTGGTCTAAACTGTTGTGCTGCAGGCAAGACTATCATTAAATAGATTTAAGGCAGATTCATTGTCATATTAGTTGGATTCCAGGGCTTTAGTCACAAAGCACTGCATTGTCCTACATCTTCCATAAGTCACTTGTGATACGGCAATATCCTGTCCTTATCTCTTGTGTGATAACTACCACTTTTCATTGATAGCAAACAAAAACTTCGCAAGATGAGATTATTATAATACATCCTCAAAGTGTTACTGCTTTTTTAAGTCACATTTTTAAATCCCTGTTTTTAAAACAATTTGTTTTTCTATCGTCCGATCACCTGTGCCTCGCATCACAGGACAGGTTGATAATTTATTCACAGCTTCCATGTGCCATTCTTGAAGCAGCCAAGAGGTGCACATGAGCATCATGAGTTGCCTCTCTTAACTCTTGCCTCCAGTCCATGATATTTTCCACAGGCTAAGAATAAATGCTCATGGTGAATTGTAGACTTGAACATACATCTTCTTACTTGGTGAAATAATTGAGGCCAACCTTACTAACATGATTTTAATGAATTAAATGCTACTCATGTAATTATTATTCATTGAAACTTATTTCTCAGTCTCCATTAATAAATAATTTTTTTGAAGTGGGGAAATGACACAAACTCAATTTACTAAAATATAAATCAATGGCAGGCTGAATACTTCAACTAAAAATCTAATAGCTTATTATTGATAAGAACTTAATAATATATTTGATACCATATAGATAAACGGTCTGGCATTTTCATTATCAATTGTTGCCGTGACATGTTCATGGAGGAGGAAGATAGGGAAAGCAATAGTGGTAGGGGATTCGATAGTTAGGGGAGCAGACAGGCGTTTCTGCGACCGCAGACGTGACTCCAGGATGGTATGTTGCCTCCCTGGTGCCAGGGTTAAGGATGTCACTGAGCGGCTGCGGAACATTCTGAGGGGGGAGGGTGAACAGCCAGAGGTCGTGGTCCATCTTGGTACTAATGACATAGGTAGAAAGAGGGATGAGGTCCTGCGGGCAGATTTTAGGGAGTTAGGGAAGAGATTAAAAAGCAGGACCTCAAAGGTAGTAATCTCTGGATTACTCCTGGTGCCACGCACGAGTGAGTTTAGAAATAGGAGGATAGGGCCGATGAATGCGTGGCTGGAGAGATGGTGCAGGAGGGAGGGCTTCAGATTCCTGGGCCATTGGGGCCGGTTCTGGGGGAGGAGGGACCTGTACAAGCTGGACGGGTTGCACCTCAACAGAGCCGGTACTAATATCCTCACGGGGGGGGGTATGCTAGTGCTGTTGGGGAGGGTTTAAACGAAGTTGGCAGGGGGATGGGCTCCAGGATGTAGCATTAGAAAGGAGAAACAATGGGCACAAAGGATTGGGAGAGATGAATAGCACTAAAGTAAGAAATAGTAAGGTATTAGGTGGGGTCAGACTAAGAGAGAACACAGGATGGTCTAAGATGGGTTTACAGTGCATGCATGTGAACGCACGAAGCATAGTAAACAAAGTTGGTGAGCTGCAGGTGCAAATAGCCACATGGGAATATGATGTCATGGGAATGACGGAGACCTGACTCAAAAAAGGGCAGGATTGGGTATTAAATATTCCTAGATATAGGGTGTTCAGGAAAGATAGGGAAAGAAAGATAGGAGGTGGTGTGGCAGTATTGGTTAAGGAGAATGTTACCTTGCTGGAGAGAGAGGATGTCCTGGAGGGGTCAAGGACAGAATCTATATGGCTAGAGTTAAGAAACAATAGAGGTGCCATTACACTACTAGGTGTATTCTATAGGCCACCAACTAGTGGGAAAAATATGGAGGAACAAATTTGCAGAGAAATTACAGAGAGATGCAAGAACTATAGAGTAGTGATAATGGAGAACTTCAACCATCCTAATATAGACTGAGATAGTAATAGTGTAAAGGGCAGAGAGGGGGAAGAATTTCTGGAGTGTGTTCAGGAGAACATTATTGATCTGTACGTTTCCGGCCCAGTGAGGAAGGAGGCATTGCTGGATCTGGTTCTGTGGAATGAGGTAGGTCAAGTGGAGCAAATGGCAGTAGGTGAACATTTAGGGAACAGTGATCATAGTATCATTAGGTTTAGATTAGCTATGGAAAAGGACAGGGAGCAATCTAGAGTAAAAATACTTAATTGGAGGAAGGCCAATTTCAGTGGGATGAGAACGGATCTGGCCCGGGTAAATTGGAATCAAATATTGGCAGGCAAAACTGCAGTGGAACAATGGGCTGCCTTTAAAGAGGAAATAGTTCGGGTACAGTCGAGGTACATTCCCACTAGGGGGAAAAGTAGGGCAACTAAAGTCAGAGCTCCCTGGATGACGAAAGAGATAGAGAGTAAGATGAAGCAGAAAAAGAGCACATATGACAGATGTCAGGTCGAGAATACATCTGAGAATCAGGCTAAATATAGAAAGTTCAGAGGTGAAGTGAAAAAGAAAATAAGAGGGGCAAAGAGAGGGTATGAGAATAGAATAGCAGCCAACATAAAAGGTAATCCAAAAGTCTTCTATAGGCATATCAATAGTAAACAGTTAGTAAGAGGAGGGGTGGGGCTGATTAGGGACCAAAAAGGAGACCTACGCATGGAGGCAGAGGGTATGGCTGAGGTGCTAAATGAGTACTTTGCATCTGTCTTCACCAAGGAAGAGGATGCTGCCATAGACATAATGAAGGAGGAGGTAGAGGAGATACTGGATGGGATAAAAATTGATAAAGAGGAGGTACTAGAAAGGCTGGCTGTACTTAAATTGGATAAGTCACCAGGACCGGATGGGATGCATCCCAGGAAGCTGAGGAAAGTGAAGGAAGAAATTGCGGAGGTACTGGCCATAATCTTCCAATCCTCCTGGGTGGTGCCAGAGGACTGGAGAATTGCAAATGTTACACCCTTGTTCAAAAAAGGGTGTAAAGATAAACCCAGCAACTGTAGGCCAGTTAGTTTAACGTTGGTAGTGGGGAAGCTTTTAGAAACATAATCATGGACAAAATTAACAGTCACTTGGACAAGTGTGGATTAATTAAGGAAAGCCAGCACGGATTTGTTAAAGGCAAATCATGTTTAACCAACTTGATTGAGTTTTTTGATGAGGTAACAGAGAGGGTTGATGAGAGTAATGCGGTTGACGTAGTGTACATGAATTTCCAAAAGGCATCCGACAAAGTGCCATATAATAGGCTTGCCAGCAATATTGAAGTCCATGAAATAAAAGGGACAGTGGCAGCATGGATACAGAATTGCCCAAGTAACAGGAAACAGAGAGTAGTGGTGAACGGTTGTTTATCGGACTGGAGGAAGGTATACAGTGGAGTTCCCCATTGGTCGGTTCTAGGACCACTGCTTTTCTTGATTTATATTACTGACTTGGATGTGGGTGTACAGGGCACAATTTCAAAATTTGCAGATGACACAAAACTTGGAAGTATAGTGAACAGTGAGGGGGATAGTGATAGACTTCAAGAGGACATAGACAGGCTGGTGGAATGGGCGGACACGTGACAGATGAAATTTAATGCAGAAAATGCGAAGTGATACATTTTGGTAGAAAGAATGATGAGAGGAAATATAAACTAAAGGGTACAATCCTAAAGGGGGTGCATGAACAGAGAGACTTAGGGGTATATGTGCACAAATCATTGAAGGTAGCAGGGCAGGTTGAGAAAGCTGTTATAAAAGCATACGGGATCCTGGGCTTCATAAATAGAGGTATATAGAGTACAAAAGCTTGGAAATGATCATGAACCTGTATAAAACACTGGTTCGGCCTCAACTGGAGTATTGTGTCCAATTCTGGGCACCGCACTTTAGGAAGGATGTGAAGGCATTAGAGAGGGTGCAGAAAAGATTTACGAGATTGATTCCAGGGATGAGGGACTTCAGTTACATGGATAGACTGGAGAAGCTGGGGTTGTTCTCCTTAGAGCTGAGAAGATTGAGAGGAGATTTGATAGAGGTGTTCAAAATCATGACGGGTCTGGACAGAGTAGACAGAGAGAAACTGTCCCCATTGGCAGAGGGGTCGAGAACCAGAGGACACAGATTTAAGGTGATTGGCAAAAGAACCAAAGGCGACGTAAGAAAAAACTTTTTTACGCAGCGAGTGGTTAGGAGCTGGAATGCACTGCCTGAGAGGGTGGTGGAGGCAGATTCAATCACCGCTTTCAAAAGGGAGGTGGATAAGTACCTGAAAGAAAAAAATGTGCAGGGCTACCGGGAAAGGGCGGGGGAGTGGGACTAGCTGAGGTGCTCTTGCAGAGAGCCGGCACGGGCTCGACGGGCCGAATGGCCTTCTTCCATGCTGTAACCATTCTATGATTCTAAAACGCTTTCACAAAACACCAGTATGTAAGAGCAGCATAATGAATAGGAGTATCTCTTTGTTTTTAGACAGTTTCTGTGACCCGAGAGGTCAAGAATGATTATCCATAACATCGGAATATCTTCCTGCTACAGCCTGAAATCCTACTGAAAGGACTCACACTTCGCAGCTCCATGGGGTAGAGCGGTTTAAAGGGCACAGGCTTCAGGGCCTTTGAATCCAGTGCCTGGGATTAAAGTTCATGGAAATGTCGGGGGAAAATAATCCTGTGTTTAGGCCTGCAAGGAATCTAAGTAATCCACTACACAGAGGCATTCGTTTCCCAGCCGTGGAACATTGTGGGGCAATATGTTGCTTCCCCTACTGTGTCTGTGATTTGATCAAAGAAAACCTGCACTTCAAAGACTTGGTGTGCTGTTCTTTTATTATTTCTTCGGGCTAAATAAGTTTTTCAGTCAGTACACTAATTTGGTAATCACAGGGGGGAAAAACCTGTACATTACTGCAGTTGTTTGAGGCAACATATTTGCCATTTGCTGGCATGGTTATCAGTAGGAGAGTAATTTCACCCTTAACTCCAGTAAATACAGAGGAACTGGATGTGAATTAAGCAATAAATGCAGTGATTAGAGTTTTGTACGCCAATAACATTTCAATGGTCAAAGAGCAAGGGGAAAGATTGTGAAAAAAGTAAGTTGCAAATTATTATGAATGATATTACTGGCAGTTGTTGGTTTATTTGTTCTGCGTACAGATGACAGAAAATTTCCCAGGAAAAAAATATAAAGCACATAATTGTGGAAGAAGTCCAGAAGAGCACCTATGCCTGTTCTCAGCAAATATAAATTGGATCTCATAGGGCCACGTCTAATGGGATTCCCAGGATAGCCCAAGAACACCCCAGGAGACCTCTGAACTGCTGCCAAATGTAACTCTGGGTGGGCAGAAGAAGTGCCTTCTCTGTCCCTGGGCTCGCAATTTGTTGGAACTTTACAAATGGGGCCGAAACCTGGTGGATATAGATCCTGAGGATGATGTGAAGCGAAGGTAAATACATATGCTACATTCATAACACAATCAATTTATTTAACTGGCTAGTTTGATTACTAATTGAATAAACAAGTTTGGGCTAAATTCTCTGCCATGTTCCCACCTGAAATGGGACAGGATAATGGCAGAGATTGAGGGAAAACTCAGGCAGTGAGGCCGCCTGTTGCCATGCTTCCCTTATCCCCACCCCCACTGCTACCGTCATTGGTCACTTCTTCCCTGCTTGCCATGTGCAAATGGTGGTGCCGGGCAAGGGCTGGGTCTCTGGTGGATTTTCCTGGCATTTGCTTCAGTTGCTGCCACTTCCAGGATGTAGAAAATTGCGGGGGATGGGGGGGGTGCGTAAACCCCAGAAAGTAGTGGCAATGGCCCTGAGGCCTCCCCTATGGAGGGAGAGGGCCTTGTAGCAGCTTCCTCTCCCTCCAATTTGCTCCCAGCACTTACCCGCTGAAGGCCCTTGTCTCTGCCAAGGTTTTCAGTGGGACAGTTTTCACAATCTTCTGGCCCTTCAATGCCATTCCTGCTTCTCCCTCGGGGCCATTGACAGGCGGGAATCCTGCTAGGAACGCACCAAGCATTGGGAATGACCCCCGAGGTAGAGAAATAGGTCAGGGTCGGGGTGGAATTGGGGAGGTGGGTGCACATCCTGATCTGCTACTACACTGCCCCTTAACGGAAAATTTTCAACGCTCCTTCTTTCCTCACCTTCTATTCCAGTTATCATGTCTATATTAGAGCTGTGCTGTATGCTGCTTCATACTCTTTGAAGATACATGTCTAACAACATCTGGAATACTCTACCACACTTTGTACACTCTGGGCCCTAATTTAATAAACGTATTCATGAAGAAAACGGCTTCAAAACAACACAGTTCTTCATTTTCAAAAGATACATCTGTTGGGCCAGACAGCACTATCAAACGAAAGGTAGAAAAGCTTATAATTTGTGTACAAATTTGTATAATTTGTACAATTTGTGTCAGCTGTGTCTCAGTGGGTAGCACACGCACCTCTGAGTCAGAAGGTTGTGGGTTCAAGTCCCACTCCAGAGACTTGAGCACATAAATCTAGGCTGACACTTCAACGCAGTGCTGAGGGAGTGCTGCACTGTCAGAGGTGCCGCCTTTTGGATGAGACGTTAAACCGAGGCCCCGTCTGCTCTCTCAGGTGGACGTAAAAGATCCCATGGCACTATTTCGAAGAAGAGCAGGGGAGTTATCCCCGGTGTCCTGGCCAATATTTTTCCCTCAACCAACATAACAAAAACAGATTATCTGGTCATTAACACATTGCTGTTTGTGGGACCTTGCTGTGCGCAAATTGGCTGCCGCGTTTCCCACATTACAACAGTGACTCCACTTCAAAAATACTTCATTGGCTGTGAAGCGCTTTGAGACGTCCGTTGGTTGTGAAAGGCGCTATATAAATGCAAGTCTTTCTTTTACAAATAAAATACGTCATTTTACCATGACAGTAAATTTTCTCAACTATAATCACACACATTAACTGTCTGTAGCTGCAGGAAGTAAGCGGCAGAAAGTACAACACAGATCAGTTTTAAAGAATCTTTTGTAACTTTCCTTATTTTTGGCACATTTTCTGTTGTTTTCCATCAGCTTTTGTGATCTGTAATTATACAAATATGTGCCATACGTTTCATATCTGCGTGGGATTATCAAAAATAACACTGACACTAGCGTCCAATTATAATTTCAGTGTTACCACAAACATGTTATGGAGACACTGCTATTGTGGGTAAAACGTTTAAACAGATATCGTCATAAAGCTAACAATGTTCTAATTGTTACCTGCAATGGAGGTAACACTGGATCATAGAAAAATAATAGAACAGTCTTAAATCACTCTGTCTTGATGCATCTATCTCCAGCTACAAATGCAGCCTCAAATTAATCTCTATGCCCATGGTTATGGTCCCAACTCTTCTAACTCCTGTTAGGTTTCTTTCACCACTTCCTTTGAGAATTGTCTTGGGACATTTTGCTACAGTTAAGAGATACATCAAGAGCAACAGTGGATTTTTTTGGAATCAGTATCAGATGACGGAAGAGCTTCGGATTTTCAAAGAAAATAAGTTCCTGAGGAGGGAGGACAATGGCGATTTGATGATGGAAATGAAGTCAGACCATTGAAACGGAGTTTGATAATAATGAGACGGATCCTTTGGTCATGGATGTAGCTAATGATTTGAAGGCTGGATACACATCACTTGATACCCTCCACACGACATGGAACCCATCGGAATCCTCCCGGATAGTCATGTTAGGTACAATAATAGTAAATCATAATTCATAAAACATTGCACGTCTACAAAAGAAATATTAACTGTGATGATTAGGACTCGACATTTAATCAGGTTATTGAATTTTGATTATAACGTGAAAGTAAGAAAAGCTTATCTGAATTACAAGCAGTTAGATATGCTCTGTTCATCTTACAATATTTCAGTTGCAATTCTAAGTAAATTGTGATGTCTTCTAAAATATAAAACTAATTTTGCTCTTTTTCCAATATTCTTGGTCAGTTTGCAGGCATTCTAATTAAACATTCGTGAAAAAGTATTGAAAGTGATTGCTCTTATTATTTGTATTAGTCTTTCTTACTAAAAGTGGTGGTGGATGGATGAAGCATGTTGGGGGAGGAATTTTCCCTTCTGTCCATGTTGCCCTGTCTTTGCTTGGTACCGAGGGAGGTGCCACAGACGTTTGGGAACAAAGTATTACATTGCAGCTGGGGGCTGCTCTGTTGCAGGAATCGGTCTTGTGCAGGCACTGGCACCATCTCTCCTGAGCAAAGAGCTGACCAGCTCCAGATTGTCCTTCCACTGCTGTTGTCGCTCCACTGTCGATATCCTTGTGCACTGGTACCCAGTGATTAGCATTGGCAGTACTGGGAGTCGCACACCATACATGATATATACCTGCCTACACCATGGGGGCGATTTTCCCCACTCTAACGCTGGTAGTTTAGGCGCGAAAGAGGTGGCTAGAATGGGGGCTTGCGCTGTAGCACCGGGTTAGCCGTCTTCAGTGCAAGACGCCATCTTGGTAAAAGAGTTTATGCACGTGCTGAGAACGGCCAGCCTGAGGATGATTAAGCCTCTGATTGCCAATCAGGTAATGGCTCATTAAAGGGGGTGCACGACATTTTGGTGGCTAGCTCTGCAATTACTGACCTCTCCTAACAGCGACCAGCTGAACAGAAGTAAAGAAGTCATTGGTGAGGATTGCGAGCGCTACTTAAAGCCATGCTCAGCTTTCACTGTTCACTTGTTGATCGACTGACTACACTGCGTTTGAAGAGGACTTTTGATACACATCGGGAGACTTTCTGGGACAGTTTACCAACACTCTATCAACATTTTTTCTGGAAATTCTCTGAGGACTTCACATGAAGAGAGTAGGTGCTGTGCTACTGTACCTTTTTGGAGACCTTATAGGAGTCTCCAGGAGAAAGGGAATAGTTGGTCATGGGGATCTTGCTAGGGGTCTCCCTTGGTCTGGAGGAGGAATGGGAGAAGGAGATGAGGCCAGGCAAAGCAACACCAGCTGCTGGGGGTGGGGGGCAAAGGAGGGACAAGGAGGGCTCTCAGCAGGAGACCATATCCACCAGGGGTCTTCAGAGAGCACTACTCCTACATTCACATGACCCAAAACCAGTGCATGAGGAGGTTGCACCTTACCAAGGAGGTCGTCACAGAGATCTGTGACCTCGTGGAAGGAAGACTCAGACATCACAGCACAGCCAGGACTGCTTTGCCTGTGGCAGTCAAGGTCATAGTAACAATTCATTTTTATGCTACTGGAACCTTAGAGGCTGCCACAGGTGATATCAGTCACATATCACAATCCTCTGTGCACTTCTGCATAAGGGAGATCTCTGCAGCTCTATATGCTCTGAGGAATTACTATATGTCATTCCCTATTGCCAGAGAAGACCACAGGCAGAGTGCTCTCTGATTCGACAGGATTGCAAGATCCCCCATGGTCCAGGGAGCCATTGACTGCAAACATGTGGCCATGCGAGCCCCTCATTTAAACTCGGAGGTATTCAGGAGCAGTAAGGGATTCCATTCCCTCAATGTGCAACTCGTGTGCAACCACCGGCAGCGCATCATGCAGGTGAATGCCTTCTATCCAGGGAGATGCCACAAAGCTTTTATAATGAGACTGTCATCTGTCCCACAGATCTTTGAGCCCAAACACAATGTGCATGGCTGGCTACTAGGTGACAAGGGATACCTTCTGATGCCATGGCTCATGACACCCTTGAGAAAGCTCCAGACACTAGCTGAGTACTCATACAATGAGAGCCATTCTGCCACCAGGAATTTTATTGAGCAGACCACTGGGGTCCTCAAGCACAGGTTTAGATGCCTTGACCAGTCACGCGGTGCCCTGCAGTACTCGGCTGAGAAGGTCTCCAGATTCATGGTGACTTGTTGAATGCTCCAAAATCTGGCGATCATGTGAGATCAGCCGTTACCACCAGCAATTGTATCAGGGGGATCAAGCTCAGGAGCCACAAGAGGAGGAGGTTGAGGAGGAGGAGGAAAATGTGGGGGACCAGGAGAGCACCAGAGGGTTCCAGGTAGATGGCCCACACCTGGGAGGGATGCTCACCGCCATCTAATTGAAGCCAGCTTTTGGGAGACGTCCTCCATCATCAAACTTCGGAGCACTGTTGCCACATGCCTTACCTTCCATGACTGAGAATCCATCAAGAAGTCTACCATCTGCACTCAATCCTTTTGACCCTTTCCCCATGAAGAACACAATAAAAAAGACCATCAATTCCACCACTACCCAATTACCATAACCATTCTTTATCTGTCCCAAAAACAAACAATCAAAACATTACACAACCAACACACTTACAAATATTAAACTATTCACCCTGGTGCTTACCCTTAGTGGCTATCCTATAAGTGCGCTTGCCTACTCTGGTGATTCTACGAAGTGCATTCCGAGTGGCAGCAGCACACGAGGTGGACGGCTGCTGAGAATCTGAAGAGGGCAGTTCCGATGTCCGCCTGGGACGCCCTTGAGAGGCTGTGGGCCTTGTAAGACAATTTGAATCCGGCACCAAATTTGGTTGCAACTAAAATCCGTTTATTGTGTTCAACCAAGTCCAGACACATGCAATTGTGCTCCAGAACTAGCCGCGCCTCTAGCCGAGCTGTTCCAGTACAGCTACAACACTGGCATCTGTGGAATGTGGAAAACTGCCCAGGTATGTCCTGTCCACAAAAAGCAGGACAAATCCAACCCGGCCAATTTCCGCCCCATCAGTCTACACTCAATCATCAGAAAAGTAATGGAAGGTGTCGTCGACAGTGCTATCAAGCGGCACTTACTCCCCGTTTGGGTTCCACCAAGACCACTCAGCTCCCGACCTCAAACATGGACAAAGGAGCTGAATTTCAGAGGTGAGGTGAGAGTGACAGCCCTCTACATCAAGGCAGCATTTGTCCGAGTGTAGCATCAAGGAGCCCTATTAAAACTGAAGTCAATGGGAAAACGTTCCACTGGCTGGAGTCATACCTAACACAGAGGAAGATGGTTGTGGTGATTGAAGGTCAATCATCACAACCCCAGGACATCGCTGTAGGAGTTCCTCAGGGCAGTGTCCTAGGCCCAACCATCTTCAGCTGCTTCATCAATGACCTTCCCTCCAACATAAGGTCAGAAATGGGGATGTTCGCTGATGACTGCACAGTGTTCAGCGCTATTCACAACTCCTCAGATAATGAAGCAGTCCATGCCTGCATGCAACAAGACCTGGACGATGTTCAGGCTTGGGCTGATAAGTGGCAGGTAACATTCGCGCCACAGAAGTGCCAAGCAATGACTACCTCCAACAAGCGAGAGTCTAACCACTGCCCCTTGACATTCAACGGCATTATCATCACTGAATCCCCCACCATCAACATCCTGGGGTCAGCATTAACCAGAAACTTAACTGGACCAGCCACATAAATATTGTGGCAACAAGAGCAGGTCAGAGGTTGGGTATTCTGCGGCGAGTGTCTCACCTCCTGACTCCCCAAACCTTTCCACCACCTACAAGGCACAAGTAAGGAGTGTGATGGAATACTCTCCACTTGCCTGGGCTGAGTGCAGCTCCAACAACACTCAAGAAGCTCGACACCATCCAGGACAAAGCAGCCCGCTTGATTGGCACCCCATCCACCACCTTAAATATTCACTCCCTCCACCACCGGCGTACCGTGGCTACAGTGTGTACCATCTACAAGATGCACTGCAGCAACTCGCCAAGGCTTCTTCGGCAGCACCTCCCAAACCCGCGACCTCTTCCACCTAGAAGGACAAGGGCAGCAGGCGCATGGGAACACCACCACCTCCAAGTTCCCCTCCAAGTCACACACCATCCTGACTTAGAAGTATATCGCTGATCCTTCATCGTCGCTGGGTCAAAATCCTGGAACTCCCTACCTAACAGCACTGCGGGAGTACCTTCACCACACGGACTACAGTGGTTTAAGATGGCGGCTCACCAGCACTTTCTCAAGGGCAATTAGGACGGGCAATAAATGCTGGCCTTGGCAGCGATGCCCACATCCCATAAACGAATAAAAAACAAAAATGTCTTTAAGCAGTAGACATACAGAGAAATAAACAATATTACCCCGTGTTCCCCTGGCAGAAACGTAGCCTTCGTTGATTCTTTCGATCCTGATTCTATCTACAAATTGTGAAGGAAAGCTTAAGATCTTTATAGGCCATCTCTCACGAACACATCCTGCACTTCCAGCAGAAGCTAAACAGCACAGTCAGCTAAATTTTTCCCTGACACATTAAACCCTAAAGCATCCTGGGAATGAACAACTTTAACCATTTCATTATTTCTACCTATAGTAAAAATCCACATGCCATTTATAAGCAAAAAGAAAGCAAAAACTTTAATCATATGAGAATAGAACAAATCCTAACCCTACGTATATATGTGTACACAAATAGGGTATCTAACAGCCATGATGTCTCCGCCTCAGACTGCACCATCTCAGCATGGGCTTGAGCAGTCTGGGCTGACAGGCAACTGCAAGGGCAATCGTGGAATGGCAGGGGAGTGAGCAGGAATACTGCCATCCGGAGAGAGGCCAATAGGTTCCTGCTCCATGATTCCCAAGCCACTACCTCAGGACATCTGCTCAGCCAGCCAGTGATCTGCTGGAGGAGAGATCTCTGGGCAGCAGAGACACTCTGCAAGTCCCTTTCCATGGAAGCTGCTATGGCCGCAGTGGAGGCTGCGACCTGAATCATCAGGTGTTGCATGATGTTGGGCTCCACAGGTCGCTGGATGGAATTGGCCAGCCTCTCCACGAGAGAGGATGGGTTGCAGACTCTGCGTCAAGCCATGGGCCAAGCTGGGGGCGGACTCCTCCATCCCCCCAGCCACAACCCGTAATATTTCAGGCAGGCAGTCCATTGCACCAAGCATTTGGTTTGTCAAACCCATCAGCCTTCTTCTGAAGGTTGGCCCTGCGAGGTCCTCATCTAACTCCTCTACAGCAGAACTAGTATGCGACCTTGCCCCCCAGAAAGGTGGCACTTGTGGTATCTCTTCTACTCGGCATGACTGCTGCCCACAAGTGCCCGCTGCATCCCACTGTGACGATTTCTGTTCTACCCTAGCCTCCAAGTTATGGGGGGTGTCAGTCTCTGAGCTGCTGCCTGCAACATTGGTAGTGATTAAAGTAAGTGCCTTCTTCCCTTCTTCCTCACTCTCTTCTTCCTCCTCTTCCTTCGGGGGTGGGGGGTGGCTCCTGGGAACCCGCAATGGTAAAGCTCGAAGAGTTAGGGAGCGGCGCACATGGCCACTATAGGAGGATGTGTGTGATGAGATCATATGGAGCTTGTGAGTGAGGATAGGATTGAGGATTAGGGATCAGGAATAGTTGTGGATCTGTAAGGAAGCTGGGGTGGCCACATACCTCTAGGCAATATGTCCCCTGCTCTGCCTGTGGCGTCTGGCTCTCCCATCCTGTCAGCATGGCCTTCTCAAGGGGAGTGATGTCATGGAGTGGTGCTTCCCCTCCCCCAAGTCAGGTCCTGCTGGAGCCTATTACGTGCTATCTTGTCCTGGAAGAGAAAGAGTGGTGATTGTGAGTGAGTGTATTGGCAGGTGTGTTTGTGAGCATGTGATGCCTCACATGTTTGAAGAGCTGTAAGATGTGTCTGAGGTGTGAGTAGATCCTGTGAAGGATGCAATAGTGTGGGTTGTGTGAATGTCGGTGCAGTGGGTTGAGGTTCTGCTGCTGGTGGTGGTGCAGTTATTGAGAAGTGTATTTGTGAGATGGGATCTTACCTTGACCACTTGTGTTAAATCATTACATTTTTTTGCAGCACTGGAGCCATGCCCTGGGGGCAGTGGTCCTGACTGTGACCTCCTCAGCGATCACCTCCCACATCTGCCGCATTAGTTGCCTCTGTGGCCTTCTTCCCCACTGTGGACACAGGACATCCCTCCTCTGCTATACCTCCTCCACCAGGACCTCCAGTGCCGCCTCTGAGAATGTGTGCGCCCTCTTCCTTGGTCCCTGAGCCATCCTGAGAAGTGCCGTTGTGTCCCTGGAGGCTTCACATACGGCTCCCGGAAAATTGCTACTAATCAGCGCTTCAGTGCTAAACCTGCAGGTCTCGGTTTTAGTGCCACCAGGCACGTTTAAATCATGGTAATCAGCAATTAGCCCCAAGATTGCAGACTAATCCAGACTTTTAAACAGGCTTCATTTTATAACACAGCACCCACTTAGCGCCTGTTTTCACCCTTTCCCCAAAATAAGTGTTTGGCTGCAGTGCTCAGAGAACCAAAGTTTACCTTGATCTTATCAATACCCTCCTTCACTTGGTAAAAGCAGAGCTTTCATCTTGCTTCAAATAGGGAACATTCCTGTGTGGCTATGTCACATACTTTTGAAGTAACTACAGTTATAATGGAAGCTGACTTTTTTTGTCCAATATCAAGTTGGAGGAATTATCTCCCTAAAGCTCTCCGCCTCTCTACCCCTCTCTCCTCCTTTAAGACGCTCTTTAAAACCTGCCTCTTTGACCAAGCTTTTGGTCACATGTCGCAATATCTCCTTATGTGGCTCGCTGTCAAATTTTGTCTGATAACGCTCCTGTGAAGTGCTTCTTACTATGTTAAAGGCGCTGTATAAATACAAGTTGTTGAGACCTGGAGATGAATCAGCGATGAGACCAGGTTAGGTTGTTTGATCTGTAAATGAGACAAGATTCAAAGGCTTTGTTGCTATTTAATTAGATTGAATCGAAGTACATTTTCCACGTTTATCTTTCGCAGTGCTACTGCTGTTATTACGATGCACGTGCCTCTTTCCCATCACTGCTTGTGATAGTTCAAACTGTAATTGAAAACTAACCACCAAGTCAAAATGAAGCAGGCTCCTCAAAGCCGTCAATAGTAGGCCACAGTGCAGAGTGTGCGGTCGTTACTTTACTATTACAAATATATCCTGGGGGAAATGTTCTTAAAGTGTTCTTAAGGATAAACAAAACTGATTTATGCCCTTTTAAAATAAGTCAGTACAGCCTGCATTTACTTTAGTCACTTTACCTGAGAATGACAACTAGATACCCTTATGTTGTGATAAATGGAATGATGATTGATTATGATATATACGGGAAATTCATACTAAAATTATAGCCCGTATGACAAGACAGGCAGCATACAATCAGTCATACTACCACTAGGCATATGAGCAAAGTCCTCAACAACAGATCTTTAGCGTCAGTTCTCAGTTGCTTTACTGCTGAAAATGTGCATTGGAGAAAAAGAATATATGTAGAGCTGACCCTAAGTAGAGCTCTTAATAGCAGATAGATTAGTTCTTGAATATCAAACTTTATTTGTTACTAAAATGCTTGACCAAAAATATTTTGAAAGAGAGTTTTTTTTTTCTAAAAAGCAACAATTATCCATCATTATGTTTGTTTCTGCCTAACTTCAGTTAGGTGACATGTCTGAGTTTTAAATGTAAGTGAGACACAACAAAAATAATTTATGTTTTTTATTCAATAAGGTGGTGTCACTAATACATTTATCAAAGCAGCATAAAGGTTTCTTATTTACCTTTTTCAAACTCCAGTTACATTGGCCCAGAAATTCGGCTCCCTGGCTTCCCGTGGGTGCAAGGATCGCGCGCGCACCTACCTACCGCGCCTGCCGTTGACCTCTGGGCCCGCGGGGGACTTCAGCTCCTGGACCTCCTGCAGCTGCCGGCGCGCAGTGCTTGTGTATCCCAGGGGCGTAGTTAGTGCGATGCGCCCCCTGGGATCACGTGGGCCATGGAGAGCCAATGGCAGCAGACCATCTTTCATTCATAGATTTGACAGGAAGACCTGTCAAATCTATGAATTGAAATCGGCCCCAAAACAACACCTAAACTTCAAATAAATTTAAAAAAAACATCACATTTTTAAAATAACTATAAGTTAAATAAATTAACTACTTTAAACAAAAATTTTAATTTTTGAAAAAATTAAAATACTTTTTAACAGTGCTAAAAATAAACTTACCTTTCTTTAAAGTATCTAAAAAAGATAAACCTGTTGAAAAATTTTTAAATTGTAATTAATTAACCACTTACCTTGTTAAAAACGGGTCTTGCGCCTCCTTTTTAAAAGCGCAGCTTCTTCCATACTTACCTTCCCGGAGAAACCTGGAAAAAAACCTAAGTTCGCTGCGTGTGCGCAGCCTCTCCCGCGCATGCGGTTCACCTCTCAACCCCTCCCTTCACGAGATCGGAAGTTCCGGTTTCCCGCGCATGCGCAGTGCATGCAGGAAACCGACACTTCAGGCGGCCTTACGGGTGAGTACACAGCGCGTACTCACCCGGCAAGTGCCAAATTTTTGGCCCAATATCTGTTGTGACTGGGTGAAAACAACTAATGGAAATATCTTTAGTGGAAAAAAGCACAAATCAGAGCTTCTGTAATTTCATGAAATGTATTATTAAATAATAAAAATGTACTTAAGCTTAACTTACCAAAAGTATAGAACTTTTTACAGCATGGACAGTGATTCCTTTGTATCCAATGTTTACATCCGCCCCCCTGCCCCCAGCAATGTCAATGCCTTTGTGTGCATTGTCTAGGCATTTTCATCCTAGAATTGCTGTGTGCTCGTACTGTGTTATGTTGATTTAATTATGGGTAGAACAGTCTCTACTAGGCTGCCGATCATTATTTTGCTTCATCTTAAATGGGGTTCTTACAACGTGATTATATTTTTAAAGTAATGGTGAATGGCCATTCGAAAAGCTTGAGTCAACCAATCGCATAGGAGACTGGTCAAGAAGGTAAGAGCCCATGGGATCCAGGGCAATTTGGCACATTGGATCCAAAATTGGCTTAGTGGCAGGAGGCAGAGGGTGATGGTCGAAAGATTGTTTTTGTGACTGGAAGCCTGTGTCCAGTGGTGTACCGCTGGGTCCCTTGCTGTTTGTAGTGTACATTAATGATTTAGATATGAATGTAGGAGGTATGATCAGTAAGTTCGCAGATGACACGAAAATTGGTGGAGTGGTAAATAGCGAGGAGGGAAGCCTCAGGCTACAGGACAATATAGACGGGTTGGTCAGATGGGCAAATGGAATTTAACCGTGAAAAGTGTGAGGTGATGCATTTTGGGAGGACGAACAAGGCAAGGGAATACACAATGAATGGTAGGACCCGAGGAAGGACAGAGGATCAGAGGGACCTTGGTGTGCATGTACATAGATCCCTGAATGCAGCAGGACAGGTAGATAAGGTGGTTAAGAAGGCACATGGGATACTTGCCTTCATTAGCCGAGGCATAGAATATAAGAGCAGGGAGGTTATGATGGAGCTGTACAAAATGCTAGTTAGGCCACAGCTGGAATACTGAGTGCAGTTCTGGTCACCACACTATAGGAAGGATGTGATTGCATTAGAGAGGGTGCAGAGGAGATTCACAAGTATGTTACCTGGGCTGGAGCGTTTCAGCTATGAAAAGAGACTGGACAGGCTGGGGTTGTTTTCCTTAGAGCAGAGAAGGCTGAGGGGGGACCTGATTGAGGTGTACAAAATTATGAGGGGCATAGATAGGGTAGATAGAAAGGAACTTTTCCCCTTAGTAGAGGGGTCAATAACCAGGGGGCATAGATTCAAGGTAAGGGGCAGGAGGTTTAGAGGGGATTTGAGGAAAAACTTTTTCACCCAGAGGGTGGTTGGAATCTGGAACTCACTGCCTGAAAGGGTGGTAGAGGCAGGAACCCTCACAACATTCAAGAAGCATTTAGATGAGCACCTGAAACGCCATAGCATACAAGGCTACGGACCAAGTGCTGGAAAATGGGATTAGAATAGACAGGGCTTGATGGCCGGCGCAGACACGATTGGCCGAAGGGCCTCTTTCTGTGCTGTATAACTCTATGACTCTATTCTTCATGTGTTTGTTTGTCTTGTTCACTCACCTGCTGCCGAATAAACAGAAGCAAGTGCATAAGAATCCCTTGCCTACTAATAAAAGTTGACGTCACCCATGACTAATTCCTCTTCATCGTATGCATAAGCTTGCCAGCTACACCCTACCAGTTTGTTTTAAAACTGTTTATTTATTATTTTGTCATAGCTCAGTACCTCAGCTGTATAATTCAAACAGGTTTTCCTTGATTGGGACAAGATGGGGCAGCTAGAAGATACTTACGCTGGTCTGGATGATTTTCATCAAGTTGCTTGTCTGAACAGAACCTAGCTAGATGTTTTTCTAAATGGGACAGTCTTTCAGGTAGCTTTTTGTGACTGCTTAAGTCAGGCAGACAAGGCACATAAGGTAGATATGATGATCTAGTATTTGCAGCACAGAAACCAGAACATTCAGCCCAACAGTTCCATGCCTAAGGTGAATGTTCAGACCACAGTACAGGAGGAAGATGACATGCTGTTCCAAAAGCTAACACTGAGCTTGTAGGAAGCCAAAGGCGGAGAGGTCTGAGTGGAAACGGTTGAGGGATTTGAAATGGTAAGCTACAGATAGGCACAGATCAAAGTTGCAGACTGAATGGATGTGTTCACCAAATTGGTCATCCAATCTGTGTTTAGACTCCCCAATGCAGAGGAGACTGCACTGTGAGCAGTGAATACAGTAGACTAGATGGAAGGAATTACACATAAGTTGTTGTCTCATAAAGAAGTAATGTTTGATGCCCTGGATAATGGTGTGTGAATAGGTACGTGGACAGGTTTTGCATCTGGTATGGTTGCTCAGAAAAGTGCCAGGGGAAAGGAAAGTTGGAAATGGTTGTGGTGGATGAATGAACAAGAATAAACCAAAGGGAATGGGGCCTCCAGGAAGTGGAGAGGGGAGAGAAAGAGAATGGCCGGAATTTTCCGTAACTGGGCGGGTCGGGTGCGGGCGGGCGCCGTGGCGGGTCGCGACCCCGTTCTTCATTTCATCCCGATCCTGAGATCGACTTTCGGTTAATGGCGCCTATTAAGGCAGCTTTGCGTGGTACCCGGCCCTATTAAATGGTGCGGGTCTGATGACATCATCGTTGACGCGTTTTCAGCCGCGATATTTAAAGGAACCATGGCCACATTGCATTTAAAGGTTCATCCAGGCTTGTGCAGGCACTGCAGTGGACCATTGGAGTGTTGGAAAGACTAACAAACATGACTGCACAGAGGAGAGGGCTGCACCCAGGTTCTCCGATGACTCCCTCCATAGGATTGTGCAGGGAGTGAGAGCACGCAGGGAGGTCCTCTTCCCTTCCGATGGGCAAAAGAGACCTCCCCAGCAGACCAAAGAAACCTGGCTCCAACTAGCAGAGGAGGTCAACAGCAGGGGTGTTGTCAGGAGGACCTGGATGTAGTGCCGGAAACGTTTCAATGATCTCATTAGATCAGGAAAGGTGAGTGCAAAGCCACACTCAACTTCACCCTGCTGTGCCTCTCGTCAAATCCCCATCACTCTGCCTTCCCAACCCTACTCCTGCACATCATTACTCACACCAACATACCTTGCACCTCCACCCATCCCTCTCTCTCTACATTATCAAATCCCCCTCTGACTAACCACCCCTCACACTCACCCTCATCCTAATGCAATCACACCAATTAACAACACACAAGGAGGCCATTTGGCGTTGGCACCCCACTCCCTCATAGCCTCATAGTCACCCTCTAAAGATGCAACCCATCCATTCCTTACACTAATTCCATCACTCTCACTCAACCTTCTCTTCTTTCCCTCCTTTCAGGAGAAGAGAGCCCACAATAAGAGGGCGAGGGAGGTGGCCCTTCATCATTGGCCACCTTAACAGCAGCAGAGGAGGTCACCCTGGAAGTATCAGGAATCGCAGAGCAGCTGGAGGTGGGAGACGGAAAGAGGGGGACATCTCAGCAACCTGGTGACAGAATTACATATCATACAGCCACATGGCAAACAGCAGTCACTCATATGGGGACTGATGTCAGCAGCCAGTGAATGTTCATCCTGTGCATTATGGTATTGTTACCCATTCTTGATATGGCATATCTAACTCAAATCTTTACTGTCCCACAGGTCCATCAAGAGTGCCCCCCGCCCCCCACCACTGTCCAGGAGGAAGAGGAAGAAGACTCCTCAGAGGAGCCTCCAGTTTCTGAGGGCGCACCCTCAGACATAAGCGCACCCAGTACCAGTGCAGATATCCACGCCTCGGTGGGTTCTACGCGAGATAGAGTAGTGTTGTCACCTGGTGTCTCACCAGTCAGAAGTGAGCAAGAGGAGATGGTGGAGACGGGGACAGCAGTGGAGAATCTTTGCCGGAGGGTGCAGGACGTTCCCAGCTCTGCTCAGCTGTATGCAGACGCTGAGCCTCGGGGGCCATCCAGAAAGAGGGCGATCCTGGAGGTTCAGGAAGAGGTGCAGGAGGCTCTGACCGGTTTTGCAACTGCAATGTCTGCAAATGTGCAGAGAATGGAGGAGTCTCCATGGTGCTCTCCAGCTCTTTGCTAGCAGGAAAGTACAGGTGGCCCATGAGAGGGATGATGGTGAGAGGGGACATGGAAGTGGGGGCTCCTCTCAAAGCGCTCACACTTCTCCCCCATTGCAACCCCCCCCCCCCCCCCACCCCCCGCCACCCCTCAGTCAGAGCCCCAGGTGGCTCCATGGATTGCGATGGCCGAGTCTGCCCCTACACAGTTGCAGGAGGAGCAGACTTTGGCGGGGCCATCACAGGCTCCAAAACCCAGAGGACGGCCGCTAAAAGTGTTTATGCAGTCACAGCAGGGAAGTGAGCAGGATGCCTCTACCTCTGCTGAAGCCACAGGGGTAGCACCTCGTAGAAGCACGTGTAAGAGAAAGATGAATTTGATTGAGTTTTATGATGAGGTAACAGAGAGGGTTGATGAGGGCAATGCGGTTGATGTGGTGTACATGGACTTCCAAAAGACATTTGATAAAGTGCCACATAATAGGCTTGCCAGCAAAGTTGAAGCCCATGGAATAAAAGGGACAGTGGCAGCATGGATACGAAATTCGCTAAGTGACAGGAAACAGAGAGTAGTGGTGAACGGTTGTTTTTCGGACTGGAGGAAGGTATACAGTGGTGTTCCCCAGGGGTCGGTTCTAGGACCACTGCTTTTCTTGAAATATATTAATGACTTGGATGTGGGTGTACAGGGCACAATTTCAAAATTTGCAGATGACACAATACGTGGAAGTATAGTGAACAGTGAGGAGGATAGTGATAGACTTCAAGAGGACATAGACAGGCTGGCGGAATGGGCGGACACGTGGCAGATGAAATTTAATGCAGAAAAATGCAAAGTGATACATTTTGGTAGAATGAGGAGAGGAAATATAAACTAAAGGGTACAATCCTAAAGGGAATGCATGAACAGATAGGGGTATATGTGCACAAATCGTTGAAGGTGGCAGTGCAGGTTGAGAAAGCAGTTAAAAAAGCTTACAGGATCCTGGGCTTCATGAATAGAAATGAGAAGTCGCACAACACCAGGTTATAGTCCAACAGATTTATTTAATTTTACAAGCTTTCGGAGCTGTTCGCTCCTTCCTCAGGTAGGTTAGCAGTGAGAGAATCTCCCAGAATTCACAATTTAAACACAGACAAAATCTATTCAAATCTTTCCCTACATCAAAGACACACTAAGAGCACAGCCAAGACAATGAGATGTGTCCCAGGGGGTCCAACGTGTCAGTCAGCCAAGGGCATTCAGCCTCGGATCTGCGGGTAAGCGTTCTCCAAGGCGGCCTTCGGGATACATGACAGCGCAAAATCATAGAGCAGAAACTGATAGCCAAGTTCCGCACTCATGAGGATGGCCTCAGTCGTGATATCGGGTTCATGTCACGATACAGAACGTGACTTGACATCATGGCCGGTCTTCCCAGGTGTTTTTTTTTTTAAAAAGACTAACACAAGAACCAACACAAATTGACAGGATATGCAGCCAGCAGGTGGTTTGACACGTTGGACCCCCTGGGACACATCTCATTGTCTTGGCTGTGCTCTTAGTGTGTCTTTGATGTAGGGAAAGATTTGAATAGATTTTGTCTGTGTTTAAATTGTGAATTCTAGGAGATTCTCTCACTGCTAACCTACCTGAGGAAGGAGCGAACAGCTCCGAAAGCTTGTAAAATTAAATAAATCTGTTGGACTATAACCTGGTGTTGTGCGACTTCTCATTTTTGTCCACCCCAGTCCAACGCCGGCATCTCCACATCATGACCTTCATGAATAGCGGTATAGAGTACAAAAGCTTGGAAATGATCATGAACCTGTATAAAACACTGGTTCGGCCTCACCTGGAGTATTGTGTCCAATTCTGGGCACCACACTTTAGAAAGGATGTGAAGGCCTTAGAGAGGGTGCTGAAAAGATTTATGAGAATGATTCCAGGGATGAGGGACTTTAGTTACGTGGATAGACTGGAGAAGCTGGGGTTGTTCTTCTTAGAGCAGAGAAGATTAAGAGGAGATTTGATAGAGGTGTTCAAAATCATGAGGAGTCTGGACAGAGAGAAACTGTTCCCATTGGCAGAGGGGTCGAGAACCAGAGGACACAGATTTAAGGTGACTGGCAAAAGAACCAAAGGTGACGTAAGAAAAAACTTTTTTACGCAGCGAGTGGTTAGGATCTGGAATGCACTGCCTGAAAGGGTGGTGGAGACAGACTCAATCACGGCTTTCAAAAGGGAATTGGATAAGTATCTGAAGAAAAAATATTTGCAGGGCTACGGGGAAAGGGCGGGGGAGTGGGACTAGCTGAGGTGCTCTTGCAGAGAGCTGGCACGGGCTCGACGGGCCAAATGGCCTTCTTCCATGCTGTAACCATTCTATGATTCTATAAAACACAAGTGGATGCACAAGGGTAACCAATTGGGTGTTTTCATAAATGTTTGTGTAAAGTTTCTGGTTACTGTGATGTCACAAATAAAAATATTTATTTTCACCACTTTTCGGTCATGGCCAAATTTGTGTGCACCTTTGGGAGTGACTTAGTGAGTTGGAGTGAACGTAACGTTACCTCCAGCAATGGTGGTCAGTGTGACCGGAATGGCATGGTCATTGTAGGGATGCTTTATGGTGTTGCTGTGGGGTGGTGGGAACCTGGCGCAGCATGTGGTAGCCATATGGGTGTAATGCCTAAAGTTAAGTAAATCTGACCATGTTGAGGCCATCCCGGGCAGCAATGTGCTCTGGTGCTGGTGGGATCTGGACCGCAGGTTCCTCCTGCTCCTCCGCCTCCTCGTCTTCCAGCTGATGCTCCTCCTCTGAAGAGGCTGTGCGCTCAGAGCCTTGCTCCTCATGCAACGCTAATCCTCGCTGCTTCTCTATGTTGTGCAGGGCGCAGCAAACCATGACGATTCTGCAGACCCTGGCTGGTGCGTACTGAAGGGCTGCTCCAGATCTGTCCAGGCATCTGAAGCGCATTTTCAGCATGCCTATTGTCTGCCCAATGACACATCTGTTGGAAATGTAGCTTTCATTATATTTGTCATGAGCCTCAGTACTTGGCCTCCTCAAGGGTGTCATGAGCCACACCTTCAGTGGATTGCCCTTGTCTCCAAGCAGCCAGTCGGAAAGTCTATTTGAAGGAGCGAAGAGCTGAGGGAGGGTGGACTTGCACAGGACAAAAGAGTCATGGCAGCTGCCAGGGAATTTGGTGCACACATGCATGATGATCTTCCTATAGTTGCAGACGAGCTGCACATTGAGGGAGTGGAAGCCCTTGTGGTTGACAAAGACTCCTGAGTGATGACGGGTGCCTTGATGGCCACATGTGTGCAGTCGATGACGCCCTGCACCCATGGGAAGCCAGCCAGAGTGGCAAAACTGAGCGTTCGCTCAGTAACACTGGCTTCATCAGTGGCAAAGTTGGTATAATAGCCTGACTTGTCAAAGAGGGGATCGGTGACCTGTATGATGCATCTGTGGGCGGCCGACTGCGAGATGCTGCAAATGTCTGCTGCAGATCCTTGGAAGGAGCCTGAGGCGAAGAAGTTGAGGGCACTGGTGACTTTGACAGCCACTAGTAAGGCGTGTCCACCTGCTCCTCTGGGCTGCAGGTCTTGCTCCAGCAATGTGCAAATGTCTGTGATGACCTGGCGCGATAGCCTGAGCCTCCTTTGGCACTGCTTCTCCGCCATGTTGAGGAAGCTCATCCTCTGCCTGTATACCCTGTGTTCGGGGTATCGCCTCCGGTGCGGTGCAGCCCTGCGCTGATGCCCTCTGTCCTGTGCAGCATCAGGTGGTTGAGGAGAAGGTTGGTGGTGTTGTTGTTGGTGCTGCTGGTGTGTCTGGTGCTGCTGGTGTCGGGGCTCATCGTGGTCCTGCTTCTGAGGACCAAGGTGAGACAGTATAAACGGCACCCATGCTTATGTAATAGATGGCAGGTCAAGTAAAGATGAGAGAAGCAAGCTGTCAATGGAGTGATAGTTCCTACCAATGAGGTGACAGTGGATCCCGACTTTGCTGAAAAGACTTGCAACCCCTAGAAAGCTACATTTGTGCTGACAAAGAACTCAGCAACAGCATCTGACTTAGGAAAGTGACCAGCTGTCAGGTGAGAGTATTTATTGTACTTTCCATGCTGTGCACTATCAGCTGGATCAATGGCCACTCAACTTCCGCCTCAGGTTGACAGACGTGGTTCCCGAACTGCGTGATTCCCGTGGTCATCCAGGGAAATGCGAAAGATAGGTTTAAAAAGAGGTTTAAGGGTCTGCCAAGTACCTAATAATCATCTAAATTAGCTCAGCCGCCTTTGCCGTTCGGGTCGCTGCTGCGCTGGCAATCGCGCCTGAGGGAAAGGCGCGTGGGGGCGGCATGACGGCGGGTTACCGACCCGCTCTGAGTTATTTCAAATTTCCCGCCCGACCCGCCTCCCATTGCGCCCGCACGGACCCCAGAAAATTCCGGCCAAAGTGCTAGTTGGTGGGATTGTATTGAACGTGGCAGAAGTGGCAAAAATTATCTGTTGAATGTAAAGGCTAGTGGGTTAGAAAGTGAGGACAAGTGTTCTGATGAGAGGAAGGAAAGGAGGGGAGCACGGAGGCACAGGACATGGGATGGACATGGTCAAGGGAGCTTTCCATCACCGCTGAGGGAAAAACTCAGCTGTGAAAAAGGGTGTGTATTTCAGAATTCTGATGTGGAAAGTTGAGTCACCAAAGTAGATGAAGTGGAGATGTAGAAATTGGGAGAAAGAGACAGGGGAGGCATGATTTTTAAACCTGTGTCACAAAATGCAACGTACAATAACTTTGCCAATATAGACATGCATGCCCACCATTTAGTCTTAAGATGGTAAAAAGTTGCCAACTTCTGGAAAATAGGACCTCTTATCCCAGAATTATTTACTATTTTTTGGTCAAGCAATGACTTGCCCAAGGGCTGCTCTCATAGAAGCATCATTAGCCAACTCCATGTGTGTATTTTGTCTGCAATTGTAAAGTACACATGCTTTGTTTTCCATCTATATATGCTTTGGAGATTCTGTATCTAATTTACTTCACCTGAGGAAGGAGCAAATCGATAGCTCCGAAAGCTTGTGATTTCAAATAAAACTGTTGGACTATAACCTGGTGTTGTGCGACCTCTCAATTTTGTCCACCCCAGTCCAACACCGGCATCTCCGCATCATGTATTTTTAAGTACAGTGGAATCCTGTTATAGTAGCCCAAATGATCGCTATAACGGACTGATCAGGATATCAGAAGGTAACAAATACTGATGTATGCTGCGGATCTCGTGTGTACTCCACAGCTCACTGACACTTACAGCAGCTGATTAATTAATGCTTGGCTTCTCCTTGTTGATGTGCTATTCAGAATGTTTGTGCTATAAAAACAGTGTGCTCTAAATAGCAAGTTAGCACTCTTATTTAGTTCCAAAAGTGGCATTCTGTGTGGAACACTACTCAGCAGTTTGAAATGCTGGTGAACTGCTTAGCAGTCACTGAGCCATCCTCAGGGTCCTTTACAGTCCAGCATTTAAGGCTAATTCATTTGCTAAAGTCATTAGGATTTAACTAATGTCATTATCCATTCATGTTCTAGATTGTGCAGATTAATGTTACAACTGAGGCAATTGTCCTTTCAGTAATAGGGAACTATGATTAAAGTGAACAATACAACTGAACTACACTGATCACTATAAATGATTACAATAACGTAGTTTGTTTATTTGTTTACAGGATGCGGGTGATGCTGGCAAGGCTGCATTTATTGCCCATCCTTAATTGCCCTGACAACTGCGTGGCTTGCTAAGCCACTTCAGAGGGCAAAGAGTCAACCATGTACTGTAGGCTAGGCAGGGCGCTCCCATCCCTGAAGACCATTAGGGAACCAGTTGCATTTTTACAACAAAACTGGCAGCTTTTATAGTCATCTTGTTCTGGTGCTAACCCATAAATCGCTAGAGTTTTTGAATTCAATATCACAATTTGCCATGGTGAGGTTTGAACTCATAGGTTCCAGGGTTGGTAGTCCAGCACCACACCCAATTATACAAAATCAGATGGATTGTGGCTTTTTGGAAAGCAGATTTTGATCATTGTAAACAACTGATCACTACAAACGGTGATGTGGAGATGCCGGTGTTGGACTGGGGTGGACAAATGTGAGAAGTCGCACAACACCAGGTTATAGTCCAACAGTTTTATTTTAAATCACAAGCTTTCGGAGCGCTGCTCCTTCGTCAGGTGAAGTGAAGAAATGCTCCGAAAGCTTGTGATTTCAAATAAAGCTGTTGGACTATAACCTGGTGTTGTGTGACTACAAACGGTGATCTGTATAACTTTACAGCTGCTCAACAAAAGTTTCGGGTGTCCCGACAGGTCTGGAAGCACTCTATAACACGACCCACAAAGAGTCTCCCACACCATAGTGGTGTGCTGGATGCTGCACAACCTTGTAATACAGAGAGGCCTGCATTTGGAGGAGGCACAGCAACAGCAGACAAGGAAGACCAGGGTGAAGGTGAGGAATCAGCAGAAGAAGGGGGGCCACCTCAACGTCTTGCAGCAAGAGATGCGAGCGATGAGTTAATTGCTCAGCGATTCCATTGTCATCTCCCAGGCTGTTCCTGCCACCTCCTGCTCACTCGTGCAGACCCCTGCAACTCACTGTCTCACCATCCCAGGGTGCCAATCTGTGCTGGTGTTCAGGAGTGCTGGAGTGCTGGAGTGCATGAAGGTGCCACTTCAGAAGGCTTGTCGTCCTCCAAGGTGTGTTCCTCTGCAGGGTCTTGTTGCTGAGAATGACCTTGATGAAAGAGAATTGGACAAAAGTTAGCCTGGCACTGACAGGCTGCACAGTAGCAGATAACAGGCTTCACAATGCAGCTTGATGTTGTCAAGCTGGCTGAATGTGCATTTTTCTGAGGTACATGAAGGGGTACAAGTAATATTCAGCGACCCTGTTCAGATAAGTCGCCAGCCTCAAAATTGCCAATGTGAGCAATTCTTGAGGGGCCACTTAAATCAAGAGCTTGCTGCTCCAGCTCGAAAAGGATTATGACCATTGTCAAATCCCCCATCATCAACATCCTGGGGGTCACCATTGACCAGAAACTTAACTGGACCAGCCACATAAATACTGTGGCTACCAGAGCAGGTCAGAGGCTGGGTATTCTGCGGCGAGTGTCTCACCTCCTGACTCCCCAAAGCCTTTCCACCATCTACAAGGCACAAGTCAGGAGTGTGATGGAATACTCTCCACTTGCCTGGATGAGTGCAGCTCCAACAACACTCAAGAAGCTCGACACCATCCAGGACAAAGCAGCCCATTTGATTGGCACCACATCCACTACTTTAAACATTCACTCCCTCCACCATCAGCGTACCGTGGCTGCAGTGTGTACCATCTACAAGATGCACTGCAGCAACTAGCCAAGGCTTCTTCGACAGCACCTCCCAAACCCGCGACCTCTTCCACCTAGAAGGACAAGGACAGCAGGCGCATGGGAACACCATCACCTGCAAGTTCCCCTGACTTAGAAATATATCGCTGTTCCTTCATTGTCGCTGGGTCAAAATCCTGGAGCTCCCTCCTGGACAGCACAATGGGAGTACCTTCACCACACGGACTGCAGCGGTTCAAGAAGTCGGCTCACCACCACCTTCTCAATGGCAATTAGGGATGGGCAATAAATGCTGGCCTTGCCAGCGACGCCCACATCCCGTAAATGAATTTTTAAAAATGATGGTGAGTGTTCTTTCCCTGGTCTTACACTTCTCCCTGGTGCTGTGGGCCGTTTTCTCCTGCACAAAGAGCGGGTGAACATGTGTGCGGTTTCTGTTTGTTGTGTATATGCTGAGAGTGAGAATAAGCAAGTTACAAGCAGATGAATGAAAAGTAAGTGGCTGAGTGTGAAGTGAAGAAGGAGTCATGAGAGGAGATCCTTGCTCTGTAATTGCTACCATGTGAGAAGGGATTGCTGTTAGGAGCTGCTGTGAAGGCAACAATCAACAGGTGAGTGTGTGTTTGGACTGAGACTGAGAGTTGGTACAGTGTGCCCATGTGATGGGTGGTGAATGATGTGATGCAGGGGAGGGAATTGTTTAGAGTGCTGGGGTAGGAGGAAGTTCTGTTGTCAGATGTTATTGAGAGAGGGAGAAACGAAGAGCTGTACTCACCCTTGCTACACTTGTCAGGTCGATTAAATATTTCCTGCGTTGAACCCAGACCCTGGGGCTGGTGCTCCTAGAGCGGACAATCTCAGCCACCTCTCTCCAGGCTTGGTGAATGTCTATTTTTGGTATCTTCCTTCCATTGGTAAGAAAAATAACTTCCATGTTCCCCCTCACCTCTTGGACCAGGACCCCTGGGAGGTTTCAGAAAACCGTCCCAACAGTTTGCAGTGACGGCAATGTCAGTAAAGTGAATTCAACCTTGATTTAAGAGGGGCATTCCTCCTTCAAATAGGCCTCTGGAGGCCCACCGGAAATGATGCCCAGAAAGTGGACAGGCTTCCCGTTTCCGGCACGATGGGGTGGGAAACCCGCCAGGCAAATTTAAATGAGGGTTAAAAGTCCTGAAATCAGGGCCGGTGAATGCGTTTTGCACTCACCCCACTCCCGCCTGCCTGAAACTCGCTCCCGGAGAAAATCGGTCCCTTCTTCATTTATCGGTTTCCTTTTGGTCCTCCTCATACAACATATGCATAGTTCTGTTATGTGCCTTATATCAAATTCACTGCCTGAACTATACTTAGAAGCTCCTTTTTTAATCTGCCTCCACCTGCTTTGCTGTGTTAAGGAACATCATAGAGTCCCTTTCAACCGCCCTCAGACTCCTATAGCAGGACAGACTGCATTTGTATTCTCCAGCTCCTTTTTATTCCACAAAATTATACTCTTTCTTTTTCTTAGTTCAAATGATATGTTTTGAAAGGTTGTAATTTTATTTCCTTTGTAGGTAAGCTATCATTTATTAAACAGTGCCTGTAGGATTTCCACTTGGTCACTGAAATATAGCAATTTAAAAAATACTGCTTAGGTCATTCCCCATTTTTAGCCATAAATCTTCCTGGCCTCTCAATTTTAGTTATTTTCTCTATCAGTATGTCAAAGAATTTCGAGCATCAGAGACTGTAAAAAGGTAATTGTGTTGTCTCCTTCCTCTTGTAGGATTATAACCCATAGGCTGTTTGTTTGTGATTGGTTCTTGAGAGCTCCATGGGTTTTATCGGGGCCCATGGTTATGGTTTTAGAATGATGATTTGTGCCAATGCTGGGTCTGAACCCCAATTCATCCTTGTTATTATTCGTTTTAATTCAGTACTTTTGTGTTTCTTTAATTTCATCCTTTATCTAGGGCTATTTACTTTAACACATCCAACTTTTCAGAAGTCATGTAGCACAGAAGGAGGCCATTGTGCCTGTGCCGGCTCTTTGAAAGAGTTATCCAATTAGTTCCACTCCCTTATAGTCCCACATAGTCCTGCAAATTTTTCCTTTTCAAGTATAAATTCAATTCCCCTCTGAAAGTTACTATTGAATCTGCTTGCACCACCTTTTCAGATCATAACAGCTTGCTGCATAAAATAGATTCTCCTCATCTCCCCCCTGGTTCTTTTGCCAATTACATAGAAACATAGAAACATAGAAGATAGGAGCAGGAGTAGGCCATTCGGCCCCTCGAGCCTGCTCCGCCATTCGATGAGATCATGGCTGATCATCCAAACTCAGTACCCTGTACCTGCCTTCTCCCCATATCCCTTGATACCTTTAGCTTTAAGAAATATATCTAACTCATTCTTGAATATATTTAATGACTTGGCCTCAACTACCTTCTGTGGTAGAGAATTCCACAGGTTCACCACTCTCTGGGTGAAGAAATTCCTCCTCATTTCTGTCCTAAATGGCTTACCCCTTATCCTTAGATTATGACCCCTGGTTCTGGACTCTCCGACCATCGGGAACATTCTTCCTGCATCTAGTTTGTCCAGACCTGTCAGAATTTTATATGTTTCGATGAGATCCCCTCTCATTCTTCTATACTCCAGTGAGTATAAGCCCAATCGACCCAATCTCTCCTCATATGTCATTCCTGCCATCCCAGGTATCAGCCTTGTGAATCTTCGCTGAACTCCTTCCATGGCAAGAACATCCTTCCTCAGATAAGGCGGCCAAAACTGCACACAGTACTCAAGGTGTGGTCTCACCAAGACCCTGTACAACTGCAGCAGGACATCCCTGTTCCTATACTCAAACCCTTTCGCTATGAAGGCCAACATACCATTTGCCTTCTTCACCGCCTGCTGCACCTGCATGCTTACCTTCAGCGACTGGTGCACAAGGACACCCAGGTCTCGTTGCACTTCCCCTTCTCCCAATCTATTGCCATTCAGATAATAGTCTGCCTTTCTGTTTTTGACACCAAAGTGGATAACCTCGCATTTATCCACGTTATATTGCATCTGCCACACTTCTGCCCACTCATCCAACCTGTCCAAATCACCCTGGAGTTTCTCGGTATCCTCCTCGCAGCACACACTCCCACCCAGCTTTGTGTCATCTGCAAACTTGGGAGATATTACATTTAGTTCCCTTATCTAGATCATTAATATATATTGTGAATAGCTGGGGTCCAAGGATCGATCCCTGCGGTACCCCACTAGTCACTGCTTGCCACTCGGAAAAAGACCCATTAATTCCTACTCTCTGCTTTCTGTCCGCCAACCAGTTCTCTATCCAAGTCAATACCTTGGCCCCCAATCCCATGTGCCTTAACTTTACACGCTAATCTCTTATGCGGGACCTTATCGAATGCCTTTTGAAAGTCCAAATACACCACATCTACTGGTTCTCCCTAATCCATTTTCCCAGTTACATCCTCAAAAAATTCCAGTAGATTAGTCAAGCACGATTTACCTTTTGTAAATCCATGTTGACTTTGTCCGATCCTGTCACTGTTTTTCAAGTACTCAGCTATTACATCCTTTATAATGGACTCTAGCATTTTCCCCACTACCGATGTCAGGCTTACCGGTCTGTAATTCCCCGCTTTCTCTCTACCACCCTTTTTGAATAGTGGGGTAACATTAGCTACCCTCCAATCCATGGGTACAGTTCCAGATTCCATCGAATGTTGGAAGATGATCAGCAATGCATCTACTATTTCTAGGGCCACTTCCTTAAGTACCCTAGGATGTAGATTATCAGGCCCTGGGGATTTATCGGCCTTCAATCCCGTCAATTTCCCTAACACCATTTCCCTGCAAATACTGATTTCTTTCAGTTCCTCCCTTTCATCAGACCGTAAGTTCTCCAACATCTCTGGGAGGTTATTTGTGTCCTCCTTTGTGAAGACAGAACCAAAATATGCAATTACATTACATCTGTGTCCTTTGGTTACCAACCCTCCTGCCAGTGGAAACAGTTTCTCTTTATTTACTCTATCAAAACCCTTCATAATTTTGAACACCTCAATTAAATCTCCCCTTAACCTTCTCTGCTCTAAGAAGAACAATCCCTGCTTCTCCAGTCTCTTCACATAACTGAAGTCCCTCATCCTACCTGATATCCTAGCAAGGAAAAAGTACAATGGCAGGTCATAATTAGGAATGATTCATCGGCATGAGTAGAGTTATGCTCCGTAAGGTGTGTCGGTTCAATAGGCTACAATGAAGCTAAGTTGAATTCCAAAATCTTTTTGGATTCAAAGTAAATGGAAGCCTTCCAGATAAGAGGAAGGGCTGTCAGCACTCAATAATTCAAGAATAAACCTTAGACTTGGCCAAAGAAGCATCCATATCAGCTTTCCTCCCAAAAGGTAAAATAAGACTCTCTAAGAATCTCTTCTGTATTCAGTTAACAACCACTGCCAGCTGCCCTTTACTGGAGGAACATCAGCAGTCACCAAGATCTGTTGACATTTCCTGTTACATGTGCTCTATTCCTACTGAAGTAAAGATTTGCCTTTAAGAACATAAGAACATAAGAAATAGGAGCAGGAGTAGGCCATTTGGCCCTTCGAGCCTGCTCCGCCGTTCAATAAGATCATGGCTGATCTTCTACCTCAACTCCACTTTCCTGCACTATCCCCATATCTCTTGATTCTCTGAATATTCAAAAATCTATCGATCTCTATCTTGAATATACTCAACGACTGAGCCTCTATAGCCCTCTGGGGTAAAGAATTCCAAAGATTCACCACCCTCTGAGTGAAGACATGACTCCTCATCTCAGTCCTAAATGGCCGACCCCTTATTCTGAGACTATGACCCCTGGTTCTAGACTCCCCAGCCAGGGGAAACATCCTCCCTGCATTTACCCTGTCAAGCCCTGTAAGAATTTTGTGTGTTTCAATGAGATCACCTCTCATTCTTCCAAACTCTAGAGAGCATAGGCCCAATCTACTCAATCTCTCCTCATAGGACAACCCTCTGACATCCCAGAGATCAATCTAGTGAAGCTTCGTTGCACTGCCTCTAAGACATATATGTCCCTTCTCAGATAAGGAGACCAAAACTGTGCACAGTACTCCAGGTGTGGTCTCACCAAAGTCCTGTACAATTGCAGTAAGACTTCAACCCCCTTGCAATAAAGGCCAACATGCCATTTGCCTTCCTAATTGCTTGCTGTACCTGCATGTTAACTTTCAGTGATATGTGTACCAGGACACCCAGGTCCCTCTGAACACCAACATTTCCCAATCTTTCACCATTTAAAAAATACTCTGCTTTTCTAATTTTCCTACCAAAGTGGATAACTTCACATTTCTCCACATTATATTCCATTTGCCATGTTCTTGCCCACTCACTTAGCCTGTCTATATCCCCTTGAAACCTCCTTGCATCCTCCTCACAACTTACATTCCCACCCAGCTTTGTATCATCAGCAAACTTGGATATATTAAATTTGGTCACCTCATCCAAATCATTGATGTAGATTGTGAATAGCTGAGGTCCAAGTACTGATCCTTGCGGTACCCCACTAATTACAGCCTGCCAACCTGAAAATGACCTGTTTATTCCCACTCTCTGTTTTTTGTCCATTAATCAATCCTCAATCCATGCTAGTATATTACCGCCAATCCCATGAACCCTAATTTTGTTTAATAACCTCTTGTGTGGCACCTTATCGAATGCCTTCTGAAAATCCAAATACACCACATCTACTGGTTCCCCCTTATCTAATCTGCTAGTTACAACCTCAAAAAATTCTAACAGATTTGTCAAACACGATTTCCCTTTCATAAATCTGTGTTGACTCTGCCCAATCCTATTATTATTTTCTAAGTGTCCTGTTACCACATCCTTAATAATAGATTCTATCATTTTCCCTACTACTGATATCAGGCTAATTGGTCTGTAGTTCCCCGTTTTCTCTTTCCCTTCTTTCTTAAATAGTGGGGCTTTATTTGCTACCTTCCAATCCTTTGTTATTGGAGAAAGGGGAAAGAGGAATAACAACCTACAGACTGGGTAAGGCAAGACCTGATATTCCCTTCTCTATTATTCATCTGCACAAAGGTACTTGGTCAAGTTGGCCAAAGGCAAGCATTTTTTAGGTCAGGCTATTGATTATTTTGGGGAGAGAGGGATGTAGAAGCAAGGCATGATCCAGTTAAATAGTCATGCAAAAATATTGACCTACCAATTCTTCAGAAAATGTTCTTTTATTACAACCTTTTACATCCGTAGAGCTAACTTCAATCAGTTTTACCAAGAGTGGTACATAAATTATTTGATTCAAAAAGTTCAATTTTGTAAGTCTTCAATAAACAGAAGTTAAATTTAAAGCCATGTATCTTTTTACTAAAAGGCCAAAATGTCACTATTTTAATATTCTTTATGAGGCTATTACATCTGTCTTACAATGCTAAGAGTTGCTGGGCTGTGAAGAAAGGAAATTGAGTATGTGTGTCCATGAAATCTACTCATTGAGACTGAAAATGCTCATGGTTGGTTATGGAAGAGTGATTGTAAAGTGTTCATATTAGTACCCAGAACACTAAAGTGCTCAAAATTATGGCCTGGAGCATAGATGTGAAGAGATGCATCACATGCTGGTTAAATGTCAGAGCAACTGAATCGGAAGTGTGGAACCTGAACACTGGACCGTGGATCCTGAATTACGAATAAATGGTTTTACGAGTTAATGTGAGCAGTGCCCCGTAATTTATTTGCTTTGATATACAATATTACAGCTAGAAATAAGGACAATAGTTTTTCATTCCTTTTGAGATAGAATTCGAGGTGACTGAATGGTCCTGGTTTGATTTGATTAGCTGAATGGCCAGCACAATAAAGACAAAATCAAGCCAAGCTTGAACATTTCTGATATTTAACACAACCAGGGATTATAACATTTCTCTTCATTGAAAAGAACAAATTATATAGCAACAGAATTCAAATTTTATATCTCTAACATTAATGACTGCTACATTCAAGAGTTATAAACCCTTCAGTGACTATATTCCTGGCTAAATGTACGTGATCAGATGGGAATTTTTCTTATTTGGCTTTGGCTGTGAGGGAACCACAACTATTCTTTGCATCTAAATCTAGGTGTGATGTAATCCAATCTACGATCAGGGACACCCGTAGAGTGCCAATGAGGACAGAAAGTCAAGGAGGTATTAGTGTTATTTAAATCCAAATATGTTGTGCTATTCTTAAGACCATGCACTGAAAGATCTGCAGTGCCAGTAAGCCACTATGAGCATACTCCATTCTTGAGACAGTACCTTCTTAAGAAACGACTGACCTGTTTGTCCTTAATAGATTCATATGCCATTAAGGAACATTCAACAACATTTTGTTAAAAGGAAATGGAGTGGCATGGTGGTACTGTGCATGATAAGATGTAGGTTCACACTCTGATTTCCAACATGGTGAGTTCCTGGTCTTAGCACTGCAAATGTGGGAGGCACTGAGCCTTGGCCAGATACTTGCCCAGTGATGATGTAGGATTAATGAGCAGGTATAGTTCTATGCGCAGGAGATGGAGGCAGATAGGAAAGTAGGGAAAATCAAGAGCATTTAAAGTAAGTTTGAAAAATAGGAGCCCTGATTTCAATCGGGGGTGAGGTGTGAGTGTGGGGCCAGTGGGGCGAGCATCAGGCTCGCTGACGTGAGGCCCGGGCCATTATAACTCCAAGGCTTCATTTAAACAAGGCTGACTCTCACCCAAACCCAGCACTAATTACTGGCGGGTGGGAGCCTGTAAATGTGGAAGGAAGCCACTGCCCAGAACCACTCCTGCAGCTAAGTCTAGAGGGGGAGTGCGAGCTGGAGGGAAGCCTGGGGCAGGGAAGGCCCCACGTTTCCTAATGTGCCCGGAGGAAACCTTTTTAAAGGAATTAACCTACCTTTTGGGCCCACTTCTGGGTTTGCTGCCCCTTGGCACTCGTGGTTGCTGGCGAGGCCAAATGCAGGACTGTGCATTAAAATGGGGTGTAAATTATGTCATCAGACCCTGACTTCCGGATGCCGAAGCCCGGGAGTTAAAATACTGCCTGGCATGAGTACGAAGTCAAGCCAGAGGGCAGGACGCTGCCTCTATTTTACACCCCGCACCCCCATGCCCCGTTTTCGTCGGGCAAGGGGATTAAAACCACCCCTAAATTTCCTTGCTATCTTCAGCACTTACACCGATGTTATGCGCTATTACGTTGAAAAGAGTGAGGAAATTTGCATTTTAGCGGTACATTTATGACGTTATTGTGCTAAATGCAAGTTCCCTCGATCTTTTTAACAGTGCAGAACTTACACCCATCAAAGCCCCTCAGGGCTCATTTGCACAGCTGCACTGTTTAAGTACATGGAAATTTCCTGGGTTTATGCCGCTCCTGCACTCGGTGTAAGTTACACCCCAACAAAACGGGCTAAAAGCTCCCCTTATCACTTCAGACACGTGGCAATCTGAAGAGGGCAACAACTTCACTCACTGATTACAGACTTCGAGCAACTTCTTTTTAAACCCTCTCCTTCACATTTTTTAACCACTGACACCTGCATGTCACTTTACCGTAATGCTTTCCTCTCTTTCCAGATATATTTTTTGCGACGCCTAACTTCCCCCACCCCCAAACCCACACTCCGGTCAACTTCAGACAAGGGGTGGCTTCTCCCATGGGCCTACCCCTCTATGCCATCGTAATGGAGGAGGAGTCGTACCAGCAGCATGTTCAGGTCAGGAGATTCAGGCAGCATGGCAGAGAACAGCAGCCCACCAGATACTACCCTCCCAAACGCGTGTAGCCATCTGTGTATCTGACAGCTGACATTGGGTACCTCTGCCAACCTCATCGTGAGGATTTGCGGACTCGCTCCACAACTGCTGTATTCATGGCAAAAGTGACAGCAGCCCTCGACTTTTGCTCAACATCCTTCCTAGCTGCCACAGGGCAACTGAGCAGCATTAGCCAGGGCGCCGTCAGGGCATGAATCATGCAGGTGGAGCAGGCCCTTTTTCACGGAGAAGCTGAATTCCTCCACTTGACATGGTTCCCAGGCAGCCGAGGCACAGAGCCAGGGATTTCTACAGGATACGATAGCAAAATGTCTTGAATATCTCTTAATGTCTCTCAATGTCTCTTAATCTCTCCTACTTTCTATCCTATCACTGACCTTCCCTTTTGTTCTTTCATCCCCTCCCCCTTTTCCCAGCCCTAAACTTGCTTTAAAATCTATTTCATTTCCTGCTTTTTTCCAGTTCTGACGAAAGGTCTTCGACCTGAAACGTTAACTCTGTTTCTCTCTCCACGGATGCTGCCTGGCCTGCTGAGTTTTTCCAGCGTTTTCTGTTGTTATTTCTACAGGATAGCTGGATTCCCCAGTATGCAAGGTGCTATGATGGCACATATGTAGGAACATAGGAACGGCAGCAGGCCATTGAGCCCCTCGAGCCTGTTCCGCCATTCAGTTAGCTCATGGCTGATCTGTACCTCAACTCCATTTGCCTTCCTTTGATCCATTTCCCTTGATACCCTTATCTAATAAAAATCTGTCAATCTCAGTCTTAAAAAATTTCAATTGACCCAGCATCTACAACCTTTTAGGGGAGAGAATTCCAAATTTCCACTACTCATTGTGTGAAAAAGTGCTTCCCGGTTTCACTCCTGAATGGCCTAGCTCTAATTTTAAGATTCTGCCCCCTTGTTCTGGATTCCACCACCAGAGGAAATAGCTTCTCTGTATCTACCCTACTGAATCCTGTTATAATTTTAAACAACTTATTTAAATCACCCCTCGACCATCTCAACATAAGAGAATGCAAACCAAGTTTGTGCAGTCTGCCCTCATATTTTAACTCTTTAAGCCCTGGTATTAATTTGGTGAATCTGCAGTGTACCCCTTCGAAATCCAACTGTTACTGTTTCTGAATTTTTATTCTTAACCGTGGTCTGAATCGTGGAAACTGCACTTCAGCACAGTACTTATCTCTTCCTCTTTAATCAATTTTTGGAAGTTAGAATTATACTAGTTCTTTTATTTCTTCCAGCTGACTGATTACCCCTTCTCTCTGTGTAGAATCCAGATGTTCAGATAATGTTCTGCATTTTCCAGCTTTTAGAAGGTGTCTGTTAAAAAGAGATTGGAATCTCTGAATCATTATGACACCTTGGTTTTTCACATAACTTCTCAAGTGTGAAGTAAATCTTGAAGTCAGACAGAAACAACCATGGATTTGGTTACCCAAACCAACCCTCTAATAAGAACATAAGAATTAGGAGCAGGAGTAGGCCATACGACCCCTCGAGCCTGCTCCGCCATTTGCTAAGATCATGGCTGGTCTTCGACCTCAACTCCACTTTCCCATCCTATCTCCGTATCCTTTGATTCCCCTAGAGTCCAAAAATCTATCTATCTCAGCCTTGAATATACTCTACGATTCAGCAACCACAGCCCTTTGGGGTAGAGAATTCCAAATATTCACAACCCTCTGAGTGAAGAAATTCCTCCTCATCTCAGTCTTAAATGGCCCACCCCTTATCCTGAGACTATGTCCCCTAGTACTAGACTCTCCAGCCAGGGGAAACAACCTCTCAGCATCTACCCTGTCAATCCCCTTCAGAATCTTGTATGTTTCAATGAGATCACCTCTCATTCTTCTAAACTCCAGAGAGTATAGGCCCAATCTACTCAATCTCTCCTCATAGGACAACCCTCTCATCCCAGGAATCAATCTAGTGAACCTTCATTGCACTGCCTCTAAAGCAAGTATATCCTTCCTTAGATAAGCAGACCAAATGAATGGAAGTAAAACCATGAAAATAGACAGCCTGTGAAATATCCCACGATATGGAGTAAAGCAAATCGTAAGCAGCTAATCCTAACTCCACAGGTATCTTTCACTATTTTGCAGGTTCTGGATTATTACTAACCTATATACGTTCACCAGCATACTTTAACATTCCTTTAATAGACTATGGGCAACATGGCTTTCTTAAATCCTATATATAACAGTTCATCTATATTGTCAAAAATGTAATAAAGATTTCTTCACAGACTAATTGAGTTCATTAACCATTGTTTAAATATATTTGCCCAGAATTTCCAGGAGACTTGCACCTTTGGAATGGCATATCTACGGCTTTGGGTTTGCTTTACACCATAAAAAGTCGCAGAAAATTACGGTGTAAGTGAGTTACATCATTATTCACGCCGTGCCATAATTTCCAGGGACTTTTGCACCACTCCGCCAATACCCTTGCCGAAACTGTGCAAAACAGATTATCATAACTCCAGCCCTCCGTCAAATCAACGGCAATCGCGAATTTCCTGGATTTACGCCAGTTTTCATGCCGCAGCCACTTATAACGAAAAATAATGGAGCAGTTGAATTTATTTAAATTCATGCGTTCAAAATAATCAATTGAAGTAAAGTAAAATCTCCGCTCTTTCTTGATATTTTTAATTCTTAGTGAAAGCTCTTCAAAACACTTCTACTTCGTCTTTGTTTGTTAAGTTTAGTATATATGGTGCACATGGTGTAGGGCACTGAAATGCCTGCATGTGCCAAAGTAAGAGTGGGGGAGAATATTGTTTAGGCCGGTTCTCGGGCCCGGAATGGTCAGCACGCTCACACAGCACGGCAGATGCGAAATGGCATTCTGAGGTCTGTTGGGCCTCCTGAGGCAGTTCATTGGTTTCTTCCACTATTTTGAGTCATCTCCGCTGCCAGCAGCAGCCCTCAGATAGTTCCCGGGTGGGGGAGGAGGCGAACAGGTGTGAGGTGAGGGCCGGCAATGGTGCTGTAAAGCCAGAAGGGGCACTTCTGCTCCACCTGGCTCTACATTAAGGTGAGTTAAAAAGAAAAAACTTACCTTTATGTTGGCGGCCTCCACCAGTCTCCTTAAGGACCACAGGTTAGGCCGCAGAAGGAACCGGAAAAACATAACTTTTAGTCCTATTTCGCGCCAGAGAAATGGTCAAAATGAGGTTTTATTTTACCACCACCAGCACCCCCCACCCCCCCTCGTTTGTTTAATCTGAGACATTTTGGTAGCTTAATTTAATCTCTAATTTAGAATTTTCCTAAAAACTGAATAGAGCAGCCGAGTGTGTCCCTATCGCCAACAATTTTCTGTAAATGATCAAGTTCAGTATAGTGAAAGGATTTGAAATTCAGTATTCTATGACTCAGATCATGCCAATATTGATCTGCTTAAATAGTTTATTGATGCAGATGGGGTAAGCGATTGGCTGGGCTGCTTCTCAGGTAACCTGATTCACCATTATTCAAATTACTTCTGCACGAAGTTTGGAGTAAGTTTTCAAGAGGAAGATTGGGGTCTGATGCAGCGTAATTTACAATGTAGGTCGCAGATTGCGACAATTAATTCTATTAGTGACTTTGAAGTTGACAGTTATTGATCTCATAAAAGCTGCTTCTTTAAATCATGTGGAAAAAGAAGTTTCCCGAATGCTGTTTGATGGAAGTGAACCTCTTAAAAGTGAGAATTGTCAAGTTTGTGGTCAAAGATGTGGATGAAATATGTCTATCATGTGGTTCTTGGTGCCAAGACTGAACATATGGATCTAATTCAGAAACAGTGGAGGCGATTTTCGACGGCTCCTTTAGGTACTAAAGGGCCTCCTAGGTGGCCAAGATGGGGTCTTAAGCTGACGCCATCTTAGTAAAGGAGTTGAAGCTTGCGCTAGGAACGGCTGCCTGGAGGATCGTTAAGGGACTGATTGCCACTTAAATTGCCAGCTCGCGCTCATTAACGAGGCTGCACGGCATTTTTATGGATAGCACTTGACCTAACGCCCTCTCCTAACAGCGACCAGTTGATTGGGAGTAAACAAGTCGTTGCTGAGGATTTTGAGCGCTACTTAAAGATTTATTGCCTTTTACTGTTCACTTGCTGCTGGAGGTTTGAAGAGGACTTTTAAAACACATCAGGAGACTTTTTGGGACACTCTATCAACATTTATTCCAGACATTCTATGAGGACTTCACCTAAAAAGAGTAAGTGCTGTGCTATTCTACCTTACTGGACACCTTATAGGAGTCACCAGGAGAAAGGGATTGCTTGGTCATGGGCATCTTGCTAGGGGTCCTCCTTGGTGTGCAGGAGGAATGGAAAGAGGACATGAGGCCAGGCAGAGCAGCACCAGCTGCTGGAGGAGAGAGGGACAAGAGGGCGAGGTGGACTCCCCCCCCCCCGTGGGTACAGGACATCCCTCCTCCTCTGGACCTCCTCCACCAGGACTAACAGTGCCGCTTCCTAGAACCTCTCCCAGCCCTCGGTCCCTGAGCCACTGTGTGCCAGCCAGCCCACTCCACACCTTCAGTGGAAGTGGGTGCGTGGAGCCCACATATACTGCTCTAGGAAAACTGCGTCTAATAAGTGCTTGAGTGCTAAACCTGTAGGTGTCTGTTTTAGCACCTCCAGGCAAGTTTAAATTATGGTAACGAGCTATTAGGACCAAAATTGCATGCTAAAATCAGCCTTTCTAACAGGTATGTCATATTAGCACAGCACCCATTTAGCGCCTGCTTTTACCCTTTCACCAAATGAACCCAGTCTGACTTGCATGAAGAAAATATGAAGGAATATTAATGCTCCTCCTGGCCCAATTAATATAGTCCACCTGGTGCCCCACCCCCACCCCCAACCGCTAGATCGACAGATCACCTCTCATTCTTCTAAACTCCGGAGAATATAGGCCTATTCTACTCAATCTCTCCTCTTAGAACACCCTCTCATCCCGTGAATCAATCGAGTGAACTTTCGTTGCACCCCCTCTAAAACAAGTATATCCTTCCTTCGGTATTTTGATGGAAGCCTAAACTTGTTTGAAAAAAGCTGGTTAATGCTTCTGCCTAAGTGGTCTGCAGAGAACTGCATAACTTTGCAGTAAGGGTTTGCGTGCTAATATCGCAAACAGTAACCCCTAGGCTTCAATCACTTCTTTTCAAATAATACTTTCCGTGGGTTTTAATGTAATAGGCGGCAATAATGAATAGTTGTACTTTATAGTTAATAACAGAATACTGAATGGCCTGATGTGATTACAAGGTTCAAATGATGATAAACCACAAGGGTAAAGCTTGAGCAGTTTATTAGTATCTGAACCACAGGGTGAGATCATTTCCTCTAGTCATTCCCAACCATCTATTATTTTAAAAATGTCTTACTTATAACATTTACGTTTTACAGGAATTTAATCCACAATGTACTGCTGTTAACTCTGATCCATATTTTATACATATATAAAACTTTGCGTAGATACATTGAAAGATACCAGATGAATTAAGAAGCATGTGGCACCATTTGCACATTGAATTATAGTATTCACAGCACAGAAAGATTCAGCCAATGACCAGAGCCCCACAATTGAATGTATCCAGAACTACTTGTTCTCTGACTCTATTAAAGCTTTCCTTCCCAGTTACAGAGCATTTATGGAGCTAGTCTGCACATTTCCCTCAACAACAGAGTCCACTGAATTGAGTCTTCGGGTTATTGATAATAATGAAACCTGATTAAAAAAAGGAGTTGTGTTAATCAATTAATGAGGAACTCGGTATCTGCTGTTCATCCAGTGAGGGCTCAAGCCCGCCCTTGTCAATTGACTAATGACCAACGAGTGACTTTCATTGGCGGGGGACGAGGTAGAGGGGGGGAGCGGGGTGCGGGGAGTGGTATATAAGCAGTGCCTTTGGGATTAAAATGAATCCAAATGTAACACGTGATCTGGATAATTGGAACTAACTCAGCCCTCTGTGGCAAACTCGGTAATCTATATGTGGGTCTTCTGGCCAATTAAGCCTATGCCGACTCTTTGAACATTCTGACATTCCTAGGGCAGGCACAGGATTGGTTTCTGGATCATTCTCATTTTCCCGCTCATCAATATTTGCTTCTATATCCTTCTCCTTTTTCCACAGTGATTCCCTGCAGCTGGACTCTTCTCTGCCGTACACCACCGGACCTGTCTGGACAGAGGAATCAGGCTTTCAGCATTTCAAAGGTGTATTCTATTATTATTCTGGTGGACACATGGGCCTCATTTACTTCTCTTCGGCACCACTAAGAAGAATCCTGACCTGGGTCTGTAGCCTTCTGTTGACCTGTCTTTCATTGGCAAAGAGAACTGGCCCTGAAGGCTGCTTTATTGTGGTTGCTGATCTACATTGACTCCCGGTCCGGCAACGCCTCAATTTTAAAATTCTTATCCTTGTTTTCCCTCCACGGCCTTGCCCCCCACCTCCCCCCCCCCCCCCCCCCCCCCACCATCTCTGTAACCTCCTTCAGCCCTACAATCCTCCGAGATATCTGTGCTCCTCCAATTCTGGCCTCTTGCGCATCTCCTGTTTTAATCGCTCCAACATTGCCGGCCGTGCTTTCGGCTGCCTAGGCCTTGAGCTCTGGAATTTCCTCCCTAAACTCTCCGCCTCTCTACCTCTCTCTCCTCCTTTAAGATGCTCCTTAAAACCTACCTCTTTGACCAAGCTTTTGGTCATCTGTCCTAATATTTCCTTATGTGGCTCGGTGTCAAATTTTGTTTGATAACGCTCCTGTGAAGGGCCTTGGGGCATTTTACTACGTTAAAGGCGCTATATAAATGAAAGTTGTTGTTGATGTTTATTATAAATACATTATGGCAACTGCCAAGCTAGCTAACGCTTTGGCTGTGGCCATTTACAGACAGACGGGATAACTGGGAGGGAACAGAAAAGCCGATGGCACTGCATGGGTGAAGACTTGGTGGAACGCAATCCCAAACCACTTTCTGCCCATGCTTGACACTTGTGAATTCATTTTCAGGTGAGCAGTGGGAGGTGGAATGTCCAGGCCCAACTTTCTGTCTGACAGCGATATCCTTGAATAGGGTCTCCTTCTCTGCTGGGTTGCACCGCTGACAGTCAATTATGGGCAGTGCCCAGGAACAGTTTCATTGCAAACAATACATGACTTCGAGTCGCCTTAAAGAAAGAAAATAAAAAGTCGTGCATATACACAGCAACCTTTCACAATCACCGGATAACTCCCCTACTCTTCTTCGAAATAGTGCCATAGGATCTTTTTACGTCCACCTGAGAGTGCAGATAGGGCCTCAGTTTAATGTCTCATCCAAAAGATGGCACCTCTGACAGTGCAGCACTCCACTGGGAGTGTCAACCTAGATTTTTTGTGCCCAAGTCCTGGAGTGGGACTCTGAGGTGAGGGTGCTACCAACTGAGCCACTGGCTGACACAACCAGAATTTAGAACTGCTCAAGAGCTGTCCTGCCTCAGTAAACCATACTATAGGCTGGGAATACAGATTTGTGGCCTAGATGCTTCCTATGCCGTTTCTCTGGGACCCATGGGGACATTAACGTAACTGCAGTGGTCTAGCAGAGAGAGCAAAAGACAGAGTGAGCTGGTATGAAGGCGAAAGATTGTTAAAACATTGAAGAAATTTTATTTGAAACTAAAATGGGGAGTCCTTCAACAGAAAATACTGCTAAACTTTCCTTCCCCTTTAATTAATGACTATATTAGCTCTTATAACAGTTTTTCAACTTTTAAATCTCATCCTACATAATAGAAGTAAAATCAGAGGATGATTCATCATTCTCAGAAAAGGTGCGACATTATCAAATAAATCTGGGCTGCTTTGTTTCTCATTTTACCAGACAGCCCAGAAAGGTGAGATGGCAGTGGCTTTGCTGCTCTTTCTGTGGAAAACCCATGAGCTCTTATCTATTCGTGCTCTGATTTGTATCACGGACTAGATTCCAGTAATTCTGATGGCACCTCTCTGTGGATCTGATGAACGATATTGGGGCGCGGATTTTGCTTGTTCTGTTTTTTGATTTTAGTTTTGTTTGGTTTTCATTTGGATTATTTTATTTCAGACCCAATTAAGCCTTAAATGATAAAAAGCATCCAAAGTAAAACAGTAATTCGTGTTCTGAGCAGAATTGTTCAACCCAGCAGTTGAAACTTTCATTCTCGCAAACCTTTTCCCTTCAGTACATTAGTATGCAAGATTGTGTTGCCAATTTAATCTCCAACACCTGTTTTTAAACCATTTATGAACTGCAGAAAATAGCACATGACAAAACAAATGTTTGCTTGACAACCACACAGCTGTAAGGGCAGCATTATTTCTACACTGTTTATGTTGTCTTCTCATATTTAAGACATTTTAGCCTATGCTTTGTGCATATATATATATATATATATATATAAGTCAAAACATGGTAGGGGTTCAATGGATATAATATTTATCCAACAGCTCTAACATCAAAATGCATTAGCAGCAGTTGGGTTTACCATTGGATGAGTATCATATCTAGTGAGTGCCTGTCATGTATCTTCTATTTTTATAGAGGATGTAAACTTATACGTTACAAAGGTAGAAAAAATGCTCTTGTGCCTCAACATTTTAGAGCTTGGTAAAGGAACAATTCCTAAGTCATTTATACAACCCATAAGTCATCGAATTATAGGATCCAATTTTCTCTCCTTTCTTTCTTTCCTGTCCATTTTAACTCGCGGGCCTCATTTTAATTTCTGGTATCAGTCACCCACCTGAGGTGGGAATGACATTACAAAGTATTACAAAGGCCAGAATTTTCCGGGGTGGTAGCAGGCTCGATCGGTGGTTAGTCGGGTGGGAAGGTTGTTATTTTTGATGGTGGGTGGGAACCTGCTGTCATCTCGCTCCCACGCTCCTTTCCCCCAGGCGAGCCTGTCATAGAAACATAGAAGATAGGAGCAGGAGTAGGCCATTTGGCCCCTCGAGCCCGCTCCGCCATTCAATGAGACCATGGCTGATCATCCAAATTCAGTACCCTGTCCCTGCTTTCTCCCCATATCCCTGGATCCCTTTAGCCTTAAGAAATATATCTAACTCCTTCTTGAATATATTTAATGAATTGGCCTCAACTGCCTTCTGTGGTAGAGAATTCCACAGGTTCACCACTTTCTGGGTGAAGAAATTCCTCCTCATCTCAGTCCTAAATGGCTTACCCCTTATCCTTAGACTGTGACCCCTGGTTCTGGACTCCCCCGCCATCGGGAACATCCTTCCTACATCTAGTCTGTCTAGTCCTGTTAGAATTTTATAAGTTTCAATGAGATGCCATCTCATTCTTCTAAACGCTAGTGAATATAAGCCTAATCGACCCAATCTCTCTTCATACGTCATTCCTGCCATACCAGGTATCAGTCTGGTGAATCTTCGCTGCACTCCTTCCATGGCAAGAACATATTTCCTCAGATAAGGTGACCAAAACTGCACACAATACTCAAGGTGTGGTCTCACCAAGGCCCTGTACAACTGCAGCAAGACATCCTTGCTCCTGTACTCAAATCCTCTCGCTATGAAGGCCAACATACCATTTGCCTTCTTAACCACCTGCTGCACCTGCATGCTTACCTTCAGCGACTGGTGCACAAGGACACCCAGGTCTCGTTGCACTTCCCCTTTTCCCAATCTATTGCCGTTCAGATAATAATCTGTCTTCCTGGTTTTGCCACCAAAGTGGATAACCTCGCATTTATCCACATTATACTGCATCTGCCATGCATCTGCCCAATCACCCAACCCGTCCAAATCATACTGGAGTTTCTCTGCATCCTCCTCACATCACACACGCCCACCCAGCTTTGTGTCGTCTGCAAACTTGGAGATATTACATCTAGTTCCCTCGTCTAGATCATTAATATATATTGTGAATAGCAGGGGTCCTAGCACCGATCCCTGCGGTACCCCACTAGTCACTGCCTGCCACTCAGAAAAAGACCCATTTATTCCAACTCTTTGCTTCCTGTCTGCCAACCAGTTCTCTATCCAAATCAGTACCTTACTCCCAATCCCATGTGCTTTAACTTTGCACGCTAATCTCTTATGCGGGACCTTATCAAAAGCCTTCTGAAAGTCCAAATACACCACATCCGCTGGTTCTCCCTTATCTATTCTACCAGTTACATCCTCAAAAAATTCCAGTAGATTAATCAAGCATAAGTTACCTTTTGTAAATCCATGTTGACTTTGTCCGATCCTGTCACTGTTTTCCAAGTGCTCTGCTATTACATCTTTTATAATGGACTCTAGCATTTTCCCCACTACCGATGTCAGGCTTACTGGTCTATAATTCCCCAATTTCTCTCTACCACCTTTTTAAAATAGTGGTTTACATTAGCTACCCTCCAATCCATGGGAACTGTTCCAGAGTCTATAGAATTTTGGTAGATGACCAGCAATGCATCTACTATTTCTAGGGCCAGTTCCTTAAGTACCCTAGGATGTAGATTATCAGGCCCTGGAGATTTATCGGCCTTCAATCCCATCAATTTCCCTAACACCATTTCCCTACAAATACTGATTTCATTCAATTCCTCCCTCTCATTAGAACCTGTGTTCCCCGACATCTCTGGGAGGTTATTTGTGTCCTCCTTTGTGAAGACAGAACCAAAGTATGTATTTAATTGGTCTGCCATTTCTTTGTTCCCCATTATAAATTCCCCTGATTCTGACTGCAAGGGACCTATGCTTGACTTCACCAATCTTTTTCTCTTCACATATCTATAGAAGCTTTTACAGTCAGTTTTTATGTTCCTTGCAAGCTTACTGTCATATTCTATTTTCCCCCTCTTAATTAATCCCTTTGTCCTCCTTTGCTGAATCCTAAACTGCTCCCAATTCTCAGGTTTGCTGCTTTTTCTGGTCAATTTATATGCCCTCTCCTTGGATCTTATGCTATCCCTAATTTCCCTTGTTAGCCACGGTTGAGTCACCTTTTTTGTTTTATTTTTATGCCAAACAGGGATGAACAAATTCTGTAGTTCATCCATGCGATCTTTAAATGTTTGCCATTGCCTATCCACCGTCAACCCTTTAAGTAACACTCCCCAATCCATCCTAGCCAACTCGCGCCTCATACCATCGTAGTTTCCTTTATTTAAATTCAGGACCCTAGTCTCTGTGTCAACTACTTCACTCTCCATCTTAATGAAGAGTTCTATCATATTATGATCGCTCCTCCCCAAGGGGCCTCGCACAAAAAGATTGCTAATTAATCCTTTCTCATTATATAATAACCAGTCTAAGATGGCCTGATCTCTAGTTGGTTCCTCGACATATTGGTCCAGGAAACCATTCCGTATACACTCTTGGAATTCCTCCTCCACAGTATTGTTACTAATTTAGTTAGCCCAATCTATATGTAGATTTAAAGTCACCGATGATATCTGCTGTGCCCTTATTGCACGCATCTCTAATTTCCCATTTAATGCCATCCCCAACCTCAGCATTACTGTTTGGGGGTCTGTATACAACTCCCACGAACATTTTCTGCCCCTTGGTATTTCTCAGCTCTACCCATACAGATTCCACATCATCAGAGCTAATATCCTTCCTTACTATTGTGTTAATCTCCTCTTTAACCAGCAATGCTACCCCACCTCCTTTTCCTTTTTGCCTGTCCTTCCTGAATATTGAATACCCTGGATGTTGAATTCCCAGCCTTGGTCACCCTGGAGCCATGTCTCCGTAATCCCAATTATATCATATCTGTTTACATCTATTTGCACAGCTAATTCATCCACCTTATTACGAATGCTCCTCGCATTAAGACACAAAGCCTTCAGGCTTGTTTTTTTAACACTCTTAGCCCTTTTAGAATTATTATTTACTGTAGCCCTGTTTGATTTACACCCTTGATTTCTCTGCCTTCCACTTTTGCTTTTCTCCTTCCTGTCTTTTGTTTCTATCCTTGCTTCCCTTTCCTCTGTCTCCCTGCACAGGTTCCCAACCCCCTGCCATTTTAGTTAAACACTCCCCAACAGCACTAGCAAACACTCCCCCTAGGACATCGGTCCCAGTCCTGCCCAGGTGCAAACCGTCCAGTTTGTACTGGTCCCACCTCCCCCAAAACCGGTTCCAATGTCCCAGGAATTTGAATCCCTCCCCCTTGCACTATTCCTCTAGCCACGTATTCATCTGAAATATCCTTCTATTTCTACTCTGACTAGCACGTGGCACTGGTAGCAATCCTGAGATTACTACCTTTGAGGTCCTATTTTTTAATTTACCTCCTAACTCCCTATATTCAGCTTTTAGGACCTCATCCTGTTTTTTACCTATATCGTTGGTACCTATATGCACCACGACAACTGGCTGTTCACCCTCCCCCTCCAGAATGCCCTGCAGCCACCCTGAGACATCCTTGACCCTTGCACCAGGGAGGCAACATACCATCCTGGAGTCTCGTTTGCGGCTGCAGAAACACCTATCTATTCCCCTTACAATAGAATCCCCCATCACTATAGCTCTCCCGCTCTTTTTCCTCCCGTTCTGTGCAGCAGAACCACATATGGTGCCAGGAGTTGGCTGCTGCTGCCTTCCCCCTGGTTGCAGATTGCAGAGGAGGTCACAAGTAGGGATGTGGTCAGGAGGACCTGGGTGCAGGGCTGCAAACATTTCAATGTGGTCATCGTGGAGCCGACCCGACTGGCAGCGGCGGGGGACCCAGTTGAGCTGATTATCAGGTAGTTTACAGGCACTTAAGAGCCTTTTTTCACTTAATTTTTAAATTGCCCTGCATGGCCACGGGATTCACGCAGCTCGGGAACCACGTCTGTCAACCTGAGGCGGGAGTTCAGTGGCCATTGCTCCAGCTGATTACTTGACAGCATCAAATGTTCAGTGAAAGCTCCCACCTGACAGATGATCACTTTCCTCAGGCAGAAGCTGTTGCTCAGTCCATTTCCAGCACAGATTCTGCAGGCTGCAGGTCTTTCTAGCAAACTGCATCCAGTGTCACCTCATTGGAAGAACCTCTCTCACCATTGACAGATCGCTTCTGTCATCTCTACTTCACCTGCCATCTATTCCATCAGCATGGATGCCCTTTATACTCTCTCACCTTGGTCCTCAGAATCCTACGACGATCAGCCCCAACACCAGCCGCACCAGGCACACCAGCAGCACTAACAACAAGAACACCAACCTTCTCCACAATCACCTGATGCTGCACAGTATACAGGGCATCAGCACCCAAGCACATTGCTGCCCGGGAGGCCAGGGATGGCCTCATCATGGCCAGATTTACTTCATTTGATGCTGTACACCCATATGGCTGCAACATGATGTGCCAGTTTGGCATCACCCCACACCAACACCATAAAGCATCCCTACAATGTCCAAGCCATTCCTTTCACACTCATTACCATTGCAGGGGGTACCGTTATGTCTCACGATTCACTACAACTCACTAAGCCACTTCAAAAGGTGCACACAAATCTGTCCAAGACCGGAAAGTGTTGAAAATAAAGATTTTTATGTTTGACACCACGTTAACGGAAACTTTACATGAACATTGGATAAAACACCCAAGTGGCTACCCTTGTGTGTTGTTAGTTGGTATGATTGGACTAGGATGAGGGTGAGTGTGAGGGGTGGCTAGTGAGATAGGGAAGTGATATTGTAGATAGAGGGATAGTTGGAGGTACAAGTTAAGTTGGTGTGAGTAAGGATGTGCAGGAGTAGGGTAGTGAAGGCAGAGTGATGGAGATGTGATGAGAGGCACAGCTGGATGAAGTTGAATGTGGCTTTGTACTAACGTTTCCTGATCTAATGAGATCATTGAAATGTTTGCGGTACTGTACCCAGGCCCTCCTGACCACATCCCTACTTGTGACCTCTGCAATCTGTAACCAGGCTGTGTTGATCTCCTGGGGAGGTCTCTTCTGCCCATCGGAAGGGAACAGAACCTCCCTGTGTGCTCTGACTCCCTCCATAAGCATATGGAGGGAGCCATCGGAGAACCTGGGTGCAGCCCTCTGCCTCTGTGCAGTCATTGTCAGTGTTTGCAGCACTCCAATGCTGTAGTACACTGACAGCACTATGTTAGATTAAACTTCAAACGTTATGTGGCCAAGGTCCCTTAAAAGATCCCAGCTGAAAACGTGTCATGAATGACGTCACCAGACCCGCTCCATCTCATTGGGCCGGGTAATGCGCTGAGCAGGCTTAATAGGCCCCGTTAAGGTAAGTTCATTTTCAACAGTGGGATGGAGCCAGCAGCGGGGTCGGGACCTGCCATGGAGAAAAAAATTCGGTATCGCCCATTTTGGGGCACTAATATCGGCCGGGTGCAAAATTTAGCACCCGGCGCAAATTATCGCCGGCGACCGGGAAATTCGTCTCCAGCGCCCCTGGAGTTGATTGGTGCGCTAAATCAAGCGCTACACACTCTCTTAGGGCGCTAATGTCGGGGAACAGGACGCTACCTCAGAGCGCTACTCAAGCTCAGGCGATGTCAATCACCTTGTACTCAGACAGACTGGCGCCTTCCAGTTCTAAAGGGGAGGGTCCATCATGTTGCACAGCCTCACCTTGATCATTGCTGCGTTTGACCTGGGCCTGCAAGGAGGTGCAAATCTTCACCAAAGATTATCATGGCTACTCAGAGGCCCAGGGAGAGAGCTCGCCGGTTTAGCGACCAGGCATTGGAGGCTCTGGTTGGCGCTGTGGAATGCTGATGGGCAGTGCTGTTTCCAGACACTGGCAGGAGGCCATTGCCCCAGGAGTTTACAATGGTGTGGAGGGAGGTTGCCCAGTATGTTTCATCCAGGAGCCTGGTCCAAAGGACTTACACGCAGTGCCGCAAGAAGTTCAACGACCTCACTCGTGTGGTCAGGGTGAGTAGATGCATGAAATACCTCTACATCCCACCATCTCAACCTCACTCTTGCACAGATGGTGTAAAGTGCCAAATTCCCAACACTCACCCAACAACTATGCCCATCTACTAAAAGTCAAATCAACATCCCACACCTTGCAGACATTAACGGCTATTCAACTATGGTAGGCACATCTGCCAAACACATGGCTGCACTCTCACTCATACACTGTCCTTTTTCTTGCAGGCCAAGATTTCACATAACCGGAGGGAGCAACAATGCACGGGAGGAGGTCAGGCAGAGCTGCACCCCCTCACACAGCTGGAGGAGCAAGTTCACAGACTCATCGCGAGTCATGTCGTGGGCGCTGTGGTAGTTGGAGAGGTCGACCCCCTTGGGGACAGCAACGGTATGTTCATCATCTCTCCTCTCTCACACCACTTCCCCCTCACAGCACCAGCCATTCCCACTTTCCATCTAACTATACTGTCTCCATTCCTTGTTCCCTTCCTGCCCCCACTGCCCTCACATTAAAGCCACTCTTGTACCTTCCTGCTTTCAGATAGTGAGCCACCATCTGACCAGCCTGCCCCTCAGCCTCCCAGTGGCAGCGACGCAGAAGAGGAGGTGGAACACACCGCCTGCATCTCCCGAGGGCGAGACATTCGATACTGGGGCCACGCGTTCACTGGAGGGGAGCAGCAAGTTTGGATCTGATCTGGGTGAAGCTCCGGGACCCAGCGGGCTGCAACAACGCCATGGGGGTAGGGAAGCTCAGGGGCCATCTCCCTGGAGGGTGAGTGTGCGCACGAGTTCTGCTGCACAGGACTCGGATGAGGACATCGATATCGCGGCCATGAATACTCAGGTGATGAGCATGCATACTGAGCTCATGGGTGCAATGGCAAGGGTGCCTGAGAGCATGGATGCACTGGCTAGGAGCGTGGAGGAGTCTGCCGCCAGCACAGGTGTCATCTGTGCGCAAACCCTCAAACCCATCCTTGCCTCGTTGCAGAGGATGGTTGAATTGCAGAGAGATCGTGGGGACCCAGACCCCATGCCGCGTGTAATGGGTGAGGTGGCAGCATCTATTGCAGCACAGGCCGAGGCAACGCAACGGCTTAGTGCTGCAATCGAGCCATTGGTTGGTGCCATCCAGTCTCAGACTGCTTTCATGCAGTCTCAGATTGATGCCACAGAAGCGCTGGCTGCTGCCATCGTAGCTGGGTCGACCACTGTCCACCGGGGAACTCACGGTGCCGCAGCAGGCCAGCAATCTGTGCTCGAGCAGATTGCTCCGGATGCTGAAGTTCTGCCCCGGGGGAGTGGCAGTGTGTTGGTCAAGCAGGAAGGTGCTGTCCTCTCTCGAGATGACAGCATTCCTGCTGCCACCACTGCCACTCCGCCATTGCACTTGCCACAGGCCTGTAACCCAGCCATCCCAGACTGCTGCCGCCTATACAGAGTTGGTGCAGTCGGCAGCCAGGCCCTCCAGGCCCAGAGCTGGTCGAGGGTGTCCTTCAAGGTCATCTGCAGTCTCTGGATCCGACATTCAGCAGCCTTGCTGCAGTCACTGGGGCCACATTACGGAGGAGCAGTAGGGTGGGAAGGGGGGAAGTGCGAAGGGGAGGGAGATCATTGAAGAAGGCCGAATAACTAAAATTTCTCTAACAGATGGGGGGAATGTTTGTCCCAAAGATGGATGTGTATGTAAATATATTGTTCACTCTGTTAAGACTTATTTCGATGTGGTAAGAACCAGTTTTGTTTGTTAATGAATTGTTGTGTTTGGTTGCTATTGGTTGTGCTTAATAAGACACAGTTGGTCAGAAAAATATATTTTTTTATTGAAACGTTACAAATTTCCTCATGTTACTCATTGGAGCTTTGTCCGGTAATAGGGTTTGCGGGATGGCTGGAGTGATGTGCTTGTTGATCCCAAAAGCCATCTTCTCTGTCATTCATCAGAAGCGCTGTGTTATGAGGCATTCATGAACGGCCCTTGCAGAAGCAACATTGAGCGCCTCCCTCCCACGTTGCTGCTGCTCATCCTCCTTTTCATCCTCCTTCTCTGCCTCCTCCTCCTCTCCCTCCTCCTCCTCCTGAGGTGGTCCACCAATCCTTGGCGGCAATGGCTGGGTCCTCAGAATTGCGAGGTTGTGAAGCATGCAGCACACAAAAATGAAAACCAATACTCGATCGGGGGAATACTGCAGGGCTTCTCCAGAGTGGTCAAGACACCGGAACTGCTGCTTCAGAATGCCGATCGTCTGCTCAATCAGGTTCCTGGTGGTGCTATGACTCTCATTGTAGGCGAACTCAGCAGGAGTGTTGGGGTTACGGAGCGGTGTCATCAGCCAGGTGCAGAGTGGATAACCCTTGTCCCCGAGGAGCGAGCCACCAGGTCAATTTTGCGGGCTGCGCTAAAATCGCCGCGCTTGGGCGCTAAGGCGTTAGCACCCCATTAGCGCCCCCCGGAGACACTAACGGGAAGCGCTAACCAGCCGAATTTTCCCCCTTAGAGTCAACCACATAATGCGGGACTGGAGTCACGTGTGGGCCAGACCAGGTCTGGATGGTAGTTCCCTTCTCTCTAGAATATTAGCGGAGCAGTTGTGTTTTTATGGCAATCTGGCAGATTTCATGGTCATTTTTCTGGTGCCAGCCCACAAATTACCAGGTTTTATTGAATTCAATTTCACGTTCTGCTATGCTGGGATTATGATTGTACAACATTTGGTTACCAGTCCAGCACCATAACCGAGATACTGTATCCTTTACAGTCCACTTGAGATGTTATTTACCATTAGACCAGTGGCAATGAATAGTGTTATTTGAAGTTTGAAAAAAATTAAACTAAGAAATGATCAAAAATGTGCTAAAATAGATCAGTTTAAATTCAGAAATTAGTCTGGAGATTATCTCTGCCTAGTTGCATGTCAGACTGTACTCAGCAAATATATCAATTATCAATGTATGATATATTGTGATAAAAACTGGTTCTATTTAGCTTGTGAATACAGATTGTTACTGTGACTGAATTTCGTTGCATTACTGGTGCGAATATGTTCTTTATGGCTGAGATACATTCTATCTTTTTCATACTGTGCAAACCATTCTAATTCCAAGTTCTGTTTATTGGTATAAAGAAACTTCCAGCAAGACATATTTCACTATTGCAGTACTCGTAATGGGTGAGTAATAAAAGGGATTTTCACGGATTAAGAGGGTCTCAAAGTGGCAGTAATGGGTTTTCCAATTTTTTGGAAAACATCATACATTCCACCCAACCTCAGTACAACCCAGTGCTTATCAGCTGTCAAGGCGCTTAGCATTAGATTTTTAAGCTGATACTCTGGTTATATTGAACTGACATATTGTTTTAATCACTAGCGAGAGATTGCTGACATGGTGATTCAGTATCAGCACAAGACTGCAAGTCTGCTTTTTCAAGAGTTTGCGGGAGGTCAACCTATCATGGATTCTAATCTTAGCGCAAATGGTACAGACGTGGTGGTCTGTGGCTGACGCTGATAGCTGTGTGAGAATGGATGAAATACTTCCATCAAAGACAAACGGAGAGAGCTATCATCACATGCAAAGAAACCCCGTTGCCACGCAGTACTGTAACTAGATCTAGCTCATGGCACTGATGCTTGAACCCTTATAGTTTCATCACAACAATACTCAGTCATTCATAACCAGATAATCGTAATAACATCAAGGTGAAGAGTCCCTGGAATCAGGAACCAGCCCCTCTGTGGTTCTGAATGTAAATTTTAATTGTCAAAACCAGATCAAACAAATCCCCAGCATAAATGTCTGGAATTGCCAGATACAGGTGTAACTCTTTGCTGGGGCCTTGAAAAGAAAAATGGATCAGCTATACATTGTAAAAAGTGAGATGTTGAATCTGGCAGTTTGAATGGAAATTGCTGATTAGTATTCTCACAGTCCACTTGATATCAACTGCAATATTAAAACAGGTATTTGGTGTAGACAAGCTAATTGATTGTGGAAGAAAGGCGATAATGTCAAGGCCAAGCCTCTTTGTGCTTTGCATAATGAAGCTGTAAATCCACTAATAAAGAATACACTTAACAGATAGAAGACAGGAAATCTTCCCCCAGTGGCCTCAATTGGAATTCATGCATATATAGTTTCCGGCAGGGATCAGTGGATAATGATCAGGAGCAGGAACCATGGCTGATTTTTCTCCTCTCTAGCCTAGGGATACAGAGGTTAATTTTACCTTTGCAAGGGCCACCTCGGTTGACATCCACTAACTCAGCACAGAGGGTGGATCAAACCTAATAGTGCTTTCTTATGGTTTGCTATAAAACCAGGTGATGCATTTACCCTCTCAGTCATCAAGGGAGCTTGAGCGATTTTTCTGTTCCTTTTAAACAGAAGCATTTATATCCCACTCTAACATATGATCAGCTAAGCTATTCAGAATCAGAACAAAGATAAGTTTTGGATTTCGATGGACACTAATAACATGATTGTTCAATACCAATCAAATGGATTCAGACGCACAACTATTATGAAAGGGCGTCGGAAGGGAATCTACATTTGTTCACACTGCACTGATTCTGATTTTTTCTGTATCACGTGAGCACAATATAGCTATAGATTGCGATGGCCATTCTGCCGTTTCTAGTTCGTGCAACAAGGAAAAACCTACAAAGATAGAACTTCTGCCTGCCACTTTGTCCCTGTCATGACTCTGTCTCAAATCTTGGGAATGGGGGTCATTTAAATAATAGGACCAGCGCCATGCCAGTAGTGACCCTCCAGGGGTGTCCACCCCACCCGCCTGCTGGGATTTCGGGGTGGCTCCATGCCACTCTGTCGGGAGTAGAAAAGGCTGGTGTGGCTGAAGACCTTGGCAGCTCATTCTCCTTTTGGATGCTGCTCCCCTCAATGGCGGGCCCTTACTAGAGGGATCAATAGTCATTTGAATTCTTCTTAGTGGGGCCTACATGGAGTCCAGAACAGCATATGCACCTGCTTCCCACAGGCATATGTACTGCTGGCTGCATTGATGGCATGGCTGGTGGGATTTCTAAGGGAAGCCCAGGGATTCCCCAGATGCACCCTCAAAATTGAGGGGGGCGGCGGAGGGTGGATAGAAGAAGCACCCATCCTTCCCCCAATGGCATTTGCTATGCGATCTGGGAAGGGGCGGAGACGTAGCAGAGATCATTTTCCAGCCATCCCATTCCCAGGACACCTGACTTCCGTCCCAAGAAGGAGCAGAAGTTTTCACCTGCCTTCCCCTCATCATAGCATCCAGCTGTTTATTCCAGGGTTTTTACCTGCACTGACCTGTCCTAAGGTTCATTTTGAGAGTTAAGAATTTCTCTAGTCAGTAAATGTGTTGTGAACATTTCTTCTGTTTGTTATTTCTAGCAAAATCATACAGCCATTCTTTATAAACTTTACTCGAAATACTGAAAGTGGAAACTATCACAAATGCATTTATAAAGTGCATAGAGGGATTCATACCGCCATGTATTGATAACTCTTAGTGTAAAGAAGTTCCTGACATCAATCCTAAAGTTGAAACTTTACAACAAAAGCAGATTCCATATATTTATTTTTTAAGGAGTCCAAGTGCTTCCTTGTGATCTTGTTGGCAGCTACAGACAGTGGGTCTGGGTCAAAGCCCCAGTAGCTATTGTTCCCCAAGTTAATCTAATTACAGGGTTCTTTGAAAAACCGGGGAGAATTCATGTGCTATTTAATGTTTCAACCAACCAGATGGGAGGGTGTCAAAAAGCAATGGACTATTTGAAATATGAATGCATGTTGTTTAACGCTCCCAGAAATGTCCCCCAATGTACTGTCAGGATGTAGTGGGGTGGGCAGAAGAAGTGTCCATCCTCTCCTCCTCCCAGGAGTGCAATTTCTTGGATCCAGGTTCCGCTCTCCCCCTTTGGAATTATGTTATACTTCCAAGAGCTTATCACACAATTTTTGAATTTTCTATATTCATTTATTGTATTTTAAATAGCTTGCTGCATCGTATTATTTTCATATATTCCATGTGCTGTAAGGGGAGAATTAAAAGTTAAAGGGCTGTATTGCCGAGTGCAATTGATCACAGAACACACTAAGCAGAGCAGGAGATTTGAAAACAATTTTTTAGATTAAATTACATCACTTCTGCTAGTGTTGCCATGCTAGGGTGCAGCAGACTCTACTCCACATTGGACTGGTGACTGGGTGGTTGCAGAAATGCTTCTGGAGCCCACACAAATTAGTCAAGTCACCCTGACCCTGGGAAATTGGACATGATCAGGGAGCAGGGGTGGGCAGAAGATCTGGTACCATTGCAGCAAAGTGGAAGTCTCACTGCTGCCTGTATAAGAGAATACAATCCAGTTTCTAGGAGATTCAGTCTGCTTAGAAAAAAAGAAAGACTTGCATTTATATAGCACCTTTCACGTCCTCAGGACGTCCCAAAGCGCTTTACAGCCAATGAAGTACTTTTGAAGTGTAGTCACTGCTATAATTTAGGGAAACCTTTTTGCTGTGAACTCTACACAAAAGTGTTGGTAGAAAGCCCAGACTGAAACAACCCCAATGAATTCTTTGTTTAGTAATTGAAGTCTTTTTCAGCTATACAAGGAGTTAGAGGACCATTAAGGACTGTACAGGGCCATTGAAGGATTCCTCAGGGTAGATTTGGGTGGACTCCTCAGATATGGCAAAGGCTTTAAATGGATTACTTTGTGTCAGTCACCACTGTAGAAACTGCTGCTGAGTTACCAATAATACATTGTAGGGTGGATGCTAAAGTTGAAAGTGTCAAATTGGATGCAGAAACAGTCATAGCTAGAATAAGAGATCTCAAAACAGACTGGGCTGCTGACCCTGACAGCATTCACCCAAGTCTGCTCAAAGAAATGGGAGCTATGCACTGTGAGCCCCCTGCTCGCTGGGGTATGACATTGTTCATGATGCGGAGATGCCGGTGTTGGACTGGGGTGGACAAAATTGAGAGGTCGCACAACACCAGGTTATAGTCCAACAGTTTTATTTGAAATCACAAGCTTTCGGAGCTATCGATTGCTCCTTCCAATAAATGGACTATAACCTGGTGTTGTGCAACCTCTCAATTTTATGACATTGTTCCCATGGACTGGAGATGTAGTGCCAATAATTAAAAAGGGCAATAAGTCAGAACTGGGAAATAGTAAGCCCATTAGTTTGACTTTGGTGATATGAAGTTGCTAGAAGGGATCATCACAGATGTACTGTATAACTACCTTGACAAGTTATTATAGAGTCTCGACATGGCTTCTGCAAAAGAAAGTCATGTCTCACCAACCTGGTTGAATTTTTTGAGGCAGTCACTAGGTTGATGGATGTAGGTAGCCCAGCTGATATTGTATACCTTGATTTTCAAAAATTCCTTTGAAAATGTGCCAGACATAGGCTACTTGATACAATTGAGTCCTGTGGGATTCGTGGGCAGACTTTGGATTGGATAAGGAATTGCTTGTATTCTTGTAGACAGAAGGATGTTATTAACAGTAGTGGTCCTGCATGAGGTCTTGCCTGCCCCGCCCGAATGTTGTGCCCAGTTAAAATTCCCCCTACCTTGTATGAGCCGTTACTGTTTGCTGCACCGTTGCTTGTAATTTCTGAGAGCATATAGTGTGTGGCATAACCAACCAAACTGTGCTCCTTCTAAGTGTTATCCGTGGCAGGAGTAGGTGTGATGGGGGCCTACTGCTCCTCAATGGGAGGTCTCTTGACATGGCTGTGGTACTGGACCTCTTTGTGCTGGAGCATGAGCAGGTCCTGCAGCTACTACCAGCATTGTGGCCCTTGCACTGGCTGGATGCTCCTTTCTACCAACTTACACTTTATCAGTCTTGTGAGGAATTGACTGGGTAGGGTGCATGTGGTATCTTACTGAGAGGTCCCTGCCTTAGCCCTGGCTATTTGGGGTCTCTTGTGGATGTGTGGGAACTGGCCACTATCAAATTTCTTTCAAGCCGACTCCTTAGCTTCTCCAAGGCAGAAATAAGAGCTATTGTAAATTAGAGCCGCAGGTCTCAATAGCTGTAGTCACAATGCTCACAAGGGAAACTGTGTCTAGCTTTGGACTCTATCCTCTCCTGAAGTTGACTGTGGAATTATCATGGTTTAGTGGTGGCCTGAGGGTTTCCCAATCCCTCTCGCATAACTGTTGGAGCAACACTTCTGTAAAGTCTCTGATATACTTTGCAGGGAACTCTGAAGATTCTCAAAGGACTGCATGGTGCAAATGGTATGTTAGCCTTTATTGAAAGGGGGTTGGAGTATAAGAGTAAGGAAGTCTTGCTGCAATTATATAGGGATTTGATGAGACCACACCTGGAGCTGGAGTACTGTGCACAGTTTTTGATCTCCTTTTTCTGAGGAAGGTTATACTTGCCTTAGAGGGGGTACAACGAAGGTTCACTAGATTGATTCCTGGGATGAGAGGGTTGTCCCATGAAGAGAGATTGCAGTAGAATGGGCCAATATTCTCTGGAGTTTAGAAGAATGAGAGGTGATCTCATTGAAATGTATAAAATTCTAAGGCTGGAATTTTCCGGGGGGTTAGCGGGCGGGATTGGTGGCGGGTCGGGTGGGAAATTTGATATTTTTGACAGTGGGTCGGGAACCCGCTGTCAACTTGCTTCCACGCGCCTTTCCTGATGTCGGGTCTGTCAGCGCTGAGCAGACCCGACAGGCAGCAGCGGGCGACCCATTTCAGATAATTAGTGGCTTGTTTAGAGCCACTTAAGAATGATTTTCAGCTTACCTTTTGCATTTGACAGCTCGCCCTCGGGGTCCACGCTGTTTGTGGACCACGTCTGTCAAGCTGAGGTGGGAGTTCAGTGGCCATTGAATCAGCTGTTGAGTTGACAACTTCAAATGTAAAGTAAAAGCTCCCACCTTACAGAGATATCTTCCCTCAGATCTCCCTGCGTGCTGTGACTGCCCCCAGAAGCATATGGATATGGAGGGAGTCATGGGAGAGCCTCGGTGCAGCCCTGTGCCTTTGTGCAGTCATTGTCAGTGTTTGCAGCACCTCAATGCTGTAGAACACTTACAGCACAACTGTCAAAATAAATGTGGACATGGCCCCTTTAAGGAAACCGGCTGATGACGCGTCATCAAATGATGTCACCAGACCCGCTTCCTCTAACTGGCCGAGAAACGCGCCAATCAAGGGAAATTCATTTCACAGAGCGGGTTGGAGCCAGCAGCGGGACCGGGACCTGCCACCGACGTCACTCGCCATGGACCCGCCGAGGTCAGCAAAATCGCGGCCTAAGCATCTAGAACTAGTGGTCATAGTCTCAGGATAAGAGGTCGGCCATTTAGCACTGAGATGAGGAGAAATTTCTTCACTCAGAGGGTCGCGAATCTTTAGAATTTTCTACCCCAGCCGTTGAGTATATTCAAGACTGAGATCGATAGATTTTGGACAATATGGGAATCAAGGGATATGGGGGGGAAGGGCGGGAAAGTGGAGTTGAGGTCAAAGATCAGCCATGATCTCATTGAATGATAGAGCAGGCTGGAGGGGCCGTATGGCTTACTCCTACTCCTATTTCTTATGTTCTGATGTTCAGCTGATTTATGAGCTCCTCTCGAGAGGCAATTCCTGTAAGGTAAGTTTCCATGGGCCCTGCAGTGCCAGGGAAAAGAGAAAATGGCATGAGATGGCACACCATTTTTACTAGATGCCAGGCATTCCAAAAGTGCAGAGCATCATTCATGGCTCACATCAGGGACTCTAGCAGCAATGCCATATCATATATAAATAAGAAAGGCCTGTGTAGGGGGTGGTGTGTGGGGTCAGCCTTCACCTCTGACTCAGTGAGCGGTTCGAATCGCTCCCACGCCCCTGATTCTAGACCTTGGACTTATTTAGGGGGTTGTGAATAAAGATGCAGTAGACAACAGGTTCTGATGAAAGAATTTTGACTTTATTAAAAGAAAAAAAAGGTAACAAACTTAAAACACTCTTAATGCTTAAACACAGGTTGGGGAACACATTGGTACAAGCAAGGGAAATAACCTTAGAAGAATACTTCACCCCTCCCAATCCCACTTCACTAGCTAGGGTGGACTCTGGAGAACCAGGGATAATGCTCACCAAACGAATCCTTGACAGTTTAGAGTTAGGGTTTAGAGTCTTTTGAGTAAAAGGTTTCGTAAGGCCCTTGTTGCCGCGAGGTGTCCGATGGTCACTGAGGCAGTCGCTCTGGTTTCTTCTTGCGTGTCGGTCTGCTTGTGAAGTTGTTGGCCTTCTTTGTTGAACTTCTTGCTGTAACTCTGCCTTTGTTTAAACTGTCTTCTTGCAGAACTGTGGAAACTGCCTTCTGCCTGCTTGTCCTGAACTCTGTAACTCCAGCACTGACTTCTGTTCAACACAGGCTTTTCGATTGAACTGCAGAACTTGAACTTTAACTGTTTGATGGGTCTTCAATTGTACTAAATTGAAGTGGCCTTATCTACCCCAAATCAAATCCCGATTTTACTAAGTGTCAAATGGCTTGCGTCCTGTCGATCTCTTCGGTTGATTACAGGTGATTGGTGGGGTAATGGGTGGACTGGATGTTTTATTGTTTTCAGGCTTCTAGCATCCTGTTTGGACCTGGGAATTTCAAAAGGGGTCTTGGATTATTCATATTTGGATGTGTATATGAGGTTTTGGGTGAGGCTCTTCCTCCTTGGTTGGATTGCAGTGCAAACAATTCCCAGACAGCTTGACTGGGCCCCAATATCCAAAAGCTGTCCACTGCCTCGCCACACCCCTCCGCAGCCTGTCTTGTGTCTGTGAAAGGTGTTTTTCCCAACAGTAATATCCAAAAGTCATTTTCCTCAGGCGTTTTCTTCCCTGGTCCTTAAAAATGTCCAAAACTGAGGGTTTTACCTCAAATCACTTCACTCAGGTCCCATCATCCCAAATTTGTATGAAAAATCCAAAAATCACCCCATTTAGGGTTCTGTTCGAGTTTCTGGGGGATAATGATTCTGATGCTCTAACAGATTGACTTATGACCATCTGCACAATTCAATGTGCATGCAACCTTTACCTCACATCTCTAACTCTTTCCGTTACTCCCCCACAGGACCATCGACAGCCCCCGTCCCCACCGTCCAGTAGGAACAGCCTGAGCTTCAAGACTCCTCAGAGGAAGCTGCAACTTCTGAGGGCGCAGCGTCAGCAGAATTCAGCGCACCCAGCACCAGTGCAGACACTCACACCTCGGTGGGACCTTCGTGAGATAGAGTAGTGTTGTCACCTGGTGTATCACAGATCACAAGTGAGCATCAGCAGATGGTGGAGACAGGGACAGCAGTGGCGAGTCCTCGTCGGAGGGCGCAGGACTCTGCCAGCTTGGCTCAGCTGCATGTCGACCTTGTGCCTCCAGGTCCATCCAGAAGGAGAGCGGTACTGGAACTCCAGGAACAGGTGCAGGAGTCTCTGGCAGGTTTTGTCTCCAGGGTCGCTGTGAATGTGGAGCGAATGGAGGAGTCCATCGCGAACATGAGCAGAGCCTTTGTGGAGGCATTGGCACATGAATGCATCACCACGGAAAGGATGGCAACCTCCGTGGAAAGGATGGCTACCTCCGTGGTAAGGCTGGCTACCATAGAGGAGAGGCTGGCTACGGTAGCGGAGAGGATGGCTACGGCCATGGAGGAGCTAAGTCACCAGAGTGTTGAAAACATGGTCATTGTTCAGAATAGACTGGCATCTCTTGAGGAGCGATGGTCAGCTATTGAGCATAGAAACCAGACCTTCATGGAAGCCCTCTGGAGTAGGACTTCCAGTGCAGAAATGGGTCCTCATGGCCCCCTTGAAGTGCAGCAAGGTGCTGTCAAGCCACTTGCTAGCTCTGAAGTGGGGCTGACCTGTGAGAGGGATGTTGGTGGCAGACAACAAGGAAGTGGGGGCTCCTCTCCAAGCGCTCACACGACCATGCCACTGCAAAGCCCTCGGTCAGAGCCCCACCAGAGTCCTCACTCAACTGAGATGGGTGTCTCATCCCCTGCACAGCCGCAGGAGCAGCAGACTGTTGCCGATCCCTCACAGGTTTGCAACCCCAGAGGACAGCTGCCAAAGGTGTCGAGACAGGAGCAGCAAGAAAGTGAGCAAGGGGCCTCCACATCTGCTGAAGCCACAGGGGAAGCACCACGTAGGAGCACACGTAAGAGGAAGATAATGCACAAGTAGTCACAAGGGTAGTCACTTGGGTGTTATGTTGTGTTTATTTTTGAAATGCCATCAGTTGCTTGTTGTGATAAAAAATTCTGATGGCAAACTGTTGAAGTTGTGGCCTGTGTCATTTTGCAAATGGGACTTCCACATTGAGGGCTTAGAGCGACTTGCAATTGTCAGTATGGTGGTCAGAGTGATAGGAATCCATAGGTTCTTGTCCATTGTCGATGCTCTGGTAAGAAGGTGCGAGGCCAAAGTGTTTGATTGTGCAGGCTAAGCAAATCTGGCCAACATGAGTGCGTCCCTTGCATCCCGGGCAGCAATGTGGTCGCACGCTGGCGCCTTCTGGCCTGTGCAGCTTCAGGTGGGTGAGCAGCAGCTTGGCGCTCCTGTTGTTGCTGGTGCTTTTGGTGTTGCTGTTGTTCATGTTTCTGCTGCTGCCACGGCTGGTCTTCGTCCGAATTTGATGTCCAGGAAGAAAGGAAATAAATGGTTCCCATGCTTCTGGTATATGCCTCAGTTGAGGAAGCGCTCAGTCAAGGTGGGGAGAGGGGTTTCCCAGGAGGTCACACTGGAGATGGGTGTCAGGCTTCAAACTTCCACAACAATGAGTATGCCTGCTAAAAGTTCCCCCAGACCTGAGACAACAAAGTTCTGCCACCTGCAAATGATCATTGGTGAAAACTCCTTTTTAATGGTGGAACTGCAGCTGTTAGTAAACAATCCACTTGTGAGGCCGCCAGGATTAACTGGCGTGTTCCAGAGGAGACGTGCAGGACGGGGGAATAGTGTTAAAATCAGAAAGGCCTCTCCAAATGGGATTATAGAGGCAATTAACTGGTTGTTAAGGGCCTTAAGGGCCTATGCCGCCTCTTGGAGGCGGGATGGAAACGGGGTCTGAAACCCCGATTCTGGGAAAATTGCTCGGAGGCGGGCTGAGAGCTGCCCGCCATTTTTTGCAATTTTATCACCTTACACGCCTCCAATCCTGCCTCCTCGGGCCTGGCAAAATCGAGCCCCTTATGTCGATCCAGAATTCAGAGGTTGGCAGGTTCACCAATCCAATGCATATCTCTGCGTGCAGCTTTCTTCTTTTAAAACAGATCGAACACAATTGAAACAAAATAGCCTACTACCTTAGTGCCCAGCCTACATCTCACCTTGTGTGAATGGATGATTAAACTTGATGGAAGGAAATTCAAATGCTATTTTGGCGTAGTGGCACAACATGCAACAGCTAGGTATGATATTGGAAACATTTTTGTGTCAGTCACAAATAAACAAACAAACAACAAAAAGACAAAGGCAAAATACTGCAGATGCTGGAAATCTGAAATAAAAACAGAAAATGCTGGAAATACTCAGCAGGCCAGGCAGCATCTGTAGAGAGAGAAACAGAGTTAACGTTTCAGGTCGATGACCCTTCATCAGAATTGGAAAAAATTGGAGATGTAAAGGTATTTAAGCAAGTGTAGGGGCAGGGAAAGGGGGGAGGATAGGAAAGAACAAAAGGGAAGGTCTGTGGTCGGATGGAAGGCAGGAGAGATTAAGAGACAAAAGGGATGATGGTGCAAGGCAAAAGGAGATGGTAATGGGACAAGTTAAGAAACAAAAAAGATGCATTTATATAGTGCCTTTAACATATTGGCCCAGAAATTGATCTCGCTCTGTTCCCACGGGGGTAAGCCTTCCCCGTGATCTCTCACCTCGCTTGTGCTTTTTCAGATCCAGCTCGCACGAACTTCATGTTCTAGAGATCAGCTGGGCAGTGCTTGCGTATCCCAGTGGCGTAGTGAATTCGTGCGAGCTGTGGGATCACGTGACTCAGTTAGAGCCAATGGCAGCACACCATCTTCCATTCATAAGTTTCACATACGTGCTGTGAAATCTATGAATCTTACACCCCCCCAAAATAACAGCTAAACCTCAATTAAATTTAAAAAAAAAACCATCACATTAATAAAATAAGTATAGTTAAATAAATTAACCATTTTAAATAAAAAATTAAATTTTTGAAAAAATTTAAAATCTTTTAAAAAGTTATAAAAATAAACTTACCTGTCTTTAAAGTCTCTAAAAAAGATATACCTGTAAAAAAAAATTCAAAAAAATACTTAATTCACTACTTACCTTGTTAAAAGTGGGTCTTACTCCTCCTTTTTACATTTCTAAAATCTTCAGTACTTACCTGCACGTCCAAAGCATGAAGTGCACAGCGTGCGCGCAGCCTGTAGCGCGCACGCGATGCACCGAGGAACCGCCCCCTTTTCAAAAGAGCAATTGCCGGTTTTCAGCGCATGTGCAGGGCATGCAGAAAACCGGCAATTGCAGAGGGAATACGCGAGAGTACGCAGTGCGTACTCTCGCGCACCGGGATGAATTTTTGGGCCATTAAGGCGCTTCACAGAAGCATAATCAGACAAAAATTGAAAGTTTAAGTTGAAGCATTATATATATATATATGGAACTGCAGCTATGAAAGTTATGCAAGATTGTGCTGGTGTTCCCCTTGCTCCATTGGTGATGCTACACAATGTATGGAGAAAGTGTTATGAACATAATTTAAGGTGTCAAACCATGGGCAGCATTATCTTGGCACTCTTCCTCAGGTCTGAGAATTTCTTCCTCATCTGCTCCTATGATCTATGTACATGGGAGATAGCGTTCACTCCATCAGCCACCTCCTGCCATGCTTGCTCTACACTGTGGCATGAAGGAGGGTTCCTGTCAGCCCCAAGTATGCCTATCCTCCTGAGTGGCACCTTTTCCAGAAAAACGTCCAAACTATAATAATCAAAGGAGGCATTTTCGCACGCATGCTTTTACCGACCTTCCATAACTGCTTTCCAATGTGGTTAAAACAAATAGCTAGATTAAAATGGGGCAGCAGCCCTTTAAGAGCTGCTGCTTTCATGATTTCCTGCCCCTTCTACTAATTGCATTTCTGTGCTCGTGGAAACTGCATCAGCAGCAGAGCTAACCTCACTAAATCCGACAAGATCAGATCTTCCTCCAGTCACACAATAGATCACAGCGATGCTGCCCCCATTGTGACAGAATTGGTGAACAGTAATAATTCTTAAATTTTAATTTCATTTTTGGAAAGTGGGATTCAAACAAGGCTTAGTGCCAAGTTGATTGCATGATTTTAATAAACTATGTAGCAATATGGCATTCAAATAATTATTGCAGATATTATTGTTACACTCTGATAAACTTAAGACTGCCCATGCAACATAAGAAGATAAGAAATAGGAGCAGGAGTAGGCCATAAGGCCCCTCGAGTCTGCTCCGCCATCAATAAGATCATGGCTGGCCTGCTAACTCAACTCCACTTTCCCACCTGATCCCCACATCTGGAAAGAAGTTAAAATAAAAACACGTTTCTCATGTAAATCTGAAAAAAATATAGGCTGAAAATTTCTGCCCTAATTTTGCCTTTAATCTCAGCAACCCTGCTTCAGGGGTGAAATACTTTGGTTCAGAATCAAGCTGTTCACTGTTCATCTGTAATGAAGTCTGAAAAGAAACCTTTAATACAGTGTTGGTTAACTTATTATCACTGGGCAGACAATCAGTAATCGCACAGGAACCAGTGCCAAAGCTACAAACCCCAGGTCCATGTCATTACATTCTTCTGTGATACGTTAATAAAAAAAGCACATGCTAATTTGGTCCTTCAAGCTGGTAATTTAATAATTGCAACGCAAAAGCCAACTAAGGTATCTGTTACACACAAGGTGAAAATGAGCAACTGCTCCAGCTACTAATTTTACATTGTAATACACTCCACCCTCATTTTAACATGGCTATTGGGAACCAAATATTTAGAATTCTTTTGAATAAGGTGCATATTATAGTGAGCATCCCATAACATGAACAACTTGGGAGCCAAGGTTGCCTTATAATGAGGTAGATCTATTTCAGAGCTTTATAATGAGGGTGGGGTGTAGCTGTAAACTGCCCTGTGTTGTGTCTACGTTGTCTGTGTTCAGCTGCTCCAAGATTGCAGAGAAGATAACATGCTTGGCTGCAGCGTGCATTTCACATCTTTTAGCGGCTGACTGGCACTTTCCATTCCCTCAGCTGCGTGTCATTTTGGGATGTGTGTACAGGCAGGCACAGAGTTCAGATTGGGATATGACCTATGGCAGTGCATCGCTACCAAAGGGGAGGGAGAGCTGACAGTCTACATTGGCCCTGAATTTGCGGTTGGCGGCGTAGCTAAGGAGTACGCCGCCGACCTCCGAACGGAATCCGCACTTACCTGCTGCGAACCCCCCTTCGAGAAGTTGCTTTGAAACACAGCGGAGTTGTGCGCAGCGTAGTGGCCCACGGATCCCAGGGACGGACCATTGTGTGCGAGCGTACCTGGGATCTCCTTTCACTAGACAATCACGAAACATTTCAACTCAACATCAAAGAATTTGTAAATTAAACCTGTGTGATACTAATTATATTTATTTGACAAGTACAGTACTTGGCTTTAAAAAGCACAGGAAGACTCAGCAAGATTGAAACAAAAGATTAAAACGATCTAATTCCCTCAAACCAAGCCTTTACAGCTGTCTGGTAGGTTCTTTTACATGTTTGTTTCTAATTATTGTACAATTTTCTCATCCTTCCTCCCTTACGCAGTGCAAACAGGCTCCTGCGCCTGTTTGCAGCAGCTGTAAAATTTTCCAGCGTAATTGATGTGCAGTAGGTGGGCAATTAGCCCAAATTTTCACCAACACATTATTTCAATGAGGACTTGAAAGTCGCAGCGGATCATCTGTCTATTCGGAATTTGACATGCGCTGGAAATCCCGAACTTCCGGTCAATTTCAAAGGCAGTATGACAGCGTACTCTGAGATACACCATCATACCAACCGCAAATTCAGGGCCAATATTATTTCTCATGCAGTATATCCTATTTTCTGTTTTTCACAGTACGAACAGGTGCCAGCCATGGCTCAGTGGCAGCACTCTTGTCACTGAGTCTGAAGTTTGTGGGTTCAAGTCTCACTCCAAAGACTTGAGCACAATATCTAGGCTAACACTCCAATGCAGTGCTGAGGGAGTGCTGCACTGTCGGAGGTGCCGTCTTTCAGATCAGATATTAAACCTGACCTCTCAGGTGGACACAAAAGATCCCATGGTACTATTTCGAAGAAGAGCAGCGGAATTCTCCCCTTGTCCTGGCCAACATTTATCCCTCAACCAACATCACTAAAAACAGATTATCTGGGCATTATCACAGTGCTATTTATGGGACCTTGCTGTGCACAATTTGGCTGCCGCGTTTCCTACATTACAACAGTGACTACACTTCAAAAGTACTTCATTGGCTGTGAAGTGCTTTGGGATGCCCTGAGGTTATGACAGGCAAGTTCTTTCTTATAGATTACGTGGAGATTTCCCTGGCGTACCTGGGCGCAGGGAATATTGGAAAATCGTGTCAGAGACCACTTCTACCCGACTTTCCTAACTTTTAAATTAATGTAAAAATTGGGTGGGTTCCTTTACAGGCGTGCACTCTGATCTGCCCAGTTTCTCTATCTGCTGTGCCCAGGTGATCCAGTGCACCTGGGCACATACTCAGGATCATTTCCACTTATATTCTAAGTTTGCAGTCATAACACGGTGGTGCACAGTGTGTGGAATAGAATTATATTTTGAGAAATATAAAATTAAGATTAGTAAATGATATGTGGCAGCACAGAGAGGAATGGACATCCTGCATTCAGCTGTATCTAATGGAGTCTAGCATTACATCTTAATATGCCTGATTCTGATTTAGCAGGAAGGCCATACCACACATACCAAGGCATCAATTTCATTTTGGTGGATAGCACTTTGTAGATGCTTGCAAAGGTACTAGCACTAATGATGTTTGCCACAAGTATTGGCAGTACCTCCAATTTAGACATGGCACTGAATTCTTACATCCAATGAATGTAATAATTAGGGGTATAAACAGCTACTGCGCACAGTTCAAATTCATGGGCTATGTGTGGATGCTAATTAGTCCTGAGATATCTTAATACACAACCTCTCCAGAGATGTTTAAGCCTGAAGGGTTTCTGGCAGTGGTATCTGGACAGCAGCCAGAAGGCCCCAAAGCCAACAACACCCCTGCTGTTGGAATCACATTAGGCCTGCTGTAACGGTTGCATTTCTACCTCCTTTTCTAGGTGCAAGGCCCTGCCAGAGGTTAGCCGAGCACCGGGAGCACACTGGGGGCATAATAGTGAACTGAACCTGCAAATATACATGGATTTAGGCCGTTACAGGCAGAGGGCATTTCAAGTGCAATCAGTCTGCCTGGTGCTCCAGCCAAGTACTAGAGCAGTATAAACATTCACACATGAAGGTCCAGGCCTCCCCCGCTCTCCCATGTTTGCTGCTGTGTCCAGCCCCAGGATTGCTCGGAATTTCTTCCCTGGGCTATTAATATGGCCTGGGGGTATCCTGATGCAGCCCTGTCCTCTGGAAGCACCTGGTGCTGGTGGAAGGGGCAGGAAAATGAGGTGCAGTCTCTCAGGATTGAATTATTGGGGTGTCCAGACCATGATCCAGGTGTGGACTCCCAGGGGGGCCTCACTATCACCTATTCTCAGGCTGGTGTGCTTGATATACCGCCAGGTCAGAGACGGAGGCACTCCTGATCTGCAAGTCCTTGACCCCGGCTGCTCCCCTCCTATGTTCCATGACTTGCTTGAGGCAATCAGAGGCTCTGCCCCTTACAAAGCCCCATGGGAACCCTGTGGGAGGCCGTCACCCAGATATGGCAGGTCTTGGCCTGATATTCAGCCATTTTGCCACACTCCTGCCAGAGTTACAGCGGGAGTGCACCGAAAGAGCCTATTTGGTATATTTGGACCTTACTTATCTGCCTTTCCTTTCTATTTCAGAAACGCACTCAAAGGGTCTTTCCCTCTTGCAAAAATGAAGTCTAGTAGGGCCCGGGCCTCATTTACATGTAACTGGAGAGCTGGCGGCAAACCGACGATCCGCGGCAGCTCACTGGTTGTGGAGAACAAGAAATCGGCCTGCTTCTATGGGGAGGCGGCTAACAGTCAGAGCTTGGATGGGAGCAGGCAATCCCTGGGGAAAACCCAGCACAGGCCGGCAACGGGCCAGAGTTTATTTTGCGGGCTCACAAGAAATAAAAGTTTAAAAACAAGCTAAGGCCCTTTTTCTGAGCCGCCTCCTGCAGTCCCTTTAAGAACTGTGGGTTAGGTCACTCAATGGCGTAACAAACGGGCAGAGCGTGGTGCACGCTCCATCTATTTGTGCTTCAAAATTACACTTGGGGTCCTATGTATATCAGAGGACTTTAATTTACATATTATAAGTAGCCTGCTGCCTGAATCAGGTGGCTGCCCAACCCAAGATCCTAATCAAGATGACAGCAGCAGGACGCTAGCTTAAACAGGGTGGTAAGTGGCCTGACGCCATTTTAGACCGCCCCGTTTACACCAGGCAGAGATACTTAAAATCAGCCCCACGTGTGTGCAATAATAGCACTGTAGGTTCGGGCCTCTTCATAAGAACATAAGAACATAAGAAATAGGAGCAGGAGTAGGCCAATCGGCCCCTCGAGCCTGCTCCGCCATTCAATAAGATCATGGCTGATCTGATCCTAACCGCCAATCTACTATCTATCACAGAACCATCTCCTGCATCTAACAGAATTGCACACACGAAATAGGAGCAGAATCAGGCTACACAGTCCCTGGGCCCGCTCCACTACCCACAGGGCCATGACCGATCCGAACCTAGACTCATGTCCAAATTCCTGCCCGCTCCCCGTAACCCTTAATGCCCTTTACTTCTAGGAAACTGTCTATTTCTGTTTTAAATTTAATTAATGTTGTAGCTTCTACAGCTTTTTGTGGCAGCATATTCCATGGACCTACCACCCTCTGAGTGAAGTAGTTCCTCCTCATCTCAGTTTTGAAAGAGCAGCCCCTTATTCTAAGACTATGTCCCCTAGTTCTCGTCTCACCCGTCATCGGGAACATCCTCCCCGCATCCACCCGATCCAACCCCTTCACAATCTTATATGTTTCAATAAGATCGCCTCTCATTCTTCTGAACTCCAATGAGTAGAGTCCCAATCTACCCAACCTCTCCTCATATGACCACAATAATGTTTACGTTAAACTGCATGTTGCTAAGACCGTTCGGGAAAATACGGGAATATGACTTTCCAGTCACACCGCTGAAACAGCTGGATTGAAACAAGCTTAACTCTCATCAGCATCCCAACCAGGCTGCTCACCTGGGATGTCCCAAGGCCTGCACTAATGAGCTATGCACAGGAAATGCCTGGCTTATATTGGGCCTATCGCTAGAAGTTTTTTTTAAATTCGTTTATGGGATGTGGGCATCCCTGGCAAGGCCAGCATTTATTGCCCATCCCTAGTTGCCCTTGAGAAGGTGGTGGTGAGCCACCTTCTTGAACCGCTGCAGTCCGTGCAGTGAAGGTACTCCCACAGTGCTGTTAGGGAGGGAGTTCCAGGATTTTGACCCAGCGACCATGAAGTGCACCAAAGAGAGGTGGGGGGAGGGCAGGAAATTGCACAAATCACCAGAGTGGAGGTAATTGCAGTTTTATGCAGCAAGCTATTCCAGAAACTGAGCAGGGCAATAAGCTTCTCACCTGTAGTGATGTTGTTCTAAAGTTCAAAGGGCACAGACTCTATTAGGCTGAGTAAATAACCAGTGCAAACTGGTTCCTAGCTATGAGGAGAGGCAGAGCGGCAGTGTAGTGAAGGAGGCACATATTGAAAATGTATTCAGACTCGAGCAAGGCAATCGGTACACCCCAAGGGATGACCCAATGCTTTAAATGCTTATTTGATAGAACTGAGCCACAGATCTTATTTTTGTTGAGGTGGCTCAGGTTATTATTTGTTTTTTGGTAAAAATGTTCTACATAATTTGCAAGTATTGGGCACTTTAATAACTTCTCAAATGCATTACATCATTAAAGACATCCTGGTGTACACAAAAACTCTATTGTTGATGTTGAGAAATTTCTTGACTTGGATGGAATGTGATATTTAGATAACATTATTCTTTCATAAGCTCAGTCATACCAGTGTTCTCAAGTTGCATGGATTAATCTACACCGTGTATAACACACATGTCGTTTATCAGCAGTGGAATATGACTTTTGCCACTCATGTTGCATGGATGAGTCAAACATGACTGATAGCATTCGCATTACCATTTTTCTTTGTAATTTCTACAAACAAAATGAATCAGCAAAAGTTACATTCTTTAAGTACAAAAAGCTTATGTTAATCTGAGCCAAATAAGAATGAAACAAACTGGTCCAATGTGAATGGATTTAGTTCAATACTTGTCCCTGTTCAACAGTGGTTCTTACATGTGAAATTATTGATTGCATTTGGCCCTTAAAAGCACGGATGAAATATTCTGGGAAACCGATTTTCTAGTCACACCACTGAAGCTGTTGTATCAGAGTGAAGGGAGGTTGGCACTTGTTGACATTCCAGCAGGCTCACCACGTAGGGTTTCCCCAGGCCAGTCCTAATGAGCTGTGCATTTAACTGGACCAGCCACATAAATACTGTGGCTACAAGGGCAGGTCAGAGGCTGGGTATTCTGCGGCGAGTGTCTCACTTCCTGACTCCCCAAAGCCTTTCCACCACCTACAAGGCACAAGTAAGGAGTGTGATGGAATACTCTCCACTTGCCTGGATGAGTGCAGTTCCAACAACTCTCAAGAATCTCGACACCATCCAGGACAAAGCAGCCCGCTTGATTGGCACCCCAACCACCACCTTAAACATTCACTCCCTCCACCACTGGCGTACCGTGGCTGCAGTGTGTACCATCTACAAGATGCACTGCAGCAATTCACCAAGGCTTCTTCGGCAGCACCTCCCAAACCTGCGACATCTACCACCTAGAAGGACAAGGGCAGCAGGTGCATGGGAACACCACCACCTCCAAGTTCCCCTCCAAGTCCACACCATCCTGACTTGGAAATATATCGCCGATCCTTCATCATCGCTGGGTCAAAATCCTGGAACTCCCTACCTAACAGCACTGTGGGAGTACCTTCACCACACGGACTGCAGTGGTTCAAGAAGGCAGCTCGCCGCCACCTTTTCAAGGGCAATTAGGGATGGGCAATAAATGCTGGCCTTGCCAGCGACGCCCACATCCCGTGAATGAATAAAGAAAAGAAACAATATTGGCCTGTCACTGGGAGCATAACAAATGGAGGAAAATTGCTCATATCGTCAACCTTTAGAATGCTGTAGCCTGCATTCAAATGAACGCAGCCACTTAAAGGTAACATGGTTGCCATCAATTACCCCTTGTACATTGAGTAAAGCAGCAGCTGGGTGAAATTGGGCATCTGTGTTATGCTTCTTTTGCTATTCTATTGTGAAATAAGGTGCTGGACATACTGACCTATTTGATACTTGTAGTCAACACATTGTCCAATACTGCAATTGATCCCTATGCTAGCTTTGGAGAAGGCATTAGCAGAGAGAGAAACATTAAGGGAGGAGGTATTATTGGCAGTGTTTATCTGTTTGGGTGCAGGTAAGCTGCAGGTCTCCTTACAGCAGATGACACAGTTCTGCAACTGCTTCTCTGCTGACCTAGAATCTGGAGATCTAGTTCCCCTCAGTTATGGAGGCATGCTGGACCTGCGAATCTCCCTGCCATAACATCTTTCATTTTGTGTCATTATGCATTATAATACTAAATGAAGCTTTCATTTCGGGCAAGAGCTTTTCAGGCTGGCCTACAAGTGCAGTTCAAAAGCGGTGCAGATCCAGCTGTGCGGATATCTCTGTTTGCTCTATTTTTGCAGGATAAGACTGCACAATACCTTTGAGAGGGGACATGCACTGGGGACGGGCCACCTAACCTACGTCACCTTAACCAATGTTGGAAATAGGCCCTCCAAATAATTGGCGTGGAGACCATTGAGGGAATGGGTGAGGGAGAGCTTGGTGGCTTCATGCAGCCTAACAAGGTAGAGCATCACTTTAATGTCCTCTTCTTGCTAGTATTTTACACTTATGTGCTAACTAGAAGGCTGCCACATCTGTCCCTATGCTGCAAGGAAGCAGTTAAGCCTTGCTACTATGTTCACAGCCATTGGTCTCCTACCCTATGCTAACATGTTCCAACATCTTTGTGTAGAGATCTCCCAAGATGGGAACGCTGCAAGAGCAATTCCATTACATGAGCGCCTTTCAAGCATTCCACATCCATTTAACTAGCCTTGTATCAACCTCAGCCATTTCTCCTTCCTCCTCTTTTTCCTCCTCTTCTTCCTCCTTTACAGTCATAGATTCATAGAATCTTACAGCACAGAAGGAGGCCAGTCGGCCTAGCATGCCTGTGCCGGCTATTTGAAAGAGCTATCCAATTAAGCCCACTCCCCTGCTCTTTCCCCATAGCCCTGTAAATGTTTTCTTTTCGAGTATTTACCCAATTCCCTTTTGAAAGTTACTATTGAATCTCTTCCACCACCCTTTCAGACAGTGCATTCCAAATCATAACAACTCGCTGCGTAAAAAAAAAAATTCTCCTAATCTCCCCTCTGGTTCTTTTGCCAATTATCTTAAATTTGTGTCCTCTGGTTATCGACCCACCCGCCAGTGGAAACAGTTTCTCCCTGTTCCTCAGAACTAATTTGCCCTAAGCTGGAACTGGTAGTTTGCCACTTTCACTTATAAGCTTATATAGGATGGAATGTATAATAAATTGAAGAAGTTACATTTCTGCAGTAGTGTTGTTTTACAAAGCTTAAGATTGCAGCATTGTTGCAGGCGTTACAATAAAACCCTTTTGGTATTCTCTGCCTTTGAACGTTTGATGCTCACTGCGTGCCAGGTGAAACAAAATGACATTTCCTTGTATTGTTATCTCTCAATTTAACGAGTACGGTCAGGAAAAAAAGGAAATATATGGAAAGAATGCAAAAAAAAACAAGCTTAAGAATGATTGTGGAAACATTGCCTAGCAACGTGATTGTAAAGCTGATTTGTGCTGCACAAGAAAATTATTGTCAGGAAGTGTTGATAGAATTTGGGTGTGTGCGCCACAGAGAAGAATTAAAATTGTAACTCAAATACTGGAGTACTCACATTGAGGTGCTAACTGTGAAATTTGAGTTCCTTGTCAGTTGAAGTGCTGTCACTTAAGAAACAAAACAGCACAACTTGCATTTATATAATGGCCCGAAAATTAGACCTAATACGCGAGAGTACGCACTGTGTACTCTCGCGTATTAGGTCCCGAAGTGCCGGTTTCCTGCATGCACTGCGCATGCGCGGGAAACCGGCACTTCCGGTATGGCGAAGGGGGCGGTTCCTAAGTGAACTGCGTGCGCACTACAGGTTGTGCGCACGCAGCGCACTTAGTTTTTTTTTCAGGTTTGAACGCGCAGGTAAGTGTTGAAGATTTTACACATAAAGAAAGCAGGCGTAAGACCCCCTTTTAACAAGGTAAGTAGTTAATTAAGTATTATTTAAAAAAATTTCAACAGGCTTATCTTTTTTAGAGACTTTAAAGAAAGGTAAGTTTATTTTTATAACTTTTAAAAAGAATTTAAATTTTTTCAAAAATTTTAATTTTTGTTTAAAGTGGTTAATTTATTTAACTATAGTTATTTTATTAATGTGATGGCTTTTTAAAAAAATTTAATTGAGGTTTAGCTGTTCTTTTGGGGGCTTGTTGTATTCATAGTATTGACAGCTCTTGCTGTCAAAACTATGAATGAAAGATGGTGTGCTGCCATTGGCTCTAACTGGCCCACGTGATCCCAGAGGTCGCATCGAATTAACTGCGCCTCTGGGACACGCACACACTGCGCGCCGGCACCAGGGAGAGGCCCAGGAACTGAAGTTCGTGTGGGCCAAAACCATAAAGGTAGGCGCGGAGTGCGATATCGCGGGGAATCCTTACCCCCGCGGCAACCATCGAACTCCAATTTCTGGGCCAATATCTTTAATCAAGACTTTATTAGCCATGCAAAAATGGCAGCCTCCACATCAAAATAACCAGGGAGGGCGTTATCTAGGTGCTAACTATAGCTCAGTTGTAGCACCCTAGCCTCTGAGTCATGAAGGTCGTGGGTTCACAGTCCCAACTCCAGAGACTTGAGCACAAAATCGAGGCTGACACTCCAATACAGTACAGAGGGAGTGCTGCACTGTCGGAGGTGCTGTCTTTTGGGTAAGACGTTAAACCAAGGCCTGGTTTGCACTCTCAGGTGGACACAAAAGATCCCATGGCAAAGAAGAGTAGGGGAGTTCTGTCCGCTGTCCTGACCAATATTTATCACTCAACCAACATCATAAAAAACAGATTATCTGGTCATTATCACATTGCTGTTTGTGGGACCTTGCTGTGTGCATATTGGCTGCTGCGTTTCCTACATTACAACAGTGACTACACTCCAAAAGTGCTTCATTGGCTGTAAAGGACTTTGGGACATCCTGAGGTCGTGAAAGGCGCTATATAAATGCAAGTCTTTCTTTCTTCTTTCTAAATGTAAATAAATATCTTATGCTTCCACCAAAACAAACACAATGGGCTGGATTTTGCGCGGGGTCAGCGGGCGTGATCGATGGCGGATCGGGTGAGAAAGTGGGTTTTTTCCCCAGCGGGTCAGGACCCCGCTGTGAACCCGCCGCCACGTGCCTTTCCCCGATGTCGGGTCTGTCAGCGCTGAGCAGACCCAACACGCAGCGGTGGGTTCACAGCGGGGGACCCAATTCAGGTAATTAGTGGCTTGTTTAGAGCCACTTAAGAATGAATTTCAGCTCAGCTTCTGCATTTGACAGCTCGCCCTCGGGCTCCACGCTGGTCATGCACCACCTCTGTCAAGCTGAGGCAGGAGTTCAGTGGCCATTGAATCAGCTGTTGAGTTGACAGCATCAACTGTACAGTAAAAGCTCCCACCTTACAGAGATATCTTCCCTCAGCCACAAACTCTTCCTCACTGCATTTCCACAACAGATTCACCATGCTGCAAGTCTTTACACAAATCTCCATCCAGTCTGACCTCATTACCTCTTTCACCATTGACAGATCGCTTCTATCATCTCTACTTCACCTGCCATCTATTCCATCAACATGGGTGCCCTTTATACGCTCTGACCTTAGTCCTCAAAATCCCACCACGATCAGCCCCAACACCAGCAACACCAGGCACACCAGCAGCACCAATAACACCACCAACCTTCTTTGCAATCACCTGATGCTGCACAGGACACAGGGCATCAGCACCCAAGCACATTGCTGCCCAGGACGCCAGGGATGGCCTCACCATGGCCAGATTTACTTCACTTGACGCTGTACACCCTGGCTGCCACATGATGCGCCAGGTTGGCACCACCCCACATCAACACCATAAAGCATCCCTACAATACCCAATCCATTACTTTCACACTCACCACCATTGTGGGGGGTACCGTTACGTCTCACCATTCACTGCAACTCACTAAGCCACTTCCAAAGGTGCACACAAATCTGTCCAAGAACGCAAAGTTTTGAAAATAAAGGTTTCGTGATCTACTGAGATCATTGAAACATTTGCGGCACTGCACCCAGGTCTTCCTGACCACATCCCTGCTTATGCCCTCTTCTGCACTGTGCAACCAGGCTGTGTTGATCTCCTGGGGAGGTCTCTTCCACCCATGGGAGGGGAAGAGGACTTCCCTGCCTGCTGTGATTCCCTCCATAAGCTTTTGGAGGAAGTCATGGGAGAGCCTAGGTGCAGCCATGCACCTCTGTGCAGTGCTTGTCTGTGTTTGCAGCATTCCAATGCTGTAGAACACGGACAGCATAACTGTCAAAATAAAGTTGTCCATGGTCCCTTTAAAGAAACCGGCTGATGACGCGTCATCAAATGATGTCACCAGACCTGCTTCCTCTAATTGGCAGGCAAACTCGCTAGGCGGGCTTAACAAGCCCAATCTGGGGAAATTCATTTCACAGCGCGGGATGGAGCCAGCGGCGGGGTCGGTACCCGCCACCGACATCGCCCGCCACGGACCCGCCGTGGTTAGTAAAATCGCGGCCTAAGTTGCAATAGCAGCTATCAGCAAGCTATAGTCAAATACAGAGATGTATTTCAAAAGGAGACTAGAGAGGCAGATTTAAGAATCCAAATACAGCAGGCTAGGCCAGGCTACTGATTTACCAATTCATCCATTTATATATGGATACAATGAGCAATGGAGCAAAGCTTGTTCAACCCAGTCAGCAGTGAAGCTTCTCTTTGCCCCATTTTTTCCTGCTGCTAGCAGTGACTCAAAATGCACCTGAATTCCTGACTTGCGCCTGCCCATTCCCAGGGCCAGAGCCACCAGCAGCTCTTTGCAATTTCAGGGCTACATATCCCTGGAAGTTCAGGGAATACTTCACTGAGTAAGTAATCACTGCATGCTTATTTTGACTGAACTATAAAGGAAATATAAGTTGGCCCCACTTTTATGTTTTAGTGTACGTGAACAAGTTTAAAACAACACTAATCTCTCTCAAACTTGTATTGCCACAAAATACATTCTTCGCAGAGGGGACATCTACAACTTGAAACACTGAAGCTTGTTATGTAGGGGTTGCTGCTTAAAAATTAATAGGAAGTGACTTAGTGTTTTGACAGTTTATGATAATAAACAGATTGTGGTATGAAGCAATAAGGTTGCGTGTACAGTAGTTGAACTTCCCATAGGTATGTCAAGAACACAATCAGCCCCCATCTCAGTTCAAACGCATCTGGGTATATTCAGACTGCCATTCAATGTCAATTCCAGTTTTGAACACCTTGGCGTCAGCTTTCTTATTGTGTTCAGGCTTTTGACTGCTGGATGTGGGCTGAGAGGAAGCAATTGATGTACCAGACCGGTACTGATGGCTATCGACGGTGCATAGCGGCAAACTCGAGTACTCAGAGGTGAAAGCAAGAAAGGCAGAGATAACCCATTAGAATGTGCAAAAAAAAGCAAAAATGTTAATCTGTAAAGGAGTAATGGCCAATTTATCATTGCAGTTGTGCATCCCAGCACAGTGATGTGTTCAAAATTTTGAGGGGTTTTGATAGAATAAACAGGGAGAAACTGTTTCCAATTGAAGGAGAGTCCGCAACCAGAGGACACAGATTTAAGATAATTGGCAAAAGAACCAGAGGGGAGATGAGGAGAAATTCTTTTACGCACCATGTTGTTATGATCTGGATTGTACTGTCTGAAAGCGTGGGGGAAGCAGATTCGATAGTAATTTTCAAAAGCGAATTGGATAAATACTTAAAGGGGAAAAATTTACAGGGCTATGGGGAAAGAGCGGACGAGTGGGACCAACTGGTTAGCTCTTTCAAAAGAGCCGGCACAGGCACAATGGGCCGACTGACCTCTTTCTGTGCTGTCGGATTCTATGATTCTATAAAACCTGTTAATAAAAATCAATTCATGTAAATTGAACCTAGATCAACTTCCCGAGTAGTGTGAACATGTCCAGTCCAGACTTATATTTGGCCCAGGACTTTACCAGCAGTCAGACTGAACATGGATTTAATCAATTATCTCAAGACGGTCCAGTAGAGCAGTCAAAATATTATGTTACACGCATGTTTTGAAGTTAACTATGGCCAAAGCAGATTGCGATGACAGCTTTATACTTTTATTCATTTAAAAAAAAAGTATAGTGAAGCCTTGCTGTAATCATCAATTATTTGCCAAAAAATTAGGACTTAATCGCAAGAGAATTGATCTGAAGCGGCCTGTAGTTTAGCTCTTTATACAATTAATATCTATTTCTCTCCTTGTCCAATGTTTCAATTTTTAGTCTGTACAGCTGTGATTACATGTTTTCCATTTTTCTCTGTCAACATTCCTGGTGGTATCCGATATCATTTAATGTTTGTCAAAGGAGATGATTTTCCCCTTGCTCCATAACTGTCATACAGTGCATTTTTCATACAGATTGTCTTTGTCATCGCTCTGCTAGTGTTGTTCCTTCAATTCCAGCTGGTTTTTACCAGTGGCAGTTTCTAAGTGCTGGATGAGTGTGTGCAGGTGTTACATGTGAATGAGCTTGGACATTTGTATTCTTGAGATGCTGCATTTATTCCTTGTAATCTGAGTACATTGTAAACTTTTGCTTTTCCAACAGGGCACAGAAAGAAATGAAGAAACGTGGAGGAGTCTTACTGTCAAACGTGAGTGAACTCATGCAGAATGTATATTAATAAACTATCAGTTTTCTAAATGCTAATAACGAATTGTAAAGCAGTGTCAGATTTTTCTTTTGGTGACCCTATTGTTCCATTGACTTTTCTAACTCTTTTTTTATTGTAAGAAGTTTAAAAAAAAAATCATCCCTAATGTCTCATGGGAAATGTCTGGTCTGCCAATTAAGAAAGTGGTCAAGTGGTCACTTCAAGCACTAGGAGACCTGGGGCCAGTGAGGGCGAAAAGAAAGATTTCTGCCAAGAAGGGTCTAAGAATTTGGGATGGAACCAGATTATGCTGGGATTGTGCCCCTTTAAATCTTGGTGGTGGGGGGCCCATGGGTGGATCTTTTGTCTGCCCCTTCATGTCAAGAGGGTGTATCTGGGGAAATTCTCAGGCTTCTTGTCCATTACGCCCTCCCTAGGCCTCAATGGGACCCAAGCCAGGTGAGAGCTGGCATGAGTTCCACTGAGGCCTTAAGAAAGGCCCCGTGCCTTTTCTAGACTAGTAATTAATTTTGGCAGACATATCAGTGTGGACGCTGAAGTATTCTTGCAGTCTTGATGCCCATTCTCAGGATTTGGTTTGGGGTCTCTGGCTTCGGGCCAGGGCATACAACGGATTCCACTCCAAATAGCTGGTCCTCCAAGCGGAAATCTTGTTTTCTGCCCTCTCTAGCTCCAGGAATCTCAAAGTGTAGATAGCTATTAGTGGAGATTTTTCTGGGTCTACGCCCAGAGTGCTGGATCACCTGAGCACAGCAAATATTGGAAAAAGGGCCACACGTTTGACTTTTCCTCTTCCAATGCACCTGTATGATGAGCCAGGAAAATTACCCATTTATGTCATAATACCAAGTTGTCCTTTGGTTCCAAAGCTTAAAAAAAACACAATAAGATCAATGTACTCTCTGCTAAACGGTGCGTTAAGAATATACACCGGTATTATATCAGCGATAATTTTTCCCTTTAGTTAAAAAAAAAGTTTTTTTTTAATTTTGTGTTTAAAAAATATTCGTACCTGGGCCATTAACTGTTAACTGTTTTCCAGTTTTTACCGTTTCAACTTGTAAGCAAGATTTCTGCCAAGGGGGGGTCTAAGAATTTGGGGCTGAACCAGATTACGCTGGGATTCTACCCCTTTAAATCTTGGTGGTGGGGGGCCCATGGGTGCATCTTTTGTCTGCCCCCTCATGTCAAGAGGGTGTGTCCGGGGAAATTCTCAGGCTTGTACAAATAAAAGGAAAAAACTGCGACTACTGGAAATTTAAAATCAAACCAGGTCAGTCAGCAGCTGTAAAGACAATAGATAAGTTCTAACATTTCAGGTGAACCCCTGATGGAGGATGCAAATCCGAAATATCAATCACCTGTCTTTTCTCCTCACAGTTGCCAAGTGACCTGGTGAGGTGTTTCCAGAATATTTTGTTTCTTTTCCAATTTGTAATCTGTTTCTTTGTCATGTTTGGTTTCTGGAAAGAAAATGTATGAAAAGATTCTGACACAATTTTGTACAAAAATTTATCAGTTAAGATGGGGAATAACCCTGTTAGAAATAGAAATTGTTTTATTTTGTAATCATTTTAAAGATATTTTGACTTCCCAATTGGAAACCTTTTTAACAATATTCAACTAAAAAAGAGTTGCTGTTTAATGTAAAGCAATCTAACTCTGGGTCATTTTATCACAGCCTTCCCCCTTGCCCCCCACCTCATCCCATTCACTAAAATGCACTCAGCCACTGTCAGCCGAGGATACCATAGAATCAGCCGGGATTTTCATTATCGACCAAGAATGCTGTCCCGCTGGGCAGTTAAATTTTAAAAAGGCTGGAGGTTGGTATCCAGGACTAAAAAGGACGGCAGCCTCAGCTGATTCTCCGCAGTCACTCACTGATAGACCTGCTGCTGACAGCTGAGAGGTTTTTCAGCGCCTGTCACACCCGAAATATCAGCTCTTCCTGAGCTTGTGGGAAGCAATCTAAAAGTGGATTCTTCTTAGCAAAGAAGAAAGATTATAAACGGTGACTAAATGAGGGGAGTGCCGTCCATTGAATAAGCTTTCCTTTACAGCAACAGCCTCATTTAGGTATATTTTTGAGAGCCTTATTATGAATTATAAGATCACCCAATCACATGAAGAATATTTTCCTGCCAAGGTCATAAGATAATATGCCAGTTATGTGACACAATTTGTGTCACTGTAAAGTATTTTCAGCCTCATATCAGTGCAGAATATGTGCTGTAGCTCAGGTACCAAGTTGACCAAGGAGCGGTCACGTTGTTAGGAGTTTTCTACAGGCCCCCAAATAGTAATAAAGATGTGGAGGAAGAAATTGCAAAGCAGATTATGAATAGGTGTGGAGGTCACAGAGTAGTTGTCATGGGTGACTTCAACTTTCCAAATATTGATTGGAACCTTTATAGGTCAAACAGTTCGGATGGGATAGTTTTTGCACAGTGTGTGCAGGAGGGTTTCCTGACACAATATGTGGATAGGCCGACAAGAGGTGGGGCCACGTTGGATTTGGTACTGGGTAATGAACCGGGCCAAGTGTTTGATTTGTATGTGGGAGAGCACTTTGGAGATAGTGACCACAATTCGGTAACTTTCACTATTGCAGTGGAGAGGGATAGGGCCATACGGCAGGGCAGGGTTTATAATTGGGGGAGGGGTAATTATGATGCGATTAGGCAAGAATTAGGGAGTATAAGATGGGAACAGAAACTATCAGGGAAAGGCACAAACGAAAAGTGGAGCTTTTTCATGGAGCAATTACTGCGTGTCCTTGATAGGTATGTCCCTGTCAGGCAGGGAGGAAATGGCCGAGTGAGAGAACCATGGTTCACAAAAGAGGTTGAATGTCTAGTCAAGAGGAAAAAGGAAGCGTATGTAAGGATGAGAAAACAAGGTTCAGTTGGGTCGATTGAGGGGTACAAGGTAGCAAGGAATGAGCTAAAAAAAGAGCTTAGGAGAGCTAGGAGGGGGCATGAGAAGTCCTTGGCGGGTCGGATCAAGAAAAATCCCAAGGCTTTTTACTCTTATGTGAGAAATAAAAGAATGACCAGGGTGAGGGTAGGGCCGGTCAAGGACAGTAGTGGGAACTTGTGCATGGAGTCAGAAGAGATAGGAGAGGTGATGAATGAATACTTTTCGTCAGTGTTCACCGAGGAGAGGGGCCATGTTCTTGAGGATGAGAGTGTGATAAAGGTGGATAGGCTGGAGGTGGTAGATGTTCTGAGGGAAGATGTTTTAGCAATTTTGAAGAACCGGAGGGTCGATAAGTCCCCTGGGCCAGATGGGATATATCCTAGGATTCTTTGGGAGGCAAGGGAGGAGATTGCAGAGCCTCTGGCTTTGATCTTTGGGTCCTCACTGTCCACGGGGATGGTGCCAGAGGACTGGAGAGTGGCGAATGTTGTTCCTCTCTTCAAGAAAGGAAATAGGAATGACCCTGGTAATTATAGGCCGGTTAGTCCTACTTTGGTGGTTGGTAAGATAATGGAAAAGGTCCTGAGGGATAGGATTTATGACCATTTGGAAAGGGGCAACTTAATCAGGGATAGTCAACACGGATTTGTGAAGGGTAAGTCTTGCCTAACAAATTTGATTGAATTCTTTGAGGAGGTAACTAAGTGTGTAGATGAAGGTAGAGCAGTTGATGTCGTATACATGGATTTTAGTAAGGCGTTTGATAAGGTTCCCCATGGTCGTCTCATGAAGAAAGTAAGGAGTTGTGGGATAGAGGGAAATTTGGCCGATTGGATAAGTAACTGGCTAACTCATAGAAGGCAGAGGGTGGTGGTGGATGGAACATTTTCGGACTGGAGACCAGTTACCAGCGGTGTGCCACAGGGGTCGGTGCTGGGTCCTCTGCTGTTTGTGATTTTTATCAATGACTTGGAGGAGGGGACTGAAGGGTGGATCAGTAAATTTGCTGATGACACCAAGATTGGTGGAGTAGTGGATGAGGTGGAGGGCAGTTGTAGGCTGCAAAGAGACATTGATAGGATGCAGAGCTGGGCCGAAAAATGGCAGATGGAATTTAACCCTGATAAGTGCGAGGTGATTCATTTTGGTAGGGCAAATTTGAATAAGGATTACAGGGTCAACGGCAGGGTTCTGAGGAACGTGGAGGAGCAGAGGGATCTGGGGGTTCATATCCACAGATCTCTGAAGGTTGCCACTCAAGTGGATAGAGCAGTAAAGAAGGCCTATGGTGTGTTAGCGTTTATTAACAGAGGGTTTGAGTTTAAGAACCGTGAGGTTATGCTGCAACTGTACAGGACCTTGGTGAGACCACATTTGGAATATTGTGTGCAGTTCTGGTCACCTCACTATAGGAAGGACGTAGAAGCATTGGAAAGAGTGCAAAGGAGATTTACCAGGATGCTGCCTGGTTTGGGGGGGAGGTCTTATGAGGAAAGATTGAGGGAGTTGGGGCTTTTCTCTTTAGAGCGGAGGAGGATGAGAGGCGACTTAATAGAGGTTTATAAGATGATGAGGGGGATAGATAGAGTGGATGTTCAGAGACTATTTCCTCGGGTAGAGGCAGCTGTTACAAGGGGGCATAACTATAAGGTGCATGGGGGGAGATATAGAAGGGATGTCCGAGGTAGATTCTTTACTCAGAGAGTGGTTGGGGTGTGGAATGGACTGCCTGCTGTGATAGTGGAGTCGGACACTTTAGGAACTTTCAAGCGGTTATTGGATAAGCACATGGAGCACACCAGAGTGATAGGGAGTGTGATAGCTTGATCTTGGTCTCGGACAATGCTCGGCACAACATCGAGGGCCGAAGGGCCTGTACTGTGCTGTACTGTTCTATGTTCTATGTTCTATGTTCTATGAATTTAGACAACTGGGGGAGAGGTTTTGAGGCCTCCCATCTGGCGGAAGCTGGGCGATAAAGATCCGTTCCTGCCGTTGCCGTGGCCACCGCAATCTTTCGCCAGGCCTACCACTGGCGCCCACCTGAGTCAGGCGGTAGGCCCATTTCAATGAAAATCGGGGTCGTTTGACATACATAGGACCCCGTTTAGCATCTTAGGACAGTACTGGTCGGTGTATGCGGTGCGCATGCCCCACCCAGTAACAGCTGCCGTTCCAGCTGAAGAGGAAACAACAGATAAGTTTGTGTTTATTTTTGTGGTGTGACTATCCTGGTTCCCACCCCCCCCCCCCCACGCCCCCTCACGGACCTACCTTCTTCTGACCCAGAGACCGACTGGACCGTCCAACACTGCGGCGGCCTGCAAGCGTTGAGCAGGCCTGGGGTGCCCATTTTCTGCCTGCAGCCCGCCAGCCGCATACTAATGAGGCCCGGCCCTCAAAACGGACTAGGCCTCCCACCGGGACTATTGGGTAAGCTGGCTGCCGCGCAGTCCGCTTGGGGTGAACATCTGCCCCGTAGTGTGAGACCATATTGAGGATTTGGTCTTGCACCACTTGGGTATTGCACTGACTGCGATGTAACCACAACCATGTTTTAAAAATGGACTGCCTGGGAATTCAACTGTCAATGGATTTTCACTAACATCAAAAAGTTAACCAGTATTTGGCTATTGCTGAACGGAGCTCTGTGCATATGTATAAACTCATATGTGCGGGACTCAGGTTTTTGGGGCAGAAAGCAATTCAGAGCGAACAGTACACTTTGGGTCATCCAAACCTGCATTGCTCAAACCAGGCCCATATACGATGGGCCAGATAACCTCCTCTGTGCTGTATATTTTTATGGTTCCAATCGTGCTCTTAAATAATCCAAATTTTACTATTATTTCAATTTTCAATTTTCGTTTCATTGGGATAATGCCCAAGAAAAGCAACGTTTGTTACTTACCACTTGAACATATTTTCTGTACACTGCACTTTGGAGGCGACCATGATGTCTCCTGGGCAGACCTTAATTAACATGTTAAATTATTAAGGTTCAACTAAGGGTGGGGGGTGGAAATGTCACTGATACCACCAAGAAAAGACCTGCTTGAGCATGAAGGTGTTAGATTGTCATTAAAAACCCAACTGGTTCAGTAATGTCCTTTAGGGAAGGAAACCCTGTGGTCCTTACCTGTTCTGACCCTGTGGTCCTTACTTGTTCTGACCTATACATGCTCCAGTCCCACACCAATGCAGTTCACTCTTAACTACCCTCTGAAGTTATTCTAACTGTTAGAGCTCAAGAAGAAAGCCCACCACCACCTTCTCAGGGCAACTAGGGATGGGCAATAAATGCCAGTCTTGTCAGCGACGCCCACCTCCCAAGAATGAATATTTAAAAAATCTCTTACCCGCTGCCATGGCTGCAAAATACTAACTCAACACAGAACAAGGACTGAACCTGGAACTTTTCAGGTCTGTATATTCAGTGTTCACCAGGCAGTGCATTTACCCATTGAACCATTGAGGTGCCCCAATAACTTGCTTTAACAAGAGGCTACCACAGAATTTAATTGAAAAAACTCCATACATGGAGCTATTCGTTCTTAAATAAGACTTGAACTTAAGTAGAACAGCCTATAACATGAGCCTGAAACCAAAAATAAACTAGAAAATAATTGACAGTAATGTACTGTTAACTTGTGCCAGATCTGCATTGTTGCTGTTCACACTTCAGGACACACCATAGCAGAGTTCTGACTCATTGTACTGAAGAGTGATTGCTTTACAGTAGGCCCTGTCAGCAAGGAGTCTGCACTGGGAAACTCATGCCAATAAGCTACAGTTAATAACAGTGTAATCCTAAAATAGTAGCAATGATCGTGGTACGGTTTCAAGCTGACCTTTTTAACCTAGTTCTTTCTAAATTCAACTGAATCTTTCAGACCCAGCAGGTCACCCAGCTTGTGGGCGGAAAAGTAACAATGAGCACATTTGGGACTAGTTTGCAGGAAAAATATCCAGCTGCCCTTCTCCATCATATTGACAGTAAAAGATCCGCTGGTGAAATAAAAACTCCCAGCACAATCGGTTTCAGGAAGGTGAAAGTAACTGGAATTCCTTTGTTTTTGTATTAAACATCAAGCACAAGGTTAAGCATGATGGGGCCGATGATCTTGTTCCTGTGCCTGGGCCTATCGAATCGCTTGGGCACAGCGAATATAGGAAAATTGGGCAGAGAGAAATGCACACCCATAAGGGAGCTCTTCCAACTTTCTGTCCCAAGGTGCAGTAGCAGGAAAATTTGCTCTGAAGTCTGGATTTTATCAATGGGGACGCGTAGGGGGCGGGACTGCTGGTTGTCGGGTTTCGGTCCCACCTCCAACGACGTCCGGCCAACCCGTGCTATTTTCCCTAGATTGACTTTGAGAGAGGGAAATCAACGTGAGAGGAAAATCAGTGAGAGAGAACCAGAGTTAATGTGAGCAGGGCGGGCTTAACAGGCCAATTAAGGAAAAGCCGGTGACAGATGACGTCAGCGTATGATGTTGCATCTGTCAAAAATTTTTGACAGATGAATTGTCAGCGTTTGACAGCTTTGAGAAGCTGTCAAACACTGATAATCTCTGTTCTATGGTGAGTCCTTCGACTAAAGACTCACCAAACCTCTTTCCTTAGCAGAAAGCAGATGGCTGCAGCATCGGAGAATGCAGCAGCCATTCTGTCATCTCTGCCGTGGAGATGCCGGAGCCTCCGGATCCCCAAGGGTTGAAGCCTGCAGAAAGAAGCAAAGGTAAGTAAACTTTTTCTAACACTTTACACTCACCTCCCATACTTACCTCACCACACTTGCACCCATCACTCGCCTCCACAGCGCACTTTTCAACCCCTCTCACCCCCGCAGACCCACTGCTCACCTTGCTGACCCTGACGAGGTTCGCAGCCGTCGGGAAGCCCGCACTTGTGTGGGTAAAATGGGGATAATCCTCTTAACTGACTGTTAACGTCTTGTGAACATGCAGTTAATTGGCTCTAATCCCCTTCCCGCCTCGAGGAGACAGGTCCCTGCGCGAGTCAGGGACCCGCCTCCCGGGAAGATGGCACATAGGCACATTTTCCCGGCAGTCCCGCCTCCCCAGGGCTGGCAAAATTCCCCCCCTAGAATCATCGAATAATACAGTGCAGAAGGAAGCCATTCAGCCCATCAAGTCTGCGCCGGCTCTTTCGAAGAGCAATCCAGTTAGTCCAACTCCCCTGCTCTTTCCCCATATCCCTGCAATTGTTTTCCTTCAAGTATTTATCCAATTCACTTTTGAAGGCTACTATTGAATCTGTATCCACCACCCTATCAGGCAGTGCATTCCAAATCCGAACCACTCGTTGCATAAAAAAAGTTTTCCCTCCTGTTGCTTCTGATTCTTTTGCCAATCACCTTAAATATGTGCCCCCTGGTTATCGACCATTCAGCCACTGGAAATAGTTTCTCTTTATTTACTCTATCTAAACCCTTCATGATTTCAAACACCTCTATCAAATCCCAGCTTCTCCAGTCTATCCACATAATTGTAATCCCTCATCCCTGGAACCATTCCAGTAAATCTCTTCTGTACCCTCTCCAAAGCCTTACATAAGAAATAGAACATAAGAAATAGGAGCAGGAGTAGGCCATTCGGCCCCTTCATGTCCTCCCTAAAGTGTGGTGCCCAGAATTGGACGCAATACTCCAGCTGGGTCTGAACTAGTGTTTTATGTAGGTTTAGCATAACTTCCTGGCTTTTGTACTCTATGCCTCTATTTATAAATCCCAGGATCCCATATGCTTTATTAACTATTTTGTTAACCTGTTCTGTCACCTTCAAAGATTTGTGTTCAAGCATCCCCAGGTCTTTCTCTTCCTGAACCCCCTTTAAAATTATACCATTTAGCATGCATTGTCTCTCCTCATTCTTTCTACCAAAATGTATCACCTCACACTTTTCTGCGTTGAATTTCATCTGCCATGTGTCCGCCCATTCCACCAGCCTGTCTAAGTCCACTTGAAGTCTATTACTATCTTCCTCACTGTTTCCTACACTTCCAAGTTTCGTGTCATTTGCAAATTTTGAAATTGTGCCCTGTACCCCAAAGTCCAAGTCATTAATGTATATCAAAAACAGCAGTGGTCCTAGTACTGAACCTTGGGGAGCTCCGCTGTATACATCCCTTCAGTCCGAAAAATAGCCATTCGCCACAACTCTCTGTTTTCTATCCCTTAGCCACTTTTGTATCCATGCTGCTACTGCCCCTTTTATCCCATGAGCTTCAATTTTGTTAACAAGCCTAATATGTGGTATTTTATCAAATGCCTTTTGAAAGTCCATATACACAACATCAACTGCACTGCCCTCATCCACCCTCTTTATTACCTTAACAAACTCGCTCCCAACCCGCCTCCAACCAATCTTCCCGGGAGTTGGGTCCCCGATTTGCGCAGGGACCTGACTCCTAGCAGTGGGAAGAGGATTATAGTCACTTAACTGCCTTAACAGGTAGTTAACAGGCAGTTAAGAGGCTTTTTCCAATTTTTCGACTGCTGCTGCGGGCTTCCCGACATCGGGGAACCCCGCCAGGGTAAGTGAGGCGTGCTGTGGGTCTGTTGTCATGTTGGTGTATAGATGACAGCTGCAGAAGTGGTGTGAAGGATGCAATGGGACAGTGGTTAGTATCAGAGGTAAGGAAATGTTGGGAAAGTCATTTTTAATGTGTTTAGATTTATCTGTAGGTGACAAGCTTTGAAGTGTTTGTGTGGCCTCACCTCAATGGGAGAAGTGACAGATCGCTTCTGTACCCTCACCTGCAGCTGCCATCTGTTTCATCCTAAGGAGAGAGTCACTGGAGAGCCTGGGTGCAAGGGCTCACTTTTGTACAGTGATTGTCAGTGTTTGACAGCTCCTCAATGCTGTCAAACACTGTCAAATCATCTGTCAAAAAGTTACGGTTCATGTACCTTTAAGAAAACCAGCAGATGAAGCGTCATCCAAAGACATCATCCGACACCGGCTTTCCCTTAATTGGCCAGCAAGCCTGCAGGGCGGGCTTAACAAGGCCAATCAGGGCAAAATAGCGTCTGTTCATCAGACGTCGCTGGGGGTGGGACTAGAACCCGGAAGCCAGCAGTCCCGCCCCCAACGCATCTCAGTGAGTAAAATCCAGCCCAATACTCCAGCTGAGATCGGACCAGTGTTTTATAAAGGTTCATCATAACTTCCTTGCTTTTGTACTCAATGCCTCTATTTATGAAGCCCAGGATTCCATATGCTTTTTTAACTGCTTTCTCAACCTGCCCTGCCACCTTCAAAGATTTGTGCACATATACCCCAGGTCTCTCTGTTTATGCACCCCCTTTAGAATTGTACCCTTTAGTTTATATTGCCTCTCTTTGTTCTTCCTACCAAAATGTATCACTTCAGACTTTTCTGCGTTAAATTTCATCTGCCACTGTGTCCGCCCATTCCACCAGCCTGTCTATGTACTCTTGAAGTCTATCATTATCCTCCTCACTGTTCACTATATTTCCAAGTTTTGTGTCATTTGCAAATTATGAAATTGTGCCCTGTACACCCAAGTCTAAGTCATTAATATATATCAAGAAAAGCTGTGGTCCTAGTACTGACTCCTGGGGAACACCACTGTGTACTTTCCTCCAGTCCGATAAACAACCGTTCACCACTACTCTCTGTTTCCTGTCACTTAGCCAATTTCGTAACCATGCTGCCACTGTCCCTTTTATTCCATGGGCTTCAACTTTGCTGGCAAGCCTATTATGTGGCACTTTATCAAATGCCTTTTGGAAATCCATGTACACCACATCAACCGCATTGCCCTCATCAACTCTCTCTGTTACCTCATCAAAAAACTCAATCAAATTAGTTAAACACGATTTGCCTTTAACAAATCCATGCTGGCTTTCCTTAATTAATCCACACTTGTCCAAGTGACTGTTAATTTTGTCCCAGATTATCATCTCTAAAAGCTGCCCCACTACCAAGGTTAAACTGACTGGCCTGTAGTTGCTGGGTTTATCCTTACACCCTTTTTTGAACAAAGGTGTAATATTTGCAATTCTCCAGTCCTCTGGCACCACCCCCGTATCTAAGGAGGATTGGAAGATTATGGCCAGTACCTCTGCAATTTCCACTTTTACCTCCCTCAGCATCCTAGGATGCATCCCATTCGGCCCTGGTGACTTATCTACTTTAAGTACAGCCAGACTTTCTAGTACCTCCTCTTTATCAATTTTTATCCCATCCAGTATCTCAACTACCTCCTCTTTCACTATGACTTTGGCAGCATCTTCTTCCTTGTTAAAGACAGATGCAAAGCACTCATTTAGTACCTCAGCCAGGTCTCTGCCTCCATGCATAGGTTTCCATTTTGGTCCCTAATCGGCCCCACCCCTTCACTTACTAACCGTTTACTTATAGAAGACATTTGAATTCCCTTTTGTGTTAGCTGCCAATCTATTCTCATAATCTCTCTTTGCCCCTCTTATTTCTTTTTTCATTTCCCCTCTGAACTTTCTATATTCAGCTGGTTCTCACTTGTATTCTCAACCTGACATCTGTCATACGCCCCCTTTTTCTGCTTCATCTTACTCTCTATCTCTTTTGTCATCCAGGGAGCTCTGGCTTTGGTTGCCCTGCCTTTCCCCCTCGTGGGAATATACCTCGACTGTATCTGAACCATCTCCTCTTTAAAGGCAGCCCATTGTTTGATTACAGTTTTGCCTGCCAATCTTTGATTCCAATTTACCTGGGCAATTCTTAACCCACTGAAATTGGCCTTCTTCCAATTAAGTATTTTTACTCTGGATTGCTCCCTGTCCTTTTACATAGCTAATCTAAACCTCATGATACTGTGATCACTGTTCCCTAAATGTTTTCCTACTGACACTTGCTCTTCTTGATCCACCTCATTCTGCAGTACAAAACCCAGAAATACCTCCTTCCTCCTTGGGCCAGAAACGTACTGATCAAGAAAGTTCTCCTGAACACAGTTCAAAAATTCTTCCCCCTCTCTGCCCTTTACACTATTACTATCCCAGTCTATTTTAGGATAGTTGAAGTCCCCCATTATCACTATGCTATAGTTCTTGCACCTCTCTGTAATTTCCCTGCAAATTTGCTCCTCTATATCCTTCCCACTAGTTGGCGGCCTATAGAATACACCTAGTCATGTAATGGCACCTTTATTGTTTCTCAACTCGAACCAAATAGATTCTGTCCTTGACCCCTCCAGGACATCCTCTCTCTCCAGCACTCTAATATTCTCCTTAATCAATACTGCCACCCCACCTCCTTTCTTTCCTTCTCTCTCTTTCTTGAACACCTTATATCCAGGAATAGTTAGTACCCAGTCCTGCCCTTTTTTGAGCCAGGTCTCCGTTATTACCATGACATCACATTCCCATGTGTTTATTTGCGCCTGCAGCTCACCAAACTTATTTACCACACTTCGTGCATTCACAAACATGCACTGTAAACTTATCTTAGACCTTCTTGTATTCTCTCTTAGTCTGACCCCCCTAATACCGTACTATTCCTTACTCTAGTGCTACCTGTCTCTCCCAATCCTTTGTGCACCTTGTTTCTCCTTTCTAATGCTACATTTTGGTGCCCATCCCCTGCCAAATTAGTTTAAACCATCCCCAACAGCACTAGCAACCTCCCCCTCCCCTCGAGGACATTGGTTCCAGCCCTGTTGAGGTGCAACCCGTCCGGCCTGTACAGGTCCCATCTCCCCCAGAACCCCCAATGTCCCAGGAATCTAAAGCCCTCCCTCCTGCACCATCTCTCCATCCATACATTCATCTGCTCTATCCTCCTATTTCTATACTCACTCGCGCGTGGTACCGGGAGTAATCCGGAGATTACTCCCTTTGAGGTCCTGCTTTTTAATCTCTTTCCTATCTCCCTAAAATCTGCCTGCAGGACCTCATCCCTCTTTCTACCTATGTCGTTGGTACCAATATGGCTGTTCACCCTCCCCCCTCAGAATGTTCTGCAGCCACTCAGAGACATCCTTAACCCTGGCACCAGGGAGGCAACATACCATCCTTGAATCACGTCTGCGGCCGCAGAAACGCCTGTCTCTTCCCCATACTATCGAATCTCCTATAACTATTGCTTTCCCGATCTTCCTCCTCCCCCCGCCCCCCCATACAGCTGAGCCACCTGTGGTGCCGTGGACTTGGCTCTGGCTGTACTCCCCAGAGGAACCATCGCCCTCACCAGTCCAGCAGAATTTTGGATGAGCTCAAATTTACAGAGGGTGAAAATTGGGAGATTGGGCAGGACAGCATTGGAATATTTGGGTCTAGATGTAACAAAGGCACAGATGAGGGTTTCAGCAGCAGATAAGCTGAGGAAGGGACGGAGACGAGCAATGTTACGGAGGAGAAAGTAGGCAGTCTTGGTGAAAAGGTTGCGAACAGTCTGGTTCAGCCTCAGACAGTGGCCAGGGAGTGGAACGGAGTCGATGTGCCTAGTTCCCCACTGTCATTATTCTATTGTTTATATTACAAATGATACACCGGTGAGAATAATGTTATATGACAGGGCAACCCAAAGCAAAATAAATAAGTACACTTTGGAACCATGGAAGAGGAAAAAACAGGAAAAGAAACACCTCTGTTAAAGTAAAATCACAGAGCTATAAGATTTATCACCAAAAAGCAAACAAAAATGTTAGTCAAAGAAACAGGTGAAAAGCATCCACCCCCTTCCAACGCCCCCATCCCCCAGCACTGACCACGATGGAACTAAACCTTCAAAAAGACAACGCTCCGTTATTTACTATCTTGTGCTCATCCTCAGCTAAGAACATAAGAAATAGGAGCAGGAGTCGGCCATTCGGCCCTTCAAGTCTGCTCTGCCATTCAATAAGATCATGGCTGATCTTCTACCTCAACTCCATCTTCCCACACTATCCCCATATCCCTTGATTCTCTTAGTATCCAAAAATCTATCGATCTCGGTCTTGAATAGACTCAACGACTGAGCCTCCACAGCCCTCTGAGGTAGAGAATTCCAAAGATTCACAACCCTTTCAGTGAAGAAATTTCTCCTCATCTCAGTCCTAAATGGCTGACCCCTTATTCTGAGACTGTGACCCCGTGTTCTAGACTCCCCAGCCAGGGGAACCACCCTCCCAGCATTTATCCTGTCAAGCCCTTTAAGAATTTTGTGTGTTTCAATGAGATCACCTCTCATTCTTCTAAACTCCAGAGAATATAAGCCTAGTCTACTCAATCTCTCCTCATAGAACAATCCCCTCATCCCAGGAATCAGTCTGGTGAACCTTTGTTGCACTCCCTCTAAGGCAAGTATGTCTTTCCTTAGGTAAGGAGACCAAAACTGTACACAATACTCCAGCTTCAAGTTTCAAGCCTCTTTGTAGATTTTAGTGTTCTCTGGCAGTCCTTTTGCTATTGTGGTACTGAGAGAATTATTTACTGTTACGTTTTGTCTCTGCAGCTATACTTTTTCACACTTTGCCTTTCTAATCAACCCTTTAACATGTTTCCATGTGATCCTGTACTCATCCCAGTGAATCTCTTTCCCTTTCCCTCCACAATACGTCACTTTTCATTTGTTAATCCATTTAGGCTCACACTTGTTTAGTTTGACTTTGCTGATCTTAAGCATGTACCTGTCCTGCACATCCAGCATTATTCTTTTAAAGGTGTTCTATTTGTCTTTTACTAAAATTCTGATAAACATCCTCCTCCAATCTGTTTGTTTGCATTCTTCCCTCATCTGTTTGAATTTCGGCCTTTTGAAAGGATAAACCTAGTTCCTGGTTTTTTGGTATCAATGAATCCCAGATCATGTTAAACTTGATCATTCTGTGCTCACTGTCCCAAGGTGGGCTACGACTTCTATTTCCTGTATGGTGTATGGGTCATTTACAGATATTAACGTGAGCACTGCCTCTCGTGGCTTCCTTACACACAGGCGATAATTTTGACTTGGGGTGATAGCGTAAAACAGGCGATATCGATTCAGCCGAGATGTGTAATGGTTGGCTGAAACAATATATAGCCCGTTTTACACTATCACCCAAAGTCAGAATTACCCCCACTGAGTCATGAAGCAATTGTGCTATACACCAACTCTGACTCTAAAGCCCTTAGATTTACTTCATTTCTATTTGGTTGGTTGAAATCTCCCATTAAAATAACTCCCCTGTTTTCACATGCCTTTCTTATCTCTTCCTAAAGCAGACAGTCCTCCTTCTTGTGCTGGCCTGGAGTTATGTAGCATACCCCCAGTGTTAGCTTGGATTTTTTCACATTAGAGATTTTTATCCAGAGTAGTTCTCTGTATAGCTTAGCCAATCACCCAGGATCAGCTTCATTTCTCTCGCAGCTGTCCTTGACAAATATGACTACACCACCTCTTTCTTTTTCTGTCCCTTCTATCTTATCTAAGGTAATTCAGAGCAAATTCTGGGAAGCAGTTCTTGCCCTCCACAAACTCACTCTGCAAAAGCATTAAAGAGAGAAACACGTGCAAAAACAGCCAATAACCAGGCCCAAACGATTCGCTGGATACTTACTCTGAAGGAGGTGAGAAACCCTTCAAATACTGCTTGTGAAAGCTGCTATCAACTGTTCCTGCCAGCATTTGCTGGGCAGATTAAGGAAGTGACCTTTCATGTGCACACAGACGCCAATTTAACAAAAGGTGTAGGACGATTCAGGCATAGGATCCTTATAATCATATTTAAATGATGCTTGCACATTGCAGGCGGCTGCTGTGGGCGCCTATTGAGTACCAATATGGCACTGCGCGAACTTCCGCTGCTCTTTCGGCGCAGAACATCACGCTGCTGTATTCGACTTCGTCGCCCCAGTTTTGGACGCTGAAAACGTGCAAGACGCATCAGAGTTTCTCCCCTGCTGGATCCCAGCTCGGTGGCCACGTTTTCGGGATGGTGATGTACAGGCAGAGTCTCTGGGGACTAAATCATGGCATGACATGGGTGCCCGCCATTTGCAGGCAATTATGTGCTATTCCCCTGACCCCAGTCAGTTTATCAGGGTCAGTGGTGGAAGTTCCCAGCAGGCATGGTATAAGTGCCAGGATTGCGTACCCACAGATTTTCAGGCCTACAGTGTTATATGACTCCCTTATTTGAAACAATAAGCTATGTGTACCAAGTAAATGCCCTTATTGATCCTTTGAGGGCTGTAGCAGCATTTTAGCACCAAAGTGTAAAGTAAAACAAGATTACAGTCAACCTATTTGTTATTACCATACATGTTGTTTCAATTAAAAGTGTCAAACTTATTTTGTCTGTTCTAGTTTACTATGAAAGGTCTGTGATTCTGGCACATTTCTATCATTACACATTTTCAGAAGAGTGGTTTGGCAGATGTAATATGATAGAAACTATGTCTGTATTTTGAAAGTTGCAAAGGACTTTCCATCCTTAAAGAGTTGAAAGACATTTGATTGGGGTCCAACTCATGTGTGACAGCTCTTATTTGGGTCAGTTAAAAAGACTAACGTGAATACGTGTGAGAAGCTGGCTGACGCTATTGTGGAGAGAGATCCGTTGCTTATTTGGAGGGAATGTTCTATTTGTTTTTAAAAGATGCAGCTGACGAGAGATTGAAAGCTGAGCTGTGTCCCTTTGAAGCCCAAGCATCTCCTGCTCTTTAGCACCCCCTATTGTTGCCCAATGGCAGGGGCATTTCACAGTTCAGTACTTCTGCACAACGGAAGATAAAGATCGAATATTTCAGCTCTTCCTCCCGTTAAACATCAAAGGTGCAGAACTGCTCTTCCAACAATAACATCTTTAAATTTTAAGTCACCTTAATAAATCTAATATCCGCTACCCACTGATCCCCGAGTACCTGGGCAGTTAGAAAAGTGGGAATAAGTGTTAGCAATAGCACAAGAAGAAAAATAGGATGGGTGCAGACAGGAATGTGAAAAGAAAGCACTTTTATTGCTCTCTGTTCTATTGCTTTCTCCTTTTCACTCCTGAGGAAGCTCACTGTGCAGGGGCACGCTTCCATAGGTGGCCTCTGGTGCCTTACCAAAATGCCCATTCTTCCTATGAACCTGGACATCAAGAGGGTTGAAATTGGTTGATGCCAGAAACACCTGAAATGGGATTTCAGCGAATCAGCATCCCATTTTACACCGTTTTTCTTTTCCATCGAAGTCTGGCTGTCGATTCGCTATGAGCCTTGTTTCATGCTACTGGTGTAGATTAATTTCACCCCCCTAAGTGTTGACAGACTATTCAACTATGGGGGGCCTCACATCCAAACCAAATTGATTGCTCACCTGACATCCATACATATGCACTTTTGAGCAACAGTCACAGGGTAGTTGTTTGGAGCAGGAACTTTGGCTGATTTTCCCCCTTTTACCTTGAGGACATCACCGCAGGCTTCGAGCAGGAGTCAGTGTCAGGCATGCCAATGAAGCCTGGGAGTTAAAATTGCTTCAGCCCCATGCCCCCCATTCCTTCCCCGCGTTAAAATCAAGCCTTAAGAGCTGATTCAGGGCAAGTTCATTCAGCAGAGTGCCTGAAATGTGTGTAAAACCATTACCACGTTTAAGAGTTTCCAAACCAAATAAATAAAAATCTAAATAATTGGTTTTCATTTGTCTGACAGGGAGTGTACACTTCATCTTTCGTGTGTATATACCACACTTAATTAAGCACAGAGAACTTAGACACAGGTTGGTAAGAGCCAAGGCGTAGAGACCTTTAAGTGTCTGTAAGCTGTTACTGTAACTTATCAGACTAAAACTACAACATACCAGTGCTGGTAGAAAGAAAGAAAGAAGGAAGACTTGCATTTATATAGCGCCTTTCACAACCACTGGACATCTCAAAGCGCTTTACAGCCAATTAAGTACTTTTTTTTTAAAGTGGTGTCACTGTTGTAATGTGGGAACAGCAAGGTCCCACAAATAGCAATGTGATAATGACCAGATAATCTGTTTTTGTTATGTTGGCATGAGGGATAAATATTGGCCAGGACACCGGGGATAACTCCTCTGCTCTTCTTTGAAATAGTGCCATGGAATCTTTTACATCCACCTGAGAGAGCTTCCAGCTGCTCGTTTAACTTGGATCACTCTACCCTCTTGGGCATTGGCTTGCAGAGATATCTGGAACTGAGTGTCCTACCCCCCAGTGAAGGTCTACCCCTTCAGGTCACGTCAATGAGCCAGGCTGGCTGGTTAATCAGTAAATGTACCTGTAGTACTGTGGACCTGCCTGGCTCAGGTATCAGATAATCAAGTGTCCCCCAGAGGAACTGAACGATTCCAGTCTCTCATTGTCAAATGTGCCATCTTTATACCAAATTGACCCCTGTCCTGTTTAACACCACCCGAGAAAGGCTAGTCATTAATTGGTCACTGGAGAGCTGAGAAATATAGGTTGCAAGCTATATTAGGCAAGCAGTAAGTATAAACTTGGTGCCAATAACTCTCACCATAAATTGTGAGTACATTGCCACCATTCTTCCAACTACAGCATGCATACACATCCTAACCCATAGAATAGATGTTCCACAAGTTGGAGATGTGGAACATCTGCAGCAACTTACCAACCTCTCTGCAACTTAATCAAGTTATTCACAGAACCCTGGATCTATGAGTGTGTGTTTACATATTTGGCATCTAGATAATGCTTTCCAGCAGCTGTCATTCCAAGATTCAGACTTTCATCATCAGCTACATGACAAATAGCTGACTTCTACATAGTGAACTGCTTGTGACATGCTAACTACTTTGATGTTCTAGATATCTATATACAATTCTACATGTTAGGCATACTTCTTATCATCTCCTTAGTCCAGTTCCTCGTGGGACTTTGGCAAAGAGACATGTCTGCTGTGAGGCTGACCCCTTCGGGGGCTGAGTGAGAGGACATTATAGGCCAGATCCAACTGTCCCTACAACTGTTTCTCCTCTTTGCCGCACATCCACCTCACAGCTTGGTCCTGGATCTCACAAATGGTCCCTGGAAGCATTTCCATGCCTAGGAGAATCCATAGCATTAAGTCATGAAGGAACCACGCCTCACACACCACAAGGTTAACTGGGAGTTTGATGTCATTGAAGAGAGAACATAAAGTCTGAAGTGCTCCTCAGTGCTATCTTGACTAACTGTGTCAAAGCTAAATGTCTCCTTATCTGAGGAAGGATATACTTGCCTTAGAAGCGGTGCAATGAAGGTTCACTAGATTGATTCCTGGGATGAGAGGGTTGCCCTATGAGGAGAGATTGAGTAGAATGGGCCTATACTCGCTGGAGTTTAGAAGAATGAGAGGTGATCTCATTGAAACATACAAGATTCTGAGGGGGATTGACAGGGTAGATGCTGAGAGGTTGTCTCCCCTGGCTGGAGAGTCTAGAACTAGGGGGCATAGTCTCAGGATAAGGGGTTGGCCATTTAAGACTGAGATGAGGAGAAATTTCTTCACTCAGCGGGTTGTGAAACTTTGGAATTCTCTGCCCCAAAGGGCTGTGGATACTGAATCTTTGAGTATATTCAAGGCTGAGATAGGTAGATTTTTGGACTCTAGGGGAATCAAGGGATATGGGGATCTGGCGGGAAAGTGGAGTTGAGGTCAAAGATCAGCCATGATCTTATTGAATGACAGAGCAGGCTCGAGGGGCCGCGTGGCCTACTCCTGCTCCTAATTCTTATGTTCTTAAAGTTGGTATCACCGAGATACTGATATGATTCAACAATTCCAAACTATGTCCACAAGTACTTCAGAAAACATCTTGTTTTGTGGTGAACCACTATAATTTTAGGGTAAGCAGATTTGTAGAGTTTTTCTTTTTAAAGTTTTCCTCAACCCGAGATCAAAGTGAATACAGGAACAGCTGGAGGCAGGAAGGTGGTCTCAGACTACAGCATGGTGAAGGGGCATTAATTAGCAGAGGCTGAAAAAGGCATCACACTTCTGATGTTACATATGTAACATTTATTTATGAAGTTATACACATTTTATGTGCACATATATGTTAGATGTTTTACCCAGGCAGCACATTTAGTTGAAGTCTGTTTGTTAATGCCTTTGTGATATTTGATAAGTAAAAATGCTTTGAGACAATCTAATTACTTTGTGTACACTTGCTTGATTGACAGGACAGGGAGTTGACTTGTCTCCAGGACTCTGCCAAGACGTCTCAAACAACAATCGCTTACATTTACATTGAACCTTTAATATAGAAAACATTGCATGCTTTACAAAAGGTGGGGGTGAAATAAACTGGATAAAAGGGATAAATGAGCAAACGCTAAACCATGGTGAGAAAGTTAGGAAAGGTGGCTGAAAGTCTGGTTGAAAAGATGGACCTTGAAGAGGTTTTTAAAGGTGCAGAGAGAAGTGGAGGGGCAGAGGGGTTTAGGAAAGGAATTCCAGAGAAAAGGTGAGGTGACTGAGGGCTCTGCCACCAATGGTGGGCTGCACGGGGGGAGGGAATGCATAAAAGGCCCGAGTCAGAGGACCAAAAGGTGTGGGCAGAGATTTGGAGTTGAAAAACATTGTAGAATTCGGGTGGAGCAAAGCCATGAAATGATTTGAAGATGAGGATCAGGATCTTAAATTCAATGTAGGGGGATAGGGAACCAATGTAAATCAATAAGGAGAGGGTGCTAGGCAGTGGGACAGAATATAGGTAGCTAAGTTTTGAATTAGCCCGAGTTTATGGCAAATAGAGGACGAGAGGCCGGCAAGGAGGACATTGGAGAAAATTGAGTCTGGAGGTGAGAGAAGCATGGATAAGGGTTTTGGCAGAGGGTGGAGTGAGATAGTGATGGAGGTGGGTGATGGCTGATGACTTGTTCAGATACTTCTCAGAGCAAATGCTGGTGGATGTGTAAGAGTGATCTGGGGTATCTCAAGGTGTCTCTGTCCCTCTGGAGAAACACCTCCACTCTGTTACACCTCGTCTCCATACATAAGTTTAGGATCCCCCGTCCCCATGAGTTAAAGCATTGTCCCAATCTGTGGCACAGGGATTTGGAGCTCCGATGCAATGTGGCACCACACTCACCTCGGGTAGACGTTTTTAGAGCAGACTTTTCTTTCAGTGTAATTGTATTCCTTTAAAGTGGCACAGACAGCTTTCTTTTAGATCACTTCGAAATGTTGCCATGATATAAAGAAACCTTTTAGTTTTGTGAATACAGTGACATTAGCTGTAGTGAAAACAAAGGTGATGTTTAGAGCAGATATTTTCCAGTATTCCTTTGGGTAGGATGCAGTCAACTTCGAACCTGCTTCACAAAAGAAAATGACAGCGCCTCAAATATTCCATTGTCCGTAACGAAAATTACGTGTGAGTTTAAGTGAGAGAGTTGGATTTTTGCCTTCATACAGAAACAACATTTTCTTGTTACAATTACGGAGTTCTAAAAAAGCTTCTTTCCCCACAACAACCTCAGTATTTCCCTCATATCCAGTGATTAAATGCTCCTTCAATAAGACTTTCAAGCTTTAATTAAAACCTCATTGCCAGATAGCAGGATAGACTCACTTTGTACGACAGCGCTGTTTCTGGTGCTCATCCGGTACAGAGTCAACTCGAGAGCAGACTTTTAAATATTCTAATGGTATACGGATTTTAAAAAACAGCCAACAGATCACAGGATTCACACACCAGTGTGACATCTATGTCGGCACAGTGTAAACATGGCCCTGGTGTGACACTGGAGCTTATCTTTGATCAGCAGCGCGTCTCTGCAGGCAACAAGGGAGGTCAGTGCCGTGCAAGGACTTGACCACCCTGCCATCTTTCTGCACAGTTAGGTTTTAAGCTCTGAAGTCTGCAGTTTCTTTTAATTGCAACTGGACCCACTGAGCCAGATTTAGTAAGTCTCCCGCTTATCGTTCAAGAATGAAATGTGCTGTCTGGGGCTTCCTTATTTCATGTTTTTAACCTCTTCCTTAGCTCATTTTTATTTTTCATTTCATGTGCACATATCAATCGTGTAAAAGCTCATGGTTGGGGAGTGGATGCAATACCTGAGACTGATGGCTGCCACCAAAAATAAGAAAAATAATATTGGAAAGACGTGAACAGCTGTCGTCGTCACTCATGTTGACACGGGCATCCGAGAGTTAATTACCTTCTTGGCCTGTTTTCTTGGTGTATGCTCTTTTCTCATTACATACTTGGTCCGTCATCTGAGTGCAGAAAGTAGGTGCTAACAGGGGCTCTATTCTCACTGGACTTGTGAGAGCAGATGTACTCTCTGAGGATCCTGTGCTACTGACAGAGCTTATTCATTCCTTCCTATCCAGGATCAGGTAAAGCTCCACTTCAAAGACACTGGCTCAAAACCTTCAAATTAAGGTTTATTGCTGTTTGCATGGATGACGGTCCTGGTGTTTCTTAAAAGGGCATGGCTTAAATGCAGGGATCTGGATAGTTTGTTATAAAATTACTTAAAGCTGCATGACCCCACTGTTTTTGAGAATTATTTCAATAGTTAAAATATACAACTGAAGAAAAAGCAGGCCTGTGTCTAATTTTAATAAAATGCATTTGCAATTATGAATTAATTGATCAAGCTTGCATGCACTGGTAGAAAGTCACATTTTATGTCAGACACATAGATAAGAGAGCTGAATGATGAGAGGAAGTGCTTATGTGTTCATCGATGACCCTTCAACACAGAAATCTGCCAAACTTCAGAGGTGGCTGTACCACTTGAATGCATAATATTTAAATTAATTGGCCTTACATTCTGGACCAAGGTCTGTCTGTAGCACTAGAGGTGCAGGCAGCACCTGTAAGTAACACTTGAAAAGGTTGTTGCTTGCCCGGCCGCACCCAACCCCGATCGCTCCTCTCTCTGGATCCCTCCCCTCTCCCGATCGCTCAGCTCCCAGTCACCCTCTCCCTGTCCCGGCTGCCCTTCCCTCCTTCTCCTGATCACCTCCCCCGCCACCCACTTCACCCAAGACTTACCTGACCAGCCAGCCCCAAATTTAAACGTTCTTCGCTGGCGAGCTGCCTGGAGACGCAGATCTGATGCAAATGAGGCCTGAGGCCCAATGAGGTCTTGGACGTTCCGGTGCAGTGATTGTTCCCTGCGGAGAGTTCACACCGGCAGGCTGGCGCGATCCAATGTCTAGGCCACATTATCAGAAGCATTTCTTCATTAAAAACTTAACAAAAAATAAGTCAGCCGACAGTAACTATAACTGTTCCCCACCATGCTTTTTTAAATTTACATTTTAGGGAAAAGTTTTATGCTCTTCAATCTGCCAGCATTGGGGAAACAGCAGTTTCATGCTGTGAACATCCATTGTTAGGATCAAACAATCTCAGGTCAAGTGTTTATGCACCAGATGCAGAGGAAATGTATTTCTATTCTGCTTCAACAAGTTTTAGAAGAGCATTCCTTACTGCAACAGAGCCACCCTTATGGCTTTCTAAGCCTCCTGGCTTACTACAGCCTTGGGGTAGTGCTGCACCACTCTTCTCATCATGTCAGTGTGACGCTTGCAGTGCTTAAACTTGAATGTGGAGATTTAAGTGAAACCATCTCCACCTGCTGTTTTTGCATCAATTTTTCTTCCTGGTGACTGAATCTATCTGCAGCTCAAATGGAAGATTTTGATATTCAAGAGAGTCACCAAAGTCCGAAAACGTATTATAAAAGCTCTTTGATGGAATAGCTTTTATTCTGAAATATAGAGAGAAAAAAATTCCACCGCAAGCATCTCATTTACTAAGAGAAACAAGACAAAAATGAGGAAGCACAGAGTAGCGTAAATGGCAAATGAGGTGGAAACTGTCCAACTTGAGCAACAGTGTAACCTTGACCCAACAGGAATTGACTTTTGAGCATTTTTGCATCATATGAATGAGATTTTATTGGCCATTGTAAAAACTAAAAGGGATTCCAAAATCCAGCATCCATTTTGGACAATGGGAGTTAGGCAGGAAGTTACTGCTGGCGTTAGCTGTAATGCCAACTATATGATGTCAAGGCTTTGGAGAGGGTGTAGAGAATATTTACCAGAATTATACCAGGGTTCACATACAAAAATCTTGGAAGGTGTTTGACAAGTTGAGAAGGCTGTTAAAAAAGCATACGGGATCAGTGGCTTTATAAATAGAGGCATAGGGCTGGATTTTGCCAGGCCCGAGGAGGCGGGTTTGAAGGCAGGTCAGGTGGGAAAGTTGCAAAAATGGCGTCGGGCTCCGATCCTGCCTCCAACCCGCCTCTGAACAACTTTCCCAAATGCGGGCTTCCAGACCCCGTTTCGGTCCCGCCTCCAGGAGGCAGGATAGGCCCTTAAGGCCCTTAACAGCTACTTAAGTGCCTCTATAATGCCATTTTGAGAGGCCTTTCTGAGTTAAACACATTTCCCCCGTGCTGCATGTCTCCCCTGGAACACGCCAGTCAATCCTGGCGGCCTCACAAGTGGATGGCTTACTAACAGCTGCAGCTCCACCATTAAAAAGGAGTTTTCAACAATGATCATTTGCAGGTGGCAGAACTTTGTTTTCTCAGGTCCTGGAGAACTTTTTGCAGGTCTACTCATTTTGGAAGTTTGGAGCCTGAGACCCATCTCCACTGTGACCTCCTGGGAAACCCCTCTCCCCACCTTGACTGAGCGCTTCCTCAACTGAGGTATATACCTGCAGCATGGGAACCATTTATTTCCTTTCCTCCTGGACATCAGATTTGGACGAAGACCAGCCGCGGCAGCAGCAGAACCCGGAACAACAGCAGCAGCAGCAACAGCAGGAGCAACAACAGGAGCGCCAACCTGCTGCTCAGCCACCTGAAGCTGCACAGGCCAGAAGGCGCCAGGGCAGGGAAGGACGTCGCCGCAGGAGATACCCCCAAAACAGGGTTTACAGACAGAGGATGAGCTACCTCAACATGACTGAGCAGCAGTGCCAAAGGAGGCTCAGACTTTCACGAGAGGTAGTGGGTGACATCTGCGCAATGCTGCAGCAAGACCTGGAACCCAGAGGAGCAGGTGGACACCCCTTACCAGTGGCCGTCAAAGTCACCACCGCACTCAACTTTTTTGCTTCAGGCTCATTCCAGAGATCAACAGCAGACATCAGCGGTATCTCCCAGGCAGCCGCACACACTTGCATCACGCAGGTAACCGATGCCCTCTTTGCCAACGCGCGCAATTACATCAACTTCTCCAAGGACCAAGCAAGTGTAACTGCGCATGCGGTTGGCTTTGCTAATCTGGCAGGCTTTCCAAGGGTGCAGGGTGTCGTAGACTGCACACATGTGGCCCTTAAGGCACCCCATCACAATCCAGTATTTTTGTCAACCGCAAGGGCTTCCACTCCCTCAACGTGCAGCTGGTGTGTAACCACAATAAGGAAATTTTGCATGTTTGCGCCAAGTACCCTGGCAGTTGCCATGACTCCTTCATCCTGCGCCAGTCTAGTGTGCCTCCGCTCTTCAGTCCACCAGACCAACTTTTCAGATGGCTACTTGGAGACAAGGGCTATCCCCTGAAGACGTGGCTAATGACTCCGTTGAGGAGGCCATCCAACGAAGCTGAGGAGCGCTACAACTCCAGCCACATTTCCACCAGATCCATTATTGAGCAAACCATCTTGCTGAAGATGCGATTCAGATGCCTTGATAGATCAGGTGGAGCCCTGCAGTACTCAGCAGCCAGGGTCTCCAGAATCATCGTGGTCTGCTGTGCACTTCACAACATGGCACAGCATCGTGGCTTGCAGCTGCCTGAGAGACAAGTGGCTCATCGCATAGCCTCCTCAGATGAGGATGAGGAGGAGGAGGAGGAGAGCGACAACGAACAGCTTGTGGAGGCGTATCAACCAGCGGCAGCAGCACGTGAGCACATTGCTGCCCAGGATGCAAGGGATGCACTGATCTTGGCCAGATTTGCTTAGGCTGCTCAATCAAACACATTTGCCTCGCAACTTCTTACCACACCATCGACAATGGACAAGAACCTACGGCTTCCTATCACTCTGACCACCAGACTGACAATTCCAAGTCTCCCTGAGACCTCAATTTGCGAAATGACACAGCCCACAACTTCAACAGTTTGCCATCAAGTCATTTTATAACATAAATTCACGGATGGCATTTCAGAATTAAACACAACAGAACACCCAAGTGACTACCCTTGTGACTACTTGTGCTTTATCTTCCTCTTACGTGTGCTCCTACGTAGTACTTCCCCTGTGGCTTCAGCAGATGTGGAGTTCCCTTGCTCACTATCATGCTGCTCCTGCCTCGACACCTTTAGCGGGGGTCCTCTAGGGTTGCGAGCCTGTGAGGGCTCGCCAACAGTCTGCTGCTCCTGCGGCTGTGCAGGGGCTGAGGCACCCATCTCAGTTGGGTGAGGACTCTGGTGGGGCTCTGACCGAGGGCTCTGCTGTGGCATGGTCGTGTGAGCACTTGGAGAGGAGCCCCCACTTCCTTCTTCTCTGCCACCAACATCCCTCTCATGGGTCAGCCCCACTTCAGAGCTAGCAAGTGGCTTGACAGCACCTTGCTGCACTTTAGAGGGGCCATGAGGACCCGTTTCTGCACTGGAAGTCCTACTCCAGAGGACTTCCATGAAGGTCTGGTTTCTCTGCTCAATAGCTGACCATCGTTCCTCAAGAGATGTTAGTCTATTCTGAACAATGACCATGTTTTCAAGACCCTGGCGACTAAGCTCCTCCATGGCCGTAGCCATCCTCTCCTCTACCGTAGCCATCCTCTCCTCTATGGTAGCCAGCCTTACCACGGAGGTAGCCATCCTTTCCACGGAGGTTGCCATCCTTTCTGTGGTGATGCGTTCATGCGCCAATGCCTCCACAAAGGCACTGCTCATGTTAGCGATGGACTCCTCCATTCGCTCCAAACTCGCAGCGACCCTGGAGACAAAACCTGCCAGAGACTCCTGCACCTGTTCCTGGAGTTCCAGCACCGCTCGCCTTCTGGATGGACCCGGAGGCACAGGGTCGACATGCAGCTGAGCCGAGCTGGCAGAGTCCTGCGCCCTCCGACGAGGACTCTCCACTGCTGTCCCTGTCTCCGCCATCTGCTGATGCTCACTTGTGAGCTGTGATACACTAGGTGACAACACTACTCTATCTCGCGAAGGTCCCACTGAGGTGTGAGTGTCTGCGCTGGTGCTGGGTGCACTTAATTCTGCTGATGCTGCGCCCTCAGAGGTTGCAGCTTCCTCTGAGGAGTCTTGAGGCTCAGGCTGTTCCTCCTGGACAAGAGTTAGACATGTGAGATAAGCGTTGCATGCACATTGAATTGTGCAGATGCTCATAAGTCAATCTGTTAGAGCATTAGAATCAAGATCAGTCACTCATGCAATGTCAATGAGAGATGAAAAACTATTCTGTCACCAGCTTGCTCTGATGCACCCGTCTGTCCGTTCCCCACTTGCGCATCCTCCTCGACTCCCACGATCTCCAGGGCCGCCTCCTCTGCACTGGTGAGCTGGGCTATTGAGGGTGGCCCTCCTCCTGTCTTCGCCCTTTCCCTCTTATTGTGGGCTCTCTTTTCCTGCAATGAGGGACACAAGTAGAGTTTGAGTGAGAATGAAGGAGTGAGTGTAGAGAATCCATAGCATAGATGCTTAGAAGGACACAAAGATGGAGTGAGGTCCCAAGACCAAGGGCCCCTCTTGTGTGTTGTAAGTTGTTGTCATAGCATGACAGTGATAGGGAGTGTGAGGGCTGCATAGTCAAATAGTTAAGTGAATGTGAACATACAGAGAGAGGGAATGGTTAAGGGTGCAGGGATGTACGGGTCTAGTGGGATGTGGAGGAGGAGGTTGACAATGAAGAGTGCTGGTGATGAGAGGCGATGGGGAGCAGATTGAGGGTCATGGTGATGTAATACTCACTTTTCCTGTGCGGAGAAGGTCATGAAACCTCTTTCTGCACTGCAGCCAGGTTCTGCTGCACATTGATCTTGCACTGACCTCCTGTGCCACTTGTAGCCACACAGCTTTGGTCTGCTGGGGAGGTTTTTTCCTCCCAGAAGAAGGAAACAGCACTTCCTTATGAGCTCTTGCTCCCTCCATAGAGCTTGAAGGGAGTCCTCATCAAAGCGGGGTGCGCACTTGGGCCTTGAGCTTGCCATGTTTGCACCACTAATCCTTCAGAAATATCAGCAACAATGTTGTAAGGCAGAAAATGAAGCAAGGCTGCTTGTAGGCCTTAAATGCAGCTGCATAGATGACGTCATCAGAGGCGAGTTTCAGGACCAAAAGATTCATTGGGCCAGGGGTTCCCACATGCTGGAAATCAAGTGCCCAATTAGGGCAAAATCGCTCAATTGTCCCGCCTCACATCGGAGGCGGGGGCGGGACCCGCAGACCACCTGACCCGCCCCCAACCCGCCCCTAATGACAAAATCCAACCGATAGAGTACAGAAGCAAGGTAGTTATGCTAAACCGTTATAAATCATTGGTTAGGCCTCAGCTGGAGTATTGAGTCCAATTTTGGACACCACACCATAGGAAGGATGTCCAGTTTTGGACAGGGTGCAGAGGAGATGTACTAGAATGATACCAGGAATTAGGGACTTCAGTTATGTGGAGAGACAAGAGGAGCTAGGATTGTTCTCCTTAGAGCAGAGAAAGTTAAGGGCAGATTTAATAGAAGTGTTTAAAATTAAGAAGGGTTTTGATAGAGTAAGTAAGGAGAAACTGTTTCCACTGGCAGGAGGACAAAGATTTAAGATAATTGGCAAAAGAGCCAGAGGGGAGATGAGGAGTAATTTTTTTTCATGCAGCGAGCTGTTCTGGTTTGGAATGCACTGCCTGAAAGGGTGGTGGAAGCTGATTCAATATTAACTTTCAAAAGGGCTCCTCATCAAACTGTTATGTTTCTCCTTTTCAAAACTAACATTGAATTTGATCATATTATGAGCAATGTTAAATAAATGTCCCCTTACAGTTAGATTATTAACTACGTCTGGCTCATTACTCTTTACTAAATCTAGCATGGCCTGCCCTCTTTTTAGTTCCAGAACATACTGCTCCAGCAAACTATCTTGAATGCACTCAAGTAATTCATTACCTTTCTGACTTGAACTATTCCGCTCTTCCCAATCGATATCAAAATTTCAATCTTCCATTCAAACAATTCTTCTTTTGCTACAAGTCACTTTAATCTCTGGATTAATACATTCTGCCACTTCACTGTTGTTATCAGGAGTCCTGTAGGTAAGTCCCATTACAGTTTTAAGTCCTCTCTTTTTCTATATAGCGCCTTTAACATAGTAAAACGTCCCAAGGCGCTTCACAGGAGTGATTATCAAACTAAATTTGACACTGAGCCATATATAGGGATATTAGGACAGGTGACCAAAAGCTTGGTCAAAGTGGTAGGTTTTAAGCAGTGTCTTAAAAAGAAGAGAGAGATAGAGAGACGGAGAGGTTAAGGCAGGAATTCCAGAGCTTAGGGCCTTGGCAGCTAAAGGTATGACCGCCAATGGTGGAGCAAAGTAAATCGGAGATGCACAAGAGGCCAGAATTGGAGGAGTGCAGTTATCTCGGAGGGTTGTACGGCTGGAGAAGGTTACAGAGATAGGGAGGGGCAAGGCCCTGGAAGGATTTGAAAACAAGGATGAGAATTTTAAAATCAAGGCGTTGCCAGACCGGATGGCAATGTAGGTCAGCAAGCACAGGCGTGATAGGTTAACAGGCTTGGGAACGGAATTTGTGGTGGGGACCATAGACAATGGTCTTCCCAATATTTAATTGGAGGAAATTTCTGCTCATCCAATACTGGATGTTGGATAAGCAGCGTGGCAAATCAGAGAATAAGTTCCATTTTTAATCCAGTCGCACTGCAGGGAATAGCTTGATACGAGCCAACATTACTTGACCTACATCTGGAGCATAAGTACTGCTTAAGTTTGTGATTACTGTTACATTTTACACAGTCTGAAAATAATGTGATAAAAATCCATTCGTTTTGCAGCCAAGCATTTGTTTCACAGATGCAACAGTTACCTGATTCTATATTTCTGAATTTGAACTCGGCTGTAAAGTTAAAAAATATAATGATAAAAATTTCAAATACTGAGCTACGTTTACAGTATATGAACTGGGACTGCAGTTTCTCATGTCTACATTGACATTGTTTCAGACCCAGACTCCTACATTCGGAGGACCAACTAACATCTCTGGGTCTTGAGCAGCCTGGTCAACAGTTCATTAAAGGGACTGCTGGAGGCCACTCAAGAAAAGCCCAAATAATTGGAATTCTTTTCAGCGGTTTGTGGAGTCGGAAGGAGCAGGAGTGCTCCTCCTAGCACAGCAAAACAACTGCAGCCTGCTAGCAGCCAGCTCTCGCCCTCCACTGGATTACCTCCCCCTGCTCCCGTCCCCCCCACCCCCCTTGGATTTATCACTAGGCCCTGGTCCCATATTCGTATGGCCCACAAACAGGCAAGCAACATTGGGGCGTTTCATCGATGCTGCAGCTTGCATGATTTATTCTGATGAGGCCCAAGGAGAAGTTTATTTTGGACCTTGCGCCTCTCCGATCTAGTGTGCCAGTGTTTCTGGAATTCATATACAGAAGAACATAAGAAAATCCAGAGTAAGAACAGGTAATTCAGCACATCAAGCTCACTCCATCCAACGTCTGTTTATAACTATTCTATCATGGACATATCTACTTGTTTGATTTTTTTTCCTAACTGAACCACATAGAATTCGCATCACCCTGGTACCTCAAAAGTAGATATGAAGACTCTCTGGTTAAAATGGCACTCTGCTACAAAGAAGTGCCGTTTGAGGCATGTAAATGTGTGTAACTTTTCTGCCGCTTCTGCCAGCACTAGGTCCCGCTATGTAAGTTCCCCACGCAGGAACATAAGAACATAAGAAATAGGAGCAGGTGTAGGCCATTCGGCCCCTCGAGCCTGCTCCGCCATTCAATAAGATCATGGCTGATCTTCTACCTCAACTCCACCTTCCTGCCCGATCCCCATATCCCTTGATTCCCTTAATATCGAAAAATCTATTGATCTCTGTCTTGAATATACTCAGCGACTGAGCCTCCACAGCCCTCTGTGGTAGAGAATTCCAAAGATTCACCACCCTCTGAGTGAAGAAATTTCTCCTCATCTCAGTCCTAAATGGCCGACCCCTTATTCTGAGACTGTGACCCCTAGTTCTAGACTCCCCAGCCAGGGGAAACATCCTCCCTGCATCTACCCTGTCAAGCCCTGTAAGAATTTTGTATGTTTCAATGAGATCACCTCTCATTCTTCTAAATTCTAGAGAATATAGGCCTAATCGACTCAATCTCTCCTCATAGGACAATCTCCCCATCCCAGGAATCAGTCTGGTGAACCTTTGTTGCACTCCCTCTATGGCATGTGACGTAATAAAGACTCACTACGCACTTGAACATAAAGCAAGGCTTTAATCAACTTGTAACAAAACATGGAGGTCTAGTTAGCAGTCACTAGCTTCCTGTTTCCAGATTGTCTCTGCCCAAGGTGGGCCCATGCCTGAGTATTTATACTCCCTGGACGGCGCCCCAGCTGGCCGCCCAGTAGTACTTCCTGAGTTGTTACTTGCGATTTATGACAGCATGTATATCCTTCCTTAGGTAAGGAGACCAAAACTGTACACAATACTCCAGGTGTGGTCTCACCAGGGCCCTATATAATTGCAGTAAGACGTCTTTACTTTTATGCTCAAATCCTCTTGTAATAAAGGCCAACATACCATTTGCTTTCTTAATTGCTTGCTGTACCTGCATGTTAACTTTCAGTGATTCGTGTACAAGGACACCCAGGTCCCTCTGAACACCAACATCTCCCAATCTCTTACCATTTAAAAAATACTCTGCTTTTCTATTTTTCCTACCAAGGTGGATAACTTCACATTTCTCCACATTATATTCCATTCGCCATGTTCTTGCCCACTCACTTACCCTGTCTATATCCCCTTGAAGCCTCTTTGCATCCTCCTCACAACTTACATTCCTACCTAGCTTTGTATCATCAGCAAACTTGCATATATTACATTTGGTCCCCTCATCCAAATCATTGATGTAGATTGTGAATAGCTGAGGCCCAAGCACTGATCCTTGCGGGACCCCACTAATTACAGCCTGTCAACCCTGGGTCTCTTTTCTCTTGAAAAAAGAAGGCTGAGGGGTGACCTAATAGAGGTCTTTAAAATTCTGAGAGGTTTTGATAGAGTGGATACAGAGAGAATGTTTCCACTTGTGGGGAAGAGCATAACTAGAGGCCATCAATATAAGATAGTCACCAAGAAATCCAAAAGGGAATTCAGAAGAAACTTCTTTACCCAAAGAGCGGTGAGAATGTGGAAATCGCTACCACAGGGAGTGGTTGAAGCGAATATTTTCGATGCATTTAAGGGGAGGCTAGACAAGCATATGAAGGAGAAGGGAGTAGAGGGTTATGCTGATAGATTTAGATGAGGAAAGACGGGAGGAGGCTCGAGTGGAGCATAAACACCGGCATGGACTGGTTGGGCCAAATGGCCTGTTTCTGTGCTGTATATCCTATGTAATCCTATGTAATCCTATGAAAATGACCTGCTTATTCCCACTCTCTGTTTTCCTGTCCGTTAACCAATCCTCAATCCATGCTAGTATATTACCCCCAATCCCATGAGCCCTAATCTTGTTTAATAACCTCTTGTGTGGCACCTTATCGAATGCCTTCTGAATATCCAAATACACCACATCCACTGGTTCCCCCTTATCTATTCTGCTAGTTACAACCACAAAAAACTCTAACAGATTCGTCAAACACCCACCAATCCTAGGTCTTGGCAGGAGCAGCGTATTTCCTGTTCAGTGGCGGGTGGAAGAGGGCAGAGAAATCTGCGCTGTAGTCCTTGGCCTTAAGGATACATTCACAGACAGATAGGTTTGGTTTCTGCTGGTTCAATATTTCTCCTGCTCTAAGTTTTCTCCAGTACAGTGTGGCAGATCCTTCAGCAACGCACCTGAAACTCTCCATTCATACTTGTCTTGTGAGTCAATGGGAAGGCCTGCCGGAGGCTGCATGGTAATGAGGGTTTATCACTCAATCTAATATCCCAATCTCGCATAATCCCCCTCTCTAATTTGGAGAGAGACCAATTCTTTTGTGAGAATGGTCTGTCTCTGGAATTTGGCATATTGTTTAGATCTGTTCTGGGATAATTTGTTTTGCGCTTTAGAATGCTTCTGAGAACAACTCCCTCAGGGTCAAATGTTTAAATATTTACAGATAAGTCCACTGCAGTGCTCTGGGGGGCAATCTTCTGATTCTTTTCCTCACCAGATTTTTCACTTTCTTAAAGCTTTTGCTGGTGTTAGACGTTTCACCTCCAAATCATGGTAAGGTGGCCAACACATATATCCTGATCCTTTCCTCTCCAAACTACTTCATCCAGAGATTTAAAAGGTGGAACATGGGACTTGTAGATTTGGTCTTTTTTCCAAACACTGGAACAGGATAACTGAGGGACAGAAAACCAGATGGGAAACCATTTTGGTGGATCCTTGCTTAATTCACTCTGCTCAGTATTTTCCTATTTGTCTTTTAGGCCAGTCCAAAGTGCTCTTGCACAAAATGTTTACATATCCAATTTCATGCAAATTAGGTTCAAGTAATTCCTCATTTTGTGCCCAGCTTGCCTGTATAAATTGAAGGTCACTGTACTTTTGGCCCTTCAGGAGGTGATAACTGAAAGGTGAACTGCTGGAGGCAGAAGATGAGGATGAAAGGGTGCATATAAGATAGGTTCATCTGAAGTGCTGCTTCAATATCCCGGGATTATGCTCTATAGTAGCATGAGTCTCAATATATCCGTGCTCAGCATTTGTCTATGGTTGGTGCAAGTGCATCATTAGCCATGGCTGCAGAATGGCGCGTTGGTCCTCCTACTCTTCCTGTCCATTCAAATAAGGCTGACACAGGATTGGCGTAAAATGAAAGCATCGTGGCAACTGTCAGAAAGGCAGGCATTGACCTACATTATTCTGTACCAATGGATTGAAAATCATGATTAGTGCAGTCACAAATTCCTAATATGCATGATCAGTAGGCAAAGCATTCGTTATATTGGTCCTTATATCCCAGCCTGTCATGTTCCAATTGAATAGTCTGTCTGAAGCAATCAGAGAGATGTACTTAGGCCAGAGATACTCTGTGGAAAGTCAGCTGTGAACTGCTGAGTAAGGTTAATATTCAGAGACCTTCTGCAAGGTTCAGTTCACATTGAAGTTTTTGCTATTTCCTATCATCAGAGAAGGGATAGTTAAGCCTGCAACTGCTGTAAATCTACAGTGTGTACAGTTACTGTTTAATAAATCTGTTTGGCAGTGAATAGCCTAAGTCTAATGAATTGTTTATACTATGACCTTAAGAAAGTCACTTGACGGCATGTGATATAATCAATACGCCGAACTACACTGGTGAGTGTTTTTTTTAGCTTTGGACTCACTATAGATTAGCTAAATATTGGGCAGGCAAAGGCACACTGGTTCATAGTTAGTGGCCTGAGCTGATGAACCTGAGAAAAATATCTGGAGTAAAAGCTCACAAGCATATATGTTTGCAATATTGTTTTACCAGTAGGTACCTATTTTGCCAGAAATAACAAATTAAACTAGCCTAATGCATATTACCAGTGGTACAGAAGCTACTCAGCCTGAACAGCCATTTGGTAGGATTAAACATTCAGGAAATGTGCACTGCCCCAAATTTCAAACATTACTGTTTGGTTACTAATAGAATCATACAGCGCAAAAGGAGGTCACTCAGCCCATCGTGCCTGTGCCGGCTCTTTGAAAGAGCTATCCAATTAGTCCCACTCCCCTGCTCTTTCCCCATAGCCCTGCAAATTTTTCCTTTTCAAGTATATATCCAATTCCCTTTTGAAAGTTACTGTTGAATCTGCTTCCATCACGCTTTCAGGCAGTGCATTCCAGAACGTAACAAATCGTCTGGTTATTGACCTTCCTTACTTACTCTATCAAAGCCCTTCATAATTTTGAACACTGCTATCAAATCTCCACTTAACCTTCTCTGCTCTAAGAAGAACAATCCCAGCTTCTCTAGTCTCTCCACATAACTGAAAGGAAGATGGTTGTGGTTGTTGCAGGCCAATCATCTCAGCCCCAGGACATCGCTGCAGGAGTAGGCCAAACCATCTTCAGCTGCTTCATCAATGACTTTCTCTCCATCGTAAGGTCAGAAGTGGGGATGATCGCTGATGATTGCACAGTATTCAGTTCCATTCACAACTCCTCAGATAATGAAGCAGTCCATGTCCGCATGCAGCAAGACCTGGACAACATTGAGGCTTGGGCTGATAAGTGACAAGTAACATTCGCGCCACACAAGTGCCAGGCAATAACCATCTCCAACAAGAGAGAATCCAACCACCTCCCCTTGACATTCAACGGCATTACCATCAACATCCTGGGGGTCACCATTAACCAGAAACTTAACTGGACCAGCCACATAAATACTGTGGCTACAAGACCAGAATGGGTATGGTAGTATAGTAGTTATGTTGCTGGACTAGTAATCCTAGGACATGAGTTCAAATCCCAATATGACAGCTGTGGAATTTAAATTCAGTTAATAAAATAAATCTGGTGACCATGAAACTGCTGTAATAAACCCACCTGGTTCACTAATGTCCTTTTAGGGAAGGAAATCTGCTGTCCTTACCCAGTCTGGTCTATATGTGACTCCAGACCCACAGCAATGTAGTTGACTCTTAACTGCCCTCTGAAATGGCCCAATCCACTCAGTTGTATTCAAGAAGGTGGCTCACCACCACCCTCTTGAGGGCAATTAGGGATGGGCAATAAATGCTGGCCTCATCTAGTAAATCTCTACTGCCTCCTCTCCAAGGCCTTGACATCCTTCCTAAAGTGTAGTGCCCAGAATTGGACTCAATACTCCAGCTGAAGCCTAATCAGTGATTTATGAAGGTTTAGCAAAACTTCCTTGCTTTTGTACTCTGTGCCTTCATTTATAAAGCTAATGACCCCTTATGCTTTTTTAACAGCCTTGTTCTGCCACCTACAAAGAGTTGTGTACAGGAACCCTGGCATCATTCTAGTAAATCTCCCCTACACCCTCTCCAAGGCCTTGACGTCATATAGTTGGCATTACTACTGCCTACAGTAATTAACTGCCTAAATCCCATTGTTCAAAATGGATGCTGGATTTTAGGATCCCTTTTAATTTTTACAATGGCCAATAAAATCTCATTCATATGATGTGAAAATGCTCAAAAGTCAATTCCTTTTGGGTCAAGGTTACACTGTTGCTCAAGTTGGACAGTTTCCACCTCATTTGGCATTTACGCTACTCTGTGATTTCTCATTTTTCAATGGTGCCCAGATATACAAGAGAACTTTGTTTCTCTTGTAGTAGCGATTAGTTTTTTTTCTCTATATTTCAGAATAAAGTTTATTCCACCAAAGCGCTTTTATAATCATTTTTGGGACTTTGGTGAGACTTGAATATTAAAATCTTCTACTTGAGCTCATTTTTTTTGTGAGCAGTTGATTTCCATTCTTCATTTGCCCTTTCATTCACATTTACTTTTAGCTTGATGTGCTTTGCCTAGAGCACTTTTGCCTTCTCCCCTCTATACCCAGCTTGTCTGGTTTCTGAGGCCTTGTGTAACTTCCTCTCTCAGTGGTCCGTCCCTTTCTCTTTGTCTGTGTAAAGTTCCTCCCTCACAAGAATTTCTCCTTATCTTAGGTCATAGATTGATCCTTGATACCCTCCCCTTCTTTTCTGACGTGTTCTTCAATTATGTATTTTATTCATTAATTCGGTTATAAACCTTCAACAGATTTTTTTCCGTCTTATATATGTAATTTTTATTTCTTGCTTGTTTTTCAATTTACTGTCACAATGACCGGGAAAGGGGCGCGACCGAGAGAGTGTGGCCATCAGGAGCGGGGTCGAGGCAACGATTGGAAGGGGAGTTGATACATTTCTGAAATAAGAATGTTTTTTATTAATTCGTTCAGGTTACCAGAAGGTTACAAGGATGTAGCGTGCAAAAGAATATATACATTCGTTCCGATGTGCTGGCATTTTCTCTTTTTTCTTGTTATGTAGAATTGAAGAAAATATGTAGCAATGACTTGTTTAATAACAAGCTGTGACTTTTAAACATTTTGCCTTATTTGAGAGAACTGTTCCTTGTAGGATGGAAGAAATTCTTTCATTACTTGTTAAACTAGCATAATTTCTGTAAACTTTTTCACTAAAATTGACTAGTTTACAACAAATGCAGAATTATTCAAGGTGGAAGCAATTCATCTTCATCTGATGGCCTCTTTCTCCTCTCACTATGTCTCTGAGTGGAAGATGGTTAAAGCGTTGATGGTGTTGTTGGCAAGCACTATGTCCTGCATAGTCTGGAAAATGACAGATCTTTTCTGACCGACCATATGTTTTAATGATAAATGATGGGGAAACATCTACCATCCACAGCACAGACCTGAGACATTGATAAGTGGATGAAACCCAATACTAGGTCAAGGATAGTCTTTAGTCTGGTGGAGTAGGGATTAGTCACACCACATTCCTGCCCAGTCTTCCTTAAAATTCAAATTAACACATTGTTTGCAGTGAGCAGGAAAGAAACTGACTCGAAGCCAAGGAGGTACTTTATGCTTTCTATAGATTAGTACCAGTGATCAAATAACATTGCTGAAACATCATTACTTCATCGATGAATGATCTGTGCAATATTTACTTAAACATAGATTGTTTTTCCCTTTGCTGTTTTTTTCTTCTGTGGCTGTCAGTTGGAAAAGAGCAAAATTGTAATGGACAATCTCATATTTGGTTCCTATACTTCATGGTTTATAGTTTTCATTCATACTTACTTAGCACTTCTGACATTTGCCTCTTGAACCATTTGTGACGAAAGTACTTCAATAAGTAGCAATACATTTGTAGCACTCAGACAGGCACTAATTATTAAACGTTGTCAAATTCAGGCTCACTTTATCAGACACATTCCACCGTTGCTTTGAAGGTTCTGATTTGTGTTAAAGGGAATAATAAAAAGCTAATATTGCCATTGCAAGTAGTTTGAAACTCATATAAATGAATGTGTGGCCATATCAAAGGAGCTTTACTTTAATCTTCATTTTAAAATATTATCGTGGCTAACAATAAGGTTCAGAAATTATTTTGACGTTTAATGCTTTGGGTTAGTTACGATGAGGCCTTTGAGGGACGCCTCCACAAAGTAGAATACTGGATAATGAGGTGGAAATTGTTAGTTAGTAAGAAATGGTCTGATCATTTTTATTGTATATTTGATGGCATAACAACAAGATCCTGTTGGAGGTAGCTGTAACATAAGAACATAAGAAAGTTCATTAAGGCCATGAACCCACCAAGTCTTTTTCATTCAGGGACCATGTATGAGGAGTAAAGAAGTCTTATTCCAATTATATAGGGCCTTGGTGAGACCACACCCAGAGTACTGTGTACAATTTTGGTCTCCTTACCTAAGGAAGTATATACTTGCCATAGAGGGAGTGCAACAAAGGTTCACGAGATTGATTCCTGGGATGGCGGGACTGTCGTATGAGAAGAGATTGAGTAAACTAGGCCTCTATGCTCTTGAATTCAGAAGAATGAGAGGGGATCTCATTGAAACATACAAAATTATTACAGGGCTTGATAGGGTGGATGCTGGGAGAATGTTTCCCTTGGCTGGGGAGTCTAGAACCAGGGGCCACAGCCTCAGAATAAAGGGTAGGCCATTCAGGACTGAGATGAGAAGAAATTTCTTCACACAGAGGGTGGTGAATCTTTGGAATTCTCTACCCCAGAGGGCTGTGGAGGCTCAGTCATTGGGTATATTCAAAACAGAAGTCGATAGATTTCTGACTAGTAAGGGCATCAAGGGATATGTCGATAGGGCTGGTGAATGGAGTTGAGGCAGAAGATCAGCCATGATCTCATTGAATGGCGGAGCAGGCTCGAAGGGCCGAATGGCCTACTCCTGCTCCTATTTCTTATGTTCTTATGTTCTTCTTATCCTACCATGGCTTTCCTGCCCACAACATCACGATCTGTTTATTCCCATCTCTAAGGAATATAAAAGGCAGATATTCTGCCCCAATATGCACACAACAGCTGCGGGGGAGGGGGGAAAAATAAACAGGGTCAAGCCTGCTTGGCACCAGTGGACAGAAACCCTGCCCCATTATGGTTATAGAGGCGGGGAGGATAGTGGATTTTCTGGGCCAATCTCTTTTCCTAAGGACAATGACATGCTGCAGGAGAGGGCTCTTCACTTTTTCAGAGCGACTGGCTTTTCAAAAGTGTAGTCCTCACTGAAAATGGCATTTATAAATAGGAAGAGTTTTCATTCTATCAATATGCAGGTTGTATGTGACCATCAGAGCTATATCATACAGTTTGATTCCATGATTTATTTATTTTTTGCTAGTCTACAATTTCACTACTATTTTATGGTATTTCTGCCATAGATGGATGGACCTTGGGTAACCGGTGATACCAAGAGTATGAACGAACATGGGAACATAAGAACAGGAGTAGGCCATTCAGCCCCTCGAGCCTGTTCCACCATTTAATTAGATCATGGCTGATTTTATCTTTTGGTGATAGTGTAAAATCGGTGATATTGAGTTAACCGCCCGTTATACAGCACGCCCAATTTTCCTATCAAAGGAAAATGGAGAGATGTATAACAGACGGCCGATCCGATACTCTCGCCCAAAGTTAAAGTTAGCCCCTCGCTCTCCAGTCGTGGCTGACGACACTAGTGTGGAATCCAAGAACTGCAGAAAGAAAGCACTTGGCTCCACGGAGATACAAATAGAGCCTACAACAGGCATGTTGAAGCAAAGGGGGAGACCTTCAGGTTGGGCACTGAATGGGCATGATATCGATATTGGCGCACACCCAACGCGGCAGTCAGGAGGCCCAAACCACTTTCAGGTTCAGGCCTCATTAGCGTTCTCTCAGCGACCTGTAGGCACCAAACGAGCGCCCTGCTGCAGCTAGCCCATCTGGTGAGCTGGAAAATCAGTTCCTCCTGACACCACAAAAATCTTAAAAGGTCCGCTGGTTAGGCCTCGCAATGCTTGACATGCACCATGACGCGTCAGTTTCCACATGTGCCCTGACGACACCCAGCTCTACCTCACCACCACTCCTCTCGACCCCTCCATGGTCCCTAAATTGACAGACTGTTTGTCCAGCATCCAGTACTGGCTGAGCAGAACTTTTCTCCAATTAAATATTGGGAAGACCGGAGCCATTGTTTTCGGTCCCTGCCACGAAAGCCATTCCCTAGCCACTGACTCCATCCCTCTCCCTTGCATCTGTCTGAAGCTGACTCATACTGTTCGCAACTTTGGTATCATATTTGACCCTGAAATGAGCTTCCGACCACACATCTGTGGCATAACTAAGACCGCTATTTCCACCTCTTTACATTGCCCGTCTCCGCCCTTGCCTCAGCTCATCCGCTGCTGAAACCCTCATCCATGCCTTTGTTACCTCCAGACTTGACTATTCCAACACACTCCTGGCTGGCCTCCCACGTTCTCCTCTACGTAAACTTGAGGTCATCCAAAACTCGGTTGCCCGTGTCCTAACTCGCACCAAGTCCCGTTCACCCATCACCCCTGTGCTTGCTGACCTACATTGGCTCCCGGTTAAGCAACGCCTCAATTTCAAAATTCTCATCCTTGTTTTCAAATCCCTCCATGGCCTCGCCCCTTCCTATCTCTGTAATCTCCACCAGTCCCATAACCCCCTGAGATATCTGTGCTCCTCTAATTCTGCCCTCTTGAGCATCCCTGATTATAATCGCTCAACCATTGGTGGCCGTGCCTTCAGCTGCCTAGGCCCTAAGCTCTGGAATTCCCTCCCTAAACCTCTCCGCCTCGCTACCTCTCTTTCTTCCTTTAAGATGCTCCTTAAAACCTACCTCTGGTCACCTGCCCTAATTTCTCGTTATGTGGATCGGTGTCAAATTTTTTATCTTATAACACTCCTATGAAGCGCCTTGGGATGTTTTACTACGTTAAAGGCACTATATAAATACAAGTTGTTGTTGTTGAATGCTGCGCCCATTTCTTCTTGCAAGTTGCAAGCGGGGAACTACAACAAGCATAAAGCCCTGATTTGTATATTTAAACAGACATGCGCCTGTTTTGGGTAGGAGTGCTAGCCACTCTTTTAAAGTCCTGCTTGAAAGTTGATTCCAGTGGGCAAATGGGTGAGCAAGGTCCCTACCAGATTTTCAACTGCTGGTCGCCGCTTTTACAGATGAGAAACAGGCAGCCAGCAGTTAAAAGTCTCCTGCAAAGATTCTGCTGTCTGCATGGGTGGTTGCAGAATAAGAAAATGCAGAAGAAGTTCAGTGACATTAGGAAAAGTGCGAAGGTAAATGTACCCACCTTTGTATACGTGCTTACTATTTGACCATAGAAGGCACGGAACAAATCTAAATGTTGACCTTTGCACCCTCAGGGAGCTAGCATGCATAACATGAAGACAGCCTTTGCCCCTTATCTCAACACTTTTTTATTGTACAAAAGCTGTATGACATAATTCCAGTGGGGAAACTAATTCGTTCAATGTTATGCTTCAAATCAATACAGCCATCATAACAGTATGCATGTTATTTTGCAATGCCCTCGTACAGGGAGAGATTTGGAATAGGCAAAGGGCTGGTTTTTGGGGTCCCCAGGTAGTTGGTAACATATTGCTAAATTTTGTGTGCTTCCATGCCAAGACAGCATACAACCATAGAGAGAACCACAGGCAGTGGTCCAGCCATGTTCGAGCAGCTATTGCAAGTTGAGAAGATGGCCCTGACTCTTTGAATTTTTGAAAGGAAGAGGTGAGGGTGAGTTTGGGGCATGGTATCGCTACGCAGCAAGTATTCTCCATTTATTATCATGGTTTTTAAGAGAGCTACAACTCTGATTCCTTAAAGAACCTAGCTACTCAGATAAGAATTTAGGCATTAATTCAGGGAACGCTTCTGCTATGGTTTGTACTGCAAATAAATATGACTTCCAACGCAGTTGTCAGGCATGGTTCAGTGGGTAGCACTCTCGCCTCTGAGTCAGAAGGTTGTGGGTTCAAATCCCACCCAGAGATTTGAGTCCATAATCCAGGCTGACTCTCTAGTGCAGTACTGAGGGAAAGCTGCCAGAGGTGCCATATTTCAGATGAGACATTAAACCAAGGCCCTATCTGTCCTCTGAGGTGAATGTAAAAGATCCCATGGCACTATTTGAAGAAGAGCTGCGGAATTCTCCCCAGTGCCTTGGCCAATATTGATCCCTCAACCAACATCAATATATTGATTATCTGGTCATTATCACATTGCTGTTTGTGGGACCTTGCTGTGTGCAAATTGGCAGCTGAGTTTCCAACATAAGAATTAGGAGCAGGAGTAGGCCATACGGCCCTTTGAGCCTGCTCCGCCATTCAATAATTCAGCCAAAGTGTTTGTAATTAGTCCCAGAGAAACCTGGTGGTGGAATGGATTACATTGATTCTCGCAAGGTGTTATTTCATTGAAACTATGATGGTCTTGCTGGAAACGTTGTGTCATCAAAACTCATTTATATTTTACTTTTTAGAGGTGTAAAAGTGCCACAAAATTAAGGGCACCCAATATAAATAGGAAAACAGATCAGTGTAGAATTAATATACTATCAATGGACTGCAATTAGGTCTCAGTGAAACAATCCTTTGTAAAGTGTGACCTATGTTTATTAAAAAGCATAAAGCTAATCATGGTTGATTATGAATTGGATTAATATGTATAATTAAAATTGAAGTACTTCAATGAAAAGATTCTTGTTTAATTTTGTCTAAGTGTTGCGTCAGCTTAAACAGCTACACATTAAGAAAAAGGTACAGTTAACTTATGTTGTTCAGTTTATGCATGAACACAAGTTTACATGGCAATATTAATACATATTGTACAAGATACAGTAGACTATACGCACTAATTAATAATGGAATATTCACTTTATTTCAATAGCTGAGACTTATTACGAGTTACAAAGGTCTTCTTCATAAGTGAAATAAATAGGATATCTTACTATTCTCCACTTTGCAAACAATACTTATGTTTATTTTGTTTTATTGCAAACCATTACAAGTACAATGCACACTTTATACACTCCATTATGTAACGTGACCTGTCTCTTCTATCTCTTCAGACGTGGCTAGTTGCTATCTTGGGAGTTATCTATTCTGTCTAAACTTGTGAATGTTTTTATTCAGTAGGCTATCTGTCTTTCTATTGTGAAACCAAGGGGAAGAACCAAAGCCCAAACTAAGGGACAGCACCAAAGTTAAAATGAGCCATTGTTAACGGTGCATTCTTGCTTTGATATACAAGTATAGCAGAGATCGCCTTGGTTGCATTGTAATATGATCACCTTAGTTGCCACTGACTCAAAAGCTTCTAGGCTCAAGCCCCAATACAGACTTGAATACATAATACATGCTGACATTTCAGTACTGAGGGAGTGGTGGATGAGATGGTAAATTGAGGTCCTGAGCACCTGTTCATGTTGATGTAGAAGTTCCCATGGGACAATTTGAAGAAATGAAGGGAGTTCTCCTGTTTTTCTTGGCCAATATTCATCCCTTAACCAATACCATCAAAAAACAAATTATCTGGGCGCTCATTTGCTTTTTGTGGGGCATATCTCAGTACAAAATGGCTGTTGTGTTTGCCTATATAACAACAACCACTGCACTTCAAAACTAATCAAGAAGAAGGGCAACCACCACCTTCTCAAGGGCAACAGGGGATGGGCAATAACTGCCAGCCTTGCCAGCGAAGCCCACCTCCCATAGAATGATTAAACAAAATTGGTTGTAAGGAGCTTTGGGACATGAGGTACAATATAAATGCAAGCTCTTTCTTTCATTTGGTGAAGATAAATGGTGATTGAAGCAGTTTTTAGGCAATTAAGAAGGTAGAAGGTAAATATATGTTTTTGCAGAGAAGTAGGTAAATAGCCGAGAGCCAGTAATTTCCTGGAAACTCAGCATAAACACGGTTGAGATAATCAGCCACCCACACACAGCTGTGTGTCTGACCCCGGTCAATAGCTGTGAGCCTGGCTCCAGTCAATAGCTGTGTGTCTGACCCTGGTCAATAGCTGTGAGCCTGGCTCCAGTCAATAGCTGTGTGTCTGACCCCGGTCAATAGCTGTGTGCCTGGCCCTGGTCAATAGCTGTGTGCCTGGCTCCAGTCAATAGCTGTGTGCCTGGCCCTGGTCAATAGCTGTGTGCCTGGCTTCAGTCAATAGCTGTGAGCCTGGACCCGGTCAATAGCTGTGTGTCTGGCTCCAGTCAATAGCTGTGTGTCTGGCCCCGGTCAATAGCTTTGTGCCTGGCCCCAGTCAATAGCTGTGGCTACGGTGGCATAGTGGTTAGCACTGGTACCTCACAGCGCCAGGGACCCGGGTTCGAATCTGGCCTGGGGTGACTGTCTGTGTGGAGTTTGCACATTCTCCTCCTGTCTGCGTGGGTTTCCTCCGGGTGCTCCGGTTTCCTCCCACAGTCCAAAAATGTGCGGGTTAGTTTGATTTGGCTATGATAAATTGACCCTTAGTGTTAGGGGGGGATTAAATATGTGGGGTTACGGGGATAGGATGGGATATGTTAGGGGGAATTAAATATGTGGGGTTACGGGGATAGGGTGGGATATGTGTCGGTGCAGGCTTGATGGGCCGAGATGTCCTCTATCTGTACTGTGGGGATTCTGTGTGAGAAAGCAGGGACAGGGTACTGGATTTGGATGATCAGCCATGATCGTATTGAATGGTGGAGCAGGCTTGATGGGCCGAATGGCCTACTCCTGCTCCTAGTTTCTATGTTTCGATGTGTGCCTGGCCCCGGTCAATAGCTGTGTGTCTGGCTCCATTCAATAGCTGTGTGTCTGGCCCCGGTCAATAGCTGTGTGTCAGACCCCAGTCAATAGCTGTGTGTCTGACCCCGGTCAATAGCTGTGTGTCTGACCCCGGTCAATAGCTGTGTGCCTGGCTCCAGTCAATAGCTGTGTGCCTGTTCCCGGTCAATAGCTGTGTGTCTGACCCCAGTCAATAGCTGTGTGCCTGGCCCCGATCAATAGCTGTGTGCCTGGCCCCGGTCAATAGCTGTGTGTCTGACCCCAGTCAACAGCTGTGTGTCTGGCCCCAGTCAATAGCTTTGTGCCTGGCCCTGGTCAATAGCGGTGGCATAGTGGTTAGCACTGGTGCCTCACAGCGCCAGGGACCTGGGTTCGAATCTGGCCTCGGGTGACTGTCTGTGTGGAGTTTGCACATTCTCCCCCTGTCTGCGTGGGTTTCCTCCGGGTGCTCCGGTTTCCTCCCACAGTCCAAAAATGTGCGGGTTAGTTTGATTTGGCTATGATAAATTGACCCTTAGTGTTAGGGGGGGATTAAATATGCGGGGATAGGATGGGATATGTTAGGGGGAATTAAATACGCGGGGATAGGGTGGGATATGTGTCGGTGCAGGCTCGATGGGCCGAGATGTCCTCTATCTGTACTGTGGGGATTCTGTGTGAGAAAGCAGGGACAGGGTGCTGGATTTGGATAATCAGCCATGATCGTATTGAATGGTGGAGCTTGCTCGATGGGCTGAATGGCCTACTCCTGCTCCTAATTTCTATGTTTCTATGTTTCGATGAGATCCCCTCTCATTCTTCTATACTCCAGCGAGTATAAGCCCAATCGACCCAATCTCTCCTCATACGTCATTCCTGCCATCCCAGGTATCAGCCTTGTGAATCTTCGCTGAACTCCTTCCATGGCAAGAACATCCTTCCTCTGATAAGGCGACCAAAACTGCACACAGTACTCAAGGTGTGGTCTCACCAAGGCCCTGTACAACTGCAGCAGGACATCCCTGTTCCTATACTCAAACCCTTTCGCTATGAAGGCCAACATACCATTTGCCTTCTTCACCGCCTGCTGCACCTGCATGCTTACTTTCAGCGACTGGTGCACAAGGACACCCAGGTCTCGTTGCACTTCCCCTTCTCCCAATCTATTGCCATTCAGATAATAGTCTGCCTTTCTGTTTTTGACACCAAAGTGGATAACCTCGCATTTATCCACGTTATATTGCATCTGCCACGCTTCTGCCCACTCACCCAACCTGTCCAGATCATCCTGGAGTTTCTCGCTATCCTCCTCGCTGCACACACTCCCACCCAGCTTTGTGTCATCTGCAAACTTGGAGATATTACATTTAATTCCCTTATCTAGATCATTAATGTATATTGTGAATAGCTGGGGTCCAAGGACCGATCCCTGCGGTACCCCACTAGTCACTGCTTGCCACTCGGAAAAAGACCCATTAATTCCTACTCTCTGCTTTCTGTCCGCCAACCAGTTCTCTATCCAAGTCAATACCTTGCCCCCAATCCCATGTGCCTTAACTTTACCCGCTAATCTCTTATGCGGGACCTTATCGAAAGCCTTTTGAAAGTCCAAATACACCACATCTACTGGTTCTCCCTTATCTATTTTCCCAGTTACATCCTCAAAAAATTCCAGTAGATTAGTCAAGCACGATTTACCTTTTGTAAATCCATGTTGACTTTGTCCGATCCTGTCACTGTTTTTCAAGTACTCAGCTATTACATCCTTTATAATGGACTCTAGCATTTTCCCCACTACCGATGTCAGGCTTACCGGTCTGTAATTCCCCGCTTTCTCTCTACCACCCTTTTTGAATAGTGGGGTAACATTAGCTACCCTCCAATCCATGGGTACAGTTCCAGATTCCATCGAATGTTGGAAGATGATCAGCAATGCATCTACTATTTCTAGGGCCACTTCCTTAAGTACCCTAGGATGTAGATTATCAGGCCCTGGGGATTTATTGGCCTTCAATCCCGTCAATTTCCCTAACACCATTTCCCTGCAAATACTGATTTCTTTCAGTTCCTCCCTTTCATCAGACCGTATGTTCTCCAACATCTCTGGGAGGTTATTTGTGTCCTCCTTTGTGAAGACAGAACCAAAATATGCATTTAATTGGGCTGCCATTTCTTTGTTCCCATTTATAACTTCCCCTGCTTCTGACTGCAAGGGACCTACACTTGATTTCACTAATCTTTTTCTCTTCACATATCTATAAAAGCTCTTACAGTCAGTTTTTATGTTCACAGCAAGCTTACTTTCAAATTCTATTTTCCCCTTCTAAATTAATCCCTTTGTCCTCCTTTGTTGAATCCCAAACTGCTCCCAATCCTCAGGGCTACTGCTTTTTCTGGCCAATTTATATGTCCTCTCCTTGGATCTTATGCTATCCCTAATTTCCCTTGTTAGCCACGGTTGAGTCACCCTTTTTGTTTTATTCTTATGCCACCACACTGGGATGTACAAATTCTGTCAATAGCTGTGTGTCTGGCCCCGGTCAATAGCTGTGTGTCTGGCCCCGGTCAATAGCTGTGTGCCTGGCCCCGGTCAATAGCTGTGTGCCTGGCCCCAGTCAATAGCTGTGTGTCTGACCCCGGTCAATAGCTGTGTGTCTGGCCCCAGTCAATAGCTGTGTGCCTGGCTCAGGTCAATAGCTGTGTGTCTGGCCCCAGTCAATAGCTGTGTGCCTGGCTCAGGTCAATAGCTGTGTGTCTGGCCCCAGTCAATAGCTGTGTGCTAGGCCCCGGTCAATAGCTGTGCGTCTGCCTCCAGTCAATAGCTGTGTGCCTGGCCCTGGTCAATAGCTGTGTGCCTGGCTTCAGTCAATAGCTGTGAGCCTGGCCCCGGTCAATAGCTGTGTGTCTGGCCCCAGTAAATAGCTGTGTGTCTGACCCCAGTCAATAGCTGTGGGTCTGGCTCCAGTCAATAGCTGTGTGTCTGGCCCCAGTCAATAGCTGTGTGCCTGGCTCAGGTCAATAGCTGTGTGTCTGGCCCCAGTCAATAGCTGTGTGCCTGGCTCAGGTCAATAGCTGTGTGTCTGGCCCCAGTCAATAGCTGTGTGCTAGGCCCTGGTCAATAGCTGTGTGCCTGGCTTCAGTCAATAGCTGTGTGCCTGGCCCTGGTCAATAGCTGTGTGCCTGGCTTCAGTCAATAGCTGTGTGCCTGGCCCCAGTCAATAGCTGTGAGCCTGGCCCCGGTCAATAGCTGTGTGTCTGGCCCCAGTAAATAGCTGTGTGTCTGGCCCCAGTCAATAGCTGTGTATCTGGCCCCGGTCAATAGCTGTGTGCCTGGCTCCAGTCAATAGCTGTGTGCCTGGCCCCGGTCAATAGCTGTGTGTCTGACCCCAGTCAATAGCTGTGTGTCTGACCCCAGTCAATAGCTGTGTGTCTGACCCCAGTCAATAGCTGTGGGTCTGGCTCCAGTCAATAGCTGTGTGTCTGGCCCCGGTCAATAGCTGTGTGTCTGGCTCCAGTCAATAGCTGTGTGTCTGGCCCCGGTCAATAGCTTTGTGCATGGCCCCAGTCAATAGCTGTGTGCCTGGCCCCGGTCAATAGCTGTGTGTCTGGCTCCAGTCAATAGCTGTGTGTCTGACCCCAGTCAATAGCTGTGTGTCTGGCTCTGGTCAATAGCTGTGTGTCTGACCCCAGTCAATAGATGTGTGTCTGGCCCCGGTCAATAGCTGTGTGTCTGAACCCAGTCAATAACTGTGTGCCTGGCTCCAGTCAATAGCTGTGTGCCTGACCCCAGTCAATAGCTGTGTGTCTGGCTCCAGTCAATCGCTGTGTGCCTGACCCCAGTCAATAGCTGTGAGCCTGGCTCCAGTCAATAGCTGTGTGTCTGGCCCCGGTCAATAGCTGTGTCTCTGGCTCCAGTCAATAGCTGTGTGTCTGGCCCCGGTCAATAGCTGTGTGCCTGGCTCCAGTCAATAGCTGTGTGTCTGGCCCCGGTCAATAGCTGTGTGCCTGGCATCGGTCAATAGCTGTGTGCCTGGCCCCAGTCAATAGCTGTGTGTCTGGCCCCGGTCAATAACTGTGTGCCTGGCCCCGGTCAATAGCTGTGTGTCAGTCAATAGCTGTGTGTCTGGCTCCACTCAATAGCTGTGCACCTGGCTCCAGTCAATAGCTGTGTGTCTGACCCCAGTCAATAGCGGTGTGTCTGGCTCCAGTCAATAGCTGTGTGTCTGGCCCCGGTCAATAGCTGTGTGCCTGGCCCCGGTCAATAGCTGTGTGTCTGGCTCCAGTCAATAGCTGTGTGTCTGGTCCCAGTCAATAGCTGTGTGTCTGGCCCCGGTCAATCGCTGATGTGCCTGGCTCCGGTCAACAGCTGTGTGTCTGGCCCCGGTCAATAGCTGTGTGCCTGGCTCTGGTCAATAGTTGTGTGTCTGACCCCGGTCAATAGCTGTGTGCCTGGCCCCGGTCAATAGCTGTGAGCCTGGCCCTGGTCAATAGCTGTGTGTCTGGCCCCAGTCAATAGCTGTGTGTCTGGCTCCAGTCAATAGCTGTGTGTCTGATCCCAGTCAATAGCTGTGTGTCTGGCTCCAGTCAATAGCTGTGTGTCTAGCTCCAGTCAATAGCTGTGTGCCTGGCCCCGGTCAATAGCTGTGTGTCTGACCCCAGTCAATAGGTGTGTGTCTGACCCCGGTCAATAGCTGTGTGTCTGGCCCCAGTCAATAGCTGTGTGTCTGACCCCAGTCAATAGCTGTGTGTCTGACCCCGGTCAATAGCTGTGTGTCTGACCCCGGTCAATAGCTGTGTGCCTGGCTCCAGTCAATAGCTGTGTGTCTGACCCCAGTCAATAGCTGTGTGTCTGACCCCGGTCAATAGCTGTGTGTCTGGCCCCAGTCAATAGCTGTGTGTCTGACCCCTGTCAATAGCTGTGTGTCTGACCCCAGTCAATAGCTGTGTGTCTGGCCCCGGTCAATAGCTGTGTGCCTGACCCCGGTCAATAGCTGTGTGTCTGGCCCCGGTCAATAGCTGTGTGTCTGACCCCGGTCAATAGCTGTGTGTCTGGCCCTGGTCAATAGCTGTGAGCCTGGCCCCGGTCAATAGCTGTGTGTCTGGCCCCGGTCAATAGCTGAGAGCCTGGCTCCAGTCAATAGCTGTGTGTCTGACCCCAGTCAATAGCTGTGTGCCTGGCCCCAGTCAATAGCTGTGTGTCTGGCCCCGGTCAATAGCTGTGTGTCTGGCCCCGGTCAATAGCTGTGTGTCTGACCCCAGTCAATAGCTGTGTGCCTGGCCCCAGTCAATAGCTGTGTGTCTGACTCCCGTCAATAGCTGTGTGTCTGACCACAGTCAATAGCTGTGTGTCTGGCCATAGTCAATAGCTGTGTGCCTGGCCCCAGTCAATAGCTGTGTGCCTGGCCCCGGTCAATAGCTGTGTGTCTGACCCCGGTCAATAGCTGTGTGTCTGGCTCCAGTCAATAGCTGTGTGTCTGGCCCCGGTCAATAGCTGTGTGTCTGGCCCCAGTCAATAGCTGTGTGCCTGGCCCCGGTCAATAGCTGTTTGTCTGACCCCGGTCAATAGCTGTGTGTCTGGCTCCAGTCAATAGCTGTGTGTCTGGCCCCGGTCAATAGCTGTGTGTCTGGCCCAAGTCAATAGCTGTTTGTCTGACCCCGGTTAATAGCTGTGTGTCTGGCCCCAGTCAATAGCTGTGAGCCTGGCCCTGGTCAATAGCTGTGAGCCTGGCCCTGGTCAATAGCTGTGTGTCTGGCCCCAGTCAATAGCTGTGTGTCTGACCCCAGTCAATAGCTGTGTGTCTGGCCCCGGTCAATAGCTGTGTTTCTGACCCCAGTCAATAGCTGTGTGTTTGGCTCCAGTCAATAGCTGTGTGTCTGGCCCCAGTCAATAGCTGTGTGTCTGGCTCCAGTCAATAGCTGTGTGTCTGGCCCCGGTCAATAGCTGTGAGCCTGGCCCCAGTCAATAGCTGTGTGTCTGGCCCCGGTCAATAGCTGTGTGTCTGGCTCCAGTCAATAGCTGTGTGCCTGGCCCCGGTCAATAGCTGTGTGCCTGATCCTGGTCAATAGCTGTGTGGCTTGCTCCAGTCAATAGCTGTGTGCCTGGCTCCAGTCAATAGCTGTGTGTCTGGCCCCGGTCAATAGCTGTGTATCTGGCCCCGGTCAATAGCTGTGTGTCTGACCCCAGTCAATAGCTGTGTGCCTGGCCCCGGTCAATAGCTGTGTGTCTGACACCAGTCAATAGCTGTGTGTTTGGCCCCAGTCAATAGCTGTGTGCCTGGCCCCGGTCAATAGCTGTGTGTCTGACACCAGTCAATAGCTGTGTGTCTGGCCCCAGTCAATAGCTGTGTATCTGGCTCCAGTCAATAGCTGTGTATCTGGCTCCAGTCAATAGCTGAGTGTCTGGCTCCAGTCAATAGCTGTGTGTCTGGCTCCAGTCAATAGCTGTGTGTCTGACCCCGGTCAATAGCTGTTTGTCTGTCTCCGGTCAGTAGCTGTGTGTCTGACCCCGGTCAATAGCTGTGTGTCTGACCCCAGTTAATTGCTGTGTGCCTGGCCCCGGTCAATAGCTGTGTGCCTGGCCCCGGTCAATAGCTGTTTGTCTGTCTCCGGTCAGTAGCTGTGTGTCTGACCCCGGTCAATAGCTGTGTGTCTGACCCCAGTTAATTGCTGTGTGCCTGGCCCCGGTCAATAGCTGTGTGCCTGGCCCCGGTCAATAGCTGTGTGTCTGACCCCGGTCAATAGCTGTGTGCCTGACCCCAGTCAATAGCTGTGTGTCTGGCCCCAGTCAATAGCTGTGTGCCTGGCCCTGGTCAATAGCTGTGTGTCTGGCCCCGGTCAATAGCTGTGTGTCTGACCCCGGTCAATAGCAGTGTGTCTGACCCCAGTCAATAGCTGTGTGTTGACCCTGGTCAATAGCTGTGTGTCTGACCCTGGTCAATAGCTGTGTGTCTGACCCCGGTCAATAGCTGTGTGCCTGACCCCAGTCAATAGCTGTGTGCCTGGCCCCGGTCAATAGCTGTGTTTCTGGCCCCAGTCAATAGCTGTGTGTCTGGCCCCAGTCAATAGCTGTGTGTCTGGCTCCAGTCAATAGCTGTGTGTCTGGCCCCGGTCAATAGCTGTGTGCCTGGCCCCGGTCAATAGCTGTGTGTCTGGCTCCAGTCAATAGCTGTGTGTCTGGCCCCGGTCAATAGCTGTGTGTCTGGCTCCAGTCAATAGCTGTGTGTCTGGCCCCAGTCAATAGCTGTGTGTCTGGCTCCAGTCAATAGCTGTGTGTCTGACCCCAGTCAATAGCTATGTGTCTGACCCCGGTCAATAGCTGTGTGTCTGGCTCCAGTCAATAGCTGTGTGTCTGACCCCGGTCAATAGCTGTGTGTCTGACCCCGGTCAATAGCTGTGTCCCTGGCCCCGGTCAATAGCTTTGTGCCTGGCTCCAGTCAATAGCTGTGTGTCTGACCCCAGTCAATAGCTGTGTGTCTGACCCCAGTCAATAGCTGTGTGTCTGACCCCGGTCAATAGCTGTGTGTCTGACCCCAGTCAATTGCTGTGTGTCTGACCCCGGTCAATAGCTGTGTGTCTGACCACAGTCAATAGCTGTGTGTCTGGCTCCAGTCAATAGCTGTGTGTCTGACCCCGGTCAATAGCTGTGTGTCTGACCCCGGTCAATAGCTGTGTGTCTGACCCCGGTCAATAGCTGTGTGTCTGGCCCCAGTCAATAGCTGTGTGTCTGGCCCCAGTCAATAGCTGTGAGCCTGGCCCCGGTCAATAGCTGTGTGTCTGACCCCGGTCAATAGCTGTGTGTCTGGCCCCCGTCAATAGCTGTGTGTCTGACCCCGGTCAATAGCTGTGTGTCTGGCCCCCGTCAATAGCTGTGTGTCTGACCCCGGTCAATAGCTGTGTGTCTGGCTCCAGTCAATAGCTGTGTGTCTGGCCACGGTCAATAGCTGTGTGTCTGACCCCAGTCAATAGCTGTGTGTCTGACCCCAGTCAATAGCTGTGTGTCTGACCCCAGTCAATAGCTGTGTGTCTGACCCCAGTCAATAGCTATGTGTCTGGCCCTGGTCAATAGCTGTGTGTCTGACCCCAGTCAATAGCTGTGAGCCTGGCTCCAGTCAATAGCTGTGTGTCTGGCCCCAGTCAATAGCTGTGTGTCTGGCCCCGGTCAATAGCTGTGAGCATGGCCCCGGTCAATAGCTGTGAGCCTGGCTCCAGTCAATAGCTATGTGTCTGACCCCAGTCAATAGCTGTGTGCCTGGCCCCAGTCAATAGCTGTGTGTCTGACCCCGGTCAATAGCTGTGTGTCTGGCTCCAGTCAATAGCTGTGTGTCTGGCTCCAGTCAATAGCTGTGTGTCTGACCCCAGTCAATAGCTGTGTGCCTGGCTCCAGTCAATAGCTGTGTGCCTGGCTCCAGTCAATAGCTGTGCGTCTGACCCCGGTCAATAGCTGTGTGCCTGGCTCCAGTCAATAGCTGTGTGCCTGGCTCCAGTCAATAGCTGTGTGCCTGGCCCCAGTCAATAGCTGTGTGCCTGGCTCCAGTCAATAGCTGTGTGTCTGGCTCCAGTCAATAGCTGTGTGTCTGACCCCGGTCAATAGCTGTGTGTCTGACCCCAGTCAATAGCTGTGTGTCTGGCTCCAGTCAATAGCTGTGTGCCTGGCCCCGCTCAATAGCTGTGTGTCTGACCCCGGTCAATAGCTGTGTGTCTGACCCCAGTCAATAGCTGTGTGTCTGGCCCCAGTCAATAGCTGTGTGTCTGGCCCCAGTCAATAGCTGTGTGTCTGGCCCCAGTCAATAGCTGAGTGTCTGGCCCCAGTCAATAGCTGTGTGTCTGGCTCCAGTCAATAGCTGTGTGTCTGGCCCCAGTCAATAGCTGTGTGTCTGACCCCGGTCAATAGCTGTGTGTCTGACCCCGGTCAATAGCTGTGTGCCTGGCCCCAGTCAATAGCTGTGAGCCTGGCCCCAGTCAATAGCTGTGTGCCTCACCCCAGTCAATAGCTGTGTGTCTGACCCCGGTCAATAGATGTGTGCCTGGCCCAGGTCAATAGCTGTGTGTCTGACCCCAATCAATAGCTGTGTGTCTGGCCCCGGTCAATAGCTGTGTGTCTGGCCCCAGTCAATAGCTGTGTGCCTGGCTCCAGTCAATAGCTGTGTGTCTGGCCCCGGTCAATAGCTGTGTGCCTGACCCCAGTCAATAGCTGTGTGTCTGGCCCCGGTCAATAGCTGTGTGCCTGGCCCCGGTCAATAGCTGTGTGACTGGCCCCGGTCAATAGCTGTGTGCCTGGCTCCAGTCAATAGCTGTGTGTCTGGCCCCGGTCAATGGCTGTGTGCCTGGCTCCAGTCAATAGCTTTGTGCCTGGCCCCGGTCAATAGCTGTGTGTCTGGCCCCTGTCAATAGCTGTGTGTCTGGCCCCAGTCAATAGCTGAGTGTCTGACCCCGGTCAATAGCTGTGAGCCTGGCCCTGGTCAATAGCTGTGTGCCTGGCCCCGGTCAATAGCTGTGAGCCTGGCCCTGGTCAATTGCTGTGTGTCTGGCCCCGGTCAATAGCTGTGAGCCTGGCCCTGGTCAATAGCTGTGTGCCTGGCCCCGGTCAATAGCTGTGAGCCTGGCCCTGGTCAATAGCTGTGTGTCTGGCCCCGGTCAATAGCTGTGAGCCTGGCCCTGGTCAATAGCTGTGTGCCTGGCCCCGGTCAATAGCTGTGTGTCTGGCCCCGGTCAATAGCTGTGTGCCTGGCCCCGATCAATAGCTGTGTGTCTGGCCCCAGTCAATAGCTGTGTGTCTGACCCCGGTCAATAGCTGTGTGTCTGGCCCCAGTCAATAGCTGTGTGTCTGACCCCGGTCAATAGCTGTGTGTCTGGCTCCAGTCAATAGCTGTGTGTTTGGCCCCAGTCAATAGCTGTGTGTCTGACCCCTGTCCATAGCTGTGTGTCTGACCCCGGTCAATAGCTGTGTGTCTGGCCCCAGTCAATAGCTGTGTGTCTGGCCCCAGTCAATAGCTGTGTGTCTGGCCCCAGTCAATAGCTGTGTGTCTGACCCCGGTCAATAGCTGTGAGCCTGGCCCTGGTCAATAGCTGTGTGCCTGGCCCCGATCAATAGCTGTGTGTCTGGCCCCAGTCAATAGCTGTGTGTCTGAACCCGGTCAATAGCTGTGTGTCTGACCCCGGTCAATAGCTTTGTGTCTGAACCCGGTCAATAGCTGTGTGTCTGGCTCCAGTCAATAGCTGTGTGCCTGACCCCAGTCAATAGCTGTGTGTCTGACCCAGGTCAATCAATAGCTGTGTGTTTGGCCCCAGTCAATAGCTGTGTGTCTGACCCCTGTCAATAGCTGTGTGTCTGGCCCCAGTCAATAGCTGTGTGTTTGGCCCCAGTCAATAGCTGTGTGTCTCACCACAGTCAATAGCTGTGTGCCTGGCCCCGGTCAATAGCTGTGTGTCTGGCCCCGGTCAATAGCTGTGTGTCTGACCCCTGTCAATAGCTGTGTGTCTGGCCCCAGTCAATAGCTGTGTGTCTGGCCCCAGTCAATAGCTGTGTGTCTGACCCCTGTCAATAGCTGTGTGTCTGGCCCCAGTCAATAGCTGTGTGTCTGACCCCAGTCAATAGCTGTGTGTCTGACCCCGGTCAATAGCTGTGTGTCTGACCCCGGTCAATAGCTGTGTGTCTGGCCCTAGTCAATAGCTGTGTGTCTGGCCCCGGTCAATAGCTGTGTGTCTGACCCCAGTCAATAGCTGTGTGTCTGGCCCTGGTCAATAACTGTGTGTCTGACCCCGGTCAATAGCTGTGTGTCTGACCCTGGTCAATAGCTGTGTGTCTGGCCCTAGTCAATAGCTTTGTCTCTGACCCCGGTCAAAAGCTGTGTGTCTGGCCCTGGTCAGTAGCTGTGTGTCTGGCCCCAGTCAATAGCTGTGTGTCTGACCCCAGTCAATTTTCCAGGTTCAGGATAATTTGCATTTTTTTGGGCTCCTAGTGGGATTCCTGCCCCCGTCAGGTTGCCTGCCTTGGAGGAGGGGTCCTGCTGCAGCTTAGCAGGTCCAACTGCCTCCAGGGCAGCTGAAGAGGGGTCATTTTTTATTTAAAGATTTGCAGGGTTGGAGAGCTGAATTGATTGCTTTGGGATTGGTTCAACTCCCTGTGGGGTATTTAAAAATTAAATGCCTCCCTTTGCACACCAAACAACTCTGGATGCCAGGAACGCCTTCCTAGTGACCAGCATTTAAGTAGGGGAGAAGGAGGAACAGCAGTGCATGGAGGTGAGGAGACTAAGGCAGCATGGCAGAAGTGACAAGCCCACAAAATTCTACTATCTACAGCGTGTCTATTGGCAGCACTGGTCCTTCAAGGACCTCTCGGAGGAGCTCTGTGCTTGAAGGGTGCGATTGTCCAAGGCTGCCATTGCACATCTGTGCAATATCAATCAGGGAGCAGTCAGGGCAGCCACGGGACAGGTCACAGACTCTCTCTTCAATAGAACTGCAGAGTTCATCAACTTTGGCATTGCGCCCAGGCAGCAGAGCGATTGAGCCAGAGATTTCTACCATATTGGCATAAAGGGTCGGCTATTTAGGACTGAGATGAGGAGAAATGTCTTCACTCAGAGGCTTGTGAATCTTTTGAATTCTCTACCCCAGAGGGCTGTGGATGCTCAGTAGTTGAATATATTCAAGACGGAGATCGATAGATTTTTGGACTCTAGGGGAATATGGGGATCGGGCGGGAAAGTGGAGATGAGGTAGAAGATCAGCCATGATCTTATTGAATGGCGGAGCAGGCTCGAGGGGCCATATGGCCTACTCCTGCTCCTATTTCTTATGTTCTTATTGCTGAATTCCTCTAGGAGCATAGATGGCACATTTGTGGCATTGAAGTCACCAGCAGTACAACCTTTTATATATGTGAACAGGAAAGGGGTTCCATTCACTAAACGTTCATGTTGTCTGCTGTGTCCTGAATTTGAAGATTGATTGATTTGGATATTTTAATATGAATACAACCATTTAATATATATTCAACAATAAAAAAAGGAAAAGAAAAGCAACAAAAAGTACCCTGTATCCCATTAAGAGCACCCTTCTACACACAAGTGGGCAGAGCGAATGATCGGGTCTTCTGTCTTTCTGCCCCACACATTCTATGTGGGCACCAAGCCCAGTTACAAAATGGTGTGCGAGGGAAATGGTCTTGTTCCCAGTCTGGACTGGGTGAGATTGCAGGATGTCTGATCCCTGCATGCCTCAATTGTGGCAATGGGAATCATCCCGCTGATTAAAACATTGGCCCCGATATGTGCTATTTCTCCATGGCAGATTGCTGTGCTCCAGTTTGGAGAAACTGGCCCCAAATTAAAATAGAGCAGAAGGGGCAGTAAATCGGTCGATGTCTTTTGTTTCTTTGATTTCTCTCATTATGCCTCCTTTTCTCTCATGTGCATCTCACTTTTGCCATTTAACCATGTCCTGTTCTCCACCTAAGCACTTTACAGGTTGTTCTATTTCTTTTCCTGTGTGTGTGGTTGTTGTGTTATTTTCCCATTCCCACTTTCCCTTTTAAAAAAATCTCCCATTTTGTTACTTTTTGTTCCCAACATGATACGCCATTCTGTGGCTGAGAGGATAGGTGACCAAGTAACGTCTTTCCAAACTGCATTTGTTACTCTTGCTCTGAGCCAGGGTTGGGAGATTTTGAGCAAACAGTACAATTAACTCACCCTCTCATTTTTCAGGAAAGCCTGCCTTTGTCACCTTCCTCAGATGAGCTGAGTTGATATTGGCAACACCCAAACGTCCTAAGGCACTTCACAGGAGCGTTATGAAACAGAGTTTGATGCTGAGCCCTATAAGGAGGTATTAGGACAAGTGAGCAAAAAAATTGGTCAAAGAGATAGGCCTAAAAATTCGGTTGCTTTGCGTCTCTCTCTTAGGGCGCTAACGGGGCGCAAAGCAACTAGTGCCTGGGCGCAGCGCCTCCCGCAAAATTCAATGGGTGGTTAGCGGCAGCGGTAACCATTAGCGCCCCGCAGTGCTGTGCTGCCGGCGATGCCGTCATCACCGTGCGCAGCGCCCCGCTCGCGCCCCAGCCGCGATCTTCGGTAGAGCCCCCTGACTTACCATCGGACGCTATGTCCGACGGGGTCAGAGGGGCCTACCTGCGGCTGGGGCGGTGCTAATTAAAGGGAAGGTGCGGGCAGCCATTCTTGTTGCTGGCCACCTGACCAGCGCCCCCCCCCCCCCCCCACCGCGGAGTGCCAGCTGCGCTCCGTGAGCCCGGCACTTCTCTTGAGTGCCGGGCTCTTTTGCCGGCACTCTGATCCCTGGTGGCCCAACTGGACCCCGGTTCATGCTGCGCAAGGCCCCTCTCCTTTAAGAATGGGAGGAAGGCCTGCAGTACCGTGGCGTGACGTGCCGCGATATTCGCTTGCAGCGCCCCAAGAGGGAGGCGGGGCACTTCCAGTAGCGCCCCGCTTCCCTCTTGGGGCACTACCGATGAATTTCGGCCGCGGGGGCGCTAATTTTTTCGGGGCACTAAAAGTAGCGCCCCAAAGGGAGCACGACTCAATTCTCCACCCATAGTTTTTAATTCCTTTAAAGAGATAGGTTTTAGATTCCTGAGGCACTGGGAGTGTTTCTAGGGGAGGTGGGACCTGTACAAGTCAGACGGGTTGCACCTCAACAGGACCGGGACCAATATCCTCGTGGGGGGGTTTGCTAGTGCTGTTGGGGAGGGTTTAAACTAGCTTGGCAGGGGGATGGAAGCTGAGAGTAGATTCAGAAGGGAGAGAAGCAAAGCTGGAAATGGAAGGCAGAGGAAATTAGTAAGTGAGTTTGGAAGGCAGAGGAAACAAAGGCTAGAAAATAGACAACAAGGGAGTTTGGCAGTGCTAAATGGTATATACTTCAATGCAAGGAGTCTAGGGAATAAAGCAGATGAGCTGAGGGCACAGATTGACACGTGGGAGTATGATATAGCTATTACTGAGACATGGCTGAAAGAAGTGCAGGAATGGCAGCTCAGCATTCCTGGTTACAGGGTTTTCAGACGAGATAGAGGGGGGATAAAAAAGGAGGGGGGGTCGCAATATTGATTAAAGAAACAATTACAGTTGTGAGGAGGGTTGAACTGAAAAACAAAAAAGGGGCAATCACACTGCTGGGATTGTACTATAGACCCCCAAACAGTCAGAGGGAGATAGAAGAGCAAATTTTTAGCAAATTTCTGAGAAGTGCAAAAATAGGGCAGTAATAGGAGATTTCAACTTCCCTAATATTAACTGGGATAAAATTAGTGTGAAAGGTATAGAAGGAGCAGAATTCTTAAAATGCATTCAGGAGAATTTTTTTAGCCAGTACGTAGCAAGCCCATCAAGAGAAGGGGCGGTTCTGGACCTAGTTTTAGAGAATGAAGCTGGGCAAGTGGAAAAGGTATCAGTGGGAGAGCATATTGGTGGTAGTGATCATAATTCAGTTAGATTTAGGGCAGTTATGGAAAAGGACAAGGATAGACCAGGAATAAAAGTTCTCAATTGTGGAAAAGCTAATTTTACGAAGCTGAGATGTGATTTAGCCAAAGTGGATAGGAGTCAGAAACTTGAAGGTAAATCAGTATCAGAGCAGTGGGAGACATTCAAGGAGGAGATAGTGAGTGTTCAGAGCAAGTATGTTCCCTTAAAGAAAAAGGGTGGGACTAACAAATCTAAAGCTCCCTGGATGTCAAGGGGCATACAGGGTAGGATAAAGAAAAAAAGGTAAGCTTATGACAGATACCGAGGGTTCAATACTGCAGAAACCCTAGAGGAGTATAGAAAGTGCAGGGGTGAAATTAAAGGGAAATTAGCAAAGCAAAGAGAGGGCATGAAAAATATTGGCAAGTAAAATCAAGGAAAACCTAAAGATGTTTTATAAATAGATTAGAGCAAGACGATAATTAAAGTAAGGGTAGGGTATATTAGGGACCATAAAGGTAACCTGTGTGTGGAGGCAAAAGACATGGGTATGGTTCTTAATGAATACTTTGCATCTGATTTCACAAAAGAGAGGACGATGCAGACATTGCAATCAGGGAGGAGGAGTGTGAAAGAGGAAGCATTAAGGGGTTTAGCATCTTTGAAAGTGGATAAATCCCCAGGCCCAGATGAAATGTATCCCAGACTGTTAAGAGAAGTAAGAGAGGAAATAGCCGAGGCTCTGACCATCATTTTCCAATCCTCTCTGGCTACAGGTGTGGTGCCGGAGGACTGGAGGACTGCTAACGTGGTACCGTTGTTTAAAAAGGGATAGACCGAGTAATTACAGGCCAGTCAGCCTAACCTCGGTGGTGGGAAAATTATTGGAAAAATTTCTGAGGGACAGGGTAAATCTTCATTTAGAAAGACATGGATTAATCAGGGACAGTCAGCATGGATTTATTAAGGGAAGGCCGTGTCTGACTGTGAAGGAATAAGCCATATAACCTATTCAGAAAAATACACTATCTTATGAAAGAATTCTGGCCTTATTAAAACATGACAAACTGGGTTTGGAAATCTAGAAACCTAACTATGAAATAGCTGTGAAAGCATTCTGGCTATTGAGATAAGGTAGTTGTTGACCCTGAATAAATAACCTTATTGAAACAGAAGGTGAAGGGCTCCGACAGGCTGACGTTTGGGGGGAAAAAAGCAATGGTTCACCCTGGATAAGGTGTTCTAATTTACACTTCATAAAGAAGCACATAAAGTAAGGAACATCTGCCCTCGTAAAGATGACATAAATTAAGAAACACCTGCTGTCACACCGTTTTTTATATGGTAAACTTAGAACACCTCGAGATGAGACATGAGTTTGGCAGAGGTCAGCAGAAAAATTACTAGAGATAATTAGCTTACATCAGCAGAAAACCCAAAGGAAATACCACTGGAAAAGGTTATAAATATTGAACTCTCAAATGGGATAACAGACTCGCTTTAATCGGGCAAAGCGATTCTCGGCTTCAGAGGCAGCTCTGTAAGTCAATAACCAGGGGGTATAGATTTAAAGTAATTGGTGGGAGGTTTAGAGGGGATTTGAGGAGAAATCTTTTCACCCAGAGGGTGGTGGGGATCTGGAACTCACTGCCTGAAAGGGTGGTAGAGGCAGAAACCCTCATCACATTTAAAAAGTACTTGGATATGCACTTGAAGTGCCGTAACCTACAAGGCTACGGACCAAGTGCTGGAAAGTGGGATTAGGCTGGATAGCTCTTTGTCAGCCGGTACGGACAAGATGGGCCAAATGGCCTCCTTCTGTGCTGTAAATTTCTATGATTCTATGATATGATTAAGGAGTGCCTTAAAGAAGGAGAGAAAGGTAGAGAGGTGGAAAGGTTTAGGGAGGGAATTCCAGAGCTTAGGGCCTAGGCAGCTAAAAGCACGCCCGCCAATGATGGAGCAGGGGGTTACAGAGATAGGGAGGGGCAAGGTCATAGAGGGATTTGAAATCAAGGATAAGAATTTTTAAATCGAGATGTTGCCGGACTGGGAACCAATGTAGGTCAGTGAGCATGGGGGTGATGGGTGAACGGGACTTGGTGCGAGTTTTGGATGAGCTTAAGTTTATGGAGAGTGCAAGGTAGGAGGCCAGCCAGTTGAGTATTAGAACAGCCGCGTCTAGAGGTCAAAAAAGCATGAATGAGTGTTTCCTCACCAAATGAGCTGAGGCAGGGCCGAGACGGACGATGTTAAAGAATTGGAAGTAGGCGGTCTTGGTGATGGAGAGGATATGGGGTCGGAAGCTCAGCTTAGGGTCAAACAGGACGGCAAAGGTTGCAAACAGTCTGGTTCAGCCTCAGACAGTGGCTAGGGAGAGGGATGGAGTCGGTGGCTAGGGAATGGAGTTTGTGGCGGCGATTGAAGGCAATGGGTTTGGTCTTCCCAATGTTTAATTGGGAGAGCTCTCTGCTCACATGGACATACATGACTGAGAACTCATGCTCACCTTCTGCTTATCCCTTGCATGTTACTTCAGCTTGCAAAAAAGTGCTGCATTATGTTCCTAGTAAATCAAAACTTTACAAAATAAAAATTCAATTTGTTTGATAACATTCTTGCCTCTGAATCAGAAGGTTGTGGGTTCAAGCCCCACTCCAGGACTTGAGCACTCGGTTCTGAAGGAGTGTTGCATTGTTGGAGGTATTGTCCTTTGCATAAGACCCAGACTTAAGCACCAATTGCGAAATCAGGTGGATGTTAAGGTTTCTATGACATTATTCAAAGAAGAGCAAGGCGTTCTCCCAGTGTCCTGGCCAACATTGGTCCCTCAACCAGCAAAAAATCTCAGTGTTGAACATTTGTCAACATAATGGTCACTGCATTTCAAAAGCAATTCATTATATATGAACACTTTGAGGTGTTCTATTAAATGAAAGTTCTTTCTTTCAAATCTTGGAGGGCTACTTAAAACTTACTTTCACAAATAAAGCACAATAGTCTTGGCACCTCTGTGTGTGGCTCTAACCAAGTACCCATGACATAGCACTTAGTGTTACGGCTGAGTGAATTGTAAGCAGTATTACACTGAAGCACTCATTACTGTAATGCAGTAATCCCACCAAATCCTCTTCTGAAAAGTTTTAACATGGTGAACTTTAGGAATAGGAACTAAAGTATATTAAACATTTGTTTCATATCAATAACAATTAGTGTGCACTGCATTTCTTTTCTATTAGAATGATATTGAATTGCGGTTACAATCTCCACGCAGATATTTAAGATATTACAGTTGATTCAATGAACGTTAGCAAGACTTCAATACATGTCAAGAACACGAAGGCACTTAGGTTTTGTAAGGGATTAAATTATTCAGTGACATCGCTCACCCATGAGTTTTTGATGAAAGTTCAAGACTCACTGAATTCTTTCCAATTAAATTAAATAAACCGAATTCTGGCAATAGACTGAATACACCATGTACAATAGGTATGAGAATTGATTTTTTTAATGGATTACTCATCATTTAGATTCTTGAGAACAGTCTTGAGAACCTCATGTAATTCCAAGCAGTTCATTCATGTAGAAAGGCACTGAGAGATTATTCTTTTGAGATGTACATTATACAGCTCTACAGAATGATATAAGCTTTTCAAAATCATGAAAAATATTGTTTCTTCACTAAAAATGTTCCTGATGACATTGGATATTTAAAAAATCATTACAAAGTTTTTGTATTAATATCTCATTTATCCATTTTCTCCATAAATAGATTCTTTCATTTCAAAGCATCAATGTAAAGGAGTGATAAACAGTTTAGGGTATGGCATTAAATAAAATGGAGCAGAATAAAAGAGTTGAGTCTGTTCACTGACCAAATATTGAATACTACTTGATTTCCCGTGGTGTTGTGCATGGGGAGTTAAAGAAAATAAAGACATTCACCACTTCGGGACATCCCAAACGTTTTACAGCCAATGAAGTACTTTTGAAGTGTACTCACTGTTACAATGTAGGAAATGCGACAGCCAATTTGCGCACAGCAAGCTCCCACAAATTGCAATGAGATAATGACCCGATCATCCCAAGAGATAGTTTGTCCTTTTGCCTTTCTTGCCATCCCCCATCTGCTCTTGCTCACTTGTTCTTGATGAATCACCTTGTGCACTCCGCTAAAAGTTACTATCTCACTCACATGTGATGCCAATTTTTGAGCTGGTGTTTGGCATGGTAAGATCATGTGATGATACATTGTTCTCAACGTTTGCACTCTGCCAGGCACTAATGTCGGAGTCATCTGTTGGACCTGGAGGAAGGAGACAGAGACATGGGTTAAGGGATGTACTTTCAATTGCAAGCACATGTCAGAACATTAGCCCACAGCAGATTGTTATGTTTAGCAAGTGAGTAAGGGCATGATTGAAATAGTTAAACAGGAAGAGAAGAGGTAGGTAAGGTACCCCTAAACCTGGCTGTGAGAGGCCTAAAGCTTTGCCATCTCCAATGCTGAAGGCTGCCCCAAAATGTCAATGGTAGCCTCTTTCATAGGGGTCGGTGATTGTAGAATGGCAGGACCGCTTCCTGTGCTAGTTGTCTCCCTCCTGTTGTGGGAAAGTTTCTCTTGCAGTAGAGTGTAATTGGGTAATTATGTGCCTTAGGCTAAAGTTTTCAACCCTCACCATAGTGAGCATGATGGCAGGAAGAAGCAGCAAGTTCAGCCTAAAGGGGAAGTGGTTGTGAGGGCAATAGCAGCTTTTGAGGGTGTGAGTGAAAGTAGAAAGGCAATGCCGTGAAGTCTTCCCTGCTGGTTTATGGATACCGATGAGAAGCAGCGCAGTGCCGGCTTCAGCCAGTTCCATGGGCGATGGAAGAGAAGTGGCCCAGCAAAGGTAAGTCTTCAGTTATTTTTGTGGACCTCGGATGAGCTGGAGTCACAAATATAATCTGGGCCGCTGCTGCCCCGAGACTCCCACCCTCCGCCATCCTTACCCCAGCCCCCACCCGCGACTTACCTTCCTGGCCGAAGCTACGCCGGACAGTATTCCTTTGCCGAATCTGGTCAGGATGCCTGTTTGGCGCCCTACAGCTTGCCTGACGAATGTAAATGATGCCGGAGTCTCAAAATCACGGAGAGGCCTCTTCACCGCTGGAATGGATGGACGCCCAAAAGTCAAAATAGATCCCCTCTACTTTAAGCTGCTGCAGGCCCTTAACAACATCTAGCAGCACCCGAAACATACAACATTCTTACAGGGCTTGACAGGGTAGATGCAGGGAGGACGTTTCCCCTGGTTTGGGAGTCTAGAACTAGGGGTCACAGTCTCAGAATAAGGGGACTGAGATGAGGAGAAATTTCTTCACTCAGAGGGTGGTCAATCTTTGGAATTCTCTACCCCAGAGGGCTGTGGAGGCTCAGTCATTGAGTATATTCAAGACAGAGATCGATAGATTTTTGGATATTAAGGGAATCAAGGGATATAGAGATAGTGCAGCAAAGTGGAGTTGAGGTAGAAGATCAGCCATGATCTTATTGAATGGCGGAGTGAAGGGATATTTACTAGTCCTAGCCCCTTTAGGGCTACCCCGGATCAGGCGTATTCCTCAGACGTTCACTTTCAACTAAAGTTTGAGGTAGCCAAACCCTAAAGACACTTATACGATAGCAAAATACTGCGGATGCTGGAAATCCGAAATAACAACAGAAAACGCTGGAAAAACTCAGCAGGCCAGGCAGCATCCGTGGAGAGAGAAAGAGAGTTGACGTTTCAGGTCGATGACCTTTCATCAGAACTGGGAAGAGCTGGAAATCAAATAGATTTAAGGCCAGGGTAAAGCTGGGAAAAGGGGGAGGGGATAAAGGAACAAAGGAGGAGATGAAGAGACATTAAGAGACATTAAGAGATATGCAAGGCTAGAGGTGGTGTTAATGTGACAGATTAAGGCTGAATGAAGTGTGAAATCCACTGGCAGAATGGAGGACAGTTTCTCCGTCTCCGCCGCATCTGCTCTGATGATGCCACCTTCCATACCAGTGCTTCTGACATGTCTTCCTTTTTCCTCAACCGAGGATTCCCCTCTACCGTGGTCGACACGGCCCTCGACCGTGTCCGTTCTATCTCCCGCACATCTGCCCTCACCCCTGCCCCTCCCTCCCGGAACCACGATAGGGTTCCCCTTGTCCTCACCTTTCACCCCACCAGCCTCCACATTCAACGGATCATCCTCCGCCATTTCCGCCACCTCCAGCGTGATCCCACCACCAAACACATCTTCCCCTCACCTCCCCTTTCAGCATTCCGCAGGGACCGCTCCCTCCGCGACACCCTAGTCCACTCCTCTACCACCCCCAGCACCCCTTCCCCTTCGCCCGGCACCTTCCCGTGCACGCGCAGGAGATGCAACACATGCCCTTACACCTCCCCTCTTCCCACTGTCCAGGGCCCCAAACACCCCTTCCAGGTGAAACAGCGATTTACTTGTACTTCCTGCAATTTAGTATACTGTATTCGCTGCTCACGATGTGGACTCCTCTACATTGGGGAGACCAAACGCAGATTGGGTGACCGCTTCGCGGAACACCTCCGTTCAGTCCGTAAGGGGGACCCCGAGCTCCCGGTGGCCTGTCACTTTAATTCACCGCTTCACTCCCACTCTGACCTCACCGTCCTCGGCCTATTACACTGTTCCACGGAAGCTCAGCGTAAGCTCGAGGAACAGCACCTCATCTTTCGTTTAGGCACGCTACAGCCCTCTGGACTCAATATCGAGTTCAACAATTTTAGATCATAACCTCAGCTCCAATCACATTTATATTTTATTTTATCCACCCTTTTATTTGTCCCCCCCACCTTTTTTTTCCTCCTAGAAGCTGGCAGCTGTCCTCCATTCTGCCAGTGGATTTCACACTTCATTCAGCCTTAATCTGTCACATTAACACCACCTCTAGCCTTGCATATCTCTTAATGTCTCTTAATGTCTCTTCATCTCCTCCTTTGTTCCTTTATCCCCTCCCCCTTTTCCCAGCTTTACCCTGGCCTTAAATCTATTTGATTTCCAGCTCTTCCCAGTTCTGATGAAAGGTCATCGACCTGAAACGTCAACTCTCTTTCTCTCTCCACGGATGCTGCCTGGCCTGCTGAGTTTTTCCAGCGTTTTCTGTTGTTATTCCAAAAGACACTTAATTGGGTCTAAAGGTCCTCCAGATAGCACTTTTAATAAGTTTAGCTAGACTGTAACGTTCCGGATATTATGAGGGTCCGGAAAATTCCCCCAGAATTCTGCAACTCCTCACCAAAGAGCGTACAGAGATTGAGTTTGCGAGTTTGATACAGAAGTCTTATGTGAGACAATTCTAAAAATATATAGATTTATTAAAGAACCGACATGCAGTTTACAGTTGGTGAGTCAATCGCAACATTAACAGTTCCAAAAAGAGAAAGCTTACAATTCTATTATCAGAGAACCTTACTCTCAAATCTTAACTTCGCTACAGTTTTACATTTCTTAGTTTTCTACAGGATATCCACCAAAATCAAATACCTTTGATCCCTGAGGTACAAAGAGTTGGAGACTTACAGAGCTGCCTCTGAAGCCGAGAATTGTTTTGCCCCTTTAAAGTGAGTCTACTATCCCATTTGAGAGTTCAATATTTATACCCTTTTCCAGTGGTATTTCCTTTAAGGTTTTCTGCTGATGTAAGCTAATTATCTCTAGTCATTTTTCTGCTGACCCCTGCAATTCTTACAGTCACCTCAGCTGGTAGCATTACAGAATTATGGGGGAAAAATTCAGTTGGTTGTGCCTCCCGTTAGCGCCTTACGAGGGCGCTAATGGGGCGCAAAGCAACTAGCGCCTGGGCGCAGCGATGTTTGCGCCGCTCGCGAACTTAACTAGACATTTTGTGGCGGCGCTAAACTTTACCGCCGCGATCTCCTGCGCACGCAGATCTTGACGTCATACGAGGGTGCAACGCCCTTGTGGCGCCCTGGAGCGGAAATTGAGTGGCGCCCCCATCCTTTCCGCCTGGCGCAACCAACGACCAGAAGACTGGAACGTTACAAGTCGCTGTGGGGCTGGGGGGGGCGCTATTTAAAGGGGGCCTCTTCCTGTCTTTCTCTGTGGTTGACATTTTTGCACCACTCGTTCTGAGAGAGAGAGAGAGAGATTCGGAGAGAGAGAAAGAGAGACTTCTGCATTGAGTCAACGCTGTGTGAGGTAGTTTTGGCTACTGATCATAACTTGGCAGGTACTTTGGTTTTTGGCCTTCATAACTTTGATTGCTAAGAGACTATGGGGGCTGCACTGATTGGGGGCGTCGTCCTGCGCCACCAGAATCGGAGGACACAGAGATGCAGAGAGAGAGTGGCAATCATGGCCAGATGGAGGAGGGCCAACAGGCCTCTGTACAGGAGACCTTACTCTCCCAGGGTATATCGTCAACAGCTCTCCTACATTCATATGTCTGAGGAGCAGTGTTTGCGAAGGCTGCGCTTCAGCAAGGAGGTGGTCACTGAGCTCTGCCACCTGCTGCAGCCAGATCTGCAGCCTCAACTGAGGTCCAGGACGTCTCTGTCGGTGGCAGTGAAGATCACAGTGGCTCTGAACTTTTATGCCACTGGCTCATTTCAATCTGCTACTGGGGACATCGCCAATATCTCCCAGTTCACGGTGCATTGCTGCATCCATCAGGGCACAAATGCCCTCTTTAAAAGGAGACGAGAGTACATCTCTTTCCCCATGACCCCAGACAAGCAGCATGAACGCGCTATGGGCTTTGCGAGGATAGTGGGCTTCCCCATGGTGCAGGGCGCCATTGACTGCACGCATGTGGCTTTGCGTGCTCCGCATGAGAATGCCGAGGATTTCCGGAACAGAAAGGGGTTCCATTCCTTGAACGTTCAGTTGGTCTGTGACCACAGACAGCTGATACTCGCTGTCAATGCCCACTATCCTGGCAGCTGCCACGATGCATTCATCCTGCGCCAGACTACTGTGGCAGAACTTTTCGAGGCACCGCATCAGCCAGTTGGTTGGCTTCTCGGGGACAAGGGGTATCCACTGAGCACCTGGCTGATGACACCGCTCCGTACGCCCAACACCCCTGCTGAGCTGCGGTACAACGAGAGCCATCAAGCTACCAGGAACATCGTTGAGCACACAATCGGCGTGCTCAAGCAACGGTTCCGCTGTCTGGACCATTCTGGAGGAGCCCTGCAGTACTCGCCTGAGCGAGTTTCCCACTTCGTAGTTGTGTGCTGCATGCTGCATAACATGGCAATCCTCAGGACCCAGCCAATGCCACCAGGCCTTGGAGCACCACCAGAGGAGGAGGAGGAAGAGGAGGAAGAGGAGGAGGAGGATGATCATCAGCAGCACCAAGGCGGGAGGGTGGCCCACAATGTTGAAACTGCAAGGGTCGTCCGTCAACGGCTGATAGCAAGCCGCTTCTAGGCCTCTGCTGAGGAAATGGCTTCTGCCATTGAGAACAACATGAATGAAACCAACCCGCAACCCCTAAGCCGGCCAAGGCACCAATGATTCCAAAGACCAAACATGGTATATTTTGAATACAAAAACTTATTTATTTCACAAACTCTGTGTGTGTCATTTCCTCATGACAAACTAATAGAAAGAAACACAAAAACACAGTCATTAACAGAACTGGTTCTCATAACCTGGAGATAATGTTCAAAAGTTTGACCACGAACCTTAGCCTTTAATAAAAAAATGACCAACATTTTGTCACACCTCCTACTTTTTGCCCTTCGAGGGTGATCTCCTTCCCTTGCGCACTTCCCCCCTTCCCACCCTACTGCTCCTCCGTAATGGGACCTCAGAGGCTGCAGCAAGGCTGGTGGAAGGCTGCTGATTGTCAGAACCTGAGACTGCAGATGCCCTTGAAGGACGGCCTCGACCAGCTCTGGGCCTGGAGGGCCCGGCTGCAGACTGCACCAACTCTGCATGGGCGGCAGCAGTCTATCCTACAGGCAGTGGCAAGTGCAGTGGAGAAGTGACAGTGGTGGTAGCAGGAATGCTGTCATCTTGAGAGAGGACAGCAACTCCCTGCTCGACCGACACACTGGTACTCCCACGGGGCAGCACTTCAGCATCCGGAGCAATCTGCTGGAGCACAGATTGCTGGCCTGCTGTGGCGCGGTGACAGCCCCGGGGAAATGTGTACGAAACATCGAGGATGGCAGCAGTCAGTGCTCGCGTGGCCTCAATCTGAGTCTGCATGAGAGCAGTCTGAGACTGAATTGCAGCACTAAGCTTTAGTGTGGCATCCGCCTGTGCTACAGCGAAGTGCTCCACACTCCTTGCCAGTGATTCAATGCATTCGGGCACCCTTCCCACTGCACCCATGAGCTCAGTGTGCATGTCCACCGCCTGGGTGTTCATTTCAGCGATGAGCCGCTCCTCCTCTGCGTCCAGTGCAGTAGGAGTCGCTGGCATACTCTCCCTCCGGGGAGAAGGCCCCCGTTCTTCCCTACCCCCATGGCGTTGCTGCAGCCCACTGGGTCCTGGAGCTTCACCCTCATCAGACCCTTCCCCCCTGCTCCCCTCCAGGGAAGGCGTGTTCCCAGTGTGGGCATGGGCTTCCTCGGGAGAGAGTGGCACTGATGCTCCGCCTTCATCTTCCTCCTCGCCTGCAGCTTCACTCCCACTGGCAGCTTGAAGGCCTGTCTCCTCAGCTGGTGAATCACCATCTGAAAGCAGGGAGGTACAAGAGTGGCTTTAGCTTGAGGACAGGGTGGCAGTAAGGGAGGAATGAGTCTAGCGATTTAGTAAGTTGGATTGAAAATGTCAAAGGCTGGTGTTGTGAGGGACAAGTGGAAGGACAGAGGACAAAAAGGTGCTGACCTTACCATTGCTGTCCAGAACGGGGTCGGCGTCTCCAGTGGCGACGGGACCGATCACCCGGCTTGCCACAATCCTGTGGACGTGCGCCTCAAGATCGCTGAGGGGTTGCAGCTGAGGCCGCCCTCCACCCGTCCGTTGCTGCTGTCTCCTATTATGAGATAGCTTGGCCTGCAAGAAAAAGGACGGCGTCTGAGTAAATATACAGCCATGGTCTTGCCTGATGTGCCTCCCATAGGTGAATAGCCCTTACTGTATGCAGCCATGGTCTTGCCTGATGTGCCTCCCATAGGTGAATAGCCCTTACTGTGTGCAAAGTGTGGAATGTGCGTGTGTGTTTCATGAGAGAGCCATAGGTGTTGGATGAGTGTTGTGCATTGGGGTTTTAAGACCCTCTGGCCATAGAGTGAGGTTGAGATGGAGGGATGGAGAGGTATTGAAAAAAAGTCACTCACCCTGATGATCCGAGTGAGGTCGTTGAACTTTTTTCGACATTGTACATGGGTCCTGGGCACCATGCTCCTGCAGGAGACGCTCTGAGCCACCTCCCTCCACACTCTTCTGTACTCGCGCGGCAAAGGCCTCCTGCCACTCTCAGGGAAGAGTATAGATCTTCTGCGCTCCACCGCGCCAACCAGAGCATCCAAGGCCTGCTCGCTGAAGCGCTGAGCTCGTTCTCTCACCCTCTCCATAGTCCTTGGCTGGAAGATTTAGGCACAGGTCTCTCCAGGCCGAGATTCAAGGCTCCAATGAGCAGGATGTGGCTGGAGTGCAAGATCGACCCTCCCCTTTAAGAACTGTCTGGCGCCAGTGTGTCTGTGTTCCATCGCTAACTGACAGCACCTGCGCTGCGCCCGCGCTCTGAGTTAGCGCCTCGCTCCTCGGCCTTTGCGCCTTAAGACAGGTGTGTAGCGCCTGATTTAGCGCTCCAATCACCTCCAGGGGCGATAAAAGTCAAGTTTGCAGTCGGTGGCGATAATTAGTGCCAGGCGCTAATCTTTGCGCCCGGCCGATAATTGCGCCCCAAATGGGGCGATACTGAATTTCTCCCCCTATGTCTCTTCTCTAGGTGTTCTAAGTTTACCATAAAAAACGGTGTAACGGCAGGTGTGTTTTACTTGATGTCATTTTTACGAAGGCAGATGTTTGTGCTTCTTTACGAGGTGTAAATTAGAACACCTTGTCCAGAGTGAACCATTGTTTTGTTCCCAAAGGTCAGCCTGTTGGGAACCTTTAACCTTCTGTTTCAATAAGGTTATTGCTTCAGTGTCAACAACTATCTTATCTCTATAGCCAGAATGCTTTCACAGCTTTTTCATAGTTAGGTTTCTAGATTTCCAGACCCAGTTTGTCATGTTTTAATAAGCGTTCTCCAAGGCGGCCTTCGAGATACACGACAGCGCAAAATCATAGAGCAGAAACTGATAGCCAAGTTCCGCACTCATGAGGATGGCCTCAATCGCGATATCGGGTTCATGTCACGATACAGAACGTGACTTGACATCATGGCCGGTCTTCCCAGGTGTTTTTTTTTTAAAAAGACTAACACAAGAACCTACACAGATTGACAGGATATGCAGCCAGCAGGTGGTTTGACACGTTGGACCCCCTGGGACACATCTCATTGTCTTGGCTGTGCTCTTTGATGTAGGAAAGATTTGAATATATTTTGTCTGTGTTTAAATTGTGAATTCTGGGAGATTCTCTCACTGCTAACTTACCTGACGAAGGAGCGAACTGTTCCGAAAGCTTGTAAAATTAAATAAATCTGTTGGACTATAACCTGGTGTTGTGTGACTTCTCATGTTTTAATAAGGCCAGAATTCTTTCATAGAATGGTGTATTTTTCTGAATAGGTTATATGGCTTATTCCTTCACAGGAGCAGGCTCAAAGGGCCAAATGGCCTATTCCTGCTCCTATTTCTTACGTTCTTATGTTCTTATGATTCCCTGCCCCCTAATTGGCAAGCCTCCTATGGTAAGTGTGTTTCATGTTGGTAGCTGCCTAATTCATGCCAATGAGGTGTGACCTGGAAAATGAGACAGGACCCCACTGATTGCTCCAGGGAATCATTCCTGTCGGTCCGCTGGCTTCATGTGTGGTGATGACAGTCGGCCCCATGGTGTTCCAAACTGAGATCAATAGATTTTTGTTAGATAAGGGTATTAAGGGATGTGGAAACGAGGTGGGTAAATGGAGTTAAGATACAGATGAAGTTGAATGGCAGAACAGGCTTGAGGGGCTGAATGGTCTACTCCTGTTCCTATGTTCAATATGCTTGTGTCTACATCTGAACTGAACAATTAATCTAAATTAACCTAACTCTTTTACTAAGCTTTTGGTCACCTGTCCTATTATCTCCTTATGTGGCTCGGTGTCAAATTTCTTCTGATAATGCTCCTGTGCAGCGCCTTGGGACGTTTTACTACGTTAAAGATGCTATATAAATGCAAGTTGTTGTTGTTGTAAATATGCAGCGAGGCAGCATTTAATTTCAGTTAAATAGATCTTTATGCCCGGCTTCCTGATTTTCCTAAGCACTTCATCAAGCAAATATATTACATGCAGCTCCATGAAGGTGATTCTAAGAAAATGGTTTGATCTTAGGAAACCAGCTTCTGTTGATAAATAGTAAATTATATGAATAATAGTAAACAATGAACTGAACCATAGTGATAGAATAGGCTCACACATGGTAGCACACTGCTTTAAGAATAATGTCCTGTGTGAGATGTTGGAAACTGTGGAATTGATGGTGTATCAGGACTGTATAATTATTCCATTTCCCTATGGTGCTGAAGATATTTCTCTACATGTATTTAGTACTCTGCTCTACATGGAGGTGAGTTTTATGTGGGTGCCCCTCACCTTCAGTGACTTGTGCTCGACATGTGAAGTAGGAGACCTTTTTTTGTGCGGTGAGTTGTTCTGGTCTGGAATGCATTGCCTGAAGGGGTGATGGGAGCAGATTCAATGGTAACTTTTAAAAGGGGATTGGATGGATACTTGAAGGGGAGGGAATTGCAGGGCTATAGGGATGGAAGGAGCTGTGGCACTATCTGGTTAGCTCTTTCAAAGAGCCGGCACAGGCACGATGGGCAGAAAAGCCTCCTTCTGTGCTATATGATTCTATGGTAAAAGGTAGTGCGGGTTTAGAACAAGTATCACAAGGAGAGATGCTCATGTAACATTGAAAGCTGTTTAGCCTTATATGAAGTGTGCTTAAAAATCAACAACCTAAAAATCCACATAAAACAAGAAATACATTCTTTTGAAACCTACGTTCTTAAGTCTTCTTATTCTTACTCAGAATCAGTAGAGCGAGGTGGGTAGAAATACTACATCATTCCAAACTGGGAGGCCATACCTAAGCTGATAATAACTGGCTTTAACCTGTGCCTGACCACATGAATGCAGTGTGGAGATTATCACTAAAGCTGCAGTTATACAGGCCCCACAGAACCCTACTCAGTCCATAAATCATGGAATCTAAGCAGAACTAGGCAGGACTAGTAGGTGGCTCCTGTCATCATATGGAACCAACAGAATTTCTTTACTGGGATAATTAACATCAACGTTCATCCAGGATTATTGAAAATCCTCATTATGGTTTTTTTTAAACCACATCAGAGGTTACAAATAAAATTCTAGATTTCTAAGGTTCAATTAACATCTCTTTAATCTCTCCATACATAAGTCTGAAATTGAGAATTTATTGTTCTAATTATACCTGCTTATAACAGATTATGCATCGCTGCTATCAAGATTAAGATGCTAGCTTTTCTGAGTCTTGTAGAAGAAAATTTATCTTACACTTACTGAGTACAATGCACTTGAAACTGAACAAACAAGATATGGTTACAACTAAAAGAACTACTTAACTACAGAAGGTGTTCGGAGGTGAAGGAAAAGAGTGAAAAGCTGAGCAAGAGAGAGAGGAAAAATAAGCAGGAAAACGGGTTGGGGTGGAGGGAAAAGCACAGAAGTGAATTTTTAGAAGGCTTTTGGAGAAAGGACAAGGCAAAAGGATTGAGGGGGAATTTTCAGAGGCCACAAGTGTATTCATTGAAATGGCAGAGTGAAGGGAACAGGGAACAAGGGGGTAGATTCTCAACATACCGACAGACATCAATGGAACTGAAAATCGGCGGTTACTATAACAGGCGGCTGATCTGCAACACTAGGATTCCTCTAGTGCATACATATATCCTCCAAGAATATTTTCATTTATAACCTTCTTACAATTCATAGGAACATAGGAACAGGAGGAGGCCATTCAGCCATTCGAACCTGTTCCGCCATTCAATTAGATCATGGCTGATCTGTATCTTAACTCTATTTACCCGCCTTGGTCCCATATGCCTTAATACCCCTGCCTAACAAAAATCTATCGATCTTAGTTTTGAAATTCAATCTACAAACAGTCAAAGTCTAAACTCTAAACCATATAACTGCTACAGCACTTTTGAGTATTATATCAAAAGAGAATAGAATAGAATACATGATAATTACCAACATCAAACATCAGCATAATATATCCTCCTCGTCCTTCTTGACTTGTTTGCAGCCTTTGACACGGTTGACCACTCCATCCTTCTCTAACGCCTCTCCACCATCGTCCAGCTGGGTGGGACTGCACTCGCCTGGTTCCATTCATATCTATCTAATTGTAATGAGAAGTCGCACAACACCAGGTTATAGTCCAACAGATTTATTTAATTTTACAAGCTTTCGGAACAGTTCGCTCCTTCGTCAGGTAAGTTAGCAGTGAGAGAATCTCCCAGAATATCTAATTGTAGCCAGAGAATCACCTGCAACAGCTTCTCTTCCTGCTCCCGCATCGTTACCTCTGGTGTCCCCCAAGGATCTATCCTTGGCCCCCTCCTACATGCTGCCCCTTGGCAAAATCATCTGAAAACACAGCGTCAGTTTGCACATGTACGCTGACAACACCCAGCTCTACCTCACTACCACTTCTCTCGACCCCTCCACGGTCTCTAAATTGTCAGACTGTTTGTCTGACATCCAGTTCTGGATGAGCAGAAATTTTCTCCAATTAAATATTGGAAGACTGAAGCCATTGTTTTCGGTCCCCGCCACAAATTCCGTTCCCTAGCCACTGACTCCATCCCTCTCCCTAACATCTGTCTGAGGCTGAACCACACTGTTCGCAACTTTGGTGTCATATTTGACCCTGAAATGAGCTTCCAACTACATATCCGCGGCATAACTAAGACCGGCTATTTCCACCTCCGTAACATCGCCCATCTCTGCCCTTGCCTCAGCTCATCCGCTACTGAAACACTCATCCATGCCTTTGTTATCTCTAGACGTGACTATTCTAACGCACTCCTGGCTGGCCTCCCACATTCTACCCTACGTAAACTTGAAGTGATCCAAAACTCGGCTGCCCGTGTCCTAACTCGCACCAAGTCATGTTCACCCATCACCCCTGTGCTCGCTGACCTACATTGGCTCCCGGTTAAGCAATGCCTCGATTTCAAAATTCTCATCCTTGTTTTCAAATCCCTCCATGGCCTCGCCCCTTCCTATCTCTGTAACCTCCTCTAGCCCCACAACCCCCCGAGATATCTGCGCTCCTCTAATTCTGCCCTCTTGAGCATCCCTGATTATAATCGCTCACCATTGGTGGCCGTGCCTTCTGTTGCCTAGGCCCTAAGCTCTGGAATTCCCTGCCTAAACCTGTCCACCTCGCTACCTTACCTCTCTCTCCTCCTTTAAGATGCTCCTTAAAATCTAGCTCTTTGACCAAGCTTTTGGTCACCTGCCCTAATTTCTCCTTATGTGGTTCGGTGTCAAATTTTTTGTCTTAAAATATTCCTGTGAAGCGCCTTGGGACGTTTTACTACATTAAAGGCGCTATATAAATACAAGTTGTTTTTGTTGTTGTTATATGTAAATCAAATATAAAAAACAACTCAGTATCATTGTGCAATTGATATCATCTGTGAATTAAAATACCTGGACCTGAATTTCCTTGACGTCAGTTACACCATTGTTGCGCCAGAGAGTTATGCCGTTTATCAGCAGATGGTCTTACACATAAGTCCGCCGCCTCCAGCGTGATCCCACCACAAAGCACATCTTCCCCTCCTCTCCCCTTTCAGCATTCTGAAGGGACCGCTCCCTCCGCGACACCCTGGTCCACTCCTCAATCGCCCCAACACCCCCTCCCCTTCCCATGGCTCCTTCCCATGCAAGCGCAGGAGATGCAACACCTGCCCTTTTGTCTCCTCCCTTCCAGCCGTCCAGGGCCCCAAACACTCCTTCCAGGTGAAACAGTGATTTACTTGTACTTCTTACAATCTAGTATACTGTATTCGCTGCTCACAATGCGGTCTCCTCTACATTGGGGAGACCAAACGCAGATTGGGTGACCGCTTTGCGGAACACCTCCGTTCAGTCCGCAAGCATGACCCCGAGCTTCTGGTCGCCTGTCACTTTAATTCTCTCCCACTCTGATTTCTCTGTCCTCGGCCACTTACACTGTTCCAGCGAAGCTCAATGTAAGCTCGAGGAACAGCACCTCATCTTCCTATTAGGCACTTTACAGCCTTCTAGACTCAACATTGAATTCAACAATTTCAGGCCATAACCTCTGCCCCTATTTTTTCACATGGCAGCTGTTGATGATTCTGCCATTCCCATTTACACCTCCTCTAGACCCATCTTTTGTGTGTTAACTTGTCCCATTGCCAAAGCCAGGCAGGTCCTCTCTCACCAACAGTCTCTGAGACTAGGCAGTCAGTAATGATGACATCATCAGAGGCGACTTTCAGACTGAAAACACTAATTAGTTCATGGGTTCCCACATGCTCCAACTCAATTGCCCAATTAAGTGAAAATTGCATCAGGCACCCACATTAGGCACCCACATTAATCTGGAGTCGGGGCGGATTACACGACCCCAACCCGACCCCAAGACAAAATCCAGCCCATTAACTTTGTTTCTCTCTCTACAGATGCTGAGTATTTCCGGCATTTTCTGTTTTTATTACACACAAGTTTCCTGGGTTAAGTGTTTTTTTATTCGTTCATGGGATGTGGGCGTCATTGCCCATCCCTAATTGCCCTGGAGAAGGTGGTGGTCAGCCACCTTCTTGAACGGCTGCAGTCCGTGTGGTGAAGGTCCTCCCACAGTGCTGTTAGTGAGGGAGTTCCAGGATTTTGACCCAGCGATGGTGAAGGAACGGCGATATACTTCCAAGTCAAGTTAATATAAATATTTTTGATGCAATTCTGGTGTAACTTGAGTGTAAAAATTGAGTAAGTTGCTGACTCCCCCAGGAAACCTCTGTGCAACGATGGCATAACTCCTTAAAAGCAGTCTGCAGGTTGCCCGGCAACAACAGAATACTGTCCGACAACAAAGTAAACAGCCGACAAGTGGTTTTGCCGGCAATTTCCACCAAATCACTAATACAAACGCAAAATACTGCGGATACTAGAAATCCACCAAATCACGTGCTGACATCTCTCACCCACAGCTTCAGTTCCAATTGGCACCATGGGCACAATGCCAGAGCAGAAGCAGCAAAACCGGCTTCTCTGATGAAGCCCTCCTCCAAGAGGTACAAGACAGGTGCCTCACATTCCTGGGTCTTTGATTCATCGAGCTGGACACAAACATCAGTCATGGCACCTGCTGTGAGCTGGTACTGGCACAGACTCTCAACTTCCTTATACATGGAACTGATCAACAGTGCAGCAAGAAATGAAATGGCTTCACAAGGGCAGGCAATGTTAGCATGTCACCACACTTTCCCTTTCCTCCCTGCCCACCCTGGGCACCACCACTTCACTCTCTTAAAACAACACTCACACTACTAACCCTTCATACACCTCTGGGTGAGGGTGCCTACAATTCCCCAAACACACACTAATCGCCTTGCACAACCCCAAAACACCTTCCTCCACTCTAGCATCCTCCCACTCCCACATCTCTTCTCTCCCATCACAATTACCTCAAACTCCTTACCTGACAGCCTTGTCTTCACACACACAAGCTTCCACTCCCGCAGCTGGCAATAAAAACATATTTGCTTTGATTGTTATTTACGAACATTGCAGTAAGTCAGGAAATAGACCATTCAATAGGTGTGGACTTCTTCACACAGGTGAGGATTCCTGGCAAGATCCTGCTGGGCTGAAGGCATCTGCTGTGGTGTCATCTGGTAGGATGCGTAGAAGAAGGTATGGCTGAGATGCTGCCACTGCAGTCGATCAGTCAATGAAGATGTCCTGCAGAATCTGTCCTCTGATACCTCTTGCAGCAGTGAATGCGAACATGGCCTGGTTTGCATTGCAGATGAGCAGAACGCCCTGGGAATGGAAATCCTTTCTATTCAATGATTTCAGCAGCTGCTCAGTTGGCATGTGCCAGCGTGACACCCTGCACACTAAGGAATCCAGCTATCCTGCAGAAGTCCCTGGCTCTGTGCCCCTGCCACCTGGGTGGGGGGTGAGGGGCGATGCCCAGGTGGATTAATTTGACTGCTCTATAAAAGAAGGCACCCGTCACTTACATGATTCAGGACCTGACAGCTCCTTGGCAGCTAATGTCGCACAGATGCCCTGTGGCAGCCTAGAAGGACACAGAGCCGTAAAAGTTGAAGGCTGCTGTCACTTTAATTTAGACGGACAGAGTGTGGCAGTGGAGCAAGTCTGCAAATCTCTGTGATGAAGATGGCAGAGATGCCCAATGGCATCCTCGGAGAGGGGCGGCCGTCGGATGTACAGCTCCTTGGAGAGGTCCCCAGTAGGGAGGGTAGTACTTGGTGGGCTGCTGCCGTCTGATATGCTGCTTCATTCTTCTGCCCTGGACACGCTGCTGCTGCAAACCCTCCTCCATTGTGATGGCCTAGAAGGGTAGGCCCAAGAGGAAAGCCTTCCCTTCTCTGAAGTTGATCTGAGTGCGGATTTGGGTGGTCGGGGAAGTCCCAAAAAAAATTCTTGTAAGAGAGGAAAGCATTACAGTAAAATGAAGTGTCGGTGATTAAAAAATGTGAAGGAAGGGGTTAAAAAATGTTCCTCGGAAGCTGATGATCAGTTAAAAAAAAGTTATTGCGCTCTTCAGCTCTTCCGCTGATTTAAGTAGTAACTGCGGCTGTGATTAACCTATAGTTAGTAGACTCTGATACATCTGCAGAGCTCTGCCCCCAATGGGTAAATTTTAATAACAACTTGCATTATAACATAGGAAAGAATTCCCAGGGTGCTTCACAGAGGCGTAAGGGAAAAATGGACTCTGAACCAAAGAAGGAAAGATTAAGAGGGAGTGACCAAAAGCTTGATCAGTGTGGTGGGTTTTAAGGAGGGTCTTAAAGGAAGACAGGGAGCTGGAGAGGCCAAGGGGTGTAGGGATGGAATTTCAGAGTGTGGGAACCAGGCGGCTGAAGGCACAACTGCCAATGGTGGGGCGAAAGGGGAATGCACAAGAGAAAGAAGAGCAGAGAGTTCAGTTTGGAGGGCGGTTGTAGGGGATTACAGAGATAAGGAGAGGTGAAATCACGGAGTGATTTAAACACAAGGATGAGGTTTTAAAATTTAAGGCATGAGGGACCAGGAGTTAATGTAGGATAGCAAAGATGGGGGGGTGGGGTTTGGCGATGAACTAAAGGTTATGGAGGGTGAAGCATGGGAGGCTGGCCAAGATAACATTGAATCAATTGGAGTGAGTCTGGAGGTGACAAATGCACAAATCAGGGTTGCAGCATAAAATGGGCTGAGATAGTGGCAGATGCTGGCAATGTTATGGAGGTGGAAGTAGGCAGTATATGGTATCAGAAGCTCAGCTCTAAATGTTCTGAGAGTGTGGGTGAGAGCTCTTGGTTCCTCAAACTATTTACTACAAGGTTATTAATTAACCCGGAGAGACAGGGTTAATTAATAACCTTGTAGTAAGGGAGCCTCTGGGGAAAAGTGATCATAATATGATGGAACTTTATATTGAGTTTGAGAGTGATTTAGTTAATTATGAAACTAGGGTGTTAAATCTGAACAAAGAAAACTACATAGATATGAGGGGCGAGTTGGCTAGGATAGATTGGGAAACTAGATTAAAAGATATAACGGTAGATAAACAATAGCAAACATTCAAAGAAATAATTCATGATTCACAATGAATATACATTCCCTCAAGGAAGAGAAATCTCATGGGAAAAGTGTTCCAACCATGGCTAACAAGAGAAATTAAAGATAGTATTAAATTAAAGGAAGAGGCTTATCTTGTTGCCAAAAAGAATAGTAAGCCCGAGGACTGGGAGGATTTTAGAATTCAGCAAAGGATAACCAAGAAATTTACAGGGGGGGAGAAAATAGAATATGAAAGTAAACTAGCAAGAGTCATAAAAACAAATTTTAAAAGCTTCTATAGATATGTAAAAAAGGAAGAGATTAGCGAAAGTAAATGTGGGTCCCTTACAGGCAGAGACAGGAGAAATTATAATGGGGAGTAAGGAAATGGCAGAGACATTAAACAAAATCTTTGTCTTCATAGTAGAAGACACAAAAAACATTCCGAAAATAGTGGGGAACCAAGATTTTGTGAGAAAGAAAACTTAAAGAAATTTGTATTAGTAAAGAAATAATACTGGAGAAATTAATGGGACTAAAAGCCAACATATCGACCTGATGGTCTACCTCCTACGGTTTTAAAAGAGGTGGCAACAGAGATAGTGGATGCATTGGTTTTGATCTTCCAAAATTCCATAGATTTTTAAATGGTCCCCACGGATTGGAAGGTAGAAAATGTAACCCCGCTCTTCAAGAAAGGAGGGAGAGAGAAAACAGGGAACTATAGGCCAGTTAGCCTGACATCAGTAGTAGGGAAAATGCTAGAATCTATTATTAGCGACGTGGTAACAGGGCACTTAGAAAATCATAATATGATTGGGCAGAGTCAACACAGATTTATGAAAGGCAAATTGTGTTTGACAAATCTGTTAGAGATTTTTGAGGTTGTAACTTGTAGGGTAGATAAAGGGGAACCAGTGGATGTGGTGTATTTGGATTTCCAAAAAGCATTCGATAAGTTGCCACACAAGGGGGAAAAATTTGGTTGATTTGCGCATCCCGTTAGCTAAAGGGGCGCGAAGCAACTAGTGTCCGAGCGCGGCGATGTTTGCACCGCTCGCGAAATTGACCAGACATTTTGTGGCGGCATTAAACACTACCGCCACGATCTCCTGCGCCTGCAGATCATGATGTCATTCGAGCATGCAACGCCCCGGACCTAATATTGAGTGGCGCCCCCTGCCTTTCCGCCTGCCGCTAGCAACGACAGGTAGAGGGGAATGTTTTGCAGTTGGGAAGGGGCTGGGGGAGCGCTATTTAAAGGCGGCCGCTTCCTGCCTTTTTTTGTCGGCGACATTTTTGCACCACGCATTCTGAGAGAGAGAGAGACTTCGGGAGAGATTCAACGCTGTGTGAAGGAGTTTTGGGTACTAAGCAGCACTTTGCAGATTCATTTTGATTTGACCTTCATTGCAGCGATTTAGAAGAGACTATAGGGCTGCACTGAATTGGGGCGTCGTCCTGCACCTGCAGAATCGGAGGCATCAGAGACACAGAGAGAGTGGCAAACATGGCCAGAGGGAGGAGGGCCAACAGGCCTCTGCACAGGAGACCTTACCCTCCCAGGGTATTCAGGGAGCAGTTCTCATACCTTAATTTGTCTGAGGGGCAGTGTTTGTGCAGGCTCCACTTCAGCAAGAAGGTGGTCACTGAGCTCTGCCACCTGCTGCAACCAGATCTGCAGCCTCAACTGAGGACCTGTAACCGGTTTTTGCGGTGGCCAATTTCCTATGGGCCCTGCCGCAATCGCCAATTATTGTAAGTGGTTTTGCCCCGCCCATAGCGAGCACGCAAACCCCCTTACTACAAGTTCTGGACGATAGGGATTACTGAGGACAGATTTGAACACGGACAGCGTTTTCGGGCTCACCCGTACATTGTTTATTAAGGTTGACAAAACCACTCCACTCGCATACAGTACGAGCGGTGTGAACACAACAGTACAGTTTAAAACAGTACAACCCTGACTTGTCCAACAAGCCCCTGCTGTGCTGACTTACCACGGCCTAAAAACACACTCCCGTGAACTAAACTATCACAGGACCCTTCCAACGCTAAACCCCCTCTGGTTTGGTAGGAACATACAGGCACCCCCTCACACAGCTAAGTGATCTTGTGGGTGTGTAGGCTTGGCAATGCTCACCTAGATTGCCCTTTTGATCTTGCTTGCAGCTTCCTCCCGTCCGTCTCGGCTACCTGGTTCCTTACCGGCCTTGCAGCATGCGAGTCCCAGTCTGAGTCGAAGTCCGTCTCAGTTGGAAGAGCAAGGCTCAGCTCCTCTTGACATTCTGTTGTGTGGAGGGCGAGAGAGAGAGAGAGCTATCCAAACTGCTCTCTGATATACCCCTCCAATACACACTGTCTGTGGTTTTAATGGACACATGGCCTCAGGGAAATGGTTTCCAGGCTTCCTCCCAGGTTTGGATGGTTTAGATCTCATTTCGATCTCCCAGCCGATAACTTAACGAGCTCATCTTCTCCAGAAACAATGAGTCACCAGTCTCGTTATTCATGACTTGGGAGTGGGCCTCTTGGGCCATTGTTCCCAAGGACAGTTCGTTACCTTACAAATGCAACCTGGTTATGTCAGCCACCTTCAGCTTGAGTGGTTTTCCACTGCTTCCCCCCAAACAGCCTGTCCAGTTTTTAATAAGGGTATATGTTCATAATCTAAAAAAATCCATGGAGTCTGCGCCGACAGCTACAGACCAGGACGTCTCTGTCGGTGGCAGTGAAGGTGACAGTGGATCTGAATTTTTATGCCAGCGGCTCCTTTCAAGCTTCTACTGGGGACATCGCCAATAGCTCCCAGTTCACTGTCCATTGTTGTATCCGGGAGGTGACAAATGCCCTGTATAAAAGGAGACGCCAGTACATCTCTTTCCCATGACCCGGGCCAAACAGCATGAACGCGCATGTGGCTTTGCTAGGATAGCGGGCTTCCCCATGGTGCAGGGTGTCACTGACTGCACACATGTGGCATTGCGGGCACCGCATGAAAATGCAGAGGTATTCCGAAACCGCAAGGGCTACCACTCCTTAAATGTGCAGTTGGTCTGTGACCACAGACCACTCATACTCGCCGTCAATGCCCGCTATCCTGGCAGCAACCACGATGCTTTCATCCTGCGCCAGACTGGTGTGCCAGACCTTTTCCAGGCACCGCATCACCCAAGTGGATGGCTCCTCGGGGAGAAGGGTTATCCACTCTGCACCTGGCTGATGACACCGCTCCGTAACCCTAACACCCCTGCCGAGCTGCGATATAATGAGAGCCATATCGCCACCAGGAACATAATTGAGCAGACGATCGGCCTGCTCAAGCAACGATTCCGCTGTCTGCACCACTCAGGAGGAGCCCTGCAGTACTTTCCTGAGCGAGTCTCCCTCTTCATAGTTGTGTGCTGCATGCTTCACAACCTGGCAATCCTGAGGACCCAGCCAATGCCACCAGGGATTGGTGCACCACCTGAGGAGGAGGAGGAAGAGGAGGAGGAGGATGAGGAGGAGGAACAGCAGCAGCACCAACGTGGGAGGGAGGCCCACAATGTTGCCACTGCAAGGGCCGTCCGTCAACGGCTGATAAGAAGCCGCTTCTAGGCCCCTACTCAGAAGATGGCTTCTGGCATGGAGAACTACATCATGGAGAGCAACATCATGGAAAGCAACCTGCACCCCCTATACCCGGCCAACGCTGGCATGATTGCAAAGGCCAAAAATGTACATTTTGAATACAACAACTTTTTTCTTTAACAAACTCTGTGTGTGTCATTTATTTAGGACAAACAATTAGAAACAAACACAACAACCATGAACTAACAGAACTGGTTCTCATAAGATGGAGATAAAAGGCAAAACAGTAAACAAAGGTAATCACATGAACCTCGATCTTTACTACAAACATTCCCACCATTTATTAAGACCTCCTACTGTTTGCCCTTCGAGGGTGATCTCCATTTCCTGCGCACTTCTCCCTTTCCCACCCTACTGCTCCTCCGTAATGGGGCCCCAGTGGCTGCAGCAAGGCTGGTGGAAGGCTGCTGAATGTCAGATGCAGAGACTACAGATGCCCTTGAAGGATGCCCTCGACCAGCTCTGGGCCTGGAGGCCCCGGCTGCAGACTGCACCAACTCTGCATGGGCGGCAGCAGTCTGGGCTGGCTGTGTTTCAGGCGGTGGCAAGTGCAATGGGGAAGTGCCAGTGGTGGGAGCAGGAATGCTGTCATCCTGAGAGAGGACAGCACCTTCCTGCTCGACCGACACACTGGCACTTCCATGGGGCAGCACCTCAGCATCCGGAGCAATCTGCTGGAGCACAGATTGCTGGCCTGCTGCGGCGCTGTGAGAGCCCCGGGGCAATGTGGCCGAACCAGCGACGATGGCGGCAGTCAGTGCTTGCGTTGCCTCAATCTGAGACTGCAGGAGAGCAGTCGGAGATTGGATCACAGCAGCCAGTGACTGAATTGCAGCACTAAGCTGTAAGCGGTTTTGATCCTAGCCCAATTGCTAGACAGACGGTTCGAATCGCCCCCGCCTTACGAAAGTTCTATACCCGGGAATTATTATTCAGAGTGTAAATGAAATAAGTCACGGACAGGAATGCTTCGGTGAAAAATCGTACTTATTTATTTGGTCTAACATACACTGGCTAAAACATGCACTACTAAACAAAATCACTGTCTCTGTGGAGAATAAGATCCAGGTTACAAACAACATACATACAGTACACAACAGGGGACTATAACATGCAATAATTCCCTTGTTGCTATGGTGGACTCTAACTCCACCCCTACCAACAAATTACCCAGTCGCATAAGCCCCTTCGCCAGGCGGAACCAAACGAAGCTTCCACCCTGGAATAGCCCAAAAAAACTTCACTTCTGAGAAATTATCCGGCTTGGGACACTCGAGACCATGCTTACCACCACACACAGTCGGTCTTGATCGCTCCGCTCAGCGGCTTCTTCCTCTGGTACTTCTTCTTGTTAGGTCGATCTTGGTGGAGTGAGAGCGAGAGAGAGAGAGAATGGTGGAAAAGGACATATCTTTATAGGAGTCTTGCTACCCCTATCTTTCCTGCCAATCTTTAAAATCCTTTTGTTTCTAAGCACTCCGGTGCTTAATCAGTGATGGGCCATCATCAGACCCATGAGTATTCTGTGATTGGACTAATGGCCCTAAGTCTGGGACATATTTCGGTCTTTGTGTTGGGAATAACTGGCTCCTCTTCGGCTGGCTAGGCTAGTGGGTTCATTGTTCTGCTTCTCTTCTGAGATGGAGGTGAGAAGTGCTTTTGCATATTAGAGTGGCTTTCTAATAGGTTCAAGTTAACGGGTGCCTCAGGGTCCTCAGCCCCTTCGTCAATGGCCCCCTCTTCCCTTTTTCCAGGACTGTCGGGCGAACCCATGCATTCTGGATGACTGACAGTTCTTTTGTCACAGCCAACTGCCATGCGTTCTTTGGAGTTTTAACAAACCAGTTTTTCATGTATCTGCACAGGGCAAGCCCATCACAGGGAAAATACCCTCAGAAAAATCCCATAAAGTCCACAAAATATTCTCGACTGAGTCCATTCTTCAAACAGAGACTTTGCGATCTCTTCAAAGCAGTTGCGTTGCGTCGGCCTGTGCTGCAGTGGAGTGCTCCACACTCCTTGCCAGTCCATCAATGCTTTCGGGCACCCTTCCCATTGCACCCATGAGCTGAGTTTGCATGTCCACCACCTGCGTGTTCATTTCAGCGATGAGCCGCTCCTCCTCTGCGTCCAGTGCAGCAGGACTCGCTGGCCTACTCTGCCTCCGGGGAGAAGGCCCCCGAGCTTCCCTAGCCACATCACGTTGCTGCAGCCCGCTGGGTCCCGGAGCTTCACCCTCATCAGACCCTTCCCCCCTGCTCCCCTCCAGGGAAGGCATGGTCCCAGTGTCGGCATGGGCTCCCTCGGGAGATGCAGGCAGTGAGGCTCCGGCTTCCTCTTCCTCCTCACCTGGGGCGTCGCTGCCACTGGCAGGTTGAGGGACAGGCTGGTCAGCTGGTGGTTCACTATCTGAAAGCAGGGAGGTACAAGAGTGGCTTTAGCATGAGGACAGGGGGGCAGTAAGGCAGGAAGGAGTGCAGCGATTTAGTAAGTTGGATTGAAAGTGTAAAAGGCTGGTGTTGTGAGGGACAAGTGGAATGAGAGAGGAGAGAAAGCTGATGACCTTACCATTGCTCTCCCAAACGGGGTCGACCTCTCCAGCATCGACGGGACTGATCACCTGGCTTGCCACAATCCCGTGGACGCGCGCCTCCAGATCGCTGAGGGTTTGCAGCTGAGGCGGCCCTCCACCCGTCGGTTGCTGCTGTCTCCTGTTATGAGATAGCTTGGCCTGCAAGAAAAAGGACGGCGTCTGGGTAAATATGCAGCCATGTGCTTGCCTGATGTGCCATCATAGTTAAATAGCCCTTAATGTATGCAGCCATGTGCTTGCCTGATGTGCCTCCCATAGTTGAACAGCCCTTAATGTATGCAAGATGTGGAATGTGCGTGTGTGTTTTATGAGATGGACATAGGTCTTGGATGAGTGTTGGGCTTTGGGGTTTTTACACCCTCTGGCCATAGAGTGAGGTTGAGATGGAGGGATGGAGAGGTATTGAAAAGCAGCCACTCACCCTGACGACCCGAGTGAGGTCATTGAACTTTTTGCGACATTGTGTATGGGTCCTGGGCACCCGGCTCCTGGAGGAGACGTGATGAGCCACCTCCCTCCACACTCTTCTGTACTCGCGCGGCAATAGCCTCCTGCCTCTCTCTGGGTACAGTATTGCTCTTCGGCGCTCCACTGCGCCAACCAGAGCCTCCAAGGCCCGGTCGCTGAAGCGCTGAGCTCGCTCCCTGACCCTCTCCACAGTCCTTTGCTGCAGATTCGATGCACAGGTCTGTCCAGGCAGAGATTCAAGGCTGCAATGAGCAGGGTTTGGCTGGAGAGCAAGATCGACACTCCCCTTTAAGAACTGGCCGGCGCCAGTGTGTCTGTGTTCCATTGCTAACTGACATCACGTGAGCTTCGCCAGCGCTCTGAGTTAGCGCCTCGCTCCTCGGCCTTTGCGCCTTAAGACAGGTGTGTAGCCTCCAGCGGCGATAGAAGCCAAGTTTTGCAGTCAGAGGCGATAATTTGCGCCAGGCGCTAAACTTTGCGCCCTGCCAGTAATTGCGCCTCAAACGGGGCGATACCAAATTTCTCCCCCATACATATGTTTCAATGATCATTCTTCTAAACTCTAGAGAATATAGGCCTAGTCTACTCAATCTATCTTCATAGGACAACCCGCTCATCTTTGGAATCAGTCTAGTAGATTTATGTTGCACTCCCTCTAAGGCAAGTATATCCTTCCTTAGGTAAAGAGACCAAGGGGTAAAAATTCGGTGGCGCCCTCTTCGTCACAAGCCAGGTGATCAGTCCCATCGCCGCTGGAGAGGTTGACCCCATTCGGGACAGCAATGATAAGGTCATCAGCTTTCTCTCCTCTCTCATTCCGCTTGTCCCTCACAACATCAGCCTTTTACACTTTCAATCCAACTTACTAAAGAGGAGTGCCGGGCTCACGGAGAGCAGCCGGCACCCCGCGGGGGGGGGGGGGGATTCACGGGGGCCGGAGACAGCAACGGGGGCAGGTGCTGGCAGGCGGCCAGCAACAAAAATGGCCGCCCGCCACCACCCCTTTAACTAGCGCCGCCCCGGCCGCAGGTAGGCCCCCCTGACCCCAGCGGACATAGCGTCCGGCGGTAAGTCAGGGGGCGCCACCCAATGGTACAGCCGGGGCGCGAGCGGGAGGCGTTAGCAGCGCCATGCCCAGGCGCTAGTTGATTTGCGCCCCGTTAGGGACGTTTAGCCCCCCAAAACTGTACACAGTACTCCAGGTGTGCTCTCACCAAGGCCCTATATAATTGCAGTAAGACGTCTTTACTCTTATACTCCAATCTTTTGGTAATAAAGGCTAACATACCATTTGCTTTCCTAATTGCTTGCTGTACCTGCATGTTAACTTTCTGTGATTCGCATATAAGGACACCCAGGTCCCTCTGAATACTAACATTTCCCAATCTCTCACCATTTAAAAAATACTCTGCTTTTCTATTTTTCCTGCCAAAGTGGATAACTTCACATTTCTCCACATTATATTCCATCTGCCACGTTCTTGCCCACTCACTTAATCTGCCTATATCCCTTTGCAGCCTCTTTGCGACTTCCTCACAGCTTACTATCTCACCCAGCTTTGTATCATCAGCAAACTTGGATACATTACACTCGGTCCCCTCATCTAAGTCATTAATATAGATTATGAATAGCTGTGGCCCCAGCACTGATTCTTGTGGTACCCCACTAGTTACAGCCTGCCAACCTGAAAATGATACGTTTATTCCTACTCTCTGTTTTCTGTCTGTTAACCAATCCTCAATCCCATGAGCCCTAATTTAATAACCTCTTGGGGGAGAAATTCGGTATCGGCCCCGTTTGGGGTGCTATTACCGGCCGGGTGCAAAGTTTAGCGCCCGGCGCTAATTATCGCCTCCGACTGCAAACTTGGCCTCTATCGCCCCTGGAGGTGATTTGAGCGCTAAATCAGGCGCTACACACCTATCTTAAGGCGCTAACGTCGAGGAGCGAGGCGCTACCTCAGAGCGCTGGCGAAGCTCAGGGGATGTTAGTTAGCTATGGAACACAAACAGACTAACGCCGGCCAGTTCTTAAAGGGGAGGGTCGATGTTGCTGTCCAGCCACAACCTGCTCATTGCAGCCTTGAATCTTGGCCTGGAGAGACCTGTACATCAATTGTGCTGGAACCACCAATGGATAGTCCCAGGGAAAGAGCTCAGCGCTTCAGCGACCGGGCCTTGGTGGCTCTGGTTGGTGCTGTGGAGCGGCGAAGGGCAGTACTCTACCCACAGAGTGGCAGGAGGCCTTTGCCACACGAATACAGAAGAGTCTGGAGGGAGGTGGCTCAGCACGTCTCCTCCAGGAGCCTGGTGCTCAGGACCCACACCCAATGTCGGAAGAAGTTCAACGACCTCACTCGGGTGGTCAAGGTGAGTGGCTGCTTTTCAATACCTCTACATCACTCCATCTCAACTTCACTCTGTGCCCAGAGGGTTTAAAAACCCCTAATTCCCAACACTCATCCAAGACCTATGGCCATCTCATAAAACACACACGCACATTCCACACCTTGCATACAATAAGGGCTGTTCAACTATGGGAGGCATATCAGGCAAGCACATGGCTGCACATTTACTCAGACGCCGTCCTTTTTCTTGCAGGCCAAGCTCTCTCATAACAGGCGCCAGCAGCAACGCACGGGAGGAGGACCGGCTGACCTACACCCCCTCAGCGATTTGGAGGCGAGAGTGCACAGGATTGTTGCCAGCCAGGTCATAGGTACAATGGCCGCTGGAGAGGTCGACCCCCTTGGGGACAGCAATGGTAAGTTCATCAGCTTTCTCTCCTCTCTCATTCCACTTGCCCCTCACAACACCAGCCTTTTACACTTTCAATCCAACTTACTAAATGTCTCCAGTCCTTGCTCCCTTACTGCCCCCCTGTCCTGATGCTAAGAGTTGAACATAAGAACATAAGAAATAGGAGCAGGATTGGCCATTTGGCCCTTCGAGCCTGCTCCGCCATTCAATAAGATCATGGCTGATCTTCTACCTCATCTCCACTTTCCTGAACTATCCCCAAATTCCTTGATTCCCTTAATATTCAAAAATCTATCAATCACTGTCTTGAATATACTCAATGACTGAGGCTCCACAACCCTCTGGGGTAGAGAATTCCAAAGATTCACCACCCTCTGAATGAAGAAATTTCTCCTCATCTCAGTCCTAATTGGCTCACCCCTTATTCTGAGACTGAGACCCCTGGTTCTAGACTCCCCAGCCAGGGGAAACATCCTCCCTGCATCAACCCTGTCAAGCCCTGTAAGAATTTTGTATGTTTCAATGAGATCACCTCTCATTCTTCTAAACTCAAGAGAATATAGGCCTAGTCTACTCAATCTGTCCTCATAGGACAAAGCCCCCAATCCCAGAAAACAGTCTGGTGAACCTTCGTTACACTCCCTCTATGGCAAGTATATCCTTCCTTAGGTAAGGAGACCAAAACTGTACACAATACTCCAGGTGTGGTCTCACCAGGGCCCTAAATAATTGCAGTAAGACGTCTTTACTATTATACTCAAATCCTCTTGTAATAAAGGCCAACATACCATTTGCTTTCCTAATTGCTTGCTGTACCTGCATGTTAACTTTCAGTGATTCGTGTACAAGGACACCCAGGTCCCTCTGAACACCAACATTTCCCAATCTCTCACCATTTAAAAAATACTCTGCTTTTCTGTTTTTCCTACCAAAGTGGATAATTCACATTTCTCCGCATTATATTCCATTTGCCATGTTCTTGCCCACTCACTTAGCCTTTCTATATCCCCTTGAAGCCTCCTTGCATCCTCCTCACAACTTACAGTCCCACCCAGCTTTGTATCATCGGCAAACTTGGTGCAGTCTGCAGCCGGGCCCTCCAGGCCCAGAGCTGGTCGAGGCCGTCCTTCAAGGGCATCTGTAGTCTCAGGATCTGACATTCAGCAGCCTTCCACCAGCCTTGCTGCAGCCACTGGGGCCCCATTACGAAGGAGTAGTAGGGTGGGAAGGGGGGAGTGTGCAAGGCATGGAGATCACCCTCGAAGGGCAAAAAGTAGGAGGTCTGAAAAAATGTTGGGAATGTCTTTATTAAAGGGCGAGGTTCGTCTGATAACTTTTGTTTAGTGTTTTGGCCATTATCTCCAGGTTGTGAGAACCAGTTATGTTAATTTATGAGTTGTTGTGTTTTCTTCTCTTACTTTGTCATGAATAAATGACACACGCAGGGTTTGTAAAATAAAAAAGTTGTTGTTTTCAAAATGTACACGTTTGGCCTTAGGAATCATTGCTGCCTTGGCCGGCTATAGGGGTTGCGGGTTGCTTTCCATCATGTTGTTCTCCATGCCAGAAGCCATCTTCTGAGTAGGGGCCTAGAACCGGCTTGTTATCAGCCGTTGATGGATGGCACCTTGCAGTTTCAACATTGTGGGCCTCCCTCCCGCCTTGGTGCTGCTGCTGATCATCCTCCTCCTCTTCCTCCTCCTCTTCCTCCTCCTCCTCCAGTGGTGCACCAATGCCTGGTGGCATTGGCTGGGTCCTGAGGATTGCAAGGTTATGAAGCATGCAGCACACAACTATGAAGAGGGAGACTCGCTCACGAGAGTACAGCAGGGCTCCTCTGAGTGGTCCAGACAGTGGAACCATTGCTTGAGCAGGCCGATCGTCTGCTCAATTATGTTCCTGGTGGCAATATGGCTCTCATTGTACCGCAGCTCGGCAGGGGTGTTGGGGTTATGGATCGGTGTCATCAGCAGAGTGGATAACCCTTGTCCCCGAGGAGCCAACCACTTGGCTGATGCGGTGCCTGGAAAAGGTCTGGCACACCAGTCTGGCGCAGGATGAAAGCATTGTGGCTGCTGCCAGGATAGCGGGCATTGATGGCGAGTATCAGTTGTCTGTGGTCACAGACCAACTGCACATTTAAGGAGTAGAACCCCTTGCGGTTTCGGAAAACCTTTGCATTTTCATGCAGTGCCCGCAATGCCACATGCGTGCAGTCAATGGCGCCCTGCACTATGGGGAAGCCCGCTATCCTCGCAAAGCCCAATGCGCGTTCATGCTGTTTGGCCCGGGTCATCGGGAAAGAGATGTACTGGCGTCTCCTTTTATAGAAGGCATTTGTCAACTCCCGGATACAGCAATGGACCGCGAACTGGGAGATATTGGCGATGTCCCCAGTGGCATAAAAGTTCAGAGCCACTGTCACCTTCACTGCCACCGACAGAGACGTCCTGATCCTCAGTTGAGGCTGCAGATCTGGTTGCAGCAGGTGGCAGATCTCAGTGACTACCTCCTTGCTGAAGCGCAGCCTGCGCAAACACTGCTCCTCAGACAAATTAACGTAGGAGAATTGTTCCCGGAATACCCTGGGAGGGTAAGGTCTCCTCTGCAGAGGCCTTTTGGCCCTCCTCCATCTGGCCATGATTGCCACACTCTCTCTGCGTTTCTGTTGCCTCCGATTCTGCAGGCGCAGGACGACACCCTGAATCAGTGCAGCCCCCACAGTCTCTTGACAATCGAAGCAATGAAGGTCAAGTCCAAAAGAACCTGCAAAGTGATGCTCAGTAGCCAAAATTACTTCACACAGCGTTGACTCTCTGCAGAAGACTCTCTCTCTCTCTCTCTCTTTCAGAATCTCTCTTTCTATATCAGAATGAGCAGTGCAAAAATGTCTCTCACAAATAAAGGCTGGAAGAGGGCGCCTTTAAATAGCGCTCCCCCAGCTCCTTGCCGACTGCAAAACATTCTACTCTCCCTGTCGTTACTTGCGGCAGGCGGAAAGGAAGGGGGCGCCACTCAATATCCGGTCCAGGATGCCACCGGGGTGTTGCACGCTCAACTGACGTCATGATCTGTGGGCGCAGGAGATTGTGGCGCTAGAGTTTAGCGCCACCGCAAAAACGCTGGTTAATTTCGCGAGCGGCGCAAACATTGCCGCGCCCGGTCGCTAGTTGCTTTGCGCCCTAAGAGGGCACTAACGGGAGGCGCAAAGCAACCGAAATTTTCCCCCATAAAATTCTTACAGGGCTTGAAGGGTAGATGCAGGGAGGATGTTTCCCCTGGCTGGGGAGTCTAGAACCAGGGCTCACAGTCTCAGAATAAGGGGTTGGCCATTTAGGACTGAAATGAGGAAAAATGTCTTCACTCAAAGGGTTGTGAATCTTTGGACTTCTCTACCCCAGAGAGCGGTGGATGCTCAGTCGTTGAGTATATTTAAGACAGAGATCGATAGATTTTTGGATACTAAGGGAACCAAGGGATATGGGGATAGTGCGGGAAGGTGGAGTTGAGGTTGAAGATCAGCCATGATCTTATTGAATGGCAGAGCAGGCTCGAAGGGCCGAATGGCCAATCCTGCTCCTATTTCTTATATTGTTATGTTCTTAAGTTAACTCTGCTTAATTTTATAAAGTGCCCAGGAAGTGCCCCCTGAGCACTTATTAAAATCAGTTTGAGAAATGAAATAAAAACAGAAAATGCTGGAAATACTCAGCAGGTCAGGCAGAAATGACTCAAGTTAGGCCTCATGTGGTGTCAAGCCTAAGCAGTGTGCGATGGCCTCCCCAAGGAGGTCTCAGGCAGCTTCAATCGTGAGTCAGTTCATGCTGTCACTTTTGTGTCGCTGTAGCTTTTATAAACCTCTCAGAGGAATGATTTTAAACCAAGAGAAAAGATTTCCACTAAGATTTGGTTCCATTTCTACTTGGCTACTATTGAGGAAAAATACTGTATTTGAACATATATTTTGCTGCAGATATATGCTTCCAGTTTAATTGGACCATATTCATTTAAAATCCTATTCCTTCTCCTCATTTATTTTTCAGCGGGCTTGGTGAAACTATTCCAAGCTTGTCTGTAGCACTTTTTAGACAGTGAAAGGAAAATTCAAAGGTGCATTTGAAGTGTTCCTTTGTTTTCCCCAAAGACTCAGTTCGTACAAAAATATTTCTGAATTTTTTTGGCCCGGGTTTCCTATTGAAATTGATGTCTTTTCCAGTTAAGTAAAAGTCTGAAATAAATTTCAATGATTCATTTTCCATTAAAGCTCATCAGCAACTAGAAAGATAGGGGGTGATTTTAAACATATGCCCAAAATGGGAGCGCTGTCAGCAGTGCGTCCTTTTCGCCCACCCGAACCTTTTGTGAGAATACAATCGGCAAACCAACGGGTTGAAAATCTGAGGGAGCCCCAACCGGAAGTTGACAACAACAACAACAACAACAACTTGTATTTATATAGCGCCTTTAACGTAGTAAAACATCCCATGGCGCTTCACAGGAGTATTTTAAGACAACAAATTTGACACCGAGCCACATAAGGATAAATTAGAGCAGGTGACCAAAAGCTTGGTCAAAGAGGTAGGTTTTAAGGAGCGTCTTAAAGAAGGAAAGAGAGGTAGAGAGGCGGAGAGGTTTAGGCAGGGAATTCCAGAGCTTAGGGCCTAGGCAACAGAAGGCACGGCCACCAATGGTTAAGCGATTATAGTCAGGGATGCTCAAGAGGGCAGAACTAAATACCAATAGATTAGCCTGACCACAATCTTTAACATTGTTTAATGTTTTAAAAATGAATATATACAGAGCTGTGTTGTAATGTACAGCAGACTAAAGTCTAGTAATTTTGCAGAGAATACTTCATAATATTTAATCATTCATTAAGATTCCCTGATTGTATCGTTGATGTTAGCCATAACATCGGCCTCTAAAAAAATATAAAGGTTGAGCGATTATAATCAGGGATGCTCAAGAGGGCAGAATTAGAGGAGCGCAGATATCTCAGGGGGTTGTGGGGCTGGAGGCGATTACAGAGATAGGGAGGGGCGAGGCCATGGAGGGATTTGAAAAGAAGGATGAGAATTTTCAAATCAAGGTGCTGCTTAACCGGGAGCCAATGTAGGTCAGCGAGCACAGGGGAGATGTGTGAACGGGACTTGGAGCGATTTAGGACACGGGCAGCAAGTTTTGGATGACCTCAAGTTTACATAGGGTGGAATGTGGGAGGCCAGCCAGGAGTGCATTGGAATAGTCAAGTCTAGAGGTAACAAAGGCATGGATGAGGGTTTCAGCAGCGCATGTGCAGTAAAAGAGGGTGGGAGGCAGACTGGAGGGGGCCTACCAGGGGCCGGCAGCAGGTCCGCAATATTTTCGTGAGGCTAGGAGGAGCAGGAATGCTTCTTCTTGTCCTGAAAAATTCCCCCCCAAAATATTCCAGGCCCTTTGTGGAGCAGCCTCCAGTGGAACCCTTCAAAGACCACTGGTTGGGCTGCACGCCACCGGGTGCCAATGGGTGGAGTGTGTGTGGCACAAGCACTGCTCATTTGTACTTGGTAGTTGAAAACACTGTACGAAAGGCTGATATTTAAAGATATTTAGTAGCCGAGAATCATATATGTATAACTTCAAGTGTAGCCATTGACCAAATAATATTACCCATAATTACTCCTGGGTAACTAAAAAGCTAAGATTTGTTCATAATGTAGCTGCACAGTCAAAAGCAGTTTTGACTAAGTTTTGGTAACAAACAGCCACAGACTGCGAGTGAAGGTTAAATCATTAAATAACATATTATGATGCCGTATAGAGCTTAGAATTCGCTTAACAAAACTAATTGCAACAATATTTAAAGAATAATTAGTATAAGGACATAAAATGAGAGAGATCATGGAGATAAGGTATTTATCTGGTCGATTAAAGTGAGATTGGATACCTCAAGACTAGTGAAACAGCGCTGATATGGGCCCTTGCTATAAAGGCCTTGTACCAGGGAAGCTAGAAATGAAAGAGATAAAGTAAATTCCAATGGGGTGAAAAACTATAAACAAGATAACACTGAACATGGCAAAGTTGGTGGAAAATTACTGGAAAGGCGGGATGCTGCCTTAGTCTGAGTGACAATGGTATTTTGACCATTAGAATCAATTAAAAAAGGTGATTTTGTTAAAGACCATATATGGACACTGGCCAAACCAACTTTTGATAAGAAAAGGGTTAAAACCTCGATACTCAAAGAATAACTTTACACAGACGTACTGCGAGAACAAAGGAACAGACTTAAGACAACGTCATCTGTGTCCGAGAGGTTCCAGAGACCAAGGGTTGTGAGCTACTCGTTAAAACTATCGCCTAATATTAAGTATATTACGCTGTATGCTTAATAAATCTTGATCTATTGCTCAAACATACTGGCTGCTGCCTATTGGTGTCTTGTCCATGAACTTAGAGATCATTAAGATCTTACAACACTGTCCTACAACCAGCATAGGACTGCGATTTGCATATGCAAGCAGCCTCTTGCCTGTTTTGAGGTGGAGTTTGGGCGCTCAGTTATAGGCCTGCCTGAGAATCGCATCAGGTGGGCCTTGGGTGTCTAAGGAACAGCCACTGTCTTCCGGCCCGGGTGCCTCGAAAACAGGCTGGTGGCAGTTGAATAAAGCCTCCATAGTGTGGATTACATAGAGTTTATAGCACAGAAACAGGCCAGTCAGCGCAATGCCTGTGTTTATGCTCCACATTAGCCTCTCTATTTATTTCATCTCACCCTATCGACATATCCTTCTATTCCTTTCTCCCTCATGTGCTTATCTAGCTTCCCCTTAAATGTATCTATGCCATTCACCTCAACCACTCCACTGTGGTAGCAAGTTCCACATTCTCACTACTCCCTGAGTAAAGAAGTTTCTCCTAAATTCCTTTTGGATTTATTAGTGACTATCTTATATTTATGGCTCCTAGATTTGACTCCCTCACAAGAGGAAACATCTTCTCTACACCTACCCTATTGAACCCCTTCAGAATGTTAAAGACCTCTATCAGGTTACCTCTCAGTCTTCCCTTTTCTAGAGAAGAGAGCCCCAGCCTGTTCTAACTTTCCTGATAGTTGTACCCTTTCAGTTCTGATATCATCCTTGTAAATCCGGCATGGCAAGAGAGCCCCAGGTGGGCAGAGGAAACGCTTCAAGGACACCCTCAAAGCCTCCTTGAAAAAGTGTAACATCCCCACCGACACCTGGGAATCCCTGACCCAAGACCGCACAAAGTGGAGGAGAAGCATCTGGGAAGGCGCCGAACACCTCGAGTCTCTTCGCCGGGAGCAAGCGGAAGCCAAGCGCAGGCAGCGCACGTCAACCCAAGCACCCCACCCACCCGCCCCTTCAACCACCGTCTGCCCCACCTGTGACAGAGACTGTAGGTCCCGCATTGGACTCATCAGTCACCTGAGAACTCACTTTTAATGTGGAAGCAACTCATCCTCGGTTCCGAGGGACTGCCTAAGAGAGAGGAAAGAAATTCTACCAGATTTTGGTGTAATTGGCCATCCTCCTAAATCATATAGGTCTTTCTCATAACAGTCATGATGTGGAGATGCCGGCGTTGGACTGGGGTGGACAAAAATGAGAAGTCGCACAACACCAGGTTATAGTCCAACAGATTTATTTAAAATTACAAGCTTTCGGAGCTGTCGCCCCTTCTTCAGGTAGGGTAGCTGTGAGAGAATCTCCCAAATTCACAATATAAACACAGAAAAAATGTATTCAAATCTTAGGAAGTGGTCGCCTTTAAATACCGCTCCCCCAGTCCCTTCCTGAGTGCAAAATGCTCCCCTCAACCTGTTGTTGCTAGCGGCAGGCGGTAAGGCAGGGGGCGCCACTCAATATCCAGTCCGGGGCGCTGTTAACAGGCAGGTAAAAGGATTAAATGCCTTTCCCGCCTCCAGGAGACAGGACCCGAAGCTGCACATCTTCCCACCTCCTGGCAAAAGGGCACGGAGGCGGGATGGGGGCGGGTTTGCCATCCGCCCCCAATTTCTCCGAGTTTACCGGCTGCCCCGTCCCCATGTCTGCCTCCTCGGGGCTTGGAAAATCCAGCCCATAGAGTCATAGAGTCACAGAGTTATACAGCACAGAAAGAGGCCCTTCGGCCCATCGTGTCCGCGCCGGCCATCAAGCCCTGTCTATTTTAATCACATTTTCCAGCACTTGGTCCGTAGCCTTGTATGCTATGGCGTTTCAAGTGCTCATCTAAATGCTTCTTGAATGTTGTGAGGGTTCCTGCCTCTGCCACCCTTTCAGGCAGTGAGTTCCAGATTCCAACCACCCTCTGGGTGAAAAAGTTTTTCCTCAAATCCCCTCTAAACCTCCTGTCCCTTACCTTGAAACTATGCCCCCTGGTTATTGACCCCTCTACTAAGGGGAAAAGTTCCTTTCTATCTACCCTATCTATGCCCCTCATAATTTTGTACACCTCAATCAGGTCCCCCCTCAGCCTTCTCTGCTCTAAGAAGAACAACCCCAGCCTGTCCAGTCTCTCTTCATAGCTGAAGCGCTGCAGCCCAGGTAACATCCTGGTGAATCTCCTCTGCACCCTCTCCAATGCAATCACATCCCTCCTACAGTGTGGCGACCAGAACTGCACACAGTATTCCAGCTGTGGCCTAACTAGCATTTTGTACAGCTCCATCATAACCTCCCTGCTCTTATATTCTATGCCTCGGCTAATGAAGGCAAGTGTCCCATATGCCTTTTTAACCACCTTATCTACCTGTCCTGCTGCCTTCAGGGATCTATGTACATGCACACCAAGGTCCCTCTGATCCTCTGTCCTTCCTAGGGTCCTACCATTCATTGTGTATTCCCTTGCCTTGTTAGTCCACCCAAAATGCATCACCTCACACTTTTCAGGGTTAAATTCCATTTGCCACTGTTCTGCCCATCTGACCAACCCGTCTATATCGTCCTGTAGCCTGAGGCTTCCCTCCTCGCTATTTACCACTCCACCAATTTTCGTGTCATCTGCGAACTTACTGATCATACCTCCTACATTCATATCTAAATCATTAATGTACACTACAAACAGCAAAGGACCCAGCACCGATCCCTGCGGTACACTACTGGACACAGGCCTCCAGTCACAAAAACAACCTTCGACCATCACCCTCTGCCTCCTGCCACTAAGCCAATTTTGGATCCAATGTGCCAAGTTGCCCTGGATCCCATGGGCTCTTACCTTCTTGACCAGTCTCCCATGTGGGACTTTGTCAAAAGCCTTACTGAAGTCCATGTAGACTACATCAACTGCACTACCCTCATCCACACACCTAGTCACCCCCTCGAAAAATTCAATCAAATTGGTCAGACATGATCTCCCCCTGACAAAGCCATGCTGACTATCCCTGATTAATCCCTGCCTCTCCAAGTGGAGACTAATTCTGTCCCTCAGAATTTTTTCCAATAATTTCCCTACCACTGATGTTAGGCTCACTGGCCTGTAATTCCCTGGTTTATCCCTACTACCCTTCTTGAACAATGGTACTATGTTAGCTGTTCTCCAGTCCTCTGGCACCTCCCCTGTGGCCAGAGAGGTTCTGAAAATTTGTGTCAGAGCCCCTGCAATCTCCTCCCTTGCCTCAGACAGCAGCCTGGGATACATCCCGTCAGGGCCTGGGGATTTATCCACTTTTAAGCCTGCTAAAGCCGCTTGTACCTCCTCCCTCTCAATACTAATTTGTTCAAGTATATCACAATCCCCCTGCCTGATTTGTATGCCTACATCGTCCTTCTGCATAGTGAACACAGATGCAAAATATTAATTTAAAACCTCACCTACATCTTCGGCTCTACACACAGATTGCCACTTTGGTCCCTAATGGGCCCTACTCTTTCCCTCGTTATCCTCTTGCCCTTAATATACTTATAAAACACCTTGGGATTTTCCTTTATTTTGCCCGCCTGTGTTTTTTCATGCCCCCTCTTCGCTCTCCTAATTTCTTTTTTAAGTACCCCCTTTCACTTTCTATACTCCTCTAGGGCTTCCACTGTTTTTAGTCCTTTGTATCTGCCAAAAGCCTCCCTTTTTTCCTAATCCATTCTTGTATATCCCTTGACATCCAGGGTTCCCTGGGTTTGTTGGTCCCACCCTTGACCTTTACGGGAACATGTTGGCGTTGTACTCTCTCTATTTCCTTTCTAAAAGACTCCCACTGCTCTGATGTGGATTTTCCTACAAGTAGCTGATCCCAGTCCACTTTGGCCAATTCCTGCCTTATCATATTAAAATCAGCCTTCCCCCAATTTAGAACCTTTATTTCCAGTCCATCTTTGTCCTTTTCCATGACTACCTTAAATCTCACCAAATTATGGTCACTGTCACTAAATTGCGCTCCTACTGACACTTCTAACACTTGCCCAACTACATTCCTAGAATTAGGTCCAGTACTGCCCCCTCTCTTGTAGGACTTTCTACATGCTTGCTCAAAAAGCTCTCCTGGATGCACTTTAAGAATTCCGCACCCTCTAAGCCTTTCACACTCTGACTATCCCAGTTAATATTGGGGAAGTTGAAATTCCCTACTATTATTACCCTATTATTTCTACACTTCTCTGAGATTTGCCTACATATCTGTTCCTCTATCTCCCCCTGACTGTTTGGGGGCCTATAGTACACTCCCAGCAAAGTGCTTGCCCCTTTTTGTTTTTATGTTCTACCCATATGGCCTCATTAGAGGAACCTGCTAAGATATCATCTCTCCTTACAGCAGTAATTGACTCCTTGATTAATATTGCAACACCCCCTCCTCTTTTACACCCTCCTCTGTCTCGCCTGAAGATTCTATACCCTGGAATATTGAGCTGCCAGTCCTGCCCCTCCCTCAACCATGTCTCTGTGATAGCAACAATATCATACTCCCATGTGTTCATCAACACCTTCAATTCATCTGCTTTACTCGCAAGACTCCTTGCATAAAAAGAAATGCCATCCAGCTTTGCCATACTCCCTTGTGCTGTTACATATTTGGTCTGCCTTCCAGGCTGACTTGTTTTTTCCTCTATATTTGGCTGTGCATCAACCCCTACTATAGCTCCACTCCATATCCCATCCCCCTGCCAAGTTAGCTTAAACCCCCGCCCCCAACAGTACTAGCAAACCTCCCCACAAGGATGTTGGTCCTGTTCGGTTCAGGTGCAACCCGTCTGACTTGTACAGGTCCCACCTTCCCCAGAAGCAGACCCAGTGATCCAGGAAACTAAAGCCCTCCCTTCTGTACCACTCTTAGCCTCATTCATCTGCTATATCTCCTATACTCACTAGCACGTGGCACTGGGAGTAATCCAGAGATTACAACCTTTGAGGTCCTGCTTTTTAATCTGCTACCTAGCTCCCTAAATTCTTGTTGCAGGACCTCATCCCTCTTTCTACCCATGTCGTTGGTACCAATGTGAACCACGACCTCTGACTGTTCGCCCTCCCCCTTCAGAATGCCCTGCAGCTGTTCAGTGACATCCTTGACCCTGGGACCAGGGAGGCAACATACCATCCTGGAGTCACATCTGCGGCCACAGAAACGTCTATCTGTTCCCCTTACGATAGAATCCCCTATCACTATTGCTCACCCACTCTTTTTCCTCCACTCCTGTGCAGCTGAGCCACTCGTAGTGCCACGGACTTGGCTCTTGCTGCATTCCCCTGAGAAACCATCTCCCCCAGCAGTATCCAAAACGGAAAATCTGCTGGAGAGGGAGATGGACCCAGGGGACTCCTGCACTACCTTCCTAGTTCTTTTACTCTGTCTGGCGGTCACCCATTCCCTGTCTGCCTGTGCACTCTTTACCTGCGGTGTGACTACCTCGTTAAACGTGCTATCCACGAAGATCTCAGCTTCGCGGATGCTCCACAGTGACTCCAGCCGTAGCTCCAGCTCCGAAATGCGGATTTCGAGTAGCTGCAGCTGGAGACACTTCCTGCACATGTGTTCGCCCTGGACACCTAAAGTGTCCCTGACTTCCCACATTAATTTTGCAGATAAGTTTATCTTTGATCTTATTGCTATGCCGGCTCACCTTGGTGACTTTGTTGCCTTCAATCAGGGTTGGTCTTAAGGTGAGTGTGAATTTATTTTGGGGGGACTTTATTTCATTGAAGAGGAGTGTTTATTTTGAGAGTGAGGTTCTCCACTAGATGGATTCACTGGGGAGAAGGGTGGCATTTTGTTTTGGTGGCAAATATGACATTGGGCTTGATGCCACCTTGCCGGCTTTGCTGCCGTCTCTTGACTCTGGCCATGCTGCCGCTGACTGCTAGGGTCAAAGGTCGCAGATACAGGGTCAAAAATTGTGGGCAGAGCCAACCATTGAAGGTGTGCAGTCAAAGGCACACAAGTGGCAGCAGTGAAGGGATTAGTGTTCTAAGCTTGTTAATGAGGTCAGAAGCTGGCCCCAAATTGTTCCTCGGCGGAGGGAGTGATCGTGAGGACCATGGAGTCTGAGGAGCATTCCTGCTTCTCCTGGCTCCACGTAGAACGTTTCTTTAAAAAACGTGTTTTTTTAAACTTACCTTTTGTTGGCGGTCGCTCTGACTGCTCCGCTCAATCAGAACCAATTACTGCAAGGCTGCCTGAAACAGGCATTAGGCCCCTCATTTACATGTGTTAGGGGTCCAGCACCTGTTTTAGGCGGTTGCCCGGGTCTCCTGCAAAGCCACCTTTGCCAATATGGCTGAACAGTACCACAGGCGCAGAACAGGCGTGGGACGTTGCGCTCCAAAATTGGTCCTTGCCCCAGAAGTCTCGGGAGGATTGACCGTACAGAATCCATTGGGCGGATGTGCATCATGCCTGCCTGGAGGGCGCAAGGACCTAAAAATCCATCCTGTATAAAAAGAAACTGCAAATTCTAGAATTCTAAAGTAGAAACAGAAAATGTTGGCAATACCCTGGTCGAACACTGTCTGACAAATGGTCTAAACTCAAAATGTTCACCTATCTTTTATCTTTTTAGAAGCTGTCAAACCTGCTGTGTATTTCCAGCATTTGTGTATCTTTAATATGTTGAGTGTTTGTCTAAGTTATTTTATTGAAGTACACTTCATCTTGAATACATATTAAGCGATCAGTATATTCTCATTTAAGGGCTAAATTTCTGAATTTTAGTTACCAGTTAAAAAAATCGGGGGGTAATGCCCCCAAATTTCTGATATGTGCTTTCCGTGAGCAATGTTCCCCACCAGGAGCACAAAGTCGGAAAATTATCTCATGCATTTGTACAAGATTATTTGTAAATTCATATGAGGACAGATAAATATCGCCATCTACTGATAGTAGGGTGGTATAATTAACACTCAGGCCCAGGATGGCACCTAATAGCACCCCCAGCGCTGAATCCACAGGAGTTTCTGTGGTCAGTGGGAGGGAACCTCATCCACATTGAATATATGGGAGCAACTGGCCAGCATCTGTGCTGGCCAGAAACTCCGTGTCCATCAGTCCACCAGCAACCTCCCCCACCGCACCCCACCCCACTGCCCTTCCCACCCTCGCTCAACTCCATCCCCACGCCTCCACTACTCGCCTTCAAGCAGCCGCCTAACCTCAAAAGTACCATCGTTCGCAGCAAATTACTCAGCTGTCAGGAGAACAGCGACCACGACACCACACAACCCTGCCACGGCAACCTCTGCAAGACATGCCAGATCATCAACACAGATACCATCATCACACGTGAGGACACTACCCACCAGGTACATGGTACATACTCATGTGACTCGGCCAACGTTGTCTACCTCATATGTTGCAGGAAAGAATGCACCGCGGCATGGTACATCGGCGAGACCATGCAGACACTGAGACAACGTATGAACGGACACCGCGCAACAATCGCCAGGCAGGATTGTTACCTCCCACTCGGGGAACACTTCAGCAGTCAAGGACATTCAGCCTCGGATCCGCGGGTTAGCGTTCTCCAAGGCGGCCTTCGGGACACACGACAACGCAAAATCATCGAGCAGAAACTGATAGCCAAGTTCTGCACCCATGAGGATGGCCTCAACCGGGATCTCGGGTTCATGTCATGCTACAGAACGTGACTCGACATCGTTGTCTGGTTTTCCAGTTTAAAAAAAATAATTAAAAGCTTAACTGCAGACGGCAGCATTTGACACGTTGGGCCCCCTGTGACCCACCTCATTGTCTTAGCTGTACTCTGATGTGTCTTTGATGTAATGCCTCCCTGACAGATTGTATCTCTGCAGACACATTGTTCTCTGTCTATATATACTGTAATGAGAAGTCGCACAACACCAGGTTATAGTCCAACAGATTTATTTAAAATTACAAGCTTTCGGAGCTATCCAGCCCCTTCTTCAGGTAAAGTTACTGTGAGAGAATCTACAAGAATTCACAGAATATAAACACAGAGAAAATGCAGTGATACAATCTTTCCCTACATCAAAGACACACTAAGAGCACAGCCAAGACAATGAGATGTGTCCCAGGGGGTCCAACGTGTCAAAACACCTGCTGTCTGCATATCCTCTCCATTTGTGTTTGTTTTTTGTGTTTGTTTTTTGTGTTTGTTTTTTTAAAAAACTGGAAAGACAGGCAACGATGTCAAGTCACGTTCTGTAGCGTGACATGAACCCGATATCCCGATTGAGGCCGTCCTCATGAGTGCGGAACTTGGCTATCAGTTTCTGCTCGATGATTTTGCGTTGTCGTGTATCCTGAAGGCCGCCTTGGAGAACGCTAACCCGCAGATCCGAGGCTGAATGCCCTTGAGTGCTGAAGTGTTCCCCGACTGGGAGGCAACCATCCTGCCTGGCAATTGTTGCATGGTGTCCGTTCATACGTTGTCTCAGTGTCTGCATGGTCTCGCCGATGTACCATGCTCTGGGGCATCCTTTACTGCAACGTATCAGGTAGACAACGTTGGCCGAGTCACATGAGTATGTACCATGTACCTGGTGGGTAGTGTCCTCACGTGTGATGACAGTATCTGTGTTCATGATCTGGCATGTCTTGCAGAGGTTGCCGTGGCAGGGTTGTGTGGTGTCGTGGTCGCTGTTCTCCTGACATCTGGGTAATTTGCTGTGAACGATGGTACTTTTGAGGTTAGGCGGCTGCTTGAAGGTGAGTAGTGGAGGCGTGGGGATGGCCTTAGCAAGGTGTTCGTCGTCATCGATGACATGTTGAAGGCTGCGAAGAACATGGCGTAGTTTCTCCGCTCCAGGGAAGTACTGGACGACGTAGGGTACTCTGTTGGTTGTGTCTCGTGTTCGTCTTCTGAGGAGGTCTATGTGGTTTTTCGCTGTGGCCCGTCGGAACTGTCGATCGACGAGTCGAGCGTCATATCCCGTTCTTACAATGGCGTCTTTCAGTGTCCGTAGGTGTCCATCGCGTTCCTCCTCGTCTGAGCAGATCCTGTGTATTCACAGGGCTTGTCCATAGGGGATGGCTTCTTTAACGTGGTTAGGGTGGAAGCTGGAGAAGTGGAGCATCGTGAGGTTGTCCGTGGGCTTGCGGTAGAGTGAAGTGCTGAGGCGTCCGTCTTTGATGGAGATTCGTGTGTCCAAGAATGAAACCGATTCTGAGGAGTAGTCCATGGTGAGTTTGATGGTGGGATGGAACCTGTTGATGCTATCGTGTAGTCCTTTCAGTGGTCCTTCGCCGTGGGTCCAAATATATATACTGTGTAATCGATTTGTATTCCCTCACTGTACCTGAAGAAGGAGCAGAGCTCCGAAAGCTCGTAATTTCAAATAAAACTGTTGGACTATAACCTGGTGTTGTGCGACTTCTCATTTTTGTCCACCCCAGTCCAACACCCGCATCTCCGCATCACAACTCCATGAGCAAAGGGACTGATCTAAAATTTTATTTTTTAAATATCGTGGTCGTTGGGGGCCCACGCAACTTACCTGGCCTGGATCCCATCAGTGGGACCAACTTTGTAGAGGTCAGCCCACTTCCACTCACTCAGTGTACTTCCCTCCACTAACATGCTGGGTCCCACTGGAACTGGTGGAGCAGGAATTCCCAGCATATGCCCACCTAAGAGAGCAGATGGAGCCTCAGTTTAACATCTCAACCAAAAATGCAGCACCACCGCAGTGCACCACTCGCCCAGTACCCGACTGAAGTGTCATCTTAAATGATGTGCTTAAGTCTCTGGAATGGGGCTTGGACCCATGACTTCTGCCCTCGGAATGAATGCTGCTATTCTTTATGTGTATCAAAGCAAACCAATGAGTTAAAGTCTTGCACCACACTAATGCTTTTAGTGGATAAATGGCAAAATAAACATGATGCGGGTACGTTTCCGCTTTGGGTGCAACCGGGAAACTGGGTGCAAATTGCGCTTGAAATTGTGCTGGTTGGGTTACAGTTCACGTTTATGCTAAAATTGATTTGCATAATCACAAAGGTAAGATCTTCTATTAACCAGCGCAATTGGTCAGCATAATACAACGTAATCGTTTTTATTCTTTGCATTAAAAAATATTCCTCGGTGCATTTAAGAGTGGTAACCTGGTGCAGTTTTATTAATGCAGCTGAAAGTTAGTTTATCACAAAAAATAAGCATTTTTAATAAGAGTGTCTAGTCCTCCACCTGTGACTAACCTGATTTTAAATCACTAAAAATGACTTAAAAAATCTATACTGCGCCATTTACTAGTTTCATTGGCGTACACTAGTCAGTTTCTTAGTAAATTAAATACTTTTAATATGTAAAAACTTTTAAAACGCGCCTACTTGTGCACGTTTGAAGAGCCTCCTCAAACGGCCGCAACCAGGCGCAATCGGCGGAAACTCACCCTCCTCGTTATTTCGATCTCGGGGCATGGCCAGTTTTGTGGGCGGGGCCGGCTTCGGGCAAAATGATTTTTAAACCAGCATTAAAGATCCCGGAAACTCGATTTACCCGATCATTTGCGCTGGTTCAGCCGATTTCACGTGGAATGCGCTGAAAAAACGAGCACAATCTAGTGGAAACTCTACCCCAATATAGCATAGTGTGAGGTGGTTTGTTTTGGTGGGAGGAATAAGGAGGTCACTTATTCCTTAGAAGGTAAGAAACTAAATGGAGCTAAGAGGAGCAAAGAGGCCTGGGAATATAGAGAATATATAACTAAAAGTAGCAACATAAGTTGAAAAAAGCCATAAAGAGTGAAAACTGGGTTCATTAATAGGGGAGTAGAATACAAAAATAGGCAGTGATATTAAATTTATATAAAACCTTGGTTAGACCACACTAGGAGGATTGTGAAGTATTTACAAGGATGTTACCAGAATTGAGAGGTTGCAACTATCAGGAAAGATTAAGCAGGCTGGGGCTCTTTTCTCTGGAAAAGAGAAGACTAAGAGAAAAGCTGATAGATGTCTTTAAAATTATGAAGGGATTCAATAGGGTGGATGTGTAGAAAGCATTTCCACTTATGGGTGAGTCCAGAACAAGGGGGCATAAATATAAGATAGTCACTAACAGATCAAATAAAGAACTTATGAGGAATGTCTTTACACAGAGAGTAGTGAGAATGAGGAGCTTGCTGCCATGTGGAATGGTTGGAGTGGTTACATTGCTGCATTTAAGGGAGGCTTGATGAATGCGTGAGGGAGAAAAAAGACTTGCATTTATATAGCGCCTTTCACGACCACCGAATGTCTCAAAGCGCTTTACAGCCAATGAAGTACTATTTGAAGTGGAGTCACTGTTGTAATGTGGGAAACGCGGCAGCCAATCTGCGCACAGCAAGCTCCCACAAACAGCAATGTGATAATGACCAGATAATCTGTTTTTGTTATGTTGGTTGAGGGATAAATATTAGCCAGGACACCGGGGAGAACTCCCCTGCTCTTCTTCGAAATAGTGCCTTGGGATCTTTTACGTCCACCTGAGAGAAGAGAATAGAAGGGTTCTAGGCATGGTGTGGAGAGGTAATTAGAATAGAAGGAGGCTTGTGTGGAGTATAAACACCAGCATAGACCCATTGGATCGATTGGCCTGTTTCGGTGTAATTCTACAGAAGAAGTTAGGCCTTCATCATTGCACAGTGGATTTGAGTTGCTTTTTCAACATTTATTCCTTAGCCACATTTGTTCCTTTTGTAAGGGAGAGTTGATTTGACCGGATACATACTGCACCATTTTGCTTCCCCTGTATGGATGAAGTGATTTGCCAATCGAGATTTGACATTTTAGACAGGTAGAAGAGCAACAAGAATGGCACAATGTTTTTCCTCATTCCAAGATTAATAAATATTTGCACTATTTTTTTAGCTTCGTGTTTCTGTGCAACCAGTTTTCAAGCAACCTAAATGTCAATGTCAGTGAGACCATCACTACCAATTAGAGATTACAAATGCTGCTGATTCTCTGCACAATTTCTTTGCAAACCTGCTGCCAACCGTATACCACAATTGAATTGCTGTTGCTTCTAATTACAACAAGACTGCCTTGATTTAGTGAGGCCCTGTTCACAGCACAGGAGTGACTGTGGGTCAGAAAATTGGATGTGTATCCTTGAGCTCCCAATTTTCTAATGGGTGATTTTGGGATGGGGTGGGAGGATATCTTACTCCTGGCATGCATGGGTCTCATTGACAGATCCTACACCCAATTTCATGAGTTTGGGCAAGGGCCCCCAAGGCATTAGTCTGGTCCACAAAACCTGAGTACGAGCGCTCAGCAAGCCAGGCCTACTTAGTACTGCTTGAAGTCAATGGAGATAAAAATCGCAAAGATGTAAATCGGGCTGCCGATTCGCTATCACCCGTTTTACACTATCACACAAAGTCAAAATTCCCCCCAGTGTCTTTTCAGTTTAAAGTTCCAGAAACCTTAGGTACTAGGAGTTGATTGTAATATACTGATGATGCTCATGATTGTTTTGTTGGAAACTTAAAGTTACATCGGAACAGGAAAAGTTGTTTGTAGAATTTGGAGCTTCATCGGACTTCTGCCTTTAATGATGAATGGAGTGTTCTGAAGGGTTGTTTATTTAAATAATGTGGAGCATCCTGGTTATTGCAGCTGTTGTATACCTACGATATGATCAAACACTGCTGAAAGTGTCTCCACTTAGTTTGTCTTACAGCTTTCTCACAGCACTGCCTCTGCCCCTGCCATGTCCTCCTCATGTCCAAGGTCCTCTTTCTCAGGGGGTTTAGCTTCTGACTGTCCCCTCCTCAGGAATCTCAATATCTAAGCCTTTCTGAACAGGGAAATTGTGGAGGGCATCGCAGGCCACCACAATTCATGAGAAAATACTGGGAGCGTACTGGAGGGAGGCCCCCAGACCTATCTAGGCACCTGGATCTTCCCTTCAGAATGCCAATGGCCTGTTTAATTTTAATTTGAGTGTGGATGCGAGCCTCATTTTACTAGTGGTTCTAATTCTGAACCTAATGCAGGGACATTGTATCACCATAGGGTGAACGAATTGTGGCAGCTCCCTGCATACTGAGCATTGACATGCAAAAACCTGTGCATGTAATTAGAAAGTGAATTCGCTTTCAGTTGACTGAGGGGTTTGTACAGCCACATGACTTCAATCTATAGCTCCAAGCACTTGTGGGAAGCCAGAGATCCAATTAAAATTGATGGTTCACTCAAACATTTGTCATGCTCCTGCATCAAATTAATAAAGTAGGCTACCCTGGGAAACAATGCATTAAATGATTTATATTACGCAAGAATGGACGGCAAATTGACTGACCTGGCAGAAGTCAACTGTTGACCCTTGACCAAGTCAACAGAAAATGAAGTGCTGTTGTGACTTTCTGAGGCACATTGAGAGCTATCCTGGTTGTTCAGGAAGTTTGCAATTCTTTTTATAGGCTGCAGCAAAGCTCTTCCACGGCCTCTGTGCTGAACCATTGCCTCACTATGCATAACCCCAGGGATATATTCGAATAGGATCTTCTGGCTCAATAGACCCTGGTGACTGGGTATCTGTGGGAGGGTCTGGATTTTCTGCAGTGCTCCTAAATGAGCCTGCTGCTCTTCTGCTCCTTCTTCGTTTCCTCCTCCAGCCCAACATATATATATCATAAAGCAGGGAATCCCCATTGAGAAACCCATACTGCAGTCTAATAGTATATTTTCGGGAAATTCCAATCCCAAGGTAGATCTCCAAATGAAACTAGGAGGCTCAAAAATAAAGAGCAAACGAAAATTGACAAAAAAACTATCCAAAGTAATGTGTCTCTATACAACAGCACAATGAAACACAGCAATTCAACCCCAACCTTCCTCCGCTGCTGTTGGAAGTTATCCCTATTTTATAGCGGCATATGTTAGATGATGGAACACAACAACTACTACTGCATTTCAAAAGTTGTAAAGCACTTTGAGACATCTTGAGGTCGTGATAAGGAACTATAGAAATTTTTCTCATCTTTCATATAGCAATTTTTTCCCATCTTTCCCGTGTCTCAGCATATTGACAATAGAATTTTCACCCTTAATGTCACCTTTTGCTATGAAAGTCATCAACTTTTGAGTTAAAACAGAAACTTCAGGTTCATGGCTTTTGTAGAAGCAGTGGAACTGGTGTGTATATCCATTTCTTATCTTTTTGAACGTAGAAATGTTGAAACACTTAAAATAAATCCCTGGTTAATGACATACTATTTTTTCCAACTCTGACAGCTGATGGGGCCCTTGCAAACCCTAGTGTTTGAAAGTTCAGAGCCCGAAACTATAGCTTGCATTTTATTGCCAAAAGTATGCTGCCTTTCTCTTATCATTTGTGGAATGTTTCAGAATAAGTTAGGAATTTAGCACAAAATGTAGCGAGATTAAACCACTGACAATAGGACAGCGAAAAAAAACAAGTGAGGAAGGGGATTGGATGGTGCCCTAAAGCATTGCTGTTTCATTTTAAATTGCAGGCGGTCAGATCAGTAGGTAGGTCCCGCATTCCATTTTAATTGCCCCACGCCCTCCACCGCCTGGTTTCTATCAGGCAAGGGGAGTTAAAATCGTGGCCATATCTACCCTAACAATTCCTTAAACATCTCAGTTACATCACCCCTCAGCCGTCTAAACTCAAGGGTGTACAAGCCAAGTTTATGCAATCTGTCCTCATTTGTAACTGTTTAAGCCCTGGTATCATTATAGTGCATATGCGTTGTACCATCTCCAAGGCCAATATAGCCTTTCGTTGCCCAAAACTTTACACAGTACTCCAAATGGGCTGAAGTTTTACTTCCGTACACTGACAGCGCAGGTGTGCACCAGGTACAGAAAGAGCAGTACACCGGGATCAAAGTCAATGCACCTATTTCCCAGTTTTCCAATAGGCATGCATTGAGGCAGAGGAGGCTTGTGCTGCTCCTTGGTGCAAGTCTCATTACAGCATTCATTTGAGGCATGTTAGGGGCGTGTCCTTGCTGTGCCATGAAATTATGATGCGTTGGACCTTTGGCATCAGGCCAATGCTTTTCGCCTTCAGAAGTTGGAGCAAAGCACACTCCTGCACCACACAGTAACCGCAAGTAGCTTTAACACCATCTCAACTGACCTTGACCTTTTGATGAAATTAGTCCTCATTTCTTGCTGTTTTTGGTTTCTCGGCTTTGCACCATTACTTGTTTCAATCAAGGTTACTTAGTTGTTTCCTTTTGTTTGGTTTCAACTGCACTGCTAAATCCCACCATTCACCGCACTTTGCCTGACACAGACTGTCCTGCCTGCTCCCTGGAGATGAGCAATCTCCAGCTTCATCACAGCAGAAAACGCCCAGTTTCAAACTTTGCCACCAACAGGATATCCAGGTGCCACTTTAAAAAAAGCTCCCCCTGCCCAGGAAACCCCATCCTCTGCATTTTAGTGCCATGACAGAAATGGTGCTGGGAATGCTCTCGCTGCATTTGAATGAGGGGACAGCGGAAAGGGTAGATTTTCGGAGTCCTGTCTTGTGACAAGGTGCCACACATGTGGCAAGCACGCATTGGAAAATTGCTGGCAGTGGGCCCACACTTTTCAAATGTGCATTTGCAGCATGCGAGGTACCTCACCTTGGACACATTTCTGGAAACTCTACCCTTAAAAGTCAAATCACAAAGTAAGGTTATACTTTTTAAGGAAAATAAAGAAACCATCTAAGACTCATCACACTTCTTACATCCCTTAGTTTTCCACGCCTCCTACAATGTACAGGCTTTTATCACCTAACCACTATTTCTTGACGTACCGTTTCTTTTCTCCTTCTCTTTTTCACCTTGGTGGTGTCCTGCACTATAGGCCTTAGCCTTTTATCCAGTTTTTAAAAGTCCTACATTTTTACCACTTGATGTGGTTCCCTGAAAACGTGGTTTGTAGAAACATTCAAAATACAGGTCTGAAAATTCATTTTTACTCAGAAAGGTTTTCAGCGAGGTTCGGGCTTACTGAATCTGCCTCATTTACCTAAACGATGAGAAATTGGATGAGGCATATGTTGTAACCTAACATGCTTTCCTCCAAAACTACTGAAGTGACTCTCCGCTGTTTAGTTCCCATTATAAAAGATACACTATGAAACAGCAGGCTGGTGAGATCACCGCTTTTCATTTCACGGAGTCAGTATCCTTTCACAAGTCCAGCACGTCCAAAGCTAGTTTATAGGTGATGTGGGAGTGGGTCTTACAGAAAATAAATAAACAGTCTGATGCTCTTTATGTACGGCTCCCACACTGCCACCTTGCAAGCTTCAGTGTGAACTTCAAATGTAGATTAATCAAATTTTGCTCACGTAGGTGGTGTTAAAAGATGAACTGCAGAAATTAATGCGGAGTTAGTCTTGAAATGTTGGCTAGTTGCTATAAAAAAACATGTCCTGCTGATGTAATAAATATGGAGGGAGCTGACAAGCTCTCTGGACTGTAAACTGCCTTGGCACTATGGTCACAGTGTTTACACTTCTTTGACAGTTGAGTCAGATTTTGCAAATAAAGCTGAAGTGCTTCTTGAACTTGTGGCCTTCCAAATATTTTTACCTTCCTATTATTACACAACAAATTGTGCTCGCTCATTTATATTTCTCGCTATAGGCAGTAGTACACACAGCTTACAGCCACTTTTAGGCAGTGTGCAATAGTCCAGATACAAGTCTGAATCAATTAAAGTCCAGCGGGAAATACAGTCAGCTTCAATGAGTGCATATCCGACGGCAATGTATAAGTGAATAGAAACTAAAAATTTAAACCCAATCTCCTCTAATTCAATAATTTCAACCATTTATTTTTATTGCATTTAATATGCCGTTGTCAAAATTGAACATTTATTATTTATCATGTTTGCAGTCCGAATGGCATGAGTCACCTGTGTATAACGTGTTGGGTTATTTTCAATGTACAGTTGCAACAATCTAACACATTACAAGAAAATCAAAATCCATAGCAACATGAAATAGTTTACTCTTTATTGGAACAAACTCAGTCTGAAATAAAGGGACGTTGTATCATGTAAAGAGTGAGAACTTATTTTCATAAGATTATGGATCTGAATCTATAAAAATTACAGACAGGAACCATTGTCATGGAAATGGGATGGAGGTTCCTTACTTGTGCAGGAGTTGTATGACAGTTAATATATTCTGGGGTTAATTGCTGATCATCACAAGAAAGTCCGGAGCGAGACAAGACTATCTAGCCCATCAAGCCTAATGCAACCAGCGTTCATGTATGTTTATTCTGCCATGGACTTCCCCCATCCAACCACTTTCACCTGTTGATCCTCTAATTTAAAGAACACCATGGGGACAATTTTCTGACTGATGGCATCATTCCCACCAGCATGATTTGGACATGTGGAGACCTGAAACTCAGACGTCACGTGAACGCATCAGGTTCACTCTCGAAACCCCCATGCATGAATTTACAACGGGACTTAATGCCAACATATACAGCCGTCGCACGGAATGTGTGAAAACCTAATTATGCTTGTGCTCTGCACGCAAATGAGAGCCTGGAGCAGTTTCGAAAGATTTCTCATTTAAACTGGGTGTTAAAGGTAAGCTATGTATGGAAGGGAGATCTTAAAGGAACACAAGTTTTTTGTTGGATCTACTGTTTATTTTCCTGCGGGGGTAATTGTTTTTGTTGGGGGCTCGGGGGGAGGAGGGAAATCTTTCTGTGTTTATTTTGTAGATACAAACATCAGTGTTCATGTTAATAGAAAGCAAATGAATCACGGGGCCTAAATTCATTAGCGCCCCAAACTGCAGCAACATCTTCACTTCACAGTCCATCAATGGAGGGAGGGAGGTGGGTGGTGATGAGGTTATGTTCTACATTGCTCCATTGATTGGCCAGAGACCACTCCACAAATTATTTTGCCATCAAGAGAGTTGAGTGAGCCCTTTCCTGTTTGCCATTTGATTATTTTGACAGCCAGAAATGTTTTGGCCTTCACTTTGGGTGGCCACAATCCTTGTAAGTAGGTGCAACAGTACAGGAAATTCTGCCCACGCACTGAATGAGCTCCCAGCGGGGTTAACCTAATCAAATATGCAGAGAGAGATCCCATGCCAGGATCTCTCTCTGCTTTAAAAACAGAAAATGCTGGAAATACTCAGCAGGTCAGGCAGCATCTGTGGAGAGAGAAGCAGAGTTAACGTTTCAGGTCGATGACCTTTCGTCTCTCTGTTTTACTTGATTAGGTCTCCACTGAAATTACAGTGGGGTCAGCCACGGGTGGCCATAACGTTTCTGTAAACGTAAAAGACGTTAGAAGGAGCTATTGAAAAACACGGCTGCTTTAAGACAGATGCCACAGAGCATACCAGTCCCACAGCCTGAGCACCAGGACCAGAAAATGTGCTCCATGTTCTGTCCCCTCGGGAAAAAAAAATCAAGCAGTGCTCTTCATACAACTTTCAGTCCCCCTTCTCAACAGACGCCTTATACTGAAGTAGGTTATCAACTGAATTATTCCATGATTCTATTTCTGGAAGCCCTTTTTCAAATATTGCATTAACCATTGGGACTGCATCAGAGCTTCCCATTATAAAGGCAGAGAATATAAGCGTTCATTCAGACAGAATGTCAGCGTTTAATATTTAATGAGGCTTTGTGCAGTGCCACATGGAATCATGCCTATCCAAAGCATGAATACCGTGAGCGTGCCAGACCTGAGAGCAACATTCTGGGTGGCAGACATCTCAGTGACCTCTCGAGAGCTGAACAAACTGTTCATGAAATCAAACAGCAAGGGTTTGCACAGAGTTTGATGGTTCAGAACGTGGAACCAAGCAGAACATTTCTGCAAACGTAAAAGATGTTAGAAGGAGCTATTGAAAAATACCATTGCTTTAAGACAGATGGCACAGAACACTCATTGGAATTCAATATTCCACTCATTTAACAGATTTTCTTTTTATAACGTAAGTGGGAATGGAAAAAATAAATGAAGCCTCGAACATTTTCGAGTTGATGGCAAAGCTTTCACTTCTTTAAATGGTTACTTTTCACACTTACACATATAGAAATCCAGAAAAATGTTGGTGAAAGGTCTGATTCTCTCCTCACTGCAGAATTTTCTAATTGGTATTCTAGTTTTTAACTTGTTCGCGTGTTCCTGAGCAACATATTCTGTTTGCGCTCTGTATAATTCACCTGTCCACTACCACCCAAGACGCATTTCACCCCTAAAAGTCAACCACATAATGTGGAACTGGAGTCACGTGTAGGCCAGAAAAGGTAGAAGTTGCAGGACATTAGTGAACTAGTTGGGTTTATATAACAAACCAGCAGCTTTCATAGTCATTTTCTGGTGCTAGCACACAGTTTATTAAATCCAATTTCACAACTTGCCATGCTGGGATTTGAACTCATGAAATCGCTAGTCCAGTACCACAACGACTAGGCTACCATATCTATGCTTTGTGAAGTCTCTACATAATCTCCACCCAGTCTAAGTTTTGGATACCGAGTTCAGTCTGCCAGTGGCACTTTTGTTGCCACTTTTGTTGCCTCCTTTGCATATGTGGGGCTGTCCTCCTACACCATAAGCCTGTTGCTATTTCCTCCATAAAAATGATACCCTGTGTTGTAGGGGCTAATCGGAGCCTTAAGCGGACGAACCGTGAAGGAGAGTCGACGCGTTATCCGACTTAGCCCGACTGAGCAATAAAACTCAAACACCAATTTACATGGTTAAATGCGGGAGTACACTTTATTCAGAGTGCTCTGGGAGAGAATTGATGCACCCGCGTGCAGTCACCGACCTCTCAGATAAGTCACTCCGGGGCACAGTATTTTATACATCCATCACTGATCACATCGTGCTCACATGAGCGCGTGATAGTTATTAGAATCCAATCAATTTTATGTATACAATTGTTAAGCATGGTAAATAAATTCAATTAACGTCAGGGTACAGTTGATGTGATCAGCCTCGTCTATGTGACAGTGTTATCTCGAGCCCTTTATGTTGTAACGTTGTCTGACAAGGCAGACTGCCAACCCATTGCAGCATGTTAAAGTCCTGTGTCAGCGAATTTAAAGTTCATTAACTGGATGAGTTTTTCTTCTCCGACATTTCTTTAATAATTTTCTTCTCCAACACTCCCTTCTGTTGGTCCGGGGGCACGACCTTCTTGCCCCCAGGAAACCACTGCTCCGTGCCTCTTCACGGGGTCGACGCTACAGCCACTGGCTCATCTCTTGAGGGCAGGCTACCCCGGCGACGGTGTCATGCGTTTCCTCCCTGGGCTGGAGATCGGTGTATCCTTCCTTTTCTTCGTCTTCGAGCAACGGCTCCTCTTCCCATACGGCGCTGACTGACATTAGTTGGGTTGTGGCAATCTTACAACATGTCTTTAACAAGGTTATCAAGCAACATACAGCGACACATATCATCACTATCACAACCATTACGTGCATAATCCAGGGGCCCTATTCTGTTAGCCCCAACCATTCTAGCCATGACTGTGTCGGTTCCCGGTGTAATTTCTTAATCTCTTCCTTCATGTGGTTTACCAAGTTGGTGATGTTTTCCGAACTATCAGGGATGTAAGTACAACACTCTTGCCCGATCACCGCGCAAGTGCCTCCTTCCTTTGCAAGCAGGTAGTCCAGTGCCATCCTGTTTTGCATGGCCACTGTCCTGAGGGCTACCATTTCTGCGCTTATTTCTGCAAGGGCTTCTGTGGTATCGTTGGCTACCTTCTCGAGAATTTGGGCATTGTTAATGATTTCCCGTGCTAATTTACCCACCCCCCAGTGGGGGAAGGCGACGGCGAAGAATCGCTCAGTCTCCGTAATTCCTCGCCTGGTTCGATAACAATGGTGCTCCGTGAGGGATTTGAGATGGTATACATAAGGCATAACGTATCCCAGGTAACATGACCCGGTCCAATCTCTGGGCAGCCATGGGTACGCCTTGTGCCCGCATATAAAATATGTTCCATTGTAGGCCGTCATATCCATGTTTGCCCGAAAGATAGTGAAACCCATCTGACTATCTGTGGCCCGTCGGGTCCCATTCCACGGTTGGTTACTCGTTAAGTTTAGCAGACCAGTGGTATTAAACCACCAGCTTTCAAATGCCGTGTTCCCCTCCTCATATGTCACAAAGGTTTGGGTGCAATTACTATTTCCTGCCTCTAGGTTCACCTTCACCCCTCTACTTACACTCCTTGTCCAACATATTTCCCCGACGGGTCTTCCGACCCCGGTTGTGTTTGTTAGGGCGAAGAAGGGTGGATCTTTACTAGAGTTGTACTTGGGTTTGTAACATTCCTTAAATCGTTCCAATGGGTACCCTCCACCTCGGAACTCCTCCCTCGTGACGTCATGATAGCTGTTCTGGTCATTAAGCGCAAATTCTGCTAGTTCCGTGAGATTCAGGGGTATGGGCCGCAGTGGTATCCCACCCTTACTATGGATCGGAATATGGCTACACACCCAACAGCTACTTTGCCCTGTCTCCTTTACGTATTCATACGACATATATACAAAGGTATTCACCTGGAGCTCTCTTCGCTTACGGGAGCCCCTTTCCATTCCTGAAACAATGCATGTTAACGCTATTAAACACAGTGATATCCCCATTTTTACTTGGAAGCAGGCACTGTCTATCACCGCGTCGTTGCTGCTTCTGGTAGCACTCTTGTATTAACATACAAACATAAAAACACAGTAGTACACCAAATGCAATAAGCCAAAGCACGAATGCAAACAGGTAAGGTAATTGGACAATTACGGGTCGCTTGATCTGTAGGTAAAAGAAACACAAAGAAGCGCCCATTAGTTCATCTTTTCTCCATACATTTTTAATTGTGTCCAATGTTTCCAGACTCCCTTCCCCCTTATGTCCAGACAGGCACAGGTATCACCACTAATTATAATTTCGTAGGGTCCGCTCCATTTTGGGGCGAAGCCTGGCTTGTCAGGCAGGACCTTCAGCATCACTTTGCTGCCCGCTGACGGCACGGAGGGTGTTATGACCCCCTCCTGTGCCTGATCCTGAAGTTCCTGATTGTCTCGTACGGCTTGGCGCATCCCCTTCAGTTGGATGCTAAGCTCTAAGACATAACGCCGTAGTCTGTCCTTTAAGGGGCCCACATCAGCCCCACCTGTTATGATGCCTTCTGGTAATTGCATCGCCCTTCCTGTCATTAGTTCATAAGGGGTCAGGCCTGTCGTACGATTCGTGGTGGCTCGTAACTTCATTAGGATAAGGGGTAAAACCTCAACCCATGTTTTCCCAGATTCCTGTATTGCCTTTGCTAAAGCGTTTTTGAGTGTTCGATTCATTCTTTCAACCATTCCTGAGCTCTGGGGGTGGTAAGGGATATGGAACTTCTGTTTAATCCCCATCAGCTGACAAATATTCTTTACTACACTCCCTGTAAAGTGCGTTCCTTGGTCAGAGTCGATTTGCAAGGGCACTCCCCACCGCGGGATTACTTCCTCGGCCAGGATTCTGGCTACCGTTAAGGCCGTGCAATTCCGCGTTGGGAAAGCTTCTACCCACCTTGTGAACTGGTCAATTATCACAAGGCAGTATATTTTTCCGTGGGACTGGGGAAGTGGTCCCGTAAAATCAATTTGTATGTGCTCCCAAGGACCTCGGGGTCTTGGCTGGTGGCCCATTCTAATTTTAATAGGCCGGCCAGGATTATGCTGAGCACAAGTGATACATCGCTGACAGTGCCTCGCGATGTCTCTTCCCATCCCCTTCCACCACCAATCCTTACTTATTAAGGAGCTCATTGCCTCTCTCCCTGTATGTGAAATACCGTGATGTATCTCTAGCAGAGTCTGTTGTATACACTCCGGTGCTACTACTTTACCTTCTTTTCGCCAGACTCGATCGGATCCTACTCCAGCTCCATTTCTTACCCATGTTTCCTTTTCCGTGTCTGATGCTTCGTCTTGGACTTCCCAGATCTTTATTTCGTTCTCCGGGCTGTCTACGCTGCCCACCAGTACTTCGTTTATCTCCTCCTGTTCTAGAGCTGCCTGTGCTGCCCAATCAGCCGCCTGGTTCCCCTGGTGGCTGTCCCAGTCTGGGCTTGTCTTGTCTGGTTCTTTCTGATGGGCCTTAATTTTGATAACTGCCACCTGTTTAGGTCTTTTGCTTGCTTCTAGCAAGGCCTCTATTCGTCCCTGATGTTTGATGGGGTTACCTCCTGTGGTTATATACCCTCTACATCCCCATGCTGTCATGTAGTCATGCACTACCCCGAAGGCATACCGGCTATCTGTGTATATATTGACTACCTGGTTCTTTGCTTCATTTAATGCTTGAGTCAACGCGACCAACTCTGCTACTTGGGCTGATAAGCTACCGTCTAACCGTCCAGATTTAACTACTTCCATCTTACTATTAACTACTGCCCACCCGGTTCGGGGTTGTCCATTAATATATTTACGGGATCCATCTACATAGAATGTTTCCTCCACTTCCTCTAGAGGGGTGTCTTTGATAATCTCTTCTCCAATGTCCTCGTCTATTTTTTTACAACTGTGTGGGGCTCCTGTTCCCAGGATCCCCTCAGCTGGGTTCTCCCCTATGTCTCGGACTATGATGATAGACTCATTAGGGGGTAATAGAACTGCTTCCCACTTAGCTCTTCTCATGTTTGAGACAGATCTTAATTTTTCAGTATTTAGCATTTCCACCAAGGTATGCTTGGTGTGCAAGACTATGTTCCCGGTCATTACTATAGGTTCGCTCACCTTTACTGCCCATGCCGCGCAGTCCAGTGCCGCTATACATCGCGAGAGTCCGGAGACTACCGGCCCTTCTGCGGTCGAGTAGTATGCCACTGGTCTGCGCTTATCGCCATGGTCCTGGGTTATCACAGCGGTGTAGAACCCGCCCTCATTGTCACAGTGAATATGGAAAGGTTTGTTCATATCTGGCAGCCCTAGTCCCGGGGCTGACAGTAACTCCTTCTTCAACTGTCCGTAAGCTTTTTCCTGTTCTGGGCCCCACTCTATGGACTCAAGGGCAGGCCTTCCTCCCTTTACTAACCTTTGGATAGGCTCAGCTATCTTAGCGAACCCGGGGACGAAGTTCCTGCTGTAGTTAAAAAGTCCGAAGACCTTCCTAACTCCCCTTATTGTCACTGGTCTGGGCATATCCCGGACTGCAGCCTTCCTATCCGTTGGCATCTCCTTTGTCCCTTGGGAAATGAGATGCCCTAGATACGTGACTTTGAGCTTTCCAATCTGGGCCTTCCTAGGGCTAGCCTTCAGTCCTGCGTCCCTTAATGCTGTCAGTACTATCTTCAGGGCCTTATTATGACCTGGAACTTTGTCCGAGGCTATCAGGAGATTGTCAACGTACTGGAGGACCGTGCTCCCTGGTGGGAGCTCTACACCCTTTAAAATATTACTCATTACCCGATGGAAGATCGCGGGGCTATTATGGAATCCTTGTGGCAGGCAGGTCCAGGTGTACTGTCTGTCTCCTACTGTGAACGCAAATTTCTCCTGAGACTCTGGATCCAATGGGAGAGCCCAGAATCCGTTGGCTATGTCCAACACTGTGAATATCTTGTGTTCGGGAGCCAGTCCGTTCAAAATTGTGGACGGGCTGGCGACTATGGGGTGAAGCTTGGGCGTCACTTTATTCAAGGCCGTATAGTCAATTGTCAGCCTGTAACTCCCATCTAGCTTTTTAACTGGCCACGTAGGGGAATTGGTTGTGCTCATGGTTTCCCGAAGGACACCTCTTTCTACCAATCCCTTTACTATGTCTTCTACAGCTTTCTTTGCTTCTGGTTTAATGGGATATTGTCGGTGGGGTTTGTGTTCGGGTCCTGGGACGACAATGGGGTCAATCTTAACCATTCCTGTGTCTAACTTATCTTTTGCCCACACTCCTTGTACCGAGGCACACGTGTCCCCGTACCCATTGGTTTCCACTTGCCAGTCCCGGCTTACTGCTGTAGCCACTCCCACTTTGGTGGTATTATTGGTCAGACAGTGCATACTAGTTTTATGCCCGTCCAAGTTTGGCCAAGTTATTTTCTTCTTACCACAATCAATTAATACCTGGTATTCTTTCATTAAGTCATTTCCCATTATTGTTCCCTCATTATTCTTACACACGTAAAATCGCATAGGGATGAAAAAGTTATCTATTTCTACCAATTGGGTTGTGCTCAGAAAGGCAGGTGTTTTATCACCGCCAATCCCTGTGATGTAGACCTTTCTGTCCGTTATCGGGAGGGGAAGGTTGGTCACGGATACTGAGGCACCGGTGTCCACTAGCATCTCACACGGTCGGCCCCCTACTAGTGCAGACACATACATCCTTCCCTTGTCTCTTTTTACGGGGGCCGCTGACTGTCACTGTGTCTCTTTCCACTGTTGATATTGTCTCTTCTCTTCGGGGGTCATGGTGACGTGGGTCGTCTCAGGTCTGCCATGTTTACTGAAACAAGTGGCCTCAGTATGGCCCTTCTTATTACAGTAGGTACATGTCTTCTTAGCCTTACAATCTCTAATAAAATGTCCAGGCTTCCCGCAACCATGACATGCCCCCTTGGGTCCCGCTGCCTGTTTTACCGCACTTACACTTTCCTGTTTAACCTTGACCGTACCTTCCTCTTTGGCTTTTAACCCGTCTACCCCACAAGCCCACTCTACTAGGTCGTCGTAATTCCTGGTTGTTACTACGCCCATCTTGATGATAGCCTGGTGTGCGGGAGACAAGCCATCTTTAAAGGCCTGAATGAAAGCGGGGTCAGTTCTTGCCGGCCCTGGTTGGCCTGGTGACTCTCCATAAACAATAAACAGCCTTTCTCCATATTCGGAGGCCCCCTCGCCCTTTTGCTGCTTACAGGACGTTATCTTACTCCAATTAGTTGGGGCCTCTCCTAACACCCGCTGGATTTCTGTTTTAAACAGATTAAAGGGAGCCTGTTGTCGGTCTATTGTATCTGCCAATGGACATTGTTCAGTCCATCGACCGGTCTTATAATCCGTATTGGCCTGATTGGGGGTGGTCTGCGTGAGGCGCCATCGGTCGACCGGACATGCTGCCCGGACCAACTGATGAACGTCACGCAGGTGGAGGCTGTGTCCTAGCCAAACCATATCTAGGTTTGCCCAGAACTTGGTGTTGGCACTTCGTGTTTGTAAGTTCCCCAGGTCTTTCAAAATCTGTTGTCTTTCTCCCGGGGTAAAAGGCTGAAAATCCGCCCTTGCCCCGGCGGCACCAGGCTGGCCCCTCATTCTAACGGGGGCCGCAAAATATTCTTCTGTTGTATCTCCAACTGTTTCTTCAGTTGGGGCTGTTGGTCCGGAAAGTCCGTACGGGGGGAGTGGATCTGTGTTACACCCCGTCCACCTTCCGGGACACATTCTACTTTGTTCTTGATTTATTCCCTCTAGTATTTCTACCTTCTTTTTTAAATCTGCTATTTCTCTGTTTTTGGCCTTATCAGTCTCTCGGACCTTATCTACTTGCTCGATTAGTCCCGCCAATTGGTGTACCAAAAGAACTCCCGTTTTCTTGGTTTTCTCCCTTTTTTGCTTACGTACCCACTCTCGTTGTGACTCTAATGACTGGCTAACATCCCAGCCATCTTTCTGCATTCTGTCTATCAGCGAACGTCTATCTGTCATGTAACTATTAATAAGGGACCCCGGGGGCCCCATCTTAACGTCCTTACCTGACATCGCCCGTCCGCTCTCCGATCACACTCTCCAGTAAACACTCACCGCCTCTCTTCACTCTCCCGTCCTTCTGGACTCGCGAACTCGTTTACCGACGTGTCTAGTTGCCTGGAGTTCCGGATCTCGCAAGCACCGCCCGCAGACTTTATCACAGGTTTTACTCTGTACCTTTAACCTACGGCCCAAAAATTTGACATAGTAATGCAGAATTCTCACAACGATTCCCCCTCTGCCTTCCAAGAATACCCGGACCAAAAACCCCTATAAAGTGTACTCTCGCAAATCCCCTCAGATTCTTTCGGTTACTCGAGCCCGTTAACACTTGATCAGGGTGTCGGTACTCAGTAACCCTGCTCGCAGCGCCAATTGTTGTAGGGGCTAATCGGAGCCTTAAGCGGACCAACCGTGAAGGAGAGTCGACGCGTTACCCGACTTAGCCCGACTGAGCAATAAAACTCAAACACCAATTTACACGGTTAAATGCGGGAGTACAATTTATTCAGAGCGCTCTGGGAGAGAATTGATGCACCCGCGTGCAGTCACCGACCTCTCAGATAAGTCACTCCGGGGCACAGTATTTTATACATCCATCATTGATCACATCGTGCTCACATGAGCGCGTGATAGTTATTAGAATCCAATCAATTTTATGTATACAATTGTTAAGCATGGTAAATAAATTCAATTAACGTCAGGGTACAGTTGATGTGATCAGCCTCGTCTATGTGACAGTGTTATCTCGAGCCCTGTATGTTGTAACGTTGTCTGACAAGGCAGACTGCCAACCCATTGCAGCATGTTAAAGTCCTGTGTCAGCGAATTTAAAGTTCATTAACTGGATGAGTTTTTCTTCTCCGACATTTCTTTAATAATTTTCTTCTCCAACACTTGCATGTGTAGAGCTCCATCAGTAAACCTACTTTTTTGGACTTGACATGGAGCCATTTTCCTTCAAAATTATTCACGGGGAATTTTCTCAGGGCTTCTTTATGGGTGGTCAGCAGTTTAGTGGCAATGGAGTCAAGGGAGCAGGAGGCAGATCTCAGGATGAGCTAGGAGACGACATGAGGGAAGTTGGGAGAGAAACCAGAGAAAGACATGGGCTAGGCAGGGAGGGGCACTAGGGGAGGTTTGGCTTGATGGGCAAGGTGAAGGGAGGAAGCAGCAGAGGCAGCTGAATGGATGGTCTCAATCTTAGTGATGAAGAAGTCTAAGAGCTCTTCACACTTATTGTTGCAGGTCAGAGTGCAGAGGGCAGGGGAGAAGGGTTTAATGAGACAGTCAGTAGTGGAGAAAAGAAGACAGTGTTATCTTTACTGGCCCAGATGATCCTGGAGTAGTGGCCGGTTTTGGCAGCGGAAAGGACTAAATTGCGATTGAAATGGTGATGGATGGCTAAAACAGTTGTGCATCAGCCAAGGTCAAGTCTGCATCCTTTGGATTTGAGGGAGCAAAGATGGGGACCATATGAGGTCCTTCCCCAGCAAGAGAATTTTGGCCTTAATTCAAGCTGTCGTCAATCTTGTTGGAGTCCTCAGCTTGCAATATAGTCTGTCATGATGTTTGCAATCAAGCTTTGGGTAGAGGTGAGTTTAGAGAATCAACTGTTAGGGAGACAGAGAATTATCAGGGGAGTCTCCTTTCCAAAATGTTGCCAATGGTTGTACTATCTTAAGCTTGATTGAGAAGAATAGAGCGTATCTGTGAGGGAAACTTAAGGTGGGAGAAAACAAAAAATATATACGGATATCATGATAATGTTTTGATTGATTCTGCTTTTACAAAGCTTCCATTACTAGAAAATGTCTGGAAACCAATTTTTTCAATCTGGACTTTTGTTAAGAAAAGGACATACCAAACTGGATTCACTCTTGGATATTGCAATGACCTGTGGTGTGATTGACCTAATCATACAAGGGCTAACAGGAGACGATTTTGCTCATCCACCAGCAATTCTTAGGCCTATAACAGTTTGTATCTGGAATGCTTTTCTTTCTAAATATTGGCATGAACTAACTTACAATGTGACACATATTACAAAACATAGAACACTGAATGTACATGAAATAGGCTACTTCAGCTCCTCTATTGATGGCCACAGTATCTCTAAACTTTCATCTCTTCTCCCTCCTAAGTTTTCAAATACCCATCTGATGTGCTTTTCCTCCTTTTGCATCCTCGCTATGTTGAACACAAGACCCATCACAGATCTCTTAGGCCACCTCATTTTTCCAAGCACCTCAAAAGAGGAATTTCTTACCTCCCTCAGTCGTCCTTTCTTCCTAAATTCTACAGACTTTTAAAATCCAAACTTTATGTCACCTAACCACTTCTCCTTGATTTCACAAGATCACAAGGTACCTACAGAGGAGAAAGGTCATTCAGCCTATGTTAATGCATTCATCCAGCAAACCGCTACACGCCTCCCATTGCTACATCTAATTGTTTATAAAATGATTCCAGGGTTTTTGTCTCCACTGATCTGTTCAGAGATCCATTCCAAGTGTTGAGCACTCCTTGTGTGAAGAAAACCTTCTGATATCAGTCCAAAAGTTACCTTTTAATAGTTTGAACTTGTGCCCCCTTCTCCTCCTCCCACTGTTTAATTTAAAGTAGTATTCTGGATTAACTTTTTCCATCCACTTACTACCTCATGTACCTCGAGAAGATCACCTCTCAGACTCCTCCTTTCCCGAATGAAAAGCCTGAGGGGGAAAAATTCAGTTGGTTGCGCCTCCCGTTAGCGCCTTAAGAGGGCGCTAATGGGGCGCAAAGCAACTAGCGCCTGGGTGCGGCGCCGTCCACGCCTCCCGCAAAATTCAGCAGGAGGTTAGCGGCGGCGCTAACTGGTAGTGCCCTGTGGCGCTGCGCCACCGGCGATGACGTCATCGCCGTGCGCAGCGCCCCGCTCGCGCTCCGGCCGCGATCTTCGGTAGCGCCCCTTGACTTACTGCTGGACGCTATGTCCGACGGGGTGGCGCTAGTTAAAGGGGAGATGGCGGGCGGCCATTTTTGTTGCTGGCCGCCTGCCAGCACCTGCCCCCGGTACTGTCCCCGGCCCCCGTGAAGCACCCCCCCGCGAAGTGCCTGCTGCGCTCCAAGAGCCCGGCACTTCTCTTGAGTGCTGGGCTCTTTTGCCGGCACTCCCGATCCCTGAGGGCCCAGCTGGGCCCCGGTTCGCGCTGCGCAAGGCCCCTCCCCTTTAAGATATTGACTCGCAGCGCCCCAAGAGGGATGCGGGGTGCTTCCAGTAGCGCCCCGCTTCCCTCTTGGGGCGCAACCACTCAATTTCCGGCGCAGGGGCGCTAATTTTTATGGGGCGCTAAAAGTAGCGCCCCGGCGAAGTTAGCGCCCCAAGGGGGGCGCGACTCAATTTTTCCCCCTAAGTTTCTTCAGTCTTTCCTCATGACTCAGACCCCTGATACTGGGGATAAGCCTTGTGGCTCTTCTCTGCACTGCTTACTTTGTATATTAGCGACCAGAATTGGCACAGTATTCAAAGCACTCTACAGTCTGATCATGACTTCTTCCGACATGTTCCACTGTTCTGACTATGTAGATCAGCATTCTATTGGCTTTGTTGCGTGCTGCCCTGCATTGGCTGGTGGCTGGACATGTTGAGCATCAAGTCTGCCCCTAGTTCTCATTCAACTTCATCCTCAGCTGTTTCAGCACCATTCATGATGTGTGCTGTTGTCCATTTTCCTTCCGGCGTGCAGTACTTTACACTTGTCTGTATTAAATTTCATCTGTCATTCTTTGGTTCACTCACATACTTTGTTTAGCTTATTGTTTTCTCCTTTTTTCAGCCTTGGGACTGCACTTATTTTTTTAAAAGCTACTGCACAAGATGCAGCACTTCATGATGTCGTTTTGATGTACTAGTGTACACAGTAAATATGATTTGTACTCATCAGTCAAACTTATGGCAAGAGATTGAAAAATATTTTACTACACACATATTCTTCCTTCTGTGAAAGCCAATATAGATTTAGCTGTTAGCATGAAAAATAGTGTTGTCAGTGCTGTATTTTTTGATAGTATCGTATGTACCAGTCTTTCTTTTCCCATAAAAAAAATGAATATAATTGAATTCTGTTTAGTCCTGCACTGTCAAATGCTTTTTCTGCAAAATAGGCTATTAGATTTGCAGTAAGTAAACACCAAAGGCATGTTACTTTTATTTAAAACAGCCATTTTAAGAGAAATGGTGCATACTGTGAAGATCCATTTCAAAAACATAAATCTGCTGGAAAGGCTGCTTAGAATATTTAGTTATCACTCTGTTGGCAGCGATTTTTACATTCCGCTTCAAGGCAACCTTTCCTAACAAAGCAGAAACAAGAATTTTAATATATGGAGCATCAACGCGTAATAAATTATTATCTGTGTGCGTAGTATTTTTTTAAACATCCTCCCCAGTGATCAGAGTAGTGGCACAAGAAATTAAATTGTGAACTGCAGATATATCTTCACTTTAGAACTTTGAGCTCCATCGCTATATAAGTACAGGAAGGTAAATAATGTGTGCTGACTCACAATTACACTTCTAACCATATTGATTATAAGGTATGATGACAAGCACAATTTCAAATCAGCAAACATTATTTAGGATTAAGAAATTTATGATTGTGATTGCAGATTGTTTGATTTTTCACTTTTAAGCAGCTTGGCTTCCACCATGTTTAAGTGGCAGTGGAAAGACTCACTAAAATTATTTTCAGGAATAGGATTCATAAAGGAATACATAACATAAAGCTATCCATTATCATAATTCATTTTGGCAATGCCACCTGGTTCACGTCTAACATGCTCTGAAATCAAGAACACAGAGCGCTAGAAATTCATTAAATCCAAGGAATGGGCGGTGTCAGGAGAAAAGTTGGAGAATTAGTGCCAGGCGCTAATGCTTTAGATTGCACGCAAAATTCGTGCTCACTGCTCAAAAAAATGATTCACGTCTTAAAACCCAAGCTCATTGGCGTTACACTCAAAGGGTGGACCAATATTGGGTGCAGTCTTATCGCAAGTCATGATTGCCACAGGCTTTTTTCACTACTTAAAGGGGAGGTTCATTGATGCTGCAGTACCTCATTCTCAGCATTGCTGGCTGTGCAGCTGCCTCAGCAAGCAGAAGCAGGACAAGGAGAAGGAGCCGAAGGATTGCACCAGGTGTGCTCATGGCAGATCCATGCCCCAGGGAGAGAGCCTGCAGATTCTGCGATGAAGCTTTGGAGGCGTTGGTTTTTGATGTGGAGAGACGGAGGGCGGTGCTCTACCCGACAAGTGGCAGGAGGCCCTCACCACAAGTCTTCCGCACAATGTGAAGGGAGGTAGTGCAGCACGTCTTGGGCAGCACTGTGGTCCCCAGGACCCCCACACAGTGCAGGAAGAAATTTAACAACCTCACTCGGGTGGTCAGGGTAAGTGAATGCTTCAACAAATGCTACATACCACCATCTGAGCCATAATCTTCACACATTGCACAACACCCCTAGCACTAATCCACCAACAATCTCTACCTGCCAACACTCACATCCACATCTCACACCTTGCACACAATGCGGAGATGCCGGTGTTGGACTGGGGTGGACAAAAATGAGAAGTTGCACAACACCAGGTTATAGTCCAACAGTTTTATTTGAAATTACGAGCTTTCGGAGCTCTGCTCCTTCTTCAGGTACAGGTACAGTGAGGGAATACAAATCGATTACACAGTATATAGAGACAGAGAACAATGTGTCTGCAGAGATACAATCCATCAGGGACACATCAAAGACACATCAGAGTACAGCTAAGACAATGAGGTGGGTCACAGGGGGTCCAACGTGTCAAATGCTGCCATCTGCAGTTAAGCTTTTAACTTTTTTTTAAAAACTGGAAAAACAGACAGCAATGTCAAGTCACGTTCTGTAGCGTGACGTGAACCCGAGATCCCGGTTGAGGCCGTCCTCATGGGTGCAAAACTTGGCTATCAGTTTCTGCACGATGATTTTGCGTTGTCGTGTGTCTCGAAGGCCGCCTTGGAGAACGCTAACCCGCAGATCCGAGGCTGAATGTCCTTGACTGCTGAAGTGTTCCCCGACTGGGAGGTAACAATCCTGCCTGGCGATTGTTGCGTGGTGTCCGTTCATACGTTGTCTCAGTGTCTGCATGGTCTCGCCGATGTACCATGCCGCGGTGCATTCTGTCCTGCAACGTATAAGGTAGACAACATTGGCTGAGTCACATGAGTATGTACCATGTACCTGGTGGGTAGTGTCCTCACGTGTGATGATGGTATCTGTGGTGATGATCTGGCATGTCCTGCAGAGGTTGCCGTGGCAGGGTTGTGTGGTGTCGTGGTCGCTGTTCTCCTGACAGCTGGGTAATTTGCTGTGAACGATGGTACTTTTGAGGTTAGGCGGCTGCTTGAAGGTGAGTAGTGGAGGCGTGGGGATGGCCTTAGCAAGGTGTTCGTCGTCATCGATGACATGTTGAAGGCTGCGAAGAACATGGCGTAGTTTCTCCGCTCCGGGGAAGTACTGGACGACGTAGGGTACTCTGTTGGTTGTGTCCCATGTTGAGTCTCATGTGACTCGGCCAACGTTGTCTACCTCATACGTTGCAGGAAAGAATGCACCGCGGCATGGTACATCAGCGAGACCATGCAGACACTGAGATAACGTATGAACGGACACCGCGCAACAATCGCCAGGCAGGATTGTTACCTCCCAGTCGGGGAACACTTCAGCAGTCAAGGACATTCAGCCTCGGATCTGCGGGTTAGCGTTCTCCAAGGCGGCCTTCGAGACACACAACAACACAAAATCATCGAGCAGAAACTGATAGCCAAGTTCCGCACCCATGAGGACGGCCTCAACCGGGATCTCGGGTTCATGTCACGCTACAGAACGTGACTCGACATCGCTGTCTGTTTTTCCAGTTTTTAAAAAAATGTTAAAAGCTTAACTGCAGACGGCAGCATTTGACACGTTGGACCCCCTGTGACCCACCTCATTGTCTTAGCTGTACTCTGATGTGTCTTTGATGTGTCCCTGACGGATTGTATCTCTGCAGACACATTGTTCTCTGTCTCTATATACTGTGTAATCGATTTGTATTCCCTCACTGTACCTGTACCTGAAGAAGGAGCAGAGCTCCGAAAGCTCGTAATTTCAAATAATACTGTTGGACTATAACCTGGTGTTGTGCGACTTCTCATTCTTGCACACAATGACAGCTATTCAAATATGGCAGGCACATCACCCAAACACATTGCTCCACACTCACTGACACACTTTCCTTTCCCTTGCAGGCCAAGGTGGCTCACAACAGGAGGGAGCAGGAGCGCACAGGCGGGGGACAAGCCGACACCCAACCACTGTCTGCACTGGAGAATCGAGTGCTGCAGATTATTGGGCGCCAGGTGGTGGGTGCCATGGCCACCGGCGACATTGACCCCCTTGGGGACAACAACGGTATGTTCATCCCTACTCCTTCTCACATCCCACTTCCCACTCACCCCACAAGCGTTTCGCACTTTCCAGGTAATCATGCTGTTTGCATGCATTTCTCCCTTCCTGCCCCCCTCCCCTCACCTTAACCCGACTCTTGTGTCTTTATGCTTTCAGATAATCAGCAAGCACCTGAGCAGCCTGTCCCTGAGGGCACGGTAGAGAGCGAGGCGGGAGAAGAAGAGGACGAAGAACACACCGCGTCACTGCATGTCTCACCCGCAGGCACCAGCTCAGATACTGGCACTACGCGTTCTTTAGAAGCTAGTATAGTAGCAGGATCTGCACAGGGTGAGGCACCAGGAACGAGCAGGCTGCACCAAGGCCTGGAGGAAAGGGTAGTTCGGGTGCCAACTCCCCGGAGGACGAGTTCGCGTGTGAGTTCTGCTGCACAGGACTCAAATGAGGACCTCGATGGGGAGGTCTTTAGAGGAGGGGTGATGGGCATGCACATGGAGATGACAGGTGCAATGGCAAGGGTGCCCGAGATCCTCTCGGCAATGGTACGGAGCGTGGAGGAGTCCACCTCCAACATTGCACAAGGCTCTGCGCACACCATGGAGTCCATCATTTCCAGTCTGCAAAGGACGGTGGACTCCCAGAGAGACCGTGGCGACCCAGACCTGATGCCACGTGTGATGGACGATCTGGCAGCTTCCATTGCAGCACAGGAGGAAGTGATGCAACGTCTTAGTGCTGTAATGCAGTCTATGCTTGGTGGCATCCAATCTCAGACTGCTCTCATGCAGTCTCAGCTTGATGCCATGCAAGCTCTGACTGCTGCCATCATGGCTGGGTCTACCACCGTCGACCAGGGCTTTCATGGTGTCGCAGCAGGCCAGCAATCTGTGCTCCAACAGATTACTAGGGATGCTGAGGTACTGCTCCGTGGGAGTGGCAGTGGGTCAGTGGAGCAGGAACCTGCTGTCCTCTCTCAGGATGACAGCATTCCTGCTCCCACCACTGCCACTCCGCCATTGCCCTTGTCGCTGCCTGTCATCCAGCCAGCCCAGACTGCTGCCGCCTATGCTGAGGTGGTGCAGTCTACAGCCGGGCCTTCCAGGACCAGGGCTGGTCGAGGGTGTCCTGCAAGGCCATCTGAAGTCTACTGCACGGACACTCAGCATCCTTCCACCAGCCGTGCTGCAGCCATTGGGCCAACACTTTGTAGGAGCACTAGAGTAGGCAAAGGCACTGTAACGAGAGGCACTAAGGGATTGCACAAGGGTAAATAGTTAATATTTTTGGTGCAAATATATGTTCACTGATTTTTGATAAATGTATTAATTCAGTTTGGATTCTTTTGTGGTGTGTCTCATTTCAGCTTTGAGCTGTGATGTGGCCTGTGACATGGATGGAATGATGGGGATGTGGTGAGCAACGGGGATCTGGGGTTTAATTCATTCGAACTGCAGTCTGATGAGGCGGTCATGGACCACCCTTCCGAAAGGCCGATTGAGTGGCTGCCTCCTCCCTCACTCTTGTTTCTCCTCCTCCTCCTCATCCTCCTTGTTGTCCTCCTCCTCCTCCTCCTCCTCCTACTCCCCCTCTTCCTCCTCCTGAGGAGGTCCCGCAATCCCTGGTAGCAAGGGCTGGGCCCTCATGATGGTCAAGTTATGGAGTATGCAGCAGACCACCATGAAATGGGACAGCCACTCAGCCGAGTACTGGAGGGCTCCTCCCGAGCGGTCAAGGCAGCGGAACGGTTGATTGAGCACCCCGATGGTCTGCTCGATGATGTTCCTGGTAGCAGCATGGCTCTCATTATATGAGTGCTGGGCAGGAGTGTGGGGTTGTGGAGGGGAGCCATGAGCCAGCTGGAGAGCGGATAGCCCTTTCCTCTGAGCAGCCAGCCACGAGTTTGACGTGGTGGCTGGAAGAGTGCTGACACACCGGTCTGGCGCAGGATGCTGCCAGGATAGCGGGCATTAACAGTGAGGATTTGCTGTGTGTGGTCGCAGATCTCAGGATTGTTATGCAGTACCTGCAAAGCCATGTGGGTGCAGTCAATGGCGCCCTGCACCATGGGGACTCCCCCTATCCTGGCAAAGCCACATGCACGCTCGTCCTCTGGTGATGAAGAAGGAAATGTAGTCGCTTCTCCTACTTTAGAGAGCCCCTGTGACCTCCCGGATGCAGCGATGGACAGCGAACTGTGAGATGTTAGCTATGTCTCCTGTTGCAGACTGGAAGGATCCGCTGGCGAAGAAATTGAGGACGATGGTGACCTTGACTGCCACCGGGAGAGCCTCGGTCACCCTGGTCTGAGGCTGGAGGTGTGGTTGCAGGAGGTGACAGAGTTCTGTGACCACCTCCTTGGTGAAGCAGAGCCTTCTAATTCGCTGCTCCTCGCTTAATTGGAGCTAGGAGAAGTGCTCTCGGAATATCCTCAGAGGGTAAGGCCTCCGGTTGAGAGGCCGGATGGCCCTCCTCCTCCCTCTTTCTTGCTGCCTCTGCTCCCTCTGCCGTAGATCCTAGAGGGTGAGGTCAACTGCCAGTACAGCCCCCATTAATGTTACCAAGTGCAGCAGTTTGATTCTTTGAAGAATAAATATAGCTACTGTTTAGTTGCCACAAGACTCATGATACAAAAGAACCTTGAAATTACTGAATGAAACTGTTGCAGTATGTGAAACTGACAAGAAACCACTGAAACTGCACTAACCTGACAGCTGAGAGTGATTACTGATGATCCCTTTAAATAACGTCCCTGGAGCTGGCTTCCTGGTGCTTCACATGAACTTTCCCTGTCGGTGTTTACTCTAGGCGCTAAGGTAAGTGGTGAGAATCAATTTAGCAGATTGGGTGGTCAGTGAGTGTTGCACACTCACTGATGTCACGATCCACCTGGCGTTGACGTTCCCGGCGATACCTCTTACTGGCGGCGCTACGGGGTGGCTGGGATTTGGTGTGCAGCGCTGGATTTGCCTCGCCCCGGCGATACTGGTGTAGCGCCCCATTAGCTCCATCTGCCGGCGCTAACAGGAGGCGCTAAGGGGACGAATCTTTCCCCCAGAGTTTTAGACCAGAGATGAAGATGCTGCTTTCATGGGTCCAGTAGAGTTAGCAGCAAATACAGCAAGTGAAGGAAATATTAGAATAAAAAATTTGTTCATCTGTGTTTATAAACTACCAAGAATATTAAACTAGAGTAATAGATAATCATTATGATTATAACTACAAGATTGAGGATTAGCAAATGCCATTTGGCAATTAGTTAAAGGCATGCTACCTTCCAGTTTTATTGAGCAACTCTCCAGCTTAAGATCAGTGGGATCTCCTACGTTGAACTTGTCAAAGCATATTATGGTCGTGTAGGTATCAGAAAGTTGTGGAGCAGACTTTAGGCATGTTTTATTGCCATTTCCTTATTCTGTATTTTTCTGTCCAGCTGTATTTTGCGTTGTGCACATAGAGTGAACTTTTGTCTTAGTGCAAGGAAAATTGTGAGCTCACAAATCAGTCGGGTGCCTGAATTCCTGATCTTCACCCTATATGCAAAGCTTTGTGCTGAGAGTGCAAAATATGAAAGTTGGGTGCCTGAATTCCTGATCACACTGTCAACCATGAGGGATTATGGAGTGTCCTCCTCAAATTCGGCTGCCCTCAAAAGTTTGTCACCATCCTCCGCCTGCTTCACGACGACATGCAAGCCGTGATCCTGACCAACGGTTCCACCACAGACCCAATTCATGTACGGACCGGGGTCAAGCAAGGCTGTGTCATCGCACCAATGCTCTTCTCGATCTTCCTTGCTGCAATGCTCCATCTCACCCTCAGTAAGCTCCCCGCTGGAGTGGAGCTAATTTACAGAACAAACGGGAAACTGTTCAACCTCCGTCACCTCCAGTCCGGATCCAAGGTCGTCGAATTACAGCATACAGACAACGCTTGCGTCTGTGCTCACTCGGAGGTCGAACTCCAAACCATTGTCAACACCTTCACCGAAGCATACGAGAGCACGGGCCTTACACTAAACATCCGTAAAACAAAGGTCCTCTACCAACCTGCCCCCACCACACAGTACTGCCCCCTGATTATCAAAATCCATGACAAGGCCTTGGACAACGTGGACCACTTTCCATACCTCGGGAGCCTACTGTCAACAAGGGCAGACGTCGATGACGAAGTCCAACACCGCCTTCAGTGTGCAAGTGCAGCCTTCGGTCGCCTGAGGAAGAGAGTGTTTGAAGAGCAGGACCTCAAACCCGGCACTAAGCTCATGGTCTACAGAGCAGCAGTGATACCCGCCCTGCTGTATGCCTCAGAGACATGGACCATGTACAGCAGGCACCTCAAAGCACTGGAGAGGTACCACCAACGCTGCCTCCGCAAGATACTGCAAATCCATTGGCAGGATAGGCGCACCAACGTCAGTGTTCTCGCTCAGGCCAACATCCCCAGCATCAAATCTTTGACCACGCTCAATCAGCTCCGATGGACGGGCCACATCGTCCGCATGCCCGATACGAGACTCCCAAAACAAGCGCTCTACTCGGAGCTCCGACACGGCAAGAGAGCCCCAGGTGGGCAGAGGAAACGCTACAAGGACACCCTCAAAGCCTCCTTGAAAAAGTGCAACATCCCCACCGACACCTAGGAATCCCTGGCCCAAGACCGCACAAAGTGGAGGAGAAGCATCCGGGAAGGCGCCGAACACCTCGAGTCTCTTCACCGGGAGCAAGCAGAAGCCAAGCTCAAGTAGCGCAAGGAGCGCACGTCAACCCAAGCACCCCACCCATCTGCCCCTTCAACCACCGTCTGCCCCACCTGTGACAGAGACTGTAGGTCCCGCATTGGACTCATCAGTTACCTGCGAACTCATTTTTAATGTGGAAGCAAGTCAGCAGTTGTGGAGCAGACTTTAGGCATGTTTTATTGCCATTTCCTTCTTCTGTATTTTTCTGTCCAGCTGTATTTTGCGTTGTGCACACAGAGTGAACTTTTGTCTCAGTGCAAGGAAAATTGTGAGCTCACAAATCAGTCGGGTGCCTGAATTCCTGATCTTCACCCTATCTGCAAAGCTTTGTGCTGGGAGTACAAAATATGAATATGGTGCCATATCCTCATTAAGACCGTGGAATGATGTTAAAATACTTAAGTGAATACAGGCTGCAATTTCTCGACTTTTGTATTAGGACTGTGCTTTTTGCCTTCAGAGCCCATTTAAGTGGGTGTAAGGGAAACTCCATGTGCAGTGGAGCTCTTTGTTGCAGTATTGCTTTGATTAGTGACTTTTTTCAGCATATCTGAAAGTTTTATTACTAATGTGTATTTTTTGAAAAAAATGTTGGGGGAAAATTTTTATTTATTCCTTACAATAAGATTGTTTTTAAATGTTTCAATGTAAATAGTTTTTTTATTACCCACAAAAAGTGGACTGCAAATGAAGAATTTACAGGACTTCAGCAGAATAAGGGTAGATGAGGAAAGAGGGGACCATTGACAATGGGGTCACATAGAATTTACAGCACAGAAACAAGCCATTTGATCCAACTAGTCCATGCTGGTGTTTATGCTCCACTCAAGCCTCCTCCCGCTCTACTTCATCAAACCTATCAGCATATCCTTCCACTCCTTTCTTCCTCATGTACTTAGCTAGCTTTCCCTTAAATGCATCTATCCTATTTGCCTCAACTACTCCATGTGGTTCTTCCAATACCAACTTTCACATGAGCTCAGGGATCCACAAGGTATCTCAGTGCACAGTGCAGAGTCCTATAATGGGCAGCAAGTGAAAGTAAATTTAATGACGTGGGTTGGTATGACTGCGCCCCAATTATACCGTATTTTATGGATCAAAATGAAATAAAGCATGAGAGGGAGATCAGCACACGCCATACGCCACTAACTATATCTGCAGGTCTGAGCGTACCTGGCAATGACCAAGAGCAGCTACTTCCACTTGCTCCAGGTCAACAGGAGCCAGTTGTGGAGCTTTGCTGTCTGCTGCAAGGACACTTGCAGACAACCTACAGACATAGGCCGAGCACTGCTACTCTCAGTGTTGTCGGCTCATTCTAGACAATGCTGTATCAGTTAATGTGTTATTGCCTAGTTCTGGGCTGCTACCAGTGCTGGCAGGTTGCTTTTCCAGGCCTACAAAGATAGAAAAGGTTCGCATATGTCTCCAAGGCACACCTTCGAAAAGATGGTGCATTGCAAGAAACTGTATATAATATTTGTGTGGTTGTGCATATACTTGTGTGGTGGAGAGTGAAAGGAACAAGACATATGAGCAAGGCACTATTAGCCCTACCCTTGGGGAAGGCCTTCTACTTCACATTTCCCGACACCTTCCATGCCAGGAGTGCCTGGGTAGTTTCCTCTAAGGGAGCTGCGATCCTGTGATTTTGAACCCTCTTCCAGTTGGGGTCTATTGGCTTGTGTTATGTGGCACTTTGTTCTGCACACAGCCACGTTGTGTTACAGCGATGTTATGTGTGAAGCTCGTGTCAGTGTGCCAAGGATTCTAGTTATAAGTTACAGCTGGAATGAGTGCCCTTCTGCAGCACGGATTTGCCGAATCAGTAACGCAAGAGCTGTAAGGTTACCTGAGGCTTTGCATGGGCCAACAATAAATATTTAGGACATTGACTGGCCACAGTTTGTGGCATGCATAATTGGTGCATTTCCTTGGTATATGGTCCTGTTGGGTAACTGTATCTTCGTAGCTTCCTTAAGGCCCGCTCTCTTTTTTGACATCTGTTCCCATGTCCTGAGGGTAATGCACAAAACATTGACCGCGGCTGCCACTATCTGTCATGCACGCAGACTTCTGGGGAGGGTACCCTGAGTGCTAAACAGGGCAGCACTCCCTGAGGCCACTTCAGGCAACAGAACACACCCTTCATCAGCCATCAAACCAAGGGCTGGTTGTTGCACTAATCCATTGCTTGCCAACAGATTCCATTTTGCCACCTTGAGTTGGTCTTCACTTCAATTTTACTAGACTTTCTCCCCTCCCCCACCTTCCCTGAATACATTCTTTGCAAAGGTTACTAACTGTTTGAAATGTATTTTGACACTTTATAAAGGCTAACAAATCACTCGATGCACATCAAGCTTTGTTGCACTAAGTGCTGTCACTTCTTCTGAGGTGTCTACATCAGCTACTAGTAACCAAATTTTAACTCTGTGTGTGCTGTGAACAGTAAGACAAATCTAGTATGTAATCCACGATAAACAAAAATGCTTCATTTTTATCACACTAGGTCAGAATAAATCATAAATTACAGACAGGTTGGTCACAGTGAAAGCTGTAGCTCTTTTATCAGCTTAATTTTCTTCTTAAAGTTTTATTGCAAATCGAAGCCTTTGTTTATTTGTTCTTAGAATGAGGGTGACGCTGGCAAAGCCGCATTTATTGTCCATCCATTGCTGCTCTTAAGTGAATGCAGTCCTTGTGGTGGTGGTGCTTCCACAATGACGTTAGGTAGGGAATTCTCGGATTCTGACCCAGCAACAGTAAAGGAATGAAAGTGTATGTTCAGGTCATAATAGGATGTGATTTGAAGGGGAACTTAGAGGTGCTGGTGCTCCCACAACGTTGCTGTTCTTGCTCTGCTTTGTGGTAGAAGTCACAGAGGTGAAATGTGCTGCCAAAGTAGCTTTGGTGAGTTGCTGCAGGGCATCCTGTAGATTGTACATACTCTAGTCACAGTGCGCCATTGGTGCAGGGGGTAGATATTGAGTCTGGTGGCAAGAGCACCAAACAAGCAAACTGTTCTGTCCTGAAAGTTGCCAAGCTTCTTGAATGTTGTTGGGGCTGCACCCATTTCAGGCAAGTGGTGAATATACCATTGTACTCCTAACCTGAGTCTTGTAAGTGATGGAGAGGTTTTGAGGGGTCAGATGGTGAGCACATTTGTTGTACATTACCTGGCATCTGTCCTGTTCTTGTTGCCATGTTGTTGATATTGTTGGTCCAGTTTAGCGGTGAATTGTGATCAGTTGGTTGGTCAATGATGACGCCCAAGATGTTGATGGTGGGGCACTCGGTGATAGTGGTGCTGCTGAAGGTCAAAGGAAGATGGATGGACTTTGTCTTGTTCAAAATGGTCATTATCTGGCCCTTCTTCAGAGGTACTGTTACCTGCCACTTGTCAGCCAATGTTTAAATCTTATCCAGGCCCTTATGTAGGCTGGTATGGGCTGCTTCATTATCAAATGAGTTGTAAGTGGAGCTGAACACTGTGGAATCGTCAGTGAACAGCTCCACCCCTGACTTTATGACAGATGGAAAGCCATTAATGAAGCATCTAAAGATGGCTGGGCCGAGGACGATTCCCTGAGGAACTGCTGCAGTGATGTCCTGGGGCTAGCCGCCGCCGACCACAATCATCATCTTGCATCAGGTATGACTCCAGCCATTAGCGGGTTTTTCCTTTGACTTGTGGGGGCCAAGGATTTAATTTTTATGTTTATTCCTCGTTACAGCTGCCTCCAGCTGCACCTTATGGTTATGCAATCTTGTATACAACAGCAAGAGAAACTATTCCCTGTTTATTGGAATTTGTGGCTTTTATGTTCATGGAGTTTAGATTTACATGTTCATACTTTGTTCTTGTTCCACCTGCCTCACATCATGAAGTGAAGAGATAAAGTTTGTATTCTGAAATTTTAATAAAGGACTCATAAATTTTCAGCGCAATATAGAACTGTTAATCATTCAGCTCCGGGATTTACTTTATATGCCTGCTGCTGTGGCACACCCTTTTGTAGAGTATGAAGGTTTTAAGAAAACAAGTGGAGAATTTGACAGGATACCTTATGGAAGGCATAGGTGACTAGATAACTCATCATTGACACACAAAATAAGCTTAATAAATGTGTAATGTTTGACAATCTAATTACTTAAGTGCTTTCTTCTTACATCAAAGGCCATTTGGCTGATCAAACATGTTCAGTCTAATGCATTGGTATGACCATCATTCCCCGGCTCTACTCCCCCCTCAGACCCTCCTATTCCTTTAATTACTTTATTCCATAATCCCATAAACCACAAACCCTCTATACTGGATAAACAGATTTTATTTCACTTTGCAACAAAATACAAAGAGGAGAATTTAATAATGCGACGACACCGTTCTGGAATGTGCTGGATGTCGCCAACAACAACTTGCATTTATATAGTAGTAAAACATCCCAAGGTGCTTCACAGGAGCGATTATCAGACAAAATTTGACACCGAGCCACATAAGGAGATATTAGGACAGGTGACCAAAAGCTTGCTCAAAAAGGTAGGTTTTAAGGCGTGTCTTAAAGGAGGAGAGAGAGATAGAGAGGCGGTGGGGTTTAGGGAGGGAATTTCAGAGCGTAGGGCCTAGACAGTTGAAGGCATGGCCGTCAATGGTGGAGTGAAGAAAATCGGGGATGCGCAAGAAGCCAGAATTTGAGGAGCACAGTGATCTCGGGGGGTTGTAGGGTTGGAGGGTGCTACAGAGATAGGGAAGGGTGATGCCGTGGAGAGATTTGAAAACAATTATGTGAATTTTTAAATCGAGGCATTGCTGGACCGGGAGCCAATGTAGGCCAGCGAGCACAGGGGTGATGGGTGAATGGAACTAGGCTGCAGAGTTTTTGACGTGCTCAAGTTTACGGAGGGTGCAAGGTGGGAGGCTGGCCAGGAGTGCATTAGAATAGTTGAGTCTAGAGTGAGCTTTTGTCGTGTCAGTACAAGTATGAATACTTCTTAGGAGAATCTGACCCCTTATATCAGTAAACCTAATGCTCTCCTGTATATTACCTATTTAAAACGGGTTTGATAAATGTATATCACTTAATTTTCAGAGGTAAAACATGAAAAAGTAGACATGAACCAGACTGGTAGAAAGTGGTAACAGACTTTACATCCATCCACCTGTCTGACTCTTACTCACAGCCTAAAATGGAAAGCAATGGGAAAAATTGCTTATTAAAAATGTATTCAAAATTTAGAAGGCCATTCATGATAAAATCAGCCTTGAGGAAAAGTAATACAAATGAAAATTGAGTTCCAAGATTCCATTCAGTAAGGAAGTTATTCATATCGGGCCGGATATTCGGATCCCTACGGGTGTGTACGCGCTGTGTACCCACCCGTAGGGACATTGGAAATGCCGGTTTCAGGCATGCACTGCGCATGTGCTGGAAACCGGCATTTCTGATCTGTCAAGAAAGCTCTTGACAGATCCTCCAGCTGCCCGGGAGAAGGGCCTCTGCGGGCGGGGAGTTCCGTTTTTGGGAGACCCTTCGCCCGCAGAAAACACTTACAATTCTTGCGCCTGGTAAAAGCGTAAGGCCTGCTTTTACCAGGATAAGAGTTGAAAAAAGTAAAAAAACAAAAAAAATTTCCACTGATTTAACATTTAAAAATACTTTAAAGAAAGGTAAGTTTATTTTTAACCCCGTTAAATACTTTAATTATTTTTTTCAAAAACTTTAATTTTTGTTTAAAATAGTTAATTTATGTAATTTCAAGTCATTTTAAAAATGTGATTTTTTTTTGATTATTTTGAAGTTTTACTATGTTTTTGGAGGTGATCTCCATTCATATATTTGACAGGTCTTCCTGTCAAATGTATGAAGGGAGATTCCCTTCTCTGATTGGCTCCCCATGGCCCACGTGATCCCAGGGATGCTGCGAACTACCTGCGCCTCTGGGATACGTGGGCCCTGCGCACCGGCAGTTTGGAGAGGCCCAGCAGCGGAACTCTGCGCCTCCCGGGAGCCCTCAGGTAAGGGCGCAGATTTTTCCAGATCACAGCCCTCCGCCCGCGGGAGGCCTGCGATCGGAATATCTGGGCCATTATGTTAAGAAATAATAGAATAAACTTAGATTTATATTGTGCTTTTAATAGTCTCAGGACATCCCAAAGTGCCTTACAGTCATTAAACTCCTTTGAAATGCAGTCACTGTTATAATATAGGCAAACGTTGAAGCCAATTTCCACACAGCAGGATCCAACAAAAAACAGTAAGATAAATTGCCAGGTAGTGGCCTAGAAATTCAGTGAGGCTGCGCCCATTTTCCAGGCACAAATTGGGCACCTAAGCATCCAATATGATAGTCAGGGTGCACGTGCTCATTACGCATCGCAAGTGTGCCACGCACCATATTAGTAAAGGCAGTCGAGGGCCCACATATGAAAACAATGTTAGGCCTTTTGCATATGCAAATAGAGTCCCCGATGCCTGCTTGAGGCCCCGTTTTGCAAAATTGGGCTACCCAGAATGCAGCCGGTGCCAGGAAAAGATAGTCTGAATGCGGCCTAACTAGCGGTCCTTAAAGGGACCACTGGAGGCTGCCACCAAAAAGGCAATCATTTTAAAATATACTTGCATGAATGTGGAGCTAAGAGGTGCAGGATGGTCCTCCCGGCTCCTTGGCCACTGCTCGATTGCCCACCCCTCTCTCTCCGGATCACCACCCCCTCTCACTCCCGATCGCATCCTCTCCCAATGGAAGCCCTCCCTCTCTCAGTCGCCTTGTTCCCTCTCCGGATCGCACCAGCAACCCCCCCCACCCGCTCTCCTGATCACCCTCTTCCTTTCCGATTGTTCCCCTCCCAGAACCTACCGGAGGGCCGCTGCCGGCAACACAGTGGCCCAAACTGGAAATCCTCTTCACCGTCGAGCTACCTGGGGATGCCCAGCAGGTGTCTGCAGCTTGCGGGTCTCATGGAAATGAGGCCTGAGGCCCATTATCGTGAGTGCCTCAGGCCTATCCGTTCCGGCACAGAGATCATTCCTTGCGTCGGTTTGCGCCAGCCTACCAATTTCTAGGCCAATCTATTTTTTTAGTGGAGTTGGTTGAGGGATAAATGTTGGTCAGGACACTGGGAAAACTCCCATGCTCTTCTTTCAATAGTAGGGCAGAGGTGGGTAATGTTATGGAGGTCGAAGTAGGCAGTCTTTGTGATGGAGAGGATATGGGATCAGATGGTTCACTTCAGGATCAAATAGGATGGCGAGGTTGTGAACAGTCTGGTTCAACCTCAGACGGTGGCTGGAGAGAGGAATGAAATTGGTGCCACGGGTACAGAGATAATGGTGGATGAAATTGCGGCTCATCCAAGACTAGATATCAGACAAACAGCCTGACAACACAAGTAGTGGAGGGGTCGAGAATGGTGGTGGAGAGGTAATGGTGCAGGCGTGGGAAGAGAAACCATTGCTGGGGATGCCCTGGTTATGATTGGATAAAAGTAGAACCAAGCGAGGAAAGAAGGAACTTGCATTTATATAGCGCCTTTCACAACCTCAGGGATGTCCCAAAGCATTAATGGTTACACCTTCTTTGTGTAGATTTATGTTCAGAAGGGACATTTCAAATGAACTGACAATGAGTTAGAGGTGTATGGTGGTCGATGCAATGGTGTTAAGTAGACACAGTGGTAGTATAAAAAGTGGTAATTAGGACAAACATATGTTCATGGGGCCAGGACATTATGGTGACGGTCGTAGGACCGTTCATACACTGTCCACTGATTCGGTTTCTTTTCATTTCCTATGGTTGAATTTAAATCTTTTTAAAAACTGATTTACGTGAACTACAAAAATGTTGTTTTCAGATTAATCTTATGTTGTTTCATAAATATTCCCAACATTTAAAGAGTAGAAAATATAATTTGCTGCCTCATCCATTGAATATATAGCTCTGCTAATCTCATTCAGTTCTTCTTTCTTATCTCAACCTGAAGCACTTCTAAATCTATTACTTTGTCCATCCTGGCCATTTTGCTGGCTTAATAAAATCAAACTTATCTATTTGGGTTTCTGTGGAAAGAAGCTATTTCTATGTGATTTAACCATCTCCCCTTATCTATTTGTACAGCCTTGTTTCTTCCAACCTTTCTTTTGACGGATTCCTTTCAAATTCATTCTTTGTTTTTCCTGTGTTTCCAAATTATTCTTTTGCCAAAGAACAGCAATTGTTGCCACTATGTCATATTGTGAGTTCTTCTAATACAAACTCAGAGAGATCTTCTAAACACAATTTTATTTACATTATTTCTCGGTACTTTCCAGCTTCCAACTAGGTCTGAAAACTCTCCAAGTGGTCCAAACCACATTAGACCCACTTTGTCAATGTTTAGAGTGACTCAACACTCTCTCTGCTGGTTTGTATGTATATTATACACACGCAATCTAATGCCTGACCCTACAGAGGACCTTGCTCACCTCATTTTTGCCAACACAAATCATTGGACATGCCGAGCGAGGGTCAGCAGCAGGGTTTTAGCTAGAATAGGCACAGATGAAGCTGCAGAATCTCAAGGTGACGCCATATCCTGTTCCCTCTCTTCTCCCCCCACCCCCCAATTGACACCAAATTGAGCAGAAATCAGGGTAGGACTAGCCAGACACCACAGCAAGTGGATGTAGCCATATTAGTTTCAGAAGCCAGCACAAGGAAGTACTTCATTGGGACGTAAAGTGCTTGGGACGTCCTGAGGCTGTGAAAGGTGTGATATAAATGCAAATCTCTCTCTCTCTCTATCTATCTATCTAGCTATCTAGCTATCTATTTTTCTTTCTTCCTCAAATCTGAAGAGCTCCCGCTGAGATCTAACAGTCAGCCATCACATTTAGTTCTTCCACTGAAGAGAATTCTGGTGATCGTTCATCAGCTGGAGCTACCTATTTCAATCCCATCTGCCTGTCCTTTCCCTACATCCTTTTTGAATACTTATCCAGTTCCATTTTAAATGACGCTGCTGTCTCTGCCTCAATAGTCACATGTGGTAAAAGTATTTCACGTTCTAACATCCCTTAGTGTGAAAAGATTTCTTCTGACTTTTCCTTCATTCTTCTAGTAATACGCTCCTTTGCTACTGATTCACCAAATAGCGAAAATAAACTTTCACTATTTACCTTCTCAAAAGTTTTCATAGGGGGGAAAGTTCTCCAGGGGGGTGGTTGGGGAATTTAATATTTGCATAGACAAGCCTAGGGATGGCTTACTTAAAAAAAAGATCCGCCCTTGCATTCCTTTTAAAATCTCATAGCTGGATGGAGTGTGCATTGCTGGCAGGGAGGTAGGGATGGAAAATCAAGGGCAATACACATTTCTTGAAGGGCTGGCAGGTGAAGCTCCTCTCCAGCAGCATACATGCAGAAAATGGATCCTTAACTGTCAAAGAAGCCTTGAAGATATCCTGTCTGACATCCCATTTATTTTTCATCAGTTTTGAAAAGCTTTGGAAAAGATCCAATTTTAACTTCAATGAATGGTATTGATTTCCTTTTCTCAATTTTGTTTGGAGATGTCTTTTTCTAACTTGGATGAATTTCGGTTTTGGCAGCTGTTCAGACAGCGTCACGTCAGAATTGATGCAAACTTTCACATGCTTTTCAATTTGGCCTTTTTGCACCAGGCTTAATTTGGGTACTGTTCAATCACCTTACTTTCAGTCCAAAATGTATTGGTAATATGAACTGCACAAAGAAAGACCCTTTTTCTCTCTGTCATGATTGTGTGATGGGGAGGACATCTGCCGACCTGACCAACACAGCACTGACCCAGGCGAATACTCCAAGGCCAACTGAAATTGTCAGTATTACTCTGATCGGGAGGGCAGGAAATGTCATGCTGCGTCAAGATTTAAATGCTGTCAAAATTCCTGACAGAAGTCAGGCAGGTCCAACGCCGGCATCTCCATGCGACTTCTCATTTTTGTCCACCCCAGTCCAACGCCGGCATCTCCATGCCTCCCAGTCGGGGAACACTTCAGCAGTCAGGGGCATTCAGCCTCGGATCTGCGGGTAAGCGTTCTCCAAGGCGGCCTTCGGGATACACGACAGCGCAAAATCATAGAGCAGAAACTGATAGCCAAGTTCCGCACTCATGAGGATGGCCTCAATCGCGATATCGGGTTCATGTCACGATACAGAACGTGACTTGACATCATGGCCGGTCTTTCCAGGTTTTTAAAAAAAAAAACTAACACAAGAACCAACACAAATGGAGAGGATATGCAGCCAGCAGGTGTTTTGACACGTTGGACCCCCTGGGACACATCTCATTGTCTTGGCTGTGCTCTTAGTATGTCTTTGATGTAGGGAAAGATTTGAATACATTTTTTCTGTGTTTATATTGTGAATTCTGGGAGATTCTCTCACAGCTACCCTACCTGAAGAAGGAGCGACAGCTCCGAAAGCTTGTAAAATTAAATAAATCTGTTGGACTATAACCTGGTGTTGTGCGACTTCTCATTTTTGTCCACCCCAGTCCAACGCCGGCATCTCCACATCATGGTCACATATAGATAGACCTGTCCAAAAATGGGTGAGGTATTATGATGACTTGCAAATGATGGAACTACATAAAATGATTATATTTCCCAGCATTTGCAACGCTGGGTGCTGAAAGTGCCTATCCTTTGTTAAGGGCCTCAATGGGTGATTTAAAATTTAAAAGGCTGGTTTTAGCAAAGTGCATTACAGAAACTGACCAAATGGGAAACCAGCCATTATTTTACTTTGTCCTAATAGTCCCAGAGGACTGAAGAGCCACTTACACGTGGCAAAGTGCTGCAATGAATTTCCTGCCCCCCAATATGAGGCAGACGCACCACGTTGTCGTAAATAGCTCCAGTGCACACTTCCTAGGTTGCGCTATTGGATGTCTAAATATTGGGTAGCAAAAGTAAGTTCCTGATAGTAAGGGCCGCGGATCCACTTGCAAGAGAGACCGGTGATGCTAACCTGAAAGAATACATATTTTTTTATTCATTCCTGGGATGTGGGCGTCGCTGGCAAGGCCAGCATTTATTGCCCATCCCTAGTTGCCCTTGAGAAGGTGGTGCTGAACTTCTTTCTTGAACCGCTGCAGTCCGTGTGGTGAAGGTACTCCCACAGTGCTGTTAGGGAGGGAATTCCAGGATTTTGACCCAGCGACGAGAAGGAACAGCGATATACTTCCAAGTCAGGATGGTGTGTGTCTTGGAGGGGAACTTGCAGGTGGTGGTGTTCCTATGCGCCTGCTGCCTGTGCCCTTCTAGGTGGAAGAGGTCGCGGGTTTGGGAGGTGCTGTCGAAGAAGCCTTCACGATTTGCTGCAGTGCATCTTGTAAATGGTACACACTGCAGCCACAGTACGCCGGTGGTGGAGGGAGTGAATGTTTAAGCGGGCACCCCATCCACCACCTTAAACATTCATTCGCTCCCTCTACCGGAGGGAGCAAATCCAAAATTTGTAATACTGGGGGAGAAATAAGAACATAAGAAATAGGAGCAGGAGTAGGCTATTCGGCTCTTTGAGCTTGCTCCACCAATTAATAAGATCATGGCTGATCTTCTACCGCAACTCCACCTTCCCACACTATTCCCATATCCCTCTTCCCCTCTCCTCCCCTATCAGCATTCTGAAGGGACCGCTCCCTCTGCAACACCCTGGCCCACTCCTCTATCACCCCCAACACCCCTTTCCCTTCCCACGGCACCTTCCCGTACAAGCGCAGGAGATGCAACACCTGCCCTTTTACCTCCTCCCTTCCCACCGCCCAGGGCCCCAACGATTCTTTGCAGGTGAAACAGCGATTTACTTGTACTTCTTGCAATTTAGTATACTGTATTCGCTGCTCACGATGTGGTCTCCTCTACATTGAAGAGACCAAACGCAGATTGGGTGACCGTTCAGTCCGTAAGCGTGACCCCGAGCTTCTGGTCGCCTGTCACTTTAATTCCCCGCTCCACTCCTCCTCTGATCTCTCCGTCCTCGGCCTCTTACACTGTTCCAACGAAGCTCAACGTAAGCTCGAGGAACAGCACCTCATCTTTCGATTAGGCACTTTACAGCCGTCTGGACTCAACATCGAGTTCAACAATTTCAAACCATAACCTCGGCCCCTATTTTATTTATTTATTTTTATTTTTTTTCTCTCTCACATGGCAGCTGTTGATGATTCTGCTTTTGCCATTTAGACCTCATCTAGACTCATCTTTTGTTTCTTAATTTGTCCCATTAACATCTCCTTTTGACTTGCACCATCATCCCTTTTGTTTTTTAATCTCTCCTGCCTTCCATCCTATCACAGACCTTCCCTTTTGTTCTTTCCTCCCTTCCTCCCTTTCCCTGCCCCTACACTTGCTTAAAAATCTGTTACATCTCTACCTTTTTCCAGTTTTGACGAAGGGTCTCAGACCTGAAACGTTAACTCTGTTTTTCTCTCTCCATGGATGCTGCCTGACCTGCTGAGTGTTTCCAGCATTTTCTGTTGTTATTTCAGATTTCCAGCATCTGCAGTATTTTGCTATTGTATATGGCAGGGCAAGTTGTGTGTCTGGACCGCAGTATGTGGGAGTTTGTGGACAGCGAGACTGTCCCGAGCGAACATGTCTGCAGGAAATGTCTCCATCTCGAATCTCTCTGGTTCAGAGTCATTGAGCTGGAGTATGAGTTGGAGACACTCTGATGCAGTCACACCCAGGTTCAGGAAAGCACAGGTTCAGGAAGGGGAGGGTGTGACTGCTAGGGAGCCGGGTAGCAGGGATTTAGGAGAGATTGAGAAGGAGGTCCTGCAACCACTGGCCCTGTCCAACAGGTACGATGTACTCACTACCTGTGTAGACAAGGAGAAAGACTGCAGGGAGGACAGCCACAATGCAGACCAAGGCACCGTGGCTCAGAAGGCTGTCCAAGGGGGGGGGGGGGGGGGGGGAGAGCAGAATAGAAATGTGGTAGTGATAGGGGACTCTATAATTAGGGGGATAGATGGCGTCCTCTGCAGCCAAGAACGAGAATCCCGAAGGGTGTGTTGCCTACCCGGTGCCAGGGTAAGGGGTATCTCACGGCGGCTGGAGAGGAACTTGGAAAGGGAGGGGGTAAATCCAGTTGTCGTGGTCCATGTTGGAACAAACAACATAGGTAGGAACAGGGAGGAGGTCCTGCTGAAAGAGTATCAGGAGTTAGGATCTAAATTAAAAAGCAGACCTCGAGGGTAATAATCTCTGGATTATTGCCTGAGCCACGTGCAAATTGGCATAGAAGCAGACAGATCAGGAGAATTAACATGTGGCTAAAGGGCTGGTGTAGGAAAGAGGGGTTCCTTTTCATGGGACACTGGCACCAGTTCTGGGACAGGAAGGAGCTGTACCGATGGGACAGGCTCCACCTGAACCGGGATGGAACCCGTGTCCTAGCGGAAAGGGTAAATAGGGAGGTGGCAAAGGCTTTAAACTAGTATGATTGGGGGAGGGATCTACAAGAAACTTAACCAGCCTAATTATAAACAAAACAGGAAAAGAGAGCACAGGAAAGAATAAAGTAAGGGAGGACATTGATGGTAAGGGAATAAATAAAGTTATAGAACAGGAGTCTAAAAAGATGGTTAAACATAAAGTGAGAGGAAATCCTATTAAAAATGAGTTAAACTGTCTGTACAGCAATGCTTACAGTGTCCATAATAAAACAGGGGAGCTGGAGGCAATCATACGTTGCGAGAAACCAGACATAATAGGGATTACTGAGACATGGCTACAGAAAAATCAGGTCTGGGAATTAAACATTGCAGGGTATAACATATTTAGAAAAGGTAGAGAGGGAAAAAGGGAAGGTGGAGTAGCTGTACTTATTAGGGATAACATAATGGCAGTAGAAAAAAGTGACGCAGCTATCAGCAAGACAGAAATAGAATCCATATGGATAAAGATAAAAGATGATAAAGGATCAATCACACTAATAGGGATAGTCTACAGACCACCTAATAGTGGAAGGGAGGTAGGGGAAGAAATATGCAGACAAATTAGGGAAATGAGTAAAAAAACAGAATAATAATCATGGGGGATTTCAACTACCCCAATATTAATTGGACAGAAGAGGTAGGTAAAGGGGATAAGGGAATGGAGTTCTTACAATGTGTACAGGACTCCTTTCTAACCCAATATGTAAAAAGCCCAACAAGGGAGGATTCACTATTGGATCTAATAATGGAGAATGAACCAGAGCAGATAAGAGAAGTAAAAGTAGGGGAACATATAGGCAATAGTGACCATAATATAATACGCTTTAAGATGATAATTGAGAAGGACTTAAATATGATGAAAACCAGGGTAATTAGATTGGAGAAAAGCTGATTTTGAGGGGCTGAGAATAGAACTTGGGAAAATAAAATGGGCAACAATATTGGCAAACAATGATGTAGAACAGCAATGGGAAACATTTAAAACGGTGTTCAACAGAGTGCAGGAACAATATATTCCGTTAAAAGGAAAGAACAAACTAAACACTAATGAGACTCCATGGATGAATAAAGCCATAAGAGAACAATTTGTACATTAAGTACATAGACAGCAGGGGAGTGCATGATAAGAGAGAATACGAAGAGATTAGGAGAGAAGTCAAAAAAAATTAGGAAGGCAAAGAGGATCTATGAAATTAAATTATCAAGGAACATAAAACAAAATAGTAAAATATTTTACAGGCACATCAATAAAAAAAGGAAGGTTGGGATGGGAATAGGGCAAGTAAGGGATAGACAGGATAATACCACAGGTAACGATAGAGAGATCGCAGAAATATTAAATAATTATTTTGCTTCAGTATTTACCAGGGAGATAGAACAGGTGGACATGACATTGGATGATGAGATTAGTAATGAGATAAGTGCAATTAAAATAAAATGAGGGGATATATTAAATAAACAAATCAACAAATAATGGAGGACTGTAAAAAGTTACAGAAAAATCATGGTTGATTTTAATCTCCATATTGATTGGACAAATCAAATTGGCCATGGTAGCCTTGAGGAGGCGTTCATAGAGTGCATCCGGGATGGTTTCCTAGAACAGAATGTAATGGAACCAACCAGGGAGCAGGCTATCTTGGATCTGGTACTGTGTAATGAGACAGAATTAATAAATGATCTCATAGTAAAGGATCCTCTCGGAAAGAGTGATCATAACATGGTTGAATTTCAAATTCGGTTGGAGGGTGAGAAAGTTGTATCTCAAACCAGTGTCCTGATCTTAAACAAAGGCAATTACAATGGCATGAGGGCAGAACTGACGAAAGTGGACTGGAAAAATAAATTAAAAGGTAAGACAGTTGAAATGCAGTGGTGGACATTTAAGGAGATATTTTAAAACTCTCAAGAACAATATATTCAAGTGAGAAAGAAAGATTTTAAGAGAAGGGAGCACTATCCATGGCTAACAAAGGAAGTAAAGGATGGTATCAAATTGAAAGCGAAGGCATACAATGTTGCCAAGATTGGTGGGAGGCCAGAGGATTGGGAAATTTTTAAAAACCAGCAAAGGATGACTAAAAAAATAATAAAGAGAGAGAAGATGGATTATGAGAGTAAACTGGCAAGAAATATTAAAACAGAAAGTAAGAGCTTCTACAGGTATATAAAAAGGAAGAGTGTAGCTAAAGTAAACGTTGGTCCCTTAGAGGATGAGAATGGGGAATTAATAATGGGGAACAGGGAAATGGCAGAGACTCTGAACAAATATTTTGTATCTGTCTTCACGGTAGAAGACATTAACAACATCCCAATAATGGACAATCAAGGGGCCACAGGGAGGGGGGGAACTAATGACAATCACTATCACTAAGGAAAAAGTACTTAGTAAAATAATGGGACTAAAAAATGACAAGTCCCCTGGACCAGATGGCCTGCATCCCAGGGTCTTAAAAGAAGTGGCTGCAGAGATAGTGGATGCATTGATTGCAATATACCAAAATTCCCTGGACTCAGGAGAGGTCCCAGCGGATTGGAAAACTGCAAATGTAACACCCCTATTTAAGAAAGGAGGGAGACAGAAAGCAGGAAACTATAAACCAGTTAGCCTAACATCTGTCATTGGGAAAATGCTGGAGACCTTCATTAAGGAAGCAGTAGCAGGGCATTTGGAAAATCATAATGCAGTCAAGCAGAGTCAGCATGGTTTTATGAAAGGGAAATCATGTTTAACAAATTCGCTGGAGATCTTTGAGGATGTAATGAGCAGGGTGGATAAGGGTGAGCCAGTGGATGTGGTTTATTTGGATTTCCAAAAGGCATTCGATTAGGTGCCACATAAAAAGGTTACTGCATAAGATAAGAGCTCACGGAGTTGGGGGTAATATATTACCATGGATAGAGAATTGGCTAACTAACAGAAAGCAGAGAGTCGGGATAAATGGGTCATTTTCCGGTTGGCAAACGGTAACTAGTGGGGTGCCACAGGGATCGGTGCTGGGGCCTCAACTATTTACAATCTATATTAATGACTTGGATGAAGGGACCGAGTGTAATGTAGTCAAGTTTGCGGATGATACAAAGATGGGTGGGAAAGCAAGTTGTGCAGAGGACTCAAAGAATCTGCAAAGGGATATAGACAGGCTAAGTGAGTGGGCAAACATTTGGCAGATGGAGTATAATGTGGGAAAGTGCGATGTTATCCACTTTGGCAGGAAAAATAAAAAAGCAAATTATTATTTAAATGGAGAGAGATTACAAAATGCTACAGTTCAGAGGGACCTGGGGGTCCTTGTGCATGAAACACAAAAAGTTAGCATGCAGGTACAGCAAGTAATCAAAAAGGCAAATGGAATGTTGGCCTTTATTGCAAGGGGATTGGAGTATAAAAGTAGGGAAGTCCTGCTACAACTGTACAGGGTATTGGTGAGACCACACCTGGAGTACTGCATACAGTTTTGGTCTCCTTATTTAAGGAAGGATATACTTGCATTGGAGGCAGTTCAGAGACGATTCACACGGTTGAGTCCTGAGATGAGGGGGTTGACTTATGAAGTAAGGTTGAGCAGGTTGGGCCGATACTCATTGGAATTTAGAAGAATGAGAGGTGATCTTATTGAAACATATAAGATACTGAGGGGGCTCGACAAGGTAGATGCAGAGAGGATGTTTCCCCTCGTGGGGAAATCTAGAACTCGGGGGCATAGTTTCAGAATAAAGGGTTGCCCTTTTAGAACTGAGATGAGGAGGAATATCTTCTCTCAGAGGGTCGTAAATCTGTGGAATTCTCTGCCCCAGAGAGCCGTGGAGGCTGGGTCATTAAATACATTTAAGGTGGAGATAGACAGATTTTTACAAGATAAGGGAGTGAAGGGTTATGGGGAGCGGGCAGAGAAGTGGCTTTGAGCCCAAGATCAGCCATGATCTTATTGAATGGCGGAGCTGGCTCGAGGGGCCAAGTGGCCTATTCCTGCTCCTATTTCTTATGTTCTTAGGTTCTAATCAAACTCAAAGAGGATAAAACCCCTGGTCTGGATGGATTGCATCCACGCATTTTAAAAGAATCTACGGAAGAGATTGCAGAGGCATTATTACACATATTTAATAATTTGTTAGAAAAAGGTGTAGTGCAGATAGCTAACATAATACCTATATTTAAGAAGGGGGATAGAACATATCCAGGGAATTATAGACCAGTCAGCTTAACATCGGTGGTAGGAAAAATAATGGAATCCCTACTAAAGTAGAAAATAGAAGAACATCTAGAAACCAAAAACATAGTAATGAATAGTCAGCATGGATTTCAAAAGGGAAAGTCTTGCTTGACCAACCTCATTGAATTTTGAAGAGGTAACAGAGAGAGTAGACAATGGTAACGCAGTAGATGTAATTCATCTAGATTTTCAAAAGGCTTTCGATAAGGTACTCCATAATAGACTGATGAACAAGGTCAGAGAATGCGGAGTCAGGGGACAAGTAGCAGAATGGATAGCTAGCTGGCTTCAAGACAGAAAGTATAGAGTAGGAGTAAAAAGTAGCTATTCAGAGTGGCAGGAGGTGGGTAGTGGTGTTCCACAAGGATCAGTGCTGGGACCACTGTTGTTCACAATTTATATTAATGATTTAAACTTTGGAATCAAAAACACAATTTCTAAATTTGCGGATGTCACCAAATTGGGGGGTGATAGTCAATACTGAGGAGGACTGCAACAACTTACAGGAGGACATTAATAACTTGCAGAATGGGCATCTAATTGGCAAATGAAGTTCAACACAGATAAATGTGAGGTATTACATTTTGGTAGGAAGAATAGGGAGGCCACTTATTACTTGGAGGGTGCGAGTCTAGGTGGGGTAGAGGAACAAAGGGATCTCGGAGTACAAATACACAAATCACTAAAAGTTGCGACACAGGTTAGGAAGGCCATAATAAAAGCAAACCAAGCACTAGGGTTTATTTCTAGAGTTATAGAGTTGAAAAGTAGGGAAGTTATGCTAAACCTGTATCGAACCTTAGTTAGACCACACTTGGAGTACTGCGTACAGTTCTGGTCGCCATATTATAAAAAGCACATAGAGGCACTGGAGAGGGTGCAGAGAAGATTTACAAGGATGATACCAGAAATGCGAGGGTATACATATCAGGAAAGGATGAACAGGCTGGGTCTCTTTCTCTTGAAAAAAGAAGGCTGAGGGGTGACCTAATAGAGGTCTTTAAAATTATGAAAGGTTTTGATAGAGTGGATACAGAGAGAATGTTTCCACTTGTGGGGAAGAGCATAATTGGAGGCCATCAATATAAGATAGTCACCAAGAAAGCCAATAGGGAATTCAGAAGAAACTTCTTTACCCAAAGAGTGGTGAGAATGTGGAACTCGCTACCACAGGGAGTGGTTGAAGCGAAAAGTATAGATGCATTTAAGGGGAGGCTAGACAAGCATATGAGGGAGAAGGGAATAGAGGGTTATGCTGATAGATTTAGATGAGGAAAGATGGGAGGAGGCTCGAGTGGAGCATAAATGCCGGCATGGACTGGTTGAGCGGAATGACCTGTTTCTGTGCCGTATATCCTATGTAATCCTATGTAATCCCTCTGTAATAAAGGCTAACTTACCATTTGCTTTCCTAATTGCTGGCTGTACCTGCATGTTACTGGTCCCTGCTGTGCATGTTTTTTTAGAAGCAAAATGCCCAGTGTGGATACCAATTTCCGGGTGCGATCTCCAACATCCAATCTGCCCCATTATTGCAATGGTTGCCAAATTGCTGCCCACCGACTTCTGAGTGCCCGGGGTGGCCACCTAAAACAGACGTTAAGCCCGTTGAGTATGATAATCAGGGGCCTAATGCTCGTTTCAGGACCCCAATGCAACTTAAGTAAAAACTGTCGGAGCATGCGCTGTCCATGATCCACTCAGTTTGTCTGCGTGTACGGCAACCTAACCACCAGTCTTTAAAGGCTGCTGAAGAAGTATTTTTTTCTTTTCTCCCTTACCTTAATGTGGAGCCAAGAGGATCATCCGAGCCAGCCAATGTTGGGAAGGGCCTGCATGTAATCTGCATTACGACACCCATTGTCATCTGCAGCTTGCCAGCATTGTGGAAATTTGGAGCGAGCTTTAGGCCTCCGGTTTCAGGTGCCATTTTAGATGCGTTGCCGTTTTTGTACTGTCGCTAACCAAATTCCTCAGCCACTGACAGAATTACAAAGTTCATTATTTGACACTTACAGTGATATAGTTCTAAGGATGGTAAGATGCCTTGCATGAGCATGCATCAGGAAGTCAAGGGGAGTGGGTCTGATTTTCTGATATGCGTTTGTAGCATGTGAGGTACTTCACCACAGACAAAGACTTGGATAATATAGTCTTTAGTGTCATTCACCAGAAGCCAAATTATCATAGTACAATATTGAAAGTTAATACCATAATTTGAGTGGCACAGCCTAGCTGTGAGCAGTTCTGGGCACCACAGCTTCGGAAGGATATATTGGTCTTGTAGGGAGTGCAGCGTACGTTTACCAGAATGATACCCGGACTTCAAGGGTTAAATTATGAGGAGCGATTACACAACTAGGGTTGTATTCCCTAGAATTTAGAAGATTCAGGGGAGATTTGATCAAAGTTTTCAAGATATTAAAGGGAAATAATAGGATAGAGAATGAGAGACTATTTCCGCTAGTTGGGGAGTCTAAGACTAGGGGGCATAGTCTAAAAATTAGAGCCAGGCCTTTCAGGAGTGAAGTTAGGAAACACTTCTACACACAAAGGGTGGCAGAAGTTTAGAACTCTCTTCCGCAAACGGCAATTGATGTGAAGTCAATTGTTAATTTAAAATCTAAAATTGATAGATTTTTGTTAACCAAAGGTATTAAGGGATATGGGGCAAAGGCAGGTATATGGAGTTAGGTCACAGATCAGCCATGATCTCACTGAATGACAGAACAGGCTCAAGGGGCTAAATGGCCTGCTCCTGCTCCTATGTTCCTATGCTTCCTAAGCTGTAATCAAATTAAGAGTGTGCTAAGTCCACTTGTACTGTAGAGTTAACTTCTGGTGTCGATATAGCAAGATAACTTCCATAATCACAGCATTCCACACTTTCCCCAAATTTCCTCGAGGTTTATGATGGACGTCTGCCGTAACTCTGGCGGGAATCTAGCAGAATGTACCCAAAAAAGGCATGGATCCACTACAGCAGGGTCACCATCGACTCTGAGATTCCTTGATCAGCCTTGTAAAGGGCAGAACATCAAATCGTCCCTTACAAAGCCAATGGGGCAGAGCCCGGGGTGGAGACTCCATGCACTCGGAGTTCCTGCTTCCCTGGCTCAGAAGGGATCTGGTGTATTACTGGAGGCCGGTACGCTGAGACAGATGAGGTCGACCGGCCTCCAAATAGGCCTCCTCCCAGGGGAGGGGGAAGAAGTTTGGATCCCCAAACAAAAAGATCTGTGTCAGTACCTTTGCACACAGGGCTGAGAGAAAGATGGACAGGATCTTGGAGAAAGGCAGGCCAACTCCCTCATGTTGGGCAGGTGTCAGATTTTCTAGCTGTGTGGGGCAGGCAGGCACCTCCAATATTGCGATGGGTGCCTGCCAGCCCCATACAAATGGGGTGCCCTCCGTGTAAATGCTGGAGGTGCCCATGCTGCAGCACATCGGGTGTGCGCAATCCTGCCGCCCGTGAATTTTCAGAACCTTGGTGCCAAGAAAATAAGACACAACAACCTCTTTAATCAGATGAGATTTGATTGACATAATTGCACATTTCAGTTCAATTCAGCCTCTGATGCACACCAACATTCCACTGATTCTTGCTCTGATATAAATGTCTCTTGAAATAATTGAACATAAGCCCTGAGTGCTTTACTTTAGTTTCCTCAAAATCAGTAAACTTCAACAAATCTTTTGACAATTCTTGACTGCCTTTCTTGCAATTCCACCTGTCAAATTAGCATTCGACACTTGTTTGTCTTCCCCTTCATTCTTTGCTACTTGCAAAAAGCTCTGTCTGAATACCATCTGAATCTATAAATCTTTTTACCTTCATAAATCCTACTATCATCTCTTTCCCGTGTGACCTACTCCAATTCAACAATGTCCAAACTTAAATACCTTAAGCCACTGCAATTGAAGCATTATTTCAGGCAATCTGAACAGTCACCGTCAAAAATCCCCATTCATTAATTGTTTCAAGGATTCAGTTAAAATTATGTCAATGTGTCCCACAAATTGTATCTGCCCAGTTAACCAATTTTGTGATCCCATGCTCCCAGTGGGGAGCCAAGCTCATGGGGAATGCAGGTCAGTGAATTTGGACTACAGTAGTGTGATCCTCTCTGATCCATATTCATTGTGAGTGCAGCTCCTCGCTGGGAGTGCAGCATTGTGAAATTACCCTTCAAGATCATCACTCATGCATATTTCAAGCCTAAGAACGACAGCAAGATTGGCATACTATTGCTGGTAATCCTGCCTTTACATGACCTACCACCAAGAACAGGGAGAGGAAATTCTTAGGGCTAAAAATTCAGTTGCATAACGCCCGTTGTTTGGGCACTATGGGTGGTATTTTGGGTCTAAAACGATGGTCGAGCAGCACGCACGCACTTCTGCTGCGGGCCACGCCAAAACGCCATTTTGGTGAGGGTGTTAGCGTCGTAAAGTTTGCAGAGCATGCAGATCGTGACGTCAATCAGTTTGTAACGCAGATCGTGACGTCAATCAGTTTGTAACGCTGATCGTGACGTCAATCAGTTTGTAACGCTGATCGTGACATCAATCAGTTTGTAACGCTGATTTGACGCCAGCGCTGCCATTTTCAACCTCAATGCTAGAGCTCTTAACCTCGCACAGCTGAACATGCATTCAGCAGCAGGAAGGACCCTCCACCAGTGCTATTTAAAGGTATCATCACCTACTTACAGGTTCGTTGCTGATTGATTTCTACTAGCTGTTGCTGAGTTTTTACAAGTGCTTGGTGCTTTCTAGACTTCTTTAAAGTTGCCTAAAGTCTACAAGGAGTGGTGTGACAGGAGCTCAAGGACTTGGTACTGACTTGCAAGGTGTCTTCTCAGACCAGTTGCTCCCAGACATCGGTGCTGTAGTTTGTATCCCCCTTAGCCTACAGCATGACAGGGAGAATGAGCAGAGGTGACACAGAGCAGGACAAGCTGCTAGAAGAGGGAGGAGGAGGAGGAGAAGAAGGGCTCTCAGCAGGAGGCCATACCACCCAGGGTCTTCAGGGAGCAATTCTCCTACCTCAACCTCAGCGACGAATAGTGTGTGCGACGTTTTACTAAGGAAGTGCGCACTGAAATCTGCCACCTGCCTCAGTCCAGGGCGAGGAGGGCATTGCCAGTGGCTGTAAAGGTGACCGTGGCCTTGAACTTCTTTCTGTCAGGCTCCTTCCAGGCTGGAACAGGTGACATCTGTAACATCTCGCCGGTCACTTCTGAATAAGGGAGGTGAATATATTTAATTCTCTTTTGTCAGAGAGAAACAGGCAGAGCAAGCACGTGGCTTTGCCAGGATAGTAGGCTTCCCTATGGTGCAGGGTGCCATTGACTGCACACACGTGGCTTTGCAGGAGCCGCATCTCAATTTGAAGATGTTCTGCAACCGGAAGGGATTCCACTCCCTCAATATCCAGCTGGTGTGGACCATACTCAGCGCCTCATGCTGGTCAACGCTCGGTATCCTGCCAGCAGTCATTCTGCAGTAGTCCGCTGTACCATCAGCATTTGAGCCACCACGACAAACTAGAGGCCGACAAGGGCTACCCGCTGACCACCTGGCTCATGATTCCGCTGCGCCATCGAAGCACACGTGGGCAGCGTGCATATAGTGAAAGCCAATGCTGCCACACGGAATCTGATAGAGCTGACCATTGACGTCCTTAAACAACACTTCCGCTGCCTGGGCCGCTCTGAAGAAGCCCTGCAGTACTCCCAGAGTACGTCTCAAGATTCGTCATGGTCTGCAGCATGCTCCACAACCTCGCCATCAGGAGGACACAGCCCTTGCCGCCAGGCATACGGCGACCGGCTGAGGAGGAGGAGGAAGATGAGCAGGAGGAGGAGGAATGGAGGAGGCAACCTAGACAGCCCCTTTCTGCCTGGGCTGTCCGTGATCGACTCATCCGACTGCGGTACCAGTGAACGCAACTCCAATTCCCCATTCACCAACAGTCCCACATCTTACCTTTCCTCTGTTACTGGCCATCACAGCTTCCTCTTGGCCATAATGCTAAAATAAAATCACCACAAAACAAACATTCCAAACCAATTTTATGAATCAAACCATTACAATATTTCATTCAAAAATCAAGTAATCACCCTTGTGCATTCCCTTAGTGCCTGTCTTCCATGTGCCTTTGCCTGTCCTAGTGCTCCTACAAAGTGCTATCCCAGTGGCTGCAGCATGGCTGGTGGAAGGCTGCTGGTTTTCAGTGGGGGATACTGCAGGTGGCCTGGCAGGATGACCTCGAGCAGCTCTGCGCCTAGTAGGCCCGGCTTCGGACTGCATCACCTCGACATGGGCGGCTGCAGTCTGGGCTGGCTGGCTGACAGGAAACAGCAAGGGCACTGGCGGAGTGGCAGTGGTGGGAGGACGAATGCTGTCATCCTGAGAGAGGACAGCAGGCTCTTGCTCCATGGAGCCACTGCCACTCGCCCGGGGCAGCGCCTCAGCAATCTAGTAATCTGCTGGGGGACAGATTGCTGGAGACCTGTGACACCCTGCAAGCCCCTTTCCACACTGGTAACCACAGCCGTGATGGCAGGACTCTGTGGTTGAGTGGCAGCAAGCTGAGCTTGCATGACTACAGTTTGAGCTTCTATTGTAGCACTCAGATGTTGGGTGGCTTGTGCTTGTGCTACAATGGAAATTGAGACAATGGCCATCAGGCGCTGCATGAGGGTTGGGTCCACAAGTGCGCTAATGGATCTGCCCAGCCCTTCCACGCTGGAAAGGATGGGCTCCAAGCTCTGCACAAAGCCCTGTGCAAGGTTGGAGCTGGACTCCTCCATACTTCTTCACATTGTATTCAGACTTTCTGGCAGGCCTGTCAATGAAACAAGCATTTTGTTGTGCATACCCATCAGCATAGTTTTAGTAGGCCGCCCCATCGAAGTCCTCATCTGAGTCCTGTGCCACAGAACTCGTGTGCGACCTCGCCCTCCGGAGATTGGCACCTGGACTACCCTTTCTCCCTGCCCTGGCTGCAGCCCACTTGTGTCCGGTGACTCACCACATGCAGATCCCGCCTCTAAAGTCCGCGCAGTGCCAGTATCTGAGCTGGTGGCTGTGAGTGTCAGATCAAGTGACAGTGTTTCTTCTTCATCAGATCTCTTCTCTTCTTCTTCCTCTTCCTCTTCCACCTCTGTCTGGCCAGGTTAGATTTCTTGGGTCTCTGAAATGAGAAATGCATAAGGGCAGGGTTGTGGTGAGGGGAGGGGTGGGGGAAAGCAAGAGGTGCATGCTTACACCATCTGCAGCTTGTAAGTCACAAGAGATTGTGAGATGAGGGGGAAGTGGGATGTGAGAAGGAGGATTAGGTATGAGCATACCATCTTCTTCAATGGTTTCAGCACCACCGCTGGCCACGGTCTCAGTCACAGCCACTCCAATTATGCCGAGCACCGTCTCCTCGAGCAGGGTCAGGATATAGAGACGCGCCTTTCCCCCTCTGGTTAGCTGCCGCTGCCTACGGTTGTGAGCCACCTTGTCCTGCAAGAGAGAGGGCTGTGTGTCAGTGAGTGTGATTCAATGTGTATGGGTGATGTGGCTGTCATGATTGAATAGCTGGCAGTGTGTGCAAGCTGTGAGATGTGGGTGTGAGGCTTGTAGCAGTGCTAAGTGTGTGAGGGTGAGATGGAGCATATGAATGTGAGGTGTGAATCGTGTTTGGTAGAGATTGTTGGTAGGTGAGTGATGGGGGTGTGGTACATTGAGCAGTGTGTGAGGCTAGTGGTGCAGATTGTGGGATATGGCATTTGAAGATGCATTCACTCACCTTGACCACTCGTGTGAGGTCATTAAACTTCTTCTAGCACTGCATCCAGGTCCTCGGGGCAACACTGTTGGCATTGACCTCCATGGGTTCTGCTCCCACTGCCATTACAGTGTCTGTCTGGAGGGCCTCCTGGCCCTGTGGAAACAGGACCTCTCTCCTCCTCTCCACCTACTGTACTAAGGCATCCTGTGTTGCGTCTGAGAAGCTTGTAGACTTCTCTCTGGCCTGTTGTGCCATCGCTGAATGTTTCCCAGTTGAAACTGCCTTCTGGAATTACTTCCAGCATCTGGTCTCGTCAAACTGCAACTCCCCTTTAAGAAGTGCAGGCTAGCTTTAGTTGGTCCTTGCGTCGCACGAGCTTGGGCTCTTTGCTGAGCATGCAGCCACTCAGCAGCACGTTTAGCGCTGGGCTGCACGCCACTATCATTTAAATTAGCAGGCAGCACCAAGTTTGTGTACTGCCTGCATCACTTTGAATGGGCACGATGTAATCGCGCATCACGATCCTCATGCCCATTTTCAGTGGCCTATCGGATTTTTAGTCGCTAGTTTTAAATTTTCAATTTTAGTTGCACTGCCTGATGATTATCTTGTTAGTACAGCTTCACTTCTATTATGGCAGCAATATCAACTAGGAATTTGAAGAAATAATCCTATAAATTGAATACCCTCTACAGTATTGTTGAAAATTCTGATCCCTTTGTTAATACTAATACTTCTTTCCTTAATATTTTCTCTTGTGTCCTACACAACAACAACAACACCTTGTATTTATATAGTGCCTTTAATATACTAAAACGTCCCAAGGTGTGTCACAGGAACGTTATGAAACAAAATTTGGCAGCGAGCCACATAAGGAGATATTAGGGAAGATATGTGATGGAATACTCTTCACTTGCCTGGATGAGTGCAGCTCCAACAACACTCAAGAAGCTCGACACCATCCAGGACAAAGCAGCCCGCTTGATTGGCACCCCCTCCACCACCTTAAACATTCACTCCCTCCACCACCGGCGTACCGTGGCTGCAGTGTGTACCATCTACAAGATGCACTGCAGCAACTCGCCATGGCTTCTTCGGCAGCACCTCCCAAACCCGCGACCTCTTCCACCTAGAAGGACAAGGGCAGCAGGCGCATGGGAACACCACCACCTCCAAGTTCCCCTCCAAGTCACACACCATCCTGACTTAGAAGTATATCGCCGATCCTTCATCGTCGCTGGGTCAAAATCCTGGAACTCCCTCCCGAACAGCACTGTGGGAGCACCTTCTCCACACGGACTGCAGCGGTCCAAGAAGGCGGCTCACCACCACCTTCTCAAGGGTAACTAGGGACGGGCAATAAATGCTGGCCTTGCCAGCGACGCCCACATCACATAAACAAATAAAAAAAAGATGACCAAAATCTTGGTCAAAGAGGTTGGTTTTACGGAGCGATAGAGAGGCGGAGAGGATTCGGGAGGGAATTCCAGAGCTTAGGGTCTAGGCAGCTGAAGGCACGGCTGCCAATGGTGGAGCGATTAAAATCGGGGATGCACAAGAGGCCAGAATTGGAAGAGCGCAGAGATCTCGGAGGGTTGTAGGGCTGGAAGAGTTACAGAGATAGGGAGGGGCGAGGTCATGGAGGGATTTGAAAACAAGGATGAGAATTTTTAAATCGACTGGAAGGCATAAGAAGCAATCCTATAGCATGTTGTAGGCAGCAAAGGCCTTGTATATTAGAGCAGAATTAAGACCCAATGGCCACATTTCTGATACAGAGTTTAATAAATCATTAAAAAGTGAATTTTTTTTGTAAGTACTGATGCCAGAAGTCAGTTTTGCCCAGTGCCTAAACCATGGTCAGAAATCAATAATTAATTTTGAATTAATTTTATTTCCACTTCTGCATGCATTTGTACATTTTGCAGTTAATGTTTCCCGTGGTGATTGTGATCCACTGAAACCACTTGTATGTGTCTTAATTCTTTTCTTTATAAATTTATCTCCCAGCTGAGATGAATGCTTCCAATTGGTTGGAATTGTATAATGATAATGTATAATAATTATACGAGTATGCTACAAAAATTAGTAACACAATTGGGCTTTTATTATACCAGCTGTGTGAATACCAAAGCTTCACTGATTGGCCATGAAATGGATGCTGCCAAATTAATTGTTTTCAGTAGTAAACTGTAAAATACTAGTGAAGTATTAGTAAAGCACTTATACATGGCTGCAGTACCAAACTCATAAACATAGAGAAATATCCAGCATCAGTGAACAGCAGTCACAATTCTTTTTCCATTTTTGCCTACTTTTGCAAAGCATTTCAAATTTTAAGCCAAATATTAATGTCACATACCAACCCTGAGGTGGTGGAAATTCCACTAGTAGACCGGTATAGATATGCAACTACTCCCGACCCAGGGAAGTGCGTTGTGGTCAGAACGGAGTCAGAAGAGGGGGAGGGGTGGGGGGGCGCTACTCCATCCCAAAGCGGAGGATCTTGCCTATGGCGTGGGTAGAGGAAGATAAGTTATCCTTGCATTGCTTTGCATTATGGGTTTGGTAAAGTATATACAGGGCAACCTTCTGGCTGGAGTGTCTAGAACTAAGGGGCACAGTCTCAGGATAAGAGGTAGGCCATTTAAGACCGAGATGGGGAAGAATTTCTTCACTCAGAGGGTTGTGAATCTTTGGAATTCTCTGCCCCAGTGGGCTGTGGATGCTGAGTCTTTGAGTATATTCAGGGCTGAGATTGATAGATATTTGGACCCTAGGGGAATCAAGGGATATGGAGATCGGGCGGGAAAGTGGAGTTGAGGTCGATGATCAGCCATGATCTTATTGAATGGCGGAGCAGGCTCGAGGGGCCGTATGGCCTACTCCTGCTTTTACTTCTTATCTTATCTTCTCTTATCTGAATCTCCAATTCTCAGGTGATATGTTTGATGTGGTAAGCTTTCTGTGAACCTTCTGGAGGGTTTGGAAAATTGGAAGAACCCTCCAGGATGTGGACCTCACCTCAGCTGGTCAGGAATCTACAACGATGGCAGCTGTGTATTCTATGTCCCAGAATATCTCATCCTTTTGGCTGAAATAGAAATGTGATGGCATTGGTGCTCTGTACAGAAACATACATATTTAAACAATTAAAAAATCCATATATTTAGGAAAGCTCCTTCCAAGTCCCATGAGCACAGTGATCTGTAGTCATCTGGGGTCAAATACAGTGAGCCTATTACACTTCACATTGCACCTAGCATCACTGGGGAAACAAGGACAGTGGGCGCTCGGTGGGATGTGGAATCTTTCTGCACACGGCACAGCAAGCTTGACTGTAATGCCTTCCATAGGCAAATTGTTTTCCAACCCTCATTGCCTAGGCTTATACCTGAAGATTGGTAACTTAGGTGAGGAACTAGACACCTGTTAGGTTCCATTAGAATGGAAAAGAATATCGGGCGCAGTGAAAATCCCCATCATCTTTGGTGACAAGGGAAGCAAATTGGCCAAAGAGTTTTCGGATAAATTCACTGATTGTGTGCTTCCAGTGAGGAGTCTTGCTCAAGGAGGGTGTGGGTCATAGATAGGACTACAGTACTGTAGCAACATTTCTCTCCCATGCTCCTTTCGAATGTGGCTCCCCACTAGGAGTGTAGCATTAGTGAATATACCCTTTTGTTCTTTTTTAATTGTTTTTTAAATACTTGGTTGGGATTAGAATCACTTCATGTTGATTCTTAATAACAATTAATTAAACATTTAAACACTTATGACATGCAATTATAGGTTCTTGAGAACTTCATAGACTAGATATTTTTAATATACAAAGTGTATTAGAGTTTAACAATTTCTATTCTTGCTGTCAATTTACCATTCTTAATGGAGTCATTTACACGTATTCCTTAATTCAATTTGATTTACTCATTAACTGTAACTCTACACATTAAAAATATTTTCATTAACCAATGCCGTTTGATGGGATGTCTAATAAATGGCAGCACCTCATTGCATTGTACTAAGTATGTCTAAATTTGTTTGCTTATTGTATGTCATAATCAATTTTTCAAACCCAGAAACCAAGTCTGAGTAGTTGGATTTTGATAAATTTAAGAATATTTTTAGGAGTTCCATAATATTAGTACTGATGGAATCAACAACTACACAGCCATACACTCTAATAAGTGCCCAGGAGAGTGTGCTAAAGTTCCATTTGTCTGATTCCCACAATAGAGTTCATTTTCTTAGCCACTCAACCATAAGTATTTAAACCTCTTTCAGTTTATCGAACAGCATTTGGCTTCAGTCTTTCAGTTTCTCAATCATGTTAATAGATAAATAACCCTGCTGTTTGAAATGCTCATTCTTGCAGTTTTGTGAAAAGGTTTGCATTCTGTGAAATGGCAGGGCTAACAAAAGAGGTGCAGGTCCATCATGAGATGCAAAGGAGGCAGGAGTGGGTGTGTGGGATGAACACTCACCGAGTACCCCAGTGCAGGGATGCTCAAAAAACATGGCGTTATGTCCTGCCCCAAGAACTGCTACTGACTGATGGCTCTGCGGGGTCTTGGAGCAGGCTGAATGCTCATAGGACGTATTTTAACACTCCCCCCTCAGGGTGTTCAGGTTTAATTGGGGCTTTCTGGCTGCTGATCTCAAAGAAATCTGGGCACTCCTGGGGCTGGACGGGAATGGCGCACTTCGAGTTCATAGTACCTACCAGAGCTGGAACAGGGGAGGGGGGAAGGAAAATCTATCCACTGGTGTTGGGGTCTTGGATTCACATAGATGCAATTTGATGGCTCCGGAATCTGTATACCATTACCTTGTTGAGGCTGCCGCAAAACACGAATTAAGGCTGAATCCATTTGTGTTAAACAAGAGACTTTTTAATCACAGCATGGTACAAAATGGCAGACTGAAAAAGCTCCCAGAATTCCCTGGGTAAAACCTGAGGCCCCGTCCCCTTCTCCTTAAAGGTAAGGTGCCTTAAAGGGAAGGTGCTGGAAATTTGTCCACAGACGGAAGAGTGGATTATGCCCGTTTTAGGTGGCGATCCGCCACACAGCTCCCCCCAGAATCCGCTTAGGAGGTGTGGACGAGACAGTGCGGCGGTCTGATGGGCCGGCCGGAGCGGCTCTTGTAGGACGCTGGTGGACGTGGAACGGCCGGGCGTAGGAGCAGCCGGGTGAACCGGCTTGAGGGCAGGTCGGCCGCGTGGAGGTGGACGAGCTACAGGGACCTGCTCACCGGGCTCCGAGTGTGCTGGCTTGAGTCGGTCAACCGACACTTTTTCGGTCCTGTCGCCCACTTGCAGGGTGAAAAATTTGTCCCCAGCCTGTAGCACCTTGTAGGGCCCATCGTACGGTGGTTGAAGGGGTCCGCGGTGGGCGTCGTGCCGGACGAAAACAAAGCGTGCCTGGTGCAGGCTTAGTGGGATGTGTGAGGTGGATTCGCCGTGTCGGGCAATGGGCACCGGGGCGAACTGCAGCGCCGGTGAGGCGAAGTCGTGGCGTTGCTGGGCGGCTGACCAGGGTGTCGTGGCGGTGGGCAGGAAGTCGCCGGGTACGCGCAGCGGCTGACCATACACGAGCTCTGCTGCCGATGCGTGGAGGTCTTCTTTAACCGCGGTGCGCAGGCCGAGGAGGACCCACGGAAGTCGGTCGGTCCAGGCGCCGTCTTGGAGGCTGGCTCGAAGAGATGCCTTCAAGGATCTGTGGAACAGCTCGCACAGTCCGTTGGCTTGGGGGTGGTACGCTGTGGTGCGGTGAATGGTCACCCCGAGATTGCGTGCGACAGCGGTCCAGAGTTCAGAGGTAAATTGCGGACCTCTGTCCGACGTCATGTCGGAGGGGACGCCGAACCGTGCGACCCAGGTGCTGACGAAGGCTCTGGCGATGTTGGCGGTGGTGGTAGAGGTCAGTGGAATTGCCTCAGGCCAGCGTGTGGTGCGGTCAACGATGGTCAGCAAGTGCGTGTGGCCTTGCGACGGCGGCAGGGGCCCGACGATGTCCACGTGGATGTGGTCGAATCTCCGCGAGGGGACGGTAAACTCCTCGAGGGGTGCTTTCGTGTGTTGCTGTACCTTGGCCCATCGGCAGGCTAGGCAGGAGTTGGCCCAAGTACGCACATCTTTGTGAATGCCGCGCCAGACGAAGCGGTTGGCTACCAATTTGATGGATGCGCGGGCGCCGGGGTGGGAGAGGTTGTGGAGAATGTCGAATACCCGGCGGCGCCAGGATGCTGGGATAACAGGCCGAGGTTGACATAGGGATATGTCGCACTTGACCGTGACTGCAGTCAGGCCACAGGCGACGTCGGCCAGGCGTTGCCCTGGTAGGTTGGTGGGTGCGGAGAGCAGATCAGGGTCGGTGATCTGGTCTGCTGCGAGTTGAGCGTAGTCGACTGCTAGGTGTGCGGCGTGGATGGCGGGGCGGGAGAGGCAGTCGGCTATCACATTGTCTCGGCCGGAGACGTGTTGGATGTCCGTGGTGAGCGCTACCCTGGCATTGGGCCGTGGGTGCGCGAGCAGGGTGGCGTTGGTGAGCGCGGTCTTGGTGGAATCGAAGGCGGCGAACGCGTCTGCCGTCCATTCGACCGCCATCTTACTGCTCCTGCCCTGGAGGGCTTCATACAGGGGCCTCATGAGGGATGCCGCTTTGGGGATGAAGCGGTTATAGAAGTTCACCATCCCGAGGAACTCCTGGAGGTCTTTGATGGTGGTGGGGCGGGGAAATTGTGGGACGGCCTGCACCTTGGTGGGCAGGGGAATGGCCCCAGCATGGGTGATGTGGTGGCCGAGGAAGTCGATCTTGTCCAGGCCGAACTGGCATTTGGCTGGGCTGAGGATGAGCCCGTGGTCGCTGAGGCGCCCGAACAGGATGCGAAGGTGTTCGAGGTGTTCCTGCTTGGAGGAACTGGCTACCAGGATGTCGTCCAGGTAGACGAACAGGAACTTCAGGTCCCGAAGAACCGAGTCCATGAGCCGTTGGAATGCCTGGGCCACGTTTTTGAGGCCGAAGGGCATCCGCAGGAACTCGAACAGGCCGAAGGGGGTGATTACGGCCGTCTTGGGGACGTCCGCGGGGTGGACGGGGATTTGGTGGTAGCCGCGCACCAGGTCGACCTTGGAAAAGACTGAGCGGCCGGCCAGTCTAGCCGAGAAGTCCTGAATGTGCGGCACGGGTTACCGATCAGGGGTGGTGGCGTCATTGAGGCGGCGGTAATCCCCACAGGGGCGCCAACCTCCGCCTGGTTTGGGGGCGATGTGGAGTGGGAAGGCCCAGGGACTGTTGGAGCGGCGGATGATGCCGAGCTGTTCCATGGTGGCAAACTCGGTCCGCGCGATCTCCAGTTTGGCCGGGTCCAGCCTGCGGGAGTGGGCGTACACTGGGGGGCCTGTGGTGGGGATGAAGTGTTCCACCCCATGATTGGCGGCCTCCGCGGAGAAGGTCGGATTGGTAAGGGCCGGGAATTCGGCCAGGAGTGCCGAGTAGTCATCCGTGGCCCGGGCGTGGCACTGTGACTGCCATGTCGGCGGGTTGACGGGGGGCCATGGCGCCCAGGATGGGGGACATGGTGTTCATGTCCACGAGGCGGTGACGAGGGATGTCTACCAGTAGGCCATGGGTGCACAGGAAATCTGCGCCGATGAGGGGGGAGAGCACCTTGGCAGTGATGAACTCCCATCGGTAGCGGTGACCAGCGAGGTCGAGGGTGACTGTCCGGGTGCCATACGTCCGGATTTCCGAGCCGTTAGCAGCAGCCAGCGCCGGTCCTCGTTCGCCCTTTTGGATGTCGAGGGAGGAGGCCGGGATGATGCTGTGCTGAGCTCCAGTGTCGCACAGGAACCGGCGGCCGGTTTTGTCATCCGTGATGAACAGCAGGGAGCCCGCGTGGCCCACGGCCATCATGGGGGCTGGTACGGGGGCGGACTTGAAAGAGCAGGGAGGTGTGCACCGTTGTGCCCTGGCGTCGAACCGTGCGTGGTAGTAACAGTGGCCCGGGTTAGTGGGGCGTGAAGGCCCCGTGGGCCTGGTGACACGTCCTTGTGGCCGCGTGGTGGCCGGTGAGGGGCGCGCCCAGGCATTGGCTGCCAGGTCCGGAGTGACGTCACGGCTGGAGCGAGCGGACAGCAGCTTGTCGGCCTCATCGGCCAGGGCTTCCAGTTTCGTGAGGCCGGACGCCACGATCGCTGGGCGGATGCTGAGAGGTAGCTGGCGGATGAACAGCGTGTGGAAGAGGGATCCGGGTGGGCTCTCGTCGGTGAGGGAGAGCATGTGAGAGAGGAGGTCTGACGGTGAGGCATCACCGAGGCCTGGAAGGTCGAGGAGGTGGCAGTTTTGCTGATATGCCAAGGTCGTAAATTTTTTAAGGAGCGCTGTTTTGAGATGTGCGTACTTGCCTTCCTCTGGTGGGTTCTGCAGCGCTGTCCAAACCTTGGAAACTGTGGCGCTACCGAGTGATGTGACGAGATAGTCGTACTTCGTCCCATCTGTGGTGATATTTCGCAGCGGGAAGCGAGATTCAGCTTGGAGAAACCAGGCTTCGGGCTGGTTTTCCCAAAACTCCGGCAGTTTCACAGAAACTGCGTTCGTGTCCGCCATTGCAGTGCTCGGAATACGTTCTGAGCGTCGGGGTCACCAATGTTGAGGCTGCCGCGAAACACGAATTAAGGCTGAATCAACGTGTGTTAAACAAGAGACCTTTTAATCACAGCATGGTACAAAATGGCAGACTGAAAAAGCTCCCAGAATTCCCTGGGTAAAACCTGAGGCCCCATCCCCTTCTCCTTAAAGGTAAGGTGCCTTAAAGGGAAGGTGCTGGAAATTTGTCCACAGACGGAAGAGTGGATTATGCCCGTTTTAGGTGGCGATCCGCCACAACCTGACCAATTTCAGGTGACTTGCAGTCTATGAAAAATACTTGGAAGTGTGAATGTCAACATTGCAAGATCTTGTATTGCATTTTCAGTCTGATTCTGTTGGGATGCAGGTTTGTTCATTGTCAAGGAAAAATTCCTCTCTTTATTTGTAGCAAAATCCTAAATGTGTTCATTATAGATGCTACAAATAAAGAGGAGAGAAAATCCTACCCTCTTGTGTATTCAGTTTTTTAACACTACAACACTTTCTTTTTTTTAAACAGATATAACACTTTTAGGCAGTTGTGTGATCATGTCCAGTGGAGATGTATTGAAATTGAGCAATGTGGTTTAATTGAAAGGCACTGGGAGAAACTAAAGAATTCTGAGCTGTATTCCAAGCCACACCCTGGAGGATAAAGGACTAACCATTAGAACACCAGCCTCTTCGCAGCAAATGAGCGAGAATGTTCAGGTTTAATTGGGGCTTTCTAGCTGCTGACCAGCAAGAAAATATAAATCGCAAAGAAATGGAAAAGCGAGCAGTACTCAGCAGAGCCAGTTACACACTCTTAGGGCTGGATTTTCTCAGTGGGGAGCTTTTGGAGGCGGAACTCCCACTTGTCGGGTTTTAGTCCCACCTCCATCGACTTGTGGCCAACCCACGCTATTTTCCCTTGATTGACTTTGTTAAGCCCGCCCAGCCGGTTTAGCAGGCCAATTAAGGGAAAGCCGGTTACAGGTGACCTCAGCGAGTGACGTTTCATCTGTCAAGAGCTTTTGACAGATGAAATGTCAGCGTTTGACGGCTCTGTGAAGCTGTCAAACACTGACAATCTGTCCTCTAAGTTGAGTCCTTCCACTCAGGCTCGCTTGATCTCTCCTGAGCAGAAAGCAGAAGGCTGCAGCTTTTGACAATTCAGCGGCCATTCTGCTTTCTGTGCCGGTGAGATTTCTGACTCCCGGGATGAAGCCTGCAGGAAGAAGTAAAGGTAAGTAAAACTTATTAAAACACTTTACACTCACCTCACACACTTACCTCTCCACACTTGCGCTCATCACTCACCTGAACACCGGACATCTCGACTCCTCCGATCCCCACAGACCGACGGCCCGCCTCGCTGACCCTGGTGAGGTTCGGAGCCGTTGGCACTAATCCCCTTCCCGCCTCGGGGAGGCGGCTCCCAGCGCGGGTCGGGTTGATGGGAAGATGGCACGGAGGCTGGTTGGGGGCGGGATGGGTACCCACCATTCTGCCATTTTCCTGGCAGTTCCGCCTCCTTACCCACCTCCCCAGGGCTGGCAAAATCGCCCCCTTAATTTCCTCAGGGGTTCTCCCACTTGTTTGCCATAACTTTGGCAGAAAGGCCGAGGAAACCCCAGGGCAACAGCATATGTTGTTAGCTGTGGCTCAGTTGATAGAGCTCTCACCTCTGCGTCAGAAGGTTGTGGGTCCACGCTAGAGACTTGTGCACATGATCTAGGCTGACACTACAGTGCAGTACTGAGGGAGTGCTGCACTGTTGGAGGTGCTGTCTTTCAGATGAGATGTTAAACTGAGGCCCCGTCTGCCCTCTCAGGTGGATGTAAAAGATCACACAGCACTGTTCAAAGAAGAGCAGGGGCGTTCTCCTGGTTGACATTTATTCCTCAACTAATACCTAAAACATAATCTGGTCATCTGGTTTATTGCTGCTTGTGGGAGCTTGCTGTATGCAAATTGGCAGCCATGTTTCCCACATTACAACAGTGGCTACACTTCTACAGTGCTCAATTGGTTTTAAAGTACTTTGGGACGTCCTAAAGTCGTGAAAGGCGCTATATAAATGCAAGTCTTTTTTTTCTTTCTTTCATAAACTGTTGACTCTGTTTGTTCGGAGTTTTCTTCCACTGAAGTTATGGTGGATGAGTGGGAGACCCCATGGAAATTCAACTCCCTCATTTATGACAATATCACAATGTACCTAGTGAGGTCAGAAAACCTTTCCCTCTATTCAAGAGAATTTGATGACAGTATAATGTTGCCACTGAATTATTACCAAGAAAGATGGAATTTCCATTTATATACTAACTTACATATGTCATTAACATCCCAAAACACTTCACATACAACAACAACAACCTGCATTAATATAGTGCCTTTAACATAGTAAAACGTCCCAAGGCTCTTCACAGGGGTGTTATCAAACAAAATTTGACATCAAGGCACGTATGAAGATATTAGGAGAGGTGATCAAAAGCTTGGTCAAAGAGGCAGATTTTAAGGAGCGTCTTAAAAGAGAGAGGCAGAGAGGCGGAGAGGTTTAGGGAGGGAATTCCAGAGCTTGGGGCCTAGGCAGTTGATTTGCTTTGAAGAACAGTCACTGTTGCCATGAAGGCAAAACACAGCAACCACTTTCCACACAATTAATGTCCCATACACAACAATGAGACAAATGGCGAGTAGTGCTGTTTGAAACTGATGGAATAATGCTAGCCAGCATACCGGGGGAATTCCCTCCTCTTTGACTAGTGCCATGAGATCTGTCACATCCACCTGAACGAGCAGATGGTCGACATTTAACATCTCATCCGAAAGATGGCACCTTTGACCATGCAGCACAGCCACATTGATGTACTGATACATCAGCCGATTATATGCTGAAGGGCTGGAGAAGATTTGACCCCACAACATTTAGACTCAGAAGTGAGGGGGGAATTTTTTGGTGGGTTAGCGGGTGCGATCGGTGGAGGTCGGGTGGGAACATTTTTTTTTGACAGCGGGTGGGGAAACCACTGTCAACCCGCCTCCACGCTAGTCTCCCAGATGTCGGGTCTGTCAGCGCTGAACAGACCCGACACCAAGTGGCGGGGTAGGCAATTTAGATCATTAAGAGATTGTTATGAGGCACTTAAATAGTATTTTAAGCTTACCTTTCAATTTTATGAGTTCCCCCACGGGTTATACACTGCTCGGGGATCACGTCAGCGCAGCAGTTCGTGAGTGGATTCAGCATTGAATTATCTGATTACTTGACAGCTGCAAATGTGCTATAAAAGCTCCCATCTCACAACTGTTCACTTTCCAAGCTCAGAAACTGTTGCTTACTGCATTTGAAAGACAGATTGAGCTTTATGATGCTTGCAAGTGTTTGGAGCCAACTCTCTATCTAGTGCCACCTCATTGGAACAACCTCTCTCACCATTGACAGATTTGCTTCTGTCATCTCAACTTCAGCTGTCATCTATTACATCAGCATCGGTGCCCTTGAAATTATCTCACCTTGGCCCTCAGAATCCCACCACAATCAGCCCCAACACCAGCAGCACCGGGCACACTAGCAGCACCAACAACAACACCAACCTTCTCCGCAATCAACTGAGGCTACACAGGACACAGGGCATCAGTACTCGACCACATTGCTGCCCGGGATGCCAGGGATGGCCTCACCATGGCCAGATTTACTTCACTTGATGCTGCACACCCTGGCTGCCACATGATGCGCCAGGTTGGCACCACCCCACACCAACACCATAAAGCATGCCCACAATGCCCAATCCATTCCTTTCACACTCATCACCATTGTGGGGGGTACCATTATGTCTCACCATTCACTGCAACTCACTAAGCCACTTCCAAAGGTGCACACAAATCTGTCCAAGAACGCAAAGTGTTGAAAATAAAGATTTCAATGTTTGACAGCACATTACCAGAAACTTCACATGAACATTGGCTAAAACACACAAGTTCCTACCCTTGTGTGTTGTTAGTTGGTATGATTGGACTAGGATGAGGGTGAGTGTCAGGGGTGGCGAGTGCGATGGTAATGTGATAATATAGATAGAGAGGGATGGGTGGAGGTGCAAGGTAAGTTGGTGTGAGTAAGGATGTGCAGGAGTAGGATAGGGAAGGCAGAGTGATGGGGATGTGATGAGTGGCACAGCAGGATGAGGTTGAGTGTGGCTTTGCAGTAACGTTTCGTGATCTACTGAGATCATTGAAAGGTTTGCACCACTGCAGCCTGGTCCTCCTGACGATATCCCTTCTTGTGTCCTCCTGTGCAATATGCAACCAGACTGCGCTGATCTCCTGGGGAGGTCTGTTCGGCCCACTGGAAGGGAAGAGGACCGCCCTGCGTACTGTGACTCCCTCCATAAGCATATGCTGTAGAACCCTGACAGCACAACTGTCAAAATCAATTTGCGCATGGTCCCTTTCAGGAAACCGGCTGATGACGCGTCATCAAGTGACGTCATCAGACCCACTTCCTTCAATTGGCCGGGAAACGCGCTGGGCAGGCTTAACAAACCCAATCAATGTAAAATCTTTTCACAGAGCGGGATGGAGCCAGCAGCGGGGGTCACACCCCACCACCGACCCAGGCCGCACTGGACCCGCCTCGGTAGGCGAAATCGCGGCCGAGAGCGCTACCGACTGAGCCAATCTGATAGATTTCAATATAAAAATGTGCTTCAGTTTTAGCTGTTGTCAGCAGCTACCTGCACTGGGTGAATCCAAACAACATTTCCATTCTGTATAAATGTCAGCTCCAATATGGGTAAATTAATAAATCAAAAGTGCCTGAGAAAAGCAATTAAAATATCTTTCTCTGCAACTACTTGGTTGAATATCTTCCAGAAATGTTTCTCAGCAATGAACAATTCCTAACTGTGCAAATATCGAGGTCTACACAACGGGGGAGAAATTCGATGGGTTAGTTCCTCCCGTTAGCACACCTGAGGGGGGGGGTGACAACGGGGCGCTAACGACTTATCGCCCGGGCGCGGCGAGATGAACAACTCCCGCTAACTTGGCCGGGAGGTTTGCGGCGGCGGTAACACTGTGCGCCACGATCTCCTGCGCCTGCCAGCCCAACCACCATCTGGCAGCAGGCCGCAGTATTTTTGTGGGGCCAGGAGCAACATTCCTGTTTATGCTAGGCTGCTCACGACATGGTACAATGGGTGGAGCATGCAGAACTGGTATAGGACCCCCACTTTAATTCTGCAAGCAGCCTCTTGCCTGTTCTGGACGGGAGTGCAAGGCGCCATTTACAGCCTTGTCTGAAAATCGCATCAGACGGGGCCTGGGCTGTCCAAGGGGTGCACGCTTCCATTTTAAATTGCGGGATGCCTTGTAAATGGAGACTGCTAGAAGTTGAAAAGCGCCCCCGCTGCATCAATGTCGCATTTGTAAACAGTGATTATGAAATGAACGTCTGTGCTTTCAGGTGCCATTTCTGAGTAAGTTGCAACACGGTGGCATAGTGGTTAGCACTGGTGCTTCACAGCGCCAGGGACCCGGGTTCGAATCTGACCTCGTGTGGAGTTTGCACATTCTCCCCGTGTCTGCGTGGGTTTCCTCCGGGTGCTCCGGTTTCCTCCCACAGTCCAAAAATGTGCGGGTTAGGTTGATTTGGCTATGATAAATTGACCCTTAGTGTTAGGGGGGGATTAAATATGTGGGGTTATGGGGATAGGATGGGATATGTTAGGGGGAATTAAATACGTGGGGTTACGGGGATAGGGTGGGATAGGTGCAGGCTCGATGTGGGGATTCTGTGTGAGAAAGCAGGGACAGGGTACTGGATTTGGATGATCAGCCATGATCGTATTGAATGGTGGAGCAGGCTCGACGGGCCGAATGGCCTACTCCTGCTCCTAGTTTCTATGTTTCTATGTTGACTCGGCGATAATGTACCACAAAGTAGCTTCTTATATCACATGAGAATGCCAACTTAGTAATTGGTGAAGAAAGGATGAAGCTGTCTTACAACTTATCATAAATTATATATTTGTTTTTCAAAGAGTTTCACATCAAACGAAAAAGTCAGAATGCGCCTGTTTTACACAGTGAGCCAGTTGGGCTTTCTGTAATTATTCTATTTCATGCACCACCTGAAAAAGAGGTGGAATCAGATTCCACAGGAACTTTCAAGAGGCAATTGGACATGGACTTGAAGAGAACTAATTTGCAGGGTTGTGTTGAAAATGCTGGGGTGTGGTACAGCTCTTGCAAAGAGCCGGTACAGTCAAGACAGGCTGAATGGCCTCCTTCTACATAAGAACATAAGAAATAGGAGCAGGAGTAGGCCATTTGGCCCCTCGAGCCTGCTCCGCCATTCAATAAGATCATGGCTGATCTTCTACCTCAACTCTACTTTCCTGCACTATCCCCATATCCCTTGATTCCCTTAATATCCAAAAATATATCGATCTCTGTCTTGAATATACTCAACGACTGAGCCTCCACAGCCCTCTGGGGTAGAGAATTCCAAAGATTCACCAACCTCTGAGTGAAGAAATTTCTCCTCATCTCAGTCCTAAATGGCCGACCCCTTATTCTGAGGCTGTGAACCCATATTCTAGACTCTCCAGCCAGGGGAATCAACCTCCCTGCATCTACCCTGTCAAGCCCTGTAAGAATTTTATATGTTTCAATGAGATCACCTCTCATTCTTCTAAACTCTAGAAAATACAGACCTAGTCTACTCAATCTCTCCTCATAGGACAATCCCCCCATCCCATGAATCAGTCTGGTGAGCCTTCGTTACACTCACTCTATGGCAAATATATCCTTCCTTAGGTTTTGGAGACCAAAACTGTACATAATACTCCAGGTGTGCTCTCACCAGGGCCCTATATAATTGCAAAAATGAGAAGTCGCACAACACCAGGTTATATAATTGCAGTAAGACGTCTTTACTTTTATACTCAAATCCTCTTGTAATAAAGGCCAACATATCATTTGCTTTCCTAATTGCTTGCTGTACCTGCATGCTAACTTTCAGTAATTTGTGTACAAGGACACCCAGGTCCCTCTGAACACCAACATTTCCCAATCCCTTATCATTTAAAAATACTCTGCTTTTCTATTTTTCCTACCAAAGTGAATAACTTCACATTTCTCCACATTATATTGCATTTGCCATGTTCTTGCCCGCTCACTTAGCCTGTCTATATCCCCTTGAAGCCTCTTTGCATCCGCCTCACAACTTACATTCCCACCCAGCTTTGTATCATCAGCAAACTTGGATATATTACATTTGGTCCCCTCATCCAAATCATTGATGTAGATTGTGAATAGCTGAGGCCCAGCACTGATCCTCGCGGTACCCCACTAGTTACAGCCTGCCAACCTGAAAATGACCCGTTTATTCCTACTCTCTGTTTTGGATTTAACTAAATCACTTTCAAACTCAATATAAAATTCCATCATATTGTGGTCATTCTTCCCTAAAGGTCCCTTTACTACAAAGTTATTAATTAACCCTTTCTCATTGCACAATACTAGATCTAAATTAGCCTGTTCCCCAGTTGGTTCCTCAACATACTGATCTAGAAAACTCCCTGTATACAATCCATGAATTTCTCCTCCACACCATTACAGCTTATACAGATTAAAGTCCCCCATGATTACTGCATTACCCTTGTTACATGCGCCTCTAATTTCCTGATTTATATGCTGCCCTATATTACAACTATTGTTTGGGGGCCTATAAACAACTCCCACCAATGTTTTCTGCCTTGCTGTTTCTTAGCTCCACCCAACTGATTCTACTTCTTGATTTTCAGAGCTAAGATCCTTTCTCTCTACTGTCTTTATCCCATCCTTTATTATCAGGGCTACTCCTCCTCCTTTTCCATTTTGCCTATCTCTTCTAAAAGTTAAGTATCCTGGAATATTTAGTTCCCAACCTTGGCCACTTTGCAACCAAGTCTCCATAATGGCTATTAGATCAAACCTATTAATTTCTATCTGCGCTATTAATTCATTTATTTTGTTGCAAATGCTTCGTGCACTCAAACATAGTGCCTTTAGCTTTGACTTATTTCTATTTTTCCCTGATGTCACCTTAGTCACTGATGCCTTATTACCTTTGTTATGCTCTCTGTCCCTTCCTGACCCACACTGCTTATTTTTACCCAAAACTCTACTCTGCTCCACTACTGACCGAGCTGGCTGAGTCCTGAAGGACATAGCTGCCAGTCTGGGCCAGCGACAGGTGGTGAGAGAATCAACACAAGGGCAAAACCTACTTGGCCTCGTCCTCACCAACCTACCTGTCACAGATGCATCTGTCCATGACAGCATTGGTAGCAGTTACCACCGCACAGTCATTGTGGAGATGAAGTCCTGTCTTCACATTGAGGACACCCTCCATCATGTTGTGTGGCACTACCACCGTGCTAAATGAAACAGATTCAGAACAGATCTAGCAGCTGAAAACTGGGCATCCATGAGGCGCTGTGGGCCATCAGCAGCAGCAGAATTGTATTCCACCACAATCTGTAACCTCATGGCCCGGCATATCCCTCACTCTACCATTACCACCAAGCCAGGGTGAAAGGATATTTACAGAAAACGCTGAAAAGCTCGGTCAGTAGTGGAGCAGAGTAGAGTTTTGGGTAAAAACGTTTTCTGTTGTTATTTCGGATTTCCAGCATCTGCAGTATTTTGCTATCGTGAAAGGATATTTACTTGTCCTAGCCCTTTTGGGGCTATCCCGGATCAGGCGTATTTCTCAGATGTTCACTTTCAACTAAAGTTTGAGGTAGCCGAATCCTAAAGACGCTTAACTGGGTCTAAAGGTCCGGGCTATCTCTCCCTAAAGGAAAGGAGCAACCCAAGAATGTCCTCCAGATAGCACTTTTAATAAGTTTAGCCAGACTGTAATGTCCCGGATATTATGAGGGTCTGGAGATCTCCCCTCAGAAATGTACCTCTTCACCAAAGAGTGTACAGAGATTGGGTTCACAAGTTATTGATACAGAAGACTTATGTGAGACAACTCTAAAAATATATAGAGATTTATTAAAAGAACCGACATGCAATTTACAGGAGGTGAGCCAGTCAATCGCAACGTTAACAGTTCTAAAAAGAGAAAAAATACGATCTTATTTTTAACAGAGAATCTTACTTTTAAATCTTAACTTTGCTACAGTATTGCAGTTCTTAAAATTTTCTATACAGGATATCCATCAATATCAAATTACCTTCGATCCCTGAGGTACAAAGAGTGGAAGACTACAGAGCCGCCTCTGTAGTCGAGAATCGCTTTGCCCGATTAAAGCGATTCTGATACCTCATTTGAGACTTCAATATTTATACCCGTTTTCAGTTGTATTCCATAAGGTTTCTGTTGATCCAAGTTAATTATCACTATTCATCTTTCTGCTGACCTCTGCAATTCTTACTGCCAGATCAGCAATAGTTATTGGGAGTTTACCATATAGGTGCGAAGGGCAGATGTCCTTTATCTCATGTGTCATCTTTAAGAGGCTTAATCAAGATCATTTATCCAGGGTTGACCATTGTTCTGTTCCAACAAAGCCACCCATTCGGAGCCACCCATTCTTCTGTTTTAATAAGGTTATTTATTCAGAGTCATCAACTGTCTTATCTCAACAAGGCCAGAATTCTTTCATAAGATAGTGTATTTTTCTAAAAAGGTTATATAGTTTATTCCTTCACAAGGGGACCAACCCTGGTTAAATAAGGAGTGTAGAAGAGCATGCCAGGAGCAGCACCAGGCGTACCTAAAAATGAGGTGCCAACCTGGGGAAGCTGCAACACAGGACTACATGCATGCTAAAAAGTGGAAGCAGCATGCTGTAGACAGGGCTAAGCGATCCCACAATCAACGGATCAGATCAAAGCTCTGCAGTCCTGCCACATCCAGTCGTGAATGGTGGTGGACCATTAAACAACTAATGGGAGGAGGAGGCTCCATGAATATCCCCATCCTCAATGATGGCGAAGCCCAGCACGTGAGTGCAAAAGACAAAGTAGAAGCATTTACAACCATCTTCAGCCAGAAGTGCGAGTGGATGATCCATATCGGCCTCCTCCTGAGGTCTCCACCATCACAGAAGCCAGTCTTCAGCCAATTCGATTCACTCCACGTGATATCAAGAAATGGCTGAGCACACTGGATACAGCAAAGCCTATGGGCCCCGACAACATCCCGGCTGTCGTGCTGAAGACTTGTGCTCCAGAACTAGCTGCGCCTCTAGCCAAGCTGTTCCAGTACAGCTACAACACTGGCATCTATTCGACAATGTGGAAAACTGCCCAGGTATGTCCTGTCCACAAAAAGCAGGACAAATCCAATCTGGCCAATTACCGCCCCATCAGTCTACTCTCAGTCATCAGCAAAGTGATGGAAGGAGTCGTCGACAGTTCTATCAAGTGGCACTTACTCACCAATAACCTGCTCACTGATGCCCAGTTTGGATTCCGTCAGGACCACTCATCTCCAGACATCATTACAGCCTTGGTCCAAACATGGACAAAGGAACTCAATTCCAGAGGTGAGGTGAGTGTGACTGCCCTTGACATCAAGGCAGCATTTGACCGAGTGTGGCATCAAGGTGCCCTAGTAAAACTGAAGTCAATGGGAATCGGGGGGAAAACTCTCCACTAGCTGGAGTCATACCTAGCACAAAGGAAGATGGTTGTGGTGGTTGTAGGTCAATCATCACAGCCCCAGGACATCACTGCAGGAGTTCCTCAGGGCAGTGTCCTAGGCCCAACCATCTTCAGCTGCTTCATCAATGACCTTCCCTCCAACATAAGGTCAGAAGTGGGGATGTTCGCTGATGACTGCACAGTGTTCAGTTCCATTCGCAACTCCTCAGATAATGAAGCAGTCAATGCCCGCATGCAACAAGACCTGGATGACATTCAGGCTTGGGCTGAGAAGTGGCAGGTAACATTCGCGCTACATAAGTGCCAGGCAATGACTATCTCCAACAAGCGAGAGTCTAACCACCGCCCCTTGACATTTAACAGCATTACCATTGCAAAATCCCCCACCATCAACTTCCTGGGGGTCACCATTGACCAAAAACTTAACTGGCCCAGCCACATAAATACTGTGGCAACAAGAGCAGGTCAGAAGCTAGGTGTTCTGTGGCACGTGTCTCACCTCCTGACTCCCCAAAGCCTTTCCACCATCTGCAAGACACAAGTAAGGAGTGTGATGGAATACTCTCCACTTGCCTGGATGAGTGCAGCTCCAACAACAATCAAGAAGCTTGACACCATCCAAGACAAAGCAGCCCGCTTGATTGGCACCCCATCGACCACCTTAAACATTCACTCCCTCCACCACCGGCGTACCGTGGCTGCAGTGTGTACCATCTACAAGATGCACTGCAGCAACTCGCCAAGGCTTCTTCGGCAGCACCTCCCAAACCCGCGACCTCTACCACCTAGAAGGACAAGGGCAGCAGGCGCATGGGAACTCACCACCTCCAAGTTCCCCTCCAAGTCACACACCATCCTGACTTAGAATTATATCGCTGTTCCTTCATCGTCGCTGGGTCAAAATCCTGGAACTTCCTCCCTAACAGCACTGTGGGAGTACCTTCACCACACAGACTGCAGCGGTTCAAGAAGGCAGCTCTCCACCACCTTCTCAAGTGCAACTAGGGATGGGCAATAAATGCTGGCCTTGCCAGCAACGCCCACATCCCAGGAACAAATAAAAATAAATGCCCTGTCTTCTGCCCTAGTTATTCGGTTCACCAGGGCACTGTTTAAGTGGTGCCCATCCCAACAGAACAGCTCCCTCTTTCCCCAGTACTGGTGCCAGTGTGCCCATGAACTGAAACCCCTTCCTCCCACACCACTCTTTGAGTCACGCATTTAAACCTCTAATATGTTTGTCCCTATGCCAATGTGCTGTAAATTTCTATGCTTCTATGACAGAATCTTGCCCTCTTTCAGCAGGTTGTGACTAAGGACAATTTACTCTCTAGCTTTTTGTTGCATTAACCAAACCCCCATTGTTATCTCGAGCTTGTGACTCCAGATCAGTGCATATGAGATCCATGTCAATGTAATAAAATACACCTCATTAACTCTCATGGATTTGTTAAAATGTAATGGTCTTCAATGGTACAAATCTTTTTAATGTGAAGATAAGGCTCAATTTATATTTCTTTGCACTATTTCCAGGCCTGCAATGCTCTACTCTGAATGGCCCAGGAATTACTTTTTTGCTGCCTTTCCCTCTTTCCTCGGGAGATCGCTCCAGGCTTTCATTCAGTGCTTAGCCGTCGCTAAAACTTAAGAATTCAGCGGCAGGAAGAATGAACCATTTAGTCAAAGAATACCACAGGGAACACATAGGAAAAAACAACTGTGAGCTGAGGACAGCCACTATAAATTTCTTAACAAAAAAGCGGCAAGTTTCTACTTGCCTGTCTTTTAAATTATTCTATTTTATATTCCCAATGGCTATCTCACAAATCCAACTCTCTAAGCCATAATTACCAGAGTGCATTCGGTCTTGAAATATGGGCCCGAAAATTAAACCTAATACGCGAGAGTACGCACTGTGTACTCTCGCGTATTAGATCCCGAATTGTCGGTTTCCTGCATGCACTGCGCATGTGCGGGAAACCGGCACTTCGTGAATTGCAAAGGGGGCGGTTCCTAAGTGAACCACGTGCGCGCTACAGGTTGTGCGCACGCAGTGCACTTAGTTTTTTTTTCAGCTTTGAACGCGCAGGTAAGTGGTGAAGATTTTACACATAAAGAAAGCAGGCGTAGGACCCCCTTTTAACAAGGTAAGTAGTTAATTAAGTGTTATTTTAAATTTTTTTCAACAGGTTTATCTTTTTTAGAGACTTTAAAGAAAGGTAAGTTTATTTTTATAACTTTTAAAAAGATTTTAAATTTTTTCAAAAATTTAATTTTTTGTTTAAAGTGGTTAATTTATTTAACTATACTTATTTTATTAATGTGATGGCTTTTTTTAAATTTAATTGAGGTTTAGCTGTTCTTTTGGGGGTTTGTAGTATTCATAGCTTTGACACTATGAATGAAAGATGGTGTGCTGCTCTAACTGAATCACGGATCCCAGAGCTCGCACGAACTAATTGCGCCTCTGGGATACGCACACACTGCGCGGTTGCAACAAGAAGAGGCTCTGAAACTAAAGTTCGTGTGGGCCCCAAACAAAAAGGTAGGCGCGGAGTGCGATATCGCGGGGAATCCTTACCCTCGCGGGAACCATTGATGTTTAATTTCTGGGCCATTATGTACCATGACAGGGCTTGATCCATGAGACTATTGGGGATTAGAGTCAATGTTGAGGGCTCCCAGAGCCATTCCCACCTGATTGATTTTCACTGCACCACCACCTCTGGTGGGTCTATCCTATAGGTAGGACAGGAGATAGCCAAGGATGGTCTGGGGTGTTGGTTGATAGATACGATTCTGTACGTATGATTACTCTGTGGGACAGCTCTCCCAACTTAGACACCAGCTTAGTGAGGAGGAATTTGCAAGGTCCAGTTGGCTGAGATTGCTTTTGCCTTATCCTGATTTGATGCTTGGATTGTTGCCAATTGATTTGTTTGATTTTTTTCTTATAATTGAACTTTGTAGCAATTATTTACAGCTAGGCCACTTCAGAGGGCATTAAGATTCAACCACATAATGTGGGACTGGAGTCACCTCTGAGCCTGACCAGGTAAGCGTGGCAGGCTTGCTTCCTTGAAGGACATTAGTGAAGCAAATGAGTTTTTAATTAAGTCTGGAAGCTTTCATGGTAAATTCTTTTTACCAAATTACCAAATTTATTGAATTAGTTTCACTTTTGAACTCATGACTTCTGACTCGCTTGTCCAGGACCAGAACCACGAGGCTCCCGTATCCAACAGTTCAGTTTTTTTTACAAGAGCATGATTGTTTTTAATCAAAGTACTTTTCAATTCAAACATAAAAGGTTAATGGATTTTATCCCCTTCATCGGAACATCAATGTTCCATATCAGAAAATGTCTGTTGTTAGAAATAGTGTAAATTTTGTTGCATGTACATAATAACAAAGCATTAATCATATCTGTAAATTAAAAGTAGCTTTTTAAGGTGTTACACAGATATAAGAAATTGTATGGGTTGACCGGAAAAGAACTTGTTAAGAAAAATAGCAATCACATTAGGTTAGACTTCTACTTTAAATATTACTGATTTGTAACTTTCCTGATTCAAGTGAAAGTAATGGACTTTCAGTAAATCAAATAATAATTTTAGTGTGCACTGTAATGAGATCATTGTAACTTGGAAGGCTTATCTAACATGGATGTTTTGGGGAATGGTACAATCGCACCTGTTGATAACTGCAGAAACCATCTCGATTAGGTACAAATCCAGCACTTTAAGATGCAATACAGCACCCAGCAGAAAGAATAGTCATAGATAGAGTCTTTGGGCTCGATTTTGCCATTGGGGTCGGGCTGGGGCGTGTCAGGTGGTTTTCGTGTCAGGACCCCGACTTCGATGTGAAGTGGGAAAAAAGTGCGATTTTCCCCTAATTGGGCACTTGATTTCCAGCATGTGGGAACCCCTGGCCCAATGTGTCTTTCCATCCTGAAAGTTGCCTCCGATGATGTCATCAGTGCTGCTGGATTTAAGGCCTGCAAGCAGCCTTGCTTCTTCTGGAGACTGGAAATGCTTTGGACATTGTATGAAGGACTTCATTTACCGACCATGTCCACCAGCAAGCAAAAGTGTGCACCTCGCTTTGGTGAGCCCTCCCTCCAAGCTCTGGTGCAGGGAGCAAGATCGAATAAGGAGGTGCTCTTCCCTTCCTCAGGGAGAAAAAAGCCACCACAACAGACTAAAGCTGTGTGGCTGCAAGTGGCCCAGGAGGTCAATGCCATCTTTATGTGCCACAGAAACTGGCTGCAGTGCAGGAAGAGGTTTCATGACCTTCTCCGCACAGGAAAAGTGAGTATAACTTTCTCATCACCCTCAATCTCATCCCCATCGCCTCTCCTCACCAGCACCCAGCTTTGCCAACCTCTTCCTCCACATCCCACTTGACACTGACATCCCTGCACCCTTACCCATTCCCTCTCTCTCTATGGTCACATTCACTTAACTATTCGACCATGCAGCCCTTACACTCCCTATCACTGTGACGCAATGACAACAACTTACAACACACAGGGAGGGCCCTTTGTCTCCTTCTAAGCATCTATGCTATGGATTCTCTACACTCACTCCTTCATTCTCACTTAAACTCCACTTGTGTCCCTCATTGCAGGAAAAGAGAGCCCACAAAAAGAGGGAAAGAGCAAGGACAGGAGGAGGGCCACCCTCAGTAGCCCAGCTCACCACCTCGGAGGAGGCGGCACTGGAAATGGCCGTGATCGAGGAGGATATCCAAGTGGGGGATGGACAGGCGGGCGCATCACAGCAAGCTGGTGACAGAATAGTTTGGCATCTCTCTCATTGACATTGCATGAGTGACTGATAATGATTCTGATGCTCTAACCGATTGACTTCTGATCATCTGCCCAATTCAATGTGCATGCAACCTTTACCTCACATCTCTAACTCTTTCCTTTACTCCCCCACAGGACCATCGAGAGCCCCCGTCCCCGCTGTCCAGGAGGAAGAGCCTAAGCTTCCAGACTCCTCAGAGGAAGCTGCAACCTCTGAGGGTGCTCCGTTAGCAGAATTAAGCGCACCCTGCACCAGCGCAGACACTCACACCTCGGTGGGACCTTCGCGAGATAGAGTAGAGTTGTCACCTGGTGTATCACAGCTCACAAGTGAGCATCAGCAGATGGTGAAGACAGGGACAGCAGTGCAGAGTCCTCGTCGCAGTGGAGAGGACACTCCCAGCTCGGCTCCGCTGCATGTCGACCCTGTGCCTCCAGGTCCATCCAGAAGGAGAGCGGTGCTGGAACTGCAGGAACAGGTGCAGGAGTCTCTGGCAGGTATTGTCTCCAGGGTTGCTGCGAGTGTGGAGCGAATGGAGGAGTCCATCGCTAACATGAGCAGAGCCTTTGTGGAGGCATTGGTGCATGAACGCATCACCACGGAAAGGTGGCAACCTCCTTGGAAAGGATGGCTACCTCCATGGTAAGGCTGGCTACCTCCATGGTAAGGCTGGCTACCGTAGTCACTTGGGTGTAATGTTGTGTTTCATTTTGAAAAGCCATCAGTTGCTTATTGTTATAAAAAATTCTGATGGCAAACTGTTGCAGTTGTGGCGTGTGTCATTTCGCTAATGGGACTTCCACATTGAGGGCTTAGGGTGACTTGCAATTGTCAGTCTGGTGGTCAGAGTGATAGGAATCCACAGGTTCTTGGCCATTGTCGATAGTCTGATAAGAAGGTGCGAGGCAAAATTGTTTGATTGTGCAGGCTAAGCAAATCTGGCCAAGATGAGTGCGTCCCTTGCATCCCGGGCAGCAATGTGGTCGCGCGCTGGCGCCTTCTGGCCTGTGCAGCTTCAGGTGGGTGAGCAGCAGCTTGGCGCTCCTGTTGTTGCTGCTGCTGTTGGTGGTGCTGTTGTTCAGGGTTCTGCTGCTGCCACGGCTGGTCTTCGTCCGAATCTGATCTCCAGGAGGAAAGGAAATAAATGGTCGCCATGCTTCTGGTATATACCTCAGTTGAGGAAGTGCTCAGTCAAGGTAGCGAGAGGGGTTTCCCAGGAGGTCACACTGGAGATGGGTGTCAGGCTCCAAACTTCCACAACAATGAGTAGGCCTGCTAAAAGTTCCCCCAGACCTGAGACAACAAAGTTCTGCCACCTGCAAATGATGATTGCTGAAAACTCCTTTTTAATGGTGGAGCTGCAGCTGTTAGTAAGCAAGTCACTTGTGAGGCCGCCAGGATTCACTGGCGTGTTCCAGAGGAGACGTGCAGGACGTGGGAAAAGTGGTAAAATCAGAAAGGCCTCTCAAAATGGGATTATAGAGGCAATTAACTGGTTGTTAAGGGCCTTAAGGGCCTATCCCGTCTCTTGGAGGCGGGATGGAAACGGGGTCAGAAAACACGCATTTGGGAAAATTGCTCGGAGGTGGGATGGAGGCGGGATCGGGCCCGCAGGCCATTTTTTGCGATTTTACCACCTCACACGCCTCCAATCCTGCCTCCACGGGCCTGGCAAAATCGAGCCCATAGAGTTATACAGCACAGAAAGAGGCCCTTCGGCCCATCGTATATCTCTAAGGATATGGTGTTAAGGAAGCTAAAGGGATTGAAGGCGGACAAATCCCCAGGGCCTGATAACATGCATCCTAGGGTACTGAAGGAGGTGGCCCTAGAGATAGCGGATGCACTAAGCATGATTTTTCAGAATTCATTAGACTCGGGAACAGTGCCCATGGATTGGAGGGTAGCTAACGTTACCCCACTATTCAAAAAGGGGGGTAGGGAAAAAGCAGGTAATTACAGACCTGTAAGCCTTACATCAGTTGTGGGCAAAATGCTGGAGTCCATCATTAAGGATGAAATAGCCGAGCACTTAGCAAATGGGGACAGGATAGGACAGAGTCAACATGGATTTACAAAGGGTAAATCGTGCTTGACTAATCTATTGGAATTTTTTGAGGGAGTAACTGGTAAAATAGATGGGGGAGAGCCAGTAGATGTGGTGTACCTGGACTTCCAAAAGGCCTTCGATAAGGTCCCACATAAAAGATTAGCATGGAAAATTGAAGCTCATGGGATAAAGGGGAAAGTATTGACGTGGATAGAGAACTGGCTGTCAGATAGAAAACAGAGAGTTGGAATAAACGGCTCATTTTCTGAATGGCAGGCAGTAACAAGTGGGGTACCACAGGGATCTGTCCTGGGTCCCCAGCTGTTCACAATTTATATTAATGACCTGGATCAGGGAGTCGAATGCAGCATTTCCAAATTTGCAGACGACACTAAACTAGGAGGGGGGGTGGGCTCAGAGGAGGAGACCAGGAAGCTCCAGAGCGATTTGGACAGACTGGGTGATTGGGCGGATAAATGGCAGATGCACTATAATGTGGACAAGTGCGAAGTTATCCACCTTGGGTGCAGGAACGGGAGGGCAAATTATTATTTAAATGGCAATAAATTGGGAGAGGGGGAAGTACAGAGAGACCTGGGTGTTCTTGTACACCAGTCACTGAAGGCGAGCATGCAGGTGCAACAGGCGGTCAAGAAGGCAAACGGTATGCTGGCCTTCATAGCAAAAGGGTTGGAATACAGGAACAGGGATACCTTGCTGCAGCTGTACAGGGCACTGGTGAGACCACACCTCGAGTACTGTGTACAGTTTTGGTCGCCTCATCTGAGGAAAGATGTTCTTGCCATGGAGGGGGTGCAGCGGCGATTCACCAGGCTGATACCAGGAATGGCGGGATTGACCTATGAGGAGAGACTATGTAGTTTAGGGATGTACACACTGGAGTTTAGAAGATTGAGAGGGGACCTCATAGAAGTGTATAAAATTCTGACAGGTCTAGACAGATTAGATGCAGAAGGAATGTTTCCCTTGGCGGGTGAGAACAGAACTAGAGGACATAATTTAAGGATAAGGGCTAAACCATTTAGGACAGAAATGAGGGGGAATTTCTTCACTCAGAGAGTGGTGAACCTGTGGAACTCATTGCCACAGAGGGCAGTGTACGCCAGCTCATTAAATATATTTAAGAGGGAATTAGATATATTTCTACAGGCAAAAGGGGTTAAGGGTTACGGAGAGAAGGCGGGGACGGGATACTGAATTGAAGGATCAGCCATGATCTCATTAAATGGCGGAGCAGGCTCGAAGGGCCGGATGGCCTACTCCTGCTCCTATCTTCTATGTATCTATGTATCGTGTCCGCGCTGGCCATCAAGCCCTGTCTATTCTAATCCGATTATCCAGCACTTGGTCCGCAGCCTTGCATGCTATGGCGTTTCAAGTGCTCATCTAAATGCTTCTTGAATGTTGTGAGGGTTCCTGCCTCTACCACCCTTTCAGGCAGTGAGTTCCAGATTCCAACCACCCTCTGGGTGAAAAAGTTTTTCCTCAAATCCCCTCTAAACCTCCTGCCCCTTACCTTGAAACTATGCCCCCTGGTTATTGACCCCTCTACTAAGGGGAAAAGTTCCTTTCTATCTACCCTTTCTATGCTCCTCATAATTTTGTACACCTCATTCAGGTCCCCCCTCAGCCTTCTCTGCTCTAAGGAAAACAATCCCAGCTTCACCTGTCAAAAAAGAGAGGTAAAGAAAAGCAGTTGATCTATAGCACATAAAAAAAGTCTTAAGACAAGAAAAGGCCATTCAGACTAAATAATTACCTTTTAGCAGTCCAGGATGTTTAGATACACATCATTTATGATTTATGCTTTGACTCTTGTTTTTATAGCCTAGAAAATGAATCGTGCTGCACCATTTCACAGGTGTAAAACAGGCGCCTAAGGCTTCACTCTGGCATGCGGCAGTGCACGCTCATTCCACGCCGGAAGCGCGCTGTCCACCATATTGGTAAAGGCTCCTTCATAGGCATCCAGGGCACGCGACTGAAACAGGTGTTAGGCCCTTTCCATATGTAAACAAGGGGCCTAACACTCGCTTGAGGCCCTCTTTGCAAAATTGGATCGTGCCTGAACGCAGAATGCGCCGTGCATGGTGCGGTCAGTTTCTTCAGGTGCTTGGCAGTCAAACTGGAGGCTACCACCGGAATAATAAGTTGGATTTTTTTTTTTACTTACATTCTTGTGGAGCAATGGACTTACCCACTCCACTCTTGCCCTGATCTGACCAACTTCAATTTTAAATTGCATATGGCAAGGGCACCTGCCTGAAACCGGCGGGGTCCTTTCTAAATGTGCAGTTCGGGCATGTGTCATCGGGGCCCAACTGTTATCTTTACCTGTACCTGAGTCGGGGAGCAGAGGTGGCTTCCCCACCAGGCCAAGCCTGCCAGGAATAGTAGGCAGGGCCTGAAGATACCAGTAAGGTAAGTGTTTAAACTTTTTTTGTACAGTTCCCTGTGGGCCAGGAACAGCAGGAGTGGCCGGGAAGTTGGCAAGCGGCATGCTAACGAGGCCCGGCCGTTAAAATTGACCGAGCCTGCCTATTGCCACTCCTGGATGTGCTTGCTACTTGCTAGGCCATGTTTCCGCCCGAACGATAAGATCGACCTCATTTTACGGGGGTGTCAAGGAACAAACCAAAAGTCTTCCTATACTATTGAAAACCCCCTAGGTTGGAAGCTAATGAACTCTATGGGCTCGATTTTGCCAGGCCCGAGGAGGCGGGATTGGAGGCGTGTGAGGTGTTAAAATCACAAAAACTGGTGGGCGGGCCCGATCCCGCCTCCGAGCAATTTTCCCACATGCGAGTTTTCTGACCCCGTCTCCATCCCACCTCCAAAAGGCAGGATAGGCCCTTAAGGCCCTTAACAACCAGTTAAGTGCCTCTATAATCCAATTTTGAGAGGCCTTTCTGATTTTAACAGTTTTCCCACGTGCTGCATGCCTCCTCTGAAACACGTCAGTGAAACCTGGTGGCAGCACAAGTGGAATGCTTTCTAACAGCTGCAGCTCCACCATTAAAAAGGAGTTTTCAGCAATCATCATTTGCAGGTGGCAGAACTTTGTTGTCTCAGGTCTGGGGGAACTTTTAGCAGGCCTAATCATTGTTGTGGAAGTTTGGAGCCTGACACCCATCTCCAGTGTGACCTCCCGGGAAACCATTCTCCCCACCTTGAATGAGCGCTTCCTCAACTGAGGTATATACCAGAAGCATGGCGACCATTTATTTCCTTTCCTCCTGGACATCAGATTCGGACGAAGACCAGCCGCAGCAGCAGCAGAACCATGAACAACAGCACCACCAACAGCAGGAGCCTCAACAGGAGCGCCAACCTGCTGCTCACCCACCTGAAGCTGCACAGGCCAGAAGGCGCCAGCGCAGGGAAGCCCGTCGGCGCAGGAGATATCCCCAAAACAGGGTCTACAGACAGAGGATCAGCTACCTCAACATGACTGAGCAGCAGTGCCAAAGGAGGCTCCGACTTTCGCGAGAGGTAGTGGGTGACATCTGCGCAATGCTGCAGCAAGACCTGGAGCCCAGAGGAGCAGGTGGACACCCCTTACCAGTGACCGTCAAAGTCACCACCGCACTCAACTTTTTTGCTTCAGGCTCATTCCAGGGATCAGCAGCAGACATCAGCGACGTCTCCCAGGCGGCCACACACACTTGCTTCACGCAGGTAACCGATGCCCTCTTTGCCATCACACACAATCACATCCATTTCTCCAAGGATCAAGCCAGTGTAACTGCGCATGCGGTTGGGTTTGACAATCTGGCAGGCTTTCCAAGGGTGCAGGGCATCGTTGACTGCACACATGTGGCCCTTAAGGCATCCCATCACAATCCAGGTATTTTTGTCAACCACAAGGGCTTCCACTCCCTCAACGTACAGCTGGTGTGTGACCACAAGAAGGAAATTTTGCATGTTTGCGCTGAGTACCCTGGCAGTTGCCATGACTCCTTCATCCTGCGGCAGTCTAGTGTGCCTCCGCTCTTCAGTCCGCCAGACCAACTTAACGGATGGCTACTTAGAGACAAGGGCTATCCCCTGAAGACGTGGCTAATGACACCGTTGATGAGCCCATCCAATGAAGCTGAGGAGCGCTACAACTCCAGCCACATTTCCACCAGATCCATAATCGAGCAAACCATCGGCTTGCTGATGATGCGCTTCAGATGCCTGGATAGATCAGGTGGAGCCCTGCAGTACTCAGCAGCCAGGGTCTCCAGAATCGTCGTGGTTTGCTGTGCACTTCACAACATGGCACAGCATCGTGGCTTGCAGATGCCTGAGGAACAAGTGGCTCATCACATAGCCTCCTCAGATGAGGAGGAGGAGGAGGAGGAGGAGGAGGAGGAGGAGAGCGACAATGACCAGCTTGCAGAGGCGCATCAACCAGCGGCAGCAGCATGCGAGCACATTGCTGGCCGGGATGCAAGGGATGCACTCATCTTGGCCAGATTTGCTTAGCCTAGCCAATCAAGCACTTTTGCCTCGCAGCTTCTTACCAGAGCATCGACAATGGCCAAGATCTTGCAGTTCCTACCACTCTGACCACCATACTGACAATTGCAAGTCATCCTAAGCCCTCAATGTGGAAGTCCAATTAGCGATATGACACACGCCACAACTGCAACAGTTGACATCAGAATTTTTAATGACAATAACCAACTGATGGCTTTTCAACATTAAACATAACATTTCACCCAAGTGACTACCCTTGTGACTACTTGTGCATTATCTTCCTCTTACGCGTGCTCCTACGTGGTGCTTCCCCTGTGGTTTCAGCAGATGTGGAGGCCCCTTGTCACTCTCTTGCTGCTCCTGCTGTCAACACCTTTGGCGGGCATCCTCTGGGTTTGCGAGCCTGCAAGGGCTCGGCAACAGTCTGCTGCTCCTGCGGCTGCGCAGGGGCTGAGACGCCCATCTCAGTTGGGTGGGGACTCTGGTGGGGTTCTGACCAAGGGTTCTGCAGTGGCATGGTCGTGTGAGCGCTTGGAGAGGAGCCCCCACTTCCTTGTTGTCTGCCACCATAATCCCTCTCATGGGTCAGCCCCACTTCAGAGCTAGCAAGTGGCTTGACAGCACCTTGCTGCAATTCAGGGGGGCCATGAGGACCCGTTTCTGTACTGGAAGTCCTACTCCAGGGGACTTGCCTGAAAGTCTGGTTTATTTGCTCAAGAGCTGACCATCGCTCCTCAAGAGATGTCAGTCTATTCTGAACAAATACCATGTTTTCCATACCCTGGCGACTAAGCTCCTCCATGGATGTAGCCATCCTCTCCTCTACCGTAGCCATCCTCTCCTCTACGGTAGCCAGCCTTACCATGGAGGTAGCCATCCTTTCCACGGAGGTTGCCATCCTTTCCATGGTGATGCGTTCATGCGCCAACGCCTCCACAAAGGCTCTGCTCATGTTCGCGATTGACTCCTCCATTCGCTCCACACTTGCAGCGACCCTGGAGACAAAACCTGCCAGAGACTCCTGCACCTCTTCCTGGAGTTCCAGCACCGCTCTTCTTCTGGATGGACCCGGAGGCAGTGGGTCAACATGCAGCTGAGCTGAGCTGAGCTGGCAGAGTCCTGCGCCCTCCGACTAGGACTCTCCACTGCTGTCCCTGTCTCCACCATCTGCTGATGCTCACTTGTGAGCTGTGATACACCAGGTGACAACACTACACTATCTCGCGAAGGGACCACCGAGGTGTGAGTCTCTGCGCTGGTGCTGGGTGCGCTGAATTCTGCTGACGCTGCACCCTCAGAGGTTGCAGCTTCCTCTGAGGAGTCTGGAGGCTCAGGCTGTTCCTCCTGGATAGTGGGGATGGGGGCTTTCGATGGTCCTGTGGGGGAGTAAAGGAAAGAGTCAGAGATGTGAGGTAAAGGTTACATGCACATTGAATATTGCAGATGATCAAAAGTCAATCTGTTAGAGCATCAGAATCATTATCAGTGACTCATGCAATGTCAATGAGAGAGATGAGAAACTATTCTGTCACCAGCTTGCTCTGATGCACCCGTCTGTCCGTCCTCTACTTGCGCATCCTCTTCCACTCCCACGGTCTCCAGGGCCGCCTCCTCCCAGGGGGTGAGCTGGGCTACTGAGGATGGCCCTCCTCCTGTCCTCGCTCTTTCCCTCTTATTGTAAGCTCTCTTTTCCTGCAATGAGGGAGACAAGTGGAGTTTGAGTGAGAATGAAGCAGTGAGTGTAGAGAATCCATATCATAGATGGTTAGAAGGAGACAAAGATGGAGTGAGGTGGCAAGACTAAGGGCCCTCCCTGGGTGTTGTAAGTTGTTTTCATAGCATCACAGCGATAGGGAGTGTGAGGGCTGCATAGTCGAATAGTTAGGTGAATGTGACCATAGAGCGAGAGGGAATGGGTAAGGGTGCAGGGATGTCAGTGTCAAGTGGGATGTGGAGGAAGAGGTCAAAGCTGTGTGCTGGTGAGGAGAGGCAATGGGGATCAGATTGAGGGTGATGGGAAATTCATACTCACTTTTCCAGTGCGCAGAAGGTCATGAAACCTCTTCCTGCACTGCAACCAGGTTCTGCGGCACATAGACAAAGAGTTGACCTCCTGGGCCACTTGCATCCACACAGCTTTCGTCTGCTGGGGAGGCTTCTTCCTCCCTGAGGAAGGGAAGAGCACCTCCTTATTTCCTCTTGCTCCCTCCACCAGAACTTGCAGGGCGGAGTCATCGAACCTTGGTGCAGACTTTGGCCTACTGCTGGACATATTGGCTGGAGGAATCTATCACAGCAAAGGGCATAAGGTTTGCAGTCTGCAGAAGAAGCAAGGCTGCTTGCAGGCCTTAAATCCAACAGCATTGATGATGTCATCGGAGGCGACTTTCAGGATGGAAAGACTAATTGGGCCAGGGGTTCCCACACGCTGGAAATCAAGTGTCCAATTCGGGGAAAATCGCATATTTTTCCCACATCAAATTGGAGTCGGGTGGCTAACACGAAAAGCGGCTGGCACACCCCCAGCCCACCCCAATGGCAAAATCGAGCCCTATTACTCGATTGAACTTCACTTTAGAAATGACAGCAGCAAGTGGCGACAGTCTGAGGAAATGAATTGCAGTCAGGAGAATGATTTGCAAGGCTTTGCCACTGCTACTTAATGTGTTTTTTCATTTATTATGGGATATGACCAGTAGTAGCACTTCTTATGTTCCTGCCATGTCTCAGTCTATCTGAAAAAAATGATAATCTCCACAACAGGAACCTCAGTGCATATTCATTTCAATCAAGTGAACATGCTGAGATCATGCAGGGCAAAGGGATTTTTTTTGCCACTACATTGAGAATGCTGAATTAATAATGTTGACGGTCTGTTTTATATTGTTCTTCCTTGGGTAGTTTTTTCATCCTGCTAATGGTTATTTACTATGCTTTTAGGGAATACACAGTAGGTACAAGAACAAGGACTGCTGTGATAGTACTCCAGGCTTGATCTTGTAGAGGACTGCTAGCTCAGGCATATTTCTGCAATATTGTAAAAGATGAATGCTACTGTGTGTAGTCAGCCCCAACCATATACCTAATTGTTGTCGGTTGATCTATCGGCAATTATTTCTTTTCCCTTTCCATCTTACAAACCAACAATAACATCAACTTGCATTTATATAGCGCCTTTAATGTAGATTTGGGGGTCCTAGTGCATGAAACACAAAAAGTTAGCATGCAGGTACAGCAAGTAATTAGGAAGGCTAATGGAATGTTGGCCTTTATTGCAAGGGGTATAGAGTATAAAAGTAGGGAAATTTTGATGTAACTTTACAGGGCGCTGGTGAAACCGCACCTGGAGTACTGCGTACAGTTTTGCTCTCCATATTTAAGGAAGGATATACTTGCATTGGAGGCAGTACAGAGAAGGTTCACTAGGTTGATTCCTGGGATGAAGGGGTTGACGTATGACGAATGGTTGAGCAGGTTGGGCCTATACTCATTGGAGTTTAGAAGAATGAGAGGCGATCTTATTGAAACATATATGATTCTGAGAGGGTTGGACAGGGTAGATGCTGAGAGGATATTTCCCCTAGTGGGGGTATCTAGAACTAGGGGGCATAGTTTCAGAATAAGGGGTCGCCCATTTAAGATGGAGATGAGGAAGAATTCCTTCTCTCAGATGGTCGTGAATCTTTAGAATTCTCTACCCCAGAGAGCGGTGGAGGCGGAGTCATTGAATATATTCAAGGCGGAGATTGACAGACATTTGAACAACAAGGGAGTCAAGGGGTATGGGGAGAGAGCGGGAAAGTGGCGTTGAGGCCAAGATTGGATCAGCCATGATCTTATTGAATGGCGGAGCAGGCTCGAGGGGCCGATTGGCCTACTCCTGCTCCTGTTTCTGATGTTCTTATGTTCTTAAAATGTCCCAAGGCACTTCAAAGCAACGTTAGCAAACAAAATTTGACACCGAGTCACACAAGGAAATATTAGGGCTGTTGATCAAATGCTTGGGCAAAGAGGTAGGGATTTGAGGAGCGTCTTAAAGGAGGAGAGAGGTAGAGAGGCGGAGAGGTTTAGGATGGGATTTCCTGAGCTTAGGGCTGAGGCAGCTGAAGGCACGGCCGCCAATGGTGGAGCGATAAAAACTGGGGATGTGCAAGAGGCCACAATTGGAGGAGCGCAGAGATCTTGGAGGGTTGTAGGGCTGGGGGACGTTACAGAGATAGGGAGGGGCGAGGCCATGGAGGGATTTGAAAACAAGGAAGAGAATTTTAAAATCGAGGTGTTGCCGGAATGGGAGCCAATGTAGGTCAGCGAGCACAGGGGTGATGGGTGAACGGGACTTGGTGCGAGTTAGGACACGGGATGCAGAGGTTTGGATGACCTCAAGTTTACGGAAGGTGCAAGGTGGGAGGCCAGCCAGGAGAGCATTGGAAAAAATACTAGACTGTCAATAAAAGGGGTTCTTTGGATAAAAACAGGAACATGAATCCTTGCCAATTTCCTAGCTCCCCATCAGGAATGTTTAGACCAGTTGTAGCATCACTAACCATCCCAGTAAAACCAACTAGCTACGCAGAGCTGAGATTGAACCTTCAATCTTCCTAAATGGGGCATTAACTGACTGAGTCATCATGGGATCTCTCTCTTTTTCATCCGGAATCCTCAAAGGCCTTGAAACTCTTGGAACTGCACAGAGAAACCTACATCACTATGCCGATATACACGTCATGGATCATTCATGCTGCTAGCTGTGGACAGCTGGGTTTTAGGATTTCTATTCACAAGCTCTCCTATGATTTTAACCATTCATTTGCCTGGTATAATTTGGAAATGGTTACAAACAATGCCAAAGATGCTAATGTCTGTAGTTAAGAAATAATGGCCTAGAAATTCAATAAGGCCCACAAACTGGCGGTGGTATCGTGGGGCGCGATTTACTCCCGCCTGTTTAAAGATCACAGGCAGCACATTATTTTGGTGCTGCCTGCAGATTTGAATGATTTCAGTGCACAGCCCAGTGACGAACGTGCTGTTTCAGGCTGTGCGCCCAGCAGGAGGCCCAATGTAGCATCCCTGGAGCGAGACTGCATTTTCTTAAAGCAAGATTGTTATTTTAGAAAGCTGTCTTGAGCCCTTAAAGGGGAACTGCCTTCTGCACGCACAAAATGGTAAAAGTGCTTCAGCACTAACACAAATGGCCAGGGAAAGGGCAACCAGGGTCTCGCAGGCAGCACTCCAGCTTTGTGCAGGGGGTCAACACTGAAAGAGAGGTCCTCTACCCACAGGGTGCCAGGAGGCCCTCCAGAAAGAAGATGTGGGACCAGATCGCCGAGGCGGTCACTGCCAGCACTGTCACCCCCAGGACCTGGCTCCAGTGCCCAAAGAAGTTTCATGAACTCAGGCGAGTGGTCAAGGTCAGTGAAAGAATCTTCAAAAGCCGTCTCCCATCAACTGCACCATGAGCCTCACACAGTGCTCAGTGCACGAACCCCGCCTCCCCCATCACTCACCTACCAACAATCTCTACCAAACACGAAGCACACCTCACATTCCTAGCTTCACCTCACCCTCTTGGAGGAGACGGTGCTGGCCATTCTTGACAGGGGCATAGCTGAGCCCTTGGCCAGTGGCGGGGCTGAAAGAGTACAAGATGCTGCTATCCTCAAACTTTATCCTCCTTCTCACATCCCACTTCCCCCTCATCCCACAATATCATCTGATGTACAAGCTGCGCATGGTTTGAGCACACAGCTCTTGCTTTCCCACCCTCCCCTCACCACAACCCTCCCCTTGTGCCTTCCTCATTTCAGACACCCAAGAAATCCAGCTTGCCCAGCCAGTGGTTGACCAAGAAGAGGGAGAGGAGAGTGAAGAAGAAGAAGAAACACCGTCACTTGATTTCACACTACCAGCCACCAGCTCCTTGAGGTTGTCCTGCAAGGCCATCTGCAGTGACCCCCATTGAAAGTCAGCAGCCTTCCACCAGCCATGCTGCAGCCACTGTGGTAGCACTGCGAGACATCACTAGGATAGGCAAAGGCAGACGCAAGACAGCCACTAAGGGAATGCACAAACGCAATGAGTTTATTTTTTGATGTAATATTGGACGCATATGTGAATAAAGTTGGATTGGAAAGTTTGCTTTGTGGTGGCTTTTATTTCAGCATAGTGGCCAAGAGTTCGCTGTGATGGTCAGTAACAGAGGGAAGGTAAGGTGTGGGACAAATGTTGAAGGTGAATTGGGGCTGTGGTCACTGGTACCGCAGGCGGATGATTCCATTCCGGATATCCAGGCGAGAAAGGGGCTGTCTGGGTGGCCTCCTTCCTTCTGCTTCTTCCTCTTCCGCTTCTTCCTCTTCCCTCTATGAGCAGCTTGTCCCATTTGCTGCCTCTGCTTCATCTCCATGTGATGTTGCAGCCCAGGGGGGACTGCAACTAGAGCCCCCAGGACTGGGAGCAAGTGGTGTTCTCAGAGGGCTTCCTTTAACAGCCAAAGCCTTACAAGCGCCCAACAGAACTCCCTGCACACTTTAACAACTTTTTATGATAGCAAAATACTGCGGATGCTGGAAATCCGAAATAACAACAGAAAACGCTGGAAAAACTCAGCAGGCCAGGCAACATCCGTGGAGAGAGAAACAGAGTTAACGTTTCAGGTCGAAACCCTTCGTCGGAACTGAGAGAAAAGCAAGAAATTAAACAGATAAAAATGCAAGGGGGAGGCTGGGGGGAGGAATAAAAGTTAACAACTTTTTAAATGTATTGCACCAACCCACTACTTCAATAAAATATAAAAAAGCCAGTCCAAAAGCTGAAATCGAAACTTACCTGAAGGATATGTGTGTCTCTTTAAGAAGCACTGACAGCGTCTCTGTAGAACTGCTGCACTCACGTTCTTCCATGCGTGGTTAGGAGATGGCGTTATGGCGTGCAGCGACGTCCAAAACCACAGTCGTGATTCAAATCGGGCGTTGCATGCCGATTGATGTCACGATCTGCACATTTACATTGGACAAGCGAGTGCAGGCACCGGCAGCGCTGCTGACCTCTCCAAAATGGCAGCCACCGTTTCCCACGCTGGAAGTGGGCGGAAGTGAGGCGGCCGCCATTTTATCAAGAAAACCAGCGTAAACAGCCGACGCTACTACGGGGAATTTCGCGGCCAATCTTTCTAGTACTTTTGTGGAGGAGAGGTGAGTGGGCATTAACACAATTAAAATCTCTTAACAGTTATTGATCTGGTTTCCTCAGTGTTGAAGATAATGGGCTCGATTTTGTCATTGGGGTGGGCTGGGGTCATGTCAGCCGCTTTTCGTGTTAGCCACCCGACTCCAATTGGATGTGGGAGAATTATTCGATTTTCCCCTAATTGGGCAATTGAGTTCCAGCATGTGGGAACCCATGACCCAATTAGTTTTTTCAGTCTGAAAGTCGCCTCTGATGATGTCATCATTGCTGCTGCATTTAAGGTCTGCAAAGACTGGGAAGCTTTTGGCCTTTGCTGTGAGAGGGTTCTGGAGGCAAAATGAGCAGCAGGAGACCTAAGTCTGCTCCCAGATTTTTTTACCACCACCACCACCACCCCTCCTCCTCCTCCTCCTCCTCTTCTTCTTCTTCTTCCAGGCTCCAAAGTTCCACAACAATGGTTATGACTGCTAAAAGTTTCCCCAGAATGATGATTGATCAATCAAATCTCCTTCTTAATGGTGGACCTGCAGCTGATAGTCAGCAATCCAAGTGTGCTACCGCCAGGTTTCACCGTCGTGTTTCAGAGGAGGCGTGCATCACGTTGGAAAAGTGTTAAAATCAGAAAGGCCTCTCAAAATGGGATTATAGAGGCAATTAAGTGGTTGTTAAGGGCCTATCCCGCCTCTTGGAGGCGGGACGGAGATGGGATCAGAAACCACGCATTTGGGAAAATTGCTCGGAGGTGGGATGGAGGCGGGATTGGGCCCGCCCGCCATTTTTTGCAATTTTAACACCCCACACGCCTCCATTCCCGCCTCCTCGGGCCTGGGAAAATCGAGCCCAATGCATCCTGTGTCAATGTGCGGTCCAGTTCTATCTATCCCTCTCTGCAGTGATTCCAGTCTCTGCTTGTTTCTCAAATGGGAAGTTTAACCACTCTTTGTGGTGCCATTAGAGGAAACGATATCATCACTTTTAATTACATTTATCAAGTCACAGATGAAAATAAGCAGGGCCCTGCTTGCTTCTCTTGTGGAACCTATACAGCTATTGCAATAAGGAGATAAAAGGCAATGAATTTGGGAAGTCTTCTGATGAAAGCCCCCAAAGGGATCTTTATGCCATCTGTTTAATAGCATTTGAATGTGATCTGTCTTCCTATTGATTGAGCATCATCTATGATTAATTTCACTCAGTCCTCACTGTTGTTTTTAAAACAGCTTTAGCAGTGACTACCGCACAGTCCTTGTGGAGACGAAGTCCCGTCTTCACACTGAGGACACCCTCCATCGTGTTGTATGGCACTACCACCGTGCTAAATGGCATAGATTCAGAACAGGTCTAGCAGCTCAAAACTGGGCATCCATGAGGCGCTGTGGGCCATCAGCAGCAGCAGAATTGTATTCCACCACAACCTGTAACCTCATGGTCCGGCATATCCCTCACTCTACCATTACCATCAAGCCAGGGGACCAACCCTGGTTCAATGAGGAGTGTAGAAGAGCATGCCAGGAGCAGCACCAGGCGTATCTAAAAATAAGGTGCCAACCTGGGGAAGCTGCAACACAGGACTACATGCATGCTAAACAGCAAAAGCATCATGCTACAGACAGAGCTAAGCGATCCCACAGCTGATGGATCAGATCAAAGCTCTGCAGTCCTGTCACATCCAGTCGTGAATGGTGGTGGACAATTAAACAACTAAAGGGAGGAGGAGGCTCCATGAACATCCCCATGCTCAATGATGGCGAAGCCCAGCATGTGAGTGCAAAAGACAAGGCTGAAGCGTTTGCAATCATCTTCAGCCAGAAGTGCCAAGTGGATGATCCATCTCGGCCTCTTCCGGAGGTCCCCACCATCACAGAAGCCAGTCTTCAGCCAATTTGATTCACTCTACATGATATAGAAACATAGAAAATAGGTGCAGGAGTAGACCATTTGGTCCTTCAAGCCTGCACCGCCATTCAATGCGTTCATGGCTGAACATATCAAGAAATGAATGAGCACATTGGATACAGCAAAGGCTATGGGCCCCGACAACATCCCGGCTGTCGTGCTGAAGACTTGTGCTCCAGATCTAGCTGCACCTCTAGCCAAGCTGTTCCAGTACAGCTACAACACTGGCATCTATCCGACAATGTGGAAAACTGCCCAGGTGTGTCCTGTCCATAAAAAGCAGGACAAATGCAATCCGGCCAATTACCGCCACATCAGTCTACTCTCAATTATCAGCAAAGTGGTGGAAGGTGTCGTTGACAGTGCTATCAAGCGGCACTTATTCACCAATGACCTGTTCACCAATGCTCAGTTTGGGTTCCACCAGGACCACTCGGCTCCAAACCTCATTACAGCTGTCGAAGTTTCGACTTCCGAGTAAGACTCTTGAAACATAAAGTATCGTCAAAGACAGGCTTTATTATTTACTTGCTTGCAAGGAGAATGCACCGTAGTCAATAGCTATGATGACACTCTGAAGAATCACAGAAAATGGAACATCTTTATACACTGAAAATACAAGCTTTCCATATTACATGACATGTTGTTTAAAGTAAGCTAAGTTAAAAGTTAAAAAAATAGAAATGCCTTACGATGAGACTAGCTAATCTCTACAGTCATGGAGTCTGTTCTTCTTCTCCCACCAAGGCCAAGGCAGCTGGATGTTTACTTCACTAGTCCTTGGTTATCTCAAGTTGATTAGAAGAAGCCTTTTTGTTCTGTACTATGAAAACAACATAGTCTGCAAAGTTTAAATTCATCTCCATGAGAAGTCATAAACAACTTTATCTTTTCCCAAACAAGTCAGAGTCAGCCATTTTGTATCACTCTTTCTGTGTCTAGGAAGCCATTTTGTGTCTGAGATAAAAATACACTTCCACATTCCCCCCTTTTTGTCCTTCTAGGACAAAATAGCTCAATTTAACCCTTTCGGTCTCTCCTGTCGGTTCCTGTACCAAATTTGAATTTTGGCCAGGGATGCCAACTTCTTTTCTGTTTTAACCATCCTCGAGATTATACCTGTATTGATGGCTGACCTTTTTTTTAAGATTGTCTCTCCTTTCTGTCTATCCTTAGGCTTCGGCATGTAATTCTTTCAATTCTAATTTGTCCAGTTTTAATTTTGGCCACTGTAACTGGCATCATCTTGGTCATCTAATCCTTAAAAATTTATCTTACTCAATCGCCTTAGCTCTTCCCCGAGGGGACTGTTGGAGGAGAAAATTATTAAAGAAATGTCGGAGAAGCAAAACTCATCCAGTTAATGAACTTTAAATTCGCTGACACAGGACTTTTCTGCAATGGATTGGCAGTCTGCCTTGTCAGACAACATTGCAACATACAGGGCTCGAGATAACACTGTCACATAGACGAGGCTGATCACATCAACTGTATCCTGACGTTAATTGATTTACTATGCTTAACAATTGTATACATAAAATTGATTGGATTCTAATGACTATCACATGCTCATGTGAGCACGATGTAATCAATGATGGATGTATAAAATACTGTGCCCCAGAGTGACTTATTTGAGAGGTCGGTGACTGCACGTGGGTGCATCAATTCTCTCCCAGAGCGCTCTGAATAAAGTGTACTCCCGCATTTAACCGTGTAAATTGGTGTTTGAGTTTTATTGCTCAGTCGGGCTAAGTCGGGTAGCGCGTCGACTCTCCTTCACGGTTAGTCCGCTTAAGGCTCCGATTAGCCCCTACAACAGGACTGTTCTTCTTTTCTTCTTCATTTACTTCCCTCTGTACCATCATACTTCCTCCAGGTATAAATGCCTTACCCAGCCTATTACAACAGCATTTAATCATTGTGACAAACAGAATTACTGCTACCACTACTACTAGTCCTTGCAATAATATTTGTCCCATTGATCCCAGCCATCCTCCCAGTATCCAGTCAAACCATCCTTGGCTCTTTGGATTCTTATACTGACTCACTGCATCTCTTATGTGTTTAACTATGTTAGTTATATTTTCTGAACTGTCTGGGATATAGGTACAACATTCACTCCCTATCAAAGCACAAGTTCCTCCTTTATTTGCCAACAGATAATCTAATGCCATTCGATTCTGCAATGTCATTACTCTTATAGCTACCATTTCAGCACTCATTTCAGGCAATCCTTCCTCAGTTTCATTTGCCACTTTTTCTATCAGATCTGCTAGCTCGTTTACTTCTCCCATTAACTTCCCTATTCCGTATGAGGCTATTAATACTCCAAAGACTCTTTCATAAGTTGCTATCTCTCTTTTACTTCTTTGGAATTCATGATGTTCTCCTATCTTGTCTAAAATGTGGATATAAGGTACTACATAACCCAAATAGCAGGACCCTGTCCAGTTATGTGGCAACCATGGATAAACCTTGTTCTCACATATAAAATAGGTGCAATTATAGGCCGTCAAGTTACCCTCTCCTCCCATCCATATTTGGATAGGGTCGCCTGTCCAGTGGGACCTACTGGTTTTATTATTTACTTTAGTCCAGTCAAACTGAAAAAATCCCTGCTCAAGCAGGCCAGGAATTGGTGGTTGCCACATGACTGTTTGATTACAGGAACTCTCTCCGACTTTCTTTTCATCCTGTTTACTGCAGCCTGCTTTTTAAAACATAATGCCCCTTGTGGTCTACCGACTCCTGAGGTATTAGTTAATACAAGAAACGGGGGTGTTCGAGTATGATTATAATTGGGCTGATACCATCCCTGAAAGGTGGTTAGGTTATACCCTGCTGATCTCCACTGTTCTACATCTGAGGTCTTATCTGGGTCCCTTGAACTGTTTCTTCTTATTACCCATTCTGCTGTTTCGGAAGTATTAAAGGGAATTGATCTGAGGAGGATCCCTCCCATGGTGTGAATAGGTATATGGGCACAGACCCAACAACTAGATCTACCACTAGTTTTAGCATGCTCGTAAGACATGTACAAGAAAGTGTTAACGTGTAATTCTCGTTTCTTTCGAGATCCTTCCCCACCTCTTTGACACGTCATGCGTATCAGTCCGATTAATATGCAAAATATAAGTAACAGCTTCATTGTGTAAGTCCTTCAAAATTTAATTTTTCGACTCCATTTTTGTCTAATATGCCCCACCCTGTGTTGTTTTGCATTTTATGATTCCTTATCACTTCTATTTGTCTTTTGATGCTTGATATTCGACCTTGCTGGCATTTCTGCTATCTGTTCCTGGCTGCATGCTGTCAGTTTCTGTTCTAAGAATTAAAACCCATCTTTGAATCTAACAACTATTTCTTACAATTCTCTTCTTTGAGAAGGAAATAATCCTTATTGACTTCTCACAATCGGCTCTTGACTAATCTAGCTAGTTCTTATTGCTCTCTCAACTTGGGCATTAGTTAGTAGGGAGTCTTGAAGATTTCTCCCTTCTAATAGTCCATTCCTTTGAGGAGAAGGAGCAACCTCTGACCCCTTACTCAAATTCAATTCATTTTTCCGGTGTTCTAATTCTGACCCGCCTGGGGTATCCTCTTTTTCTTCTATCTTCCTGATGTTACCCCGCCTGGGGTCTCCTCTACATTGCTTCGGATCTTCTCTTTCGGTGTGCTCAATTTGTTAGTGCTGGTTAGACATGGGCATGAGTACCCAATTGGCTTGTGTATCAAAGTTTTACTCCACACATTACATATATCAAATACACTATCATTTCAAGTTGGAGAACTACCAGAGCGTGTGAAATAATATGAATGTAAGGGTGTGCTGATGTATTAAGCCCAATATCCCACCAGTGTGAGTTGTCCCCTATGCTGTCAATTTCAATATCTATTCTCGAGTTGTCTTCCTTCAGAACATAAAAATGCTTTAGGGAGGATTGTGCCACATAATTGTGCAGCTCATACTTAAGTACCTCATTTACTGTCAGTTTCACTTGAGCATAGGTCTTGATATTATGTAAAACGTGTTGGTTGATGGGACAGGTCCTGTTAGACCCGTAAAGCATGGTAGTTGCGGTAGTAGTGACACAGGAGGCACCACCAAAACCACATCATACTGGATTCGCACTGGTTTTTCCCACGCTCTGTTACTTACAAAACACAATTATTACAGTCACAGTTAAATTCAGTCTTACAATCATTTCAAGTAACATTACAGTTTAACATCTAATCAACAAATCATGGACTTAAAAGATTCTCCAGATCGCTTTTTTTTTACTCGTATCCATATTGTGGATAATTCTTACTAAACATGATTTCTCCTTAGCCCTCAATTGTCCCAATCCAGATTCCAGGTAACTCTCCACTTCAACTTCAATTTTCAATCCCTCTAACAGGTACCAGTGTGTTAAACTCTATTCTGTTTCATTAATTAGATAGTTTCTCGATGGAGTATGTGTCAATGCTTTAAAAGTTGTCTTGCTCTCCTGAGCCACATTAACTATTTCATGTCTTGCTGTTGTCAAGTAACTGAGCATGTCTGAGACCCGTTCTTCAGTGCAGATTCACCATACATTTCCAGATGGTAATTGCTTCATACGTAACAAATCACATTTGCACACTCATACCGGTATCTCAATATCATGCCACATGTGCCTTTCTCGGGCTTTCAGGTATCTTATCAAAAGATTGTCTTTGTTCATCTTCCTCTGCATGGTCCCGATGTCTTGGATAGTGGCCAGTCTATCAACTTCAGTTTTCTTAAAAGTTCATTATAGGCAGGGACACAAATGTCTCCAAGAGAAAGCTATCAATTTATTATTCTTAGCTACACTTTCCTGACTTTCACCAGAAAGTTTTTTTAAATTCCCATTCTGCAGTGTAATTCTCCTGTTTCAATCTTACACCTTCAATCACTCCCCTTTAATTACTATTCATATCTCATTCATGAGCCCTGGAGGAACTTTACTGTCCAGTACAATATTTAAGATTGAAAACATAGATCAAACATTCTCACTAGGTCCAAGTTATTAACACTTTTTTTCATTTATCATTATTTTAGAGGATCTTTTATTTTTCCAAAAGTAACCCAATATATATAGTGCCTGAGTCCAAACTATCCCGAAATCCAAACAGCAGTACTGTTGAACTGACAGGTTTTGTCAATGTTCAATTTCATTTCTATCAATTTATCTTATCAATTCCAATTTCAGAAACAAATGATTTCCAGGCTAGGTGGCTTATACAGTGTTTTAACATTAGAGACAGAAGTGCTGCAATTAGTTTACAAGGTAACTTCCATATAACAAAAGAAAGGAGAGAATCCATTGTGACTCTGCTTAGAGCCCAAGGGGTTAATTTATCAAATCATAATTTTCCTTCTGGGAAATGTTAAATTAAAATTAAGAAACTTAAATTTAATAATGTCCAATATCTTTAAATGTCATACTAAAGTTGTTGCTCGGTGAGCTTAATCAGCTGTCAGTGGAAAGGGTTAACTCCTTTGCAGGTCTTTAAGAAGGTGGAGCGAAACATTGTCAGGCGCACGCAATTGCGTCACTTTACGTAAATTTAAAAAAACTTTCCCGATCGAAAAAGACAGTTGTGTTTCCACACTTTAACTGAACACGAACAGAACAGATAAAACAAAACAAACTAGTACATGCTTGTAGAAAACCATAAATTACATCATATTTCTTATTGTCCTTTCTTCAAATGTCTTTCCAAAATACTGTAAAAACATTGAATATAACTGGAGAAAAATTAGTTTTTCACATTTAAGCAAATCAAATCAAACTGCTTTGGAAGATTTCACCATAGCAACCGCGACTCCAAGGTTAAATCTTAGACCGAAACGTAATCTTTTGTTAAACAAACTTTTTGTTGTTCTTCTCAGTTTTTACACACCAGCTTAACTTAAATTGTAGTTCAAAGTTTTTTTTCAATTCTTGGGGCACAATCTATTGCAGCCACACATCGTGGCATTGCCTTTGCTACTGGATCCCTCTTTAACTAACTGTTGAATCGGCTCTGCTTTCCCCGCAAAGTCTGATATAAAATTCCTGCAGTAGTTAAATTGTAGTCCCAACACATTCCTCACTCTCCGGATGGTCACTGGCATGTCTTTTATGGCTGCCTTTGTTTCTGCAGGAGTGCCTTATACCCCTGGTTAATTTCATGTCCTAGATACTTTACTTTGGACAGTCCAACCTGTACCTTTTTTTTTTGGGTTCAATTTAAAGCCAGCTTTCTTAAGTGTCTGGAGGGTGGCTAGCAATACTTTGATAGGTCTAACTCGTCTAAGGCTTGACTCAGTACATGGTGGAATATATTTGGACTATTGTGGAACCCCTGCGGGACCCTGGTTCATGTATACTGTCTATCCCTGACAGTAAAGGCGAATTTCCCTTGTGATTCCTCTGCCAATGGTATGGACCAGAACCCGTTCTGTATCCAAGACTGTAAATATTTTAAAGTCTGGTTTCAGACCATTAAATATCTTATTCAATGCGATCTACACAAATTTACACCAACCAGAATTTCACCGTGCACAATAAAAGTCTGGTTTTTAATAGGTTAATTAACCTCAATAACTCCAATTCAATCCAGATCATTTTTTTTTAAACTAACCAGTATCACTTGGAAAAGAACGAAACCATAGTCACATTAACAAAGAAACAATTACCCATGCCCTGTAAACATTCAAATTCATTTTCTTTCCAGGCACATTGGCAACTGTGACTTCAAGGCTGAAGCTTATCTTTTGTAAAACAATTAATAAACTTAAAACAACACACGCTTGACTATCCTTCAAGACAAGTCTTCAAAGGGTTAAACAGCTTTTAGCTCTCTGTACAAAAGAGTGGGTGGAGCTAAAACAAAAATGACAGACACTTTTTTTGACAGACTTTCAGACAAAATAAATACTGTAACTTCTTAAACATTCACAGTCAGGAAAAATTTCACTCTTTCAACTCACACTTTCATGCAAACTGAGATCTCAGCATTCCCTTTAAGATTCCTTTCACTCAGCAAATCCTGGATTTTATTTGTCTCGGCACAGACATTAATAACTTCCATGCCGGTAAAACTTAAAATTTCTCTTTTTTTTTTACATAAGCATCTCAGCAGCTTTTCCTGGCTTTCCAAATCCCTTTTTTTTTGCTGAGTTTCAGATTTCAATGTCGGTAAATTAGATCTTTGTTTTTCTTTATCTTTGGTTTGTCCTAAAGCCATTTGTCTGACTTCATCTTGTTTAGCCAATTTACTCACTGGGTCTTTTCTCTTATTTTTAATGTCAGATCTACTGGCTTGTATACTACGGTCCTTACGCCTTTCTGCTTCCTTTTTCCAGTCTGAAAAGGCTGACCAATTTACTGAGATTTTACATTTTTTTTGTGGGTCTCTATTTGTGAGACAGTCCTCTAGACATGTAATTCTGTCTAGGTTAAAGGTTCCATCAATAGGGAACGGGTGTTTGTCATTCTTGGTCCATTTAGACCAATCAGACAAATCCCTTGTGGATGTCCGACCACAGTTCTGGAAGATGTAAAAAGCAGGAGTTCCTTTTTCTGGGATCTTACTCTGTGAAGCTCCCATCTTAGTAAAGTTTTAATTATACTAGGCACTCTTCTTCTAAATCGCAACTTTCACCCTTTACCCCCTTACGATTATATTTGACCATCCAAAGTTCTACAAGCGATGAACAATAACAAGAACTAACAACAATCAAGACAATTATAAGTAATGCAAAAGCCCAAACAGGCAAACAAATCAAGTAATCAAACATTTAACCTTATACTTTAAACTAAACAAATAGTCAATTCTCAGTTTTGCGTTGTACTCCACTACAAACTGAGTCCTTAACATTTAACTTATACTCTATACGAAGGTTTCTTATCTAAACCTTTCTGCCGCGAGATTCTTTTTTTCTTTTCATGGCTCAAGGGACCCACCCTTGATACTGCAGTTTTAATCTTTTAGCGCTTTCTCACAACCTGTTACCTTTATCAGTCCGGGACACAACCCTGCCGACTTTTCCCTTGCCTCCTTTGCCCGATAGTTTTAGCCTTGAGCCGCCAGTATCTTCCTCCTTTTAATGTTAAAATAAAAGACGCAAAAGTTACAAGATTCAACTCAAATCTAAAACACGAGTCTTAACAATCGCAGTACTCCTGTCGGAAGAAACAGACTACACCAATTCAGTATCTAATGAGAAATCCTTTTTTATGTGATCAAACATCACTGTGGCCGTTCAGGATTTGTCACTAGAAATTCATGGTGTCCTTTGTCCGTGACTTACCGAAAGGTAGCAAGCGATCTCGGTGGAACCTCCAAGTAATACTGTCGAAGTTTCGACTTCCGAGTAAGACTCTTGAAACATAAAGTATCATCAAAGACAGGCTTTATTATTTACTTGCTTGCAAGGAGAATGCACCATAGTCAATAGCTACGATGACACTCTGAAGAATCACAGAAAATGGAACATCTTTATACACTGAAAATACAAGCTTTCCATATCACATGACATGTTGTTTAAAGTAAGCTAAGTTAAAAGTTAAAAAAATAGAAATGCCTTACGATGAGACTAGCTAATCTCTACAGTCATGGAGTCTGTCTGTCTGTTCTTCTTCTCCCACCAAGGCCAAGGCATCTGGATGTTTACTTCACTAGTCCTTGGTTATCTCAAGTTGATTAGAAGAAGCCTTTTTGTTCTGTACTATGAAAACAACATAGTCTGCAAAGTTTAAATTCATCTCCATGAGAAGTCATAAACAACTTTATCTTTTCCCAAACAAGTCAGAGTCGGCCATTTTGTATCACTCTTTCTGTGTCTAGGAAGCCATTTTGTGTCCGAGACAAAAATACACTTCCACACAGCCTTGGCCCAAATATGGACAAAAGAGCTGAATTCCAGAGGTGAGGTGAGAGTGACTGCCCTTGACATCAAGGCAGCATTTGACTGAGAGTGGCATCAAGGAGCCCTGTAAAATTTAAGTCAATGGGAGTCGGGGGGGGAAAAGTAGTGTAAAGAGAAGGGTTTTTAAAGGCAGCTTTTCATCTGCCCGTAAAACGGACAAAGACACCAATATTAAGTTAGGAAACTGACACAATTCCAAAGTCATAAAATGTGTCACTTCACTATTTAATACAAATTACTCATCCTCAGGACTCAGTGGACACGGAATTCTGGGGTTCCCTCTCCACCAGTGGAAATGCAGTAGAATAGAATCCCCATGCACCCAAGCACACGGACGCAAAATCTGCCCCGAATTGCAGAGAGGGGGGAGTAGAATTTGGTCATCGTTGCGTGGCTTTCTGGACAGGCAATTGGACCATAAATGACCAATTCTACCTGCGCCTCAGAAATCCTTGAAATATTGGCCTCAGGTGATTTGCAGGCATTTGGGGCGGCCACCTAAAACAGGCGTTCGACCCTGTAAGGCTGTGATAACTCCACAGCACAGTACAAAAGTGTCACAAAACATCCTGATGTGCACACTCTCCTTTTCTGTGCTGAATTATTTTACGCTTTTAACAGAAATCCCTCACAAATACATTCAATATCATTTGCGTGCCATTTTTAGTACACCTGCTAACTCATTTGCAGGAATTCCTGTCTGCGCTATTGCGATGCAGATGTTAGCAGGTGTATTTAAAACAGGTTAACATCTGCATTACAATAAGACAGAAAGGAAGATGTTAAGCCGGTGCACTTAAAAGCAGACAGATGGAATTAAACTCAAAAATGTTGAATATCTTCGAAGAATACACCTTTTTATTTCAGTAAAATAAAAAGGAAAGATTGCAAATGCAGCAAATCGGAAATAAAAACAGAAGGTGCTGGAAATGCACAGTGGGTCAGTTAACATCTGTAAAGAGAAAAAACAGATTGTGATGTCTTAGGTGCACACCTCGATGAAGGGTACACCACCCAAACGTTATCATCAGGAAGGATGTTCCCGATGGCGGGGGAGTCCAGAACCAGGGGTCACAGTCTAAGGATAAGGGGTAAGCCATTTCGGACTGAGATGAGGAGGAATTTCTTCACCCAGAGAGTGGTGAACCTGTGGAATTCTCTACCACACAAGGCAGTTGAGGCCAATTCATTAAATATATTCAAGAAGGAGTTAGATATATTTGTTAAGGCTAAAGGGATCAAGGGATATGGGGAGAAAGCAGGGACAGGGTACTGAATTTGGATGATCAGCCATGATCTCATTAAATGGCGGAACAGGCTCGAGGGGCCGAATGGCCTACTCCTGCTCCTATCTTCTATGTTTCTATCCGTCTTTTCACTTCACAAATGCTGACTGGCCTGCTGTGCATCTCTGTCATTTTCTGTTTTTATTCCACTTTCTTTTTTCCACGCATAAGAGAGAACCCCAATTCCTAATGAGGATACATTACCATGGAAGAGCACCGTTTTAACCCAGCACGCAATGTGAATACGACAGCAATCTAACAAGGGCAGGCAATATTTCAAATTCATTACTGAACACAATATAAAAAAAAAAGGCAACAATTCCACCAGCAACTTTCTCATCAAAGAGGTAAGATTGAATAATGATGACTGCCAGCTGTACTTCACTGTGGAATTGAGAATAGTCTGATTGAAGCATGAGATCACACTGAGGCATCTATTGTCAATTTTCTGGTACAGTACAGATGGTGATTCATTATTACTTCATTATCTAATGTAGAATTGTTGCTGGGAAGCCCTGTAATACTATAACATGACTAGCAATCATCACTGCGCTCTTGAAGTATAATCTGATCAGAGCTATTTAACTCATTCTTGGCCATCCCTCATTCTTTATTTGATTTTATATTTATAATGATGTGCATTATATAATTACAGAAAAGCTGGTTGATAATCTAAAATGCATCCAAATAGTTTGAAGGAGCTTGCGGTGTCTGATGGCCTCAGGTTATAACAGATGCTCCTGCACCTGCTTCCCCCAGCGAGCGTGCACATGCCCATAAAGCGAGAAGTACGCTGGTCAGCGTGCGTTAGGTGTGGATTGTGCTTGCTATGGCGCACATTCCCTATGCTAGTAGCAACAGTAGTGGTTCTGCTGAATGTGGTTCCTCTAGTGGCGCTATTGGTGCTGTTTCCTCAACACGTGCCAGCTAAAATTGGCACTCTTTGCGTCCATGCCAACTCGGGAACTCGCCAAGGCTGGCCAACAGCTTCTGCAAAAGCTGACAAAATCCAAGAAAAGCTGACAGCTCCCAATCGGCCTTGAATGTAGGTTCTCATGACACGTGAAGATGTGGGAGTGCGCTGAAAAAAGCAATGTGCTGGGGACAGGTAATAACTGAAGCTTGACAACAATCAGTTAAAAAAAAATGAACGTGCACAAAAATGTGGTTCCTGGTACAGGGGAACTGCGCTTTAAGCTCTCAGTGCACTTGACTAACCGTCTCCAGTCTGGCAGTAGCAATCTAATATACTCTTACTGGCTATTAATGTCACTCCTCATATTTTCGCCGAGATGTTCGTACTCTAATATAAGCAGTGTAGGCTCTTTCCCTAGTTACTCCATGGTAACAAAAGGGATCTCAATTACGTGTATATAAACAAATTGAAAGCAACTATGTTCTGGAACATCATCAGACACTGCGACTCATACACAAACAAGCTAAAAGCCCATAACTGTAATAAAATCCTAACTCTCAATGTAATTTGTTTAAATAAAGCTCACAACCACTTCTACCCCAGTCTTTATTTCCAAACTCTGGCAGTTCCATCAGTATAATGACAGGAATGCTCAATAAAGCCACTTAATGCATTCAACCCAGGGAACATTCACTTAACTCATAAGAGTGTCTGGAACTAGACTTGAAGAAGACACATCTTCAGAAAGACAATAGCCCAGAATACCCCAGAAAGTTCCTTTGAGGGAAATAATAAGCTTTTAAAAGCTGCATTTTAGCAGCTTATTTGTTATATATAACTTCCGTGGAACACTAAGCGGCAGAAACTCGTGTCGGCCCATTTTTAGGCCCAGAATCGGCACTGCGCTGGCAACAGGCGCCTTATCATGTGGGTGTAATTAGCAGAGGAATTGGTCAAAGGCCCTCATTAGCATGATATAGCAGTTTGCCAGCACTGGTCCCACTGTTGATTGGCAGCTCGTCTAATCGGGAGCTTGAATGTCGGGTGTCCCTGATGATATTTAAAGGCAACCTGCACCTCTTAAAGGGGAGTGCACTTTGGCTGCAGGACAATCAGAAGGAGATAGCAGACCAAGGATAAGCTTCAAGGGCCCCCCGCTTCTCAGATGCAGAACTGGAGGTCCTGGTGGAGAAGGTCGGCAGGAGTAGGGACAACCACTTGCCACCAAGTGACAGGAGGGTATCGCGCCAAGCTGCTCGGCACAGGTAGCAGAGGGTCAGCGGCAGGAGCATTGTCCGCAGGACATGACTGCAATGCAGGAAGAAGTTCAATGACTTGACCAGGGTTGCTAAGGTAAGACTCCGAACTCTGATCTTGCATCACTCTCTGGATAACCCTGCACTACCTGGTCCCAGCACTCACAACCCTTCCCTCCCCCACGTACCAGCACTCTCCTCCGTTCACTGCATTACACTTCACTCCATCTCCTTCTCCTCCTAATGCCATGGTCTGCACCTCCTACTCTCCTCACTATCACTGCCTTCACTTCCTCATACCTCTGCCACCCTTCACACACCAGCACTACTATTCGACCTTATCATGCACATCCTCAGAGTATCTCACTGGGCTACTACTATCACTCTCCCTTGTTTCTTGCAGGGAACGCTGGCAAATAATAGTAGAGAGCAGGCGAGGTTAGGAGAAGGGATAGCAGCCATTCAGGTCCTCTCCCGCATATAGGAGAATGTAATTCAGATCATGGGATGGTTCGCGTCAGGGACATGGTCCTGCAGGATTCTTGGTAATCTTACACTCTCTCCCTCACACACTATGTATGACAAAGTGCGGCTGCTTCCAATAGCCGCTCATCTGTCTCTGCTTATCCTTCAGGCTAATTGCTAATCCTTGTCCCTCTCTTCCCTTTCAGAGCATCACTGCACTCCTTCACTCTGTTCTCATACAGAGCAGAGGTAGTGTAGAAACACAGCCCCATGACAGTGGCATTGGCTCCATGGGAGAGGCTCTAGCTGTCCTCTCTCACAATGACATAACCTCAGTGATTTGTTGCCTTACAGCTCTGGCCAAGCTGCTCGCCATTGGTCTTCCTCACCGTCCGCCTCTTCCTCCTCCCCTTCTTCATCTTGCTCCTGCACTTCTTCCTCCTGTGGCAGCTGCAAGGCTTGGCCCCTCTGAATGGCATAGTTGTGTAGCATGCAGCAAAGCGTGACCATTCTGGAGATTCGCTCGAGGCTGTACTGTAGGACTACTCCAGAGCAGTCGAAACCCCAAACCTTTGTTTGAGGACACCTATGGTTTGCTCACTGAGAGCTCTCAAAGTATCAGCAATCAGCATCTGTGCCCGGGTTCCTGACAGGAGTCATGACCCAGTTTAAAAGAGTTACCCTCCTTCTCCCAGGAGCCAGCCTGACACCGCAGGTCTAGGTCAAAGACAGGGACCAGGATTGAGGACTGGTGCGGTATTAAGGCATTGTGACTACTTCCAAGAAACCGGGCACAGACCTGCATTATTTGTTGCCTGCAGTCACAGACCAGCTGAACATTCAGGGAGTGGAATCCCTTCCTGTTATAAAACATGGCTGGTTCTTGAAGGGTCGAATGCAGGGCAACATTTGTGCAGCTGGGGAAATCAGGTGATGCAGGAAAATCCAAGAGTTCTCTCCTCCTGATCAGCAGCCTGCATTGGAAAAGTGATGCATTACTGTCTCCTTGTGAAAAAGACGCCAGGCACCTGCTTGATGGCCGTATGGACATAAACTGACTGATGTTGCTCGTCTCACCTGTTGCAGCCTAGAGTGACCCTGTGGCATACAGGTTGAGGGCCACCGTAACCTTCACAGCCACAGGCAGTACTGTGTGTGCCCTGGTGTTTGGTTCCAATTCCGCTGCCACTGGTGACATAGGTCAGTGACTGCCTGCCTGCTGAAGCACAGCCTCCCGATACACAGCTTCTCTGTCATGTTGAGGTGCGACATCCTGTTCCGGAAGGCCTGCGTGCTGTAACGTCTCCTTGGCCCATGCCTTCTTCACCATCTTCTTTGAGCCTCCATAGGTCTGTGCTGCTGTGCCAGCCTCAGTGGTAATCCCAGCAACATTTGCATCTTTTCCGCTACTCCTGCACCCAATGAAGTCAAACAGTCCAGCTGCAGCCAAAAGCCAGCTCTCCAACACCACAGCTGTATGAAAAACTGACAAAAAACTCAGTCCCATAATTGATCCAGTACTATTTTTTTACTAATACTAATTTCTTTCACTTCCTCATTCTCGCTGGACCCTTGGTTCTCCACTATTTCAGTCTTCTGACTGATCTGATTGGTTCATATTGATAATGTCCAATCCCAGTGAAAGAAGTTGCCTCATCTTGTCAGATGTTGACAAGTTGACACATGGATTGAAAAGCAGTCAGCTTAGAAAGCTGATGGTTAGCATGTACACTTTTAGATTCTTGATGGCCTGTAGAGGCGGAAGGCTGGAAATTGCAGTCGGTGTAAAGCATTGATGTCAACTGATTTCAAAGCGAAGAGTGAGGTACAACATCCGTTGACAGAAGTAATCCTTTCGTGTACTTTTACTTCACCAGGCAGCTGACAGCCATGGCTAGGAGAGCGTTTTTGTGACTATCCATTCTTGCGTAAACCTTTTAATCATGGATGCCTGGCCAAACTAAGAATGTTACTTGAGATCTACCAGAACTTCAAGACATTTATTCGTTCGAAACAGGTGCTGTAAGTTAAGTAACCTTATGAAACTTGTTGTGTTTGCTTTTGCTTTTGTTTAATTTTAGCTCTGAAAGAATAGCCATAGGCATGGGGGATAAATTCGTGCGGGCCAACAGAATTGCCGGTGTCACTGACAACTCGAGTTAATGGCCCCCGAAAATGGTCGCAGCGCTACCGTTGTAAAATTGGCTCTGGGGGTTGGTGATGTGGAGCGCAGCGCTAACTTACTGTGCAACGCCCTCCTGGTGACGTTAATGGAGGCCTCCGACCCTAAGTTCCCGTCCACAGTCGGCGTGGCAGCTTCTTACAGCCTCTGGGAGCGAGGCTGTGGAGTTCGCAAAGCATTGTGGGCAATTAAAGGGGCTATGAGTTAAAGGGGCAATGCATTCAAAACTAATAAAAATTGAAATCAAGTGAAAAAATGCATTTTCAGCCCTTACTGCCTTTCCCAAATGGCAGTCTTCAGCTCTTAAAGCTGAATTGTCTTCCACACCTAATAAAATGGGAAACTGCCTCAGCACTAACGCAAATGGCTCAGCAAGCCAGGGAAGGGGCACCGAGGGTCTCGCACGCAGCACTCCCGCTTTGTGCAGGGGGTCAACACTGCAAGTGAGGTCCTCTACCCACAGGGGCAGGAGGCCCTCCAGAGAGAATGAAGTGGGACCACATCATCGAGGCCGTCACTGCCAGCAGTGTCGCCCCCCACCTCCTGGCTCCAGTGCCCAAAGAAGCTTCATGAACTCAGAGCACTGGTCAAGGTCAGTGAATGCATGCTCAAAGCTGTCTGCTACCAACTGCATCACTAGCCTCACACACTGCTCAATGCACGACACCCCCCAGCCCCAACCACCATCACTCATCTCACCTCCTTGGAGGAGACGGTGCAGGCCATTCTTGGCCCAGCGGCGGGGCTGAAAGGATACAAGGTGCAGGTATCCTCATATGTTATCCTCCTTCTGGCATGCACCTCTTGCTTTCCCGCCCTCCCGTCAGCACAACTCCACCCTTGTGCCTTCCTCATTTCACACACCCAAGAAATGCAGCCTGCCCAGCCAGTGGGTGACCAAGGAGAGGCAGAGGAGAGTGAAGAAGAGCAAGAAGAAGAAGATTGATTTGACACTCCCAGCCACCAGCTCCTCAAGGTCGACCAGCAAGGCCATTTGCAGTGTCCCCCACTGAAAGTCAGCAGCCTTCCACCAGCCATGCTGCAGCCACTGGGGTAGCACTGCATGACATCAGTAGGATAGGCAAAGGCACACACAAGACAGTCACCAAGAGAATGCATACGGGTGATAAGTTGATTTCTTGATGTCATATTGGATGGATAGATGTATAAAGTTGGATTGGAAAGTTTGCTTTGTGGTGGCTTTTATTTCAGCATCGTGGCCAAGAGGACACTGTGATGATCAGTAACAGAGGGAAGGTAAGGTATGGGACTAACATAGAAAGGGGAATTGGGGTTGTGGTCACTGGGACCACAGGTGGATGATTCCATCTCGGATATCCCGACCACAAAGGGACTGTCTGGGATGCATCCTTCCGTCTGCTTCCTTCTCTTCTGCTTCTTCCTTTTCTGTGTCTTCCTCTTTGTGTCTTCTTCTTCCCTCTGTGAGCAGTTGCTGTAAATCTGAAATAAAATGCTGGAAATACTCAGCAGCTCAGGCAGCATCTCGACCTGAGACGTGATTCTCTTTCCATAGATGTTGCCTGACCTGTTGAGTATTTGCAGCATTTTCTGGTTTCTCAGAGGCCTTCCTTTACCATCCAAGGCCTTGAAAGCATCCAGCAGCACTCCCTACATGCTTAAAAAAACTTTTAACATCTAGTGCAGCAAGCCACTACTTCAATAAAATCAAAACAAAACAGTCCAAATGCTTAAATGCAAACTTACCTGAAAAATGTGTGTATCTCTTTAAGAGGTGCAGACAGCGGGCTGGATTTTCATTGACCCATGGAGGCGGGTTTGGAGGCGTGTGGGGGGTTAAAATTGTGAAAAGTGGAGATCCCCCCTCCATTCCGCCTCCACGCAATTTTGATGAAATCGTGTGCAGTGGTCCCGTCTCCGTCCCGCCTCCAAGAGGCGGGAGAGGCCATTAAAGCCCTTAACAAGCCCTAAATTGGCTCTGTAATGCCATTTTGATACTTTTTAGCTAGTTTAACCCTTTTCCCACGTGAAGCACGCCTGATCTGAAACACGCCAGTGAAACCTGGCGGGAGCACAAGTGGATTGCTGACTCTCAGCTGCAGGTCCACTATTACAACGGAGATGTGATGAAGGTAGTAGAAGTATTAGGTCTGAAAGTCGCCTCTGATGCTGCTGCATTGGAAGAATGCCTGGCCTTTGTTGTGAGAGGACCTGGATGCAAAAACAAAATTCTCTTTCTCTCTCTCTCGGTCTCTCTCTCTCTCTCTCTCTCAGCTGCTGCTCATTTTGCATCCAGGTCTTAATTGCCCAATTAGGTGAAAATTGCATCAACCTCCCACATCCAATTGCAGTCGGGTGGATAACACGAAATGCGGATGACACGACCCCAACCCGCCCCAGTATCAAAATCCAGCCCTGTATCTCTGTCAGCCTCTTTCCCCGCTGGGTTTCCCTGGCGTGGTTATGACCCAGCGCTGAACTCAGCGCTAGGGTCGAAGTTGGCCGTGGTGACGTTAAGTCATCGTTGCACTCCGACTGACATCACCAATCCGCCATTTTTTTTGCAGGATGTTAATACTTACTGGCAGCGCTACAGAGAGGACCAAAATGGAGGATGCCGCGGGGCCCGCCACCAGCTGGTGAAAGAGTGGCGGTCGCTGCTCTTTCGCCATTTTCTGGCTGTAACGGGTGGCGTTAAGCCTCCGAATTCTTAGCCCTATGGTCTGTCAGAGCGTTATTTGTCTATCAGATCAGAAGTGTATGGTACAATGCTGTACTATTTCCTGTATCTCTGCAGTAAAAGGTTCACTGTTTACCCTGTGCCTGCTATCCCAGATTGTTTCACATATAACATCACGATTCAATTCTTAAGGTCATGGATTTGCCTATGGAAGTGGACTTTTGTGCTGGGCATGAGAAAAAGTATCTAGAGCAAACCAGGATTTTGACATGTCACCTTGTGTTAGAATATTGAATGTTGTATTTTATATGCTACCTTTTGAACAATATGCTTCTTAAAACAATAAATGAATATTTAGAAAGAACAAATCAAGAAGGAAAGGCTAAGGGGCAGTAAAATGTTCCATCTCCTTCCTTGAGATATGTCAGTAGAGAGTACTCCCACTATTTAGGTGCATTCGTTGAGCTGCCCTCTTTATTCTGGTGGACAACTCTACAAAGCACTTTTTTGAAAAGCAAAGACTGCAATTATAATGCATTCTTCGACTGAGACTGGTAGTTTCAGAGGTTGAAATTTAGCTGTTACATTGCCAAGCTATCACTCATACTCCTAACACAGTGAGAGAGCTCCTTACATATGGGCTCACATGCACGCGCAGAGTTCTGCTTCCGGCTGGCAAATTTTTAATGTTTTGTGGGTACAGCTGGGAATGTCTGCTTCCTCAGAACATTGAAACAAAACTCTGCTTAAATTTACACAGTGCCCAGGACAACCAGGTGCTGTGGCTTGACACTGCACCGGAGTTATACTCTTCACAGTGTAAAGCCCAAGGGATGTGAGACAACCTCACCAAGAAGGTTTCACATCACTGAATTATGGGGTCACATCCAGAGTTATGCTGCCACTTTCTTGTTGATGGGTAGCAGAAGCTGCAGTACATTAATATGAAAGTAGCAGCATAGCTTCACCAAAATCTTCCACCGGGAACTTCCTTGGGGCGGGAGAGGTTCTTCCGATCAGCTGCCGTAACTTTGGCGGAAGATCAGCGGAAACCCCGGATATATCTCATAAACAGGGTTTCCACCAATCGATTGGGAGAACTCCTGAGGAAATCCAAGGGATTTATTTCTGCACCAGGGGATACAGCCTACACACCTCTCCAACATGGCATGTCTGTGTAAAGTATGAAAATATGAGAAGGTCCAGGAATTTCTTTTCACTTAAATGTTTTGTTTACTTTGCTATTTCCATGGTAGAAATCAAAGTCCGAATTCGTAGAGCAGATGGAACAGGAGACAACAAGGACTGCACCAGCAATTCTGCAGAGATGTGGGTCACAAGTTTATTATTTATTATTATTGATCATGCATCCAAATCCTCACAGATTATATTTCCGCCAGTGCGTTTGGCTGGCTGATAGTAAATTTTTGAAATAACCGTAGTCTTCGTTTGCTATAATGGGTATTACAAACCAAGCAAGATGCAAATTATAATATCTGTGAGGAACCTACCTCCATGAAATACATTTCCTGTATCATAGTGATGGTTTTACATTAGTACAAATGGCATGGTGAAGGAAAAAAAAGGTTCATAATGGTATCAATGAATACACTCCAATCCACTTGTCAATACAGTTTACACTTAAAATTACTTAAAACTTTTATTTATTTATTCATTCTTTTCCATTGTCCATACCTCCTTTTATCACCCATGGTGGTCTCTGTGGGCCATTGACCATCTACAGCTGAGGAGTGGGTGGAGGGGTTCTACTAAAGCCTTCCACCAATGTAGCTATTGATCTAGTTGCCAGGAGTATGAGAACACTGCAGTTTCCCTCTGTGGACAAGCTTTGCTTAGTTCCTACTCATGGGTGGGAGAGTCTATCACCCAAATTACTGCAACCATCAGAAATCTGGTTGATGCGCTGATGGAGCAGTTGTCTGCCCACCTTTAACCGCTTGACAACTACTCTGAGACCTAAAGGCACCGAAGAAAAAGCACAGTGGGAGCAATTCTCGTGAATGTCCCCATTGATGTTGTTGAGGCTTTTGAATCTAAAATTTATGACATGAAAGCAGAATCAATGGACTCTGAGAGAGAACCCGGAAAACCACAAGGGAGGGATTCAGAAATGACAGGAGGGCGCGATGGCTTGCGTGTGAACGGATCAGTGGCTGAAGAAAGGACTTGGCCTCTGTCAGGAATTGTATGGAATGGCGCAGGTATATGAGGACAGTTCTAACAGTGACGCAGAGCTCTCTGCATGACTAGCACAAGGAGGTAGTAAAAGAAAGAAAGAACTTGCATTTATATAGCGTCTTTCACAACCTCAGGACGTCCCAAAGCGCTTTACAGCCAATGAAGTACTTTTGAGGTGTAGTCACTGTTGTAATGTAGGGTGATAATGATGAGACCAAAGGCATTCTCCTCTTTTTTGTTAAAAGGAATCTCAGGTTGTGATCTGGAGATGCAAAAAAAAAAAATTGCACTCAATTGTGATATATTTTTGGAATACATGTGGGTAAAATTTATCTTCAGCTGGCATGAAAAACAAACAGCAGAAGATCAGCCGCCTGTTATACACCGACGCCTTTCCATTGAAGTAAAATCTCCTTCAATGCACTTCCATAAATAACACAACCTAAGAGCTCTACACACATGTTTTGTATGGGTGGGAAGATGACTGAGTTGTAACCTGGCATAAAGCCCTGGAAACCGAGTGGATATCTAGGCACTGAATTCCTGCAGGGGTTTCCTGATCGCCCACCGTAACCGGCAGGAGATTGGTGGAGATGCAGCGCATGTGGTGAGACCACACCTCGAGTACTGTGTACAATTTTGGTCTCCTTACCTAAGGAAGGATATACTTGCCATAGAGGGAGTGCAACGAAGGTTCACGAGATTGATTCCTGGGATGGCGGGACTGTCGTATGAGAAGAGATTGAGTAAACTAGGCCTGTATTCTCTTAAATTCAGAAGAATGAGAGGGGATCTCATTGAAGCATACAAAATTATTACAGGGCTTGATAGGATGGATGCTGGGAGAATGTTTCCCTTGGTTGGGGAGTCTAGAACCAGGGGCCACAGCCTCAAGATAAAGGGTAGGCCATTCAGGACTGAGATGAGAAGAAATTTCTTCACACAGAGGGTGGTGAATCTTTGGAATTCTCTACCCCAGAGGGCTGTGGAGGATCAGTCAGTCATTGGGTATATTCAAAACAGAAGTCGATAGATTTCTGACTAGTAAGGGCATCAAGGGATATGGCGATGGGGCCGATGAATGGAGTTGAGGCAGAAGATCAGCCATGATCTCATTGAATGGCAAAGCAGGCTCGAGGGGCCGAATGGCCGACTCCTGCTCCTATTTCTTATGTTCTTATGTGACTGTTTTCAGCCATTTACACCATTCCTCCAGGGCAGGAGATTGGGAAAACCCCTGTGGAAATTCAGGGCCTTATATAACATCATCATTAGTATAATGGGGGTCTACTTTTAATATAATTAACTGAAAACTAGCGACGCTTCTGCCATAGGTACAAAACCCAACTGGATAATAGGATGAGACGTGAAATGATCGAAAATCTGGTAACATCCATTTTGCACAAACTACTTAGGTGTTCCCAATCAGGAAATCTACCCTTCAATGTCACAGATATTATAAAGAATTAAAAAGAAAGAATAAGATCCAATAAATTACTGCTAGCTATCACGATGCTGGCATTGATCGGCTAAATTGTAAAGACTCTGCGGAGCCTAAAAAACTGGGAGCCTATCACTGCTGTTAAATAATGATGAAAGTAAAAGAGCCCTATATTGATAGTGAGTGAAGATGACAGAATGAATGTAATATGAATTGAGTTGGTTATTGAGTTTCCAATAGAAGTGCAGAGAGCATAGTGCTGAGTGGATATGTTTGAGTGATAATCTGAATGTTATTCTGTGATAGGTAGAAATTTTGGCTTAATGCACAGGTTCATACATGCTAGGTTCTGAGAAGATTAAATGGTTGGTGAGCCTGATAAATTGGAATTTCATTTCATTTTGTTGTGTAACTTCATAACGTATAAAGCAGACTCCCAAATAGAAAAATACATTTGTGACTATAAGCAATGTGCCAACATGGAACTGCATCTCAATAAGACACACTGGGCTAGAAATTCCCTTGTGCCCCGTTGGGGGCGATAACTTTTGAAATCTGAGAAAATTAGCGCCAGGCGATAATCCTTTTTTGATCCTGGGACCTTCAGCTTTAGCGCTCCAAGAGGGAAGTGGAGCGCTAAATCAAGCGCTAACCACTTCTCTTGGGGCGCTAACGTGTGTGAGAGGGGCGGTAGCAGCAGAGCACTGCAGTGCTACCGGGATCAGAGGCTCCTTCCCTCGATTAAAGGGAAGGGCCTATGATGGTTTACAGCATTCTTCTTCTTAGTTCTGTGGGGCCAGGGGGACCTGCACGACTTCCATTACAGCCCCAATCACTCTCAGAGAGTGGAGGGCTTAGGCATCGCGCAGCAATGAGACTTCAAAAAGTTTCAGCAGGCACCAGACTGGTGCGAAGAATAAAGTTTGGCCTACCTGACCAGCACTGCCTTTAACTATCGCTCCCCAAGCAGCCAGCCGAGGCGGGAGAGAATTTCACATCCGGGGCGGTAACGGGGCGCTGCGCGCTTGAAGACGTCACGATCTACGGGGCGCTAGAGGCCGAGGCGGTAAGTGTTAGCACCAGCACAAAACCGCCAGGGAAGTTCGCGGGCGTCGCTGAATTCACCCCGCCCGGTCGGTAACCCCTTAGCGCCCCATTACCGCCCCCCACAGGCGCTAATGGGAGGCACAAAGCAGCCGAATTTCTAGCCCATTGACCCTGAAATTCCACACTGTCTTTCGTGTTTCTGGGGCCTAAAATTGGGGCAGCTTTTTTTGCTAGCCAGCACATCGCAGCAGAAGCTGTTTACAGCAGTTTTCTACCCAAAAGACCACACGCCTGGATGTCCTAATGCATTTTGGCCCATTCCACAATCTGCCTGCCAAGTCCTATCATCTGATTTAAATATACTCAAATGATGGCTGATAATTATACATGTAATGGGGGTAAGTTAGAATGGGAAATATAAGGTGCAGCTGTTGCTAGGATCAGCTGGGACTGGCAGCAGTGAGGAGTTTTTGAGCCTGAAAATAGCTAAAAGTTTGAGTAGCAACTACTGCTACTTTTTTCAGCATTTTGCCTGTGAGGTGTGAGACCTTGGAATATTTTCCCCTGGAGCTTCTTTTTCTTCTGAAACCATTGCAGTCGTTGCAGTGATGGCGCTTGGCGTAACCTGCTTCTGCCGGGTGTCCGTCGATTTTTCGGTAGTTCTTCCGGTCTCCTTCTGGGGTTACAGTAGGAAACATGGAGATTCCCTGTGGAATTCCAGGACCATACTGCTATTCCTTCATCCTGGAATTCCCTGCCTAATCCATTGTGGGAGCACCATCACTGATTGAATGGTGGAAGTGTCTCAAGGGGATGAATAGCCTACTCCTGTTCATATGTTCCTTTCCTACCTCTCCCATACTCATCACAGTTGTACTTAAAATGTGATTATTTTCTTTTGGGCCGGATGAGATTTCATGCTTGCACAGTTGCAATTTTTGGTGGGATTTTGAATATATTTTTTCAGCTCTAGTTGGGATATTTTTTATTCTAACCAAATATCTAAACCAGGCACAGTTCATGCTCTCCTATTGCAGAACCACCTAGGGGAAAAATCAATTCAGTTGATGCAGCAATTTATATAGACAGACTACATATACGAATGAAAGGCAGATAACAAATAATCTGATGTCTGTACATTTGCAAAGGAAAAATCTATTCTTTTTCATTATATCTAAAATGATGTGTGATGCTGAACCATGCTGGGGCTAGAGTCCTGGCGAATCGAATAACTAGGGCTGTAGAGAGGGCTTTAAACTAAATAGTGGGGGGGGGAGGGGGGGGGGAGTGTCCAAGTGAGTGGGAATTTAAAAAGACAATGCGAAATAAGAAAACAATAGAGCAGGATAGAGATGGGGGAAATAATAACCAGAGTGTGACAGGAAGGGACAGAATATTTAAAAATAAGAGTGCAGCAGAAAATGGGGCCACAACAAAGAGAAATGGTAAAAAGACAAAGTTAAAAGTTCTATATCTGAATGCACACAGCATTTGTAACAAGATAGATGAGTTGACAGCACAAATAGATACAAATGGTATGATCTGATCGCCCGTTACAGAGACGTGGTTGCAAGGTGACCAGGGCTGGGAACTGAATATTCCAGGGTATTTGACAATTCGGAAGGATAGACAGAAAGGAAAGGGAAGTGGGGTGGCTTTGTTGGTAAAGGATGGGATCAGTGCAGTGGTGAGAAGTGATATTGGCTCAGAAGATCAAGATGTAGAATCAGTTTGGGTGGAGATAAAAAATAATAAGGGGGAAAAGTCTCTGGTGGGCGTAGTCTACAGGCCCCCGAACAGTAGCAATACTGTTGGACAGAGTATAAATCAACAAATGATGGAGGCCTGTAAAAAAGGTACGGTAATAATCATGGGTGATTTTAATCTCCATATTGATTGGACAAATCAAATTGGCCATGGTAGACTTGAGGAGGAGTTCATAGAGTGTATCCGGGATGGTTTCCTAGAACAGTATGTAATGGAACCAACCAGGGAGCAGGCTATCTTGGATCTGGTACTGTGTAATGAGACAGAATTAATAAATGATCTCATAGTAAAGGATCCTCAAGGAAAGAGTGATCATAACATGGTTGAATTTCAAATTCAGTTGGAGGGTGAGAAAGTTGTATCTCAAACCAGTGTCCTGATCTTAAACAAAGGCAATTACAATGGCATGAGGGCAGAACTGGCTAAAGTGGACTGGAAAAATAAATTAAAAGGTAAGAAAGTTGAAATGCAGTGGTGGACATTTAAGGAGATATTTTATAACTTTCAACAAAAATATGTTCCAGTGAGAAAGAAAGATTTTAAGAGAAGGGAGCACTATCCATGGCTAACTAAGGAAGTAAAGGATGGTATCAAATTGAAAACGAAGGCATACAATATTGCCAAGATTGGTGGGAGGCCAGAGGGTTGGGAAATTTTAAAAACCAGCAAAGGTAACTAAAAAAATAATAAAAAGAGAGAAGATGAATTATGAGAGTAAACTGGCAAGAAATATTAAAACAGATAGTAAGAGCTTCTACAGGTATATAAAAAGGAAGAGAGTAGCTAAAGTAAACGTTGGTCCCTTAGAGGATGAGAATGGGGAATTAATAATGGGGAACAGGGAAATGGCAGAGACTCTGAACAAATATTTTATATCTGTCTTCACGGTAGAAGACACTAACAACATCCCAATAATGGATAATCAGGGGGCCACAGGGAGGGGGGAAAGTAAAGACAATCACTATCACTAAGGAAAAAGTACTTGGTAAAATAATGAGACTAAAAGACGACAAGTCCCCTGGACCAGATGGCCTGCATCCCAGGGTCTTAAAAGAAGTGGCTGCAGAGATAGTGGATGCATTGGTTGCAATATACCAAAATTCCCTGGACTCTGGAGAGGTCCCAGCATTTTGGAAAACCGCAAATGTAACACCCCTATTTAAGAAAGGAGGGAGACAGAAAGCAGGAAACTATAAACTACTTAGCCTAACATCTGTCGTTGGGAAAATGCTGGAGTCCTTCATTAAGGTAGCAGTAGCAGGGCCTTTGGAAAATCATAATGCAGTCAAGCAGAGTCAGCATGGTTTTATGAAAGGGAAATCATGTTTAACAAATTCGCTGGAGTTCTTTGAGGATGTAACGAGCAGGGTGGATAAGGGTCAGCCAGTGGATGTGGTGTATTTGGATTTCCAAAAGGCATTCGATAAGGTGCCACATAAAAGGTTACTGCATAAGATAAGAGCTCACGGAGTTGGGGTAATATATTAGCATGGATAGAGAATTGGCTAACTAACAGAAAGCAGAGAGTCGGGATAAATGGGTCATTTTCCGGTTGGCAAACGGTAACTAGTGGGGTGCCACAGGGATCGGTGCTGGGGCCTCAACTATTTACAATCTACATTAATGACTTGGATGAAGGGACCGAGTGTAATGTAGCCAAGTTTGTGAATGATGCAAAGATGGGTGGGAAAGCAAGTTGTGCAGAGGACTCAAAGAATCTGCAAAGGTATAAAGACAAGTTAAGTGAGTGGGCAAACATTTGGCAGATGGCGTGTAATGTGGGAAAGTGTGAGGTTATACAGTTTGGCAGGAAAAATAAAAAAGCAAATTATTATTTAAATGGAGAGAGATTACAAAATGCTACAGTTCAGAGGGACCTGGGGGTCCTTGTGCATGAAACACAAAAAGTTAGCACGCAGTTACAGCAAGTAATCAAAAAGGCAAGTGGAATGTTGGCCTCTATTGCAAGGGGGTTGGAGTATAAAAGCAGGGAAGTCCTGCTACAACTGTACAGGGTATTGGTGAGACCACACCTTGAGTACTGCGTACAGTTTTGGTCTCCTTATTTAAGGAAGGATATACTTGCATTGGAGGCAGTTCAGAGACGATTCACACGGTTGATTCCTGAGATGAAGGGGTTGACTTATGAAGAAAGGTTGAGCAGGTTGGGCCTATGCTCATTGGAATTTAGAAGAATGAGAGCTGATCTTATTGAAACATATAAGATACTGAGGGGGCTCGACAAGGTAGATGCAGAGAGGATGTTTCCCCTCGTGGGGAAATCTAGAACTCGGGGGCATAGTCTCAGAATAAAGGGTCGCCCTTTTAGAACTGAGATGAGGAGGAATTTCTTCTCTCAGAGAGTCATAAATTTGTGGAATTCTCTGCCCCAGGGAGCCGTGGAGGCTGGGTCATTAAATACATTTAAGGTGGAGACAGACAGATTTTTGCAAGATAAGGGAGTGAAGGGTTATGGGGAGCGAACAGGGAAGTGGCTGTGAGCCCAAGATCAGCCATGATCTTATTGAATGGCGGAGCAGGCTCGAGGGGCCAAGTGGCCTATTCCTGCTCCTATTTCTTATGTTCTTATGTTCTTATTAGCTCTATGATGGTATTAACAATGCTAAATCCCTATGATATTTATTATTGTGTGCTATGTATCAATTGAGGAGGAGCCTTTCTTTCTCTCTCCCGCAGAGCGGTCGGCAGCGGGGAAGGAGGAGCGGACCTGGTTGGAGCGGCGGAAGCGGCGGCGAGTCAATAAAGGGAGGCCCGAGGCTCAGGTAGGCCTCAGACCAGCGTCGACAGCGGGGGAGGAGGAGCCTTTCTTTCTCTCTCCCGCAGAGCGGTCGGCAGCAGGGAAGGAGGAGCGGACCTGGTTGGAGCAGCGGGAGCGGCGGCGAGTCAATAAAGGGAGGCCCAAGGCTCAGGTAGGCCTCAGACCAGCGTCGACAGCGGGGGAGGAGGAGCCTTTCTTTCTCTCTCCCGCAGAGCGGTCGGCAGCGGGGAAGGAGGAGCGGACCTGGTTGGAGCGGCGGAGGCCTGAGGTGAGTCATTAAACTCACCTACGTGGCCTTTTTCCCCAGCGGGGAAAGAGCTTCGCGGGCTTTTTCAAAGGCAGGGGGCGGGGCCAATTCATTGGTACCCGTATATAGGTGGAGCGGTTGCTAAACCCGAGACACTACACTAGTAGTGACTCCCACCCTCCCACCTCCTCTAACCTTTAGGGGTAGAGGGAATTTAAAAGGTAGGTTCGATTTTATATTTTGTTTTCAGGGACTTAACTCCTGGACCTAAGATAAATAAGTTTAAATTTTAGTAATAAAGTAACATAAGGGTTAAGTCATGACAGGAAGTCTCGGACCCGTTTCATGCTCCTCTTGTGCCATGTGGGAAACCAGGGACACTTCCAGTGTCCCTGACAACTACGTGTGCGGGAAGTGTGTCCAGCTGCAGCTCCTGACAGCCCGCATGGCGGTGCTGGAGCTGCGGGTGGACTCACTCTGGAGCATGCACGATGCCGAGAACTCGGTGAATCGCTCATTTAGTGAGTTGTCCACACCGCAGGTAAAGGCTAGGACAGACAGTGAATGGGTGACCAAGAAGCAGGGCAATATCAGGAAGGTAGTGCAGGAGTCCCCTGTGGTCATCTCCCTCCAAAACAGGTATGCCGCTTTGGATACTGTTGGGGGAGATGGCCTATCAGGGGAAGGCACCAGTAGCCAGGTTCATGGCACCATGGCTGGCTCTGCTGCACAGCAGGGCGGGAAAAAGAGTGGTAGGGCTATAGTGATAGTGGACTCAATTGTAAGGGGAATAGACACGAGTTTCTGTGGCCGCAACCGAGATTCCAGGATGGTATGTTGCCTCCCTGGTGCAAGGGTCAAGGATGTCTCGGAGCGGCTGCAGAACATTCTGAAGAGGGAGGGTGAACAGCCAGCTGTCGTGGTGCATGTAGGTACCAACAATATAGGTAAAAAGCGGGAAGAGGTCCTACAAGCAGAATTTAGGGAGCTAGGAGCTAAATTAAAAAGTAGGACCTCTAAGGTAGTAATCTCTGGATTGCTACCAGGGTCACGTGCTAATCAGAATAGAGAGAACAGGATAATGAGATTGAATACGTGGCTTGAGCAGTGGTGCAGGAGGGAGGGATTCAAATTCCTGAGGCATTGGAACCAGTTCTGGGGGAAGTGGGCCCTATACAAAAGGGACGGTCTGCACTTGGGCAGGACTGGAACCGATGTCCTCGGGGTAATATTTGCTAAAGCAGTTCGGGAGGATTTAAACTAATATGGCAGGGGAATGGGAATCTATGTAGCAAAACAGGGGGAAGTAATATGCAGTCAGAAACAAATGTTAGAAGGGTGAGAAACAATAGGGGAAGGCCGAGTAAACAAAGGCAAGAAACACAAAGGGCCATACTAAATCATAAGTCTAAAAGGACAAAGGATGTTAATAAAACAAGCCTAAAGGCTCTGTGTCTTAATGCAAGGAGTATCCGTAATAAGGTGGATGAATTGACTGTGCAAATAGATGTTAACGGATACGATGTGATTGGGATTACAGAGACGTGGCTCCAGAACAATCAAGGCTGGGAACTGAACATCCAGGGGTATTCAACATTCAGAAAGGATAGAATAAAAGGAAAAGGGGGTGGGGTAGCATTGCTGGTTAAAGAGGAGATTAATGCAATAGCTAGGAAGGACATCAGCTTGGAGGATGTGGAATCAATATGGGTTGAGCTGCAGAACACCAAAGGGCAGAAAACGTTAGTGGGAGTTGTGTACAGACCTCCAAACAGCAGTAGTGAGGTGGGGGAGGGTATGAAACAGGAAATCAGAGGTGCGTGCAAAAAAGGCACGGCAGTTATCATGGGTGACTTTAATATGCATATAGATTGGGCTACTCAAACTGGAAGCAATACGGTGGAGGAGGATTTCCTGGAGTGTTTAAGGGATGGTTTCCTAAACCAATATGTTGAGGAACCAACTCGAGGGGAGGCCATCCTGGACTGGGTGTTGTGTAATGAGGAAGGACTAATCAGCAATCTTGTGGTACGAGGCCCCCTGGGGAAGAGTGACCATAGTATGGTAGAGTTCTACATTAGGATGGAGAAGGAAACAGTTAAGTCAGAGACAATGGTCCAGAACTTAAATAAGGGCAACTTTGAGGGTATGAGGCGTGAATTGGCGAGGTTAAATTGGCAAGCGATATTTAAGGGGCTATCAGTAGAAGGGCAATGGCAGACATTTAGAGATCGCATGGATGAACTACAACAATTGTACATCCCGGTCGGGCGTAAAAATAAAAAAGGGAAGGTGGCTCAACCATGGCTAACAAGGGAAATCAGTGATAGTATTAAAACCAAGGAAGTTGCATACAAATTGGCCAGAAGTAGCAGCAAACCCGGGGACTGGGAGAACTTCAAAACTCAGCAGAGGAGGACAAAGGGCTTAATTAGGGCAGGGAAAATAAAATATGAAAGGAAGCTTGCAGAGAACATTAAAATGGACTGCAAAAGCTTCTATAAATATGTAAAAAGAAAGAGGTTAGTAAAAACAAACGTAGGTCCCCTGCAGTCGGAAACAGGGGAAGTCGTAATGGGGAACAAGGAAATGGCAGATCAATTGAACAAGTACTTTGGTTCAGTGTTTACTGTGGAGGACACACACAACCTGCCGGAAATAAAAGGGGTCAGAGGATCTGGTAAGAGGGAGGAGCTGAGGGAAATCCTTATTAGTCGGGAAAAGGTATTGGGGAAATTGATGGGACTGAAGGCTGAAAAATCCCCGGGGCCTGATGGTCTGCATCCCAGAGTACTTAAGGAGGTGGCCTTGGAAATAATGGATGCATGGACGATCATTTTCCAACATTCCTTAGACTCTGGATCAGTTCCGATGGAGTGAAGGGTGGCCAATGTAACCCCTCTTTTTAAAAAAGGAGGGAGGGAGAAAGCAGGGAATTATAGACCAGTCAGCCTGACATCGGTCGTGGGTAAAATGATGGAAGCAATTATTAAAGATGTCATAACAGACCATTTGGAAAGTGGCGACATGATAGGTCCAAGTCAGCATGGATTTGTGAAAGGGAAATCATGCTTGACAAATCTTCTGGAATTTTTTGAGGATGTTTCCAATAGGGTGGACAGGGGGGAACCAGTAGATGTGGTGTATTTGGACTTTCAGAAGGCCTTCGACAAGGTCCCACACAAGAGATTGGTGAGCAAAGTTAAAGCACATGGGATTGGGGGTAATGTGTTGACGTGGATTGAGAACTGGTTGGCACACAGGAAACACCTCTTTTTCCGGTACATTGATGACTGTATCGGTGCCGTCTCCTGCTCTCGCCCTGAACTAGAACATTTAATTCACTATGCTTCCAATTTCCACCCTTCCCTCATCTTCACATGGTCCATCTCCGACTCTTCCCTTCCCTTCCTCGACTTCTCTATCTCCATCTCTGGGGATAGGTTATTGACTAACATTCACTACAAGCCCACCGACTCCCACAGCTACCTGGACTACACTTCCTCCCACCCCGCCTCCTGTAAGGACTCTATTCCATTCTCCCAGTTTCTCCGTCTCCGCCGCATCTGCTCTGATGATGCCACCTTCCATACCAGTGCTTCCGACATGTCTTCCTTTTTCCTCAACCGAGGATTCCCCTCTACCGCGGTCGACACGGCCCTCGACCGTGTCCGTTCTATCTCCCGCACATCTGCCCTCACCCCTGCCCCTCCCTCCCGGAACCACGATAGGGTTCCCCTTGTCCTCACCTTTCACCCCACCAGCCTCCACATTCAACGGATCATCCTCCGCCATTTCCGCCACCTCCAGCGTGATCCCACCACCAAACACATCTTCCCCTCACCTCCCCTTTCAGCATTCCGTAGGGACCGCTCCCTCCGTGACACCCTAGTCCACTCCTCTACCACCCCCAGCACCCCTTCCCCTTCGCCCGGCACCTTCCCGTGCACGCGCAGGAGATGCAACACATGCCCTTATACCTCCCCTCTTCCCACTGTCCAGGGCCCCAAACACCCCTTCCAAGTGAAACAGCGATTTACTTGTACTTCCTGCAATTTAGTATACTGTATTCGCTGCTCACGATGTGGACTCCTCTACATTGGGGAGACCAAACGCAGATTGGGTGACCGCTTTGCGGAACACCTCCGTTCAGTCCGTAAGGGGGACCCCGAGCTCCCGGTGGCCTGTCACTTTAATTCACCGCTTCACTCCCACTCTGACCTCACTGTCCTCGGCCTATTACGCTGTTCCACGGAAGCTCAGCGTAAGCTCGAGGAACAGCACCTCATCTTTCGTTTAGGCACGCTACAGCCCTCTGGACTCAATATCGAGTTCAACAATTTTAGATCATAACCTCAGCTCCAATCACATTTATATTTTATTTTATCCACCCTTTTATTTGTCCCCCGCCCTTTTTTTTCCTCCTAGAAGCTGGCAGCTGTCCTTCATTCTGCCAGTGGATTTCACACTTCATTCAGCCTTAATCTGTCACATTAACACCACCTCTAGCCTTGCATATCTCTTAATGTCTCTATGTCGCTTCATCTCCCCCTTTGTTCCTTTATCCCCTCCCCCTTTTCCCAGCCTTAAATCTATTTGATTTCCGGCTCTTCCCAGTTCTGATGAAAGGTCATCGACCTGAAACGTTAACTCTCTTTCTCTCTCCACGGATGCTGCCTGGCCTGCTGAGTTTTTCCAGCGTTTTCTGTTGTTATTTCGGATTTCCAGCATCCGCAGTATTTTGCTATCGAAAGAGTAGGAGTAAATGGGTACTTTTCAGAATGGCAGGCAGTGACCAGCGGGGTACCGCAGGGTTCGGTGCTGGGACCCCAGCTGTTTACATTATATATTAATGATTTGGACGAAGGGATTAAATGTAATATGTCCAAATTTGCGGATGACACTAAATTGGGAGGCAGTGTGAACAATGAGGAGGATGCTAGGAGGCTACAGAGTGACTTGGACAGGTTGGGTGAATGGGCAAATGTATGGCAGATGAAGTACAATGTGGATAAATGTGAGGTTATCCACTTTGGTGGTAAAAATAGAGAGGCGGACTATTACCTGAATGGTGGCAGATTAGGGAAAGGGGAGGTGCAACGAGACCTGGGCGTCATGGTACATCAGTCACTGAAGGTAGGAATGCAAGTGCAGCAGGCAGTCAAGAAAGCAAACGGAATGATGGCCTTCATAGTAAGGGGATTTGAGTACAGGAGTAGGGAGGTGATGCTGCAGTTGTACAGGGCCTTGGTGAGGCCACACCTGGAGTATTGTGCGCAGTTTTGGTCTCCTAACTTAAGGAAGGACATTCTTGCTATTGAGGGAGTGCAGCGAAGGTTCACTAGATTGATTCCTGGGATGGCCGGACTGACATATCAAGAAAGATTGGGTCAACTGAACTTGTATCCTCTGGAGTTCAGAAGAATGAGGGGGGATCTTATAGAGACATTTAAAATCCTGACTGGTTTAGACAAATTAGATGCGGGCAGAATGTTCCCAATGCTAGGGAAAACTAGAACCAGGGGTCACAGTCTAAGGATTAAGGGGAAGCCATTTAAGACTGAGCTGAGGAGGAACTTCTTCACCCAGAGAGTGGTGAATCTATGGAATTCTCTTCCACAGAAGGTTGTTGAGGCCAGTTCGCTAAATATATTCAAAAGGGAGTTAGATATAACACTCACAACTAGGGGGATCAAGGGGTATGGCGAGAAAGCAGGAATGGGGTACTGAGGTAGCATGTTCAGCCATGAACGCATTGAATGGCGGTGCAGGCTCGAAGGACCGAATGGTCTACTCCTGTACCTATTTTCTATGTTCTATGTTTCTATACTGTTTTGCTTCAAAATAAGGAAATATGTAACATTTATTTTACATAGTCATGTTATTGGACCTTAATTTGTGACCCCTAAGGGTGCGTACGAGGTGCGCAGGCGCCCGTAGGGGCCGCGCAAATTCCGGGCTTAGGTATGCAAAGCGCATGCGTGAAAACCCAGAACTTGCGATCTGTCATTCTCTTGACAGATGATCTGCATTCCTGGGAAAAGGGCCTCCGCGGGCGGAGAGTTGGGCGATTTGCCCGACTTCTGCCCAGAGAATGCCCGTGAAATTCTTACGCTTGGTAAAAGCAGGCATAAGGCCTGCTTTTACCAGCGTAAGAATGTTAAAGAACAGAAAAATAATATTTTTCAATAATTTATACATTTACAAACCTGTGAAATAAGGTAAGTTTATTTTAGCCCCTTTAAAATATGTAAATTTATCTTTCAAAAAATGTAGTTTTTGTTTTAAATATTTAATTAAGTGCCATTTTGATTAATTTTAAATATGGGATTCATTTGAAGTGTACATGTATTTTTGGGGGTATTCCCATTCATACTTATGAGGATTCCGTCCATAAGTATGAATGGGGATCCCGCTTCTTTCATTGGTTGGGCCAGCCCACGTGATGCCAGGTCTATGCATAGAGGCCCAGGAGCGAGAGTCTCCGTGGATCCAGAACCATCAGGTAGGTGCGTAGATTTTCTGCTGGTCGGAGGCATCCACCCGCGGGAAGTCTCCGACCGCAAATTCAGGGCCATTATATAATCAAAACATTTTGCATGGACATGAAATACGGTTCATTTTTATGAATACACAGTACTTTTTGGTAAGGTGTTGAATTATATAGATGCAATTGTGTGGATAAATTCAGCCTGTCCTTAGCAATTGCTGCCAGCAGTACTCAAACTAAAGGTGACTGTGTGCTAAGTGTAAGGGTGAGGATGTCCACTGCTGGTCCTTTTTTCATGCATTTATGAATTTGGTGTTAATAGTGAACCTGCAGTTCTCAGCTGTTGGAATTCAACTACTTTATTTCTGAGTGTTGCAAATATTATTGATGTTGAATTCACCTTCAGGTTCAAACACGTCTAAAAATAAATAAATAGCTAGAATATTGCATTTTGGCCTTTAACTAATGAATTTTTCCCTCAGAATGAATTACTTCTCACTGAAAATGAGTATTACATCACAGAAAGTGTTTGCGTAACCATAGTAACTGTCGTCTCAAAGAGCATTCTAATGTGAAGTGGTGTGGCAAATTTAAAATTTTTTATTGCAATTTTTCAATTGTTGCAAATTGAAGTCATCTACACAGCAAGGTGTGATGGCCTGGATTTGCCTCCTGCCAGTAGGGTCCAATTACTTTGCTGGCTAGATAGTATTAGATTCTACCCATATACTTCTGCCTGTGATAAAACTGGGTGTAATGACACCTGGAGAAACCTATCGCCTTTTTTTTTTAAGAGTCCCCAAGCCAAGCTACTAAGAAATCCACACTTGTAGACTTTATGTTTGCTCAATCTGGAATGCACTATCTCTCTCCCTCCCTCTCCATAGAGACGCTTACCTATGTCCAGGTTGACTAAGGCTGAGGAACCACCAGTTGTTGCTGGAGTTTAACCAGCTGGAAGAGTCTAGGCTGTCAGCACAGAACTTTGATGGCTTTCTGCTTTTTGTCCAGTCAGGATCATCCTACACATTAGAGCCTTGAGCCATCAAGGTTATATGGAGCCAAGTGGGAAAAGTCAGAGCCCTCATTGGTAGATCTATCTTTCTAAGCTTCATTAGTAGGTTACGCTGTCTGGTCAACCATCAACAGTGCCGTGGATTGCTGTGGACCTGTCTGGTTCAGGTATTGGATTATTGAGTCTGCTATTCAGGGTTGACAGTTTCAAACTTGCATCGGCAGGCAAGTCATCTTGGATCTGTCTTAACCTCAAAGAATATCCATGTTTCCCATTTGATTGCAAGCACATGATGCAATGACATAAAGTGAATTGAAACCCATTGTCATATCACTTCCATGTGATAGCTTCATGATGAAAGTGACACATAAATCTTCTGACTTTGTTTCCTCCAGAGCATAAAGATTTTGCAACAGCATTCAGGGAGAAATTCAACTCACAGCCACCCGTTTTTCCGGTGCAAATCGGCGGTGGTCCCCCAAATTTCTCACCGCGATCTGCCGTGCCGCAACTGTGACGGAAGGGCCACATCGGTAGCTCCTCCTCAGATCACAAAAATACTCCAACTCGCTGCTGGCAGATTCAAGACTGGCCCCTCCCAGACCCAAGCCTGGTCGGTGTGAGAGCCAGCTGATTTCTCCTGCCCCCCCCCTCCCCACCACCCAACAACCCCCACCCCCACCGCGAGCTGCAGCAGGGTGCCTATTTGACGCTAGTGGCATTTTAATAAGGACCGATGTCGAATTGGCTCAGCCCTTAGGCTGGCGTGGACCGGTACACGGGACAAATGCTCTGCCGGCTTTATGCCCATTCTGGGCACAAGTCAAATTCCTCCCGCAATTCTTTGATCTTTTTAGAACTGGTTTTAGATGAAATCCACTGTGAAGCATTTTATATCAAAAATTTTATACATAACCAACTGCATAAATTCCACTGCTTAGGTGAATAGTCAATTATTTGATACGGAAAAATTCCCTTCCCTTCCAATTTATTAAGCTTCTGGCCACAGGATATATAAACCTGCTGCAGCACATAGTATTATTTTAATATGCTATCTTTCAGGATGCTATTTTTCTATTACATTGCTGTCAGCATAATGCTCACACACAATCTTTATGAGTGTCATATAATTTTGTGAAATCCTGCCATCAATTATTTTGGTTGTATGTGTTCTTTGGGGGAATTACTCACAAAGGCAACTGCTGGATCACTGCATTTTCTCAATCAGAGGTGTGCATTGCAGCATTTTATCTATTATCACGTTAAATGAATTTTTATGGGCAATATTTAATATCAGATTCTTTAATGACATGGCAAATATAAACCCTGATCCAAGGCAGTGTTGTTAGAATCTAATTTTATACACTGGCTGGGCTCTGTACTTTTAGATAATTTTAGCCTATATTTCCAGAATACAGGAAACTCTCTTTTAACCGACACCTAAATATCCGGAAATCTCTCTTAACCGGCAAAATTCAGGAGTAGGTTCAGGTAAGTTTTACTATATATTAGTGGCCGTGTAACCGGGGTTCCTGGATCTGTGGCCGTGTAACCGGGACTCCTGCACAAGTGCCGTGTAGCCGGGGCTCTTGTACCTTGGTAAATATACCTCTCTGTAATCCGGACTTTTTGATCAACCGGCACCACGCCGGTCCCGTCTGTGCCGGTTAATAAAGAGTTTCCTGTACTAACTCTACCACCTTCCTATTATAGCATCTAATGTAGGCAAAAGGACTCGCCTTGTTCACTCGGTTTCGACTGGCATAAATATTGACGACAAGGGCACCCGGCCGGCCATCCAGAACAATTTATTGTACACACACAACTTGCACTAACAAACTTGGACAGTAATTAACTGGTTAAAAATACAGATTTTACTTCCCGTACAACCACAGGCGACGGAGCGCGCTGACTCAGGAGTTGTAGCTGCTTGGCTGCTCACTTCTTTCTCCTTCTTCATCGCCGCCCAAGAATCCTGCAGGTCTTTCCTTTATACCATTTACAGAACGTGATCATCATGTTCTCGATCCATGGTTCATAACATGATTACATGATTACAGTAGTATAGTTTGTACAGCCATTAACTTGATTACAGTAGTATAGTTTGTACAGCCATTAACTTGATTACAGTAGTATAGTTTCTACAGCCATTAACCCTTACAGAGTCCCCACCTTGAGGATGAGGTTTCATACCGATTCCTCACTTTCTTGCTGGAGCTGACGCTTTAATAATGTTTGATATGACGGCGGATGTGGGTTTACGGTGGCAGCAATGATCAGTTTAGTTTTTACTTCCTTAACTATAGTTTTTAGGCGACATATAATAATTAATAATACAACCAACACAAGCACCTGCAGGATAACCAAGGTGTGTGAAATGATGCGTATCCATGGGGGAATGTCAATATCCAATCTTACATCCCACCATGGTCTGTCATCGCCTACACCTGGAATCTCTTTAGCCACTTCCCTATTTTCCTGCTGTGGAGTATAATAATGACGTTGTGATGCATTGACGCGTGCCATTAGTTCCTTCAGGGCCTCCAGTAGCTCGGGAATGTCATAGCCAAATTTCGTGACGTACTCATGTAATTCTTGCCTCAATCCATCTCTAACCTGTATGTCCACTTCCGTGGGAACACCTATATCAAGGGGGGTTTGGTCCCAATTATAACTGTCTTGGTAGGGGTAAAGCAGTACGTCCCTGGAGTAAGAGAACATCGAACCTTCCCGTGATGGTAATAATCCTGCAGAGTGGCGAGGCAGTACTCCCACTTTCCTTTATAGGCTGTTTTGGTTCTAACATCCGAAGGGCCCGTTACTTCCATAGTACAGTTCTCGCCATGCTGGTTCCAGTCAAAACCACATGTCATTGATGCATGATCGTGCAGATCATATGGACATATGTAAGCATCCTCACTGCTACTACACCCTTGCAGGTTTGGTTCTAACCAGGTCAACTCTTGTAGCCGCGTTACCATTGAGGGGCCATCAGGAACTGAATGATGGAGTTCCCTCGTACTACTCCTATGTTTTCCACTCTAAACAAGGGATTAGGTGTAGTTCAGTTCATAAGACTAGGGAGCTGGATAGCCATTCCTAATAGTCTCTGGTTCCCCACCTCGTGGCACTTATGCTTCACTGGGTAAACCTTAGCTAAGTTTCTAATCTACACACGGGTCATCATGGTACCTAGAGAGCCCAGACAAATGTTGATTCGTTACCCATGTGTTAGGGGCTTGCCATCCACCGTACAATAGTGATTTTTATGATACAAGGGTAAGGACAGCATGGTGTTAATAGCATAGGCACTATCAGACCAAACATTAACAGGCTGGTCAGATGTTTCCTTAACGGCTGTCAGAAGCGCCGCAATTTTGGCGTACTGTGAGGAATGGCGAATGCATTTTTGCTTGACAGTCCGATCTGGTAGGATGACAGCGTACCCGGTGTGAGGTGATCTCTGTATATGATACGAGGAGCCGTCAGTATAGACGTCAGATGCCCCCTCTATTGGTTCTCTCTCAACGGGGTGGGATTCAAAGTCAATAATGGGCAACGGGCACTTGTGGGGGTCACCCTCATAGGCTAGGAACTGTGGCAGTAGCGTAGTAGCCTTGGGGGTAATGTCGATGTCTCGCTGCTGAAGTTCTAGTATCCACTAGAATCTCTATGACTCTATGACTTGCTGAGGCACTGTGCTGAAATTAAGGAGTCCCCTGGTTTGAGCAGTAGGTTCAATGGCGCGTGCGGGCTGTGCAAGATGGTGCTCTGCAGCCTCGTGATGTATGTAAAATGATGATGTACCGCACAGAAAACGGACAATAGGTTTCGCTCGCATGCCATATAGCTCTTTTCTGCTCTTTGCAAAATTCTAGATGCATATGTGATGGGCTGCAGTCGGCCAGCTCTTTCTTGACAGAGGACGGCGGTGAGATGCTGCTCAGTTGCCCCGACCTCCAAGTGGAAAGGCTGTGTTGGATCCGGGGAGATCAAAAATGATGCCTGTATTACGGCTGCTTTCAGCTTATCCACCGACCAAGTGTGGGTATCTGTCCATGCTGTGCGTATATCTTCACCCTTGAGTCTCAGGAGCTCGTAAAGGGGCTTTGCCAATTCTGCGAAGCCTGGAATGAAATTTCTTTGGTATCCCACCAAACCAAGGAACAACCGTAGGGCGGTCTTAGAAGTAGGCAAGGGTAGTCTCTGAATGATCCCAGCCTTATGGGAGTCGGGGGACGATCCGTCGGGAGAGATTGACACCCCCAAGAAGGTAACCCGGTCTTTTACGAACTGGGCCTTACATGGGTTCACCTTTAACCCTGATCGCGCTATCAGCGTGAGCAGTTCATCTAGGAGAAACAGATGCTCTTCAGTACTTTCAGTCGCCAGCAGTAGACCGTCTACATACTGCAGTAAACAACCAGGGCGTGAGGGCCGCCGCCAGCCTTTTGTGGAATATCGTTGGGCCGTTGTGGAAGCCCTGTGACAAGCAGGTCCAGGTGTAGCTTTGCTCTTCAAAGGTAAAAGCGAATTTATCCTGATCGTCTTTCCGAACTGGGATGCTCCAGAAGCCGTTGGAGATATCGAGAGCCGTGACAACCTTGCAGTTGGTTGGGATTTGTGACAGCAGAGTCGGGGTTACCCTTACTACCGGTGAACAAGCTGGAGTTACTGAATTCAATTTTCGATAGTCAATGGTTAGCCTCCAGCTTCCGTCTGGCTTCTTTACGGGCCAGGCAGGCGAATTGGTTGTGAAAGTGCCAGGTCTAAGAACACCCTGCTGAACAAGAGACTGAATCGTGTCTCAAATGTACGGGTGGCTTTCTCTCGGGATAGGGTACTGTTTGGTGAAGGCGTGAGGGGGCCCCTCTATTGATTCTTCCACCTCCATTTTCCCACAGTTATGTTCGCTAGTGGCAAAAACTGCCAGGTGCTTTTCAATAGGTCGCCTGACACGCTCGTCCCCATGGTCGGGGCGTCATAAACGTACATTTTTTTGACAGCAAACACTGAATGAGCATCTGAGATCTCTATTGTCTCGTCCCCGGTTCCTGACCCTATCCACACACAATCACGATTGTAGTCAATTATCGCCCCATCCTGATTAAGTACTTCAGTCCCCAAAATACCTCTACCATCGGAAGTCGACATTAATATAGGTGAGGGAACCTTGCAGGCGAGACCTCCCAATATCAGTTCGGAGATCTTTCCGGTGTAGGCAGCAGTGGTATCTCCATTAAAGCCTTTAAGAAGTGAACAACCCTTGCCCGCTGCGGCTTGGCGTTCAGGTGAGGGGTGTGAATGATGGTAACAGCAGAGCCAGTATCTATAAGCATAATCTGCTGCCGGCCCCCCTCTAAGACAGCGAGGACAACTGGCCGCCCATTACCGTCACGTCGGAACCCCACTTCCGACCATTCTAAGGGGGCCAAACCCCTTCATGCGGAACCCTCACTGGAGTTCCCCTGTGGAGGTGCAGGCGGTTGTGTGACTGACCATACTGTGGAGCTCTGACCTCCCGTGGTTATTTGGGACTGCATCAAGGAAGTTAGCTTTGCCAAATACTGCTCCATCCCAGAGGGCTTATAGTCGTCCCTTGGGGTGTATCGGGGCAGCGGCTCCCCCCCACCCCAGATTTTGTTTTGGAGCCGGCTTTGGCCTCCTCCAGTCCTTTGCTATATGTCCCATTTTTCCACAGTTATAGCAGGGGCCCAGTGACTTCCTGCTGTGCTGTTTGGGTCCTTCTATGGAAGCCACACCCTTTTTCGGGGGGCTGATCGATTCTTTTACCTTATCCCATGCTCGGGTGGCGTTGGCCTCTACAACCATCCACTAATCCGTGGGACGGGTAGATATCCCCAACGCCGTCTTGACCTGGGGGTGAAGTTGGCTTAAAAAGATGGATTTAATCTAAAATTGGTCCTTCCCCACGGTCCGGTTTACGGGTGCCGCACTCTGTGTTCTCTCATGGAGATCATACAAGCGGTGAGCAAACGCTCGAGGGGTCTCATCGGGTTTTTGTTTGGTCTAGTGTAGCAGACCAACTAAATTTAAATCATCGATACCCAAAGCTGTGAGGATACTTGTACAAGCCTGAGTCGCTGTGGTATCGGCCTGGTGGACAGCGTCTGTCAAGCCGTCCCTAAGGCAACGAGTGCAGCTGGCGAGAAGGACACGCTTAAGGTCTGCGTCCTCTAATTCCGGGTGACCTCATCTAAAATCAGCCCACCGTCTATGAACACCAAACGGATCAACTGTGGCATTGATAGGGCCAACCTCATTGGCCAAGATCCCAGTCTCTGAGGGGTTTAAGGGCTTAGAGTATTGCGTTGTTCCTCTCGGGGCTCCCGCCGCATCTAGCTGGGTGCTAGTGGTAATGAGTGCCACTGGCACATGTGGACCATCAGGTCCAGGCGGCCCCTTTTCGTCCGGCCACCCGTCATCATTTTTATACTTAATTGACCCCAATCAACTTGGCTATCGGACCCTTGATCCCAATCGACCGGTATACCCGCGGTAATGGCCGAAACAAGCTCCTGTTGTTTCCCTAATTTCCCAGTAAGTTCTAGAATTTGAAGCTGACATTGAGTATGATCTGATAGCAAAATACTGCGGATGCTGGAAATCTGAAATAACAACAGAAAACGCTGGAAAAACTCAGCAGGCCAGGCAGCATCCGTGGAGAGAGAAAGAGAGTTAACGTTTCAGGTCGATGACCTTTCGTCAGAACTGTGAAGAGCCGGAAATCAAATAGATTTAAGGCCAGAGTAAAGCTGGGAAAAGGGGGAGGGGATAAAAGAACAAAGGGGGAGATGAAGAGACATTAAGAGACATTAAGAGATATGCAAGGCTAGAGGTGGTGTTAATGTGACAGATTAAGGCTGAAAGAAGTGTGAAATCCACTGGCAGAATGAAGGACAGCTGCCAGCTTCTAGGAGGAAAAAAAAGGTGGGGGGGGGTCAAATAAAAGGGTGGAAAAAATAAAATATAAATGTGATTGGAGCTGAGGTTATGATCTAAAATTGTTGAACTCGATATTGAGTCCAGAGGGCTGTAGCGTGCCTAAACGAAAGATGAGGTGCTGTTCCTCGAGCTTACGCTGCGCTTCCGTGGAACAGTGTAATAGGCCGAGGACGGTGAGGTCAGAGTGGGAGTGAAGCGGTGAATTAAAGTGACAGGCCACCGGGAGCTCGGGGTCCCCCTTACGGACTGAACGGAGGTGTTCCGCAAAGCGGTCACCCAATCTGCGTTTGGTCTCCCCAATGTAGAGGAGACCACATCGTGAGCAGCGAATACAGTATACTAAATTGCAGGAAGTACAAGTAAATCGCTGTTTCACCTGGAAGGGGTGTTTGGGGCCCTGGACAGTGGGAAGAGGGGAGGTGTAAGGGCATGTGTTGCATCTCCTGCGCGTGCACGGGAAGGTGCCGGGCGAAGGGGAAGGGGTGCTGGGGGTGGTAGAGGAGTGGACTAGGGTGTCGCGGAGGGAGCGGTCCCTGCGGAATGCTGAAAGGGGAGGTGAGGGGAAGATGTGTTTGGTGGTGGGATCACGCTGGAGGTGGCGGAAATGGCGGAGGATGATCCGTTGAATGTGGAGGCTGGTGGGGTGAAAGGTGAGGACAAGGGCAAAAGGACTCGCCTTGTTCACACGGTTTCGACTGGCATAAATATTGACGACAAGGGCACCCGTCCAACCATCCAGAACAATTTATTGTACACACACAACTTGCACTAACAAACTTGGACAGTAACTAACTGGTTAAAAATGCAGGTTTTACTTCCTGTACAACCACAGGCGACGGAGCGCGCTGACTCAGGAGTTGTAGCTGCTTGGCTGCTCACTTCTTTCTCCTTCTTCATCGCCGCCCAAGAGTCCTGCAGGTCTTTCCTTTATACCATTTACAGAATGTGATCATCACGTTCTCGATCCATGGTTCATAACATGATTACATGATTACAGTAGTATAGTTTCTACAGCCATTAAGGTGATTACAGTAGTCTAGTTTGTACAGCCATTGACTTGATTACAGTAATATAGTTTATACAACCATTAACCCTTACACTAGGTATTTCTGAAATAATCCAGTAACCTGGCCAAGAAAGATTCCCGATAACCTCTTCAAGCTGTTAATAACCCTCTACGTAAAAGAAATTCCTCACATCTGTCCAAAATCTGGCTTTCACAACTCTGAACCCCTGTTGCCCTGACATATGAGAAAGTATTGTTTTGGTTTACTTTCTCTCTCCCATTTAAGAACCTTATACATCTCGGACACATTTTTCAAGACTAAAGAGCTCTAGCTTATCAAGTTGTTGATCATATCTCTTTCCTCTGACACCAGGGATCAGTCTTCCCAGGACTATCTCAAGACCTGGACGGTTCCCTTATGTTGTGGCTACCAGAACTGAGCACAGTAATTCAGGTCTTGTAGAACTTCAACTGAAATTTAAACTTTACTGATTTGGCAATATAATGCAACATTCTATTCATTTTCTTTATTACCACTTCGCACTGTTTGGACATCATGAGTAACAAGTCAACTTCCTCCTTGGCAAGTTATCCCATCCATGGAGTACACGTCTTCTATTTTTACATCCAATAGCAGGCAATTTTCACTTGACCTTCATTTGCCACTGATTAGCCAAGTAAAAATCCTATTGAGATCTCGTTGTAAGATCTTGGCTACCTACCCTGAGTCCACAGTCTTCCCTCACTTGATGTCATTTATATATTTAGTTATCTTGCATTGAGACTGCAATTCTAGGTCATTTATATATATCAAAAACAGGAGGAACGCAGTACCCATCCATGGGACACCTTGCTCAAAAGCTCCCTCTGTTATGACCTAGTTCTCCTTACAAACCCTACTTGCCAGAATCCTCAAAGTTCCTACGATGTACGACTTATTAATGCTCAAGCTCCTACCATGAACATTAATCCAAATCTGAGCTCCACCACAAACCATAATAGACGACCAACTCTGGTCCAATGAGGAGTGTAGAAGAGCATGCCAGGAGCAGCACCAGGTGTACCTGAAAATGAGCTGACAACCTGGTGAAGCTTCAACACAGGACTACATGCATGCTAAACAGCGGGAGCAGCATGCTATAGACAGAGATAAGTAATCTCACAGCCAACGGATCAGATCAAAGCTCTGTAGTCCTGCCACATCCAGTCTTGAGGAGGAGGCCCCATGAGCATCCCCATCCTCAACGATGACGGAGACCAGCACGTGAGTGCAAAAGACAAGGCTGAAGCATTTGCAACCATTTCAGCCAGAAGTGCCGAGTGGATGATCCATCTTGGCCTCCTCCGGAGGTCCCCACCATCACAGAAGCCAGTCTTCAGCCAATTTGATTCACTCCACACTCCAAGAAACGGCTGAGCGCACTGGATGCAGCAAAGGCTATGGGCCCTGACAACATCCCGGCTGTCATGCTGAAGACCTGTGCTCCAGAACTACCCTCGCATCTAGCCAAGCTGTTCCAATACAACTAGAACACTGGCATCTACCCGACAAATTGGAAAATTACCCAGGTATGTCCCGTCCACAAAAAGCAGGACAAATCCAATCCGGCCAATTACTGCCCTATCAGTCTACTCTCAATCATCAGCAAAGTGATGTGAAGTGTCATCAACAGTGCTATCAAACGGCATTTACTCACCAATAACCTGCTCACCGATGCTCAGTTTGGGTTCCGCCAGGACCACTCGACTACAGACCTCATTACATAGAAACATAGAATCTAGGAGCAGGAGTAGGCCATTCGGCCCGTCGAGCCTGCTCCGCCATTCAATACGATCATGGCTGATCATCCAAATCCAGTACCCTGTCCCTGCTTTAATCCCCACAGTACACATATCCCACCCTACCCCCGTAACCCCACGTATTTAATTCCCCCCTAACATATCCCATCCTATCCCCATAACCCCACATATTTAATCCCCCCTAACACTAAGGGTCAATTTATCATAGCCAAATCAACCTAACCCACACATTTTTGGACTGTGGGAGGAAACCGGAGCACCCGGAGGAAACCCACGCAGACACGGGGAGAATGTGCAAACTCCACACAGACAGTCACCCGAGGTCAGATTCGAACCCGGGTCTCTGGCGCTGTGAGGCACCAGTGCTAACCACTATGCCACCGTGTTGCACATGGACAAAAGAGCTGAATTCCAGAGGTGAAGTGAGTGATTGCCCTTGACATCAAGGCAGAATTTGACTGAGTGTGGCACCAAGGAGCCCTGGTAAAACTGAAGTCAATGGGGATCAGGGGGAAAACTCTTTACTGGCTGGAGTCATACCTAGCACAGAGGAAGATGGTTGTGGTTGTTGGAGTCCAATCATCTCAGCCCCAGGACATCACTGCAGGAGTTCATCAGAGCAGTGTCCTCGGCCCAACCATCTTCAGCTGCTTCATCAATGACCTTCCCTCCATCATAAGGTCAAAAGTACAGATGTTTGCTGATGATTGCAGTGTTCAGTTCCATTCGCAACTCCCCAGATAATGAAGCAGTCCATGCCCACATGCAGCAAGACCTGGACAACATCCAAGCTTGGGTTGAGAAGTGGCAAGTAACATTTGCGTCACACAAGTGCCAGGCAATGACAACCAGGAGTCTAATCACCTCCCCATGACATTCAATGGCATTATCATCATTGAATCCCCCCACCATCAACATCCTGGGTGTCACCATTGACCAGAAACTTAACTGGATCATACACATAAATACTGTGGCTACAAGAGCGGGTCAGAGGCTGGGTATTCTGCAGCGAGTGAATCACTTCCTGACTCCCCAAAGATTTTCTACCATATGCAAGGCACAAGTCAGGAGCGTGATGGAATAATCTCCACTTGCCTGGATAAGAACAGATCCAACAACACTCAAAAAGCTCGACACCATCCAAGCACCTCCCAAACCCGCAACCTCTACCACCTAGATGGACAAGGGCAGCAAGCACATGGGAACACCACCACCTCCAAATTCCCCTCCAAATCGCACACCATCCTGACTTGGAAGTATATCGCCGATCCTTCTTCGTCGCTGGGTCAAAATCCTGGAACTCTACCTAACAGCACTGTGGGAGTACCTTCACGACACGGACTGCAGCGGTTCAAGAAGACAGCTCACCACCACCTTCTCAAGGGCAATTAGGGATGGGCAATAAATGCTGGCCATGCCAGCGACGCCCAGATTCTAGGAACGAATAAATAAAAAATAAAAAATGACATCTTCAGACACCGATATTTAAATATTAATGAGACCCCCCCCTTTGCCTTTGGCGGGTGCCAGTGATGCTGTTGAAAGCCTGGCAGTTAAAGTGGCGGTGAGCATGAATGCATCAGGAACGCAGCAGGAAGTGCCCAACTGCTGTCTTAACTACGATAACAAAATACTGCGGATGCTGGAAAATTGAAACAACAACAGAAAACGCTGGAAAAACTCAGCAGGCCAGGCAACATCTGTGGCGAGAGAAACAGAGTTAACGTTTCAGGTCGAAACCCTTCGTCAGAACTGAGAAAAGCAGGAAATGAAACAGATAAAAAAGCAAGGGGGAGGCTGGGGGGAGGAATAACTATGGTAAGTAGAGACATTAAGAGATGCTCAAGGCAAGACGAGATGGTAATGGGACAGGTTAAGAAACAAAAGGTGAAGTGTGAAGTGTGAAATGCTGGCAGAATGAGAGACAGCTGCCGTAGGGGGAGAGAGAGAGAAAAAAAAAGGAAAAAGGCACGAACCAAAAGGGTGGATAAAATGTATATATATGTGGTAGGGGCCGAGGTTATGATCTGAAATTGTTGAACTCGATATTGAGTCCGGAAGGCTGTAAAGTGCCTAAACGAAAGATGAGATGCTGTTCCTCGAGCTTACGCTGAGCTTCCATGGAACAATGCACGAGCTGTCTTAACTGCTTGCCTGTGCCGTTCTCAATTGGTGGGCAGAATGAAAATCTCCCTGTGATGTCATACTGGGTTTATACAATTCTCAGAGAGTCCATTGAATCTCTTGGGCACTTTAGAAACTTACTCTAGCTACCAATATGATCCAATACAGCTACAGAAGTATAGGGCCAGAACCAAACTTTTAAATGCAAAGTATGTTTTTATTCTAGCCTAAGTGAACTAATTGCACTTGTTTGAAATTTGCACTCATTTCTGCCTTTATGATGATAATCAGCAAAGTCTCCCTTGCTACTTTGTTGGGTGCAAGTCATGGCTGAACATGAAAGAGGGAATTACAACATAAAGGCCCCTTTTAAAAATCAAAGTTACAAAGATATATGATTAACTCTAACATCTTTCTTTTTCTTCTTTCAACGTTTTTGGATCGATTTAATTAAAACAGTGAGTAACATTCTAATTGAGGCCACTGACCATATTTGGCCGGCACACTAAATTTATATGAAAACAAAACCAGCAACTTCTTCAGTTGCCTTTGAGACAGCCAACCATGCTCCACTGCTGCAGGTGCCTGAGGCCCACAAAGGCGACTTCCACAGCTCCTCTGCCAAAGTTCCGGTAGACGAGCGACAGAACCCCCACAGAAATTCACCCTCAAAGTCCAGGATGAGGGATCAAGGGCTGTAGGTTCAATGAGGTAGATTTTCTGAGGCGGAGTTTGATCCATAACCATTTATACCAGCCAATCGGGTGGATGGCCCAATGCAGTAGATGGGTTTAGGGATCTCACAACTCCTCGTACCAATGAGAACAGTTACCGAGTCAGCCATATTGGCCTTCTGCATATGCTCTAATGGACCAGTACGCCCGAGTCACATCAGCCATCACCAGGCCTGTCCACATTGGTCGAACCTGCACAGCATAGCTCTGTGCTTCCCATTCTACACTGCTCGGAGGTGTGACTAGTTATTCTACCAGAAAATCCAGGCAGGACAGCAGAACATTATGGGCATCAGAAACGTGGGGACACACCAAAGAAATGACTAGGCGAAACAGTGGATTTGATTCTAGATCACTTTGCACACTATTAAAAGTTAAGCCATAGGACAAAATTTTAAATGAGTCTTTATGCAACCACTGCGGTTGGTTGATCATTACCAACTCCTCTGGTCTGGACACCTCATGTGCCAACCTATGTCTGACCCCGCTAGAGCATTCATCACCAAACCATCACCAACATGGAAGAGGCCATAATGCAGACCAAGAACAACATGGGATGACAACATGAAAGTGCTCCTTAAGAGCATGGGCCTCACTGCTGATGAGGCACAAATTAAAGTAGTGGACAAAAAGAGTAGATACTGAGCAGGAGGGAAAAAGAGAAGAGAAGGTTTGAGGGCATGGGGCTGAAGTAAGATTGAAAGTAGGGAGGGTGATGAGAAGCAGAGGTGTTGAGGGAGGTAATTCTAGTACTGGTGGTGGATATATTTCTAACTTGTCCCTGTTTTAAAAGGAAAGTGTTGAGTAATATTATGTAAAAGGTCAGTGCAGAATAAATGTTCAGCCTGAGTGATGGAACTGCATGTTAGTGTAAGTTATATATTTAACTTGTTTGAAGAAAGTAGTAAAGTAAGAAATGTACAGAACCAATTGTGCAGTCACGCATTTATTAACCTAAATTATTTTGATTATATTAATAAATTACTTTGATCTTTATAAAATTTGGGTCCGTGGCTCTATTCACTAATGATTTACCAAACCAGATAGTCACTAATTTATTTACAAAAAACCTTAGAGGTAGTTCTAGTTGTAACAAACATGAAATGAATTGCAACTGCATCCTAGACAATTGATTTAGAACATAAGAATTAGGAGCAGGAATAGGCCATTCGGCCCTTCAAGCCTACTCCGCCATTCAATAGATCAGGGCTGAACTTCTACCTCATCTCCACTTTTTTGCTCTGTCCCCATATCCCTTGATTCCCTTAATATCCAAAAATCTATCGATCTCTGTCTTGAATATACTCAAATGAGAAGTCGCACAACACCAGGTTATAGTCCAACAGATTTATTTAATTTTACAAGCTTTCGAAGCAGTTCGCTCCTTCGTCAGGTAAGTTAGCAATGAGAGAATCTCCCAGAATTCACAATTTAAACCCAGACAAAATCTATTCACATTATTCCTTACAACAAAGAGCACAGCCAAGACAATGAGATGTGTCCCAGGGGGTCCAACGTGTCAAACCACCTGCTGGCTGCATATCCTGTCAATTTGTGTTCTTGTGTTTAAAAAAAAAACACCTGGGAAGACCGGCCATGATGTCAAGTCACGTTCTGTATCGTGACATGAACCCGATATCGCGATTGAGGCCATCCTCATGAGTGCGGAACTTGGCTATCAGTTTCTGCTCTATGATTTTGCGCTGTCGTGTATCTCGAAGGCCGCCTTGGAGAACGCTTACCCGCAGATCCGAGGCTGAATGCCCCTGGCTGCTGAAGTGTTCCCCGACTGGGAGGCAACCCTCCTGCCTGGCGATTGTTGCGCGGTGTCCGTTCATACGTTGTCTCAGTGTCTGCATGGTCTCGCCGATGTACCATGCTCTGGAGCATCCTTTACTGCAACGTATCAGGTAGACAACATTGGCCGAGTCACATGAGTATGTACCGTGTACCTGGTGGGTAGTGTCCTCACGTGTAATGATGGTATCTGTGTCCATGATTTGGCATGTCTTGCAGAGGTTGCCGTGGCAGGGTTGTGTGGTGTCTTGGTTGCTGTTCTCCTGAAAGATGGGTAATCTGCTGCGAACGATGGTACTTTTGAGGTTAGGCGGCTGCTTGAAGGCGAGTAGTGGAGGCGTGGGGATGGCCTTAGCAAGGTGTTCGTCGTCATCGATGACATGTTGAAGGCTGCGAAGAACATGGCGTAGTTTTTCCGCTCCGGGGAAGTACTGGACGACGTAGGGTACTCTGTTGGTTGTGTCCCGTGTTCGTCTTCTGAGGAGGTCTATGCGGTTTTTCGCTGTGGCCCGTCGGAACTGTCGATCGACGAGTCGAGCGTCATATCCCGTTCTTACGAGGGCGTCTTTCAGTGTCCGTAGGTGTCCATCGCGTTCCTCCTCGTCTGAGCAGATCCTGTGTATTCGCAGGGCTTGTCCATAGGGGATGGCTTCTTTAACGTGGTTAGGGTGGAAGCTGGAGAAGTGGAGCATCGTGAGGTTGTCCGTGGGCTTGCGGTAGAGTGAAGTGCTGAGGCGTCCGTCTTTGATGGAGATTCGTGTGTCCAAGAATGAAACCGATTCTGAGGAGTAGTCCATGGTGAGTTTGATGGTGGGATGGAACCTGTTGATGCTATCGTGTAGTCCTTTCAGTGATCCTTCGCCGTGGGTCCAAAGGAAGAAGATGTCGTCGATGTATCTGGTGTACAGCGTTGGTTGGAGGTCCTGTGCAGCGAAGAAGTCTTGCTCGAACTTGTGCATGAAGATGTTGGCGTATTGGGGTGCGAATTTGGTCCCCATGGCTGTTCCGTGTGTTTGGGTGAAAAAATGGTTGTCGAAGGTGAAGACATTGTGGTCAAGGATGAAGCGGATGAGTTGTAGGATGGCGTCCGGAGATTGGCTGTTGTTGGTGTTGAGTACTGAGGCTGTCGCAGCGATGCCGTCATTGTGGGGGATATTGGTGTAGAGTGCCGATACGTCCATTGTGACGAGGAGTGTTCCTGGTTCAACTGGTCCATGGGTGCTGAGTTTCTGCAAGAAGTCTGTAGTGTCGCGACAGAAGCTGGGGGTTCCCTGTACGATGGGTTTCAGGATGCCCTCGACGTACCCAGAGAGGTTCTCACACAGGGTTCCGTTGCCTGATACGATAGGACGTCCGGGTGTGTTGGCTTTGTGTATCTTTGGGAGGCAGTAAAAGTCTCCTACGCGGGGAGTACGTGGGATGAGAGTGCGTAGGATGTTTTGAAGGTCTGGATCGAAGGTCTTGATCAGTCTATTGATCTATCAGTCTATCAGTCTATCAGTCCATCGTCAACCTGTCGGACCACACCCTTCAACCAGACGAAATCGAAGTTCTTGCCCTAGGGCTCAAGTTCTGCCCCACCACCAAAATGGACCCCATCGGTCTCGCGGCGGACACAGAGGAATTCATCAGGAGAATGAGGATCCGGGAATACTACCACAAACCCCAAGATGTCAGCAACATTCCTAATGGGACAATCAATGATCCGGAACAGCAGACAGAGGGAACCGCAGTGCTACAACCGAGGAAGAAAGAGTCAAATTGGACCCCTCCGGAGGGTCGCAACCCTAAGCTTGACATGTATGCTCAAGCTGTCAGGAAATGCATCAACGCCAGATTCGTCAGCCGTACTCACAAGATAGTCCAGAATGTCACCCGAGCACAACGCAACGCCATCCACGCACTCAAGACCAACCGCAACATCGTCATCAAACCAGCGGACAAAGGAGGAGCCATCGTCATACAGAACAGAACGGACTATTGCAAAGAAGCATACCGACAACTGGACAACCAGGAACACTACAGACAGCTACCCGCAGATCCGACCAAAGAACACACCCGCCAACTCAATAGACTGATCAAGACCTTCGATCCAGACCTTCAAAACATCCTACGCGCTCTCATCCCACATACTCCCCGCGTAGGAGACTTTTACTGCCTCCCAAAGATACACAAAGCCAACACACCCGGACGTCCTATCGTATCAGGCAACGGAACCCTGTGTGAGAACCTCTCTGGGTACGTCGAGGGCATCCTGAAACCCATCGTACAGGGAACCCCCAGCTTCTGTCGCGACACTACAGACTTCTTGCAGAAACTCAGCACCCATGGACCAGTTGAACCAGGAACACTCCTCGTCACAATGGACGTATCGGCACTCTACACCAATATCCCCCACAATGACGGCATCGCTGCGACAGCCTCAGTACTCAACACCAACAACAGCCAATCTCCGGACGCCATCCTACAACTCATCCGCTTCATCCTTGACCACAATGTCTTCACCTTCGACAACCATTTTTTCACCCAAACACACGGAACAGCCATGGGGACCAAATTCGCACCCCAATACGCCAACATCTTCATGCACAAGTTCGAGCAAGACTTCTTCGCTGCACAGGACCTCCAACCAACGCTGTACACCAGATACATCGACGACATCTTCTTCCTTTGGACCCACGGCGAAGGATCACTGAAAGGACTACACGATAGCATCAACAGGTTCCATCCCACCATCAAACTCACCATGGACTACTCCTCAGAATCGGTTTCATTCTTGGACACACGAATCTCCATCAAAGACGGACGCCTCAGCACTTCACTCTACCGCAAGCCCACGGACAACCTCACGATGCTCCACTTCTCCAGCTTCCACCCTAACCACGTTAAAGAAGCCATCCCCTATGGACAAGCCCTGCGAATACACAGGATCTGCTCAGACGAGGAGGAACGCGATGGACACCTACGGACACTGAAAGACGCCCTCGTAAGAACGGGATATGACGCTCGACTCGTCGATCGACAGTTCCGACGGGCCACAGCGAAAAACCGCATAGACCTCCTCAGAAGACGAACACGGGACACAACCAACAGAGTACCCTACGTCGTCCAGTACTTCCCCGGAGCGGAAAAACTACGCCATGTTCTTCGCAGCCTTCAACATGTCATCGATGACGACGAACACCTTGCTAAGGCCATCCCCACGCCTCCACTACTCGCCTTCAAGCAGCCGCCTAACCTCAAAAGTACCATCGTTCGCAGCAGATTACCCATCTTTCAGGAGAACAGCAACCAAGACACCACACAACCCTGCCACGGCAACCTCTGCAAGACATGCCAAATCATGGACACAGATACCATCATTACACGTGAGGACACTACCCACCAGGTACACGGTACATACTCATGTGACTCGGCCAATGTTGTCTACCTGATACGTTGCAGTAAAGGATGCTCCAGAGCATGGTACATCGGCGAGACCATGCAGACACTGAGACAACGTATGAACGGACACCGCGCAACAATCGCCAGGCAGGAGGGTTGCCTCCCAGTCGGGGAACACTTCAGCAGCCAGGGGCATTCAGCCTCGGATCTGCGGGTAAGCGTTCTCCAAGGCGGCCTTCGAGATACACGACAGCGCAAAATCATAGAGCAGAAACTGATAGCCAAGTTCCGCACTCATGAGGATGGCCTCAATCGCGATATCGGGTTCATGTCACGATACAGAACGTGACTTGACATCATGGCCGGTCTTCCCAGGTGTTTTTTTTTTAAACACAAGAACACAAATTGACAGGATATGCAGCCAGCAGGTGGTTTGACACGTTGGACCCCCTGGGACACATCTCATTGTCTTGGCTGTGCTCTTTGTTGTAAGGAATAATGTGAATAGATTTTGTCTGGGTTTAAATTGTGAATTCTGGGAGATTCTCTCATTGCTAACTTACCTGACGAAGGAGCGAACTGCTTCGAAAGCTTGTAAAATTAAATAAATCTGTTGGACTATAACCTGGTGTTGTGCGACTTCTCATTTTTGTCCACCCCAGTCCAACGCCGGCATCTCCACATCTTGAATATACTCAACAACTGAGCCTCCACAGCCCTCTGCGGGAGAGAATTCCAAAGATTCACCACCCTCTGAGTAAAGAAATTTCTCCTCATCTGAGTCCTAAATGGCCGACCCCTTATTCTGAGACTGTGACCCCTGGTTCTAGATTCCCCAGCCAGGGGAAATATCCTCCCTGCCAATATCTACCCTGTCAAGCCCTGTAAGAATTTTGTAAGTTTCAATAAGATCACCTCTCATTCTTCTAAACTCTAGAGAATATAGGCCTAGTCTACTCAAAGCAGCCCGTTTGATTGGCACCCCATCCACTACCTTAAACATTCACTCCCTCCACCACCGGCGTACCGTGGCTGCAGTATGTACCATCTACAAGATGCACTTGCCAGCGATGCCCACATCCCATAAAACAAATAAAAATAAAATAAAATAAAAAAATCTCTTCTCATAGGACAATTCCTCTGAGAATTGGGCAACACGGTGGCATAGTGGTTAGCACTGCTGCCTCACAGCGCCAGGGACCCGGGTTCGAATCCGGCCTCGGGTGACTGTCTGTGTGGAGTTTGCACATTCTCCCCGTGTCTGCGTGGGATTCCTCCGGGTGCTCCTGTTTCCTCCCACAGTCCAAAGATGTGCGGGTTAGGTTGATTTGGCTATGATAAATTGACCCTTAGTGTTAGGGGGATTAAATACGTGGGGTTACGGGGATAGGGTGGGATATGTGTCGGTGCAGGCTTGATGGGCCGAAATGGCCTCTATCTGCATTGTGGGGATTCTGTGATTCTGTGAATTCCCCCATCCCAGGAATCAGTCTGGTGAACCTTCGTTATACTCCCGCTATGGCAGGTATATCCTTCCTTAGGTAAGGAGACCAAAACTGTACACAATACTCCAGGTGTGGTCTCACCAGGCCCTATATATCCCCCGACCATGCCTGTTCTTTGTTCTCATCAGTGAGCACTGGCTCTTCACTTAAACTTAGCTTCCAAATTCCCAGACCTCTCTGCCGTCAAGACTACGCTTCTCCACTAGACTAGTGATCTAGTGACTAGTGGAGCTCGGGGCCAGGGATTGCGAGAATATCAGTGCTAATTTGATCCTGTGAGAGACGACATCATCCATGTCCGAGGCCGGGACCCAGGAGCGAGGACGAGCCCAGCAGCGAGGTCAAGGCCCAGGAGTGGCGCAGCATGAACCAGCAGCGGGGTCGGGGCGCAGGGAAGGTGCGGCACAGGCCAACAGCGAGGTCGGGAGGACCACAATGCATCCTACGGAACCCAGGCAGAGAGGACCTGCGGGAAGGAGGGTGGAGGACAGCAGCAGTATGTTTGTGTGTGTGTGTGCTAGGCCGCTGTAGCAGAGCCTGGTCTCCAATCGTCTTGGATCCCCTTGCCATTGGACCAAGACCTTGCTCTGTCAAGCCCGTGTGGTAGCTGGTGTGCAACGGCCACCCCACGTTAAAAGAATTCACGCACAGGCATCTTCCACCCTTTAAAATGAAGTTCGGGACCTGGAACGTCAGGACCCTCATGGACAACCCCAACAGTGACAGACCGGAACGCCGTACTGCTATCGTTGCCCGGGAGCTCAGACGTTTCGACATTGACATCACCGCCCTAAGTGAGACCCGGCAGGCAGGCGAAGGCCAGCTCAAGGAGCAAGGCAGTGGCTACACCTTCTTCTGGAAAGGCAAACCTGAAGAAGAACGCTGCCTCCATGGGGTACGCTTCGCCATAAAAAATGTCTCTTCGCCGGGAGCAAGCGGAAGCCAAGCGCAAGCAGCGCACGTCAACCCAAGCACCCCACCCACCCGCTCCTTTAACCGCCGTCTGCCCCACCTGTGACAGAGACTCTAGGTCCCGCATTGGACTCAACAGTCACCTGAGAACTCATTTTTAGTGTGGAAGCAAGTCATCCTCGGTTCCGAGGGACTGCCTAAGAAGAAGAAGATATAATTGTAGTAAGATGTCTTTACTCTTATATACAAATCCTCTTGTAATAAAGGTCTACATACCATTTGCTTTCCTAATTGCTTGGTGTACCTGCATATTAACTTTCAGCGATTCGTATACAAGGACACCCAGGTCCCACCTGAACACCAACATTTCTCAATCTCTCACCATTTAAAAAATACTCTGCTTTTCTATTTTTCCTACCAAAGTGGATAACTTTACATTTCTCCACATTATATTCCATTTGCCATGTTCTTGCCCACTCGCTTAACCTGTGTATATCCCCTTGCAGCATCTTTGCATCCTCCTCACAATTTACATTCCCACCTAGCCTTGTATCACCAGCAAACTTGGATACATTACATTTGGTCCCCTCATCCAAATCATTGATGTAGATTGTGAATAGCTGAGGCCAAAGCACTGATCCTTGCGGTATCCCACTAGTTACAGCCTGCCAACCCGAAAATGACCCGTTTATTCCTACTCTCTGTTTTCTGTCCGTTAACCATGCTCAATCCTCAATCCATGCTTGTATATTAGTCTCAATCCCATGAGCCCTAATTTTGTTTAATAACCTCTTGTGTGGCACCTTATCGAATGCCTTCTGAAAATCCAAATACACCACATCCACTGGTTCCCCCTCATCTATCCTGCTAGTTACAACCTCAAAAAACTCTAACAGATTTGTCAAACATGATTTCCCTTTCATAAATCCGTGTTGACTCTGCCCAATCCTATTATTACTTTCTAAGGGGTAAAAATTGGGTATCACCCATTTTGTGGCGCTAATAGCGGCCAGGTGCAAAGTTTAGCGCTAATTATTGCCGCCGACCGCAAAATTTGCCTCCATCACCCCTGGAGGTGATTTGAGCGCTAAATCAAACGCTACACACCTCTCTTAAGGCGCTAACGTCGGGGAGCGAGCTGCTACCTCAGAGCGCTACCGGAGCTCAGGCGATGTCAATTACCATGGAACTCAGACAGACTGGCACCATCCAGTTCTTAAAGGGGAGGGTCCATCTTGCTGCCCAGCTACACCCTGCTCATTGCAGCGTTGAATCTCGGCCTGCAAACACCTAACCACCATTGTGATTAAAGTAGTGATGGATAGGCCCAGGGAGAGTGCTTTAGTGACCAGGCATTGGTGGCTCTGGTTGGCACTGCTAACGGCAATGGGCAGTGCTCTTCCCAGAGAATGGCAGGAAGCCATTGCCCCGGGAGTTTCGAAGAGTGTGGAGGGAGGTGGCCCAGCACGTGTCATCACGGAGCCTGGTGCCGAGGACACATACTCAGTGTTGTAAGAAGTTCAATGACCTCACTCAGGTGGTCAGGGTGAGTGACTGCTTTTCAATACCTCTACATCCCACCACCTCAACTTCACTCTGTGCCCAGACAGTGTAAATGCCCAAATGCCCAAATGCCCAACACTTATCCAACAACTATGGCCATCTCATAAAACTCACATGCACATCCCACACCTTGCAGATATTAACGGCTATTCAACTATGGTAGGCACGCCTGCCAAACACATGGCTGCACGCTCACTCACACGCTGTCCTTTTTCTTGCAGGCCAAGCTTTTACATAATCGCAGAGAGACCCAACGGATGGGAGGAGGACAGACGGACCTACAGCCCCTCACTGAATTGGAGGAGAGAGTCCACAGACTCATTGCCAGCCAGGTCGGAGGTGCCGTGGCTGGTGGAGAGGTCGACCCCCTTCATCAGCTTTCTCTCCTCTCTCATACCACTTCCCCCTCACAACACGAGCCTTTTACACTTTCAATCTAACTGTCGCCAGTCCTTGCTCCCGTCCTGCACCCCTGCCCTCATGCTAAAGCCACTCTTGTGCCTTCCTGCTTTCAGATAGTGAACTACCAGCTGACCAGCCTGTCCCTCAACCTGCCAGTGGCAGCAACGCACCAGAGGAAGAGGAAGAGGAAGCCAGAACCTCACCACCTGCATCTCCCGAGGGTGACACTTCCGACACTGGGGCCACACGTTCCCTGGAGGGGAGCAGGGGGTTAGGATCTGATGAGGGCAAAGCTCCTGGACCCAGTGGGCTGCAGCAATGCCATGGGGGTAGGGAAGCTCAGGGGCCATCTCCCTGGAAGGTGAGTAGGCGCGCGAGTTCTGCTGCACAGGATTCAGATGAGGACCTCGACATGCGGCCATGAATACCCAGGCCTTGAGCATGCACACTGAGCTCATGGGTGCAATGGCAAGGGTGCCCGAAAGCATGGATGGACTGGCTAGGAGCGTGGAGGAGTTCGCTGCCAGCACAGCTGTCATCAAACCCTTGAATCCATCCTTGCCTCATTGCAGAGGATGGTTGAATTGCAGGGAGACCATGGGGACCCAGAGCCCATGCTGCGTGTAATGGGTGAGGTGGCAGCATCTATTGCAGCACAGGCCGAGGCAACGCAACAGCTTAGTGCTGCAATCGAGTCATTGGCTGGTGCCATCCAGTCTCAGACTGCTCTGATGCAGTCTCAGATTGATGTCACACAAGCATTGACTGCTGCCATCCTCTCTGGGTCGCCCACAGTCCCCCGGGGATCTCACGGTGCCGCAGCAGGCCAGCAGTCTGTGCTCGAGCAGATTGCTCCAGATGCTGAGGTTCTGCCTCGTGGGAGTGCCAGTGTGTCAGTCGAGCAGGAAGGTGCTGTCCTCTCTCAGGATGACAGCATTCCTGCTCCCACCACTGCCACTTTCCCATTGCACTTGCCACGGCCTGTAATACAGCCAGCCCAGACTGCTGCTGCCCATGCAGAGTTGGTGTAGTCTGCAGCCGGGGCCTCCAGGCCCAGAGCTGGTCGAGGGCGTCCTTCAAGGCCATCTGCAGTCTCTGGATCCAAGATTCAGCAGCCTTCCACCAGCCTCGCTGCAGTCACTGGGGCCACATTACGGAGGAGCAGTAGGGTGGGAAGGGGGGAAGTGCGCAGGGGATGGAGATCACCTTCGAAGGCCGAAAAGTAGAAATTATTAATAAATGGGGGGAATGTTTGTGGGAAAGTTTGATGTTCATCTTAATATATTTGTTTACTGTTTTGATGCTTATCTCGATGTTGTGAGAACGAGTTTTGTTAGTTTATAAATTATTGGGTTTGTTTCTAATTGTTTGTACTGAATAAATAAGACAGAGTTTGTAATATAAATAAAAAAATTTATTGTTACTTTACAACTTTGCTGATTTGACTCATTGGAGCTTTGCCCAGCAATTGGGGCTGTGGGATGCTTGCGATGATGTGCTTCCTCATCCCAGAAGCCATCTTTTCTGTCATTCGTTAGAAGCAGTGTCTTATCAGGCGTTCACGGACGGCCCTTGCAGAGGCAACATTGAGCGCCTCCCTCCCACGTGGTGCTGCTAATCCTCCTCTTCATCCTCCACCTCCGCCTTCTCCTCCTCCTCCTCTCCCTGTTCCTCCTCCTGAGGTGGTGCACCAATCCCTGGTGGCAATGGCTGGGTCCTCATAATTGCAAGGTTGGGAAGCATGCAGCACACAACAATGAAAAGCGAGACTCGCTCGGGAGAATACTGCAGGGCTCCTCCAGAGTGGTCAAGACACTGGAACCATTGTTTCAAGACATCGTCTGCTCAATGAGGTTCCTGGTGGCGATATGGCTCTCATTGTATTGGAGCTCAGCAGGAGTGTTGGGGTTACGGAGCGGTGTCATCAGCCAGGTGTAGAGTGGATAACCCTTGTCCTCGAGGAGCCATCCACTAGGTTGACGCGGTGGTTGGAAGAGGTCTGGGACACCAGTCTGGCACAGGATAAAAGTATCGTGGCTGCTGCCAGGATAGCAGGCATTGACGGAGAGGATGTGCTGTCTGTGGTCACAGACCAACTGGACATTCAGAGAGTGGAAGCCTTTGCGGTTTTGGAACACCTCTGTATTCTCATGAGGTGCCCACAATGCCACATGCGTGCAGTCAATGGCGCCCTGAACCATGGGGAAACCCGCTATCCTAGCAAAGCCACATGCGCGTTCATGCTGTTTGTCCCGGGTCATGGGGAAAGAGATGTACTGCCTTCTCCTTTAGTACAGTGCATTTGCCACCTCCTGGATGTCGCAATGGACAGCGAACTTGGAGATATTCGCTATGTCCCCAGTTGAAGCCCGGAAGGAGCTGCTGATATAGAAATTCAGAGCCACCGTCACCTTCATTGCCACCGACAGAGATGTCCTGGTCCTGAGCTAAGGCTGCAGATCTGATTGCAGGAGGTGGCAGAGCTCAGTGACCACCTCCTTGCTGAAGCGCAGACTTCTGAAACACTGCTCCTCAGACAAATCAATGATGAGAATTGCTCCCTGAATACCCTGGGAGGGTAGGGTCTCCTGTGCAGAGGCCTGTTGGCCCTCCTCCTTCTGGCCATGTTTGCCACTCTATCTCTGCGCCTCCGCTGCCTCCAAAGGTGAAGCTGGGGGACGACGCCACGAGTTACTACAGCCCCCATAAAATCTTCTAAATGTGCTAAATATGAAGCTCAGATAAATAGGAACCTCAAAAGTGGTGCTGAGGACCAAAACTCCTTAGGACAGCGTTAACTCTCCAGATGTCTCTCTCCCTCTCCCTCTGCGTATACCAAAAACTTTGCCGACAAGAAAAAGCAGGAAGCGCACGCCTTTAAATAGCGCTTCCCCAGCCCCTTCCCGACTTCAAAACGTTCCCCTCTACCTGTCGTTCCTAGCGGCAGGCGCTAAGGCGGGGGACGTGAATCAATTTCCGGTCCGGGGCGCTACCAGGGCGTTGCACGCTTAAATGATGTCACAATCTGTGGGCTCAAGAGATCGTGGCGGTAGTGTTTAGCGCCACTGCAAAACAACAGGTCTATTTCACTCGGGTGCTAAACTCACTGCGCTCGGGCGCTAAGTTGCCAGCGCCTCGTTAGCGCCCCCGGAGGCGCTAACAGGAGGCGCTAACCAACTGAATTTTTTCCCCTAAGTGTCCTGTTACCACGTCCTTAATAATAGATTCTACCATTTTCCCTGCTCCTGATGTCAGGCTAAGTGGTCTATAGTTCCCTGTTTTCTCTCTCCCTCCTTTCTTAAATAGTGGGTTTACATTTGCTACCTTCCAATCCGCGGGAACCGTTCTAGAATCTGTGGAATTTTGGAAGATGACTATCAATGCATCCACTATCTCTATAGCCACCTCTTTTAAAGCCCTAGGATGTAGGCCATCAGGTCCAGGGGATTTATTGGCTTTCAGTCCCATTAATTTCTCCAGTGCTATTTCCTTACTAATACTAATTTCTTTCAGTTCCTCATTCTCACTAGACCCTTGTCCACTATTTCCGGAATGTCTTTCCGTGAAGACAGACATTTGTTTAATTTTGCTGCCATTTCCTTATTCCCCATTATAATTTCTCCTGTCTCAGCCTGTAAGGGACCCACATTTACTTTTGCTAATCTTTTCCTTTTTACATACCTACAGAAGCTTTTACAGTCTATTTTTAGGTCCTTCGCTAGTTTACTCTCATATTCTATTTTCCCTTTCTTTATCAATTTCTTGGTCCTCCTTTGCTGAATTCTAAAATCCTCCCAATCCTCAGGCTTACTACTCTTTTTGGCAACAGTATAGGCATCTTCCTTTAATCTAATACTATCTTTAATTTCTCTTTTTAGCCACGGGTGGGTTATTTTTCCCATGGTGTTTTTATTCCTTAAGGGAATGTATATTCGTTGCGAATTATGAATTATTTCTTTAAATGTTTGCCATTGCTTTTCCACTGTCATATCTTTTAATCTAGTTTCCCAACCTACCTTAGCCAACTCGCCTCTCATAGCTACATAGTTTGCTTTGTTTAGATTTAGGACCCCAGTTTCGGACTTACCTAAATCACTCTCAAACTCAACATAAAATTCTATCATAATATGATCACTGCTCCCAGAGGCTCCTTTACTGCAAGGTTATTAATTAACCCTGTCTCATTGCACAATACTAAATCTAAAATAGCCAATTATCGAGTAGGTTCCTCGAGTGGAGTGGAAATCGGGCGGGTTCTACAAAAGGCGGGCGGACCGCTCCGTCAGATTCACCAGGCAGTGAAGACAAAAGTATACCCCATGCAAACCCAAAGAAAATGCTCAGAGGTCAAATTACCCAAAGTACCAATGTTCACTTAGGCCAAGAACACACAGATAGCGACATATAAGCACCGGTGTGGAATACCGATTATTGACACGATAATGGTGGAATTCCAATTACAAACATTATGGTCAATAAATTCGGTTGCTTTGCGCCTCCAGTTAGCGCCTTAAGAGGGTGCTAACGAGTCACAAAGCAACTAGCGCCTGGGTGCGGCACCACCAACGCCTCCTGCGAAATTCAACGGGTGGTTAGCGGTGGCGGTAACCGTTAGCGCCCCACGGCACTGCGCCGCCAGCAATAACGTCATCACCGTGCGCAGCGCCCCGCTCGCGCCCCGGCCGCGATCTTCGGTAGCGCCCCTTGACTTTCCGCTGGACGCTATGTCCAACGGGGTCAGGGGGGGCTACCTGCGACCGGGGTGGTGCAAATTAAAGGTGAGGTAACGGGCGGCCATTTTTGTTGCTGGCCACCTGCCAGCACCTGCCCCCGTTGCTGTCCCTGACCTCTCTGCAGCACCCCCCGCGGAGTACCGGCTGCGCTCCATGAGCCCGGCACTTCTCTTGAGTGCTGGGCTCTTTTGCCGGCACTCCGATCCCTGGTGGCCCAGCTGGGCCCCGGGTCGCGTGCGCTAGGCCCCTCCCCTTTAAGAAGGGGAGGAAGGCCTGCAGTACCGCAGCGCTGTGGCACGTAGTGCCGCGATATTCACTCGCAGTGCCCCAAGAGGGAGGCGGGGCACTTCCAGTAGCACCCCACTTCCTTCTTGGGTCACTACTGCTGAATTTCGGCCGCGGGGGCGTTAATTTTTTCGGGGCGCTAAAAGTAGCACCCCGGTGAAGTTAGTGCCCTGAAGGGGGCGCGGTTCAATTTTTCCCCCTATAATTTTAGCAGAGCTGGTGAAGAAGTACTATTATTGGAGCGGTTGGCAAATCACTGCCCTAATATAATATAGGCACAATTGAACAGGGAACATTTTAAGTGTATGAGATGAACCAGGTTTTTTTTTTTGTTCATGGGATGTGGGCGATGCTGGCAAGGCCAGCATTTATTGCCCATCCCTATTTGCCCTTGAGAAGGTGGTGGTCAGCTGCCTTCTTGAATCACTGCAGTCCGTGTGGTGAAGGTATTCCTACAGTGCTGTTAGGGAGGAAGTTCCAGGATTTTGACCCAGTGACGATGAAGGAATGGCGATATACTTGGGGAATTGTTGCAGTGCATCTTGTAGATGGTACACACTGCAGCCAGAGTACGCCAGTGGTGGAGGAGTTAATGTTTAAGGTGGTGGATGGGGTGCCAATCAAGCGGGCTGCTTTGTCTTGGATGGTGTCGAACTTCTTGAGTGTTGTTGGAGCTGCACTCATCCAATCAAGTGAGGGTATTCCATCACACTCCTGACTTGTGCCTTGTAGATAGTGGAAAGGCTTTGGGGAGTCAGGAGCTGAGACACTTGCCGCAGAATACCCAGCCTCTGACCTGCTCTTGTTGCCACAGTATTTATGTTGCTGGTCCTGTTAAGTTTCTGGTCCATGGTGACCCCCAGAATATTCATGGTGGGGGATTCGATGATGGTAATGCCGTTGAATTTCAAGTGGCGGTGGTTAGACGCTCGCTTGTTGGAGATAGTCATTGCCTGGCACTTGTGTGGCGCGAATGTTACCTGCCACTTATCAGCCCAAACCTGAATGTCGTCCAGGTCTTGTTTCATGCGGGCGTGGACTGCTTCATTATCTGAGGAGTTGTGAATGGCACTGAACACTGTGCAATCATCAGCGAACATCCCCACTTCTGACCTTATGTTGGAGGGAAGGTCATTGATGAAGCAGCTGAAGATGGTTGGGCCTAGGACACTGCCCTGAGGAACACCTGCAGCGATGTCCAGGGACTGTGATGATTTACCTCCAACCACCACAACCAAGTAATGAAGATAAATAAGTTGTGAATGCCAGGTTCCATTTAACAGCCTTGACAAGGATGGATGAAACTTGCAATTGAGACAAATTAATTCAAAAAACAAGCAGTGTATGAATTCAGACACAGTTGGGATACATGCACATAGCTGTTTGAATTATTGATCTTCAGGGTTCAGGTTCAATTTTCTGTACATAATATTGGAATGAAAAATCATTTAAAATGTCATTAGTATGATAATTGGAGATTGGCATTTTAACTGATCAAATTACTTGATAAGCACTTTGGTTAGATTATGAATTCATATGGAAGGATCTTTTGGTCTGGACTTTTAATATTAGCAGTCTGCTGTGGAAATGATGCACATGCACTATTGTTCTATCAGATTACTCGGCTTTGTGTTTGGAAACTTATATCCCGAAGAGTGACACCTAATTCTGGAGAGGTTGTCAAGACTGACAGAACTAAGAGAAGAGCTGTTACTGGCATTTGAGAGCAAGAAAGTTAATATGCAGGTACACCAAGCAATTAGGAAAGCAAATGGTATGTAGACCTTTATTACAAGAGGATTTGTATATAAGAGTAAAGACATCTTATTACAATTATATCTTCTTCTTCTTAGGCAGTCCCTCGGAACCGAAGATGACTTGCTTCCACATTAAAAATGAGTTCTCAGGTGACTGATGAGTCCAATGCAGGACCTACAGGGCTCAATTTTCACCGGCCCGTGGAGGCGGGTTTGGAAGCAGGAGTGGTGTGAAAATAGCAGATTCAGGGGTCCCGAACCCATCCCGCCCCCAACCCGCCTCCATGCCAGTTTCCTAGGAGGCGGGTACCCGACCTGTGCTGGGACCCACCTCCCCGAGGCGGGAAGGGGATTAGTGCCAATAAACTGCCTGTTAACAGGTAGTTAACAGGCAGTTTTTTGCCTAATCCCTATTTTTAGCCCTGAAGTGTGGGCTTCCCGACAGGTCCGAACCATGCCGATTTAGCGAGGCGGTGCGTTGGTCTGGAGGGCTTGGAGGGGTCAAGATGTCCGGTGTGCAGGTGAGTGATGGGTGCATGAGTGCAGAGGTAAGTGTGTTTGGTGTGTGTAAAGTGTTTTAAGAACTTTTACTTACCTTAACTTTGTCCTGCAGGCTAGCTTCCTTAAGGTGTCGGGAGTCCCTCACATACACGGCACAGAAAGCAGAATGGCCGCGGAGCTGTCAAAAGCTGCAGTCTCTGCTTTCTGTGCTGGATTGATTTCTAACTGAGTCTAAGTACAGGGACTCAAGTTAGACATCATATTGTCAGTGTTTGACAGCTTCACAGAGCTATCAAACGCAGAAATTTCATCTGTCAAAAGCTCTTGACAGATGAAATTTCAATGGCTGACGTCACCTGTATCCAAGGGACCCTTGATTGGCCTGCTAAGCCCGCTGGGCGGGCTTAACAAGGTCAATCAAGGGAAACTACAGTGGGTTGGCCACAAGTCGATGGAGGTGGGACTACAACCCAAAAAGTGGGAGTCCCGCCTCCATCACGTCCCCATTGACAACATCCAGCCCACAGTCTCTGTCACAGGTGGGGCAGAGGGTGGTTGAAGGGGCGGGTGGGTGGGGTGCTTGGGTTGACGTGTGCTCTTTCCATTGTTTGCGCTTGGCTTCCGCTTGATCCCGGCGAAGAGACTCGAGGTATTCGGCGCCTTCCTGGATGCTTCTCCTCCACTTTGTACGGTCTTGGGCCAGGGATTCCCAGATGTCGGTGGGGATGTTGCACTTTTTCAAGGAGGCTTTGAGGGTGTCCTTGAAGCGTTTCCTCTGCCCACCTGGGGCTCTCTTGCCGTGTCGGAGCTCCGAGTAGAGCGCTTGTTTTGGGAGTCTTGTCTCAGGCATGCAGACGATGTGACCCGTCCATCGGAGCTGATCAAGCGTGGTCAAAGCTTCGATGCTGGGGATGTTGGCCTGAGCGAGAACACTGATATTGGTGCGCCTATCCTGCCAGCGAATTTGCAGGATCTTGTGGAGGCAGCGTTGGTGGTACCTCTCCAGTGCTTTGAGGTGCCTGCTGTACATGGTCCATGTCTCTGAGGCATACAGGAGGGCGGGTATTACTACTGCTCTGTAGACCATGAGCTTGGTGCCGGGTTTGAGGTCCTGGTCTTCAAACACTCTCTTCCTCAGGCGACCGAAGGCTGCACTGGCACACTGAAGGCGGTGTTGGACTTCGTCATCGACATCTGCCCTTGTTGACCGTAGGCTCCCGATGTATGGAAAGTGGTCCAAGTTGTCCAAGGCCTTGTCATGTATTTTGATAATCGGGGGGCAGTACTGTGTGGCTGGGGCAGGTTGGTAGAGGACCTTTGTCTTACGGATGTTTAGTGTAAGGCCCGTGCTCTCGTATGCTTCGGGGAAGGTGTTAACGATGGTTTGGAGTTCGACCTCCGAGTGTGCGCAGACGCAAGCGTCGTCTGCATACTGTAATCCGATGACAGAGGAAGGGACGACCTTGGATCTGGACTGAAGGCAACGGAGGTTGAACAGTTTCCCGTTTGTTCTGTAAATTAGCTCCACTCCAGCGGGGAGCTTACTGAGGGTGCGATGGAGCATTGCAGCAAGGAAGATCGAGAAGAGCGTTGGTGCGATGACACAGCCTTGCTTGACCCCGGTCCGTACATGAATTGGGTCTGTGGTGGAACCGTTGGTCAGGATCACGGCTTGCATGTCATCGTGAAGCAGGCGGAGGATGGTGAAAAACTTTTGAGGGCAGCCGAATTTGAGGAGGGCATTCCATAATCCCTCACAGTTGACAGTGTCGAAGGCCTTTGTGAGGTCAAAGAAGGCAATGTACAGTAGTTGGTGCTGTTGCCTGCATTTCTCTTGTAATTGGCGTGCGGTGAAGATCATGTCCATTGTGCCCCTTAGTGGGTGGAATCCGTGACTCTGGGAGGAGCTCTTCAGCCACTGGGAGAAGGCGATTGAGGAGGATTCTTGCGATGACTTTCTCTGTGGCAGACAACAGGGAAACTCCTCTGTAATTACCGCAATCGGACTTGTCACCTTTCTTGAAGATGGTCACAATTACGGCATCTCTGAGATCCCTTGGCATGCTCTCCTCCTTCCAGATAAGGGAAATGAGTTCATGAATTCGCGCCAGTAGTGCTTCTCCGCCATGCTTTAGTGCCTCGGCGGGATTCCATCTGCTCCTGAGGCCTTGTTGTTCTTCAGTTGTCGGATGGCCTTTTCAACCTCAAGCCGGGCTGGGGTTATGCTGAGATGGTTGCGGGTAGCATGCTGCAGGATGGAGTTGAGGACACTCGCGTCGAAGACAGAGTCTCGGTTAAGGAGATCTTCGAAGTGCTCCTTCCAGTGGGCACTGACTGCCTCTCTGTCCTTGATGAGTACCTCTCCATACTTGGCCCGCAGTGGGGTAGGGCCTTGGGTGCTTGGGCCATAGGCGGTCTTGACTGCGCTAAAGAATCCACGCACGTCGTGGTTGTCGGCTAGCTGCTGGATCTCCTGCGCTTTCTCCACCCACCACCTGTTCTTTAGGTCGCGAGTTTTTTGTTGGACCTCGGCCTTCAGGCCTCTGTCGAGCTGCTTTCTTGCTCTCGAGTTCTGTTGCTGTTTCCAGATCAGGAATGCCTTGCGCTTGCGACTTATTAGCTCCTGGATCTGATGGTCGTTCTCGTCGAACCAGTCTTGGTGTTTCCTGGTCGAGTGACCGAGCGTCTCTTCACAGGTGCTGATTATGGAGGCCTTGAGTGCAGACCAGGCGCTGTGGACACTCTGTGTCTCTGCATCACTGGGAGTCGTCAGGTTGTTGGTGAGGCGCAGGCTGAATAGGGCTTTCTTAGCGGGGTCTTTGATTGCTCCAGCGTTGATTTTCCTGTGGCATTGTTTCTGTTGCTGCCGCTGTTTTGGGGCTACATTGATGGAGATGACAGAGCGGATTAGGCGGTGGTCTGTCCAGCAGTCGTCAGCTCCTGTCATGGCGCGGGTGATGCGGATGCCCTTGCGGTCCCTCGCTCGGACGATGACGTAGTCCAGCAGATGCCAGTGCTTGGAGCTATTCGCTTTATGAAAACCTTTCATAAATGTTTTGAAAAGCCTCTGTTAAATTTTATCTCCTCTTAGCCTTCGCTGCTCCAATGGAAATAGTCCCAGTATCTCTAGGTTCTCCTCATAACTATAGATTCCCAACCCTGGTACGCTCTCTAGGCTTTAACTGTGGCCCAACCAATATTTTGTATAAATTTGTCATAATTTCTGTGCTCTTCTCCTCAGGATGTTACAAGGCACTTCACAGCGAGTGAATTATTGTTGTGAAGTGAAGTCACTTACGTGGCAGCAAGTGGCCTTTCTTCATATGTGAATGGGCAGTGAGGTTCGGCAGGCTATTAAACATAGAAGATAGGAGCAGGAGTAGGCCATTCGGCCCCTCGAGCCTGTTCCACCATTTAATGAGATCATGGCTGATCATCCAAATTCAGTACCCTGTCCCTGCTTTCTCCCCATATCCCTTGATCCCTTTAGCCTTAAGAAATATATCTAACTCCTTCTTGAACATATTTAATGAATTGGCCTCAACTGCCTTCTGTGGTAGAGAATTCCACAGGTTCACCACTCTCTGGGTGAAGAAATTCCTCCTCATCTCAGTCCTAAATGGGTTACCCCTTATCCTTAGACTATGACCTCTGGTTCTGGACTCCCCCGCCATCGGGAACATCCTTCCTGCATCTAGTCTGTCTAGTCCTGTTCGAATTTTATAACTTTCAAAGAGATCCCCTATCATTCTTCTAAACTCTAGTGAATATAAGCCTAATCGACCCAATCTCTCTTCATACGTCATTCCTGCCATCCCAGGTATCAGTCTGGTGAATCTTCGCTGCACTCCCTCCATGGCAAGAACATCCTTCCTCAGATAAGGCGACCAAAACTGCACACAATACTCAAGGTGTGGTCTCACCAAAGCCCTGTACAACTGCAGCAAGACATCCTTGCTCCTATACTCGAATCCTCTTGCTATGAAGGCCAACATACCATTTGCCTTCTTAACTGCCTGCTGCACCTGCATGCTTACCTTCAGCGACTGGTGCACAAGGACACCCAGGTCTCGTTGCACTTCCCCTTTTCCCAATCTATTGCCGTTCAGATAATAATCTGTCTTCCTGTTTTTGCCACCAAAGTGGATAACCTCGCATTTATCCACATTATACTGCATCTGCCATGCATCTGCCCACTCACCCAAACTGTCCAAATCATACTGGAGTTTCTCTGCATCCTCCTCACAGCACACACGCCCACCCAGCTTTGTGTTGTCTGCAAACTTGGAGATATTACATCTAGTTCCCTCGTCTAGATCATTCATGTATATTGTGAATAGCTGGGGTCCTAGCACCGATCCCTGCGGTACCCCACTAGTCACTGCCTGCCACTCAGGAAAAGACCCGTTTATTCCAACTCTTTGCTTGCTGTCTGCCAACCAGTTCTCTATCCAAGTCAGTTCCTTACCCCCAATCCCATGTGCTTTAACTTTGCACGCTAATCTCTTATGCAGGACCTTATCGAAAGCCTTCTGAAAGTCCAAATACACCACATCCACTGGTTCTCCCTTATCTATTCTGCCAGTTACATACTCAAAAAATTCCAGTAGATTAGTCAAGCATGATTTACCTTTTGTAAATCCATGTTTGTCCGATCCTGGCCATGATGTGGAGATGCCGGTGTTGGACTGGGGTGGACAAATGTGAGAAGATTATCAGGCCCTGGGGATTTATCGGCCTTCAATCCCGTCAATTTCCCTAACACCATTTCCCTACAAATACTGATTTCATTCAGTTCCTCCCTCTCATTAGACCCTATGTTCCCCGACACCTCTGGGAGGTTATTTGTGTCCTCCTTTGTGAAGACAGAACCAAAGTATGTATTTAATTGGTCAGCCATTTCTTTGTTCCCCATTATAAATTCCCCTGATTCTGACTGCAAGGGACCTATGCTTGACTTCACATAATAAGAACATAAGAACATAAGAAATAGGAGCAGGAGTAGGCCAATCGGCCCCTCGAGCCTGCTCCGCCATTCAATAAGATCATGGCTGATCTGATCCTAACCGCCAATCTACTATCTATCACAGAACCATCTCCTGCATCTAACAGAATTGCACACACGAAATAGGAGCAGAATCAGGCTACACAGTCCCTGGGCCCGCTCCACTACCCACAGGGCCATGACCGATCCGAACCTAGACTCATGTCCAAATTCCTGCCCGCTCCCCGTAACCCTTAATGCCCTTTACTTCTAGGAAACTGTCTATTTCTGTTTTAAATTTAATAAATGTTGTAGCTTCTACAGCTTTTTGTGGCAGCATATTCCATGGACCTACCACCCTCTGAGTGAAGTAGTTCCTCCTCATCTCAGTTTTGAAAGAGCAGCCCCTTATTCTAAGACTATGTCCCCTAGTTCTCGTCTCACCCGTCATCGGGAACATCCTCCCCGCATCCACCCGATCCAACCCCTTCACAATCTTATATGTTTCAATAAGATCGCCTCTCATTCTTCTGAACTCCAATGAGTAGAGTCCCAATCTACCCAACCTCTCCTCATATGACCACCCCCTCATCCCCGGGATTAACCGAGTGAACCTTTTTTGCACTGCCTCGAGAGCAAGGATGTCTTTCCTTAAGTAAGGACACCAAAACTGTATGCAGTATTCCAGGTGCGGTCTCACCAATACCTTGTACAACTGAAGCAATACCTCCCTATTTTTATATTCTATCCCCCTAGCAATGAAAGCCAACATTCCATTTGCCTTCTTAATCACTTGCTGCACCTGCATACTAACCTTTTGAGTTTCGTGCACCAGGACCCCCAGATCCCTTTGCACTTCAGTACTCTCCAGTTTCTTGCCATTAAGATAATAAATTGCTCTAGGATTTTTCCTGCCAAAGTGCATCACCTCACACTTTCCAGTGTTGTATTCCATCTGCCAAATCTCTGCCCACTTACTTAGCCTGTCTATGTCCCCTTGCAGGTTTTTTATGTCCTCCTCACTCACTACTTTCCCTCCCATCTTTGTATCATCTGCAAATTTTGATATGTTACACTTGGTCCCTTCCTCCAAATCGTTAATATAGATTGTGAAGAGTTGGGGACCCAGCACTGACCCCTGTGGAACACCACTAGTTACTGATTGCCAGTCTGAGAATGAACCATTTATCCCAACTCTTTGCTTTCTGTTAGATAGCCAATCCTCTATCCATGCCAGAATATTACCCCCAATCCCGTGATTTTTTACCTTAAGCAATAATCTTTTGTGTGGCACCTTGTCAAATGCCTTTTTCTCTTCACATATCTATAGTAGCTTTTACAGTCAGTTTTTATGTTCCCTGCAAGCTTACTCTCATACTCTATTTTCCCCCTCTTAATTAATCCCTTTGTCCTCCTTTGCTAAATCCTAAACTGCTCCCAATCCTCAGGTTTGCTCATTTTTCTGGCCAATTTATATATCCTTTCCTTGGATCTTATGCTATCCCTAATTTCCCTTGTTAGCCACGGTTGAGTCACCTTTTTTGTTTTATTTTTATGCCAAACAGGGATGAACAAATTCTGTACTTCATCCATGCGATCTTTAAATGTTTGCCATTGTCTATCCACCGTCAACCCTTTAAGTAACGTTCCCCAATTCATCCTAGCCAACTCGCGCCTCATACCATCGTAGTTTCCTTTATTTAAATTCAGGACCCTAGTCTCTGAGTCAACTACTTCACTCTCCATCTTAATGAAGAATTCTATCATATTATGATCGCTCCTCCCCAAGGGGCCTCTCACAACAAGATTGCTAATGAATCCTTTCTCATTACATAATACCCAGTCTAAGATGGCCTGATCTCTAATTGGTTCCTCGACATATTGGTCCAGGAAACCATCCCGTATACACTCTAGGAATTCCTCCTCCACAGTATTGTTACTAATTTAGTTAGCCCAATCTATATGTAGATTTAAAGTCACCCATGATAACTGCTGTGCCCTTATTGCACGCATCTCTAATTTCCCATTTAATGCCATCCCCAACCTCAGCATTACTGTTTGGGGGTCTGTATACAACTCCCACGAACGTTTTCTGACCCTTGGTATTTCTCAGCTCTACCCATACAGATTCCACATCATCAGAGCTAATATCCTTCCTTACTATTGTGTTAATCTCCTCTTTAACCAGCAATGCTACCCCACCTCCTTTTCCTTTTTGCCTGTCCTTCCTGAATATTGTATACCCCTGGATGTTGAATTCCCAGCCTTGGTCACCCTGGAGTCATGTCTCCGTAATCCCAATTATATCATATCCGTTTACATCTATTTGCGCAGCTAATTCATCCACCTTATTATGAATGCTCCTCGCATTAAGACACAAAGCCTTCAGGCTTGTTTTTTAACACTCTTAGTCCTTTTAGACTTATTATTTACTGTAGCCCTGTTTGATTTACACCCTTGATTTCTCTGCCTTCTACTTTTGCTTTTCTCCTTCCTGTCTTTTGTTTCTATCCTTGCTTCCCTTTCCTCTGTCTCCTTGCACAGGTTCCCAACCCCCTGCCATTTTAGTTTAAACCCTCCCCAACAGCACTAGCAAACACTCCCCCTAGGACATCGGTCCCGGTCCTGCCCAGGTGCAAACTGTCCAGTTTGTACTGGTACCACCTCCCCCAAAACCGGTTGCAATGTCCCAGGAATTTGAATCACTCCCCCTTGCACCATTCCTCTAGCCACGTATTCATCTGAAATATCCTTCTATTTCTACTCTGACTAGCACATGGCACTGGTAGCAATCTTGAGATTACTACCTTTGAGGTCCTATTTTTTAATTTACCTCCTAACTCCCTATATTCAGCTTTTAGGACCTCATCCCATTTTTTACCTATATCATTGGTACCTATATGCACCATGACAACTGGCTGATCACCCTCCCCCTCCAGAATGCCCTGCAGCCGCCCCGAGACATCCTTGACCCTTGTACCAGGGAGGCAACATACCATCCTGGAGTCTCGTTTGCGGCCGCAGAAACACCTATCTATTCCCCTTACAATAGAATCCCCCATCACTATAGCTCTCCCACTCTTTTTCCTCCTGTCCTGTGCAGCAGAACCACCCATGGTGCCAGGAAGTTGGCTGCTGCTGCCTTCCCCCGATAAGCCATCTCCCTCAACAATATCCAAAGCGGTATATCTGTTTGAGAGGGGGATGGCCACAGGGGACCCCTGCACTACCTGCCTGCACCTACTATTCTACCTGGCGGTCACCCATTCCCTTCCTGCCTGTGCAGCCTTTACCTGCGGTGTGACCAACTCATCAGACGTGCTATCCACGACTTCCTCAGCATTGCGAATGCTCCAGTATGTATCCATTCGCAGCTCCAGCGCCGCAATGCAGTCTGCCAGTAGCTGCAGCTCGATGCACTTCCCGCACACATGGTTGTCAGCGACACAGGAAGCATCCCTGATTTCCCACATAGTGCAGGAGGAGCATGCCACGGGGCCGAGCTGTGCTACCATGACTTACCCTTTAATTAATTTAAATTAAATTAAATCAAATCAATACCACTAATTACAGTACAATTAAATGATATACTCAAGGGCCCTTGTTTACTAGCACTCCCCGCTACACAACAGAGACCTTAGAAACTATAACCACAAAAAGTAAGACCTTCTAAACTTTATAAACTGTTAACCTTAACTGTCAAACTATAGCGTAGTATAAGTATTCACCCAATCAGCTGCTTCCTCTTGCCCACGTCACTTTTTGAATCGTGACGTGGCTCTGGAACGCCACCGCCGGTCTGCGAGATTGGTAAGCCTCTGAGGAAAAAAGCCCGCGAAAGTGAGTTTAAATACTCACTGTACTGCCGCTCTCCTGCTGCTCCCGACACCGGCCTCTGAGGAAAAATCTTTAAATGTACACCAGGGCACTTAAATTTAGACGCCCAAGCTTGGAAAAAGCGAGAAATAGAGAATTCCACCATAGCAGGTACCACAGTGGAATGTGATCCAGTCCCAGACATGATTATCCAGCAGGAGTTACTGGATTCAAATCAGGAGCCAGGAACCCTAGCTGATTTTGTCCTCCTCCCTATCTCAGAGGTATAGCTCCTCCAACACTGCCCCAGCAGAGATCATCTGACTCAGCCCAGACCTGGAATCCAACCTCAGACTTCCCTCGTCTGTCTGCCTCAGGTGTTTGTCTCTGGAACAATCTCGGTCAATTGAAAAATTCAAAACTGAGATAGATAGATCTTTGTTCGGTAAAGGTATTAAGGGATATGGAGCAAAGGTGGGTAAATGGAGTTGAGTTACAGATCAGCCATATTACCGCGATCTAATTGAATGGTGGAATAGGCTCGAGAGCTGAATGGCCTACTGCTGTTCCTTTTTCTAAATTTATTCACGGGCTTTGGGCATCGCCAGCAAGGCCAGCATTTATTGCTCATCCCTAATTGCCCTTGAGTAGGTGGTGGTGAGCCACCTTCTTGAATACAACTGAGTGGTTTGCTAGGCCATTTCAGAGGGCAGTTAAGAGTCAACCACATTGCTGTGGGTCTGGAGTCACATATAGGCCAGACCAGGTAAGGACAGCAGGTTTCCTTCCCTAAAGGACATTAGTGAACTGGATGGGTTTTTACAACAATCCAGTAGTATTCATGGTTCCCATTGCTGATACTAGCTTTTTATTCCAGATTTATTTAATTTAATTTAAATTCCCCAGCTGTCTGTGGTGGGATTTGAACTCATGTCTCCAGATTATTAGTCCAGGCTTGCTAGATTACTACTAGCCCAGTAACATAACCACTATACTACCGTTCCTATGTTCCTAACAACCTCACTAAATCATCAGCGGAGCCAGCCCTCATTTAAAAAAAAACTTGCTCCAAACTAGATCAAAGGATGCTTTGTAAAATTACTACCATATTTAGAAATTAGTGCTCAGTAATTGTCATTCAGGGTATCTTATTATAATGGGGGCTGACCTAGCCTTCTATGATTAGTATTGATTCAGTTAGTGTCCCATTCCAAAGTATATCATGTGTATTTACAAAAAATATTATTGGGTTTGATATATATTAAATTTGTAGCCGGAGCCTTTATTTGGGCAACACTAGCACTGCCAGGAAGCTGTGTGTGTTTGTCTGGCGTTTTTGACTGAAATCTTCATTTCCCAAGGATTTCTGGTAAATGTTTATTGAATTATTTTTGTTTCCCCAGAACTTCTTTGCACTACATCGTTCTGATTTATTTTCCTTCCATTTTCTAGTCACTATGATGGCCTGGATAGTTACAGTCTTGGGTCATATTTAGAAAGAACAGCCCCTGCTCTTAGGCAAGCCTAGTGCTGCACAACTGGAAAATAGGTCGGAGTTGACGGCATTTAATTCAGCGCTCGGCCTTCCACAGTCAAATGGAACATCTTGTCCTGTGATGCTGTCCCACAATAGAACACTTAAAGTCACCACAATAATTAGAGGGGCGAGAGTAAAATGAAGCATAACTGACTGAGGCCATCGCAAGGGAATTTGGCCATTTATCAGAGAGGCAAAATCTGTTCTGATTATAAAATGCAGCCATGCATACAAACAGCAAAATAAAAGGGACTGAAAAAAATCAGAACATAGGAAAATACTAAAAGAACAGTAAAGCAATCATTCAGTTTACCGTGAGGCAGACTTCAGATGGAAAATTAATTTGAAATCAAGGGTAACCACAAAAACAGCATCTGGCAAACCTGAAATGTTCTCCTATCTTTTTTTCTGTTTAAGGCTATGTATTTCTTGAATTTTCTGGTCAAAGTCATCAATGAATGTCCTGTGTGACTGGACTGAAGATCATTATTCCCTTCGTCTTCCTTTTACACTATTGACCCTAAATGCCTCTCCCCCACAGTCCACCTCTGTGGCTCTGCTCTCTTCTGGTTCCATTCTTACGGTCACATTGTCATCACTACATCACCTCAAATGGTTTCTCTTTCCACATCCACGCAGTCACCTGTGGTGTACTGCAGAGCTCCATTTCATTATACATATATATTGTCCTTTGGTGACATCATATGGAAGAATGGGTTCAACTTCTACATATACACCTACACACAGATCTACCTCGCCACCTCTTCCATTGGTCCCACAGCTGCTGTCATTCTCCAACCGCCAGTCCAACAGTATAATTTCCTCCATCTTAAGTCAGTAAAGCCCCAGCCCTCCTCTTTGGCTCCTGCAGGTACATAGTCATCTACAACCTTGATTACATCAATCGCACTGGGTGCCAACTCAGGCTGAGCCCAAAGGTATGGAGTCTTGACATGCTGCTGTACACCAAGCTCAGCTTCCTTCCCCACATCTGATCACTCACTATAATGTGGAGATGCCGGTGTTGGACTGGGGTGGACAAATGTGAGAAGTCGCACAACACCAGGTTATAGTCCAACAGCTTTATTTGAAATCACAAGCTTTCGGAGTGCTGCTCCTTCATCAGGTGAAGTGAAGAGCTGCATATAGACACAGCATATATAGTCAGAGAACACTGCTAGATGATTACAGTTAATCTTTCCAACTGCCCTTTATCACACCTCAGCAGAGAGATAATCACAGCAATCTCTGACTATATATGCTGTGCCTATATGCATCTCCTCACTTCACCTGACGAAGGAGCAGCGCTCCGAAAGCTTGTGATTTCAAATAAAGCTGTTGGACTATAACCTGGTGTTGTGCGACATCTCACACTCACTACAAGTTAGCGGATTTCCTGTGATTACGATCGCAAAAAAGGGTTGTTAATCCTGCAACAATAACCTCCATGTGATTCAGGCCCAAGTGGTTTTGAACAACAAGCTTTAATATACATTGACTAATGACAGTGTTTCTTATATAACTGTTCTACAGATTACATTAAATGGCAAGCAATTAATACAGCCTGGTTCCTAGGCCCGGAGTGATCAGTTTCGGCTCTCTAGGCTGCTGTTAAGGTGAATGGACTTTTGCCTGTCCCAAGAGCACTCTAACTTTTGAAGGGAACAGATTCCATTCTTATACTATTCGGCTACCTTGGGCTGCATAACAGTACACATAGGTGCTCGTTTGCTGACGCCACGTTTGAGGTGTTAATCCCACGTTCTAATCTTTTTGGCCTCCAACTCTGTCTTATAAGCTTTGTTTATTGTACTGTAATGCGTAGGCCAATCTTTATCTTTTACTGTGGCATGTGGTGTCTGAGCAACTAGTCCCTCATCTAGGTATGGGCCATCTCTTGACCTGGGTGTTTATCACGCTCTGTCTTTTGTGTTTCCAAACTTGTCTTTGTTTACACAGAGACGCTCGCCAACAAGAGAGCATCTAACCACCACCCCTTGACATTCAACGGCATTGCCATCACCGAATCCCTCAACATCAACATCCTGGGGGGGTCAACTTAACTGGACCAGCCACATAAATACCGTGGCTACAAGGGCAGGTCAGAGGCTTGTAAGGGATTCCTGACCCTGCGTGTCTCGCAGCCTGTGAGATTCACGCGGCTCTGTGCAGCCTGTATGTCAGTGCGGGTCTAGGCCTGGTTGCCTGTTCTGGTCTCCAGCCAGTCTGGGAACACTAGACACACCTGTGAGTGGTTCGAATCACTCTCCCTTACGGTTCTAGACACTGGACTTAGATGCGAGAGCAGTAATGGAGATAAAACTCATGTAGACTTGGTTTGAATGGTACGAAATGGAAAATCTTTATTGCATGATACTTAAAATTATGAAATACATGTCATAAGCACAGATTAATGACAGTACAATCTTACAAACAGTTATATAGTCGATCTTAGGGAAACGAGGAACGAACGGCACAAAGTAAATAGGGGCACACATTACAAATATCCTTAATCCTTAAACCCTCCCCTATCAATATCTATCCTAAACTAGCTTCGTAGGATCTCGAGACTCATGCTCACCACTCGTGATAACTCGGAGAAATTCCGAATAGCTGATCGGATGTTTTTCACCGCAGCACCCACGTGTCGGTCAGGAGATCTCCTGGTCCCACTTGTTTACTTGCTTCTGCTGCTCCGGCTAGTAGGCTGGACCGTCTGCTGTGATGAAGACCTCTGTTGGTTGGTTTCACGTACCAGTCTCCTTAGACACAGTCCCGTTATCGTCGATGCAATATGTTTTGTTAAAAGTTCAAAATAGAAATCTTCCTGGCGAGGAAAACTTGGCTGATCGACCTACAGGCGCGGTCGGGATTTACTGACCGTGGCGATGGATATGGTCTTCCTCTCTTCTCCTCTCATCTCATCTCATCTCATCTCATCTCGGGCCTTTGGTTCCGCTGCCAGTTACCAACATAGGTCTTCGTTACGCGACACGAGGTAGATCCGAACGGATCAGAAAGTTCAACAGTCTTTTCAGAAGAGGCAACGGGCAAGCAGGAGCCCAACTACGAGTACACAGGAGCAGCCACGAGGTTATGAATCGACCGGATAAAACACAGGAGCAAGCGAGCGAATGCAGGAGCAAGAGAGAGAATGGACGGTTTGGAGCCTGCAATTATAGTGCAAAAATCTTCCGTTTCCCGCCCAACTATAATGTCCATTCTTTTGTTTAGGGTTTGGCGCCCAAATGTCTTGTATGGGTGATCTCCGTTCTTAATGGGTTTCGGGGCTACTCATAAATGTCTGAGTGCCTGTTAATATTTCTCCCATTGTTAAATCGGTCGGTGTTCTCCCTGGAGGGGTTTGGGGCTTCCAAGTGTCCTGTATAACTACCTGCTAACGGCTCTCTCATCGTAGAGTCGTTGGGATTTACATATTAATGTCTTTTGGATGGGCCCTTGATTACTCGGTACAATGGCTTTCCTTTGTACCTGGGAGACCGATTCCAGTATCTATGTTTATACTGCAAACCCATAATGTCTCGTGTATTATCTTCACTGTGCTGAATCGTTATCGATCTTGCACAAATGTTTATTGGAACGCCATCTTGTCTGCCTGTTGAAAAGTCTAGAATGTTCTGTCACGAGGTGCGGCGGCCTTTTTACAGGCTGCTTGTGTCCAATTTAAACCTGCCAGCATTCTGCTGAAATAAAAGCTGTTTGAACGAAACTTTGTGTTTTCTCCTCATTAATCAAATCGCGATATATTGCGAATTCTACAGTCCCTCCTGTTGATGCGAATAACTCCGCTTATCGTATCAAAAATCATAGTGGTGAGCAATATTATCTCGATTTCTCTCCGAATCCAGTAAATTAATCCCATAATTTTTAACTTAGCTAGGGCCTCGGTGTCGTCCTTATTTCCCAAGAAAATCACATTTTATATCACCGTAGGCATTATTTGCCCTTAAACTTACACCACTTGTTTTCCTTCCCGGCGTAACCAGGCCGATACCTCTCGTATCACCTGTATATTTGTCTTTTATTCAGGGAAAGGAAAAAACAAAACCCAAAAAACCAAACAATCAACACCATCACCAAAATAATCAAACCCCAACTCTTAAAACATGTCGAGTTTCCAACGTATTTACAATCTCTGAAAATCTTATATGAGTACAAACTTCCGCGGCGCACGCGGCGAGCGGGAGTGACGCCATTTTCCGATTACACGGTGCTCTCATCGTGCACGCGCACGTAACGTTCTCGCCACTCTCCCGTGTTTTCATGCTTGGTGAGGCGTTTGTCTCTTTTACAATGTACGACCAATAGGTACACTACAATGAAAACTTGGCATACGACTAAAATGTGGGAGGCTATTCTGATCCATGAAGGCACTTCAATATTGGTGAACAGATTCCACCACGGTGGAACTACTATATCCAGAATGTCTGTTCCTATTTCGACAGTTTTCTGCTCTAATGTGTAAAAATGTTTCTGTGATACCGCGACGGCTTTCAGAAGTTTGGTTAAATGTTCAGGGAGAGGGGGAATGAGGTATCCAAAATGCGCGACAAATCGCTGCAAGTCGGTGAAATTCTCTTTTACTGTGAGATGAACAGTGGATGGTTCAGGGATTGGGATAATTCGCTGTTGTGCTACTTGAACTTCAGCCCTGGGTTTAAAACAGAAACTGCTGTCACTCACCGGACACCGGCTACGGTTTCCATGCTGGTAGTGTTGCGCTGCAGTGGTAACACAATATGTTCCACCCCCGATGTATGCTACCTGCGGAGGCACATGATCTTGTGCCATTGCCTCCATGGTGCAATTCATGGACTTGGCGCCAGCCGTTCTGAACCCGCACTGTGGTGTTAAAAAGGCATTCAAGTGCTGGGGGCACAGTATTATGTGTGCTCCCCTGCCACGACAACCAGAGAGATCTGTACCTGTCATCGTTTGCTCCCAGCGGATGACGTAAGGTGGAACCGCTGCATAACGAATGTGGGCTCCCCCCTGAATGACACCAATGTTCTCTACCCGATATACCGGGGCGGGCTTTGCTGTGTCGCCCAAAACCGGCATGCGTAATACTATTCCCATAATAGTATGGTTTGAGCGTCCGCAGTCCACGGGGACTGGGTAAGCTTCTGAAGCTAGCCTGAGCTGGCACGGACTTAATGCGTTCTGAAAAGGGTGGAGCGCCCGTAGGTGTTTGTTACTTATCCAGGACGGAACCAAACCTTGTTTTAAATCCTCCAAATTACTGCGGCCCTCGCCCAGTAACCACGCCCCGTAAAGCACGCACACCTCGTTCTGCGCAGCTTGATCGGATGCATTCCGATCTTCCCTGATCAGGGCATTTACCGTACGCGCATGTTTCTCCAGCTCTGCTATAATTTCCTTTAAATGGAGAGTCATGGCTTGGTCCTCGTGTAGACCTGACCCTACCACTTTATTCTCATCTGTTAGAATGTCTTTTAACTGTGTTTTTAAACCATTAATCTGGGTCTGCAGCTCCACACTGTCTAGAGCGTTGACCACAGATGTACCCGTGTTAAAAGCAGTGAACGCATCGTTCACCAAACCCCTTCTTTGCCTCCCTACTTGATCCAAAACTTCCTGCGGTGCGGTGTACAAACTTGTCTTATCAATTTCTGCAAAATCAAACTCGTAAAATTGTCTGAACATCTTGGTCAACAGGACCTGATACAACTGTTCCGTCTTTTTGGGGCACCACTCTGGTAACCGTACCTCAGTGAGATTTAAAATCACCGAGGCCACCGCGTAATGTACCCCCTGAAAGAGTATCTGGTCTGTGGGGACCAGTACCAAACCATTCCCGGGTCCCTTACTAGTTTTAGGGCACCCTTCTTCCTCAGCTAGAACCACCGGAATCGTGGGCGGGGCTTTGCGTGGGCGCGTAATGAGTTCAGTGGCATTTACTGGGATCGGGGAGAATGGGGCTCCGCACCCCCTGGTGCTCGCATCCCACCTCATCCCCTGTCCGTTATCCTGCCATTGATTAATAAAAAATATGGAGATGCCTTTGGGGCAAACGTACTTTGACCCCCACATACATACATAAATTCCCTCATCCGGTTCCCACCATTTGTCCCAACAGACTTTCACTTGTCCGTCTGTCCCCGTAATTGTCCGATGGGTATTATTACCCAGTCGTTCCCACTCGACCGAAGAGTTTCTCATAGTTTTGCTCAGCTTTCGCAGCCACCACCATCGGCTCAATGGGACATTCCCACTACAAGTCAAACAAATCCGTTTGCCGACGGTGACGCTGATCCTGGGTGCGATGATCCTTACTTTGGGGCACATTAAAGAAGTCTCTTTGTAGGCAAACCCCGATGTGCTAGAATACTCCGTTGAGTTCGTTCCCAGCCATCCTGGCCACCTTCCCTTGTGGAAATAGGTGCTGGTCCCCTCTGCCTTCCGTCTTCCGGTCCCATCCACCGCGATGGGGGCCGTGTCCCCGGAACATCCAAACACCACGACATCCTTGGTGTGGCCTCGATAGGCCAATCCACATCCGATTGCCACGAGCAATACTAGAATTCGTTCCATCCTTCCTTGGTTCCTGTGATCAGATAGAATGAGGTAGCCAGCCTCGCAAGAGTCTCTGGCTTTTGTGAAGGGTGAGCGGGTCCCCTGACCTCGCCTCACGTAAACTTCAACGTTTGCTGAATAAACTTCAACTAAACCTATCTTTAAAACTCCCATCATTTTATCGTTTTCTGTTAAAAACACTACAAACTTAACTTTATAAAAACTATAAACTTAACCTTGAACTATAAACTTAAAACTTAACTTCTTACTAATAAACTTAAAACTTAGAACTATAACTTTACAGTGCCGCCCGTTCTCAGGGCGGCCCCTTTAAATTCTGAGAAGGCTGCTGCGAGCTCTTCCCGACGGTGGGAGGGCACTGACCCTTCCCTCTGATCTGCCGCAGCCTGTTGCTGCGCTGACCCTTCCCTCTGATCTGCCGCAGCCTGTTACTGCTGCGATGTGGCCGGTCTGTACCCGGGTTATCTTAACCTGAAGTCTACGCCTTGGGGCAGTCTGGGGACATGACCACATCCTTCTGGGCTGGGGTTCTCTACTTGACCTACGGGGAGTTGCTATGGGCGGGGGTTCCGTGACGGACGGACCGGGTTCCGAGACCTCCAACGGGATGACCTGGGGTTCCATCACAGTCGCCGGCTCCGCCTCCGCTGACTCCGCCTCCCTAACCTCGGGGCTGGCAGTTCGTGGCTCCGCCCTGCTCGGCCCAGCAAGCGGCCCTTCACTCGTGATCTCTGCCTCCCCTGAGGACTGGACGTTCAAAGCGGGCGGCCACATCTCTGGGAGCCACATCGGTACTCTCTGTGCTCCTATAGCGGCTGGCCCTGCCTCCTCTAGCTCCTCCCTCCTGTCCTCGGGACCTGCAGCTTGTGTGTCCACCCTGTGTGGATCTCTATCTGCAGCCCGCATTCTCCCCATATCGTAAAAGGGACCGTTCCTCCGAAACCACCCGTCGTCATCACTATCCTCATCTGTACTATCCTCATCAGACCAGGGTACCCTGGGTTCTTCCTCATCTAACCCCCAATTCCAGAAAAACGCTGCATGATCGTCCGGGATGTCCCTTCCCCTGATGCAAGCTGCTATGCCTGCCTGTGTGCCTTGTGGTCCTACCTGGGGCTGTGCTTCCCCACTCGCAGGTCTGGCCCCTCCCTTAAGACAGGCCACCGCCCCTGCTTGTTTCTGTGAAATCTCACCTGCTGGAGGCTGCAGATTTCTATCCTGTTTTAAATCCTCATACTCCCTGCTCCTGGCTACCCTGTAGGCTGTTTTTATCTCTCTAAGCTGCCCTTCTAGCCTGAGCACGTCTAACTTTCCCATTGCTCGGGCATTCTCCTCCCGCAGGGCCTGCTCTCTAAGCTGCCCTTCCAGCCCATCTATTTTCCCTATTAAGCGGGCGTTCTCCTCCCGCAAGGCCTGCTCTTTTAACCTGGCCTCCTCACCGCAGACCCCCTCCTGTGCGTGTCTTTTAAAAGGACACAGGTAGACGGGCTGCGCCGGTTCTAGTCATGGGGTACTATTAGACGGTCCTGCGGCACCTACGGGGCCGGTTGCGACCGCCACCTGTCCACGCGCATTCAAGACTAGCTTGCGCATGGCTCCTAACACTGCTTCGAGGTCGTCGGGAGGGGTGGGTGCCTTGGCTTCCTTCGCCGGGACAGGCGCCTGGGCTCGGACCGCGGGATTTTTATCCTTGGAATCCTTCCAAGGGTTCCTGCAATGCTTGCGCCAGTGCCCTGTCTTCCCACACCCGTAACAAGCATTACTTGCCTGTGGGGCGCGATTACCCTCCTGATGCCACTCTCTTTGATACGGGGCTGCGGGTCGTACCTCATGTACTCTTCCCTTAAAGGGACGTGTCGTCATACCCCTTATATTACGATAACCTAACGTGAGTCGATTCAAGACCGACTCTTCCGTAAGGTTGAGGTCATTGGGATCAAACCATGCTTTTGCCTGCTCTCTAACGGCTGGTAAACTGTTGGCTATTATGCACCTAAGCCAATGAGTTAAAGCTAAACCTTCCACATCTTCGCGCTCGGGCGCACCTAGACAGCTGCGCTCATATACTGGCCACAGCCTGTCGGCAAAAACCTTCGGGGGTTCTCCCTCCATCTGCACTGTCTGTCCCACTCTAGCAAACGGACCTCCGTCGTTCGCCCCCAACACTTCTAGGACCTCATTCTTTAATTCCTCATAACTCTTGTTTCCCCTCTTGCTCTCGCCTGAGAGACACTGAAGGACCGAGCTGTCTAATGAGAACAGCAGCATTTTTGCTGTCTCCCCATCATCGCAGCCGTTAATGGCTGCGGCTTGCTCAACTTCTCTGAAATGTACGGAAGGGTCGTCTATCTCGGTCAGCTTCCGTACGTGATTTATCATAGCTCTCAGCTGATGTGAACTGTGAGGCAACACCAGCTGTCCGAGGAGATCCCCCGGTTCTTCCCCACCGTTTCTGCTTGGGCCCCTTTTAATACCCGTTACTGGATACAGCGATCCCTTTTCTACTTCCTTTTCAATGGGCTCTTTTGTTTCTTCCATTGCTTCCTCCCTAACCCAGGTTTCTGAATAGCTGGGTGGCGCGGAGGGCGCAGTGGCTACTACTTCTTCTGCTTTACTTGGTGGGGATTTTCTAAATCTCTCATTTACTAGCGGCTGGTGCGCCGACGGATTGATAAGGCACACCATGCCGTTCGCATTGTTCACGGCCTTTTTGAGGTTCTCTATCTCCCTTTGGCAGGCGCTATGGTCGGCTCCCTGAAACTTATCCTCAAGGGCCAACTTATATGCCGACCTAACCCCCATTAAGCTCTCTTCTTGAGTTCTTATCTGGGCAGCTTGGCGGTTACATCTTTCCTTTAACCTGCTCTCATTCAATTTTGCCTCAGTGACCTGGCACTCGAGATAATCTATCCTTGTTTTAAGGTGACTGGAGACTTCCTGGCTTTCCTGGTGTAACTCATTTAAATTCTTAATGAGCACCTCCCCTCCAGAAACCTTCTCCTCCATTTCTCCCTCTAAATGACTGATTCGAGCTACTAGCGCTGTAATGGTCTGGTTTGAAATCTGAACCTGCCTTTTGTAGCACATAAGCCAGACTGCTTTCTCAAGTGTCTTTCTATGTTCTTTACTATCTGTCCACCTTTCAGCTGCCTCTAGTGGGCTCTTATCCGCTAACAATTCACTTATCCATTTCTTAGTTAGATTAACCTTTCCAAACACATAATCCGCTATCTTTTCCTGCATAACATTTCGTACAGTCATTCCAAAATCTAACACACTACCCTCTCGCTGCCAGTGTCCTGCCGCGGTCGCCATTTTCTGTAAGGGATTCCTGACCCTGCGTGTCTCGCAGCCTGTGAGATTCACGCGGCTCTGTGCAGCCTGTATGTCAGTGCGGGTCTAGGCCTGGTTGCCTGTTCTGGTCTCCAGCCAGTCTGGGAACACTAGACACACCTGTGAGTGGTTCGAATCACTCTCCCTTACGGTTCTAGACACTGGACTTAGATGCGAGAGCAGTAATGGAGATAAAACTCATGTAGACTTGGTTTGAATGGTACGAAATGGAAAATCTTTATTGCATGATACTTAAAATTATGAAATACATGTCATAAGCACAGATTAATGACAGTACAATCTTACAAACAGTTATATAGTCGATCTTAGGGAAACGAGGAACGAACGGCACAAAGTAAATAGGGGCACACATTACAAATATCCTTAATCCTTAAACCCTCCCCTATCAATATCTATCCTAAACTAGCTTCGTAGGATCTCGAGACTCATGCTCACCACTCGTGATAACTCGGAGAAATTCCGAATAGCTGATCGGATGTTTTTCACCGCAGCACCCACGTGTCGGTCAGGAGATCTCCTGGTCCCACTTGTTTACTTGCTTCTGCTGCTCCGGCTAGTAGGCTGGACCGTCTGCTGTGATGAAGACCTCTGTTGGTTGGTTTCACGTACCAGTCTCCTTAGACACAGTCCCGTTATCGTCGATGCAATATGTTTTGTTAAAAGTTCAAAATAGAAATCTTCCTGGCAAGGAAAACTTGGCTGATCGACCTACAGGCGCGGTCGGGATTTACTGACCGTGGCGATGGATATGGTCTTCCTCTCTTCTCCTCTCATCTCATCTCATCTCATCTCATCTCGGGCCTTTGGTTCCGCTGCCAGTTACCAACATAGGTCTTCGTTACGCGACACGAGGTAGATCCGAACGGATCAGAAAGTTCAACAGTCTTTTCAGAAGAGGCAACGGGCAAGCAGGAGCCCAACTACGAGTACACAGGAGCAGCCACGAGGTTATGAATCGACCGGATAAAACACAGGAGCAAGCGAGCGAATGCAGGAGCAAGAGAGAGAATGGACGGTTTGGAGCCTGCAATTATAGTGCAAAAATCTTCCGTTTCCCGCCCAACTATAATGTCCATTCTTTTGTTTAGGGTTTGGCGCCCAAATGTCTTGTATGGGTGATCTCCGTTCTTAATGGGTTTCGGGGCTACTCATAAATGTCTGAGTGCCTGTTAATATTTCTCCCATTGTTAAATCGGTCGGTGTTCTCCCTGGAGGGGTTTGGGGCTTCCAAGTGTCCTGTATAACTACCTGCTAACGGCTCTCTCATCGTAGAGTCGTTGGGATTTACATATTAATGTCTTTTGGATGGGCCCTTGATTACTCGGTACAATGGCTTTCCTTTGTACCTGGGAGACCGATTCCAGTATCTATGTTTATACTGCAAACCCATAATGTCTCGTGTATTATCTTCACTGTGCTGAATCGTTATCGATCTTGCACAAATGTTTATTGGAACGCCATCTTGTCTGCCTGTTGAAAAGTCTAGAATGTTCTGTCACGAGGTGCGGCGGCCATTTTACAGGCTGCTTGTGTCCAATTTAAACCTGCCAGCATTCTGCTGAAATAAAAGCTGTTTGAACGAAACTTTGTGTTTTCTCCTCATTAATCAAATCGCGATATATTGCGAATTCTACAGGCTGGGTATTCTGCAGTGAGTGTCCCACCTCCTGACTCCCCAAAGCCTTTCCACCATCTACAAGGCACTGTGCCAGGAACGTGATGGAATAATCGCCACTTGCCTGGATGAGTACAGCTCCGACAACAGCAACAACAACAACTTGTATTTATATAGCGCCTTTAACGTAGTAAAACATCCCAAGGTGCTTCACAGGAGTGTTAAGACTATAATTTTTACACCAAGCCACATAAGGAGAAATATGGGCAGATGACCAAAAGATTTGTCAAAAAGGTAGGTATTAACAAGCATCTTAAAGGAGGAAAGAGAGGTAGCGAGGCGGACAGGTTTAGGCAGGGAATTTCAGAGATCAGGGCCTAGGCAACAGAAGGCACGGCCACCAATGGTAGAGCGATTATAATCAAGGATGCTCAAGAAGGCAGAATTAGCGGAGCACAGATATCTCGGGGTGGTTGTGGGACTGAAGGAGATTACAACAACCACTTGTATTTATATACCGCCTTTAACGTAGTAAAACTGAAGGGATTATTACTAGTCCTAGCCCCTTTAGGGCTACGCCGGATCATGCGTATTCCTTAGACGTTCACTTTCAACTAAAGTTTGAGGTAGCTGAATCCTAAAGACGCTTAATTGTGCCTAAAGGTCTGGACTATCTCGCCCTAAAGGAAAGGAACAACCTGAAAATGTTACTGTCCTCCAGATAGCACTTTTAATAAGTTTAGCTATACTGTAACGTTCCGGATATTATGAGGGTCCAGAAAACTCCCCCAGAATTCTGCAACTCCTCACCAAAGAGCGTACAGAGATTGAGTTCACGAGTTTGATACAGAAGTATTATGTGAGATAATTCTAAAAATATATAGATTTATTAAAGAACCGACATTAATTTACAGTTGATGAGTCAATCGCAACATTACAGTTCCAAAAAGAGAAAGCTTTACAATCTTATTATCAGAGATCCTTATTCTCAAATCTTAACATCGCTACAGTTTTACAGTTCTTAGTATTATTCAGGATATCCACCAAAATCAAATATAGTACCTTTGATCCCCGAGATACAAGAGTTGTAGACTTACAGAGTTGTCTCTGAAGCCGAGAATTGCTTTACCCCTTTACAGCGAGTCTATTATCCTATTTGAGAGTTCAATATTTATACCCTTTTCCAGTGGTATTCCCTTTCAGGTTTTCTGCTGATGTAAGCTAATTATCTCTAGTCATTTTTCTGCTGACTTCTGCAATTCTTAGTCACCTCAGCTGGTAGCAATACAGACTCATATCTCTCCTCTCGGTGTTCCAAGCTTACCATAAAAAATGGTATAACAGCAGGTGCATTTTATTTGATGTCATTTTTACTAAGGCCTTCTGTTTGTGCCTCTTTACGAAGTGTAAATTAGAACACCTTATACAGGGTGATCTATTGTTTGTTCCCAAAGATTCAGATTGTCAGGAGCCTTTAACCTTCTGTTTCAATAAGGTTATTGATTCAGTGTCAACAACTATCTTATCTCAATAGCCTGTATGCTGTTACAGCTTTAGATTGTTGAGGCTTCCAGATTTCCAAACCCAGTTTGTCATGTTCTAATAAGGCCAGAATTCTTTCATAGAATGGTGTATTTTTCTGAATAGGTTATATGGCTTATTCCTTCACAAAACGTCCCAAGGCGCTGCACAGGAGTATTTTAAGACAAAAAAATTGACACCAATCCACATAAGGATAAATTATGGCAGGTGACCAAAAACTTGTTCAAAGAGGTAGGTTTTAAGGAGCATCTTAAAGGAGGAAAGAGAGGTTGCGAGGCGGACAGGTTCAGGCAGAGAATTCCAGAGCTTAGGGCCTAGGCAACAGAAGGCACAGCCACCAAAGGTTGAGCGATTATAATCAGGGATGCTCAAGAGGGCAGAATTAGAGGAGCGCAGATATCTCGGGGGGTTGTGGGCCTGAAGGAGATTACAGAGATAGGAAGGGGCGAGGCCATGGACACTCAAGAAGCTTGACACTATCCAGCACAAAGCAGCCCGCTTGATTGGCACCCGACCCACCACCTTAAACATTCACTCCCTCCACCACCAGCGCACCATGGCTATAGTATGCACCGTCTACAAGATGCACTGCAGCAACTCGTCAAGGCTTCGTCGGCAGCACCTCCCAAACCCACAATCTCTTCCACCTAGAAGGACAAGGGCAGTAGGCACATGGGCACATCACCACCTCCAAGTTCCCCTCCAAGTCACATACCATCCTGACTTGGAAATATATCGCCGTTCCTTCATAATCACTGGGTCAAAATCCTGGAACTCCCTACCTAACAGCACTGTAGGAATACCTTCACCACACGGACTGCAGCGGTTCAAGAAGGTGGCTCACCACCACCTTCTCAAGGGCAATTAGAGATGGGCAATAAATGCTGGCCTTGGCAGCGACGCCCACATCCCAGGAACGAATAAAAAAAAAGATAACATTTCCTCTTTCCTCCACATTTGCTCGCTGGCTAAAATGCTAAAGCAAAGCATGCTGGGATACTTAGACCATTTAAACAACTTTAAGTTATTCAAACACTACAACTGTTTTCTTTTACCTCCAAAACATCACCTGCACCCATCCCTACCTCTCCCCTCTGCTGCAGAATATCTAAGCTGTGCCTTTATCACTACCAGGCTGGAAGAGCAATGCTCTTCTTCTTGGTCTATTTGCCTCCACTGTCCATAAACCACAAGTCCTCCAGAGTGCTGTTACTGATGACCTCACCCACATCAAGGGCAGTATACCCATCAATCTAGTCTTTGCTAGGCTCCAGTAGCTCTCTTTGCCTTAGAAGACCAACTTCAAAATCCTTACCTTCACCTTCAATCCCTCCACAAGGCTATGCCCCTGTCTACCTTTATAATTGCTTCCAACATTATGTCCCTGTGCCTGTCTTCTGACACTCAGCTCCTTCTTGCCCCCACCCCATAGATGGTCACTCATTCAGCCATTTTATCTGTGGCCTCTCAAACTCCCTCCCTCAACATGTTCACCTCACCAACGCTTTTCTACCTTCAAATGACTCCTAAAGACCTTACTTTTTGTCTGTGGTTTCACTTCCTCCAAACCTTATTGGTCCAAAATAAGTCTTCTGGAACACATTCAGGAGCCTCCTGGGGTATTTGCCACTTTTACATTAATGCTCACCCAAACTGCTTTACATTGACATGCAACTGCTCTCTTTGATTATATGTGAGGTACCGAATGTTTTGAATTTGCTCTTTGATGAGATTTACAAGCAAAGCTTACACATAATTCAACTTCCTGGATCCCAGACTTATACTGTACGTTTGTGGCCTAATTAAAATTGAAGCCTTAAACCTGAGAAGGAAAGTGTCGCATTTCCCCTCATCTACTGCGTTCAGCATCCAGATAAACTAGCACGCTTTCAATAAAACAAAAAAAAAATTGTGGACAAATGTTCTCTGATAAAACCCCCCTGCAGGTACAGTTACCGCTGCATCTGTTTAATTTACATATTTGGCAAGTTTCAAGCATAATAGTATTGAGTATCACACAGAAATCTATACAGCAGACAAAATATTCTTCTCTTCTGTCTCAGGAAAGCTTCAGTTAATTTTCCTTGTTAGTATTCAGAACAACCATCCATCATTCAGCACTCTCTAATGCAAGAATTCAGTCTGTGCAAACTGTTGCCTTGCTGATCATGAAACTAGAAGACTGATATAGAAATGGCAATTGTAAATCTAATTCATGACAGGCTGTGGGGCTGCAGTGCATCACTTCCAGACTAAATGGTTACTTTTTATGCAGCTAAAAAGCCAATATAAAACATGGAATTCCCTCAGCTGCTTTCACATACAGCATTTAATATTCTTTAACATTGCTGCAGGCTGACCGTTGGCCTATTTATTGCCATATTTGAGTTACAGGAGTAATAAAAAAGACTCACAGTAATTTAATATTACTAAATGGCAAATATTGATTATTTTGAGACACATTTATGTAGAATTATAATGGCTCGGATTTTGCCGTTATTACCCCTCTGAAACTGACCATAACTTCAGGATTTAGCACATGCGCAGATAAGCGTGAAGATCCTGAAGTTGCGGTCAGTCATTCCCTGCTCTGCCATAGGCTGCGCTGTGGAACTCCCCATAGTTGGCAATCAGTGAAATCACTTGAACTGAAGAAAACTTTGGGGGAAAAATTCAGTTGGTTGCGCCTCCCGTTAGCGCCTTAAGAGGGCGCTAATGGGGCACAAAGCATCTAGCGCCCAGGTGCGGCGAAGTTTGCGCCGCTCGTGAAATTAACTAGACATTTTGCGGCGGCGCTAAACACTACCACCACGATCTCCTGCGCCGGCAGATCGTGACGTCAGTCGAGTGCGCAACGCCCCGGTATCGCCCCGGAGCGGATATTGAGTGGCGCCCCCTGCCTTACCGCCTGACGCTAGCAACGACAGTTTGAGGAGAGCGTTCTGCAGTCATGAAGGCAAAGGGGGAGCGCTATTTAAAGGTGACCGCTTCCTGCCTTTTATTGTTGGTGCCATTTTTGAACTACGCATTCTGAGAGAGAGAGAGAGAGAGACTTCTGGAGAGTTTCAACGTTGTGTGAAGGAGTTTTGGGTACTGAGCAGCACTTTGCAGGTTCATTTTGATTTGCCATTCCTTGTATCGATTTAGAAGAGACTGTGGGGGCTGCACTCTGAGCTCTTTGCCTGGTACTCTCCATTGTTCTTTCCAGCAGATTTGATGTGCAGGTCTCTCCAGGCCGAGATTCAAGGCTGCAATTAGCAGGATGTGGATGGAAAGTGAGATTAACCCTCCCCTTTAAGAACTGGCCCGTGCCATTGTGTGTGTGTTCCATTGCTGACTGACATCACATGAGCTTCGCCAGCGCTCTGAGGTAGCGCCTCGCTCCTTGGCCTTTGCGCCTTAAGACAGGTGTGAAGCGCCTGATTTAGCGCTCCAATCACCTCCAGGGGCGATAAAAGTCAAGTTTGCAGTCGGTGGCGATAATTAGCGCCAGGCGCTAATCTTTGCGCCCAGCCGATAATTGCGCCCCAAATGGGGCGATACTGAATTTCTCCCCCATTCTCTTTTCTGCTCCAACATCATTGCTAAACACCCCATAAAATGTTAAGCCTCGTTGAAATAGATGTAACTGGGGTTTTAATGGCATATTGACTGCTGAACAACTGTTCTGGCTCTGAAAAACTAATTTTATATTTGTGGAATGTCAAATTTCTCCATTATGATAAAAAGGACTTGATTTTTAAAATAATAAAAAATATATTTTTTATTTTATTTTAAAGATTTTTAATGAAATTTCCGCTTCTATCTTAACTCCATTTGTATGTCCCAATCTTAATTTTGCTCTCTGTAAAATTTTGTAAAATTTTGAAAAAGTGAATGATAATCAGGGCTTTTTATTTCCTGGTTTGCTGTCTGTGAGCATTATTTAATGAGATTGGCTGCTTAGACATCTTGATGATATCACTGTTAACGTACACTGGGGATCCTCTTTTCATAGTGCTACAATCAAATTAAGGTCAAGAAAGCTGAAGTTTTTGCCCCAGAGATCGCAAGGTCTTTGTGGGCAGCTTTCTTCGAGGTCAGCGACGATTGCCCTCACTTCGCCACTGACTGTAAATTCTGGGCCATAGAATCTACAGGACAGAAACAAGCCATTCAGCCCAACCTATCTATGCCTGTGTTTATACTCCATACGAGCCTGCTCCCACTCCAATTATCTCTTTCCACCTTGCCCCCTTATCTTTCAATTGCCTTCTCCCGCATGTATACATGAAGCCTCCCATTAAATGCATCAATGCTATCTCCTTCAACCACTCCCTATAACAGTGAGTTACACATTTTCACCACTGTGTAAGAAATTCTTCCTAAAATTTTTATTGGATCTTAGTGGCTATTTTACATTTATGTCCACTTGTTCTGGGGTCACCCACAAGTGAAAACAGTTTCTTCCCATCTACCCTATTGAACATCTTCATAATTTTAAAGACCTCTATAAAGTCTCCTTTTAATCTTCTCTTTACCAAATAAGAACATAGGAACATAAGAAATAAGAGCAGGAGTAGGCCATACGGCCCCTCGAGCCTGCTCCACCGTTGAATAAGATCATGGCTGATCATCGACCTCAACTCCACTTTCCCGCCCGATCTCCATATCCCTTGATTCCCCTGGAGTCCAAAAATCTATCTATCTCAGCCTTGAATATACTCAAAGACTCAGCATTCACAGCCCTCTGGGGCAGAGAATTCCAAAGATTCACAACCCTCTGAGTGAAGAAATTCCTCCTCATCTCAGTCTTAATGGCCTACCCCTTATTCTGAGACTATGCCCCCTAGTTCTAGACACTCCAGCCAGGGGAAACAACCTCTCAGCATCTACCCTGTCAATCCCCTTCAGAATCTTGTATGTTTCAATGAGATCACCTCTCATTCTTCTAAACTCCAGAGAGTATAGGCCCATTCTACACAATCTCTCATCATAGGACAGGCCTCTCATTCCAGGAATCACTCTAGTGAACCTTCGTTGCACTGCCCTTAATAGATGCATTCTCTCAATTCTAGTAACGCCCTTGTAAAGCTTTTCTGCACGTTCTCTAGTGCTTCAATATCCTTCTTGTAGTATGGAACCAGAACAGCACACAGTACTCTAAGTGTAGTCTAGCCAAGGTTCTGTTTAAATTTAACATTACCTCCCTGTTTTTGTAGTCTATTTCTCTAGAAATGAACCCCAGTGCTTTGTTTGTACTCTTTATGGTCTTATCAATTTGTGTTGCTCCTTTTCGTGATTTGTGTATCTGAATTCCCAGATCTCTTTGCTCTTCTACCACATTTAGTTTCTTACTTACCGAGGAATAAGTGGCCTCCTTATTCCTCCTACCAGAATGAACCATCTTACATTTCATTATATTGATTCTCATTTGCCACTTATCCATTTGCTCTGCAGGTTGCGAACCAGTCATGTTTAATGTGAGGAAAATTGGCATGCAATTTTTAAAAGTTGGCATAATAAAGTTTTTATTCAACACCAATTGATTGCTTACCTACTGTGATAGCTTTATAGCAATTTTGAAGTGGGGAGTAAGTAGTTACTATCAAAGTCAAGCTTTGTAAAACTACAATTATTCCGGTTTAAACAAAAAGGTGAAGTTACTGGCTGTGTTCATGTGTTTGCCTCCCCACTTACTCCCAGCAATGTTTTAACTAAGGTAAATTCAGTGCCTGTTTATTCTGTAAACAACATCTAACGTAGCATGCAGCACCTAATGCCCTGGGCCGCTGCTGGACTAGATGTCAAATGCTTTGCACAAGGTCAAACGTGATGCACCAATACATCAGAACACAGGATAAAGCTAAATAGAGTCCACTATCTGTTACTGGAAATACGTGAAATAGAAACTCAGACTTTTGGTGAGAGTTGAGATCATAGGCTCCCTAGTTAATAAAGGTCTTTCATTTACACTATGATCAGTGGGAGATGAGATATGTCTAGATTATTCTAGAAATTCCACGCCAATTGTATACTTCTATTAGTATAAATTTGGCACAAAAGCCATGGTATAAATGGAATATGGATAAACATGCCAAGTTGATGCCAAACTGTGGGCAGGATGCTGCTGCATTATGTCCAAATAACCATTCGCATCCATGTGGTAAGAACTGACTGATTTTAATTCCAGACGCTCTAGAAAATTTCAGTCAAAGAATAACAAAAGCAATACAGGAGAAGTGTAACTGCTACAATGTGCTTACTTCCAGCAGGGGACCATCTAATGTTCAGTTAACAATATCCAAGTACCATGCATTTCACTGAGGATGTAAACCTGCTAGGAGCTAGATTCAGGCTACCAAAACTCAACTTGTTTAGCACCCTTTTGGTGGCAAAGAGAAGGGAATTTCATCCCATCAGACTTGGCTGGTTCCAAACTCAGGTTGAAAGTTTTTATTTTTTTTAGAAGCCGATGTTGCGGCTAACATCAACGATACAATCAGTGGGGGCGATTTTGTGACTGGGGGCACGTTGGAGGCGGGACTGCTGCTTGTCGGGTCGATGTCCCGCCTCCATCGATTTGTGGCCAACCCACGCTATTTTCCCTTGATTGACCTTGTTTAGCCCGCCAATTAAGGGAAAGCCAGTTGCAAAGAATGTCAGCGTATGACATTTCATCTGTCAAAAATTTTTGACAGATGAATTGTCGTCGTTTGACAGCTCTGTGAAGCTGTCAAACAGTGACATTCTCTGCAGTTTGATGAGGTCTTGCATACAAGACCTCATCAACCTTCTTTCTTTTGCAGAAATGAGATGTTTGTTGCAGCTGAGAATGCAACGGCCATCTCTCATCTGCAACACGGAGGTGCGAGACTCCCCGCATACACACCAACTGAAGCCTGCAGGAAGAAACAAAGGTAAGTACACTTTTAAAAACACTTTGCACTTACCTCAGATACTCACCTCTACACTCTTGCACCCATCACTTACCTTCACACCAAACTTTTGCACCTCCTCCCCGACCCCTGTAGATCCAGTACTCGTTGAGCTGAACTGGTGGGTTTCGGAGACTTCGGGAAGCCCGCACTTGTGAGGGCAAAAGGGGGATACTCCTATTTTCTGCCTGTTAACTACCTGTTAACAGGCAGTTAATAGGCTTTAATCCCTTCCCGCCTCCCGGCACGGGACGGCTACCCGCCTCCTGGGAAGATGACATGGAGGCGGGTTGGGGGTGGGTTTGGAACCCGCCCCCAAATTCTGCCATTTTCCCGGCAGTCCCGCCTCCATACCCACCTCCCCAGGGCTGGCAAAATCGCCCCCAGTGAATCTTAATGAATGATTAAATATTATGAAGTATTCACTGCAAAATTACTAGACTTTAGTCTGCTGTACATTAAAACACAGCTCTGTATATATTCATTTATAAAAAATTAAATAATGTTAAAGATTGTGGTCAGGCTAATCTATTTGTATTTAGTTATAATATAATCTATTTGTATTTAGTTATAATATAATCTATTTGTATTTAGTTATAATATAATCTATTTGTATTTAGTTTCCTCCTTGTAAAATGTTGGGGTAGATTTTTGTCTTAACCTGGGTAGTAATATGGCGGAGCAAATATCCGTCCATTATACAACCTCCCGATTTTCATTCTATTGAAATCAAGGGAGTGAAAATCAGGCGGCTTCTATAACAGCGAAACCATCCACTCTGCTAGAATACTGCCCAGGTGATGAAGATGAAAATCTACCCCATTGCGTCTGTCAGCTGTTCTTTGCCAATAATCTATTTTAATCAACCACTAATTGATGCTATTGAAACATATAAGATTGCGAACGGGCTTGATTGGGTGGATGCGGTAAGGATGTTCCCAAGGATGGGTGAAACTAGAACTAGGGGGCATAATCTTAGAATAAGGGCCTGCTCTTTCAAAACTGAGATGAGGAGAAACTTCGTCACTCAGAGGGTAGTAGGTCTGTGGAATTTGCTGCCCCAGGAAGCTGTGGAAGCTACATCATTAAATAAATTTAAAACAGAAATAGATAGTTTCCTAGAGGTAAAGGGAATTAGGGGTTACGGGGAGCGGGCAGGAAATTGGACATGAGGCTGAGTTCGGATCAATCAGGGCCCTGTGGGTGGCGGAGCGGGCCCAGGGGCTGAGTGGCCAGGTCCTGCTCCTACTTCTTGTGTTCTTTAGATTTGAGGTTAGGATCAGATCAGCCATGATCTTATTGAATGGCGGAGCAGGCTCGAGGAGCCGATTGGCCTACTCCTGCTCCTATTTCTTATGTTCTTATGTTCTTAATTGGTGCCAAAATATATCTTTAATAAAACAAAATAGTGCAATCTCTTCTATGATGGTATTTTCTGTTGAGTTTAACGATGAAATAAAAGATTCATAGCCAGGTCTCATTGTTTAAACACCTAGACAGTTTTATGGAAGTGATTGTGGTGAATTCATAGTCCATCAACATGTCAGGATATTGCTGTTGCTATTGGCAACAGTTTAACCTATTTGACTACAAGCTCCTCCGCAAATAAACTCTCGAAATATGAAACTGACTAAAGATCATGTGTTATGTAGTCTCTAGGTGGTTTTTCTAATATCCTGTGTCTGTTAATTAACATTTTTCCAGAAATCAACCGTTGAAGCTTAATTGGGATTTCTTGTACAGAAATATCTTTAATAATTCACTCTTGACTCAGAGCATGGTTACTTATCAAACACAAATGTTGCGTTATTCCCTATCATATAACTTAATTATGCTGCTCCATTATTTTCCATTCATGTAAACCAACTATTACTCTCTCCATTTTGTCAGCTCTGAAAGTTTGGGTGTTGCCCCTCTCCCATAAGTCAAGAGGATTGGTGTGAAAGCAGTTAATTCAACAGTTAATCTAAATCAAATTATTTCTCTAACCGTTGCCTTTTCTCTTTAAAATTGATAACTGGGTCCCTGACTCTTTGAAAGTGAAGATATATATATATAAAGCAAATTAACTGTTTTTTAATCTATTTAAACCAGAACTCAAAGTAAAATATATGCTAGTTAAAAAAAGAAACTGTAAACACATCGACTGAAAATCCGTGGACCTTTGATCTCAGATCCACCGCCTGGAACATCCACTGTTGATCTTAATGGAGTATTCAGAGTCAAAAGAGAGGTTCCCTCACTTTAATTATACTGGTGGGTGCCTTTGCCACTATGAGCACACTTCAGGCACCCACCAGGGTGGGGGAAGCAGAGTAACCGGTCACCTTTAAGTTCATGGTAACCCCAGCCCCAGCTGCAGTTAGCGAAGGGCCCACTGGGGGCGGCCAATCAGGCTGCACAGCAGGCTGAAGACCTTGAAAGTTCAGGTCACGACCCAGGCCTGGATGCCCAGGGGGCCAATCAGGCCAAAGTCTTTCAAGGTCCAGGCCAAGATCTAGGCCCCAACCCCCAGGTGGGCCCCACATCTGAAGCTGAGTAAACCGGTATACCTGTTTTCATCCAGTGTACAGGTTGCCCGGCGGAACACAGGCCAGACAGAGGAGGCTGGCAGCCTAGGAGTTCACTCCTCGGGTCACGCCCCCTTGATGTTGTGGGGGGGTGGCGGGGGGCATGTATGGAACGGAAGAAGGCTCTGGCCAAAGTAGGCCCTGCGGAAACCGATACCAGAGGAAGTGTATTTAGCTCTCGATCTAATCCCCGGATTTTCGCGGCACATTCTGACACATAGGCCGCAATTTTGCTGGCACTCAGAGGGCGGGTTTGGAGGCGGGTCAGAGGTTAAAATCTTTTTGATTGACAGCGGGTTCCGACCCCGCCATCAACCCGCCTCCACGCAACTGTGCCAAGTGCCGGCTCTGGGAGTCCCGATCGGTCCCGCCACCAAGCAGCGGGAGAGGCACTTAAGGCAGTTAACAGCTTGTTAACTGCCTAGATAATCCCATTTTAGCAGGGTCTTGTCATTTTATAACATTTTCAGCATGTTCCATGCCGTTCGTAAATCACGCCAGCTGATTGCGCCGGGTTCAGCGACTTCTTGACAGCTGCAGCTCCAGCATAAAAACGGACCTCTAACATGGCTGAATTACAGATGACAGATCTTTGTTTTTTCAGGTATTGGAACACTTTTTGCAGGTCGACTGAGCTTGTAAGTGGTGAAGCTGAGATCCCTACCACTGTGACCTCCTGGGAAAACCCTCTCCCCACATTGACTGAGTGCTTATAACTTCTAGTCCTCAACAAGGATATCTACCAGCAGCATGGGAACCATTTATACCCTCTCATCCTGGTCCTGAGATTCGGAGGAAGAGCAGCCGCGACAGAAGCAGGACCAGGTACAACAGCAGCAGCAACAACAGGAGCGGCAACTTCCTCCTCACCCACCTGATGCTGCACAGGGCAGAAGGCGCCAGCGCAGGGCTGCACCGCATCGCAGGAGATACCCCCACCACAGGGTTTATAGGCCGAGGATGAGCTTCCTCAACATGAGTGAGCAGCAGTGCCAAAGGAGGCTGAGACTTTCGCGAGAGGTAGTTGCTGACATTTGTGCAATGCTGCACCAACACCTGGAGCCCAGAGGAGCTGGTGGATACCCCTTACCAGTGGCTGTCAAAGTCAACACCGCACTCAACTTCTTTGCTTCAGGGTCCTTCCAGGGATCAGCAGCAGACATCAGCGGCATCTCCCAGTCGGCCGCACACACTTGCATCATGCAGGTTACCGATGCCCTCTTTGCAAAGGTGCACAATTACATCCACTTCTCCACGGATGAAGCAAGTGTAACCACTCGTGCGGTTGGCTTTACAAATATGGCAGGCTCGCCAAGGGTGCAGGGCATCGTAGGCTGCACACATGTGGCCATTAGGGCACCCCATCACAATCCAGCTGTATTTATCAACCGCAAGGGCTTCCACCCCCTTAACATCCAGCTGGTGTGTAACCACAGGAAGAAAATTATGCATGTTTGCACCAAGTTCCCTGGCAGTTGCTATGACTCGTTCATCCTGCGGCAGTCTAGTGAGCCTCCGCTCTTCAATCCGCCAACTCAACTTTTTGGATGGCTACTTGGAGACAAGGGCTATCCCCTGAAGACGTGGCTACTGACGCCGTTGAGGAGGCCATCAAATGAAGCTGAGGAGCACTACAATGCCAGCCACATTTCCACCAGAGCCATCATCGAGCAAACCATCGGCTTGCTCAAAATGCGATTCAGATGCCTCGACAGATCAGGTGGAGCCAGGGTCTCCAGAATCATCATGGTCTGCTGTGTAATGCACAACATCGCACAGCAGAGGAGGAGGAGGTGGAGGAGGAGGAGGAGGAGGAGGATGACCTTGTGGAGGCGGATGTGCCAGTTCCACCAGCACGCGAGCACATTGCTGCCCGTAATGCAAGGGATGCACTAATCTATGCCAGATTCGCTTAAGTTGACGAAGCAAACACATGTGGCTGCCACCTTCTTAACACAACATACACAATGTACAATAAACTGTGGGTTCCTATCACTCTCACCACCATCATTACAGATGAAAGGTGCCCTGACACCTCACTGTGACACTTCCATTTCTGGACACACATAGGCCAACTCTTTGAATGTTTGCCATCGCATTTGTTTATTACAATTGAAATGCCGATCATTATCTTAAATATGTATTACATCAAAACACCCAAGTGACTACCCTTGTAACTATTTGTGTGTTAACTTTCTCTTACGTGTGCTTCTATGTGGTGCTTCCCCTGTGGCTTCAGCAGATGTGGAGGCCCCTTGCTCACTTCTATGCTGCTCCTGCTTTGACACCTTTGGCGGGCGTCCTCTGGGTTTGGGAGCCTGGGAGGGCTCGGCAACAGTCTGCTCCTCCTGCGGCTGTGCAGGGGCTGAGACGGCCATCTCAGTTGGGTGAGGAATCTGGGGCTCTGACCGAGGGCTCCGCAGTGGCATGGGAGTGTGAGTGCTTGGAGAGGAGCCCACACTTCCTTGTTGTCGACCACCAACATCTCTCTCATGGGTCACCCACACTTCACTGCTAGCAAGTGGCTGGACAGCGCCTTGCTGCACATCAGGGGGGCCATGAGGACCCGTCTCTGTACTGACAGTCCTCATAAGAAGGACGTCCATGAAGCTCTGGTGTCTCTCCTCAATAGATGCCCATCTCTCCTCCATAGCAGACAATCTATTTTGAAGAGTGACCATGTTTTCGATAGTCTGGCGAATTATGTCCTCCATGGTGGTTGCCACCCTCTCCATGGTGGAACGTTCATGTGCCATTGCCTCCACAAAGGCAGTGCTCATGTTCGCGATTGACTCCTCCATTCTCTCCACACTCGCAGTTACCCTGGATGCAAAACCTGCCAGAGACTCCTGCACTTGTTCCTGGAGTTCCAGGACCGCTCCCTTTCTGGACGACCCCAGAGGCACAGGGTCGACATGCAGCTGAGCCAAGCTGGCAGAGCCCTGCAGCCTCCGACGAGGACTCTCCACAGCTGTCCCTGTCTCCACCATCTGCTGATGCTCACTTGTGAGCTGTGATACACCAGGTGACAACACTACTCTATCTTGCGAAGGACCCACCGAGGTGCGCGTCTCTGCGCTGGTGCTGGGTGTGCTCAATTCTGCTGATACTGCGCCCTCAGAGGTTGCAGCTTCCTCTGAGGAGTCTTCTGGCTCTTCCTCCTGGACAGTGGGGAGGGGGGCTGTCTATGGTCCTGTGGGGGAGTAAAGGCATGAGTTAGAGATGTGATATTAACGTAGCATGCACATCGAATTGTGCAGATGATCAGAACTCAAATCTGTATGAACATCAGATGCCCTATCCCTCACTCATGCAATGTAACTGAGAGGGCTGCAAATCTATTCTGTCACCAACTTGCTCTACTATGCCCGTCTGACCGTCCCCCACTTCCAGATCCTCAGCACCTCCTACAATGTCCAGAGCAGCCTCCTCAGCGGTGGTCAACTGGGCAATGGAAGGTGGCCCGCCTCCTGTCCTGGCCCTCTCCCTCTTATTGTGGGATCTCTTTTCCTGCAATGAGGGACACAAGTGGTGTTGGAGTGAGAATGTTGGAGTGAGTGTCGAGAATCCATAGCATAGATGCTTAGAGGGAGACAAAGATGGAGTGAGGTGCCAATACCAAGGGCCCTCCCTGTGCGTTGTTAGTTGTTGGCATTGCATAACATTTATAGCGAGTGTGAGGGGTGCATAGTAGAATGGTGGAGCGAGTCTGTACATAGAGAGAGAGGGATGGTCAAGGGTGCAAGGGATGTAAGGGTAAAGTGGGATGTGCAGGAGTAGGTTGACAATGCAGAGTGCTGGTGATGAGAGGAAATGGGAAGCAGATTGAAGGTAAGTGTGATGTTATACTCACTTTTGCTGAGCGTAGCAGGCTATTGAACCTTTTCCTGCACTGAACCCAGGTGCGACCACACAACTACCTGGCACTCACCTCCTCAGCAATTTGCAGCTTTGCTTTGCTGAGGAGGCTTCCTCTGTCCGGTTGAGGGAAACAGAACCTCCTGGCACCCTCTCACTCACTCCACAAGAGAATGGAGGGAGTCATCATCAAATCGGGGAGAGGCCTTGGCTCTTGTAGCAGTCATTTTCACAAGTGGTACAACGAGAAGCAGCAGGAATGGATGGATGAGAAACAAAGCTGCATGGGCCCCTTAAATACAGCTGGCTGACAGACGTCAGCAGAGGTGAGCAGCAGACCCGAAACCACTAATTGGGCCGGGTAGCGCGCACAGAGACATTAATCAGGCCACTTAAGGGAAAATCTTAATTCCTGGGTGGCTGAAAGCACAGGTGGGACCGGAACCCGCCGAACATCAAAGCCGCCTCCAACCCGCCTCCTCTGATAAAATCGCGGCCATAATTGTGGGAGCACACTGGAAAGGCCTAAGGTTATTTGGGGCTAAGATACTGTTATAATGGAGGTCAGCAACACAAAACATTAAAATCGTGGGCAGCAATTAATTGTTTAATAAATAATTACTTGGTTGCCTCTTAAAATTCTGAAAAGAAATATCTGATATAAAATCCACACTAGATTGAGCACAGGAATTCTCTACTCTAATGTCACAGCTCGTGGCAGCAACTAGAAATAGAGCTACTCCGAGAAATAAAAATATCACTAAAATCATGTGACTGCAAGCATGCTGGCAGAGTCAAGGAAATGATAATCAGTCTTCAAATAATATTTATATTATTTAGCTATTTTAATACTGTGCAGTCCCACTAAACATCAACATATTTCTGGCTATTTCTTGCACCAAAAATGTTTCTTTTTTTCCGCAGGATGGGACTATTTAAAATACATTAAGGGTGACTTTCACTCAACCGTAGTAACTTCAGCAGAAGAGCTGTGGAAACCCTGGACAAATGTCTTAGGCTCATTTAGAGCAATTAGAAAAGAAACAAGATGGAGTTTGAGCCAGCTGCTCCGACTGAAAGCTATTATCCCTCACAGCATTTCTTGATTTAAGTAAAGAACTATTAAAGCAGCCGTCGTTCTCAACTGTCTGTTCATTTTTTTTACTTTCTCCACAAAAGATTACGAAGCAACGAGATTTTACAAATAAGCACTCCTAAGTGAATATTTCCTAATTCCTATGCATTGTTTATTTTTCCCCAGATGATAGCATTCCCTTGCGCTATAAAAAAAAAGCACCATAATTGAGCACTAGTCTGTCTTCATAATATTGTATTTGCAAATAAAAGAGTTCTCCGGGCATACGTTTGTTACTGTAGCAGTGCCACGAAACAGGATTAGAACCACGATCACGTTGCATTAATACATTGTACATTACATAGAATATACAGCCCAGGAACAGGCCATTCGGCCCAACCAATCCATGCTGGCATTGCATCCTTCCTCATCTAACTCTATCAGCATCACCCTCTGTTCCCTACTCCCTCATATGCTTATCTAGCCTCCCCTTAAATGCTTCTATACTGTTCGCCTCAATTACTCCCTGTGGTAGCAAGTTTTAATCACTCTTTCCCTCAATAGCATGCTGCTCAGTCACAATAACATGCCAGTGTAAAGAGGAAGTGAAAGGGAAATCCTTCTTGATGTGGTGAGTCACAAACAGTGGAAAGTTAATATAAAATAATGGGAGTAATTTTACTTTGGGTAATCGTGTAAAACGGGTGAAATCAACTCTGTCGCCGGTTATACATCTCTCCCAATTTTCATTTCTATTGAAGTCCTCATAAATATTCAGAACTCAGTGTCCGATGATGCCATTCTGATCACAGCGTTAATTTAACCCAGGGCCATGTGTGTCGCGCAGAGTGTCGACTGCGTCCGGGAAAGCTGGTGTCAAGATCAGGGCCAGAAGAGGCCCACACAGGTAAGTCTTTATTTTTGATGGTTTCCTAGTTGGGTAGGATGAGCAGGAGTGTTCCGCCAGCACTCACAAGGAAACCTTGGGCCTCCTCTGCTACGAGCTTTTCACGCCCCCCACCCCCCCAAATCCCCCGACCACGATCGCCTCCAGAATACTCCCCCTCCAATCCACTTAACCTTATGCCAGGGACCAATCCCTCGGGTGTCCTGCTGTGTACTCGTATCACCCAAAATCTCTCTTCCCCCCGCACCCGCCCCCCCTCCCACCCCGACATCAAGGTAGCGGTTCCTGCCTGGAATGGGCAGGAATCTCACTTAATCCAGGTGATTTTGCCAATGGGGAGCTTTTGGAGGCGGGACTCCCACTTGTCGAGTTTCAGTCCCGCCTCCATCAACTTCTGGCCAACCCACGCTATTTTCCCTTGATTGACCTTGTTAAGCTCGCTCAGCGGGCTTAGCAGACCAATTAAGGGAAAGCTGGTTGTAGAGAACGTCAACATATGACGTTTCATCTGTCAAAAATTTTTGACAGATGAATTGTCATCGTTTGACAGCTCTGTGAAGCTATCAAACACTGACATTCTCTGCAGTTTGATGAGGTCTTGAATTCAAGACCTCATCAAACCTCTTTCTTTTGCAGAAATGAGATGGTTGTTGCATCTGAGAATGCAATGGCCATCTGTCATCTCTACGGCGGAGGTGCGAGACTCTCGCATACACACCGACTGAAGCCTGCAGGAAGAAACAAAGGTAAGTAAACTTTTTCTAACACTTTCCACTTACCTCAGATACTCACCTCTCCACACTTGCACCCATCACTTACCTTCACACCACACTTTTGCACCCCCCGACCCCCGCAGACCCACTACTCGCCTCGGTGACCCTGGAGGGGTTCGGAGCCTTCGGGAAGCCCGCACTTGTGGGCAAAATGGTGATAAGCCTATTTTCTAACTGTTAACAGGGAGTTAATTGGCTTTAATCCCTTCCCGCCTCCAAGGAGACGGGACCCGGCGCGGGTCGGCTACCCGCCTCCTGGCCAGATGGCATGGAGGCAGGTTGGGGCGGGTTGGGCAGCCGCTCCCAAATTCTGCCATTTTCCCGCCAGTCCTGCCTCCATACCCGCCTCCCCAGGGCTGGCAAGATCGCGCCCAATAAATGGAAATGATACCTTGGGCTTAAAATGGCTGGGGCCTCTTGCCGGTGCAGCTGTACGAGCTTGTCGCTCGCAGTGCTGCCATCCACACCCCCGCCCCCATTCTCCACGCCCCAGGTTAAAATCAGGGCTAAGGTGCTCGGTGTACATCTATATTAAGGGAGAAATTGTGGGAAATAATTGCTCTGGCCTCTATGGCCTTGAAATTCCATGGGAGTTCTCCTGGTCTTTCACAGAAAAGCCAAAAAGGAGACCAGCGCAACACCCTGGGAAAAGGCGTATAAGGCCATTTTCAACCATTTACACAGTTTCCCAGGGGTTTTTGCCGGTTTCTTGCCAGCGTTATAGAGAAGGAGACCATGGGAGCCCCTCCGTGGAATTTCAGAGCGTATGAGCAGCAACACTCTAAACATGCGCATGATGACTTCCTCTGGTTGGCATTTCCAGCAAAACCTTCCTGAACGCATTTACAGTGTCACTGCAGATATTTTCTGGTGGACAATTTTTAATTTAAAATACTGTTAATTATCCAAATATTTCCCAGATTACACATCACAACATGCAACATGGGTACATTTAAGGAAGTAATTCATTGTTATATGAACCAGAAATATGTTTTGAAAACGATTTTATTCAATACTTAAAGGGCCAATCGTAAAATATTTTGATGGACTTTAACACTGCACTATAGAAGGCTGAGCATTTGGTTTTATAATAACTGAGGAATTTTACAAAAGAGAAATGAACCAGTATTTCTATGTTAAATATACACAGCATGTGGTTACATAATAAAAGCCACATAGGGATTTGTCAGACCTGTGTGTAAAATCTGTTTACACTACGGCCTTTAATTAACATTTAGAGGGAATTAAAGGATAATGCAATCACTGAGGAACAAATTCATATTTGATAGAAAGTAAAAAAAAACACCCACCTCCGCAACGTGGATGTACAGCTCTCTCATCGCGATGAGGAATGGCAGTTTGGAGAATTGCTTTCCTTTGTGCTTTCCACTGCAGTTTTGATTCAATCTCTATCTGCCCGGGGAAATTATCTTGGAGCACGGAGATCAAATCAAATATCTCACACAGCTGTAAAATAGAGTCAGGCTGAGGGTGTGCTGACAAGATATGTACATTGAACCAGATTACCGAAAACTGCTGGGAGTTTAGAAATGCTCTCTGGGCGTGCTATAATAGACATTAAGCAGGTATATGGCTCAATGTAAAGAGATGGAATCTGAGGTGGCTGGAACGCTATTAAATAGCTAGAAAGTTACTGGAATGTTAAAGGAGATGTACTGGGAAAGGTTTATGTGAAGTATGAAGGGAAAATGTTAGAATGCTTTGAAGTGAAAACAGGAGACCATCAGGGCTGCTTCCTGTTACCTACCTTATTTGATATTACATAGAAACATAGAAGATAAGAGCAGGCGTAGGCCATTCGGCCCCTCGAGCCTGCTCCGCCATTCAATGTGATCATGGCTGATCATCCAAATTCAGTACCCTGTCCCTGCTTTCTCCCCATATCTCTTGATCCCTTTAGCCTTAAGAAATATATCTAACGCCTTCTTGAATATATTTAATGAATTGGCCTAAACTGCCTTCTGCGGTAGAGAATTCCACAGGTTCACCACTCTCTGGGTGAAGAAATTCCTCCTCATCTCAGTCCTAAATGGCTACCCCTTATCCTTAGACTGTGACCTCTGGTTCTGGACTCCCCCGCCATCGGGAACATCCTTCCTGCATCTAGTCTGTCTAGTCCTGTTTGAATTTTATAAGTTTCAATGAGATCTCTCATTCTTCTAAACTCTAGCGAATATAAGCCTAATCGACCCAATCTCTCTTCATCTGTCATTCCTGCCATCCCAGGTATCAGGCTGGTGAATCTTCGCTGCACTCCCTCCATGGCAAGAACATCCTTTCTCAGATAAGGCGACCAAAACTGCACACAATACTCAAGGTGTGGTCTCACCAAAGCCCTGTACAACTGCAGCAAGACATCCTTGCTCCTGTACTCGAATCCTCTCACTATGAAGGCCAACATACCATTTGCCTTCTTAACCGCCTGCTGCACCTGCATACTTACCTTCAGCGACTGGTGCACAAGGACACCCAGGTCTCGTTGCACTTCCCCTTTTCCCAATCTATTGCCGTTCAGATAATAATCTGTCTTCCTGTTTTTGCCACCAAAGTGGATAACCTCGCATTTATCCACATTATACTGCATCTGCCATGCATCTGCCCAATCACCCAATCTGTCCAAATCATACTAGAGTTTCTCTACATCCTCCTCACAGCACACACGCCCACCCAGCTTTGTGTCGTCTGCAAACTTGGAGATATTACATCTAGTTCCCTCGTCTAGATCATTAATATATATTGTGAATAGCTGAGGTCCTAGCACCGATCCCTGCGGTACCCCACTAGTCACTGCCTGCCACTCGGAAAAAGACCCGTTTATTCCAACTCTTTGCTTCCTGTCTGCCAACCAGTTCTCTATCCAAGTCAGTACCTTACCCCCAATCCCATGTGCTTTAACTTTGCACGCCAATCTCTTATGCGGGACCTTATCAAAAGCCTTCTGAAAGTCCAAATACACCACATCCACTGGTTCTCCCTTATCTATTCTACCAGTTACATCCTCAAAAAATTCCAGTAGATTAGTCAAGCATGATTTACCTTTTGTAAATCCATGTTGACTTTGTCCGATCCTGTCACTGTTTTCCAAGTGCTCTGCTATTACATCTTTTATAATGGACTCTAGCATTTTCCCCACTACCGATGTCAGGCTTACCGGTCTATAATTCCCCGTTTTCTCTCTACCACCTTTTTTAAATAGTGGGGTTACATTAGCTACCCTCCAATTCATGGGAACTGTTCCAGAGTCTATAGAATTTTGGAAGATGACCAGCAATGCATCTACTATTTCTAGGGCCACTTCCTTAAGTACCCTAGGATGTAGATTATCAGGCCCTGGGGATTTATCGGCCTTCAATCCCAACAATTTACCTAACACCATTTCCCTACAAATACTGATTTTATTCAATTCCTCCCTCTCATTAGACCCTATGTTCCCCGACATCTCTGGGAGGTTATTTGTGTCCTCCTTTGTGAAGACAGAACCAAAGTATGTATTTAATTGGTCTGCCATTTCTTTGTTCCCCATTATAAATTCCCCTGATTCTGACTGCAAGGGACCTACGCTTGACTTCACCAATCTTTTTCTCTTCACATATCTATAGAAGCTTTTACAGTCAGTGAGCATGCCACTGAAGACAGTGAGCCTGAAGAATAGGCCATGTCTCAGTAAAAGACAATTGCTGCTCGCGTAATGACTAAGGAGATGCATGCTGAAACAAGGGATGTGTTCAACATCAGCTTCACAAAGACTGATTACACCTGTAGTATGAAGAGGAGTACAGAACATGAAGGAATAATGAAGAAAATGGATATTGACGGTGAGGTTGGAAGTGGTGAGTGAATGTGTTTATATACCCAGGAGGCTTCATTTCTCGCAAACGAGAAAGGTGAAAAGATAAATTACTGTAGCTGTAAGAGCTTTTTTTTGTCTACATGTTGTAGCACTGATGGGGTAACTTAAGACAGGACAGCTGCCTGCTGCAAGACATTGGCCCGGAATTTGCGGTCATCGCCGAAGTGACGGCAATCGCCGCTGACCTCAAAGAAAGCTGCCCACAAAGATCTAGCAATCTCGGTGGCTGTGAATTTCACCTCTCCTGATGTTAGTTGGAATCTGGCAACCAAATCAAGCGAATCTCCAATCTCCAACATCCAGCAACAGTGATGTCATCAAGCAGGCTAAGCAGCCAATCACATTGAAGAATTATCACAGAGAGCAAACCAGGAAGTAAAATGTACAGATTCTAATTTGCTTTTTATAAATTTTATAGGGAGCAAAATAAAGATTGGGATATATACATAGGATTAAGGTAGAAGCTGAAATATCATAATAAAACTTTTAAAAGTTATATTACATTTTTGTAATTCTATACATATTAATGGAAAAATTTGACATTCCACAAATATAAAATTAGTTTTTCAGGGCCAGAACGGTTGTTCAGCAGTCAATACGCCATTAAAACCGCAGTTACACCTCTTTCAACAAGGCCTAACTTTTGGGGTTTTTTTTAACAGCGATATTACAGCATAATAGGGGAAGTTTTCGTCAGGAACCACATTTCAGTGTGATTCGAATTGATTGTGGGTTCCGGGAGTTCCACTGCACAACCTGTGGTAGAATCATTGACAGCAACTTCCGGATTTCCGTGTTTATCTGTGCATGCGCTGATTCCAAAAGTTCCTGTCACTTTCGGAGGAGTAATGATTGCGAACGCTGACAGTTTCGCCGTCATTGCCAGCGCAAAATCCGGGCCATTATGTATCGGCAATTCAGGTAGTCCTTAAAGAGGCATGTCTTCATGAAAACATAATGGCAAACTTTCCTTATTTAGGGAGGGATAAACACCTGAAGAGTTCTATTATTGTCTCAGTGATACCACCAGCAACCTATAATATGATTGCGACTACCCGGATGGTACAAGGCACTGAGATGGGCTGTGCTCTTCTTTCTTCTAGCAATTCTGTTCTGACATAATTTGGAGCATCATATTGCAAATATAAAAGTTTGCCAAACACTTTTTCATGAAAGTGGCATCCTCTTTAACATACTGAGTGCCCTGCTTTGTAATTCTAAATATCATTCACCCACCTCACCTGTTCCAGTGGTTTTCTCTCATGATCTCCTCAAATGATCCTCTTGTAAAGAAATTGAAATAGAGGTAATTCAAGTAGTTGAGGTTTAACTCTCAGCCGGAAGCATTACTTTGATTTCCCCAATTGAGGACACTTATAGTCACCTGCTGCTAGAAGAGGATTGAGCTGAACGCCCAGTTTCTGTTTTGTAATTTCTATGTAATCTGTATAATTCTACGTAAGTGTTCAATTTTTTTTCACGTTAAAAGACTGGATTTTCCGCCCGGAGGCAGGATGGTGGCGGGTCCGCTGTTTGGCGGGTTCCGCTCCCGCTCCCGGTTCCAGCCGCCCTGCAATAATGATTGTCCCCAGATTGGCCTCATTAAGGCCGCCATGCGCGTTACCCGGCCCAATCGGTGGGTGTGGGTCGGCTGATCGTGCTTAATGACGCGCTGGCAGCCTCTATATTTAAGGGGGCCATGTCCCCTTTGATTAGTACTTTCTTTTTTTTGCTCCCGAGTGCTGGTTGCTGCAGGCATGGCAGCGCAATGAACAAAGGCTGCTCCCCGGTTTGATGATGACTCCCTCCATGCTCTTGTGGAGGGAGTAAGAGGGCGCAAGGAGGTCCTCTTCCCTTCCGATGGACGGAGGAAGCCTCCTCAGCACATAAAGGCAGCCTGGCTGCAAATTGCTGAGGACGTGAGTGCAAGGTCGGTCTGTACTCGCACCTGGGTGCAGTGTAGGAAGAGGTTTAAATGAGGAGAAGGTTGGCGCTCTTGTTGTTGGTGCTGCTGGTGCGCCTGGTTCTGCTGCTGCCGCGGCTGCTCGTCCTCTGAATCTGAGGACCAGGATGAGAGAGTATAAATGGTTCCCATTTTGCTGGTATATATGTCAGTTGAGGATGAGATGTTATAAGTCGTCAGTCAATGTGGAGAGAGGTTATTCCAAGTAGGTCACACACACTTTATTTTTATTCGTTTATGGGATGTGGGCGTCGCTGGCAATGCCAGCATTTATTGCCCATCCCTAATTGCTCTTGAGAAGGTGGTGGTGAGCCGCCTTCTTGAACCACTGCAGTCCGTGTGGTGAAGGTACTCCCACAGTGCTGTTAGGGAGGGAGTTCCAGGATTTTGACCCAGCGACGATGAAGGAACGGCGATATACTTCTAAGTCAGGATGGTGTGTGACTTGGAGGGGAACTTGGAGGTGGTGGTGTTCCCATGTGCCTGCTGCCCTTGTCCTTCTAGGTGGAAGAGGTCGCGGGTTTGGGAGGTGCTGCTGAAGAAGCCTTGGCGAGTTGCTGCAGAGCATCTTGTAGATGGTACACACTGCAGCTACGGTACACCAGTGGTTTGGATATACAACCTCAGTACACCTGAAATATGTCTTCCAAATCCTGAAATCAGAAAGTTCTGGCATTTGAAATTGAACTGATGTGGCAGGTTAGCTTTTCTGCTGCAGTTGCAGGCTGTGAACTATTCAGCTTGTTGGAACACCCGACACAATCAGCTGGCGTGTTTGCCGAACGACGTGGAACACGGTGAAAATGTGGCAAAATTGAAAAACCCCACCAAAATAGCAGTTAACAAGTGTTAACTACCTTAAGTGCCTCTCCCGCCGCTTGGTGTCGGGTCTAATCTGAAGTCGCAGACCCGACACTTTGGAAAGTCGTGTCGAGGCGGGTTCGCGGCGGGTTCGCAACCCGCCGTCAATCATTTTGGATTTAACTGCTGACCCGCCTCCAAACCCGCCCCCTGAGCGCCGGAAAAATTGCGGCTGAGTTTTCTATTGTTGTTTGAAGATGGAAGAACAATTATCATAGAGGACATTTTTAATCTTTAACTTCATTATCATTTTTTCTGAGGCACAGGTATTCTGCCCAGTAATAATCAGCTGCATGTTAAAATTAATGACGTTCCGACACACTTTAAATAAGAACACACACAATCCAGGCTCACATTAGTAACAGCGATCATCTCAATTAAATACGCAATAGTGAAAGACTAAATTGCAAAATATTGCACAAGGAATAGGCCATTTCAATTCTCATTTTTTATAATGCTTAAAAACATTAACCAAAGTTGATTTCATAATTTAGGACTGAAATGGCCGTAAGTATACTATTCATTTCTTCCTTCATACATTGTGCCAGAGAAAAATGGATATTTGGATGTATGTATTAAAAACATCAATGATTATATTCTCAAAAGATTAAAGACAGGGAGAGAATGAAAATTATGTAGGTGACTAGTGAGTTAAAATTCATCAATAGATAACAGGAATGACACAATGACAGAAATTGCATCATCTTACGATTGGTGCATGCAACAAAGCCCAAGGACAAATTTATTCCAGCGAGGGCCAAAGACCAATATAAGACGATCCTCGGGCCTCTCTCTTCTGGTGCAGGAGTGCGCCCATCATTGCGTGCCATTATTGGGCACCATCAAACTTAGGCCCCAGTGTCAATTGAATTGATGGTGTTAGGGAACCTATAGCCAGTCCAATATCCTCCTACCTGCCTGAAGTGCTCTAGGTCCTGGTTTTGGTACACGTAGCAATAGCAGAACTTTATTGGTATAGAATGGACTAAGTTTTAAAAAAGTATTAAAAATACCTTAGACTGTATACACAGGAACATAAAAGATTCTATGAAAAAGACTCCTCTTCCCGTTAGGTTGGCCTTGCGAAAAAGCCACAATGGCTTTTTAAATAAATTACTATAGACTCGCATTGCCTTCATTGTCACAAAATAGATATGAATTATGAAAAATTACTTTCCAGAGACACACATTGCATGGAGGAGTCCTGCTCTCTAGCTATAATGAACTCTGTCAGTTAGATGGAAATAATTATTCTACCTCAGCGTAAAAAACTATGAATAACTACAAAATGATATTTCAAAATTAGATCCAATATGGTATTGTTGTTCTTTCCATATCTGTGGTTCCACACATGCTTCATCGCCTTGTTTACATCAATTAATATTTTTGGCATAAATCCTCTTAATGGTAGATGTTTGCGTGGACGAATGATTCCAAGAAGTCACTGCAGAATATTAATGCTGGGTTTTGAATATGTCCATTCATTTACAATGAAGTTCCTTTCAGGACTGTTAGAAGTTTAGGTCTGCCATAGATAACTTCTCGGGTAGAGTGACATCAGTCACTCCCGTGAATGGTCTGAGCATCTCATTTGTGAGTTGACTCATGCTATCCTTTATCTGCCTGTACAGTAGCATTACCTGGTGTGTAACAATAGTAGCCCCTTATGACCTGAACCAGATATATACGGCCTTTTGCACACGTACCTCTCCAATCGTTCCAGAGGCCAGATATGAATCGTTTTTTTCCACAGCAAAGTGAACAGTCAGAACAGCCATTAAAACCGGATTCACTTAATTCAATCTGTACAATTTATCTACGTGCAATAATACAAAATAGGGAACTTACCACAGTAGCCCAAATAAGTGAGTCATCTTACTTGATTAAACAAGCTGGCTTCTAACTATCTTCCAGCATTTCTAACCTTTTCACCTCAGCAAAAGCCCTCACAGCTTTCCCCTTATCAAAACGGATTGGTCTCATAGCCTTCCTGTTTCAAAAAGCCTCTCGCTTTTTATCTCTCTCTGCTCACAGACAAGGATCAAATAATTTTCTAAAACTGGGTGTGAGGTCCTTTTTCATTGTCTAGACAAGCTAATTAATTAAAATCAAGGGGAAGATAGCGTAGTGGTAATGTCACTGGGTTAGTAATCCCGAGGCCTGGACTAATGATCCGGAGACGTGAGTTCAAATCCCACCATGGCAGCTGGGGAATTTAAATTCAGTTAATTAAATAACTCTGGAATAAAAAGCTAGTATCAGTAATGATGACCATGAAACTATCGGATTGTCGTAAAAACCCATCTGGTTCACTAATGTCCTTTAGGGAAGGAAATCTGCCTGTCCTTACCTGGTCTGGCCTGTATGTGACTCCAGACCCACAGCAATGTGGTTGACTCTTAACTGCCCTCTGAAATGGCTTAGCAAGCCACTCAGTTGTAACAAACCGCTACGTAACAAAATAATAACAAAGAAACTGGACGGACCACCTGGCATCGACCTCGGAACCAGCAACGGCACACCCAGCCCAGTCAACCCTGCAAAGTCCTCCTCACCAACATCTGGGGACTTGTGCCAAAATTGGGAGAGATGTCCCAGAGACTAGTCAAGCAACAGCCTGATAGAGGCATACTCACAGAATCATACCTTTCAGCCAATGTCCCAAACTCCTCCATCACCACCCCTGGGTACGTCTTGTCCCACCGGCAGGACAGACCCACCAGGGGTGGCAGCACAGTGGTATACAGTCGGGAAGGAGTGGCCCTGGGAGCCCTCAACATTGACTCCGGACCCCATGAAGTCTCATGGCTTCAGGTCAAGCATGGGCAAGGAAACCTCCTGCTGATTACCATCTACCACCCTCCCTCAGCTGATGAATCAGTACTCCGCCATGTTAAGAAGCACTGAGAGTAGCAAGGGCACAGAATGTACTCTGGGTGGGAGACTTAAATGTCCATCACCAAGAGTGGTTTGGTAGCACCACTGCTGGCCGAGTCCTGAAGGACATAACTGCCAGTCTGGGCCTGCGACAGGTGGTGAGTGAACCAACATGAGGGAAAAACCTACTTGACCTCGTCCTCACCAATCTACCTGTTGCAGATGCATCTGTCCATGACAGTAGTGGTAGCAGTGACCACCGCACAGCCATTGTAGAGATGAAGTCCCGTCTTCACACTGATAACATCCTCCACGTGTTGTGTAGCACTACCACCGTGCTAAATGGGATAGATTCAGAACAGATCTAGCAGCTCAAATCCATGAGGTACTGTGGGGCAGCAGCAGCAGCAGCAGAATTGTATTCCACCACAATCTGTAACCTCATGGCCCGGTATATCCCTCACTCTGTCATTACCATCAAACCAGGGGACCAACCCTGGTTCAATAACAGAGTGTAGAAGAGCATGCCAGGAGCAGCACCAGGCGTACCTAAAAATGAGGTGCCAACCTGGGAAGCTGCAACACTGGACGACATGCATGCTAAAAAGTGGAAGCAGCATGCTATAGACAGGGCTAAGCGATCCCACAATCAACGGATCAGATCAAAGCACTGCAGTCCTGCCACATCCAGTCGTGAATGGTGGTGGACCATTAAACAACTAACAGGAAGAGGAGGCTCCATGAATATCCCCATCCTCAATGATGGTGGAGCCCAGCACATGAGTGCAAAAGACAAGGCTGAAGTGTTTGCAACCATCTTCAGCCAGAAGTGCTGAGTGGATGATCCATATCGGCCTCCTCCTGGGGTCCCCACCATCACAGAAGCCAGTCTTCAGCCAATTCGATTCACTCCACGTGATATCAAGAAACGGCTCAACGCACTGGATACAGCAAAGGCTATGGGCCCTGACAACATCCCGGGACTTGCGCTCCAGAACTAGCCGTGCCTCTAGCCAAGCTGTTCCAGTACAGCTACAACACTGGCAACCATCCGACAATGTGGAAAACTGCCCAGGTCTGTCCTGTCCATAAAAAGCAGGACAAATCCAATCCGGCCAATTACCGCCCTCTCAGTCATCAGCAAAGTGATGAAAGGTGTCATCAACTGTGCTATCAAGCGGCACTTACTCACCAATAACCTGCTCACTGATGCCCAGTTTAGGTTCTGCCAAGACCACTCGGCTCCCGACCTCATTACAGCCTTGGTCCAAACATGGACAAAGGAGCTGAATTCCAGAGGTGAGGTGAGATGAGAGTGACTGCCCTTGACATCAAGGCAGCATTTGACCGAGTGTGGCATGAAGGAGCCCTAGTAAATTTGAAGTCAATGGGAATCGAGGGGAAAACTCTCCACTGGCTGGAGTCATACCTAGCACAAAGGAAGATGGCTGTGGTGATTGAAAGTCAATCAGGACATCACTGCAGGAGTTCCTCAGGGCAGTGTTCTAGGCCCAACCATCTTCAGCTGCTTCATCAATGACCTTCCCTCCAACATAAGGTCAGAAATGGGGATGTTCGCTGATGAGTGTTCAGTGCCATTCACAACTCCTCAGATAATGAAGCAGTCCATGCCCGCATGCAACAAGACCTGGATGACGTTCAGGCTTGGGCTGATAAGTGGCAGGTAACATTCGCGCCACAGAAGTGCCAGGCAATGACTATCTCCAACAAGCGAGAATCTAACCACCGCCCCTTGACATTCAATGGCATTACCATCGCCGAATCCCTCAACATCCATGGGGTCACCATTGACCAGAAACTTAACTGGACCAGCCACATAAATACTGTGGCAACAAGAGCAGGTCAGAGGCTAGGTATTCTGCAGCGAGTGTCTCACCTCCTGACTCCCTAAAGCCTTTCTACCATCTACAAGGCACAAGTAAGGAGTGTGATGGAATACTCTCCACTAGCCTGGATGAGTGCAGCTCCAACAACACTCAAGAAGCTCGACAGCATACAGGACAAAGCAGCCCGCTTGATTGGCACCCCATCTACCACCTTAAACATTCACTCCCTCCACCACCGGCGTACCGTGGCTGCAGTGTGTACCATCTACAAGATGCACTGCAGCAACTCGCCAAGGCTTCTTCGGCAGCACCTCCCAAACCCGCAAACTCTTCCACCTAGAAGGACAAGGGCAGCAGGCGCATGGGAACACCACCACCTCCAAGTTCCCCTCCAAGTCACACACCATCCTGACTTAGAAGTATATCGCCGATCCTTCATCGTCGCTGGGTCAAAATCCTGGAACTCCCTACCTAGCAGCACTGTGGGAGTACCTTCACCACACGGACTGCAGCGTTTCAAGGAAGCAGCTCACCACCACCTTCTCGAGGGCAATTAGGGACGGGCAATAAATGCTGGCATTGCCAGCGACGCCCACATCCCATAAACAAATTTTAAAAAATTGCTTATTGTTTCTTCTCAGGGGAAAAAACAACTTCTATTCAGCATATTAAACACTTTTCATCTAGGTACCTTTTGAAAAAAAGTTGTGAGAATACATTTTGCTTAAATAAAGCTTAAAGTTGGCTGATTTTTTCAAATCCTTTCTGTGGAGAAATGGCCAAAAAGTCCTGAGATGGGTCAATGGCATTTTAAGCATCTGAACAAAAGCCTGCTAAAAATCACATCCTACAGTTTCTGCAAAACTCAACTCTTTGACTCAGTAGGTTGGACTTTCACCTTCACGGCCTGGGTGGTAATCTGGTGGGCCTGATTCGCATTCAACAACAACAACTTGTATTTATTTAGTGCCTTTAACTTAGTAAAATATCCCAAGGCGGCACACAGAAGTGTTATCAGACAAAATTTGGCACCGAGCCACATGAAGAAATATTAGGACATGTGACCAAAAGCTTGGTCAAAGAGGTAGATTTTAAGGAGAAACATTAAGGAGGAGAGAGAGGTAGGGAGGCAGAGAGGTTTAGGAAGGGATTTCCAGAGTTTAGGGCCAAGGCAGCTGAAGGCACGGCCACCAATAGCGGAGCAAATATAATCGGGGATGTACAAGAGGCCAGAATTGGAGGAGCGCAGAGATCTCGGAGGGTTGTAGGGCTGGAGGAGTTTACTAAAATAGGGAGGGGTGAAGTCATGGATGGATTTGAACACATGGATGAGATTTTTAAAATCGAGGCATTTCCAGACTGGGATCCAATGTAGGTCAGCAAGCACAGGGGTGAGAAGTGAGTGGGACTTGGTGCTAGTTAGGATATGGGCGGCAGAGTTTTGGATGAGCTCAAGCTTACGGAGGTGGGAGGCCAGCCAGGAGAGCATAGGAATAGTTAAGTCTGAAGGTGATGGAGGCATGGATGTGAGTGTGAAGGGCTGAGGCAGGGACAGAGATGAGCAATGTTACGGAGGTGGAAGTAGGTGATCTTGCTGTTGGAGAGCTCAGGGTCAAATAGGATGTCGAGAGTGCGAACAGTTGGCTCAGCCTCAGACATTTGCCAGGGAGGGGGATGGAGTTGATGGCTAGGGAACGGAGTTTGTAGCGGGGACAGAAGACAATAGCTTTGGTCTTCCCAATATTTAATTGGAGGACATTTCTGCTCATGTAATGCTGGGTATCGGACAAGCAGCGTGACAAATCAGAGGCATTGGAGGAGTCGAAAGAGGTGGTGGTGAGGTAGAGCTGGGTGTCATCAGTGTACATGTGAAATCTGTCGTTGTGTTTTCAGATGATGTCGCCGAGGGGCAGCATGAAGATGAGAAATAGGAGGGGGCCAAGTATAGATCCTCTACTCCAGAGGTAACGATGCGGGAGCAGGAAGAGAAGCTATTGCAAGAGATTCTCTGGCTACGACTGGATAATAGGAATGGAAGCAGGCGAGGGCAGTCCCACCCAGCTGGATGACGGAGGAAAAGCATTGGAGGAGGATGGTGTGGTCAACCGTGTAAAAGGCCACAGACAGGCCGAGAAGGATGAGGAGAGGTAGTTCACTATGGTCACAGTCACTGAGGATTCCGCTGAAATCAGGCGGGTTTATAAAGGGCGGGCGGTCAGCTCCACCAGCTTACTGCCCCGGCGGTGAAGACAAAAATCAGTACTAGATCTGCGATTGTTTCATGTGCAAAAATAGTACAATGGTCCTTGCTGTCCTGAAGCCATATTCTGTGTTACTTTCCATCCTATATATCAAACTTGGATAAAACTGAACAGCTGTGTTTTAATTTAATTTTGTATCTACTTTCATACACAAAGCAAATGAGATAATGTGGCTCAGTCAATAAATCAATAGGATTTTTCTTTGCAGCACAATTTGTATTCTTTATTTGGTGTTAGCTATTGCCAATGCAGAGAATGTGCTGTTGTTATAACTTTTATTATATTATAGTCATTTTTTTTATATGGCTGCAGAATGAAAATGCTGAGTCAAAGAGATTAGCAATAGTGCACTAAGGAATTAATGTACTGTTTAAAGTATGCCAACTATTAAACATGTTTCATTAATTATGATGCATTTCACTGAAAATTAGCATAAAGCTATCTGGTAGAGAGAAAAGCTGTTTTTTAAACTGTTCTATTGGTTAAGATGAAGGGAGCTCAGTGGCCATGAGCTGGCCCCGACATCTAAGCTGTTAAAATAAATTCTGTAACTTGGTGGGGGACTTGTAGATCCAGATAAAAGAACATTAGAAAATGGGTAAGCTGATATCACTGCAAAAACCTGGAGACACATTTCCTTCCCAAGAAAGTTACAAATGCATGAATATTTAAATAAATAATATTTGAAAAATAAACAGGTTACAAGTAAATCTTGCACTGCTTAGAGTAATTAAATTTTTATCTTCTGATTGGCGTCAAAACACAAACATAAAAGGTGGGCTAGGTGCCAGAATGGGTTGGACACATCTGAGTCCTGGATCGGACCTAGCCTCGACCAAGCAGATAAAAGATTATTCTCACTAAGAGCTGTAGGAAGCTTACATGAAATTAGTTTGGGTAGCCGAAACCTATCTGATCATTTATCTCAATCATTATAACACCTCACTGGCTGTGAACCATTTTGGGATGTCCTGAGAGCATATAAATGCTAGCTCTTTCTTTCTTTATTGCAATAGGGTATTCTTGTGTGGTTGGGGATCAAAGTTCCCTTTCCTATGGGGACAAGGCAAAGGGAAGAGAATTACTCTGTATCGGGTCCATGCTAAATCTAACCTGGAATGCTGGCTGGTGATACTGGATCCCAAAATGAAATGTGTCCTATTTCTTAACATTAATGTCCCTCACATTGATTAAATTAAAAAAAATAACTACTTCAAAAATATAGGCCTCAGATTTCCTCAATATTTTTATATTCTGAGCAGGCAGGCATGGAATTTAGAGTGGGACCGAATCACACTGGGTCTGCCTCTCTTTCTCACCAGTCAAAATCTTTTGCCCATTTGTGAGCATAATATGTCTGTCCATCAATGGGTAGGTGCATGCAAATGCAAGAATTATGTCATACAATGTATTTACCACATTTGCATCCATAGCAAAACTGGGTGCAAGGAACGCTTGTGCATCCCTAGCACCCAGAGTTGCTCGGGCATCGGGGGCAGCTAAAGTATAAAAGTCCAGGATTTCCCTACTTCAAGTTAGTCTTTACAATGAGATCACAGAGCAATCGATTGCAGCACAGAAACCGGCCTATTCACCAAACTGAGCAATTTCTTTTTCTTTAAATCTTCGGGCCAGCCCACTATGCTGCAGCCAGGGACACTAGTAATGCTTCTCCCTGCCTCTCCACCACCTGAGGCTTGCACTCTAATTGCATTGTAAGTGGCCTAAGTGCCCACCAACAGCAAATGCCCATGACTCTGGATTTTGGGACGGGGTCAGGGGTATATTCATGGGATAGGCATAGATTGCACCACGCCCCAGATCTGTCCCAAAAGGCTTCCCCTGGTAAATTCTGCCCCTGTCTATTTATAAATAAGATTGGCAAAGAGAGAATATGAGAGTAGATTGGCGGTTAACATAAAAGGGAACCCAAAAATCTTCTACCAGCATGTAAACAGTAAGCGGGTAGTAAGAGGCGGGGTGGGCCTATTAGAGACAAAGAAGGTGATACCTGTATATGCTTAGAGGTGCAGGGCAAGGTTAGAATACTCAATGAGTACTTTGTATCAGTGTTTACTAAGGAGGTGGATGCTGACAAAATATCGGTAGAAGTGGAAAAGGTAGAAACAATGGAAGGGGTGAAAATAAATAGACAGGATGTACTAGAAAGGCTGGGTATGCTTAGAGTGGACAAGTCGCCTGGTCCAGATGGCTTGCATCCCAGGTTGCTAAGGAAATTGGGGGAGGAGATAGCGGAAGGGCTTGCCATAATTTTCCAATCTCCCCTAGATGCGGGGGAGGTGCCTGAGGATTGGAAAGTGGCAAATGTGACACGATTGTTCAAGAAAGGGTGTAAGGACAATCCTAGTAACTACAGGCCGGTCAGTTTAAGATCAGTGGTGGGTAAAGTTTTAGAAACAATAATCAAGGAAAAAATTAACGGGCACTTGGAGAGGTTTAAGCTAATTAAGGAGAGCCAACACAGGTTTGTAAAAGGAAGATCGTGTTTGACTAATCTAATTGAATTTTTTGATGAAGTAACAGAGAGGATTGATGAAGGGAATGCAATGGATGTTGTCTACATGGATTTTCGGAAGGCATTTGACAAAGTACCACATAGAAGGCTGGTTAACAAAATTGAGGCTCATGGAAAAGGTGGGTCAGTGGCAGCTTGGATAAGGAATTGGCTTAAGGACAGAAAACAGCGAGTTGTGGTAAATGGTTGTTTTTCAGACTGGAGGATGGCAGACAGTGGTGTTCCCCAAAGGTCAGTGCTGGGGCCACTGCTTTTTTTGATATATATAAATGACCTGGATATTGGAATACAGAGTAGAATTTCTAAATTTGCCAATGACACCAAACTTGGGGTTGTGGCAAACAGTGATGATGATATCAATCGACTGCAACAGGACATAGAAAGGCTAGCAGAATGGGCAGACAAGTGGCAGATGGAATTTAATACAGAGAAGTATGAGGTGATGCATTTTGGGAGAAGGAACAGGGAGAGGCAATATACACTTAATGGCACAGTTTTAAAGAGCGTGCAGTGACATAGGGAACTGGGAGTTAATGTGCGTAGGTCCCTGAAGGTGGCAGGACATATTGAGAGAGTGGTTAACAAAGCATATGGGATCTTGGGCTTCATAAATAAAGGTATTGATTACAAAAGTAGAGAAGTTATGCTGAACCTTTATAAAGCGCTGGTCAGGCCACAACTTGAGTATTGCGTCCAGTTCTGATCACTACACTTTAGGAAGGATGTGAAGGCCCTTGAGAGGGTACAGAGGAGATTTACCAGAATGGCTCTGGGGATGGGGGATCTTAGCTACAAGGACAGATTGTAGAAGCTGGATTTGTTTTCATTAGAGCAAAGGAGGTTGAGGGGTGATTTGATAGAGGTGTACAAGATTATGACGGGTTTAGATAGGCTAGACGGGGAAAGGCTGTTCCCACTAGTTGATGGTACAAGGACTAGGGGACACAGATTTAAGGTTTTGGGCAAGAGATACAGGGGGAAGTGAGGAAAAACCTTTTTACGCAGCGAGTGGTACTGACCTGGAATTCACTGCCGACGGAAGTGGTGGAAGCAGAGACACTCAGGCCCATATTTTCCGATCCCTACGGGTGGGTACGCGCTGTGTACAGACCCGTAGGGACATCGGAAATGCCGGTTTCAGGCATGCGAAGCGCATGCGCTGAAAACCGGCATTTCCGATCTGTCAAGAATCCTCTTGACAGATCGGACTCTGCCCTGGAGAAGGGCCTCTGCGGGTGGAGAGTTCCGCTTTCTGCAGAACCTCCGCCTGCTGAAAACCCTTAGAAATCTTACGCCTGGAAAAGCAGGCGTAAGGCCTGCTTTTACCAGCATAAGGGTTTAAAAAAGTTTAAAAAAAAAGTTTTCACTCTTTTATAATTTAAAAATACTTTAAAAAAACGTAAGTTTATTTTTAGTCCTGTAAAAAACTTTAATTATTTTTTTCAAAAAATTAAATTTTTGTTTAAAATATTTAATTTAATGTAATTTTAACTCATTTTAACAACGTGATTTAAAAAAAAATTATTTAATGTTTTGATGTGTTTTTGGGGTGATCTCCATTCATACTTTTGACAGGTCTATCTGTCAAAAGTATGAAAGGAAATTCCCTTCTCCTATTGGCTTGCCTGGCCCACGTGATTCCAGGGACTCTTGCAAACTGCGCTCCTGGGATACGTGGGCCCTGCGCATTTCGACTGTGGAGAGGCCCAGGATCGGAAGTGTCCAGACCTCGGGAGCCCTCAGGTAAGTGCATAGATTTTTTCCCGACAGGAGGCATCTGCACGCAGGAAGCCTCCTATCAGAAAATACGGGCCTCAATGTTTTCAAGGGGAGACTGGATAGGCACTTGAGTGAAATAAACTTGCAGGGCTACAGGGATAGAGCGGGGGAATGGGACTGACTGGATTGCTTAACAGAGAGCCGGCGCGGACTCGATGGGCTGAATGGCCTTCTTCTGTGCCGTTATGACTCTATGGGCTGGATTTTACCAGCCCTGAGGAGGCGGGTTTGGAGGCGGGACTGCTGGGAAAATCAAAAAGAATGGGAGCGGGTCCCGAACCCGCTCCCAACCCTCCTCCAACCAATCTTCCCAGGAGTCGGGTCCCCGATTTGCACAGGGACCCGACTCCTAGCGGCGAGAAGAGGATTATAGCCACTTAACTGCCTGGGGAATTTAAATTCAATTAATTAAATAAATCTGGAATTAAAAACTAGTATTAGTAATGGTGACCATGAAACTACCGGATTGTCGTAAAAATTCATCTGGTTCACTAATGTCCTTTAGGGAAGGAAATCTGCCGTCCTTACCCGGCCTGGCCTAGATGTGACTCCAGACCCACAGCAATGTGGTTGACTCTTAACTGCCTTCTGCGGTTCAAGAAGGCGGCTCACCACTACCTTCTCAAGGGCAATTAGGGATGGGCAATAAATGCCAGCCTTGCCAGCGACGCCCACATCCCATGAACTAATTAAAAAAAACTTTGGGTGATAGTGTACAACAGGCATTGTTGATCCAGCTGCCTGTCGTACATCTCTCCTGAGTTTCATTTCCATTCGCTTCAAGAAGCAATGCAGTCATAAAATCATCTAATTTTAGATCTTCAACACATACCGCCTCTATTTGTCTTCTTAGCTGAGGTACTTCACAAATAGAACTAATGCATAGTGCAGCATTATCATTCTTTTAGAAATGTTAAGATAGGGGAAAAATCACTTTTAATTAAAAGCATTCACGCATACAAGACACACACTCTGCAGTGTACACAACTCTGGAGCAAATTAACCTTTTGAGTAAGATAAATAGAAACTAAAAGAACAAAAGATATTTTTAGAACTTTTATTTCTTTTGGACAGAAGTAAAATAAAGACTAATCCCAGAGGAAAGGAAATGGATCAACAACTTTATCCATTAGATACAAGTACGTGGGCATTAATGGTTAAGAAGATGGCTTGGAAGAGACAGGACCTGAGGACGTAGGAAAGTGTTCAAAAACTGGCATTACCTTGACAGGGACAGGAAATTGGGTGGAGAAATTATTAGTTATGTTACCTTGCATTTCTCCTTTCAATTATTTGCTCTTGTTTTCATATTTCATTGCACTGTCACTCTACAATGGTACCTCTGGTTAACTGAAGAGCCACAGTTGATAGTGCAGTAGATAGCTACAGTGTTCTGACCACCCAAAGGTACCGTTATAGTTCAAATATGGTAAAGAAGATATTTGATCCTCTGTACCAATGTGCCAAACCTTTTGTGAGTTAAGAATAGTCTAGTGATCTATTCTATATGATATAGCTTGGAGCTGCCTAATAGGAATTAAAAATATTATTGTTAATGGCCAACAGCCAGAGGACTTGGCCAAGGCTTCAGAACAATTGAACATTTTTAATGGCGTGAGATTTATTTACCCAATATAGTGTCAGCACTTTGCTGGGTACTGAGATTGTAAGTGTGCAGAGGTCTAAAACACCACTCATGTCATAGGGGCAGAAGACATTTCCATTTTCTGACACTAAAACTGGGAACTTGGCCTTCTACACAGATATTCACTGCCTGAAAGCGTGATGGAAGCAGATTCAATAGTAACTTTCAAAAGGGAATTGGATATATATTTGAAAAGTAAAAATTTGCAGGGCTATGGGGAAAGAGCAGGGGAGTGGGACTAATTGGATAGCTCTTTCAAAGAGTCACGATGGGACAAATGGTCTCCTGTGCTGTAAGCTGCTGCATTATGTTCAACAGCAGATGCATTGGTCACAATCTTTCAATCCTCATTGGATACAGGAGTAGTGCCGGAGGACTGGAGGGTTGCTAATGTTATACCACTAGTCAAGAAAGTGGAGAGGAATAAACCAGGAAACTACAGGCCAGTCAGCCTAACATCAGTGGTGGGGAAGTTATTGGCAACCATTATCAGGGATAAAATAAACTTTAATTTGGAAATGATGTGGAGATGCCGGCGTTGGACTGGGGTGGACAAAAATGAGAAGTCGCACAACACCAGGTTATAGTCCAACAGATTTATTTAAAATTACAAGCTTTCGGAGCTGTCGCTCCTTCTTCAGGTAGGGTAGCTACCCTACCTGAAGAAGGAGCGACAGCTCCGAAAGCTTGTAATTTTAAATAAATCTGTTGGACTATAACCTGGTGTTGTGCGACTTCTCATTTTTAATTTGGAAAGACATGGGTTAATCAAGCATGGATTTGTTAAAGTCAAATCGTGTCTGACTAACTTGATTGAATTCTTTTGATGAGTTAAAAGAGATGGTTGATCAAGGTAGTGCAGTAGATGTTGTATATATGGACTTTCGGAAGGCATGGGACAATGTGACATACAGGAGGCTTATTAAGAAGATGTAAGCCCATGGAATTAAGGGGAAAGTGGCGGTATGGATATGAAATTGGCTCAGTGACAGGAAGCAAAGGGTGGTGGTGGATGGGTGTTTTTCAGACTGGGAGGTGGTTTGCAGTGGTGTTCCTAAAGGGTCAATTTTGGGTCCATTACTCTTTTCAATTTTTATAAACGACCTAGACTCAGACGTAGGGAGCAGCATTATAATGTTTGTAGATGATACAAAACTTGGCAAAGTAGCAGATAGTGAATAGGATAGTTACAGGCTTCAGGATGACATAGACAGGATGGTGAAATGGTCAGAAGCATGGCAGATGGAGTTCAATGCAGAGAAGTGTGAAGTGATGCACTTTGGGAGGACTAATATGGAAAGACAGTATACTATAAATGGCATGGTTTTGAAAAATGCAGATGAGCAGAGAGACCTTGGTGTCCATATGCACAAATCCTTAAAGGTGGCAGGGCAAGTTGATAAGGTGGTTAAAAAAGCATATGGGTTACTTGGGTTTATAAATAGAGGAATAGAATATAAAAGCAAAGAGATCATCCTAGAACTTTATAAATCACTGGTTAGGCCTAAGCTGGAGTATTGTGGACAATTTTGAGCACCACACTTCAGGAAAGATGTAACGGCCTTAGAAAGGATACAGAGGAGGTTTACCAGGATGTTACCAGGGATGAGGGACTTCAGTTATGAGGAGAGATTGGAAAAGTTAGGACTGTTCTCCTTGAACAGAGAAGGTTAAGAGGTGACCTAATAGAGGTTTTCAAGATGATGAGAGGTTTTTGATAGAGTAGATGGAGAAAAACTATTCCCTCTGGCGTAACAACAGAAAATGCTGGAAACACTCAGCAGGCCAGGCAGCATCCATGGAGAGAGAAACAGAGTTAACGTTTCAGGTCTGTGACCCTTCGTCAGAACTGGAAAAAGTTAGGGATGTAACAGGTTTTAAGCAGGTGCAGAGGCAGGGAAAGGGGGGTGGGTGGAGGGGAAGAAGGAATAAAAGGGATGGTTTGTGCTAGGATGGAAGGCAGGAGAGATTAAATGTTGCAAATGGGGATGGCAGAATCATCCACAGCTGCTGCCTGATAAAATAGGGGCAGGGGTTATAGTCTGAAATTGTTGAACTCAATGTTGAGTCCAGAAGGCTGTAAAGTGCCTAATCAAAAGATGAGGTTCTGTTCCTCGAGCTTACGTTGAGCTTCATTGGAACAGTGTAAGAGGCCGAGGACAGAGAGGTCAGGGTCAATAACCAGAGGTCATAGATTCAAAATCATTGGTAAAAGATCTAGAGGGGAGATGAAGAGTTTTTTTTCCACTCAGAGAGTTGTCGGGATCTGGAACGCTCTGCCTGATTCCATAAATAATTTAAAAAGGGAATTGCACAGATACTTGAGGATGAGGAACTTACAGGGTTATGGACAAAAAGCAGGCAAGACTGCTCTTTCTAAGAGCCAGCACAGGCACGACAGGCCAAATGGATCCTTCTGTGCGGTAAGTTTCTATGATTCTATGATTCGAACAGCTTTTACCTTTAGCACACAAGCACCTCTTTCTTTCTCTCCAGCCGGCAAGAAGGTCAGTGAGCTGTTGCTAAAACAACTACTTTATTCACCTACAAAGATGGTTGCATCAAGGCCAGGTCAAAGCTGCCAGGTATCAGGTAGCAGACTGTTATATTCAGAAAATGGACAATTTTCAAGAAACCAAAGTCACAGATATGGCGGGGGTGCGGGGAGGGGTGTGAGGGGGTTCCTCCATATTCCACCTGCCGTTTGGCAGGTTCACGGCACAAACAGCAAGTAAATGAGCCTGTGAGGCCTATCACATACACCGTGCCCATTGGGGTTTCCTTCTCTCCACTGGGAATCCTGATGCCTGCAGACAAATGGTGGCAGGGGAATGGGTCTCAAGTCTCGGCAGAGTATCCGTTTCTCTGCCTGTGTTACTGCCGCTTCCTGGGGCTGCCATGGGAAGGAGGTGGTGCATCCTGGGAGTCCTGAAGTACCCCCCATGGAGAGAGAGAGAGAGAGCCTTATAGCAGCCTCTTCTTCCTCCACTCTGTCCCAATTGACTTACCTGTTGAAGGCCCCAGTCTTTGCCGAGACTTTCAGTGGGTCCTAGTTTTTGGGCACTTCTGCCCCTTTAAGATCCCTTGCTGGTGCCACAGCCATGTCCCCACTACAGCACTGCTGGTGTTTCCTTCTTCACACTTGTGGGCTCCCTCTTGAAGGCAGAACTCCACCCTGAAGAGAAAAATGTCCCCACCCCCATAATATAAAAATATATATTTATCTGATGTGTTTTGTTTGACATACACTAAAGTATATGAACTTCAATACAGCTCCTTGTTTTAACCAACAATTAACCTTCAATTTCAAATACAGTTTTTTAATAGTTTATTTTATTATCACATAGTCCCTTCTAAGTTTCCTCACGGTTAAAGATAGCTCCCGTTTAAGAGCTAGTACCGGCACGGGCAGCAGTTTCTACGTCCACCTTAGAGAGCCAACGGAACCTCGCCTTAATGTCTGATCTGAAAGACGGCACCTCCAACACTGCAGCACTCCCTAAATACGGCACTGAAGTGTCAGCCTGAAATATGGGCTCAAGTCTCTGCAGTGGGGCTTGAACCTACTTTAAGGAAAAGCAGGAGGGGTGGAAAAGGGCGATGTGCTAAAAGAAAGAGATGGTGCCTGATGAGTACTTGGAGAAGCCAAGGTGAGACCCAGAAATGAGGACACAGCATCGCCATGGTAGTTTGAGCATGGGAGATTGTGGAAAGTATTGCCACGTGGGGAGGTTTCAGTGAGTGGGAAAGTGTCTCCATCCATAAGCCAAATTTCTGTTAATGCCATGATCCAATCATTCACAATAAGGCTGTGGATGAAAAAAATTCTTAAAATCTATAAGTAAAATACAGTAAAAAAAAGGATATCTAAACAGATTGTGTCATTCAAAGCTATAATTACCAATTTTACAATGTTGTCAAATCACAGGATAGATGCAGATGAGGAAGACCATTCAACCCATCCAAACACATCCATCCAGAAACAAGCTAGAGTTCCTGATCATAGTGTCCAGCTATTTCTTTAATTATTCCAGATTTTTGCCTCCATTAGTCTAGCCAAACCATTTCACATATAGATCACATTTTGTGCAAAGAATTTCCTGCCATTAATGCTAATTTTGCCTTTTACTAATTTGTACCCATGTTCCATTTTCATAATCGCCTGGTTTAATTTGAAGTAGTGTTGCATACCTACCTTTCTATAAAGTTACTATCGTGTACACCTCCAGAAGAGCACCTTTCAATCACCTTTCCAAGATGAAACTTGCAGATTCTCCACTCTTTCCTTGTCTCTCATTCCGTTAACACTAGAGATAAGTGCGGTTACTCTTCTCCGCACTGCCTCCTGGGCTTGAAAGTTTCTCCTGTAGATCTAGAATTGCTTTACCACTGCCTTTTTTGAAAGAATCAGTGGCACTAATCTTTTTAAAAGTTGTGGGTAATAAGATTCAAGATGTGGTGCTTAAGTACAAAATGTTCTTTTTTATCAGTACACTTACACAACACTGTTAACTATACATTTATAAAATGTGCTGGCTTTGTTCTTTATTATTGGTCCTTCCGAGAACTTGATGCAGCTGCTGCTCCCAGATGATTGTTCATTCGTGTTATCCTTCCTGCTCAGACTGTACTGAAGGAGAGGTATAAATTCAGCTTTGCAAGCTCCCACAATGTGATAATGATTAGATAATCTGTTTTGATGATGTTGGCTGAGGGATAAATGTTGACCAGGATACCTCCCTTACTCTTCTTCGAATTGTGCCATCGGAACTTTTATGTCCACCTGAGGGGGTAGACAGGGCCTCGGTTTAATGCCTCATCCGAAAGATGGCACCTCCGACAGTGCAGCACTCTCTCAGTACTGCACTGAAGTATCAGGCTGGATTATGTGCTCAAGTCTCTGGAGTAGGGCTGGAACCCATGAGCTTCTGACTCAGGTGAGAGTGCTACCACTGAGCCAGAGTTGACACCTATATCTCCTCAGTGGACTTATCTGTGAACTTGCCAAAGTTTCTTTGGCAGTGCCTCCCAAACCCACGACCTCTTCCACCTAGAAGGACAAGGGCAGCAGGCGCATGGGTACACCACCACCTCCAAGTTCCCCCCCATGTCACACACCATCCTGACAGTTTTCAGGATTTTAGAATACCCTACCATTAGGTAAGCAATCCAGTGCCATGTCCATTTTCTCCCATCAAACTAGTTTATTAAGGCCTTCTACTCACCCAGTTTTTCTGACCTCAATGCAGGTGGGTCCTTGCTATGACCTGTTGATGACTCAAAACAGACTTTAGCCAATGGAAAAACAACTTTACATAATGATTACAAGCACCATACGCATCAATTAACGCATTAGCTTTGCTACATAGAGCAATAAACAACCTGCAAACAGCCAAATGTAATTTGATTTTCAACAAGGATTCTTATGATGTGTAGAATACTGAAAAAAACTATTAATTATCTTTGGTGCAAAAGCAATTTTCATACAAATTAGGAAGTATAGCTAATAGGTTAATTGACATGAATGGTGTTTATAATCATTACATTAATCTTTGCTATCTATAGTTTTCCAAAATAATTTTTCAACGAGCTAAATTCTGTTGCCATTTGTGATCAAAAGAGCTCTCGGAATATAGAATCAATGGCTGAGCTGACAAGCACTTGCGACAGAAGCCACTTAACTGAGGAAGCAAATGCTACCCAGGGTTCAACTGTCGTGATAGGTTATCTGACTTCCTGGGAAAGTCAAGTGTAGTTTGATGTCACTGTGCATCTGCATTATACACATGTGAAATATTGAAAAATATGCGTTGCCAGGAATGCAATTGTCATGGTGCTCAAAAATGCTGGCACCAGCAACAGAAGCTTGAACTTAATTATAAGAAAATTAATTTACTGAAAACAATTAAAGTTCTCTTCATTATTCTACACGTCAGAATCCTTGCTGAAAATTGAATTGCATTTGCCTGCTTGCTTGTTAAGTACTCTGTGCAGTACATCTAATGTCTTATTGACCTGATTGATGCCTAGAATAATTCTGTAAAACTTTTAATAAACTGTAATACGCTTATTAAACTTATTAAATAACACAATCATTCTTCTGCAGTGAACTGCATTCTACTGTGAGTTGGCCCTACCTTCCATTGTAATATAAATAGAGATTCTCCTTCAGAGTGAAGGAGCATCTTGATGCATAGAAACTATATTGAAATGTTACAGGGCAAAATCTGCCATGGACAATGGATACACAATGGAAATAAATGGATTATAGAAAGACAAACTGGATTGGTAAGCTGCACAAACCACAAGCAGGGCTAATAAAAATTGTGGGATTTATTTTTTAAATAGGTTGCACCGAGTGAAATGACTCAGGATCATTCCTTGGGGATTCTGTTTTGCTAGAATCCTTCAAGATGATACCGCCTCCGTAAAATGAGGTAATTTTCAAAAGTTGAAGACTCAATTCCACAGACTTGATGCAATCCTAAATGCATGCATTATATGCTTCATCGGCACAAACTATAAGCATCTAATAATGAGAGTCAATAGAAAGCCAGGCTGCTTATTAGTGTGCATTATGTTGCTCCAGTTCCTGTAACTGTGCACTTGTTTCTTCACCACTTATATACAATATAGAAAACCTTTGTTTCTTGTGCATTTCTATTGTTAATAGATTAGTGATACGATTCTCAATTTTGCTACTTCCTATACTTCTTGACTTGTTGCCAAGCCTTATTCAAAATTCATAAATGCCAGCCTCATTCAAAAAGTAACAGGCTGTCATATCCATAACCAAACCAATCACAAATTTTTGAATTTGTGTCTATGCGAGTGTAAGCCTTGGCTCAGTTGGTAGCACCCTCACCTCGGAGTCAGAGGGTTGTGGGTTCAATCCTACTCCAGAGACGAGCACATAAGCTGGCACTTCAGTGCAGTACTACGGGAGTGCTGCACTGTCGGAGGTGCTGTCTTTCGGATGAGACGTTAAACAGAGACCCCCATCTGCCCTCTCAGGTAGACGTAAAAGGTCCCATGGCACTATTTCGAAGATGACCTGGAGACCTTTCCCCGGTGTCCTGGCCAATACTGATCCCTCAACCGACATTATTAAAACAGATTATCTGGTCATTATCTCATTGCTGTTTGTGGGAGCTTTCTGGGCTCAAATTGGCTGCCATGTTTCCCTACATTACAACAGTAAATACAAATCAAAAGTACTTCATTGGCTATAAAGTTGCACCTCAAATGACTGCCATCCAGGCCTTTGCCTGCACTATTGGCCAAATGAGGCCTAAGATGGAGATGGGTTCCGACGATGTCATTGAAGACATTAGGTTGGTGCATTCATGAATGAGAGGGCACAGTAGCATGGAGGCTCCAAGTAGGGTCAGGACAGATATGGCCATGGAAGGCGAGGATGGCAGCACTTCCACACTACTTCTCCGCCCACCACTCATGACTTTCTAAGAGCCTGAAGGCTGGCAGATCCAAGCTGCCCCGCAGCTGAGGGAATTCACAGCCTACAGCTGGACCGTCTGGGGTTCATGCTTAAGGAGATCAAGGGCCACCTCATTCCCAGCACCATGCTCCAGAGACACAGTTTAGCTTCATCTCCCATTCTCCTATCAGTGGGAGTTTACACTGAAGGAGCACCAGGTTAGACAGCTATGCACCCACAGGAGCACCACGGAAAAAATAAGTGAGAGGAAAGCACCACAGTGATAAACAGTACAAAACACTATATTGCAATAAATCACTGATGAGACTCAATCACTGTTCTATTTGTGCCTATTTACAGGAAAAACAAGTGTGAGTGTGTACACTGAAGATATGGGAAATAGGAGGAGAGAGCAGGTTTGACTGTGAGGATTATTTTTGTATTAGGGGATTGCGCTATTGTGTAGAAAGATGGAAGATTACTGCCCTTTGCTAGTGAAGCAGGTGACGATGGCTCTGAAGAGGACCAGGATAATGGCCCTGAATTTACGGTCCCTGTGACGGTGTACGCCATTGTAAGCCTTCTGCACATGCGCGAAAACCCGGAACTTGTGATCTGTCAAGTTTTGCCTTAACAGGTCATCCGAACCAACTAGAAATTCACTTTCGCTGGTGCAGAGTTGGGCTATTTGCCCAACTACTGCCCACGAAACTCTTACGGCTAGTAAAAGCAGGCGTAGGGCCTGCTTTCACCAGTGTAAGAGTTATTGTAAATCTTAAATTAAAAATTAATGCACAATAATAAAAAATGATGCACAAACACTTAAAATTAGTTTATACAAATATTGGCCCAGATTAAAATGTTTGAAATTATTTTTCAAAAAATAAATTTTTATTGTATTTTCTATAACGAAGGGACTTTTAATTAAATTTGAAAATCAGAACATTTATATTTATTACAGTTGTCTAAATTGTTTAATTATTTGGGGATTCCGTTCATAAATGGAATCCTCCTTTCTCATTGGAGGACCTGGCCCACGTGATCCCAGGGATGCTTCCGAACCGCCTTGCGTCCCTGGGATCCATGGGCCTTTACGCAGGCGTATGCATGGAGGGCCAGGACCTGAACGCTCCATAGCTTTGGAGCCAGGAGGTAAGTTTGTCGATCTTTCGCGGTTCGGAGCCTCCGGAGGTACGCCTCCGACCGCAAATTCAGGGCCAATATCCTCAACAGCTGAGAAGGGGGCTTCTGGCTGTTGTTCCTAATCTGCCTCCAAATAAGCCAGCTCGCAAAATGGGTACGCGGGAAACCATTTACCAAAATGGCATTAATCAAAGAGCGAACAGGAGTTAGTGTTCTGAGGTGAACAAAAGTTATTTTATTCAAATGTCCCAAAATAAAGACCTTTCCTGACAAGAGCAGCCTGTCTCTTTAAGGAGGTGTATAAATGACAGCTCTGCAGGCTGTAGCACCTGTTTTTTTTTTTGGAGAGCACTTGCCCTTGAACTGCACCTAGCAGTGAAGCAGGAAATCGAAGTGCATTCATTTGCATGGCTGCACCCACTTCAGATACAGTGAGGTGCAACTGGCTGGAATTCAGCAAATTCAGCTCGAGTGCGATTTAGTTGCAGAATGGGGGTAAAAGATTAACACCTATTTTTCCCGTGCATGGCACCCAATTTACACTGCTATTTGGGGGTTAAACCCAGGAAGAAGGACTCCTATAAAATACAACGTTCATAACAATACAAATTATAATTCCCTTCAAAGGTTAAGAATGAGGCAGATTGAATTAAGCAGGCTTTAGCTACAAATATTAAGTAAGCAGACCATTCTATCGGCTTATGGCTGGGTTTTTAGAGTAAGAGTAAAAACTTATAAAACTTAAAAGCTTAAATTAATTTGCATCCTTTCTTCTTTAAGTTTTCTAATGTTATTAATGGATTCTGTTTATATAACATGTTTAAATTCAGGACTTTTATTCAAAACAAATATTTAAGAAGGGGGATAGAACCTGTCCAGGGAATTATAGACCAGTCAGCTTAACATCGGTGGTAGGAAAAATGGAATCCCTACTAAAGGAGAAAATAGAAGAACATCTAGAAACCAAAAATATAATAATGAATAGTCAGCATGGATTTCAAAAAGGAAAGTCTTGCCTGACCAACCTCATTGAATTTTTTGAAGAGGTAACAGAGGGAGTAGACAATGGTAATGCAGTAGATGTAATTTATCTAGATTTTCAAAAGGCCTTCGATAAGGTACCCCATAATAGACTGATGAACAAGGTCAGAGAATGCGGAGTCAGGGGATAAGTAGCAGAATGGATTGCTGGCTGGCTTCAAGACAGGAAGCAGAGTGTAGGGGTAAAGGGTAGCTATTCACAGTGGCAGAAGGTGGGTAGTGGGTGTTCTACAAGGATCAGTGCTGGGACCACTGCTGTTCACAATTTATATTAACGATTCAGGTTAGCAAGATCATAAAAAAAAAGCAAACCAAGCACTAGGGTTTATTTCTAGAGGGATAGAATTGAAAAGTAGGGAAGTTATGCTAAATCTGTATCGAACCTTGGTTAGACCACACTTGGAGTACTGCGTACAGTTCTGGTTGCCATATTATAAAAAAGGATATAGAGGCACTGGAGAGGGTGCAGAGAAGATTTACAAGGATGATACCAGAAATGCGAGGGTATACATATCAGGAAAGGATAAACAGGCTGGGTCTCTTTTCTCTTGAAAAAAGGCTGAGGGGTGACCTAATAGAGGTCTTTCAAATTATGAAAGGCTTTGAAAGAGTGGATACAGAGAGAATGTTTCCACTTGTGGGGAAGAGCATAACTAGAGGCCATCAATATAAGATAGTCACCAAGAAATCCAATAGGGAATTCAGAAGAAACTTCTTTACCCAAAGAGTGGTGAGAATGTGGAACTCGCTACCACAGGGAGTGGTTGAAGCGAAAAGTATAGATGCATTTAAGGGGAGGCTAGACAAGCATGTGAGGGAGAAGGGAATAGAGGGTTATGCGGATAGAGTTAGATGAGGAAAGATGGGAGGAGGCTCGAGTGGAGCATAAACGCCGGCATGGACTGGTTGGGCCGAATGGCCTGTTTCTGTGCTGTATATCCTATGTAATCTAAAACTCCACATGTAAATAATGCTACAGTCCTTTCAGAATTTTCCTTCTGTAACCCAAGGCCTTTTTTTGCTATTCTTGTTTTGTGTTCCATTTCAGACGCACACAAATACACATAAAGCGATGAAAATGCCCCAAACACTCAGAACACTTTACAAAATAAACAAACAATGGCAATACTTCAAATGCAAAGTTTAATTTGTCACATGTATCCACAATCCATTCTCCGCGTCACGTGGACTCTACTAAGGAAAGAGCCAGCCTTCAAGGTTCATTGCCACAGAAATATACAGAACTATGCACGATCCTTAATGTGCACCTCTGCATATAATATAATCTGTACTGTACCATAACTCAGGAAAGCATATTAACTTTGCTGCATTCAATAATAAAAAACTAATGTAAATTGATTGAAAATATCACATCGTTTTTAATAGCCAGGTCATGGAGACACATTGAGGCCATTATTGCACAGCAGCAGTTATTAAGTGTAGATAAGGTTACTGTACTATAGCAAGAATTACAAGGGTCACACATTGTGTGTTCAAGAGGCATAGCACAACTCAGAAAGAAGAACCTGTCGACGTTTCCCTCCTCCCCCAGATTGGGCCTTGCGCCAAAAAAATCTGGTAGGAAATGTGAACAGGGCCCTTGGCCTCTCAGGCCCACAGCTACATTCTGGGCTGCCGGGAGTGGAGAGCAGCAGCCAGAAGGCCTTCACTGTTTTAATTTGTCTTGCGGGGCAGTAATAAAAATGTTAGCAACTTGTCCGCATACTCCAGTCTGCCCCCGAGACCCCTGCGGAGCCTCCAGTTCACGTGGGTCCAGGAGCAGGCCAGTGCATCAGCTTATTGCAGGCACCCAACTGCTGGGCCTTGAATAATAAGAATCCCCAGAAAATGAGGTGGGACCACCCCCTTCATCGCCACAGAAGAGGTATGTTGGGCCTGCGCCTACAACAGACACAAGCTTACTTTATTGCTGGGGAAGCTCCACAAATTCCTGGGGCAGCACCACACCTGGGACAGAGATAGGACATAAAGGGGGTCATTTTAACCTAATGCAACCAGCCAGAAACTGATGGGATGGGATTGGCTGCCTATTTTAAAACACACACAATTTTATTTTCCATTTAATGAATGGAAAGTAAAATCAGACAGGGTGTAAAACGGGTGGTCAATCCGATCCCATCAGTTTCCCAGTGGGCGAGTTCGGTTACAATTACTCCCAAAGATCTCCACTACTTTTTTCTCTTCCCTGTGCCTGGGGAACTCCCATTCCATGGGTGTGAGGCAGAGGAAAATCTATCCTGCAGACCGGAGCAGCAGGGGCGAGGAGGCGGAGTATAAATCGAGCAGGAGGCCCAGAGAGAGCGCAGACCGGAGCAGCGGGGGCAGCGAGGAGGTGGAGTATAAATCGAGCGGGAGGCTCAGGGAGAGCGCAGGCCGGGGCAGCGAGGAGGCGGAGTATAAATCGAGCGGGAGGCCCAGAGAGAGTGTAGACTGAAGCAGCGACAGCGAGGAGGCAGAGTATAAATTGAGCAGGAGGCTCAGGGAGAGCGCAGACCGGAGCAGCGAGAAGGCGGAGTATAAATCGAGCGGGAGGCCCAGAGAGAGTGTAGACTGAAGCAGCGAGGGCAGCGAGGAGGTGGAGTACCTCCAGCGAAAAAAACAAAACAACTACAGAACAGCTAAAGTGACGTCACAACCAGGGAAGGAGCTGATTGGTGAGTAGCTCGTAAGTGTTTCTAGTTCATAATCTATTAAGTAAAGGCATGGCAGGACAGCTCAGTCCCGTGGAATGTATATCCTGTGCCATGTGGGAAATCCAGGACGCTTCCCGTGTCCTGGACAACCACATGTGCAGGAAGTGTCGTCAGCTGGAGGAGCTCCAGCTCTGGGTTTTGGAACTTGAGCAGCAGCTGGCGTCACTGCAGTGCATCTGTGAGACTGAGAGCTTCGTGGATAGCATGTTTCAGGAGGTGGTCACCCCGCAGATAAAGAGTGTGCAGGCTGAAAAGGAAGTAGTGACCACCAGACAGAAGAGGAGGACCAGGCAGGAAGTGCAGGAGTCCCCTGAGTGCATCTCGCTTTCCAACCAGTATTCTGTTCTGAGTACTGGTGAGGGGGATGGTTCCTCTGGGGAGTACAGCCAGAGCCAAGTCCGCGGCACCACGGGTGGCTCAGCCGTACAGGGTGGGAGGAAGAAGAGTGGTAGGGGATTCGATAGTTAGGGAAACAGACAGGCGTTTCTGTGGCCACAGACGTGACTCCAGGATGGTATATTGCCTTCCTGGTGCCAGGGTTAAGGATGTCTCTGAGCGGCTGCAGAACATTCTGAAGTGGGAGAGTGAACAGCCAGAGGTTATGGTCCATATCGGTACCAACGACATAGGTAGAAAGAGGGTTGAGGTTTTGCAGTCAGATTTCAGGGAGCTAGGAAAGAGATTAAAAAGCAGGACCTCAAAGGTAGTAATCTCCGGATTACCCTGTGCTAGTGAGTATAGAAATAGGAGGATAGCACAGATGAATGCGTGGCTGGAGAGATGGTGCAGGAGGGAGGGCTTCAGATTCCTGGGGCATTGGGGCCGGTTCTGGGGGAGGTGGGACCTGTACAGGCCGGACGGGTTGCACCTCAACAGAGCTGGGACCAATATCCTCGCGGGAGGTTTGCTAGTGCTGTTGCGGAGGGTTTAAACTAATTTGGCAGGGGGATGGGCATCAGGATGTAACATTAGAAAGTGGAAATAAAGTGCTCAAAGGATTGGGAGAAGCAGAGAGCACCAAAGTAAGAAATAGTAAGGTATTAGGTGGGGTCAAACTGAAGAGAGAATTCAGGATGGTCTACGATAGGTTTACAGTGTATGGTTTTTTTTATTCGTTTATGGGATATGGGCATCGCTGGCAAGGCCTATTAGGGACCAAAAAGGAGACCTATGCATGGAGGCAGAGGTATGGCTAAGGTACACTAAATGATTACTTTGCATCTGTCTTCACCAAGGAAGAGGATGCTGCCATAGACATAATGAAGGAGGAGGTAGTGGAGATACTTGATAGGATAAAAATTGATGAGGAAGAGGTATTAGAAAGGCTGGCTGTACTTAAAGTAGATAAATCACCAGGAGCAGATGGGATGCATCCTAGGATGCTGAGGGAATTGAGGGAGAAAATCATGGAGGTACTGGCCATAATCTTCCAATCCTCCTTAGATACGGGGGTGGTGCCAGAGGACTGGAGAATTGCAAATGTTACACCATTGTTCAAAAAAGGGTGTAAAGATAAACCCAGCAACTATAGGCCAGTCAGTTTGACCTCAGTAGTGGGAAAGCTTTTAGAAACAGTAATCAGGGACAAAATTCACAGTCACGTAGATAGTTGTGGATTAATTAAGGAAAGCCAGCATGGATTTGTTAAAGGCAAATCATGTTTAACTAACTTGATCGAGTTTTTTGATGAGGTAACAGAGAGAGTTGATGAGGGTAATGCCGTTGACGTGGTGTACATGGATTTCCAAAAAGGCGTTCGACAAAGTGCCACATAATAGGCTTGCCAGCAAAGTTGAAGCCCATGGAATAAAAGAGACAGTGGCAGCATGGATACAGAATTGGCTAAGTGATAGGAAACAGAGAGTAGTGGTGAACGGTTGTTTTTCGGACTGGAGGAAGGTATGCAGTGGTGTTCCCCAGGGGTCGGTTCTAGGACCACTGCTTTTCTTGATAATGACTTGGACGTGGGTGTACAGGGCACTATTTCAAAATTTGCAAATGACACAAAACTTGGAAGTATAGTGAACAATGAGGAGGAGAGTGATAGACTTCAGGAAGACATAGACAGGCTGGTCAAATGGGTGGACACGCAGCAGATGAAATTTAATGCAGAAAAGTGTGAAGTGATTTTGGTAGAAAGAATGAGGAGAGGACATTGAAATGATACAATCCTGAAGGGAGTGCACAAACAGAGAGACCTTGGGGTATGTGTGCACAAATCGTTGAGGGTGGCAGGGCAGGTTGAGAAAGCAGGTAAAAATGCTTACGGGATACTGGGCTTCATAAATAGAGGTATAGAGTGCAAAAGTGTGGAAATTATGATGAACCTTTATAAAACACTGGTTCGGCCCCAACTGGAGTACTGTGTCCAATTCTGGGCACCACACTTTAGGAAGGATGTGAAGGCCTTAGAGAAGGCACAGAAAGGATTTACAAGAACGATTCCAGGAATGAGGGACTTCAGTTACGTTGATAGACTGGAGAAGCTGGGGTTGTTCACGGGACACAACCAACAGGGTACCCTACGTCGTCCAGTACTTCCCCGGAGCGGAGAAACTACGCCATGTTCTTCGCAGCCTTCAACATGTCATCGATGACGACAAACACCTCGCTAAGGCCATCCCCACGCCTCCACTACTTGCCTTCAAACAGCCGCCTAACCTCAGAAGTACCATCGTTCGCAGCAAATTACCCAGCTTTCAGGATAACAGCGACCACGACACCACACAACCCTGCCATGGCAAACTCTGCAAGACATGCCAGATCATCAACACAGATACCACCATCACACGTGAGGACACTACCCACCAGGTACATGGTACATACTCATGTGACTCGACCAACGTTGTCTACCTCATACGTTGCAGGAAAGAATGCACCGCGGCATGGTACATCGGCGAGACCATGCAGACACTGAGACAACGTATGAACGAGCACCGCGCAACAATCGCCAGGCAGGATTGTTACCTCCCAGTCGGGGAACACTTCAGCAGTCAAGGACATTCAGCCTCGGATCTGCGGGTAAGCGTTCTCCAAGGCAACCTTAGAAACACACGACAACGCAAAATCATCGAGCAGAAACTGATAGCCAAGTTCCGCACTCATGAAGACGGTCTCAATCGGGATCTTGGGTTTATGTCACGATACATGACGTGATCCGGACTCGAGTCGTCGTTAGCTTGTTCACAGATGTGATTCCCAGTAAAAAAGTAAAAATTTTCCCAGTAAAAAAATAAAAAAATGTTAAAGCTTTTCGTTTTACATACAGACGGCAGCTTTTGACACGTTAGAACCCCTGCGACTACACCTCATTGTCTCAGTTGTATCTTGCTATGTCTTTGATGTGGTACCTTCCTGGCTGACTTAATTAACTTTATCACACCTCGGCAGATAGTCAGGATGATTTAATTTATTGGTCTGCAATTGTAAAGTACACATGCTTTGTTTTCCATCTATATATGCTTTGGAGATTCTGTATCTAATTTACTTCACCTGAGGAAGGAGCAAATCGATAGCTCCGAAAGCTTGTGATTTCAAATAAAACTGTTGGACTATAACCTGGTGTTGTGCGACCTCTCAATTTTGTTCTCCTAGGAGCAGAGAAGTTTGTGAGGAGATTTGATAGAGGTGTTCAAAATCATGAGGGGTCTGGACAGAGTAGATAGAGAGAAACTGTTCCCATTGGCAGAGGGGTCGAGAACCAGAGGACACAGATTTAAGGTGATTGGCAAAAGAATCAAAGGCGACAGAAGAAAAAACTTTTTTACGCAGCGAGTGGTTAAGATCTGGAATGCACTGCCTGAAAGGGTGGTGGAGGCAGACTCAATTGTGGCTTTCAAAAGGGAGGTGGATAAATATCTGAAGGAAAGAAATTTGCATGGCTACAGGGAAAGGGCAGGGGAGTGGGACGAGCTGAAGTGCTCTTGCAGAGAGCCGGCACAGGTTCGATGGGCCGAATGGCCTTCTTCCATGCTGTAACCATTCTATGATTTGCATTTAATAGCATTGCTGTCCTTTCGTCAGACCATATTATTTGGGGGTATTTTTAACCTAACTTTGGCTGGCAGGAAAATGAGTGGATCAGATTGGCCCTCCAATTTACACACCACCTGATTTTACTTTCCGTTGAAGGGTTAGGTTAAAATTGTTATTAATTTCAAATAGTTTCCTGGCTGTAAAATCCATTATTCATAGCAACACTATAATCCAAAAACAACTTCGCTAGTAACAATTTATTTTGATCTTAGAACTTCAATATTTCATAGAGGACTATATCACAGAACAAGGTTTCCTACACTCTAGACCAAGTATCTATTAAGTGGAGTACATTATTGACTTCTCTACAGTACCAACACAAATAGTTATTTTCATAGAATGATACAGCACAGAAGGAGGCCATTTGGTCCATCGTACCTGTGCCGGTTCTTTGGTAGAGCTATCCAATTAGTCCTACTCCCCCGCTCTTTCCCCATAGCCCTGCAAATTTTTCCTTTTCAAGTATTTATCCAATTCCTTTTTGAAAGATACTACTGAATCTGCTTCCACCACCCTTTCAGGCAGTGCATTCCAGATCATCATAACTTGCTGCGTGAAAAAAATTCTCATCATCTTCCCCCTGGTTCTTTAGCCAGTGACCAGTGTTCATCTCCCCTCTGGTGGTTTTGCCAGTGACCAATGTTCATCTCTCGTCATTACCCTTTTTTGATCCATTTCATTTTTTTTTTTACAGGAAACAGTAAGACAACATTGCAGGAATGCTAAGGCCGCGATTTTATCAATGGAGGCGGGTTGGTTGCGGGTCAGGTGGTTTCTGGCTTCCAGTCCTGCCCCCAACTGCATCCGGCTCATAGACATGATTTTACGTTGATTGACCTTGTTAAGCCCGCCCTTCGGGCTTGCCGGCCAATTAAGAGGAAGCCGGTCAGATGAGGTCATTTGATGACGCGTCATCTGCCGGTTTTCTTAAAGGGACCACGCACAATTTTTTTTTGACAGTTGATTTCTCAGTGTTTGACAGCATTGAGGTGCTGCAAACACTGACAATCACTGTACAAAGGTGAACCTCTTGCACCCAGGCTCTCCAATGACTCCCTCCATAGGCTGGAATAGATGGCAGCTGCAGGTGAGGTGACAGAAGCGATCTGTCACTGGTGAGAGAGGTTCTCCCAATGAGGTGGCACTGGACATGGATTTCAAAACTTGTAACCTAAAGAAATGTGTAAATGTATTAAAAATGCATTTCCCAACATTTTCTTACCTCTGAGACTCACCAGTACAACATTGGATCCTTCAGACCACTTCTGCAGCTGTCATCAATCCAGAAACATTACAGCAGACTCACAACACGCCACACATCCTTGCCTGGTGTCCGGATGTCAGGAAACCCAAGCCAGAAGCGGTAAAATTCAAAAATAGCCTGTCAACTACTAGCAACTACCTATTATTAGGCAGGTCATTGCCTTTAATCCTCTTCCTGCCACTAGGTGTCGAGTTCATGCGCAAATCGGGGACCCAACACTTGAGAAAATTGTTTGGAGGCAGGATCGCAACCCGCCATCAATCAAAATGATTTTAACCTTTGACCCGCCTCCAAACCCGCCCTCTGAGTGCCAGCAAAATCCAGCCCTAAATGTTTTCAGAACAAATGGCACTGTGAAGAGATTTTTTGCAGAGGGCAAAATTTATTTTGTAACTATTGCTCCTTTGAGATTGGTTTCTCAATGCTGGCATTTTGATTACAGAAATACCTTTACACAGAAATGAAGAACAAAACTGGTGGCGAGCACCCTCAGTTCATGTACAGTTGCGAATCATCAACTTAATCTTCGGAGAAAATGTGCAGAGGCTGAAAATCTGAAATAAAAACAGAAAATGTTAGAATTGAACAATAGGTCAGTCAGCATCTCTGTCAACTTTTCTTTTTCAAATGTTGCCCGACCCACTTTGGATTTCCATCATTTTTTGCTTTTATTTCATGAACTTTTTAATCAGTTTTAAAAGGAACATTGAGAAGCATTGAGGGCATAATTGCACACCAGAGGCTACTAAATGTGACTAAATTTGGGCTGTGCTTTTTCATAAACACCAGATGACGCTACACTAAATAGGGTACAGGGACCACTAAATAATAATATTACTTTATCATATGCAGTATGATAAAGTAAATATTCAATCATTTTAATAGCTAACATCTGAAATGTACATCTCAAGAAAGAGCAGGCACGAAGCTGTGATTTTCCCTGAGAGCGCTGCTCTCCACTGGGAGTGCCGGATTATGGATTCCCTTAAATAGCACGAGTACCTGTGAAATAATGATTGATATGTCCACTTGTGAGGCTAAGCCTAACTCACTTATTACTTTTAATGTGGAAGCAAGTCATCCTCGGTCCCGAGGGACTGCCTAAGAAGAAGTATTACTTTATTGGTTGTCAGCTAACTGATCAATGTGGAAATATTAATTAATTGCTGGCTATCAATATCTGAACTGTAATGTAATAATTTAATACTTCTTTTGTATCAGCCGTCGCTCAGTGGTAGCACTCTTGTGTCTGAATCAGAAGGTCGTGGGTTCAAGACCTACTTCAGAGACGTCGTATACCCTACGTCGTCCAGTACTTCCCCGGAGCGGAGAAACTACGCCATGTTCTTCGCAGCCTTCAACATGTCATCGATGACGACGAACACCTTGCTAAGGCCATCCCCACGCCTCCACTACTTGCCTTCAAACAGCCGCCTAACCTCAGAAGTACCATCGTTCGCAGCAAATTACCCAGCTTTCAGGATAACAGCGACCACGACACCACACAACCCTGCCACGGCAACCTCTGCAAGACATGCCAGATCATCAACACAGATGCCATCATCACACGTGAGGACACTACCCACCAGGTACATGGTACATACTCATGTGACTCGGCCAACGTTGTCTACCTCATACGTTGCAGGAAAGAATGCACCGCGGCATGGTACATCGGCGAGACCATGCAGACACTGAGACAACGTATGAATGGACACCGCGCAACAATCGCCAGGCAGGATTGTTACCTCCCAGTCGGGGAACACTTCAGCAGTCAAGGACATTCAGCCTCGGATCTGCGGGTAAGCGTTCTCCAAGGCGGCCTTAGAGACACACGACAACGCAAAATCATCGAGCAGAAACTGATAGCCAAGTTACGCACTCATGAGGACGGCCTCAACCGGGATCTTGGGTTTATGTCACGATACATGACGTAGAGTCATCCAGACTCGAGTCGTCGTTGGCTTGTTCACAGATGTGATTCCCAGTAAAAAAGTAAAAATTTTAAAGTTTATCGTTTTCCATACCGACTGCAGCTTTTGACATATTAGACCCCCTGTAACCCCACCTCATTGTCTCAGTTGTATCTTGCTATGTCTTTGATGTGGTGCCTTCCTGGCTGACCTGATTGCCTTTTGTCACACCTCGGCAGATAAACAGTCAGGAGGATTAAATGTAGTCGTCTGCCATTGTAAGTTACACATGCATTGTTCTCTATCTATATATGCTTTGTCGATTTTGTATTCCTTTACTTCACCTGACGAAGGAGCAGCCGTTCCGAAAGCTTGTGATTTCAAATAAAACTGTTGGACTATAACCTGGTGTTGTGCGACTGCTCACTTTTTACTTCAGAGACTTAAGCGCAACATCTAGGTTGACAGTCCAATGCAGTACTGAGGGAATCCTACGCTGTTGGAGGTGCCGTCTCTCAGATGGGATGTTAGTCCTAGCCATCGTCTGCCCTCTCAGGCGGATGTAAAAGATCCCATGGCACTATTTTGAAGAAGAGCAGGGGAGTTCTCCCCGGTGTCCTGGCCAATATGTATCCCTCAACCAACATCACTAAAACAGATTATCTGGTCATTATCTCGTTGCTGTGTGTGGGACCTTGCTGTATGCAAACTGGTTGCCACGTTTCCTACATTACAACAGTGACTACACTTCAGAAGTATTTAATTGGTTGTAAAGCGTTTTGGGACACCGAGGTCATGCAAGGCGCTATATAAATGCAAGTCTTTTTTGCTACATAAATATATCCTTGCATCGAATCCAATCTCAAGAGTTTTAAATATCAGGATTGACATTTATCAGTAAGAGTGACATTGTTTGGAAACCTATTTAAGCATATGCTTCTATGCTCATTTTTAAGACTGGCATATTAATACAAATCACATTTTTAAACCAAAATGAATGACTGTGACAACCTAAGGAGTGACACTTGCCAGATCCGTTGAAATGTGGACAAACAACATGATGAAAATGACAACTTGAAAGAATGCCGAAGTTCCCTCGTCGCATTAAGTACATCAAAATATATTGCCACAGCTTTGGGGCTACAATTGATAGAAGTGACCTGAGGTACAAGCATTTTGCAAGGTCACACGTTCACCTCCGTGAACACAAGGGCAGTACATTACTGTTATAGCACTCAACTATAGTTGAAATCTGAACAATTGCTAGAAAATATTTTTGTTAATTTAAACAGTGCAAAATAATTTACGGTGGTATGAAGAATTTCTCCAATTACCTAAATTATCCTACTGTTCCGCATGACATATTGAAGTAGAGAAGAAAGGAACATTGAAACAGCATGCAACAAAAAAAGGCTGTTCCTTCTCCAGGCCATTGATTTACACGATTGATAAGCATTGCAATCCTAGAACTTAATGGGAAAAAAACTACTACACTGTATAATGTAAAGTGCAGTGAACACGTGTGCACAATAGATGGGTCCTATTTTGTATTCGGCTGGTGGAAGCAGGAATACATTGAATGTTTCCCCTTAAAGGGAGGACTGCATTCAGGGAGGATGGCTCACCCAAACTAACTAATAAAAAGTGACTAAAGTACAAAAATTAAATCACAACAGTAAGGTCGGGAAATCTAACAAAATATCCTGTGCCGTGCCCACCGGTCAGAGAAGGCATCCAACTGACAGGTCCTATATTATAATAGACTGCTGGAATTAGGCAAAGCCCAACCCCATGGGGTTACAGCAAGTATCTGTTTTAATTTAACTTTGTTACTTCAGTTTGTTTAAAAATCAATTTGGGAGGCCCACCATTCCCTTAATTTTCAGTGTTGTCTTCCGTATCTGCCAACCTATGTCTTCTTAAAAGTATTTTATAGTCCTCCCATTTGTCAAAGCGCCTAGTCTTGTGTCATCAGTGAATTTTGGCATTGTGCCCCCTATGCTCAAGTCCAGTTCACCTATACATACGCCCAGAACAAAAGTGGACAAAGCATTCACTTTTGGGTACTCTTCAAAGATGAGCGGGTTAGGTTGATTTGGCTATGATAAATTGACCCTTAGTGTTAGGGGGATTAAATACGTGGGGTTACGGGGATAGGGTGGGATATGTGTCGGTGCAGGCTCGATGGGCCGAAATGGCCTCTATCTGCACTGTGGGGATTCTGTGATTCTGTGATTTTTCCCAACCTTCCCCAGTCCAAGAAACACACATTTACCCTAAAACAAAACAGAAAACACTGAGCAGGTCAGGCAACTTATGTGGAGAGAACAGACGAGGCACTTTGAGCATCGACCCTTCCTCAGAACCATACCAAAAACGTCACTCCACAGATATTGCCTGATCTGCTGTACGTTTCCAGCATTTTGTTTTTGTTTCATTATCTGCAGTGTCTTGGTTTCTATGACCCGGATTTTGCGGTAAAATAAGAGTGAGGTTAATAGCGCTCACTGTTATTGAAGTGTAAATCGAATAGCAACTTCCAGCAATCACACAGTTAAAAGTGGAAATCAGGAAGCTGCTGTCCGAGTTGCTCTGCTCCTCCAGGAGCTTTGCTATACTACTATCTCGCAGAGAGACTCGGCATTGAAATACATGCAACGGTGTGAAGTTGCTGTACTTACGTGATAGATACACACTAAAACTTGCCTGAAAAAGATAGGGCTTATCCAATCCAGTGTAAGTAAATTTTTAACAGCGTGGCAAGTCTTAATTACTGCCAAACAACCTCTCTAGCACTGAAAATTAACTTTTACAAGTGTGGAGTCTCATTCCTTCAGATTTTAATTATTGTTGGAGATATAAAAAAAAATAAAGTAATTAAAAAAAAGGTTTTTTTTTATGTCTCTCTCTTAATCCCATCCTTTTTTCCCTCTGTACATGATTTGACATTGAATTAAAAATTCTAACTAATATTTCCTGGTTCAGACACTGTGTGCTCATGAACAATTCTTCAATCTGATTGGTTAAGGAGATAAACAGTTGCTTTCCCTGTTCACACAGGTCCCAGATCCCCTGTAGAGAGCGCTGCACCTGAATGGCTTTCTAATCACAGTAAGTTCCAGTGGAAAACCCCATAGAAAGTCTGTGGGCAAATACAAGTGTAATGAACAGCGGACCGCAACATCTGGCCAATTATATTTACCCCAACTGTTTCCTGTCCAAACACTAACTTTCCATCAATGCTCCTATATTTCCTCTTATGCCACATACCTAAATTTTTCTAATGGGTCCCTTTTGAGACACCTCATCAAACACCTTCTGAAAATCCATATGTACTGCATATGAAAATCTATATCTACTGCATTCAATTTATCTATCCAGTCACCTCTTCAAAAAACTTAAATTTGTCAAACATGACTCGCTTTTAACAAACCTATGCTGTTCATCCTTGATTAAATCATGCATTTCTATATGCTCACTAATTTTATCTCAAATTTAGAATTTTAGAGTTTGCCCACAACTGATCTTAGGCTAACTGATTGATAGTTATCCAATTTATCCTTCTTTTCCCTTCTTGAACAAAATTGTTAGGTTGTTCATTCTCCAGTCCCGCGGCACAATCTAAAGAGGATTAAGAAATTGAAAAACTGTGACTAGAGCCACTATCTCCTCTCTGACTTCTGTCAACAGCCTAGGGTGCATGCCATCAGTTCTGCTATGTTTTTTGAACCAATTATTTTTCTAGTTATTTCTAACCATTGTTTCATATCCTCCTCTATTCTCATTTCTACGATCATTTTCAAAAACCAAAGCAACATATTTATACATCTCCACTATACGATCACATTCCATAATTGGGTTTCTTTCTCAATTCCTGAACAGTCCTACTCTCACTAAGTACTCTCTTGCTCTTTATTCATTTACAATAGCCCTTAATATTTATTTTTATATTATCTGCTAGCATTTTTTCATGTTCCCCGTTAGCACTTGTAATTTCCCTTTTCACCTCCTCACTGTGCTTTCTATATACTTCATTGTTTTATTTAGTATTGTTAACCCTAATTCTCAGATTTTTAATTTTAGTTTAGCTTTTAAGTTTCAGTATAATTTTAATCTGTTAATAAATTGAATATTAATGGAACTCTATTCTTTGATGCAATCCCTTTTCATCCTATAGGAATGCATTTATTTTGTACTCCATGCTTCTCAATTGAAGATTTCCCACTGATCTGTCAGCCTGCTTGCTACTTTTTCTATCCAATTAATTTGGGCCAGGTCCCCTTATCTTGCGGAATGTCTTTTGCCAGTCCAGGGCCCATTTTTTTGACTCTCCGTTATTCTTTTCTACACTTACAGCGAGCCTTACTTTGTTGACATTACAATTGTTTTCCAACTCTTACATCAATTATTTGCTGCACTTCATTTCCCAGAACTAAATTAAGCAATGCTTCTTATAGGCTAACCATATTGATCTTGAAAGGATTCCCTATGCATGCATTACCTTCATTCCAATCTACTTTGACAATAGTTAAAATCATCCAATATTATGGCACTGTTGTTCTTACATCTCTCCAAACTGTCTGCAGATTTGCCCCTCTATCGCATCTCCAATGTTTGATGGCCTGCAACGCACTCAGAGTTGTGCTATTTCTCTTCCTGTTTCTTAAATCTATCCATAAGGATTCAATATGAACACAGCTCAAGAACATATTTATGTTTTAGCATTGTGATAGAACCCTTTATGAACACTGCCAGCTTCTCTCCCTTTCCCCTCCCGATCGCTCCTGAAAATATTATAACCAGAAAGATTAAATTCCCAGTCCTGTCAAAACCTAATACAAAAGTCCTGACGAAGGGTCATCGACCTGAAACGTTAACTCTGTTTCTCTCCCCACAGATGCTGCCTGACCTGCTGAGTATTTCCAGCATTTTCTGTTTCTGTCAAAACCTAAGCATGTCTCAGTTATATCATATCCTTCCATTAATGATTCCAACTCCCCATGTTTTGAATGTGTTGTGCATTCACTTCCATAAGACTCAATATTACCTCTAATTTTTTGGAAAGTTGACTCATAACCTTTTTCTTAGTCTTATCATTTATTTTTTTCATATCCTTTCCTTCTGCTACAATAGTGGTTTTTTTAATCTCTCACTGCCTCGAAGCCTTATTCCTTCTATTTCTGCTTTGATAATATTCTCATAGAATTGTCCTTCATTATTGCCCTTATCCCAAGTTATTCTCTTTCTCTTTTTATCCAAATACAGAGTGCATACTCGCTCCTTCTGGGAATATACCACACTCACCTAAATCCAGGGCTTGGGTGCAGATTGGCAAGAGTCATAACTTAGGGATCACAAAATGTGTGCTGGAACTTAACCAGTTAAAAGCATTTACCTTACCCACACTACCTTCCATACAGAACCATCGTACCTGTTATGCGATTGGCTTGCAGGGTCATCTGGATTCGAATGGGAAGAATCTCAACCTCCATGTAACAGGTCTATCCTTCAGGTCCCATTAATGAGCTAGGCTGCCTGGTCAATGCCCTGGCATACTGCAGTCCTGGATTACCGAGACTGCCAGAGGAGCGATTCACTTCCAATAATCCATCATCAGACAATTACCTTGGAGCCAACTCAGCAAGAGACAGATCATGCTTACCTCCTTAGGCTTTGCACACTCATTAAGGAGATAGCAGGTACCAGGAACTCATGAGCATGGTGAGCAGCACAAATCACTGTCCTTTGACCACAGCAATGAGACACACCATATTGAATCCAACAGTGGTTCTACAAATTTGAGACGCAGAGCTTTGGCAGCAGCTCTTGTCTTTCTGAAACCCAGAGTAGAACCCTGGAAATACGAGTTCATATTCTTACACCTGGGTCCATGTAATGTCTTCCAACAGCTGTTCTCCCAATTCTCAGTTTTGCTCTCAGCTATAGAATGGGCATCCACCTTCAGCTTGCTGGAAGGATTCACCTAGGACAGAATACAATTTGCCAGCTACCCTGATGCTGTAGACATGTTATGCATCAGCCTTAAAAAAAAAGATTCTTGGGCTATGGGCCTCGTTGGCAAGGCCAGCATTCATTTTACACCCTCGCCTTCTTGAACCTCTGCAGTCCGTGTGGTGAAAGTACTGTTAGGGAGGGAGTTCCAGGATTTTGACGCAGTAACGATGAAGGAACAATATATGTCCAAGTCAGGATGGTGCGAAGCTTGGAGTGGAACTTGGAGATGATGTGCTCCCACTCCATCCTGTAGGTAGTACACACTGCAACCACGGTGCGACGGTGGTGGAGGTAGTGGATGTTTAAGGTGGTGGATGGGCTACTGATCAAGCAGCCAACATTGTCACTGGTCACCAACTGCATAATCCAGGTCCTCATGCTTTGTCCGAGATGTGCCTGTTGTAAGGCTGGCTTCTTCAGGGTATTAAAACTACAGGTCACTACATGCCAGAGCTCACCTACTCTCCATTTCCCCTTTTTACCACAATTCACATCACAGCTTGGTGCTGGATCTCAAATGGGCTGAAGGAAAACTTACCATTGTGTGGCTTGGAGTTCTGAACTATGAAGCACAACTGTTTGCTCACATCTTATGTGCCACACGCTGAACCAATAACTGAAGAGAATTGCATTGGAAAAAAAAGCATCTTTTGTATTTTTCAGCATAGTCCTGAATGGCTACATCTAGGCTGAAGATAGAAATCCTTTGCACTTGTGTCTCCAGAACTGAAAATAAGGTGCAAACCTACTCTCCAGCTCTTTACCAATGCCAGACACCGCAACATATTCTTCCCATCATAAATTGTCAATAGCAACTCATTTAAAATGAATGGGTTACCGTTGGCATTATAATGACATCCAACACCCTAAAGTAAGGTACACAAGAGTGGGCTGGAATGAATGGCCTGCCAATTTACCTTTCCTCCCTGTGGGGAAGTACCTTTTATCTGGTTAATGCCCCTCCACAATGGCATGGTTGAAATCAGGAACGGACAACTGAAGCTTGTACCCACTATGTTACCATACCAGCCAAAAATCTGCATCCTGTATATATCAGTGTGTTAATGTGCTGGTCATTAACAACATCCGTGCCTTAAATATCTGCAGATGTATAGAAATGAACAGTAGTCATTTAAAAAAAAAATGTTAATTGTTATTTTTATGGGATGTGGGGCGTCACTGGCAAGGCCAGCATTTATTGCCCATCCCTAATTGTCCTCGAGAAGGTGGTAGTGAGCCGCCTTCTTGAAGCGCTGCAGTCCGTGTGGTAAGTCATTTTGATTAAACAGCAATGAACATAGAACATAAGAAAAAGGAGCAGGAGTAGGCCATTCGGCCCCTCGAGCCTGAGATAGAGTGAACTAATTTAGGAGATAAATCCTTTTCTAAGTCACTGTGATCTATTAGCCTATCTGCTTGTTGAATAACGGGTTGGAAAAATTGTAGCAGAAATGCAAAGTTGGCTTTCCCTTTGCCACATGGAACTCAGAAATCTTTGGTAAACACCTGGGGCTGTTTTCTCCTTATGCCAAATGTTGAAAAGACTGTCGGGTACTTGAGCTTGCAGCTCGCTCGCTGACTCTTCTGGTCAATCCTAAATCAAGGGAAAAACATTAGGCTGTTGGAGATCACAGGCTCAAAATTGGAAATGTATGAAATTATGACAAATGCATGGTGTTCTGACGAAGGGTCCCACCTGAAACATTAATCTGTCTCTTTCAACCGCTGACTATGCTTCTTGTATATTTAAAATTGTATTTTAGATTTATTGCATTCATTACTCTTTTTAGCACAAGGTTAGCAGTTTTCAACTTGTTCATGTTCAGGAAGAAAACAACAAGTACATATATCACTTCTGAAATTTCCAAAGGATGAAAGAACCTCAATAGTAGTTTATGATACAGTGGAACTCAGTTAAACAATATGGCTGATATATTGTGGCTTTGGCCCAGTTTATTAACTGAACATATGCCCAAAAAATAAATCTTTAAATCTAGTTTAATACTGGACATATTACTCTAATGAGGGTTGCGTAAAGACCTTCGTAACTCACGTGTGCCTGTCATTTCTCCAGCTTACAGCATACGTGCTTTTGTTTTTTTTTGGAGAACCAAATTTAACTTCCAAGTTACAATCCTACACTTTGAGGAAGGCTGACCTTTTGAACTTTAAAAGTACTGTGTTGCCCTAACCCTATTGGCTCCGTGGGTAAACTAGCCATCTGGTGTGGTGGTGAGCTATACAGACAAGGAAGGTGTGGTGGAGAGCAATTGGCCTCAAGCTGGAGGAAAAATCAACTGGGGTATAACTCTCGCTAGTGGAAAATGTGAGTCAAGTCAGACACACACCACACACACACACTTCAGTCAATTAATGCAATTCTGATGGAGGTTATGAAAATGAAACAAGTTAAATGAACGGATTTCTTATGCCACAAAAATATACCTTATTAATTACTTTACCATCTGGTTTGGAACATTCTGTCCAGAAGAGATACACTGACCAAAACGCATAATCAAAATAAGCTCTTACACAATGTACAACAGTAAAATATAACATTTGAAAACTTATAGTTCTACCATAGGTTGTAATGTCAGAGATGAAGTAACTTCTGCAGTTTACTTTTATTTTAATGAATTTCAGGATTCGTATCTTCTGAATACAGAGAGCATGGATGGTACAATGTTAAAATACTTAGAAATCTAAGCAACAGGAACTTAATGTTAAGCATTTTACAACAGGCCATGTACTGTATAAGAATACCTTCTGATAAATCCCTTGCGTAGGTATAATGCTTATACACTATGAAAAGTCCACACTCCAAGGTTATTAGCACTCTCTGCTTGAGGATTATATTTCTTTTGAGCTGGGTCTTTTTTTTTATATTGCATTATAGTACACCTCATTTTAAGCAGTACTATTTTGAGAATTTGCAATATATATCATTTAGATTTCCTCTACTTAAAGACCTGCCTTTTCATTAAACCCTTGGAGTCCTACTAGAGGTTTTAAAGGAATGCATAATAAAAGCAGCAAGGACACATGGGTAAAAAAGTCCAAAAATAAATATTGTTTTCTTCAGCAGGAGGTGGCGCTCTGGGTGACAAATGGTTAATGACGTCCAACTCGGTCCCTGGGAATAAGTCGCAGTTCAGACCCATGCTTTAGGAAAATATTTCCTGCAATAAAAAAGCCATTAGAACAAAACTGGTTAGTAAAAGCATACAGAATGTTCGTAAAGTGTTCATCTGACATGACTGTCTAAACTGTTTATGCTTCCAACATTTATGTAATATTTTGTGTGTCCTAAAAAATACCCACAATGTAAATAAAGCAGCTAGTCACTTCAGAGACGCTCAAGTTTTCCTATTCTTCATGTGCTAAATAACCTGAATGTACTATGGTTTTGAAACTATACCGTGATAAGAGCATACAAATTCACTTGTACATTCTTTCTTCTGCTATTTTAGAGACATTAACCCATTTGTATACTGGTATCCTGTAGGGTAATTTCAAGGCCCATGTAACTATTTTCCCCAACATAAATATGCACAAAATATCCCAAACACTGAGCATTAACTGTGGCTCTTTTCCCCTCCTACCACTTTGTCAGAGAAAATGTATGATTATATCGTGCATTCTGATAAAGGAACCACCGTCAAAACTTGGTAGTACTCTGTAGTACATGAATCACTGAATGCAACCTATATAATTCTGTTCAATAACCATTTTATTCAGTTCAAAACTAGAAGCATAAAAACTTCCATAGATTCCAATTACTATGATTAATCTATATAATGAAGACTGAAGACTGTGATTGAGTCTTTTTCATTAGTTTACCTCTAGACTTGACTATTCCAACACACTCCTAGCTGACCTCCTATCTTCCACCCTACATAAACTTAAGCTCATCCAAAATTCTGCTGCCCGTATCCTAACTCGCACCAAGTCCCGTTCATCCATCACCGCTGTGCTTGCTGACCTACACTGGCTCTCGGTTAAGCAACGTTTCGATCTTAAAATTCTCATCCTGGTTTTCAAATCCCTCCATGGCCTCGCCCCTCCCTATCTCTGTAACCTCCTCCAGTTCTACAACCCTCTGATATCCGCATTCCTCCAATTCTGGCCTCTTGCACAGCCCCGATTTTAATCACTGCGTCATTGGCAGCCGTACCTTCAGCTGCCGAGGCCCTAAGCTCTGGAATTCCCTCCCTAAACCTCTCCGCCTCTCTTTCCTCAAGCACCCGGGTTGCATGGGGGTTTTTCCCTACTTGCCCTGGTAAAATCACAACCATTTTTTTTTTTAAACTGTAGGCTAGTTTGGCAACACTTGCATTCAGGTTTGTATAGATTATTAAAACAACTGCTACTTGTATGGATCATAATCTATATACTAAAAATCTTGCATATGGTTCATATTTTTTGTACACAATAACTTCCTGTATCATGCTTTTATAATGGAAAACCAGTGTGTCAACACGTGACAATGGAAAAACCCTACATCAACATTTTATAATGGGAAAACCATGTCGACTTCCACTGTCACAGTTTGTTATTGAATTCAGAATGCTTTTTGAAAAAAAATTATTTTCTCAGTAACTGAAAGTTCTAATGCTCAAAGTAAGGACTTAAATAAAAGTTAAAATACAAAAAATATATATTTCACAATAATATGATTACATTTAGTTACTGACTTTGTGTCCAGTGCTACTAAAACCCAGGAAAATTCTCCACCGCAGCTAAATCCTACTCCTCCAACCCAGCAATGCTTTTTTTTTTAATTAGTTCATGGGATGTGGGCGTCGCTGGCAAGGCCAGCAGGTATTGCTCATCCCTAGTTGCCCTCGAGAAGGTGGTGGTGAGCCGCCTTCTTGAACCGCTGCAGTCCATGTGGTGAAGGTACTCCCACAATGGTATTAGTAAGAAGTTCCAGGATTTTGACCCAGCGACGATGAAGGATCGGCGATATTCTTCCAAGTTAGGACGGTGTGTGACTTGGAGGGGAACTTGGAGGTGATGGTGTTCCCATGCGCCTGCTGCCCTTGTCCTTCGAGGTGGTAGAGGTCGTGGGTTTGGGAGGTGCTGCCAAAGAAGCCTTGGCGAGTTGCTGCAGTGCATCTTGTAGATGGTACACACTGCAGCCACAGTACGGCGGTGATGGAGGGAGTGAATGTTTAAGGTGGTGGATGGGGTGCCAATCAAGTGGGCTGTTTGTCTTGGACGGTGTCGAGTGTTGTTGGAGCTGCACTCATCCAGGCAAGTGGAGAGTATTTCATCACACTCCTGACTTGTGCCTTGTAGATAGAGTCAGGAGGTGAGACACTCGCCACAGAATACCCAGCCTCTGCCCTGCTCTTGTTGCCACAGTATTTATGTGGCTGGTCCAGTTAAGTTTCTGGTCAATGGTGTCCTCCAGGATATTGATGGTGGGGGATTCAGCAATGGTAATGCCATTGAATATCAAGGGGCTGTGGTTAGACGCTCACTTGTTGGAGATGGTCATTGCCTGGCACTTAAGTGTCAAGTAACATTCGCGCCACACATGAGCCCAAGCCTGAATATCATCCACGTCTTGCTGCTTGCGGGCATGGACTGCTTCATTATCTGAGGAGTTGCGAATGGCACTGAACACTGTGCAATCATCAGCGAACATCCCCACTTCTGACCTTATGATGGAGGGAAGGTCATTGATGAAGCAGCTGAAGATGGTTGGGCCTAGGACACTGCCCTGAGGAACTCCTGCAGCGATGTCCTGGGGCTGTGATAATTGACCTCCAACCACCACAACCATCTTCATTTGTGCTAGGTATGTAGAGTTTCCACCCCCTCCGATTCCCATTAACTTCAATTTTACTAGGGCTCCTTGATGCCACACTCGGTCAAATGCTGCCTTGATGTCAAGGGCAGTCACTCTCACCTCGCCTCTGGAATTCAGCTCTTTTGTCCATGTTTGGACCAAGGTTGTAATGAGGTCTGGAGCAGAGTGGTCCTGGCAGAACCCAAACTGGGCATCGGTGAGCAGGTTATTGGTGAGTAAGTGCCGCTTGATAGCACTGTCGACGACACCTTCTAGCACTTTGCTGATGATTGAGAGTAGACTGATGGGGCGGTAATTTGTCCTGCTTTTTGTGGACAGGACATACCTGGACAGTTTTCCACATTGTCAGGTAGATGCCAGTGTTGTAGCTGTACTGGAACAGCTTGGTTAGAGGCGCAGCTAGTTCTAGAGCACAAGTCTTCAGCACGATAGCCGGGATGTTGTCGGGGCCTTTGCTGTATCCAGTGCACTGAGCCGTTTCTTGAGGATGTAACTGGGAAAATAGATAAGGGAGAACCAGTAGATGTGGTGTATTTGGACTTTCAAAAGGCTTTCGATAAGGTCCCGCATAAGAGATTAGCGTGTAAAGTTAAGGCACATGGGATTGGGGGCAAGGTATTGACTTGGATAGAGAACTGGTTGGCGGACAGAAAGCAGAGAGTAAGAATTAATGGGTCTATTTCCGAGTGGCAGGCAGTGACTACTGGGGTACCACAGGGTTCGGTCCTTGGACCCCAGCTATTCACAATATACATTAATGATCTAGATAAGGGAACTAAATGTAATATCTCCAAGTTTGCAGATGACACAAAGCTGGGTGGGTGTGTGTGCTGCGAGGAGGATACCGAGAAACTCCAGGATGATTTGGACAGGTTGGGTGAGTGGGCAGAAGCGTGGCAGATGCAATATAACGTGGATAAATGCGAGGTTATCCACTTTGGTGTCAAAAACAGAAAGGCAGACTATTATCTGAATGGCAACAGATTGGGAGAAGGGGAAGTGCAATGAGACCTGGGTGTCCTTGTGCACCAGTCGCTGAAGGTAAGCATGCAGGTGCAGCAGGCGGCAAATGGTATGTTGGCCTTCATAGCGAAAGGGTTTGAGTATAGGAACAGGGATGTCCTGCTGCAGTTGTACAGGGCCTTGGTGAGACCACACCTTGAGTACTGTGTGCAGTTTTGGTCGCCTTATCTGAGGAAGGATGTTCTTGCCATGGAAGGAGTTCAGCGAAGATTCACAAGGCTGATACCTGGGATGGCAGGAATGACGTATGAGGAGAGATTGGGTCGATTGGGCTTATACTCGCTGGAGTATAGAAGAATGAGAGGGGATCTCATCGAAACATATAAAATTCTGACAGGTCTGGACAAACTAGATGCAGGAAGAATGTTCCCGATGGTCGGAGAGTCCAGAACCAGGGGTCATAATCTAAGGATAAAGGGTAAGCCATTTAGGACAGAAATGAGGAAGAATTTCTTCACCCAGAGAGTGGTGAACCTGTGGAATTCTCTACCACAGAAGGTAGTTGAGGCCAAGTCATTAAATATATTCAAGAATGAGTTAGATATATTTCTTAAAGCTAAAGGTATCAAAGGATATGGGGAGAAGGCAGGTACAGGGTACTGAGTTTGGATGATTAGCCATGATCTCATCGAATGGCGGAGCAGGCTCGAGGGGCCGAATGGCCTACTCCTGCTCCTATCTTCTATGTCTATGTTTCTATGATATCACGTGGAGTGAATCGAATTGGCTGGAGACTGGCTTCTGTGGTGGTGAGGACCTCAAGAGGAGGCCGATATGGATCATCCACTCGGCACTTCTTGCTGAAGATGGTTGCAAACACTTCAGCTTTGTCTTTTGCACTCGTGCTGGGCTCCACCATGGAGCCTCCTCCGCGGTTAGTTGTTTAGTGGTCCACCACCATTCACGACTGGATGTGGCAGAACTGCAGAGCTTTGATCTGATCCGTTGATTGTGGGATCGCTTAGCTCTGTCTATAGCATGCTGCTTCCGCTTTTTAGCATGCATGTCGTCCTGTGTTGCAGTTTCTCCAGGTTGGCACTGCATTTTTAGATACACCTGGTGCTGCTCCTGGCATGCTCTTCTACACTCCTTATTGAACCAGGATAAATATCAGATATCTGATGCTAAATGATCTTCATGCCATGCATGCTCTGCTTGAATACTGGTAATTGATAAAACTTAAATACGTAAGTAAATGAATAGATCAAGTAAATGCCACTCATTTACAGTTTTCACAGAGTAATGGACAGAGTTGTGGAATTTAATCACTGAAGTATCAGTAACAATTCCAGAATACCATTTAGTAAAAACAGAATTTGATTTATTTAGTCTTGTACATTAGTAGCCCTGATATTATACCCTGCATGGCATAAATACCCCTATGATTATAAAACAGTTCACCTCTGACTCATTGTGAGCATTTAAATATATCTGCACGAGGTATAAAAAAGGTATACTTTGAATATTTATACAGAATACAACAGGAGAGAGAAAGAAATTAATACAGTTAGGAACGAGAAGGCTGAAGAATCAGAAGCTGCTCCTGGAAACTTTAGCCTTCAGTATTAACTTAGTTAAACATATACATCCTCTTCGTTGATAAATTGTCTTCTGGAGATAACCAATAACTTACCGCCTTTAATTTGTTGCAGTCCGTGAAACATATTGGTATACTTAAAGATACATGTATTAAAATGTTTAGTGCGGAGTATATTAATTATGGGGGGAAAATTGTCGTAGTTGAATTGCATTTGGGGAATATTCTGGTTTGTTCCATCTTCTTCATTTCATTAACTTGCCGATAAAAACTATAGTAAAATTTATACAGAACTGTAAAATGCATCAATGCTCATATATCTTGATTAGATGCGAGATTGTGATGCTAAAACAGCGAGCATTACTAGGAAATGTGTAATCTTAAGTGACCTGAAATGCCTTACTTTAAAAAAAATACAAATCATGAGACAGTGAATAGTATAATACTAATCACAAAAAATTTAAGAGTACAACAATATTATATCTGTATAAAATAAACTAATACTGGGAGATGAACCTCAACAATTAAAATGCAATACTAATCTCAGTTGCTCTGTACATTATGAATACAAAATGTAAAAATATGCATTCCAAATTTGCTGCTGACTTCAGCAGATTGAGTGATGTGACACAATTTTTTTTTTAATTGGACTCAATTTTCTGGTTTGCTATTCATGAACCATCAACTTAGTACATCCCTAGAATGATTACTGCATGTCAACTATCCCATAGCAATCCCCAAGTTAGTTGTTTATTTAAATTATGTGCTGCATTATCAGGACAGTTATACAGACACATTTCCGAAATGTTTTTTTCTTTGGAGTTTGGGCTCTTGACTATTTTTCAAACCACTGCCTTAAGACAGTTGTGCTCATCACTGCCTGATGACAGCCTACAGTACAACATGGAAATTTAAATCAATCCGGCATCTATCCCCATTTGCAGATCCCGCACCCACACATTCTCATCCTCCCAATTTACACTAATGTAAAATCAAAGGCACATTAAAATTTCATGAAAAAAGATTACGCTTGTGACATTTTAGTCTTCATATCATAACCAGTTGGGCTTTTATCTGTGCGTCAAGTGCTGCATAACCTATTTTCATTCTTTTAACAAACATGAATAGTCTGCACATTTATTTTTCTTACAACTGACTTGCACGCAGACGTGTTAATATTGCATATTAAACCCAGAGCCTTGTGCATGTAACCACCAGATAAACTTATCTCTCACACACTGAATACATACTGGTTATAAATATTAAAGGATGTGTGTGCCCATAAAGCAACACAGACCTTTACAAAATGCAGACGTTTCAACTGCTAATGCTGCAAGGCAAGCTAAGCACAGGCAGTGGAAGATCTAGATTAAATTGCTATAGGTTATTTGTAGCTGTGAGTTACACTTCTATATTGCTACCTGGAAACAGCATTGATATATTTGAATTCGGAGAACAGTTCCTTTCTAAACAAAATGAATCCCTTTTAGGTTTCAACAGCACACATGTAGGGAAAGCTGTTTAATAAATGCTACAAACAAAATTAAAATGTTACAGGAATAATTGACGTTTAATTCTTTATTTTTAAATAGGTTGTGTTATGCCCACTTAAGTTCATTTCATACTTAAACTTTGAATACAAAAATCTATTGTATTCTTTCCTTGTACTTTTACACAAAATCAAGATTACCGTTGATAAAATATGTAACCTTCAATAAAATGTTCAGAATTTCAAACACTGCAGAACATAAAATATAAAATCACTGTTGCCTCATGTGACTAAAGATGTTTGTTGATCTGAAAAAAACATACAGAAAGGAAGATTGCCAAGGGCAAATTCTTTGTGCCGATACTGTGGACAATCCCCTAAAAAAAAAAGCAACTAAATGCTGACGGGAATAAAAAAAACTGACATTAAAGCTGGAAAGGCAGCAGCAAAACACAGCAATGCTACCTTGAAGGTGTCTTTAAATGCATTTCCACATACAACACAGTCACTAGCAACCCTGATATTTTATATTAAACCTAGCAATCCATTTTATATGGGTGGGTTTATAACTCTGTTATTGCTGCAGATGGTTGTGGTGATTGAAGGTCAATCATCACAGCCCCAGGACATCGCTGCAGGAGTTCCTCAGGGCAGTGTCCTAGGCCCAACCATCTTCAGCTGCTTCATCAATGACCTTCCCTCCAACATAAGGTCAGAAATGGGGATTTTCGCTGATGACTGCACAGTGTTCAGCGCCATTCACAACACCTCAGATAATAAAACAGTCCATGCCCGCATGCAACAAGACCTGGACGACGTTCAGGCTTGGGCTGATAAGTGGCAGGTAACATTCGTGTCACAGAAGTGCCAGGCAATGACTATCTCCAACAAGCGAGAGTCTAATCACCTCCCCTTGACATTCAACGGCACTACCATCGCCGAATCCCCCACCATCAACATCCTGGGGGTCACCACTGACCAGAAATTTAACTGGACCAGCCACATAAATACTGTGGCAACAAGAGCAGGTCAGAGGCTAGGTATTCTGCGGCGAGTGTCTCACCTCCTGACTCCCCAAAGCCTTTCCACCATCTACAAGGGACAAGTAAGGAGTGTGATGGAATACTCTCCACTTGCCTGGATGAGTGCAGCTCCAACAACACTCAAGAAGCTCGACACCATCCAGGACAAAACAGCCCACTTAATTGGCACCCCATCCACCACCTTAAACATTCACTCCCTCCACCACTGGCGTACCGTGACCGCAGTGTGTACCATCTACAAGATGCACTGCAGCAACTTGCCAAGGCTTCTTCGGCAGCACCTCCCAAACCCGCAACCTCTTCCACCTAGAAGGACAAGGGCAGCAGGCGCATGGGAACACCACCACCTCCAAGTTCCCCTCCAAGTCACACACGATCCTGACTTAGAAGTATATCGCCATTCCTTCATCGTCGCTGGGTCAAAATCCTGGAACTCCCTACCTAACCACACTGTGGGAGTACCATCACCACACTGATTGCAGCGGTTCAAGAAGGGGGCTCACCACCACCTTCTCAAGGGCAATTAGGGATGGGCAATAAATGCTGGCCTTGGCAGCGATGCCCACATCCCATAAACGAATAAAAAAAAACTCTCGGGAATTCTGTGGAAATCCAAATGACATCATCTGGACTTCATTTAAATGGTCCAACTGGGAAATTGGCATGCACTTCCAGTACCATTTGAAAACCCCACCAGACAAAATAGTGCATCGCTAAACAAGCAATTTCTGCCCACATTTCCAAATCAGATATAGACGCTCATCAGCTGTAATCAATTGGAAAATTTACCCGAATGTCTCTTATGGCATGGGTGGAAATTGGGAAAGTTGCAGGTAACAAATGTGGCATCCAAGACTGTGCACAAGCAAAATCTGGAAGAGCGATGAAGTGTCCTCAGCATATAGTAGAGGAGCACTCATCCTGTTTTATCTACTCCAATTTTTATTAGAAAGAAACTTATGCTCCTTCTCACTGATTAGATCTCCAATGTCTGACAATACTGGCAGCATGACGACTGCACTAGATTCTATCTTGTGTTGAGACAGTCCAGTTAATTTCACAATGTAGCTCTGCTTGGGTGATTTTAAAGATGTTGGAGAAAATCGTGCCGTGAATTTCAGATGCAACCAGTGGCCTCATGTATGCAAAATGCATTTTATACATCAAGTTTAGAGTACATACAACTAAAAATTCTATAACTCACTGATGTCTTATGGAGTAATGATACTAAAAATGCTATTCAAAGTACAACTGTCCTGCACAATACAACTCCCAGGAAAATATTGTAAATAACGTCCTTCGGAGTGTCTTCAGAGCTAGACCATTCTCGGTGTTAAATACAATCTCATGATCCTACTCTATTAAGCATTCCATGATTTTTATAGATATAGCACATATACTTATATTATTAATGTAAGGTTATTAATATAGTGTTTTGGGAACTAGGCAAGAAATCATAACATGAATTCAATTGTAAACTGGTGGAATCAACTATGATGCCCCAAAAGATTATCAATTTAAATAATTTTACTCACCGGCAGTTTGAGCAGGGTTGATTCCTATTCCATCTGCAATGAAACAAATTCATGTTTAACTATCAGAACTCCAGGAGAAAGACAACAAATAGAGCACATTTGCAACCTGCCTTCTGAAACAACAGTATGTGGTAATGTAACTGAATAACACAAAGTGGTTACAGTTTGAGAGTGCACATACTGAAATGCTACAACATCTGTAAAATTAGCATGCCGGGCTTTGATAAAATTACTACATTTAGATAGCTATTAACCAGATCGGTTTCAACCCCATATAATTTCCTTTTTTGAAAACCTTCAGTTACTCCTATGGTATCTGGCGAATGCTGGAAACAAGCATCAGGACAATCTCGAGGGATGACAGAAAAAGCGAGCATACAGGTATTTATATGTAACATTTAAGATTGTCTAGCAATTTAATAGGCATATTTTATGTAATCAAAACACTTAAAATTAGCTTTAATGTCTGTATTAACATTTGGTGCAATTCAAAGGAATGTCACATTATATCAATTTTCAAAAATCATGTCGATGTAAAAAAGATTTCATGCATTAAAGCCATCTTTCTCAGTGCACCCACACTATTGTAATGTATATTGATTGCCTAATGAAATACTACAGTAATAAAAATATTGACAATATTAGTTTGCAACCAGAATTTTAAAATGCTGCACAATCCCATTTCAGACTGTTAAACATTCAGTGGATTGTAATTATTCTGGGTTTAGGATCTGCCAGTGTCTGGCTATAAAAAAATTAATCTAAAGAGGAGCAAAGTGGCAAATAAACACCCATCTTTAATGGTACTGCAATAAAATGCTGAATTATTTTCTTACCATTAGTTATGATAGCACTGCTTGCTGCAGGCACTTTAAACTGAAAAGAAAGGAAGACATTGAAAATAATTATAAATTTGAACTTTAAAAAAGAACTTTTTTTTTACACTGAAATAGTGAATTCCTCTAATGTGGTTGCTGGAGATCATGCAAAATTAGGTATGAGTAAGGTGTCACTGTCGTCAGTATGGTTTACATATCTTGACTTGCGCAGGAGCCAAAATGTTGCATCAGTGTTATTATTATCAATACTAAGGGCCTTTTGTATTAACAGCAATCTTGTTAACTATTTTTTTCTCTCCAATTTATCACATTTACTTTAAAATACTTGAAATGACAACCAGAACACATTCAAACCTTGAAAATAGTTGGAGATCATCTAATATCATTTCTTTTTAAAGTTCCTCTCATTTTATTTCCTCTCCCCTTCACTCAGTGGGTTCAAGTCACGCTCCAGAGACTTGAGCACAAAAATCTAGGCTGACAGTCCAGTGCAGTGCTGAGGGAGTGCTGCACTGTCGGAGGTGCCGTCTTTCGGATGAGACGTTAAAACCAAGGCCCGATCTGCTCTCTCGGGTGGACTCAAAAGATCCTATGGCACTATTATTTCGAAGAGGAGCAGTGTCCTGGCCAATATTTATTCCTCCATCAACATAACAAAACAGATTATCTGGCCATTATCACAATGCTGTTTGTGGGAGCTTGCAGTGCACATTTCCTATGTTACAACGGTGACTCCACTTCAAAAGTGCTTCATTGGCCGTAAAGCGCTTTGGGACGTCCCGAGGTTGTGAAAGGCGCTATATAAATGCAAGCCTTTCTTTTTTTTCCCCTCTCACTACCACTCTCAATCTCTAGCCAGGGATAAGAGCTGTAGACAGCCAGGATCTCTGACAATACCTGCACCTCTTGTTAGGTTAAATATCTTAAAAAAGCAGAATGGTTATTCTGAGCAAAATAGTTAATTGATGCAAAAATAAGCTGTAAATCTGTAATTTCATATTTGTTTGCTTCTTTTTCTTCCACGTACTACAAGGGCGATCCCCCCAAGACTAATTTGCCATAAAATGTATTTAAGCAAAATTAATTTTGAGGCCCCAAACCCAAAAACTGATGGCTAATACTCTTCCAAGGAGACATATTTTACACATACTCAAAGCAAACTCTTTCTCAATACTTCTGCATTCAACTATGGTTAAAGGGCCAGCGCCAGTAACAGCATGTTATGACAAGAGACTGACACCTGTGCCACATAGTTGAAGATTAGTAACCTGAGGAGGTAATGGCCCGTATTTTCCGATCGCAGGCCTCCCGCGGGCAGAGGCCTGCGATCTAGAAAAATCTACGCCCTTACCGGAGGGCTCCCGGGACGCACACGCTTCCGATCCTGGGCCTCTCCAAACTCCAAGTGCGCAGGGCCCACGTATCCCAGGGGCGCAGGTAGTTCGCAGCGTCCCTGGGATCACGTGGGCCATGGGGAGCCAATCACAGAAGGCAATCTCCCTTCATACACTTGACAGGAAGACCTGTCAAATATATGAATGGAGATCACTCCAAAAACATAGTAAAACTTTAAATAAATTTTAAAAAACACATCACATTTTTAAAATGACTTAAAATTACAATAAATTAAGTATTTTAAACAAAAATTTAAGTTTTTGAAAAAAATAATTGAAGTATTTTACAGGGCTAAAAATAAACTTAAATGATAAATCAGTGCAAATTTTTAAAAAACTTTTTTTCAACTCTTATCCTGGTAAAAGCAGGCCTTACGCCTGCTTTTACCAGGCGTAAGAATTGTAAGTGTTTTCTGCGGGCGGGGGGTCTCCAAAAATTGGAACTATCCGCCCGCAGAGGCCCTTCTCCCGGGCAGCCGGAGGATCTGTCAAGACCATTCTTGACAGATCGGAAATGCCGGTTTTCAGCGCATGCGCTGTGCATGCCTGAAACCGGCATTTCCGATGTCCCTACGGGTGTGTACACAGCGCGTACCCACCCGTAGGGATCGGAATATCTGGGCCAGTATGTGCCCAAACGGGAAAAGACCTCATGAAATGCCAACGCCGAGATGATAACACTACGTACAAGGTCAGAAAAGACAGACATCGACAGGATCTAGCAGAGGGGACAGCACGATGGCACAATGATCTCGTGACACATTCGATGTATGTTTAACTCCACAATGTAGCACATGGTGTAGCAGTAAGTTGACTAACATCTGGTTAATTTGGATAATTTGAGTCAAGAAAGCCCAGGTAAGAGTAAATCAACCTATTAAATGTTTATTACATTTCAATAAGCTAGCATTGCACATGGTAAGTCCAAGGATACACTGTTTTATAAAGACAGAGAATTATACCACATAATAAAAAGTGCATTATTCTACTACCAAGGTGTAGCTGTCTTTACTTTGGTCTGTCCCTTTTAAGGCCACATCATCAATTGCTGTTCTGGTCATTTAGAGGTCAAATTGCAGTTGCTAAGGGAAGCTTGCAGATTGGCAAGTGCTCCTGGTCAGAAGACAGCATGAAATGATTGCCATTGTTTTTATACTTCGAATTGACTAAAGTCTGACGGCCAATCCTTAAAACACACAGCCAGATATTGACAGATGTTGGAAAGCTAACTTCTGCCCACTCACATGGGATGTTTTCCTGCTCTATTTCTTGGTTCCTTATCTTTCCCTGAATTTCTCTCCATGATCGTTTGCCGATCTCATTAGTCTTTTTTTTTTACCAACCTTTGTGATATTACGCAATCTAGAGAGGGTGCAGCGAAGATTTAGTAAGAACATAAGAAATAGGAGCAGGAATAGGCCACTTGGCCCCTCGAGCCTGCTCCCCCATTCAATAAGATCATGGCTGATCTAGGGCTCAAAGCCACTTCCCAGCACGCTCCCCATAACCCTTCACTCCCTTATCTTGCAAAAATCTGTCTATCTCCACCTTAAATGTATTTAATAATCCAGCCTCCACAGCTCTCTGGGGCAGAGAATTCCACAGATTTACGACCCTCTGAGAGAAGAAATTCCTCCTCATCTCAGTTCTAAAAGGGCGACCCTTTATTCTGAAACTATGCCCCCGAGTTCTAGATTTCCCCACGAGGGGAAACATCCTCTCTGCATCTACCCTGTCAAGCCCCCTCAGTACTTATACGTTTCAATAAGATCACCTCTCATTCTTCTAAATTCCAATGAGTATAGGCCCAACCTGCTCAACCTTTCTTCATAAGTCAACCCCCTCATCTCTGGAATCACCCTAGTGAATCGTCTCTGAACTGCCTCCAATGCAAGTATATCCTTCCTTAAATAAGGAGACCAAAACTGTATGCAGTACTCAAGGTGTGGTCTCACCAATACCCTGTACAGTTGTAGCAGGACTTCCCTGCTTTTATACTCCAACCCCCTTGAAATAAAGGGCAACATTCCATTTACAAGGATGATACCAGAAATACGAGAGTATACATATCAGGAAAGGATGAACAGGCTGGGTCTCTTTTCTCTTGAAAAAAGGCTGAGGGGTGACCTAATCGAGTTCTTTAAAATTATGTAAGGTTTTGATAGAGTGGATATAGAGAGAATGTTTCCACTTGTGGGGAAGAGCATAACTAGAGGCCATCAATAGAAGATAGTCACCAAGAAATCCAATAAGGAATTCAGAAGAAACTTCTTTACCCAAAGAGTGGTGAGAATGTGGAACTCGCTACCACAGGGAGTGGTTGAAATGAATAGTATGGATGCATTTAAGGGGAAGCTAGACAAGCATATGAGGGAGAAGGGAATAGAGGGTTATGCTGATAGATTTAGATGAGGAAAAGATGGGAGGAGGCTCGAGTGGAGCATAAACGCCGGCATGGACTGGTTGGGCCGAATGGCCTGTTTCTGTGCCGTATATCCCATGTAATCCTATATATAATCTCAACATTCTTTTTTCCTGGTCTTAAGAGTGAGTCTTTCTCAACCACTCCCTGTTCTCCAAGTCTTTTGCAGCATGTTTGAGTCCTATACAGTTCTGCATCCACCTTCCCAGCTAGAGATCAGCACCAGCTCTATTTAATTTGCAGCTTAATACACCAGAGATATATTTGGATTGATTTCCCAATCGACTAATAGGAAATTATGTTTTTTAAAATCAAAAACAAAAACAAAAAAGAAAACAAAAACAAGGGATGCCGATCTCTTAGAGTTCAGAGGGATGAGGGAAACACTGGAGGAGTGGGGGAGCTGGGCTAGCAAAAACCTTCAACTGAAGACCAGCAAAAAGACTATCAACTACAATAAGATATTTTATGTTATTTTTGAATACTTTGCTCCAAAAATTCTACAAAAATTGCACTCAGCTCATAATGGGGACAGAGAGGGGGTTGTTAAGAGAAGGAAAAAATAAATTAAAAAATGCTAAAAATTTTTTTTAACAAAATCTAACTGAAAAGAAGGTAGTAAAACGTCCCAAGACGCTTCATGAGTGTGTTATCAAAATTTGACATGGAGATATTAGAACCGGTTTACCAAATACGTGGTCAAATAGGTAGCTTTTAAGGAGTGTCTTGAAGGAGAGAGAGGTAGAGAGGCGGAGAGGTTTAGGGAGGGAATTCCAGAGCTTAGGGCCGAGGCAGCTGAAGGCACATGTGCCAATAGTGGAGGAATTAAAATCGGGGATGCACAAGAGGCCAGAATTGGAGGAGCAAAGATCTTGAAGGCTTGTAGGGCTGGAGGAGGTTACAGAGATAGGGAGGGGCGAGGCCATGGAGGGATTTGAAAATAGAATAAGAATTTTTTAATTGAGGCAGTGCGGCAGAGGCAGCTGAATGGTTGGTCTCAATCTTTGTGACAAAGAAGTCCGTGAGTTCCTCGCGCACAACCTAGGCGAGCAATTAAAACAAAAATCAATTTTAAAAAAAGGTGCAGATTCTGTATTAAGGTTGGAACATCTGCTATTCGATACTTCTGATTCATGACACAACGTGCGAGTGAACTTGAAACCATTTTCAAAAGATAAAAAGGTTCACAACTTGCTGCGTCAGAATCAATATTGAAGTGGTCAGCAGTCATGACAGTCCCTGCAGATGCTGCTGAGCAACACAAGATAATAATCAGAAGCAGAATGTTCTCACTGTAGGAGCCCTCCTCCGCATTTTGTGGAACTAAACAGTGGAACAGCTTTTGGTGAGCTTTTGTGGGGGATGGGGAAGGGGAAATACACTGCAAAAAATAAATAAATTCATACAGTATAAAAAAAGTACCTACCTTTAACCATTTTGTGGGGGGGGGGGGGGGCAGGGGAAAGAGAGCATCATTGAGCAAATGACTCCAAAAATTTGCTTTCTGTGATACTCTAAAGCAATGCGAGAGTCACGTGACGATCACCAATCCCACATTGCATAAAGCTATGTTCCTATACCAGTCTTCAACTTATTTTGACATACATGGTCTGTAAAGTACGCTATGGCTATATAACCAAAGAAATAAGCCATCAAGATAAAATCCAAACTCTCCAAATCAGAGAAAAAATGTGGAATGGGACTCTGCAGGGCACAAGCGAGGTACTTACAGAATAAACTATGTTCGAACCACAAAGAATACCTTACCTAAGGTTGGTTTTCCTCAGTTTATGCTCCTGAATGGGTGTGGAGGATACCAGCCACTTCTATTTATTGGGATACTTAGATTTGTGGAGATACCACTAGATTAAGCACATTTGGTACTAGGCCACCACTGCCCAAATTCAGAGAATCTGCTCCTTAAGGTGCAAGACATGCCAGATTTACCCCTGTTTAAAGATGTGTTTCATCCAGCAAGCCACCATATCAGCTCAAGGTACCCCATTTGGACAATACCTAAGAGCATAGATGTCACCAACAGATGGTGTACTAGGTGGCAAGAACAAGCTTCAAATGTTGCCAATGCCTATCTAGTGACAGATCCAACAGTGCAGCTCCCTGGTTTTGACATTCCACACCATCTGTGGGTAAAGATCACTCCCTCCAGATGTGGAATGATCAGATGTGCTGAAAATGGCGATAAGTGAGGCTTTCGTGACTCCCTCCTTTGCTGTTGTGGCCAGTTAGAAGATATAGGCCACACACTTGCACAGTGTCCTTCACTCAGCTATTTAATGATTAGAACACTTAGACTAACACACTTGACTTTACAATCTGTGTAAATGCAGTAAATAAATTGCACAAATTAAGTAAACTGAACACTTAATTAAAAAAAATTCTTGAAGCTCCGTAACTAATTGGAAAAGTTGGAAGTTGGAGGTCAATCTCAGCAGGTGAGCAGGATGCTTTATAAACACTGATGGAATAGTGGCAAAGTTCAAATCTTTTGCAATATTTATTGAAATTATGGTGTGAACACAATTTTCTCATATTCAGCTCTTTATGGATTTTACATATATTACTCTTCTGTACTAAAATGTGCTTTGTGCCCTCGTCTTCTGCGAGAAGCTTCAGAACTTATGCTTGAGGTTTTGCGCTACAGCAGACTAAAGCTCAGTATTACTAACGCAGCAACAAATCTTCAAATTTCAAAAATCAATGAATTTAATTCACCACAAGTACAAAGAAAAAGTGAATCAAAAATTTCACACGAACCTGAAAGATTTTCCTCGTACCAAAAGCATTCCTGGTGGACACATTTTGCGATTACAGTACAAACCTATTTTTTAAATCTTAACATTTTTGCTGTCAGAGAAGCTTACTGCCTCTATACAAATACTGTATCCTACTGGCAAAAATGGAATATAATCCAGGTCTGACTATATTACTCTTTGATAAGGTCACTGCTGTCAGCTCGAAACAAGCCTGCACCATCACAGATAAGTAAGAGCTCAAATTAATCCAGAATCAGTCGTCAGGCTGGCAAAATACTAGACCTTTTTCTGGAGATCATTTAATCAGGTAGTGCGCACTTAAGGTAAAATAATTCCTCGGAACAAACTCAAGGCTTCATTAACAAAAAATGAACTCTTATTATTGATCACTTGTCATTGAAACACACAAGCTCTTTGAACACAAATACAGCATCTTCCAAAATTAGATTATACTCTAATAATTTTGGGAGCACATTAATGACGTACCCACCTTTTCAACTATGTCTACTGTATATGGTTGATATATTTTGTTGATCTTAACATTCCGTATATTCTACTTAAAGTACATATTTTGAAAGCAGAAGAAACTTACTGCTCATTTTGACGTTAATTTAAACAAGATCTCAACTGCAGTATGTCACAGTAACTAGGAAAATATTAACATGTAATCTAAGTGGGAAGGATTTAGGTGAGAGATGAAACTATTCATTACATGTCTTCAACAACTACACAGTTACAAATTCACAATTTGCAACTCTAAATGCAAAGAGGAATACTAGATATTCACCATACACAAATCCCACTTCTTGTTCCAATGCTACCAGATCACCAAGTATTTCCAGAACTATCCTAACCTCGTCCATACAATTCAGGCTAAAGCCACCTCAACAATTTCAATTCAAAGTCGTAAATTTTAAAAGAAGAAAAATATACTCACAGATGATCAGTTCTTTGAAATCTAGAAGTGCCAATAAGGTGCTCATGGACCTTTTCTGACTCAATGTAGCTACCAAATAAATAAGATTCTAGAACCATCAGGAATTATAATTTTGCATAGTCCTACTCCCTAGCAGCGAGGGCTGTGCAATTCTGGGAATATTGGAACAGGAGTAGGCCATTGAGCCCCTCTAGCCTGCTCCGCTATTCAATGAGATCATGGCTGATCTGTGACCTAACTCCATATTTCTGCCTTTGGTCCATATCCCTTAATACTTTTAGTTAACGAAAAGCTATCAATCTCCGATTTAATATCAACAATTAATCTAGCATCTAGCAGGCACATGGGAACAACACCACCTCCAAGTTCCCCTCCAAGTCACACACCATCCTGACTTAGAAGTATATCGCCGATCCTTCATCGTCGCTGGGTCAAAATCCTGGAACTCCCTACCTAACAGCACTGTGGGAGTACCTTCACCACACAAACTGCAGCAGTTCAAGGCGGCAGCTCACCACCACCTTCTCAAGGGCAATTAGGGATGGGCAATAAATGCTGGCCTTGCCAGCGACGCCCACATCCCATAAAAGGAATTTTTTTTTTTAATTGCCATTTGCAGAAGAGTTCCAAACTTCTACCACGCTTTGTGTAGAAGTGTTTCCTAATTTCAATCCTGAAAGGTCTGGCTCTAATGTTTAGACTATGCCCCCTAGTCCTAGAATCCCCAACCAGCAGAAATAGTTTCTCTCTATCTACCCTATCGGTTCCCCTTAATATCTTGAAAACTTCGATCAGATCACCCCTTAACCTACTAAATTCTAGGAGTACAACCCAAATTTGTGTAATCTCTCCTCGTAACTTAACCCTTGAAGTCCAGGTATCATTCTGGTAAACCTATGCAGCACTCCCTCCAAGGCCAATATATCCTTCCTAAGGTGTGGTGCCCAGAACTTCTCTCAGTACTCCAGGTGTGGTCTAACCAGGGCTTTGTATAGCTGCAGCAGAACTTCTACTGCCTTGTATTCTAGTCCTCTAGATATAAAGGCCAGCATTCCATTAGCCTTTTTAATTATTTTCTGTACCTGTTCATGACACTTTAATGATCCATGTTCCTGAATCCCCAAGTGTGTTTGGACCTCCACTGTTTTTAGCTTTTCACCACTTAGAAAGTACCCTGTTCTATCTGTTGTAGGTTCAAAGTGGATGACCTCACATTTGCCTACATTGAAATCCATTTGCCACAGTTTTGCCCATTCACTTAATCTGTCGATATCCCTTTGTAATTTTATGTACACTGCCTACAATGCCACCTATCTTTGTGTCATCGGTAAATTTGGATATATGACTTTCTATGCCATCATCTAAGTCATTAATACTGTAAATAGTTGAGGCCCACTGCGGGACTCCACTAGTCACTACCTGCCAATTTGAGCACCTACCCATTATCCCGACTGCCTGTCTCCTGCCGCTCAGCCAATTTCCTAACCAGGTCAATAATTTGCCCTCAATTCCATGGGCTTCTACCCGAGTTAACAGTCTCTTATGTGGGACTTTATCAAATGCCTTCTGGAAGTCCATATAAATAACATCCATAGACATTCCCCTGTCCACTACTTTAGTCACCTCCTCAAAAAATTAAATTAGGTTTGTCAGGCACGACCTACCTTTCACAAATCCATGCTGGCTCTCTCTGATCAACTGAAAATTTGCGAGCTGTTCAGTCACCCTATCCTTAATTATAGACTCTAGCAATTGCCTGACAACAGCTGTTAGGCTAACTGGTCTCCAATTCCCTGGTTTCCTTCTCTCGCCATTCTTAAATAGCAGTGACATGCGCAATTTTCCAATCTAAAGGAATGGTTCCTGAATCGAGAGAACTTTGGAAGATTATAGTTCGGGCATCTACAATGTACTCACTTCCTTTAAAACCCTGGGATGGAAACAATCTGGTCCTAGGAATTTGTCACTCTTTAGTGCCATTATTTTCTTCATTACTGTTATTTTACTTATGTTGAGTCCATCCCGGAGTCAATATTAGTTTCCTTGGGTTTTCTGGCATCTTCTTCTACTGTAAATACTAACGTAATGCAATTATTCAACATGTCTGCCATTTCCTTATCATTGACAATATCACCGCTTTCAGTTTTTAAGGGTCCACTAAATCTAATATGGCATGCCCCCTTGTTGCCTCTAGGACATATTGTTGCAGAAAACTATCCTGAACACACTCAAGAAATTCACTACCTTTCTGACAGGTGCTAGTCTGCTTATCCCAATCTATATGAAAGTTAAAATCCCCCATTAAAACCACTCTGCCTTTACTACATGCTTGTCTAATCTCTGCATTTATACAATCTAGCACTTCACAGCTGCTACCAGGGGGCCTATACACAACTCCCACTACAGTCTTTAATCCTTTCCTATTTCTTAATTCTACCCATAAAGTCTCCACTACCTGCTTACCTCTCATTATGTTCAGCCATGAACGCATTGAATGGCGGTGCAGGCTCGAAGGACCGAATGGTCTACTCCTGTACCTATTTTCTATGTTTCTATTATATCCTCTCTCATCATTGAAGTGATTTCATCCTTAATTACAACAGTGAATACACTCCAAAAGTACTTCATTGGCTGTAAAGCGCTTTGAGATGTCCGGTGGTCGTGAAAGGTGCTATATAAATGTAAGTCTTTCTTTCTTTTAATCACTAAGGCTACTCCTCCTGAAAAGATGAATGATAATTTTTTTTTGAACGGAAGACTCACTACTGTCAGACACAATGACATTTACTTTTGCATTCACTGGTGCGAAATTGGACTCCGAAAGTTCTGTTAGCTGAGTCAGAAGGTTGTGGGTTCAAGTCCCACTCCAGGGACTTGAGCACATAAAGTTAGGCTGACACTGCAGTGCAGTGCTGAGGGACTGCTGCACTGTCGGAAGTGCAGTCTTTCGGATGAGATGTTAAACCGAGGCCCCGTCTGCTCTCTCAGGTGGACGTAAAAGATCCCATGGCGCTATTTCAAAGAAGAGCAAGGGAGTTATCCCCGGTGTCCTTGCCAATATTTATCCCTCAATCAACATAACAAAAACAGATTATCTGATCATTATCATATTGCTGTTTGTGGGAGCTTGCTGTGCGCAAATTGGCTGCTGCGTTTCCCACATTACAACAGTGACTACGCTCCAAAAAAGTACTTCATTGGCTGTAAAGTGCTTTGAGACGTCCGGTGGTCATGAAAGGCGCTATATAAATGCAAGCCTTTCTTCTTTCTTTAACTTGAAGTATTTTTAAGACGTACTGCCTACAAGAAACAGCAATGGTTTCTATACAGAAACACATAAATTTCAAGATGACAACATGACTATCAGAGATGCAGTGACATCACTATTTCATATCTTGGAGTTAGCCAAGTCTTTATCCAATTAGTAAGTGGTTACCTTCTTACATAATCTAAATAATACATAGTTCTTAGGAGTCATGATGGAGAAAGACTTTTTATTTAGATTGCACAAGAAGGTAACTACTTACTAGATGGAGAAAGACTTTGCAGGCATGGGAGATAATCTTAGATAATAGCTGTTAGTAGTTCTAGAAAATTTCTTCAGGAATAATAAGGCTTCAATTAAGTTTTCCATGGCACTTATTGAAGCTAAAAGTGACAGCAGTAGTTATAAGCCAGAACCCAGTCAAGATTTCCAAACTTCTGCTGTCTCTCTCTCTTTCTTTCTTCTCCCCAGTCCCACGCTATTTACTGTCTCCTGCATGTCCTAACCGAGCTCTGCTCTGCTACTTTCTATAAGTAATGAGCTGCTTCCATCTGCTTAAAATTAATATTGCTCAACCTAATTTCAATATATTTTGGAATTACACAGAATAGAAGATTAATTTAAGTAGTTCTTCACTGAAAAGTTACAAGAATCTAGAGACTATCCCACTAATTGTGTGGAAGAACAGATTATGAATGGTTACCATACAATGAGGCTATATTAGAGATGAAGGAGTCACTTTGGATGTAAAATGGCTAAGTGTAGAATTTTTCAAGTTTTATTATTAAAGACAGCTGAAATTCAATTCAGATCTGATTTTAAACTTTGCATACCCACTTTTGAAAATACAGCTGTTGCTTTTTTCATTGAAATTCAATGTAATATTTATATTTAATTTTCTTAATCAAAGCTTCTTAAACATATTCCTCAATATAATGGAATTTGGAAGCAAGGTACTGTGTGCATCATTCTAATCTATTGAATTTCCTCTGCAATCTGCATGTCGTTAACTATCTTGATGGGTTTTGAATTTTTCTTTAAACTGATAACCCTGTGTGTTTATCTCTGAAATGTTTACTGGTCAGGCCAGCGCTACTGATTTTGAAGTCAGCAGTTTGATTTTATTTAAGCCACGCTTTAATCGGCTTGCTTGGACCAGGCAGTGAAGCAGAGATAAGTAAAGATACTTTTTTTTAAATGATCCAACATATCTTTTTTTTAAAAGAGAGAATCTTAACCCCTTGTTTATTTTCTCAACATTCTAATTAATTAAGCACAGGATTTTGAATTTCCAAATACATGCAAAAGGGACAATCTTATTGGTGACTTTTTTCCTGTTTGTAGCAATTCCTACATAGGAACAGTTAGATGAAAAAAGACCACAGTCCATCTAGTTTGTCTTCTACCACCCTGGCAGTCGCAGGTTACAACAATAATGGCGTTGTTGACTAATCATGGCAATCAATATCTATCAATTAGAGCCAGACACGAGTCGAGGAGAACATTCTAAAATAAATTCACATCTAAATCAACATGGTATCAGAGTTGAACAACAACTAAGATTTTGTTTCACAGACGACTGGTGCTTATAAACAGACTCTGTAGAATCTGAACGTTTTTAAAAATAGAGCTTTTAACAAGAGGGTAGTGGAGTCTTAGATTATGATTTGGGATTTTTCCAACACTTCTGCCTTGTGGGCATGGCAAAAAGACCATTGCCATAAGCAAACAAGAGTTCCCTATGATCGAAAACTTATGCTCGCAGACGTGTTACGGGTTAGCATGTCCAGGAATAATAATTGCCCCCTAATTGTGGCTAGAAACAGAGGAGATCATGCAGGTTGTCCACCACATTCTCCTGTCTCTGCTGAAAGGTGGAAAATGCCACAGACAGTCCAATGCAAAAGGCTAAAATTATTTGGTAGATTCACTTATACATAGAAGCTGTAAGACACAGCAAAATACTGAATCAGCACAATACTTAACAACAAAACTGAAGATAGTCCATAAGGATTCAAATACCCTTTTTAGAATGTGTTTCTTAAGAGTCTGATAAACCTCACGCAATTGAATATGGATGATGCAAATTTACAGATCACACACAGATGTCACATTTTTGCCAAATTAAAGACTGTGGGAGAATTCCAAAAACAGATCGAAAGTTTCTGAAGTCCAAGCAGTCTATCGGCCAAGATTAAATGCAATGATCCGAATTATTGCATAGAATGCTGAAAAGCAAGTGCTCAGAAATGGTCTGGTTTCCAAGGCCCTGTTAATGCCTTAGCGATGCACAATTTAATCAACATCTAGAAATATTCTAAATATATCTGAGATGAATCGTCCTGACCTGGTCCTACAGACAATGTGACTCTAGGGCTTCATTTTGAAATTGGATAAAGGAATTTTTACTCTAGCTATTTCCAAACTGTATGAAATAAAATTTAAAAATCTCAATTATCACAGGACCTAGATGTCAGAGTGCTATGGAAATTATTTTTGCTCTTGCTATGAACTCAGGGACCATATATTTACTCATACAAGTATAACCACCCATCATCTTGCTATACTTTGGAATTGATGATCTGCATGTTGCAGTGTTTTTGTATGCTACAAACTTGATTATAATTAGTGTTATGCTCCCAGAAATATAAGCAGCTGTATCTCTTATTTTTGGCAGAATATTCACTATCCTGGACATTGATTTATTAGTTTGAACATGAAATTCTTCCCTCTTCTTTCCTTTTCCTCTCATGGAGGCACCAATCACACTCTGGTATGGTTGCATCGATACCGGCAGTCCTCCGATACCTCAAACACATGGTCGAAATGCAATACTGACAGCATTTCCTAACACTGACAAAATTTAGAACATGCATAAAATGACTCTGGATCTCAATATTGGTGTTCCAAGACTTTAATAACAAAATAACCCTTATTACAACATGCAGTTGGCAACCTCCCAACCCCATTAGAACAGGTGTCCATATACACCACAGTTCCCAGCATCTAAGTGGCCTTAAATATGCAGCTACTTGAACAGCAATAAAGCATCCTTGGCATTTTTTTGCTGTATTAATAATTATTAGTAGAAAAATTTAGAGCAACAGGGTATCAACATTTCACACAATCTTGTTACAGGCTTTGGTAATTGGTTCAGTGAGTAATGGTCAGCTCCATGTACAAATGACGATTCTGTCTAGTAGAGCGCGCCACAAACAGGACATGTGTATAAAACAAAATATTCTGCCGCTGGACATCTAGAATTTACAATTTCCTTGACAATTTCTACTCTTCAACTTGTTTTGCAGTCACCTTTGCAACTTCTTTGTCCCAGCATAGATCAGATACGATTACCAAGCTAAGGAGCTGAATATTTGTAAATAGAGAATTTACAATACCTTACAGATTAGAGCTCAATGAGCAACATTAAAGTACAATCTCTCTCACTATAGTAATCTGCTTGGCCCACCAGCTCAAGAAACAAATAGTATTGTCAAAGTGGCCACATCATCAACCTGTAAAGCAGCACAATCGCTACGCAAGATATACTACATTTCCCAGTAAATGTCAGTGCATATCATCTTCTCTTTTCCCTGTACTAGCATTACACTATTATGGGTCTGTCTCAAAAACAGAATTTTTAAAGAAAGATCGCTGCCTTCTTTATTGTACCCATAGTTTGTCCATCTATCCCAACTCTAAGTTGTACAATCTGGTCTTATTTATAACACAAGTTAAAATTTAGAGTGAAAAATGTATTTCTTGTAAAACATTGCTTCTTAAGATCATGAATGCTCGTGCTAGGGATTAAGTAGTCCAACTTCCATTTTCGCCGAGTATTAATATAACCTAGGCCGAGATTTTTCTTACCTTGGCGGGTCAGGATGGGACCCGACCCCGCTGCTGGCTCCAGCCCAACCTGGAAAATAATTTTACGTTGATGGGGCTTGTTAAGTGCGTTTGCCGGTCCAATTAGAGGAAGCGGGTTTGGTGACGTCATTCATGACACGTCATCAGCTGGTTTCCTTAAAGGGACCAAGTCCAATTTTCTTTTAGCATTTGTGCTGTCAGTGTTCGATAGCACTGAAGTGCTACAAACACTGACAATCACAGCACAGAAGTGCAGGGCTGCACCCAGGTTCTCCCATGACTCCCTCCATAAGCATATGGAGGGAGTCATAGCACGCAAGGAGGTCCTCTTCCTTTCCCATGGGTGGAAGAGACCTCTCCAGGAGACCAAAACAGCCTGGTTACACATTGCAGAGGAGGACACAAGCAGGAATGTCGTCAGGAGGACCTAGGTGCAGTGGCGCAAACCTTTCAATGATCTCAAAGCCACACTCACCTTCATCCTGCTGTGCCTCTCATCACATCCCCATCACTCTGCCTTCCCTACCGTACTCCTGCACATCCTTACTCACATCAACTTACTTTGCAGCTCCACCCATCTCTCTCTCTATCTACATTATCACATCCCCATCTCACTAGCCACCCCTCAGACTCACCCTCATCCTAGTGCAATCATACCAACTAACGCACAAGGGTAGGCACTTGGGCGTTTTATCCAATGTTCACATAAAGTTTCTGTTAATGTGCTGTCAAACATTGAAACCTTTATTTTCAACACTTTCCATTCTTGGACAGATTTGTGTGCACCTTTGGAAGTGGCTTAATGAGTTGCAGTAAATGCGGAGGCATAAGGGTACCCCTGCAATGGTGGTGAGTGTGAAAGGAATGGCTTGGACATTGTAGGAATGCGTTATGGTGTCGGTGTGGGGTAGTGCCAATCTGGTGCATCATGTGGCAGCCAGGCTGTACAGCGTCAAGTGAAGTAAATCTGGCCATGGTGAGGCCATCCCTGGCATCCTGGACAGCAATGTGCTCGGGTGCTGATGCCCTCTGTCCTGTGCAGCATCAGGTGATTGCGGAGAAGGTTGGTGTTGTTGTTGGTGCTGCTGGTGTGCCTGGTGCTGCTGGTGTTGGGGCTGATCGTGGTGGGATTCTAAGGACCAAGGTGAGACAGTATAAGTGGAATAGATGGCAGGTGAAGTAGAGATGACAGAAGCATTCTGTCAATGATGAGAAAGTTCTTCCAATGAGATAAGAGTGGATGGAGAGTGGAAAGCCTGCAGAATCTGTGCTGGAAATGGACTGAGAAACAGCTTGTGGCTGAGGAAAGTAATGATGTCAGGTGGGAGCTTTTACTGTACATTTGAAGCTGTCAAGTAATCACCCGACCCGCCACCGATTCCAGCCATAGTTCCAGTTCCCATTCTACCCTTGTTACAACAATATTCTTTAACCTCACCTCAGAAGAGTGTCAATTGTACCCGCTATCCTCGTAGCTTCCAAGACTGACAATTTAAGTCAATTGTTGAATTAAGCTTTGTGCTGTTCACTAATGTTTTTATTTTGTTTAGCTGGAGAGTTCCATCATACTTCAAAACAAGAGAAAGACCCTTAATATCTATGTATGGTACTTTGGTACCCCCTTTAGGTGTATACTTGCTAAAACCTTGGGATCTCAGGGTTGCGAAAAGGTTACATTTCTCATATATGGCTGGAGGTACTATACGGGGTCAGTCTGCCTTCTTTTTAGAACGGGTAACTAAAAGCGTTCTGATCTTGATATTTAATCCTTTCAGGCATATTACAGAATGTTACAAGCCTGAATAACAGACACGTCATCATTCCTAATGTCTGGGTTATCAACATTTACTTTGTTCTGTATAATAGGCAGCTGATTAACATTATCTTTTGGTTGTTGATCAACATACCCAACTACGTTAAGATCAAGTAACTCAGTTTCCATGGCAGAGGAAGTTCCTCAGGGTGGTTCTGGTAGTAGGGGTTGATGGACAGCCCAGTGACTGAGCAGAGTAATGTGTTCAGCAACCTTCTCCCAGTTCATTAGTTCTTCCTCTTCTACTTTACCATAACCACAGCACTTCACAGCCAATGAAGTACTTTTGAAGTCCAGTCACTATCGTAATGTAGGGAAACTCAGTAACCAAATTGCACACAGCAAAGTCCCACAAACAGCAATGAGATAAATCATCAAATAATCTATTTTCATGGTATTGGTTGAGGGATAAATGTTGGCCAGGACATCAGGAAAACCTCGTGCTCTTCTTCAAATAGAACCATGTGATCTTTTACGTCCGCCTGAGTGGGGAAGCGGGGCCTCTGTTAAAGGTTTCATCTGAAAGACGGCACCTCCGACAATGCAGCATTCTCCCAGTACTGCATGAATGCAAGCCTAGATAATGGAGGGGGACTTGAACCCATGACCTCTGACTCAGGCAAGAGTGCTACTACTGAGCCAAGGCCAACACTGTAGGCAATGAATTTTGATTACTACCACACTAGGCATGTAAGGAAGATGAAGAGCTATAGAATGGCATATTTGGAGCTTAGAAGGAATCAGAGGAAAGTTCACAGGAACACTGGTATTGATAAAATAAAGAGCGTTTGTGATGAAAAGGTTGGAGGCGAGGGAGGAACCACCTACAAGATGACAAGTTTTTATCTTGTTTCCTATCCAGGAGTGCACGAGAGGTGCTTGAACCCTTTTCGTGTTGGAACCTTACATCTACGGAAAAGCCCCAGCTTATCTCTCTGGGAAGGATTCAAACCCAAGTACTAAGGGCTGGATTTTGATACTGGGGACGTGATGGAGGCGGGACTCCCACTTTTTGGGTTGTAGTCCCGCCTCCATCGACTTGTGGCCAACCCACTGCATTTTCACTTGATTGACCTTGTTGAGCCCGCCCAGCGGGCTCAGCAGGCCAATTAAGGGCCACCTGGCAACAGGTGACGTCACAGACTGACATTTCATCTGTCAAGAGCTTTTGACAGATGAAATATCAGCGTTTGACAGCTCTGTGAAGCTGTCAAACACTGACAATCTGTCTTCTAACTTGAGTCCTTCCTCTCAGGCTGAGTTAGAAATCATTCCAGCACAGAAAACAGAACTGCAGTTTTTGACAGGTCAACGGCCATTCTGTTTTCTGTGCCGGTGAGATTTCTGACTCCCGAGACCTGAAGGGCTGACACCTGCAGGAGGAAGTTAAGGTAAGTAAAACTTTTTCCCACACTTTACACTTACCTTACACACTTACCTCTGCACACATGCACCCATCACTCACCTGCCCACCGGACATATCAACCCCTCCAACCCCTGCAGACCCACGGTCCGCCTCGCTAACTTGGCATGTCGGGAAGCCCACATTTCACGCATCAAAATAGGGATTAGGCAAAAAACTGCCTGTTAACTACCTGTTAACAGGCAGTTTATTGCCACTAATCCCCTTCCCGCCTCGGGGAGGCGGGTCCCAGCACAGGTCAGGTGCTCGCCTCCAGCGAAACTGGCATGGAGGCGGGTTGGGGGTGGGATGGGTTCGGGACCCCCGAATCTGCAACTTTAACCCCCCACATGCCTCCAAACCCGACTCCACGGGTCAATGAAAATCCAGCCCTAAGTGTGAAAGGGTAATGTGCCAACTCATTACATTAACTAGGCTCACAAGGTCATTCTAAAATTTATTGTAACTACAAACTAGCTTGCACAAGAGCCATGTTGCACAATCCAGGATATACTTAGTAAAATTATATACTTGTACTGTACCCTGATTACAGTATATACTTAGTAAATCATTTTTTGTAACACAAACATCGGCAGATTTATCCAGATATTATAAAAGGGGTCGAATTTCCACATGGGTTGTCTCGATCATCCGCTGTAACTTCAGCAGAAGATCCACAGAAACACCAGAGAAATGGCATAAATGCCACTTGCACTGTTTCTCAGGACCTTCCTTAGAACTTCTGCCAAAGCTATGGTGAACAATCATGAGAACCCCCGCAGAAATTCAACCCCAAAACGTTTTAGTTCAACTAGGGACATAGATAAACAGCAGTCTAACAGCACGACGAGGACAACGCTGCCAAGACTGCATTAACTTCCCATCCCTCCATCCCTTGTTGCCCGAGAAAACAGTAGTGAGCCTTATTCTTGATAGTGAGCCTTATTCTTGATAGTGATTGTTTGTACAACGGAATGGCTTGCTAGGTCACTTCAGAGTCAACCATGTAGGGTGGAGTAGTCATGTTTAGGACAGACCAGGTAGGATGGCAGGTTTTGTTCCCAGGAGGACATTAGTGAACAGCTGGGGTGCTTTTTTGAAAAATCAGCAAGGGTTCTTGGTCGATTGCTCCCTACTCTGGATAATGAGTGTGTGGATATTGGGTAAGAACATGATTGAACTCTGCAGTGATGCCCTCCAATGTTCTCTTGGTTGCACAGCTCTCCAGGGATCCCACGCAGCCGGCTTTTCAATGCAAAAGACGCGCATGCACGGTATTTTGAATTGCCCGCACGGCGCCAAGAAAAATTACAGGGAACACTGAGGCCCTCCCTATTCAAAATAGCCTGCCACTATTCACCACCAAGGCTCACACATGAAGAATGGTTACTTCAGCAAAGTACTGCTAGCGTTGGTAGAACCATCCAGCAGCAACAATTAATCCCTTCAGGGGAGAAGAGACAAGAAAACTGGCCGGGGGGGGGGGTGCGGGGAGGTGAAAGAGAAGGAATTCCTAAAGGCTAGGCAATCAGTATTTAGATGATTTAAAACTATACATCAGGAATGTAGGTATAATACTGTAGTGGCCCAGACAGCACATTTTCATTGAGAATTAGAACGTGATGGAAGCCTGTGCTTTTTCCCCATACAAAAATGAACAGTGTACAAAAAGGACTGAGCAGCGTCCTCTGTCCATAAATAAACTGCAACCGGAGTCTGTGACAACCCATAGTCAGCATGCCTGAAACGGTAGTGAGAGCAGATTCAATAGTGTCTTTCAAAAGGAAATGAAATAGATGTTTAAAAAGGAAAAATTTGCAGGGCTGAGGAAAGAGCAGGGGGAGTGGGACTAATTGCATAGCTCTTTCAAAGAGCCGGCACAGGCATGATGGGCCGAATGGCCTCCTTCTGTGCTGCACGATTCTATGATTCGATCATGCGGACTGATGTGCTTACCTCTTCTGCTGCAAACTTCAAAACCGCTGTGAAAGGCGTGACTTCCGGTACACTCAATCTGAAACACAACCAATCATCATTAACGTGGTCTTACTACCAGAATGTGCCCTAAATTCAATTTTTTATTCAAGCACCTGGACTAATATATTTTATGGATGGAAATGAAAGAGCAGGAAAAGATTACAATGGAGTTGTTGACCAATGATAATAATCAACCTCTATCAATTAGGCTACAACATACCCAGACATGAGGCAAGAAAAACCCCCAGTGGGAACCATAGATCCAAAGTCAGCTGTCCCTCCCAAGCATGCTGCACTTAGCATATGCCACATCTCAAATTACTCATATACTGCATCATCTAGCTTTGCATTCACAATCTAAACAACATAACCTGTTTACATCTACATTTTCCACTCCTCGCAGCATTTTAAAGACCTGTTTCACGTCCTTCTTATTTCTTCTTTCCTACAATATGTTCAATTCTGCAGCTCTCTCTTCATAATGTAAGAGCAAAGTCCTGGAATCACCTGTTACTCTCTCAAGCTCTCCGATGCACTCCTGAATGTAGAATTGCCAAAACTGAAGACAGTTTGGGGCGAGAGGAAAGGAGATTCCCTAAGTAGGCTATGTGTTATAAAATCTTAAAACGGTCCTTTATTAATAATTTCCGATTGTTATAAATAGCACACAGAGGAAATTATACCAAACATGGCCTCGCTAGGATCTATACAAGGTTATAATGTACTTCAAATTAGAATTAAATGCCCTTGTAGCGTACATTACAACCTCATTATAACAGCTTCCTATTGCCTGGAAACTTAATCCAATTCATGGACTATATAAAATAGGCACAATATCCCTCCCAACACTGTTCGTAAATTCTAACAGTCTTATTGAAATGGTTTTAAAATAAAAATTTGTCCTCCAAAGTAAACAAAGTGATAACAATTTGCTCAAAATAACCAACAGTGCTTCCATCTTCAAAGCACGCAATCATTTCCACAGCACAGTTACAATATAAATATTTTAAGAGATCAAAGTTGCAAATAATGTTATATTTTATAAAACTGAAAAGACGAACCTCACCCCCACCCCCACAATTGCCAGTGGAAATTATTTTAAAAGCAGCTCCAAGTCATTAATCAGTGATGGATTAACAAACATTCACTCAGAGGATGACAAGTGTTTCAGACTCCCATGGACTATTCTCAGCCACACTCACTTACACTTTGTAGGGCAACTTTGGATCCGATGTCAGCGTGATTTTAAAGGTAACCTTTGACCTAAAAAAAGTAGAGAATTAGTCAGCCTCAACCAGCTGCTGTAAGTCAGTGTTAATGGTGTTAACCTGACTATTATTCATATTATTGTTAAAGTTGCTGTTAACTAAAATTAGTATTTATGTTAAGCTGCTATTACTGGTGCTTTACTATAACTATCACTGTTTATACCCACTTTTTTTTTTACACGATTAGTAATAATACTACTACTGCTATTAATAACATTATCCCACTTTGTTAATATTATTCTTTGTTGCAAGCTTCCTTAATTTATTTCTATTATGAATATTAATACTAAAATTAATGTTATTACCTCAAATCTCTGTTGCTGGTTTTTAAATTACTATTCCCACTATGGCAAAAAGTGCTGTTTTTTTACATTGTTAGAAAGAAGTGGTTGCATTTATATAGTGCCTTATTAAGTCCTCACGACATATTTAAGCACTATTACGTGGACACAGATGGCAGCCAAGTGTGCAAACACAAATGAGAATGGCTCTTCTTGGTCGAAGAGGTGGATGTTTAATGAAGGTATTTAAACACAAAAATTAAAATTTTAATGCATGGGGAAACCAGGAGCCAGAGTAGGTCAGTGAGGAGAGGAGTGATGGGAAAGTGGGATTAGGTGAGGGATAGGAGATAGGAAACGGGTAGCAGAGTTTGGTATGACGTTTAGAGGATGCAGGATAGAACAGCCAGGAGAGCACGGAATAACTGAGCCTAGAGCTGACAGATCAGAGTTTCAGCAGATAGGTGATGGTAGGAACAGAAACAGGCAATATTAAAGAGAAAGAAATATGGAGACAGGGTGGTAGTTTGGGTGTTTTTTTGAGGGGGTGATGATGGCAAATTTGAAAGGGAGGTGGAACAGTACTCGAGGAGGGGGAATCTTTACAGTATCAGCTGGCACAGGGACCAGGAAGAGAGTGGTCAGCAGTTTGGGGGTAATAGGGTGGAGAGTGCAGGAGGTGGGTTTCATGGGTGAGAGGAGCTCAGAGAGGGCATGAGGGGAGAAAATAAAATGAGACATGGGTTCAAGGACACAGAGACATAGGGCAGCAATGAGCCACGCTAACACTTTATTACTCCAGAGACTTGAGCATAAAAATCTAGGATGACACTACAGTGCAGTACTGATGGAGTGCTGCACGGTCAGAGGTGCCGTCTTTTGGATGAGACATTAAACCGAGGCCACGTCTGCTCTCTCAGGTGGAAGTAAAAGATCCCACGGCACTATTTCGAAGAAGAGTAGGGGGAGTTATCCCGGGTGTCCTGGCCAATAGATATACTTCAATCAACATAACAAAAGCAGATTAACTGGTCATTATCACATTGTTGTTTGTGGGAGCTTGCTGTGCACTAATTGGCTGCCACCTTTCCTACATTAAAACAGTGACTGCACTTGTAAAAAGTAATTCATTGGCTGTGAAGAGCTCTGGGACGTCCGGTGGTCGTGAAAGGCGCTATATAAATGCAAGTGTTGCTTTCTTATAATAATGCTACTATTGTGCACAGCTGATTGACACAGCATTACTGTGAATATCAACACTGAACACTGTCAGGACAAGTGAAGCCCCAGTCCTCGCTTGAGGTGATTCCCAGGTCGGCTCGCCGGGTCCCATTCCCTCCCCCCCGGGGTGGAGTCCCCATCACCCGCGGCCTTCCCCCGATTCCCATTCCCCGGGCCGGCTTTGCTCACATTGTCTCTCCGGAGCGGCTCCTCGGCGCCCAGAAACCCGGAAGTGATGGCGCTGTCCACGTCACCGCTCACAGAAAGGACCGCCCTTTAGGTGTCTGTGCAACGTCACGACAGAAATAGCTGGATTGAAAAATAACACTTCCAGTGAAAATCAAAATACGCGCTTTGACCATAACTGGTGTTTTTTTTTTGGGGGGGGGGGTTATTGTACGGTGCTGCCACATTGCTCTCCCTAGCCCCATATTCAGCAGGCACCTTTTCAGACAGCTACAGTTCGGGGGGGGGGGGGGGGGTGACATCACCATAAAAGTGAAGAGAAAATGAAGGAGTTTGAATCATTATTAATTGTGGCATTTATTCATTGACCTTTTAGGTGTTTCTTTTATTACGCTCTGGCTTTTGAATTACTTGTTTGAAAGTGCACAAAGGATTGGGAGAGATAGATAGCACTAGAATAGGAGATAGTACGGTATTAGGTGGGGTCAGACGAACAGAGAATACAAGAAGGTCTAAGATAGGTTTACAGGGCATGCGTGTAAACACAAGAAGCGTGGCAAATAAAGTTGCTGAGCTGCAGGCGCAAATAACCACATGGGAATATGATGTGGCAATAACGGAGACCTGGCTCAAAAAAGGGCAGGATTGGGTACTAAATATTCCTGGATATAAGGTCATGATGCGGAGATGCTGGTGTTGGACTGGGGTGGACAAAAATTCCAAAGTTAGAAGCTCAACTGCAGACGGCAGCATTTGACACGTTGGACCCCCTGTGACCCACCTCATTGTCTTGGCTGTGCTCTGATGTGTCTTTGATGTAGTGCCTTCCTGACGGATTGTATCTCTGCAGACAAGTCGCTCTCTGTGTATATATACTGTGTATTAGATTCCCTCACTGTACCTCTACCTGACGAAGGAGCAGCAGCTCCGAAAGCTCGTAATTTTAAATAAAACTGTTGGACTATAACCTGGTGTTGTGCGACTTCTCATTTTTGGATATAAGGTGTGCAGGAAACATAAGAACATAAGAAATAGGAGCAGGAGTAGGCCATTCGGCCCTTCGAGCCTGCTCCGCCATTCAATAAGATCATGGTTGATCTTCTACCTCAACTCCACTTTCCTGCACTATCCCCATATCCCTTTATACCCTTAATATCCAAAAATCTATCAATCTCTCTCTTGAATATACTCAATGACTGAGCACCCACAGTCCTCTGGGGTAGAGAATTCCAAAGATTCACCACCCTCTGAGTGAAGAAATTTCTCCTCATCTCAGTCCTAAATGGCCACCCCTTATTCTGAGACTGTGACCCCTGGTTCTAGACTCCCCAGCCAAGGGAAACATCTTCCCTGCATCTACCCTGTCAAGCCCTATAAAAATTTTGTATGTTTCAATGAGATCACCTCTCATTCTTCTAAACTGTAGAAAATATAGACCTAGTCTACTCAATCTCTCCTCATAGGACAATCCCCCCATCCCAGGAACCAGTCTGGTGAACCTTCGTTGCACTCCCTCTATGGCAAGTATATTCTTCCTTAGGTAAGGAGACCAAAACTGCACATAATACTCCAGGTGTGGTTTCACCAAGGCCCTATATAATTGCAGTAAGATATCTTTACTCTTATACTCAAATCCTTTTGTAATAAAGGCCAACATACCATTTGCATTGCTAATTGCTTGCTGTTACTGTATATTAACTTTCAGTGATTCGTGTACAAGGACACCCAGGTCCCTCTGAACACCAACATTTCCCAATTTCTCACCATTTAAAAAATACTCTGCTTTTCTATTTTTCCTACCAAGGTGGATAACTTCTCATTTCATCACATTATAGTCCATCTGCTATGTTCTTACCCACTCGCTTAACCTGTCTATATCTAAGATAGGGAAGGAAAGAAAGGAGGTGGGGTGACAGTATTGATTAAGGAGAATATTACAGTGCTGTAGAGAAAGGATGTCCTGGAGGGGTCAAGGACAGAATCTATTTGGTTAGAGTTAAGAAACAATAGAGGTGCAATCACACTACTAGGTGTATTCTATAGGCCACCAACTATTGGGAAGAATATAGAGGAGCAAATTTGCAGGGAAATTACAGAGAAATAAAAGAACTATAGAATAGTGATAATGGGGAACTTCAACTATCCTAATATAGACTGGGATAGTAATAGTGTAAAGGGCAGAGAGGGGGAAGAATTTCTGAAGTGTTTTCAGGAGAACTTTCTTGATCAGTACGATTGCAACCCAACTAGGAAGGAGGCATCTGGTTCTGGGGAATGAGGTGGGTCAAGTGGAGCAAGTGTCAGTAGGGGAACATTTAGGGAACAGTGATCATAGTATCATAAGATTTAGCTTAGCTATGGAAAAGGACAGGGAGCAATCTAAAGTAAAAATACTTAATTGGAGGAAGGCCAATTTCAGTGTGTTGAGAATGGATCTGGTCCGGGTAAATTGGAATCAAAGATTGGCAGGCAGGCAAAACTGTAATCGAACAATGGGCTGCCTTTAAAGAGGAGATGGTTTGGGTGCAGTTGAGGTACATTCCCACGAGGGAGAAAGGTAGGGCAACCAAAGTTAAAGCTCCCTGGATGATGAAAGAAATAGAGAGTAAGATGAAGTAGAAAAATATGACAGATGTCAGGTTGAGAATACAAGTGGGAACCAGGCTGAATACAGAAAGTTCAGAGGAGAAGTGAAAAAGATAAGAGGGGTAAAGAGAGAGTATGAGAATAGATTGGCAGCTAACATAAAATGGAATTCAAAAGTCTTCTATAGGCATATAAATAATAAATGGGAAGTAAGAGGAGGGGTGGGGTCGATTAGGGACCAAAAAGGAGACCTACACATGGAGGAGAGGGCATGGCTGAGGTACTAAATGAGTACTTTGCATCTGTCTTTAACAAGGAAGAAGATGCTGCCAAAATCATAGTGAAGGAGGAGGTAGTTGAGATACTGGACGGGATAAAAATTGATAAAGAGGAGGTACTAGAAAGGCTGGTTTAAAGTAGATAAGTCACCAGGACTGGATGGAATGCATCCTAGGATGCTGAGGGAAGTAAAGGTGGAAATTGCGGAGGTACTGGCCATAATCTTCCAATCCTCCTTAGATATGGGAGTGGTGCTAGAGGACTAGATAATTGCAAATGTTACACCCTTGTTCAAAAAAGGATGTAAGGATAAACCCAGCAACTACAGACCAGTCAGTTTAAACTCGGTAGTGGGGAAGCTTTTAGATACGATAATCCGAGACTAACTTAACAGTCATTAGGACAAGTGTGGATTAGTTAAGGAAAGCCAGCACGGATTTGTTAAAGGCAAATTGTGTTTAACTAACTTGATTGCGTTTTTTGATGAGGTAACAGAGAGGGTTGATGAGGGCAATGCGGTTGACGTGGTGTACATGGACTTCCAAAAGGCATTTGATAAAGTGCCACATAATAGGCTTGCCAGCAAAGTTGAAGCCCATGGAATAAAAGGGACAGTGGCAGCATGGATATGGAATTGGCTAAGTGACAGGAAGCAGAGAGTAGTGGTGAACGGTTGTTCTTCGGACTAGAGGAAGGTATACAGTGGTGTTCCCCAGGGGTCGGTTCTAGGACCACTGCGTTTCTTGATATATATCAATGACTTGCACTTGGGTGCACAGGGCACAATTTCAAAATTTGCAGATGACACAAAACTTGGAAGTATAGTGAACAGTGACGAGGATAGTGATAGACTTCAAGAATGGGCGGACACGTGGCAGATGAAATTTAACGCAGAAAAGTGTGAAGTGATACATTTTGGTAGGAAGAACAAAGAGAGGCAATATAAACTAAAGGCTACAATTCTAAAGGGGGTGCATGAACAGAGAGACCTGGGGGTATATGTGCACAAATCATTGAAGTTGGCAGGGCAGGTTGAGAAAATGGTTGAAAAAGCATACGGGATTCTGGGCTTCATAAATAGAGAGGTCGCACAACACCAGGTTATAGTCCAACAGTTTTATTTGAAATCACAAGCTTTCGGAGCTATCGATCGCCCCTTCCTCAGGTGAAGTAGTAAAGAAATACAGACTCGACAAAGCATATATAGATAGAGAACAATGCATGTGTACCTTACAATTGCAGACAACTAAATTAAATCATCCTGACTATCTGCCGAGGTGTGATAAAGTTAATCAGGTCAGCCAGGAAGGTACCACATCAAAGACATAGCAAGATACAACTGAGACAATGAGGTGGACTCGCAGGGGGTCTAACGTGTCAAAAGCTGCCGTCTGTATGTAAAACGATAAGCTGTAAAAAATTTTTACTTTTTTACTGGGAAAATTTTTACTTTTTTACTGGGAATCACATCTGTGAACAAGCCAACGACGACTCGAGTCCGGATCACGTCATGTATCGTGACATAAACCCAAGATCCCGGTTGAGACCGTCTTCATGAGTGCGGAACTTGGCTATCAGTTTCTGCTCGATGATTTTGCGCTGTCGTGTGTTCCTAAGGTTGCCTTGGAGAACGCTTACCCGCAGATCCGAGGCTGAATGTCCTTGACTGCTGAAGTGTTCCCCGACTGGGAGGTAACAATCCTGCCTGGTGATTGTTGCGCGGTGCTCGTTCATACGTTGTCTCAGTGTCTGCATGGTCTCGCCGATGTACCATGCCGCGGTGCATTCTTTCCTGCAACGTATGAGGTAGACAACGTTGGTTGAGTCACATGAGTATGTACCATGTACCTGGTGGGTAGTGTCCTCACGTGTGATGGTGGTATCTGTGTTGATGATCTGGCATGTCTTGCAGAGTTTGCCGTGGCAGGGTTGTGTGGTGTCGTGGTCGCTGTTATCCTGAAAGCTGGGTAATTTGCTGCGAACGATGGTACTTCTGAGGTTAGGCGGCTGTTTGAAGGCAAGTAGTGGAGGCGTGGGGATGGCCTTAGCGAGGTGTTTGTCGTCATCGATGACATGTTGAAGGCTGCGAAGAACATGGCGTAGTTTCTCCACTCCGGGGAAGTACTAGACGACGTAGGGTACCCTGTTGGTTGTGTCCCGTGTTTGCCTTCTGAGGAGGTCTATGCGATTTTTCGCTGTGGCCCGTCGGAACTGTCGATCGATGAGTCGAGCGTCATATCCCGTTCTTACGAGGGCGTTTTTCAGCTTCCGTAGGTGTCCATCGCGTTCCTCCTCGTCTGAGCAGATCCTGTGTATTCGCAGGGCTTTTCCATAGGGGATGGCTTCTTTAACGTGGTTAGGGTGGAAGCTGGAGAAGTGGAGCATCGTGAGGTTGTCCGTGGGCTTGCGGTAGAGTGAAGTGCTGAGGTGTCCGTCTTTGATGGAGATTCGTGTGTCCAGGAATGAAACCGATTCTGAGGAGTAGTCCATGGTGAGTTTGATGGTGGGATGGAACTTGTTTATGTTATCGTGTAGTCTTTCAGTGATCCTTCGCCATGGGTCCAAAGGAAGAAATGTCGTCGATGTATCTGGTGTACAGTGTTGGCTGGAGGTCCTGTGCAGCGAAGAAGTCTTGCTCGAACTTGTGCATGAAGATGTTGGCGTATTGGGGTGCGAATTTGGTCCCCATGGCTGTTCCGTGTGTTTGGGTAAAAAAATGGTTGTCGAAGGTGAAGACATTGTGGTCAAGGATGAAGCGGATGAGTTGTAGGATGGCGTCTGGAGATTGGCTGTTGTTGGTGTTGAGTACTGAGGCTGTCGCAGCGATGCCGTCATCGTGGGGGATACTGGTGTAGAGTGCCGATACGTCCATCGTGGCGAGGAGTGTTCCTGGTTCAACTGGTCCGTGGGTGCTGAGTTTCTGTAAGAAGTCTGTAGTGTCGCGACAGAAGCTGGGGGTTCCCTGTACGATGGGTTTCAGAATGCCCTCGACGTATCCAGAGAGGTTCTCACACAGGGTTCCATAAATAGAGGCATAGAGCACAAAAGCAAGGAAGTTATGATGAACCTTTATAAAACACTGGTCCGACCTCAACTGGAGTATTGTGTCCAATTCTGGGCACTACACTTTAGGAAGGATGTGAAGGCCTTAGAGCGGGTGCAGAAAAGATTTACAAGAATGGTTTCAGGGATGAGGGACTTCAGTTACGTGGAAAGACTGGAGAAGCTGGGGTTGTTCTCCTTAGAGCAGAGAAGGTTGAGAGGAGATTTGATGGAGGTGTTCAAAATCACACAGATTTAAGGTGATTGGCAGAAGAACCAAAGGCGACATGAGGAGAAACTTTTACGCAGTGAGTGGTTAGGAGCTGGAATACACTGCCTGAAAGGGTGGTGGAGGCAGATTCAATCATGGCTTTCAAAAGGGAATTGGATAAGCACCGGAAGGAAAAAATTTTGCAGTGCAACGGGGAAAGGGTGGGGGAGTGGGACTAGCTGAAGTGCTCTTGCAGAGAGCCAGCATAGGCTCGACGGGCCGAATGGCCTCCTTCTGTGCTGTAACCATTCTATGATTCTGTGATTCTAGTATATTTTATTTCAAATTGTAAAATCAAGGGCATCCACAGTCCTGCTTTACCTGCCAGTTCTCCCCAACTGAGTTCCAATTGTACCTTTCATGCTCCATATTTTCTCTCCCATCTTTCCCAGCAGGCCAGCACTCATTCTACTCAGCCTGTCCACAAAGCCAACCATCTGCTCGTTGATCTTCTCCCAGCCCAACTCATGACCATTTAACTTTTCCTCAATCTAATGATCTCAGACATCATCATCCTGCCTCTATCCTTCAATCTTGCTACTTCCTTCATAACTGCGATTATCTCTCTTCTCCAAAAACACCCCCAGCCCCTCCGTTATTGCCCTTTCCCTTTCTCTCCAAAGGCCTGGAGTGTGTCCTTGCCTTACAACTATGCTCCCACCATTCCCTGTTTGAGAGGTTCTAATCTGGTTTTCACCCTGCCAACAGCACTAATCAAAGACACAAATCACATCTTGTGTGATGTGATTGTAGCTTACTGTTCCTCATCTTCATTGGCTTTTCTGTTACCTTTGACACCATTGACCACTCCGTCCTTTTCCAATGTTTCTCCTCTACAGTCCAGCTCCCTAGTACTGTCTTGTCTTGCAAACACTCATACATTCGCATGATAGAAAGTATACCTCCTCCTGTAACCACACCTCTACTGTTCCTAGGTCATAGACTGATGGCCATTTGACCCATCGTGCCTGTGCCAGCTCTTTGGAAGAGCTATCCAATTAGTCCCATTCACCTGCTCTTTCCCCATAGCTCTTCAAATTTTTCCCCTTCAAGTATTTATCCACTTCCCTTTTGAAGGTTGCTATTGCATCTGCTTCCCCCACCCTTTCAGACAGTGCTTTGCGGATCGTAACAACTCCACCTTTTGTACTTTTCTGTTCATCACTTATATGCTAACATTAAGAAATCCAGGGGTTAGCTTCCCCATGTATGCTGAAATGCCCAATTCTGCCTCTCTGCCTCCTCCATCAATCCTAAGACCATTGCTACATTCTTCAATTGCTTGTGATATTAAGACATGGACGAGCCAAAATTTCCTCCAGCTAAATATTGGAAAAACTGAAGCCATCCACTGCCTGCTGCCAGTGCCCGCATTCCTCTGGCTTTGACCCCCACATCTAACCTGTTAGCAAAACTTATTTCATCCACCTCTGAGAAAAGGCTCACCCTCAAAATTCTAATGCATGATTTGTTACTTCAAGGTGCAACTTCTTCAACTGTCTCCTTCCGAGTCCATCCCCATCCACCCTTCACAAATTATAACTCATTCACAACACTTTGGAACATGCATTCCCATCAAAGTCCTTGTCAAGCTCCACTGGCTGCCTGAGTTCCAACAAACTGACTTCAAAATACTTGCCCTCAATTTCAAATTCTTCCCACCTTGCCATCCTACCTAAGTTATCTGCTCCAGCTGCCCCTCCACACTGACTTACTCTTTGCTCTACAATCAGCAGTAGCTCTTTTAGCCACTATGCAGCTGCAATAGATCTATCTGTATCAGTTTGTGTGCCTGTGATCCACTAGACTTACCTGTCTCTCTAATCGCTTAAATTTTCTTGTAATAAAAGCCACGGACTTTCGCCGATGATTTCCTTTTCCTTGAATGTGGAATCCATCTATGTATGGATCTTTAAAAATCTTACATGGTGTCAGAATTTAGCTCCTGTCCACTATAAACAAAAGGAAACTTCGATAACCTGAGCTGCTAAAGTGTTGACAGCAAGCAAAAAATGAAAATGCACACAAGCCAGTGCAAGCATCGAGCAGGAAAAATCAAATCCAAAAGCAAAATACTGCGGATGCTGGAAATCTGAAATGAAAACAGAAAATGCTGGAAATACTCAGCAGGTCAGGCAGCATCTGTGGAGAGAGAAACAGAGTTAACGTTTCGGTTCGATGACCCTTCGTCAGAACAGGAAAAAGTTGGAGATGGAACAGATTTTTAAGCAAGTGTAGAGGCAGGGAAAGGGGGGAGGGGAGGAAAGAACAAAAGGGAAGGTCTGTGATAGGATGGAAGGCAGGAGAGATTAAGAGACAAAAGGGATGATGGTGCAAGGCAAAAGGAGATGGTAATGGGACAAGTTAAGCAACAAAAGATGGCTCTAGATGAAGGGTAAATGGCAATGGCAGAATGAAAGACAGCTGCCATGTGAGAGAGAAAAAAAAAGGAAAAAAAAGATAGGGGCAGAGGTTACGGTCTGAAATTGTTGAACTCGATGTTGAGTCCAGAAGGCTGTAAAGTGCCTAATCGAAAGATGAGGTGCTGTTCCTTGAGCTTATGTTGAGCTTCATTGGAACAGTGTAAGAGGCCGAGGACGGTGAGTGGGAGTGGGAGTGGAGCGGAGAATTAAAGTGACAGGCGACCGGAAGCTCGGGGTCACCCTTACGGACTGAATGGAATGAATCAAATTCATGTGAGCTTCAGAGAAACATTGTTAGGATGTTCTGAAACATGAGTTGATTGTCAAGCGAAACTAAATATGACAGAAGGTCATAGTGTTATAGCTCCTCCAGATACATTTACTTTTTTCAAGTTTGAGGAATCGACAAGCTGGAAAAAACATTTGGTACTGTAGGGGAATTATCGCTTCACTGCATTCAGCACGTGGCAGGAGGGCATATCAGGAACCTCTGGACCATCAGCCCATAATTTTCTGACAAGAAAATCTCACTGAGTGCCATATTGCATTAGCAGCTAGAAAGTACAGCATAAATTAGACAAGTAATCACATAGATTTATTGAATGAGCAAAAAAGCAAATGATATTCTCATATCATTCAACTGTGAAGAGCCACATATACACCAGATAACAGAATCTTCAACTTCTTCCAGACATAGCTCCAAACACAGAGGGGGAAAAATTCGGTTGGTTAGTGCCCCGTTAGCGCCTCCGGGGGGCGCTAGGAACTTAGCGCCCGAGCGCGGCGATTTTAGCGCTGCTTGCGAAATTGACCAGTCATTTTGAGACGGCGCTAAACACTACCGCCACGATCTCCTGCGCCCACAGATCGTGACGTCAGTCGAGCGTGCAACATCCTGGTCGCGCCCCCTGCCTTTCCGCCTGCCACTAGGAACGACAGGTAAAGGGGAACGTTTTCAAGTCGGGAAGGGACTGGGGGAGCGCTATTTAAAGGCGGCCGCTTCCTGCCTTTTCTTGTCGGCGAAATTTTTGGAGCACGCAGGTTGAGAGGGAGAGAGATGTCTGCAGAGAGATTCGACGCTGTCCGAAGGAGTTTTGGGTCCTGAGAACCACTTTGGAGGTTAATTTTTATTTCACCTTTCTTCTAACGATATTTAGAAGCTTCTATGGGGGCTGCACTAACTCGGAGTGTCGTCCAGCTGCACAATCGGAGGCAGCAGGGGCGCAAAGAGAGAGTGGCAAACGTGGCCAGAGGGAGGAAGGCCAACAGGCCTCTGCACAGGAGACCTTACCCTCGCAGGGTATTCAGGGAGCAGTTCTCATACCTTCATTTGTCTGAGGAGCAGTGTTTGCGCAGGCTGCGCTTCAGTAAGGAGGTGGTCACTGAGCTCTGCCACCTCCTGCAACCAGATCTGCAGCCTCAGCTCAGGACCAGGACGTCTCTGTCGGTGGCAGTGAAGGTGACAGTGGCTCTCAATTTTTATGCCAGCGGCTCCTTCCAGGCTTCTACTGGGGACATCGCCAATATCTCCCAGTTCGCTGTGCATTGTTGCATCCTGGAGGTGACAAATGCTCTGTATAAGAGGAGACTCCAGTACATCTCTCCCCATGACTCGGGACAAACAGCGCGAACGCGCATGTGGCTTTGCGAGGATAGCAGGCTTCCCCATTGTTCAGGGCGCCATTGACTGCACGCATGTGGCATTGCGGGCACCGCATGAAAATGCAGAGGTTTTCCGAAACCACAAGGGCTTCTACTCTATAAATGTCCAGTTGGTCTGTGACCACAGACAGCTCATACTCGCCATCAATGCCTGCTATCCTGGCAGCAGCCACAATGCTTTTATCCTGTGCCAGACTGGTGTGGCAGACCTTTTCTAAGCACCGCATCACCCAAGTGGATGGCTCCTCAGGGACAAGGGTTATCCACACTGCACCTGGCTGATGTCACCGCTCCATAACCCCAACACCCCTGCCGAGCTGCAATACAATGGTAGCCATAGCGCCACCAGGAGCCTCATAGAGCAGACGGAAGCAACGGTTCCGGTGTCTGGACCACTCAGGAGGAGCCCTGCAGTACTCTCCCGAGCGAGTCTCCCTCTTCATTGTTGTGTGCCGCATGCTGCATAACATTGCAATTATGAGGACCCAGCCATTGCCACCAGGGATTGGTGCACCACCAGAGGAGGAGGAGGAAGAGGGAGAGGAGGAGGAGGATGAAGAGGAGGATCAGCAGCACCTTCTTCTTCTTCTTAGGCAGTCCCTCGGAACCGAGGATGACTTGCTTCCACACTAAAAATGAGTTCTCAGGTGACTGATGAGTCCAATGCGGGACCTACAGTCTCTGTCACAGGTGGGGCAGACGATGGTTGAGGGGGCGGGTGGGTGGGGTGCTTGGGTTGATGTGCGCTACCTGCGCTGCTTGCCCTTGGCTTCCGCTTGCTCCCGGCGAAGAGACTCGAGGTGTTCGGTGCCTTCCCGGATACTTCTCCACCACTTTGTACAGTTTTGGGCCAGGGATTCCCAGGAGTCGGTGGGGATGTTGCACGTTTTCAAGGAAGCTTTGAGGGTGTCCTTGAAGCGTTTCCTCTGCCTACCTGGGGCTCTCTTGCCGTGTCGGAGCTCCGAGTAGAGCGCTTGTTTTGGGAGTCTCGTATCGGGCATGCGGACAATGTGACCCGTCCATCGGAGCTGATCGAGCGTGGTCAAAGCTTCGATGCTGAGGATGTTGGGCTGAGCGAGAACACTGACGTTGGTGCGCCTATCCTGCCAATGGATTTGCAGGATCTTGCGGAGGCAGCATTGGTGGTACCTCTTCAGTGCTTTACATGGTCCATGTCTCTGAAGCATACAGCAGGGCGGGTATCACGACTGCTCTGTAGACCATGAGCTTGGTGCCGGGTTTGAGGTCCTGGTCTTCAAACACTCTCTTCCTCAGGCGACCGAAGGCTGCACTGGCACACTGAAGGCGGTATTGGACTTTGTCATCGATGTCTGCCTTTGTTGACAGTAGGCTCCCAAGGTATGGAAAGTGGTCCACGTTGTCCAAGGCCTTCTCGATCTTCCTTGCTGCAATGCTCCATCTCACCCTCAGTAAGCTCCCTGCTGGAGTGGAGCTAATTTACAGAACAAACGGGAAACTGTTCAACCTCCGTCGCCTCCAGTCCAGATCCAAGGTCGTTCCATCCTCTGTCGTCGAATTACAGTATGCAGACGACGCTTGCGTCTGCGCACACTCGGAGGTCGAACTCCAAACCATCGTCAACACCTTCACCGAAGCGTACGAGAGCATGGGCCTTACACTAAACATCCGTAAGACAAAGGTTCTCTACCAACCTGCCCTCGCCACACAGTACTGCCCCCCGATTATCAAAATCCACGACAAGGGCCTGGACAACGTGGGAGGGAGGCGCACAATGTTGCCACTACAAGGGCCGTTCGTGAACGGCTCATAAGATACCGATTCTAAGTCCTTACTGAGAAGATGGCTTTTGGGATGAAGAAGCACATCATGGAAAGCATCCCAAACCCGCTATTGCTGGGCAAAGCTGCAATGAGTCAATTGACCAAATATGTAAAGTTAGAATTTTAAAAATGATTTATATTACAAACTCTGCCATTTATTCAGGACAAACAATTGGAAACAAACCCAACAATTCATGAACTAACAAAACTCGTTCTCACAACATGGAGATAACGGCAAAACACTAAACAAATATAATAACAAGAACCTCGAACTTTCCCACAAATATTCCCTCATTTATTTACACATCCTACTGTTGGGCCTTCGAGGGTGATCTCCATCCCCTGCGCACTTCCCCCCTTCCCACCCTACTGCTGCTCCATAATGTGGCCCCAGTGGCTGCATCAAGGCTGGCAGAAGGCTGCTGAATGCTGGAGCCAGAGACTGCAGATGGCCTTGAAGGATGCCCTCGACCAGCTCTGGGCCTGGAGAGCCCAGCTGCAGACTGCACCAACTCTGCGTGGGCAGCAGCAGTCTGGGCTGGCTGTGTTACAGGCCGTGCCAAGTGCAATGGGAAAGTGGCAGTGGTGGGAGCAGGAATGCTGTCGTCCTGAGAGAGGACAGCACCTCCCTGCTCAACTGACACACTGCCACTCCCATGGGGCAGCACCTCAGCATCCGGAGCAATCTGCTCGAGCACAGATTGCTGGCCTGCTGCGGTACCGTCAGATCCCCGAGGGACTATGGGCGACCCAGAGAGGATGGCAGCAGTCAGTGCTTGCGTGACACCAATCTGAGACTGCATGAGAGCAGTCCGAGATTGGATGGCACCAACCAATGACTCAATTGCAGCACTAAGCCATTGCGTTGCGTCGGCCTGTGCTGCAATGGATCCTGCCACCTCACCCATTACACGCGGCATGGGCTCTGGTTCACCACGGTCTCCCTGCAATTCCACCATCCTCTGCAACGAGGCAAGGATGGGTTCAAGGGTTTGTGCACAGATGGCAGCTGTGCTGGCAGCGGACTCCTCCACACTCCTAGCCAGTCCATCCATGCTTTTGGGCACCCTTGCCATTGCACCCATGAGCTCAGTGTGCATGCTCAAGGCCTGGGTATTCATGGCCGCATGTCTAGGTCCTCATCCGAGTCCTGTGCAGCGATGGCCCCTGAGCTTCCCTACCCCCATGGCATTGCTGCAGCCCACTGGGTCCAGGAGCTTCACCCTCATCAGACCCTAACCCCCTGCTCCCCTCCAGGGAAGGCGTGGCCCGAGTGTCGGAAGTGTCACCCTCGGGAGATGCAGGCGGTGAGGCTCCGGCTTCCTCTTCCTCCTCGTCTGGGGCGTCGCTGCCACTGGCAGGTTGAGGCTGGTCAGCTGGTGGTTCACTATCTGAAAGTAGGAAGATACAAGAGTGGCTTTAACGTGAGGGCAGGGGGGCAGGAAGGGAGCAAGGACTGGAGACAGTTAGTTGGTTTGAAAGTGTAAAAGTCTGGCGTTGTGAGGGGCAAGTGGTATGAGAGAGGAGAGAAAGCTGATAAACATACCATTGCTGTCTCCAAGGGGGTCGACCTCTCCAGTGGCCACGTCACCTATGACCTGGCTGGCAACGATCCTGTGCACTCTCACCTCCAAATCAGTCAGGGGGTGTAGGTCAGCCGGTCCTCCTCCTATGTGTTGCTGCTCCCGCCTGTTATGAGAGAGCTTGGCCTGCAAGAAAAAGAACAGCGGCTGAGTGACTGTGCAGCCATGTGTTTGCCTGATGCACCTCCCATAGTTGAATAGCCCTTAATGTGTATATTCATTTGTTTGCCTAATGGCCTCCCATAGTTGAATAGTACTTCATGTTTGCAGCCTTGTGTTTGCTGATGTGCCTCCCATAGTTGAATAGCCCTTCATGTGTGCATCCATGTGTTTGCCTGATTGCCTCCCATAGTTGAATAGCCCTTAATGTATGCAGCCATGTGTTTGCCTGATGCGCCTTCCATAGTTGAATAGCCCTTCATGTGTGCAGCCTTGTGTTTGTCGTATGTGCCCCACTAGTTGAATAGCCCTTCATGTGTGCAAGGTGTGGAATGTGCATGTGTCTTTTATGAGATGGCCATAGGTGTTGGACATTTAGGTTTTTAAACCCTCTGGGCACAGAGTGAAGTTGAGATGGAGGGATGTAGAGGTATTGAAAAGCAGTCACTCACCCTGATGACCCGAGTGAGGTCATTGAACTTCTTCTTATACTGAGTGTGACTCCTCGGCACCAGGCTCCCTGAGGAGACGTGCTGAGCCACCTCTCTTCACACTCTTCGGTACTCCTGGGGCAATGGCCTCCTGCCACTCTCTGGGTACAGCACTGCCCGTCGCCGCTCAAGAGCGCCAACCAGAGCCACCAAGGCCTGGTCGCTAAAGCGATGAGCTCTCTCCCTGGGCCTATCCATCACTCCTCTCAGCACAATGGTGGTAGGTCTTTCCAGCACCAGAGTCAACGCTCCAATGAGAAGGGTGTGGCTGGCTAGCAAGATGGACCCTCCCCTTTAAGAACTAGCTGGCGCCAGTCTGTCTGGGTTCCATGCTAATTGACATCACCTGAGATCCGGTAATGTTTTGAGCTAGCGCCTCACTCCCCGATGTTAGCACCTTAAGAGAGGTGTGTAGCACTTGATTTACCACTCAAATCACCTCCAGGGGCGATAGAGGCGAATTTTGCAGTCGAAGGCGACTTCGGCGGTAGTTAAAGCAGCGAGAGCGATTGGAGAGCGCGAGACCTCGGCAGTAGTTAAAGCAGCGAGAGCGATTGGAGAGCGCGAGACCTCGGCAGTAGTTAAAGCAGCGAGAGCGATTGGAGAGCGCGAGACTTCGGCAGTAGTTAAAGCAGCGAGAGCGCTTGGAGAGTGCGAGACCTTGGCAGTAGTTAAAGCAGCGAGAGCGATTGGAGAGCGCGAGACCTCGGCAGTAGTTAAAGCAGCGAGAGCGCTGGAGAGCGCGAGACTTCGGCAGTAGTTAAAGCAGCGAGAGCGATTGGAGAGCGCGAGACTTCGGCAGTAGTTAAAGCAGCGAGAGTGAGCTGGAGAGCGCGAGACTTCGGCAGTAGTTAAAGCAGCGAGAGGCCTGGAGAGCGCGAGACTTCGGCAGTAGTTAAAGCAGCGAGAGCGATTGGAGAGCGTGAGACTTCGGCTGTAGTTAAAGCAGCGAGAGCGCTTGGAGAGTGCGAGACCTTCGGCAGTAGTTAAAGCAGCGAGAGCGATTGGAGAGCGCGAGACCTCGGCAGTAGTTAAAGCAGCGAGAGGCGCTGGAGAGCGCGAGACTTCGGCAGTAGTTAAAGCAGCGAGAGCGATTGGAGAGCGCGAGACTTCGGCAGTAGTTAAAGCAGTGGGAGGCGCTGGAGAGCGCGAGACCTCGGCAGTAGTTAAAGCAGCGAGAGTGATTGGAGAGCGCGAGACTTCGGCAGTAGTTAAAGCAGCGAGAGCGATTGGAGAGCGCGAGACTTCGGCAGTAGTTAAAGCAGCGAGAGCGATTGGAGAGCGCGAGACTTCGGCAGTAGTTAAAGCAGCGAGAGCGATTGGAGAGCGCGAGACTTCGGCAGTAGTTAAAGCAGTGGGAGGCGCTGGAGAGCGCGAGACCTTGGCAGTAGTTAAAGCAGCGAGAGGCGCTGAGCTACAACGGACCAGTAAATGTAAAGAAGTAAAAAGTAATCTAAGTGTGACGTCACCAGAAAGCAGGTAAGTGAGTGTGAGTTGGTGAGTATTTCTCTATTTCTCGCTTTTTTCCAAACTTGGGCGTCTAAATTTAAGTGCCTTGGTGTAGATTAAAAGATATACGTGTTCCAAATTTTAAAACTAATTAATTAATTGAGATGGGAGACCAGGCAATGTGTTGTTGTTGTTGCATGTGGGAGCTAGTGGACACCTTTGAGGTCCAAGGCGACCACATCTGCAGCAAGTGTTGGCTGCTCGAGGAACTTCGGCTCAGAGTTGATGAGCTGGAGTCCGAGCTTCAGACACTGCGACACATTAGGGAGGGGGAGCGTTACCTGGACACTAAGTTCCAGGAGGCAGTCGCACCCACTAGAGTAATTACTTCCAATTTGACCCATGGTCAGTGACAGGAGGGTGTGACTACAAGCGAGGCAGGTATTGGGATCCAGGAGGTAGTGATGGAGGAGCCTCAGCCCTTGGCCTTGTCCAACAGGTATGAGATTCTTGCTCCCTGTGTGGATGAGGGCAAGGACTGCAGGAGGATGAGCAAACTGACCACAACACCGTGGTACAGGTGGCCATTCAAGTGGGGGGAGTAAAAAGAGATGTTGTAGTAATAGGGGACAGTATAGTTAGGGGGATAGATACTGTTCTCTGCAGCCGAGAGCGTGAGTCCTGAAGGCTGTGTTGCCTGCCCAATGCCAGGGTTAAGGACATCTCCTCTGGGCTGGAGAGAAACTTGGAGTGGGAGGGGGAAGATCCAGTTGTCATGGTCCACGTAGGTACCAATGACATAGGTAGGACAAAGAAAGAGGTTCTGCTGAGAGAGTATGAGCAGCTAGGGGCTAAATTAAAAAAGCAGAACCACAAAGGTAATAATCTCTGGATGACTACCTGAGTAACGAGCGAATTTCCATAGGGTAAATAAGATCAGAGAAATGAACGAGTGGCTCAAAGACTGGTGTGGGAGAAATGGGTTTCAATTTGTGGGGCACTGGCACCAGTACTGGGATAAGAGGGAGCTGTTCCGTTTGGACGGGCTTCACTTGAACTATGCTGGGGCTAGAGTCCTGGCAAATCGAATAACTAGGGCTGTAGAGAGGGCTTTAAACTAAATAGTGGGGAGGAGGATCCAGGTGAGTGGGAATTAAAAAAGTCAATGAGAAATGAGAAAGCAATAGAGCAGGATAGAGATGGGGGAAATAATAACCAGAGTGTGACAGGAAGGGACAGAAGATTTAAAAATAAGAGTGCAACAGAAAATGGGGCCAAAACAAGGAGAAATGGTAAAAAGACAAAGTTAAAAGCTCTTTATCTGAATGCACGCAGCATTCGTAACAAGATAGATGCGTTGACGGCACAAATAGATACAAATGGTATGATCTGATCGCCATTACAGAGATGTGGTTGCAAGGTGACCAGGGCTGGGAACTGAATATTCCAGGGTATTTGACAATTCGGAAGGATAGACAGAAAGGAAAGGGAGGTGGGGTGGCTTTGTTGGTAAAGGATGGGATCAGTGCAGTGGTGAGAAGTGATATTGGCTCAGAAGATCAAGATCTAGAATCGGTTTGGGTGGAGATAAAAAATAATAAGGGGAAAAAGTCTCTGGTGGGCGTAGTCTACAAGCCCCCGAACTGTAGCAATACTGTTGGACAGAGTATAAATCAACAAATAATGGAGGCCTGTAAAAAAGGTACGGTAATAATCATGGGTGATTTTAATCTTCATATTGATTAGACAAATCAAATTGGCCATGGTAGCCTTGAGGAGGAGTTCATAGAGTGCATCCAGGATGGTTTCTTAGAACAGAATGTAATGGAATCAACCAGGGAGCAGGCTATCTTGGATCTGGTACTGTGTAATGAGATATAATTAATAAATGATCTCATAGTAAAGGATCCTCAAGGAAAGAGTGATCATAGCATGGTTGAATTTCAAATTCAGTTGGAGGGTGAGAAAGTTGTATCTCAAACCAATGTCCTGATCTTAAACAAAGGCACTTACAATGGCATGAGGGCAGAACTGGCTAAAGTGGACTGGAAAAATAAATTAAAGGGTAAGACAAATGCAATGGTGGACATTTAAGGAGATATTTCATAACTCTCAACAAAAACATATTCCAGTGAGAAAGAAAGATTTTAAGAGAAAGGAGCACCATCCGTGGCTAACTAAAGAAGTAAAGGATGGTATCAAATTGAAAACGAAGGCATACAATGTTGCCAAGATTGGTGGGAGACCAGAGGATTGGGAAATTTTTAAAAACCAGCAAAGGATGACTAAAAAATAATAAAGAGAGAGAAGATGAATTATGAGAGTAAACTGGCAAGAAATATTAAAACAGATAGTAAGAGCTTCTACAGGTATATAAAAAGGAAGAGAGTAGCTAAAGTAAACGTTGGTCCCTTAGAGGATGAGACTGGGGAATTAATAATGGGGAACGGGGAAATGGCAGAGACTCTGAACAAATATTTTGTATCTGTCTTCACGGTAGAAGACACTAACAACATCCCAATAATGAATAATCAAGGGGCCACAGAAAGGGGGGAACTAAAGACAATCACTATCACTAAGGAAGTAGTACTTGGTAAAATAATGGGACTAAAAGACGACAAGTCCCCTGGACCAGATGGCCTGCATCCCAGGGTCTTAAAAGAAGTGGCTGCAGAGATAGTGGATGCATTGGTTGCAATATACCAAAATTCCCTGGACTCTGGAGAGGCCCCAGCGGATTGGAAAACTGCAAATGTAACACCCCTATTTAAGAAAGGAGGGAGACAGAAAGCAGGAAACTATAAACCAGTCAGCCTAACATCTGTCGTTGGGAAAATGCTGGAGTCCTTCATTAAGGAAGCAGTAGCAGGGCATTTGGGAAATCATAATGCAGTCAAACAGAGTCAGCATGGTTTTATGAAAGGGAAATCATGTTTAACAAATTTGATGGAGTTCTTTGAGGATGTAACGAGCAGGGTGGACAAGGATGAGCCAGTGGATGTGGTGTATTTGGATTTCCAGAAGGCATTCGATAAGGTGCCACGTAAAAGGTTACTGCATAAGATAAGGGGGTAAAAATTAGGTCGCGCCTCATTTGGGGCGCAAATATCGTCTGGACGCAAATATTAGCGCCTGGCGCTAATTATCGGCACTGACTGGAAACTTCACTTTTACCGCCCCGGGAGGTGAGTGGAGCGCTAAATCAGGCGCTGCACACCTGTCTTAAGGCGCAAAGGCCAAGGAGTGAGGCGCTAACTCAGAGCGCTGGCGAAGCTCATGTAATGTCAGTCAGCAATGGAACACACACACAATGGCACGGGCCGGTTCTTAAAGGGGATGGTTAATCTTGCTTTCCATCCACATCCTGTTCATTGCAGCCTTGAATCTCGGCCTGGAGAGACTTGCACATCAAATGTGCTGGAAAGAACAATGGAGAGCACCAGGCAAAGAGCTCAGAGTGCAGCTCCCACAGTCTCTGCTAAATCGATACAAGGAATGGCAAATCAAAATGAACCTGCAAAGTGCTGCTCAGTACCCAAAACTCCTTCACACAACGTTGAATCTCTCCAGAAGTCTCTCCCTCTCTCTCTCAGAATGCGTAGTTCAAAAATGCCACCAACAATAAAAGACAGGAAGAGGCCCCCTTTAAATAGCGCCCCCCCCCAGCCCCACAGCGATTGATAGCGTTCCAGTCTTCTGGTCGTTGGATGCGCCAGGCGGTAAGGCAGGGGGCGCCACTCAATTTCCGCTCCGGGGCGCCACAAGGGCGTTGCACCATGGAATGACGTCACAATCAGCGCGCGCAGGTGGTCGCAGCGGTAAAGTTTAGCGCCGCCGCACAATGTCAAGTTAAGTTCCCGAGCGGCGCAAACATCGCTGCGCCCGGGCGTTAGCGGCTTTGCGCCCCATTAGCGCCCTCTTAAGGCGCTAACGGGAGGCGCAACCAACTGAATTTTTACCCCAAGAGATCACGGAATTGGGGGTAATATATTAGCATGGATAGAGAATTGGCTAACTAACAGAAAGCAAAGAGTTGGGATAAATGGTTCATTTTCCGGTTGGCAAACAGTAACTAGTGGGGTGCCACAGGGATCGGTGCTGGGGCCTCAACTATTTACAATCTACATTAATGACTTGGATGAAGGGACCGAGTGTAATGTAGCCAAGTTTGCGGATGATACAAAGATGGGTGGGAAAGCAAGTTGTGCAGAGGAGTCAAAGAATCTGCAAAGAGATATAGACAGGTTAAGTGAGTGGGCAAACATTTGGTAGATGGAGTATAATGTGGGAAAGTGCGAGGTTATCCACTTTGGCAGGAAAAATAAAAAAGCAAACTATTATTTAAATGGAGAGAGATTACAAAATGCTACAGTTCAGAGGGACCTGGGGGCCTTGTGCATGAAACACAAAGGGCTGGATTTTGTCTTGGGGTCGGGTTGGGGTCGTGTCCTCCACATTTCGTGTTTCCCCCCCGACTCCAGATTAATGTGGATGAATGATGCAATTTTAACTTAATTGGGCAATTGAGTTCCAGCATGTGGGAACCCATGAACCAATTAGTGGTTTCAGCCTGAAACCCGCCTCTGATGATGTCATCATTGCTGTCTGCCTACTCTCAGAGATTGTGTGGCTGCTGGTGAGAGAGGACCTGCCTGGCTTTTGATGTGAGTGGACCTGGATGCAAAATTGATATATGAGAGAGAGAGAGAGAATTAGCATTTTTTTTGCATCCAAGTCCTCTCTAAGAGGCGGGAGAGAGTTGGGAACACCGCGACTGATTTTGTCAAAATTGCGTGGAGGCGGGATGGAGTCGGGATAGAAACATAGAAACATAGAAAATAGGTACAGGAGTAGACCATTCGGTCCTTCGAGCCTGCACCGCCATTCAATGCGTTCATGGCTGAACATGCTACCTCAGTACCCCATTCCTGCTTTCTCGCCATACCCCTTGATCCCCTTAGTTGTGAGTGTTATATCTAACTCCCTTTTGAATATATTTAGCGAACTGGCCTCAACAACCTTCTGTGGAAGAGAATTCCATAGATTCACCACTCTCTGGGTGAAGAAGTTCCTCCTCAGCTCAGTCCTAAATGGCTTCCCCTTAACCCTTAGACTGTGACCCCTGGTTCTAGTTTTCCCTACCATTGGGAACATTCTGCCCGCATCTAATTTGTCTAAACCAGTCAGGATTTTAAATGTCTCCATAAGATCCCCCCTCATTCTTCTGAACTCCAGAGGATACAAGTTCAGTTGACCCAATCTTTCTTGATATGTCAGTCCGGCCATCCCAGGAATCAATCTAGTGAACCTTCGCTGCACTCCCTCAATAGCAAGAATGTCCTTCCTTAAGTTAGGAGACCAAAACTGCGCACAATACTCCAGGTGTGGCCTCACCAAGGCCCTGTACAACTGTAGCATCACCTCTCTACTCCTGTACTCAAATCCCCTTGCTATGAAGGCCATCATTCCGTTTGCTTTCTTGACTGCCTGCTGCACTTGCATTCCCACCTTCAGTGACTGATGTACCATGACGCCCAGGTCTCGTTGCACGTCCCCTTTCCCTAATCTGCCACCATTCAGGTAATAGTCCGCCTCTCTATTTTTACCACCAAAGTGGATAACCTCACATTTATCCACATTGTACTTCATCTGCCATACATTTGCCCATTCACCCAACCTGTCCAAGTCACTCTGTAGCCTCCTAGCATCCTCCTCATTGTTCACACTGCCTCCCAATTTAGTGTCATCCGCAAATTTGGAGATATTACATTTAATCCCTTCGTCCAAATCATTAATATATAATGTAAACAGCTGGGGTCCCAGCACCGAACCCTGCGGTACCCCGCTGGTCACTGCCTGCCATTCTGAAAAGTACCCATTTACTCCTACTCTTTGTTTCCTGTGTGCCAACCAGTTCTCAATCCACGTCAACACATTACCCCCAATCCCATGTGCTTTAACTTTGCTCACCAATCTCTTGTGTGGGACCTTGTCGAAGGCCTTCTGAAAGTCCAAATACACCACATCTACTGGTTCCCCCCTGTCCACCCTATTGGAAACATCCTCAAAAAATTCCAGAAGATTTGTCAAGCATGATTTCCCTTTCACAAATCCATGCTGACTTGGACCTATCATGTCGCCACTTTCCAAATGGTCTGTTATGACATCTTTAATAATTGCTTCCATCATTTTACCCACGACCGATGTCAGGCTGACCGGTCTATAATTCCCTGCTTTCTCCCTCCCTCCTTTTTTAAAAAGAGGGGTTACATTGGCCACCCTCCACTCCATCGGAACTGATCTAGAGTCTAAGGAATGTTGGAAAATGATCGTCAATGCATCCACTATTTCCAAGGCCACCTCCTTAAGTACTCTGGGATGCAGACCATCAGGCCCCGGGGATTTTTCAGCCTTCAGTCCCATCAATTTCCCCAATACCTTTTCCCGACTAATAAGGATTTCCCTCAGCTCCTCCCTCTTACCAGATCCTCTGACCCCTTTTATTTCCGGCAGGTTGTGTGTGTCCTCCACAGTAAACACCGAACCAAAGTACTTGTTCAATTGATCTGCCATTTCCTTGTTCCCCATTACGACTTCCCCTGTTTCCGACTGCAGGGGACCTACGTTTGTTTTTACTAACCTCTTTCTTTTTACATATTTATAGAAGCTTTTGCAGTCCATTTTAATGTTCTCTGCAAGCTTCCTTTCATATTTTATTTTCCCTGCCCTAATCAAACCCTTCGTCCTCCTCTGCTGAGTTTTGAAGTTCTCCCAGTCCCCGGGTTTGCTGCTACTTCTGGCCAATTTGTATGCAACTTCCTTGGTTTTAATACTATCCCTGATTTCCCTTGTTAGCCATGGTTGAGCCACCTTCCCTTTTTTATTTTTATGCCAGACCGGGATGTACAATTGTTGTAGTTCATCCATGCGATCTCTAAATGTCTGCCATTGCCCTTCCACTGATAGCCCCTTAAATATCGCTTGCCAATTTAACCTCGCCAATTCACGCCTCATACCCTCAAAGTTGCCCTTATTTAAGTTCTGGACCATGGTCTCTGACTTAACTGTTTCCTTCTCCATCCTAATGTAGAACTCCACCATACTATGGTCACTCTTCCCCAGGGGGCCTCGTACCACAAGATTGCTGATTAGTCCCTCCTCATTACACAACACCCAGTCCAGGATGGCCTCCCCTCGAGTTGGTTCCTCAACATATTGGTTTAGGAAACCATCCCTTAAACACTCCAGGAAATCCTCCTCCACCGTATTGCTTCCAGTTTGAGTAGCCCAATCTATATGCATATTAAAGTCACCCATGATAACTGCCGTGCCTTTTTTGCACGCACCTCTGATTTCCTGTTTCATACCCTCCCCCACCTCACTACTGCTGTTTGGAGGTCTGTACACAACTCCCACTAACGTTTTCTGCCCTTTGGTGTTCTGCAGCTCAACCCATATTGATTCCACATCCTCCAAGCTGATGTCCTTCCTAGCTATTGCATTAATCTCCTCTTTAACCAGCAATGCTACCCCACCCCCTTTTCCTTTTATTCTATCCTTTCTGAATGTTAAATACCCCTGGATGTTCAGTTCCCAGCCTTGATTGTTCTGGAGCCACGTCTCTGTAATCCCAATCACATCGTATCCGTTAACATCTATTTGCACAGTCAATTCATCCACCTTATTACGGATACTCCTTGCATTAAGACACAGAGCCTTTAGGCTTGTTTTATTAACATCCTTTGTCCTTTTAGACTTATGATTTAGTATGGCCCTTTGTGTTTCTTGCCTTTGTTTACTCGCCTTCCCCTATTGTTTCTCACCCTTCTAACATTTGTTTCTGACTGCATATTACTTCCCCCTGTTTCGCTACATAGGTTCCCATTCCCCTGCCATATTAGTTTAAATCCTCCCGAACTGCTTTAGCAAATATTACCCCGAGGACATCGGTTCCAGTCCTGCCCAAGTGCAGACCGTCCCTTTTGTACAGGTCCCACTTCCCCCAGAACTGGTTCCAATGCCTCAGGAATTTGAATCCCTCCCTCCTGCACCACTGCTCAAGCCACGTATTCAATCTCACTATCCTGTTCTCTCTATTCTGATTAGCACGTGGCCCTGGTAGCAATCCAGAGATTACTACCTTAGAGGTCCTACTTTTTAATTTAGCTCCTAGCTCCCTAAATTCTGCTTGTAGGACCTCTTCCCGCTTTTTACCTATATCGTTGGTACCTACATGCACCACGACAGCTGGCTGTTCACCCTCCCTCTTCAGAATGTTCTGCAGCCGCTCCGAGACATCCTTGACCCTTGCACCAGGGAGGCAACATACCATCCTGGAATCTCGGTTGCGGCCACAGAAACTCCTGTCTATTCCCCTTACAATTGAGTCCCCTATCACTATAGCCCTACCACTCTTTTTCCCGCCCTGCTGTGCAGCAGAGCCAGCCATGGTGCCATGAACCTGGCTGCTAGTGCCTTCCCCTGGTAGGCCATCTCCCCCAACAGTATCCAAAGCGGCATACCTGTTTTGGAGGGAGATGACCACAGGGGACTCCTGCACTACCTTCCTGATATTGCCCTGCTTCTTGGTCACCCATTCACTGTCTGTCCTAGCCTTTACCTGCGGTGTGGACAACTCACTAAATGAGCGATTCACCGAGTTCTCGGCATCGTGCATGCTCCAGAGTGAGTCCACCCGCAGCTCCAGCACCGCCATGCGGGCTGTCAGGAGCTGCAGCTGGACACACTTCCCGCACACGTAGTTGTCAGGGACACTGGAAGTGTCCCTGGTTTCCCACATGGCACAGGAGGAGCATGAAACGGGTCCGAGACTTCCTGTCATGACTTAACCCTTATGTTACTTTATTACTAAAATTTAAACTTATTTATCTTAGGTCCAGGAGTTAAGTCCCTGAAAACAAAATATAAAATCGAACCTACCTTTTAAATTCCCTCTACCCCTAAAGGTTAGAGGAGGTGGGAGGGTGGGAGTCACTACTAGTGTAGTGTCTCGGGTTTAGCAACCGCTCCACCTATATACGGGTACCAATGAATTGGCCCCGCCCCCTGCCTTTGAAAAAGCCCGCGAAGCTCTTTCCCCGCTGGGGAAAAAGGCCACGTAGGTGAGTTTAATGACTCACCTCAGGCCTCTGCCGCTCCAACCAGGTCCGCCCCTCCTTCCCCGCTGCCGACCGCTCTGTGGGAGAGAGAAAGAAAGAAAGGCTCCTCCTCCCCCGCTGTCGACGCTGGTCTGAGGCCTACCTGAGCCTCGGGCCTCCGTTTAATGACTCACCTCAGGCCTCTGCCGCTCCAACCAGGTCTGCCCCTCCTTCCCCGCTGCCGACCGCTCTGTGGGAGAGAGAAAGAAAGAAAGGCTCCTCCTCCCCCGCTGTCGACGCTGGTCTGAGGCCTACCTGAGCCTCGGATGGGGTTGGAAACCCCGACCCCGCAAATTTAACCCCCCACACGCCTCCAAACCCGACTCCATGGGTCATTCAAAATCCAGCCCAAAAAGTTAGCATGCAGGTACAACAAGTAATCAAAAAGGCAAATGGAATGTTGGCCTTTATTTCAAGGGGGTTGGAGTATAAAAGCAAGGAAGTCCTGCTACAACTGTACAGGGTATTGGTGAGACCCCACCTTGACTACTGCGTACAGTTTTGGTCTCCTTATTTAAGTAAGGATATACTTGCATTGAAGGCAGTTCAGAGACGATTCACTAGGTTGATTCCAGAGATGAAGGGGTTGACTTATGAGGAAAGGTTGAGTAGGCTGGGCCTATACTCATTGGAATTTAGAAGAATGAGAGGTGATATTATTGAAACATATAAGATACTGAGGGGCTCGACAAGGTAGATGCAGAGAGGATGTTTCCCCTCGTGGGGAAATCTAGAACTCGGGGGCATAGTTTCAGAATAAAGAGTCGCCCTTTTAGAATTGAGATGAGGAGGAATTTCTTCTCTCAGAGGGTCATAAATTTGTGGAATTCTCTGCCCCAGAGAGCTGTGGAGGCTGGGTCATTAAATACATTTAAGGTGGAGATAGACAGATTTTTGCAAGATAAGGGAGTGAAGGGTTATGGGGAGCGGGCTGGGAAGTGGCTTTGAGCCCAAGATCAGCCATGATCTTATTGAATGGCGGAGCAGGCTCGAGGGGCCAAGTGGCCTATTCCTGCTCCTATTTCTTATGTTCTTATATTAGCGCCGGGCACTAAACTTTGCGTCTGGCCAATATTAGCGCCCCAAAATAGGCAATACCCAATTTCTCCCCCAGAATGTATTTAATAATAAGCAGGAATAATGATTCTCTCTACTTTCTTTTTCTCTGTCTCTTGATTTTGCCTTAAATATCCAATTCCCCACTCCCACATACCCCTCCCAGGGGTGGGTGGAGCCACAATACTACCTACCTTGCAGGTGTCAGCCGCGGCTCAGTGGGTAGCACTCTTGCCTCTGAGTCAGAAGGTTGTGGGTTCAAGTTGCAATCCAGACACTTGAGCGCAAAAATCTAGGCTGACACTCCAGTGCAGTGCTGAGGGAGTGCTGCACTGTTGGAGGTGCCAACTTTCGGATGAGATGTTAAACCAAGGTCCCATCTGCTCTCTTGGGTGGATGTAAAACATCCCACAGCACTATTTTGAAGCACAGCAGGCGAGTTATCCCTGGTGACCTGGCCAATATTTATTCCTCAATCAACGTCACTAAAATAGATTATCTGGTCGTTATCACATTGCTGTTTGTGGGAGCTTGCTGTGCGCAAATTAGCTGCCGTGTTTCCTACATTACAACTGTGACTACACCTCAAAAGTACTTCATTGGCTGTAAACGCTTTGGGACATCCTGAGGTCGTGTAAGGCGCTATATAAATGCAAGTCTTTCTTTTCCTTTTCTTTTCTTCCATAAGCCCAGTCTTTCTTTAATTCATTCTGAGGATGTGGGCATCGCTGCCAAGGCCACCATTTATTGTCCATCTTAGTTGCCCTGAGAAGGTGCTGGTGGGTCTTCTTCTTGACCCCTGCAGTCCGTGTGGATTCTATGTAGCAGCCCGATACAACCAAGTGGCTGCTAGGCCACTTCAGAGGGGAGTTAAAAGTCAACCACATTGGTGTGGGACTGGCGTCTAATATAGGCTAGACTGGATAAGGAAGGTAGATTTCCTTCTCTAAAGGACATTAGTGAACCTGTGGGTATTTACATGATGAAACTAAAAAGCAATGTGATGTGGACGTTTGCTTGACATTTCAGTATCAGGATGTCCCATCACAAACTGAAGCAACAACAGGTGCAATCAAGCACACAGACAAGTATACAAGTATACAATTATAATCACAAGAAGAACAGTAATAAGTCTGGCAAGTGTAGTAGATACGTTCATCTGCTGCACAGCAGGGAGACCTGACCTGTCGCCAATGCTAAATGCTAGGGGGGAAAAATTTGGTTGCTTTGCGCCTCCCGTTAGCGCCCTAAGAGGGCACTAATGGGGCGCAAAGCAACTAGCACCTGGGCGAAATTCAGCGGGAGGTTAGCGGCGGCGGTAACCGTTAGCGCCCCGTGGTGCTGTGCCGCCGGCGATGACGTCATCACCGTGCGCAGCGCCCCGCTTGCACCCCGGCCACGATCTTCGGTAGCGCCCTCTGACTTACTGCCGGAGGCTATGTCCGACGGGGACAGGGGGGCCTACCTGCGGCCAGGGCGGCGCTATTTAAAGGCGAGGTGCGGGGCGGCCATTTTTGTTGCTGGCCGCCTGCCAACACCTGCCTCCTGAGACCACCCCCCCCCCCCCCACCAACGCGGAGTGCCAGTTGCGCTCCATGAGCCCAGCACTTCTCTTGAGTGCCGGGCTCTTTTGCCGGCACTCCGATCCCTGGTGGCCCAGCTGGGCCCCGGGTCGCGCTGCACAACGCCCCTCCCCTTTAAACAGGGGAGTCAATAGTAGCCATGATGTGGAGATGCAGGTGTTGGACTGGGGTGGACAAATGTGAGAAGTCGCACAACACCAGGTTATAGTCCAACAGCTTTATTTGAAATCACAAGCTTTCGGAGCGCTGCTCCTTCGTCAGGTGTTGTGCGACTTCTCACATTTAAAAAGGGGAGGAAGGCCTGCAATACCGCGGCACGACTTGCCGCAGCGCGCGCCCCAAGAGGGAGGCGGGGCGCTTCCAGTAGCGCCCGCTTCCCTCTTGGGGCGCTACCACTCAATTTCGGCTGCAGGGACGCTAATTTTTTCGGGGCGCTAAAAGTAGGGCCCCAGCGAAGTTAGCGTCCCAAAGGGGGCGCGACTCAATTTTTCCCCCTATAAGTCTGGTAAAAGCAGAGATTTTGCAAAAATATGTTACTCAAGCAAAAAAAAAAAATATGATCTGGAAAATGGCTATTTAAAAGGAAGTATCTGAATGAACTGTATATTAATACTCTGTTGGAAGTAGTAGTGGTGCAAGGTATTGCTGATTTGTTGATTCATCACGGTCGACAACAATAAAATCAACTTTAAACTCAACATTGATGCACAATCCAATATCATAACACAGGAGCAGTACTGCAAAATACAGCTCAAGTACAAGCCATTAGAGGTGTAGCCTATTAAAATGGCATAATTCACCAAATGCATTCTTAAGAGCTGATCAACCAATTTAAGGAATAGCAGAAGGTTTCTGTATTAGTGCAATGCTCTGCTCACTTGCTCCTGAAAGGAAATTCAACAGCGGCATTCAAAAATATCCAAGTGTTAATAGATAGTACGGAAACCACTTATTCAAATAGACTCCATGTCACATTACCAGCTCCATTGCAAAGGAAGACTAACTAATGAAAACAATGATAGCTTTCAAACTGAATTATACACTAAGCAATTCCATGTTGCTGGCCCATAGGGACCAGATAATTGACAGGTCAGCACATACTTTTTGTGGTTAGGGAAATTTATAGAAAGAGAGGGAGAGAAAGATTTAATCAGTTCTACAATAGCAAAATACTGCGGATGCTGGAAGTCTGAAATAACAACAGAAAATGCTGTAAACACTCAGCAGGCCGGGCAGCAGTTCTGACGAAGGGTCACAGACCTGAAACGTTAACTCTGTTTCTCTCTCCACGGACGCTGCCTGGCCTGCTGAGTGTTTCCAGCATTTTCTGTTGTTGTTTAATCACGGTGGCATAGTGGTTAGCACTGGTGCCTCACAGCGCCAGGGACCCGGGTTCGAATCTGGCCTCGGGTGACTGTCTGTGTGGAGTTTGCACATTCTCCCCGTGTCTGCGTGGGTTTCCTCCGGGTGCTCCGGTTTCCTCCCACAGTCCAAAAATGTGCGGGTTAGGTTGATTTGGCTATGATAAATTGACCCTTAGTGTTAGGGGGGGATTAAATATGTGGGGTTACAGGGATAGGATGGGATATGTTAGGGGGAATTAAATACGTGGGGTTACGGGGATAGGGTGGGATATGTGTCGGTGCAGGCTCGATGGGGATTCTGTGTGAGAAAGCAGGGACAGGGTACTGGATTTGGATGATCAGCCATGATCGTATTGAATGGTGGAGCAGGCTCGACGGGCCGAATGGCCTACTCCTGCTCCTAGTTTCTATGTTTCTATTCATTTTATTGGCCAGAAAATTGGAAGGACTGCAAACTGTTTGCACTGCCCCTCAGGCCCACATGTCCGATCTGCCTTTCTATTGAGCAAGGCTCCATGCCAGGTGCGCTAATGTGCAAAGAATTACCCCAATATTATCTATTAAACTGAGTTGAATGGAAAGTTTAAAAATTACATTGCAAATTAGATTATCCATGTCATTTCTGTGCCACTGCTTTTACACAAAGAGGAAATTCATAATAAGGATACTGGAACTGTTTTTAGATTTTATTAATTAATAGTGAACTTTCTGTACCAACGTGCAGTATGTTGAAGAAACAACCCATTTATTTCATTATTGATAATTGCTATTTTAATTGTAGAAAACTCTGACAAGTAGTTAATTGCATTATTGTTCTAATAATTCAAATTCTAAGTTTCATATAATTGTGTTTTATATATTGGTAGTAGTGGATCGCCCATGGCATTAATCAAAATTAGTTGGAGGATATGGTATTTTATGCTTCGTAATGCACATTATACTATCAAGGGCATTAGTTTATGGAGATTGACGAAGCCATATTGCATTTCTATTACAAACTAGTATCTACTTTCAGGCTCAAATTCTATGATTAAGTGCACATTTTTAAGGAATATTTAAATCAGCAGACTTCATTACTATTAAATGTTAGTTTAACAATGTGGATAATTTTTATTCATTACTTTTTTTAATATATACAGGACGGTGGTAGAGAAATTGTATAGGAGCGAAGCTGTAGAAACTGCATGCAACAATGGTGGGGACTTGGAAGGACTGTGTGGGTTGATAGTGTTGGGGTTTGGGAGTGGGAATCATGGGGGGTGGGACATTGCCAGGGGTGCAAGAATGTTGGAGAACCAGAAGGGCGTTGTGGGAAGTAGAAGCACTAGGAGGGGCAGTGATCACATTTGGGAGCACTGGAAAAAGGTTACTAGGGTCTGATAGGAGAGGGATGGAACTGTCAAAATATGGCAACACTGAGGGACTGCGTGGATGTGGGAGGAGTGGGAGAAGAGTTACTAAGGTGTGGGGATGCCATATGGAGGTCCTGTGAATAGCACTTGGGTGTGGCAGTACTGGAAGGTGGGTTTCTGGGTGTTGGGGTACTGACAAGCAGGCTGGGTGTAACTGACAAAATTGTAATCAGAGGGGTTTTTTGGGGTTGGGTAGGCAGTAGGGAGAAAGGCGGGTTACTTGGGTGTAAGGCCAAGTGGGATCACTGAGAGGTAGAAAAAGGGAGTATGTCAGAAATAGGTGTGCACACGCGTGGCCACGCACCAATCGTAAATGTATCGTGCATTAAAAGAATGAGGCTGCTCACAACATCTGCAGGGAGCGGGCTTCTATTGGCCAATACCAATATGTCTACCACTCGAACATTATTGGCTGCTTTGAAGCAATACCACTCAAACATTATTGGCTGCCTCGATGCAACCAATCATTGGCCGTTTACAGAACAGCCTTGCTGCTCATTGACACACAGAGGACTCTGGAGGGAACATTGAAAAGGGGAAGGCCAACAGCGTGAAAGGGGACCAGACCAGTGTGAGACCGACAGCGTGAGAGGAGAGCAGAGCGAGGCCGACAGTGGAGTGGGCGGCGAGGCCGACAGCGTGAGAGGAGAGCAGAGCGAGGCCGACAGTGGAGTGGGCAACAAGGTGAGGCCGACAGCGTGAGAGAAGACCAGACCAGAGCGAGGCCGACAGCGTGAGAGGAGAGCAGAGCGAGGCCGACAGCAGAGTGGGCGACCATGACACAAGGACTACAGAGGAGCAGGTGACCATGGGGCGAGGAGCACTGAAAAGGGCAAGGCCGGGAGCGGAGCCTTGAAAAGATTGAGGCCCGAGAGTGGAGCACTGAAAAGGACAAGGCCGGAGCGGAGCATTGTAAAGGGTGAGGCCTGAGAGTTCACTGTGTTAGCATTTTCGCCTAAGTAATTTCCATGTTCAAGTGAAAGGCAGAAGCCCAGGCACCAACAGTATCTCAGAAAAAATGCTGGTTAACATTTAAAGAGGATTGTGGAAACCTAAACAACCAATGGGCTGGATTTTCATTGACCTGTGGAGTCAGGTTTGGAGGCGTGTGGGGGGTTAAAGTTGCAGATTCAGGGGTCCCGACCCCATCCCGCCCCCAACGCGCCTCCATGCCAGTTTCGCTGGAGGCGGGTACCCGACATGTGCTGGGACCCACCTCCCCGAGGCGGGAAGGGGATTAGTGACAATTAACTGCCTGTTAACAGGTAGTTAACAAGCAGTTTTTTGCCTAATCCCTATTTTGACGGCTGAAATGTGGGCTTCCCGACAGGTGCCAACCACGCCAAGTTATCGGGGTGGACCGTGGGTCTGCAGGGGTTGGAGGGGTCGATATGTCCGGTGGGCAGGTGAGTGATGGGTGCATGTGTGCAGAGGTAAGTGTGTAAGGTAAGTGCAAAGTGTGGGAAAAAGTTTTACTTACCTTAACTTCCTCCTGCAGGCGTCAGCCCTTCAGTTCTCGGGAGTCAGAAATCTCACCGACACAGAAAGCAGAAAAGCCGTGGTGCTGTCAAAAACTGCAGCCTTCTGCTTTCTGTGCTGGAATGATTTCTAACTCAGCCTGAGAGGAAGGACTCAAGTTAGAAGACAAATTGTCAGTGTTTGACAGCTTCACAGAGCTGTCAAAAGCTCTTGACAGATGAAATGTCAATCTGTGACGTCACCTGTTGCCGGGTGGCCCTTAATTGGCCTGCTGAGCCCACTGGGCGGGCTCAACAAGGTCAATCAAGGGAAAATACAGTGGGTTGGCCACAAGTCGATGGAGGCGGGTCTACAACCCAAAAAGTGGGATTCACGACCCCAACCCGCCCCCAGTATCAAAATCCAGCCCAATGTCTCTGGTGGGGGCCTTTTGAAACTGGGAGACATTTTTCAATATTCAGTGAGTGCCAGGTTGTGTGTAAATTAAGTTCTGAAGCCAAAGTTAATAGAGAATTTGCAAGTGGTAAAAAATGGACTGAATGGAAATTGGACTATCTGAAACGTCACTTAGTTCAAAAAGCTCATGTTGATGCTCTTAAAAGTTTATGTGACCGGAAACATGGGCCGGAATTTTGCCTACCTGGGCGGGTCCGGAGCGGGCGGTGTCCGCGGCAGGTCGCGACCCCGCTGCTGGCTCCATCCCGCTGCTGAAAATAAACTTACCTTAATGGGGCCTATTAAGCCCGCCCAGCACGTTACCCGGCCCAATGAGATGGAGTGGGTCTGGTGACGGCATTCATAAAGCGTTTACAGCCCGGATCCTTAAAGGGACCCTGGCCACATTACAGTTGACGCTTAATCTAACAAAGTGGGTGTTGAATCTTTACTCTACAATAATATATTAAAAGTTATATATGAGTGACAAAGAAATAGTTAAATAATATTATCATTAAGTAATATGACACCATCTACAAATACGATCAAGAACATAATTAAAAAAGTACATTCATTGGTAAGTTATTGGTGCTTTAGTCACAAATCTATAGACTTTTGTATCAGTAACTGGTACAAATAAAAGATGTGTGTATATAGGTAATACATAAAATTAAGCAGATTTTAAATGTAATTGTAAAGGGGTGGATTTACAATCTTATGCAAGTTCAGCGGAAAAGCTGACAAACAGTGTAAGTGGTGCTTACAATGTGTTTCTGGGATTTCTGCAGCTCTTCCATTGAAGTTAACAATGGACAAGTGAGAGAACCTCCACAGAAATTCACCCCCAAAGTCTCTGGATCTGAATGCAAATTGAACCAGTGGAATGAGTGATGAGAATGAAATTGTTATGGTTGATGACTTGATTTAATGTGTAACTGGATAATCACAGTATACTGTGAGAAAAACCTGACCAGAAACAACACAAAAATGTATTTAAATGGTATATGTCATTTTATATAGTGCAGATCAATTCACTGCAATTACTGCTGAGTTGGAAGGCAACAGCCGAGAATGGCCAGTGAAAAATGTATTTCCCTCACCATCCAGGGTAGGATGGGAGCCTTCAGCACTCACATCCCTTCAGGAGTTTCTGAATTAACATTTACCAGTAGCTTTTCAAGTAGAACAGAATCTCCATCAATCTATTAGCTGATGTAATCAACATGTTTTTATTTTGGTTTGTTTTTCATGCTGTCAGGTAATCAGCTTGAGCAATGGCCACGGAACTCGCGACCTCTTCCACCTAGAAGGACAAGGGCAGCAGGTGCATGAGAACACCACCACCTCCAAGTTCCCCTCCAAGTCACACACCATCCTGACTTAGAAATATATCGCCGATCCTTCATCGTCGCTGGGTCAAAATCCCTAACAGCACTGTGGGAGTACCTTCACCACACGGACTGCAGTGGTTCAAGAAGGCGGCTCACCACCACCTTCTCAAGGGCAATTAAGGGATGAGCAATAAATGCTGGCGTTGCCAGCGACGCCCACATCCCATAAGCGAATAAAAAAAATCCTCCCGCCTCAGGCTGACAGACGTGGTTCCCGAGCTGCGTGAATCCCGTGGCCATGCAGGGGAATTTTAAAAGTAAGTGAGAAAAGGCTCATAAGTGTCTGCAAAGTACCTGATAATTATTTCAATTGGGTTCCCCGCCGCTGCCGGTCGGGTTGGCTCCGCGATGACAGACACGCCTGGGGGAAAGGCACGTGGGAACGAGATGATAGCGGGTTCCCTGATCCGCTGTCAAAAATAACAACTTTCCCACCCGACCCGCCACCAATCTCGTCCGCTACCACCCTGGAAAATACAGCCCATGGCATTGGAATTCAGCGTTTATTTGCTGAAAACTGACAGAAGTGCATTGAGATGGGGCAACGTCAGCGAGCAAATCCGGATAAATAAAAATTCTGATTGATAACGGGCTCCTTGCTTTAAAAACAAATGCATCCATGTTGCTGGTGCAGCAAATTAACGACCACATAGTGAAATAGGTTAATCTTCCTACCAGCTGGAGAAGCAAGAATGATGCCTTTGAATTTGTGAAGTCTAATAGCGCTGAAATCCAAAATGAGGTCTGGCAGCTGTATGCAATTCCCGCGTTCATATGCTGATAGTTGACGAGAGCACCGACATTGCTGTGCATAAAATGTTAATTCTGTACATCAAGTTTTGAGAGCAGAACGATGTCACCCACAAGGCTGTGTTTGCTGGGATTATCCAGTCAATATGTCGAGGAACCAACTCGGGAACAGGCTATATTGGACTGGGTACTGTGCAATGAGAAGGGACTAATTAGTAATCTTGTTGTACGGGGACCCTTGGGTCAGAGCGATCATAACATGATCGATTTCTCACTCGAAATGGAGAGCGAAGAAATTGACTCAGATACTAAGGTCCTGAATTTAAACAAGGGGAATTATGATGCCATTAGACGGGAACTGAGTAGGTCTGATTGGACAACGTTCCTGGGAGGACTGGAGGTAGATAAACAATGGCAAGCATTTAAAGATAGAATGACAAAATTGCAAAAATTGTTTATACCAATCTGGCATAAAAGGAAATCTAAAAAGGTGACTCAACCGTGGATAACAGGGGAAATTAGAGACAGCATAAAATCCAAAGATAGGGCGTATAAAATAGCCAAAAAAAGCGCCAGAGCGGAAGATTGGGAACAGTTTAAGATAGAGCAAAGGAGGACAAAGGGCTTAATCAAGAGGGGCAAAATAGCTTACGAAAGCAAGCTGGCGGAAAATATAAAAACTAACTCCAAAAGCTTTTATAAGTATATCAAGAGGAAAAGACTGGTGAAAACCAAAGTTGGCCCATTGCAGTCAGATACGGGGGAATATATAACGGGAAATAAGGAAATGGCAGACGAACTAAATGCATACTTTGGGTCAGTCTTTACGAAGGAAGACACAAAAAACCTCCCTGGGATATCGGGAAAAATAGGGACATTTGCAAAGGAGGAACTGACGCAAGTCAATATCTCTAAGGATATGGTGTTAAGGAAGCTAAAGGGATTGAAGGCGGACAAATCCCCAGGGCCTGATAACATGCATCCTAGGGTGCTGAAGGAGGTGGCCCTAGAGATAGCGGATGCACTAAGTATGATTTTTCAGAATTCATTAGACTCGGGAACAGTGCCCATGGATTGGAGGGTAGCTAACGTTACCCCACTATTCAAAAAGGGGGGTAGGGAAAAAGCAGGTAATTACAGACCTGTAAGCCTTACATCAGTTGTGGGCAAAATGCTGGAGTCCATCATTAAGGATGAAATAGCGGAGCACTTAGCAAATGGGGACAGGATAGGACAGAGTCAACATGGATTTACAAAGGGTAAATCGTGCTTGACTAATCTATTGGAATTTTTTGAGGGAGTAACTGGTAAAATAGATGGGGGAGAGCCAGTAGATGTGGTGTACCTGGACTTCCAAAAGGCCTTCGATAAGGTCCCACATAAAAGATTAGCAGGGAAAATTGAAGCTCATGGGATAAAGGGGAAAGTATTGACGTGGATAGAGAACTGGCTGTCAGATAGAAAACAGAGAGTTGGAATAAACGGCTCATTTTCTGAATGGCAGGCAGTAACAAGTGGGGTACCACAGGGATCTGTCCTGGGTCCCCAGCTGTTCACAATTTACATTAATGACCTGGATCAGGGAGTCGGATGCAGCATTTCCAAATTTGCAGACGACACTAAACTAGGAGGGGGGGTGGGCTCAGAGGAGGAGACCAGGAAGCTCCAGAGCGATTTGGACAGACTGGGTGATTGGGCGGATAAATGGCAGATGCACTATAATGTGGACAAGTGCGAAGTTATCCACCTTGGGTGCAGGAACGGGAGGGCAAATTATTATTTAAATGGCAATAAATTGGGAGAGGGGGAAGTACAGAGAGACCTGGGTGTTCTTGTACACCAGTCACTGAAGGCGAGCATGCAGGTGCAACAGGCGATCAAGAAGGTAAACGGTATGCTGGCCTTCATAGCAAAAGGGTTGGAATACAGGAACAGGGATACCTTGCTGCAGCTGTACAGGGCACTGGTGAGACCACACCTCGAGTACTGTGTACAGTTTTGGTCGCCTCATCTGAGGAAAGATGTTCTTGCCATGGAGGGGGTGCAGCGGCGATTCACCAGGCTGATACCAGGAATGGCGGGATTGACCTATGAGGAGAGACTATGTAGTTTAGGGATGTACACACTGGAGTTTAGAAGATTGAGAGGGGACCTCATAGAAGTGTATAACATTCTGACAGGTCTAGACAGACTAGATGCAGAAGGAATGTTTCCCTTGGCGGGTGAGAACAGAACTAGAGGACATAATTTAAGGATAAGGGCTAAACCATTTAGGACAGAAATGAGGGGGAATTTCTTCACTCAGAGGGTGGTGAACCTGTGGAACTCATTGCCACAGAGGGCAGTGTACGCCAGCTCATTAAATATATTTAAGAGGGAATTAGATGTATTTCTACAGGCAAAAGGGGTTAAGGGTTACGGAGAGAAGGCGGGGACGGGATACTGAATTGAAGGATCAGCCATGATCTCATTAAATGGCGGAGCAGGCTCGAAGGGCCGGATGGCCTACTCCTGCTCCTATCTTCTAAGTATCTAAGTATCTAAGTAACTGCATGTAACGCTCAGAACATTACAGATGCTATCAAGCAATACTACATGATCACAATCTGGATCGACAGAGAATGGTGATGCTGACTTCAGATGGTGCATCTGTCATGCTAGGTAGGTATAACTGTGTAGCTGCCCAGCTTAGAGAACAAGACTGTGTTGCCCATGGACAAGATCGATGATGTTTGGAAACATGTACCAATAATGAGAAAAGTGGAAACACTATTACGAACTGTATAAGCAATATTTGGCCGATCATCTGTTAAGAAAGCTAAGTGTGAGGACTTAACCACTGTTTTGGAAGTTGATGCATTATCATTCAGGCCTTTGGATAAATTACGATGTACGAGTAGACCACTGCAAGGTGGAAGCCAATGATAACAATGCTCCTATAATGACGTACTCTCTCAAAAGGCGTACAGATCTGCAGTATCATATTGCACTGACTGTGCTAGATGATGTTTTGGGGGAATTGTCTGAACTGTGCCACATTCTTCAAAGAAGTAAGGCTGGATTTTCACGGGTCCCACCCGCACGGTGCGGGGGGGACCTGGGAGACAGCGGGAAACCCGGAAGGTCGAGTTTCCCGGCACGCTGTGGAACTCCACAGCGTGCGTGCGACGTCAGGGGCGGTTTCCCCGCCCGGAGGTCAGCCTGATTGACAGGCTGGCTTCCATTCGTGCGGGGAACTCAGAGAAGGAGGCCGCAGCAACAGGTACGTGCTGGGCCCAGGATGGTGCGGGGGGGGGGGGCGCGGTCCAAGCCCGGGCAGGGGGGGTTCCGATCCCCCAGGTGAATCTGATCCCCCAGAGGCAGGGGTATCCCAGGTCTGGGGTGGGGTCCGATCCCTGTCCCTGGGGAGGGGGGGGGAGTTCTGATCCTGGGGGGGGGGGGGTGCTGAGCCCTGACCCCAGGTCTGAATCGCATTCCCGGGGGAGGGCGATGTTCCAGGCCCGGGGCCAGGGGGGTTCCAATCCCTGGTGCGGGGGGGTGGGGGGGAATAGTCGGATCCCCGACCCCGGGGAGTGCGTGCTGATGGTGGGTGAGCTTGGGGGGCCGGGAGGAAGCACTCCTGCTCCTCCCAGCCCACAAGGATTGATCCCCGAGTCTGAGGCTGCCTCGTTGCAGCCACCCGGAATCTCGAGCCCCGGGATCCCCGACCACCTGCAGTAAAACCTGCACAGCAGGTTAAAGTAGAGGCTTCAGGCCTCATTATGATATTTAAATTGCCAACCCGTCTCCTGGCAGCAGGTTGGCCGCCCGCCCCCCGTCCCGCCTGAGTGAAAGGTGAAAGTGGGCGGGTTGGAGGCGGGTTGGGGTCGGGGTTCACATTTTTTCACCTTTCACTTCCCCCCCACGCCACCAACCTACCCACTCTTACCTCAGAAAATTCCGGCCGTAGTCTCTCTGTCATTGAAACCTATCGCTGTGCAAAGACCAAAATTGAAAAAACTCACTGGAGTGAGAAAGTGAAACAAGAAATGGGACCTCGTGCCAATACCGTTGACACAACAGGTATTCTCTGTTTCATTACAAAACTATGTGAACGTTTAAATGCTTGATTTCCAGAGAATTAGCTGCAAGAGTGGTCTGCATTCGATATCGAAGCACCGCTTTCTGCCAAATTTGATTATACATAGATACATAGATACATAGAAGATAGGAGCAGGAGTAGGCCATCCGGCCCTTCGAGCCTGCTCCGCCATTTAATGAGATCATGGCTGATCCTCCAATTCAGTATCCCGTCCCCGCCTTCTCTCCGTAACCCTTAACCCCTTTTGCCTGTAGAAATATATCTAATTCCCTCTTAAATATATTTAATGAGCTGGCATACACTGCCCTCTGTGGCAATGAGTTCCACAGGTTCACCACCCTCTGAGTGAAGAAATTCCCCCTCATTTCTGTCCTAAATGGTTTAGCCCTTATCCTTAAATTATGTCCTCTAGTTCTGTTCTCACCCGCCAAGGGAAACATTCCTTCTGCATCTAGTCTGTCTAGACCTGTCAGAATTTTATACACTTCTATGAGGTCCCCTCTCAATCTTCTAAACTCCAGTGTGTACATCCCTAAACTACATAGTCTCTCCTCATAGGTCAATCCCGCCATTCCTGGTATCAGCCTGGTGAATCGCCGCTGCAACCCCTCCATGGCAAGAACATCTTTCCTCAGATGAGGCGACCAAAACTGTACACAGTACTCGAGGTGTGGTCTCACCAGTGCCCTGTACAGCTGTAGCAAGGTATCCCTGTTCCTGTATTCCAACCCTTTTGCTATGAAGGCCAGCATACCGTTTGCCTTCTTGACCGCCTGTTGCACCTGCATGCTCGCCTTCAGTGACTGGTGTACAAGAACACCCAGGTCTCTCTGTACTTCCCCCTCTCCCAATTTATTGCCATTTAAATAATAATTTGCCCTCCCGTTCCTGCACCCAAGGTGGATAACTTCGCACTTGTCCACATTATAGTGCATCTGCCATTTATCCGCCCAATCACCCAGTCTGTCCAAATCGCTCTGGAGCTTCCTGGTCTCCTCCTCTGAGCCCACCCCCCCTCCTAGTTTAGTGTCGTCTGCAAATTTGGAAATGCTGCATCCGACTCCCTGATCCAGGTCATTAATGTAAATTGTGAACAGCTGGGGACCCAGTACAGATCCCTGCGGTACCCCACTTGTTACTGCCTGCCATTCAGAAAATGAGCCGTTTATTCCAACTCTCTGTTTTCTATCTGACAGCCAGTTCTCTATCCACGTCAATACTTTCCCCTTTATCCCATGAGCTTCAATTTTCCATGCTAATCTTTTATGTGGGACCTTGTCGAAGGCCTTTTGGAAGTCCAGGTACACCACATCTACTGGCTCTCCCCCATCTATTTTACCAGTTACTCCCTCAAAAAATTCCAATAGATTAGTCAAGCACGATTTACCCTTTGTAAATCCATGTTGACTCTGTCCTATCCTGTCCCCATTTGCTAAGTGCTCCGCTATTTCATCCTTAATGATGGACTCCAGCATTTTGCCCACAACTGATGTAAGGCTTACAGGTCTGTAATTACCTGCTTTTTCCCTACCCCCCTTTTTGAATAGTGGGGTAACGTTAGCTACCCTCCAATCCATGGGCACTGTTCCCGAGTCTAATGAATTCTGAAAAATCATACTTAGTGCATCCGCTATCTCTAGGGCCACCTCCTTCAGTACCCTAGGATGCATGTTATCAGGCCCTGGGGATTTGTCCGCCTTCAATAACTTTAGCTTCCTTAACACCATATCCTTAGAGATATTGATTTGCGTCAGTTCCTCCTTTGCCAATGTCCCTATTTTTCCTGATATCCCAGGGAGGTTTTTTGTGTCTTCCTTCGTAAAGACTGACCCAAAGTATGCATTTAGTTGGTCTGCCATTTCCTTATTTCCCGTTATATATTCCCCCGTATCTGACTGCAATGGACCAACTTTGGTTTTCACCAGTCTTTTCCTCTTGATATACTTATAAAAGCTTTTGGAGTTAGTTTTTATATTTTCCGCCAGCTTGCTTTCGTAAGCTATTTTGCCCCTCTTGATTAAGCCCTTTGTCCTCCTTTGCTCTATCTTAAACTGTTCCCAATCTTCTGCTCTGGCGCTTTTTTTTAGCTATTTTCTATGCCCTATCTTTGGATTTTATGCTGTCTCTAATTTCCCCTGTTATCCACGGTTGAGTCACCTTTTTAGATTTCCTTTTATGCCAGATTGGTATAAACAATTTTTGCAATTTTGTCATTCTATCTTTAAATGCTTGCCATTGTTTATCAACCTCCAGTCCTCCCAGGAACGTTGTCCAATCAGACCTACTCAGTTCCCGTCTAATGGCATCATAATTCCCCTTGTTTAAATTCAGGACCTTAGTCTCTGAGTCAATTTCTTCGCTCTCCATTTCGAGTGAGAAATCGATCATGTTATGATCGCTCTGACCCAAGGGTCCCCGTACAACAAGATTACTAATTAGTCCCTTCTCATTGCACAGTACCCAGTCCAATATAGCCTGTTCCTGAGTTGGTTCCTCGACATATTGATCCAGATAACCATCCCTTAAACACTCAAGGAATTCCTCCTCCTCATTATTTTTACTGATTAGGCTATTCCAATCTATATGTAAGTTAAAGTCACCTATGATGACAGCTGTGCTCTTATTGCACGCTTCTCTAATTTCCCTCGTGATGCCCTCCCCAACCTCTATTTTACTATTTGGAGGCCTATATACCACAGGCTGTTGTCGGGAGCGACGAGACCGGAGGTGCTGTGAGGTGCTGTGAGTATTTGAACTCACTTTCGCGGGCTTTTCTTCACAGGCTGTTGTCGGGAGCGACGAGACCGGAGGTGCTGTGAGGTGCTGTGAGGATTTGAACTCACTTTCGCGGGCTTTTCTTCACAGGCTGTTGTCGGGAGCGACGAGACCGGAGGTGCTGTGAGGTGCTGTGAGGATTTGAACTCACTTTCGCGGGCTTTTCTTCACAGGCTGTTGTCGGGAGCGACGAGACCGGAGGTGCTGTGAGGTGCTGTGAGGATTTGAACTCACTTTCGCGGGCTTTTCTTCACAGGCTGTTGTCGGGAGCGACGAGACCGGAGGTGCTGTGAGGTGCTGTGAGTATTTGAACTCACTTTCGCGGGCTTTTCTTCACAGGCTGTGCCACAGAAAATGTAAGTAAACTCATTCACAAGTACCAAGCACTCTTGAATCTACCAGTGCAAACCGATGGATCAATCACCGATCGCATCTGCAAGCAGTACACAGACTATAAATTTATTGTTGTGGAAAAAGTGAAAGCAGGAGCAAGCCGTACATTTACCAACATGGCAACTTACAGCCTGAAAGAAGAGCAGTTTACAGCCTTGGCTGCGTTGGTTGATATATGTGGCGCCTTTCAAGCCTCCAGTGCTGATTGCAAGTGTGGCTTCAGTTTAATGAATTAGATTAAAACCAAGGCCGTGAATTTAATGAAGGAGGCGGGATGGTTGCGGGAGAGCTGGTTTCCTGGTTCCAGTCCCACTCCCAGCTGCATCCGCTCTGTAGACGTGATTTTCCCTTGATTGGCCTTGTTAAGTCCGCCCTGCGGGCTTCCCGGCCAATTAACAGGAAGCGGGTCTGATGACGTCATTTGATGACGCGTCATCAGCCAATTTCCTTAAAGTGACCACGACCGCATGGAGTTTGACAGTTGTTCTGTCAGTGTTTGACAGCATTGAGGTGCTGCAAACACTGACAAGCACTGCACAAAGGTGAACGCTTACACCCAGGCTCTCCATTGACTCCCTCCATATGCTTGTGGGAGGAGTCACAGCCCGCAGGGAGATTCTCTTCCCTTCCAAGGGTGGAAGAGACCTCCCCAGGACACCAATGCAGCCTGGTTGCACATTGCACAGGAGGACACAAGCAGGGATGTCGTCAGGGGTCCCTGGCTGCAGTGGCGCCAACCTTTCAATGATCTCAGTGGATCACGAAACGTTACTGCAAAGCCACACTCAAACTCACCCTGCTGTGCCACTCAACACATCCCCATCACTCTGCCTTCCATACCCTTCTCCTGCACATCCTTACTCACACCAACTTACCTTGCACCTCCACCCAACCCTCTCTATCTACATTATCACTTCCCCATCTCACTAGCCACCCCTCACACTCACCCTCATTCTACTGCAATCATACCAACTAACAACACACAAGGGTAGGCACTTGAGAGGTTTAGCCAATGTTCATGTGAAGTTTCTGGTAATGTGTTGTCATACAGTGAAATCTATTTTTCCTAAAGTGCCCCTTATTGGACAGATCTGAGCGCACCTAGAGAACAATCACTGAGTTCCAGTGATTGTTCAAACATAACTCCCCCCACCCCCCGCCCCCCGCTATAGTGATGTGTGTGCATGGAATAGCTTGGACATTAAAGGGATGCTTCACGGTGCTGGTGTGGGATGGCATCATGTGGCAGCCAGGGTTTACAGCGTCAAGTGAAGAAAGTCTGGCCATGGTGATACTATCGCTGGCCTCCCGGGCAGCAATGTTGTCAGGGGATGATGCCCTGTGTCCAGTGCAGCATCAGGTGATGGCGGAGAAGGTTGGTGATGTTGTTGGTGATGTTGGTATTGGGGTTGATCGTGGAAGGATTCGGAGGACCACGGTCTGATTGTTTCAATGGCTCCGATGTTGCTGCAATAGATGGCAGCTGCAGGTGAGATGACAGAAGCGATCTGTCAATGGTGAGAGAGGTTCCCCAATGAAGTGGCACTGGACATACAGTTGGATCTAAAAACTTGTAAGCTAAAGAAATCTCTATATGTATTAAAAATGCAGTAACCAACATTTTCTATGCTCTGAAACTCACCATCTGCAACATGACATCCTTTAAACCACTTCTGCAGCTGTCAGCTTTTCACAAACATCAGAGCAGACTCAAAACACGGCAGGTTGAGCTGGCGTGTTCCCGAACAGCGGGTAACCCGTGGGGGAGAAGGTAAAATTAGAAGTAAGCCTCAAAATAGTCTTAAATTGGCTCTTAACAAGCCATTTGAGTACCTGAATTGTATCCCCCGCCGCTTGGTGTCGGGTCAGTTCTCCGCTGACAGACTTGACATCTGGGAGACCCGCGTAGAGGCGGGTTGACAGCGGGTTTCCTAACCACTGTCAATCTTTGCAATTTTCACAGTAGACCCGGCTTCAAACCCGGCCCCTTAGCATATTAAATTTGCGGCCCAAGTCTCGCAACAGACTGAAAGTTACCCATCTGGAACATCTTATGAGGATAAAATCCTACCTCTCGGCAAACGGAGATGTCAACATTGATAACATTTTCCATCACTGGAAAACAGAGAAAGACTGACGGGAGAAATTTCCACCATAATCTGTAAATCATCTCATGTTCAATAAATATGAACCTTATTTACTTGCATTGTTGGATATATGCTTTAAATGGTTATTCTTGCTGTTGTTGTTGTTTTAAAATGTAAACTGCCCGTGGACAAAACAGTCGTACTCCGAGGAGTTTGTAGCCTGCCCAGTACAAAGAAAATTTAGAGGGAACATTGGGTGTGACAGGAAAGTTTTACACGAACAACAACTTGCATTTATATAGCGCCTTTAATGTAGTAAAACGTCCAAAGCTGCTTCACAGGAGCGTTATCAAACAAAATTTAACACTGAGCCACACAAGGAGATATTTGGACAGATGATCAAATGCTTGGTCAAAGATGTAAGTTTTAAGGAGCGTCTTAAAGTAGGAGAGAGAGGTAGAGAGGCAAAGAGGTTTAGGAAGGGAATTCCAGAGCTTTGAGTCTAGGCAGATGAAGGCACGGCCGCCAGTGGTGGAGCGATTAAAATTGGGGATGCGCAAGAGGCCAGAATTGGAGGAGCACAGAGATCTCGGAGGGTTGTAGGTCTGGAGGAGGTTATAGAGATAGAGAGGGGCGAGGCCATGAAGGGATTTGAAGACAAGGATGAGAATTTTAAAATTGAAGCGTAGTCAGACCCGGAGCCAGTGTAGGTCAGCAGGCACAGGGGTGATGGGTGAACTGGACTTGGTGTGGGTTAGGATACAGGCAACAGAGTTTTGGATAAGCTCAAGTTTATGTAGGGTGGAAAATGAGAGGCCGGCCAGGAGAGCATCAGAACAGTCAAGTCTAGAGGTAACAAAGGCATGAATGAGGGTTTCAGCATCAGATGAGCTGAGGCAGGGGCAGAGTCGGGCGGTGTTACGGGGCTGTTACGGTAAGTAATTGTTACTTGACAGGAAATGTGCGCATATACAAGACTTTTAATATATTACTAGCATATCCCCCCATGATGTTGCTCATGATGAGTCAGAGCATATGCTGTTTTATAACAAGACGGATGTAATGCAATGTAACATGCAACGTGTTATCAGGGACACTGATTTACAATGACTGAATAATTTTGTTTATATTAAAAAGCGTTCTGGGATTTTTAAATCAGTGTTTTAGGGATCAAACTCGTCCAAATCTTTCTGTGAAAACTGTAAAATCAGTTGCCTTGATTATTATATTCATAAATGAGTGGAATTGATTTTAAATATATCCAATTACCGATACATTTAATTTTTATCCTTTACTTTTTTAAAGCTCAGGATACACAGGAAGATTGTACACAAGATATACGAGGTTAGAGGTAGTTACCTGGACTTAACGGCATTGAGAATGGAGGGAGGTCATGAAGTTTCGAAATACTGGGATGATCCTGAGCTTTGGGAGCACTTGGGAATGGTCTCTAATTTGGAAATACTCAGGTGGGGGTCCTGGAGTGTTACAGCAGTGGATGGTGGTGCTGGGATTCGGTAGCACTGAGGAGGGGAACCCTGGAGTATGGCAGATCTGTTAGCAATGTAATGTGCGTCTGGGTCATTGATAGATTCTTGGGGCCTATCAACAGTTGGGGGAAAGGTCCTGGGTCTAGCCAACACTAGTTTGTAAGTTTCTAATAAATCTCTGCAAACATTGAATTAATTATTTCGTGATTCGTTCCTGGAAAGATAAGTAAATATCACAGCTGCATAAATAAATATTCAGATTCCACTCTCTGGTCTCTGTCCCTATGGAAAAGTTAATGTACACATGGCTGTTTTAATAACATTTTATTTTTACTTTGAACTAGCAAAATTCAGTTAACATTTTTTGCATCTTTGCAAATAAGGGTCGGGGGAAGGGCTTACATAAGAACATAAGAAATAGGAGCAGGAATAGGCCACTTGGCCCCTTGAGCCTGCTCCGCCATTCAATAAGATCATGGCTGATCTTGGGCTCAAAGCCACTTCCCAGCCCGCTCCCCCCATAACCCTTCACTCCCTTATCTTGCAAAAATTTGTCTATCTCCACTTTAAATGTATTTAATGACCCAGCCTCCACAGCTCTCTGGGGCAGAGAATTCCACAGATTTACGACCCTCTGAGAGAAGAAGTTCCTCCTCATCTCAGTTCTAAAAGGGCGACCCTTTATTCTGAGACTGCGCCCCCGAGTTCTAGATTTCCCCATGAGGGGAAACATCCTCGCTGCATCTACCCTGTCGAGCCCCCTCAGTATCTTATATGTTTCGATAAGATCACCTTTCATTCTTCTAAATTCCAATGAGTATCGGCCCAGCCTGCTCAACCTTTCCTCATAAGTCAAACCCCTCATCTCTGGAATTAACCTAGTGAATCGTCTTTGAACTGCCTCCAATGCAAGTATATCCTTCCTTAAATAAGGAGACCAAAACTGTACGCAGTAGTCAAGGTGTGATCTCACCAATACCCTGTACAGTTGTAGCAGGACTTCCTTGCTTTTATACTCCAACCCCCTTGAAATAAAGGCCAACATTCCATTTGTCTTTTTGATTACTTGCTGTACCTGCATGCTAACTTTTTGTGTTTCATGCACAAGGACCCCCAGGTCCCTCTGAACTGTAGCATTTTGTAATCTCTCTCCATTTAAATAATAGTTTGCTTTTTTATTTTTCCTGCCAAAGTGGATAACCTCGCACTTTCCCACATTATACTCCATCTGCCAAATGTTTGCCCACTCACCTAGCCTGTCTATATCCCTTTGCATATTCGTTGAGTCCTCTGCACAACTTGCTTTCCCATCCATCTTTGTATCATCCGCAAACTTGGCACATTACACTCGATCCCTTCATCCAAGTCATTAATGTAGATTGTAAATAGTTGGGGCCCCAGCACCGATCCTTGTGGCACCCCACTAGCTACTGTTTGCCAACCAGAAAATTACCCATTCATCCCGACTCTCTGCTTTCTGTTGGTTAGCCAATTCTCTATCCATGCTAATATATTACCCTCAACTCCGTGAGCTCTTATCTTATGCAGTAACCTTTTATGTGGCACCTTATCGAATGCCTTCTGGAAATCCAAATACACCACATCCACTGGCTCACCCTTGTCCACCCTGCTTGTTACATCCTCAAAGAACGCCATCAAATTTGTTAAACATGATTTCCCTTTCCTAAAACCATGCTGACTCTGTTTGACTGCAGTATGTTTTTCTAAATGCCCTGCTACTGCTTCCTTAATGAAGGACTCCAGCATTTTCCCAACGACAGATGTTAGGCTAACTGATCTAGAGTTTCCTGCTTTCTGCCTCCCTCCTTTCTTAAATAGGGGTGTTACATTAGCGGTTTTTCAATCCACTGGGACCTCTCCAGAGTCCAGGGAATTTTGGTATATTGCAACCAATGCATCCACTATCTCTGCAGCCACTTCTTTTAAGACCCTGGGATGCAGGCCATCTGGTCCAGGGGACTTGTCATCTTTTAGTCCCATTATTTCACCGAGTACTATTTCCTCAGTGATAGTGATTGTCTTTAGTTTGCCACTCCCTGTGGCCCCTTGATTATCCATTATTGGGATGTTGTTAGTGTCTTCTACCGTGAAGACAGATGCAAAATATTTGTTCAGAGTCTCTGCCATTTCCCCGTTCCCCATTATTAATTCCCCAGTCTCATCCTCTAAGGGACCAATGTTTACTTTAGCTACCCTCTTCCTTTTTATATACCTGTAGAAGCTCTTACTATCTGTTTTAATGTTTCTTGCCAGCTTACTCGCATAATTCATCTTCTCTCTCTTTATTATTTTTTTAGTCATCCTTTGCTGGTTTTTAAAAATTTCCCAATCCTCTGGTCTCCCACCAATCTTAGCAACATTGTTTGCCTTTGTTTTCAATTTGATACCATCCTTTACTTCCTTAGTTAGCCATGGATGGTGCCCCCTTCTCTTAAAATCTTGCAAGCAACATCCACTGTAAATGGCCATTCTTTCTGTCAATCATAAAAACTTCCAGAAATTACCTTAGATAACAATGGGCCATATTTTGCGACCCCTACGGGTGTGTATGAGGCGTGTATGCGCACGTAGGGGCTGCGCTAATACCCGGAACTTGCGATCCGTCAGGAATCTTCTATGTCCAACAGGGTCAGGGGGGCGTATGTGTGGCCGGGGTGGTGAAATTTAAAGCGGAGGTGCCGGGCGGCCATTTTTTTTGCTGGCCGCCTGCCAGCACCTACCCCCTCTGCCCTCATCCCGCGGGGTGCCGGTCTCTTTTGCCAGCACCCCGCTCCCTGGTGGCCCAGCTGGGCCCCAGTTCGCGTTGTGCTCGGCCCCTCCCCTTTAATCAGGAGAGGGATGCATGCAGTACCGCGGCGTGACATGCATGAAGTGGCGCTGCGGCATGGAGCACCGCGATATTGAGCTGGAACGCCCCAAGAGGGAGGGGGAGCGCTTCCAGTAGCTAAAGGTAGCGCCCCGACGAAGTTAGTGCCCCAAAGGGGCGCGACTCAATTTTTTTTTCAAAAAATTAAATTTTCATTTAAAATATTTAATTAAATGGCATTTTAATTAATTTTAAATATGTAGTTTTTTTTAATTTCACATGTTCATGTATTTTTTTAGTGATCTGTACGGTCTGCACAGAGCGGGATTAAACAGAGTGGACTTGAACAGAGTGTTTTATTTGGGAATTTGGAAAGAGTGGGAATTTGGAGAAGAGGGGGTAGGAGTTGTTGCTTTTTGCCCACATTACTTGTAGTGCTTTGTGTTACAGATAGATATTTAATTTCAGTACCCTTAACTTTTTTTTTTATTCACTTATGGGATGTGGGCGTCACTGGCAAGGCCAGCATTTATTGCCCATCCCTAGTTGCCCTTGAGAAGGTGATGGTGAGCCGCCGACTTGAACCGCTGCAGTCCGTGTGGTGCCTTAATCTAGATCAAGTAAGTAGTCAGGAAGCTACACTGTAAACTAAATTACTTAATTACAAATTTAATTAAATTTAATTAAATAAATCATGGTCATATAGGGATGGCAGTGCAGGTGGTGTGCCGCAACTGCAACATGTGGGAGTTTGTGGAGAGCATTGTGATCCCGAACAACCACGTTTGCAGTAAGTGCCTGCAGCTTGAAAAACTTCAGCTCAGAGTTTTTGAGCTGGAGTCTGAGGTGCAGACATTGTGGGGCATCAGGGATGGGGAGATTTACCTGGACACTTTGATCCAAGAGGCAGTTACACCTCTTAGGTTAGGTAGTGGTACAGGTCTGGTTAGTGGTCAGGGACAGGAGGGTGTGACTGCAACTCAGGCAGGTAAGGGGACCCGAGGTGCAGTGCTGGAGAACTTGGAGTGGGAGGGAGAGGATCCAGTTGTTGTGGTCCACGTAGCAACCAACGACATAGGTAGAACTAGGAATGAGGTTCCGCTGAGGGAATTTGAGGAGCTAGGATCAAAATTAAAAAGCAGAACCTCAAAGGTAATAATCTCTGGATTGTTACCTGAGCCACGCGCAAATTGACATAGGGACAAAAGATTAGAGGTTTAAATGCGTGGCTCAAAGAGTGGTGTGGGAGGAAGGGGTTTCAGTTCATGGGGCACTGGCACCAGTACTGGGGAAAGAGGGAGCTGTTCCACTGGGACGGACTCCACAGTGTCCAGGCGAACCGAATAACTAGGGCAGTAGACAAGGCTTTAAACTAATGAAGGGGGGGGGGTGGGAGGATTCAGGAAAGAGTAAATTTAAAAGCAGCGAGAGAAATGTCAAGACTCTAGAGCAGAGTAGAGTTTTGGGTAAAAATAAACAGAGTGGGTCAGGAAGGGACAGCGAGAGTAACAAAGGTAATAAGGCATCAGTGACTAAGGTGACATCAGGGAAAAATAGAAATAAGTCAAAGCTAAAGGCATTATATCTGAATGCGCAAAGCATTTGCAACAAAATAGATGAATTAATAGCGCAGATAAAAATGAACAGGTTTGATCGAATAGCCATAATGGAGACGTGGTTGCAAAATGGCCAAGGTTGGGAACTAAATATTCCAGGATACTTAACTTTTAGAAGAGATAGGCAAAATGGAAAAGGAGGAGGGGTAGCCCTGATAATAAAGGATGGGATAAAGACAGTAGAGAGAAAGGATCTTAGCTCTGAAAATCAAGAAGTAGAATCCGTTTGGCTGGAGCTAAGAAACAGCAAGGGACAGAAAACATTGGTGGGAGTTGTTTATAGGCCCCCAAACAGTAGTTGTAATGTAGGGCAGAGTATAAATCAGGAAATTAGAGGTGCATGTAACAAGGGTAATACAGTAATCATGGGGGACTTTAATCTACATTTAGACTGGGCAAACCAAATTTGCAGTAATCGTGTGGAGGACGAATTCATGGAATGTATGCAAGATAGTTTTCTAGATCAGTATGTTGAGGAACCAACTAGGGAACAGGCTATTTCAGATTTAGTATTGTGCAATGAGAAAGGGTTAATTAATAACCTTGTAGTAAAAGGGCGTTTAGGGAAGAGTGACCAAAATATGATAGAATTTTATATGGAGTTTGAAAGTGATTTAGTTAAATCCGAAACTAGGGTCTTAAATCTAAACAAAGCAAACTACGTAGGTATGAGGGGCGAGTTGGCTAAGGTAGATTGGGAAACTACATTGAAAGGTATGATGGTAGACAAGCAATGGTTAGCATTTAAAGAATTAATACATAATTTACAACAAATATACATTCCTTTAAGGCACAAAAAACCCACACGAAAACTGGTCCAACCGTGGCTAACAAGAGAAGTTACAGATAGTATTAGATCAAAGGAAGAGGCTTATAATGTTGCCAAAAAGAGTAGTATGCCTGAGGATTGGGAGGATTTTAGAATTCAGCAAAGGAGGACCAAAAATTGATAAAGAAAGGGAAAGTAGAATATGAGAGTAAACTAGCGAGAGACATAAAACAGACTGTAAAAGCTTCTGTAGGTACGTAAAAAGGAAAGGATTAGCGAAAGTAAATGTGGGTCCCTTACAGGCTGAGACAGGAGAAATTATAATGGGGAATAAGGAAATGGCAGCAAAATTAAACAAATGCTTTGTGACTGTCTTCACAGAAGAAGACACATAAATCTTCCCGTAAATAATGGAGAACCAAGGGTCTAGCGAGAATGAGGAAATGAAAGAAATTAGTATTAATAAAGAAATAGTATTGGAGAAATTAATGGGACTGAAAGCTGATAGATCCCCTGGACCTGATGGCCTACATCCTAGGGTTTTAAAAGAGGTGGCTATAGAGAGTTTGGATGCATTGGTTGTCATTTTCCAAAATTCCATAGATTCTAGAATGGTTCCCGTGGATTGGAAGGTAGCAAATGTAACCTCACTATTTAAGAAAGGAGGGAGAGAGAAAACGGGGAACTACAGACCAGTTAGCCTGACATCAGTTGTAGGGAAAATGCTAGAATCTATTATTAAGGACGTGGTAACAGGACATTTAGAAAATCATAATAGGATTGGGCAGAGTCAACACGGATTTATGAAAGGGAAATCGTGTTTAACAAATCTGTTAGAGTTTTTTGAGGTTGTAACTAGCAGGATAGATGAGGGGGAACCAGTGGATGTGGTGCATTTGGATTTTCAGAAGGCATTTGATAAGGTGCCACACAAAAGGTTATTAAACAAAATTAGGGCTCATGGGATTGGGGGTAATATACTAGCATGGATTGAGGATTGGTTAATGGACAGAAAACTGAGAGTAGGAATGAACGGGTCATTTTCGGGTTTGCAGGCTGTAACTAGTGAGGTACCGCAAGGATCAGTGCTTGGGCCTCAGCTATTTACAATCTACCTCAATGATTTGGATGAGGTGACCAAATGTAATATATCCAAGTTTGCTGATGATACAAAGCTGGGTGGGAATGTAAGTTGTGAGGAGGATACAAGGTGGCTTCAAGGGGATATAGACAGGCTAAGTGAATGGGCAAGAACATGGCAAATGGAATATAATGTGGAGAAATGTGAAGTTATCCACTTTGGTAGGAAAAATAGAAAAGCAGAGTATTTTTTAAATGGTGAGAGATTGAGAAATGTTGGTGTTCAGAGGGACCTGGGTGTCCTTGTACACGAATCACTGAATGTTAACATGCAGGTACAGCAAGCAATTAGGAAAGCAAATGGTATGTTGGCCTTTATTACAAGAGGATTTGAGTATTAGAGTAAAGACATCTTAATGCAATTAAACAGGGCCCTGGTGAGACCACACCTGGAGTATTGTGTACAGTTTTGGTCTCCTTACCTAAGGAAGGATATACTTGCCATAGAGGGAGTACAACAAAGGTTCACCAGACTGGTTCCTCGGATAGGGGGATTGTTCTACGAGGAGAGGTTGACTAGGCCTATATTCTCTAGAGTTTGGAAGAATGAGAGGTGATCTCATTGAAACATACAAAATTCTTACAGGGCTTGACAGGGCAGATGCAGGGAGGATGTTTCCCCTGGCTGGGGAATGTAGAACCAGGGGCCACAGTCTCAGAATAAGGGGTGAGCCATTTAGGACTGAGATGAGGAGAAATTTCTTCACTCAGAGGGTGGTGAATCTTTGGAATTCTCTACCCCAGAGGGCTGTGGAGGCTCAGTCGTTGAGTATATTCAAGACAGAGATCAATAGATTTTTGAATATTAAGGAAATCAAGGGATATGGGGATAGTGCAGGAAAGTGGAGATGAGGTAGAAGATCAGCCATGATCTTATTGAATGGAGGAGCAGGCTCGAAGGGCCAAATGGCTTACTCCTGCTCCTATTTCTTATGTTCTTATGTTATCCCCATTCATACTTATGGGAGTTCCATACGTAAGGAACTCCCATAAGTATGAATGGTGATTCCCTTCTTTAATTGGTTGGGCCAGCCCATGTGATCCCAGAGGGGCGCTTGCCAACTGCATGGGCCCCTGGGATACGTGGGTGTCTGCCCGCGCCTACCCGGAGAGGCCCAGGATCGCAAGCCTCCATACCTCCCGGGCCACCAGGTAAATGCATAGCTTTTTTACAGGTCATAGGCATCTGCCCGCGGGAAGCCTCCGATTGCAAATTTTGGGCCATTGTTTACCTGAGTTAAGAGGCCCATAGTATTTTTTCTTAATAAAAACCTGAAAACAACAAAATGGTTTACGTTGTTATCAATTTAATATACAAGAAAAAAATTAGCTTGCACAGCTTCTGGGATTTTCTACTCAACAGTTAATAATTAGAATTTCACTCACCCATGCCAGATAGAAAATAAATCTTATGTAAACAGTGATTAAATGATAACAAGCTGTGACTATGACAAACAAATTTAGGAGTCTAAGTTTTAACTGAGTGCAGGAGCTTCATTTCAATATTGAAATAAGGCCTGTTGTCATTTCAGGCAGTCACCAATGTGGCCTAAAAAAAGGCTCTGACCAATTCAGCAGTGGCCTGAATGCCTGTGCAGATCAAGTGTGGGTCTGTGGACTGCTAAATTGGCTATTGTTGCATTCATTTTAGACCCCGTTATCTTTTCATTCATCTCTTCCCACATTATAGTCTTGGGCTCCAAACATTCCTTTCCTGTGAGATGGCAACTCATATATACCTCCTCCAATTTAGTATATTCTATCCTCTGCTCACAGGGTGATCTTTCCATAATGGGGAAACCAAAAGCAGATTGGGTGACTGTTTTGCTGAACACCCCAGTTCTGTCTGCAACTTCAAACCCTGTGGCTCACCAGTTCAACTCCCCACTTCCATTTCCACTCTGACCTTTCCATCTTTGATGTCTGACTTTGGTCCAACCAAACGTCAGAAACCGTGGGCTGGATTTTGCCAGTGTGGGCGGGCTGGGGTGTGTCAGGTGGGATTCGTGTCAGGACCCTGACTCCGAAGTGATGCGTTGAAAAAGTGCGATTTTCCCCTAATTGGGCAATTGATTTCCAGCGTGTGGGAACCCCTGGCCCAATGAGTCTTTTCATACAGAAAGTCGCCTCTGATGATGTCGTCAATGCTGCTGGATTTAAGGCCTGCAAGCAGCCTTGCTTCTTCTGGAGACTGGAAACACTTTGGAAATTGTATGAAGGACTTAATTAACCGACCAAGGCCACCAGCAAGCAAACGTGTGCACCTCGCTTTGATGAGCCCTCCCTCCAAGCTCTGGTGGAGGGAGCAAGATTTAATAAGGAGGTGCTCTTCCCTTTCTCAGGGAGAAAAAAGCCACCCCAGCAGACTAAAGCTGTGTGGCTACAAGTGTCCGAGGAGGTCAACTCCATATCGATGAGCCGCAGAACCTGGCTGCAATGCAGGAAGAGGTTTCATGATCTTCTCCGCACCGGAAAAGTGAGCATGACTTTCCCATCACCCTCAATCTGATCCCCATCGCCTCTCCTCACCAGCACTCTGCTTTGCCAACCTCTTCCTCCACATGCCACTTGACACTTACATGCCTGCACCCTTACCCATTCCCTCTCTCTCGAAGGTCACATTCACTTAACTATTCGACCATGCAGCCCTCACACTCCCTATCACTGTGATGCAATGACAACAACTTACAACACACAGGGAGGGTCCTTTGTCTCCTTCTAAGCATCTATGCTATGGATTCTCTACACTCACTCCTTCATTCTCACTCAAACTCCACTTGTGTCCCTCATTGCAGGAAAATAGAGCCCACAATAAGAGGGAAAGAGGCATGACAGGAGGAGGGCCACCCTCAGTAGTCCAGCTCACCGCCTGGGAGGAGGCGGCCCTGGAAATCACTGGGATCAAGGAGGATTCCCAAGTGGGGGATGGACAGACGGGCGCATCACAGCAAGCTGGTGATAGAATAGTTTGGCATCTCTCTCATTGACATTGCATGAGTCACTGATAATGAATCTGATGCTCCAGCAGACTGACTTATGATCACCTGCACAATTCAATGTGCATGTAACCTTAACTCTTTCCTTTACTCCCCCACAGGACCATCGAAAGCCCCCGTCCCCAATGTCAAGGCGGAATAGCCTGAGCCTCCAGACTCCTCAGAGGAAGCTGCAACCTCTGAGGGTGCAGCGTCAGCAGAATTCAGCGCACCCAGCACCAGCGCAGACACTCACACCTCGGTGGGACCTTCGGGAGATAGAGTAGTGTTGTCACCTGGTGTATCACAGCTCACAAGTGAGCATCAGCAAATGGTGGAGACAGGGTCAGCAGTGGAGAGTCCTCGTCAGAGGGCGCAGGACTCTGCCAGCTCAGCTCAGCTGCATGTCGACCCTGTGCCTCCGGGTCCATCCAGAACGAGAGTGGTGCTGGAACTCCAGGAACAGGTGCAGGAGTCTCTGGCAGGTTTTGTATCCAGGGTCACTGCGAGTGTGGAGCGAATGGAGGAGTCAATCGCGAACATGAGCAGAGCCTTTGTGGAGGCATTGGCGCATGAACGCATCACCGTGGAAAGGATGGCAACCTCCGTGGAAAGGATGGCTAACTCCGTGGTAAGGCTGGCTACCGTAGAGGAGAGGATGGCTATGGTAGAGGAGAGGATGGCTACGGCCATGGAGGAGCTTAGTCGCCTGGGTATGGAAAACATGGTAATTGTTCAGAATAGAATGACATCTCTTGAGGAGCGATGGTCAGCTATTGAGCATACAAACCAGACCTTCATTGAAGTCCTCTGGAGTAGGACTTCCAGTGCAGAAACAGGTCCTCATGGCCCCCCTGAAGTGCAGCCAGGTGCTGTCAAGCCACTTGCTAGCTCTGAAGTGGGACTGACCCATGAGAGGGATGTTGGTGGCAGAGAAGAAGGAAGTGGGAGCTCCTCTCCAAGCGCTCACACGACCATGCCACTGCAGAGCCCTCGGTCAGAGCCCCACCAGAGTCCTCACCCAACTGAGATGGGCGTCTCAACCCCTGCACAGCCGCAGGAGCAGCAAACTGTTGGCGAGCCCGCACAGGTTCGCCACCCCAGAGGACGGCTACCAAAGGGGGTCAGAAAACATGCATGTGGGAAAATTGCTCGGAGGTGGGATGGAGGCAGGATCAGGCCCGCCCGCCATTTTTTGCGATTTTACCACCTCACACGCCTCCAAACCCGCCTCCTCGTGCTTGGCAAAATCGAGCTCCGTGTCTCACCTGGCTCCTGTGCACCTGCTGCCTTAACTATCTTGTCCATTTTCTTGGGAGCAGGGGGTACTAGGGATGTAGGAGAGGTTCCATCAGTATCTGATAGGGAAGGCAGGTGGTGTTGTGGGACTGAACCCTTCATTAAAACAGTGGGCCTGTATTTTGTCTTTTTGTATGCTGGTAGGCCTGCTGTGTGTTTCCAGCATTTTCTGTTGTTATTTCATATTTTCTGCATTTGCAGCTATTATTTTGCCCCCATTTTCTTTACCTTGTATTTTCACCACTTAACTATTTTCATGCCTTTTTGAAATCAATGGAATGCAAATTGGGTGGGTTCTGCAATGGGCTTGATTTAAAAATATTCAGCTCTATGGCTAGGTAATCAGATCTGATATAACTAGTGCTATGGTAAAACATTGTTGGAAAATCTATTAGAACTGCAGGAATTATCAAAAAGAAGTTTATTTGTCATTGTCAACACCTTCAACATTCTACAAAGTCTACATCAGTGAGAATATTGTAGCTCTATTTGGCAGGCTACCGACAACACCAATTTCTTGCTTCTCAATTCAGCAGTCAAAAGTAATGAAGACAGTTGGAATGGATAATTCTGATCTATTCCACCCTTCGCATGTGAAGGAATGAGTCAAACCTATTCAGAAAAATACACCATCCTATGAACAGAATTCTGACTTTATAAAATATGACAAACTGGGTTTAAAAATCTAAAAGCCTCAATGACACAAGCTGTAAATACAGGCTTCTGAGATAAGATGAGCACACAAAGCTGTAAACACCATACAAGCTTTTGAAATGGAAGTTGTTTGTTGACACTGAGACAATGGCCTCATTGAAACAGAGGGTTGTAGGTTCCAAGAAGTCTGCAGTTTGGAACCAACACAATAGCTATACCCAGTTTAAAGTGTTAAAAGCTAACACTTTGAACAGAAACACAGAACATTAAAAAACCATGTGTCTTTGTAAAAGTAACATCAAATGAAAGACAGGAAACATAAGTTTGTTATACAACCAACTAAGATGGCTGGAAAACAATCAAGTATTCGATTGAAGTGTTTTTGATTTACATATTGTAAAAGGTACAAACAGAAGACTTTGTAAATATTACATCAATAGATGTACCAAGCAATCACATTGTTTATGTGTTAAACTTAGAACACAAGGAGACAGGAGTCTGTGTTACAACCAGCAGAGGTGATTTAAAAATTGAATGGAAGGCCTCGTAAGAATAGCATCAAATAGATAAATCTGTCATAACCATTTTTATGATAACTTTCGAACACCTAAAGGTAGAGACAGAATTCTGCAAATTAGCAGCTGAATTGACAGTAAGAATAGAAAGAAGTCAATAGAAAGATGACTGGAGATAATTAGCTTACATCAACATTAAACTTCAAAGAATATGCCACTGCAAAAAGGATATAAAATATGGAGCTTTCAGATAGGAAGTCAGAAGTCGCTGGAAGGGGCAAAGCGATTCTCAACTTCAGAGGCAGGCTCTGTAAGTTTTTAACTCTTTGAGTCTCGGGGATCAAAAGATACTTTTATTTGATTTTGGTGGATATTCTGGATTATGAATAAGTAGAAGAGTGGAAATGTAACGAAGTTAAGATTTGAGAATAAGGATCTCTGATAAGAAATGTAAGCTATTTGTATTTTGAACTGCTAAAGTGACGATTGACTCACAAGCTGTTAACTACATGTCGGTTCTTTAATAAATCTATATATTTTTAGAATTGTCTCACAGAGTACTTCTGTATCAAACTCGCAAACTCAATTTCTGTACACTTTTCAGTGAGGAGTTGCAGAATTCTGGGGAGGTATCCAGACCCTCATAATATCCAGAAGGTTACAGTCTAGTTAAACTTATTAAAAGTGCTATCTGGAGGACGGTAACATCTTCAGGCCGTTTCTTTCCTTTAGGGAGAGATAGTCTGAACCTTTAGACCCAATTAAGCGTCTCTAGGATTCGGCTATCTCTAACTTTAGTTGAAGGTGAACGTCTGATCTGGGGTAGCCCGAAAAGGGCTAGGACTAGTAATTATCCCTTCACACAGAGAGATCTGGCTAGTAAAGACAGACTCCCATAGTTAATGCCAGAAACACAAGGGCTCCTGCACCTGCAACTGTGATGGGATACTCTCCACTTGCCTGGATGAGTGCAGCTCCAACAGCACTCAAGAAGCTCGACACCATTCAGGACAAAGCAGCCCGCTTGATTGGCACCCCATCCGCCATCCTAAACATTCACTCCCTCCACCACCGGCGTACAGTGGCTGTAGTGTGTAACATTTACAATATGCACTGCAGCAACTCGCCAAGGCTTCTTCGGCAGCACCTCCCAAACCCGCGACCTCTTCCACCTAGAAGGACAAGGGCAGCAGGCGCATGGAAACACCACCACCTCCAAGTTCCCCTCCAAGTCACACACCATCCTGACTTAGAAGTATATCGCCAATCCTTCATCGTCGCTGGGTCAAAATCCTGGAACTCCCTCCCTAACAGCACTGTAGGAGTACCTTCACGACATGGACTGCAGCGGTTCAAGAAGATGGCTCACCACCACCTTCTCAAGGGCAATTAGGGATGGACAATAAATGCTGGCCTTGCCAGCGACGCCCACATCCCATAAACAAATTTAAAAAATCTCAATGTTCTCTATCAATCCAGAACCTCTGAACAGAATACCAGCAAGCAATGCTTCATATGCTACTTTTGTTTGTAAAACTCTTTATTGGAAAGGTTTGATATCTGGAACTCTGTCTCTTGTTGGCATAAATTGAAACATAAAGTTAACCATCACTTGCTGAAGCAGGGTTGCTGGAGTATTCACTGGGTTATGGGAAAGTTATCTGCATCCAGTATGATTTCCTAAAGTACTTAATTTCTTTGAGTGCCTAATATTCAGTTTTAAAGATCCTTCTTGCCTCATAATAAACTTCAAGTTATTTTTATATATTTCTGCTGCTGATATTTATGAACAGAATTGAAGACAATACAAAAACCATAATTTATTCACTGGCATTATTTGATTTAAATCAAGTACATGACCTCATTAAACCATTGCAATAACAAGATCTCTGATGGAACATATAGTTTATGGCTCATTCATAATTAATAGCAAAATCATATAACTAACAATCTACAATTTTCATTATGCTATAAAATATTTTATGCTTCCCTATAATATGCTCTTTGGCACCTAATGATAGTATTATTGAGGGTTTATTGTATTTTGTACTAGGTACTATACTTGCTTATGTACTATGGTTGGAGGAACAGCTGGAGGAAGAGAAGCAGCTGCTGGGCCTGTTAGAGCACAGCTGGTGTGGGAGGCGGGGAGCCAGAGATACTAGGGTTCAGTTGATACAGAAGCCTTCTCGTTGACCTTCTCAATCCACTCACCTGAAATGTGACAAAATGTCCCGCAGCATTTAACAGTCCTTGTTACCCACTTCACCGCTCCCTTCATTATTCCTTAAAGAACAATGAAACCATTCAGTTAACCTCTGTATCAGTGACATTCTGACAATTCAGACTAACTTGTTGCAATGAAAAGAGACCATTCGCCAAACTCCCAAATGTGAAAACGGTGATGAATTTATTTACAAATAGAAGATTGAACTCAAATCTTTTGACACCCAAGTGCTCAACCCATAGTGCTTTTCTTAATTTAAGGTTTCTTCACTCTACTACCACTACGAGATGCTCCCTCATTGACTTCAGCAGAGCAGGTGGAAGGCCTACTGTCGCTTATGTGGGGACCCTTGAGATGCTTGTGGTCAACAAGCTCTGGCAGCTTGACCTTGAGAGGCTCTGGCTGCAGGTTGCTGGACTCCGGCAGCTGTTTGGGCAGTCTGGTTCAGCTGGCTTTCCTGCACCGTATTGTGTATTGGTTGAGGGGGCGGTGAGGGAGAAAACATGCTGCCATCCTGAGAGAGGGCAACACACGCCACTTCTGCTGCACCACTGCTACACCCATAGCACTGTGTCTCATCACATCCACTGATCTGTCCGATTGGCCGATTCAACATTTTTATTTTCAACTCTTTTACTTCACCTAACCTTGTGTCAACCTAATTAGTTAATGTTTACTATTTCCTAAGTATTCTACCTTCAGCTGCTTACTTGTCCTGCTTTGTTACACAAAACCAGATCCAGCACTGCATCCTTTCTTGTAGGCGGTGGAACATACTGATCTTATACATGTTATACTTGGCAGAGGATTCAGATTTTAATTTATTTTTATTCATTCACAGGATGTGGGCATTGCTGGCAAGGCCAGCATTTATTGTCCATCCCTAATTGCCTTTGAGAAGATGGTGGTGAGCCACCTTCTTGAACCGCTGACGTCCATCTGTTGAAGGTACTCCCACAATGCTGTTAGGGAAGGAGTTCCAGGATTTTGACCCAGCGACGATGAAAGATCAGCAATATATTTCCAAGCCAGGATGGTGTGTGACTTGGAGGGGAGCTTGGAGGTGGTGGTGTTTCTATGCGCCCGCTGCCCTTGTCCTTCTCGGTGGTAGAGATCACAGGTTTGGGAGGTGCTGCCGAAGAAGCCTTGGCGAGTTGCTGCAGTGCATCTTGTAGATGGTACACACTGCAGCCACGGTGCGCCGGTGGTGGAGGGAGTGAATATTTAAGGTGGTGGATGGGGTGCCAATCAAGCTGGCTGCTTTGTCCTGGATGGTGTCGAGCTTCTTGAGTGTTGTTGGAGCTGCACTCATCCAGGCAAGTGGAGCGTATTCCATCACACTCCTGACTTGTGGTTGGTGGAAAGGTTTTGATGGGTCAGGAGCAATGTTCCCTCTAAATTTTTTTATTGCGCGCAGTACCTTTAAATTTACTGCGAGGCCGCTGTCACACGCACGGTATCTTAAAGGGAACAGCTTGTGAGTGGCCTGCGCGGTATCTTCCCGATTGCTGCACAGCCATGCACGTGCGCAGCTTAGAGGAAACATTGGTCAGGAGGTGAGACACTCGCTGCAGAATACCCAGCCTCTGACCTGCTCTTGTAGCCACAATATTTATGTGGCTGGTCCAGTTAAGTTTACGGTAAATGGTGACCCCCAGGCTGTTGATGGTGGGGGATTCGACAATGGTAATGCCGTTGAATGTCAAGGGGATGTGGTTAGATGCTCTCTTGTTAGAGATGGTCATTGCCTGGCACTTGTGTGGCACTAATGTTACTTGCCACTTATCAGCCCAAGCCAGAATGTTGTCCAGGTCTTGCTACATGCAGGCACAGACTGCTTCATTATCTGAGAAGTAGTGAATGGAACTGAACACTGTGCTATCATCAGCGAACATCCCCACTTCTGACCTTATGATGGAGGGAAGGTCAGCAGTTGAAGATGGTTAGGCCTAGGACACTGCCCTGAGGAACTTCAGCAGTGATGTCCTGCAGTTGAGATGATTGGCTTCCAACAACCACAACCATCTTCCTTTGTGCTAGGTATGACTCCAGCCAGTGGAGAGTTTTTCCCCTGATTCCCATTGACCTCAATTTTATTAGGGCTCCTTGATGCCACATTCGGTCAAATGCTGCCTTGATGTCAAGGCAGTCACTTTCAGCAAACTTCTGGAATTCAGCTCTTATGTATGTAATGAGGTCTGGAACCAAGTGGTCCTGGCAGAACCCAAACTGAGCATCGGTGAGCAAGTTATTGGTGAGTGAGTGCCTCTTTATAGCACTGTCGATGACACCTTCCATAACTTTGCTGATGATTGAGAGTAGGCTGATGGGGTGGTAATTGTCTGGATTGGATTTATCCTGCTTTTTGTGGACAGGACATAACTGGGCAATTTTCCATGTTGTCGGAAGATGCCAGTGTTGTAGATGTACTGGAACAGCTTGGCTAGAGGCGCTTCAGCGTGACAACCGGGATGCCCATAGCCTTTGCTGTATCCAGTGCACTCAGCCGTTTCTTGATATTACATGGCGTGAATCGAATTGGCTGAAGATCAGCTTCTGCGATGGTGGGGACCTCAGGAGGAGGTTGAGATGGATCATCCACTCGGCACTTCTGGCTGAAGATGGTTGCAAATTCTTCAGCCTTGTCTTTTGCACTCACGTGCTGGGCTTTGCCATCATTGAGGATGGGCATGTTCATGGACCCTCCTCCTCCTGTTTGCTGTTTAACTGTCTACCAACATTCACGACTGGATGTGACAGCACTGCAGAGCTTAGATCTGATCCGTTGGTTGCGGGATCGCTTAGCTCTGTCTATAGCATGCTGCTTCCGCTGTTTAGAATGCATGTAGTCCTGTGTTGTAGATTCACCAGGTTGGCATCTCATTTTTAGGTACGCCTGGTGTTGCTCCTGACATGCGCTTCTACACTCCTCATTGAACCAGGGTGGGTCGCCTGGCTTGATGATAATGGTAGAGTGAGGGATATGCCATGCTATGAGGTTACAGAATGTGGTGGAATACAATTCTGCTGCTGATGGCCCACAGCGCCTCATGGATCGTTAGTCCAGGCCTCTGGATTACTAGTCTAGTAACATAACTGTTATGCTACCGTAACCCCTAAATTCATTTTGAAACACATATTTTTTAACATAGAGTCATGCTCCTCTTTAAATATGGAGTTAACAAAGCCCTACCCTTGTCTACATAATTGACCATAATCTGCTGATGCATGTAAAATTTGGTTCAGCTATAAACTGTTTCCACTGGGATATTTCAATTGCCTTTAGCCAAATGCTCCATAATAATGTTTATGTGATAATAAATCACAATGTCTAAGGGCACAGAAAATTGCTGTTGAAAACCAAAGGGTACCAACCCTGGCTCCAAAATTAATTGTGCAGCTACATTATTACCAATCATGTCTGCTGTTTGGTTCCAATGTATTTTCTCGTGGGCGCCTCAAACTTCCACTAAAGTAATTGGAGCTAGCAGTTTGATGTCTCCGCAGCGCTCACGATTATTTATACTCTCCATCTGATGCTGCAATCACCATTTATTTGAATTCCAAAAAAATGGATGCCTGTCAGAAAATTCAGCAAAAAACAATTGAGCAAAAAAGAGGAGCTTAGCTTCGGTGATAAATTACTGATTTATGGTTAATTTGTTGATCCTTTCTTTGGTTCCCAGAATCACTAAACATTTTAGCTGGATTTGCTTTGTCCACCTCAGAGTAACATTAGACCTCATTAAGAAAAGAGGCCATTCTAATAAATTCTGCACTGCAGCACAGGAACAGATTGGAACCGTGTATAGTTTCTACCAAATTACATGATCTGTTTTTCTTCGTTACGAACATTGACTCCTACTTATATCATTAGAGCACACAAAATAGAGAACAATTGTACTTCAACCAGATAATTTATTCACTAAAATGCTAATGTTACAATTTGCTACTCTGTTATAGCATGGGATTTATTGGGACCAATTTTCTTGCATCGCCACCTACCCTGGTGCGGGACAGAAGCTGCACTATTTCGGGTCTTGGAGATACATTAAAGGTGGATGGCTGTATGGATGAATAGGAGAAGCCTCTTGTAAAGGCCATTATTCAAGCTGCATGGTAGTGGGTGGCTGCAGCAGTCAATGCCAGATTCCAGGCTTGCCAAACCAGAGAGCAGGTGCAGAAGTTTTCTGGCACGTGCCAATATACCAAGGTAAGACCATTCTCCTTTGCACATGTGCTGCCTCTTTCTCTAAGGAAGATGCAATAGTCAAGCTATATAGGTGCCCTGGCCCAGCATTCATTCACACCAAACAAGGTGCAGTTCCCCTCTGCAGTGGACCATCTAACATGTTGTAACTAACATGTTGTAACTAGTACTTTCAAGTTCTCCTACCACTCACGGTATCCATTATAAAGACCAAGCTATACTTTGAGGGCTGCCCTGGAGGGAGGTGTAGTTTGGAGTTCTGTGTAAAGTCTACTAACATTCTTCACTGTCTTCTGCTTGTAGGCCAAGGCTGCTCACAGCTACTGTGAAAGCAATCAGCCAGCTGGGGGAACCACCCAAGCGCCAAGGATCTTAGCTCTCCCCCCACCCACCATGAGAAAAGTTTCAATGGGAGGAATTTGGAAAAGTGAATTTGGATGAGTACTGCAATCCCCTAGTAAGTAACCTTCTTTTGACTACCTCTTTCCTTCAATGCCTTTCTTCGTTCTGCCCTGGAGCTACACTTGTACACTCACACAAAAATAAAATTGTGTGTTTCCTATCTTTGAAGGCAGTGTCTTGGGATTGCATTGCCATTGGCTCTCTTTTGCATTGTAGCCACTGTGGTTAAAGTGGGAAACAAGTACTGCTTTGCAACTTTAACCTTTGGGAGGATGGGGCTGGCTTTATAAAATTTGCTCATTTGGACAGGGATGATAATTTTGCTATTGGCCATCATCTCCAGACCCCAAAATCTGTGTGCAGAAGCACCACTACCACAGGACCCAGGTTTACAGACCGCCCCAATCCCATGTGAGCATGTTCGACAGACCTTTGGCGGCTTGCTTCCCTGTGGATGCACTGAGGATAATTTTAACCTAAATCGCCGGATGGGAAACTCACAGGATCAGGTGGAATGCCGGTTTTACACCCCGTCTAATATTACTCTCCGTTGACTTATTTGAGAGTAAATGGGCAGGATGTAAAACCAGCATTGAACCCAATCTCATCAGTTTTCTGACAATCAGATTAGGTTAAAATTGCCCCCCACTGACAATCCATGCCACCGACTACAACCTTACTTGCAGGCCACATCAAGGACATCAAGGACTAACACAGTGGGCTGAATCTTAACCAACAAAAACGGGTGGGCTGGTGTCGGGTCAGAGGTTAAAATTCAAAAAATCTGAAACAGGAGCCTAACCCGCCTCGAACCCGCTTACTTCCGGTTTTAACGGAGGCGGCACAAGGGACGGGTGACCAATCCGCTCGCGGGAGGCAGGTTGGATATTTAAATATTAGAATGAGGCTGCCTGCCTTCATTTTAACAATCATTCTATTTTTAATTCATGTCAGCCAGGTTTCCTAGGCTTTGGAAAACCCGGCAGGTGAAAGGAGGTGAGAAGGGCTGAATCCATGAAGTATGTGCCTTTACAGCACTGTTTGTGGGCCAGGAAGAGCAGGAGTGTTTCCCCCTGGGCCAACAAACTACCCAGCAACCACCGCCCCCCCCACTCCCACCTCCATTCCTGATCAAGCAGGTCACTGATACAATGCTTCCCTCCCACCATCGGTCTGCCCGATCAGCAACAGACTCCCCCAACTACCATCGGACCACCCTGATCACCATCTGCTCCCTCTGACCACCATTGGACCCCCCCCCCCCTTGACAATCATCATCGGACCCCCCAACCATTGTCTGCTTCCCCTGACCACCATCGGACCTCCCCCCCATCGCCGTGTGATCAGGACCCACCCCCCGACCACCATTGGACCCCCCCCACTCCACCCCGCGCGATTGGGAACCCTTCCCAAGATCTCTCCCACCCCACCCCCCACTACACAAACTCGATCTCCTCGGCTGCGGCCTTGTGCTGCAGGCTTCCTCACCCGACAGGCCTCTAGCCTGTCAATCAGACTGCCTATGGGCAGGAACTGACAGAAAAAAAAATTGAAGGAGCCCTGCAGTTCTTCTGACCTCAAAAACAGAACCTCCCCCCCAACATGGAACTCACCTCTGGACTTAAATCCAGGTCAGTGATTCCTGTTGCTTTATCAGTTTCCAATGGGACAGAGACAACAATTGGAGAAGGCGCAGAAGATGATTAGCTTCCCCAGTGTCCAGGGCACCATAAATGGCACTCATGTGGTCATCAGGGGTCCTCATCAGAACTCATCTGCCTACATCAACAAGAAGAGCTTCCATTCCCTCAAGATCTAGGCTGTGTCTGACCATCAAAAAGTCATCCTTTATGTCACTGCGTGGTTTTCAGGGAGCATACATACGATGTCTTCATTCTACAGTCTGCTCTGTCTTCATTGTTTGATGTTGACAATAGGCTACTTGATGGCTGCTGGGAGATTAGGCTCAAACTGATTGGCAATCCCAAAACAGCAGCCGAGCACTGCTATAATGGGGTCCATATGACCACCAGGTACACTGGAGTGTATGATAGTCATGCAGAAGCAACGCTTCCAGTGTGGGTAACTTCGGTGGGGACCTGCAATACACTTGCCCCAATATATCCAAGATTATCACTGTGTGATGCATAATTATGCAATACATTAAGTGCACCGCTATTCACTTATGAGTGTTGTTTCACCCTTCTTTAACCTTACTATAAATTTTCACTGGGCTGCTGCTCGCTGGACAAGTGCTTGGTGCAGGGGTGGTCTTGATGTGGAAGTTCCGGTTGCCACCTGGTCCTAAAAGCTCAACAACAACAACTTGCATTGATATAGTGACTTTAACATGGGAAAGTGTCTCAAGGTGCTTCACAGTCGCGTAATCAAACGAAAATTGACACTGAGCCAAAGAAGGAGATATTAGGATGGGTGACTAAAAGCTTGGTCAAAGGGTCTGGAGATAATAAAAGCATGGATGAGGGTTTCAGCAGCAGATGAGCTGAGGCAATGTCGGAGATGGGTGATGTTATGGAGGTGGAAGTAGGCGGTCTTTATGATAGAGCGGATATGGGGGCAGAAGCTCAGCTTAGGGTCAAATAGGACACCGAGGTGGCAAACAGTCTGGCTCAGCCTGAGACAGTGGCCAGGAATCAGTGGAGAGGGAAAAGAGTTGTGGCAGGGGCCGAAGACAATGGTTTTGGTCTTCCCAATATTTAATTGGAGGAAATTGAGGCAGTAGAGCGATTGAGAGAGGTGGTGTTGAGGTAGAGCTGGGTGTCGTCAGCGTACATGTGGAACTTGGAGTCATGCCTTCGGATGATGTCACCGAATGGCAGCATGTAGATGAAAAATAGGAAGTAGCCAAGGATAGATCATTGAGGAGTCCCGAGGTAATGGTACGGATTGTGAAAAAAGAATACATTGCAAGAGATTCTTTGACTATGATTGGATAGTGTAAGAGAATTCAAATTTGACACCGAGTATGGTTTGCAACTTAAACCTTTAATTGTGTTCGACCAAGTCTTGACATTTATGTTGGCCTGGATTTTGTGTTGAGAATAACAGCGAGGCTAACAGCGCTCACCGTTATTATGGAGTAAATCGGACAGCAACTTCCGGAATACGCACATGTGCAGTTAAATGTGGAAATCCGGAGGTTGCGGTCTGAGTTACCCTACTCCTCCACAGGCGGCGCTATAACAATACCTCGCCAATAGATTCGGCATTGAAGTGTAAGGGCGTGAAGTTGTGGTACTTACCCACTAGTTATGCACTAAATACACAGAAAAAGTTAGGGCTGGTACATTCAGGGGTAAGTGCATTTTCAATGGCATAATCAGTCATAATTACTGCCAAACAACCTCTCTGGCCCAGAAAATTTAATTTTACAAGTGTGGAGTCTCATTCCTTCAGAATTAAATTAGTTTTGGAGATTTAAGAAAAATCAAAATAATTTCTTTTTAACTTTTATGTCTGTCTCTTTTATCTCTCTCTCTCTTAATCCCATTTGTATTTCCCAATCTTCATTTTGCTTTCTCTACATGATTTAAATCTAATTTATATTCCTGCTTTATACTTCCTGGTTTAGACTCTGCATGCCTCAGTGAGGATTCTTCAATCTAATTGGTTTAAGAGCCTTGTTGTTCCTTGTCCTGCTCAGAGATGCCACAGATCCCCTTTATAGGGCCCCATGCTGGATCAGACACCGATGACAGCAAGTCTCTGCTTAAAAGCCCCCAAAATATCTGTGGGCAGCTGTCAGTGTAGTGAATGACAAACGCCGTTCCTCTGCCACTGACCGCAAAATCCGGGCCGATGTCTATAAACAGTAGTCATACAGGGAAATAAACACAATTGTCCCACTTCCCCAGACGTAACCTTAATCGACACTTTCGTTCTCGTCTCTCACGACAAATTGTGAAGGAAAGCTCAAGATCTTTATAGGCCTCTAGTCACGCATACTGTCCTTGATGATTCATTATGACCTAACAAGAGTTTGTTGTAAACAAGACCACCAGAAATGAGGTAATTCCTACAAAGCACCAGATGCCAACTTGTTGACCAATTAGAGCCCATTGTCCCATTTCCTATCGCTATCTTGGGCCCATTGTTTCAAAATGTATTGACAAAGTTTTAGTCAAACATGCACGAATCACACATCCTGCATCTCAACAACACAGTCAGCTAAATTGTACACTGATACATCAAACCTTAAAGCATCCGGGAATGAACAGCTTAAACATTTCATTATTTCGAGCTACAGTACAAATCCACAAGTCATCCACAAATACAAAAAAGCAAAAATCTTAATCATATGAGATGAAACCATATCCTAATCCTACCTATATATATGTATACACGAATAGGGTATCTTACAACAGGTAAGAGTGGAACTAGGTGAAGGCAGTCTCACTCAGCTGGAAAACGGAGTAGCGTTGTTGGGGGAGGATAGTGTGGTCAACTGCGTCAAAGGCTGCTGAGAGGTCAAGAAAGAAGACAAGTGATAATGCACCATGGGCACAGTCACAAAAGATGGCCTTTTCTGATTTTCATTAGAGCCAATCAGTGCTGTTGCACGGGTGCAAACCTGATTGGGGAGGTTCAACTATGGAGTTGCGGGAAAACTGGGCACAGATTTGGGAGGTGACAGCACATTCAGTGACCTAGGAGAGGAAAGAGAGGTTAGAGAAGTGCCAGGTAATGACTATCTCCAACAAGCGAGAGTCTAAACACTGCCCCTTGACATTCAATGGCATTACCATCGGCGAATCCCCCACCATCAACATCCTGGAGGTCACCATTGACCAGAAATTTAACTGGACCAGCCACATAAATACTGTGGCAACAAGAGCAGGTCAGAGGCTAGGTATTCTGCGGCAAGTGTCTCACCTCCTGACTCCCCAAAGCCTTTCCACCATCTACAAGGCACAAGTAAGGAGTGTGATGAAATACTCTCCACTTGCCTGGATGAGTGAAGCTCCAACAACACTCAAGAAGCTCGACACCATCCAGAACAAAGCAGCCCACTTGATTGGCACCCCGTCCACCACCTTAAACATTCACTCCCTACACCACTGGCGTACCGTGGCTGAAGTGTGTACCATCTACAAGATGCACTGCAGCAACTTGTCAAGGCTTCTTCGGCAGCACCTCCCAAACCCGCGACCTCTTCCACCTAGAAGGACAAGGGCAGCAGGTGCATGGGAACACCACCACCTCCAAGTTCCCCTCCAAGTCACACACCATCCTGACTTAGAAGTATATCGTCATTCCTTCATCGTCGCTGGGTCAAAATCCTGGAGCTCCCTACCTAACAGCACTATAGGAGTACCTTCACAACATGGACTGCAGCGGTTCAAGAAGGCAGCTCACCACCACGTTCTCAAAGGCAATTAGGGATGGGCAATCAATGCTGAACTTGCCAGCGATGCCCACATCCCATAAATGAATAAAAAAAAGATGGGGCGGTAGTTTGTAAGGGCAGAGGGGTTAAGGGTGTTTTGAGAAGTTAAAGATAGTATTAGATCAAAGGAAGAGGCTTATAAATGTTGCCAAAAAGAGCAGTAAGCCTGAGGATTGGAAGGATTTCAGAATTAAGCAAAGGAGGACTAAGAAATTGATAAAGAAAGGGAAAATAGAATATGAGAGTAAACTAGCGAGAGACATAAAAACAGACTGTAAAGGCTTCTATAGGTATGTAAAAAGGAAAAGATTAGCGAAAGTAAATGTGAGTCCCTTACAGCCTGAGACAGGAGAAATTATAATGGGGAATAAGGAAATAGCAGAGAAATTAAACAAATGCTTTGTGTCTGTCTTAATGGAAGAAGACGCAAAAAACCTCCCGGAAATAATGGAGAACCAAGGGTCTAGCGAGAATGAGGTACTGAAAGAAATTAGTATTAGTAAAAAAAATAGCACTGGAGAAATTAATGGGACAGAAAGCCGCTAAATCCCCTGGACCTGATAACATACATCCTCGGTTTTGAATGATGTGGCTACAGAGATCGTGCATGCATTGGTTGTCATCTTCCAAAATTCCATAGATTCTGGAACAGCTCCCGCGGATTGGAAGGTAACAAATGTAACCTCACTATTTAAGAAAGGAGAGAGAGTGAAAACAGTTAGCCTGACATCAGTAGTAGGGAAAATGTTAGAATCTATTATTAAGGATGTGGTAACAGGGCACTTAGAAAATAATAATAGGATTGGGCAGAATCAACATGGATTTATGAAAGGGAAATCATGTTTGACGAATCTGTTAGAGTTTTTTGAGGCTGAAACTAGCAGAATAGATAAGGGGGAACCAGTGGATGTGGTGTATTTGGATTTTCAGAAGGCATTCGATAAGGGGCCACACAAGAGGTTATTAAACAAAATTAGGGCTCATGGAATTGGGGGTAATATACTAGCATAGATTGAGGATTGGTTAACGGACAGAAAACAAAGAGTAGGAATAAACGGGTCATTTTTGGGTTGGCAGGCTGTAACTAATGGGGTACCGCAAGGATCAGTGCTTGGGCCTCAGCTATTCACAATCTATATCAATGATTTGGATGAGGGGACCAAATGTAATATATCCAAGTTTGTTGATGATACAAAGCTGGGTGGGAATGTAAGTTGTGAGGAGGATACAAAGAGGCTTCAAGGGGATATAGACAGGCTCAGTGAGTGGGCAAGAACATGGCAAATAGAATATAATGTGGAGAAATGTGAAGTTATCCACCTTGGTAGGAAAAATAGAAAAGCAGAGTATTTTTTAAATGGTGAGAGATTGGGAAATGTTGGTGTTCAAAGGGACCTGGGTGTCCTTGTACACGAATCACTGAAAGTTAACATGCAGGTACAGCAAACAATTAAGAAAGCAAATGGTATGTTGGCCTTTATTACAAGAGGATTTGAGTATAAGAGTTACCGCAGTTATATAGGGCCCTGGTGAGACCACACCTGGAGTATTGTGTACAGTTTTGGTCTCCTTACCTAAGGAAGGATATACTTGCCTTAGAGGGAGTGCAACAAAGGTTCACCAGACTGATTCCTGGTATGGGGGGATTGTCCTATGAGGCGAGATTGAGTAGACTAGGCCTATATTCTCTGGAATTTGAAGAAGAGGTGATCTCATTGAAACATACATAAATTCTTACAGGGCTTGACAGGGTAGGTGCAGGGAGGATGTTTTCCCTGGCTGGGGAGTCTAGAACCAGGGGTCACAGTCTCAGAATAAGGGGTCAGCCATTTAGGACTGAGATGAGGAGAAATTTCTTCACTCAGACGGTGGTGAATCTTTGGAATTCTTTACCCCAGAGGACTGTGGAGGCTCAGTCGTTGAGTATATTTAAGACAGAGATCGATAGATTTTTGGATATTAAGGGAATCAAGGGATATGGGGATAGTGCAGGAAAGTTGAGTTGAGGTAGAAGATCAGCCATGATCTTATTGAATGGTGGAGCAGGCCCATGGGGCCGAAGGGCTTACTCCTGCTCCTATATCTTATGTTCTTAGGACAGATTTGAACAAGAGAGGAACAGTACCTGAAGAGAGGGAACCGTTTACAATATTAGCTAGTACGGGGCCAGGAAGGGAAGTTGGATGGTAATCACTTTAGTGGGCTTAGGGTTGAGAGTAGGAAGTGGATCTGATAGACAATATGAGCTCAGAGAGGGCACAAGGGAGAAAAATGCGACTACAGGGCTAGGGCAAGAGAGAACCTTGGAGGAAGCATAGCTTGGTGGACAAGAGGAAGGGAGGGGCTTACAGAGGCAGCTGAATGGTGGTCTCAATGTTAGGGACAAAGAAGTGCACAAGGTTGTTGTTGGAGCTGAAGTTGGTGGGGGCAGGGGCAATGGGTTTAAGGAGATGGTTGGTAGTGGAGAATAAAAGCATTCCATGATAATCCTGGAGTAGTGAACAGTTTTGGCAGAGGAGATCAAGGACTGATCGTGCTTGATGTGGTCCAGTCAGATCTGGTGATGATTGGCTAAACCAGTTATGCGCCATGTACTTTCAAACCTGCGCCCCTTAGACTTATGGGAGCGTAGATGAGGGCCATACCGGCGGAACAGTCAGGTGGGAGAGAGCAAGAATTTTACTGGGGGAAAGAGCATCGAACGCAGCAGATGCTGAAGTATCATGGCAAACATGGGGCAAAGACTAGACAGTTGGGAGTATGAAAGTGCTATTGTAAGTGACTTGGGGTGAGGTTTTTCCAGGGGTGAATGCAGAATGAGGTAGGGCTGGAAGGGGAACGTGAGTGGTAACGGATAAAAGGAAGTGATCAGAGATGGTGTTGTCTGTAATTGAGACAATGGGAATAGGGAGGCCACGTGAGATTATAAGGTCGAGAGCATGCATGTGAATATGGGTTGGAGAGTTTATATGGAGAGGGAGGTTAAGGGATGGCAGGAGAACAGCAAACTTAGAAGAGAGAGGTCACGATGAGTGGAGAAAGAGGTTGAAATCACTAATGATGGGAAGTTGCTCAGTGCAGAGGCTGAGGGAAGAAAGGAATGAGGATATCTCAATGAAAAATTTGGATGAGCAGTAGAGAACGAGGATTTTAAAGGAGAGACGAGAGGGATGGAACAAGGTTTATGACATATTTATCTTCTGTTTCTTTACTTATGTGGTATTTTAGCTTTCTGTTTATCTTTTCTTTCAACTCACAACACAGAAATATTGTTAATTCTTACCTAAATTGCTGTTCATTTGTACAACCTTTATATTAGAAACATAAGTGGGGCTGCATGACCTTCTCTGAGTTTTAATCTGATGCACAGCTCCTTAGTAGTTTATGATACTGTAGAGCCTAGATTGATGGCCTATGCATTATTTATTTTCCCTGTGTACTGATTTTTTTCATGCAAATCACCGTTATTCACTGCAGCATTCATCATTATCTCTCCCAGAAAAGTGATTAAAAACCAATGCATTAATGAGCCAAATTAACCCAATTTGCCAGATTCCATTTAATGGACATCTGGCAAAGTCTATTGCAGAAGATACATAAAAGGGCCCCATCTCTGTTTTGTTAATATAGACCCAAGGCAGCAACACGATTGAACTCTTCTATTTCCAGGTTTGGCCATTAATAAAATCCAAATATACTTACCTATCCCCAGATGTGGGCAGCCTTTTACTTTTCAACGTCAGTTGCCAAGGGAACGGGAATGAAACAGCGCAAAGCACATCCAATCTTTTTATAGATTTCTAACACAGCAGAAGTAAATCTGGAGAATATAGAAAGCCATTGGTAATAGCTGAGAGTTCAGAGCACTGGCAGGAACTTTGGAATAATTGAGCATGAATGCGATCTGCTCGTGTGCAGCTGCTCTAACATTGAATTTGCAACTTTTCAATCTGGCCACAGATCTTTCCTGATGTCAGGTGAAGACTTCAATGGAACAGAAAACCAGGCGACGTGTAAGCAGGCTGCTGGTTCTGTTCGCCCTGCGAGAAAAGTTTAAAATTACCCTCACAATCTCTGATCAAAATGCTGAGGTAAAATGGGTAATTTTTAAAGAAAGACTTGCATTTATTTAGCGCCTTTCATGACCTCTGGACGTCCCAAAGCGCTTTACAGCCAATGAAGTACTTTCGAAGTGTAGTCACTGTTGTAATGCAGGAAACACAGCAGCCAATTTGCGCACAGCAAGCACCCACAAACAGCAATGAGATAATGATCAGATAATCTGTTTTTGTGATTCTGGTTGAGGGATAAATATTAACCAGGACACCAGGGGGAACTCCCCTGCTCTTCTTCAAAATAGTGTAATGGGATCTCTTACATTCACCTGAGACAGCCATTAGGTTTAACGTCTCATCCAAAAGACGGCATCTCCGACAGTGCAGCACTCCCTCCGTACTGCACTGGAGTGTCAGGCCAGATTTTGTACTCAAGTCTCTGGAGTTTTTCATCCTGTGGCGTGTTATTCCTATTAATGGCAAGCATATGCTTGGACCTTTTACATGACAGGAGACAAGGGTCTGTTTATGGAAATTGCATTTTTCAGTGACCACAAATAAAGACTATTGGGAGAACGCCCAAACTGTAATAATAACAAGAGTAGAATATGTCCACTTCAACTGACTGCTTTTGCATAGGCTGGAAATTTGCTATTTTTTTTTGAAGGGGGCAGAGGGAGAAATCATGTATGTTTTGAACAAGGATTAGTCAAGAATGCAGTAACCTGCTTTGTTAAACTAAGACAGAACAAACTAGATTATCACAGCATTTTTGTATTTGTATATTCATGTGCGTTACAATAGGATACCATTTTGATTCACATTGTGTAGGCAGGCTGCGCGTCATCTGATAACCTACTGTTGAACGCCACTGGTTTCCAGAAAAAAGCAAGTGTGTGTATCTGGAATGAATTCATGTAATTCTGCAGCACGGTGTAGCATCCCCAGCCATTGGTAAAGCTTAAAAACGTAATTGTTCAACAAATCATATGGGAGTTACTGTTTTTATAACTTGTTTGTGCCATTTCCCCACAGAGGACCCATTAAATACAGCAATTACCCAATTGTCAGACCGAATTGATAAATACATAAGCAAGAAAAGACACAGGTGTGTTATGTTTTTGGGCTGCCCACTGGTAGGTACTGTATCTGGTGGGAGGACTATATTAGTATGCACATATTAGCTTTAGATAAATCACAACGTTATGAAATATTAATAAAACTGATGGTTGACTTATCATAGATGCAAATATTTGGTGATTGGGAGGGCGGAAAATCAGGCAGGGTGGTCTATCTTGATGGGTCTGCAGCAGCATCTTCAAGGGGAGGGATGGAAGCATCAAGGGGACAGCGGTTCATAGTGGCAGAGAAAAATTTAGCAGTGCCTACAGCAGCAAGGCTATCAATCAAAAGGAAGACTTTTAAGCTCAAAATACACAAGCGACTGCAGTAGAAATGAGCACCAGACCTGCCTCCAACCTGCCCCCACGGAAGCGAAGGATCCCTTTAAATACCACTGTCACTGGCTGCCTCTCAGCTTCTGCTAATCGTGGTTTGTGGGCAGATTAAAGATATGGCGGGAGCAACACAGGTAGAGAGGCAAATAGAATCAGCATTTTAACTGTACCATTTGAGCCTCTTTTCCATATATTAAGGAGGCCTGTTTCCAGCAGAAGCTGCAGCCACCTAAATCAAGGTCTGCACACAAATTGAAATGGGCGAAAAACCAGCAGTAAGTCGGAAATAAATCCTCAATGGCATTTTGGTCCCGATACTGCCCCTTTTTAATCATAAACAGGGTGGTCTTCTTCTTTCTCTTCCATGTCTAGTGGCACGTAAGACAAACCATTTCTTCCACTGGTTTTACATCGAGCAGATCATGCTGTGTGTTGTTTCCCGAACTGAGATCCTTTTGATGTGGACAGGTCGTTTGCCTGACTCACAACTCCCTATCAGGAGGATCGGCCAGATACGGTGGAGCGGTTGCTACTGCACTCCCATTGGACGCTGGTATCCTGCTGGATGTCAACCCAGTATTCAGAGGCCAGAGCTCACCAGAGCTACACTGGAGGAGGGGAGGCCCCTTCATTCCCATCAGACACAAGTACCCTGCTGGATGTCAACCCAGTATTGAGAGACCGAAGCTCTCGGGCTCGATTTTACCAGGCCCGAGGAGGCGGGTTTGGAGGCGTGTGAGTTGTCAAAATCGCAAAAAATGGCGGGTGGGTCCGATCCCACCTCCATCCCGCCTCTGAGCAATTTTCCCACATTCGTGGTTTCAGACCCCATTTCCATCCCGCCTCCAAGAGGCAGGATAGGCCCTTAAGGCCCTTAACAACCAGTTAATTGCCTCTATAATCCCATTTTGAGAGGCCTTTCTGATTTTAACACATTTCCCCCATCCTGCACGTCTCCTCTGGAATACGCCAGTTAATCCTGGCGGCCTCACAAGTGGATTGCTTACTAACAGCTGCAGCTCCACCATTACAAAGGAGTTTTCACCGATGATCATTTGCAGGTGGCAGAACTTTGTTGTCTCAGGTCTGGGCAAACTTTTAGCAGGCATACTCATTGTTGTGGAAGTTTGAACCCTGACACCCATCTCCAGTGTGACCTCCTGGGAAACCCCTCTCCCCACCTTGACTGAGCACTTCCTCAACTGAGGTATATACCAGAAGCATGGCGACCATTTAATTCCTTTCCTCCTGGACATCAGATTCGGACGAAGACCAGCCGCGGCAGCAGCATTACCCTGAACAACAGCACCACCAACAGCAGGAGCAACAACAGGAGCGCCAAGCTGCTGCTCACCCACCTGAAGCTGCACAGGCCAGAAGGCACCAGCGCACGACCACATTGCTGCCCAGGATGCAAGGGACGCACTCATGTTGGCCAGATTTGCTTAGCCTGCACAATCAAACACTTTTGCCTCGCACCTTCTTACCAGAGCATCGACAATAGACAAGAACCTGCGGATTCCTATCACTCTGACCACCATACTGACAATTATGTCAAGACTCCCTAAGCCCTCAATGTGGAAGTCCCATTTGCGAAATGACACAGGCCACAACTTCAACAGTTTGCCATCAAATCTGTTTATCATAACAATTCAAGGATGGCTTGTCAAAAATCAATACAACAGAACACCCAAGTCACTACCCTTGTGATTACTTGTGCTTTATCTTCCTCTTTTGTGTGCTTCCACGTGGTGCTTCCCCAGTGGCTTCAGCAGATGTGGAGGCCTCTTGCTCACTTTCTTGCTGCTCCTGTCTCGATACCTTTGGCGGCCGTCCTCTGGGGTTGAGAACCTGTGAGGGCTCGGCAACAGTCTGCTGCTCCTGCGGCTGTGCAGGGGATGAGACGCCGATCTCAGTTGGGTGAGGACTCTGGTGGGGCTCTGACCAAGGGCTTTGCAGTGGCATGGTCGTGTGAGCGCTTGGAGAGGAGCCCCCACTTCCTTGTTGTCTGCCACCAACATCCCTCTCATGGGTCAGCCCCACTTCGGACCTAGCAAGTGGCTTGACAGCACCTTCCTGCACTTCAGGGGGGCCATGAGGACCCGTTTCTACATTGGAAGTCCTACTCTAGAGGACTCCCATGAAGGTCTGGTTTCTACGCTCAATAGCTGACCATCGCTCCTCAAGAGATGTCAGTCTATTCTGAACAATGACCATGTTTTCAATACCCTGGCGACTAAGCTCCTCCATGGCCGTAGCCATCCTCTCCTCTACTGTAGCCATCCTCTCCTCTATGGTAGCCAGCCTTACCACGGAGGTAGCCATCCTTTCCATGCAGGTTGCCATCCTTTCTGCGGTGATGTGTTCATGCGCCAATGCCTCCACAAAGGCTCTGCTCATGTTCGCGATTGACTCCTCCATTCGCTCCAAACTCGCAGCGACCCTGGAGACAAAACCTGCCAGAGACTCCTGCACCTGTTCCTGGTGTTCCAGCACCGCTCTCGTTCTGGATGGACCCGGAGGCACAGGGTCGACATGCAGCTGAGCCGAGCTGGCAGAATCCTGCGCCCTCTGACGAGGACTCTCCACTGCTGTCCCTGTCTCCACCATCTGCTGATGCTCACTTGTGAGCTGTGATACACCAGGTGACAACACTACTCTATCTCGCGAAGGTCCCACCGAGCTGTGAGTGTCTGCGCTGGTGCTGGGTGCGCTGAATTCTGCTGACGCTGCGCCCTCAGAGGTTGCAGCTTCCTCTGAGGAGTCTTGAGGCTCAGGCTGTTCCTCCTGGACAGTGGGGACGGGGTCTTTTGATGGTCCTGTGGGGGAGTAAAGGAAAGAGCTATTGATGTAAGGTAAAGGTTGCATGCACATTGAATTGTGCAGATGATCAAAAGTCAATCTGTTAGAGCATCAGCATCATTATCAGTCACTTATGCAATGTCAATGAGAGAGATGCCAAACTATTCTGTCACCAGCTTGCTGTGATGCGCCCGTCTGTCCGTCCCCCACTTGCGAATCGTCCTCCACTCTGGCGATCTCCAGGGCCGCCTCCTCCGAAGTGGTGAGCTGGGCTACTGATGGCGGCCCTCCTCCTGTCCTCGCTCTTTCCCTCTTATTGTGGGCTTTCTTTTCCTGCAATGAGGGACACAAGTGGAGTTTGAGTGAGAATGAAGGAGTGAGTGGAGAGAATCCACAGCATAGATGCTTAGAAGGAGACAAAGGGCCCTCCCTGTGTGTTGTAAGTTGTTGTCATTGCATCACTGTGATAGAGAGTGTGAGGGTTGCATGGTCGAATAGTTAAGTGAATGTGACCATAGAGAGAGAGGGAATGGGTAAGGGTGCAGGGATGTAAGGGTCAAGTGGGATGTGGAGGAAGAGGTTGGCAAAGCAGAGTGCTGGTGATGAGAGGCGATGGGGATCAGATTGAGGGTGATGGGAAAGTCATACTCACTTTTCCTGTGCGGAGAAGGTCATGAAACCTCTTCCTGCACTGCAGCCAGGTTCTGCGGCACATAGAAATTGAGTTGGCATCCTGGGCCACTTGCAGCCACAGTTTTAGTCTGCTGGGGAGGCTTTTTCCTCCCTGAGGAAGGGAAGAGCACCTCCTTATTTGCTCTTGCTCCCTCCACCAGAGCTTGGAGGGAGGCCTCATCGAATCTTGGAGCACACTTTGGTCTACTGGCGGACATAATTGCTGAAGGAAGCGCTCAGAACAATGGGCATAAAGTTTAAAGGCTGAAAAAGAAGCAAGTCTGCTTGCAGGCCTTAAATCCAGCAGCATTGATGACGTCATTGGAGGCGACTTTCTGTTTGAAAAGGCTCATTGGGCCAGGGATTCCCACACGCTGGAAATCAAGTGCCCAATTAGGGCAAAATCGCACTCTTGTCCCACTTCACATCGGAGTCGGGATTCTGACACGACCACCACCTGACACGCCCCCAGCCCGCCCCCAATGGCAAAAATACATTCCCCTCGTCTCTGTTCGCCAGCACTGTCTGGAGCAGTGCTCGAACCACATAACCTTCTGACTCAGAGTCGGGAATACTACCACTGAGTCATGGTGGTACTAAGAGGAAAATCTAGGAAAATGGCCTAGAAATTCGGCCATGCAGCACCCGTTTTTCGGGTGCCAAACAGGCTCCAAAGCCTCCAATATGGCAGGCAGGAGGCGCACTCTCATTACGAGCCAGATGTACGCCACCCGCCACATTGGTAAAAGCCAAAAAATTGGCGTGCGCTGCCCACACCTGAAATAGGCATCAGGCCCTTTGCATGCACAAGCAAGGGACCTAACGCCTGTTTGAGGCCCCCACTGCATGATTGGTTTACCCTGCGGCAGCCTGTGCTGGTACGGGCTGCATTCAAGGAAACCAGGTCTACTTGCGGCCTAACAGGCGGTCCTTAAAGGCACCGCCCATTGGACCGCAACCAACAAGATTCGTTTTTAAAATATACTTACCTGAATGTAGAACCGGGAGGAGCAAGAATGCTCTTTCTGACCCCACATTCAAGGAACCCGGTCGCCCTCATTCCTGACCCGATCGGCCCCTGTTCCTCACTCATCTGATCCAATCTTCAATCCTGCTTCACTGGCAACTCTCCACAGATTGCCAGCTCGATGGAAATTACAGATCTCTGTCAATATTTTTGGTTACTGCACCTCCTGGGACACTTATTCCAAGAAAATTGGTGGCAGTAAATGTGCAGGAAAGAAATAGAATATGTGATTCAAGAAAATCAATCTTAGGTTATCAAATATAGAAAAAGCTTTAATAGGCAGCAAGACTGCTCCAGAAACAGCACATGCTGATCTGATGCGTGGGCCGGCAGTGTTAGAAGGGTGACAAGGATGACTCATTATTTTAAAGTCTCCAAGAATGCCTAGACCTGTCAAACGAGAAACAACAACCTCTAACAGTCTGAAAAATGTAAATTGGAATACAACAGAATCAGCAAAATGTACCATCTGTCTATAAAAGAAAATTATTGACAAAATCAGGATATTTCAACTCTTTCGAAGCTGCTGTAAAATTTGTAGAATAATTGTAATTTCTTTTGGAATCAAAAATACATAATGTAACTACAAGATTATAAGATCACTCTGTAATATGCATGTCAACAATAATGTCTAAATAATGACATCCAGATATTAATGTCCACTGTCCTCACTTGTGTGCGAATATTTTACTAAGTTTGGCACAAAGAATATTTTACTAAGTTTGGCACAAAGAATATTTTACTAAGTTTGGCGCTAAGCTCTCTTAGCGGTATAAACAAGCGCCTCATGACTCTTCAGCTCAACCTAGCCTGGAACCAGTGCGCTACGGTCATCAGTGCGTACGCCCCAACACTGGAAGCCACAGACGAGACCAAAGAGAAATTCTACTCCATCACCGAACAATCCCTGTCCCAAGTCCCAACAGGCGACAAGCTGATCCTCCTTGGCGACTTTAACGCCAGAGTTGGAAAGGACACAGACCTCTGGGGAGGTGTGATCGGCAGAGAGGGGGTAGGGAAAGCCAACTCCAACGGTACCCTCCTCCTGTCAAAATGCTTAGAACATGGCCTTGTCATAACCAACACCTTGTTCCGTCAGAGAGACTAGTACAAGGCTTCATGGCAGCACCCTCGCTCCAAGCACTGGCATCTGCTGGACTACGTCATCGTCCGAGCAAGGGACCGCAAGGAGGTCCGCATCACCCGCGCCATGACAGGAGCTGACGATTGCTGGACAGACCACCGCCTAATCCATTCTGTCATCTCCATCAATGTAGCCCCAAAACAGCAGCGGCAACAGAAACAATGCCGCAGGAAAATCAACGCTGGAGCACTCAAAGACCCCGCTAAGAAAGCCCTATTCAGCCTGTGCCTCACAAACAACCTGACGACTCCCAGTGATGCAGAGACACAGAGTGTCCACTCAAGGCCTCCATAATCAGCACCTGTGAAGAGACGCTTGGTCACTCGACCAGGAAACACCAAGACTGGTTCGACGAGAACGACCAGGAGATCCAGGAGCTAATAAGCCGCAAGCGCAAGGCATTCCTGATCTGGAAACAGCAACACAACTCGAGAGCAAGAAAGCAGCTCTATAGATGCCTGAAGGCCGAGGTCCAACAAAAAACTCGCGACCTAAAGAACAGATGGTGGGTGGAGAACGTGCAGGAGATCCAGCAGCTAGCTGACAACCACGACGTGCGTGGATTCTTTAGCGCAGTCAAAACCACCTACGGCCCAAGCACCCAAGGTCCTACCCCACTGCGGGCCAAGAACAGAAAGGTACTTATCAAGGACAGAGAGGCAGTCAGTGCCCGCTGGAAGGAGCACTTCGAAGATCTCCTTAACCAAGACTCTGTCTTTGACGCGAGTGTCCTCAACTCCATCCCGCAGCATGCTACCCGCCACCATCTCAGCACAACCCCAGCCCGGCATGAGGTTGAAAAGGCCATCCGACAACTGAAGAACAACAAGGCCTCAGAAGCAGATGGAATCCCTGCCGAGGCACTAAAGCATGGCAGAAAAGCACTACTGGCGTGAACTCATGAACTAATTTCTCTTATCTGGAAGGAAGAGAGCATGCCAGGGGATCTCAGAGACGCCGTAATTGTGACCATCTTCAAGAAAGGTGACAAGTCTGATTGCGGTAATTACAGAGGAGTTTCCCTGCTGTCTGCCACAGGAAAAGTCATTGCAAGAATCCTCCTCAGTCGGCTGCTCCCAGTGGCCGAAGAGCTCCTCCCAGAGTCGCAATGCGGATTCCGCCCACTAAGGGGCACAATGGACATGATCTTCACCGCACGTCAATTACAAGAGAAATGCAGGGAACAGCACCAACCGCTGTACATGGCCTTCTTTGATCTCACAAAGGCCTTCGACACTGTCAACTGTGAGGGATTATGGAGTGTCCTCCTCAAATTCGGCTGCCCTCAAAAGTTTGTCACCATCCTCCGCCTGCTTCATGACGACATGCAAGCCGTGATCCTGACCAATGGTTCCACCACAGACCCAATTCACGTAAGGACCGGAGTCAAGCAAGGCTGTGTCATCACACCAACGCTCTTCTCGATCTTCCTTGCTGCAATGCTCCATCTCACCCTCAGTAAGCTCCCCGCTGGATTGGAGCTAATTTACAGAACAAACAGGAAACTGTTCAACCTCCGTCGCCTCTAGTCCAGATCCAAGGTCGTCCCTTCCTCTGTCATCGAATTACAGTATGCAGACGACGCTTGCGTCTGCGCTCACTTGGAGGTCGAACTCCAAATCATCGTCAACACCTTCACCGAAGCATACGAGAGCATGGGCCTTACACTAAACATCCGTAAGACAAAGGTCCTCTACCAACCTGCCCCCACCACACAGTACTGCCCCCTGATTATCAAAATCCATGACAAGGCCTTGGACAACGTGGACCACTTTCCATACCTCGGGAGCCTACTGTCAACAAGGGCAGACGTCGATAATGAAGTCCAACACCGCCTTCAGTGTGCCAGTGCAGCCTTCGGTTGCCTGAGGAAGAGAGTGTTTGAAGACCAGGACCTCAAACCCGGCACTAAGCTCATGGTCTACAGAGCAGCAGTGATACCCGCCCTGCTGTATGCCTCAGAGACATGGACCATGTACAGCAGGCACCTCAAAGCACTGGAGAGGTACCACCAACGCTGCCTCCGCAAGATCCTGTCAATCCATTGGCAGGATAGGTGCACCAACGTCAGTGTTCTCGCTCAGACCAACATCCCCAGCATCGAAGCATTGACCACGCTCGATCAGCTCCGATGGACGGGTCACATCGTCCGCATGCCCGATACGAGACTCCCAAAACAAGCGCTCTACTCGGAGCTCCGACACGGCAAGAGAGCCCCAGGTGGGCAAAGGAAACGCTTCAAGGACACCCTCAAAGCCTCCTCGAAAAAGTGCAACATCCCCACGGACACCTGGGAATGCCTGGCCCAAGACCGCACAAAGTGGAGGAGAAGAATCCGGGAAGGCGCCGAACACCTCAAGTCTCTTCGCCGGGAGAAAGCGGAAGCCAAGCGCAGGCAGCGCAAGTAGCGCACGTCAACCCAAGCACCCCACCCACCCGCCCCTTCAACCACTGTCTGCCCCACCTGTGAGAGAGACTGTAGGTCCCGCATTGGACTCATCAGTCACCTGAGAACTCATTTTTAATGTGGAAGCAAGTCATCCTCAGAAGGAGAAGAAGAGAAGTTTGGCACAGTCTTTCTCCAGGGGAAGGACCAGCACAAACACCCACAGGATTCAGAATCCTGTTTGTCCAGACCAAATAACTTATGGTCTGCCTGGAGACCACCGTAACCCCCAGGAAAATGGTGTAAATGGCTCGACAGCCGTTTATTCAATTTCCTTGGGGGGAGGTCGCCAGTCTCCCAGTAGAATTCAGCATTGGAATAGTCGAGTCTGGAAACGACAAAGTTACGGATGAAGCTTTCAGCAGCAGATGGGCTGAGATGGGGGGAGGCAGTGATGTTATGGAGGTGGTAATTGGCTGCCTTTTCAACGAAGAGGTTGTGGGGTCTGAAACTCAGCTCAGGTTCGAATAGGATGCTGAGATTGGGAACAGTCTGAGAAAGTGGCCAGGCAGGGGATGGAATTAATGACAAGGATACAGAGCATGTGGTGAGGGCTGACTTCTTCTTCGCGACAATTGCCATTTTAAAGTTCAGCGTGTGCCCCCCTTTTTAAAGGGGGCACAACCAATAAAGACTGTAAATTAACAAAAAAAAAGGTTTAAAGGAAACTTAATAAATCAAATTAAAATTTTATTCCCGGTGGTGATGATGCACTCCAGTCCCTGCGGTGCCCACTGGTTGCGGAAGGCCTCGAGCGTGCCGGTGGACACTCCATCTCCAGGGCCACCCGGGCGCGAACGTGGCCGTGGAAGGAGGCAGGCAGTCGGGCCGAACTACCCCCTCGACTGCCCGTTGCCCGGACCTGTTGATGGCCACCTTGGCCAGGCCCAGGAGCAGTTACACAAGGAGGTCCTCCGATCTGCCCGCTCCCCTCCTCATCGGGTGACCAAAGATCAGGAGCGTGGGACTGAAGTGCAACCAAAAATCGAGGAGCAGCTCCTTCAAATAATGGAAGAGGGGCTGCAACCTCTCACACTCTATATAAACGTGGAACACGGAATCCTCCAGGCCGCAGAAAAGACAGGCGGCCTGGGAGTCCATGAACCGACTTAAAACCTTATTGCACGGGACTGCTCCGTGCAACACCCTCCAGGCCAAGTCCCCAATAGATAAAGGGAGGACTCCAGTGTAGAGAGCCTTCCATTGAGGATTCCCACCTCCTCTGGATAGCAAGATGATGCGCCAAGGCGTGTCCGGACAGTAGACGGAGAAGACCAAGTGGAGGGTGTGCAAGAGCAGCCCGTACAGGAATCCCCTTCGTGCTGAATGAAAAGGCACGGAGGGGATTTCCCGGAGACGGCTCAAGTTGTGAAGCACCGGATCCCGAGGGAGGTTTCGGGGCCGAGCACCGATGAGGAATTCCATCCGAACGGGGTTCAGCTCAGACGGGATCTCCCCACATGCTCGAGCCTCCTCGACACACCTAGTAGAGTCAGGGCCCAGTGCCACTTTTAGCGACTCGATGGAGTTGGCCGCGAGCCGGACGTCGGCCCAGGACAGGCGCTGTGCCAGCTCCTCTGGCGCCATCCAACCCGCTCCTCCGCCATCCAGTAGGTCCCTGACTCTGGTCACCTTGCCAGAGTGGTGAGGGCTGAAGATGATGCTTAGTTGGAGATAATTGTGGCTCATCCAAGATTGGATGTCAGACAACATAAGGCAGCGAGGAGTTGTGACAGGTGGTGGGAAACCAGAGCTGGGTGGAGTCAGCAAAGCTGTGGAAGATGATCCCATGTCTCTAATGATATTGCCAAGGGGCAGCATTAGCAGCATTGGAATGGTGCAGGAAGGAATTTTAGCAAGGGAACTCAGGTTTAAGCAATTTGCATATTTGGCACCTTTAAATCACTTCCCCTGCGTTTCCTTGATCTTTTTGGCCCCTTCCGCGATCCACCCGCTGGGCTTAATTGCATACGTGGGCCTGTCAGCCAGTGACACTGTCAATACCAATGTCCTGGATTTACCCCCTATTGTACTCTGGGTAAGCTATACCCAAATATAGGAGGCACAGTAGCTGCCTGTGTGGCCTGAGCATGGCGGAAGTATGGAGTTTGTGACTTTTCAAGAGTCTGCGAACTTTGTTTACTGATTTCTGCTGTTTAGAAATGTTTCTTCAACCCATTTTTTTTGCTTTTATTTTCCTACTGAGACCTGCTCTCGACGCTGCTGGGTCAGACCGCTCAAAGCCCCCACACTCAGCAACTGAGGCTTTCAGCAGCAGATAGGCTGAGGTAGGGGTGGAGGTGGTGACATTACAGAGGTGGAAGTAGGCTGTCAGTTTGAAGGAGATGATATCGGGTCTGATAAACTGAAAGCAGCAGGTCTGGCTTTTACCCTGAGCATTCCTCTCCATGTCATTAGTATTATGGAAAAGGAAGAACAGCACAGGCTGGAAGTAAGGAGAATCTGCCAGCATTCCAGAAGAATGCAGCCCACCAATATTACTCTCAAAATAACTCACAGATTTTTTAGGACCTCTCTCAGAAGCTCTCTGAAGAGTTCACTTCTCAAAAGCTGCAATTGGGCATCTTCGTGATCTGCTGTCTGACTATCTCGGGCATGCTCATCTGCCAGCACTGTTCTCTCAGTGGCATTGAAGGTCACCACTATTATCAGCTTTTACAGCTCAGGCTCCTTTCAGGCAGCCACGGGGGGAATCTCTGCAACATAAGCCATGGAGCAGTAAGGCCAGGCATGCACTGACGCGCTGTACAGCAGAGCAATCCTCTTCATTAGCATTGGTGTCACAGCCAGGCAGCAGAGAGAAAGAGCCACACAGTTCAATGGAGTTGCAAGCTTCCCCAAGGTACAGCGTGTTTGCCTATTTGCACTACCCCGTTAAACCTTGGTGGGAAGGGGACATTGACGGATCTTCCAGCCAACACTTCAATGGAGCAGCCAGTCCAGTCAAAGAGAAGCCCAGAAGGTCATTTTTGATTTATTTTTGCGAGGCCAGGAGGAGCAGAAGTGTTCCTCAGGTCTCCACCAAAACAACCTGGGCCAATACTTTTTCTGCTTTTAGATATTGCGGCGGCCTGGAGCCGGTGGATTGCCCTGCGGTGCTTGTTTGCTGCCCACAGCCCGCTGTCAGTATGTTAATGAGGCCCAGTCCTCAAAATGGACCGGGCCTCCTGTCAGCACTATCAGGCAGTCGGTCGGCGAGTGTGGGAGGAAAATCCACCCCTATTATTGGCCCTCTCTGTCTCTTTCATGCTTTTAGTGACAAAGTAAGTGTCAAGCATTGCACAGATTTTAAAATGTTTCATAGAAACATAGAAACATAGAAGATAGGAGCAGGAGTAGGCCATTCGGCCCCTCGAGCCTGCTCCGCCATTCGATGAGATCATGGCTGATCATCCAAACTCAGTACCCTGTACCTGCCTTCTCCCCATATCCCTTGATACCTTTAGCTTTAAGAAATATATCTAACTCATTCTTGAATATATTTAATGACTTGGCCTCAACTACCTTCTGTGGTAGAGAATTCCACAGGTTCACCACTCTCTGGGTGAAGAAATTCCTCCTCATTTCTGTCCTAAATGGCTTACCCCTTATCCTTAGATTATGACCCCTGGTTCTGGACTCTCCGACCATCGGGAACATTCTTCCTGCATCTAGTTTGTCCAGACCTGTCAGAATTTTATATGTTTCGATGAGATCCCCTCTCATTCTTCTATACTCCAGCGAGTATAAGCCCAATCGACCCAATCTCTCCTCATATGTCATTCCTGCCATCCCAGGTATCAGCCTTGTGAATCTTCGCTGAACTCCCTCCATGGCAAGAACATCCTTCCTTCAGAGCCTTATAGTGTACCTCGTGTTTCCTGTAACTCAATGTTTAAAAAAAAGTTTCATGTATGTATGGTGCAGCCTCATGCACAATAAGGACTGACTCAGTGGTCACAAGCCACTTTCACTCCACACATGCCCACGCAAGAATCTAATGCATTAAAATGAATACAGTAGCCTTACGTCCACAGTAACTGCAACTATTTCTAAATGCAATGTTAAAGGCGCTACTAACGTTGCAGAGGGTAATGATGCTGCAGTAAGTCATAGGAAGTCTTCTATGTCTCTGCAGGAGAAGGCAGCATTTAACTGAGGAGGGCTGTTCAGAAAGTTACCCCATGTGAGGAAAAGGGCAATAGAGCTCCGGCATTAACTTGAGAGATGTGGCCCCAGATGGTGAAGGAAGTGGGCATGTCCCCACTGGGGGAGCCATTGTTATCTGCCCTTCCTTTCCTCCCAGTCCTGGTTAATGTGTCTGAAAATGTCAACTTTTTGGATCTTCCTCTGCAGATGAGAATGATGATAAAGCCCATTAGTACACATTCACCTAGTTCATTTACCTTTATGCTTCTCCCTCTTATGTCTTCACAGGGCAAGCATTTGTATAGTACCTTATCAGGTCTCAAAGCAGTTTACAAACACAGCATTGCTTTTTTGAAATGTAGTCACTGTTATATATTGACCTTCACTCAGAGGGTGGTGAACCTGTGGAACTCATTGCCACAGAGGGCAGTGTACGCCAGCTCATTAAATATATTTAAGAGGGAATTAGATATATTTCTACAGGCAAAAGGGGTTAAGGGTTACGGAGAGAAGGCGGGGACGGGATACTGAATTGGAGGATCAGCCATGATCTCATTAAATGGCGGAGCAGGCTCGAAGGGCCGGATGGCCTACTCCTGCTCCTATCTTCTATGTATCTATCTATGTATATAGGTGAGCATGGTAGACCACCTTTGCACACATCATGGTCTCACAAATAACAAATAAATGAAAGAAGAGACAATCTGTTTTTGAAGGTGGATGAAGGATTATTGGTCAGGACACCAAACAAACTCCCTAATAGAACCATAGAATGATACAGCACAGAAGGAGGCCATTCGGCCCATTGTGCCTGTGCCGGCTCTTTGAAAGAGCTTTCCAATTAGTCCCACTCCCCTGCCCTTTCACCATAGCCCTGCAAATTTTTCCCTTTCAAATCTTCTTCAAATAGATATATGCCCCTGACTAGTCAGACAAGACCTTGTTTTCACATTTCATTCGAAAGACTGTATGATAAGCACCCCAGACAATGTAACACTCCATCAGTACTACACCGAAATGTGGGAAATGGGACTGTGGATAGCTCTTTCAAAGTGTATTGGACCAAATGGGATTCCCAGGCTCGGGAAAGTCGCCAGTGAAACGGAGGCGAGATTGAGCGGCACTTCATGCGGGTGTTTATAGTTCTGATTGCCCGATATGAATAAAAGCTCAGTGCTTACAGCTGCTTTCTCAGTTCCCTCTGGCAAACATTTGGCAGAGTGTTCGTGTGTGTTTCAGAAGTTTGGAGGCTTTCAAATGGACAGCATCAGGATTGGGGGGCATCATGGATGTTTTCGATTGGACATTGGATGAGGAAGACAATTACCATCCATGGCAGCAATGTTGTGCTGTGGTGGGATTCGCAGGTGCACAAGAGAGAGGTGCACAACACAGATCTGGACAACACAGATCTGGAGAACAGAGTGGAGAACAGCTGAGAGGAGAACATAGTGGCCATTGGGACATGAGGCAGCATATTGGCTGGGGGGTGTGGGGGGAGCAATGGGTGAGAAGTGTGAGTGCTTTGAGTGGATTTCCCCTTTCACCATCGTCCCTCTCCTGGGCCAGCTCCACATCACTCCTACCACTCTGCTGGAGAGCAGCTTGGTGAAGATCAGTGATGCGTTGTAAGGCCATGGATAAGGTAACTGTCATCCTGTTTAAGGCGGCAGACATCTCCTGCACGGCCGTGGTCATGGCCTGCTTAGACTCATTTGAGAGCCATGCTTGAAGCTTCATGGAGGCGGCCACTCTCTATGGAAGACATTCTCACAATTACCTGCAACACCACTCCACTACTGTTGGAGCTGGATTCCTCCATATTATGGAGAGTGTGCGTGGCACGTCTGTCAGTACCTCGCAAAGTTGCCGCTGTACCTCCATCATTCTCCTTCTCAACATTGGCCCCCGGGGTTCAGCATCTGTGTTCAGCTGAGCTGAGTTTGGAGAGGATTGCGCCCCCCAACGCAGACTCTCCACAGCTGTCCCTGCCACCAGTGTTTGCTTGTGCTCACTTGTGAGGTGTGAATCACCAGGTGAAAACCCAACTAACTGTCTAACTGGAACCACCAAAGTGTAAGTATGGTCTATGGATGTATATCCTGTGACGGTGCACCCTCAGAAGAAATGAAGTCCTGAGGAATCATCGTCATGCTTTTCCACAGACTCTTTCTCTACGCGTGAAGGCCCTGGAAGAGAAAAGAAATGGATCTTAAATAGTCTCGGCAAAGTAACAATCTTGGCAATCACCATACTCAGGCTTCCCATAGTGCAGTCATTGATGAAATAAAGTCAGCACATGTGTCGGAGATATTTTTAATTCTGTCACCGGGTATCTGCAAGTTCCCAGTCTCTCCATCGCTGATTGAGAGGAACTGAGATGTGCCACTTATTTGCATGGCCTCCTCCTCTGTATCTGTGAGCTGCACAATTTGTGATGAGCCACCTCCAGTCCTCTCCCTTGCATTTTGTGCTCTCGTCTCCCACAAGGGGCGAAAGAACAGACCTGTGAGTGACTGAAGGTTACGTATTCACCCGATTGATGCCGTGGATTCACTGAGAGTGCCTAACAGACAGATGCGTCACATTGCATAAGGATTGAAGTGAGTGGCAGCAATGGATGGCTACACGTGGAGGCGAGGAAGTGCATAGAAGTTGGAGTATGGGTGCTGCTGAAACTTAAGTGGGTGTGAGGAGTGACGTGATGGGAGTACGCTTGGCAAGACGGCGTGAGCTGATGTGGGGTGTGGCGGGGTGGTGGGGGGGTGGTTTGTACACCACAGGATGCAGGTGAATCAGAAAATGTATTCCCTTAACCTGACCTGGATGGGTCATTAAATACGCTTCCTGCACTGCGTCCAAGACCAGGGCACAGTGCTCCTGCCGCTCACCTCCTCGGCCACCTCCAACCACACCTTCTTGGTGAGAACGGCAAGTTTCTTCCGCCCATTGCTGGGGAAATGATCTCCCTCCTGCTCCTGACTGCACCCAGCAGTAATTCAAGGGAAGCATTGTTAAGTCTGGGTGCTGGCCTTGCTCGTCGTGAATCCATGTTAAATACCTCTCACCGTCTCCTCAAATTCCATGTCTGCATTGGCCCTTTAAATAGTCAACTTGAGATTGCATCATGCGGGTGCGCATCACGTCCGCTGCGCAGCTTGAAGACCCGAAACCCGGAAGGAAAAATGTAATGAAAGAAAGAAAAAGACTTGCATTTCTGTAGCGCCTTTCATGACCACCGGGCGTCTCAAATCGCTTTACAGCCAATGAAGTACTTTTGAAGTGGAGTCACTGCTGTAATGTGGGATACGCGGCAGCCAATTTGCGCACAGCAAGGTCCCACAAACAGCAATGTGATAATGACCAGATAATCTGTTTTTGTTATGTTGGTTGAGGGATAAATAATGAGGCAATCAACTTGAAATAGGATAATCCGACTGGCTAACTTTTCTGCCGGGTTTCGCGTATTCAATTCCAGCCCCCCACCCACCTTTGCATTATTATCGTGTTTCTATCTACTTTGTCCAATCTCTTCATAATCTTGAACACGGCTATCAAATCATCCCATGATCTCCTCTATTCTAATTAAAACTGCCCCAATTTTTCAAGCCTTTCTTCATATTTGCATTTCCTTGTAGAAGGCAGCATATTCTATTGAATCTGCACTGTACCCTCTCTATTGCCTCGACATCCTTCTTATATTTTCTGACCCAAAACTGCACACAGTACTCCAACTGTGGTCTTTTAAATTTTTGATATTCAATCCCCTCTAGAGGTGCCCTGTTGTGTAGAGGAGAATCTGCACTGGGAGCGCCAAGTTTCAAAATCTGTGGCATATTGGAAAAAAAAAGGAATCAAAGAATCCCCACTTCACAAATAATCACGGGCTTCTAAAATAAATTGCCACATAGTAAAGAAGGTAATGACTCAGTTGAAGCATTGGAACCAGATCAGTTCCTGATTCAGCACAGTGTAAGTAAGTGGATATATGGGTTTGAGATTGGAGAATAAAAATGAAAAATTATCACATTGAGATACTATAACTGGCTGTGGGTAACAGAGAGAACTGAGTGGGCTGAACAGTCTTTTCTTCTTCCCACATTCTTTGGTTCTTAAAAGATTTATTTTTGCAACACACAATCTGCACCAGCGGCAGAAACATAGCGGGGGATTTTAACAGTAGCGAGCGCATGGGTTTGGGTTCGGGATGGTCATTAAAATCGGGGAAAGCGTCAGTGTGTCCGAAAGCCGTCTCCAACGCGCTGACTTCCGGGTTTAACTCAGGCGCGTTTCAATGCATGTGCGTAAGTCATTCCGGAGAGGCGGGTTGCTACTTCTAATATTTAAATGAGACACTTTTGGCGAGATTTTAACTGGCATTTAAACTTAACTTCACATGCACGGGCTTCCCGGGCCTCCTGAAACTCGCCATTGAAACTAAGGCGAGAACAGAACGTCAATTCATGGGGTTCATTAAAAGTCAGGCAAATACAGCAATAAATACCCAGTGCTCACAGCTGCTTTCTTACCTCCCACTGGAAAAGGGTTAGTTTTTTGTCTGATTCCATCCTATTCCCTAGATCATGATTCCCAGGAGCTAGTTATACTCACTATCGATATTAAATCCTACTCATCGCCCACGTAGTCATTGGACGAGTTCATGGCACCAAATGTTAGCGCATGGGTTTCAATCTCCTTTCTCCTCTGGTTCACAACAACACGTTTCGAGTATGCACGAGACTTTGCAGTGGAGTATGCGGAACAGACTTTATTGATACACAGTAAAGGTGATCAGTCTTAACTGTATACAGAGAGTGACTTTTTGGGTTCTGTATCTTTCGAGCCCACTGAAATACTATTGAAAACCATGATCCTTTATCCACCATATTTTGACTACATCAGGAAAATGTCACAGATAAGACTGTACGACGTATCTATTCCCAAACCCTTTGAAAACAGACTATTCACAAAAACAGTTTGCAGTTGTTTACTTCAGAACTACTTCTCCTAAACAAGACCTCCTGACGTAACAGTCCCTTAACTCTTTTAAGAAAAAGCTTTACCAGCTAATGGATTTGTTACCCCTGTTTTATTACCCTAAAACTAAAGTTACATTTTATTACTAACACTTATTTCCTTACACAAGCACTTTACATATCAGAAGACAAACCATACTTTCTCTCAGGACACTTCAAAGTCATCCTGTTTATATTGGAAAGCCTGTTGCTTCAAGACACTAAGAAGTTCGACTGTTAACCCTTAACTCCCCAATATGTCCAACATACATCTCTCCAGGATGTCCAACAGTTTTGAGAGGCTAATTTGTGCGATTTGAAGGTATTGAGACTCAAGATCAGGATGCGTAGTGCCATGGCTGTCTTAACATTACAACGTACGAGAAGCAAGATGACCATCAGCAGCAGAAACAGCCTGCTGTGGAGAGACCTGCAGAGAAGGGAGCAGCGGCAGAGAGGGGAGCAGCAGAGAGGGGAGCAGAGGGGTCGAGGTTGCAGGAGGCACTACCCGTGTAACAGTGTACAGGCCGAGACTCAGCTTCCTTAAACCTCTCGGAAGAGCAGTGCTTCTAGGGGCTAAGAATGTCATGTCAGGTGGTGGCAGACATCTGTAGCCTTGTAGAAGAAGACCTGCTCCCTGCTGGACCTGGTGGCCACACATTACCAGTGGCTGTGAAAGTCACCACCGCCCTCAACTTTTTTACCTCCAGATCCTTCCAGGGTGCTGCTGGAGACATATCCAGGATCTCCCAATTGGCTGCACACAAATGCATAAAGCAGGTCACTCATGTGTTCTTTGCCAGGGCCGGCAATTATGTCAACTTTGCCTTTGATGATACTGGTTAGAATGAGCGGGCACTGTTTCGGGTGTTATTGACTGCACACACGTGGCAATCCGCGCACCCCCAGCTCAACCAGGAGTACTCATAAACCGCAAGGGATTCCATTCCAACAATGTTCAGCTGGAGTGCAACCACAAGAAAAGGTTTATGCAGGTGTGCGCCAGATTCCTGGGGAGCTGCCATGATGCTTTCATCCCGCGGCAGTTCAAACTCCCCGACCTCTTTGGACCTGCAAGCAGAGTGCTCATTCTAACAAGTGGTGGCTGCTAGGAGACAAAGGATACCCCCTTCAAACTTGATTGATGACACCAATGAGGAACCCAACCAATGCAGCCCAAGAGCAGTACAATGACAGCCATTTGACCATCAGATGTGTCATTGAGCAAGCGATCGGCATGCTGAAGGTGCACTTCAGGTGCCTGGACCAATCTGGAGGTGCCCTTCAGTACTCACCAGCGAGGGTCCCCAGAATGACCATGGTGTGCTGTGCTCTGCACTACATTGCGCAGCAGCGAGGATTGTAGCTGCAGTAGGAACAAGGCACTGAGCACACATTGTCTGCGGATGAATCCAATGAAGAGGAGGGGGCGGAGGGTGAAGATGGTGACCAAAACGCAGCACTAGCCACTCATATTGCTGCCTGGGATGTCAGGGATCGCCTTATAGCTCTAAGGTTCAGTCAGTCACTACCACTGGACTGATGTAACAACTACATCCAACGGCCACTCGGATACCCCCTCCCCCCAATCCCACTGACGTAAAGCAGGCCTGTAACCAAGCAACCACACATTGCACATCCCCCCATTGGTCCCTGTCAATTCATGTCTTCCCATTCATCAACAAGCAACTGAAAAGGTGAGTTGCCACCGGCAACCAAGAATGGGCAGCATGGGAAAATGGTGCAAAGTAATAAATTTTATGTGATGCTACTAAACAGTGGAAATTTAACAACATAACATTTTCTCACACATCTACATGCATACCCTTGTGCAAATACAAAGCTTTACTCTTCCATTTCCTACCGTTCCTATGTGGTGCAAGCCCTGTGTCTTCAGCAGAGGTAGAGGCAGGCTGCTCAGATCCCTGCTCCGACTGCTGAGATGCTCTTGGCCAACGACCTCTGTGTGATGGAGCCCATGAGGGCCCTGCCAAAGACTACTACACCTGCACCTGTGCAGGGACAGACTCGGCCATCGGGAGAGGAGGCAGCATGGCTGACAGCGGGACAACGGGTGAGAATTGGAAGCGGTGTGAGTGGAGTCCCCACTTCCATGTCCCCTTTCGCCATCATCCCTCTCATGGGTCAGCCGCACTTCACTCTTACCAATCTGCTGGAGAGCAGCTTGGTGCAGATAAGTGACACGCTGTAAGGCCAAGGCTAAGGTGTCTGTCATCCTATTTAAGGTGTCAGAGTGTGCACGGCCATGGTCAAGCCGTGCATCGACTCATTTGATTGCCGTGATTGATGTTCCACTGAGTTGGCCACTCTATCCATGGAAGAAGACATCATTACAATGGACTCCTCCATTCTCTCTGCAATCGGGGACAGTGTGCATGAAAGGCCTGCCAGTATGTCGCAAATTTTCTGCTGCCACTCAAATGATTATCCTTTTCATTGATGGCCCCCGGGGTACAGCATCTATGTTCAGCTGAGCAGAACTTTGAGAGGGCTGTGCCTTCCGACGTGGACCCTCCACATCTGTCCCTGCCACCACTGTCTGCTCGAGCTCACTTGTGAACTGGGAGTCACCAGGTGAAATCCCAACTATCTGTCTAACTGGACGTCCCACCAAATGGTGAGTATCTACGCTGGTGCATGGTAAGCATGAGTCCTGTGACGGTGCACCCTCTGAAGGAATCAGCTCCTCTGAGGATTCGGCGTCCGGGAGGTCCACGGATGGCTGGTAGAAGCGTGAAGGCCCTGGTGGAGAGAAAAGCTGTGAATTAGTACGAGCAAGGTAAGAATGTTGCAACTTAGCATTACGGAAATGATCATATTTCACTTGCTGCTGAAATCAAGTCAACATGACTGAGTGTTGTATGACATTCTGATATTTAATTCTGTCACCAGATGGCTGGGAGGTCCCAATCTCACCATCTCCGATGGTCAGGGACAGTGAAATGAAACTAATCTCCAGTGCTTCCTCCTCTGCAGTCGTCAGCTGTGAGGTCTGTGGAGGCCCACCTCCAGTTTTCTCCTTCCCCCTTGTGTTTTGCGCTCTCATATCCTGCAACAGGGGAAAGAGCAGGCCCTTGAGCGACTGTAATGGCATGTCTTCACCCGATGGATGCCGTGCATTTGGTGAGGCTTCCTATCAGGGAGAGGCATCAAATTGCATAAGGATGAGGGTGAGTGGCAGTGGTGGCTGTATAGATGGGGATGTGAGGAAGTGCATAGAAAGAGAAGGATTGGTGTGCTGCAAGTTAAGTGATTGTGAGGAGTGATGTGATGAAGTAAGCTTGACAGGGCAGAGTTGGGGCGGTGGGGGGGGACGGTGGGGGTGATGTGCACAACTGGATGTAGGTGAATGTGCAACTGTACTCACCTTTCCTGACCTGGTTAAGTTATTCCTCCACTGAATCCAGGATCATGGCACAATGCTCCTGCTGTTGACCTCCTGAGCCACCTCCAGCCACACCTTCTTTGTTGCAGCACATTTCTTCCTCCCGTTGCTAGGGAAGAATATCTCTCTCTGACTCATCACTGCACCCAAATGCACGGTTAAATCGAGGTGCAGCTCTTGACCGTCCTGAATCAATCCTGAAATGTCTCCCTCTCTTTGTGCAAACTCCTAACTCCTCCAAATTCCATCTTTGGATTGGCCCTTTAAATACTCCAGTTGAGATCGCGCCATGCGAGTCTGCACCACACCCGCTGTCACGCATTCGACGGCAAACCCCAAGTAATATTACAATGAGGTGGCTCCGTTAAAATACCACAGACCGACGCGCTGAAACTTCTACTGGGTTTCCCACCCGATATCGCAACCGCCACCCCCCCCACCCCGCCCCACCCGCTCCAAATACACCTTGGAGTTATTATCAGGGCCATAGGCACTTCCGTCTTCTTCTCAAGAATTGTATACTTCCATTTGTACATACACTACTTACTGGAAATCCCAGATTCATGATAAACAAATGCACTCCAACACCTGTATGTGGAACTGTCAGTCAATGCACCAACCATGCTTTTTCATTATGACAGTCATAGAATCATACAGCACAGAAAGAGGCCATTTGGTACATCCTGCTTGTGCTGGCTCTCTGAAAGAGCTACCAATTTATCCCACTCCCCTGCTCTTTCCCCATAGCCCTGCACATATTTCTTTTTGAAGTATATATCCAATTCCCTTTAGAAAGTTACTATTGAATCTGCTTCTACCATCCTTTCAGGCAGTGGTCCAATGGCCTCTTTCTGTGCTGTATCATTCTATGATTCTATGAGGGAGAAATTGGCCTCCTTTGCGCCTCCTGTTAGTGCCTCTGGGGGGCGATAACAGGGCGCTCCCGGCTTTGCGACCGGGCGTGGCGAGAGTACCAACGCCCGCGAAATTGACGTGGAGGTTTGCAGCGGCGGTAACCCCTAGCGCCACGATCTCCTGCGGACAGAGATCGTGACGTCATCCGGCTGCGCAGCGCCCTGGATCCGAACTTCGGTTCCGCCCCCTGCAGCGTCACCGGGCGATAACACCGACAGCTGCAGGAGGCGTTAAGGAGGCCGGCCGGTCGGGGAGCGGTATTTAAAGGCAAGGCCACTTGTGTCAATGATAAATTTGTTTTCACCCCTTAGGTTATTTTTCCAACTTTTTCCTGTGTCGTGATTGATCAGCCCTACACTCTGTTAGAGTGCTTGGGGCTGATCGGTGCGGATCGCGGCTGCTGTCGGCGACGAGGGACATCGATTTCATACAGAACCTGCAGCGATGGCCCTTCCCTTTAAGGGAGGGAAGGAGCCTCCGTTCCCGGCAGCGCTGCCCTCGACATTGGACAACGCTGCACCACTACCGCCCTGCCTGCCAGCTTTAGCGCTCCAAGGGAAGTGGTAGCGCTTGATTTAGCACTCCACTTCCTTCCTGGAGCGCTAAACCCGAAGTTCCCATTGGATTCACTCGCGTAGTGCCCGGCGATACTTTTTCGCCACCGCAAAAGTTATCGCCCCAAACGGGGCGCTACTCAATTTCTTCCCCCTATGATTCTATCCTTGGCTCTAAACTGACCAATGTGCTCTCAGATGACTTGTCAACATCAAGTCATAGATTATTTGAAATTTTCTCCAACTTAACATTGGTAAGATTAAAGCCTTTTTGTTTGGGTTCCTGTCAAAAAATCTATGGGGGTGAATTACTGTTTACGTCAATTTTCTGGTGTTTCTGCAGCTATTCTGCTGAAGTTCGGGCAAACAAAGTAGAAGAACTAATACAGAAATTCACCCCCCTATCTTTTCAGTCAACTGCATCCCCTTCTTGGCTGCTCACTCAGGCTCAAGCCATTGGTGTGTAACCTTTGTGCCCTGTTCAAATCTGAGCTGAGTTTCAAACCCCATATGCTATCCATCACCAAGACTATTCCTCCACCTCTGCAACATTGCTTTCCTCCGCCTTTACCTCCTCCCATTGCCGCTGAAATCTCTGTTCATACTTTTGTTACCTCTAGGCTTACCTCCTCAAAGATCCTCCTCAATGACCTCCTGACAGCCACTCAACATAAACTCAGCTTGTCCAAAACCTCAACCCCCACATATTGTCCCACACAGTGAATCCCACTTTACTGACCTTCATTGGCTCCAATCCACCAGTGTATTGAATTTAGCATCCTTATCCTTGTTTATTAGCCCCTCCACAGCCTCACCCACCCTATCTTTGCAGCCACTTCCAGCACAATGTCCCACTGTCCATGTTTTGACTCTGGCCTACTGTGCACCTTCCCTACCTCCACTGTACCAGCAGCAACAGAGCCTTCAGTTCTCTCAGCCCTACTCCTTGAAATGCTATTCCTAAACCTTTCTACCTTGGTACCTCTTTCCCCACCTTCAAAAGCCTCCTTAAAACCTATGGCCCTGATAATTATTCAGGACCATGAAGAGTACAGGGGGTGGGGGAGGGGGAGGATTTCCGCATTTAAGGGTTTCCCCGGACACCCTGGTGAAATTAACAGTAGGACGTCTTTTAATTTTTTTCAGCAGGTTTCCCATCCGACAGCCAGCCTGATTGATAGGCTGCCTGCCGGGTGGGAAAGCAGCCGAGGAGTGGATGCCAGGTACGTAGGAGATCGCGAGGGGTGTGGGGGGAGGTTTTTTTTTGGGAGGGTCAGCCGATTGCGGGGGGAAGTGGGGGAGTCGGAGATCGCGGTGGGGGAGCAGGGGGGAGTCGGAGATTGAGGTGTTGGAGAAGTTGGAGATCGTGGGGGGGGCAGTTGGAGATCGGAGGTGCGGGGAGTCGGAGATCGCGGTGGGGAAGTGGGAGGGAGTCGGAGATTGAGGTGTTGGGGAAGTTGGAGATCATGGGGGGGGCAGTTGGAGATCGGAGGTGCGGGGAGTCGGAGATCGAGTGGGGGAATTGGAAATGGTGGGGGTTCGAGCACACGCGGGGGGTGCGGGGAGTCGGAGGTCGTATGGTCTGTAAGGAGGTAAGCTTATTGGGCCTGGGGGAAACACTCCTGCTCCTCCTGGCCCACGAGCAGTGCTGTAAATACACTTACCTCATGGATCTGGCTCTTCCCACCTCCTTTTAGCTGCCGGGTTTCCCGAGCCCCACAAAACAAGGGTTCCATGGGTTAAAAATAAAACACCTGTTAAAACGGAGGCTCGCAGCCTCCTTAAAAGCTTTTACTGACCGACGCACCTCCTGAGAATGGATTGGCTGGACGCCCCCCGCCCCAACGAGATTTTTTACATTTTTACTTCCCACCCGCACCCAACCCACTCGTCCTTCGGGGTTAAAATTGCCCCCTAGATCTTTGACTGTGCTTTTGATTGTCTTCCCTAACCCGTCTAGTACTGCTTGACATCTGTTTTTCCTCTGTGAAGCGACTTGGAGCATATGCTATGTTAAAGGCATGGTATTGCAAGCGGCTATTCTTTTTTGACGCTTTCTCTGCGAGGTTATCAAGTCCTTTTTATTCTCGCCCTGGTCTTTTTAATTTTCTGAGGTAATACATGACGTGTAGCTGAAGGAACCTGCTCTCGGCCTCTGCCAATGATGTTCCAAACTAGGAAGCATGTGACAAAGACTAGAATGTGACACCTTCCAGTTTTAACTCCCTCAAGGGATGTAGTTTGTGTTAAAATCCATATTCGAAAATAAAGAGTGGCGATAATGAAGTGAAAAATAGTTTTACTACCAGTGGTAAGTGGGCACAATTTCAGGCCTTAATTTGGCAATAATTGGCGATGTCTCTCAGAAAGGCCACAGGAAGTGGAAAGTATACCACACTGCTGTAGTAGGGGTGCTTTTCTGAGGCTGGAGTTGAGACCTGTTGCTGGGACAGATTGGGAGGAGCTTTACTCTTCATCTGACTGTGTTCTGACCAGCAAGTATTTTAAAAAATGATTTTTAGCTTGACGTAAACTGTTGATATCACCTGTGTGGAAATGTAAATTTTGTTTTTACAAAACAAAAGTTCCAAGGAGCTGAAAGGAGGCAAATGAAGACCATGTTGAAGTATTTTTACTTTTACAAACAAACCTCCACAGAAAACAAAATGACAGGATTAATTATATTCTGCAAGGAATTGATTGCCATATACATTCTGACACTTGTCAAAATGGTTATCCATACTTTTGGAAAGCTATATTATGAAATTTCTACCTAGATTATAGTGTCAATCACCTCTTGTATGCTATTTCTCATTTTAATATAGTATCAGGACTCTGGCTTTACAGTATTAGAATCAGGCCTGAAGAGCTTAGGGTAAAAATGCAAATCGCCCACAATGGCTGGATATGTACAACATATGATTGATTTGGCGCCAGTGTGTGTGTCCTCTGGGCATTTAAACCTCTGCATAATTCTAAAATCTGCATTCGTATTAAATTAGTAAATTTGCTAATTTCTAACAAAATTGAATTTCAGACATACAGCACTCGAACTGATAATTTTGCTGGGAACACATTCCATCCTTCAATTTACCAAAAGACACACGATATAAATACGATTATTCAACTGTGTAACATTGACTTAATAATAAATAATAGCTAATGAACCAAGGTGTTCTAGTCACCCAGTATGCATTCACTTGTCAGATTGCTGGATAGGAGATTTGAACAGATTATGACAACTTGAAGTCATGCAGTATAGCACAATTTATCTGCCGATCTGGCTTTGTCTTTATCATGTTTCAAATGTAGCATAGGTCCTAACACAAGCACACTTTATTTCTTTAATCAAATGAATCACGGATCAGCGCTGTTTTGCCAACCTATCATTAATTTCATCACAGAGCCAAATAATAACATTATAATTAATATACACCCACACCCATTATAAGCCTTGGTAATAACCCAGTCAGTGTGAAGACTACTGGACCGAATAGCTCCCCGTTTTTGTATTACATTTATTAGTATCTTACTTGACACTCACAATAACATGGATCTCATAACATGTAAAATGTTTGTCGCCAAGAAATATGCTCCAGTGAGGGAGAATGTACAGTTATAGCTGCAGTAATTACTGATTAGAATGCGAGCAGAAGAGGCTGTGTTGTGGAACATGACAAGAAACCTACATGTTGAGTGATTCTGTTAACACTGCTGCTTCACAATGCAATTTCTCAGCTTTTTAAAAAAAAAAGGCATATTCCTGAACAGTTAAACCGTGTACATTTATATAAGATTTTACCATATGCAACGGTGGGACTGCATTACCTGTTGAAAATAACAGGGGTGAAATGATAAACAACAACAACAACTTGCATTTATATAGTGCCTTTAGTGGAGTAAAATGTCCCATGGTGCTTCACAGGAGCGATTAGCAAACAAAATTTGACATCAAGACACATTAAGAATTTTATTTTAATTTTTTTATTCGTTAATGGAATGTGGGCGTCGCTGGCAAAGCCAGCGTTTATTGTCCATTCCTAATTGTCCTCGAGAAGGTAGTGGTGAGCCGCCAGCGTTCCATGTGGTGAAGGTACTCTCTCAGTGCTGTTATACCTCTTTGTAGCAGTTTGGCACAACTGAGTGGCTTGCTAGGCCATGTCAGAGAGCAGTGAAGAGTCAAGCATTTTGCTGTGGGTCTGGAGTCACACATAGGCCAGGCTGGGTAAGGACGTCAGATTTCCTTCTCTAAAGGACATTAGTGAACCAGATGGGTTTTTACGACAATCCGGTAGTTTCATGGTCACCATTAATGGCACTAGCTTTTTATTCCAGATTTATTTAATTAACTGAATTTAAATTTCCCAGCTGCCGTGGTGGGATTTGAATACATGCCTCTGGATCATTTGTCCAAGAAGTAGGTTTTAAAGAGTGTCTGAAAGGAAGAGAGAGAGGTAGCGAGGTCTAGGGAGGGAATTTCAGAGCTTAGGGCCTAGGCAGCTGAAGGCACGGCTGCGAATCGTGGGGCGAAGTAAATTGGGAATGGCCAAGAGCCAGAATCGGAGGAGCGCAGAGATCGCGGAGGGTTGTAGGACTGGAGATGGTTACAGAGATAGGGAGGGGCGAGGCCATGGAGGGATTTGAAAACAAGGACGAGAATTTTAAATTCCAGTTGTTGCTGGGCCAAGAGCCAATGTAAGTTGGCACAGTGGCAAAAAACAGGCACAATATTTTGTGACCTTGCACAAGTGCAGGAGAGTTCATCATTTATGGCCTGGTTCCAGAACAAAGTTCCGCATCAACTGTGTCTTAATCTTCAAAAAGGCCAATTTTAAAATCTTTTACAGGAAAATGAAGGAATTTCACAATTTTAATGTTACTCCATGAAAACACACACATCATAGGAACATCAGTGTCTCACCTCCTGACTCCCTAAAGCCTACAAGGCACAAGTCAGGAGTGTGATGGAATACTCTCCACTTGCCTGGATGAGTGCAGCTCCAACAACACACAAGAAACTCGACACCATCCAAGATAAAGCAGCCCGCTTGATTGGCACCCCATCCACCACCTTAAACATTCACTCCCTCCACCACCGGCATACCATGGCTGCAGTGTGTACCATCTACAAGATGCACTGCAGCAACTCGCCAAGGCTTCTTCAGCAGCACCTCCCAAACCCGCGACCTCTTCCACCTAGAAGGACAAGAGTGAGAAGTCGTACAACACCAGGTTATAGTCCAACAGTTTTATTTGAAATCACAAGCTTTCGGAGCGCTGCTCCTTCATCAGGTGACGAAGGAGCAGCGCTCCGAAAGCTTGTGATTTCAAATAAAACTGTTGGACTATAACCTGGTGTTGTGCGACTTCTCACTTTTGTCCACCCCAGTCCAACACCGGCATCTCCGCATCATAGAAGGACAAGGGCAGCAGGCGCGTGGGAACACCACCACCTCCAAGTTCCCCTCCAAGTCACACACCATCCTGACCTAGAAATATATCGCCGATCCTTCATCGTCGCTGGGTCAAAATCCTGGGACTCCCTTCCTAACAGCACTGTGGGAGTACCTTCACCACACGGACTGCAGCGGTTCAAGAAGGCGGCTCACCACCACCTTCTCAAGGACAATTAGGGATGGGCAATAAATGCTGGCCTTGCCAGCGATGCCCACATCCCATAAAAACGAATAAAAAAAATAAAATAAATCTGTGGGATTGATGAAAGCAAAACAGAATGGGAGTGTGGGGGTTGGGGGCGGGCAAGAGCTGGACAGAAAGCCTCCCGAGTGATAATACATTTTTTTTTTAAACTGCAAGTGCTGAAAATCTGAAATAAAAATATAAAATGTTGGAAACATTCAGCAAGTCAGTCAGCATCTGTGAAGAGAACAAACAAATTAACATTTCAGGTAAACCCTTCATTATTACTTGAATCGATATTGTGTCCGTTCTCTCCATAGATGTGGACTGGCCTGCGGAGTGTTTCCGTTTTCTGATTCAGCTCTAGACTTCCGGTATTTTCTTTCTTGTTTCTACTTTTTAATTGACTGCCACTACCCATCCAGGAAGGCCTGCTTTGAAGACGTTCTGTTCCTCTCCAGCAAGAATAAAAGATTTGAGAACCGAGGCTGTATTTGGGGACAAACCTTTAATTAAAAATGCAAAAATTTTCATTCCTCAGAAAATGTGGAGATGAAAGAGTTTGGTTATCTCTGAATGACATTGAAATTATGCTGTGAGATAATTATATACAGATGTTTAATATAATTGTCTGAAAATCCTCTATCTGCTATTTTAATGAGGCGTTAATCCATTTACAGGCTAATAACGCTACTGAAATAGTGAGAAAAAGATAGTGCACTAAATAACATGAAGGAGGAAAGATTGGATGAAAGTCGGCTGATAAACAGGAAACAGAGAGTAAATGGGTGTTGTCCATATTGGAGCAAGGTTATGTTATGTTATTCACCCAGGAGAAGAAAAGGCCATCAGGCCCCATTTTTTGCTGAACTCACCACTATGTAACTACCCTTCCTCCCCATCACCTCCTGGGGAGGCAAAACATGCAGCAACCCATAGCTAATTCAGGAACTGTCTGTCAAAAAAATCTTCTTTGATCCCTCGAAGGCAATCAGGCAAGCCTCAGGAGGCCTCAAGCTCACCGGTTGTTACCCAGAATAATTTGTCTTACTTTTCTTTCGCCATCATCACATAATTATTCCAAAATGTGTTTTAACACCTTTGTGATGGACTGCAAAGAGTCAGTCCTCACTACCACCTCAGGAATGCTGCTCCACAATTTGATTACCCCTGAGAAAAATAAAACTTCTGAACATCCAACCTCACTCCCCGCTTTCTCAATTTAAATGGGTGGACTAGTTCTATCCAGCCCTATCACCTTAAACAATCCATTTACTTTATGTTATCAATGCCCTTACCAATTTTAAAGACCTGAAACATAGCCTCTCTAAATCAGTGCATCTCCAGCGAATCCAAACCTAACGCATGAAGTCTATCTCCATAGCTCAATGCACTTAGGCCGGGAATCGTCCTTGTTGCTATTCTTCGTACCTTCTCTCGATCCACGATATCACTCTTGAAGTGGGAAGGATCAAACTAGATGAGGTCTCACCAAAGCGTTATATAACTCACATTATATTACCAGGGCTCTGGTCACTTTTAACCTACACCCACTTGTGATATACTTTTTGTATGCATTCTGTGCACCTATGTGCATTGCTGCACTCTTAACTATACTGAAAAGCATTTGCCAGTCTTGGGCCCACCTCCCCACTCTATCCAAATCCAGCTGAAGTCTAGCTTCTTCTTCTAAAGCCCTTAGTATTATCCCTGAAGCTAATTATTGTGCTCTATGCCTCGGTCCAGATGGTTAGTGAGCATAAACTGAACAGGACCTAATACTGAACCCAGAGGATTTCCACTAGAAGCTACCCAGTTTAAAACCACCCTTATGGTTTTTTTTTTGCCAATTTGTGATTCACCTCACCCCTCATCCTTCATGCCATCAGACTTTATTTTAGCACACAGTCTGTCGTGTAGCACTTTTCCAAAATACTTTCGGGAAATTCAAGTAAATGATGTCACTGTTCCAATGAATTTGGGTTCAGGACCTCTCCTAGCCAGCCTGAGCATTCTAGATGATCATTCACAGCATGTCTAATGAGGCTTTCCATTAAGTTCCTCACCACAGAGGTTAAACTCACAGGTCAATATTTTCCAGGCTATGATTTTAATCCTTTTTTAAATAAAGGCAGCATGTGTGCTTTCCTCAAATCATCTGGCACTTCTTTATTCTCAGTGAGCTACTGAAAATATTTACTAGGGCATATTAACAAGCTCAGCCATTTCCTTCAGTACCATAGCATAAATTAAATCTGGCCTTGGTGCTTTTTCTACTTCAAAGCCTTTTAAATTAGCTTGCACCATTTCCCTTGAGGTGCAAGCAATAAATTTAATATTCAGTTGTATCTGCTCTGCAAGGAGCAAATCCAACTATCCCAGTTAGAAACAGATACAAAGGGATAGATTTTTGTCTTCGCAGCTGTAACTTGAAGGAGCGAATCACCCGCCCTTTAAATTACCCACCTGATTTTCATTTCATTGATTTGAATGGAATGAAAATTGGACAGGTTGTTCAATACGTGAGCGATCCACTCCACCAGTTTACCACACAGGTGGTAACGTTGAAAATTTAACCCAAAGCATCTGTTCAACTCTTCTGCCATGCCCTTCCTATCATTTATAATCCTGCTGGAGTCACCCTGCAATGGTCCTATTTGCTCACTAATAGCCTCTGACTCCTAACATAAGCAAATAACACTTTTCCTATTATTTTGGCTATTTCCACAATCCTCCTCTCCGGATTCATTCGAGCTTGCCTTTTGATGGTGCTAACTGCTTTTTCCAACTGATTTTAACTCCCGGGCCTCATCTGCCTGCTTTGAACTAGCGGGAAGCGGCCGCTGGCCAGTGGGTGGCCTTCCTGCTTGCTCAGACGAGCAGGTTAAAATCGAAGGCTGCAGGATGTAGGCAGCGAAGTCCCCATGACGATTTTAACTGCCCATATTTTCAATCTTATATCGGAGTGATCCGAATGGGCAAGGTGCTACCCTGCCTCTATCAGCTGTGGCTCATTACAGAGCATTAATCCAAGATATTATCACTTCTAGTGCTAATCGTCATATGCTGAATTAAGGAGCAATTGATGGTTGTATTAATAAAAGCCTCTTGAGGACCTCCAATCTCTGTGCCTGTGCCTTGTTTATTCAGCTTGTAAGTGGATAATTGAAATCTCCCAGCACTGTTACCTTCCCTTCACTGGTTGCTTTAGTGATTTGAGGATACAGCTGTCGATGCCCCTTCCAGTCCCAGAATCACTCTGGTATTTCTATTAAAGTGTAGTTGGAAATACAGGGGTCAATTTTCACCTCTCTACCAACCCGTTTACACCTATAAATCTGGCCGCAGTAGGACAAAAATTGCAGAAAGAACATCAACTTACCAGAGTTGTGTCGCCAGGTGCCACAAGCAAGCACTGCATTACCTATTCCGATCTCCGGGCCGACCTCAATTTGGCGACCACTGGAAGCATGCAGGGGCATAATTAAAATAATGAAATAGGAGTCAGATGACACAATTAGGACCCCAACATCATTTGCATGTCAATCAGTCTTGCCACAATTCATGGGCAGAACAGATCAGGAGGCGACCATTTCCAGCACTACTTAAAAGACTCCTCATCTGCTCTTATTTCAGCTGTGGCTCAGTTGGCAGCACACTCGCCTCTGAGTCAGAAGGTTGTGGGTTCACGTCCCACTCCAGGGACTCGAGCACATAAAGCTAGGCTGACACTCCAGTGCAGTGCTGAGGGAGTGCTGCACTGTCAGAGGTGTCGTCTTTCCGGGCTGCTTTTTCAGGGTGAAAGTAACAGATCCCATGGCACTACTTCACCTGAGGAAGGAGCAAATCGATAGCTCCGAAAGCTTGTGATTTCAAATAAAACTGTTGGACTATAACCTGGTGTTGTGCGACCTCTCAATTTTGTCCACCCCAGTCCAACACCGGCATCTCCGCATCATGACTATTTCAAAGAGCAGGGGAGTTATCCCCGGTATCCTGGCCAATATTTATCCCTCAACCAACATAACACAAAACAGATTATCTGGTCATTATCACATTGCTGTTTGTGGGAGCTTGCTGTGCGCAAATTGGCTGCCGCGTTTCCCACATTACAACAGTGACTCCACTTCAAAAATACTTCATTGCACTGTAAAGCGCTTTGAGATGTCCGGTGGTCGTGAAAGGCGCTATATAAGTGCAAGTCTTTCTTTCATTTATTTAAAATGCTGCAAAGGTTTGGCAGACAGTTTGCTGGTAGTTTATGATTTTTTTTGTCAATTTACTTGATTTTAAAATGTTTCTAGTGGCTAGACTACCTTCTGAAATATTACGGGGATACGGGCAAGGCATTTTTTTCAAAATGGCCACCCGTCAGGCCAACAGTGGCCCACAATAGTGCTGTGGAGCTGGAGGAGCACTCCTGCTTCCCCTGGCTCCACATGAAGGTAAAAGAAAATACTTACCTTTCTGGTGGCGGCCTCTAGGGGTCCCTTTCAGAACCCAAAAACACTGAGGGGAGCATGCCTGGCACTCCGTATTAACGAATTTCTGGGAGCGATCCTGAAACAGGTGTTGGGCTCCTAATTAACATAATGCCTGTTTTAGGTGGCCGCCAGGGATGCTTGAAAAACGAACGCTGCGGAGTCCAATTTCTCTCCTGTTGCCTCTGTTTTTGACATCCCATAGGAGTGCTGATTTTATGATACTGCATATAAGGGGAATTTTAACGCCCTCAATATGGGGTGGGGGGTGGGTGGTGGTAGGTTAAAATTTCAAAAATCTAAAACCGACTCCAACCAGCCTCGAATGTACCCACTTCTGGTTTTAACCGAGGCGAGTTGGGAGGAAGGCGACTAACCTGCTCCCAATGGGTGGGTCAGTTATTTAAATATGCAAATGAGATGGTGTGCCTCTAATTTTAACAGACTTTTAGAATTAACAGCTGCAGGCTGGCTTTTATAGGACTTGGGCAACCCGACAGCTGATGGGTGGCAATAATGGCTGAAGGCAGCAGGTAATTGCCTTTCCAGCGCTGCTTGTGGACCAGGAGGAGCAAGGGTGCTTGCCCCCCCACCTCCCCACGATCCAAAGCCCCCCCACCTCCCCACGATCCAAAGCCCCCCCATCTCCCCACGATCCAAAGCCCCCCCACCTCCCCACGATCCAAAGCCCCCCCATCTCCCCACGATCCAAAGCCCCCCCACCTCCCCACGATCCAAAGCCCCCCCACCTCCCCACGATCCAAAGCCCCCCCACCTCCCCACGATCCAAAGCCCCCCCACCTCCCCACGATCCAAAGCCCCCCCATCTCCCCACGATCCAAAGCCCCCCCACCTCCCCACAATCCAAAGCCCCCCCACCTCCCCACGATCCAAAGTCCCCCCCCCGCGACCCATGATCCAAAGCCCCCCCACCTCCCCACGATCCAAAGCCCCCCCACCTCCCCACGATCCAAAGCCCCCCCACCTCCCCACGATCCAAAGTCTCCCCCCCCCCCGACCCACGATCCAACGCCCCCACGATCTATCCCTGATCCACGATCTCTTCAACCGCAACCGCCCCCGAACCTAGATCTCTCCTCCCCGACCCACGATCTCTCCCTCCCTCCCTCCCTGCTCTCTGCTGCCCGGCTGCGGCCTCCCAGCAGAAGCCGTCCCACCCAACAGCCAGCCTCTCAATCTCAGAAAACCTTGGGGGAAAAAATGTAAATGATGTCCTGCCATTAAATTCCGCAGGATCTCCGCGTTACCCACATTTCTGGGTTCCTCAGTCACTACGAACCCCACCCCTGCACCCCCCCACTCCCTCCACCTATATATCAGGGCCTAAAACTCTGCATTGATAAGAGATAAATGTAATGATCATTTTATTTTATAATTGTTAATAAATTTTAGTATTTTATTGTCTTTTAAAAGGTTATGTGCAAATCACTTAAAATAACTAATTCTGTGTTACGTGATCATAGAAAAATAGCAAAGATCTATAAAAACAGCCCAGGAAAATTTCAGCTATCTCGAGGAAAACCCATTTGAAAAGAAGACAATATCGCCAATGTCCCCGTCTATTATCATCTGAAAACATTAATTGGAATCAAATTCTTTCATGATTAATTTTTGTTTGCTGCAGGGGAATGCTGGTCTTAAAAGGGTTTGATCTTAGCAGTTTTTGTTATAATAAAAACGTTTTAAAATTTTGGTGCCAAATCTATTTTCTGCCACTTGGAGTTGCTCGTTTGTTTAGTGCCTATTGAAATCTAGATTGCGGAAAGCAGTTTCAGTGTCTGTTGGCCATACTTTTGGTACTGCCTTAGTGAACAATCTGTCAATGTTCTATGAGTCATCCATAATGGTAATAACTAGATAAAAGGGATATGTCTTCAAAATAAGATGGGTGGGAATAAACATCCTTTTGTTCTTTTGTGAGAACAACCTTGCACTATACGGTTACACTTATAGGTACAAAAGGCTTCTGTGTAAGATTCCAGCGAAGGCAGACCAATGCAAAATAAACACAGGGGATATTATTTCACCTCCATCACCATCATATGTGATTTTGAAACTGTCCCTTAAGGGATGTTTGGATGAATTAAGATGTAATCAAAATTGTGCAGATTCTGAAATTTGCCCATATATCGACTCTTATATGATTTGTTCCAAAAATCTCTAAACAGATCATAGCATGTGCAGCATTCTGTTGACTATATGCTGTAGCAATTCACTCACTCAGGGGCTTATTGATTTTTACTGAAGATTGTAGAATGAGATGGTTTGTCCAACTTCCAGGCCTGCAAACCATGTCCTGTCATTACAAAAGCATTTTAATCACAGCATCATAGAATGACACAGCTCAGAAGGAGACCTTTCAGCCCATCGTGCCTGTGCCGGCTCTTTGGAAGAGCAACCCAATTAGTCCCACTCCCCTGCCCTTTCCCCATAGCCCTGCAAATGTTTTCCCTTCAAGTATTTATCCAATTCCCTTTTGAAAGTTACTATTGAATCTGCTTCCACTATCCTTTCAGACAGTACAATCCAGATCACAACTTGCTGCGTAAAATCCTCCTGTCGCCTCTGGTTCTTTTGCCAATCACCTTAAATTTGTGCCCTCTGGTTATCGACACTTCTGCCACTGGAAACAGTTTCTCCTCATTTACTCTATCAAAACCATTCATGATTTTGAACACCTCTATCAACTTTCCTCTTAACCTTCTCTGCTCTAAGGAGAACAACCCCAGCTTTTCCAGTCTCCACATAACTAAAGTTCCTCATCCCTGGTTAATGAACTCTAGAAAAGAGATGACACCACTCTACATTTTTTCTTTCATCACCTTTTATTAAACAAAGTTTGATATAGATTGAGGTATGTTGAAAGGATTAAGGTATGTAGAAAGGATTAGCCAAGCATTGAGGACATCAGTTAAATGGCATTTTCTAACACATTTCAGATCACCTTATATGTAGATAAAGGGGAACCAGTAGATGTAGTATATTTGGATTTCCAAAAGGCATTCGATAAGGTGCCACATAAAAGGTTATTACACAAGATTAGGGCTCATGGGGTTGGGGGTAATATAGTAGCATAGATAGAGGATTGGTTAACGGACAGAAAACAGAGAGTAGGGATAAACGGATCTTTTTCAGGTTGACAGGCTGTAACTAGTGGGGTGCCGCAAGGATCAGTGTTGGGGCCTCAGCTATTTACAATCTATATTAATGACCTAGATGAAAGGACCGAGTGTAATGAATCCAAGTTTGCTGATGATACAAAGCTAGGTGGGACAGTAAGCTGTGAGGAGAACACAAAGAGTCTGCAAAGGGATATAGATAGACTAAGTGAATGGGCAGTAAGGTGGCAGATGGGGTATAATGTAGGGAAATGTAAGGTTATTCACTTTGGTAGGAAGAATAGAAAAACAGAATATTTTTTAAATGGTGAGAAACTTTCAAATGTTGGTGTTCAGAGAGATTTGGGTGTCCTCGTGCAAGAAACACAGAAAGCTTGCATGCAGGTACAGCAAGCAATAAGGAAGGCAAATGGCATGTTGGCCTTTATTGCAAGGGGGTTGGAGTATAAGAGTAAGGAAGTCTTGCTACAATTGTACAGGGCCTTGGTGAGACCACACATGGAGTACTGTGCACAGTTTTGGTCTCCTTCTCTAAGGAAGGATATACTTGCCTTGGAGGCGGTGCAACGAAGGTTCACTAGAGTGATTCCTGGGATGAGAGGGCTGTCCTATGATGAGAGATTGTGTAGATTGGGCCTATACTCTGGAGTTTAGAAGAATGAGAGGTGATCTCATGGAAACATACTAGATTCTGAAGGGGATTGACAGGGTAGATGCTGAGAGGTTGTTTCCCCTGGCTGGAGTGTCTAGAACTATGGGGCATAGTCTCAGGATAAGGGGTAGGCCATTTAAGACTGAGATGAGGAGGAATTTCTTCACTCAGAGGGTTGTGAATCTTTGGCATTCTCTGCCCCAGAGGGCTGTGAATGCTGAGACTTTGAGTATATTCAAGGCTGCGATAGATAGATTTTTGGACTCTAGGGGAATCAAGGGATATGGAGATCGGGTGGGAAAGTGGAGTTGAGGTCAATGATCAGCCATGATCTTATTGAATGGCGGAGCAGGCTCGAGGGGCTGTATGGCCTACTCCTGCTTTTATTTCTTATGTTCTTATATAGCAGAGGGCAAATCAGCCATTTGGCCAGTTCAAGCTCTCAGTGTGGAGGTGTTCTGTGTTACACAGATCTGATTGCAGCTGCATCTAAGAGGAACTGAGGGGATAGAAGCTATAATTCAGAAACACATTGTATTTAATTGAATCCATGAGATACTTCCTTAATTACTTTTTTGTATATTCATATATAGACTTGACAATTGAACAACAAATAAGTCCATGTTTTGGGTAGCCCTTAGACTGCCAACAGGCACAGCCAATGGTTTAGCCCATCTTCATCAATGAACTAATTATCATCGCCGAATCCCCCACCATCAACATCCTGGGAGTCACCATTGACCAGAAACTTAACTGGACCAGCCACATAAATACTGTGGCAACAAGAGCAGGTCATAGGCTAGGTATTCTGCGGCGAGTGTCTCACCTCCTGACTCCCCAAACCCTTTCCACCATCTACGAGGCACAAGTAAGGAGTGTGATGGAATACTCTCCACTTGTCTGGATGAGTGCAGCTCCAACAACACTCAAGAAGCTCGACACCATCCAGGACAAAGCAGCCCGCTTGATTGGCAACCCATCCACCACCTTAAACATTAACTCGATCCACCACCGGTGTACCGTGGCTACACTGTGTACCATCTATAAGATGTACTGCAGCAACTCACCAAGGCTTCTTCGGCAGCACCTCCCAAACCCACGACCTCTTCCACCTAGAAGGACAAGGGCGGCAGGTGCATAGGAACACCACCACCTCCAAGTTCCCCTCCAAGTCACACACCATCCTGACTTAGAAGTATATCGCCGATCCTTCATCGTCGCTGGGTCAAAATCCTGGAACTCCCTCCCTAACAGCACTGTGGGAGTACCTTCACCACACAGACTGCAGCGGTTCAAGAAGGCGGCTCACCACCACCTTCTCAAGGGCAATTAGGGATGGGCAATAAATGCTGGCCTTGCTAGCGACGCTCACATCTCATAAACGAATAAAAAAAATTAAGCAGATCAGTATTGGAATGAGCTGAGTCGTAAAATTATGAATTTGAAATTCTTTCACTGTGCTGAACTTAGTCATTTGCAGAAAATTGTTTGAGTTATTCAGCTGCTGTATTCAGTTTTCAGGAACATTCTGAGTTACAGAATTAGTTTTTTCGCCAATTAGGAGGTGACGTTAGTTATTTTAGCTACCTAAACGGTTTCAGCCTCACTAGAGCCACTAACAAGTGCACAGTCCTGGTCTCCATATTACTAGGATGATACTTGAACTGAGAGGGTACAACGTCAGGAAAGATTGAACAGGCTGGGGCTCTTTTCTCCAGTAAAGGGAACACTGAGAGGTGAGCTGATAGAGGTCTTTAAAATGATGAAGGGGTTTGATAGGGTAGATGTAAAGATGTTTCCACTTGTGGGGGAGTCAAAAACTAGGGGCCATAACTATAAGATAATCACTAATAAATCCAATAAGGAATTCAGGAGAATCTTCTTTACTCAGAGTGGTGAGAATGTGGAACTCGCTACCACATGGAGTGGTTGAGATGAATAGCACAGATGCATTTAAGGGGAAGCTAGATAAATACATGAGGGAGAAAAGAAGGATGTGTTGCTAGGGTGAGATGAAGTATGGTGGGAGGAGGCTTGTGTGGAGCATAAACACTGGCGTAGGCCTGTTGGCCTGAATGGCTTGTTCCTGTGCTGTAAAATTCTATGTAACAACAAATAGATATTTTCTTATAACTCTAATTTGCTCATTAATCACTATTGTTTCAATCAGTTATGAGTACATTGATGTACATCTACGTCAAAAACATTGCAAGCCCATCTACTCAGAGGAAAGTCAACATCTCATTATGTAGATTTTTGCTGTCGTAGAGATTTGTGATTTTCATTCTCATTCCAACCCAGAACTTTTCAATATGTTAAAAATTCAAGGTTAGGCTTGCTTAGCTCATTTTATGCCCTTGTAATCCATGAAAATAAGTCAATCATTGTTTTATTCCGAAATGATTAATGATTTACAATGTAGTGGCTTAGAGTAGCCTGAATTCATAGATCACACACACACACCAGTGAAACTGTCAAAAATCTTAATTCTAAAGCAACAGCTTAAAATAATTGTAGATTCAAGTTACTTTAAGAAGTTACACTTCCATTCACAGAAACCCTCTGGATGATGAGTGTGGCGTCACTTCAGCTCTTAGATCGGCGCCGAGTGCCTGATTCACCGCTGTGCTCGCAGCGGCGTATTCTGATTCGAAAACCAGCAAAGTTTGGAGCAAGTTAGCAATGGCGAGATTGGCACACTGGGCGGTGAGATTTACGGTGTACTTCACACATCTCGCCATTGCGGGAAAATCTGGGCCCCCTCGGCCTCGATGGGTTCATCAGGATCACCCAGAGTTGCAGAAAGATAAGGCAACAAGATAAGGTCTGCCGAAGAAAAGAACATCGTTTTCATGTTTACAAATTACAGAACCATGTTCTCTCGGAGTTCTGAACAAATTAGGAAGCATTTAATTATAACATTAGGGAAAATAAAATATTTAATCATTTTGACAGGTCATTTTCATTGAAAAGAGAAAGTGAATGGATACATTTAAATATAGCAAGTAATTTAATAGTGTTGTTAATGTGCATTCATTTGTGAAATAGGTCTCCTTTGGTATTACTCACAATGAGTCAGAGGCTATTTTATTTCATAAAACAGGGTGTTTATACAGTGTAAGGGATAACATCAGGGTCACAGATTTATTAGCCCCGATTTTAACTCAGGGCGGGAATCAGGTGGGCGGGAGGTGAGGCGAGTGGGATGCTGCCATAGTGCCATTAGCGTGAGGCCCATTTTCAAATGATTGCTGGGCTGCCCATCCAATCCTGTCAGGAAACGGGCAGCCCGTGCAACATCTGGCAGACTCCCCCAGGCCTATTTAAAGCGAGAATGCACCTCTTAAAGCAAGGTTGCATTTCCGAATTTCAGATTTCACTGGCATACTGCTGCAAGTGAGGAATCTCAGAAATGAGTCAGAGGGCTGCCCCCAGGTTTTCATGATACCTCCCTGGAGGTCTTGGTGGAGGAGGTTGGGACAAGGAAGGAGGTTGTATTCCCTAGCAACCAAAAGGAGCATCCCTCTGTCCAGCAGGCCTGGACAGAGGTGGCTGACAGGGTCAGTGCCAGCGTCATGACCTCCAGGTCCAGTGAAGGAAAGATTCAATGCCCTCACATGAGCAACAAGGGTGAGTACAGCTCTTCATCTCTCTCAACAACACCTGACAACATTCCCTTCACCCCTCCTCCACCACGCTCAACAATTTCCTTAAATCTATCATATCCTTCAGCACACAATCACAATGGCACACTGCTACACCTCTCTTTCTCATTCAAAACATACTCACCTCTTCATTTGCTCCCTTTACACCATACACACAACAGTATTCTCTTCTCATAGGCTGGGACTTGCACAACCACCAACTCCTCCCAGCACTTCCTCACCACATTGCACACACTCGCTTTACATTCATCACCCCCCATTCCTCATTCCATCTTGCTTCTTCTTCAGCACTCAGCACATGCACGATATGCACAAGCTCTACACATCTCCACTTACCTATTCAACAGCCATTCACTAACCCTCTCTTTCTGCAGGTCAAAACAGCACATGTGGGGTAGAGGCCAAGACTGATTGGAGGAGTACCTAACATCGTAGCTCTCACCCAAGCAGAGTGCAAAACCCTGGAGATTAGTGGCCAAGCAAAGCCAAGAGCATTGGGGAAGGTGAGGCTGATGACTTGTCTGACCAGGAGTGTCTGCATATTTCCTGTAACCCTTCATTCACCTCAGCAAATATTCAACTAGCTTCATAACTTTGAGCTGTATTCTCAAGACTGTCACCTGCAAATGTCCAGCCTCTCAATACCATCCTAACTCTTGTCCCTTTTCTCTTTCTTCTAGGTGGACCCTATTGAAGAAGACACCCTCAAAGGAGGGCAATCCTTCCGGAGGATGCATCATCGTGTGCTGCATCACCAGCACAGACATTGGCACTCTGCGTGAGTTAGATAGAAAGCCAGAGTGGTCTGTGCATGGCAAAACACCCAGCACAAGTGAGCAGCAGCAGGTCCTGGTGGCAGGAACAGCCTAGGAGAAAACTCGCTGCAGGGCAAGGTCCTCTCCCAGCTCTGCTCAGCAGGACAGAGTTGAGGACTTCAGGGATCAAGCCGTGAAAAGAAAACTAATTGCCTCTCACCAGCAGTTATTTCAGATATTGGAAGGCCTGCCAAAGATTTTCAGCACCACAGCTGAAAGTATGGAGGAGTCCACTTCCAGTCTGTGTGGTGTCATCTCGCACGGCCTCAGCACTCTGCAGTCTTTGGGAGTGTGGCCATCCCCAGGGATGCTGCAGCCGGACCCTCACAAGGATACTCATTATCACCAACTTTTTCAGCTTTGGCGAAAACATAAGTGGCTGCCATGCAGACTCTGGGCTCTACCTTGGAGAGGCAGGCACCTACTTGGACAGATTATAAGAAAGACACTATGGCCTAGAAATCCGTGTGCACCCATTTTTGGGTGTGCAGGGAATGCAGGGATTGATCCCTGAGCCTGAATGGTGAGGTCCAAGGTGCACCCGCTATTGGGCCTCACGGCTCATTTCCATCGAGCCGGCGAGCTGCGGACAGTAACAGACAGCTCACGCGGCAAAGCAGCATTGAAGATCGGACCGCTGCGACTTCAGCAGCGGCCTACAAACAAGTGAGGAATGGGCGCGACTGGAAATGGGGGCGAACCGGAAAGCGGGGGGGCGATCAGATCAGGAAGGAAGCGTTGGCTGCGCTGGAGATAGTGATGGCTGCTGGGGAGGTAGCAGCAGTGATCGGGGAGGGGGGGGGTCGAGGAGGAGGTAGTGGTGGCGATCGGCAGAGCGGTGACTGGCAGAGACCCGTGTTCTTTGAAAGTGTGTTCAGAAGGAGCAATCCTGCTCCTCCCGGCTCCACATTCGGGTAAGTATATTTTAAAACCTTACCTTGTTGGTTTTTCCTGAGTGCATCCGGCACCAGCTACCTCAGGGGAAATCAGTCTTGCAGTGGGTGCCTCAAACAGGCATTGGGCCCGTATTTACCTATTTAAAGGACCTAACGTGTGTTTCAGGCATGGGCATTGCATACTTTTTTTTTATTTAGGTTTTACCAATATGGCAGGTGGCGCAGTTTCAGCTCGTAATGAACGTGCATTTCCTGCCCACCATATTAGAGGCTTAGGAGGACATTTAGTGCCCGAAAAATAGGCAATGCATGGCCGACTTTCTCGGCCTATCGTTTGATGCTAGGGTGAGAAATAAATGGAAGGCACTTATTGTGCTGGGAATCAAATTTATTACCTTTTTCACATTTGGTACTTGGGACTCCAGTGTGATTGGTTTTATAGCAGCTTCTGAGTCTGCATATCAGTATTGCATTGAATCAAAGTGCTAAATAAATTGAACAATCATACAACTCGAATAGAGCAACTTTGAATTAAGTGGAGTAGACGGAGCTGCCACTGTGACTGTACGACATCAGCCACGGTTCAACATTCATTTTTAAGTGGACTACTAAGAAACTGTATTATAGTTAAATCAAAAGCAAAATACTGCAAATGCTGGAAATCTGAAATAAAAGCGGAAGATGCTGGAAATACTCAGCAGGTCAGGCAGCAGCTGTGGAGAGAGAAAAACAGAGTTAACGTTTCACGTTGCTGCGCTTTCGTTCGGCCTGAAACATTGGCCGGAATTTTCCCATTGCCATGCGTGCGGGTTTGGAGATGGGTCGGCTGTACAAATAGCGAAAATAGGCAGCGCGTCGGGAACCCAGCGTCATCCCGCCTCCTCGTGCCTTTAACTCGGGCGCATTTGCCAGAGCACCACGGACCCGATTGGGAGAGGCAGGCGACCTCATTAAACTCATTTAATACTTATTATCAGACCCTTAACAGGATTTTAACTGCAGCTTCTGAATTTAACATGAGCACGGGAAGCACGCAGCTCGGGAACCTCGCCTGTGAAGGGGAGGCGGAAGTTCAGTGGCCATTGTGCGAGGGCATTATTGACAGCTGGGAATACCAGATAAATACACACACCTTACACCTCATTAGCTGTCTAAGGGAAAGGCTGTTGCTGACTCCATTTTGTGCACAGATTTAGGTTTCTGGAGTTTGCAGGTCATTTCTGCAACCTCGGAAGCCACTCTCAGCACATTGCTACTCAGTATTAGAACATTGAGGGATTGGCCCTCTGATCGCTACTTAACCTGCCATCTACAACATCAGCATGGGTGCCACTTATACTGTCTCACCTTGGTCCTCAGAATCGGACCAAGATGAGCACCACCATCAGCAACACCAGCCACACCAGCAGCAACAGCAGTAACCACAGCAGCAGCCTTCTCTTCAATGACCTGATGATCCACAGGAGAGAGGGGGACACCACAGGGCTGCACCGTGCCGGAGACGATACCCCCAACACAGGGTATACAGGCAGAGGATGAGCTTCCTCAACAAGACTGAGCAGCAGTGCTTCAGGAGGCACAGGCTGTCGCACCAGGTCGCCACAGACATTTGTAGCTTGCTGGAACAAGACCCGCTGCCCAGAGGTCCTGGTGGACACTCCTTACCAGTGGCTGTCAAAGTCACCACCACCCTCAATTTCTTTGCCTCAGGCTCCTTCCAGGGATCCGCAGCAGATATTTGCAGGGTCGCGCAGTCGGTCGCCTACAGATGCATCACCCAGGTGACCAATGTCATGTTTCACAAGTCTACAACTTATGTGCACTTTGACACTGATGAAGTCAGTGTTACTGAGCGGGCGCACGGCTTTGCGGCTCTGCCTGGCTTCCAACAGGTGCAGGGCATCATCGACTGCACACATGTGGCCATGAAGGCACCCCATCATCACCCAGGAGTGTTTGTGAACTGCAAAGGCTTCCACTCCCTCAATGTGCAGTTCATCCGCAACCATAAAAAGATCATCATGCAAATGTTTCTATATTTCTTAAGGCTAAGGGGATCAAGGGATATGGGGAGAAAGCAGGGACAGGGTACTGAATTTGGATGATCAGCCATGATCGCATTGAATGGCGGAGCAGGCTCGAGGGGCTGAATGGCCTACTCCTGCTCCTACCTTCTATGTTTCTATGTGTGTGGCAGATTCCCTGGCAGCTGTTATGACTCTTTCATACTGCGTCAGTCCACCCTCCCTCAGCTCTTTGCACCTCCAAACAGACTTATCGGCTGGCTGCTTGGAGACAAAGGCTATCCACTGAAGATGACACCCTTGAGGAGGCCAAGTACTGAGGCTGAGGAACGTTATAATGAGAGCCACATCTCCACAAGATGTGTCATAGAACAAGCAGTAGGCATGCTGAAGATGCACTTCAGATGCCTTGACAGATATGGAGGAGCCCTTCAGTACGCACCAGCCAGGGTCTCCAGAATCAGTTGTCTGCTGCGCGGTGCACAACATAGTGCAGCAGCGAGGATTGGAGCTGCAGGAGGAGCAAGGCGCAGAGCACACAGCCTCTTCGGAGGAGGAGGAGGAGGAGCAGGTGGAAGATGAGGAGGAGGAGGAGGAGGAAGCTGAGATGCAGATGCCACCAGCAACAGCGCACATTGCTGCCTGGGAGGCCCGGGATGCTCTCATCACGGCCAGATTTACTTAACTTGCTCCAATTCAGCCACATAGCTGCCACATGCTGTACTAAGTCCCCCCCCAACCCCGCACTCAACAACACCATAAAGCATCCCTACAATTACTAAGCCATTGCTCTCACCTAAAGGCCCAATGCTCGAGGCTAAATAATGTGTCACCATTCAATCCAAGTGACAAAGCCACTTCCAAGGTTTGAGGCAAAAATGGAGAATACCCGAAAGTGGAGCAAAGAAAAACATTTAAGTGTCCAATTGAAACTTATCATTAACATTTGTTGATATACCCATGTGCTTACCTTTGTGCGTCTACTTTTGTGTCATTTTTCTTTTGCGAGTGCTTCTACGAGGTGCAATCCCTGTGGCTTCAGCAGAGGTAGTTGTAGGCACTTCCATGCTGCGACTGCGTGACACTTTTGGAGGATGTCCTCTGGGTTTTGGAGCCTGTGAGGGCCCCGCCAAAGTCTGCTCCTCCTGCAACTGTGCAGGGGCAGACTCAGTCATCGCGATCCGAGGAAGAATCTGGGGCTCTGACTGAGGGGGAGGCAATGGGGGAGAATTGGGAGCACTTTGAGAAGAGCCCCCACTTCCATGTCCCCTCTCACCATCATCCCTCTCATGGGTCACCTGCACTTCCCTGCTAGCAAGGAGCTGGAAAGCACCCTGCTGCACAGCAGTGGGGGGATGAAGGCCCAAGTCAACTTTTTCATCCCTCCTTGAGAGGAGGTCCATCTGTTGTCCACAGCTAGCATGTGCTCATGTAAGTGGTGCATTTACTGCTCCATGCAGGTGGCCATCCTTTCCATGGAAGAGCACATCATCGCCATTGCCTGCGACACGGTGGTGCTCCTGTTGGAGATGGACTCCTCCATTCTCTAAACATTTGCAGACATCACGGCTTCAAAAAATGCCAGAGCCTCATGCAATTGTTGCTGCCCTTCCAAGATCACCTTCTTTCTCGATGGCCCCTGAGGCTCAGCATCTGCCTGCAGCTCAGCAGAGCTGGGAGCGTCCTGCACCCTTCGCCGAGGAGTCTCCCTCTCCCTGTTGCCAGGGGGTCTCTTCTCCTGCAAAGAGGGAAAGAAGAGGAGTTTGAGTGAGAGTGATGGAATGAGTGTAAGGAATGGATGGGTTACATCTTTAGAGGGTGACTATGAGGGAGTGGGGTGCCAACGCCAAATGGCCTCCTTCTGTGGTGTTACTTGTTATGATTGCATTAAGATGAGGGTGAGCGTGAGGGGTAGTTAGTCAGATGGGGATGTGAGTATGCACATAGAGAGAGAGGGTTGGGTGGATGTGCAAGGTATGTTGGTGTGAGTAATGGTGTGCAGGAGTAGGCTTGGAAAGGCAGAGTGATGAGGGTGAGTGTGGCATAGCACTTACCTTTCCTGACCTCATGAGATCAATGAAGCACTTCCTGCATTGTATCCAGGTCCTCCTTACCACATTCCTGCTGTTGACCTCCTCAGCAATATCCAGCCGGGCTCTTCTTGCTGCTTGTGAAGGTCTCCTTTGCCTGTCAGCAGGGTTGAGGACCTCCCTGCATGCTCTGACAGCCTCCACCAGAGTACGCAAGGAAGAACCAGAGAACCGGGGTGCAGCCCTCTGCCTTTGGCTATCCATGCTTCAAAAGTTTTAGATGTACTGTGGACTTTCTTTCACACCTTCCACCCTCCTCTGGAAACCTTCAAGTGAGTTCAGTGCAAGGCTGCTTTAAATATGGGCACTGGAAATGAGTCATTGATGACGCCATCAGACCCGCACCATTTAAGAGGGCCGGGAAATGCGCATGACTCTTTCAATTGGGGCCATTAAGTGAAAGTCGCTCTGAGCAGCGCGTTGCTCACAACATCGCGTTCCCGACCCGCTATGCTGCCTGCGCACACAGCCAACCCGACGCAAGGGTGAAAATTCTGGCCATTAACTTTGTTTTTCTCTCTCCACAGATGCTGCCTGGCCTGCTGAGTATTTCCAGCATTTTCTGTTTTTATTATAGTTAATGTACAGTTAACTAAGAAAACTATTCAGCTGCCTAGGCACTAAGCTCTGGAATTCCCTCCCTAAACCTCTCCGCCACTCTACCTCTCTCTCCTATTTTAAGACACTCCTTAAAACCTACCTCTTTGACCAAGCTTTTGGTCACCTGTCCTTATGTGGCTTGGTGTCAAATTTTGTTTGATAACGCTCCTACGAAGTGCCTTGGGACGTTTTACTATGTTAAAGGCGCAATAGAAATGCAAATTGATCTTGTTGTATGCAATTGATCAAAAGAAAAGCATAATTGAAAAGAATTGTAGAAATTTAACAACAGTTGATGCCTTGATTATTCAAGCATTCTCTCTCTTGCAATTGTAGCTGTAATATTCAATGAATAAAAATGAGTTCTATTACATGTATGGACAAAATATTAATGGTTTATTTACAACGGACTATTTATGAAACCAGGACTTTTCCTGCTCCTGCTGTGGTGAGTGCAGCCTGAAACGACAGCAGACTTTGAAACTATCCTCCTCCTTTGGACCGACAATAAAGAACAAACTGCTGCAGTGGTGCACTTCACAGCACCATAGCAACACCCATTTGTGGCCAATCAAAATACTTTATCACGCACTATGCAGACCTCTAATCTCTGCAAAAGAGAGAGACAGAGGGCACAAAATACAAAATGAAAAGCAGCTCCACTGTAAACAACGGCAAATGCCAGCTACAAAAAATATTACCATCTCAGTATTAGCAACTCAAAACTGACAATAACCAGAGGACACAGATTTAATATCATTGACAAAAGTAACGGGGGTGAGATGAGGATTATTTCTTTTACTCAGCGAGTTGTTCTGATTTGTAGTGCACTGTCTCCAAGGGTGGTGGAAGCAGATTCAGTAATAACTTTCAAAAGAGAATTGGATCTCTACTTAAAAAGGAAACATTTGCAGGGCTATGGGGAAAGAGCAGGGGAGTGGAACTAATTGGTAGCTCTTTCAGAGAGCCGGCACGATGGGCTGAATGGGCTCCTACTGTGCTGAATGATTCTATGATTCAGACTCTAAAAATGACAGCACTGCAGAGACCCTGAAGGAAATAAACACCTTCCACTGACAAGTAAGACAGGCAACAAATGAGTTACAATTTCCCGGACAGACAGAGACACCTCAAACAACAGTGAGTGTTGTATACCTCAGATCACGTAACAACATAAACAAAGTCAGCAGATTAATTCTACACAAGCAGTGCAGATAATACGCAACTTAAAAGAAATGCCACTTTTGGAGGTTGAGGGCCATATTTCCACTGTATTGCACCCCATGTTTGCCTTTTTCTGGGTTATAATGCAGAAGAAAAGGGGCGGAAGACCCTTTTGTGTCAAGTCTCCAGTGCCCGCTTCCCACCCTCCCCATGATTCCCACACACCTCCGGTTCTGGGTCAGATCAAGATTGCCCTAATGTGTCTGAAATAGGTTTTGATATCTAAATTTTATGCTGACGACCCTGAAATATATCGGAGTGGATATTCATTTAGGCCCGTTTCTGGGTCCAAAGTTTACGACACACTCCAAGCGTAATATTACTACCCCATCATTTTTATTTGCTTGTCTATTTCTCCATTTCCACTGGTCACAGGTCGTGTGCAGGTTTCCCCCATATAAAATAGATGTACATTTTCATAGTGAGAACATTTAATTCATCGGGTAGGCAGATTCCATCTACTCATTGGGATACATTTTTGCTATCACTGCCTAGGCAGTAATCTGATGAGGTGATCGCCTTTCCTTTATAGAATACGGCTGATTTTCATTCCATTGCTTTCAACAGAATAGGGGTGGATTTTATGGGGCAGAGGGTTTCTGGTGGGACTCCATGGTGGCAAATTAATTTCCCGCTCGCCTGCGGCACAGTGAAGCCGTGGTAATAAACATCTTCCACTGACAAGTAAGACAGACAACAAATGAGTTACAAATTCCAGGACAGAGAGAGACACCTCAAACAACAGTGAGTGTTGTATACCTCAGATCACGTAACAACATAAACAAAGTCAGAAGACTTCCTGCTCAATCTGCTTTGCTTCCTTGATGGCTCAGTCAGTTTATCCAATGGTGTATTTAATATTCTTTAATTTAAAGGAAGTAAAGGGAGTAAATTAAGGGTAGGACATGGCAGGGCAGCTCGGCTGCATGGAGTGCTCCTTCTGTGCTATGTGGGAAGTCAGGGACACTTTAGGTGCCCAGGGCGAACACATGTGCAGGAAGTGTCTCCAGCTGCAGCTACTCGAAAACTGCGTTTTGGAGCTGGAGCTGCGGCTGGAGTTACAGTGGAGCATCTGCAAAGCTGAGATCTTCGTGGATAGCACGTTTAACGAGGTGGTCACACCGCAGGTAAAGAGTGCACAGGCAGACAGGAAATGGGTGACCGCCAGACAGAGTAAAAGAACTAGGAAGGTGGTGCAGGAGTCCCCTGGGTCCATCTCCCTCTCCAACAGATTTTCCGTTTTGGATACTGCTGGGGGAGATGGTTTCTCAGGGGAATGCAGCAAGAACCAAGTCCGTGGCACTACGAGTGGCTCAACTGCACAGGAGGGGAGGAAAAAGAGTGGGAAAGCAATAGTGATAGGGGATTCTATCGTAAGGGGAACAGATAGATGTTTCTGTGGCCGCAGACGTGACTCCAGGATGGTATGTTGCCTCCCTGGTGCCAGGGTCAAGAATGTCACTGAACGGCTGCAGGGCATTCTGAAGGGGGAGGGCGAACAGTCAGAGGTCGTGGTTCACATTGGTACCAACGACATGGGTAGAAAGAGGGATGAGGTCCTGCAACAAGAATTTAGGGAGCTAGGTAGCAGATTAAAAAGCAGGACCTCAAAGGTTGTAATCTCTGGGTATAGGAATAGAACGATAGAGCAGATGAATGCGTGGCTAAAGAGTTGGTGCAGGAGGGAGGGCTTTAGTTTCCTGGATCACTGGGTCTGCTTCTGGGGAAGGTGGGACCTGTACAAGTCGGACGGGTTGCACCTGAACCGGAACGGGACCAACATCCTTGCGGGGAGGTTTGCTAGTACTGTTGGGGGGGGGGGTTTAAACTAACCTGACAGGGGGATGGGATACGGAGTGGAGCTATAGTAGGGGGTGATGCACCGCCAAATATAGAGGAAAAAACAAGTCAGCCTGGAAGGCAGAGCAAATATGTAACGGCACAAGGGAGTATGGCAAGGCTGGATGGCATTTATTTTAATGCAAGGAGTCTTGCGAGTAAGGCAGATGAATTGAAGGTGTTGATGAACACATGGGAGTATGATATTGTTGCTACCACAGAGACATGGTTGAGGGAGGGGCAGGACTGGCAGCTCAATATTCCGGGGTATAGAATCTTCAGGCGAGATAGAGGGGGGTGTAAAAGAGGAGGGGGTGTCGCAATATTAATCAAGGAGTCAATTACTGCTGTAAGGAGGGATGATATCTTAGCAGGTTCCTCTAATGAGGCCATATAGGTAGAACTTAAAAACAAAAAGGGGGCAAGCACTTTGCTGGGAGTGTACTATAGGCCCCCAAACAGTCAGGGGGAGATAGAGGAACAGATATGTAGGCAAATCTCAGAGAAGTGTAGAAATAATAGGGTAATAATAGTAGGGGATTTCAACTCCCCCAATATTAACTGGGATAGTCAGAGTGTGAAAGGCTTAGAGGGTGCGGAATTCTTAAAGTGCATTCAGGAGAGCTTTTTGAGCCAGCATGTAGAAAGTCCGACAAGAGAGGGGGCGGTACTGGACCTAATTCTAGGGAATGTAGCTGGGCAAGTGGTAGATGTATCAGTAGGAGAGGATTTTGGTGACAGTGACCATAATTCGGTGAGATTTAAGGTAGTCATGGAAAAAGACAAAGATGGACCGGAAATAAAGATTCTAAACTGGGGGAAGGCCAATTTTAATATGATAAGGCAGGATCTGGCCAAAATGGACTGGGATCAGCTACTTGTAGGAAAATCCACATCAGAGCAATGGGAGTCTTTCAGAAAGGAAATAGAGAGAGCACAACGCCAACATGTTCCTGTAAAGGTCAAGGGTGGGACCAACAAACCCAGGGAACCCTGGATGTCAAGGGATATACAAAAATGGATTAGGAAAAAAAGGGAGGCTTTTGGCAGATACAAAGGACTAAAAACAGTGGAAGCCCTAGAGGAGTATAGAAAGTGCAGGGGGGTACTTAAAAAAGAAATTAGGAGAGCGAAGAGGGGGCATGAAAAAACACTGGTGGGCAAAATAAAGGAAAATCCCAAGGTGTTTTATAAGTATATTAAGGGCAAGAGGATAACTAGGGAAAGAGTAGGGCCCATTAGGGACCAAAGTGGCAATCTGTGTGTAGAGCCGGAAGATGTAGGTGAGGTTTTAAATGAATATTTTGCATCTTGTTCACTATGGAGAAGGGGGATGTAGGCATAGAAATCAGGCAGGGGGATTGTGATATACTTGAACAAATTAGTATTGAGAGGGAGGAGGTACTAACGGTTTTAGCGGGCTTAAAAGTGGATAAATCCCCAGGCCCTGACGGGACATATCCCAGGCTGCTGTGTGAGGCAAGGGAGGAGATTGCAGGGGCTCTGACACAAATTTTCAGTCCTTCTCTGGCCACAGGGGAGGTGCCAGAGGACTGGAGAACAGCTAACATAGTACCATTGTTCAAGAAGGGTAGTAGGGATAAACCAGGGAATTACAGGCCAGTGAGCCTAACATCCGTGGTAGGGAAATTATTGGAAAAAATTCTGAGGGACAGAATTAGTCTCCACTTGGAGAGGCAGGGATTAATCAGGGATAGTCAGCATGGCTTTGTCATGGGGAGATCATGTCTGACCAATTTGATTGAATTTTTCGAGGGGGTGACTAGGTGTATGGATGAGGGTAGTGCAGTTGATGTAGTCTACATGGACTTCAGTAAGGCTTTTGACAAAGTCCCACATGGGAGACTGGTCAAGAAGGTAAGAGCCCATGGGATCCAGGGCAATTTGGCACATTGGATCGAAAATTGGCTTAGTGGCAGGAGGCAGAGGGTGATGGTCAAAGGTTGTTTTTGTGACTGGAAGCCTGTGTCCAGTGGGGTACCGCAGGGATCGGTGCTGGGTCCTTTGCTGTTTGTAGTGTACATTAATGATTTAGATATGAATGTAGGAGGTATGATCAGTAAGTTCGCAGATGACACGAAAATTGGTGGAGTGGTAAATAGCGAGGAGGGAAGCCTCAGGCTACAGGACGATATAGACGGGATGGTTAGATGGGCAGAACAGTGGTAAATGGAATTTAACCCTGAAAAGTGTGAGGTGATGCATTTTGGGAGGACTAACAAGGCAAGGGAATACACAATGAATGGTAGGATCCTAGGAAGGACAGAGGATCAGAGGGACATTGGTGTGCATGTACATAGATCCCTGAAGGCAGCAGGACAGGTAGATAAGGTGGTTAAAAAGGCATATGGGATACTTACCTTCATTAGCCGAGGCATAGAATATAAGAGCAGGGGGGCTATGATGGAGCTGTACAAAACACTAGTTAGGCCAAAGCTGGAATACTGTGTGCAGTTCTGGTCGCCACACTATAGGAGGGATGTGATTGCATTGGAGAGTGTGCAGAGGAGATTCACCAGGATGTTACCTGGGCTGGAGCACTTCAGCTATGAAGAGAGACTGGACAGGCTGGGGTTGTTTTCCTTAGAGCAGAGAAGGCTGAGGGGGGACCTGATTGAGGTGTACAAAATTATGAGGGGCATAGATAGGGTAGATAGAAAGGAACTTTTCCCCTTAGTAGAGGTGTCAATAACCAGGGGGCATAGTTTCCAAGGTAAGGGGCAGGAGGTTTAGAGGGGATTTGAGGAAAAACTTTTTCACCCAGAGCGTGGTTGGAATCTGGAACTCACTGCCTGAAAGGGTGGTAGAGGCAGGAACCCTCACAACATGCAAGAAGCATTTAGATGAGCACTTGAAATGCCATAGCATACAAGGCTACGGACCAAGTGCTGGAAAATGGGATTAGAATAGACAGGGCTCGATGGCCGGTGCGGACACGATGGGCCGAAGGGCCTCTTTCTGTGCTGTATAACTCGATGACTCTATGAGCTGCCAGAAAAGTTCAATCGCCAGTTTGTGCTGAGTTGGCTGGTTTCAGCCAAGACTTTGGCAGTGGTGTGCCAAATTGCTTCAGCGCCTGAGTTAGGGAAGAAAAAATATCTGATTGCTAAACCAGTGACCTCTGCTAGAAGCGTGTAAATGCGGATATCAGGGAGGATCAGACTTGGCTGTGATGTCTCTATGATCAGGCAGCCTGTCAACGTTCACTGTCAAAGCCCACATATGAATAAAAGCCACCTGGGTGAGGAACAGAGGATGACCACTGGCCAAGAAACTGCACTCCACTGATGCCTTGAAAAGAGCAGCGGGGAGAGAGGAGAAAAGCGGCGAAAAAAAGCATCAAAGAGCACATCACATTGTGAAAATAATCAACATTTCAAACATTTTAAATGAGGTAAGTTTCCACACTAAAGACAAAAGATTGACAAATCATTCATTGAGAAAACAACTGGTTCAAAAAGGACAGAAAAATCACATTGAATAAGCTCACTACCAAACCAAAAAATATCCACTCAATCAAGCACTGAGCAGATTCAGCCTAAAGCAATACCAGTGGCCATCACACATACACAGCAAAATATCTACCCTTGATCTTTCCACTAAAAGGTAATGAAATATTGAAAACCAACTGATTACCCAAGCAATAACCATGTTGCACTTTTCAGCAATGCGCTATAATAAATGTAAAAGTACATCAATCTCCACCCACACACATCACTGAAACAAGAGAAAAAAGGCCTACCTGATTAGTGACTCCTCGAGTGAAGACTAAAGGCTAGAAGTTGCAGTTAGAGATATTATTTGATGAACATTGAATGCATTTGAATGACGCTGCTCTTTTGTGATGTGTGCATTAATTCATTTATCTTAAATGGGATAATGCCTCCATTAAATTGGTGGATAGAGGAATGCCAGAGGAAAACAGTGGTTCTGGACTGTAAATCGAAGGGTTGGATAATTTAAACAATGGGAGGCGTGCAGGTTGTGTAAGTCCAGCCCAAAATGCCACAGCTACACTGAGGGGTGGGTAGGGTGGGGGGCAGGGCGTAGACAGAAAACGCGTGGGAAGGTGGGAGAAAGGTTCCCAATGCCCTTGAAAGGTTGGAATACTGGGGGGGTGGAGAAAGAAAAGTCGTGTGGAAGGGGGGAGGCCTAGGGCAGCTGCAGCAGCATATAAAACCTGCTGATGCTTAAAGAGGCAATGTCAGCATTGGAGGAAGGAAGCTGAAGATTAATGATGGCAGGTATATTTACAAGAAGAGTCTCAAACTTCAGCAACTTTGACCTGGATGTCCTCCTAACAGAAATATGGAGTAGGTGGGGTGGATTGTTTGGGATTGGGGGTGGGACATCCGTCAAGCTTTGTGGAGGGAGGTACTTGTGAATGTCACCTCTTTGACGCCAGCATTTCTTTGCAGTGTTGGAAGAGGTTTAATGACATCAACAGAGCAACCAGAGTAAGCTGCCTGTTGCGCTGACGCTTCCTTGCAGTCTCTTTATATGTGTAGCCCTCCTTCGTGCCTTACCCTCACAGTGCTCTGGAACTGTACTGTGAACCACTGATCCTTTTTCCCATCACTATTTCCCGTGCTTCCTACACATCTTCCATCCCTCACAGAGTGCCTTGCATGAGCAAAGCTCCCTAACTGACTCAGTCTTAAGTGAAAACTTTCCTGGTAGATGAGGTTTTGCCCTCAGTGTCTTGTCGTTTGCCTATGTGAACCACTTTGGGCACATCTTCCCCCCTCCTCTCACTTCTGGCAAAATTCAAAAGGGGCGTCACTCTAGTGTATCTGACTTATGCCCCAAATCCTAACTCCCTATGCCGGAAATACTCCACTTTGTTCTAAAAAGAATTCAGAATTTCCAGCCTCTGGCATATATTGAGGCCTGCAGGTCTGAGTGCGATTTATAAAACTGTTGGAGTACAGATGCAATTCAGAATTTGCAGTCTGAAAAAAGTTCAGTAAATTTATCCCCTTTGCAAGGTAAGCAGCTCAGTTGATAGTTTTAGACCAAAAAACTAGAGAAGAAACCCCAGAGCCAAGAAGGGAAAAAGTACTCTGGAAAATCCCTCTCCGACCCCCTCAGGCAATCGACACCAGTCCAGGAGATCACGGGGATCTAGTGTTATCTCCAACGACACTCACCTTCTATATGTTGCAATCTCTGCGCCAGTCAAGAACCAGTCCAGCTCCCTCTTGAAGGCGAACAGAGAGTCAGCACCTACCACACCAACCAACAACGTATTCCAGAGGCTCACTCGTACCCATGCTCTGGGAAAAATTACCATTAATCCTCCCCATTTAAGCCAGCATGCCTAGATTGCCATTTTATGCATGGTAGTAAAATGACCAATAGGGAGCCCTGAAGTTAATGTATTAGGACCATCCAGGAGATACAACATTGCCCCATGACAAAGAACATACACTATTCAGTTAATGGAATATCAAGAATCAGTCACTTACTTAACAAATGTTTAACAGCAGAATAAAACACAACAACAAGGGTATGGTATGGGGATGCATGCAATGTCAAAGAAGTGAATGTGTAGTTGATTTCTACGAATAAAGGCAGGCAACTGGGGAAGGTAGATATGTATTAGCTGTGCAGCATTCCATTATAAGCATCTGATAACCATTTCATTATTGTAATATCAATGCGTACTAATGTTGTTTGCTGCCTCATATCTCTGGTCAATTTACATTTTTAATTAGTAGGCTGAGCATTCACACAGAGCAGTATTTTAACAAGCTACATGCCTGGATGGAAATTATATCAGAAACAACCGTCACAGTTCCTTAATTATTCCACTGAAATTGCAGAGGCTGGGATGTATAGAAGAAGCCACCGTTTCCAGTTTCAAGGTCAATACTACACTGGAACAAGCTTGATTGGTTTTATCTGTGATTTATCTGTACTCTGCAAAGCCTAACAACAGCTTAATAAAACAAAACAAGAAAAATATATTTTTCTAAATCTCATACAAAAATTGTCATTACATTAAATTGGGGGAAGATTTTTTCTGGTCATTGTGTGTATTTCCACTGATTGCCAGCTCCTAAAACAACTCTTTCAAAACATCTTCATATTTTTCACAGAAATAGTGCACATAAGAATCTTCTGCTATGTCATTAATAGATCATGACAAGAAGAAATCTTTCCCATTGCTAGATTATTCAAATCACCGTTTAACTTTAAAATCCTACAGTGTGTTGATGTTGGGCTCAAGTTATGGCTAGATGGGAAACTTGAGGTCCTATCCATCACCGTGTCAGCTTGGATCAGTTGGTAGCAGTATCCAATCCAGTTGTGGGTTCTGACCCCTACTCCAGAACTTGATATACAATCTGGACTGACCTCCCAGTACACGACTGAAGGTGTGCTACATTGTTGGAGATGCTGGGCAGAACTTTCAACTTCAGCAAGGGCGCAAAACTGGAGATATGGGATCGGATGCCCGTTATACACCCCTGCCAAAGTTGAAGCAGCTATCCTTTGGATAAAATGTTTTCCTGTTCCGCTTGCTTAGGTAAACATTAAAGATCTTGTGGCACTAGTCGAAGAAGAGCACAGAGTTCTTCTAATGGCCTGACTCCTCTCTCCACCACAAACATCAATCTTATTGTGTGCACAAAATGGCTTTTGCTTTTACCCATTTAATAAGTCGCTGCACTTCAAAGTAATTTATCGTACGTGAAGCACTGTGAAATATAATAAAGTGCTACATACATAGAGACATTTTTATTTTTCTGTGCAGTTTTTAATACATTTTACTCAGTATCATTATATTCCCTCCAGTTATGCTAAATATGCAGCTTTTAAAAATAGGCATACATATGTGAATTATAAGCCTAAATTATGTTCTAAAATCTCTGGAATCCATTATCGTTGCATTATGCGATTACCAGGATGGTAGAAGGCAAACTAGTTTGACCGTAGTCTTGTTTCCTCTAGCAATTCCTATGTTCCTATGAATGGTGCGGGCAGGGGTTAAGATGGCGGGAGGATGTAAAGATAAAGCCAGCAACTGCAGGCCAGTCAGTTTGACCATGGTAGTGGGGAAACTTTTAGAAACATAATCAGGGACAAAATTAAGAGTCACTTGGACAAGTCTGGATTAATTAAGGAAAGCCAGCACGGATTTATTAAAGGCAAATCATGTTTAACTAACTTGATTGAGATCTTTGATGAGGTAACAGAGAGGGTTGATGAGAGTAATGCAATTGACGTAGTGTACATGGATTTCCAAAAGGCGTTCGACAAAGTGCCACATAATAGGCTTGCCAGCAGAGTTGTGTAGCACCAGCTTTCTGGCCATTTTTATGAATCATATTTTATATCGAATACCCCAAGAAAGAACTGTACTGTTGGGCAAGCTTGTGGGAGTGGCTTAGGGAATCAGATTGCCAGCCAGGCTAACCTGACTAAGGAGCATTCATATGCAAACAGCCATCTCACATTGACGTCATCACCATCAAACATGATTACCGGGAACAATACCCCGAGAGATAACTCAGAGACACTATCAATAAAAAACATGCCCAACCGAAACTGGTGGAAGGCAGGAGATGGCCAGGCCATTGTCTTCCAGGAGATAAGCCAGTTAAGTAAGTTCGTTTTGAGATTGAAACCCATTACCTGCTAATGGGGGCCATCAACTCAGGAAACGACAGACATCCAGTAATCAGCACTCATTGTCTCTCCAGGTACCAGGCCTGCGAGCAGGGATATGGAATATCATTTTTCACAAAGATTTCAAAGGTCATGAGCCACTCCAGGCCACAGTGGGGTCCAGACAGATCACTTGAGTCAATACATCGATCAGTATTGGCAGGAGGAAAAGGCGATGGGTTTTGGGTATTTCAGGAGCCGTTCGAGGGCTGCTCTCTCTCCTATTTGCTCCTCGGCATCAGTCTACAGTGAGTCTCCCAAGTGAGGCTCGGCTCGACGGAACACCGCCAGAAGCTGAGCTTCGTCCCTCATCAACGGACCGCGACTCAAAGTGGAACTTGGATACTGCGTCGGCGGTACGGAACCAGGAGCGAGACGTACAGGAAGAAGCTGCAAGCAAGACAACGGGCAATCGGGGTGAGCATATTGCCTGCGCCTACACATCCACCAGACCACTTAGCTGTTTGAGGGGGTGATTGTAAGTCCCAACCAAACCTTAGAGGGGTTTAGTGCTGGGGTCCTGTGTTAGTTTATTTCACAGGAGGGTTCTTTTATTAGACTGTGGTAATTTAGCACTGTATGGCTTGTTGGACAAGCCAGGGTTTTATTGTTTTGTACTGTTGCGAGTGTTATTGTTAATCCTATTAAACACAATACGGTTGAGCTCAAACGGGTGTCCGAGTCTGATCTGTTCCATATAATCCCTATCGTCCAGAACTTGTAGTAAGAGGTGTGTTTTCGGTGCGCCCAAGAAAATCACTTACCGTTGAAGCCCATGGCATAAAAGGGACAGTGGCAGCATGGATACGGAATTGGCTAAGTGATAGGAAACAGAGAATAGTGGTGAACGGTTGTTTTTCGGACTGGAGGAAGGTATCCAGTGGTGTTCCCCAGGGGTTGGTTCTAGGACCACTGCTTTTCTTGATATATATTAATGACTTGGATGTGGGTGTACAGGGCACAATTTCAAAATTTGCAGATGACACAAAACTTGGAAGTAGAGTGAACAGTGAGGAGGATAGTGAGACTTCAGGAAGACATAGACAGGCTGGTGGAATGGGCGGACATGTGGCAGTTGAAATTTATCGCAGAAAAGTGTGAAGTGATACATTTTGGTAGAAAGAATGAGGAGAGGACATATAAACGAAATGGTATAATCCTGAAGGGGGTGCACGAACAGAGAGACCTGGGGCTATGTGTGCACAAATCGTTGAAGGTGGCAGGGCAGGTTGAGAAAGCAGTTAAAAAGGCTTACGGGATCCTGGGCTTCACGAATAGAGGTATAGGGCTGGATTTTACCAGCCCTGAGGAGGCGGATTTGAAGGCGGGTCAGGTGGGAAACTTTGAAAAAATGACGGCGGGTTCCGATCCCGCCGTCAACCCGCCTCTGCGCAACTTTGCCAGAGGCGGGCTTGCAGAGTCCGTTTCGGCCGTGCCTCCAAGCAGCGGGATAGGCCCTTAAGGCACTTAACTACTACTTAAGTACCTCTATAATGCCATTTTGAGAGGCCTTTCAGATTTTCCCACATTTCCAGCGTGCTGCACGTCTCCCCTGGAACACGCCAGCTAATCCTGTCGGGTTCACAAGTGGCTGGCTTCCTAACAGCTGAAGCTCCACCATAAAAACTGAGCTTTCAACAAGGCTCAGTTGCAGGTGGCAGAACTTTGTTTTTTCAGATCTTGGAGAACTTTTTGCAGGTCCACTGATTTGGGATGTGGTGAAGCAGAGATCCATCTCCTCTGTGACCTCCTGGGAAAACCCTCACGCCACATTGACTGAGTGCTACCTCAACTGAGGTATATACCAGCAGCATGGGAACCATTTATTTCCTTTCCTCCTGGACCTCAGATTTGGAGGAAGAGCAGCCGCGGCAGCAGCAGAACCAGGAATAACAGCAGCAACAACAGCAGCAGCAACAACAGGAGCGCCAACCTGCTGCTCACCCACCTGATGGTGCACAGGGCAGAAGGCGCCAGCGCAGGGAAGCACATCGCCACAGGAGATACCCCCAAATCAGGGTTTACAGGCTGAGGATGAGCTACCTCAACATGAGTGAGCAGCAGTGCCAAAGGAGGCTGAGGCTTTCATGAGAGGTAGTGTGTGACATCTGCGCAATGCTGCACCAACACTTGGAGCCCAGAGGATCGGGTGAACACCCCTGGCTGTCAAAGTCACCACTGCACTTAAATTTTTGCTTCACGTTCCTTCCAGGGATCATCAGCAGACATCAGCGACATCTCCCAGTCGTCCGCACACACTTGCATCACACAGGTTACCGATGCCCTCTTTGCAAAGGCGCACAAGTACATTCACTTCTCCACGGATCAAGCAAGTATAACCGCGCGTGCAGTTGGATTTGCAAATATGGCAGGCTTGCCAAGGGTGCAGGGCGTCGTAGACTGCACACATGTGGCCCTTAAGGCACCCCATCACAACCCAATTCTTTTTGTCAACCGCAAGGGCTTCCACTCCCTCAACGTGCAGCTGGTGTGTAACCACAGGAAGGACATTTTGCATGTTTGCGCCAAGTACCCTGGCAGTTGCCATGACTCGTTCATCCTGCGGCAGTCTAGTGTGCCTCCGCTCTTCAGTCCGCCAAACCAACTTTCGGGATGGCTACTTAGAGACAAGGGCTATCCCCTGAAGACGTGGCTAATGACGCCGTTCAGGAGGCCATCAAACAAAGCTGAGGAGCGCTACAACTCCAGCCACATTTCGACCAGATCCATCATCAAGCAAACCATCGGCTTGCTGAAGATGCGATTCAGATGCCTTGACAGATCAGGTGGAGCTCTGCAGTACTCAGCAGCCAGGGCCTCCAGAATTCTCGTGGTCTGCTGTGCACTTCACAACATCGCACAGCATCGTGGCTTGCAGCTGCCTGAGGAACATGCGGCTCAGATGAGGAGGAGGAGGAGGATGAGGATGAGGAGGAGGAGGAGAACGAGAACGAAGACCTTGCAGATGTGCATCAACCAGCGGCAGCAGCACGCGAGCACATTGCTGCCTGGGATGCAAGAGATGCACTCATCTTGGCCAGATTTGCTTAAGTTGCCCAATCAAACACATGTGCTTGGCACCTTCTTACCACACCATAGACAATGGACAAGAACCTGTGACTTCCTATCACTCTGACCACCATCATGACAAATCCAATTCGCCCTGAGCCCTCAATGTGGAACTTCCATTTCCGAAATGACAGAGTCCAGAACTTCAACAGTTTGCCATCAAGTCATTTTAATACATTGACTAAAGGATGGCATTTAACAATTAAACACAACAGAACTCCCAAGTGACTACCTTTGTGACTACTTGTGCTTTATCTTCCTCTTACGCGTGCTCCTACATGGTGCTTCCCCTGTGGCTTCAGCAGATGTGGCGGCCCCTTGCTCACTTTTATGCTGCTCCTGCCTTGACGCCTTTGGCGGCCGTCCTCTGGGGTTGCGAGCCTGTGAGGGCTCGGCAACAGTCTGCTGCTCCTGTGGCTGTGCAGGGGATGAGATGCCCATCTCAGTTGGGTGAGGACTCTGGTGGGGCTCTGACCGAGGGCTCTGCAGTGGCATGGTCGTGTGAGCGCTTGGAGAGGAGCCCCCACTTCCTTGTTGTCTGCCACCAACATCCCTCTCATGGGTCGGCCCCACTTCAGTGCTAGCAAGTGACTTGACAGCACCTTGCTGCACATCAGGGGGGCCATGAGGACCCGTATCTGCACTGGCAGTCCTACTCCAGAGGACTTCCATGAAGGTCTGGTTTCTCTGATCAATAGCTGCCCATCGCTCCTCCAGAGATGTTAGTCTATTCTGAGCATTCACCATGTTTTCAACACTCTGGCGACTTAGCTCCTCCATGGCCATATCCATCCTCTCCTCTACCATAACCATTCTTTCCACGGAGGTAGCCATCCTTTCCACGGAGGTTGCCATCCTTTCCGTGGTGATGCGTTCATGCGCCAATGCCTCCACAAAGGCTCTGTTCATGTTAGCGTTGGACTCCTCCATCCTTTCCACACTCACATCGACCCTGGAGACAAAACCTGCCAGAGACTCCTGCACCTGTTCCTGGAGTTCCAGCACCGCTCTCCTTCTGGATGGACCCGGAGGCACAGGGTCGACATGCAGCTGAGCCGAGCTGGGAGCGCCCTGCGGCCTCCGACGAGGACTCTCCACTGCTGTGCCTGTCTCCACCATCTTTTGATGTTCACTTGTGAGCTGTGATACAACAGGTGACAACACTACACTATGTCCTGAAGGTCCCACCAAGGTGTGCGTTTCTGCGCTGGTGCTGGGTGCGCTTAATTCTGCTGACGCTACACCCTCAGAGGTTGCAGGTTCCTCTGAGGAGTCTTCAGGCTCAGGCTCTTCCTCCTGGACAGTGGGGAGGGGGGCTGTCGATGGTCCTGTGGGGGAGTAAAGGCATGAGTTAGACATGTGATATAAACGTAGCATGCACATAGAATTGTGCAGATGATCATAAGTCAATCTGTTTGAGCATCAGAAGCCATATCAGTCACTCATGCAATGTCAATGAGAGAGATGCCAAACTATTCTGTCACCAGCTTGCTCTGATGTGCCCGTCTGTCCGTCCCCCACTTGCGCATCCTCCTCAGTGCCAATGATCTCTAGGGCTGCCTCCTCAGTGCTGGTGAGATGGGCTATTGAGGGTGGCCCTCCTCCTGTCTTCGCCCTTTCCCTCTTATTGTGGGCTCTCTTTTCCTGCAATGAGGGACACAAGTGGAGTTTGAGTGAGAATGATGGAGTGAGTGTAGATAATCCATAGCATAGATGTTTAGAAGGACACAAAGGTGGAGTGAGGTCCCAAGACCAAGGGCCCTCCCTGTGTGTTGTTAGTTGTTCTCATGGCATGACAGTGATAGGGAGTGTGAGGGCAGCATAGTCGAATAGTGAAGTGAATGTGTACATAGAGAGAGAGGGAATGGGTAAGGGTGCAAGGGATGTAAGGGTAAGGTGGGATGTGTAGGAGTAGGTTGACAATGCAGAGTGATGGTGCTGAGAGGAGATGGGGAGCAGAATGAGGGTAAAGGTGATGCTATACTCACTTTGCCTGTTCGGACAAGGTCATTGAACCTCTTTTGGCACTGCAGCCAGGTTCTGCTGCACATTGATCTGGAACTGACCTCCTGAGCCAGTTGCAGCCACACAGCTTTGGTCTGCTGGGGAGGTTTTTTCCTCCCAGTGGAAGGAAACAGTGTGCTCTGGCTTCCTCCACCAGAGCATGGAGGGAGTCATCATCGAAGTGAGGTGAAGCCTTGGGCCTTGAAGTAAACATTCCACGAGCTCCAAACACTTTGAAGAGAAGCACTCACAAGTGTAGAGGCTAAAAATGAACCAAGGCTGCTTGGAGCCCTTAAATGCAGCTGGAGAAATGACGTAATCAGAGGCGAGTTTCAGGCCCAAAAGACTCATTGGGTCAGGGGTGCGCACACGCTGGGAATCAATTGCCCAATTAGGGCAAAATAGCTAAATTATCCCGCCTGACAGCGGAGACGGGAGCGGGACCCGCCGACCACCTGACCCGCCCCCAACCCACCACCAATGGCAAAATCCAGCCCATAGAGTACAAAAGTGTGGAAATTATGATGAGCCTGTATAAAACATTGGTTCGGCCCCAACTGGAGTACTGTGTCCAATTCTGGGCACCACACTTTAGGAAAGATGTGAAGATCTTAGAGAGGGTGCAGAAAAGATTTTCGAGAATGATTTCAGGAATGAGGGACTTCAGTTATGTTGATAGACTGGAGAAGCTGGGGTTGTTCTCCTTGGAGCAGAGAAGATTGAGAGGAGATTTGATAGAGGTGTTCAAAATCATGCGGAGTCTGGACAGAGTAGATAGATGGAAAGTGTTCCCATTGGCAGAAGGGTCGAGAACCAGAAAACACAGATTTAAGGTGATTGGCAAAAGAACCAAAAACGACGTAAGAAAATACTTTTTTACGCAGCGAGTGGTTATGATCTGGAATGCACTGCCTGAAAGGGTGGTGGAGGCAGATTCAATCACGGCTTTCAAAAGGGAGTTGGATAGTACTTGAAGGAAAGAAATTTGCTGGGCTACGGGGAAAGGGCGGGAGAGTGGGACTAGCTGAAGTGCTCTTGCAGAGAGCTGGCACGGGCTCGACAGGCCGAATGGCCGTCTTCCGTGCTGTAACCATTCTATGATTGTATGATTCTATGATTCACACCACGTTCCTGACGCGATCCCGCCTCCCCATCTTAACTTGCCTGAATGAAGGCATCTTTCCCAAAGGAGCAGGGGCCTAATTTAAATGACAAAATCGCGTCACGATGAAATCATCGGGTTATGCATGCTATTTTAACTGTGGCCCGACTAAGGCCTGCACAGTCTTGAAACCGTCAGCAAAAGATGGTGGCAGGTAGGATCCTGGCCACAGGAGGCCCAGGTAGGTTTAATTTGTAATTTTCTTTTACAGGCTTTGTGGTTCAGGTGTGCTTCTCCTGGCCCAACAAGGATACCTTGGAGCTCCCCGCCCCGGATTTCCTCCCCAGTTTCTCGAGGTTGCTCCGTGGGCCCCTGGCAGCAGCCTGAACCCTCTTAATTTTCAACTCCCACCCCCATGGTGATATTTTCACACCTGTCTGCTTCGGGTGAGAGTCAGTATCGGAGAATGCTGACGAGGCCCTGGAGGTAAAATCTCCTGAGCCTCGCGCTGCGCTGTGGGGGAGGAGTGGGGAGTGGATGTATCACCACTCGCTTTAACCCCTGCAACCATCAATCGCGCCAAGAGTTAAAATCGGGGCTGCAGGCTGTTTTCAATTAATTAGTTATATTTTTCTGCAGACTACCATTGCAATACTGAAATGCCCCGGAGATGCCAGGAAATCAATAGTAGTCTGCTTCCTTCACAATATCCTTTAATCTCAGTAAAGCACGCACAGTGCTTGGAAAATAAACCTGTGGCAGGAATACTGTGACAAAAAGATATGGCACAAAGCAAATTCTCACTTCAGACTATTCCCTACATCACTTAAACTGGCTCTCATTGTCTGTGATTAAGTATGGTTGGTGTGTCGTGGTTTATACAGCCCAAGCCAGTGAATCTTTCATTTGAAATGGTGTGCTTAATTCTCTGCTGAATAATACAACCTTTTCAACCAATTTCAAAAGAATTGCGCTGCTCATATTATTATAAATCTTGCATTCAGCATTTCTTAATGTTAGTTCAGTCTGATAGTTTCTGATGAGATGACTATTATCTAGCATTTTGTTCAATAATATGTCACCTGATCTTGCACAGGCTAATAAATGATCAGATGTACTTGGAAGAAGAAAGGGAGAAAGACTTGCATTTATATAGCGCCTTTCACGACCACCAGACGTCTCAAAGCTCTTTACAGCCAATTAAATACTTTAGGAGTGTAGTCACTGTTGTAATGTGGGAAAGCGCATCATTTTAGTAGAATGACTTTTCGATCTGTTTATTCAAAAACGTAGCCAAATAAACAAAGGGAAGGGAATCAGGAATCAACTTTGGAAAGAGAGGTTTTACTGCATAGTGTTTCATCTTGGTGAGGATGATCATTTCACTTCTGACTTCACCGTTAAGCACACATTGGTTTATACTACCCCATCAATCCTGTTGTAAATCAAACTGTCATAGTCTGCAAGGCATAACAAATTAAAATAGGCATGACTCAAAGAACTATCAGCCGCTGATAAATTATTGGGCAACCTTAGAAGGAATCATTACACATTGAATAGGAATGAATCCCTTCTGTCAAAATAATCCTTTCTGTGATTACTGTTCTCATATTCATACAGATGCTTAACATCAACAGTTTAGTCTAGATTTTTCATCATAGTTGTGCAGATTTGCTCTGATAAAAAGTGCAATTCTGGGAAGTCATTTAATTTAGGCTAAGTTTAATTTTGCTATTGTTTGCATTTTACAATGTAAGTTTCTCAAAGTGGCAATGATTAATACCAAAATATTGGGTGAAGAAGTGATAATTAAAGGGCAGGAGGACCCGAGATGTATCTGTTACTAGTTAACATCACATTTTTGAACTTTCTAAAAAGATCATTGATTTACGGGATCGGGGCGTCACTGGCAAGGCCAGCATTTATTGCCCGTCCCTAATTGCCCTTGAGAAGGTGGTGGTGAGCCGCCTTCTTGAACCGCTGCAGTTCATGTGGTAAAGGTACTCCCACAGTGCTGTTTGGGAGGGAGTTCCAGGATTTTGACCCAGCGACGATGAAGGAACGGCGATATATTTCTAAGTCAGGATGGTGTGTGACTTGGAGGGGAACTTGGAGGTGGTGATGTTCCCATGCGCCTGCTGCCCTTGTCCTTTGAGGTGGTAGAGGTCACGGGTTTGGAAGGTGCTGTCGAAGAAGCCTTGGTGAGTTGCTGCAGTGCATCTTGTAGATGGTACACATTGCAGACATGGTGCACTGGTGGTGGAGGGAGTGAATGTTTAAGGTGGTGGACGGGGTGCCAATCAAGTGGGCTGCTTTGTTCTGGATGGTGTCGAGCTTCTTGGGTGTTGTTGGAGCTGCACTCATCCAGGCAAGTGGAGAGTATTCCATCACACTCTTTTCTTGTGCATTGTAGATGGTGGAAAGGCTTTGGGGAGTCAGGAGGTGAGTCGCTCGCCACAGAATACCCAGCCTCTAACCTGCTCTTTAGCCACAGTATTTATGTGGCTGGTCCAGTTAAGTTTCTGGTCAATGGTGACTGCCAGGATGATGATGGTAGGGCTTTCGACGATGGTAATGTCATTGAATGTCAAGGGGAGGTGGTTAGACTTTCTCTTGTTGGAGATAGTCATTGCCTGGCCCGTGTGTGGCGCAAATGTTACCTGCCACTTATCAGCCCAAGCCTGAATGTTGTCCAGGTCTTGCTGCATGTGGGCACGGATTGCTACATTATCTGAGGATTTGCAAATGGAACTGAACACTGTGCAATCATCAGTGAACATCCCCACTTCTGACCTTATGATGGAGGGAGGGTCATTGATGAAGCAGATGAAGATGGTTGGGCCTAGGACACTGCCCTGAGGAACTCCTGCAGCGATATCCTAGGGCTGAGATGATTGGCCTCCAACAACCACAACCATCTTCCTTTGTGCTAGGTATGACTCTAGCCGGTGGAGAATTTTCCCTCTGATTCCCATTGATTTCAATTTTACTAGGGCTCCTTGATGCCACACTCAGTCAAATGCTGCCTTGATGTCAAGGGCAGTAACTCTCACCTCACCTCTGGAATTCAGCTCCTTTGTCCATGTTTGGACCAAGGCTGTAATGAGGTTGGGAGCCGAGTGGTCATGGCGGAACCCAAACTGAGCATCGGTGAGCAGGTTATTGGTGAGTATGTGCTGCTTGATAGCACTGTCGACCAGGGAATTATAGACCAGTTAGCCTAACATCTGTTGTCAGGAAATTACTGGAGTCTATAATTAAGGATAGGGTGACTGAACACCTTGAAAATTATCAGCTGATCAGAGAGAGCCAGCATGGATTTGTAAAAGGTAGGTCTTGCCTGACTAATCCGATTGAAGTTTTTGAAGAGTTGACTAAAGGAGTGGACAGGGGAATGTCTATGGATGCTATTTATATAGAATTCCAGAAAGCATTTGATAAAGTGCCTCATAAGTTACGGTTAAAATATTGAGCTGGTTAGGAAATTGGCTGAGCGGCAGGAGACAGAGAGTAAGGATAATGGGCGGGTACTCTAATTGGCAGGATGTGACTAGTGGTGTCCCACAGGGACCTGTATTTGGACCTCAACTATTCACTGTATTTATTAACAACTTAGATAATGGGATAGAAAGCCACATATCCAAATTTGCTGCTGACACAAGGATAGGCGGCATTGTAGACAGTGTAGATGAAAGCATAAAATTACAAAGGGATATTGATAGATTAAGTGAATGGGCAAAACTGTGGCAAATGGATTTCAATGTAGGCAATGTGAGGTCATCCACTTTAGACCTAAAAAGGATAGAACAGGGTACTTTCTAAATGGTGAAAAGCTAAAAACAGTGGAGGTCCAAAGAGACTTGGTGGTCCAGGTACATAGATCATTAAAATGTCATGAACAGGTACAGAAAATAATCAAAAAGGGAAATGGAATGCTGGCCTTTATATCTAGAGGACTAAAATGCAGGAGTTATGCTACAGCTATACAAAGCCCTAGTTAGACCACACCTGGAGTACTGTGAGCAGTTCTGGGCACCACACCTTATGAAGTATATATTGGCCTTGGAGGGAATGCAGCGTAGGGTTACCAGAATGATACCCGGACACCAGGGGTTAAATTACGAGGAGAGATTATACAAACTAGGGTTGTATTTCCCGGAGTTTAGAAGGTTAAGGGGTGATTTTATCAAAGTTTTCAAGATATTAAGGGGAACTGATAGGGTAGATGGAGAGAAACTATTTCCGCTGGTTGGGGATTCTAGGGGGGAAAAATTCAGTACCTTGGCACCTCCCGTTAGTGCCAGCAGATGGTGCTAATGGGGCGTGAGAGCAGTATCGCCAGGGCGAGGCGAATCCAATGCTGCATGCCAAATCCCAGCCCCCTTGCAGCGCTGCTGCTAACAGTTACCGCCAGGAGCCTCAACGCCAGATGGATTGTGACGTCAGTGAGTGTGCAACACTCACTGACCGCCCAATCTGGGAAATTGATTGTTGCCACCGACCTTAGCGCCTAAAGGAAACAGCGACAGGGAGAACTGGCGTGAAGCAACAGGAAGCCGTCTCCAGGGATGTTATTTAAAGGGATCATCAGTAATGAGTCGCAGCTGTAGGTTAGTGTTTCAGTGTAGAGTTTCAGTGCTTTCTTGTCAGTTTCACATAGAGCAACAGTGTCATTCCACCATTTCAAGGTAATTTAGTATCAGGAGTGTTCTGGCAGCTAAAAACTAGCTACAATTATTCTTTAAAAAATCAAACTACTACACTTGGTTACATTAATGGGGGCTGTACTGGCAGTCGACCTCGCCCTCCAAGATCTATGGTGGTGAGAGCGGAGGCAGCAAGAAATATTGGAACATGTGGCCAGAAGGAGGAAGAGGGCCATCAGGGCTCTCAACAGGAGGCCTTACCCTCTGCAGGTATTCCGAGAGCACTTCTCCTACCTCCAATTAAGCGAGGGGCAGTGTATTAGAAGGCTTCACTTCACCAAGGAGGTGGTCACAGAACTCTGCCACCTCCTACAACCAGACCTCCAGCCTCAGACCAGGGCAAACACGGCTCTCTCAGTGACAGTCAAGGTCTCCGTCGCCCTCAATTTCTTCGTCAATGGATCCTTCCAGTCTGCAACAGGAGACATAGCTAACATCTCACAGTTTGCCTTTCATTGCTGCATCCGGGAGGTCACAAGGCTCTCTACAGTAGGAGAAGGGACAACATATCCTTCCCCATCACCAGAGAAAAGCAGGATGAGCGTGCAAGTGGCTTTGCCAGAGAGAGCGGGATTCCCCATGGTGCAGGGTGTCATTGACTGTTGGAGCACAGATTGCTGGCCTGCTGCGACACCGTGAAAGCCTCAGTCAACGGTGGTAGACCCAGCCATGATGGCAGCAGTCAGAGCTTGTGTGGCATCAAGCTGAGACTGCATGAGAGCAGTCTGAGATTGGATGCCACCAAGCATAGACTGCATTACAGCACTAAGACATTCCTCCCTTCCTCCTATGCTGCAATGGAAGCTGCCAGATCGCCCATCACACACGGCATCAGCTCTGGGTCTCCACGGTCTCTCTGGGAGTCTACCATCCTTTGCAGACTGGAAATGATGGGCTCCATGGTGTGCGCAGAGCCTTGTGCAATGTTGGTGGTGGACTCCTCCACACTTCTTATCATTGCCAAGAGGCTCTCGGGCACCCTTGCCATTGCACCTATCATCTCTGTGTGCATGCCCATCACCCTGCTTCTAAAGGCCTCCCTATCTAGGTCCTCATTTGAGTCCTGTGCAGCAGAACTCGTGCGCGAACTCACCCTCCGGTGAGCTGGCCCTCGAGCTATCCTTTCCCCCTGGCCTTGGTGCAGCCTGCTCGTTCCTGGTGCCTCACCCTGTGCAGATCCCGCTACTATACAAGCCTCTAAAGAACGCGTAGTGCCAGTATCTGAGCTGGTGCCTGCGGGTGAGACATGCAGTGATGCGGTGTGTTCTTCCTCCTCCTCTTCTTCCGCCTCACTCTCTATGGTGCCCTCAGGGACAGGCTGCTCAGGTGCTTGCTCATTATCTGAAAGCATAAAGGCACAAGAGTCGGGTTAAGGTGAGGGGAGGGGGGCAGGAAGGGAGAAATGCTTGCATACAGCATGATTGGCTGGAAAGTGCGAAACGTGTGTGGGGTGAGTGGGAAGTGGGATGTGAGAAGAAGGAGTAGGGATGAACATACTGTTGTTGTCCCCAAGGGGGTCAATGTCGCCGGTAGCCATGGCGCCCACCACCTGGCGCCCAATAATCTGCAGCACTCAATTCTCCAGCGCAGACAGTGGTTGGGTGTCGGCTTGTCCCCCGCCTGTGCGCTCCTGCTCCCTCCTGTTGTGAGCCACCTTGGCCTGCAAGAGAAAGGAAAGTGTGTGAGTGAGTGTGGAGCAATGTGTTTGGGTGATGTGCCTGCCATAGTTGAATAGCTGTGATTGTGTACAAGGTGTGAGATGTGGGTGTGAGTGTTGGTAGGTAGAGAATGTTGGTGGGTGATTGCTGGGGATGTGGTACTTTGGGCAGTGTGTGCAGACTGTGGTTCAGATGGTGGTATGTAGCATTTGTTGAAGCATTCCCTCAACCTGACCATCCGAGTGAAGTCATTAAATTTCTTCCTGCACTATGTGTGAGTCCTGGGGACCACAGTGTTGCCCAAGATGTGCTGCACTGCCTCCCTCCACATGGTGCAGAAGACTTGCAGTAAGGGCCTCCTGCCACTTGCCCGGTAGAGCACCGCCCTCCGTCTCTCTATAGCAAACACCAACGCCTCCAATGCTTGATCGCAGAATCTGTGGGCTCTCTCCCTGGGGCGTGGATCTGCCATGAGTACAGCTGCTTCAGTCCTCTGGCTCCTTCTCCTTGACCTGCTGCTGCTTGCTGAGGCAGCTGACACAACCAGCAATGCTGAGAATGAGGTTCTGCAGCATCAATGAACCTCCCCTTTAAGAACTGGAAAAAGCCTGTGACAATCATGACTTGCGATTAGACTGCACCTGATATTGGTCCACCCTTTGAGTGTAATGCCAATGAGCTCGGGCTTAACAGCTTGAATTAGCGCTCCAATCATTTCTTTGAGCAGTGAAAATGAATTTTGCATGCAGTCTAAAGCATTAGTGCCTGGCACTAATTCTCCAACTTTTCCAATGATACCGCACATTCCTGGGCTATAATGAATTTCTAGCCCTAGGACTAGGGGGCATAGTCTAAAAATTAGAGCCAGACCTTTCAGGAGTGAAATTAGGAAACACTTCTACACACAAAGGGTGGTAGAAGTTTGGAACTCTCTTCCGCCAATGGCAATTGATGCTAGATCAAATGCTAATTTTAAATCTGAGATTGATAGATTTTTGTTAACCAAAGGTATTAAGGGATATGGGGGGTATATGGTGTTAGGTTGCAGATCAGCCTTGATCTCATTGGGCCAGAAATTCGGGTCGGAGGCTTCCCGCGGGTGCAAGCCCCCGACCTGCACTTATCTAGCGCGCCTGCCGTGGTGCTGTGGGTCTGCGTGGGATTCCGATCCTGGGCCTCCTCCAGCTGTCGTGTGCAGTGCTCGCGTATCCCAGGGGCGCAGTTAGTTCGAAGCGTCCCCTGTGATCACGTGGGCCATGGAGAGCCAATCGGAGCAGGGAATCTCCATTCATAGATTTGACAGGAAGACCTGTCAAATCTATGAATAGAGATCGGCCCCAAAACCTAACTAAAACTTCAAATAATTTTTTTTTAAAAATCACATTTTTAAAATAACTATAAATTACATAAATTAACTATTTTAAACAAAAATTTAAATGTTTGAAAAAATGAATTACAGTTTTTAACGGGGCAAAAAATGAACTTACCTTTCTTTAAAGCATTTAAAAAAGATAAACCTGTGGAAAAAATGTTTAAATTTTACTTAATTCACCACTTACCTTGTTAAAAGCAGGCCTTGCACCTGCTTTTTCTCCGCGCAGCTGCTAGGGACTTACCCTCATGGAGAAACCTGAAAAAAAAGCTGAAGTTCGATGCGTACGCGCTGCCTCTCCGGCGCACGCTTTTGACCTCCGAACCCAAGGGAACGGAAGTTCTGGTTTCCAGCGCATGCGTGAAACCGGCACTTTCGTTGGGTCTACGGGTGCATACACAGCGCGTACTCACCCGTGGAGACTTGAATTTCTGGCCCATTGACTGGTAGAACAGGTTAGATGGCCTACTGCTGTTTCTTCCTATTCCAGATTTATTTAATTGAATTTAAGTTCCTCAGCTGTTAGTGGTGGGATTTGAACTCATTTCTGCAGATCATTAGTCCAGGCCTCTAAATTACGAGTCCAGTAACGTAACCACTATGCTACCATACCCCTGGACACTATTAACAAGCAGTTATTATCCAGAAGTATTTGAGCTCCCTGATGGCTCTGTGTAATTGCAATGCACCGTGTACACCAAACCACACACAGCAGGAATGTCCCAGGTTTGATTCCTGATCTCAACTCTAAAAAGCTTAGGTTAGGGAGGGGCAAAGTAGCCTGGCTTCCTGTTCCTGATTGCTTCTAGAAAGTGTGCATGTGTGAACATTAGAAGGTAGAAATAGGCTTGGCTATGAAACCCCAACAGCTGAATTTCCATTAGCATAGAGGCTAAATTAAAAGTGTGGGAATGCTTTCTGACGTCCAGCAAAATATCACATCCATCATTGGGCCGTACACAATGTAATGAGAAATATTCCAAACAAACATTTCAAGCTTGGTTTGAAACTTGCAGTTTATTAATTTTAACTAAATATTACTATTAAATACATGGAAGTGCACGAAGCTGTAAGAAAACATTATCTACAAAACAAATGCCAGTTTATAAAAGTCATACAGTAAATGAGCTGAGCTGAAAGGAATTTCCAGAGGGGTCGATGGCAACTAGTTGTGGATATATCTTCTGTGACAGGGGTCATCTAGAGACCCAAGAGATTGAAGGCATGTTTTCATGTGGTTCTGGATTCCATGTGCGGACTGGTTGAACCCCATAAAGTTTGAGAAATAACAAAGAAGACACATGCCTGATTGGCAGCACGGAAAATGTACAGCGATAATGAAATTACTGTGGCTAAATCTACATATACTAAACCTTAGAACAAGGTATCACCTTTGCATCGTTAATTAACACATTCCTTTGGGCAATTACCACCCCGCCCCCCGCCACCCCCCGCATCATCTTTAAAGTGAAAATAAGCATCTTTTAGTCGGTGGTGGACTGTTAACATAGGGATTCCACTTGATCTTCAGCATAATCAGTGAACAGATCTGCCGCTTAGTCATTCAAATATAGCACACTTATCTCTGCAATAAGAGAATTTTATTCTGTTTGATGTGTAACGTCCCATGTAGGTTTTTTTTGTCAAATGTCACAAATACTCAAGCTCTTGTGTGATTTATTAAGCTGGAAAGAAACTGCTGGTGATTGAAGTGAAAATGCTTTCTGTTACAGAGTTAAGTGACACTTTCCAGCTGACTTTGTTGGGCTGTAACTGTCCTTTCCTGTACTCTGGTGTATAGTTTCACTTTCATAGGGAGTAATTTTCAGTTTGGGTGAGTGTGCAAGACAGGCAATATCGATTCAGCCGTCCGTTATACATATCTCCCAATTGTCATTTCCATTGACTTCATAACAAGCTTAAAGTTGCTGTGGAACATTCTGAACTCTTATTTGTTCATGGGGCACCCTCTGCGAAATCCACTGTGGCAAGAGGAAGAGGAGGAGCAGGAGGAGCAGCCGGAGGAAGGCACACACAGAGCTGGAGCTGGAGAGAGAGCAAATAGAAGGAGTCGTGTTCGCAGGAATCCTCACCCTCTCAGCAGAGTTTATAAGCCCAGGACAACACATCTGCAGTTCTCAGAGCAACAAAGCCAATAATGCTAGTTGGCCGCAAGACAGAAAGCAGAGAGTGGGGTAAAGGGCAGCTATTCACAGTGGCAGAAGGTGGAAAATTGGGGTCCCACAAGGATCAATGCTGAGACCACTGTTGTTCACAATTTATATTAACGATTTATACTTTGGAATCAAAAACACAATTTCTAAATTTGCGGATGACACCAAATTGGGGGGGATAGTCAATACTGAGGAGGACTGCAACAAATTACAAGAAGATATTAATAAACTTGCAGAATGGACATATAATTGGCAAATGAATTTGAGGTATTACATTTTGGTAAGAAAAATAAGGAGGTCACATATCACTTGGAAAATAAGAATCTAAATGGGGTAGAGGAGCAAAGGGATCTGGGAGTACAAATACACAAATCACTAAAAGTAGCGACGCAGGTCAATAAGGCCATTAAAAAGCAAACCAAGCACTAGGGTTTATTTCTAGACTGATAGAATTGGAAAGTAGAGAAGTTATGCTAAACTTGTATCAAGTATTGGTTAGACTACACTTGGAGTACTGGGTATTGTTCTGGTCATATAATAAAAAGGATATAGAGGCACTGGAGAGCGTGCAAAAACAATTTACGAGGATGATACAAGAAATGCGAGGTTATACCTATCAGGAAAGAATGAACAGACTGGGTCTCTTTTATCTTTTTGCATGACCTAATAGAGGTCTTTAAAATTATGAAAGGTTTTGATATAGATACAGAGGCCGGAATTTTCTGAGGTCCGTGCGGGTGGGAATGGAGGCGGGTCGGATGGGAAATTTGAAAAAAGTGGGAGTGGGTTGGGAAACTGCCGTCAACCCGCCACCACGTGCCTTTCCCTCGGGCACGTTTGCCGGTGCAGCAGTGACCAGATTGGCACAGGCCGACGACCTAATTGAAATCATTATAGCCTTGTTTACAGACACGTGAGAGCCTATTTTCCCCCTACATTTTAAATTTAACTGGATGGCCATGGGAACCATGCTGCTCGGGAACCACGTCTGTCAACCTGAGGTGGGAGTTGAGTGGCCATTGCTCCAGCTGATTAGTTGACAGCTTGAAATGTACTAGAAAAGCTCCCACCTGACAGCTAGTCACTTTCCTCAACCATAAGCTGTTGCTCACTGCATTCCCAGCACAGATTCCAAAGGCTGCAAGGTGGAAAAATTCATCCCCTTAGTGCCTCCCCTTACCGCCAGCAGATGGCGCTAACGGGTTGCGAGAGCATTATCGCCGGGGCGAGGCAAATCCAGTGCCGCGCGCCACGGGAACGGTAGCATAGTGGTAATGTCACTGGGTTAGTAATCCAGAGGCTGGACTAATGATCCAGAGACGTGAGTTCAAATCTCACCACATCAGCTGGGGAATTTAAATTCAGTTAATTAAATAAATCTGGAATAAAAAGCTAGTATCAGTAATGGTAACCATGAAACTATCGGATTGTCGTAAAAACCCATCTGGTTCACTAATGTCCTTTAGGGAAGGAAATCTGCCATCCTTACCTGGTCTGGCCTATATGTAACTCCAGACCCACAGCAATGTGGTTGACTCTTAACTGCCCTCTGAAATGGCCTAGCAAGCCACTCAGTTGTAACAAACCGCTACGAAACAAAATAATAAAAATGAAACTGGACGGACCACCCGGCATCAATCTCGGCACTGGCTACAGACACGGCAATGGCACACCCAGCCCAGTCAACCCTGCAAAGTCCTCCTCACCAACATCTGGGGACCAAAATTGGGAGAGCTGTCCCACAGACTAGTCAAGCAACGGCCTGATATAGTCATACTCACAGAATCATATATTTCAGCGAATGTCCCAAACTCCTCCATCACCATCCCTGGGTATGTACTGTCCCACCGGCAGGACAGACCCACCAGGTGTGGCGGCACAGTGGTATACAGTAGGGAAGGAGCGGCCCTGGGAGTCCTCAACATTGACTCCGGACCCCATGAAGTCTCATGGCTTCAGGGCAAGCATGGGCAAGGAAACCTCCTGCTGATTACCACCTACCGCCCTCCCTCAGCTGATGAATCAGTACTCCGCCATGTTGAACACCACTTGGAAGAAGCACTGAGAGTAGCAAGGGCACAGAATGTACTCTGGGTGGGGGACTTCAATGTCCATCACCAAGAGTGGCTCGGTAGCACCACTACTGACCGAGCTGGCCAAGTCCTGAAGGACATAGCTGCCAGTCTGGGCCTGTGACAGGTGGTGAGAGAACCAACACGAGGGAAAAACCTACTTGACCTCAGCCTCACCAATCTACCTGTCGCAGATGCATCTGTCCATGACAGTATTGGTAACAGTGACCACCACACAGTCATTGTGGAGACAAAGTCCCATCTTCACACTGAGGACACCCTCCATCGTGTTGCGTGGCATTACCACCGTGCTAAATGGGATAGATTCAGAACAGATCTAGCAGTCAAAACTGGGCATCCATGAGGCACTGTGGGCCATCAGCAGCAGCAGAATTGTATTCCACCACAATCTGTAACCTCATGGCCCGGCATATCCCTCACTCTACCATTACCATCAAGCCAGGGGACCAACCCTGGTTCAATAAGGAGTGTAGAAGAGCATGCCAGGAGCAGCACCAGGCGTACCTAAAAATGAGGTGCCAACCTGGGGAAGTTGCAACACAGGACTACATGCATGCTAAAAAGCGGAAGCAGCATGCTATAGACAGGACTAAGCGATCCCACAATCAACGGATCAGATCAAAGCTCTGCAGTCCTGCCACATCCAGTCGTGAATGGTGATGGACCATTAAACAACTAACGGGAGGAGGAGGCTCCATGAATATCCACATCCTCAATGATGGCGGAGCCCAGCACATGAGTGCAAAAGACAAGGCTGAAGCGTTTGCAACTATATTCAGCCAGGAGTGCTGAGTGGATGATCCATATCGGCCTCCTCCTGAGGTCCCCGCCATCACAGAATCCAGTCTTCAGCCAATTCGATTCACTCCACATGATCTCAAGAAACGGCTGAGCACACTGGATACAGCAAAGGCTATGGGTCCCGACAACATCCCGGCTATCGTGCTGAAGACTTGTGCTCCAGAACTAGCCACACCTCTAGCCAAGCTGTTCCAGTACAGCTACAACACTGGCATCTATCCGACAATGTGGAAAACTGTCCAGGTATGTCCTGTCCACAAAAAGCAGGACAAAGCCAATCTGGCCAATTACCGCCCCATCAGTCTACTCTCAATCATCAGCAAGGTGATGGAGGATGTCATCGACAGTGCTATCAAGCGGCACTTACTCACCAATAACCTGCTCACTGATGCCCAGTTTGGGTTCCGCCAAGACCACTCGGCTCCCGACCTCATTACAGCCTCGGTCCAAATGTGGACAAAGGAGCTGAATTCCAGAGGTGAGGTGAGAGTGACTGCCCTTGACATCAAGGCAGCATTTGACCGAGTGTGGCATGAAGGAGCCCTAGTAAAACTGAAGTCAATGGGAATCGGGGGGAAAACGCTCCATTGGCTGGAGTCATACCTAGCACAAAGGAAGATGGTTGTAGTGATTGAAGGTTAATCATCACAGCCCCAGGACATTGCTGCAGGAGTTCCTCAGGGCAGTGGCCTAGGCCCAACCATCTTCAGCTGCTTCATCAATGAACTTCCCTCCAACATAAGGTCAGAAATGGGGATGTTCGCTGATGACTGTACAGTGCTCAGTGCCATTCACAACTCCTCAGATAATGAAGCAGTTCATGCCTGCATGGAACAAGACCTGGACGACGTTCAGGCTTGGGCAGATAAGTGGCAGGTAACATTCGCGCCACACAAGTGCCAGGCAATGACTATCTCCAACAAGCGAGAGTCTAACCACCGCCCCTTGAAATTCAATGGCATTACCATTGCAGAATCCACCACCATCAACATCCTGGGAGTCACCATTGACCAGAAACTTAACTGGACCAGCCACATAAATACTGTGGCAACAAGAGCAGGTCAGAGGCTAGGTATTCTGCGGCGAGTGTCTCACCTCCTGACTCCCCAAAGCCTATCTACCATCTACAAGGCACAAGTAAGGAGTGTGATTGAATACTCTCCACTTGCCTGGATGAGTGCAGCTCCAACAACACTCAAGAAGCTCGACACCATCCAGGACAAAGCAGCCCGCTTGATTGGCACCCCATCTACCACCTTAAACATTCACTCCCTCCACCACTGGCGTACCGTGGCTGCAGTGTGTACCATCTACAAGATGCACTGCAGCAACTCGCCAAGGCACCACCTCCCAAACCCGCGACCTGTTCCACCTAGAAGGACAAGGGCAGCAGGCGCATGGAACACCACCACCTCCAAGTTCCCCTCCAAGTCACACACCATCCTGACTTAGACGTATATCGCCGATCCTTCATCGTCGCTGGATCAAAATCCTGGAACTCCCTCCCTAACAGCACTGTGGGAGTACCTTCACCACACGGACTGCAGAGGTTCAAGAAGGCGGCTTACCACCACCTTCTCAAGGGCAATTAGTGATGGGCAATAAATGCTGGCCTTGCCAGCGATGCCCACCTCCCATAAACGAATAAAAAAACATGTTAAAGTTCCACCCTCCGTCCCTGGAGAGCTGGCGTGAAGCAGCAGGATCTATGGCGGAGGGAGAGGAGGCAGCGAGAAAGACTGGAACATGTGCCCAGAGGAGGAGGAGGGCCATCAGGGCTCTCAACAGGAGGCCTTACCCTCTGTGGGTATTCCAAGAGCACTTCTCCTACCTTCAATTAATCGAGGAGCAGTGTAATAGAAGGCTCCAATTCACCAAGGAGGTGGTCACAGGACGCCGGTACCTCCTGCAACTAGACCTCCAGCCTCAGATCAGGGTGACCGAGGCTCTCACAGTGACAGTCAAGGTCACCGTCACCCTCAATTTCTTCGCCAGCGGATCCTTCCAGTCTGCAACAGGAGCTATAGCTAACATCTCACAGTTCGCCAGTCCATCGCTGCATCTGGGAGGTCACAGAGGTTCTCTACAGTAGGAGAAGGGACTACATTTCCTTCCCCATCACCAGAGAGAAGCAGGACGAGTGTGCATGTGGCTTTGCCAGGATAGCGGTATTCCCCATGGTGCAGGGCGCCATTGACTGCACCCACGTGGCTTTGCGGGCACCGCATAACAATCCTGAGATCTTCCGTAACAGCAAAGGCTACCACTCACTTAATGTGCAGTTGGTGTGCGACCACAGACTGCGAATCCTCAATGTCAATGCCCGCTATGCTGGCAGTAGCCACGATGCCTTCATTCTGCGCCAGACCGGTGTGCCAGCACTCTTCCAGCCACCACATCAAGCTCGCGGCTGGCTGCTCGGACAAAATGGCTACCCGCTCTCCACCTGGCTCATGACTCCCGTCCACAACCCCAACACTCCTGCCCAGCATTCATATAATGAGAGCAATGCCATGCTGCCACCAGGAACATCATCAAGCAGACCATCGGCCTGCTGAAGCAACGGTTCCACTGCCTTGATTGCTCTGGAGGAGCCCTCCAGTACTCGCCAGAGCGGGTGTCCCATTTTGTTGTTGTCTGCTGCATGCTCCATGACTTGGCCATCATGAGGGAAAGCCCTTGCGACCAGGAATTGTGGGACCACCTCAGCAGGAGGAAGAAGGAGAGGAGGAGGATGATGAGGAGGATGACGAGGAGGAAGAGGAGGACAAGGAGGAGGAGGAGGAACAGGAGCGAGGGAGGAGGCAGCCACTCAATCGGCCTTCCAGAAGGGCGGTCCGTGACCGCCTCATCAGACTGCGGTTCGAATGAATTAAACCCCAGATCCCCGTTGCTCACCACATCCCCATCATTCCATTCCTGTCACAGGCCACATCACAGCTCAAAGCTGAAATGAGACACACCACGAAAGAATCCAAACTGATTTAATAAATTTATCAAAAATCAGTGAACACACATTTACAACAAAAATATTAACTATTCACCCTTCTTCAATCCTTAGTGCCTCTCGTTACTGTGCCTTTGCCTACTCTAGTGCTCCTATGAAGTGTTGGCCCACTGGCTGCAGCAGGGCTGGTGGAAGGCTGCTGAGTGTCCGTGTGGGAGACTTCAGATGGCCTTGCTTTCCCACCAGTCTACAGACAGGCCTTGACCAGCTCTGGGCCTGGAAGGCCTGGCTGTAGACTGCAGCACCTCAACATGGGCGGCAGCAATCTGGGCTGGCTGGATGACAGGCAGCGACAAGGGCAATGGCGGAGTGGCAGTGGTGGGAGCAGGAATGCTGTCATCCTGAGAGAGGACAGCAGGTTCCTGCTCCACTGACCCACTGCCACTCCCCCAGGGGCAGCACCTCAGTAACCCTACCAATCTGTTGGAGCACAGATTGCTGGCCTGCTGCGACACCGTGAAAGCTCGGTCGACGGTGGTAGACCCAGCCATGATGGCAGCAGTCAGAGCTTGCATGGCATCAAGCTGAGATTGCATGAGAGCAGTCTGAGATTGAATGCCACCAAGCATAATTACATAAGAAATAGGAGCAGGAGTCAGCCATTTGGCCCCTCGAGCCTGCTCCGCCATTTAATCAGATCATGGCTGATCTGATCTTGGGCTCAGCTCCATTTCCCTGCCCACTCCCCATAACCCTTCACTCCCTTATTGTTCAAAAATCTGTCTATCTCCACCTTAAAGATATTTAATGACCCAGCCTCCACAGCTCTCTGGGGCAGAGAATTCCACAGATTTACAACCCTCTGAGAGAAGAAATTTCTCCTCATCTCAGTTTTAAATGGGCGACCCCTTATTCTGAAACTATGCCCCCTAGTTCTAGATTCCCCCATGAGGAGAAACATCTTCTCTACATCTACCCTGTCGAGCCCCCTCAGTATCTTATATGTTTCAATAAGATCACCTCTCATTCTTCTAAACTCCAATGAGTATAGGCCGAACCTGCTCAACCTTTCTTCATAATTCAACCCCTTCATCTCTGGAATCAACCTCGTGAACCTTCTCTGAACTGCCTCCAGTGCAAGTATATTCCTCCTTAAATAAGGAGACCAAAATTGTACGCAGTACTCAAGGTGTGGTCTCACCAATACCCTGTACAGTTGCAGCAGGACTTCCCTGCTTTTATACTCCAACCCCCTTGAAATAAAGGCCAACATTCCATTTGCCTTCCTGATTACTTGCTGTACCTGCATGCTAACTTGTTGTGATTCATGTACAAGGACACCCAGGTCCTTCTGTACTGTAGCATTTTGTAATCTCTCTCCATTTAAATAATAATTTGCTTTTTTATTTTTCTTACCAAAGTGAGTAACCTCACACTTTCCCACATTGTACTCCATCTGCCAAATGTTTGCCCACTCACTTAGCCTATCTATATCCCTTTGCAGATCCTTTGTGTTCTCTTCACAACTTGCTTTCCCACCTATCTTTGTATCATCAGCAAATTTGGCTACAGTACACTCGGTCCCTTCATCCAAGTCATTAATATAGATTGTAAATAGTTGAGGCCCCAGCACTGATCCCTGTGGCACCCCACTAGTAACAATTTGCCAACTGGAAAATGACCCATTAACCCGACTCTCTGTTTTCTGTTTGTTAGCCAATCCTCTATCCATGCTAATATATTACCCCAACCCCGTGAGCTCTTATCTTGTGCCTTAATCTTTTATGTGGCAGCTTATCAAATGCCTTCTGGAAATCCAAATACACTACATCCACTGGTTCCCCTTTATCCACCCTGCTCGTTATATCCTCAAAGAACTCTAGCAAATTGGCAAACATGATTTCCCTTTCATAAAACCATGCTGACTCTGCTTGACTGTATTATGATTTTCTAAATGTCCTGCTACTACTTCCTTAATAATGTACTCCAGCATTTTCCTAATGATAGATGTTAGGCTAACTGGTCTATAGTTTCCTGCTTTCTGTCTCCCTCCTTTCTTAAATAGGGGTGTTACATTTGCGGTTTTCCAATCCGCTGGGACCTCTCCAGAATCCAGGGAATTTTGGTAGATTGCAACCAATGCATCCACTTTCTCTGTAGCCACTTCTTTTAATACCCTAGGATGCGGGCCATCAGGTCCAGGGGACTTGTACACCTTTAGTCCCATTATTTTACCGAGTTCTTTTTCTTTAGTGATAGTGATTGATTTAAGTTCCCCCCTCCCTATAGCCCCTTGATTATGTATTATTGGGATGGTTTTAGTGTCTTCTACCATGAAGACTGATACAAAATATTTGTTCAAAGTCTCTGCCATTTCCCTGTTCCCCATTATTAATTTCCCAGTCTCATCCTAGTAAGGGACCAATGTTTACTTTAGCTACTCTCTTCCTTTTTATATACCTGTAGAAGCTCTTACTATTTGTTTTTATATTTCTTGCTAGTTTACTCTCATAATCCATCTTCTCTCCCTTTATTATTTTTTTAGTCGTCCTTTGCTGTTTTTTAAAAATTTCCCAATCCTCTGGCCTTCCACTAATCTTGGCAACATTGTATGCCTTTGTTTTCAATTTGATACCATCCTTTACTTCCTTGGTTAGCCACAGATGGTTCTCCCTTCTCTTAAAATCTTTCCTTCTCACTGGAATATATTTTTGTTGAGAGTTATGAAATATCTCGTTAAATGTCTGCCATTGCTTATCAACCATCTTATTACAGCACTAAGACATTGCGTCGCTTCTGCCTGTGCTGCAATGGAAGCTGCCAGATTGCCCATCACATGTGGCATCAGGTCTGGGTCGCCACGGTCTATCTGGGAGTCTACCATCCTTTGCAGACTGGAAATGATGGGCTCCATGGTGTGTGCAGAGCCTTGTGCAATGTTGGAGGTGGACTCCTCCCTGCTCCTTACCATTGCCGAGAGGCTCTCGGGCACCCTTGCAATTTCACCTATCATCTCCGTGTGCATGCCCATCACCCTTCTTCTAAAGGCCTCCCCATCGAGGTCCTATTCTGATTCCTGTGCAGCAGAACTCGTGCATGAACTCGCCCTCCGGGGAGCTGGCTCCCGATCTACCCTTTCCCCCTGGCCTTGCTGCAGCCCACTCGTCCCCGGTGACTCACCCTGTGTAGATCCGCTACTATACTCGCCTCTAAAGAACGCATAGTGCCAGTATCTGAGCTGGTGCCTGCGGGTGAGGCATGCAGTGACGCGGTGTGTTCTTCCTCCTCCTCTTCTCCCGCCTCGCTCTCTACGGTGCCCTCAGGAGGCTGCTCAGGTGCTTGCTGATTATCTGAAAGCATAAAGGCACAAGAGTCGGGTTAAGATGAGGGGAGGGGGGCAGGAAGGGAGAAATGCATGCATACAGCATGATTAGCTGGAAACTGCGAAATGCTTGTGGGGTGAGGGGGAAATGGGATGTGAGAAGAAGGAGTAGGTATGAACATAGTGTTGTTGCCCTCGAGAGGGCCACCGTCGCCGGTGGCCACAGCGCCCACCACCTGGCTCCCAATAATCTCCAGTACTCTATTCTCCAGCACAGACAATGGTTGGGTTTCGGCTTCTCCCCCACCTGTGTGCTCCTGCTTCCTCCTGTTGTGAGCCACCTTAGCCTACAAGGGAAAGGAAAGTGTGTGAGTGAGTGTAGAGCGATTTGTTTGGGTGATGTACCTGCCATAGTTGAATAGCTGTCAGTGTGTACAAGGTGTGAGATGTGGGTGTGAGTTTTGATAGGTAGAGATTGTTGGAGGTGTGGTGTTTTGGGCAGTGTGTGAAGATTGTGGCTCAGATGGTGGTATGTAGCATTTATTGAAGCATTCACTCACCCTGACCACTCGAGCGAGGTCGTTAAATTTCTTCCTGCACTGTGTGTGGGTCCTGGGGACCACAGTGCTGCCCGAGATGGGCTGCGCTACCTCCCTCCACATGTTTCTAAAGACTTGCAGCGAGGGCCTCCTGCCAATTGCCGGGTCGAGCACTGCCCTCCGTCTCGCCACTGTGAGCACCAACGCCTCCAATGCTTGATCACAGAATCTGCGGGCTCTCTCCCTGGGGCGTGGATCTGCCATGAGTACAGCTGCTTCAGTCCTCTAGCGCCTTCTCCTTGTCCTGCTTCTGCTTGCTAAGGCAGCTGCGCAGCTGAGAATGAGGTTCTGCAGCATCAATGAACCTCCCCTTTAAGTACTGAAAAAAGCCTGTGGCAATCAAGACTTGTGATTAGACTGCACCCGAAATTGGTCCACCCTTTGCATGTAATCCCAATGAGTTTGGGCTTAAAGGGGGAGAAATTCAGTATAGCCCTGTTTGGGGCATTAAAACTTTGAAAGTTGAAAAATTAGCTCCAGGCACTAATCATTCTCGCCTCTCACGAAATTCAGTTTTAGTGCTCCAAGAGGGAAGTGGAGCACTAAATCAAGTGCTAACCACTTCTCTTAAGGTGCTAAAGTCCGAGAGCGGGGCGGTAGCGGCAGAGCGCTAAACAATTTCGAGTGCTTTGTGAACACCACTCTTTCATCACAGAGGCTGCTTCCCTCGCTTAAAGGGAAGGGCCATTGATGCTGCACAAGCTGGTTGTCATCAGTTCTGTTTTGCAAGGTGACCTGGGCGACTGCCATTACAGCCCCAAACACTCTCACAAAGTGAAGGGCTTGGACATCTTGCACCAATGAAACATGAAAAACTTTGCGCAGGAACCAGACTGGTGCAAATAATAAAGGTTGCGCTAGCTGAAAACCATTCCCTTTAATTACCGCTCTTGAAGTGGCCAGCCGAGTTCACAACGCTTCCTCTAGCTGGCGTTGTCGGCGCGAGGCGATAAAGCAGGGGGTGCGAGTGAAATTTCCGTCCAGGGCAATAACGGGGCGCTGCGCACTGTATGACGTCACAATCGGTGAGGTGCTAGAGGCCCAGGCACTAAGAGATAGCGCTAGCGCTAAACCGGCACTGAAGTTCGCGGGCATCGCTGCATTCGCCACGCCCAGGTGCTAACCCCTTAGCGTCCCGTTAGTGCCCCCCGCCAGGAGCTAATGGGAGGCGCTAACATACTGAATTTCTAGCCCTTTAAAGACTTGAATTAGCGCTCCAATCATTGTTTGAGCAGTGAGCATGAATTTTGCGTGCAGTCTAAAGCATTAGTGCCTGGCGCTAATTCCCCAACTTATCTACTGATACCGCCCATTCCTGTGCTATAATGAATTTCTAGCCCCAAGTCTTTCCAGCAAAGTCTCCATCCAGTGTCACCTCATTGGAAGAACCTCTCTCACCATTGACAGATTGCTTCTGTCATCGCTACTTCACCTGCCATCTATTCCATCAACATGGGTGCCATTTATACTGTCTCACCTTAGTCCTCAGAATCAGACCACGATGTGCCCAAAACCACCAGCACCAGGCACTCCAGCAGCACTAACAACACCACCAACCTTCTCAGCAATCACCTGATGCTGCACAGGACACAGGGCATCAGCACCCGAGCACATTGCTGCCCGGGAGACCAGGGATGGCCTCGTCATGGCCAGATTTACTTAACTTTACGCTGTACACCCATATGGCTGCCACATGATGCACCACCCCACACCAACACCATAAAGCATCCCTGCAATGACCAAGCCATTCCTTTCACACTGACCACCATTGCTGTAGTGCACTGACAGCACTATGTTACATTAACCTTCAAATGTAATGTGGCCATTGTCCCTTTAAAGATCCCGGCTAAAAACGCATCATGAATGACGTCACCAGACCCGCACCATTTAATTGGGCCCGAGTAACGCGCTGGGCGGGCTTAATAGGCCCTATTAATGTAAAGTCGTTCTGTGGAGCAGGATGGAACCAGCAATGGGCTCACGACCCACATGGCAGCCGCCCACAACGGACCCGCCCAGGTAATGAAAATTCCGGCCAGAGAGAGTGTTTCCACTTGTGGGGAAGAGCAAAACTAAAGGCCATCAATATAAGATAGTTACCAAGATATCAAATGGGGAATTCAGAAGAAACATCTTTACCCAGAGAGCGGTGAGAATGTGGAACTCGCTACCACAGGGAGTGGTTGAGGCGAATACTTCAGATGCATTTAAGGGGAGGCTAGACAAGCATATGAGGGAGTTGAGAATAGAGGGTTATGCTGATAGATTTAGATGAGGAAGGATGGGAGGAGGCTCGAGTGGAGCATGGACTGGTTGGGCCGAATGGCCTGTTTCTGTGCTGCATATTCTATGTAATTCTATGTAACTTCTCTAAGGAGGCTGTGACAAAGTTGAGCCACTTCCTGGAACGAGAATTGCGACCCACTACTACAGCAAGCATAGCATTGCCTGCTGCAGTCAGGATCATCTCAGCGTTGAAATTCTTTGCCTCCAGCTCCTTCCAGGCCAACGCAAGGGATATCAATAACATCAACGGCCTGGATTTTGCTGTAAAAATAACAGTCTTGTTATCACCGCTAACCGTTATTAAGGAGTAAGTCGGGCAGCAACTTCCGGCGACCGCACATGCGCAGTTAAACGCGGAAATCAGGAAGTTGCTCACCGAGTCGTCCTGCTCCTCCAGAAGCTTCACTATACCAGTATCTCGCCAAGAGACTCGCCATTGAAGCACATGGAATGCGTGAAGTTGGAGTACTTACGTGAAAGATACCCACTAAACTCGACAGAAAAAGTTAGGTCGTGTCCATTCCAGTGTAAGTAAATTTTTAACGGGGTGATACATCTTAATTGCTGCCAAACAACCTCTCTGGCACTGAAAAGGTGTGGTGACTCATTCCTTCAGATGTTAATTATTGTTGGAGATTTTAAAAATTAAAACATATAGAGGGAAAAATTCAGTTAGTTTGTGCCTCCCGTTAGCGCCTTAAGAGGGTGCTTATGGGGCGCAAAGCAACTAGCGCCCGAGCACGGCGATGTTTGCGTTGCTCACGAAATTAACTGGACATTTTGCGGTGGAGCTAAACACTACTGCCACGATATCCTGCGCCGGCAGATCGTGACGTCAGTCGAGTGTGCAATGCCCCTGGTAGCGCCCCGGACTGGATATTGAGTGGTGCCCCCTGCCTTTCCGGCCTGCCGCTAGCAATGACAGGTTGAGGGGAGCGTTTTGCAGCCAGGAAGGGACTGGGGGAGTGCTATTTAAAGGCAAACGCTTCCTGCCTTTTTTTGTTGGTGACATTTTTGCACCACGCATTCTGAGAGAGAGAGAGAGAGAGAGACTTCTGGAGAGATTCAACGCTGTGTGAATGATTTTTGGGTACTGAGCAGCACTTTGCAGGTTCATTTTTATTTGCCCTTGTATCGATTTAGAAGAGACTTTGGAGGCTGCACTCTGAGCTCTTTCCCTGGTCTCTCCATTGTTCTTTCCAGCAGATTTGATGTACAGGTCTCTCCAGGCCGAGATTCAAGGCTGCAATGAGCATGATGTGGATGGAGAGCAAGATCAACCCTCCCCTTTAAGAACTGGCCGGCGCCATTGTGTCTGTGTTCCATTGCTGACTGACATCACTATGATGGAATGAGAGTGGACTGGGAAAATAGATTAAAGGGTAAGACGGTACATGAGCAGTGGTGTTCATTTAAGGAGTTATTTCACAACTTTCAAAAAATTATATTCCACTGAGGGCAAAAGGGTGTAAAAGAAATGACAGCCATCCGTGGCTAAGTAAAGAAATTAAGGATAGTATCCGACTAAAAACAAGGACATATAAGGTAGCCAAACTTAGTGGGAGGATAGAAGATTGCAAAGTCTTCAAAAGACAGCAAAAAGTAACTAAAGGATTGATTAAGAAAGGGAAGATAGATTATGAAAATAAATTAGCAAAAAATATAAAAACAGATAGCAAGAGTTTCTATAGTTATATAAAAAGAAAAAGGGTGGCTAAGGCAAACGTAGGTCCATTAGAGGATGAGACCGGGAAAATAATGGTGGGAAACATGGAGATGGCAAAAATGCTGAACAAATATTTTGTTTCAGTCTTTACGGTAGAGGACACTAAGGGGTAGAAATTAGGTCGCGCCCCATTTGGGGCGCAAATATCGTCCGCGCGCAAATATTAGCGCCTGGCGCTAATTATCGGCACTGACAGGAAACTTCACTTTTACCGCCCCGGGAGGTGAGTGGAGCGCTAAATTAGGCGCTGCACACCTCTCTTAAGGCGCAATGGCCTAGGAGTGAGGCGCTACCTCAGCGCACGAGCGCAGCGCAGCTGCTGCCAGTTAGCGAGGGAACACAGACACACTGGCGCCGGACACTTCTTAAAGCGGGGGGGGCCACTTGCTCCCCAGCCACACCCTGCTCATTGCAGCCTTGAATCTCAGCCTGGAGAGACCTGTAATCCATTTTGCTGCCAAGCATGGAGAGGGTGAGAGAACGCGCTCATCGCTTCACCGAGCGGGCCTTGGATGCTCTGGTTGACGCAGTGGAGCGCAGACGATGCATGCTGTTCCCGGAGAGTGGCAGGAGGCCTTTGCCACGCGAGTTCAGAAGAGTGTGGAGGGAGGTGGCTCAGAGCGTCTCCTCCAGGAGCATGGTGCCCAGGACCCATGTTCAGTGCCGCAAAAAGTTCAACGACCTCACTCGGGTCGTCAGGGTGAGTGGCTTTTTCTCAATACCTCTCCATCCCTCCATCTCAACCTCACTCTATGGCCAGAGGGTCTTAAAACCCCAATGCACAACACTCATGCCACACCTATGGCCCTTTCATCAAACACACACACACATTCCACACTTTGTATACAGTAAGGGCTATTCACCTATGGGAGGCACATCAGGCAAGACCATGGCTGTATATTGACTCAGATGCTGTCCTTTTTCTTGCAGGCTAAGCTGGCTCATAATCGGAGACAGCAGCAACGGACGGGTGGAGGGCGGCTTCAGCTGCAACCCCTCAGCGATCTGGAGGAGCGCGTCCACAGGATTGTGGCAAGCCGGGTGATCGGTCCCGTCGCCACTGGAGACGCCGACCCCGTTGTGGACAGCAATGGTAAGGTCATCACCTTTTTGTCCTCTGTCCTTCCACTTGTCCCTCACAATACCAGCCTTTGACACTTTCAATCCAACTTGCTAACTCGCTGCACTTATTCCTCCCTTACTGCCACCCTGTCCTCACGCTAAAGCCACTCTTGTACCTCCCTGCTTTCAGATGGTGATTCACCAGCTGAGGAGATGGTCCCTGAAGCTGCCACTGGGAGTGATGCTGCAGCTGAGGAGGAAGAGGAAGCCGGAGCATCAGTGCCACCCTCTCCCGAGGAAGCCCATGGCCACACTGGGAACACGCCTTCCCCGGAGGGGAGCAGGGGGGAAGGGGCTGATGATGGTGAAGTTCCAGGACCCAGCGGGCTGCAGCAACGCCATGGGGGGGGAGGGAAGAACGGGGGAGCAGGGGGGAAGGGGCTGATGATGGTGAAGCTCCAGGACCCAGCGGGCTGCAGCCACGCCATGGGGGGGGGAGGGAAGAACGGGAGCCTTCTCCCCAGAGGGAGAGTATGCCAGACACTCCTAATGCAATGGACGCAGAGGAGGAGCGGCTGATTGCAGAAATGAACAGCCAGGCGGTGGGCATGCACACTGAGCTCATGGGTGCAGTGGGAAGGGTGCCCGAATGCATTGAGGCACTGGCAAGGAGTGTGGAGCACTTCGCTGTAGCACAGGCGGATGCCACACTAAAGCTTAGTGCTGCAATTCAGTCACTGGCTGCCAGGAACCCATCTGAGACTGCTCTCATGCAGACTCAGATTGAGGCCACGCGAGCACTGACTGCTGCCATCCTCGATGGTTCGTGCACATGTCCCCGGGGCTGTCACCGCGCCGCAGCAGGCCAGCAATCTGTTCTCCGGCAAATTGCTCCGGATGCTGAAGTGCTGCCCCGTGGGAGTGCCAGTGTGTCGGGCGAGCAGGGAGTTGCTGTCCTCTCTCACGATGACAGCATTCCTGCTGCCAACACTGTCACTTCTCCACTGCACTTGCCACCGCCTGTAGGACAGACTGCTGCCGCCCATGCAGAGTTGGTGCAGTCTGCAGCCGGGCCCTCCAGGCCCAGAAGTGGTCGAGGCCGTCCTTCAGGGGCATCTGCAGTGTCAGGGTCTGACAAGCAGCAGCCTTCCACCAGCCTTGCTGCAGCCACTGAGGTCCCATTACGGAGGAGCAGTAGGGTTAGAAGGGGGGAAGTGCGCAAGGGAAGGAGATCACCCTCGAAGGGCAAAAAGTAGGAGGTGTGCCAAAATGCTGGTCATTTTTTTATTAAAGGCCGAGGTTCATGGCCCAACTTTTGTTTAGTGTTTTGGACATTATCTCCAGGTTGTGAGAACCAGTTATGTTATTGACTGTTTTTTTGTGTTTATTTCTATGAGTTTGTCATGAGGAATTGACACACACAGAGTTTGTACAATAAATAAGTTTCTGTATTCAAAATATACATGGCTGGTGGTTGGAATTATTGGTGCCTTGGCCGGCTTAGGGGTTGCGTGCTGGGTTGATTCGTGTTTGTAGCACTGGCAGGGGCCCTAGAAGCGGCTTGCTATTAGTCGTTGACGGACGGCCCTTGCAGTTTGACCATTGTGGGCCGCCCTCCTGCCTTGGTGCTGCTGCTGATCATCGTCCTCGGCCTGTTCCTCCTCTTCCTCCTCCTCCTCTTGTGGTGCTGCAAGGCCTGGTGGCATTGGCTGCGTCCTGAGGATTGCCATGTTGTGCAACATGCAGCACACCACTACGAATTTGGAAACTTGCTCAGGCGAGTACTGCAGGGCTCCTCCGGAATGGTCCAGACAGCGGAATCGTTGTTTGAGCACGCCGATTGTGCGCTCAATAATGTTCCTGGTTGCTTGTTGGCTTTCCTGGTACCGCAGCTCAGCAGGGGTGTTTGGCGCACGGAGCGGTGTCATCAGCCAGGTGCTCAATGCGTACCCCTTGTCCCCCAGAAGCCAACCAACTGGCTGATGCGGTGCCTCGAAAATTTCTGCCACAGTACTCTGGCGCAGGATGAAAGCATCGTGGCAGCTGCCCGGATAGTGGGCGTTGACAGCGAGAATCACCTGTCTGTGGTCACAGACCAACTGCACATTCAAGGAATGGAACCCCTTTCTGTTCCGGAACTCCTCTGCATTCTCTCGCGGAGCACGCAAAGCCACATGCGTGCAGTCAATGGCGCCCTGCACCATGGGGAAGCCCGCTACCCTCGCAAAGCCCATAGCACGGTCATGCTGCTTGTCTGGGGTCATAGGGAAGGAGATGAAGTCTCGTCTCCTTGTGAAGAGGGCATTGGTGACCTGCCGGATGCAGCGATGCACCGCAAACTGGGAGATATTGGCGAGGTCCCCAACAGCAGCTTGGAATGAGCCAGTGGCGTAGAAGTTCAAAGCCACTGTGACCTTCACTGCCACCGACAGAGACGTCCTGGACCTCAGCTGAGGCTGCAGATCTGGCTGCAGCAGGTGGCAGAGCTCAGTGACCACCTCCTTGCTGAATCGCAGCCTTCGCAAACACAGCTCCTCGGACATGTGGATGTAGGAGAGCTGTTCACGATATACCCTGGGAGGGTAAGCTCTCCTGTACATGCGCCTGATGGCCCTCCTCCGTCTGGCCATCATTGCCACTCTCTGTCTGCGTCTCACTATCCTCCGATTGAGCTGGAGCAGGACGACGCCCCCAATCATTGCAGCCCCCATATTCTCTTTGCCAGAAAAGTAATGAGGTACAGCAACGAAAGTAGCAGCAAAGTTAGGATGAACTAGACAAAACTACCTCACAAAGCGTTGAGTCAATGTAGAAGTCTCTCTCTCTCTCTCTCCGAATCTCTCTCTCTCTCTCAGAACGAGTGGTGCATAAATGTCGACCACAGAAAAAGAAAGGAAGAGGCCCCCTTTAAATAGCGCCCCCCCCCAGCCCCACACCGATTGATAACGTTCCAGTCTTCCGGTCGTTGGAAGCGCCAGGCGGTAAGGCAGGGGGCGCCACTCAATTTCCGCTCCGGGGCGCCCCAAGGGCGTTGCACCACGGAATGACGTCACAATCTGCGCGCGCAGGTGGTCGCAGCGGTAAGTTTTAGCGCCGCCGCACAATCTCAAGTTAAGTTCTCGAGCGGCGCAAACAGCGCTGTGCCCGGGCGTTAGCACCTTAACGCCCCATTAGCACCCTTTTGAGGCGCTAACGGGAGGCGCAACCAACTGAATTTTTACCCCTAAGAATATCCCAACACTGGACAAACAGGGGGCTCTAGGGGGGAGGAGCTAAATATGATTAAAATCACTAAGGAATTGGTACTCAGTAAAATAATGGGACTCAAGCTGGATAAATCCCCTGGACCTGATGGCTTACATCCTAATGTCTTGAGGGAAGTGGCAGTAGGGATTGTGGATGCTTTGGTAATAATTTTCCAAAATACCCTGGACTCAGCAAAGGTCCCGGCAGATTGGAAAACTGCTAATGTAACACCCTTATTTAAAAAGGGTAGTAGGCAGAAGGCTGGAAATTATAGACCAGTTAGCCTAACATCTGTGGTGGGTAAAATTTTGGAGTCTATTATTAAGGAGACAGTAACGGATCATTTAGATAAACATAATTTAATAGGACAAAGTCAGCATGGCTTTATGAAGGGGAAGTCATGTCTGACAAATTTGCTTGAGTTCTTTGAGGACATAACGTACAGGGTGGATAAAGGGGAACCAGTGGACGTAGTGTATTTAGACTTCCAGAAGGCATTCGACAAGGTGCCACACAAAAGATTATTGCTCAAGATAAAAAATCACTGGATTGGGGGTAATATTCTGGCATGGGTGGAGGATTGGTTATCTAACAGGAAGCAGAGAGTTGGGATAAATGGTTCATTCTTGGACTGGCAATCAGTAGCCAATGGTGTTCCGCAGGGGTCGGTTCTGGGTCCCCAACTCTTTACAATCTATATTAACGATTTGGAGGAGGGGACCGAGTGTAACATATCAAAGTTTGCAGATGATACAAAGATGGGAGGGAAAGTAGAAAGTGAGGAGGACATAAAAAACCTACAAGGGGATATAGACGGGCTGGGTGAGTGGGCGGAGATTTGGCAGATGCAATACAATATTGGAAAATGTGAGGTTATGCACTTTGGCAGGAAAAATCAGAGAGCAAGTTATTATCTTAATGGCGAGAAACTGGAAAGTACTGCAAAGGGATCTGGGGGTCCTAGTGCAAGAAAATCAAAAAGTTAGTATGCAGGGGCAGCAGGTGATCAAGAAGGCCAACGGAATGTTGGCTTTTATTGCTAGGGGGATAGATTATAAAAACAGGGAGGGGTATTGCTGCAGTTAAATAAGGTATTGGTGAGACCGCACCTGGAATACTGCATACAGTTTTGGTGTCCATACTTAAGAAAAGACATACTTGCTCTCGAGGCAGTACAAAGAAGGTTCACTCGGTTAATCCCGGGGATGAGGGGGTGGACATATGAGGAGAGGTTGAGTAGATTGGGACTCTACTCATTGGAGTTCAGAAGAATGAGAGACGATCTTATTGAAACATATAAGATTGTGAAGGGGCTTGATCGGGTGGATGCGGTAAGGATGTTCCCAAGGATGGGTGAAACTAGAACTAGGGGACACAGTCTTAGAATAAGGGGCTGCTCTTTCAAAACTGAGATGAGGAGAAACTTCTTCACTCAGAGGGTAGTAGGTCTGTGGAATTTGCTGCCCCAGGAAGCTGTGGAAGCTACATCATTAAATAAATTTAAAACAGAAATAGACAGTTTGCTAGAAGTAAAGAGAATTAGGGGTTACGGGGAGCGGGCAGGAAATTGGACATGAGGCTGAGTTCGGATCGGTCAAGGCCCTGTGGGTGGCGGAGCGGGCCCAGGGGCTGAGTGGCCGGGTCCAGCTCCTACTTCTTGTGTTCTTTAGATTTGAGGTTAGGATCAGATCAGCCATGAACTTATTGAATGGCGGAGCAGGCTCGAGGGGCCGATTGGCTCCTATTTCTTATGTTCTTATGTTCTTATTAGCAGGTGATGGGTTTCAATCTCAAAACGAACTTGCTTAACTGTCTTATCTCCTGGAAGACAATGGCCTGACCATCTCCTGCCTTCCACCAGTTTCGGTTGGGCATGTTTTTTATTGATAGTGTCTCTGAGTTACCTCTCGGGGTATTGTTCCCAGTAATCATGTTAGATGGTGATGACGTCAATGTGAGATGGCTGTTTGCATATGAATGCTCCTTAGTCAGGTTAGCCTGGCTGGCAATCTGATTCCCTAAGCCACTCCCACAAGCTTGCCCAACAGTACAGTTCTTTCTTGGGGTATTCGATATAAAATATGATTCATAAAAATGGCCAGAAAGCTGGTGCTACACAACTCTGCTGGCAAGCCTATTATGTGGCACTTTGTCGAACGCCTTTTGGAAATCCATGTACACTGCATCAATTGCATTACCCTCATCAACCCTCTCTGTTTCCTCATCAAAGATCTCAATCAAGTTAGTTAAACATGATTTGCCTTTAATAAGTCCGTGCTGGCTTTCCTTAATTAATCCAGACTTGTCCAAGTGACTCTTAATTTTGTCCCTGATTATGTTTCTAAAAGTTTCCCCACTACCATGGTCAAACTGACTGGCCTGCAGTTGCCGGGTTTATCTTTACATCCTCCCGCCATCTTAACCCCTGCCCGCACCATTCATAGGAACATAGGAATTGCTCGAGGAAACAAGACTACGGTCAAACTAGTTTGCCTTCTACCATCCTGGTAATCGCATAATGCAACGATAATGGATTCCAGAGATTTTAGAACATAATTTAGGCTTATAATTCACATATGTATGCCTATTTTTAAAAGCTGCATATTTAGCATAACTGGAGGGAATATAATGATACTGAGTAAAATGTATTAAAAACTGCACAGAAAAATAAAAATGTCTCTATGTATGTAGCACTTTATTATATTTCACAGTGCTTCACGTACGATAAATTACTTTGAAGTGCAGCGACTTATTAAATGGGTAAAAGCAAAAGCCATTTTGTGCACACAATAAGATTGATGTTTGTGGTGGAGAGAGGAGTCAGGCCATTAGAAGAACTCTGTGCTCTTCTTCGAATAGTGCCACAAGATCTTTAATGTTTACCTAAGCAAGCGGAACAGGAAAACATTTTATCCAAAAGATAGCTGCTTCAACTTTGGCAGGGGTGTATAACGGGCGTCCGATCCCATATCTCCAGTTTTGCGCCCTTGCTGAAGTTGAAAGTTCTGCCCAGCATCTCCAACGGCGATGTTTGCGTCGCTCACGAAATTAACTGGACATTTTCCGGTGGAGCTAAACACTACCGCCACGATCTCCTGCGCCGGCAGATCGTGACGTCAGTCGAGTGTGCAACGCCCCGGTAGCGCCCCGGACTGGATATTGAGTGGTGCCCCCTGCCTTTCCGCCTACCGCTAGCAACAACAGTTTGAGGGGAGCATTTTGCAGTCAGGAAGGGACTGGGGGAGAGCTATTTAAAGGCAAATGCTTCCTGCCATTTTTTGTTGGTAACATTTTTGCACCACGCATTCTGAGAGAGAGAGAGAGAGACTTCTGGAGAGAGTCAACGCTGTGTGAAGGAGTTTTGGGTACTGAGCAGCACTTTGCAGGTTCATTTTTATTTGCCCTTCCTTGTATCGATTTAGAAGAGACTTTGGAGGCTGCACTCTGAGCTCTTTCCCTGGGTCTCTCCATTGTTCTTTCCAGCAGATTTGATGTACAGGTCTCTCCAGGCCGAGATTCAAGGCTGCAATGAGCATGATGTGGATGGAGAGCAAGATCAACCCTCCCCTTTAAGAACTGTCTGTGTTCCATTGCTGACTGACATCACTATGATGGAATGAGAGTGGAATTGATTAAAGTGGACTGGGAAAATAGATTAAAGGGTAAGACGGTACATGAGCAGTGGTGTTCATTTAAGGAGTTATTTTACAACTTTCAAAAAAAATATATTCCACTGAGGGCAAAAGGGTGTCAAAGAAATGACAGCCATCCGTGGCTAAGTAAAGAAATTAAGGATAGTATCCGACTAAAAACAAGGACATATAAGGTAGCCAAACTTAGTAGGAGGATAGAAGATTGGGAAGTCTTCAAAAGACAGCAAAAAGTAACTAAAGGATTGATTAAGAAAGGGAAGATAGATTATGAAAATAAATTAGCAAAAAATATAAAAACAGATAGCAAGAGTTTCCATAGATATATAAAAAGAAAAAGGGTGGCTAAGGCAAACGTAGGTCCCTTAAAGGATGAGACCAGGAAATTAATGGTGGGAAACATGGAGATGGCAAAAATGCTGAACAAATATTTTGTTTCAGTCTTTACGGTAGAGGACACTAAGGGGGAAAAATTCAGTCGCGCCCCGTTTGGGGCGCAAATATCGTCCGGGCGCAAAAATTAGCGCCTGGCACTAATTATCGCCACTGACTGGAAACTTCACTTTTATCGACCCCTGAGGTGATTGGAGCGCTAAATCAGGCGCTTCACACCTGTCTTAAGGCGCGAAGGCCGAGGAGCGAGGCGCTACCTCAGAGCGCTGGCGAAGCTCATGTAATGTCAGTCAGCAATGGAACACACACACAATGGCACGGGCCAGCTCTTAAAGGGGATGGTTAATCTTGCTTTCCATCCACATCCTACTCATTGCAGCCTTGAATCTCGGCCTGGAGAGACCTGCACATCAAATCTGCTGGAAAGAACAATGGAGAGTACGAGGCAAAGAGCTCAGAGTGCAGCCCCCACAGTCTCTCCTAAATCGATACAAGGAATGGCAAATCAAAATGAACCTGCAAAGTGCTGCTCAGTACCCAAAACTCCTTCACACAATGTTGAAACTCTCCAGAAGTCTCTCTCTCTCTCTCTCTCAGAATGCGTAGTTCAAAAATGGCACCAACAATAAAAAGCAGGAAGCGGTCACCTTTAAATAGCGCTCCCCCTTTCCCTTCATGACTGCAGAACGCTCCCTTCAACCTGTCATTGCTAGCGTCAGGCAGTAAGGCAGGGGGCGCCACTCAATATCCGCTCCGGGGCGATACCGGGGCGTTGCGCACTCGACTGACGTCACGATCTGCCGGCGCAGGAGATCGTGGCGGTAGTGTTTAGCGCCGCCGCAAAATGTCTAGTTAATTTCGCGAGCGGCGCAAACTTCGCCGCACCCGGGCGCTAGCTGCTTTGCGCCCCATTAGCGCCCTCTTAAGGCGCTAACGGGAGGCGCAACCAACTGAATTTTCCCCCCTAAGAATATCCCAACACTGGACAAACAGGGGTCTCTAGGGGGGGAGGAGCTAAATATGATTAAAATCACTAAGGAATTGGTACTCAGTAAAATAATGGGATTCAAGGTGGATAAATCCCCTGGACCTGATGGCTTACATCCTAGGGTCTTGAGGGAAGTGGCAGTAGGGATTGTGGATGCTTTGGTAATAATTTTCCAAAATTCCCTGGACTCAGCAAAGGTCCCGGCAGATTGGAAAACTGCTAATGTAACACCCTTATTTAAAAAGGGTAGTAGGCAGAAGGCTGGAAATTATAGACCAGTTAGCCTAACATCTGTGGTGGGTAAAATTTTGGAGTCTATTATTAAGGAGACAGTAACGGAACATTTAGATAAACATAATTTAATAGGACAAAGTCAGCATGGCTTTATGAAGGGGAAGTCATGTCTGACAAATTTGCTTGGGTTCTTTGAGGACATAATGTACAGGGTGGATAAAGGGGAACCAGTGGACGTAGTGTATTTAGACTTCCAGAAGGCATTCGACAAGGTGCCACACAAAAGATTATTGCTCAAGATAAAAAATCACTGGATTGGGGGTAATATTCTGGCATGGGTGGAGGATTGGTTATCTAACATGAAGCAGAGAGTTGGGATAAATGGTTCATTCTCAGACTGGCAACCAGTAGCCAGTGGTGTTCCGCAGGGGTCGGTGCTGGGTCCCCAACTCTTTACAATCTATATTAACGATTTGGAGGAGGGGACCGAGTGTAACATATCAAAGTTTGCAGATGATACAAAGATGGGAGGGAAAGTAGAGAGTGAGGAGGACATAAAAAACCTACAAGGGGATATAGACAGGCTGGGTGAGTGGGCAGAGATTTGGCAGATGCAATACAATATTGGAAAATGTGAGGTTATGCACTTTGGCAGGAAAAATCAGAGAGCAAGTTATTATCTTAATGGCGAGAAACTGGAAAGTACTGCAGTACAAAGGGATCTGGGGGTCCTAGTGCAAGAAAATCAAAAAGTTAGTATGCAAGTGCAGCAGGTGGTCAAGAAGGCCAACGGAATGTTGGCTTTTATTGCTAGGGGGATAGATTATAAAAACAGGGAGGTATTGCTGCAGTTATATAAGGTATTGGTGATACCGCACCTGGAATATTGCATACAGTTTTGGTGTCCATACTTAAGAAAAGACATACTTGCTCTCGAGGCAGTACAAAGAAGGTTCACTCGGTTAATCCTGGGGATGAGGGGGTGGACATATGAGGAGAGGTTGAGTAGATTGGGACTCTACTCATTGGAGTTCAGAAGAATGAGAGGCGATCTTATTGAAACATATAAGATTGTGAAGGGGCTTGATCGGGTGGATGCAGTAAGGATGTTCCCAAGGATGGGTGAAACTAGAACTAGGGGGCATAATCTTAGAATAAGGGGCTGCTCTTTCAAAACTGAGATGAGGAGAAACTTCTTCACTCAGAGGGTAGTAGATCTGTGGAATTTGCTACCCCAGGGAGCTGTGGAAGCTACAACATTAAATAAATTTAAAACAGAAATAGACAGTTTCCTAGAAGTAAAGGGAATTAGGGGTTACGGGGAGCGGGCAGGAAATTGGACATGAGGCTGAGTTCAGATCGGTCAAGGCCCTGTGGGTGGCGGAGCAGGCCCAGGGGCTGAGTGGCCGGGTCCTGCACCTACTTCTTGTGTTCTTTAGATTTGAGGTTAGGATCAGATCAGCCATGATCTTATTGAATGGCGGAGCAGGCTCGAGGGGCCGATTGGCCTACTCTTGCTCCTATTTCTTATGTTCTTATGTTCTTATCACATGAGCTTCGCCAGCGCTCTGAGGTAGCGCCTCGCTCCTCGGCCTTTGCGCCTTAAGACAGATGTGAAGCGCTTGATTTAGCACTCCAATCACTTCCAGGGGCGATAAAAGCCAAGTTTGCAGTCGGAGGCGATAATTAGCGCCAGGCGCTAAACTTTGCACCCAGCCGATAATCGCGCCCCAAATGGGGCGATACTGAATTTTTCCCCCTTAATTCTTTTTTTAACTTTTTCTTTTTGTCTCTTTTATCTCTCTCTCTTAATCCAATCTTTCTTTGTCTCTTTATTTCGCTTTCTATACATGATTTGGCATTGGATTAAAATTTCTAACTTTAACTTCCTCATTCAGACTCTGTGGCCTAGAAATTCCCCGTTGTAGCACCGGCTGTTAAGGCCTGTTTTGTTGAAAAAATGGCCGCCGCCTCGCTTCTGCCCGCCGCCATTTCGGCGAGGGCCATAGCGCTGCCATTTCCAGCGCTGGCCTCTTAAATTCAAATGAGCAAGCCTGCCACGCCTGATTTGACGCCATGACTGCTATTTTGGACATCACCGCATGCCATAATCCCCTCTTCTAACTACTGTGTGTAGCAGCCCTGCAGAGACACTGTCAGCGCTTCTTTCAGGTAAGTTTGGATTTCAGCTTCTGGACTTTTAAAAATATTTTATTGAAGTAGTGGCTTGGTGCAATACATTTAAAATGGTGTTATTAAAGTGTACAGGGAGTGCTGTTGGATGTTTGCAAGGCTTTGGATGGTAAAGAGAGGCCTCTGAGGAGACAGAAAATGCTGGAAATACTCATCTGGTCAGGCAGCATCTGTTTCACATCGAGATGCTGCCTGACCTGCTGCGTATTTCCAATATTTTCTGCTTTCATTTCAAAATTCCAGTATCTGCAGTATTTTGCCGCTGGGTAGACCACTTGCTCACATTTCTGGGGGGGGCACATGGAGATGAAGCAGAGGCAGCAAAGGGGACAAGCTGCTCACAGAGGGAAGAGGAGGAAGCAGAAGAGGAAGAAGCAGGAGAGGAAGACACGGAAGAGAAGGAAGTGAAATGAAGGATGCAACCCAGAATGCCTCTTTCTGGCTGGGATATTCGGGATGGAACCATCCGCCTGTGGTACCAGTGACCACAACCCCAGTTCCCCTTTCAACATTTGTTCCACACCTTACATTCCCTCTGTAACTGACCATCACAGCATCCTCTAAACCACAATGCTGAAATAAAAGCCACCACAAAGCAAATTTTCCAATCCAACTTTATCCATATATGCATCTAATATTACATTAAAAAAAATCAACTAATCACCCTTGTGCATTCCCTCAGTGACTGTGTTGTGTGTGCCTTGGCCTATCCTACTGATGTCACGTAGTGCTACCCAAGTGGCTGCAGCATGGCTGGTGGAAGGCTGCTGACTTTCAGCGGGGAACACTGCAGCTGGCCTTGCAGTACACCTCGAGGAGCTGGTGGCTGGAGTGTGAAATCGAGTGACAGTGTTTCTTCTTCTTCTTCTACTTCTTCAGTCTCCTCTTCCCCTTCTTGTTGACGCACTGGCTGGGCAGGCTGGATTTCTTGGGTGTCTGAAATGCGGAAGGCACAAATGTAGGATTGTGGGGAGGGGAGAGCGGGAAAGCAAGAGGTGCATGCTTACACCATGCACTTGTACATCTGAGAAGATTGTGGGATGAGGGGGAAGTGGATGTGAGAAGGAGGATAACGTATGAGGATGCCAGCATCTGGTAGTCTTTCAGTCCCGCCAAGGGCTCAGCCATGTTCCTGTCAAGAATGACCAGCACTGTCTCCTCCAAAGGGGTGAGGTGAGGTGAAGCTAGGAACGGGAGGTGTGCAATGGTAGAAATTGTTGGTAGGTGAGTGATGGGGGTGAGTGTTCGTACAATGAGCAATGTATGAGGCTGGTGGTACAGTTGGTAGGAGACGGCTTTTGAAGATGCACTCAGTGACCTTGACCAGTGGTCTGAGGTCATGAAACTTCTTTGGGCACTGTAGCTAGGTCCTGGGAGGCGACACTGTTGGCAGTGACGACCTCAGTGATCTGGTCCCACATCCTTCTTTCTAGAGGGCCTCCTGGCTCCCTGTGGGTTGAGGACCTCTCTTTTAGTGCAGACCCCCTGCACAAAGCTGGAGTGCTGCCTGCGATACCCTGGGTGCCCTTTCCCTGGCTTGTTGAGCCATTTGTGTTAGTGCTGAAGCACTTTTTCCATTTTTTGAGGTGCAGAAGGCTTTAAGAGCTGAAGACTGCCATTTTGAAATTATTTTAATTTTTATTTTCAGAAGGCAGTTGAACTCTAAGGGCTAAAGACTGCCTATTTGTACAAGATTTTTATTTTTTTAATATTTTAGAAGGTAGTTCCCCTTTAAAGGCTTGGGGCTGCTTTCTAAAATGACAGCCTTGCTTTAAGAAAACGCTGTCTCGCTCCAGGGACACTACAGCCACGCTACATTGGGCCTCCTGCTGAGCGCACTGCCTGAAACAGCCGTTGCATGGGAGGTTCTGCGCTGCAATCATTTAAATCAGCAGGCCGCACCAAAATAGCGGTGCTGCCTGCGCTCTTTTTACAGCTGGGAGTCAACCTCGCCCCGCGGTGGCACCACCCGTTTTCGGGCTTTATCGGGTCCCAGATCCCCTGTAGATTTCTAATGGATTTCTAATTGCAGTAAATTCCAGTGCAAAATCCCATAGAATGTCTGCGGGCAAGTGCAAGTTTAATGAACAGCTGCTGACCGCAAAATCCGGGCCAAAGGGTCTGCAGTCCATGCTTACATTAAGCAGGTTTCGCTGGAGTAAGTACTTGCATCACTTTCCCCATGGAAGCAGCAGGATAAGGTGCTGGGCGTTTCTCAGATTGCAGGATTCAGGAGCCCAGGACCTCGTCGAGTGCACCTATGTCGTCCACTGATCTCCTTCACACAATCCCACTGCCTTCAGGAATCGCAAGGGCTCCCACTCCATTAATAAGCAACTGCTGTGTGATCACCAGCAGCTCATTGTGCAAGTCTGACAGCTGCCCTGACACTTTTACGTTGTACCAATCCACCAACCCCCCCTGTCGCTCTTTGGCCCTGCATAGCAAGTGAGAGGCTGGCAGAAACCCACGCTAAACTAGAGCCCTTATCAAGCAGACCACTGGAGTCTCCAAACAACTGTTCCACTGCCTGGACAGGTCAGGAAGAATGTCCCCCGTAAGATTGCTGTATGCTGCATAACATTGCCCTGCAACTGGGATAACACATGGAGCCAACCTTGTCTGACGAGCTTTAGCAGGATGTGGGAGACGACACTGATGACATTGCGGATGGTGACGATGCAGAAGGGCTCCAGCAGCGGCCTGCAGCCAGAGCTCTTTGGCAGCAGCTCATTGAAGAGCCCTTCAAGCTGTACAGTCGTTGTCCGCCTGCATTAACAGTCATATCCAACATCTGTCACAATCTTTGCACCCTTCAATAAACTGCCTCTACCCAAAGACCAACATTGATATTCATGTCGCCTGACATTGCAGGGTCACCAAGTACTGCGGGAACATTCTGCCCATTAAGACTTTAAAAAAAAATGCTTTCCATTTTGCTGGCTTATACAAATGCTTACACACTAATTTTCACCCAGGTGTGAGCCCATAGTGCCTTTCTTAAGTGATGTCTTAACTTCTTCCACTACTTCTCCAAGGTGCGTCCCCATCGGCTTCAGCATGGGATGCTCGTGGTTGATGACCTCTGGGAGCTCAGGCCTCAGAGGACCTGGCTGCAGACTGCAGCATCTCAGGGGCTATCAGGGCAGTCTGTCCCAGTTGGCTTTCGGGCACCAGAGCAGGCATTGGTTGAAGGGGTGGTGAGGGTGCAGACATGGTGAGAGATGGTAATACATTCCACGCTGATTGCACGGCTGTCCCTGCTATCAGGTTGTGGCTCGGCACTTCACTGATCAGATTGTAGCCTGTATCCATTCGGTCTCCCAGACTGTCCAAGGCATTGGAGATGGTGGAGCACAGAGCCTGCATGGCCTCAGTATGTGCATCTCTGAGAGATGCTCAGACTGATGCCACAGACTCCTGTAAGGAGGGCCCAGCTGCAGCATCCATTCAGGTCACCACATAGAAACATAGAAACATAGAAACTAGGAGCAGGAGTAGGCCATTCAGCCCGTCGAGCCTGCTCCACCATTCAATACGATCATGGCTGATCATCCAAATCCAGTACCCTGTCCCTGCTTTCTCACACAGAATCCCCACAGTACAGATTGAGGCCATCTCGGCCCATCGAGCCTGCACCGACACATATCCCACCCTATGCCCGTAACCCCACGTATTTTATTCCCCCCAACATATCCCATCCTATCCCCGTAACCCCACATATTTAATCCCCTCTTTGGTTGACTGCAGAGTGTCGATGCCATGCGCTAGAACCCCACACAAGTTGGTAATCTCCAACATGTTGCGGTATCTCCCCGGCAGGCAGTCCATCAGATTCAGCAATTGCTAGCACGCAGAAAGCAATTTTCTTTTAAAGACTGGGCCCCTGAAGTTGATGGGGGAGAAACTCGTGTGTTTAGCGCCACATGTTAGCGCCATGAGATGGCGCTAAAAAGCCAGTCAGCGATCTACCGACAGCTGATGGCGGTTCCAGCAGCACATGCTATATCCGGGTTGCCCGTAGCGTGGCCGCATAACTCGCTCACGGAGATCATGACATCAGTGAGTGTGCACTGCTCACTTGAAGTTCCAACTCCCAACTTCGTTTTGGCCATTGCAGTTACCGGCTGGAGAAAGCAAGGACAGGTTGAGGTGGCGTGCAGCAGCAGGAAGCCGGCTCCAGCGACACTATTTAAAGGGATCCTCACCAATCACTCGCACCTGACAGGGTTTTGCAGTTTGAGTGGCTGTGTGCTACTTCCTGCTACTGCAAGAGTTTTCTTTAGTCATTTCAAGGTTAGTTGGTATCACGGAGTGTTCTGGCAAGTACAAAACTCCCTCATTATTTTTGAAACGCTTCAACCTACAACACTTGCTGAAAGACATGGGGGCTGTACTGGCAATCGACCTCGCCCTCCAGGATCTACATCGGAGGGAGCGGAGACAGCGGGAAAGATGGGAACATGTGTGCAGAGGGAGAAGGAGGGCCATCAGGGCTCTCAACAGGAGGCCTTACCCACCTAGGGTCTTCTGACAGCACTTGTTCTACCTTCAATTAAGCGAGGAGTAGTGTATTAGAAGGCTCCGCTTCACCAAGGATTTGGTCACAGAACTCTGCCACCTCTTGCAACCAGACCTCCAGCCTCAGACCAGGGTGACCACGGCTCTCCCAGTGGCAGTCAAGGTCACTGTGGCCCTCAATTTCTTCACCAGAGGATCCTTCCAGTGGGCAGCAGGAGATATCGTTAACACCTCACAGTTCGCCATCCATCGCTGCATCCGAGAGGTCACTGAGGCTCTCTACACCAGGACAAGGGATTACATTGGCTTCCTGATCACCAGAGAGAAGCAGGACAAGTGTGCATGTGGCTTTGCCAGAATAGTAGGCCTCCCCATGATGCAGGGATCCATCGACTACACCCACGTGGCTTTGCGGCCACCGTATACCAATCCTGAGACCTTTCGTAACAACAAATGCTACCACTCACTTAATGTGCAGTTGGTGCGTGACCACACATGGCAAATCCTCAATGTGAATGCCTGCTATCCTGGCAGCAGCCACGATGCCTTCATCCTGCGCTAGACCGGTGCGCCAGCATTCTTCCAGCCACCACATCAAGCTCAAGGGTGGCTGCTCGGAGACAAGGGCTATCCACTCTCCACCTGGCTCATGACTCCCCTCCGTAACCCCAACACTCTTGCCCAGCATTCATATAATGAGAGCCAGGCTGCCACCAGGAACATCATCGAGCAGACCATCAGCATACTGAAGCAACGGTTCCGCTGCCTTGACCTCTCGGGAGGAGCCCTCCAGTACTCGGCTGAGTGGATGTCCCATTTCATGGTGGTCTGCTGCATGCTCCACAACTTGGCCATCATGAGGGCACAGCCCTTGCCAACAGGGATTGCGGGACCACCTCAGGAGGAGGACAAGGGAGAGGAGGACGAGGAGGAGGAGGAACAGGAGGGAGGGAGGAGGCAGCCAGACAATCGGCCTTCCGGACGGGCTGTCCATGACCAGCTCATCAGACTCCAATTGGCATGAATGAAACCCCAGATCCCCATAGCTCACCACTTGCCCATCATACCATCCCTGTCTCACACCATATCACAGCGTTCTCCTGGGCACACTGCTGAAATGAGAGACATCACAAAAAATTGCAAACACAATTAATAAATTTATCTATAATCGTCTGACACAAATTTACATGAATACTATTAACTAATCACCCTTGTGTAATCCCAAAGGCCGGAATTTTCCAGGGTGTCAGCGGGCGGGATCAGTGGCAGGTTGGGAGGGAAAGTGTTTTTTATTGACAGTGGGTCGGGAACCCGCTGGCATCGCGCCACGACGTGCCTTTCCCCATAGCGCGCCTGTCACTGCTGAGCACACCCGACAGGCAGCGACGGGCTATCCAATTAAACTCATTATAATCTACATAACAGACTCTTAACAGGCTTTTTTTACTTACCTTTTAACTTCAACTTCATGGCCACGGGAACCACGCTGTTCGGGGACCACGTCTGTCAGCCTGAGGCAGGAGTTCAGTGGCCATTGCTCCAGCTGATGAGTTGACAGCTTCAAATGTATAGTAAATGCTCCCACCTGACAGATGATCACTTTTCTCAGCCATAAGCTGCTCCTCACTGCATTTCCAGAACAAAATCAGCAGGCTGCAAGTGTTTCCACCAAAGTCTCCATCCAGTCTCACCTCATTACCTCTCTCACCATTGACAGATTGCTTCTGTAATCTGTATTTCACCTGCCATCTATTCCATCGGCATGGGTGCTGTTTATACTGTCTCACCTTGGTCCTCAGAATTGGACCACAATGAGCCCCAACACCACCCAGCACCAGGCACAGCTGCAGCACCAACAACAACACCAACCTTCTCCATAATCATCTGATGCTGCACAGGACACAGGGCATCAGCACCCGGCCACATTCCTGCCCGGGAGGCCATCCTTGGCGAGATTTACTTCACTTGATGCTGTACACCCTGGCTGCCATATGATGTGCCAGGTTGGCACCAACTCACACCAACACCATAAAGCATCCCTACAATGCCCAAGCCATTTCTTTCACACTCATTACCATTGCGGGGGGTACCATTATGTCTCACCATTCACTGCAACTCACTAAGCCACTTCCAAAGGTGCACACAAATCTTTCCAAAACCGGAAAGTGTTGAAAATAAAGATTTCAATGTTTGACAGCACATTAATACAAACTTTACATAAAACACCCAAGTGCCTATCCTTGTGTGTTGTTAGTTGGTATGATTAGACTAGGATGAGGTGAGTGTGAGGGGTGGCTAGTGAGATGGGAATGTTATAATGTAGATAGAGAGGGATCGGTGGAGGTGCAAGGTAAGTTGGTGTGAGTAAGAATGTGCAGGAGTAGGGTAGGGAAGACAGAGTGATGGGGATGTGGTGAGAGGCACAGCAGGATGAGGTTGAGTGCGGCTTTGCAGTAACGTTTCATGATCTACTGAGATCATTGAAAGGTTTGCGCCACTGCACCCAGGTCCTCCAGACCACATCCCTGCTTGTGCCCTCTTCTGCAATGTGCAACCAGGCTGTTTTGGCCTCCTGGGGAGGTCTCTTCCGCCCATGGGAAGGGGATAGGACCTCCCTGCGTGCTCTGACTCCCTCCATAAGCATATGGAGGGAGTCATGGGAGAACCTGGGTGCAGCCCTCTGCCTCTGTGCAGTCATTGTCAGTGTTTGCAGCACTCCAATGTTGTAGAACACTGACAGCACAAACGTCAAAAGAAATGTGGCCATGGTCCCTTTATGGAAACCAGCTGATGACGCGTCATGAATGACGTTACCAGACCTGCTTCCTCTAATTGGACCGGGAAACGCGCTGGGTGTGCTTAATCGGGCCCATTAACGTAAGTTCATTTTGGACAGCGGGATGGAGCCAGCAGCAGGGCCTCGACCTGCCACCGACATCACCTGCACCGGACCCGCCCAGGTAAGTAAAATCCCGAACTTAGTGTCTGCCTTTTGTGTGCCCTTTCCTGATCTAGTGCTCCTATGCAGTGCTCCCCCAGTGGCTGCAGCATGGCTGCTGGAAGGCTGCTGAGTTTCTGTGCAGGAGACTTCAGATGGCCTTGCAGGACGATCTCGATCAGCTCCGGTCCTAGAAGGCCCGGCAGTAGACTGCACCACTTCGGCATGTGCGGCAGCAGTCTGGGCTGGCTGGCTGACAGGCAGCTGCAAGGGCAATGGCGGAGTGGCAGTAGTGGGAGTAGGAATGCTGTCCTCCTGAGAGAGGCAGCAAGTTCCTGCTCCACTGATCAACTGCTATTCCCCCGGGGTGGCGCCTCAGCATTCCTAGCAATCTGTTGGAGCACAATTTGCTGACCTGCTGCGAAGCCATCAAAGCCCCAGTCGATGGTAGTAAACCCAGCCACGATGGCAGCAGTCAGAGCTTGAGTGGCTTCAAGCTGAGATTGCTTGAGCGCAGCCAGAGCTTGGATGCCACCAAGCAGAAACTGCATGACAGCAGTCTGAGCTTCCGCTGCAGCACTAAGACGTTGGGTCGCATCTGCCTGTGCTGCAATGGAAGCTGCGACATCGCTCATCATGCGTGCCATCCCGTCTGGGTCGCCACGGTCTCTGGGAGTCTACCGTCATTTCCAAACTGGAAATCCTGGGCTCCATGCTCTGCGCAGAGCCACGTGCAATGTTGGCGGCGAACTCCTCCACGCTTCTTGACATTGCTGAAAGGCTCTCTGGCAGCCTTGCCATTGCAGCTATCATCTCCGTGTGCATGCCCATCACCCTTCTTCTAAACGCCTCCCCATCGAGGTTCCTCATCTGAGTCCTGTGCAGCAGAACTCGCGTGCGAACTCGCCCTCTGGGGAGCTGGCCCCCGAGGTACCCTTTCCCCCTGGCTTTGCTGCAGCCTGCTCATCCCCGGTGCCTCACCCTATGCAGATCCCGCTACTACACTGGCCTCTAAAGAACGCGTAATGCCAGTATCTGAACTGGTGGTCTGCGAGTGAGAGATGCAGTGACGCGGTGTCTTCTTCTTCATCTTCTTCTTCTTCTCCCCCCTCGCTCTCCTGCATCGCCTCGGGGACAGGCTGCTCAGGTGCTTGCTGATTATCTGAAAGCAGAAAGGCACAAGAGTCGGGTTATTGTGAGGGGGGTGGGAGCGGGGTGGGGGGGGAGCAAGATATGCATGCATACAGCATCAGCAGCTTGAAAGTGAGAAAAGATTGTGGGCTGAGGATGAAGTGGGATGTGAGAAGAAGGATCAGGAATTAACATAACGCCACGGTGCCCACGACCTGGCGCCCAATGATCTCCAGCACTCGTGTCTCCAGCTGGCTCAGCTCTTCAATGTTGGCTTGGCCCCAGCCTGTCCGCTCCTGCTCCCAGCGATTGTGAGCGATCTTAGCCAGCAAGAGCTAGGGAAGTGTGTCAGTGAGTGTGGTGCAATGTGTTTGGGTGATGTGCCTGCCATAGTTGAGTAGCTATCATTGTGAGCAAGGTGTGAGATGTGGGTCTGAGTGCTGCTAGGTAGAGATTGTTGGTGGGTGAGTGCTGCGGGTGTGGTGCATTGAGCAGTGTGTGAAGCTTGTGGTGCAGATGGTGGTATGAAGCATTTGTTGAAGCCTTCACTCACCCTGACCACCTGCGTTAAACTTCTTCCTGCACTGGGTGTGGGTCCTGGGGACCACAGTGCTGCCCATGACGTGGTCTGCTATCTCGCGCCACATAGTGTGGCAGACTTGTGGCGAGGGCCTCCTGCCAGTTGGCGGGTACAGGACTGCCCGCCTTCTCTCAACCGCGAAAACCAATGCCTCCAGAGCGTCATCCGAGAACCTATGGGCTCTCCCCCTCCTTTTCCGGTCTGCCATTGTTCCAACGGATGTCTTCTAACTAGTGTCTGGTTTGCTGTTGGGGTAGCTGCACAGCCAACAATCCTGAGAATGAGATGCTGCAGCATCAATGAACCTCCCCTTTAAGTAGTGGAAAAAGCCTGTGGCAATCATGAATTGCAATTAGACTGCCCCCGATATTGGTTCAGCTTTTCAGTGTAACGTCAAAGAGCTTGAATTTTTAGACTAGAATCATGACTGCAATCATGTTAATAAGGAGTCAGTATGAATTTAGTGCGCATCATAGACAATTTTCAGGTGGCGCAGCTTAACCTTTTTTAGTCTAAACACGGCCCATTTCTAGCCCTTCATCTCTGTCCTCTACAGTAGAGCTAGAACCTAAGCTCGCACTTTGGTGAGCCATTTCCTGAGCTGTCCTTTCCACTTGCACTGCTCCCGCTCATTTTTGCTCTGTGAACCACTCTGTTCAGACCCCTGTAACTCACTATCTATACCAACTGGGTTGCTGATTTCTGTGCTGAGATTTGAAAAAGTAGAAGCGAGTGATGATGTATTTTGAGGAGTGTTGTCTCCCTCTGTCTGCAAGGCTGGAGGACCTAAGCCATCTGAAGGACCTACAAAAATGACAGAATGGCAAGGGTTCGGACATAATGGCAAGCATAATCAGTAGGAGATGAGTGGCAGTGTGTAAGATAGAGAATTAAGTGGAAAGAAAATAGGAAGGAAAAATGCCCAACTACCGTGCTGTGTGTGACCTCCAGTCTCGTCATCTCCAATGCTGTGTGTCTACCCGCCGACAATAATATTAATGGCAGCATCCACCTTTGGAGTCAAAGGCTGCAATATGGGTGGACTTCTTCCTGTTCATGAGATCTCCCTCCAATTGTGTGCCAGCTTCATCTGCAAGAAGAGTGGCAGTGGTCAGTGTTGAAGGGTTGTGAAGATGTGTAAGGTAGCTTAGTGTAGTATGCATGCAGAGACGAAGAAGCTGTAAATGTAGGCAAGGTGGGAAAGTCGCAAGTAGCAAGTGGTGAGTGTATGAGTAAAAGGAGAAAGAGTTGCAGTGAAGTGTCCCATTGTGATTGGAAGGGTTAAAGTCTGTTGTTGCAGGGCTGTGCAGAGAATATGGGGGATATGAAGAGGAGGCTTACCTTGGCAACCCTGGTATGGTCATTAAGGTTCTTCCTGCACCGCGGTTAGGTCCTAGGGACTATGCTGCTGGCATTGCCCTGCGCAGCCACCTCTCTCCACTGCTGCTGGCTAATTTGCTAGGGCATCCGTCTCCCATCTGAAGGAAAGAGGACCTCCTTTCTGGTCCTCATTTACTCCACGAGAATCTCCCCGGCCATGGTCATTCTTCTTGACATAGTCATTTTTCTTAGTGTCCTGCCCTTTAAGAGCTGCTGACTGGCTTTAATTAGCAGCAACTCTGCCGGAACCTTTGCCCTCCCAAAGAGTGAGCTGCCTATAAGCAGTGCAATTAGCACTGGCAGCTCTCCTCCAGTATATAAGTGAGACCTAATCACGAAAATTGATCAAGCCTCCCGGCATCATCATCGGGCAGGCAAAGCAGACACTGAGCCTACTGCACACACAATCCATCAATTTAAATGATGTTTTACCTTGAATTGCTTTAACCAGGTTGCATCTCCTTGGCAACATGGCCATTGATTTCTGTGGAACTACAACACATGCATATTTCAGCTCCACGATTTAGGCCATTTAGTTTTCACAGTTCAAATAGTTCTGGAACTTTTAAATATGGGCAAATAGTCCTGGTAAGCAGCATGGAACTTATTTATGGCGGAATCCAGTTCAGACACATAAGGGATGAATGTTCTCGCTGTTTTCAGTGTATAAACAGTGTTAGGAAAGTTTTGTAGCGAGGGATTACTGGTGGAAGTCGCTTCTGCCACGTGTGCACTTTTAAAATAACCCCCCTGAGTTTCCGCATGCTTTGTGAGCCTTCCTGCAATCCGTCTGCCGAGTCCCCACTGACCTCATGTGCATATGTCAGACTGAGAGCCAGCTGCAAGTTTCCTGGGTTTGCACAGCGATTGCACTCTGGCTAACTTAGACTGAAATTTATGAGATGCAGCAGCTGCCACGACCGATTAAAACAAGTGGAAGCGAGGAGTTCCTTGGGCAGATTTTAAAGCCTCCCGCCCAGCAGAAATGAGATAGCCGCGCTCTGAAAATGGTGGGGTGTGACTTATCGTCCCATTACCGCTGATGGTGTGGCCGATGATCTCTTTGATGACAGGGAAGTTAGCAGGTCACTGAAATTGCTGAGCAATTAGCTGATCCCTCACATCTCTTGCTTAAGAACATAAGAAATAGGAGCAATATGTTGCAATGAGATCACCTCTCATTCTTCTAAACTCATAGAGTATAGGCCCATTCTACTCAATCTCTCCTCATAGGACAACCCTCACATCTCAGGAATTAATCTAGTAAACCTTTGTTGCATCGCCTCTAAGGCAAGTATGTCCTTCCTTAGGTATCCTTGCTGCAAGGTGTTGGGGTGGACCTCCTTCTTTTGCTGCTTCCTCACCTTCCTACTAGTCTTCCTTGTCTGATGAAGACTGCTGCTGTGATTGCTCCAAATGTAAACTCATCTGTATCGCGAGCTGTGCAGGATGCAGCACACCGCTCTCATGTGGGAGGCTCTTTGAGGGGCATATTGTAGGGAGGGGATGCATAGACATTGCCTGCGATAATGTATAATCCCATAATTTGACAACATTTGCTGCAGTGCAAAGAGCATTCCTCCAACATTTATGTTATCTTCAGAACCACAGTACTGCAAACATTTTTCTGAAGAAAAATGACACATTTTTAAACTGATTTGACAAGGTATCTGGAACAAGGCAGGTAAAGTAATTACCTATAGACAGACAGTAAGTGCACGAACCTCCCAGAAACAAGGGATGCAAATTTCAAAGGAAAATTAAACCACCGTACTGCATGACAATTTTCAAGACCGAGGTCGACAGATTTTTATTAGGTAAGCGGATCATGAGATACTGATCAAAGGCGGGTAAATGGAGTTGAGGTACAAATCAGCTATGATCGAATTGAATGGCAGACAGGCTCCCGGGGCTGACTGGCCCACTCCTGTTCCCATGCACAACATTACATCTCAGCACCTTTTTTTTATTACTTTTTAACTTTTCAATTGTTAACCAATTTCTGACTGAAGAAGAAGAAACTTGGTAAAGACTTGATGAAAATGCACATTTATTTCAAAACATTTTGAAATAACAGAAGGTAACACGAGTACAGCAAGCCAGTAGTTAATCACCTGTTTCAAATAGCAAGCACTGCTATTTGGCAGCTATGTATGATCAAGCTGCTAATGGAGTGGCACAGCACTCCCACTGGCATTTGAGCCTGCCCAATGACCCAATGCTCTGAGCTATCCGAATCCTCAAGGGTGGTCTGACTGGCAACATCTCTGTGCTGCATACAGGCAGGTTCCAGATGGCACAATGTCATTGCAGTATGCCATAAAAACTCAGAGCTAAGGGCAGGTCTGCTGTCAGACAGCCACCGTAGGTACCTTCCTGCACCTCTTAAAGCTGTATCTCCTTTGGGTTAGTAAGTATTTTGTTTGCCGTTTTGTTTTAATTTTTGCTTTTCTTTCTGTAATATTTATTTTGGTGCACTGTTTTTTGTCATTTAAGTTGCAGTGACTATTCTATTTTTATGTTTCCTTTTCCCTGTTACGACTTACCAGTCAGAGGTGCTTCACTGCAATGTGCAACAGTCCCCACTGTCATTCCTGTGATACCCCTCTTGCTCTCTAGGAGCTGGAAGACGAGTAGGATTCATCAGAGGGGTGATGTGTGATGTCTGCCTGTACCTGAGGCTGGTGACACCGACTCATCATTACCCAGCTAGGCTGGTCCGCGCACTCCTCCAAAGCTCCTTGATGAGGGAGGCCATTCTCCAGACTGGGATTGAGCCCTCAAACTGGCATCTGATTGCAGCAATGGAAAAGTCATCTCGAGAGGTTGGAAGTTGAAAGAGTACATGCACAGTGACGGGCACATGTGCTCAACCTGCAAACCTTGGGGCAGTCGGTGCACTGTTCCACCGTCATGTACAATTCGGCAGATAAACATCCGTTGCACTGGAAGCAAAATTTGAGGCCTGAAGTAGTTAGCTGAAGGATGATTCAAAGAACAACGAGTACAATTTCTGTGTCCTGAGTCCTAAATGCATGTCCTGCCTCTTGCTGTCTCAGACTCCAGGGTGGGTGGGATTAGGGGGTAAAAAGACAACTTCTGACCATCCTAGCAGATTTCTATCTCTCTTTATCTCCGTTACAGATGAAGGTTTAACCTTTAGCCTGCTGCAAACCTGAAAATCCATTGCATTTATCGTAGAAATCCATAAGTAGCTCAATGAGGTTTTAGGCAATGTGGCATTATCTGATAGATTGGCATATCCCTTCGTTGGTGTTGCCTAAATGTTCTCAGATATGAATGATACATCCAGGTGCACATGAGAGGTGGAATGATGAACACATGAACTTGAACTGTGCAGCAACTATGGCTACTGGTGTTTATATACTTTGGAGTAAGATTCTGAGACAGAAGATGAAGGGGTCGAGCCCCACTCCAGACAGCCTTGCTGAGTGGAGACTAGAATACGGGCCGGAATTTTCCGGGATGGTAGCGGGCGCAATCGGTGGCGGGTCGGTTGGGAGAGTTGCTATTTTTGACAGCGGGTCTGGAAACCACGTGCCTTTCTACCAGACGCGTCTGTCATCGCGGAGCCGACCCGACTGGCAGCAGCGGGGAACCCAATTGAGATGATTATCAGGTAGTTTACAGGCACTTAAGAGCCTTTTCTCACTTACTTTTTAAATTTCTCTGCATGGCCACGGGAGTCACACTGCTCGGGAAGCACGCCTGTCAACCTGAGGAGGGAGTTCAGTGGCCATTGCTCCAGCTGATTACTTGACAGCATCAAATGTTCAGTGAAAGCTCCCACCTGACAGATGATCACTTTCCTCAGGCAGAAGCTGTTGCTCAGTCCATTTCCAGCACAGATTCTGCAGGCTACAAGTCTTTCCAGCAAACTCTCCATCCAGTGTCAACTCACTGGAAGAACCTCTCTCACCATTGACAGAATGAACATAAGAACATAACACAAGAACATAAGAAATAGGAGCAGGAGCAGGCCATTCAGCCCCGCGAGCCTGTCCGCCATTCAGTAAGATCATGGCTGATCTGATCTTGGCCTCAACTCCACTTTTCTGCCAGTTCCCCATAACCCTTGACTCCCCTGTAGTTCGAAATTCTGTCTATCTCCGCCTTGAATATATTCAATGACCCAGCCTCCACAGCTCTCTGGGGCAGAGAATTCCAAAGATTTGCGACCTTCTGAGAGAAGAAATTCCTCCTCATCTCCATTTTAAATGGGTGACCCCTTATTCTGAAACTATGACCCCTAGTTCTAGATTCCCCCACGAGGGCAAACATCCTCTCAGCATCTACCCTGTCAAGCCCCTTCAGAATCTTATATGTTTCAATAAGTCACCTCTCATTCTTCTAAACTCCAATGAATATAGGCCCAACCTGCTCAACCTTTCCTCATAAGACAACCCCTTCATCCAGGAATCAACCCAGTGAACCTTCTCCGAACTGCCTCCAATGCAAGTATATCCCTCCTTAAATAAGGAGACCAAAACTGTATGCAGTACTCCAGGTGTGGTCTCATCAGCGCCCTGTACAGTTGTAGCAAGACTTCCCTACTTTTATACTCCATCCCCCTTGCAATAAAGGCCAACATTGCATTTGCCTTCCTAATTACTTGCTGTACCTGCATGCTAACTTTTTGTGTTTCAAGTACAAGGACCCCCAGATCCCTCTGTACCGTCGCATTCTGTAGTGTCTCTCCATTTAAATAATATTTTGCTTTTCTATTCTTCTGACCAAAGTAGATAACCTCACATTTTACCACATTATACTCCATCTGCCAAATTTTTGCCCACTCACTTAACCTATCTATATCCCTTTACAGAATCTTTGGCCGCAAATTTAATTGAGGAGGTGGGATGGGGGCGGGACAGTTGGTTTCCAGGTTCTGGTCCCGCTCCCAGCTGCATCCACTCTGCAGGCGTGATTTTACCTTGATTGGCTTTGTTAAGCCTGCCTACCAGCCAATTAACAGGAAGCGGGTCTGATGACGTCATTTGATGATGCGTCATCAGCCGGTTTCCTTAAAAGGACCATGTCCACATGGAGTTTGACAGTTGTTCTGTCAGTGTTTGACAGTATTGAGGTGCTGCAAACATTGACAATCACTGCACAAAAGTGAACGCTTACACCCAGGCTCTCCAATGACTCCCTCCATATGCTTATCTACTCTCTATCTACTTTATCACTTCCCCATCTCACTAGCCACCCCTCACACTCACCCTCATCCTACTACAAGCATACACTTGAGAGGTTTAGCCAATGTCCATACAGCTGCAACATCATATGTATCACAATAACTTTTTCCTATTTATTGAAGACTGTGGAAAGCATGGCCATTCTGCTTCATAGTTATAAATGCTATATACCCCTTCTTTACCTAAAATTTTACATTTAGGATATATAACAATCATCATTGACGTAAAAACAAGTATAAAAGGAACACTTAATTATCTCAAAACAAAGGTGAATAACCATCTTTAAAAAAATCCAAGCCATGGGGTAGGTTTTGTCTTTATTGCCTGGGCATTAAGTGTTGTCTGTTGGTGTGCAGAAAGAGAAATCCAGTGGGGTAGATTGCACACCAATAATTTAAATTAATGGAAGGTAAATCTATAGAACAGGTTCCCAATGGGAGACGCTGGAGGCAGACAGTGTTGATTAATTCAAATGCAAATGAGAGAGATTTCTTACAGAAAAATGTTTTGGAATACAGTATATGCATAATTTGAGTCATGACATATGGTAAGTCATAGAGTCATAACGGCACAGAAGGAGGCCATTCGGCCCATCGAGTCTGTGCCGGCTCTCTCTAGAGCGATCCAGTCAGTCCCATTCCCCCGCTCTATCCCCGTAGCCCTGTAAGTTTATTTCCCTCAAGTGCCTATCCAGTCTCCCCTTGAAAACATTGAGTGTGTCCGCTTCCACCACTTCCGTCGACAGCGAGTTCCAGGTCATCACCACTCGCTGCGTAAAAATTTTTTTCCTCGCGTCCCCCCTGTAGCTCTTGCCCAAAACCTTAAATCTGTGTCCCCTACTCCTTGTACCATCAACTAGTGGGAACAGCCTTTCCCCGTCTAGCCTATCCAAACCCGTCATAATCTTGTACACCTCTATCAAATCACCCCTCAACCTCCTTTGCTCTAATGAAAACAAATCCAGCTTCTCCAACCTGTCCTTGTAGCTAAGATCCCCCATCCCCCATCCCGGAACCATTCTGGTAAATCTCCTCTGCACCCTCTCAAGGGCCTTCACATCCTTCCTAAAGTGTGGTGACCAGAACTGGATGCAATACTCCAGTTGTGGCCTAACCAGCGCTTTACAAAGGTTCAGCATAACTTCGCTACTTTTATACTCAATACCTCTATTTATGAAGCCCAAGATCCCATATGCTTTGTTAACCACTCTCTCAATATGTCCTGCCACCTTCAGGGACCTATGCACATTAACTCCCAGGTCCCTCTGTCCCTGCACACTCTTTAAAACTGTGCCATTAAGTGTATATTGCCTCTCCCTGTTCCTTCTGCCAAAATGCATCAACTCGCACTTCTCTGTATTAAATTCCATCTGCCACTTGTCTGCCCATTCTGCTAGCCTTTCTATGTCCTGTTGCAGTCGATTGGTATCATCATCACTGTTTGCCACAGCTCAAGTTTGGTGTCATCAGCAAATTTAGAAATTCTACTCTGTATTCCAATATCCAGGTCATTTATATATATCAAAAAAAGCAGTGGCCCCAGCACTGACCCTTGGGGAACACCACTGTCTACCATCCTCCAGTCTGAAAAACAGCCATTTCCCACAACTCGCTGTTTTCTGTCCTTAAGCCAATTCCTTATCCAAGCTGCCACTGACCCACCTATTCCATGAGCCTCAATTTTGTTAACCAGCCTTCTATGTGGCACTTTGTCAAACGCCTTCTGAAAATCCATGTAGACAACATCCATTGCATTCCCTTCATCAATCCTCTCTGTTACTTCATCAGAAAATTCAATTAGATTAGTCAAACACAACCTGCCTTTTACAAATCCATGTTGAATCTCCTTAATTAGCTTGAACCTCTCCAAGTGCCCGTTAATTTTTCCCTTGATTATTATTTCTAAAACTTTACCCACCACTGATGTTAAACTGACCGGCCTGTAGTTACTCGGATTGTCCTTACACCCTTTCTTGAACAATGGTGTTACATTTGCTACTTTCCAATCCTCAGGCACTTCCCCCGCATCTAGGGAAGATTGGAAAATTATGGCAAGCCCTTCCGCTATCTCCTCCCCCAATTCCCTTAGCAACCTGGGATGCAAGCCATCTGGACCAGGCAACTTGTCCACTCTAAGCATACCCAGCCTTTCGAGTACATCCTGTCTATCAATTTTCACCCCTTCCATTGCTTCTACCTTTTCCACTTCTACCGATATTTTGTCAGCATCCACCTCCTTAGTAAACACCGATACAAAGTATTCATTGAGTATGATAGCAAAATACTGCGGATGCTGGAAAATTGAAACAACAACAGAAAACGCTGGAAAAACTCAGCAGGCCAGGCAACATCCGTGGAGAGAGAAACAGAGTTAACGTTTCAGGTCGAAACCGTTCGTCAGAACTCATTGAGTATTCTAGTCTTGCTCTGCACCTCTAAACATATATCACCTTCTTTGTCTCTAATAGGCCCCACCCCGCCTCTTACTACCCGCTTACTGTTTACATGCCGGTAGAAGATTTTTGGGTTCCCTTTAATGTTAACCGCCATTCTACTCTCATATTCTCTCTTTGCCAATCTTATTTTTCATCTTCACTTCCCCTCTCAACTTATTGTATTTGGTCTGGTTCTCCCTTCAAGAATTCACCGACATGCATCATACACCCTCTTTTTTTGTTTCATCATCTTCTCTATCTCCCTCGTCATCCAAGGAGCCCTTGCTTTGGTTCCCTTACCCTTCCCTCTTATTGGAATGTACCTAGCCTGTACTTGGAACATCTCCTCCTTAAAGATCACCCATTGTTCCGTTACAGTTTTTCCTGTCAGTCTTTGGTTCCATTTTACTCTGGCTAGATCCTTGCGCATCCCATTGAAGTTAGCCCTATTCCAGTTTAGAAGTTCCACTCTAGATTGCTCCTTGCTCCTCTCCATTACTAATCTAAATCTTATGATACGATGATCACTCGTACCCAAGTGTTCTCCCACAGACACTTGGTTGACCTGGCCCACTTCATTCCCCAGCACCAGATCAGCAATGCCTCCTTCCTAGTTGGGCCAAGAACATATTGGTCAAGGAAATTCTCCTGAATACATTTCAGAAATTCTACCCCCTCCTTTCCCTTTACCCTAGCATTATCCCAATTGATATTTGGGTAATTAAAGTCCCCCAGTATCACCACTCTATGGGGGAAAAATTCAGTATCGCCCCATTTGGGGCGCAATTATCGGCCGGGCGCAAAGGTTAGCGCCTGGTGCTAATTATCGCCTCTGACTGCAAACTTGGCTTTTATCGCCCCTGGAGGTGATTGGAGCACTAAATCAGGCGCTTCACACCTGTCTTAAGGCACACAGGCCGAGGAGCGAGGTGCTACCTCAGAGCGCTGGCGAAGCTCATGTGATGTCAGTCAGCAATGGAACACACACACAATGGCGCCGGCCAGTTCTTAAAGGGGAGGGTTGATCTTGCTCTCCATCCACATCCTGCTCATTGCAGCCTTGAATCTCGGCCTGGAGAGACCTGTACATCAAATCTGCTGGAAAGAACAACGGAGAGAACCAGAGAAAGAGCTCAGAGTGCAGCCCCCACAGTCTCTTCTAAATAGATGCAAGGAAGGGCAAATCAAAATGAACCTGCAAAGTGCTGCTCAGTACCCAAAACTCCTTCACACAGCGTTGAATCTCTCCAGAAGTCTCTCTCTCTCTCTCTCAGAATGCGTGGTGCAAAAATGTCACCAACAAAAAAAGGCAGGAAGCGTTCGCCTTTAAATAGCGCTCCCCCAGTCCCTTACTGACTGCAAAACGCTCCCCTCAGCCTGTCGTTGCAAGCGGCAGGGGGCGCCAGTCAATAACCGCTCCGGGGCGCTACCGGTGCGTTGCCTTCTTGACTGACGTCACAATCTGCCGGTGCAAGAGATCGTGGCAGTAGTATTTAGTGCCGCCGCATAATGTGTGGTCAATTTCGCGAGAGGCACAGATATCGCCGCGCCCGGGCGCTAGTTGCTTTGCGCCCCATTAACGCCCTCTTAAGGCGCTAACGGGAGGCGCAAACCAACTGAATTTTTCCCCCTATAGCTCTTGCATATCTCTGCAATTTCCCTGCAGATTTACTCCTCTACCTCCCTCTCACTATTTGTTCAAAAATGAGAAGTCGCACAACACCAGGTTATAGTCCAACAGTTTTATTTGAAATTACGAGCTTTCGGAGCGCTGCTCCTTTGTCAGGTACAGTGAGGGAATACAAATCAGTTTCAAAGCATATATAGACAGAGAACAATGTGTCTGCAGAGATACAATCTGTCAGGGAGGCATCACATCAAAGACACAGCAGAATACAACTCAGACAATGAGGTGGGGTCACAGGGGGTCCAACGTGTCAAATGCTGCAGTCTGCAGTTAAGCTTTTAACTTTTTTTTTAAACTGGAAATCACATCTGTGAACAAGACAACGACGTCGAGTCACGTCCTGTAGCGTGACATGAAACCGAGATCCCGGTTGAGGCCGTCCTCATGGGTGCGGAAATTGGCTATCAGTTTCTGCTCGATGATTTTGCGTTGTCGTGTGTCTCGAAGGCCTTTGGAGGCCTATAGAATACCCCCAATAGCGTGAGCATACCCTTTTTGCTCCTCAACTTGAACCAAATGGATTCTGTCCTTGTCTCCTCAAGAACATCCTCCCTTTCCAACACTACAATGTCTTCCTTAATCAGCACTGCCATCCCACCTCCCTTTTTCCTTCCCTATCTTTTCTGAACACTTTGTACCCTTGAATATTAAGTGCCCAGTCCTCACCGTTTTTAAGCCACGTTTCCGTTATTGCCACATCATATTGCCACACGGCTAATTGTGCTTGTAGCTCACCAACCTTATTCACCACACTTTGTGTGTTTACGTACATGCATTCTAAACCCATTTTTGAATTTTTCGCAGTCTTTCTTAGTCTGCTCCTATCTAATATGTTACGATTACCGCCTCTAGTACTATCTTCTCTAGTACTATCCAACACACTCACTCTTTTATGCACCTTATTCGTCTTTTCTACTCCTATATGCTGGTGCCCATCCCCCTGCCAAGCTAGTTTAAACCCTCCCCAACAGCACTAACAAACCTCCCCGCGAGAATATTGGTCCTGGCTCTGTTGAGGTGTAACTCTTCCGGCTTGTACAGGTCCCACCTTCCCCAGAAACGGTCCCAATGCCTCAGGAATCTAAATCCCTCGCTCCTGCACCATCTCTCCAGCCACGCATTCATCTGTTCTATCCTCCTATTCCTGTACTCACTAGCACGTGGCACCAGGAGTAATCCGGAGATTACTACCTTTGAGGTCCTGCTTTTTAATCTCTCTCCTAGCTCCCTAAACTCTGCCTGCAGGACCTCATCCCGCTTTCTACCTATGTCGTTGGTACCAATATGGACCACGACCTCTGGCTGTTCACCCTCCCCCCTCAGAATGTTCTGCAGCCACTCAGTGACATCCTTGACCCTGGCACCAGGGAGGCAACATACCATCCTGGAGCCATGCTGCACTCTCCAGAGGAACCATCGCCCTCACCAGTACTCAGAACAGAATACTGGTTGGAGAGCGCGATGCACTCCAAGGATTCCTGCACTACCTGCCTGGTCCTCCTCTTCTGTCTGGCGGTCACCCATTCCCTCTCTGCCTGCATACTCTTAAGCTGCGGGGTGACCACCTCTAGAAACGTGCTATCCATGTAACTCTCAGCCTCGCGGATGCACCGCAGTGACTCCAGCCACCGCTCAAGATCCGAAACCCGGAGCTCAAGTTGCTGTAGCTGGCGACACTTCCCACACATGTGGTCGTCCAGGCTACGCGAAGTGTCCAGGACTTCCCACATGGGACTGAGCTGCCCTGTCATGCCTCTATTTAATAGACTAAGAACTAAACCAGCAGAATTAAACTTAAAACTTAACAAAAAACACTCCCCAGCTACTCACCAATCAGCTCTTTCCATCTATTTAATAGGCTATTAACCAACTTAGCAGAAATAAACTTATAAACTTAAAAAAAATACACTCACCAAGGCCTGATAATCTACATCCTAGGGTACTTAAGGAAGTGCCCTAGAAATAGTAGATGCATTGCTGGTCATCTTCCAAAATTCGATAGACTCTGAAGCAGTACCCATGGATTGGAGGGTAGCTAATGTTACCCCACTATTCAAAAAAGGTGGTACAGAGAAAACGGGAATAATAGACCGGTAAGCCTGACATCGGTAGTGGGGAAATGCTAGAGTCCATTATAAAAGATGTAATAGCAGAGCACTTGGAAAACAGTGACAGGATCGGACAAAGTCGACATGGATTTACAAAAGGTAAATCATGCTTGACTAATCTACTGGAATTTTTTGAGGATGTAACTGGTAAAATAGATAAGTGAGAACCAGTAGATGTGGTGTATTTGGACTTTCAGAAGGCTTTCGATAAGGTCCCGCATAAGAGATTAGCGTGCAAAGTTAAAGCACATGGGATTGGGGGTAAGGTACTGTCTTGGATAGAGAACTGGTTGGCAGACAGAAAGCAAAGAGTTGGAATAAATGGGTCTTTTTTCCGAGTGGCAGGCAGTGACTAGTGGGGTACCGCAAGGATCGGTCCTAGGACCCCAGCTATTCACAATATATATTAATGATATAGACGAGGGAATTGGATGTAATATCTCCAAGTTTGCAGACGACACAAAGCTGGGTGGGAGTGTGTGCCGTGAGGAGGATGCTGAGAAACTCCAGTATGATTTGGACAGGTTGGGTGATTGGGCAGAAGCATGGCAGATGCAATATAATGTGGATAAATGCGAGGTTATCCACTTTGGTGTCAAAAACAGGAAGGCAGATTATTATCTGAATGGCAATAGATTGGGAGAAGGGGAAGTGCAACGAGACCTGGGTGTCCTTGTGCACCAGTCGCTGAAAGTAAGCATGCAGGTGCAGCAGGCGGTTAAGAAGGCAAATGGTATGTTGGCCTTCATAGCGAAAGGGTTCGAGTACAGGAACAAGGATGTCTTGCTGCAGTTGTACAGGGCCTTGGTGAGACCACATCTTGAGTATTGTGTGCAGTTTTGGTCGCCTTATCTGAGGAAGGATGTTCTTGCCATGGAGGGAGTGCAGCGAAGATTCACCAGGCTGACACCTGGGATGGCAGGAATGACGTATGAGGAGAGATTGGGTCGATTGGGCTTATACTCACTGGAGTTTAGAAGAATGAGAGGGGATCTCATTGAAACTTATAAAATTCTAACAGGACTAGACAGACTAGATGCAGGAAGGATGTTCCCGATGGCAGGGGAGTCCAGAACCAGGGGTCACAGTCTAAGGATAAGGGGTAAGCCATTTAGGACTGAGATGAGGAGGAATTTCTTCACCCAGAAAGTGGTGAACCTGTGGAATTCTCTACCACAGAAGGCAGTAGAGGCCAATTCATTAAATACATTCAAGAAGGAGTTAGATATATTTCTTTATTGGCATGTATCTCTACACAAGGTCGGTGGCCTGCCACCAACTTAAGATGTTACACAGAACTGACCGCATTCACTTACTTTAATTTGCTTTGCTTAGTTAAATGAGGTATGGGTTCCAGCCCCACTTGGGGGACTTGAGTGCATAACCTAGATTCATACTCCGTCCCATGGTTGGCACAGAATGGCTGTAGTGTTGCCAAAAGCAACAGTCTCTACACCTCAAAAAGTAATTTGAGTAATTTGTTGTGCAAAAAGCCTTTTGAACATGAAGTGGTGCTACATGAATGCAATTCTTACTGCGTAATAACAGGGAAAAAGATAACAGATCCTAAAAATAACTGTTGCTATTACTGTACCTTGTTAATATTCAGGTGGATATGTTAAGGACAACATATGCTCTGCAAAACATTAGTCATACAATGACTTGAATGATTACATTTCATTATGTATTTTTCAGTCTACCACTTTAATTTATTTCTGCTGAGCCTGTCTTAGTACAGTGAACATTTAAATTAATTTTATGAGGAGCTCTTGGGTAATATGCACTGCTGATCATGCATGCCCAGTCATATATCTGCTAGATACTTAACAAGTACAGTTTAGCTTATCACCAATACAGGGTGCTGAAAATCTAAAGCTGTTTAAATAAAATCTATGGGCCCCCAGTGTTGTTTTGTTTAACTGCTATCATTCACATCAATGAAAACAACACAAGGCATCTGTCATAAGCTTAGCCTTGATTGCTATTTGAAGGAGTTTAGTCTCTGGGTGTATTTGTTTTGCATCACCAGACACCACAGAGCAATTCAGATTGAGGACAGTTGTTGCCATGATACTGAGAGCAAGTCTCATAAGGAGTTTTATCTGTATTTGTCTTCTCCCTTGGTTTTGTACATTTAAATTTAAATGTTCTTATTTTTCAAGGTTTCACCTTAGCTTACATATTGGTTGCGTTGGTTTGCAGTTTGTGTTTCCTGAAATGTTCACTTATACACTGACCTATGAATTCGGCCGCACAGCACCCATATTTCAGGCGCTAACCAGCCTAATAAGCCCCCAATATGGTGGGTAGGAAACACATGTGCATTTCTGGTTGGAAGTGGGCCACCCGCCTTATTGGGAAAGGAGGTTGCGCTGGTGGCAGTAGCACACGCGGCAAATTTCAAATAATTTATGTAAATTAGGGTCCTGCGCTTCTTGCAGGACCCGTTCTTGATTTTCGAACGTTCCAGTGCTTCACTCGCCACATGCTGAACTCGCGCAGTACAGCGTAGCGCTAATTGGCAGGAAGGCCCCCATACTTACCTGAATCTGGGGCCAGGAGGAGCAGAACGCGGCTACCGATCCCCCTCTACCACCCCCCCCCACCCCCACCACCCCCGGCCGGCTGTCGATCTCCACGATCTGGCCAACAATCGGCCACCCTCCCAGACAATGCAATCTCCCCCCTGGCCCGAAGCCTGATCACCCACCCCTCCACCGGTCACCAATTGTCCCCCACAGGCTGATGCCCAATCCCCCCTCCTTCCTCACTCACCTGAGCCGCTAGCAGCGGTCCAATCTTCAGTCCTGATTTGCTGGCAACTCTGTACAGCTCGCTGGCTCCATTGAAGTTAGGCCTGAGGCCCAATATCGAGGGCGCCTCAGACCTCACTATTCAGGCAAAGGGATTGTATCCTGCACCCCTCGCGTGCCCGGATTTCGAGCCCAATGAGTCTGCTGATTTTTAATAGAATTACTTAGTTGAGGATTACGATGTGAAAGAACTTTTCATCGCTCCATCATTGGCAACAGTGGCTTCAACTGCCTAGGCCCTATGCTCTGGAATTTCCTCCATTTCCTCTCTACCTCTCTTCCTTTAAGATGCTCCTGAAAACCTACCTCTTTGACCAAACTTTTGGTCACCTGTCCTAATATCTCTTTATTTGGTTTGGTGTCAAATTATTGTTTGATTACGCTCTCGTTAAGCGCCTTGGGACATTTTACTATGTTTAAGGTGCTATATAAATGCAAGTTGTTGTTGTTGTTGTTCATTAATTGTGTCTTGTTTACCAGTACATCTATGTCACACTAGTGTAGAAGTCACAATCAGGGACATCACCCACAAAATCTTAAAGGATTAGATGACATTTTTTAGCCCACTATTTATCATCTTAATGTTAAATAGTGGACAGAAAAATGTCATGCATAGAATTACACAGAATTACATACAGCACAGAAACAGGCCATTCAGCCCAACTGGCCCATGCCAGCGTTTATGCTCCACACGAGTCTCCTCCCACCCCTCTTCATCTAACCCTATCAGCATATCCTCCTATTCCTTTCTCCCTCATGTAGTTATCCAACTTTCCCTTAAATACATCTATTCTATCAGCCTCAACTGCTCCTTGTGGTAGCGCGTTCCACATTCTTACCACTCTTTGAGTAAATAGCCTTCTCCTGAATTTCCCCATTGCATTTATTAGTGGCTATCTGATATTTATGGCTTCTAGTTTTGGACTCCCCACAAGTGGAAATATTTTCTCTACGTCTTTCCTATCAAACCCGTTCATAATGTAAAAGTCCTCTATCAGGTCACCCCTCAGCCTTCTCTTTTCTAGAGAAAAGAGGCCCAGCCTGTTTAGCCATTCCTGATAAGTATATCCTCTCAGTTCTGGCACCATCCTTGTGATTTTTATTTTTGCACCTTCTCCAGTGCCTCTATGTTCTTTTTATAATATGGAGACCAGAACTGTGTGCAGTACTCCAAGTGTGGTCTAACCAAGGTTCTATACAAGTTTAACATAACTTCAGAAAATGCTGGAAATACTCAGCAGGTCAGGCAGCATCTGTAGAGAGAGAAACAGAATTAACGTTTCAGGTCGATGACCCTTCATCAGAACTGGAAAAAGTTGGAGATGGAACAGGTTTTTAAGCAGGGGCAGGGAAAGTGGGGAGGGGAGGAAAGAACAAAAGGGAAGGTCTGTGATAGGATAGAAGGCAGGAGAGATTAAGAGGCAAAAGGAATGATGGTGCAAGGCAAAAGGAATGATGGTAATGGGCTTTGCTCCTCTACCCCATTCAGACTCTTAGGCCGGGATTTTGCTCACCTCGGTGGGTTGGTGGCAGGTCTCGACCCTGCTGCTGGCTCCAGCCTGCTCTGTGAAATGAATATCCATTAATAGGGCTTGTTAAGCCTGCCCAGCGCGTTTCCCAGCCAATTAGAGAAGCAGGTCTGGTGACGTCATTTGATGACGCGTCATCAGCCGGTTTCCTTAAAGGGACCATGTCCAAATTTATTTTGACAGTTGTGCTGTCAGTGTTCTACAGCATTGATGTGCTGCAAACACTGACATTGACTGCACAAAGGCACAGGGCTGCACCCAGGCTCTCCCATGACTCCCTCCATATGCTTATGGAGGGAGTCACACACGCAGCAAGGTCCTCTTCCCTTCCCATGGGTGGAAGAGACCTCCCCAGGAGATCAACACAGCCTGGTTGCACATTGCAGAGGAGGGCACAAGCAGGGATGTGGTCAGGAGTACCTGGGTGCAGTGCCGCAAATGTTTCAATGATCTCAGTAGATCACAAAATGTTAGTACAAAGCCACACTCAACCTCATTCTGCTGTGCCTCTCATCACATCCCCATCACTCTGCCTTCCCTACCCTACTCCTGCACATCCTTACTCACACCAACTTACCTTGCACCTCCACCCATCCCTCTCTCTCTATCTACATTATCACATCCCCATCTCACCAGCCACCACTCACACTCAGCCTCATCCTAGTGCCATCATATCAACTAACAACACACAAGGGTAGGCACTTGGGTGTTTTATGCAATGTTCATGTAAAGTTTCTGTTAATGTGGTGTCAAACATTGAAACCTTTATTTTCAACACTTTGCATTCTTGGACAGATTTGTGTGCACCTTTGGAAGTGGCTTAGTGAGTTGCAGTGAATGGTGAGACATAACGGTACCCCCCGCAATGGTGATGAGTGTGAAAGGAATGGCTTGGGCATTGTAGGGATGCTGTATGGTGTAGATGTGGGGTGGTGCCAACCTGGCGCATCATGTGGCAACCAGGGTGTACAGCATCAAGTGAAGTAAATCTGGCCATGGTGAGGCCATCCCTGGCCTCCCAGGCAGCAATGTGGTTGAGCACTGATGCCCTCTGTCCTGTGCAGCATCAGGTGATTGCGGAAAAGGTTGGTGGTGTTGTTGTTGATGCTGGTGTGCCTGGTGTTGGGGCTGATCATGGTGGGATTCTGAGGACCAAAGTGAGAGAGTATAAAGGGCACCCATGCTGATGGAATAGATGGCAGGTGAAGTAGAGATGACAGAAGCGATCTGTCAATGGTGAGAGAGGTAATGAGGTCAGACTGGATGGAAACTTGTGTAAAGACTTGCAGTATGAGCAATCTGTTGTGGAAATGCAATGGCTGAGGGAAGATATCTCTGTAAGGTAGGAGCTTTTACTGTACATCTGCTGATTCAATGGCCACTGAACTCCTGCCTCAGCTTAACAGACACGACCAGCGTGGACCCCATGGGCGAGCTGCCAAATGCGAAAGATAAGCTGAAAATCATTCTTAAATGGCTCTAAACAAGACACTAAATACCTGAATTGGGTCACCCACTACTGTCTGTCGGGTCTGCTCAGCCCTGACAGACCCGACATCGGGAAAGGTGCGTTGCGGCGGGTTGACAGCGGGGTCCCGACCCGCTGTCAGAAATATTAAATTTCCCACCCGACCCGCCACCAATCCCACCCGCTGACCCCCCAGAAAATTCCGGCCTTAGTATCCAAGCAGTATGTGGCATCCTTATCCTTCCTACCAACATGCATCTGCTTACACTTATCTCTATTGAAATTTATTTTCCAATTCCACACCCATTCTGCAAGTTTTTTAATGTCTTCTTGTATTTTGTTCCTCAGTATTAACTACTCACCCCAATTTAGTGTCGTCCGCAAATTATGAAATTGTACAAGTGTCTGGTGACATCACCAACAGTAATTCCGAGATTATTGAATTTTACCAAGCCAAGTTTGACCAATTCCTTTATTTTTATATTTTATTCCAATCGCATTGTCAAGATGACCTTTATTTTTTTAAACTTAACTGAGCTGTCCAAGTCCAATTTCAATCCAATTGCAAGATTTTATATGTAATTATTATATTAGTTTAAGCAATTGTTCAATTATATGCATGCAAATTGCAAATTTCTTAAGCATTCACATACAGTTAACCCAACAGATGACAATTACATTGACGCAGGATGACAATTGTAACAATTTGATGCCACATGATTAATTTCATATAAGCTATATAGACGTCTTATAGCCTTGGATCAGAAAAAATATCAGCACCAGCAATGAGCTAACTGGTTTGGTAAAATTGCTTACCTCAGTCACCATGTTCTACAGTGTATTCTTGCTTCAGTCACCCAAAATGTAAATCACGAGGTGTCATGTTGCCTTTCGCCTTGTAAAATAACAATCAGTCCAGAATTTGCTGGCAAAATAACAGCAAGTTAAAAGTACATGCCATTATTAGTGTGTAAAAAAAACCCACAATTTGTACGGCGTGAGTTGTGAATCGCCACAAATTGCTGGACGATTTGCCGCTCCACCGTTAGCCTTGCAAAAACCTGGATCTCGCCGTCAACCTCCCCGTGTGTTTCAAGAAAGCACTGGATTCGCGCCATAAATACGAATTAAACTCACCGCAGAAAGTTAGGTAAAGATACACAAGAACCCTTTTAATGATGAGATTAATGGTCCTGATATGCCCCTCAACCTCGCCAGCCCAGAAAAGAAATTAAAACTGTGGTGTCTCACTCCTGCAGGTAGTAAATTGTTCCTAGAGGTTTATTAAATTAAATTTTTTTTGTATTTTCTCTTTATTTTCTCTTTTTATCTCTCACTCTTAGTCCAATCTTTCTTTCCTTCTCTTTATTTCTCTTTCTGTGTCGAATTTGACTTTAATTCACCCTATTTCCTTCTCTGTCATTCACTCTGTTCCTTTTTCTATCCGTAAATCTCATTGGTTAAAGGGATAGACTGTTGGTCCCGTCGTTCACCAAGGTCCCAGGTGCCCCGTCATGAATTTGCACTTCCAACAATTTGCGGTCCAAAGAATTCTCGAGCTGAAGAGTGAGGAAAAAATCCAACTCACGGGGCACGCTATTACAGGCTTCCACTCTAATATTGTGCAGCTGGTATGTGATAGCCGGCGGCACATCACACAGTTCTGTGCCCGCTTTCCTGGCAGCTGCCCTGCTGCAGCAAACTCTGGCCCATTACTGCACCTCTAATAAGTGGAATCATCAGGATTGATTATCTGAAGTTAGCCACTTGACCTTTTGCAAATGAGCTTTTGCTTCACTCTGTATGGGCAGCAAACGTCAGACAAGGACATTCAATATACATGCAGAATGGAAACTGAAGTGTTCCAATTTCTCATTGAAAGCACTCGTGAAACAGTTCCTTTGATACGAAGATTTATTTCCCAATCATTCATCGAGCAAACCCATTGAAGACATTGATGCAAAGAAAGTATCTGAAGTTAGGAAATGATCAGAATACAACAAAAGCACAGCTGCAAAGAAAGGGCTCTGGCTGAAATGGGGGATGGTGGATCTATTCTGGAATAAGGACATGGCCTATTTTCAGAATAGATCAGTGTCAGAATAGGTAAGTGCAAAAAATCACCCCTGTGGAAGATGCTGCCATTGACATCGTAGGAAGACATACAGCAGTCAGCGATGGAGAGCTACCACAGCAAGGTTTGTTCACTCCTCAACCTGTCACATTACCACCTCCTCTTGCCTTGAATATCTCTTAATGTCTCTCAATGTCTCTTAATCTCTCCTGCTTTCTATCCTACCACTGACCTTCCCTTTTGTTCTTTCATCCCCTCCCCCTTTTCCCAGCATTATACTTGCTTTAAAATCTATTTCATGTCCTGCTTTTTTCCAGTTCTGACGAAAGGTCTTCGACCTGAAACGTTAACTCTGTTTCTCTCTTCACGGATGCTGCCTGGCCTGCTGAGTTTTTCCAGCGTATTCTGTTGTTATTTCGGATTTCCAGCATCTGCAGTATTTTGCTATCCTATCTATTCTAATCCCATTTTCCAGCACTTGGTCCATAGCCTTGTATGCTTTGGTGTTTCAAGTGCTCATCTAAATGCTTCTTGAATGTTGTGAGGGTTCCTGCCTCTACCACCCTTTCAGGCAGTGAGTTCCAGATTCCAACCACCCTCTGGGTGAAAAAGTTTTTCCTCAAATCCCCGCTAAACCTCCTGCCCCTTACCTTGAAACTATGCCCCCTGGTTATTGACCCTTCTACTAAGGGGAAAAGTTCCTTTCTATCTGCCCTATCTATGCCCCTCATAATTTTGTACACCTCAATCAGGTCCCCCCTCAGCCTTCTCTGCTCTAAGGAAAACAACCCCAGCCTGTCCAGTCTTTCTGCATAGCTGAAATGCTCCAGCCCAGGTAACATCTTGGTGAATCTCCTCTGCACCCTCTCTAATGCAATCACATCCTTCCTATAGTGTGGTGACCAGAACTGCACACAGTATTCCAGCTGTGGCCTAACTAGCGTTTTGTACAGCTCCATCATAACCTCCCTGCTCTTATATTCTATGCCTCGGCTAATGAAGGCAAGTATCCCATATGCCTTTTTAACCACCTTATCTACCTGTCCTGCTGCCTTCAGGGATCTATGTACATGCACACCAAGGTCCCTCTGATCCTCTGTCCTTCCTAGGGTCCTACCATTCATTGTGTATTCTCTTGCCTTCTTCTCTTTCTACTTAACTCTTTTCAGTCACAGACTCACACAGTCACACAGTGAACAGGACAGTCTGGCGATGCATTGAACTGTCACTGATCTGCTAGCACTTGCCCTCTCAGCTACCTCCCGACCCTTGTCCCTTTTCCTAGGTGAATCAGCAGACTGGGTCACTAGTGTCACAGACTGATCATAAAAACCCTGATGACAATGCACCGCCACTCATACTTACCCTGCCAAGCAACAGCACAGAAATCGGCATCCTGCGTGACTTAAATAGCGGAGTTAGAGGGGACTGCACTGAGAGATTCACTGAGCAGGAGCAGATGGAGGTGGCAAAGAAGGCCAAGGGAATAGCTAACCAGAGGGCCAGCTCATTCCTAGTTTAGCTGAAGAGGACAGAGATAGGGGTTTCAGGGCACCAGCATTTATGATGGGGGAGAAATTGGTATGCGTTGCACCCGTTTTTAGGGCGTAATACAGGCGCACCGTATACCAATTTTGGGGCGCAAGGACCTTGGCCAATCTGCATCGACATCATGTCCACCATCACGTTAGTCCATGCTCTTTATAGGTGTTACTGGCGGTCGCCTGAAATCAGCATTGGACCAACTTAAATATGAAAAGAAGGGTCCTGCTGTCTGTTTCATGACTCTCCTACAGCATTTGTGAAAAACTAGGAGGCACAGGTGCCGGGCAAGCTCCAACTAGTATTTCCACTTCCACTGCGGCCTAGAAGTAGTGCTTAAAGGGACCACTGGAAACTGCTGAATTAAAAGTGGGGGAACATTTTATACTTCTCCTCCTGTGGACCCTGAGGAGCAGGAATGATCCACGGCACTACTGTGGGCAACTGCCAGACACGCTCACCACCTCCCCCCCGCCCCCCCCACCACCACCACACACTCCAAGAACTCCAATGGTCTGCTTGATGAGGGCTCTAGTTGACCCATAGATCTGTTTGTAATGGAGTACCACAACCAAGCATGGCTTCGAAGAGGAGTCACAAGCCAATCATTCAATAGATAGCCCTTGTCTCCAATCAGCTGGCCTCTCACTTGCTGTTCAAGGGTAAACTGTGGGGGCGGTGGGGGGGGGGGAGGGGGAGGGGGAGGTGGGAAAGCATGATTGACGCCAGATGAAAGTATTATGGCAGCTGCCAGGAAAGCAGGCACAGAATTGTGTGATGTGCTGCTGGCTATCACCCACCAGTTGCACAATAATAAAGTGGAAGCCCTTGTGCTTCATCAAGGTGGTGGCATTGTATGAAGAAGCCGGCAAAGACGATCCTGGACTTGTGAAATCTTGCAATCCGTGCTAACTCCAGCGGCCTATCCTGCTGCTTCCGGTTGTCCGTCAGGAATGTGATGCAAGTGTTTGCTCTGACAAACATGGGATCAGTCACCAGTTTAATGCAAGCATGGACTGCAGGTTGACTGATGCTACTAATATTCCTATGGCAGCATGACAAGGGTTGAAGGCTCCCTCCCTCCCCCACCTTAACTGGCAATTATGCCAGTATTAATCTTATTCATTCATTCTGCGCCTCCATTTAGCGTACAGAATTAACCTCCTGCCGTCAATAATATGGGTTGCAGAGGTCAGCAATGAAGAACATTCTCAAACTTAAATAAAAACATAAAATGCCGGAAATACTCAGCAGGTCAGGCAGCATCTGTGGAGAGAGAAACAGAGTTAACGTTTCAGGTCGATGACCTATCGTCAGGACATTCTCAAACTTCTTGGTGTGTCTCTCCCAGTTACTGCCAGTGTAACCCTTTGCTTTAACATTAATTTCCAGGATTACGTATGAATGTCAGGTAATGACAGGATCGGATTTAGTTATGACGTCTGCCCCATTGGAGACAATCATTGTCTAAATTTACACGAAGAGTAGTCATTTGGTCAAGGTCACAGAAGTTCATCAGCATTGTGAGTCCTTGTCACTGCCTCAGCAGAGGAGGACCACAGGGTGAAAATCAGAGCAGATATTGGAAAAGTAAGCTTGAAGTGGGATCCTTTGATTATGGACGTACATGCACTTTGAATAAAAGTTAGTGATGATAACTAAAACAAAAGTTGTCTCCCACATTCTGGATCTAGAAATAGACATTTTAAAATAATTTGGGAAAAATGTAAATATAAATGTTAACTTTGCAATCAACTCATTTCAGATACTTAATTAAATACCAGTTAAATGCACAAAGGAACAGAAGACCCTCTGTGTATGTACAATGTAACAGGTGTCCCTTCTCAACAGTAGGGCCTGACTTACTTTAGGTTAGATGCAGTGCTGGACACAGCCAAATTAATCAAAGATAGTTTAATTAATAAGACAAAGAGCAGTTTAACATTCAGTGCAGCCCAGACCACATACTATGCTGGAAGACAGTGTGACAAATTGTGCCATAGGCAATCTCACATAATTAACAAAAGCAAAATACCATAGATGCTGGATATCGGAAATTAAAACAGAAAATGCTGGAAACACGCAGCAGGGTCAGGCAGCATCTGTGGAGAGAGAAACAGTTTAAGTTCTGATGGAAGGTCATCGACCTGAAACGTTGGCCGCGAATTCCCCTACCTCGGCGGTCCATGGCGGGCGAGGTCGGTGGTGGGTCCCAACCCCGTTGCTGACTCCAGCCTGCTGTCCAAAATGATTCTCCCCTGATTGGGCTTATTAAGCCCGCCCAGTGCGTTTGCTGACCAATTGAAAGAAGCGGGTCTGATGACGTCGTTTGATGACGCGTCATCTACCAGTTTCCTTAAAGGGACCATACACAAATTGACGTTGACATTTCTGCTGTTAGTGTTCTACAGCATTGAGGTGCTGCAAACACTGACAAGCACTGCACAAAGGTGCACGGCTGCACCCAAGCTCTCCCATGACTCTCTCCATATGCTTATGGAGGGAGTCACAGCACGCAGCAAGGTCCTCTTCCCTTCCCATGGGTGGAAGACACCTCCTCAGGAGATCAACACAGCCCGGTTGCACATTGCAGAGGAGGGCACAAGCAGGGATGTCGTCAGGAGGACCTGGGTGCAGTGCCGCAAACGTTTCAATGATCTCAATAGATCACGAAATGTTAGTACAAGGCTACACTCAACCTCATCCTGCTGTGCCTCTCATCACATCCCCATCACTCTGCCTTCCCTACCCTACTCCTGCACATCCTTACTCACACCAACCTACCTTGGACCTCCACCCATCCCTCTCTATCTACATTATCACATCCCCATCTCACCAGCCACCACTCACACTCAGCCTCATCCTAGTGCCATCATACCAACTAACAACACACAAGGGTAGGCACTTGGGTATTTTGTGCAATGTTCATGTAACGCTTCTGTTAATGTGGTGTCAAACATTGAAACCTTTATTTTCAACACTTTGCATTCTTGGACAGATTCGTGTGCACCTTTGGAAGTGGCTTAGTGAGTTGCAGTGAATGGTGAAACATAATGATGCCCCCCTGCAATGGTGATGAGTGTGAAATGAATGGCTTGGACATTGTAGGGATGCTTTATGGTGTTGGTGTGGGGTGGTGCCAACCTGGCGCATCATGTGAAGTAACTCTGGCCATGATGAGGCCATCCCTGGCCTCCTGGGCAGCAATGTGGTCGGGTGCTGATACCCTGTTTCCTGTGCAGCGTCAGGTGATTGCGGAGAAGGTTGGTGTTGTTGTTGGTGCTGCTGGTTAGCCTGGTGCTGCTGGTGTTGGGGCTGATAGTGGTGGGATTCTGAGGACCAAGGTGAGATAGTTTCAAGGGCACCGATGCTGCTGAAATAGATGGCAGGTGAAGTTGAGATGACAGAAGCGATCTGTCAATGGTGAGAGAGGTTGATCCAATGAGGTGACACTGGATAGAGAGTTTGCTCCAAACACTTGCAACCTGCATAAAGCTCAAGCAACAGCTTCTGAACTTGGAAAGTGAACAGATGTGAGATGGGAGCTTTTATAGCACATCTGCAGCTGTCAAGTAATGAGATGATCCCATGGTCATAAAACTCCCGACCTGCTTACCTAACGTGATCCCCGAGCAGCGTGGACCCCGTGGGCGACCTCGTAAAATGTAAAGGTGAGCTCAAAATACTTCTTAATGGGCTGTTAACAAGGTCATAATGAACTGAATTGCCTCCCCCGCCGCTGTGTGTTGGGTCTGCTCAGCGCTGAGAGACCCGACATCTGGGAAAGTCATGCGGTGGTGGGTTGACAGCAGGGTCCCGACCCGTTGTCAAAAAATTATTTTCCCACCCGACCCGCCACCGAATGCGTCCGCTGAACTCCCCACCCCCCAAAAAATTCCCCCCGTTAACTCTGTTTCTCTCTCCACAGATGTTGCCTCACTTGCTGAGTGTTTCCAGCATGTCCTGTTTTTGTCTCACAGAGTTAAAGTTGTTTCAGCAGTGTTGGCTCCCTATATAAGTAGACAAAATGTTTCAAAACAAATACCCACAGTAGTTAACAAGAGCCTAGGATTATACTGCATGTATGTATTGTTTTCTCTGAATAATTAAACAAATAGAGTACAACAAAACTTCGTATTTGCATTATGCACTTAGGAAGCTCATTTACTTTGCCTTTTGTAAATATTCTTTTCAAACTGGTTATATAAAACCTCTCCAAGCTAATCATTGGGGAAAGATTACCTTTGCTGCAGTGTTAGCGGCATTATAAATGTAGCAAGAACATTTCCTAAATAAAAAAGAAAGACTTGCATTTATATAGCAACCTATGTTCACAATTTCTAGTGAAATCATAGAACAACCAGAGGATATCTTCCTGCTTTGTTTACAATGCCACTAATACATAGACACCAGAGGAATTCTCTCCCCCACCAACCGCAGCTCTTCGCCCTAAACATTTATATATGTCAGTAAAATTGAAGAGAAAACATTCTTTTTACAAGATCCTTGTTCTTGTTGTTATACTTGTCAGAAAACTCTTTCACCAAAAACAATTTGTATTTATAAAGAGCTTTTAATGTAAAGAACTTGCCAGTAAATGTTAGGAAAATGGATTCCAAGCCATGAAGGGAGAGGTTAGGAGAGGTGACTGAAGCCTTGGCCAAAAAATGGGTTTTGAGAGGGATTTTAAAGGAAGAGATGGAAGTGGAGAGGTGAAGGGGTTTAGGGAGGGCAGTATATATTTTAACTTGTTGACCCTTTTATCTCTCAGCAAGGGTTTACCAAATGAATGACGCTATCTTCAGGAATAGTTTCCCTCCATTCGGTATATATTTAGTTACATAGTACTAGCTGACCTCTTGTGGTGATGCTCATAGTTAGTCTGGGGCTTGGCGCACGCTTATGATGCTAACTTGATCTATTCCATTAAAGCCACTGCCCAAGCACTCCCTGCGGGGAAGTGACCTAAATAGATTCTGAAGTAAGTTTCATTGTTCTTTCATGAGAAAATTTTCCAGATTGCCAAGTGCTTTAAAATTAAGGCCTCAGGTTAGAAAAAGATAGCATGCCTTTCTTTATTATGCTTGTGACAGTTTGAAATGTGACAACTGAAGCATAATGGCACACACTTTTAAAACTTTGATTGTAACGAGCAGATCTCCCATGGCATTACTTGTGGATGGCCTCAGATCTGGAGCACAGCTGTGATGTTTAGGTGATGACCCGGTTTGTCCCTTTCAGGCCACGGCTCTAAGTAGGCAAATTCAAGTCATTCAAGTTAAAAACTGCTGAGGGCAATCAGAAGGCAGGTGTAGTTGGCTGTGATTTTCAGGCTCCAGTTCAAAGACTGTCTTTCTTTTCAAGATTGTTTTGCACCTATAGCAAAGTCTGTTGTATAATATCCGGAGTGTGACAGGCGCACGCTGTTGCAAGATTGTTATATTCATACTAGTGAATCTCATGTGGTGCTGCTCACAGTATGTCAGTGGATATGCTGTTATAAGAACAGGAACATTATAACCTTCGGTCGCCTGAGGAAGAGAGTGTTTGAAGACCAGGACCTCAAACCCGGCACCAAGCTCATGGTCTACAGAGCAGTAGTGATACCCGCCCTCCTGTATGCCTCAGAGACATGAACCATGTACAGCAGGCACCTCAAAGCACTGGAGAGGTACCACCAACGCTGCCTCCGCAAGATCCTGCAAATCCATTGGCAGGATAGGCGCACCAACGTCAGTGTTCTTGCTCAGGCCAACATCCTCAGCATCGAAGCTTTGACCACGCTCGATCAGCTCCGATGGACGGGTCACATCATCCGCATGCCCGATACGAGACTCCCAAAACAAGCGCTCTACTCGGAGCTCCGACACGGCAAGAGAGCCCCAGGTGGGCAAAGGAAACGCTTCAAGGACACCCTCAAAGCCTCCTTGAAAAAGTGTAACATCCCCACCTGACACCTGGGAATCCTTGGCCCAAGACCGTACAAAGTGGAGGAGAAGCATCCGAACACCTCGAGTCTCTTCGCCGGGAGCAAGCAGAAGCCAAACGCAAACAGCGGAAGGAGCGCACATCAAACCAAGCACCCCACCCACCCGCCCCTTCAACCACCGTCTGCCCCACCTGTGACAAAGACTGTAGGTCCTGCATTGGGCTCATCAGTCACCTGAGAACTCATTTTAATGTGGAAGCAAGTCATCCTCGGTTCCGAGGGACTGCCTAAGAAGAAGAAGAACAGAAGCATTATAACACATAACAAACATTGCATTTCTCTGCTGCTATAGTTTGTGTAACATGGTGTGTTCCTTTTAGAGCACAAAGTCCAATTGCAAGGCCTTTCTGGGGTCAATTAGAGTGTCACTCCTGCAGTTAATTAGAAGGTTTCTTTTGCTGGGGAAGTTTCTCTATGTATTAAAAATTATTGGGATTTTTTTTCATATATATTTTTTAAAATGTGACACTGAAACTTGCATGTGTAGCAGTGTGACACCTGAAGTATGATGAATATATCATTGAGATATAATATATACATTATTACAGAATATAGACAGATAGTCAAACCATACAATGTTATATAATTAATACCAGGCCAGTGAAGCCATGGCTGCAGGTGCTAAACAATGATAAGAAAGAAAGAAAGACTTGCATTTCTATAGCGCCTTTCACAACCACCGGATGTCTCAAAGTGCTTTACAGCCAATGAGTACTTTTGAAGTGTAGTCACTGTTGTAATGTAGGAAACCTGGCAGCCAATTCGCACACAGCAAGCTCCCACAAACAGCAATGTGCTGATGGCCAGATAATCTGTTTTTGTTATGTTGGTTGAGGGATAAATATTGGCCAGGACACCGGGGATAACTCCCCTGCTCTTCTTCTAAATAGTGCCATGGGATCTTTTAAGTCCACCTGAGAGAGCAGACGGGGCTATACGGTTTAACGTCTCCTCCGAAAGACGGCACCTCTGACAGAGCAGCACTCCCTCAGCACTGCACTGGAGTGTCAGCCTAGCTTTATGTGCTCAAGTCCCATGGAGTGGGACTTGAACCCACAACCTTCTGACTCAGAAGCGAGTGTGCTACCAACTGAGCCACAGCTGACACAAGAGAGAATTCATATGATCTATTGTTTTCATTCATTGACATCATTAAAATTAAAACACAGAAGGAGGCCATTTGACCAATCACACTGGCACTGTGGCTCTTTAATCGCATTCCCTTGCACTTTCCCCCCTCCTTCTGTATTCTTCCTTTTCAAATACTTATCCAATTCACTTTTAAATGATATAGCCCCTGCCTCAATAGCTATTTGTGGTAAAGCATTCCATATTCTCATAACCCTGTGTGTGAAAATAAATCTTCTAAATTCCATTTTGATTCTTCTTATGATAATATTCAGCTTGATACTGATTTACCAACCAGTGCAAACGATCTTTCACTATTTACCCTCTCAAAGCCTTTCATAGTTTTGAAAATATCAGTTAGATTCCCCCTTGGCTTTTTTTTGTTCCAGTGAGAAAAGTCCCAATTTTTCAAGCCTTGCCTCATAACTATAACCTGTCATTTCTGGTTTCATTCTAGTGAATCTTCCCTATATCTTTTCTATGGCTCCAATATCTTCCTTGTAATGGGATGCCCAGAGCTTTATGCATTACTCCAACTGTGGTCCAACCAAAGTCTTGTACAAATTCAACATCACTTTTTTGTCTTTCTGTTCAATACCATGTTGCCAATAGACCATGATCTGTTTTTTGCTGTGAGTCTCTGTACTCCTGTTTGTAGCTGACTGAGGCCATCCTGATTGGTTTGTTCTTCCTTGGGTTTCTCTCTTCTTCTTGCTGCTTTTCCTAGTTTCCAGATATAGTTCCATAAATCATAGGCATTTTCTAATTGACTAAATGATCAAAATCTTGCTGAATGTTTAATTGTCACAAGTATCTCATGTAGAACTACAAAAGTTGGAAGATTTATGTGATCCATAGTGTTTGGTGGGGTGGGGGAGTTGTATTGTATTGCATGTGATTCATGGCAACCTCAAATGGTGGGCATTCTATATTTCTGCATCTCTGTTGGTCCAACGATGGGCAATGGGAAGAGGGAGCTGCAGGCATCTGATTTCCTGCTGTTGATGTCCATCAATATGCCTGGAAACCTAGTGGAAGATATCCCAGTTATGATTGGTATTTTTCAATTAGGGTTTGTTTCGTGGGCCTTCTGATTAGGAAGATTAAAATTTGGGAGTCTCTACATATATCTGAACACTGTCTCTGGTAAAAGATAGCAATCACTAAAACATAAGTAATTTTCTACTAGGCAAGTATTTTCTTTTCAATTGCTAAAATGACATGTACACTAGTATATAAACGTTCATTTTAGGAAAAAATTGAAAGTGAAGTAAAATGCAATTGTATCACTGATAGGAAGTGAGGAGGAGGAGAACAGATCTGTAAATGGCCACAAAAGACTGGAGATGACAGACAAAACATACCCTGATAAATTAGATTGGCTGATGTTTGTGCCATTGTCACAGGACTGAAAATGCTGCAATAATACTAAAACCACTAGGTGGAGTGCACAGAACTCAGAGCCAGTTCATACACATATATATAGGCAGCATGAATTAATTCATTTTATTAATGTCTCAAACCTCTTCATTTGAGAAGAATATTTCTGAACTGAGTCGGTACATAATTTATGTTTAATGGTGAAACAGGATTGTCGTGTCTGTCTGTCAATTTCGTTAAGCCAATTTTCTCCGGTCCTGCCCTTCTGAAGGCAATGCCTGCTGGGTTATGAATGCATGGGCACTGGTCACATTTCAATACAGTCTCAAGTGGCCATTCTTCATGAGTAAGTCCAGACATTGAATGTTGGAGGCTCTTTTACCATGGAAGACATCCGAATCAAAACCAATAATGATCTTACCTGATCTCCATACATGGGCACTTTCCTATTGGGGCTACTTGACCATGATCAGGAGCAGGAACCCTGGCTGACTTGCCACTCCTTAGCTTAGAAGTGCTGATGCCAGTTGGAATGCCCCTATTGCTACCTCAGCTAACATCAACTAATTCAACACTGACTGGGAATCAAACCTGTGACCTTCTGATCTATATCTCTGTTATATTTTACCTTTACCAACTTAGCAAACAAGGGAGCTCTTATTTTTTCTTGACAAAGTTCTCTCGTCCTCCTGCTGTAGCTGTTGACTTCTTGCTGGAGTAGGTTTGCCACAAGTGCTGGGTGCACACCCACGTGGCCATTATTGATTTGTGAACTTTGATGGTTGGTGTCGCCAGGCTATTTTACCACATGAGGCCCATAGACAAGCACAACCCTGTCCTCACCCAAAGAGACACAGCGACACTTTCAGCAGGGGTCACTGTACAGGAATCAGGAGCAGGAATCCTGATTAGTTTTTCCCTTCCTAACTAAGAAATTATTTGCAACACCCCTACCATTGCCTGATTAGATTAGCTAACTCAGCTGTGGCCCTGATTTTAACTCCAGGCGTGTTTTTGGGCGGGTGGGTAGTGAGGTGCATTGGAAACTCATCTGTAGCTCCAGCAATGAGGCCTGGGCTATTTTAACTCGCGGGCCTCATTTAGATCCCACCGACCGACTTCCCGCCTCTTCTGGTAGGAAGCAGCACAGCCCAGGGTAGGGAAGGCCTAAGTTTTCCTTGTAGGGCCTGGAGCAGCACTTCCTCTGCTCCCGGCCCCACATCACAGGAGAAAAATTTACCAGAATGGATCCTCTTCCCATTATCTTCACCTGGCGGCAAAGCCACACGGGCTCAGGCCATTAGTTAAAATTGCAGTTGGTTCCCGCCAGGGTCCCCGCCAGCTTTGGAAGGCTGTTCGTGCCGCCTGCTCAGTAGAGCACGTTAAAATCCCGAACGGTGGGATCCTGGTGGGTAAGTAACATGGGCAACTTTAACCGCTCACCTGCTGAGTTTCCACCTTGGGTGGGTAGGGTTCAAATCGCCCCCACAGATCGGAGATCGAATGTGGAACCTTCTGGTCTATATGACTCAGCTGCACACAGGATAAACTTGCCAAGCCATCATGGGGCCAGGAGCTCATTGCTATCACTTTATTTGTTCCTAACTATAGTATCATTTACATTGACAAAGCTAGGGTTGAGCTTGAGTTAAAGGGTGATCCAAGTAATTGCACAGTGGGTAGCACTCTCTCTCGCCTCTGAGTCAAGGAAGGTCGTGGGTTCAAGTCCCACTCCAGGGACTTGAACACAAAAACCTAGGCTGACACTCCAGTGCAGTGCTGAGGGAGTGCTGCACTGTCAGAGGTGTCGTCTTTCAGATGAGACATTAAACCGCAGTCCCGTCTGCCCTCCGCAGGTGGACGTAAGTGATCCCACAGCACTATTTTGAAGAGCCGGGGAATTATCCCCGGTGTCCTGATCAATATTTATTCTTCAATCAACATCACTAAAGCGGATTATCTGGTCATTATCGCATTGCTGTTTGTGGGAGCTTGCTGTGTGCAATTTTGGCTGCCACATTTCCTACATTACAACAGTGACTACACTTCAAAAAGTACTTCATTGGCTGTAAAGCACTTTAGGATGTCCGGTGGTCGTGAAAGGCACTATCTTTCTTTTTACTGTTATGAATTTAAATTGAAGGCAGTATTTAAAAAGACTGCATAAAAAAAGGAAGGATGTGCACACAAAGCAGGCATTAATGGAAGGACCAATCTGAAGAAGACTGTGTGTAGAGGGTAAATTTCTGAGTTTCCAATATGGGCTGGTAGTGGATGAGGTTCCCTGTCACCAGAGCCCACTGAGAACATTACCCCTACAATACTCTTCGAGAATCTCCTTACCCAGAACAGAGCTACATTTTGTTTTAAAGTAACCTAAGCCTCTAATTTTTTTAATTGCACATACTGATCTGGCTACACAACCAGAGACACCATTTTGCAACTTGTCGAAAGGCTTGGGCAGTGAGACTTTACATGCCTGTGCTGAGCCAGATGAACGAGATGTTACTACATTAAGACACAGTACAAGCAGGAAAATAACAAATCCAATTGAGAGGTCAGCAACATCAGTTTATTTTGAAGAACATTGTTGAAGTTACAAACAATTTCTAAACTGTTTTATGACTGGGCTATCTTCCGTGATAATGCCATCATAGAATATGGAGGCTGCCCCTATTCCTGTGAGCATGAGAACCATTGATAAAACTGTGTTTTGGAAAATTAATACCTTAATTCATTTGTATCATTGCAGACTTAAGTATGGCAGGTTTTATTTTGATTCAGCACATAAATTGCATCAAATTTTCCCACATAAAAGCTGAACTCAGCTCCCAAGGGCCTTTGTGCACATTTTTCCAATCTTTGAATCACTTTTCAAGCTTCATTTGTGATCTTATTTTGCATCTGCTTTTGGCTGGTAAAAGTAAGTGAAGTGTATCAGCTGGTTCTCTTTAATTTATTCGTTCTCTGTCTGTCTCTCTTTCTCCTACAATTTGTGTATGTGTGAGCGAAAGGATTTTGTTGACATCATTATTCTCTAGTTAATCGCAATTTCCTAATATGGCTACAATGAGTGTTCCAGCATGTATCATCTTGGCATAGGGCTGTTAAAAACAAATGGCACAGCCAACTGATTTAAAGAGACACTAGCTCTGAAATGCCCTGGAATTTTAATCTTAGCGTAAGTTCCGGGAGCTGCCCATCGGTGACCTTCGGAACTGACCCCAGCGAGTTCGGGGGAGCATCACCTAATTTAAATATTCCAGACAGACTCCTGCCCCGCTAAAGGCACATCTTGGCAGCTGCCTGCCCAACGAGGTCAGTAATTGCAGCATAAGATGGGCCGAGAACTCCTCCCCTGGAAAGATGCCTCATTGGCCCCTTTTATAAGGAGGATGCAAAATAAATAACATTTTTAACAAATCAGGGGGTCTAGGCCACAACCCAGGCCTGGACCTCAAGGTGAGTCCTAGTTCAGACGTTAGGGGGCTAGTATGCCTGTCCGTCCTTCTTCCACCAAGCCAGAAACAATGGAACCCCTGGCCTGGGAGTCGCATCCCCCGGCCACACCACCTCTTACACAGAGGACCATGATTAGGGCAGGTGGAGGCTCCCCTCCAAACAAGGGCCCACAGAAACTGTTGGGGACCCCGTGTATCAGGGTCCTGGCCTAACTTGCAGCCCTTTCACTACACCTCTGCCAATCTTACAGTGAGAGTAGGGGTGAATGGTTGATTTTCAGACTGGAGGGAAGTATACGGTGGTGTCCCCCAGGGGTTGGTATTAGGACCATTGCTCTTTTTGATGTATATTAATGACCTGGACTTGGGTATACAGGGGATAATTTCAAAGTTTGCAGATGACACGAAACTCGGAAATGTAGTAAACAGTGAGGAGGATAGTAACAGACTTCAGTAGGACATAGACAGACTAGTGAAATGGAAAGACACGTGGCAGATGAAATTCAACACAGAGAAGCATGAACTGATTAATTTTAGTAGGAAGAATGAGGAGAGTCAATATAAACTAAATGGTACAATTTTAAAGGAGGTGCAGGAACACGGAGACCTTGGGGTGTACGTACACAAGTCTTTGAAGGTAGCAGGTCAAGTTGAGAAGGCTGTTAAAATGTCATATGGGCTCCTTGGTTTTATAAATTGAGGCACAGGCCGCAATTTTTCCAATGGATGCGGCTTTGGAGTAGGTCAGCTGGTTTCCGGGTTCCAGTCCCGCCCCCAACTGCATCCGGCCAACAGACATGATTTTACATCGATTGGCTTTGTTAAGCTCACCCTGCGGGCTTGCCAGCCAATTAAGAGGAAGCCAGTCAGATGACATCATTTGATGACGCATCAGCTGCCGGTTTTCTTAAAGGGACCACACACAATTTTTCTTTGACAGCTCATTTCTCAGTGTTTGACAGCATTGAGGTGCTGCAAACACTGACAATGACTGTTCGCAGGTGAGCTCTTGCACCCAGGCTCTCCAGTGACTCCCTCCATAGGCTAGAACAGATGGCAGCTGCAGGTGAGATTACAGAAGCGATCTGTCACTGGTGAGAGAAGTTCTCCCAATGAGGTGGGACTAGACAGCCAATTCAAAACTTGTAAGCTAAAGAAAAGTGTAAATGCATTAAAAATGATTTTTCCAACATTTTGTTACCTCTGAAACTCACCAGTGCACCATTGGATCCTTCACACCACTTCTGCAGCTGTCATCAATGCAGAAACATTACAGCAGACTCACAACATGCCACACTTACCTGGCATGGTGTCCGGATGTCAGGGAACCTGAGCCAGAAGCGGCAAAATTCAAAAAGTCCCTGTTAACAAGTATCAACTACCTGTTAACAGGCCAGGTAAGTGGCTATAATCCTCTTCCCGCCGCTAGGTGTCGGGTCCATGCGCAAATCGGGGACCTGACACTTGGGAAGATTGATTGGAGGCGGGTTGACAGCGGGTTTCCTACCCGCTGTCAATCTTTGCGATTTTGCCAGATGTCCCGCCTCCAATCCCGCACCCTGAGGACCGGCAAACTCGCGGCCACAGAGTACAAAAGCAAGGAAGTTATGCTAAACCTTTATAAAACACTGGTTAGGTCCCAGCTGGAGCATTGTGGCCAATTCTGGGCACCACACTTTAGGAAACACATCAAAGTCTTAGAGAGGGTGCAGAGGAGATTTACTAGAACGGTATCAGGGATCCGGGACTACAATAATGTGGAGAGACTAGAGAAGCTGGAATTGTTCTCCTTAGAGCAGAGAAGGTTAAGGGGAGATTTGATAGAGGTGTTCAAAATCATGAAGGGTTTTGATAGAGTAAGTAAGGAGAAACTGTTTCCAGTGGCAGAAGGGCACAGAGGGCACATATTTAAGGTAACTGGCAAAAGAACCAGAGGCGACATGAGGAAAAAAAATGTACACAGCGAGTTGTTATGATCTGGAATGCACTTCCTGAAAGGGTGATGGAAGCAGATTCAATAGTAACTTTCAAAAGGGAATTGGTGAAGTACTTGTAGGGGGATGGGACTAATTGGATAGTTCTTTCAAACAGCTGGCACAGGCATGATGGGCCGAATGACCTCCTTCGGTGCTGGATCATTCTACAATTCTAGTGTGCTAGAAGGCCTGAGGATTTTGTCCCCAGTGTTTTCATGCAAAAGTTTGACAAACCATTTTATTTTAGTGAGAGAAAAAATCAAGGGTCATGTGTAACTGTTTTCATAACATTATCACTTATAAATGACATAATGATGCAATTCAACCTAATTTATGCATGTCTGTAAACAAACAAAGATAGATTTGTCTACCATTTTTCATGCAGTCAATTACCCTTTAATCAGCCAGGGTCCTCATTATAGTAAAAAAAATATGTTGAAATGTTATGGCTAACAAACTATCGAGCCGTAGTAATTGAGAGCACTTTAAGTATTTCCACACTTTAATGCCAGCTCCGTCAGCCAATCAAATTGCTCCTCAGGATAATTTATTCTCTTATTAAGAATGAATGATGCTGGCCAGCTAATCATATGTGTATAATGCAGCACCGTGGCTGATGGCATCTTTAATATCGATAGGAGTGCTATCACATAAATGAGGCAGCTCTCAGTGCCTCCAGTAGCAGGCAGTGGTGTTTATTTCTCCGGCGTGGCTAGCAGCAGTAAGTGTGAATTTGCTGCCTGTACTGGTGTGAGTCACCACCAGACAACACCTTTTCTAGCCATCGGCTGCTCCCAGCAGTACAGGGGTAAAAAAAAACCTCCACCTGTTGAGATACTGCCAGGGACAGATTGATGCTTTCCCATTTCTATTACAGTGCTTCCGTCAAGGTCACAGCTGTGCAGGTTTCTATGGACCTTCTTCTGACCGCAGGGGAGGTCAGAAGCCAGCAAATTAAAATCTTAATCATGGCTTTTAAACAACTGAGCATGGACAAGCTTTCATATGTACAGCTGATTCTGTGCTTCTGCTGGTAATCAGGTATCTCCCCCATAATGTAAACAGAGCAGATCAAAGAACATTGGGAGCTGAAACTAACAAGTTTTTTTGTGTGGTTTCAATGTACAATAAATGTAAGATTGTACTCAGCTGTCTATTAACTTGGGTATGTGCAGCATCTATGCTAGAACTAATTGAGCACGTGTATATTGTAGTGGTTCCTAAGGTGCCTCTAGTACAAACCAGTGGAAGATTTCCTCTGTGTATTACTGTAGTGAATTTTAAGCATATTCGGTACTAAAATTTACAGGCCTCTGCTCCCGGTGTAAGTGCCAGAACGTGCCCACTGGGAACTTCCACCACTACCCCACTGGCGTGCCCAAGATCAGGGGGAGATTCCCTAATTTAAATATTACTGGTTGGTACCTCTGCCACGATGGGTACCTTTTGGGCACCCACTAGAGCAGGACCTGTGGGTAATGTGGCACTGGGCAGCCACTTCTTATCCGGCAGCCCCATCCTCTGTAGCAGGATGTGAAAGGACTGTTGGCCCACCCCCCAGCCATGCTCTCCTGACATAAGGGGCTACATTTTTGGGCAGGTTCCACCCCAAACAGGCCCCCACAGAAATTCAGCGTATCCAGGCCCCGCCCCAAACTCCAGCCCTTCCACCGCACTCCCAGTGAGCGTACCGCTAGAGCTGCCCATTTCCGGCCTGATTCTTTGAAGTACATTTTGATTTTGCCACAAACAGAGGAGAGCTTGCCTTAATGTGGTTTGCATTGGAAGATTTTAGTTGCTAATTTAAGAACATTTCTAGTGACTTGAACAGCCTGCATTGTAGCTTTGCAATAGTTATATTATAGTCTGAGAACATGGGACGTCACAGGAATTCATACCCTTTAGCTTCTCTATTTTGTTTAGCTATTTGGTCATTTATTTTAATTTTCCTATTTTTATTCTATACCTACTAAAGTATGGTTCTTGAATTGCATGTAAATAGAAATTAGAATATACCCTGAAAGTCAATTTTTTCCTGTAAGTTGAAGTAATTCATATTGAGGGAACTTTAACATACTACGAATGTTTTATTAATATCCCAAAAATAACTAAAAAAATTTTGTGGCTGTTGGCATAGTCTCAATTTTAGAAAAAAATGCTTCTAAATACCTCATAGAATTTAGTATCCATGCAGCTCTGATATTTAACTTCCGAGTCAGAAGACCAGTGGGAAAGAGGGCTTGAGGTCCAGGGGACCATGGTAGGAGGCAGGTTGCCAGAACCTGCAATTCATATGTAATTCTCTGTAGCAGCCTTGCTCAGTTGCTTTATAACATCATTATTGGCGGATCCGAGGGCAGCAATGATGGAACCTAGAACTGATGATGTCATCCTGAATCCATCATTTACAAGGCTGCACCTTGGCCATGGCAGGCATATCTTATACCCTCCCTCACTCTCAGCAGAATTCAGGGCAAAATTTAAATGGGGCATAAATCCAACAAATTCTGTCTCCTCCTCAAGTTCCCCCTGCCCCCTCCCTCGCCCCCGATAGATCTATTGGGTTTACGTCCTACCAAACTCGGAATTTTGGGGCCTTAGTAGTGCCTTATGCAAGCATAAATTATGTCAGCATACCTTTGGGCTCATCAAACAGGCAAGATATGTAAATTCATTTAAATGAGATGGTAATTATGGATCTAAAGAGTAGTCAGCATCCTGCACCACAGAGAATATAGCGTAATCATAAAATAATAAAACCCCAGGCAAAAGCCAATCATTAAGCAGCACAAGGGGTGTTATCTGATACTGGAGTGATGATCTCCTCATCGAGGAAGCTCTTCAAAATAAAAATGAATGTATTCCATGATATAGCCATAAATCCTATATCCTGACTTGGAAGTATATCACCAATACTTCATCGTCGCTGGGTCAAAATCCTGGCACTCCCTCCCTAACAGCACTGTGGGAGTACCTTCACCACACGGACTGCAGCGGTTCAAGAAGGTGGCTCACCACCACCACCTTCTCAAGGGCAATTAGGGATGGGCAATAAATGCTGGCCTTGCCAGCGACGCCCACATCCCATAAAAATGAATAAAAAATAAATTTAAAAATCCAATTTAAACAAGATCTCGCAGATTAAAAAAGTTCCTTAACAGGTTGAAGGAAGAATGGCTGATCCTGATGTTCATTCCTGAACCAAAGAAAATGATGATTAAATTAAAGGGCACATGAAAGCCATTGATGGCCTAGCCACACAAGCAACCTAGCTTGGTGGGGGAGTCCAGAACTAGGGGGCATAACCTTAAAATTAGAGCTCGGTCATTCAGGGATGATATCAGAAAGCACTTCTTCGCAACAAGAGTGGTAGAAATCTGAAACTCTCTCCCCCCAAAGAGGGGTCAATTGAAAACCTCAAAGCTGAAATTGGTATATTTTTGTCAGGCAAGGGTATTAAGGGGTTACAGAACCAAGGCGGGTAGATGGAGTTAAGATACAGATCAGCCATCATCTGATTGAAGGGTGGAACAGGCTTGAGGGTCTATGTACACAATAACGTCACTCAACTGTTTTACCAAAAGGTGGCGTCCAGGTGGAAAAGATACTCATTGGGGGTAATTTTGACTTTGTGTGATAGTGTAAAACAGATGGTAACAAACAGCAGCCCATTTTATAAAAATTAGCAGGGTTATAAAACGGACTGCCAACTCGATATCACCCGTTTTACACTATCGCACAAAGTCAAAATTGCCCCCATTCAAATAAGTATAGGAGGAAATAATTTGTGTTAATCATAACAAAATGCATGTGGGGCCCGATATTCCTCCCTCTCTGTGCTGGGGTGCGAGGTACGCGCAGTACTGCCTGACGGAGCCTGCACCCAGAACCAGAGCCCGAAAGCCTGACGGGCCTGCAGCAATGGTGCTGGCGACTGGCTGCAAGCCTTTCGAGCTGCTGCTCCGAGGATTCACTGGGTATCTGTGGGGGGGAAAAAGGTACTTCGTCCCTTTTAAGGCCTTCTTTGCCTTGCAGCCTCTCACATCCTCTGATTTGTGGGGTCAGGCGCAAGAACCACTGCCAACTTCTTCAGGGAACACTCCAAATGGGAGCCCAATTGGCATTGACAGAAAGAAAGAAATGAGTTAGAAGCTGCTGCTAGGCGCCTCTCCTTCAGTTACGTGTCATTACAATGCTTGTACCTGCTATACTCGCAGGCATTCAACGTCCCATTCCTTTGACGTGAAGCTCCAGAAGTTCCAGGGTGACACAAGTGGGTGCAGAGCCGGTTGGGTCTCTGCCTCTTTTTCCACTCCTGTGTGCCTGGAAAATGAGTGTTTCCCAGGCACATGAGAATATAGGGACTGTGATCATTTGATGTTTTGATTTATTTTATCCTTATTTCTACACTTTAAAAAGTGCAAAGGGTTGTCCACAGGTAATATTCATAAACTTCTGACTGCTATGATTGTAAATCACAACTACTATTTTGAATTTACGCTTCCTACGTAGCAGCTCTGCTCATGTAAATGTTCTCGGACATTATCATTGTGAAGTTATTTGGAGTATTGCTTTGTCTGTTGAATGACATTTTGCTAGTAATATTGAATTGCATGTTTTCATTGACTGAATTCTTCACGGTTGTGGAAGGTTACCTTTAAAGCAAAAATAAAGATAATGGAGTCGAATTTCTGTAAGGGTTTTGTTGACGCTGTTTCTCTGGGATTTCCGCCGATCATCTGCCAAAGTTATAGCGGGAGGTTGGGAGAATCCCCATGGAAGTTCTAACCCAACAAAGCAAACAACAATATATATGTAGAATATAAATATTTTTAGTAACGGGTCGCCCAGCTTCCTTAAAATGTACTAAGAACATAAGAACATAAGAAATAGGAGCAGGAGTAGACCAATCGGCCCCTCGAGCCTGCTCCGCCATTCAATGAGATCATGGCTGATCTGATCTTGGCCTCAACTCTAAAGAACACAAGAAGTAGGAGCAGGACCAGGCCACTCGGCCCCTGGGCCCGCTCCGCCACCCACAGGGCCTTGACCGATCCGAACTCAAACTCATGTCCAATTTCCAGCCCGCTCCCCGATCATCAATTAAAATTCCGGCTCCTCAGACGACTATCCTGAGTGCAGTTTGCTTAAACCCAAATGCAAGTTTAAGCCAGTCAAAGAATGAAAGTAAATTGACAATTTCAATGTTGTTGAAAGCATAAACAAAATGACACTCAAAGCTATAAATATTTCAAATACATATATATTTAAAGTTGCCTTGTCAATCTAGGGGAAGTCAGAATGATAAGGTCCCCTAGAATGAGAAGACTAAGAGGTGTGAAGAAGTTGACCTACAGGACAGGCAGGCATTTCCAAAAACACTTCCCCTATGGTCCGATTCCTTGCTTAAGCAAAAGAACAAATCCTTCCCTCATTTTAAGGCATTTAATGTGATACCACAGATCCAGCCCACTTCAATTCACCGAGTCAGACGGCAAGTCATGCAAGAGCAGCCTGACAGACCTCTCTAGAATTCGAGGGTTGGTAGATTTGTTTGTTCACATTGATGATCCATCTGCTTTGCTGCCTCGGGAGGAAGATCTTGGCAACAAGCCAGAGTTAAAACTTGCTTTTGCCATCAGTTCACTTTCGCATTCACACATCCTCCAGCCTCAAAAGATCCCAAAGGTCTTGAAACTAGAATAATCTCAGTTTACATTAGGAGAGGTCTGACAACACCTAAATCAAAAATAAATAAAGCATGTAATAGTTCAGCAAATTAACAAACAGACTTAAATAGATTGAAATGTTTGTACAAAAGCTCTGTACTTGCTTAAAAACTGTTACATCTTTAACTTTTTCCAGTTCTGACGAAAGGTCATCGACCTGAAATGTAGGCTGGAATTTTCTGCAGGTAGGTGGGTTGGGGGCGGGGGGCCTCCGAGGCGGGCGAGAAACCCGGGAGGCCGGGTCTGATTTGCAGCTGAGGTTTCCCACCCACAGCCAGCCAGATTGAGAAGCTGGCTGGTTATGGGCGGTTAGGCCTGCAGCTGCAGAGAGAGAGCAAGGGGTCAGTCCGGGGGAGGGATCGCGGGAGGCTCGGTCGGGGATCGCGGGGGGCTTGGGGATCGCAGGGGGGTCGGTGATCGCGGGAGGGGTCAGGGATCGCGGGGGGGTCGGGGATCACGGGAGGGAGGTCGAGGACTGCTGGAGTGGGGTCGGGGATTGCGGGGGGGGTCGGGGATCGCGGGGAGGGGTCAGGGATCGTGAGGGGGTCGGGGATCGTGGGGAGGGGTCGGGGATCGCAGTGTGAGGAGGTCGAGGGTCGCGGAGGGGTCGGGGATCACGGGGGAGTCGGGGATCGCGGGTGGTCGGGGATCACGGGGGGGTCGGGGATCGCGGGTGGTCGGGGATCACGGGGGGTTTGGGGATCACGGGGGGGTCGGGGATCACGGGGGGTTTGGGGATCACGGGTGGGTCGGGGATCACGGGGGGTTTGGGGATCATGGGGGGGTCGGGGATCGTGGGGGCGTCGGGGATCATGGGGGGGTCGGGGATCACGGGGGGTTTGGGGATCACGGGGGGGTCGGGGATCACGGGGGGGTCGGGGATCACGGGGGGGTCGGGGATCACGGGGGGTCGGGGATCGTGGGGGCGTTGGGGATCGCGGAGGGGTCAGGGATCACGGGGGGGGGGTCGGGGATTGCGGGGGGGTCGGGGATCACGGGGGGGTCGGGGATCGCGGGGAGGTCGGGGATCATGGGGGTTTGGGGATCACGGTGGAGTCGGGGATCACGGGGGGGTCGGGGATCGCGGGGGGGTCGGGGATCACGGGGGGTTTGGGGATCACGGGGGGTTTGTGGATCGTAGGGGGGTCGGGGATTGCGGGGGGGTTGGGGATCGCGGTGGGGTCGGGGATCGCGGGGGAGGTCGGGGATCATGGGGGTTTGGGGATCACGGGGGGGTAGGGGATCACGGGGGGGTGTCGGGGATCACGGGGGGGTCGGGGATCGCGGGGGGGTCGGGGATCACGGGGGGGTCGGGGATCGCGGGGAGGTCGGGGATCGCGGGGAGGGGTCGGGGATCGCGGGGAGGGGTCGGGGATCGCGGGGAGTGATTGGGGGTCACGGGGAGGGGTCGGGAATCGCGGGGAGGGGTCGGGGATTGCGGGGGGCGTGTTGGGGATCGCGGGGGAGTCAGGGATCGCGGGGGGTGGGTTGGGGATCGCGAGGTGTTTGGGTTCGCGGGGGGCGGGTTGGGGATCGCGAGGTGTTTGGGTTCGCGGGGGGCGGGTTGGGGATCGCGGGGGAGTCAGGGATCGCGGGGGGCGGGTTGGGGATCGCGAGGTGTTTGGGTTCGCGGGGGGGTTTGGGGATCGCGGGGGCGGCCAGGGATCGGGGATCGGCAGGGCGGCGGGGATGTCGGCCGGTGGATCGGCAGTGGTGAGGGGTCGGGGCCGGCCACTGGAGGATTGCAGCCGGCCTTAGCATCATCGGTGGGGTGGGGTGGGGAGAGACCTCATGGTGGGGATCGGAGGTCTGGGAAGGCAATCGAAGGCCTCGTGGGAGGGTCTCCGATCGTGGGGGAGCGGGGTGGGGCGGGTGGGTTAGGCAGGGACGCTGCATCCAGGAGGTAGGTATAAATCACTTACCTCCTGGATGCAGCAGTCCCTGCCTTGGTTTAACTGCTGGATTTCACGTATTGTGTGAAACCCGTCCACATGCAGTTAAAATCAAAATGGAGGTGTAAAAAGAGGCTCCCAGCCTCATTATAATATTTAAGTTGACGTACCGCCTCCTGGGAGCAGGTTAGTCGCCCACTCCCCCGTTCCACCCCCCTGTCCCACCTCCGTTAAAATCAGAAGTGGGCTGGTTGGAGGCGGGATCAGGTCGGGAATCCCATGTTTAACAGTTTAACTGCCCCCACGCTCCAAACCCACCCGTTTCTCTCTCCACAGATGCTGCCTGACCTGCGGAATATCTCCAGCATTTTCTGTTTTTATTTAAAATGTTTGTAGTTTATTCTTTTTTTAAAAGATCTAATTCTGCATGTTCTCTATTTCTCGACACCACAAACCATTCCTCCACCTCACAATTCTAAGTGTGTTGTGCTATTTTTCAAACCCACAAACAAAATCACATTAACGGGAAACTCACATTCCTGCAATTTCATTGGCAGGTTGTAAATTACGAACAAAAAAAGGCAGTTCTCTGTTTTTAAACTCTGCAATAAGGAGGAATAAATGTCCTAAAACTGGTCAGGCACTGTACATTAGGTGATAAATCCCATTTAATTGTACAGTGTAGCTTAGATGTATAAAATTTTGCAGGTTAAAACAGCAAAATTATCTGCAGCCAACTGTGTTCAGTGCTGAAGAGGCAACAGTGATCTTCTAGTACCTGTTCTGAGAGGAAAGTGACGTTCCTTTAATATGCTTGAATGGTCATCACCCTAACACAGCCACTTGATATGAAAATTTTAGTGTTCATGAATATTCTTTATTTTAAAATAAAGCCCAAGATCTAGATGATGAAATACAGCAATATATGACTGGTGTAGTTAGATAGAGCTTTCAAGAATGCTCGTTTTCTAACTGTGTGTTCCTGTAGTCTTTTTGATGTTGATTGTATTCTATTGACTGGTTTTATGCTGTGATTGTATTGTCCATTCTGTCCTCATATATTTGTCATATTACTGTGGATCGGCCATTCATACACACCACCCAATCTTCCTTTCTATTGGAAATAGGCAGTTGTGCGTCAGCTGCCTGGACATGTATCACCACACCTTCATCATTGCTGGGTTGAAATCCTGCCAAAGGAATATCAGGTTGGGGGTACAATGGGCCGCTGATCCACATCTGCCCATTTTGTGCCCCCTCTGAAGTTGAATTTGACCCACATATTGTATTGACAACTTGGGCTGGATTTTAATACTGGGGTCGGGTTGGTGTCGTGAATCCCACTTTTTGGGTTGTAGACCCGCCTCCATCGACTTGTGGCCAACCCACTGTATTTTCCCTTGATTGACCTTGCTGAGCCCGCCCAGTGGGCTCAGCAGGCCAATTAAGGGCCACCCGGCAACAGGTGACGTCACAGATTGACATTTCATCTGTCAAGAGCTTTTGACAGATGAAATATCAGCGTTTGACAGCTCTGTAAAGCAGTCAAACACTCACAATATGATTTCTAACTTGAGTCCTTCCTCTCAGGCTGAGTTAGAAATCATTCCAGCACAGAAAACAGAAGGCTGCAGTTTTTGACAGAACCACGGCTTTTCTGCTTTCTGTGTCGGTGAGATTTCTGACTCCCGAGAACTGAAGGGCTGACGCCTGCAGGAGGAAGTTAAGGTAAGTAAAACTTTTTCCCACACTTTGCACTTACCTTACACACTTACCTCTGCACACATGCACCCATCACTCACCTGCCCACCAGACATATCGACCCCTCCAACCCCTGCAGACCCACGGTCCGCCCCGATAACTTGGCGTGGTTGGCACCTGTCGGAAGCCCACATTTCAGCGATTAAAATAGGGATTAGGCAAAAAAACTGCCTGTTAACTACCTGTTAACAGGCAGTTACTTGTCACTAATCCCTTCCCGCCTCGGGGAGTCGGGTCCCAGCACAGGTCGGGTACCCGCCGCCAGCGAAACTGGCATGGAGGCGGGTTGGGGGCGGGATGGGTTCGGGACCCCCGAATCTGCAACTTTAACCCCCCACACGCCTCCAAACCCGCCTCCACAGGGTCAATGAAAATCCAGCCCCTTGTCTCTGGATTTATGTGGGTTTGCATTTTTCATCAGGAATTATAGCATCTTCATTGAGTAGTTTTCATGCCTAAAGTGGATTGTGCAAATTCTTCATTTGTCTTTCCAACCTCTTTTTGGTTAATAACCAGGAGAATATTTGGATATAGAGCTTTGATAGTGAATTTGCAGTGAAGTAGTCATGTCATTGTTGAAGTTCCAAATTATGTGAGGCAGGTGAAATTGTTGGATAGAGCCTAGAAATGACCTTCTCTGCAAAACAGCAAAGAGTGTTTTCAATTTTCGTGCGAACATCTGGTAACAAACATCCATTACACCTCTCAAAGTGCTCATTCACAATTCCCAGCAGCCACATTCAATATCCAACTGTTTGTCTCCGTTCTTTGTTTTTAGCTTCAATTGCTTCCCCTTTTTGCCTGAGGATATGCCAGAGGGATTTTATCTACCGAACAAATAACAGAAATGAGCCTTCAGATTTTCTTGGGCTTCTGCTTCTTAAATCCTAAGATTTGAATATTGAGAAATACTTTGCCGACAATGAGACAGAGAAAATAGAAACATACGTGGGTGCCTTATAAAGTAAAAACATTCATTTATATCTCGCCTTTCACTTCCTCAGGACATCCCAAAACGCTCCACAGCCAATAAAGTACTTTTGAACAAAAGCAAAAAACTGTACTTTTGAAGTGTGGTCACTGTTGTTATGTAGACAAATAAGAACATAAGAACATAAGAAATAGGAGCAGGAGGAGGCCATTCGGCCCTTCGAGCCTGCTCCGCCATTCAATGAGATCATGGCTGATCTTCTGCCTCAACTCCATTCACCGGCCCTATCGCCATATCCCTTGATGCCCTTACTAGTCAGAAATCGATCGATTTCTGTTTTGAATATACCCAATGACTGAGCCTGCACAGCCCTCTGGGGTAGAGAATTCCAAAGATTCACCACCCTCTGTGTGAAGAAATTTCTTCTCATCTCAGTCCTGAATGGCCTACCCTTTATCTTGAGGCTGTGGCAGTTAATTTGTGCACAGCAAGTTTTCAACAAACACCAATGCGATAGATGATCAGATAAGGTGGCAGATTCTCCACAGAGGCTCTCCCAATCTTCCACCATAATTTTGGCAAAAGAGCAACGGAAATCCTGGAGCATTCATGTAATTGTCCGCTTATGCAATTTCTCCAGGGTTTCAGCTAATCTTCTGCTGAAGTTGCAGTGAAAGATCGGCAGAACCTCTGTGGGAAATTCCACTCCAGTTTGTTTAAGTGGCTTTAGTTGGAGGATAAATGTTAGCCAGGACACCAGGTGAACTCCACTGCTCTTCTTCGAATAGTGCTATCGGATCCTTTACGTCTGCCTGAGCAGGCAGACTGAGCCTCAGTTTAACATCACATTCAAAAGACACCTGGCAGGGCAGACTGACAGTCCTTCAGTACTGCACTGAAGTGTCAGTCTGGATTATGTGCTCAAATCTCATGACCTAACTCATAGGCGATTGCGATACCACTGAATAGGTGATTTTCCAGTGTTAATCACACTCCACATAGGCAGCTCACCGATTGGGAAGGTGGGAAGTCTGGTGGGGCAGCTGATCTAGATGGGCTTGCAGCAGCACCTACACAAGGAGAGGTGGAAGCATCAGGAGTGAAATGGAGCAGCAGTTTTAACAGCAGGGACATTTTTGCAGCCCTTACAGAGGCAAGGGGGGGAGATTTTCCCATTGGAGGCGGGATGGAGGCGGGTTTCGGTTTGGGTGGGTTTGAAACCCGCCTCCACTGTTAGTTTTCAAAAAATTGCGATTTTCCCATGATTGGCCACTTGGGGGGTGATTTTCTGAATGGGAAGCTTTTGGAGGCGGGACTCCCACTTGTCAGCTTCTGGCCAACCAGCGGGATATTCCCCTGATTGACCTTGTTAAGCCCGCCCGGCGGGCTCAGCAGGCCAATTAGGGGGAAGTCAGTGACACAGCACGTCAACGTATGACGTGTCATCTGTCAAGAATTTTTTAAAGAAGAAATGTCATCGTTTGACAGCTCTGTGAAGCTGTCAAACAGTGACAATCTGCATAGTTTGATGAGTCCTTGTGTTCAGGACTCATCAAACCTTTCTACTTTGCAGAAATCAGCTGGCTGTTGGATCGGAGGATGCAACAGCCAGTCTGTGATCTCTACAATGGAGATGTCGAGGACTTTGGTTCCACTGCGGCTGAAGGCTGTAAGAAGAAACAAAGGTAAGTTAACATTTTCTAACACTTTACACTCACCTCACATACTTACCTCTCCATACTTGCACCCATCACTCACCTCTACATCGCACTTTCAGACCCCTCCGACCCCCGCAGACCCACTGCTCGCCTCCTACACCCTGGCGGGGTTCCCCCAGGTCGGGAAGCCCGCACTTCAGCACGAAAAATGGGGATAATCCTATTTTCTGCATGTTAACTGCCTGTTAACAGGCAGTTAATAGACTTTAATCCCTTCCCGCCTCCAAGGAGACGGGACCCGGAGCAGGATGGCTTCCCGCCTCCTGGGAAGAGGACTCGGAGGTGGGTTGGGGGCGAGTTTGCCACCCGCCCCCAAATTCTGCCACTTTCCCAGCAGTCCCGCCTCCATACCCGCCTCCTCGGGGCTGAGAAAATCGCCCCCTTGATTTCAGAGGTGTGGGTTGCCCTTGCTCAATTAGTGTTTTGGGACTGAAACTCGCCTCTGTAGACATCACTTTTCCAGCCTGATTTTAGGGCTGCTTGCTGCCTTGGCTCATTCCACTGGATTTCTGCCGATGCTGCACCACCTGCAACATATTCAGAGAAACCACTATGTCCAATTCCAAGGCAAGGGCCTCCCCGAGATTCTCAGATGATGCGCTGTAAATGTTGGTTGAGGGGGTGACAGCTAGCAGGGAGGTGCTCTTCCACTCATCTGGGAGGAAGACGCCTCCCAAAGAAACCAAGGCTGTGTGGGTCCAGCTGGCAAGGGATATAACCTTCAGATCTGTGTGCAGATTGGGTGAATGTTTCTGTGTATTGATGAAATGCCATCCCTGTTGGAAAGCATTAAAATGATTGGTGCCAAAATGTTGGCATTATGGCATCTGTTCTTTCACCTAAGGCAGCTCCACATTGTGGGCTCCGTGACACTTGTGTTGTCTGGTTGGTGGCCAGAGTGAAAGGAGGCCAGAGAGTCATGTCCATTGTCAATGATGTCTTAAGATGGAGCTAAGGACATGTGGCAACTTGGGCAACCTATGCAAATCTGGCCAGGATAAGTTCATCCCTTGCATCACCGGCAGACATATGCTCGCGTGCTGCCGCTGCTGCTGGTCGATAGACCGGCGCTCTGACCTCCTCCTGCTCCTCCTCCTCCTCCTCCTCCTGCTCCTCCTCCTCCTCCAGATCCTCCTCCCCCTCAGCCTCCTCATCCTCCTCCTCCTCATCTGAGGAGGGCTGGAACTGAGCCACTTGCTCATCGGGAAGCTGCAAGCCACGACGCTGTGCGATGTTGTGCAGTGTACAGCAGACCACGACTATTCTGGAGACCCTGTATGGTGTATACTGCAGGGCTCCACCTGATCGGTCAAAGCATCGGAAGCGCATCTTCAACAACCCAATAGTTTGCTCGATGATGGACCTGGTCGGAGTGTGGCTGGCGTTGTAGCGCTCTTGAGCCTCGTTAGCTGGCCTCCTGATCAACATCATTCGCCACTTCTTCAGGGGATAGCCTTTGTCACCAAGGAGCCATCCATTAAGTTGGTGTGGCGGATTGAAAAGCGGCGGAACACTAGAGTTCCGCAGGATGAAAGAGTCATGGCAACTACCACAGAACTTGTCGCAAACATGCAAAAACTCCTTCTTGTGGTTACACACCAGCTGTACGTTGAGGGAGTGGAAGCCCTTTCGGTTGCCAAAGATAGCTGGGCTGTGATGGGGTGCCCTAAGGGCCACATGTGTGCAGTCTATGACGCCCTGCACCATTGGCATGCCTGCCATATTTGCAAAGCCAACCGAACGCGCGGTTATACTTGCTTGATCCCTTGAGAACTGGATGTAATTGTGGGCCTTAGCAAAAAGGGCATCGGTAACCTGCGTGATGCAACTGTGGGCGGCTGACTGGGGGATGCCGCTGATGTCTGCTGATGATCCCTGGAAGGAGCCTGAGGCAAAGAAGTTGAGTGCGGTGGTGACTTTGACAGCCACTGGTAAGGGGTGTCCACCCATTCCTCTGGGCACCAGGTCTTGCTGCAGCAGGCCACAGATCTCTCGGACAACCTCTCGTGAAAGTCTCAGCCTCCTTTGGCACTGCTGCTCACTCATGTTGAGGTAGCTCATCCTCTGTCTGTAAACCCTCTGTCGGGGGGTATCTCCTGCGGCGAGGTGCCTCGATGCGCTGGCGCCTTCTGCCCTGTGCAGCATCAGGTGGCTGGGCAGGAGGTTGGGGCTCCTGCTGCTGTTGCTGCTGAGCTGCCTGGTTCTGCTGCTGCCGTGGATGCTCCTCATCCGAATCTGAGGTCCATGGTGAAAGAAAACGAATGGCTCCCTTGCTGCTTGCAGATACCTCCGTTGGGGAAGCGCTCATTGCAAGTGGGGAGAGGGTCTTCCAAGGAGGTCCCACAGTTGATAGATTCAAGCTGCAGCACCTCCGACTTCGAAAGGCCTGCTAAAAGTGCTCAAAGACCTTTTAAAACAAAGTTCTGCCACCTGCAACTAATCCCTGATGAAATATCCGATTTAATGTTGGGCCTGCAGCTGTGAGGAGACCACCCACTTGTCAACCCGTCAGGTTTAGCTGGCGTGGTTTAGGAGGGTCGTGGAACACGCACAAAATGCTCAAAAAATAACGAGGGCCTCTCAAAATAGGCTTAGAGAGGCCCTTAACGAGCATTTAAGCCTCTTAACAAGCGCTCTGGCCAGCTGGAGGCAGGATTGCTGCCCGCCCTGCAAAACCGGCACCGGCAAAATCCCGCGGAGGCGGATTGGAGGCGGGTTCCGAACCCGCACTCATGTTTTCCGACTTTCCCGTCTTTCTCGCCTCCAAACCCACCTCCTCGGGGCTGAGAAAATCGCCCCCAAGGAGGTGAAAGGCTTAAAATACACAAGCAACTGCAGCTAAGGATCCCTTTAAATACCACTTGAAATGGCCACGGCCTGATTTGTACTTCTCATGGTTTATGGGTGGATTGAAGAATTGGTGGTAGCAATGGGGGTAGGGACAAAACTGACATTGGGATCCGAACAATGTCATTTGACCCCGATTTGCATATATTAACAAGGTCTCCGCCGGTTTCCAATGGGAACTATGCCCCTCCCCACCCCACCCCAAATTGAGGTCTTCCCAAAAATGTGGACCTCCAGAGGTAAGTTGGCGGTTCATTTTTGTCTGTGATTTTGGTCCTGTTACCTATATGGAACAAAATAGTTTCCCCAATTTAACTTATTGTGAATCTGAGCAAAATAGCACTGCTTTATAATAAGATATTTTCTCCTGAAAATCTGTGCATTAAGTCAATGGAAAGAAAATTGGACGCGGCATAAAATGGTCTGCCGATCAACATTAACAAACTCTATCGCCTCCACCTATGCTGCTCTTACTGTAATTATTTCCGGGTCCCTCCAACTAGAGTCACTCCTGCAGCGGAACTTCCAATGCCTGATCGCTGAATGGTGACATTCTGGCCCCAACCAATTTTCATTCGAAACAGAAGCACACCTCAGTGCCCTCATTGTGCGTCAGGCACTGAGCAGCACCAAAATGATTATTAATGAGCTGACCTTACATTATGAAATGATATCTTCCTTTTGACCCTAATGCAGTACTGGCCCCAGATGCTCTTTTCCCTCCAGTAACTTAGATAACATCTCGATTTTTTTATATGAATTATGTCAGTGTGATGAACCAAAGATGACAGAAACTTTCGAGATGGACGATTGTCTGGGAAGCATTAATTTCACTGTAAATGACCCCAGGTTGCTTCCAGTTTGTGCTGCACTACATGCATTAGTGATGGCACTGATATTTACTGACTGTTTGTTGCCGGGATTCATTCATCTACGCTCTTTGGCAGATGGTACATTACCCATGCACAGCATATGGGTGGTATTTAAATTATGAGTGCAAAGGTTTTGGAAAAAATCATCTGATATCTCCCAAATAATACTGGTCTCAATCACCATTTTTACTTTAAACTATCACTTCAGTTAATCTACAGTTTACCTAAACTGTCAGTATAACATTGTGTTGCAAGCAATGCGAGACCATTTTGGGGGTTTAATTGATTCTTAGTGGACTGATTGTCTATTGAACGAGATTTAATTATTTCTCCTCTTCTTTAATCAGTAATGCCAACCCGACCGTCTCGCAAATCAGGAGACAAACGCTTAAAAATCATGAGATTTGATAAGAAATCATGAGTTGCTATTTTTTTCCTGGTCCAACCCCTCGCTGACCTATACTCCCGGACAGGAAGCTCATTTGGCCGTCACTAACTGATTACTGACGTGAAGCTCTCCTGTTGCAGCTCAGTAAAAAAAAAAGGGCTTCTAGTAACAGAAACCCAGTACTGTGGAATCATAGCTCAATGCAGACCCATCATTTTGCAGCATGCAGGAAAACAAACTGGATTGCTTTCTCCCTCCTTGACACACACGCACACACACAAAGTATTGCAGTGCTACAAAAGAGATGCCAGAGATCAGATTTGTCACCCCCTTCTCCCAAGGGTATTGGGATCCAGTTCTGTTGCCCTCCGATACATTATCCAAGTGGCTATTCTTTGCGAGGGTTGATAGGAATCAATGCTGAGCTAATTCCTGTACATTTACACCGCAAACAACACGTGCCCCATCGCAATTAAAAGCGAGCGCCCCTGCTGATTTTCCCCTGACCAAGGGAATAGGGACTGACTGTCATAGCCCCACCCCTCCCCCCACAACAACACTGCTCCTTTCCACTCTTTCACGCTCCCTACCCCCACCTCATCCACCCCACCCTTAACTCCCACCTCCCCACAAGGCCAGCAGAACAAACCTGGGAGCTGGCAAAGGCTTGCTGCAGGCCCAGAGACTGGCAAGTCTCTTTCTTTCCCCCCCCCCTCCCCAACAAGGCCACGTGCAAAAGATATGCACATTTTTTGTTCTTTCTGTAGAAAAGTCTCACTGACTGTCCAGATGGCCACACTCTGTTACTGGGCACCGCAGTATCTTCAGACATCCTCAAGAGATCCTTGGATTCTGACCCCATCTCCACCTCCTGCCCAATTCTGTCCCCTTGAGAGACACCCAGTGACTGACGCAGCCCATCCAATCTTGACCATGAGTCTGATGTCTCCCCGTCCCAGGGCCCTAGGTGTAAAAGAGTCGAAGTACCACATCGAGGTCTAATGCATCCACTCTAACTGGATACATTTCAGTCCAAAGGCTTAGATTCACTACACCATAGAGGTGCCTGATAATGAACTACAAAAACGCGAGAGCCCAAGTCTTTTTTGAAGGGTCACCACAAGAGCAAAAGTAGCAACCTAAGACCACAAAGAGGAATTTAAGATGTATAGTAAACCAAGAACCTCATTTACTGGAGTAGACAGCACCAATCCGGTCCTGTTCACCACACCGCGGGGAATCCAGCAGCCGTTGGCGGCCGCTTGCGAGGAGACCTGGATCCCTAGGCCACCGACACCGATGCTCTTCCCCGCCCACTCCTGCTGTAGACTGCCGTTCCCGACGAAAACAGAAACAACCCTGCCGCCATCAATCTCTCCGCCACCGATGAACGGCCAACTCCAGCCGAGACTCTCCGCAGCGTCTCTCCAGGCGCTCAGACCTCTCCCTCCCAGTTGCCCTCCCCGAAAAGAATAAACTATCCCAATCCCAGGAGGAGACAGATTCCAGTCAGAGGGGCAGATGCGAAGGATTTAAAACAGCCGGGCCCCAAGCTCTGAAAATGACACCAAGGGCTGGATTTTCATTGACCCGTGGAGGCGGGTTTGGAGGCGTGTGGGGGGTTAAAATAGCGAAAACTGGCGGGCGGGCACAAGTCTGCCTCCATCCCGCCTCCACGCAATTTTCATTAAATCGTGTCTGCTGGTCCCAACTCCGTCCCGCCTTTAAGAGGCAGGATAGGCTGTTAAGGCCCTTAACAAGCACTAAATTGGCTCTATAATGCCATTTTGAAAGGCCTTTGTGATTTTAGCCCTTGTTCTACGTGAAGCACGCCTGTTCTGAACCACGAATGTGAAAGCTGGCGGTAACACATTTCAAAAGCTGACTATGAGCTGCAGGTCCACTATTACAATGGAGAAGTAGTAGTAGGAAAAATATCTGGGAGCAGACCTAGGGCTGCTGCTGCTCATTTGCCTTCAGGTCCTCTCACAGCAAAGGCCAGTCTCTCTCTCTCTCTCTCTCTGAGCAGACTTTTGCATCCAGGTCCTCTCACAGCAAAGGCCAGGCAGTCTTTGCAGACCTTCAATGCAGCAGCAATGATGACATCATCAGAGGCGACTTTCAGACTGAAAACACTAATTGGGTCATGGGTTCCCACATGCTGGAACTCAATTGCCCAATTAGGTGAAAATCGCATCAATCTCCCACATCCAATTGCAGTCGGGTGGATAACACGAAAAGTGGATGACACGACCCCAACCCGCCCCAGTATCAAAATCCAGCCCTTGTATCTGACAGAATGAATAATGGGAGACACAGTGATTTTCCCGCCCGGCCTCATGTTTCAATGGTAATCGAAAAAAACTTACCGAGCACTGACCCTGTGGACACTGGCAGTGGGGCCGCTATCACCGACCCTCTCCGCATCTCCCTCCAGAATGTCCGTTCACTTGCGAACAAGGGTCTTGCCATCCATGAGCTTATCGTGGATGATTGCATCGACATCATGGCCCTGACGGAAACTTGGTTGAGGGGTGATGACACCTTACCCTTAAAGGAAGCCTCCCCGCCTGGCTATACCTTCCACCACTTGGCCCGCTCAGACCGCTGTGGTAGTGGTGTGGCTCTCATCACCAAATCACACCTTGGTCTGTCCCCCTACTCCTCCCACACTTTCTCCTCCTTTGAGCATCTCAATTTATTCCACCCCTCTCACCTCTCATTTAAAATTCTCGTTCTCTACCGCCCACCCAAGTACCATAAAAATGTTATTACCGAGATATCTTCACTGCTTTCCCTCACACTCTGCACCGAACGACTTCTCATCCTCTGTGATTTCAACCTCCATCTCAATTCATCATGCTCTCTCTTGTCTGAGTTCACTAGCCTCCTATCCTCCCTTAATCTCTCCCTCCATATAAACTCCCCAACCCATATTCACAGACACCCACTTGACCTTGCCATCTCTCGTGGCCTCGCTACTCCCATCGTGTCAATCGCAGATAACGCCATCTCTGACCACTTCCCCGTATCACTCTCCAACCACTCCCCCCTCCCCCCACCGACCCTACTTCCTTCTGTGTCCGCCCCTGGAAAAAAATCTCTCCCAACTCTCTTACAACTGCAATTATGAAATCCCAACTGTCCAGCCTTTGGCCCTCCATTCACCATAACATTTCTGCAGCTACCAATCTGCTCAACCACACCCTCACTACCACTCTTTGATGCCCTAGTCCCTATTAAAACAATTACTTTCTCTCACCCTGGTCGTTCCCCAGTACGGCCTTCATCTTCGCTCCCTTAAGTTTAAGGGACGCAGGCTTGAACGGATATGGCGGACAACTGGTTTAGCCATTCACCGCCAGATCTGGCTGGAACACATAAAGCATTATCAGGCCCTGCTCTCGTCTGCCTAAATTGCTCACTATTCCAGAATCATTCTGGAATGCAAAGATAAACCCCGGCTCCTATTCTCTACTGCTAACCGCCTTCTTAAACTCCTCTCCCCCTGTCTCCTCCACCCTCACCTCTGACAAGTGTGAGGAGCTCATGGACTTCTTTGTCTCTAATATTGAGACCATCCATTCAGCTGCCTCTGCCACTTTCCTTCCTTCCCCTAGCCCACCAGGCCAAACTTCCTCTAAGGTTCCCCCCTGCCCTAGCCCTGAACTCGCACCTTTCTCCAGTTTCTCTCCGATCTCCCCTCATGACCTCTCCATGCTCATCTTGTCCATGAGACCCACTTCCTGCTCCCTCGACCCTATTCTCACCAAACTGCTGACCACCCAACTTCTTTTTCTGGCTCCCATGTTAGCTGTCATTGTTAACGGTTCTCTCTCCTCAGGTACTGTCCCCCTCTCCCTCAAATCTGCCGTCATCACCCTCTCCTCAAAAAAACAAACCCTTGACCCCTCCATCCTTGCAAACTACCACCCCATCTCCAACCTCCCTTTCCTCTCCAAATCCTTGAACGTGTTGTTGCCTCCCAAATCCGTGGCCATCTTTCCCACAATTCTATGTTTGAATCCCTCCAATCAGGTTTCCGCCCTTGCCACAGTACCCAAATAGCTCTCATCAAAGTCACATATGACATCCGTTGTGACTGTGACAAAGGTAAACTAGCCCTCCTCATCCTTCTTGACTTGTCTGCAGCCTTTGACACAGTTGATCACTCTATCCTTCTCCACCGTCGTCCAGCTGGGTGGGACTGCACTTGCCTGGTTCCATTCTTATCTATCTAATCGTAGCCAGAGAATCACCTGCAATGGCTTCTCTTCCCGCTCCCACATCGCTACCTCTGGTGTCCCCCAAGGATCTATCCTTGGCCCCTTCCTATTTCTCATCTACATGTTGCCCCTTGGCGACATCATCTGAAAACACAGCGCCAGTTTCCACATGTACGTTGACGACATCCAGCTCTACCTCACTACCACATCTCTCGACCTCTCCACAGTCTCTAAATGATCAGACTGCTTGTCCGACATCCAGTTTTGAAATGAGCAGAAATTTTCTCCAATTAAATATTGGGAAGACCAAAGCCAAAGTTTTCGGTCCCAGCCACAACTCCGTTCCCTAGCCACTGACTCCATCCCTCTCCCTAACATCTGTCTGAGGCTGAGCCACACTGTTCGCAATCTTGGTGTCATATTTGACCCTGAAATGAGCTTCCGACTATATATCCACAGCATAACTAAGACCGCCTATTTCCACCTCTGTAACATTACCAATCTCTGCCCTTGCCTCAGCTCATCCACTGCTGAAACCCTCATCCATGCCTTTGTTACCTCTAGACTTGACTATTCCAATGCACTCCTGGCTGACCTCCCACATTCTACCCTACGTAAACTTGAGGTCATCCAAAGCTCGGTTGCCCGTGTCCTAACTCGCACCAAGTCCCGTTCACCCATCACTCCTGTGCTCGCTGACCTACATTGGCTCCCGGTTAAGCAATGCCTCGATTTCAAAATTCTAATCCTTGCTTTCAAATCCCTCCAGGGCCTCGCCCCTCCCTATCTCTGTAATCTCCTCCAGCCCGCCCCCCCACCCCGAGATATCTGCGCTCCTCTAATTCTGCCCTCTTAACCATCCCTTCTGTTGCCTAGTCCTTAAGCTCTGGAATTCCTTGCCTAAACCTCTCCGCCTCGCTACCTCTCTTTCCTCCTTTAAGACGCTCCTTAAAACCTACCTCTTTGACCAAGCTTTTGGTCACCTGCCCTAATTTCTCCTTATGTGGCTCAGTGTCAAATTTTTTTGTCTCTTAATACTCCTGTGAAGCGCGTTGGGACGTTTTACTACATTAAAGGCGCTATATAAATACAAGTTGTTGTTGTTGTTGTTGAGATAATCTCTTCAGGCCAGTTAACTCGCCCAACACGCGAGTCCAACAGTGCGCATGCACAGTCTTTGTATCTGAGACTATTCCAATAGTGTCAAATACACAGGGGAGCAGGGAGACTGCTGATGGCAAAACCAGCTCGTGGGAGACTACTGAGGGAAGAAACCAAACTGGCGGACCCCGAGGGGGCGGCGGACCCCTGGTTCAGAACACACGTGTCCCAGCAGCAGCCAATCACAGGAGGCGTGGCGAAGATAAAGGCAGCAGAACAAAAATCGTGAGTTTTTGCTATTGAATCATGAGATTGCGAGTTGGGGTGATTTTCCTTCAAAATCGCGTGTCTTGCGTTTAAATAACGAGAGTTGACATTACTGTTTAATGCACTCACAAGGATGTGTAACTTCATTCATTACTCTTTTATGGAGGTTAGTTATATTACAACTAATGTACAACTCATAGCCAATCAGTAAGGCCCTTTAATAATGCTGCAGGATCACATATAAACCTCCTTAGTTGGCAGGTAAGCACTATAAATAACATTCAGTGCATCAATCCAGCTGTAGAGTCTGGAATTTGAGCAGGCAAGATGTATAAAGGCCTACCTCATGAAAGAATCCCTTCAGGTAAAGGCAAATTGCCCTCTATAGTTTTTGAAGGGTGGTCCATAAACAAGCAATGTGTCTCACAAGCATGGAAGATGATTGTGTGTTGGGCAAACTCGGTGTCTGTCAATCCTCAAGCCTGGAAGGCTTTGTTGAAGAAGGTGGCTGATTTGAAGAAAATTATCAAAGTAAGCAATTATGATGATTCACTGTTTATTTCAAGGTGCTGGGTTTCACTATTGTAGATATTCCGACTTTCTTAATGCTGCACCCCACATATCATCTGTGGGACGTGTACTATGGGGGGCAATTTTGCCAGCCCTGGGGAGGCGGGTTTGGAGGCGGGACTGCCGGGAAAATGGCAGAATCTGGAGGCGGGTACCCATCCTGCCCCCAACCCGCCTCCGTGCCATCTTATCAGGAGGCGGGTAGCCGACCCGCACCGGGTCCCGTCTCCTGGAGGCGGGAAGGGGATTACAGCCACTTAACTGCCTGTTAACAGGTAGTTAACAGGCACTTAAGAGGATTATCCCCATTTTTCCAGCAGAGGCGCGGGCTTCCCGATGTCAGGAAACCCCGCCAGGGTCAGCGAGGCGAGCAGTGGGTCTGTGGGGGTCGGAGGGGTCCAAAAGTGTGCTGTGGAGGTGAATGATGGGTGCAAGTGTGGACAGGTAAGTATGTGAGGTGAGTGAAAAGTGATAGAAAATGTTTCCTTACCTTTGCTTCTTCCTGCAGGCTTCAATCATTGGTGATAGATAGTAGATTGGCGGTTAGGATCAGATCAGCCATGGTCTTATTGAATGGCGGAGCAGGCTCGAGGGGCCGATTGGCCTACTCCTGCTCCTATTTCTTATGTTCTTATAACCGGAGGCTCTGGCATCTCACCGGCAGAGATGACAGAATGGCTGCTGCATTCTCAGATGCAACAACCATCTAATTTCTGCTCAGCAGATAGGTTTGATGAGTCTTGAATACAAGGGCTCATCAAACAACAGAGAATGTCAGTGTTTGACAGCTTCACAGAGCTGTCAAACGATGGCAATTCATCTGTCAAAAATTTTTGACCGATGAAACGTCATACGCTGACGTTCTCTGTAACCGGCTTCCCCTTAATTGGCCTGCTAAGCCTGCTGGGCGGGCTTAACAAGGTCAATCAAGGGAAAATAGCGTGGGTTGGCCACAAGTTGATGGAGGCGGGACTAAAACCCGACAAGCAGCAGTCCCGCCTCCAAGGCACCACCATTGGCAAAATCACCCCCTATATTTCTGCATACGTAGGAGCTACAGGTATCCTGATGGCCATCCTTCTCTATCTGCTGGTATTTGAGGAGGAAAGGCAGGATTTTGTTTGAATATTTGTTCTCAGGATATGGGTGACACTGGCAACTTTGCATTTATTGTCCCGAGTTGCTCTGAGAAGGGGGTGGTGTGCCTTCTCCTTGAACAACTGGAATGGTGCTCCCTGGATGGTACTAGGTAGGGAATTCCAGGATTTTAACCCAGCAATGGTGAAGGAATGGTGATATATGTCCAGGTTAGGATGGTGTGTAACTTAGAGAGGAACTTGGTGGTAATGGTGTCCTCAAGATCTTGCTGCTTTTGACCTTCATGGTGGTAGAGGTTGTGGGGCTAGGAGATGCTGTCAAAGTAAGCTTGGTGTGTTGTTGCAGTGCATCACCTCCATCCATGCTGCACAAAACATGCTCCCCAACATAAAGGACCATCCTTCTGGCCAACACTTCCTGCTGCATGGCCTCTAGAATTGCACCATAAATGGGAGGGAAGGGAGGGGATGGGGGGATGCACAAGAGGCCAGAGTCAGAGAAACAGAGTTTGGGGGAAGGGAATTTGTAAGGGCTGGAGGAGGTTAGAATTGTGGAGGGGTGAGACCATGAAAAGATTCAAACACGAGCATCAGGAATTTCCTCAGGGGTTTTCCCAATCGACTGCAATAATTTCAGAGGAAGATCAGTGAAAACGCCGAGAAAAACTCATATATGGTGTTTCTGCCGAAATTACGGCACATGATCGGAAAAATCCTCAACGAAATTCATGGCAGAGGATGATAATTAAAAATTCCCACACCCTTCGTAAATGGGTGAGTCTTCCAACATTCTTACATGCACATATTTTCCCAAGCACCCAAAGAGCAATCATTGTTTTGTTCTAAAACCAAAACAACTTTGCCACATCAAAAGGCAACTACCTCTCCAAAGGCATGGATCTGCCTTTTAAAAGCTTCTGCATTGCCGAATTTCCCAACCCTGGCCCACCATACTGCTGCGGAGGCTCACTGCTCCCATTAATCATGAACTGTGGCCTATTTAAATGAGGAAATTTGAGGAGGTCAGCCCTCCCTACTGCCAGCACAGGCCTGCCTATGGAATTTTGGATGCTAAATATAAAGACCATAGCAGCTTTTTTCCCCTCCAATTTTCTCCCTTTCCTCCAGACACTAACTTGTGCTGGGGTACAGTGTCGCAAGTCCTGTATCTTGCCTAAGTAGTCATTCATCTTCAGGTTTAAGCCTAGATAGCGAGTGCTGGCTGGTTATTATAACATGTGGGGCATCACAAGTAAGTATTAGATACACGCACCCACTTGAAGCGTCCTTACTGCTTTGCTGGCTAAAATCAATTCATTCAGCACACTTTGGGGGTTGAACCTGGGACCTTCCTGGTGTGCATGCCTCAGTACAACATGGAGCAGTCTCACTGTTCTGAGGCCAAATTGTCTGTCCCAGTACCAAAAGCCACCAATTATTGGGACACAGATCCAGCCACAGATTCTACTGGAGAATCAATGTGAAATCCAGGGAAGGCTGAGGATAAGCAGAAGCAGATACAGCAGGTAACTTACTGAGCAGATTTGTTAAATAAGTTAAATAAATGAACAAATTGGAATAATTTCACATGGTGAGATAAACTACAGAATCAAAGGTAATACTTGAAAAATGTTTGAAATAGCTTCTTTAATGATTAAGACTATGCACTCCAAGAAAGCTGTTCACTTGGATTAGATCAATTGGACACAGATGAGAAACTGCAAGAACAAAGATTAGAAGCAAAATGGATGCACAAACTGATTAAAAATCCTCAATTTACAGAGAACTATAATGGGATATACTGTGCCAAACTATAAGGTGATTGACTAAAAATGGCTAAAAAATAAATTAAAAAGGCTTTGAACTGAAATCCACCACGACTCTCAAACTGCAGAACAAAATGCTTGCTTTTGTTGTAATATAGCGGTGGGTGAAATATGAATGGTGCAGAGTTATTTACTGCATTTGGAAATTGGAGTGAAATCTCCTGCTGCTTGATGACAAGCGTTGTTTGGTGCTCCAAGGCAGGAGATCTGCTGGTGTAAACACCGGAGACAAGTAACCGAGCAATTTCACCTAGAGATCAAAACTTAATGCACATATGGAGGAAGTAATATATGCCTTCTAGTACTGACCTGGAGCATCTCTCTGTTTCATGAGTAATGACATTCAGTTTGCACCACCCTGACTGAGCTGAGTTGTGTCTCTAAGAGACTAAAAGCATAAATGGGGCTAAAGCTAGGACATACTAATATTAAAGAGGAATGATTTACTAAAATAACTTCTGAATAGTAACCTGCCATAAAAGAGTCAGAAATGACAACAGAAAATGCTGGAAACACTCAGCAGGTCAGGCAGCATCTTGGAGAGAGAAACAGAGTTAACGTTTCAGAACTGATGAAGGGTCATCGACCTGAAACGTTAACTCTGTTTCTCTCTCCACAGATGCTGCCTGACCTGCTGAGTGTTTCCAGCATTTTCTGTTGTTATTTCAGATTTCCAGCATCCGCAGTATTTTGCTATTATAAAAGAGTCAGAGTTAGATCATGAAAAGCTTCTGATCTAAAAAGAATGTATTGAGGACATTAAAAGCAAGAAAAGTCAAGAGCAGATTGAGCATCTTTATTCGTGCTTGCAGCACCAATATCAATTAGAGGATGCTGGCATACAACCTCGCAGCAGAATCTAAAGGAGCATACATTGCAAGTAATCTAAACCGATTCCAGTAACAAACCATAAATTACTTTGCACCACAAATTAATTAAACTGGAAAGCTATAGTTTATTAAAGGGGCTATGAAACATAGATATGGCCTAAATAAGGCTTTTTAAACTCATGAAAAAATGAAATGCTTAGCATTTTCCAGCAATCTGATCAATTTTAAGCAATTGTAATGACTTTTAAAGAATGTATACCTTATTGCAGTCCTATAACCAATGGGTGATGGGATAACCTTTGGTCTTGATTCCAAAATGGCATCTTAACATGTTACAGAAAAAACAGGTTAACTCTTTCAAAGGACTACAATAAGTAAAAAAGGAAACTAGTGAAACATTAAAGTTAATTTGTGGAAATCAAAAGCAGGAATCAAAAAGAAGAAAATTGATAACAGCAATGGAGACATAAGGATATATTTTATGATTGCTAAGGCTGGGCGGACTGGAAAATCTGACTCACATCACAATAGTGCTGAGCACATATTTTCAGCAGGCATTTTAGAACAGCATAAAGTGTATTTAAGCTTCAGTTAAATATTATTATGTATTGAAATGAATGTTAGTGCGATTTTTCATCTGCATAGGATGGAATTGGGCTGGGTGCTACCTTTGCCCATCTGGATTAGGCCTATTGGAAGTTCCATGAACAATGGTGCTCAAATGGGTTTTAGCCATTTTTTTCCTCAGTCTTCTCAGTGCAATTTTAGTACTGGCTTCTGTTATTAATATGTCCAGGAGGTACACAAAAAGCTTTGCAATCTTTTCAGCTGATGATACTTGATGTTGCTAGTAAGTGCTGAGATAGGAACTAAATAATTGCGCTGCATATTTAGCACTTTGGCAATTTTTTCTTACAAGGCTACACATACCTAGACTGAGTTCAATTCTTTCTGGCACTGTGAGCGACATTTTAACATAAGAACAGGAGTAGGCCATACAACCCCTCGAGCCTGTTCGCCATTGCATCAGATCATGGCATTTCTGAACATCATCTCCATTTGCCCATCTTGGATCCATATCCCTTGATAACCTTACCTAACAAAAATCATCAATCTCAGTCTTGAAAATGTCAATTATCCCAGCATCCACAGCGTTTTGGAGGAGCGAGTTCCAGATTTCCGTTACCCTTTGTGTGGAAAAAGTGCCACCTGTACTATTAGAAATCATTCAAATATCTATTCTTCTCCAGAAGCGGTTGCATGTCTTCATCCAAACTCAGTTTGACAAAATGACAATATTACATTATGTAGTATTGTGCATGCTATAACATAGCTCCTTGGGACTGAATACACTCTCCCAGCTGGGGAGGGTCCCTGCCAGAAGTGCACATGTGTAACATCAGCCCGATAAATCAGCCACATAAATACTGTGGCTACAAGAGCAGGTCAGAGGTTGGGTATTCTGCGGCGAGTGTCTCACCTCCTGACTCCCCAAAGCCTTTTCACCATCTACAAGGCACAAGTAAGGAGTGTGATGGAATACTCTACACTTGCCTGGATGCGTGCAGCTCCAACAACACTCAAGAAGCTCGACACCATCCAGGACAAAGCAGCCCGCTTGATCAGCACCCCATCCACCACCTTAAACATTCACTCCCTCTGGCGTACCGTGGCTGCAGTGTGTACCATCTACAAGATGCACTGCAGCAACTCACCAAGGCTTCATCGGCAGCACCTCCCATACCCACGACCTCTTCCACCTAGAAGGACAAGGGCAGCAGGCGCATGGGAACACCACCACCTCCAAGTTCCCCTCCATCCTGACTTAGAAGTATATCGCCGATCCTTCATCGTCACTGGGTCAAAATCCTGGAACTCCCTACCTAACAGCACTGTGGGAGTACCTTCACCACACGGATTGCAGCGGTTCGAGAAGGCAGCTCACCACCACCTTCTCAAGGGCAACTAGGGATGGGCAATAAATGCTGGCATTGCCAGCGACGCCCTGATCCCATAAACGAATTAAAAAAAAATAAAGCCATGTGGTTAAAATTTTCCTCCTCAGAAAAACAGAAGAAATGCCTGTTTTTTTCTCTCAAATAAACCATTAATATGTGCAAATTTCTGAGAAAGCAATTCTGTTAGTGGTAATGAAAAGCATCAGCCACAGCCAGTCACGACTTAATGCCAACAATGAATCTTTTATGTTTCTCTAGAAGCTATCAAGCCACTTAACTGGCATAAATGCCAAAAAGTTAATTCATCCAGCTGGTAAGTGCAGAATCGTAGTTGAAAATTATTATCCTAATTTACCCGGAGAGCAGTGCATGCGCTCGAGTCCTTTGTATGAATGCTGACGATCGTGCTTGAGATTGTTTGGAGTGTGTCACAGATAAAGATGCTGAGGATTCCACAAACCTATGCTCCGAGATAACATGGGGGAGGTTTTGAGGCCTCCCACCCAGTGCAAATGGAGCGGTGGCGTCCCAAAAATGATGGAGCATGATTTACCGCCCCGTTCCCGCTGATAATGAGGCCAATATTCCCAAGGGTTTACTGCTGGATGGCCAGAGCTCCCACCTGAGTCAGGTGGTAGGCCTTTTTAATATGCAAATCAGTAGCCTATGACATACATAGGACCCCCCCCCCCCCTGCCATTTTAGGACTCAACTGGACGGGGCATGCATGCCACGCATGCTCTGCACCAGTTCAGTCAACGAGAAGCCCAGTTTTTAGATACTTTTTCTGAGACCAGGAGGAGCCAAACTGGGTTCCCTCCCCCTCAACAACAGGACTCCAATCCCTCCCCCCTCTCGCCTACCTTTTCTCGGGCCCAGGCGACAGCTGATATTGAGGTGGTCCATATGTTAACAAGGCAGGGCCCTCAAAATGGACCAGACCTCCTCCCGGCACTATTGGGTGGCCAGCCGGCTGCCTGAAAACCACACGGAGGAAAATCTACCTCATGAGTTGGAGACAGGGCAAGCCCCGATTTTCTGACCATGCTCCCTAAAAGTGCAGAATCACTTGTGTTAATTTTTGACCCAGGCAGTTTCTGTATACATGACTGATCAAATTATTTTGATGTGCTCCATTATTTTTTCAATTTTCATATTTAAGTTGCATTAAATTAAAACTGTATTATAAAACCTTCATTTGCTTCATAGAATCGTTAATGGCAACTTGAAGGAAATGAGCTACAGATTAAGATAAAAATTAAACCATGATAGGGTAGCCTTTGAAAAATTCAGATTTGCTGCTATCATACTTGTTAAATGAGGGTTTTTTTTCGTTCCTGGGATGTGGGCGTCGCTGGCAAGGCCAGCATTTAAGCCCATCTCTAATCGCCCTTGAGAAGGTGGTCTTGAGCAGCCTTCTTGGACCGCTGCAGTCCGTGTGGTGAAGGTACTCCCACAGTGCTGTTAGGGAGGGAGTTCCAGGATTTTGACCCAGTAATGATGAAGGAACAGCGATATATTTCCAAGTCAGGATGGTGTGTGACTTGGAGGGGAACTTGCAGGTGATGGTGTTCCCATGTGCCTGCTGCCCTTGTCCTTCTAGGTGGAAGAGGTCGTGGGTTTGGGAGGCGCTGCCTAAGAAGCCTTGGCGAGTTGCTGCAGAGCATCTTGTAGATGGTACACACTGCAGCCATGGTGCACCGGTGGTGGAGGGAGTGAATGTTTGCTGTTGGCTAATATTCGATGTAGCATTAGATGGGTATTCCTGTGTCTTAGTTGTTTAACCCAAAGGGATGGGAAGCAAGAAAATGATCAGAATCTTCCCAAAGGAGGTTAACTGGGTTGAGTAAAGTACATGGCAAACTATACAGGGCTTGTGGAAGGAACTGCTTGCAGGGTTGAGTGGCCTTTCCTGTTCCATTATATGTTCTTATCCTATTAAACTCCTTAAACTATGAGTTATATACATTAGTTCTGATTGCTTTCCTGGCGATGTCTTAAATTATTCTTTGCCAGTTGATTAGGTGTTTAAGAATAAATATTGATGAAGTGATATTCAGGAAAGAAATGCATTTGAGAGAAAATAAATCAGTATTCTACAGTTCTCATCTATCAAAAAATTGTGAAATAGATAACTGCAACGCAGTATAAAACTGATGAAAACAGGACTTAATGGCCTGAATTTTGCGGTTGGCAGTGAACAAATGGCACCAACCTTTCATTACACTTACACTTGCCCACAGACTTTCTGTAGGCTTTTGCACTAGAACTTGCAGTAATTAGAAATCCATTTTGGCGCAGCACCCCCTTTACAGGGGATGCGGGACCTGTGTGAACAGGGAAAGCAACTGTGTATCTCCTTAACCAATCAGATTGAAGAATCCTTACTGAGGCACGCAGAGTCTAAACCAGGAAGTGTAAGTTAGAATAGTTAATTCAATGCCAAATTATGTACAGAAAGCGAAATATTGAGGGAAAGAAAGATGGGATTAAGAAAGCGAGAGATAAAAGAGAGAAATTTCCAACAACAATTAAAATCTGAAGGAATGAGACTCCACACTTGTAAAAGTTAATTTTCAGTGCCAGAGAGGTTGTTTAGCAGTAATTAAGACTCATCACACCATTAAAAATTTACTTGTACTAGAATGGACAAGCCCTAGCTTTTTCTGGCGAGTTTAGTGTGTATCTATAATGTAAGTACAACAACTTCACGCTCTTCCATGTATTTCAATGCCGAGTCTCTCGCCGAGATACCAGTGAAGCTTCTGGATGAGCAGGGCAACTCGGACAGCAACTTCCTGATTTCCACGTTTAACTGCGAATGTGCAGTCGCCGGAAGTTGATGTCCGATTTACTCTTAGTAATGTTGAGCGATGATTGCCTCACCGTTATTTTTACCGCCATTATTTATTTCAGTCTTAAATACCAGACAGCTGGATTATTTCAAAAAGTGCATTGAAACAGTGGCATAAATTAATAATGGAAACAAATATTACACATAAAGAAAGACTTGCATTTATATAGCGCCTTTCACGACCACCGGACATCCCAAAGCGCTTTACAGTCAATGAAGTAGAGTCGCTGTTGTAATGTGGGAAATGCAGCAGCCAATTTGCACACAGCAAGGTCCCACAAACAGCAATGTGATAATAACCAGATAATCTGTTTTTTGTTATGTTGGTTGAGGGATAAATATTGGCCAGGACACCGGGGATAACTCCCCTATTCTTCTTTGAAATAGTGCCATGGGATCTTTTATATCCACCTGAGAGAGCAGACGGGGTGTCAGTTTAACATCTCATCCGAAAGATGGCACCTCCGACAGTGCAGCACTCCCTCAGCACTGCACTGGAGTGTCAGCCTAGTCTTTATGTGCTTCAAGTCCCTGGAGTGGGACTTGAACACACGAACCTTCTGACTCAGAGGCGAGTGTGCTGCCCACTGAGCCACAGCTGGCATTGTGTGAACAGATGGGATATTTATAATGGTTAATTTATTAGTGAAGTATGTTACCATAACAACAACAACTTGCATTTACATAGCACCTTTAACTTAGTAAAATGTCCCAAGGTGCTTCACAGGAGCATTAGCAAACAAAATTTGACACTGAGTCACATAAGGACAGATTCTTGGTCAAAGAGGTAGGTTTTAAGGAGCGTGTTAAAGGAGGAGAGAGAGGGAGAGAGGCGGAGAGGTTTAGGGAGGGAATTACAGAGTTTAGGGCCCAGACAGCTGAAAGCACGGCCGCCAATGGTGGAGCGATTAAAATAGGGGATGTGCAAGAGGCCAGAATTGGAGGAGCGCAGAGATCTTGGAGGGTTGTAGGGCTGGAAGAGTTACAGAGATAGGGAGGGGCGAGGCCATGGAGGGATTTGAAAACAAGGATGAGAATTTTTAAAATTGAAACGTTGCCAGACCGGGAGCCAATGTAGGTCAGCGAGCACAGGGGTGATGGGTGAAAAGGACTTGGTGTGAGTTAGGCTATGGGCAGCAGAGTTTTGGAAAAGCTCAAGTTTATGGAGAGTGGAAGATGGGAGGCCAGCCAGGAGAGATTTGGAATAGTCAAGTCTAGAGTAACAAAGGCATTGATGAGGGTTTCAGCAGCAGATGAGCTGAGGCAGGAGCGGAGTCGGGCGATGTTAAGGAGGTGGAAGTAGGCGGTCTTGGTGGTGGCGCGGATATATGGTCGGGAGCTCATCTCGGCTTCAAATACGACACCAAGGTTGCAAACGTTCAGCCTCAGACAGTTGCCAGGGAGAGGGTTAGAGTCAGTGGCTAAGGAATGGAGTTTGTGGCAGGGACCAAAGACAATGGGGGAGAAGTTAGGTATCGGCGCGTTTGGCGCGCTAACTTTTAAAAGTTGAAAAAATTAGCGCCAGGCGCTAATGCTTTTCAACTTTAAAAAATTTGGGGGTTATCGCTCCAGGAAGGAAGTGGAGGGCTAAATCAAGCACTCCACTTCCTTCCTGGAGCGCACCAGGCAGCAGGCGGAGCGGTAGGTGAGCAGCACTGCACAATGGGCCGAGCAGCGCTGCCGCGTTGGAAGGCTCCTTCCCTCCCTTAAAGGGAAGGGCCATCGCTGCAGGCTCTGCAAGGGAAAACCTTACCTGGTCCCCGACGGCAGCCGCGATCTGGCCCGATCAGCCCGAATCACTGCAGCAGAGTGCCGGGCTGATCGATCGCTGGCGAAGACAAATGAAAAAAAAACATAAAGGGTATTTCAGAATTCTTTTCACTTACCTCGGCCACCTCGCCTTTAAGTATCGCCCCCGAAGCGCCCGGCCTCCCGATGAATGCCTCCTGCAGCTGCTGGTGTTTTCGCCCAGTGATGCTGCAGGGGGTGGAACTGAAGTTCGGGTCTGGGGCGATGCACACGGCGATGATGTCACGATCTCTGGGCGAAGGAGAGTGGGGCGCAACGCCATACCGCTGCCGCAAACCTCCCGCCAAATACAGCAGGAGTCGATCTTCTTGCCGCGCCAGGTCGGTAAGTGCTGAGCACCCCGGAGGTGCTAACGGGAGGCGCTAAGATGCCCAATTTCTCCCCCAATGGCTTTGGTCTTCCCAATATTTAGTTGGAGGAAATTTCTACTCATCCAGTACTGGATGTCGGACAAGCAGTCTGGCAATTTAGAGACAGTGGAGGGGTTGAGAGAGGTGTTGGTGAGGTAGAGCTGGGTGTCATCAGCGTACACTTGTGTTTTCGGATGATGTTGCCAAGGGGCAGCGTGTAGATGAGAAATAGGATATTCCCGAAACCGGAATTGAAAAACCATTTAACTATTTCCTATTGTATAATTATTGGTTTTGAATACAGCAAACATTCTGTTGCACAGAACATGGTTGCTCACACTAATGTATTTTGCAATACAAAGATGACTAGTTACCTAACAGGACATATCTGTCTTCATTTTCCAACTTTTTTTCTGAATCGTGCTATGATTTTATTTTATCATAATTGATCTGGTCTGCCAAAAATATAAATCTAATTGTTGTTTCTGTGTGCCATAACTCGACCCTTTAGTCATAGGAAACGTCTGCAACTGAATTATGCATTGGCATTCCAGCTGTAAATGCCAACCTCTCAGGCAGCTCTTGACTCCAAATTACGGACTGTCGTCAATAAATAGGCAGGCGCACAGAAACCCCATCCACAGGACATTACCTCCTTCATTCAGCAGAGATAAGTCAGGCAAATTTCAAGATACTTTATGGCCCAAATAAGATAAGTAAATCTTAATTAAAGATGCTCTTATTCTGTGCCGATAATGTAGGCTTTCAATCTGGGAGATGTTTTTTTTAAATCAATAATCTAGCACAACTTTATGTTTCTTTACTTTCATATAACGGGGGAGAAATTCAGTATCGCCCCATTTGGGGCCGCAATTATCGGCCGGGCGCAAAGATTAGCGCCTGGCGCTAATTATCGCCTCCGACTGCAAACTTGACTTTTATCGCCCCTGGAGGTGATTGGAGTGCTAAATCAGGTGCTACACATCTGTCTTAAGACGCAAAGGTCGAGGAGCGAGGCGCTAACTCAGAGCGCTGGCGAAGCTCATATGATGTCAGTCAGCAATGGAACACAGACACAATGGCGCCGGCCAGTTCTTAAAGGGAAGGGTTGATCTTGCTTTCCATCCACATCCTGCTCATTGCAGCCTTGAATCTCGGCCTGGAGAGACCTGTACATCAAATCTGCTGGAAAGAACAATGGAGAGTACCAGGAAAAGAGCTCAGAGTGCAGCCTCCACAGTCTCTTCTAAATCGATACAAGGAAGGGCAAATCAAAATGAACCTGCAAAGTGCTGCTCAGTACCCAAAACTCCTTCACACAGCGTTGAATCTCTCTAGAAGTCTCTCTCTCTCTCTCTCTCTCAGAATGCATGGTTCAAAAATGTCACCAACAAAAAAAGGCAGGAAGCGGTCGCCTTTAAATAGCGCTCCTGCAGTCCCTTCCTGACTGCAAAACGCTCCCCTCAACCTGTCATTGCTAGTGGCAGGTGGTAAGGCAGGGGGCGCCACTCAATATCCGCTCCGGGGCACTACCGGGGCGTTGCGCACTCGACTGACGTCACGATCTGCCGGCGCAGGAGATCGTGGCGGTAGTGTTTAGCGCCGCCGCAAAATGTCTAGTTAATTGCACGAGTGGCGCAAACATCGCCGCGCCCGGGCGTTAGCGGCTTTGCGCCCCATTAGCGCCCTCTTAAGGCGCTAACGGGATGTGCAACCAACTGAATTTTTACCCCTGTATGTCATGAATGCCAAGTACAATTAAAGAGTGAAAGTGCACTGTCTTCCTTTTTGAAATGTTGCCAAATTCACTCTCATCATTTCTGAACTTTATTTAATTCTTATCACTTCTTCTGTCTCTTTATTTTGACAGGAGCTCACACAGTCGGTGAAGAAACTGGTTAAGTTGTTAGGTTTGATTTTTCCTCATAAATTTAGGAGAGACTAATAAAAAATGCCCTTCATTACTATTTTTACATTCAAGAAATGATTTTCTGAACTCACGCTAACAACGGGGAATCCTTGCCCCTCCGGCCTAGCATATCAGGAAAGCCTGAACAGTCAGCCTGCGATTTCCCAACATCGATCAGTGGATCAGGCTCCCTGCAAATAGCATGAAGTCGGAAAATTGACTCAATATCTAAAATAATACAAAGTTGTATATTTTGATATTTCTGTTCCGCTTGCACTGTCTAATAATTAGCTATACTTATTTCACTGAATGGCACTTTTGTTAAAAAAAACTAATTGAGAAACAAAAACACATCTTTAGTGCCAAAAAGGATATAAGCCCCAATCTTGCACTCCCAATCTGAATCTGTCAGAAATGGCTGAGTACCAAGGCAAAGTTTGCCCTCAGGACACTGAGCTGACTGCACACAGTTTTTCAGGGCCAGGCCATGTAAATAGTTAGTATAATGCACATTGGCTCATGGTCTTCCAATGCCTCAAATTTAAAATTTTCATCATGTGTTTAAATCCCTTTCATGTTACCTCACCCTTCTTGTCTCTGTAACCTCCTCCAGTCCTACAACCACCCTGCCTGAATGTCCCGTTCCTCCTACTCTGGCCACTTGTGTATCCCCCCTCCCTTTGCCCCCACCATTGGCAGCCATACCTTCAGTCGCCTGGGCCCCACACTCTAGGACTGAAATATTTCTCAGCCTTTGCCCAGGTTGTTGAATGGGGGGAAGGAAAGAAATGCAAAGCAAAAATGAACAGGTGAATTTCCGTCTTTAGTGTTCCCAGCTTTATGTATGGAGTGCTGAAGCCAAAATTGACTCTGAAGTGAAAGGAAATCCAATTCAAAGACACAAAACGGAGTCTGTAGGCAAATGAGAGGGGCGCACGTTTGATAGCTAGTAAAGTGGCATGACGTGGCAGCAACATGGAAGGCTGCCATGTTTGCTACTCCAGGGCACCCTTCCAGAGGACAGCAGTACGCATTGCTTATCACGAGATGATTGCCAGATGCAGCAGTCTGTACAATACATGGGTGCCATCTACAATGCGTTGCATTCTTGGAGACCCTACCACCCTCTCAAACTGATTCCTTTTTTCTCCAGGGAAAGTGATGAATGTGTTGCTCCTGGCAAACAAGACCTTTTTAATCAAATTTGTCTGTTAAACCCACTGAAAAACCTCCTAACAGCAGAGGAGCATCTTGCCATGAACGTCTCAACATTTGTTAGCTGTTTCCCGGCAACCACCGTCACCCTGAAGAAAAGTGTGCCTTGTAGCTTTTACACATTCAGCGGTTTGGCAATGTTTCAAAGCCTTTCCGCCACCGACAAGGCACAAGTCAGGAGTGTGATGGAACACTCTCCACTTACCTGGATGAGTACAACTCCAATAACACTCAAGAAACTCGACACCATCCAGGATAAAGCAGCCCGCTTGATCGGCACCCTATCCACCACCTTAAACATTGACTCCCTCCACCACCGGCGTACCGTGGCTGCAGTGTGTACCATCTACAAGATGCACTGCAGCAACTCGCCAAGGCTTCTTCGACAGCACCTCACAAACTCGCGACCTCTACCACCTAGAAGGACAAGGGCAGCAGGCGCATGGGAACACCATCACCTGCAAGTTCCCTTCCAAGCCATACCCCATTCTGACTTGGAAATGTATCGCCATTCCTTCATCATTGCTGGTTCAAAATCCTGGAACTCCCTACCTAACAGCACTGTGGGAGCACCTTCACCACACGGACTGCAGTGGTTCAAGAAGGCGGCTCACCACCACCTTCTCAAGGGCAATTAGGGATGGGCAATAAATGCTGGCCATGCCAGTGACGCTCAAATCCTGTAAATTAATAAAAAACAGGTGTGGGAGTTTCCAGTTTAGTTTTTGTGCACTGATTAATGGGCCAACCAATGGAACAGGAAGCAAAATTGAACAGTCTTTGTAATAGTGCCTACACGTCTCTCACTTATTTGGAGACCTGTACAAGGGACCTGGATGATTGTGTTGACTTATTTGGAGACCAATTTATTAGTAAATTGGCACAGTTCACGATAATATGGAGCATTATCTCTCAACCTAATTATGATTGTAAAAAACGTTTCCTTATAGTTTATTGTTCCTGTGCTGATAGAGCATACTGGCCTGAATGGAATTTTCTTAGGGGGAGAAATTCAGTATCGCCCCATTTGGGGCGCAAATATCGGCCGGGCGCAAAGATTAGCGCCTGGCGCTAATTATCGCCACCGACTCCAAACTTGACTTTTATCGCCCCTGTAGGTGATTGCAGCGCTATATCAGGCGCTTCACACCTGTCTTAAGGTGCAAAAGCCGAGGAGCGAGGCGCTACCTCAGAGCATGGCGAAGCTCATGTAATGTCAGTCAGCAATGGAACACACACACAATGGCACGGGCCAGTTCTTAAAGGGGATGGTTAATCTTGCTTTCCATCCACATCCTGCTCATTGCAGCCTTGAATCTCGGCCTGGAGAGACCTGCACATCAAATGTGCTGGAAAGAACAATGGAGAGTACCAGGCAAAGAGCTCAGAGTGCAGCCTCCACAGTCTCTGCTAAATCGATACAAGGAATGGCAAATCAAAATGAACCTGCAAAATGCTGCTCAGTACCCAAAACTCCTTCACACAACGTTGAATCTCTCCAGAAGTCTCTCCCTCTCTCTCTCAGAATGCATAGCTCAAAAATGGCACCAACAATAAAAGGCAGGAAGCGGTCACCTTTAAATAGCGCTCCCCCTTTCCCTTCATGACTGCAGAACGCTCCCCTCAACCTGTCGTTGCTAGCATCAGGCGGTAAGGCAGGGGGCGCCACTCAATATCCACTCCGGGGCGATACCGGGGCGTTGCGCACTCGAGTGACGTCATGATCTGCCATCGCAGGAGATCGTGGCGGTAGTGTTTAGCGCCGCCGCAAAATGTCTAGTTAATTTCGCGAGCGGCGCAAACTTCGCCGCGCCTGGGCGCTGGATGCTTTGCGCCCAATTAGCGCCCTCTTAAGGCGCTAACAGGAGGCGCAATCAACTGAATTTTTCCCCCTTAGATTCTTATTTTCTTCAGTGCTAAATTATTTCTTTGCAATGTAGCAAGATATGATGAATTGAGAGCGGGAGACAACTACATAATAAAGAAATCCTATAAAATAAGATTCAGTGGGGGAAAAAATTTGTCCCCTTAGCGCCTCCCGTTAGCGCCAGCAGATGGCGTTAATGGGGCACTAGAGCAGTATCACGGGGCGAGGCGAATCCAGAGAGAGGACAACAGGCTCCTGCTCCACTGACTCACGGCCACTCCCCCGGGACAGCACCTCAGCATCCCTAGCAATCTGTTGGAGCACGGATTGCTGGCCTGCTGCGACACCATGAAAGTCCTGGTTGGCGGTGGTAGACCCAGCCACGATGGCAGCAGTCAGAACTTGCATGGCATCAAGCTGAGACTGCATGAGAGCAGTCTGAGATTGGATGCCACCAAGCATAGACTGCATTACAGCACTAAGACGTTGCGTTGTTTCCGCCTGTGCTGCAATGGAAGCTGCCAGATCGCCCATCACACGCGGCATCAGGTCTGGGTCTCCATGGTCTCTCTGGGAGTCTACCATCCTTTGCAGACTGGAAATGATGGGCTCCATGGTGTGCACAGAACCTTGTGCAATGTTGGAGGTGGACTCCTCCACACTCCTTATCATTGCCGAGAGGCTCTCGTGCACCCTTGCCATTGCACCTATCATCTCCATGTGCATGCCCATCACCCTTCTTCTAAAGCCTCCCCATCGAGGTCCTCATCTGAGTCCTATGCAGCAGAACCTGTGCGCGAACTCGCCCTCCGGGGAGCTGGCCCCCGAGCTACCCTTTCCCCCTGGCCTTGGTGCAGCCTGCTCGTTCCTGGTGCATCGCCCTGTGCAGATCCCGCTACTATACTAGCCTCTAAAGAATGCATAGTGCCAGTATCTGAGCTGGTGTCTGTGGGTGAGAGATGCAGTGAGGCGGTGTGTTCTTCCTCCTCCTCTTCTCCCTCCTCGTTCTCCACGGTGCCCTCAGGGACAGACTGCTCAGGTGCTTGTTGATTATCTGAACGCATAAAGGCACAAGAGTAGGGTTAAGGTGAGGGGAGGAGGGCAGGAAGTGGTTGGGTGTCAGCTTGTCCCCTGCCTGTGTGCTCCTGATCCCTCCTGATGCTAGCCATCTTGGCCTGCAAGAGAAAGGAAAATGTGTGAGTGAGTGTGGAGCAATGTGTTTGGGTGATGTGCCTGCCATAGTTGAATAGCTGTCATTGTGTGCAAGGTGTGAGATGTGGGTGTGAGTGTTGGTAGGTAGAGATTTTTGCTGGGTGAGAGCTGAGGTGTGGTGCTTTGGGCAGTGTGTGAAGATTGTGGCTCAGATAGTGGTATGTAGCATTTGTTGAAGCATTCACTCCCCTGACCACCTGAGTGAGGTCATTAAATTTTTTCCTGCACTGTGTGGGCATCCTGGGGACCACAGTCCTGCCCGAGATGTGCTGCACTATCTCCCTCCACATGGTGCAGAAGACTTGTGGTGAGGGCCTCCTGCCACTTGTCGGGTAGAGCACCGCCCTCCGTCTCTCCACAGCGAAAACCAATGCTTCATCGCAGAATCTGCGGCCTCTCTCCCTGGGGCGTGGATCTACCATGAGTACACCTGGTTCAGTCCTCCGGCTCCTTGTCCTTGTTCTGCTTCTGCTTGCTGCTTGCTGCTTGCTGCTTGCTGCTTGCTGCTTGCTGCTTGCTGCTTGCTGCTTGCTGCTTGCTGCTTGCTGCTTGCTGAGACGGCTGCACAGCCAGCAATGCTGAGAATGAGGTGCTGAAGCATCAATGAACCTCCCCTTTAAGTACTGAAAAAAGCCTGTGGCAATCATGACTTGTGATTAGACTGCACCTGATATTGGTCCACCCTTTCAGTGAAAAGCCAATGAGCTTGGGCTTTAAGACTTGAATTAGCGCTCCAATCATTTTTTCGAGCAGTCAGCACGAATTTTGTGTGCAGTCTAAAGCATTAGCACCTGACGCTAATTCACCAACTTTTTTACTGACACCGCCCATTCCTGGGCTATAATGAATTTCTAGCCCAGTGGCTCTTAAAATTGCTACCAACTTTATATCATTCAATCCTGATGATGGATAAAAGATTGTGGCCAATGTTGGTATCTTGGTAGAAAACTAAATCAATCAGATGACAACAAATGCAAATAAGATGGTTGGTGACTAAGTATACATTGCACTTGTGCAACTGATCCATTAAAGAAATACTATGAGAAAATATAAGAATGATGGGGCAATCCACTTTGTTTCGAACTATGGTATGGACTGTACCTTAAGAGCTGAAACATCTAGGTGAGTGGTTAAGTACTCTCAGACCATTACATCTAGAACAATGCAGATTCACAATTATGGTGCATCATTTCTCCCTTCTATGCATTTAACCCTTTTCACCCCAAGTGTACAGAGACACCGTGTGAAAATAAATCAATACTGTCTGCATAGCAAGGGGTTAAAAGACAACGGGGGAAAAATTCAGTTGGCGCTAATGGGGCGCTGATGCAGTAGCGCTGGGACAAGGCGCATCCAGTGACGCATGGCAAATCCGGTCCCCCTGTTGCGCTACTGGTACAAGGTACTACCAGGACTTCAACGTCAGGCACATCGTGATGTGAGTGAGCGTGCAACACTCACTGGGCGCCCGTTCTGCCAAATTGATTTTTACCACATACCTTAGTCCCTCGACCAGACAGCGACAGGGAGAGGACGTCAAACAGGCGGAAGCTGGCTCCAGGGACGTTATTTAAAGGGATCATGAGTAATGAGTCGCAGCTGTCAGGTTAGTGGAGTTTCAGTGCTTTCTTGTCAGTTTGACATTGTGCAACAGTTTAATTCAGTAATTTAAAGGTTCTTTTGTATCAGGAGTGTTGTGGTAACTAAAAAGTAATTACATTTATTCTTAAAAAATATCCAAGTGCTACACTTGGTCATATTAATGGGGGCTGTACTGGCAGTCGACCTCACCCTCCAGGATCTATGGCGGAGGGAGCATAGGCAGTGAGAAAGACTGGAACATGTGGCAGAGGGAGGAGGAGGGCCATCAGGGCTCTCAACAGGAGGCCTTACCCTCTGAGGGTATTCCAAGAGCACTTCTCCTACCTCCAATTAAGCGAGGAGCAGTGTATTAGATGGCTCCGCATCACCAAGGTGGTGGTCACAGAACTCTGCCACCTCCTCCAGACAGACCTCCAGCCTCACACCAGGATGACTTAAACCCCAGATCCCTTTTGCTCACCACATGCCCATCATACCATCCCTGTGTCATGCCATATCACAGCGCCCTCCTGGATGCAAAGGTGAAATGAGAGAGACCACAAAATATTGCAGACTTCATTAATAAATTTATGCATGAACATATCACACATATCGCATCCATTCTAATAACTAATGACCCTTGTTCCTGCCATAGTTGAATAGCTGTCATTGAGTGCAAGGCGTGAGATGTGGGTGTGAGTATTGCTAGGTAGAGATTGTTGGTGGGTGAGCGCTGGGGGTGTGGTGCTTTGGGCAGTGTGTGAAGCTTGTGGTACAGATGGTGGTGTGTAGCATTTATTGAAGCATCCAATCACCCTGACCACCCGACTGAGGTGAATCTGCCGTGAGCACACCTGCTTCAGTCCTCTGGCTCCTTCTCGTTGTTGAGCTTCTCCTTGCTGAGGCAGCTACTCAGCCAGCAATGCTGAGAATGAGGTGCTGCAGTATCAATGAACCTCCCCTTTAAGTACTGGGAAAAGCCCGTGGCAATGATGAGATGAGATTAGACTGCACCCGATATTGGTCCACGCTTTGAGTGTAACGCCACTGAGCTAGGCCTTTAAGACTTGATTTAGTGCCCCAATCATTTCTTTGAACAGTGAGACTGAATTATGCGTGCAGTCTAAAGCATTAGCGCCCGGTGCTAATTCACCAGCTTTTCTAATTTTACCGTCCATTCCTGGGCTATAATGAATTTCTAGCCCGTTTAACATGTGGCTGAGTGTTTGTTGCCCCCTACCTATAAGGTACAACAGCTTCCAGAGGTCAGAACGACAATAACATTATCAGTACTTCAGTGAAAATATAGAAGTGGAAGAAGTATTGCCTGATATCACCATGGCTGCTTCAAAGTAACATGACTATTTGATTGATGCAGGATAGCTTTCTGTATCTCATCAGTTGATCAATAGTGTTCATTTCTGGAGCACATTCAAACATCTAATCAATTTATTTTGCTGAAGATTTAAGAATGTGACTGCACAAATGAGTTATCTTGCACAAAATAGAATAGGCAAGCAAAGAGCAATACATACATAAAACAGAAAGAGTAACATCTGTTGAATATCCATCCAGTGATGACAATTGAAGCTTTGTTTGGCAAGCTACAAAATAAATCAGTCTCTTGTTCCTGGACATAATGCACTCCAAAGCCATTAAAATCACTGGACTCAATGAGGTCGGCTTATTCTACACCACAGTCTATCCTCATCATAGATGTGGCTGGGATGTCAGACCTCTGCAATATGGTGACCAGGGTAAAGGCTAAACCTTTGTGTTCGGCCACTATAACCCTGATCAACACATTTATGGAGATGGAGCTGGGGTAGATTTTCAACTTGCTGCCCGAGTGTAAAACTGGCATTGCCGATCGGTTACATATTATAGAAACTGCCTGATTTTTATTTCCATTGAAATGAAGATCAATGACAATGGAAATCGGAAGGTTTCTGGAATGGGCAGCTGATCCACAATACTTGTTTAATGCCCAGGCGGTAAGTTGAATCCTGGAATGTCTCTCCTAAGTGATTTTTATCACTAGTCTACTATTAGAAATCACCCAATGCTGCTTTAAGCTCATATCAGAAATATGATTGGCATTTGTGACATTTTCAGATTTTTAATCATAGGTTAGAGACCACCGAGGTTCTGAATTTGAGATAGTGTGGATTTTCTTAAAACAACTGAACAACATAGGTAGCTTCTTCCCAAACATACTTCAGTCCAGATGTAGACAAGTATGTAATGCACCCAGATAACTGAGGGAAAGACTTATCCTTCAGTCGACCTGTCCCTCAAGCTCTCATAGATTTCCTTCAGTGGGTAGGATTCGAACAGCAGACGGATTCCCCTGACTCAAAACTGGTGTGAGGGTTTTTATGTCCCTATGCACAATCCGTACGAGGTGTTTTCCAATTGTAAGAGAGGGATCAGCTGCCAATCAAAGGGTAGAAATTTGTCGCACCTGGATGCGGGCCTGATCTGAATAATCCGGGCTAGCCGATGGCGCATGACGTGCTTTCAAAGGTCGCTCGCCCTTCTGCATGAACGAATTTCGGGCTGCCTGCCTGCCAGTCAGTGCCGGGAGTGGTGGTAGGACAGTGGGAGGAAGGCTGATCACACCCGGCAAGAGTGCTCCTCCTGGCTCCATAGAATTATTTAAAAACCAGTGGCAGCTGGTTCTTCGGCCGCGCCCATGCCACGTGAGCAGAGCGGAGAAGGCCCGCCGCCTGCTTCGTTTCTCATGGCACCAATTTTCTGAGGGGTCCTAAAACAGACATTCGACCCCTCATTTACATATGTAAGGGGCCTAACACCTGCTTTAGATGGCAGCCAGGGGTGCCTGAAAATTGCCTGACCCAATTTCAGGTCGGACATCTTGCAGGTGCCCGTTTTACACCCGTATGACCACAAACAAGACCGAAGCCCGTAACAATCCATTACAGACAAAATACTTTTTGTCACAGCATTAACAATGTGCAGACACAGGGGCTCCCCAAATGATCTGATGAGTTTATTCGATGAGTAACCGACCCACACAGATCAGGAACGACCTCTGTGTGGTTCCTTCTCTGCGGAGAGTCAGTAAATCTCAGCCAAGGCAGCAGTAGGGGGGCTACAATTGGCTTCAGTGACCCTACAATAGGGAGAAAAAAAATATCATTCAGGGTACCTGCTTCTGATCGCTACCCCTTCTGAAAGTGCACGTATGTCGATGTTGGATGCGGATATGTTTCTCTCCCCACAGTGAAATAGCCTGCTGACAGCCACTGTTAAGATGCACAAGTTGAATAATGGCTACTTAGGTGAGGTGATGGATTTTGACCAGCGCTTATGGAATCGTCCTGCAGCAAGGACTTAATAGGAGAAAAAGAGGGGACCAAGTCACTGACAAAATGATCACCACCTGTAAAATAGCCGTGCTTCGTTAGCAGCTGCAGAGAGTACACTTGTTAGTTTTAATAAAACTGTCATGTAAGATGAAGACTATATCAGACTCCTGAGTTATATTTATTTAAATCGATTGGATACTGAAATAGAACATTTTGGAAACGGTTCTGCTTTTCATGTCGAAACATCCAAATCCATAAAGGTAAAATTAAAAAAAAAACGCGGCTTTAATTATCAGTAAGGGCCAGAAGTGGACAAAATCGAGAGGCTCAGCTAGCAAATCAACCTCACTCAGCACAGAGTACAGAACTGTGAGAAAGGTATCATTAACCACTTAGAAACATCTACAAGAAAGAGGTCCCAATAAGAATACTAGCATTTTGAGAAAAGTAATTTTGATATGCATAATCGACAGTGAGTGGACTACCATAACAATAGAATGTAAAAGGCAAAACTCAAATAAAATGGCATCTAACAGGGTTGCTGTGGTACAGGAGGAAAAGTAAAAGGCTTAGAAATTGGCCAATGGAGGGGGTATAGCGCAGATTCAGCAGAATGATAATGAGGTTTAAAGGGTTAAATTATGACTGGTGCTGATTCGCTTACGCCCTCTCACTCCATCTTGCCAAGCATACTCTATCACATCACTCCTCATACCCACTTAAGTTTCAAAAGCACACATCCTTCACTTTCTATGTACTTCCTCACCTCCCCATTTATCCAGCTACCGCTGTCACTTACCCCAATCCTTATGCAATGTGATGCATCTGTCTGACAGACACCTTCACCAAATGCACTGCATCCACTGGCTGAATACGTGACCTAGAGTCACTCACAGGTCAGTTCTTTCGCTCCTTGTAAGAGAGGAGAGTGCAAAACGCAATGGAGAGGGAGGGACTGGAGGTGGCCCACCACAAATAGTGCAGCTCACAGATGCCGAGGTGGAGGCCATGGAGATAAGTGGCACATCTTGGTCCCTGTCACTTGGAGATGGAGAGACTGGGAACTCGCAGATGCCACAGAGGTGAGGTGAGAGTGACTGCCCTTGACATCAAGGCAGCATTTGAGTGTGGCATGAAGGAGCCCTAGTAAAACTGAAGTCAATGAGAAGCGGGGGCAAAACGCTCCACTGGCTGGAGTCATACCTAGCACAAAGGAAGATAGTTGTGGTGATTGAAGGTCAATCATCACAGCCCCAGGACATCGCTGCAGGAGTTCCTCAGGGCAGTGTCCTAGGCCCAACCATCTTCAGCTGCTTCATCAATGACCTTCCCTCCAACATAAGGTCAGAAATGGGGATGTTCGCTGATGACTGCACAATATTCAGTGCCATTCACAACTCCTCAGATAATGAAGCAGTCCATGCCTGCAAGCAACAAGACCTGGACTACGTTCAGGCTTGGGCTGATAAGTGGCAGGTAACATTCGTGCCACAGAAGTGCCAGGTGTACGGGGTGGCGTGTGTGTAGTCAGCTCGCCTCTAACTGGGTTCCTGAGCGGTTTGAATCGCTCCCACACCCCTGGGTTCTAGACACCGGACTTAGGTACAGGCGGCAATACAGAATTGGAGTAGACGACTGGTTTGGTACAAGAAACTCGTATTTATTTTATGAACGATACAACACTGAAAAATTACTGGAATAGTTACAGGCTTACTAAAATACACATAAATTGGAACGGGGAACACACGGCACATCGAGGGAGAAAAATCACAGTCTTAATCCCCTTACCCATATCTAACTAAGTGTGCTGTGAGGGGCCAGGGATCATGCTCACCAATAAGGGTCTCTGGACAGGTCGAATCCTGTCGATTAAGCCGGTCGTGGTCTTGGAGTTCGCTCGATGTGTTGGATGATGGCTGCCGTACCCCGTACGTGGCAGAAAACTTCAGCGGCTCTCCAGGCTCAGTCTTTGCGAATCCGCTGATGCGGTCGGTTTCGTCCTTGCTTCGGTCGACTGCAGTCTGCTTGGCCTTGCTGTTCCATGTTCCGTAGCTCTCTTGCTGTAATCTGCTAGTCTGCAAAACTGCCAGTCTGTGCTCTGACTTGCAATCTCTGTTCTCTGTAGAACTGGCTTGTCCCAGCACAGGTCTATAGTTGTACTGTTGGATTGTTCCTTATCTGCCCGCCAAATCTTCCCAGTGCTTTGTTTAATTCTGGTGGGCTCGTTAAGGTCGTTAACTTTAATGGCAGGTGAATGGCCTTTAACGATATTAAATATTTGTTAAATGGAGGATGATTGCTGGTCTGATGGTTGTTCATTTGTGTTGAGTTTCGGGCCATCGAAACTGGGCCTTGGTATGAATAGACTGGGCTTTTGGGCTTGTTTTATTCATGTTTTCCTGATATGCCTGGAGTTTTGGTGAGGACTCCATTCCTTTACTTCTTTGTATAAATGCTAAGCAGTTTGGTGGGCTGGAATGGGGTCACCCGGTTCCCCAGACAGGTCGACCACCTGTAATATACAACAACAGAAAACGCTGGAAAAACTCAGCAGGCCAGGCAACATCCGTGGAGAGAGAAAGAGAGTTAACGTTTCAGGTCGAAACCCTTCGTCGGAACACATTGTCTCTGTAGAGGCCAGCCCCGCCTCCTTTGGCAGCCTGTACTGAGGTCTACCCAGGCATGTTTTAAAATGTCCCTGGTCCAATACACTCAATTGGTTTTAAAATGTCCAAAGTCCCCTTTTCTTAGGGTCTCTCTCTTTTCCTTCGAGTCTTTTGGGGGTCTGGGAATTTTGCAACTCTCTTACAGACCCAGGCATGTCACCAGCCTCCACATTCAACGGATCATCCTCCGCCATTTCCGCCACCTCCAGCGTGATCCCACCACCAAACACATCTTCCCCTCACCTCCCCTTTCAGCATTCCGTAGGGACCGCTCCCTCCGCGACACCCTAGTCCACTCTTCTACCACCCCCAGCACCCCTTCCCCTTCGCCCGGCACCTTCCCGTGCACGCGCAGGAGATGCAACACATGCCCTTATACCTCCCCTCTTCCCACTGTCCAGGGCCCCAAACACCCCTTCCAGGTGAAACAGTGATTTACTTGTACTTCCTGCAATTTAGTATACTGTATTCGCTGCTCACGATGTGGACTCCTCTACATTGGGGAGACCAAACGCAGATTGGGTGACCGCTTTGCGGAACACCTCCGTTCAGTCCGTAAGGGGGACCCCGAGCTCCCGGTGGCCTGTCACTTTAATTCACCGCTTCACTCCCACTCTGACCTCACCGTCCTCGGCCTATTACACTGTTCCACGGAAGCGCAGCGTAAGCTCGAGGAACAGCACCTCATCTTTCGTTTAGGCACGCTACAGCCCTCTGGACTCAATATCGAGTTCAACAATTTTAGATCATAACCTCAGCTCCAATCACATTTATATTTTATTTTTTCCACCCTTTTATTTGTCGTCCCCCCCCCACCTTTTTTTTCCTCCTAGAAGCTGGCAGCTGTCCTTCATTCTGCCAGTGGATTTCACACTTCATTCAGCCTTAATCTGTCACATTAACACCACCTCTAGCCTTGCATATCTCTTAATGTCTCTTAATGTCTCTTCATCTCCCCCTTTGTTCCTTTATCCCCTCCCCCTTTTCCCAGCTTTACCCTGGCCTTAAATCTATTTGATTTCCGGCTCTTCCCAGTTCTGATGAAAGGTCATCGACCTGAAACGTTAACTCTCTTTCTCTCTCCACGGATGCTGCCTGGCCTGCTGAGTTTTTCCAGCGTTTTCTGTTGTTATTTTGGATTTCCAGCATCCGCAGTATTTTGCTATCGTCACCTGGCCTGCTGTTTTTGCAGGGCCCTGGTTTCTGTTCAATGTCGCAGGCTTCTGCCACGATGTCTAGAAGCCACTTTGACTAGGGTACCCCTTATTAATAACTCTGGGGAATGTGGGAATTTTGAGAACCCTACACTGAATTTTGAGAACCCTACACTGGCAATGATTATCTCCAACAAGTGAGAGTCTAAACACCGCCCCTTGACATTCAATAGCATTACCATCACCGAATCCCCCACCATCAACATCCTGGGGGTCACCATTGACCAGAAACTTAACTGGACCAGCCACATAAATACTGTGGCAACAAGAGCAGGTCAGAGGCTAGGTATTCTGCGGCGAGTGTCTCACCTCCTGACTCTCCAAAGCCTTTCTACAAGGCACAAGTAAGGAATGTGATGGAATACTCTCCACTTGCCTGGATGAGTGCAGCTCCAACAACACTCAAGAAGCTCGACACCATCCAGGACAAAGCAGCCCGCTTGATTGGCACCCCATCCAGCACCTTAAACATCCACTCCCTCCACCACCGGCGTACCGTGGCTGCAGTGTGTACCATCTACAAAATGCACTGCAGCAACTCGCCAAGGCTTCTTCGGCAGCACCACCCAAACCCGCGACCTCTTCCACCTAGAAGGACAAGGGCAGCAGATGCATGGGAACGCCACCACCTCCAAGTTCCCCTCCAAGTCACACATCATCCTGACTTAGAAGTATATCACCGATCCTTCATCGTTGCTGGGTCAAAATCCTGGAACTCCCTCCCTAACAGCACTGTGGGAGTACCTTCACCACATGGACTGCAGTGGTTCAAGGAGGCAGCTCACCACCACCTTCTCAAGGGCAATTAGGGATGGGAAATAAATGCTGGCCTTGCCAGTGACGCCCACATCCCAAAAAAACGAATTAAAAAAAAAATTGCTCATTTCGCATTCATTCTAATAACTAATGACCCTTGTGCCTGCCATAGTTGAATAGCTGTCATTGAGTGCAAGGCGTGAGATTTGAGTGAGTGTTGATAGGTAGCGATTGTTGGTGTGTGAGTGCTGGGAGTCTGGTGCTTTGGGCAGCGTGTGAAGCTTGTGGTACAGATGGTGGTAGGTAACATTTGTTGAAGTATTCAATCACGCATACCACCCGACTGAGGTGGATCTGCCATGAGCACACCTGCTTCAGTCCTCTGGCTCCTTCTCCTTGTTGTGCTTTTCCTTGCTGAGGCAGCTACTCAGCTAGCAATGCTGAGAATGAGGTGCTGCAATATCAATGAACCTCCCCTTTAAGTACTGGGAAAAGCCCGTGGCAATGATGAGATGAGATTAGACTGCGCCCGATATTGGTCCACCCTTTGAGTGTAACACCACTGAGCTAGGCCTTTAAAACTTGATTTAGCGCCCCAATCATTTCTTTGAACAGTGAGACTGAATTATGCGTGCAGTCTAAAGCATTAGCGCCCGGTGCTAATTCACCAGCTTTTCTAATTTTACCGTCCATTCCTGGACTAGAGTGTTTGTTGCCCCCTACCTATAAGGTACAACAGCTTCCAGAGGTCAGAACGACAATAACATTATCAGTACATCAGTGAAAATATAGAAGTGGAAGAAGTATTGCCTGATATCACCATGGCTGCTTCAAAGTAACATGACTATTTGATTGATGCAGGATATCTTTCTGTATCTCATCAGTTGATCAATAGTGTTCATTTCTGGAGCACATTCAAACATCTAATCAATTTATTTTGCTGAAGATTTAAGAATGTGACTGCACAAATGATTTATCTTGCACAAAATAGAATAGCAAGCAAAGAGCAATACATACATAAAACAAAAAGAGTAACATCTGTTGAATATCCATCCAGTGATGACAATTGAAGCTTTGTTTGGCAAGCTACAAAATAAATCAGTCTCTTGTTCCTGGACATAATGCACTCCAAAGCCATTAAAATCACTGGACTCAATGAGGTCGGCTTATTCTACACCACAGTCTATCCTCATCATAGATGTGGCTGGGATATCAGACCTCTGCAATATGGTGATCAGGGTAAAGGCTAAACCTTTGTGTTCGGCCACTATAACCCTGATCAACACATTTATGGAGATGGAGCCGGGGTAGATTTTCAACTTGCTGCCCGAGTGTAAAACTGGCATTGCCGATCGGTTGCATATTATAGAAACTGCCTGATTTTTATTTCCATTGAAATGAAGATCAATGACAATGGAAATCGGAAGGTTTCTGGAATGGGCAGCTGATCCACAATACTTGTTTAATGCCCAGGCGGCAAGTTGAATCCTGGAATGTCTCTCCTAAGTGATTTTCAGCACTAGTCTACTATTAGAAATCATCCAATGCTGCTTTTAGCTCATATCAGAAATATGATTGGCATTTGTGACATTTTCAGATTTTTAATCATAGGTTAGAGTCCACCAAGGTTCTGAATTTGAGATAGTGTGGATTTTCTTAAAACAACTGAACAACATAGGTAGCTTCTTCCCAAACATACTTCAGTCCAGATATAGACAGCGCATACACACCCGTAGGCATCAGAAAATACGGGCCAATGACACATAAAATTTTATGATTTGCACCACTTCCCCGTCTTGCCCATTATTGTGTTCTAAGTGCCAACTCACCCTTTCACTTATTTCATGATAAACGTCAATACGTGACTGAGTAGATTGGGCCTGTATTCTCTGGAGTTTAGAAGAATGAGAGGTGATCTCATTGAAACTTACAAGATTCTGAAGGGAACTGACAGGGTAGATGCTGAGAGGTAGTTTCCGCTGGCTGGAGAGTCTAGAACTAAGGGGCATAGGGGGAAAAATTCAGTTGGTTGCGCCTCCCGTTAGCACCTTAAGAGGGCGCTAATGGGGCGCAAAGCAACTAGCGCCCGGGCGCGGCGATGTTTGCGCCACTCGCGAAATTAACTAGACATTTTGCGGCGGCGCTAAACAGTACAGTCACGATCTCCTGCGCTGGCAGATCGTGACGTCAGTCGAGTGCGCAACGCCCCGGTAGCGCCCCTGAGTGGATATTGAGTGGCGCCCCCTGCCCCCATGGGTCCCGTCATAAGAACATAAGAATTAAGAACAGGAATAGGCCATACGGCCCCTTGAGCCTGCTCCACCATTCAATAAGATCATGGCTGATCTTTGACCTCAACTTCACTTTCCCACCCGATCCCCATATCGCTTGATTCCCCTAGAGTACAAAAATCTACCTATCTCAGCCTTGAATATACTGAACGATTCAGCATCCACAGCCCTTTGGGGTAGAGAATTTCAAAGATTCACAACTCTTTGAGTGAAGAAATTTCTCCTCATCTCAGTCTTAAATGGCCGACCCCTTATTCTGAGACTATGGGGGAAAAATTCAGTAACGACAGGTTGAGGGGAGCGTTTTGCAGTCAGGAAGGGACTGGGGAGCGTTATTTAAAGGCGACTGGTTCCTGCCTTTTTTTGTTGGCGACATTTTTGAACCACGCATTCTGAGAGAGAGAGAGACTTCTGGAGAGATTCAACGCTGTGTGAAGGAGTTTTGGGTACTGAGCAGCACTTTGCAGGTTCATTTTGATTTGCCCTTCCTTGTATCGATTTAGAAGAGACTGTTGGGGCTGCACTCTGAGCTCTTTCCCTGGGCCTCTCCATTGTTATTTCCAGCAGATTTGATGTACAGGTCTCTCCAGGCCAAGATTCAAGGCTGCAATGAGCAGGGTGTGGATGGAGAGCAAGATCGACCCTCCCCTTTAAGAACTGGCCGGGGCCATTGTGTCTGTGTTCCATTGCTGACTGACATCACATGAGCTTCACCAGCGCTCTGAGGTAGCGCCTCGCTCCTCGGCCTTTGCGCCTTAAGACAGATGTGTAGCGCCTGATTTAGCGCTCCAATCACCTCCAGGGGCGATAAAAGTCAAGTTTGCAGTCAGAGGCGATAATTAGCGCCAGGCGCTAATCTTTGCGCCCGGCCGATAATTGCGCCCCAAACGGGGCGATACTGAATTTTTCCCCCATAGTCTCAGGATAAGGGGTCGGCCATTTAAGACTGAGATGAGGAGAAATTACTTCACTCAAAGAGTTGTGAATCTTTCGAATTCTTTACCCCAAAGGGCTGTGGATGCTGAATTGTTCAGTATATTCAAGGCTGAGATAGGTAGATTTTTGTACTCTAGGGGAATCAAGCGATATGGGGATCGGGCGGGAAAGTGAGTTGAGGTCAATGATCAGCCATGATCTTATTGAATGATGGAGCAGGCTCAAGGGGCCGTATGGCCTATTCCTGTTCCTAATTCTTATGTTCTTATGGCGGGACCCATGGGGGGATGTACAATGGGTGAACAGCTTGGTTGAAGGACTGTTGTGTGCAAAGTGAGGAGGAGTGGGTGCAGTGGCGGTGGTGGGAGCGAATGGGGGGATTTCATTTTTTTTTTCCTGTGTGAGCCACTAGCTGAAGCATCGAGCTATTAGGGCATCCCTTGCACCCCAGCAGCAATGTACGCGGCTGGTCTGGAGATGGGTGCCCCATCTTTATCTTGCTTGTTGTCCTCCGCCTCCTCCTCCTCCTCTTCCTCAATGTTCTCATCATCAGAAAATGCCGGATGAGTGCTTTGGTTGTCCTCCACCTCTAATCCTCTCTGCTGTTGTGCAGGATGCAGTACATCACTATCATTCGGGACATCCTCACTGAAGAGCACTGAAGGGCGCCTCCAGACTTATCCAGGCGCCTGAAGCACATCTTCAACATGCCGATGGCTTGCTCAATGACACACCTGGCGGTCATGTGGCTCTCGTTGTAGCAGTCTTGCGTTTCACTGGTAGGGTTCCTCATAGGTGTCATGTGCCAAGTTTGAAGGGGGTATCTCTTGTCTCCTACAAGCCAGCCCTTAATTCTGTTTCATGGAATGTTGGAGTCCCGCAGTATAAAAGCATCATGACAGCTCCAGAGGAATCTGGTGCACACCTGCATGAACCTCTTCTTGTGGTTGCACACCAGCTGCGTATTGAAGGAATGAAATCCCTTGCGGTTGATAAAACCTACTGGTTGATCTGAGGTTCTCTGATTGCCACGTGTGTGCAAACGATGGCACCCTGTACCTTTGGGAAGCCAGCCAGAGACGCAAATCTGACTGCCCGCACATTTTGGCTATTGTCGTCGCAGGGGACGTTGACATAACTCAATGCCCTGGCAAACAACCCATCCATGAGCTGCCGTATGCATTTTTGTACAGCCGACTGAGAGACGCTCGAGATGTCTCCATTGGTGCACTGAAAGGAGTAAGAGGCAAAGAAATTGAGAGCAGTGGTGATTTTCACAGCAACGGGCAATATGAGGGCATCAGGTCTAGCAGGAAGCAACTCTTCTTGAAGTTGGCTGTAGACGTTTGCGACCGCCTGCCGTGTCAATCTGAACCTGCGGAAGCACTGCTCTTCAGGTAGGTCAAGGAAGCTGAGCCTCTATCTGTAGACCCTGTCACGTAGGTAGTGCCTCCTGTGACCTCAGGCCTCTGTTGTTCTCCTCTCTGCTGTTCTTCACTCTGTTCTCCTCTCTGCTGTTCTCCACTTTGTTCTCCAGATCAGTGCTGTCCAGATCTGTGCTGTGCACCTCTATCTTGTGCACCTGCAGATGCCACCACAGAATGACATGGCTGCCGTGGATGGTGATTGTCTTCCTCGTCCGATATCCTATCGAAAACATGTATGACGCCCCCCCCCACCCCCCGCCATCATAATGTTGTTTGTTTGAAAGCCTCCAAATTTCTGAAACACGTCTATGAAGAACAAGAACACGCTGAAAAATGTTTGCCAGAGGGAACTGAGAAAGCTGCTGTAAGCACTGAGCCTTTATTCGTATCGGGCAATCAGAACTTTAAACACCCACATAAAGTGCCGCTCAATCTCGCCTCCGTTCCACTGGCGAGCTTCCCGAGCCCCAGGAAACCCATGCTGGAGGCGTTAAATTCAAAATCCCTGTTGAAATCTCTTCCAATGCGCCTCATTAACATGTGATAATGATCGACTCCCCTGTGATAATGATCGACCTGCCTCCGGCGAGCAAGTTACTCACACGCAGCCAAAGGCACCTCTGTTAAACCTGGAAACGGGCATGTTGGAGGCAGGTTTGGGTCGGGCTTAAGAATTTTACTATTTTTACCTTCCCACCCGCCCCCAACCCACCCATCCTTGGGGGTTAAAATTCCCCCGAAATGTCAATATGATTGCTGAAGGAAGGTTGTAGAGACACTGAAATTTGTGGGGGATTCTCCCACTCTCCCACTATAAGTCTCGTGGGAAACTGACAGAACCCCCAGGGAAATGGCATTAATGGCCGTTCATGCCATTTCCTTAAATGTTCCTCCTGTCTCCAGTCGGAGTTACTGCGGCACGTCAGTAGAAACCAGGGCCAATAAATATATTAGCACAAATTGATAACGTGCCTGATTAAGTTCCAAATCGGGATACTAGTACTCCGCAAGAGATCGAAAGGTTTAGTAAATGATTCTGACAAGGTATATCCCCTTTTTAATCACATCTTACATTATTCTGCCTCTAAGGCCAAAAGAGCTAGCTAGGACAGTACAAAGAAATCCATAAAACCATTATCTATGGTCACAGCAATGTCTCTGTGATGGTGCCGTGCCAAAAGGATTGTTGCATTGCTACAGGGACATCTGGCAGCCTCTGGGGCTCAGAAAGCGAGCTCTGTTACACTGGTAGCATTAAGTGCTCATTGACCCTGCAGCTGGGATACAAAAGAATGCTCATATTTCTGGGCTTTTGAAAAGGTGAGCCAGAGCAGCTGGTGGATGGGGAGAGAGTGGGGTCATATCAGTATGTCAAGGTTTTGTTTTATATACACATTTTTCACAAAAGGAATGGTCACTGCTCTCAAATGTTTGTTCCATCAATGTCAGAGCTTCTTCATTGCTGACATGTAAATTCTTGAAGTAAATACTTGGGTGAAGCATTCTTAACTCTCAGAGAGTGCTGTGGGAGGAAGAAGTTTCAGTTCATGGGGCACTGGCACCAGTACTAGGGAAAGAGGGAACTGTTCCGTTGGGACGGGCTCCACTTAAACCGGGCTGGGACCAGTGTCCTGGCAAACCGAATAACTAGGGCAGTAGACAGAGCTTTAAACTGATGAAGCGGGGGGTGGGAGGATTCAGGAAAGAGTAAATTTAAAAGCAGCGAGAGAAATGTCAAGGCTCTAGAGCAGAGTAGAGTTTTGGGTAAAAATAAGCAGCGTGGGTCAGGAAGGGACAGAGAGAGTAGCAAAGGTAATAAGACATTAGTGACTAAGGTGACATCAGGTGAAATAGAAATAAGTCAAAGCTAAAGGCACTATATCGGAATGCGCGAAGCATTCACAACAAAATAGATGAATTAATAGCGCAGATAGGAATTAACCGGTTTGATCTAATAGCCACAACGGAGACGTGGTTGCAAAGTGGCCAAGGTTGGGAACTAAATATTCCAGGATACTTAACTTTTAGGAGAGATAGGCAAAATGGAAAAGGATGAGGGGTAGCCCTAATAATAAAGGATGGGATAAAGACAGTAGATAGAAAGGATCTTAGCTCCGAAAATCAAGAAGTAGAATTCGTTTGGGTGGAGCAATGGGCAGAAAACATTGGTGGGAGTTGTTCATAGGCCCCCAAATAGTAGTTGTAATGTAGGGCAGTGTATAAATCAGGAAATTAGAGGCGCATGTAACAAGGGTAATACAGTAATCCTGGGGAACATTAATCTACATATAGGCTGGGCAAACCAAATTTGCAGTAATATTGTGGAGGACGAATTCATGGAATGTATACAGGATAGTTTTCTAGATCAGTATGTTGAGGAACCAACTAGGGAACAGGTTTTTTCAGATCTAGTACTGTGCAATGAGAAAGGGTTAATTAATAACCTTGTAGTAAAGGGGCCTATAGGGAAGAGTGACCATAATATGATAGAATTTTATATTGAGTTTGAAAGTGATTTAGTTAAATCCGAAACTAGGGTCTTAAATCTAAACAAAGCAAACTACGTAGGTATGAGGGGCGAGTTAGCTAAAGTAGATTGGGAAACTACATTAAAAGGTATGATGGTAGACAAGCAATGGCTAGCATTTAAAGAATTAATACATAATTTACAACACATATACATTCCTTTAAGGCACAAAAACCCCACAGGAAAAGTGGTCCAACCGTGGCTAACGAGAAGTTAAAGATAGTATTAGATCAAGAGAAGAGGCTTATAATGTTGTCAAAAAGAGAGTAAGCCTGAGGATTGGGAGGATTTTAGAATTCAGTAAAGGAGGGCCAAGAAATTGATAAAGAAAGGGAAACTAGAATATGAGAGTAAACTAGCAAGAGACATAAAAACAGAGTGTAAAAGCTTCTATAGGTATGTAAAAAGGAAAAGATCAGCAAAAGTAAATGTGGTCCCTTACAGACTGAGACAGGAGAAATTATATTGGGGAATAAGGAAATGGCAGAGAAATTAAACAAATACTTTGGGCTGGATTTTGTCAATGGGGATGTGATGGAGGCGGGACTCCCACTTTTTGGGTTGTAGTCCCGCCTCCATCGACTTGTGGCCAACCCACTGTATTTTCCCTTGATTGACCTTGTTGAGCCCGCCCAGCAGAGCTCAGCAGGCCAATTAAGGGCCACCCGGCAACAGGTGACGTCACAGATTGACATTTCATCTGTCAAGAGCTTTTGACAGATGAAATATCAGCGTTTGACAGCTCCTTGAAGCTGTCAAACACTGACAATCTGTCCTCTAAGTTAATTCCTTCCTCTCAGGCTGATTTAGAGATCTCTGCAGAACAAAAAGCAGAGGCTGCAGCTTTTGACAGCTCAACGGCCATTCTGCTTTCTGTGCCGGTGAGATTTCTGACTCCTGAGACCTGAAGGGCTGACACCTGCAGGAGGAAGTTAAGGTAAGTAAAACTTTTTTCCATACTTTACACTTACCTTACACACTTACCTCTGCACACATTCACCCATCACTCACCTGCCCACCGGACATATCGACCCCTCCAACCCCTGCAGACCCACGGTCCACCTCGCTAAAACGGCGTGGTTCGGACCTGTCGGGAATCCCACACTTCAGGGCTAAAAATAGGGATTAGGCAAAAAACTGCCTGTTAACTACCTGTTAACAGGCAGTTTATTGGCACTAATCCACTTCCCGCCTCGGGGAGGCGGGTCCCAGCACAGGTCGGGTACCCGCCTCCTGTGAAACTGGCATGGAGGCGGGTTGGGGGCGGGATGGGTTCGGGACCCCTGAATCTGCAATTTTAACCCCCCACACGCCTCCAAACCCGCCTCCACGGGTCAATGAAAATTCTGCCCTTTGTGTCTGTCTGCACAGAAGAAGAAACAAAAAACTTCCCGGAAATAGTGGAGAACCAAGGGTCTAGCAAGAATGAGGAACGGAAAGAAATTAGTATTCGTTAAAAAAAGTACTGGAGAAATAAATGGGACTGAAAGCCAATAAATCCCCTGGACCTGATGGCCTACATCCTAGGGTTTTGAAAGAGGTGGCTATAGAGATAGTGGGCTGGATTTTGAAGTTGGAGTCGGGTTGAGGTCAGGAATCACACATTCTGGCTTGTGAACCCGCCTCCATCGAGATGTGGCCAACCCACTGTATTTTCCCTTGATTGACCTTGTTGAGCCCGCCCAGCGGGCTCAGCAGGCCAATTAAGGGCCACCCGGCAACAGGTGACGTCACAGACTGACATTTCATCTGTCAAGAGCATTTGACAGATGAAATATCAGCGTTTGACAGCTCTGTGAAGCTGTCAAACACTCACAATATGATTTCTAACTTCAGTCCTTCCTCTCAGGCTGAGTTAGAAATCATTCCAGCACAGAAAACAGAAGGCTGCAGGTTTTGACAGAACCACGGCTTTCCTGCTTTCTGTGCCGGTGAGATTTCTAACTCCCGATAACTGAAGGGCTGACACCTGCAGGAGGAAGTTAAGGTAAGTAAAACTTTTTTCAACACTTAGCACTTACCTTACACACTTACCTCTGCACACATGCACCCATCACTCACCTGCCCACCGGACATATCGACCCCTCCAACCCCTGCAGACCCACGGCCCGCCCCGATAACTTGGAGTGGTTGCCACCTGTCGGGAAGCCCACACTTTTCTTTTTAAAATAGGGATTATGCAAAAAACTGCCTGTTAACTACCTGTTAACAGGCAGTTAATTGTCATTACTCCCTTCCCGCCTCGGGGAGTCAGGTCTCAGAACAGGTCGGGTACCCACCGCCAGAGAAACTGGCACGGAGGCGGGTTGGAGTCGGGATGGGGTCGGGACCCCCGAATCTGCAACTTTAACCCACCCTCCCCCCACCTCCAAACCCGACTCCACGGGGCATTGAAAATCCAGCCCAGTGGATGCATTGGTTGCCATTTTCCAAAATTGCATAGATTCGAGAACGGTTTGCCACGGATTGGAAGGTAGAAAATGTAGCCCCACTATTAAAGAAAGGAGGGAAAAAGAAAACGGGGAACTACAGATCAGTTACCCGGACAATGCTAGAATCTATTATTAAGGACGTGGCAACAGGGCACTTAGAAAATAATAATAGGATTGGGCAGAGTTAACATGGATTTATGAAAGGGAAATCGTGTTTGACAAATCTGTTAGAGTTTTTTGAGGTTGTAACTAGCAGAATTGATAAGGGGGAACCAATGGATGTGGTATATTTGGATTTCTAGAAGGCATTCGATAAGGTGCCACACACGAGGTTATTAAACAAAATTAGGGCTCGTGGGATTGGGGGTAATATACTAGCATGGATTGAGGATTGGTTAACAGACAGAAAACAGAGAGTAGGAATAAACGGGTCATTTTCGGGTTGGCAGGCTGTAATTAGTCGGGTACCACAAGGATCAGTGCTTGGGCCTCAGCTATTCACAATCTATATCAATGATTTGGATGAAGGGACCAAATGTAATATATCCAAGTTTGCTGATGATACAAAGCTGGGTAGGAATGTAAGTTGTGAGGAAGATGCAAGGAGGCTTCAAGGGCATATAGACAGGCTAAGTGAGTGGGCAAGAAGATGGCAAATGGAGTATAGTGTGGAGAAATGTGAAGTTATCCACTTTGGTAGGAAAAATAGAAAAGCAGAGTATTTTTTAAATGGTGAGAGATTGGGAAATGTTGGTGTTCAGAGGGACCTGGGTGTCCTTGTACATGAATCACTGAAAGTTAACATGCAGGTACAGCAAGCAATTAGGAAAGCAAATGCTATGTTGACCTTTATTACAAGAGGATTTGAGCGTAAGAGTAAAGACGTCTTACTGCAATTATATAGGGTCCTGGTGAGACCACACTGGGAGTATTGTGTACAGTTTTGGTCTCCTTACCTAAGGTTCACCAGACTGGTTCCTGGGATGGGGGGGATTATTCTTTGAGGAGAGATTGAGTAGACTAGGCCTATATTCTTTAGGGTTTAGAAGAATGAGAGGTGATCTTATTGAAACATACAAACTTCTTACAGGGCTTGACAGGGTAGATGCAGGGAGGATGTTTCCCCTGGCTGGGGAGTCTAGAACCAGAGGTCACAGTCTCAGAATAAGGGGTTGGCCATTTAGGACTGAGATGAATCTTTGGAATTCTTTACCCCAGAGGGCTGTGGAGGCCTAGTCATTGAGTATATTCAAGACAGAGATCAATAGATTTTTGGATATTAAGGGAATCAAGGGATATGGGGATAGTGCAGGAAAGTGGAGTTGAGGTAGAAGATCAGCCATGATCTTATTGAATGGTGGAGCAAGCTCGAAGGGCCGAATGGCCTACTCCTGCTCCTATTTCTTATGTTCTTAATGTAAGCCTAGTGCTCTCTCGTCCTGCTTTGCTCTGTCCATGGAGGATATGACATATCTGTTCATCCTTGCGTAGAGATCCTCGGTCACCTCCCTGATACAACGGAGCACAGTAAACTGTGAGATGCCTCTGATATCACTCGCTGGAGCCTGAAACAATCCCATGATGTAAGAGGTAAGGACCATGGTGACCTTGACAGCCACAGCCAGTGCTGTCCGTACTCTCGCTTGGGTCTCCAGTTGTGGCTGCAGCAGCTGGCATAGCTCCTTGACAGCCTCCTTGGTGAAATGCAGGTGCCTCACACATTGCTTCTTTTTTTTATTCATTCATGGGATGTGGGCATCGCTGGGAAAGCCAGCATTTATTACCTATCCCTAATTACCCTTGAGAAGGTGGTGGTGAGCCACCTTCTTGACAATTGAGTGGCTTGCTAGGCCATTTCAGAGGGCAGTTAAGAGTCAACCACATCGGTGTGAGTCTGGAGTCACATGTAGGCCAGACTGGGTAAGGACGGCAGATCTCCTTCCCTAAAGGATATTAGTGAACCAGATGGGTTTTTATGACAATCTGATAGTTTCTACGGGGTAAGGGCAGGGGGAGTGGGACTAGCTGAAGTGCTCTCGCAGAGAGTCGGAACGGGCTCGATGGGCCAAATGGCCTCCTTCTATGCTGCAACTATTCTATGATTCTATGATTCTATGAAACAAAATGATCCAATTTTAAAGGGGATAAGGGGAGGATGACAGTACCTGAGGAGAGAGAACCGTTCACAATATCAGCTAACATGGGGGCCAGGAAGGGAGGTTAGGTGGTCAGCAGTTCAGTGGGAATAGGGTCGAGGGAGCAGGAGGTGGGTCTCATGGACGAGATGAATTCGGAGAGGACATGAGGGGAGATAGGAGAGAAATTGTAGAAAGATGTGAGTCCAGGGCTAGGGCAGAGGGGAACCTTAGGTTGGCCTGGTGGACTAGGGGAAGGGAGGGAAGCAGCAGAGGCAGCTAAACGGATGGTTTCAATCTTAGTGACAAAGAAGTTCATTGCTGTTGTAGGTGAGGGTGGAGGAGACAGGGGAGAGAGGTTTAAGAAGACGATTTGTAGTGGAGAAGAGAAGCTGGGGGTTATCTTTGCATTCCAGGATCAGGATATTGAGCAGTTTTGGCAGAGGAGAGCAGGTCCCGATCGTGCTTTATGTGGTCCAGCCAGGTCTGGCGATGAATGGCTAAACCAGTTATCTGCCATAAACGTTCAAGTCTGCATCGGTCTGGACTTAAGGGAGTGAGATGAGGGCCGTATCAAGGGGAATAACCAGGGTGAGAGAGAGTAATGGTTTTAGTGGGGACAAAGGCATCAAAGGTGGAGGTGGGAGTGTGATTGAGCAGATCGGTAGCTGCAGAAATGTCATGGTGAATGGAGGGCCAAAGGATAGAAATTTGGGAATTTGAAAGTGCCGTTGTAAGTGACTTGGGGGAGAGTGCAGAGGCTGAGGGAGGAAAGCGGTGAAGATATCCCAGTGAGAAACTTAGTATGGTACATCGGTGGGCGGTAGGGAACGAGGATTTTAAAGGAGAGGCGAGAGGGGTGCAACAAGGTGAGATGTTCAAAGGAGGAGAAGGTGCCAAAGGAGTAGGGAGACAGACCACGGTGCGATTTGGTAATAAGGGCCATGCCGCCACCGCAGCGGTCTGGACGGTATAGCCAGGCAGGGAGGCTTCATTAAGGAGGAAGTTGTCATCACCCATGAGCCAAGTTTCCATCAAGGTCATGATGTCGATGCTATCATCTACAATAAGCTCATGGATGGCAAGGGCCTTGTTCACAAGTGAACGGACATTCTAGAGCGAGATGCGGAGAGGAGCAGTGATAGCTGATCCGCTGGCAGAGTCCACAGGGTCAGCGCTGGAAGGGGTGAGTGGGATGGGAAGGAGATTGGCAAGAGAGAGTAGGATGGGGCAGTTGGAGTTGCTGCTCGTGAGGAGGCAGCAGCGAGTGCCTCGATGGGTCCTTCAGAGGATGCCAAGAGAGGCACAGAGGGAAGCTGTAGGCATATATAAGAGGGAGTCAAGCCTGAGGATGACAGCAGGAAAGTAGAAAGGAATCGGCAGCAGAAGCGGCAGCTCAGGATAAAGAGTGTGGGATATTGAATTCCAAAAGAACAGCAAAAGCAAGGAGTGACGTCACAGGACTGCAGGTAGGTGATTGGTGGGTGAGTATTACTGTTTTATTCTCTGTAACGCAACTAGATAAACTAATTAATATAAATTGAGATAATCGTGTGAATAAAGACTTTAACTAAGAGAGAAGTCGCACAACACCAGGTTATAGTCCAACAGTTTTATTTAAAATGACGAGCTTTCGGAGCTCTGCTCCTTCTTCAGGTACAGTGAGGGAATACAAATCGATTACACCGTATATAAACACAGAGAACAATGTGTCTGCAGAGATACAATCTGTTAGGGAGGCATTACATCAAAGACACAGCAGAGTACAGCTAAGACAATGAGGTGGGTCACAGGGGGTCCAACGTGTCGAATGCTGCCGTCTGCAGTTAAGCTTTTAACTTTTTTTTTAAAACTGGAAAAACAGACAACTATGTCGAGTCACGTTCTATAGCGTGACATGAACCCGAGATCCCTGTTGAGGCCGTCCTCATGGGTGCAGGACTTGGCTATCAGTTTCTGCTCGATGATTTTACGTTGTCGTGTGTCTCGAAGGCCGCCTTGGAGAACGCTAACCCGCTGATCCGAGGCTGAATGTCCTTGACTGCTGAAGTGTTCCCCGACTGGGAGGTAACAATCCTGCCTGGCGATTGTTGCGCGGTGTCTGTTCATACGTTGTCTCAGTGTCTGCATGGTCTCGCCGATGTACCATGCCGCGGTGCATTCTTTCCTGCAACGTATGAGGTAGACAACATTGGCCGAGTCACATGAGTATGTACCATGTACCTGGTGGGTAGTGTCCTCACGTGTGATGATGGTATCTGTGTTGATGATCTGGCATGTCTTGCAGAGGTTGCCGTGGCAGGGTTGTGTGGTGTCGTGGTCGCTGTTCTCCTGACAGCTGGGTAATTTGCTGCAAACGATGGTTCTTTTGAGGTTAGGCGGCTGCTTGAAGGCGAGTAGTGGAGGCGTGGGGATGTGTCTTTGATGTAATGCCTCCCTAACAGATTGTATCTCTGCAGACACATTGTTCTCTGTGTTTATATACGGTGTAATCGATTTGTGTTCCCTCACTGTACCTGAAGAAGGAGCGGAGCTCCGAAAGCTCGTAATTTTAAATAAAACTGTTGGACTATAACCTGGTGTTGTGCGACTTCTCATTTTTGTCCACCCCAGTCCAACACCGGCATCTCCGCATCTTAACTAAGAGAGCGAGAGAAGCGGCCGGAGATACAGGTAGGCCCGACTTGTAAGATTAGAATCCTAGAATCCTAGAATGGTTACAGCACGGAAGAAGGCCTTTTGGCCCATTGAGCCCGTGCTGACTCTCAGCTAGTCCCACTCCCCACCCTTTCCCCGTAGCCCTGCAAATTTTTTTCCTTCAGATACTTATCCACCTAGCTTTTGAAAGATAAGATTGAATCTGCCTCCACCACCGTTTCAGGCAGTGCATTCCAGATCCTAACCACTCGCTGCGTAAACAAGTTTTTTCTTACGTCGTCTTTGGTTCTTTTGCCAATCACCTTAAATCTGTGTCCGCTGGTACTCGACCCTTCTGCAAATGGGAACAGTTTCTCTCTATCTGCTCTGTCAAGACCCCTTATGATTTTGAACACCTCTATCAAATCTCCTCTCAATCTTGTCTGCTCCAAGGAGAACAACCCCAGCTTCTCCAGTCTTAAGTTTATTTCTGTAAGTTAGTTAATAGTCTATTAAATAGAGGCATGGCAGGGCAGCTCAGTCCCACGGAATGCAAATCCTGTGACCTGTGGGAAATCCAGGACGCTTCCCGTGTCCTGGACAACCATGTGTGCAGGAGGTGTCATCAGCTGGAGGAGCTCGAGCTCCAGGTTTCGGAGCTTGAGCAGCAGCTGGCGTCACTGCAGTGCATCCGTGAGGCTGAGAGCTCCGTGGACAGCACGTTTCAGGAGGTGGTCACCCCACAGTTAAGGAGTGTGCAGGCAGAGAGGGAATGGGTGACCACCAGACAGAAGAGGAGGACCAGGCAGGTAGTGCAGGAGTCCCCTGAATGAATTTTGCTCTTGAACCAGTATTTGGTTCTGAGTATGGGTGAGGGCGATGGTTCCACTGGGGAGTACAGCCAGAGCCAAATCCGTTGCACCACGGGTGTCTCAGCTTTACAGGGGGCAGAGGAAGAAGAGTGGGAGAGCAATAGTGGTAGGGGATTCGATAGTTAGGAGAACAGACAGGCGTTTCTGCGGCTGCAGACATGACTCCAGGATGGTATTTTGCTTCCCTGGTGCCAGGGTTAAGGATGTCTCTGAGCGGCTGCAGAACATTCTGAGGGGGAGGGTGAACAGCCAGAGTTCGTGGTTCCTATTGGTACCAACGACATAGGTAGAAAGAGGGATGAGGTCCTGCAGGCAAATTTTAGGGAGCTAGGAAAGAGATTAAAAAGCAGGACCTCAAAGGAAGTAATCTCCTGATTACTCCCGGTGCCACGCACGAGTGAGTATAGAAATAGGAGGATAGAGCAGATGAATGTGTGGCTGGAGACATGGTGCAGAAGGAAGGGCTTCCTGGGGCATTGCGGCTGGTTCTGGGGGAGGTGGGCCCTATACAGGCCGGACGGGTTGCACCTCAACAGAGCCGGGACCAATATCTTCGCGGGGAGGTTTGCTAGTGCTGTTGGGGAGGGTTTAAACTAATTTGGCAGGGGGATGGGCAGCAGGATGTAACATTAGAAAGGGGAAATTAAGTGCTCAAAGGATTGGGAGAGGCAGAGAGCACTAAAGTAAGAAATGGTAAGGTATTAGGTGGGGTCAAACTAGAGAGAATACAGGATGGTCTAAGATGGGTTTACAGTGTATGTATGTGAACGCACGAAGCGTAGTAAACAAGGCAATGAACTGCAGGCACAAATAGCCACATGGGAATATGATGTTGTGGCAATAACTGAGACCTGGCTCAAAAAAGGGCAGGATTGGGTATTAATTATTCCTGGTTATAAGGTGTTCAGGAAAGATCGGGAAGGAAAGATAGGAGGTGGTGTGGCAGTATTGGTTAAGGAGAATGTTACAGTGCTGGAGAGGGAGGATGTCCTGGAGGGGTTAAGGACAGAATCTATATGGCTAGAGTTAAGAAATAATAGAGGTGCCATTATACTACTAGGTGTATTCTATAGACCACCAAATAGTGGTAAAGATATGGAGGAGCAAATTTGCAGAGAAATTACAGAGAGTTGCAAGAACTATAGAGCAGTAATAATGGGGGACTTCAACTATAATAATATAGACTGGGATCGTAATAGTGTAAAGGGCAGAGAAGGGGAAGAATTTCTGAAGTGTGTTCAGGAGAACTTTCTTGATCAGTTTGTTTCCAGCCCAACGAGGGAGGAGGCATTGCTGGATCTGGTTCTGGGGAATGAGGTAGGTCAAGTGGAGCAAGTGTCAGTAGGTGAACATTTAGGGAACAGTGATCATACTATCATAAGGTTTAGATTAGCTATGGAAAAGGACAGGGAGCAATCTAGAGTAAAAATGTTTAACTGGGGAAGGCCAATTTCAATGGGATGAGAACGGATCTGGCCCGGGTAAACTGGAATCAAAGATTAGCAGGCAAAACTGTAATGGAACAATGGGCTGCCTTTCAAGAGGAAATAGTTCAGGTACAGTTGAGGTACATTCCCACTAGGGGGAAAGGCAGGGCAACTAAAGTCAGGGCTCCCTGGATGATGAAACAGATAGAGAATATGATGAAGCAGAAAAACAGCGCGTATGACAGATGTCAGGTTACAATTATATTTGAGAATCAGGCTATATATAGAAAGGTCAGAGGAGAAGTGAAAAAGAAAACAAGAGGGGCAAAGAGAGGGTATGAGAATAAAATGGCAGCCAAATAAAAGGTAATCCAAAAGTCTTCTATAGGCATATAAATAGTAAAAGGGTAGTAAGAGGAGAGGTAGGGCCGATTAGGGACCAAAAAGGAGACCTGTGCATGGAGGCAGAGGGTATGGCTGAGGTACTAAATGAGTACTTTGCATCTGTCTTCACCAAGGAAGAGGATGCTGCCATAGACATAGTGAAGGAGGAGGTAGTGGAGACACTTGATAGGATAAAAATTGATAAAGAAGAGGTATTAGAAAGGCTGGCTGTACTTAAAGTAGATAAATCATCAGGAGTGGATGAGATGCATCCTAGGATGCTGAGGGAATTGAGGGAGGAAATCGCTGAGGTACTGGCCATAATATTCCAATCCTCCTTAGATACAGGGGTGGTGCCAGAGGACTGGAGAATTGCAAATGTTACACCATTGTTCACAAAAGGGTGTAAAGATAAACCCAGCAACTACAGGCCAGTCAGTTTGACCTTGGTAGTGGGGAAGCTTTTCGAAACAGTAATCAGGGACAAAATTAACAGTCACTTGCATAGGTGTGGATTAATTAAGGAAAGCCAGCACGGATTTGTTAAAGTTAAATTGTGTTTAACCAACTTGATCGAGTTTTTTGATGAGGTAACAGAGAGGGTTGATGAGGGTAATGCAGTTGACGTGGTGTACATGGATTTCCAAAAGGCGTTCGACAAAGTGCCACATAATAGGCTTGCCAGCAAAGTTGAAGCCCATGGAATAAAAGGGACAGTGGCAGCATGGATACAGAATTGTCTAAGTGATAGGAAACAGAGTGTGGTGGCGAACGGTTGTTTTTCGGACTGGAGGAAGGTATACAGTGGTGTTCCCCAGGGGTCAGATCTCGGACCACTGCTTTTCTTGATATATATTAATGAATTGGATGTGGGTGTACAGGGCACAATTTCAAAATTTGCAGATGACACAAAATTTGGAAGTATAGTGAACAGTGAGGAGGAGAGTGTTAGACTTCAGGAAGACATAGACAGGCTGGTGAAATGGGTGGACAAGTGGCAGATGAAATTTAATGTAGAAAAGTGTGATATGATACATTTTGGTAGAAAGAATGGGGAGAGCACATATAAACTAAATGGTACAATCCTAAAAGTGGTGCATGAACAGAGAGACCTGGGGGTATGTGTGCACAAATCGTTGAAGGTGGCAGGGCAGGTTGAGAAAGCTGTTAAAAAGGCTTACGGGATCCTTTTTTTAATTTTGTTCCTGGGATGTGGGCGTTCATGGCAAGGCCAGCACTTATTGCCCATCACTAATTGCCCTCGAGAACGTGGTGGTGAGCTGCCTCCTTGAACTGCTGCAGTCTTTGTAGTGAACAGTTCCAAGATTTTGACCCAGCGACGATGAAGGAACGGCGATATATTTCCAAGTCAGGATGGTGTGTAACTTGGAGGGGAAATTGGAGGTGGTGGTGTTCCCATGCGTCTGCTGCCCTTGTCCTTCTAGGTGGTAGTAGTCGCGGGTTTGGGAGGTGCTGCCGAAGAAGCCTTGGTGAGTTGTTGCAGTGCATCTTGTCGATGGTACACACTGCAGCCACGGTGCACCGGTGGTGGAGGGAGTGAATGTTTAAGGTGGTGGATGGGGTGCCAATCAAGCGGGCTGCTTTGTCTTGGATGGTGTCGAGCTTCTTGAGTGTTGTTGGAGCTGCATTCATCCAGGCAAGTGGAGAGTATTCCATCACATTCCTGACTTGTGCCTTGTAGATGTGGAAAGGCTTTGGGGAGTCAGGAGGTGAGACACTCGCGGCAGAATACCCAGCCTCTGACCTGCTCTTGTAGCCACAGTATTTATGTGGCTGGTCCAGTTAAGTTTCTGGTCAATGGTGACCCCCCAGGATGTTGCTGGTGGAGGATTCGGCGAATGTAATGCTGTTGAATGTCAAGGGGCAGTGGTTAGACTCTCACTTGTTGGTGATAGTCATTGCCTGGCACTTGTGTGGCGCGAATGTTATTTGCCACTTATCAGCCCAAGCCTAAATGTTGACTCAGAGACTAGGGTCCTGAATTTAAATAAAGGAAACTACGATGGTATGAGGCACGAGTTGGCTAGGATGGATTGGGGAACGTTACTTAAAGGGTTGACGGTGGATAGGCAATGGCAAACATTTAAAGATCGCATGGATGAACTACAGAATTTGTTCATCCCTGTTTGGCATAAAAATAAAACAAAAAAGGTGACTCAACCATGGCTAACAAGGGAAATTAGGGATAACATAAGATTGAAGGAGAGGACATATAATTTGGCCAGAAAAAGCAGCAAACCTGAGGATTGGGAGCAGTTTAGGATTCAGCAAAGGAGGACAAAGGGATTAATTAAGAGGGGGAAAATAGATTATGAGAGTAAGCTTGCAGGGAACATAAAAACTGACTGTAAAAGCTTCTATAGATATATGAAGAGAAAAAGATTGGTGAAGTCAAGCGTAGGTCCCTTACAGTCAGAATCAGGGGAATTTATAACGGGGAACAAAGAAATGGCAGACCAATTAAATACATACTTTGGTTCTGTCTTCACAAAGGAGGACACAAATAACCTCCCAGAGATGTCGGGGAACATAAGGTCTAATGAGAGGGAGGAATTGAATGACATCAGTATTTGTAGGGAAATGGTGTTAGGGAAATTGATGGGATTGAAGGCCGATAAATCCCCAGGGCCTGATAATCTACATCCTAGGGTACTTAAGGAAGTGGCCCTAGAAATAGTAGATGCATTGCTGGTCATCTTTCAAAATTCTATAGACTCTGGAACAGTTCCCATGGATTGGAGGATAGCTAATGTAACCCCACTATTTAAAAAAGGTGGTAGAGAGAAAACGGGGAATTATAGACCGGTAAGTCTGACATCGGTAGTGGGGAAAATGTAAGAGTCCATTATAAAAGATGTAATAGCAGAGCACTTGGAAAACAGTGACAGGATCGGACAAAGTCAACATGGATTTACAAAAGGTAAATCATGCTTGACTAATCTACTAGAATTTTTTGAGGATGTAACTGGTAGAATAGATAAGGGAGAACCAGTGGATGTGATGTATTTGGACTTTCAGAAGGCTTTCGATAAGGTCCCGCATAAGAGATTAGCATGCAAAGTTAAAGTACATGGGATTGGGGGTAAGGTACTTTCTTGGATAGAGAACCTGGTTGGCAGACAGGAAGCAAAGAGTTGGAATAAACGGGTCTTTTTCCGAGTGGCAGGCAGTGACTAGTGGGGTACCGCAGGGATTGGTGCTAGGACCCCAGCTATTCACAATATATATTAATGATCTAGACGAGGGAACTAGATGTAATATCTCTAAGTTTGCAGACGACACAAAGCTGGGTGGGCGTTTGTGCTGTGAGGAGGATGCAGAGAAACTCCAGGATGATTTGGACAGGTTGGGTGATTGGGCAGATGCATGGCAAATGTAGTATAATGTGGTTATCCACTTCGGTGGCAAAAACAGGAAGACAGGTTATTATCTGAACGGCAATAGATTGGGAAAAGGGGAAGTGCAACGAGACCTGGGTGTCCTTGTGCACCAGTCGCTGAAGGTCAGCATGCAGGTGCAGCAGGCGGTTAAGAAGGCAAATGGTATGTTGGCCTTCATAGCGAGAAGATTCGATTACAGGAGCAGGGATGTCTTGCTGCAGTTGTACAGGGCCTTGGTGAGACCACACCTTGAGTATTGTGTGCAGTTTTGGTCACCTTATCTGAGGAAGGATGTTCTTGCCATGGAGAGAGTGCAGCGAAGATTCATCAGACTGATACCTGGGATGGCAGGAATGACGTATGAGGAGAGATTGAGTCGATTAGGCTTATATTCGCTAGAGTTTAGAAGAATGAGAGGGGATCTCATTGAAACTTACAAAATTCTAACAGGACTAGACAGACTAGATGCAGGAAGGATGTTCCCGATGGCGGGGAGTCCAGAACCAGGGGTCACAGTCTAAAGATAAGGGGTAAGCCATTTAGGACTGAGATGAGGAGGAATTTCTTCACCAAGAGAGTGATGAACCTGTGGAATTCTCTACCACACAAGGCAGTTGAGGCCAATTAATTAAATATATTCAAGAAGGAGTTAGATATATTTCTTAAGGCTAAAGGGATCAAGGGATATGGGGAGAAAGCAGGGACAGGGTACTGAATTTGGATGATCAGCCATGATCTCATTAAATGGCAGAACAGGCTCGAGGGGCCGAATTGCCTACTCCTGCTCCTATCTTCTATATTTCTATGTCCAGGTCTTGCTGCATTTGGGCATGGACTGCTTCATTATCTGAAGAGTTGCATATAAGCTGAACACTGTGCAATCATCAGCGAACATCCCCACTTCTGACCTTATGATGGATGTAAAATTCGCAAATTATCACGATTTCGAAATAACGAGAAAGAGAGATACAGATTCGTTAAAACAGTTTTATTTTCAGCGAAATGCTGTCATGTTTCAAAACTGACACAAGAAGCCCGTAAAATGGCCGCCGCGCCTCGTGGCAGAAGTTTCTAGACTTTTCAGTAGGCAGACAAGATGGTGTTTCAATAAACATTTCAGCAAGATCGGATAATACTCAGCATACATTGGTATAAGGCAGGACGCGATCGATTTGCATTTGCAAGAAATATAAGTGCTGGAAGCGTTTTCCAGGCACAGGCAAGAGACTATTGTACTGGGCAATCAGAGGCCCATCCAAAGCCATCAATACGCAAATTCCCCACAGCTTTACAATGAGAGAGCCGTTCTCGGGTGCTTACACAAGAATTCGGAGGTCCCCAAAACCCCGCCAGGGAGACTCCTAGCCGGTTCCACAATGGGAGAAACATTAACGGGTATTTAGCCAGTTACAAGTGTTACCAAGACCCATTACAAACAAGAATCACCCCATACAAGAAGTTTGAGCGCCAAAATATTACAAAAGATTAACATTAAGATTGGGCGGGAGATAAGGAATTACAGTACTATAACTGTAGTGAACAAATGTCCATCTTGCGCTTGACTCTCTTATCCTCTTGACTCTCTGATTCTTGACGACTCTCATCGCTTATGCTCTTGCCGTTCATCGAGCTGGTATTCTCCGGGCTCTCGTTCCGCTGATCCTTTCTGGAGTCGACCTCGTGGCTTGTCGCGAAGATCTGTGAAGAGCTGGACTGCGAAGGCCGATAAGCGGGTGCACCATCCCGAGGGTCGGTAAACGGTGTTTTGGACTCGAAGGTCCGACGAAACAAGACAAGAAGAAGAAGAAGACGACTACACGTGCCGCCGCGGTCAGTAAACCCCGACCGCGCCCGAAAATATATTGACCATTTTTGAACTCTATAGGTTACTGCACGAACTGGTCCAAGAAGACTTTTCTTCGAGTTTTACCGAACCGGTGTCGGTACAGGAGGACTCTTCTTCAAATTCTACAAGGTGTCCGAGGTCCACACAGATCTTCATGACAGCAGACATTCTAGCCTGCTAGCCGGAGCAGAGCAAGTAAACAAGTGGGGTACAGAGACCCCTGGTCAACACGTGGATAGTCAGGTGCTGCGGCGAAAGCAGCCGAGTACCGTTGTAGAATTCTCCGAGGTGTCACGAGTGGTGAGCATGTCTCTCGATCCTACAGATCTAGATTAGAGCAGGCATTGATAGGGGAGGGTGGTTTTTATTAAGGATAATTATAATGTGTGTCCCCTTTTACGATGTGTCGTGCGCTCCTCGTTTCCCTGAACCTAGTTTTATAAATGTATGTAAGCTTGTACTGTCATTAATCTGTGCTTATGACATGTATTTCGTAATTTTGAACAATATGCAATAAAGATTTCCATTTCGTACTATTCAACCGGGTCTACCTGAGTTTTCTCTGCATTACTGCTCTCGCACCTAAGTCCAGTGTCAGAACCGTAAGGGTGAGTGGGTCGAACCACTCACAGGTGTTTAGTGCTACAAGGCTGGCTGGAGACCAGAACAGGCAATAAGGCCTAACCCCGCACAAGCACCTAGAAGCACAGCACGAGCAGACCCCCTTACATGGAGGGAAGGTCATTGATGAAACAGCTGAAGATGGTTGAGCCCAGGACACTGCCCTGAGGATCTCCTGCAGCGATGTTCTAGGGCTGAGATGATTGACCTCCAGCAATTACAACCATCTTCCTTTGTGCTAGCTATGACTCCAGCCAGTGGAGAATTTTCCCGATTCTCATTGACTTCAATTTTACTAGGGCTCCTTGATGCCACACTCGGTCAAATGTTGCCTTGATGTCAAGGGCAGTCACTCTCACATCTCCTCTGGAATTCAGCTCTTTTGTCCATGTTTGGACGAAGGCTGTAATGAGGTCTGGAGCTGACTGGTCCTGGGTGGAACCCAAACTGAGCATCGGTGAGCAGGTGCCACTTGATAGCACTGTCGACGACACCTTCCATCACTTTGCTGATGATTATGAGTAGACTGATGGGACGATAATTGTCCGGATTGAATTTTGTCTTGCTTTTTGTGTACAGGACATACCTGGGCAGTTTTCCACATTGTCGGGTAGATGCCAGTGTTGTAACTGTACTGGAACAGCTTGGCTAGAGGCGCGGCTATTTCTGGAGCACAAGTCTTCAGCACGACAGCCGGGATGTTGTCGGGGCCCATAGGCTTTGCTGTATCCAGTGCGCTCAGCCGTTTCTTGATATCACGTGGAGTGAATCGAATTGGCTGAAGACTTGCTTCTGTGATGGTGGGGACCTCAGAAGGAGGCCGATATGGATCATCCATTCGGCACTTCTGGCTGAAGATGGTTGCAAACGCTTCAGACTTGTCTTTTGCACTCGCGTGCTGGGCTTTGTCATCATTGAGGATGGGGCTATTAATGGAGCCTCCTCCTCCCGTTAGTTGTTTAATTGTCCACCACCATTCACAACTGGATGTGGCAGGACTGCAGAGCTTTGATCTGATCCGTTGATTGTGGGATCGCTTACCTCTGTCTATAGCATGCTGCTTACGCTGTTTAGCTTCCCCAGGTTGGCACCTCATTTTTAGGTACGCCTGGTGCTGCTCCTGGCATGCTCTTCTGCACTCCTCATTGAACCAGGGTTGGTCCCCTGGCTTGATGGTAATGGTAGAGTGAGGGATATGTCAGGCCATGAGGTTACAGTTTGTGCTGGAATATAATTCTGCTGCTGCTGATGGCCCACAATGCCTCATGGATGCCCAGTTTTGAGCTGCTAGATCTGTTCCGACTCTATCCCATTTAGCACAGTGGTAGTGCCACACAACACGATGGAGGATGTCCTCAGTGTGAAGATGAGATTTTGTCTCCACAAGGATTGTGCAGTGGTCACTGCTACCAATACTGTCATGGACAGATGCATCTGCAACAGGTAGATTGGTGAGGGTGAGGTCAAGAAGGTTTTACCTTCGTGTTGGTTCTCTCACCACCTGCCGCAATCTTAGTCTGGCAGTTATATCCTTCAGGTCTCGGCCAGCAGTACCCACCCAGAGTACATTCTGTGCCCTTGCTACCCTCAGTGCTTCTTCCAAGTGGTGTTCAACATGGAGGAGTACTGATTCATCTGCTGAGGAAGGGCGGTAGGTGGTAATCAGCAGGAGGTTTCCTTGTCCATACTTGACCTAAAGCCATGAGACTTCATGGGGTCCGGAGTCAATGTTGAGGACTCACAGGGCTACTCCATCTCGACTGCTGGGTCTGTCCTGCCGGTGGGACAGGACATAACCAGGGATGGTGATGGAGGAACCTGGGACATTGGCTGAAAGGTATGATTCTGTGAGTATGACTATGTCAGGCTGTTGCTTGACTAGTCTGTGGGACAGCTCTCCCAATTTTGGCACAAGTCCCCAGATGTTAGTGAGGAGGACTTTGCAGGGTCGACTGGGCTGGGTGTGCCATTGTCGTGTCCGAAGACAAGATCGATGCCGGGGTGGTCCGTCCGGTTTTATTCTTGTATTTTGTAGCGGTTGTGTATAACTGAGTGGCTTGTTAGGCCATTTAAGAGTCAACCACATTGCTGTGGGTCTGGAGTTTTTAACAACAATCCAATAGCTTCATGGTCACCACTACCACTACTGCTACTGACACTAGCTTTTTATTCCAAATTGATTTAATTAACTGAATTTAAATTCCCAAGCTGCCGTGGTGGGATTTGAACTCACGTCTCATGGATCATTAGTCCAGGCCTCTGGATTACTAATCCAGTAACATAACCACTATGCTACCGTTCCTGGGCTTCATAAATAGCGGTATAAGTACAAAAGTGTGGAAGTTATGATGAACCTTTATAAAACACTGGTTCGGCCCCAACTGGAGTACTGTGTCCAATTTTGGGCACCACACTTTAGGAAGGATATGAAGGCCTTAGAGAGGGTGCAGAAAAGATTTCTGAGAATGATTCCAGGAATGAGGGACTTCAGTTAAGTTGATAGACTGGAGAAGCTGGGGTTGTTCTCCTTGGAGCAGACAAGATTGAGAGGAGATTTGATAGAGGTGGTCAAAATCATGAGTGGTCTGGACAGAGTAGATAGAGAGAAACTGTTCCCATTCGCAGAAGGGTCCAGAACCAGAGGACCCAGATTTAAGGTGATTGGCAAAAGAACCAAAGGTGACAAGTGGTTAAGATCTGGAATGCACTGTCTGAAAGGGTGGTGGAGGCAGACTCAATCTTATCTTTCAAAAGGGAGTTGGATAAGTACCTGAAGGAAAAACAATTGCAGGGCTACGGGGATAGAGCGGGGGAGTGGGACTAGCTGAGAGTCGGCAAGTGCTCGACGGGCCGAATGGCCTTCTTCCGTGCTGTAACCATTCTATGATTCTATGATTCTATGAGTGCTGAAGGGTTTGGTTAGCGACTTGGGGGGCGGGCACAGTACCCGAGAGGGGAGAAATGAAAGGAGGCATGACAACAGGAGAGAGGGGTCTAGGAGGGGTAAAGAGAAAAGAAGAATAAAGGGGAAATAGAAGTGATAGACTCGGACTCGGGTCCAGAGCAGCAGCCAAAATGTGCACGAGAATGGCTACTGGGAAACTCAAGATACATGGGCGAGATTACATAGCAAGCTTAGGATAGCTATGCCCTAGTAATAACTGGGGAAAAGAGAGAAGACAATGGGAAGGAGTCCAAAGTTATAGTCAGAGGTCCCGTGGTGGGATAAATTTGATGTAGATAGAGTGGAATCAGCTTGGAGTGTTGGTGAACTGATGTCCAGGTTCGAAGACAGGTGTGGAGGACGAATGAGTACAGAAGCTTTTTGAAGGATAGATTATCAGAGGATGCACTGCTGGAGATATTTCCATGGGAATGAAGAGCCAGGAGATGTACACAATCGATCGCCGGGCTGGAAAACGGTGCCAAAGTTTAAGGTCACTATAAGATCCAGAAGCAGCGCAGAAATGGGCTACGGCCCAGAAGAGAGAATTTCTGGCCAGGAACCACACTGTAGCAAAATAAAGCTGAAAAACCAGTAGGACCAATAGGACAGTCATAAACCCAGCAGGTAACAGCAGCGGTGGGGGATGGAGTGTAGGCTAGACACTTAAAAATTAAGCAACTGAATAAAAGATCACAGTCGCAGCAGCTGAATCTTACAGTCTAGTCCAGTATAGTTGAATGGATTAGCGTAGTCTTGATGGCAGAGAAGTCCAGGAATTTGGAAGCCAAATTTGAGCAAAGATCCAGTCCTCACTGATGACGGGGGATGGGCAGTGCACCCAGGTAACTTTAACTTGCACTTTGAACTTGTAGTTAGGGCTGAAATGCACCCACTAATAGTGCCAGGAGAACTTAAACAATGGAAGAGATGAGATTGGGAGAGAAAGGCCAAAGGATTGCAACGGATGGCCAAGGGTAGAGATGCATAGCAATTTTTTTCTCATGTCACCTCTTTTACCAATTACTTTAATCTCTATAACTTCTTCCAGTTCTGATGAAAGGTCATCAAGCTGAAACGTTGGCCGCGATTTTGCCGGCGCTCAGTGGACGGGATGGGCGGCGGGCCAGCTGTGAAATTTAAAATGATTGACAACGGATCGGGAACTCACCGTCAAAACACGCACACCTGTCTGCCAGTGCAGCGGTGGGGGACCCAATTCAAATCATCAGTGGATTGTTTACAGCCACTTAACAATGCTTTTTTTCCCAGCTTTTTGGATTTGACAGGTCGCCCACTGGTTTCCCACTGTGCCTTGACCTCGTCTGTGAAGCTGAGGTGGGAGGTCAGTGGCCATTGTACCAGCTGATGAGTTGACAGCTTCAAATGTCAAGTCAAAGCTCCCAGCTAATTGAGACATGTTCCCTTAACCACTAGCTTCTGTAAATTGCATTTCCACTACAGATTCACCATGCTGCAAGTCTTTACACAAGTCTCCATCCAGTCTGACCTCATTATCTCTTCCACCATTGACAGATCGCTTCTGTCATCTCAAGTTCACCTGCCATCTATTCCATCAACATGGGTGCACTTTATACTCTCTCACCTTGGTCCTCAGAATCTGACCATGATCATCCCCAACACCAGCATCACCAGGCACACCAGCAGCACCAACAACCACACCAACCTTCTCCACAATCAACTGATGCTGCACAGGACACAGGGCATCAGCACCCGACCACATTGCTGCCCAGGATGCCAGGGTTGGCCTCACCATGGCCACATTTACTTCACTTGATGTTGTACACCCTGGCTGCCACATGATGCGCCAGGTTGGCACCACCCCACACCAACACCATAAAGCATCCCTACAATGCCCAAGCCATTCCTTTCACACTCATCACCATTGTGGGGGTACCTGTTGAAATTAGGTCAATTAATAGCTTATCTCTAGTCTTTCAAATAATCAGGATCGACTGCAAACCGTCTGTGTGGGCAAGCCATCAGGGTGTTACTTTTTATTCTCTTTTTAGGGGTGGACCTGAGGCCAATTATTGACAAGACCATTTAGCCTATAGAGGTTCCCCTAAACTTCAGTACCTAATGTGGCGTCGAGTTCTTTGTCTCAATTCTTGGATGAAAGCCCTCCCCTACAGGGGTCTCATGATCTCAGCTAATTTGTCTTATTGTTTAATCTTTCTGAAGGTTCTTCCTTTGGAATTCATGTCTTATCTCCCTGGTCCCTATCCTCCCTGGTATAATTGGTACTAGGTCTGGCCTTGTAACCTCTCCATCAAGGGGCCCACGTCAGCGTTGTCTTGCTCGTCCTGCCATTATCCAAACTATCTCCCTTTAATCTAACAGATTGTTCCATCCTGAGATGGATACCTTAACTCCCCTAAATTCCTTCCATTCTAAGGGGGAAAATTTTGGTCGCGCCCCCTTTGGGGCGCTAACTTCGCTGGGGCACTACTTTTAGCGCCCCGAAAAAATTAGCACCCCTGCGCCCGAAATTCACTGGTAGCACCCCAAGAGAGAGGCAGGGCGCTACTGGAAGCACTCCCCCTCCCTCTTGGGGCGCTGCGAGGGAATATCGCGGCGCTATGTGCTGCAGTACTGCAGGCCTTCCTCCCCTTATTAAAGGGGAGGGGCCTTGCGCAGCGCGATCCGGGGCCCAGCTGGGCCACCAGGGATTGAAGTGCCGGCAAAAGAGCCTGGCACTCAAGAGGAGTGCCGGGCTCACGGAGCGCAGCCGGCACCCCGCGGGGGGGGGCTGCACAGGAGGCCGGGAACAGCAGAAGGGGCAGGTGCTGGCAGACGGCCAGCAACAAAAATGGCCGCCCGGCACCTCCCCTTTAATTTGCGCTGCCCCAGCCGCACGTACGCCCCCCTGACCCTGTTGGATATAGCGTCGGCGGCAAGTCAGGGGGCGCTACCGAAGTTTGCGGCCGGGGCGCGAGCAGGGCGCTGCGTACGGCGATGACGTCATCGCTGGAGGTGCCGTGCCATGGGGCGCTACCAGTTACTGCCGCCGCTAACCGCCCGCTGAATTTCGCGGGAGGCTTTAGCGGTGCCGCACCCGGGCGCTAGTTGCTTTGCGCCCCATTGCGCTCTAAGAGGGTGCTAACGGGAGGCGCAAAGCAACCAAATTTTGCCCCCTAAGTCTTTCTATACTAATTAACTTTTATTTATCTTCACAAGCAATTTTGTTAAGCTAACTCCAATTCCTACCTTAGCATTGCATTTGGTTATTAGCAATAATAGAAGAAATGTAGGTAATGAGCCTTAGTTGGTAAGCAAAGTTGAAATCCTAACTGGAGAACAGCAGATGGCTTGCTTGGAAAGAAGATTATTTATGACCATCACAGTACAGAATGATATAACATCCGCGGAGAGCCAAAACACAAGCAGATTCTAAGCATCTGTCCAGTTATTCTAATACTAGTCTGAAGAGACTTTTTGACTCCAGTTCTAACACCATCATGTAAACACAGCATTATTTGCATCACAATTTTGTTCACATAATCATATACATTGGACACCACTGATTTCTAACAACCGTTATGTCTCACCATTCACTGCAACTCACTAAGCCACTTCCAAAGGTGCACACAAATCTGTCCAAGAATGCAAAGTGTTGAAAATAAAGATTTCAATGTTTGACAGCACATTACCAGAAACTTCACATGAACATTGGATAAAACACCACAAGTGCCTACCCTTGTGTGTTGTTAGTTGGTATGATTGGACTAGGATGACAGTAAGTGTGAGGGGTGGCTAGTGAGATGGGGAAGTGATAATGTAAATAGAGAGGGATGGGTGGAGGTGCTAGGCAAGTTGGTGTGAGTAAGGATGTGCAGGAGTAGGGTAGGGAAGGCAGAGTGATGGGGATGTGATGAGTGGCACAGCAGGATGAGGTTGAGTGGGGCTTTGCAGTAACGTTTCCTGATCTAATGAGATCATTGAAAGGTTTGCGCCACTGCAGCCAGGTCCTCCTGACGACATCCCTGCTTGTGCCCTCCTGTGCAATGTGCAACCAGGCTGCGTTGATCTCCTGGGGAGTTCTCTTCTGCCCATTGGAAGGGAAGAGGACATCCCTATGTGCTGTGACTCCCTCCATTGCACCTACCTTGCACCTCCACCCATCCCTCTCTATCTACATTATCACTTCCCCCTCTCACTAGACACCCCTCACACTCACCCTCATCCTAGTCCAATCATACCAGCCAACAATCAGGGGTACGGCAGCAGTAATCCAGAGGCCTGGACTAATGATTTGGAGACATGAGTTCAAATCCCACCACGGCAGCTGGGGAATTCAAATTGAGTTAATTAAATAAATCTGGAATAAAAAGCTAATATGAAACTACCAGATTGTCATAAAAACCCATCTGGTTCACTAATGTCCTTAAGGGAAGGAAATCTGCTGTCCTTACCTGGTCTGGCCTATAAGTGACACCAGGCCCACAGCAATGTGGTTGATTCTTAACTGCCCTCTGGAACGGTTCCCTACCCGCTGTCAAAAAAATGTATTTCCCGCCACCGATGGAGCCCGCTGACCCCCCCAAAATTTTCCCCCAGTATCTTTGATCATTACTCCACCCCTCTTCCTTCTTTTCCTTCCCTATCTTTCCTGAAATATTGTAGCCAGGAATAGTGTCCATTCTCCCCTTGTTTGAGCCAGATCGCCGTCATTGCCACTATATCATAATCCCATGACTACTTGTGCCTGCTGCTCAGCAATCTTATTTACCAGGCTCTGGGCATTTACGCACATGCACTTTAAACCCATCTTAGTTTGCCTCAGATTTCCCCTGTCTGATCGCTTCTATTTCTGAACTACTCTTTATTCTAATGCTGTTTGTCTCTCCCAGCCCTCTATGCACTTTGTATCTCCTCTCTATTGCTTCATTCTGGTGCCCCATGCTGCATAACTCTTTTACCATAACTTAGCAATGATTTATACCACATTACAGTCACTTTCCATACATGAAGAAGATGAAGCATTCAGTAATAATGAAATAGCTGCTAATGTTTTCTTTGTGACTATATTTCTTTTTGAATATCTGTGAATTATGTTGGTATAAAGGAGTTCTTTGAACTCAATAAATTCTTGAATTGACCAATTATAAGGCAGTTTGTAAATTCTTTGATTTAATAACAACTAAATTTATCCACCCACAGAGTGTCAAGTTGACAATGTTAAACATGAATATCTGGCACAAATGACACATTCCACTACTCCCAGTAGAACAATGCCCCCATCATGCACTCATGGGGTGCACCAACATGTTCTGCGTGCCATGGGATCGCGTACGTTGACCAAGCAGTCCTGTGCCCCTCAGTTTTGCAGTCATGGGATTTTTACATTTTTTTGGAAGCTAAGCTGGCAAATATGAATAGAGTACTCTTTCATTACATCAACTTACAGGTGGCGTGGACCACAGGAACAGAATAATGCAGATGAATGTGTGATACTGTGTTAGCAGCCTTGCCTTCGTATTGCACAGCCCACTGTGCCAGCCCTATTTTAAGCAAAAGACAGATGGGACAGATGATTGCTGGGGACTAGTGTTACCCTCTGGAACCCTTGCTACTAACACCAGTGAGCAACTGCTAAACAAAGGCCAAAAGGAAATGCATGCCGCTGACTGAAATCTGCTGGGACATACAATTTGCATGTTGAAACAGAGAATCCAACAGATCAGCTATTACTCTACAGACCTGAAGAAGTGTCTCAAATGATCAGCTTTTGCTGTATCCTACATAATTTTGCAATATAGAGTCATAACGGCACAGAAGGAGGCCATTCGGCTCATCGAGTCCATGCCGGCTCTCTCTAGAGCAATCCAGTCAGTCCCATTCTCCCGCTCTATCCCCGTAGCCCTGCAAGTTTATTTCGCTCAAGTGCCTATCCAGTCTCCCCTTGAAAACATTGAGTGTCTCCGCTTCCATCACTTCCGTCGGCAGCTAATTCCAGACCATCACCACTCGCTGCTTAAAAAGTTTTTCCTCACATCCCCCCTGTATCTCTTGCCCAAAACTTTCGAACTGTGTCCCCTAGTCCTTGTACCATCAACTAGTGGGAACAGCCTTTCCCCGTCGAGCCTATCCAAAACCATCATAATCTTGTACACCTCTATCAAATCACTCCTCAACCTCTTTTGCTCTAATGAAAACAAATCCAGCTTCCCCAATCTGTCCTTGTAGCTAAGATCCCCCATCCCTGGAACCATTCTGGTAAATCTCCTCTGCACCCTCTCAAGTGCCTTCACATCCTTCCTAAAGTGTGGTGACCAGAACTGGACGCAATACTCCAGTTGTGGCCTAACCAGCGCTTTATAAAGGTTCAGCATAACTTCTCTACTTTTGTACTCAATACGTCTATTTATGAAGCCCAAGATCTCATATGCTTTGTTAACCACTCTCTCGATATGTCCTGCCACCTTCAGGGACCAATGCACATTAACTCCCAGCTCCCTCTGTCCCTGCACACTCTTTAAAACTATGCCATTAAGTGTATATTGCCTCTCCCTGTTCATTCTGCCAAAATGCATCACCTCACATTTCTCTGTATTAAATTCCATCTGCCACTTGTCTGCCCATTCTGCTAGCCTTTCTATGTCCTGTTGCAGTCGATTGGTATCATCCTCACTGTTTGCCACACCCCCAAGTTTGTTGTCATCGGCAAATTTAGAAATTCTGCTCTGTATTCCAATATCCAGGTCAATTATATATATCAAAAAAAGCAGTGGCCCCAGCACTGACCCTTGGGGAACACCACTGTCTGCCATCCTGCCGTCTGAAAAACAGCCATTTATCACAACTCGCTATTTTCTGTCCTTAAGCAAATTCATTATCCAAGCTGCCACTGACCCACCTATTCCATGAGCCTCTATTTTGTTAACCAGCCTTCTATGTGGTACTTTGTCAAACGCCTTCCGAAAATCCATGTAGACAACATCCATTGCATTCCCTTCATCAATCCTCTCTGTTACTTCATCAAAAAATTCAATTAGATTAGTCAAACACAATCAGCCTTTTACAAATCCATGTTGGCTCTCCTTAATTAGCTTAAACCTTTCCAAGTGCCCGTTACTTTTTTCCTTGATTATTGTTTCTAAAACTTTACTCACCACTGATGTTAAACTGATCAGCCTATAGTTACTACGATTGTCCTTACACCCTTTCTTGAACAATGGTGTTACATTTGCCACTTTCCAATCCTCAGGCACCTCCCCCGCATCTAGGGAAGATTAGAAAATGATGGCAAGCCCTTCCGCTATCTCCTCCCCCAATTCCCTTCGCAACCTGGGATGCAAGCCATCTGGACCAGGCGACTTGTCCACTCTAAGTATACCCAGCCTTTCTAGTACATCCTGTCTATCAATTTTCACACCTTCCATTGCTTCTACCTTTTCCACTTCTACCGATATTTTGTCAGCATCCACCTCCTTATAGAGAGGGGAAACCCATCAGCTGGAGGACAAGGAATGCTGTCCTGCAGGCTTTGCAGAGGAGAAGGAAGAAGAACAAGAGGAGGATGGCAACATGGACAAGACTGGTGGGCAACCAGGAAGACTATTGCATCGATTATTGATTGAAAGGACGTTCACTTAAAAGCTGCACTTGTGGGCCTGCATTAACAGTCCTATGTTCTCTCTAATATATAAGCCCCATTAACAACATGCTCTCCCTAATCATCACTGTCTTTACTACCATCCCAGCCTCTATCTACCATCTGTAAAATTCTGACAATAAATCTACAAAGGAAATTCCAAAGAATATCCAACCAATTTATTTTCCTACTCAAATCTGTGTTACTATTAGCTCACCAGTGAAAGCCTTTGGTGAGAGTATAGAGTATATGTTAAATACTTCCTAGGCTTGCACTCCTCATAAGTGCCACCTTAGTGAACCATAGCACAGCACAGAAAATCTTTTTTACAGTAATACAAAACTAATCCCACTGCCCTGTATTTCCCTTTGCTTCAAGCACTTTTTTCTTTAAAAGATGGAATGATCTCTCTGTCAATCGCTCCTTGTGGCAAAGTATTCCATGCTCCAACATGCCTCTGTGTCAAGAAATTTCTCCTAACCTGTTTCCTCACTCTCTTAGTGATAAGTTTAAATTGATGATCCCTTGTCACTGATTCCCCAACCAAAGGGAATAGTCTCTCCCTGTTCACTCGATCCAAACTCTTCATAATGTTAAAAAACCTCCATTAGATAGAGCGAAAATATTTTCGCTGGTTGGGGATTCTAGGACTAGGGGGCATAGTCTAAAAATTAGAGTCAGACCTTTCAGGAGGGAAATTAGGAAACACTTCTACACACAAAGGGTGGTAGAAGTTTGGAATTTTCTTCTGCAAATGGAAATTGATGCTAGATCAATTGTTAATTTTAAATTTGAGATTGATAGCTTTTTCTTAACCAAAGGTATTAACTGATATGGGCCAAAGGCAGGTATATGGAGTTAGATCGCAGATCAGCCATAATCCCACTGAATGGCGGAACAGGCTCGAGGGGCTCAATGGCCTACTCCTGTTCCTGTTCCTACATTCCTATTAAATCACTTATCCTTCTCTGCTCCAGTGGAAATAGTCCTAATATCAAGTCTCTTCTCACGACTGTAGTTTCCCATCCCTGGCATCATCTTGATGAATCTATGCTGTATTCTCTTAATGGCTTTAATATCCTTTCTAGAATGGGGTTGTCTAAAATTGCATGCAGTATTCTAATTGTAGCCTAAACAATGGGTCTGAATTTGCTAAAAACTTGCGCCATCGTATTGGCGAATCTACGGCGTGCGCAATTATTACGGTAAAGAAATTCCAGGAAATTATGGCGTGTATGACTTACGCCATTATGTATGCTACGCCATAACTTGCTGGGACTTTTGCACTGCTCCGCAGAGACGCTTGCCGAAAAAGTTGAACAGCTAATTATCAAAGCTCCGTCCCCATAATTTCAATGGCGTTTTTGCTGAATAACCCCACTGTGATCGCCACAGCCACTTAGACCATTGCTGAATGGGACTGGAGGGCTCAGAATGAGTAAAGTCTTCATTCGCTCAGTCTGAGGGGAACATTTTTTACTGACTGGTTCTAGGAACTTCATTGAACTCTTAAACCTCAGTTAAGTAATAAAATAAGTACTTTGACAGCCAGGCTTGTTCTGATTTCCCCCTGACTGATATTATTTTTATATTAATATTTATTGAGCTCGTGCGCTAAGCATGAATTGCAACCGGCAATGAAATATGGCAAGGGATCGCATGCAGTTCGGGAGACAACCCTATGGATATAGATCCCTTTATAATGCTCATTTGTTTCAGTACAAACTCATCAATCAAATTAAACCCAACTGGACATTCTGCCCCAGGGCCTGAAAGCAGCGTTGGCCAGCAAAACTGTATCTACACTTTGACACTGTGTCCTCAGGGGCTCCCCTGCCGATTGCCATGGAGTTGCCAATTGCTCCACTGTGAACTGGAAGCTTTCAAAACCCTCTCACATGCCTTCACATATATGTCGGAAATGCAATTCTGTATATTCTCTGGAATTCCATGCAGACAGCTCTGAAGATTCTCAAAGGACTGCATGAAGCACTTCTGTTGATTAATTGGCTCAGCTTTGTATGTCGCACTTGTAAAGTATGATTCCATGGTTCTGCAGCACATGTACATCTGGCCCTAGTCCTCTCTTCTCCTTGTTGCTTCCCTTAATTGTCCTGGGTGCTTCATCAGGGGATAAACTCCTGGCCCTATCTTTCATACTGGGCTGGATATTAGCTCGGAGGCTGGGAGGGAGCTAATATGGGGCTGTTTTGAGGTCGGGAAACTCGAAAGTACGGGTTTCCTGAATGTCCTGCAGGATGTCTTTAAACGTGATTAAATGTGATTAAAAGGCTGGCTGCTTGTCGGGTGGGAAACCCTGCAACACAAAGCCACCACTGAGATGGGCTGAGAGCAGGTAGGTCTAGTGGTGGGAGAGGTCGTGGCGGGGGATGGGGGGAGTGGTGGTCGGAGGTGTGTCCATTCGCGGGAGGGTCCGATTGCTGGGGGGGGGTCCTATCGCGGGGGGATGAACAGACACGGGGGAGACGGCGGGGTTTACTGCGTAGCTTGTTGGGCCTGGAGGAAAGGCTCCTGCTCCTCCTGGCCCACAAGCAGTGCTGTAAAGACACTTATCTTATGGATTCAGCCCTTCTCGCCTCCTTTCACCTGCTGAATTTCCCAAGGCCAGGGAAACCCGGTTGACTGTGGTTAAAAATAGAATCACTGTTAAAATGAAACCTGCAGCCTCATTAAAATATTTAAATGACCAACCCGCCTCCTGCGAGCGGATTGGTCGCCCACCACTCATCCTAGCTCCATTAAAACCGGAAACGGGCGGGTTCAAGGCAGGTTGGGTCCCTGTTTCAGATTTTTAGCTTTTTAACCTCCCAGCCATCTGTTTTTGGGCGTTAAAATTCCCCCCAATATGTCCAAAATCAATGTATGTAATGTGGTATTTGTGGGAGCTGGATTGCTTGACAGTGCTCATGTACAGCGCCAGCTTCCTGCTCGTCTCCATTAGGAGGGACAATATCTTGGGAGACCACCACACCGGAAAAGAATGGGATATGCACAGCAAGGTTCTGCAAAAATGAGAAAGGCCAATAGTGCCGTACTGTTGCTGAGCAGAAATGCCAGCATGTTACTGAGTGAGTGAAGCTTGAAGGTCAAGCAAGAGGTTGAAGAGAAGACTTGCCTTTTAGGGATGCCACCATGATACCTAACTCTCCCTCATCCACATTCTCTGTGGCCTTCTACCCAATGATTTATAGGGCGAGTTCCTCATAGTATTTGAGGAAGCACAGGTTGGTTGGACTGCCACCAGTACAGTTTCTGTCTCATTGGTTGTGGGTAACCTTATCCATTTAAAAAAGACAAAACAGATGCTTTGACACCCGATGTCCAGTCTACATCCTACCTTGTGTGAAGGGATAACTACACAGCATGTAAGTAGTCTGAGGTGCTATATGGACTTGGTGACAAAACATGCCACAGTTAAATGAAGCAAAGAAAGTGTTTCCCTTTGAGAGCCACCAAGTTGTAGGTACAGCTTTACAGACGTGGTGCCGAGTGGACTCAAGATGTGAGGGTGGGGCTTTCCATGCTGTATTGCTGAACTGGCAATGTATTGTGGGTTCAGAGCTTAGTACATGCATAGCAGAGGCATTCCTTTCATTTGAGTGGGCATAGTTTCTGTCAATCATACCTTGGCCCAAGAACCTGTGGACACAGGATATTTCATTGATGCTATTGGCTACCTCCCACCATACTTGCTGTACATTGTCACGGATTAGAGGAATCCCCTCAGCTTCACAAAATGGAGAAGTTCCTCTTCTGCACTTCCTCCAGCAATACAATTAGAGTGTCCACGTTGAAGGGGACAGATTTAGTGCTTTGCCTTGGGTTCATAGCCATCCTCTTCCCTGCAGTTATCCACAACAGTCAGCATAAGAAGAAATAACCAGCATCCCTTTAAGAGCTGCTGCGTTCCAGGTTCCCCACCCATCTTCTGCCATTGTGCTGCCTGTACACATGGAAAATGCACAGGAGCACATTACACTTACCTGAATGAGCTGATCTCAATGAATGCGGCGAGGTCAATTCCCCACTCTTCAAGCATGGGAACACAGGCACGTGATGCGATCTTGGGGCCATTTTCCCAGTAATTGGGGAATTGGTCCTGGCATGTATTAAGCTGTTTTGCTTTAGGCTACTGTATTTCTGATTGCCATCTTCAAATGAACAGTCTAACCGATCATTGTGATTTCCTGAAATATCTTTTAGGGGTCTCACAAGGTTTGGTCTATTTTTCAGTTCCTCAAGTGTGGCCTGTAGTGTTTTTTCATGGTTTCTCTGCAGTGTGTTCTTAAAAACATAGGGGGAGAAATTCAGTATCGCCCCATTTGGGGAGCAATTATCGGCCGGGTGCAAAGATTAGCGCCTGGCACTAATTATCGCCTCCGACTGCAAACTTGACTTTTATCGCCCCTGGAGGTGATTGCAGCGCTAAATCAGGCGCTACACATCTGTCTTAATGCGCAAAGGCCGAGGAGCGAGGCGCTAACTCAGAGCGCTGGCGAAGCTCATGTGATGTCAGTCAGCAATGGAACACACACACAATGGCGCCGGCCAGTTCGTAAAGGGGAGGGTTGATCTTGCTTTCCATCCACATCCTGCTCATTGCAGCCTTGAATCTGAGCCTGGAGAGACCTGTACATCAAATCTGCTGGAAAGAACAATGGAGAGGCCCAGGGAAAGAGCTCAGAGTGCAACCCCCACAGTCTCTTCTAAATCGATACAAGGAAGGACAAATCAAAATGAACCTGCAAAGTGCTGCTCAGTACCCAAAACTCCTTCACACAGCGTTGAATCTCTCCAGAAGTCTCTCTCTCTCTCTCTCAGAATGCGTGGTTCAAAAATGTCACCAACAAAAAAAGGCAGGAAGCGGTCGCCTTTAAATAGCGCTCCCCCAGTCCCTTCCTAACTGCAAAACACTCCCCTCAACCTGTCGGTGCTAGCGGTAGGCGGTAAGGTAGGGGGCGCCACTCAATATCCGCTCCGGGGCGCTACTGGGGCGTTGTGCACTCGACTGACGTCACGATCTGCCGGCGCAGGAGATCATGGCGGTAGTGTTTAGCGCCGCCGCAAAGTGTCTAGTTAATTTCGCGAGAGGCGCAAACATCGCCGTGCCCAGGCGCTAGTTGCTTTGCGCCCCATTAGCGCCCTCTTAAGGCGCTAACGGGAGGCGCAACCAACTGAATTTTCCCCCCATAACATATTTGTGTTGCTTAAATAAAATAAAACTGGGAAAAAGTATTTTTGGTAAACAACAACTATATAGCTGGTAAAATAGACTACAGCTAGGAATCCCCCACGGGCAATGTCAGAGTGGGTACATGATTTTGCTTGTGCGATAAATCTAATGCATGGAGGAATGTGTAATCATTAAGTGAATAGTTTTTGCTGAGGTTTTTGTAGCATTGAATAACCTTCCTGTTTTTTTACTCAGGAGCTATAACATTCTTTTGTTTCTTCTGATTTTCACTTGGATTTATTTTTAAAAACAAAAGAATACCCAAGCCCTGTGTACTATAAATGCTTTATGCTTGCTTCTTCCAAGCAGCTAATGTGGCCATAAAATACAACATAGTCCAATGACATTTATTGTTATTGGAGATCTACTGCAGTTTTAAATATAACCTTAAGTGTTGCAGTGCAACACTTTAAATTCAAATACATCGAAATATTACTTTAAAGTGAATTAAAACATTTTTCTTACACATCCACTGTCTCTGGTTTACTGGCACATAATAAGAAACAGAGGCTTGAAACACAGATTGTGTTCTTAGATTTCCCATGGTTTAGCAGTTTGATTCATCATATGTAAAATACATAAACTGTTGCCTGCCAAATATATTTGTTCTTGTAGTAGCTGCTTACAGATGCCTTTTCCTCAAGGTAGTATTTATGCTGCAACATTTCTTTTCATATCAAGGTCTCAAATGCATGTAATGCAATGTTAAAATATTTTGACCTGCTACAAATCACAATATCTATGTACAAAACCCATTGTCCTTTAATGTTGATTAGATTTTTAAAACTGCACTAGCAAATGTCATAGCAATTCTGTAGCAAAATAATCCACTTCATACCGAGGGGCAATTTTTTCAACCTTCAATTTCTGATATGATTTACCAAATTAGTCAATAAATTTCAAGCATATGAAACCCTGCTTCTACTGTACCACTTCTGGTAGGAACATAGGTCACTGTTCTCATTGATGTTTTCATCCCACTGAATAGATCTAATATATTAAATCAAGCATAACATTTTATACCTAAAGGGTAATAAGCCACCAGAAAGAGCATCGAAGCAACAACAACAACAACAACTTGTATTTATATAGCACCTTTAACGCAGTAAAATGTCCCAAGGCGCTTCACAGGAGAATTAAAAGACAAAAAATTTGACACCGAGCCACATAAGAAGAATTTAGGGCAGGTGACCAAAAGCTTGGTCAAAGAGGTAGGTTTTAAGGAGCGTCTTAAAGGAGGAAAGAGAGGTAGCAAGGTGGACAGGTTTAGGCAGGGAATTCCAGAGCTTAGGGCTGAGGCAACAGAAGGCACGGCCACCAATGGTTAAGCGATTATAATCAGGGATGCTCAAGAGGGCAGAATTAGAGGAGCGCAGATATCTCGGGGGGGTTGTGGGGTTGTGAAGCAGACAGTATAAGGGAATTCAAGAGACAACTAGATGCCTTTCTGATGAGGGAAAGAATTGAGGGGCATGGTGGGGTTGATTCATTAAAATGGGATGAGCTTGCTGTTCTTAAAAATTCAGTGTATGTTGATTTCTTCATCATACTGAATGTTACCAGTGGCGATGTTAACACTGGATTGACCAAAATAATTTTACATTAACACACCAATTTGATTCTCATGTCGTTTTTTTATGCTGGATTCACTCAAGTCAGCATTACCCTGTGTGGCTGATACCAAATTCCACGGTCCTGAGATTGCACAATGGGATACTAAGATGCAGATGCAGATGAAGTGTTCATCTGAAATTCCCCTCTGTGTTACTTTAGCAGAGCCCTGAACCCATTTACTTTAATTGAACTTCATTGAATTGTTGTTTTACCTTTCAAATATTAATATATAAAGGGGGAAAAATTCAGTTGGTTGCGCCTCCCGTTAGCGCCTTAAGAGGGCACTAATGGGGCGCAAAGCAACTAGCGCCCGGGCCCGGCGATGTTTGCGCCGCTCGCGAAATTAACTAGACATTTTGCGGCGGCACTAAACACTACCGGCACGATCTCCTGCGCCGGCAGATCGTGACCTCAGTCGAGTGCGCAACGCCCCGGTAGTGCCCCGGAGTGGATATTGAGTGGTGCCCCCTGCCTTACCGCTTGCCGCTAGCAACGACAGGTTGAGGGGAGCGTTTTGCAGTTAGGAAGGGACTGGGGGAGCGCTATTTAAAGGCGACCGCTTCCTGCCTTTTATTGTTGGTGACATTTTTGAACCACGCATTCTGAGAGAGAGAGAGACTTCTGGAGACATTCAACGCTGTGTGAAGGAGTTTTGGGTACTGAGCAGCACTTTGCAGGTTCATTTTGATTTGCCCTTCCTTGTATCGATTTAGAAGAGACTGTGGGGGTTGCACTCTGAGCTCTTTCCCTGGGCCTCTCCATTGTTCTTTCCAGCAGATTTGATGTACAGGTCTCTCCAGGCCGAGATTCAAGGCTGCAATGAGCAGGATGTGGATGGAAAGCAAGATCAACCCTCCCCTTTAAGAACTGGCCAACGCCATTGTGTGTGTGTTCCATTGCTGACTGATATCACATGAGCTTCACCAGCGCTCTGAGGTAGCGCCTCGCTCCTCGGCCTTTGCTCCTTAAGACAGATGTGTAGAGCCTGATTTAGTGCTCCAATCACCTCCAGGGGCGATAAAAGTCAAGTTTGCAGTCGGAGGCGATAATTAGCGCTAGGCGCTAATCTTTGAGCCCGGCCGATAATTGCGCCCCAAATGGGGCGAGACTGAATTTCTCCCCCAAAAACTTTAAACTGCAATATTTCACAATGGCTAGAGGAATGGTGCAAGGGGGAGGGATTCAAATTCCTGGGACATTGGAACCGGTTCTGGGGGAGGTGGGACCAGTACAAACCAGACGGTTTGCACCTGGGCAGGGCCGGGACCAATGTCCTGTGGGAGTGTTTGCTAGTGCTCTGGGGGAGGATTTAAACTAAAATGGCAGGGGGTTGGGAACCTGAGCAGGGAGACAGAGGAAAGGGAAACAAGGATAAAAGCAAAAGATAGGAAGGAGAAAAACAAAAGTGGCAGTCAGAGTAATCAACGGTTTAAATCAAACATGGCCACAGTAAATAATAATTCTAATAGGTCTAAGAGCATTAAAAAAACAAGCCTGAAGGCTTTGTGTCTTAATGCGAGAAGCATTCGGAATAAGGTGGATGAATTAGCTGTGCAAATAGAGGTAAACGAATATGATTTGATTGGGATTACGGAAACATGGCTCCAGGGTGGCCAAGGCTGGGAACTCAACATCCAGGGGTATTCAATATTCAGGAAAGATAGGCAAAAAGGAAAGGGAGGTGGGGTAGCATTGCTGGTTAAAGAGGGGATTAACACAATTGTAAGGAAGGATATTAGCTCTGATGATGTGGAATCTGTATGGGTAGAACTGAGAAATACCAAGGGGCAGAAAACGTTAGTGGGAGTGGTATATAGACCTCCAAACAGTAATGTGGAGGTTGGGGATAGCATTAAAAGGGAAATTAGAGAAGCGTGCAATAAGGGCACAGCAGTCATCATGGGTGACTTTAATCTACATATAGATTGGGCTAACCAAATTAGTAACAATACTGTGGAGGAGGAATTCCTGGAGTGTTTACGGGATGGTTTCCTGGACCAATATGTCGAGGAACCAACCAGAGATCAGGCCATCTTAGACTAGGTATTATGTAATGAGAAAGGATTAATTAGCAATCTTGTTGTACGAGGCCCCTTGGGTCAGAGCGATCATAATATGATGGAATTCTTCATTAGGATGGAGAGTGAAGTAGTTGATTCAGAGACTAGGGTCCTGAATTTAAATAAAGGAAACTACGATGGTATGAGGCGCGAGTTGGGTAGGATTGATTGGGGAATGTCACTCAAAGGGTTGACGGTGGATAGGCAATGACAAATATTCAAAGACCGCGTGAATGGACTACAGAATTTGTTCATCCCAGTTTGGCATAAGAATAAAACAAAAAAGGTGACTCAACCGTGGCTAACAAGGGAAATTAGGGATAGCATATATTGAAGGAGAGGACATATAAATTGGCCAGAAAAAGCAGTAAACCTGAGGATTGGGAGCAGTTGAGAATTCAACAAAGGAGGACAAAGGGATTAATTAAGAAGGGGAAAATAGAATATGAGAGGAAGCTTGCAGGGAACATAAAAACTGACTGTAAAAGCTTTTATAGATATGTGAAGAGAAAAAGATTGGTGAAGTCAAGCGTAGGTCCCTTGCAGTCAGAATCAGGGGAACTTATAATGGGGAACAAAGAACTGGCAGACCAATTAAATACATATTTTTGCTCTGTCTTCACAAAGGAGGACACAAATAACCTCCCAGAGATGTCGGGGAACATAGGGTCTGATGAAAGGGAGGAACTGAAAGAAATCAGTATTTGTAGGGAAATGGTGTTAGGGAAATTGACGGGATTGAAGGCCAATAAATCCCCAGGGCCTGATAATCTACATCCTAGGGTACTTAAGGAAGTGGCCCTAGAAATAGTAGATGCATTGCTGATCATCTTCCAACATTCGATCGAATCTGGAACAATACCCATGGATTGGAGGGTAGCTAATGTTACCCCACTATTCAAAAAAGGTGGTCGAGAGAAAACGGGGAATTACAGACCAGTAAGCCTGACATCGGTAGTGGGGAAAATGCTAGAGTCCATTATAAAAGATGTAATAGCAGAGTACTTGGAAAACAGTGACAGGATCGGACAAAGTCAACATGGATTTACAAAAGGTAAATCGTGCTTGACTAATCTACTGGAATTTTTTGAGGATGTAACTGGTAAAATAGATAAGGGAGAACCAGTGGATGTGGTGTATTTGGACTTTCAAAAGGCTTTCGATAAGGTCCCGCATAAGAGATTAGCGTGTAAAGTTAAGGCACATGGGATTGGCGGCAAGGTATTGACTTGGATAGAGAACTGGTTGGCAGACAGAAAGCAAAGAGTTGGAATAAACGGGTCTTTTTCCGAGTGGCAGGCAGTGACTAGTGGGGTACCGCAGGGATCAGTCCTTGGACCCCAGCTATTCACAATGGCCCAGAAATTCGCCTCTCCGGCTTGCCGCGGGGGTAAGGATCGCGCGCGCACTTACCTACCGTGCCTGCCATTGTGTTTTGGGCCCACGGGAACTTCAGCTCCTGGGCCTCTCCTAACTGCCGGCGCGTAGTGCTTGCGTGTCCCAGGGGCGCAGTTAGTGCGATGCGTCCCCTGGGATCACGTGGGCCATGGAGCGCCAATGGCAGCAGACCATCTTTCATTCATAGATTTGACAGGAGACCTGTCAAATCTGTAAATTGAAATCGGCCCCAAAAGAACAGCTAAACTTAAACTAAATTTTTTTAAAAACCATCACATTTATAAAATAACTATAGTTAAATAAATTAACCACTTTAAACAAAAATTTACATTTTTGAAAAAATTAAAATACTTTTTAAAAGTGATAAAAATAAACTTACCTTTCTTTAAAGTATCTAAAAAAGATAAAGCTGTTTAAAAAAATTTTAAATTATACTTAATTAACCACTTACCTTGTTGAAAACGGGTCTTGCGCCTCCTTTTCATAAGTGTATTTTCTTCACTACTTACCCTCGCGTAGAAACCTGAAAAAAAACTAAGTTTGCTGCGTGCGCGCAGCCTCTACCGTGCACACGGTTCACCTAGGAACCGCTCCCTTCACCAGACCGGAAGTTCCGGTTTCCCGCGCATGCGCGGCACTTCGGGACGTCTTACGGGTGAGTACGCACTGTGTACTCACCCGGGAAGGGCCGAATTTTTGGCCCAATATATATTAATGATCTAGACAAGGGAACTAGATATAATGGGCTGGATTTTGAATGACCCATGGAGTCGGGTTTGGAGGCGTGTGGGGGGTTAAATTTGCGGGGTCGGGGTTTCCGACCCCATCCCGACTCCATCCCGCCTCCACGCAATTTTGACATAATCAGTCACGGGGTTCCCGACTCCGTCCCACCTTCAAGAGGCGGGAAAGGCCATTAAAGCCCTTAACAAGCTCTAAATTGGCTCTGTAATGCCATTTTGAAATGCTGTAGCTAGTTTAACCCTCTTCTAACGTGAAGCACGCCTGGTGTGAAACACTCCAGTGAAACCTGGCGGGAGCACAAGTGGATAGCTGACTATCGGCTGCAGGTCCACTATTACAACGGAGATGTGATGAAGGAGGTAGTAGTAATATTAGGTCTGAACGCCGCCTCTGATGCTGCTGCATTGAATGTCTTCAGAGACTGCCTGGGAGGACTTGCTTGGCAAAAAAATTCTCTCTCTTTCTCTCTCTCTCTCTCTCTCCTCTACACCACCACCCATTTTTGCATCCAAGTCCACCCACATCAAAAGCCAGGCAGGTCCTCTCTCACCAATAGTCTCTGAGACTAGCCAGTCAGCAATGATGACATCATCAGAGGCGGCTTTCAGACTGAAAACACTAATTAGTTCATGGGTTCCCACATGCTCCAACTCAATTGCCCAATTGAGTGAAAATTGCATCAGGCATCCACATTAATCTGGAGTCGGGGGGGAAACACGAAATGCGGATTACACAACCCCAACCCGACCCCAAGACAAAATCCAGCCCAATATCTCTAAGTTTGCAGACGACACAAAGCTGGGTGGGCGTGTGTGCTGTGAGGAGGATGCCGAGAAACTCCAGGATGATTTGGACAGGTTGGGTGATTGGGCAGAAGCGTGGCAGATGCAATATAACGTGGATAAATGCGAGGTTATCCACTTTGGTGTCAAAAACAGGAAGGCAGATTATTATCTGAATGGCAATAGATTGGGAGAAGGGGAAGTGCAACGAGACCTGGGTGTCCTTGTGCACCAGTCGCTGAAGGTAAGCATGCAGGTGCAGCAGGCAGTTAAGAAGGCAAATGGTATGTTGGCCTTTGTAGCGAGAGGGTTTGAGTACAGGAACAAGGATGTCTTGCTGCAGTTGTACAGGGCCTTGGTGAGACCACATCTTGAGTATTGTGTGCAGTTTTGGTCACCTTATCTGAGGAAGGAGGTTCTTGCTATGGAGGGAGTGCAGCAAAGATTCACCAGGCTGATACCTGGGATGGCAGGAATGACGTATGAGGAGAGAGTTGGTCGATTGGGCTTATACTCGCTGGAGTTTAGAAGAATGAGAGGGGATCTCATTGAAACTTATAAAATTCTGACAGGACTGGACAGACTAGATGCAGGAAGGATGTTCCTGATGGACAGGGAGTCCAGAACCAGGCGTCACAGTCTAAGGATAAGGGGTAAGCCATTTAGGACAGAAATGAGGAGGAATTTCTTCACCCAGAGAGTGGTGAACCTGTGGAATTTTCTACCACAGAAGGCAGTAGAGGCCAATTCATTAAATATATTCAAGAAGGAGTTGGATATATTTCTTAAGGCTAAAGGGATCAAGGGATATGGGGAGAAAGCAGGGACAGGGTTCTGAATTTGGATGATCAGCCATGATCGCATTAAATGGCGGAGCAGGCTAGAGGGGCCGAATGGCCTGTTCCTGCTCCTATCTTCTATGTTTCTATGTTTCTAATATAACATCTGCATTAAGAATATGCTGAATATTGGAAAGAAAACACAAAAAATCAATAGAATATTGTTTTTTTGAAAACCAGGCTCTTGCAGCTTTAAAAAGATACATCTGATTCATGTCATTACTGTTAATAGCTTGTCGCTCAAAATCACATTGTAAATGACTTCAGTAAAATGGTAGAAATCCACAGCAGGCCCATCAACATCCTAAAAAAGATTTAACATTAACCTTTTGTGAGGACTTTTATTGCCATCTTATTTCTAAACTGAATAAACAGGTGTAACTGAACTTTAAGCTCTTCACGGAAGCATACTTAAAATTCAGAAAAGCAGTTATAGGCAGCCCATTTTGATTCTTCAGGTTCCTGGAGATTTCCCCACAGATGGCATGTGATGGAACTAACTGTACAAAGATCTTTTAAAAGAGACACTCCATTAGCAACGGGCTAAGAAAATGATTACTTTCTTCTATTGCTGTAAAGTAAATCCATGCTCCAATTCAGGATCTCTCCCAATATTTTTTAATCAGGCTCAGCACAAAGGTAAGCTTTTACCGGCAACCATGTGCTTTCTATAAATCAAAACTCAACCTTTTGTGCCAGCTATCTAGAATAGTGGGCCTCTGGGCGAATAATGAATCCTTTGTCCATTAGGTACGCACTGCACATAGTATAGGTTACCATTGTACATTCCTGATCTCTTTAACTTACAGAAAACATTGGGCCCCGATATTTACTGTTGTGGGATTTCCAAGCCGGGATGAAGAAGTTCAGGTTAGGGCCCGAACGGAGTTTTGCGTGTTTTTTTTTACCAGGTTCGGTGCCCGGAAGCCAGCCTGATTGACAGGCCTAGCTCCCTATCGGGCAGGGAACGCTCCAGAAGAAGCTGCAGCCCAGGAGCAGGTAAGTTCCCGCTCCTCAGGGTAGAAGTCGCAAGTGGGGGCTGGGGGGTGGCGGTACAGTGTGGTTTGGAGGGTCAGGGGTGACCATGGGGGGGGTCAGAGAGAGATCAGGGCAGAGATGGGGGATCCAGTGGGTCGGTGATGGTGGGGGGGGTTTGGATTGAGGGAGGGTCGGATTGCGGGGGGTGGGGGGTTCGATCGCGGGGGGTGGGGGGTCCGATCATGGGGAGGGGAAGAGGTTTGCTTGTGGGGATGGGAGGGGGGAAGCGCTCCTGCTTCTCCTGGCCCACAAGCAGTGCTGGAAAGGCACTTACCTCTACCAAGCAGCAATCCTCGCCTCCCTTTAGCTGCCGGGTTTCCTGAGGCCCGGGAAACCCAGCCGGCCAGCGTTAAAGCTGGAAAAGAGATAAAATGTGAGGGATGCAGCTTCATTAAAGTATTTAAATGAGCCACCCGCCTCCTTGGAGCGTTAAAACAGGAAGTGGCAGGTTTGAGGCGGGCTGGGTTCGGGTTTGAGATTTAAAAAATTTAATATCCCACCCAACCCAAATCCACCCGTTCTTGGAAGTTAAAATTACCCCCCAACACTCTGACAGACCATTAGCTCAGCCTAAAAACTACTCAATAATACTGAAGTAAGATTATACAGGAGCAAGAGTAAGTCAGATTTAATAGATTATAGCATTGCATTTAACTTTACTCCATTTGTTCTAAAACATAAAGGGCCCCATCTTGACAGAGGCAGCTTGCGGGGGCGGGGTGGGGGGCAGGGGGGGAGGGCTGTGGGGAGGCGTAATTTCAGGTGGGTTTGATTTCACAGCACCCGTCCTCTTTGTTTGCCAGGATCCCCACCCTGAGGTCAGCCTGACTGATAGGCCTGGCTTCCAGTCGGGTGGGAGCCCTCCGGAGCAGGCCGCAGCCCCAGGTAGGGAGTCTGCAGCTGTTACTGGGAGTGTAGGGGGGTCCAATCCCCAACCCTGGGGGGTTCCGATCCCGGGGGAGGCATCCGAACCGGAGTCGCGGGGGAGGGGTTCGATCGCCCCCGGAGGGATCTTTGTATGGGGGGAGGGTCTGATGGGGGGAGCGGTGAGAGTCTGATCCAAGGCAAGATGGTAAGCTTGGGGGGCCGGAGGGAAGCACTCCTGCTCCTCCTGACCCACAAGCAGTGCTGTAAAGGCACTTACCTTCCCACCGAAGCTGTCCTCACCTCCCTGCAGCTGCCGGGCCCGGGAAACCCTGCCAGCCAGGGTTACACCTGAAAAGCAGGTTAAATGTGAGGCTCCCAGCCTCATTGTAATATTTAATAGCCAGCGGGTTGGCTGCCCCCCTTGTCTCACCTCCATTAAACCCGGAAGTGGGTGGGTTGGAGGTGGGTTGGGATCGGTTTTGAGATTTTTAAAGTTTTACCGTCTCACCCGACCCCAACCCACCTGTGTTTGGGGGTTAAAATTCACCCCCAAAAGCTCTATATATTAGCAGTTCTTTTCAGTAACATGAAACATGGGTCCATTATGAAAAGCTTAATGTGAGAGATGAAACCCATGCCGTCCCTCATTTGCTCCTGACTTAAATAGTGTCACAGCAAAATAAGGCAACTGAAGAACATGGGGCAGCAGCCTATTGATATCCTTCTCTTCCATCTGACAGCCGGGCTGGCATAATGCAAGATTAAAGAGTATCCTACAAAATTTGTCATATCTGCTTCATTTGAATCACTTTCAGTGCCAGGCTGCCTCTCAGGCTTCCTGATACAATTTCCATAGTCCTAGAACTGTCACAATGGTTGCGAGTCCCTCCTCCCCCACCCTAACACTGGTGGGAGAGTTATCGCAGGCAATGATTTAGTCATTTCCATAGTGACGGCAGGCTTGTCTGTATTTATTATTTCAGAAGCATTGAACAGTTGCAAATATAATAGTCTGTAAACATGGGCAATTGATAGCCTGGTGATAAATATTAATTATTTCTATCACCTACTTGAGCTATGTTTTCCAACTCTATTTAAGCAATCAACATAAACAGACTGAGTCACCTTTTTTGAAGTAGCATTTACTAACTGCACATTGCCCATTTACCTGCAATACAGTGAAGCCATTTAAAATATGTTAGAATACTGGCATAGCTACTATTTTTATAAAAGTATTTAAGATAGAGATTCTTATGATATAAAACATGATGTTACAATTAGTATTATTAAACAGTAAACAAACTGAGATTGCAAAATGTTCTTGTTCTGCTGCCACATCTTTCAAACATAATGTTCTGTAATTTTCTAACAGTGTCTGTCACTTTGGAAAAGCAGAAGCTGTCTTCAAAAAGCTCAGCAAGTTAGGAGTTCTGAAAACCTAACTCGTGAAGCCAAAAATCGGAATATTCATTCGGCTCGTCTGATAACGCAAAACACTGTAAAGGTCTGAGAGACATTGGAGGATAATTCCAAAGGTTTTAAAGAAAATGAACGAGGAGACTTTTTATGATTCATTATAACGAGTGACTGAGGAGGGGGCAAGAAGAAGGAATAGACAAATCTCAGGGATAAAGGGGAAACTCCATTGATAAGAAATCTATGTTCATGTACTGAGAATGAACAATAGATGTTACCTTGGTCTGGCAACTTCATGGGGAAAAAAACCCAGATGTCAATAGTGAACAGACAATCTATTTATTGGTTATTTCGATCTCAAGACAATAAATTAGGGAATATAGGGAAATATAGGGAAAAACAAATTTTGGAGATCATTATATTTAACTCCTAACTGTTCATATGTATGAGGAAAGTTTAACTTTTGTGGGCCACTGCTGGTTCAAATGCCGGTGCTTTCTCCAGCCACCACAGCACATATTGCATTTTCCGATCATTAGTTTAAATAGTCAAAAAAGCACGTGGTCATGTGCCCAACTTTCTGATACATGCTTTTCACAGGGATAGCTCTTTGCTGGAAGCATAAAATCAGAAAATTATCCCTTAGAGATCACCGCATGATCTTTATCTGCACCACTTTGGAGCTAGGTAGTTTCCTAGTGCCTTAGTAATCAGTAAAATAGAACCAGAAGACCATTCAGGCTACTATGCTTTTTGCTCGAGCAATCCACAACTAATCCCACTGCCTCATACTCTCTCCATTGCCCTGTATCTTTTTCTGCTTCAAATATTTATCAAACTTTCTCTGCCTCAATAACTCTCTGGGGCCGTGTTCCAAAAACCCTCTGCATAAAGAAATTCCTCCTAATCGCTGTCCTCAGCATAACAATTTTAAATTGATAATCCCTCAACACAGACTTCCAAACCAAAAGGAAATAGTCTTCCCTATTCACTCTATCAAAACCTTTCATAATTTTAAAGGCCTCTATTTATTCTTTGCTTAGCCTTCTCTGCCGCAGTGGAAATTATCTCAAGTCTCTCCTCATAAGTATAATTTTCCACCCCTGGCATCAACCTGGTGAATCTACGCTATATGCTCTCTTTGGCTTTAATGTCTTTTCTATAATACGATGCCCTTTTCTGAAAGTGGTCTACCCCAGCATCTGATGCGCCACATGATAAACTCACCCAGCAAATCATAGCAGTCAGCAAAAATCCTGCTCCTGTGTCCTTTAACCTGCTAGTTAACTTACGGGTCATTTTTTGGCTATTTGTTATAGTATCATAGAATTGTTACAACACAGAAGGAGGCCATTCAGCCTGTCGAGCCTGTGCCAGCTCTCTGCAAGAACACTTCAGCTAGTCCCACTCCCCCGCCCTTTCCCCGTAGCCCTGCAATTTTTTTTCCTTCAGGTACTTATTCAATTCCCTTTTGAAAGCCACAATTGAATCTGCCTCCACCACCCTTTCAGGCAGTGCATTCCAGATACTAACAACTCGCTGCATAAAAAAGTTTTACCTCATGTCGTCTTTGGTTATTCTGCTAATCACCTTAAATCTGTGTCCTCTGGTTCTCGACCCTTCCGCCAATGGGAACAGTTTCTCTCTATCTACTCTGTCCAGACCCCTCATGATTTTGAACATCTCTATCAAATCTCCTCTCAACCTTCTCTGCTCTAAGGAGAACAACCCCAGCTTCACCAGTCTATCCATATAACTGAAGTCCCTCATCCCTGGAACCATTCTTGTAAATCTTTTCTGCACCCTCTCTAAGGCCTTCACATCCTTCCTAAAGTGCGGTGCCCAGAATTGGACACAATACTCCAGTTGAGGCCAAACCAGTGTTTTATAAAGGTTCATCATAACTTCCTTGCTTTTGTACAAATCAAAATGAACCTGCAAAGTGCTGCTCAGTACCCAAAACTCCTTCACACAACCTTGAATCTCTCCAGAAGTCTCTCCCTCTCTCTCTCAGAATGCGTAGTTCAAAAATGCCACCAACAATAAAAGACAGGAAGAGGCCCCCTTTAAATAGCGCCCCCCCGAGCCCCACAGCAATTGATAGCGTTCCAGTCTTCTGGTCGTTGGATGCGCCAGGCGGTAAGGCAGGGGGCGCCACTCAATTTCCGCTACGGGGCGCCCCAAGGGCGTTGCACCATGGAATGACGTCACAATCTGCGCGCGCAGGTGGTCGCAGCGGTAAGTTTTAGCGCCGCCGCACAATCTCAAGTTAAGTTCTCGAGCGGCGCAAACATCGCTGCGCCCGGGCGTTAGCGGCTTTGCGCCCCATTAGCGCCCTCTTAAGGCGCTAACGGGTGGCGCAACCAAGTGAATTTTTACCCCTATACCTCTATTTATGAAGCCCAGGATCCCGTATGCTTTATTAACCGCTTTCTCAACCTGCCGTGCAACCTTCAACGATTTGTTTGCATATTATACCCCCAGGTCTCTCTGTTCATGCACCCCATTTAGAATTAAACCCTTTAGTTTATATTGCCTCTCCTCATTTTTCCTACCAAAATGTATCACTTCGCACTTTTCTGTGTTAAATTTCATCTGCCACGTGTCCGCCCATTCCACCAGCCTGTCTATGTCCTCTTGAAGTCTATCACTATCCTCCTCACAGTTCACTATACTTCCAAGTTTTGTGACATCTGCAAATTTTGAAATTGTGCTCTGTACACCCAAGTCCAAGTCATTAATAGATATCAAGAAAAGCAGTGGTCCTAGTACCGACCCCTGGGAAACACCACTGTATACCTTCCTCCAGTCTGAAAAACAACCGTTCACCACTACTCTCTGTTTCCTGTCACTTAGCCAATTTTGTATCCATGCTGCCACTGCCCCTTTGCAATTTATAAGTGACTTCTGACTTGTGGGATTAACTTTATGCAGGTACTGGACTGCTTTTGTCTGCTTTGGAAACAGTTTATTCCAGACATGGGTGGTCTGGTACGTCTGCCGTTGGGTCTGGAGGAGAAGGGGGTGCAGCGAAGAAGAGAGAAAAGATCAGGAGCAGCTAGAAGAAGCGTGAGGTGGAGGGTACTGCGCAGGAAGCCATACCCACAGCAGGCCTTCAGGGAGCACTTCTTATACCTCAACTTCACCAAGAAGCATGGTAGCATAGTGGTTATGTTACTGGACTAAGTAATCCTCAGTCCAAGACTAAATATCACAAGACGATGAGTTCAAATCCCACCATGACAGCTGGGGAATTTAAATTCAGTTACTTAAATAAATCAGGAATAAAAAAACTAGTATCAGTAATGGTAACCACCAATATCCTTTAGGGAAGGAGACATGTTGTCCTTACCTGGTCTGGCCTACATGTGACTCCAGACTCACATCGATGTGGTTGACTCTGAACTGCCCTCTGAAATGGCCTAGCAAGCCACTCAATTGTTAAGAAGGTGGCTCACCAAGGGCAATTAGGGATAGGTAATAAATGCTGGCTTTCCCAGCGATGCCCACATCCCATGAATAAATAAAAAAAAGAAGCAATGTGTGAGGCACCTGCATTTCACCAAGGAGGCTGTCATGGAGCAATGCCAGCTGCTGCCGCCACAACTGGAGACCCAAGCGAGAGTACGGACAGCACTGGCTGTGGCTGTCAAGGTCACCATGGTCCTTACCTCTTACATCATGGGATTGTTTCAGGCTCCAGCGAGTGATATCAGAGGCATCTCACAGTTTACTCTGCACCGTTGTATCAGGGAGGTGTCCAAGGATCTCTACGCAAGGATGAACAGATACGTCATATCCTCCATGGACAGAGCAAAGTAGGACAAGAGAGCACTAGGCTTACATTAAGAACATAAGAAATAGGAGCAGGAGTAGGCCATTCGGCCCTTCAAGCCCGCTCGGCCATTCAATAAGATCATGGCTGATTTTCTACCTCAACTCCACTTTCCTGCACTATCCCCATATCCCTTGATTCCCTTAATATCCAAAAATCTATCGATCCCTGTTTTAAATATACTCAATGACTGAGCCTCCACAGCCCTCTGGGGTAGAGAATTCCAAAGATTCACCACCCTCTGAGTGAAGAAATTTCTCCTCATCTCAGTCCTAAATGGCCGACCCCTTATTCTGAGACTGTGACCCCTGGTTCTAGACGCCCCAGCCAGGGGAAACATCCTCCCTGCATCTACCCTGTCAAGCCCTGTAAGAATTTTGTATGTTTCAATGAGATCACCTCTCATTCTTCTAAACTCGAGAGAATATAGGCCTAGTCTACTCAATCTCTCCTCATAGGACAATCCCCCCATCCCAGGAACCAGTCTGGTGAACCTTTGGTGCACTCCCTCTATGGCAAGTATATCCTTCCTTAGGTAAGGAGACCAAAACTGTACACAATACTCCAGGTGTGGTCTCACCAGGGCCCTATATAATTGCATAATCTTTACTCTTATACTCAAATCCTCTTGTAATACCATTTGCTTTCCTAATTGCTTGTTGTACCTACATGTTAAGAACATAAGAACATAAGAAATAGGAGCAGGAGCAGGCCATTCGGCCCCTTGAGCCTGATCCGCCATTTAATGAGATCATGGCTGATCCGATTTTGGCCTCAACTCCACTTTCCTGCCCGTTCCGCATAACCCTTGACTCCCCTGTTGCTCAAAAATCTGTCTCTCTCAGCCTTGAATATATATATTGTACCTGACGAAGGAGCAGAGCTCCAAAAGCTCGTAATTTCAAATAAAACTGTTGGACTATAACCTGGTGTTGTGCGACTTCTCATTTTTGTCCACCCCAGTCCAACACCGGCATCTCCGCATCTTGAATATATTCAATGACTCAGCTTCCACAGCTCTCTGGGGTAAAGAATTTCAGTGATTCATGTACAAGGACACCCAGGTCCCTCTGAACACCAACATTTCCCAATCTCTCACCATTTAAAAAAATACTCTGCTTTTCTATTTTTCCTACCAAAGTGGATAACTTCACATTTCTCCACATTATATTCCATTTGCCATGTTCTTGCCCATTCACTTAGCCTGTCTATATCCCCTTGAAGCCTCTTTGCATCCTCCTCACAACTTACATTCCCACCTAGCTTTGTATCATCAGCAAACTTGTATATATTACATTTGGTCCCCTCATCCAAATCATTGATATAGATTGTGAATAGCTGAGGCCCACGCACTGATCCTTGCAGTACCCCACTAGTTATAGCCTGCCAACTCGAAAATGACCCGTTTATTCCTACTCTCTGTTTTCTGTCCATTAACCAATCCTCAATCCATGCTAGTATATTACCCCCAATCCCATGAGCCCTAATTTTGTTTAATAACCTCTTGTGTGGCACCTTATTGAATGCCTTCTGAATATCCAAATACACCACATCCACTGGTTCCCCCTTATCTATTCTGCTAGTTACAACCTCAAAAAACTCTAACAGATTTGTCAAACATGATTATCCTTTCATAAATCTGTGTTGACTCTGCCCAGTCCTATTATTATTTTCTAAGTGCCCTGTTACCACGTCCTTAATAATAGATTCTAGCATTTTCCCTACTACTGACGTTAGGCTAACTGGTCTGTAGTTCCCCGTTTTCTCTCTCCCTCCTTTCTTAAATAGTGGGGTTACATTTGCTACCTTCCAATCTGCGGGAACCGTTCTGGAATCTATGGAATTTTGGAAGATGACAACCAATGCATCCACTATCTCATTGCAAGCTTCCACAGGGTGCAAGGTGCCAGAGACTGCACCCATGTTGCCTTGCATGCTTCCCATCACCAGTCTGGCATCTTTGTCACTAGAAAGGGATACCATTCCCTGAAGGAGCAGCTTCTTTGTGACCACAGGCAGGGCGTCGTGCAGATCTGTGCTCAGTTTCCACGGCAGCAGTCATGATTTATTCATCCTGTCAGCTGTCCTCTATGCAGCCTTTATTCCAACCAGGCTGTCAGGTCATAGGTTGACTATTTGGTGACAAGGGGTATCCCCTCTGGACAAGGCTCATGACTCTTGTCAGGAACCCGGGCACAGATGCCGAGCCTGCCTACAATGAGAGACATGCCTTCAGCAAAAATATCATTGAGTAGACCAGCGGCATGCTGAGGCAATGCTTCCACTGCTTGGACCATTCTGGAAGAGCTCTGCAGTACAGCCTTGACTTCCAGATGTGTGGTCAGAACCTGACGAAAGGTCATCGACCTGAAACGTTAACTCTGTTTCTCTCTCCACAGGTGCTGCCTGGCCTGCTGAGTATTTCCAGCATTTTCTGTTTTAATTTCAGATTTTCAGCAGCCGCAGTATTTTGCTTTTGTTTTATACCATTAATGCAGTTGTACTAAGCTGATATGGCATTCATAATTATTTCCGCCGCCGCCGCCAAATCAGACACACACAGTTAAAATACTTTCATTGCTTGCCCTTGTTCAGCATAGTGCATTTTGAACTCATAACCTTCACCTGAAAGTAATCCTTCATTCACATCCTTAGATGAATTCGATGCATTTAGCCCAAAATAATCCTCCCATGTAATGTAGTTGCACACTGCATGTACATCATTACAGCTACTCTAGCCTGCATCATGACATACAGTGATACCCAAGTATCATCATGACAATAGGAGCTTCTCACTTATTATACTCCAGTCCTAAGAGAAGACATCCCATAACAAAAGGGAAATAACAAGAACAGAAGAAGGACCACCGAACATATGCTCATTAATCCTATATGAGGAGGAAATCTTGTCAATCTGTGGAGAATGTCAGAGATGAGGAAGTTAGAGGACTTTGGGATGGTGTAAACTTTCTCCTGAACTTTTTTCTCATTCTAATCTCTCATTCACTCATTGACGTAAGAAAACTACTAGGCAATTGGTCTAAGCATTAAACAAAGCTTTAATCAACTGTTTTTCAACATGGAGGTCTAGTTGTGTCCTTCACTAGTTCCTGTTAAAGAATGTCCTGAGCAAGCTGGGCCCATGCCCGAGTATTTATACTCTCCCTGGACAGCGCCACCAGCAGGCCGCCCAGTATAATTTCATAAGTCATTTCCATATGAATGACAAGATTCATGTCACTCATCTGTACTAAAGTAGCATTGAACCACTCAAATCAACCAAGATGAAAAGTGGGTATTTTTCTATAACGGGTGGTCGATCCGCAATGCCAAGTTTACACCTGGATGGCAAGTTGAAAATGTACTCTGATAGCTCCACATGAAAGATAAGGACTTGTGTGAAGAATGCTATTACGCCATTCTGATCTCATTTTAAAGCAGCGGCCTGGCAGGTACTTCTGGCCCCAGTGAGAAACCTGGCTGAAAAATTGAATGTATATCTGGGTGAGTGGTATTCAGAGCGTCAAATCTCCATCCCAATTCTGGTCGGTCATACCCACTGATTGGAAAAAAATAGGCTTTAGGATCAAAATAACAAGAAAAACTGATAAAATATATGATTCAGAAAAATATATTTTTGTAGCATTTAGCAATTTCTTCCTTTTTTCTACCTTTATTTTGATTTTCTTTTTCTCTTTTTCCATCTGTGTGTCTCCAGTGATGCATCTATAAAAAACTTGTGTCTTCACCATCTGTCTTTTCCAGACTATATTTTATCTGTCTCTTTTGGAGGATATTTTCTGTCTCTGTATTTCTGTTACTATTTTCCATTTCCATTATGCCGCCTTTTCTCTATATTAGTCCTTGCTTTTTCTGTATTTCTCTTTCTCTCTGGCTACCAGAATGATAAGTGTACATTTCAAATCCAATTTGCTGACAGTGAAACAACCAATTATTTTTCATGAAACGGCAGTGAAAATTTCGAGACAGTGTAAAATTCAGTCATGCATTTATTTGAGAATCTCAGTGGCTGTTGAAAAGTAAGCAGACCAAGTAACAGCAGAAAACTCCCAAAACCAAGGGTTGTTATTTTTTCCTCTGATTGGTAAGTCGCTCTATAACTATGCTAGCATTTTGCTACCACTGTGCATTGACTGAAAGCAGCAGTATACCTGCAACCCTAGATTTGGAAGTGCTATGAAACTGTAAAACTGATTTAAAATGTATTCTATAAAATGATTAACTCACTTGCCATTGTGATTAGAATCACCCACATGTCCTGGCCAATAGTTATCTCTCAATCAACATCACTAAAAAAAAGTTCTCTGGTCATTATCACATTTGTTTATGGGAGCTTGCTGTGCGCAAATTGGCTACATGTTTCCTACATTACAACAGTGACTGCACATCAAAAATGTCTTCGTTGGCTGTAAAGCGCTTTGGGATGTCCGGTGGTCATGAAAGGCACTGTATAAATGAAAGTATTTCTTTATGTACATCCACTCCACAGCTAGAGTAAATATTTATTTTTGTGCTTACAAGAAGCACAGTTGTAATGGCGTTGACATTTTTGTTGCAGCTGTCTTTTAGTTACAATGGGCCGAAAATTGATCCCGGGACGCGAGAGTACGCACTGCATACTCTCGCGTATTCCCACTCCAATTGCCGGTTTTCTGCATGCCCTGCGCATGCGCTGAAAACCGGCAATTGCTCTTCCGAAAAGGGGGCGGGGCCGGAGTGCATCGCGTGCGCGCTACAGGCTGCGCGCACGCTGTGCACTTCATGCTTTGGACGCGCAGGTAAGTACTGAAGATTTTGGAAATGTAAAAAGGAGGAGTAAGACCCGCTTTTAAGAAGGTAAGTAGTGAATTAAGTATTTTTTTGAATTTTTTTTTACAGGTATATCTTTTTTATAGACTTTAAAGACAGGTAAGTTTATTTTTATAACTTTTTAAAAGATTTTAAATTTTTTCAAAAATTTAATTTTTTATTTAAAATGGTTAATTTAATTAACTATACTTATTTTATTAATGTGATGGGTTTTTTTTTAAATTTAATTGAGGTTTAGCTGTTATTTTGGGGGGGTGTAAGATTCATAAGTCTCTCAGCCATGCTGTGAGACTTATGAATGGAAGATGGTGTGCTGCCATTGGCTCTAACTGAGTCACGTGATCCCACAGCTCGCACAAATTCACTACGCCGCTGGGATACGCAAGCCCAGCACAGCTGATGTCTGGAACATCAATTTCGTGCGAGCTGGATCAGAAAAAGCATAAGCGAGGTGAGACATCGCGGGAAAGGCTTACCCACGCGGGAACAGAGCGAGATCAATTTCTGGGCCAATATATTGTGGCATATTATTGCACTGTTGTGCTAGTACTGTACAGTATACAAAGTTCAGTGCGCAATAGTAGAATGTGACAGTGAGGTGGGTCTTGAAGTATGGTTTTGCTTACAGGTAACACTAGGGATTGACTCCATGGAGTGATAAAAGTGTTGCGTTGTATTGTTGCCCCTGCAGCCACTGCAGTTTTATGATTTATTATATTCACAAAGATTGGGGTACGTACCTCTTGTGCGATGCCAAGTTTTATCGGGTGTTGCTGATGTGTCAGTAGCTCACAGAAGGCCAGGAAGACATTTCTCCTGGTTCAGCCTCAGCGAGTTGATGCTTTTCTCAGATTGAGCTATTTTCCTGGCTCACGCTGACCGGCTGGGAGGGCTCTCCTGCTGCTATCGCTGTGGGATACACCTGCTGGCTACAGTAAGAAAGAAGATCATAGCAAATGCACTGATTTTGTTGAGATTCCTCATTGTCAGAGTTAGGGATAATACATACCGGCATGAAAATTGTGTAAACTTTTGGTCACACTCAGTCAAAACTGGGTCAACTGCAGAAATACCTGGATGAACAATATTCAGTAATCTTACTCAGGGATCTGAAAATGCTTTTAATGATATGAAAACTATTGAATGAGCAATAGAGTGATATTACATCCTTGCATCACATTATTCAAGTTGGCTAGACACAATAAGATAGAAATTCATACAAAAGCAAAACACTGCGGATACTGGAAATCTGAAATAAAAACGGAAAATGCTGGAAATACTCATCAGGTCAGGCAGCATCTGTGGAGAGAGAAAGAGAGTTAACGTTTCAGGTCGATGACCCTTCGTCAGAACTGGAAAAAGTTGGAGATGGAACAGGTTTTTAAGCAAATGTAGGGGCAGGGAGAGGGGGGAGGGGAGGAAAGAACAAAAGGGAAGGTCTGTGATAGGATGGAAGGCAGGAGAGATTAAGAGACAAAAGGGATGATGGTGCAAGGCAAAAGGAGATGGTAATGGGATAAGTCAAGAAACAAAAGATGACTCTAGATGAAGTGTAAATGGCAATGGCAGAATGATCGACAACTGCCATGTGAGAGAGAGAAAAAAATGGAAAAAAAAAAGATGGGGCAGAGGTTCTGGTCTGATAAGATAGAAATTCATGCTGGCCTGAACACACCACACGGATCCATCCCATTTAAACGAGGCCCAAGGCGCACCTGATACTGGGCCTCAGGCCTCGGGCCTCATTTAAATTAAACTAGCGAGCTGCGGACACCTACTAGGCATCCCCAGGCAGATCGCCGACAAAGGGGTTTTGAATATCGGGCCACTGTGTCGCCCGCAGTAGCCCTCAGGTAAGCGCTTAAAGTGAAAGGCAATCGGGAGGAGGGAGACCGGGCCGAACGAGAGGGCGAAGGATCCAGGATGGGGTGGGGCTGGTGATGGGGACAAGGGGGGGTCGAAGTCACAATCGGGCTGGGGTAAGCGGTGGTTTTTGTCAGGTGGGTTGATATAGGGCTGACCAGAACAAGCCAATTTAGACATCGATATATAAAACTTTAAACATGAATGGCAGGTCCCAATCCAAGTTTCAAGTAAGTGTGTGTTAGAAAGAGAGGGAAAAGATTTGTTTGACACGCTTTAACTAATATAGATAACCTACTCTAATTTCCAATATGGTATTTCTTGCATGTTGTATGAGATTTTGTTCTAATTTCTCTGGCATTTTAAAGAGTACAGTTCACATTTGTGTAATATTTATTTCAGTATCATTACATGTTTTGTATTTTACATGAAATAATGTCATTACTGATGCCAATTTGTAAAAGTTATATATTACTTACAAGCCCTCGCTTGTAAGTAATATATAACTATCAATAAAATTAATTCTTTATGACATATAGATGAGTAAGAATTTTACAAAGATAGGGGGAAAATGAAATTCTACTTCGAAGGTCCTTTAATTGTACATGTTCAACAAATCAAAAAGTGATGGAAAACAGATAGTTGGCTTATTTTAATTTGGCTTCTATTTATTTAAATGTTTAGTTACTGCTTGTGTGTTAAGGCAGTAGGCATGCTATGAATTAACATACAAAATCTGGCTTGGCATCAGTAATGACAAATGTAGGCCTAATGCCAAAATAACCATTCTGCTGTAGCTATCAAGCAGGGACAGGATGGTTCCACCACCGTAGTTTCACCTACAGCATGGAACATTATAGGATGTTGACTGGCACACTGTGCAGAATTAAAGCTGGAGGTGCAACAAAGAAGCCAAAAGAGTGACAGAAAAATTAGAAGGTTAAGTGAGAAAATAGCATAGCCAAAAATTCAGCAAAAGAGAAGCCAGGAGTTGATGAAATTAATACGCTTAGAGACCTGACAAAACAATGACTAGTGAGAGACTGCTTTTTGGGTTCCACTTAAAACATAGAGTTAGAAATAAAAAGGAAAGGACATTGATTGCACTTTACACCTTGACATAATATACTGGGCCCAAACAGTAATGAGTGGCATATATAGAATAAGAACTAGCTAGGAATGTGTTTGATAAAGCTGTTGTAAAGCTGTTACACCTTGGCCAAATGATACGATGGTAGGCACCCAATACATTGCATCGGGTTCCCATTCCATATAAAATCTGACATTAAAGTTCATAGAATCATAGAAATTTACAGCACAGAAGGAGGCCATTCGGCCCATCTTGTCCGTGTCGGCCGACAAAGAGCTATCCAGCCTAATCCCACTTTCCAGCTCTTGGTCCATAGCCTTGTAGGTTACGGCACTTCAAGTGCATATCCAAGTACTTTTTAAATGTGATGAGGGTCTCTGCCTCTACCACCCTTTCAGGCAGTGAGTTCCAGACCCCCACCATCCTCTGGGTGAAAAGATTTCTCCTCAAATCCCCTCTAAACCGCCGACCAATTACTTTAATTCTATGCCCCCGGGTTATTGACCCTGCTGCTAAGGGAAATAGGTCCTTCCTAGCCACTCTATCTAGGTCCCTCATAATTTTATACACCTCAATTAGGTCTCCCCTCAGCCTCCTCCGTTCCAAAGAAAACAACCCCAGCCTATCCAATCTTTCCTCATAGCTAAAATTCCCCAGCCCAGGCAACATCTTCGTAAATCTTCTCTGCACCCCCTCTAGTGCAATCACATCCTTCCTGTAATGTAGTGACCAGAACTGCACGCAGTATTCTAGCTGCAGCCTAACTAGTGTTTTATACAGTTCAAGCATAACCTCACTGCTCTTATATTCTATGCCTCGGCTAATAAAGGCAAATATCCCATATGCCTTCTTAACCACCTTATCTACCTGTCCTGCTACCTTCAGGGATCTGTGGACATGCACTCCAAGGTCCCTCTGATCTTCTGCACTTCTCAGTGTCCTACCATTTATTGTGTATTCCCTTGCCTTGTTAGCCCTCCCCAAATGCATTACCTCACACTTGGCCAGATTTAATTCCATTTGCCACTGTTCTGCCCACCTGACCAGTCCATTGATAGCTTCCTGCATAACAACAGAAAACGCTGGAAAAACTCAGCAGGCCAGGCAGCATCCGTGGAGAGAGAAAGAGAGTTGACGTTTCAGGTCGATGACCTGTCATCGACCTGAAACGTCAACTCTCTTTCTCTCTCCACGGATGCTGCCTGGCCTGCTGAGTTTTTCCAGCGTTTTCTGTTGTTATTTCGGATTTCCAGCATCTGCAGTATTTTGCTATCGCGATAGCTTCCTGCAGTCTGCAGCTTTCTTCTTCATTATCAACCACACGGCCAATTTTTGTATCATCTGCAAACTTCTTAATCATACCCCCTATATTCAAGACCAAATCATTGATATATACCACAAAAAGCAAAGGACCCAGTACTGAGCCCTGCGGAACCCCACTGGAAACAGCCTTCCAGTCACAAAAACACCCTTCGACATTACCCTTTGTTTCCTGCCTCTGAGCCAATTTTGGATCCAACTTGCCACTTTGCCTTGGATCCCATGGGCTTATACTTTCAGGACTAGTTCTCATTTTAACCCAGAGTGAAAGTTCAGCATGGGGATGGCCGCTTGCTAGGAAAAACCTGACAGTGCAAGTAAGTGTACAGCAGTGGGAGCCAACTTCTATAAAAAATAGTTGTTCAGGTCACTTACAGAATGATTGACACCACTGACATCCAGGCAGCCTCAGGTGACATAAGTCAATCAGCAGTGTACCATTTCATTAAACAGTTGATGGTGGCCAATCCAGGCAAGCCACAGATTTCATATCCTTTTTCATGGACCCACCAGAGAAGGAATAGTGAGCGCTGGAATTTTATCGAAGATTTTCCCAAATACAGGTTGTCATTAATGCCACCCATGTCACATTAAAGGCCCTGAGTAAACACTCCCTAAATTTCATCAACAGGAAAGGTTTCAATTCTTTGAATGTGCAGCTTGTGAGTGATGCTAGCCATATTATTCGGAAAGGGAGTGCATGCTACCCTGAAAGCTGCCATGATTCATTTGCTCTCCAAAAATTAAAGATACCTGCATCATTCAGCCAAAGCAATGTGCCAGGCTGCGTGGAGACCAGAGTTAGCCATTTCAGCATAATTGATGACATCACTTTGTCATCCGGGGACCGAGAGCAGTAACAGGTTTACTGAAGCTTATGTACTTCCCTGGATCATTATTAAACAGACCACTGAGAACCTGTCTTACTGTATTGTCTGTACAGAACAATGAGAGCCATGAAGTACAGCCTACCAAGGGTCTCAAGAATTATAGTGGCATGCTGCGTGTTATATGATTTTGCAGTTAGGAAGGAATCCATCCGTTGAAGATGAAAAGGAGGACGTGGAGGCCATCAATTACCTAATCATGATGAAATCACCCACAAAAGAGAAGAGATGGCATAAGAAAACCTATTGCCACCAGCACATGAGATTTGGCAGGAAATTATCAGCAATTTGTTCCATTAGAAAGGATCTCCAGAGTCCAGAACGCTGTTGCAGAGTCTTTGCATTCTTTACAAAACCAGAACTCAGGATTGGTAGATGCTTCCCATTATTTCAAAGAAAATATACTAGCAAGGAAAATAAAAAAGAGAACCAAAGCCCTATATAAAAATAATCCACCAATCCCCCAAAGGTTTCTACATTTATTGATTGGCTTTCCATCACCGTGCCTACCTCTTGCACCCAAAACTCCTTTCAAAGATGAACCTAAACTCTTACTCTTATGTAGTGTTACCTTAGTGTTATGAAGCCACAAGGTTTTCGGCTGGGACAGTACCGATAGTATCCTTGAGGACTGAAGTGGCACTCATCATGGTGACACTGATGTCCTTGCAGGACCTGCTTCCAGTTTCATGTCACTTGTGTGTTCAATGCCTAACTGACCCAGGCCAAAAGCGCCTTCTTGTGCTGGCACCTGGGAAGGCTGGATCGATGTAGCAGCATTGTCACTATCCTCAATGGGCTTACATTCCACTTGTTTCATGGGTTATTCAATTTAAAGTTTTAATTGCCATCAGTTCTTTATGCTGAACGGCAGTCAATTATGATTTTTACATTTAAACAGTATTATTATTTAGGTGGGCAGTAAAATTAACATTCACACTCATGGAATAAAAACAGCACTGCCTTCCCTGCACCTACTTTAAGCAATAACATTTCCATGTGATTTTCTCAGTGGAAATCAATTATTTTTTAATTGCTATCTTATATTTATGAAAAGTCTTAATAGAATCAAAACCAAATAAACATTATTCAGTATAAGATATTAAAATGCATAATTTATGTAAAAGAAAGATGCTGTACTGGAGTTTGTTACACAGTGCATATCACATATCAGCCATGCCTAAGTGGTAGCTCTCCTCTGAATGCAGAGGATTGTGGGTTCAAGCACCGCTCCAGAGACTAGGGCTCGATTTTAATAGTCCTGAGGAGGCGGGTTTGGAGGATGGTCTGTAGCGAAAATCGGAAAAAATGGCTTCAGACACCCAACCCGCCTCCATCCCGCCCCCACCCGATTTTCGTGAGTGTCTGTTTAGCCGCTCCCAAAATGACCCGACTGGAACCGGTGGGACAAGTAGTTAAGGTAGTTAACAGCCTGTTAACTGCCTTGCTAATCCTATTTTGATAGTGGTTACCCATTTTCATGCTTCTGGCTCCTGTTTCCCGACCTGTCAGAAACAGGCCAGGTTCAAGGAGATGAGTTGCTGGAGGGCATGATTTGTATTCATTGGTGGAGCACTTTAAAAGTGCCCCTGAAACATGTTCTTTCTTCTTTCTGTTTGCTTGTCTTGTCCAGTTTCACCTTAGATTTTCCAGTGATTTGTAAAGTATGAATTCGGCATCATAATTAGAATAATGGTTTATTACCTTTGCACTATGGTGTTAATGTGTTTGATTCACAGTGATAGAATGGAGAGTGAGACAATTTTACTCTTCTTTCCCTTTCTATTCCCATGAATCATATACATTAACATGATAGTCCAAAATCAAGTTTCGGTCATAAAATTGCAAGTGTTTGAAAAGGTCTTGAGTGAACAAGTCCTTCTTTCCACAGACAATGTAGAATTCACTGTCACATGGTACTTACTCCCCCCACACACATGTTTTGGGGCATAAATTAGTATGCATTGTGCCTGTTTGTCAAACATTAAACAGGTGCAACGCTGACAAATGTAGAAGTGGAGCGGCCTGCGCCCAATGACGCGCACATCTAAACTGGGCATGAATAGTGGCTCGCGACTTCAATGGAAAGGACAATCAAGCTGGGGTGTAAGACAGCCAGCTGACCTGCTGCCGCCCATTTTCCACCCTGTGGAAACAGTTAAAATTAGTTACAAGGGTTAGAGGGTAAACTAATTGGCCAGGGCATGCAGACATAATTCAGTGCCGATTTTAAAGTCCTACATTCTGTCCTTACTTTTATATAATATTTTGATTTAATATTATTATTTATAATTGAATAGCAAAACTTACAGCAACATTGGAAGCAAAGAAGCAGAATTGTTTGGAGTATAGGAGTTTTTCTTTAGACTGAGCAGCAGGACGATACAAAGCTAAGGCGCCACAATTCCACCACTGCTGGACGGGTGTAATTACAATGGCCTGGAACATGCGGTCCTGATGACAGTGAACTGGCAGCGTTCGCCATCATTTCATCTTTGAAACTCACCGCAACTTCAGGATTTAGCGCCTGCACAGCCTAATGCAGAAATCCTGAAGTTACAATCTATCATTCACTGCTTCTCCCTTTTTAAAGTTTGTTCATGATATTTCAGCTTCTACCTTAACCCTGTGTATTCAAATAAAATCTTCATTTTGCTCTCTGCATTGTGATTGGCTGCTTAGACAGCTCGCCCTATGGGATCCCCACTAGACTACATTGTTTTCAGCTGCACGTCGGAAAAAGCCAAATTTCTCACCACAGAGATCACGAGATCTTTGTGGGAAGCTTACTTTGGGGCCAGCAGCGAACCCTCTGCTTCGCCGCTGACCGCAAATTACGGGCCATTGTTTACATAGACAGTTTCCATTACAAATGTCAACATAGGATTTTTTAATGGGAAAAGGTGATACCAAGTGTGGTAATAGAAAGTAAGTTTTTGTATACAGGAAGTGTGTATTTTAAGCCTGATAAGCTTTGTTTCAACATTGTATTGTACGACTATACTTTCATAATGTACTTCTCAGGAAATGTTTCATTAGTACAGTACCATCAAATCTGATCTATTAGCTGTATCCTTGTGCATGTTCTTACTTGTAAACTTGAAAGTAGCACTTTTGAATATTTACTGTTTGGCTATACCTGTATATAAAAATCCCAGGCATGACTAATGTAGCAGTAAGGCCAGTACAGTGGCTTTTATGGTAAATATGCGCACTTATTTGCATGTTAACATTGATAATGTAAGCTTTTACCAACTAGAACAGAAAACCAAAAAAAAATGTGTACACAATGAAGGAATTTCTATTAGCAAAAGTTAAAACCTTTTTAAACTTTTGGTCTGGGCCCGTTTCCGTGACAAGCGCACGCCCGAACCAAGAGAGCCGAGGATCGATGGAAATTGGTCCTCAGGCCTCATCAGCATACTTGGCGTGAGCTGCCGGCACTCGTTGTGCCTCCACTGGCAGCTCACCTGAGCAAAGAGATCAATGTCGAGCCACCTGCCTTGCCAGCAGCAGCCCTCAGGTATGTCCTGGAAGAGTGGACTGGAGTGGGCTACAGGGTGGGGGAGCCATCGTGACTCCTGTGGAATCAGAGGAGCAGTCCTGCTCCTCATAGCTGCACAAGAAGTTTTATTTAAGTTTAACACCTTTCATTGGCGGTTGCCAGGGCCGCAGAAGAATCCTGAACAGGGATGCCTGCCCCCTCATTGGTGACTAATTTCAACAGGCATTAGGCCCCTAATTTACATACCACCTCCCTTTTTGAATTCCTGACTACTTATGATTATATTCGCCATTTCTATATGTTTTGTTATTTAAACAAGGAGAACAAATTCAATAAAGTCTCTAGCTCTATATCCAAATCATTAATGTACACAGTGAACAGAAGCAATCCCAAAACATGTACCTGTGGGTTACTGCTACCCACTTCCACCATACTGAGAAACTGCTCTTAATTCCTATTCTCTGTTTCCTCCCTTCTAACCAGTTTTTGATTCAGTTTGCTACCCTCTCCATTTCCATATCCCTTAATCTTCTGCAATAGTCTCCAGTGTGGTACTTTGTCCAAGGCTTTCTGGAAGTCCATCTACACCACCAGCCACTACATTTCCTCATCTAGATTATCTGTCACCTCCTCAAAGAACCCTATCAGATTTGTCATGCATGATCTTTCTAAAATCCGTGTTCGCTGCTTCTAGTTATTTTCTCTTCACCGAGATATTCAGTAATTTCAAGTGTGACTGGGTGCTGCCATTTTCAGCATATTTCCAGTCGGGACATATAACTCTTTCTGGCAGGAAATTGGGGCAGAAGTTGTTTGTGCCAGTTTTGCCCATCACAATGCTACACCTGAATTCCCTTGCACTCTTTAGCCCGCTGAGTCCTGAGTGCCCTCGTTTAAGTATATTATAATGAGGACCCGTGGCACTGAAGCTCCGAGTTTCCTGCTTTTATACTTGTAGTACACTCCAGGTTACTTAGCCTGAGAATTATAAGGCCCATGCCTCTAAAAGATTGTTCATCAAGGGATGGTTTTGCTGCCTGGACAGGTCGAGAGGGGTTTTGCGGTATGCTGCACATCATGTATCACACTGCACCCTTCACAACTTTGTTGAGGCTGCCGCGAAACACGAATGGAGGCTGAATCCATATGTGGAAAACAAGAAACTTTAATTCACTGCATGGCACACAAAATGGCTGAGAAAGCTGCTCCCAGAATTCTCTGGAAAAACCCTGAAGCCCCGCCCACTCCTGTCTTAAAGGTAAGGTGCCTTAAAGGGAAGGTTCACCGATATATTGTCCACAGACGGAAAAGTGGGTTATGCCCGTTTAGGTGGCGATCCGCCACACAGCTCCCCCCAGAATCCGCTTAGGAGGTGTGGACGAGACGGTGCGGCGGTCTGATGGGCCGGCCGGAGCGGCTCTTGTAGGACGCCGGTGGACGTGGAACGGCCGGGCGTGGAGCAGCCGGGTGAACTGGCTTGAGGGCAGGTCGGCCGCGTGGAGGTGGACGAGCTACAGGGACCTGCTCACTGGGCTCCGAGTGTGCTGGCTTGAGTTGGTCAACCGACACTTTTTCGGTCCTGTCGCCCACTTGCAGGGTGAAAAATTTGTCCCCAGCCTGTAGCACCTTGTAGGGCCCGTCGTATGGGGGTTGAAGGGGTCCGCGGTGGGCGTCGTGCCGGACGAAAACAAACCGTGCCTGGTGCAGGCTTAGTGGGACGTGTGAGGTGGATTCGCCGTGTCGAGCAATGGGCACCGGGGCGAACTGCAGCGCCGGTGAGGCGAAGTCGTGGCGTTGCTGGTCGGCTGACCAGGGTGTCGTGGCGGTGGGCAGGAACTCGCCGGGTACGTGCAGCGGCTGACCGTACACGAGCTCTGCTGCCGTGCGTGGAGGTCTTCTTTAACCGCGGTGCGCAGGCCGAGGAGGACCCACGGAAGTCGGTCGGTCCAGGCGCCGTCTTGGAGGCTGGCTCGAAGAGATGCCTTCAAGGATCTGTGGAACCGCTCACACAGTCCGTTGGCTTGGGGGTGGTATGCTGTGGTGCGGTGAATGGTCACCCCGAGATTGCGTGCAACGGCGGTCCAGAGTTCAGAGGTAAATTGCGGACCTCTGTCCGACGTCATGTCGGAGGGGACGCCGAACCGTGCGACCCAGGTGTTGACGAAGGCTCTGGCGATGTCGGCGGTGGTGGTAGAGGTCAGTGGAATTGCCTCAGGCCAGCGTGTGGTGCGGTCAACGATGGTCAGCAAGTGCGTGTGGCCTTGCGACGGCGGCAGGGGCCCGACGATGTCCACGTGGATGTGGTCGAATCTCCGCGAGGGGACGGTAAACTCCTCGAGGGGTGCTTTCGTGTGTTGCTGTACCTTGGCCCGTTGGCAGGCTAGGCAGGAGTTGGCCCAAGTACGCACATCCTTGCGAAGGCCGCGCCAGACGAAGCGGTTGGCTACCAATTTGATGGATACGCGGGCACCGGGGTGGGAGAGGTTGTGGAGAATGTCGAATACCCGGCGGCGCCAGGACGCTGGGACGATGGGCCGAGGTTGACATAGGGATATGTCGCACTTGACCGTGACTGCGGTCGGGCCACAGGCGACGTCGGCCAGGCGTAGCCCTGGTAGGTTGGTGTGTGCGGAGAGCAGATCAGGGTCGGTGATCTGGTCTGCTGCGAGTTGAGCGTAGTCGACTGCTAGGTGTGCGGCGTGGATGGCGGGGCGGGAGAGGCAGTCGGCTACCACATTGTCTCGGCCGGAGATGTGTTGGATGTCCGTGGTGAACTCGGACACTGCCGCGAGCTGGCGCCGCTGCCTGGCGGACCAGGGGTCGGTTGTCTTTGCCATTGCGAATGTCAGGGGCTTGTGGTCGACAAACGCCGTGAAGGGGTGGCCCTCAAGCAAAAACCGGAAATGGCGGACCGCCAGGAACAGCGCGAGGAGCTCGCAGTCGAAGGTGCTGTACTTGACCTCCGGGGGGCGTAGTTGGCAGCTGAAGAAGGCAAGTGGCTGCCAGGCGCCGTCGACCCACTGCTCATACACGGCGCCGACCGCGTGGTCGGAGGCGTCCGTGGTGAGCGCTACCCTGGCATTGGGCCGTGGGTGCGCGAGCAGGGTGGCGTTGGCGAGCGCGGTCTTGGTGGAGTCGAAGGCGGCTGACACGTCTGCCGTCCATTCGACTGCCATCTTGCCGCTCCTGCCCCGGAGGGTTTCATACAGGGGCCTCATGAGGGACGCCGCTTTGGGGATGAAGCGGTTATAGAAGTTCACCATCCCGAGGAACTCCTGGAGGCCTTTGATGGTGGTGGGGCGGGGAAATTATTGGACGGCCTGCACCTTGGTGGGCAGGGGAATGGCCCCAGCATGGGTGATGTGGTGGCCGAGGAAGTCGATCTTGTCCAGGCCGAACTGGCATTTGGCTGGGCTGAGGATGAGCCCGTGGTCGCTGAGGCGCCCGAACAGGATGCGGAGGTGTTCGAGGTGTTCCTGCTTGGAGGAACTGGCTACCAGGATGTCGTCCAGGTAGACGAACAGGAACTTCAGGTCCCGAAGAACCGAGTCCATGAGCCGTTGGAATGCCTGGGCCGCGTTTTTGAGGCCGAAGGGCATCCGCAGGAACTCGAACAGGCTGAAGGGGGTGATTACGGCCGTCTTGGGGACGTCCGCAGGGTGGACGGGGACTTGGTGGTAGCCGCGCACCAGGTCGACCTTGGAAAAGACTGAGCGGCCGGCCAGTCTAGCTGAGAAGTCCTGAATGTGCGGCATGGGGTACCGATCAGGGGTGGTGGCGTCATTGAGGCGGCGGTAATCCCCGCAGGGGCGCCAACCTCCGCCTGGTTTGGGGGCGATGTGGAGTGGGGAGGCCCAGGGACTGTTGGAGCGGCGGATGATGCCGAGCTGTTCCATGGTGGCAAACTCGGTCCGCGCGATCTCCAGTTTGGCCGGGTCCAGCCTGCGGGCGTGGGCGTACACTGGGGGGCCTGAGGTGGGGATGAAGTGTTCCACCCCGTGTTTGGCGGCCTCCGCGGAGAAGGTCGGATTGGTAAGGGCTGGGAATTCGGCCAGGAGTGCCGAGTAGTCATCCGTGGCCCAGGCGTGGCACTGTGATGCCATGTCGGCGGGTTGACGGGGGGCCATGGCGCCCAGGATGGGGGACATGGTGTTCATGTCCACGAGGCGGTGACGGGGGATGTCTACCAGTAGGCCGTGGGCGCACAGGAAATCTGCGCCGATGAGAGGGGAGAGCACCTTGGCAGTGATGAACTCCCATCGGTAGCGGCGACCAGCGAGGTCGAGGGTGACTGTCCGGGTGCCATACGTCCGGATTTCCGAGCCGTTAGCAGCAGCCAGCGCCGGTCCTCGTTCGCCCTTTTGGATGTCGAGGGAGGAGGCCGGGATGATGCTGTGCTGAGCCCCAGTGTCGCACAGGAACCGGCGGCCGGTTTTGTCATCCGTAACGAACAGCAGGGAGCCCGCGTGGCCCACAGCCATCGCGGGGGCTGGTACGGGGGCGGACTTGAAAGAGCAGGGAGGTGTGCACCGTTGTGCCCTGGCGCCGAACCGTGCGTGGTAGTAACAGTGGCCCGGGTTAGTGGGGCGTGAAGGCCCCGTGGGCCTGGTGACAGGCCCTTGTGGCCGCGTGCTGGATGGTGAGGGGCGCGCCCAGGCATTGGCTGCCAGGTTCGGAGTGACGTCGCGGCTGGAGTGAGCGGACAGCAGCTTGTCGGCCTCATCGGCCAGGGCTTCCAGGTTCGTGAGGCCGGACGCCACGATCGCTGGGCGGATGCTGAGAGGGAGCTGGCGGATGAACAGCGTGCGGAAGAGGGATCCGGGTGGGCTCTCGTCGGTGAGGGAGAGCATGTGGGAGAGGAGGTCTGACGGTGGGGCATCACCGAGGCCTGGAAGGTCGAGGAGGTGGCAGTTTCGCTGATATGCCGTGGCCGTAAATTTTTTAAGGAGCGCTGTCCTGAGATGTGCGTACTTGCCTTCCTCTGGTGGGTTCTGCAGCGTTGTCCAAACCTTCGAAACTGCGGCGCTACTGAGTGATGTGACGAGATAGTCGTACTTCGTCCCATCTGTGGTGATATTTCGCAGCCGGAAGCGAGATTCAGCTTGGAGAAACCAGGCTTCGGGCTGGTTTTCCCAAAACTCTGGCAGTTTCACGGAAACTGCGTTCGTGTCCGCCATTGCAGTGCTCGGAATACGTTCTGAGCATCGGGGTCACCAATGTTGAGGCTGCCGCGAAACACGAATGGAGGCTGAATCCATATGTGGAAAACAAGAAACTTTAATTCACTGCATGGCACACAAAATGGCTGAGAAAGCTGCTCCCAGAATTCTCTGGAAAAACCCTGAAGCCCCGCCCACTTCCTGTCTTAAAGGTAAGGTGCCTTAAAGGGAAGGTTCACCGATATATTGTCCACAGACGGAAAAGTGGGTTATGCCCGTTTAGGTGGCGATCCGCCACAACTTCACCATTCAGAATGGGCTGGACTTTGAGATTACTGGCGAGGAGACCCTAGCTTTGTTGTAGCCAGAATGACATGGAGGAGAGTATCACGATGACTTGCCATTTCTATAAGGGCAGGTTGATTCGCAATGTCAGTTTTACGCCTGGGCGGCAAATAGAAAATACACCTCTATGATTTTAATGTAGTTTACAGAATCTTCTTCAATACTATCATTTTAGTTTCTCATCTTCCCACAAGCAGAAGGGCAAGAGGTTCACCTTTTTTTAAATTTGTTTATGGGATGTGGGCGTCACTGGCAAGGCCAGCATTTATTGCCCATCCCTAATTGCCCTTGAGAAGGTGGTGGTGAGCCGCCTTCTTGAACCGCTGCAGTCCATGTGGTGATGGTACTCCCACAGTGCTGTTAGGGAGGGAGTTCCAGGATTTTGACCTAGCGACGATGAAGGAGCGGCGATATACTTCTAAGTCAGGATGGTGTGTGACTTGGAGGGGAACTTGGAGGTGGTGGTGTTCCCATGCGCCTGCTGCCCTTGTCCTTCTAGGTGGAAGAGGTCGTGGGTTTGTGAGGTGCTGCTGAAGAAGCCTTGGCGAGTTGCTGCAGTGCATCTTGTAGATGGTACATACTGCAGCCACGGTACGTCAGTGGTGGAGTGAGTGAATGTTTAAGGTGGTGGACGGGGTGCCAATCAAGCGGGCTGCTTTGTCCTAGATGGTGTCGAGCTTCTTGAGTGTTGTTGGAGCTGCACTCATCCAGGCAAGTGGAGAGTATTCCATCACACTCCTTACTTGTGCCTTGTAGATGGTGGAAAGGCTTTGGGGAGTCAGGAGGTGAGACACTCGCCGCAGAATACCCAGCCTCTGACCTGCTCTTGTTGCCACAGTATTTATGTGGCTGGTCCAGTTAAGTTTCTGGCCAATGGTGACCCCCAGGATGTTGATGGTGGGGGATTTGGCGATGGTAATGCAGTTGAATGTCAAGGGGAGGTGGTTAGACTCTCGCTTGTTGGAGATAGTCATTGCCTGGCACTTCTGTGGAGCGAATGTTACCTGCCACTTATTAGCCCAAGCCTGAACGTTGTCCAGGTCTTGTTGCATGCGGGCATGGACCTGCCCTAAAAGCTCTGCTAATTCCATTTCCATTACTCTCTGACTGTTCCTCCCTCCCTGCATGGAAGGATTCAGACCCCTCTAATTTTCTAATAGCACTACTCAGGAAGGAGTCTTGTGGAGAATTACAGGCAAAGCCCTACACCGCACCCCACTGTGGTGCTTTCAAGCACCTTTTTTAAAATGACATATGATTTAAATTAATTTGTAAAATGCGCACACACTTAAAAATAATAGCTTCCACTATATAACTGCACTAAGATTAAAAGGAAACAGCTGTTCTTGTTCCATGTTCACGAGCACTCGGTTTGATCTATTGTTGCTGCTTAATCACTAATCGCTAGTTTGTGACCTCAAGCATTGCTTTCTGCATAATGGTTATCTTTAGAATTGCAGATAATTTTTAAAATATTAAGCTAATAAACCTCTGTGATTCAGTACAATAATTCAAATACTGCAGCACTGTTCTTTATTATATACTGGAGGCTCTGTGTTCTTTTTTGCTAGTCATTTGAAGTCTCGCCATTTTTGATTCTAGCACAGAAAAAATACGCTTTTGGTATCTAAAAGGCTGTCGAGCACATCTTGGGATCTCGGAGCCCTTTCAAAAATTCCAATCAATATTAGGATTAGCTCTCTATTAGCTCTCTGTTAGGGTACTGCTTTGGTACTTTACGTTGTGTGTGTGTGTACACTGCAGTTGTAAACATCACCATAGCAGCTTTGTATAGTGTTTCTGGACACTACAGTGCTAAAGCATCTTTTTTATCAATAGCACCAGGAGGGGTGACATTACACACTACTAGTAGAACTGACAACTCTCCAGTTCTCCTTTCATCTTCCCGATTACAAGAAAAGCTTCTCCAGTGACATGTTGTCAGCAGTCTATTTTCAGACCAGAAGGCCGGGCCTTTGAGAAGGCTGTGTCGAAATCTCTAAAAGGCAAACAGACAACAAATCCCAATTTCTTATTTAAAAAGTCTTTCGACTGACTTCTGCCTCTAAATATGTGAAGGCATTAGTTATTAATATTCTTAAGGTCGTCAACGAATTGCCATCATAAACAAATAAAATATGCAAGTCCTGAAATTCCTGGGGCCTTGCTCCAAGCATTGAGGGATCCCCACATCCCAAGAATTAATAGAACGGCAGGAGATTTTTCTTTTCACAGAGAGCTGTCGACCTATGGAACAAGTTTCTCGCTCATACAGTGAGTGCAGATGTGCTGCAAACAATCAAACAGGAGCTGTATAAGTTCTTGATTGTGGCCAATGTAGCAACATATAGAAGGCAGGAGGGTATTGAGCGAGGTGTCTCCCAGGCACCGGCGTCTCCTGGAACTTGTTTCATTGGTTTCAGAGATTAGTGAGGAATTTCCCAGCGTTTTTTCCTAAATTGGCCTAAGGTTTATTCTGTTTTTTTTTTGCCTTTCCCAGGAGATTGCAAGGCTGGTTGGCAGTGGGTGGGGAAATGGATGGTGTGCATAAGCTGCACCATGACCGTATGGGACAGGCCTGATGGACCCACTGGTGTTTTCCTGTCCTTTGCTCATATCAAACGCCTTTGAAAAATCCAAGTATTCCCCCTTTATCAACTAATTAAGTTACCTCCTCAAAGAATTCCGGCAGAGTTGTAAAACATGTCTTGTTGCTTCAAAATCCATTCCACCTTTTGCTTATATCACACCTCCTCTTTAAATTAACATTTATAGCATTCCATGAAATGCTGTTAAGTATTCTCCCCATTCCTGATTTAAATATTGGAATTACACTCAATTTAAACTGCATCACCATATAGGAACAGGAGCAGGCCATTCAGCCCCTCGAGTCTGTTCCGTCATTCAATTAGACCATGGCTGATCTCTATCTTAACTCCATCTACTCACCTTGGTTCCATAACCCTTAATACCCTTGCATAACAAAAATTTAGCAATCTCATTATTGAAATTTTTAATTGACTTAGCCTCAACAGATTTGGAGGGGAGAGAGTTCCAGATTTCCACTACCCTTTGTGTGAAAAAGTGCTTTCTGACATCACCCTGAACGGCCTAGCTCTAATTTTAAGCTTATGCCCCCTTGTTCTGGACTCTCCCACTGGAGGAAATAATTTCTCTCTATCTACCTTATCAAATCCTTGAATCATCTTAAACACTTCAACTAGATTATCCTTTAATCCTCTAAATTCAAGGGAATGCAAGCCTAGTCTATGCAACCTGTCCTCATAATTTAACCCTTTAGTCCCGGTATCATTCTGGTGAATCTGCGCTGCACCCCCTCCAAGGCCGATATATTCTTCCTGAGGTGCAGTACCCAGAACTGAATGCAGATGGGGTCTAACCAGAGCTCTGTACAGCTGTAACATAACTTCCACCCCTTTGTATTCCAGCCTTCTTGAGATTCCATTTTTGAACCTATCTTTTAGTGATTTCGGTACTTGGATCCCACATCTCTCTGCTCATCCACAGTTCCGAGCTTCTCGCCATTTAAAACATACACTGATTTATCTTTCTTAGATCCAAAGTGGATGACCTCACACTTCCCCACGATATGTTAGGGGGAATTAAATACGTGGGGTTATGGGGATAGGGTGGGATATATGTCGGTGCAGGCTCGATGGGGATTCTGTGTGAGAAAGCAGGGATAGGGTACTGGATTTGGATGATCAGCCATGATCGTATTGAATGGTGGAGCAGGCTCAACGGGCCGAATGGCCTACTCCTGCTCCTAGTTTCTATGTTTCTATGTTTCTATGAACTCCATCTGCTACAGTTTTACCCATTCACTTAATCTATCAATGTCCTTTTACAACTTTCTGCTCCCATCTACATTATTTACTGTGCTACCTAATTCAGTGTCATCAGCAAACTTGGATATTCGGCTCTCTATTTCTTCATCCAAGTCATTTACAACAACAACAACAACTTGTATTTATATAGCGCCTTTAACATAGTAAAACGTCCCAAGGCGCTTCACAGGAGTATTATAAGACAAAAAATTGACACCGAGCCACATAAGAAATTAGGGCAGGTCAAAGAGGTAGGTTTTAAGGAGCATCTTAAAGGAGGAAAGAGAGGCGGAGAGGTTAGGGAGGGAGTTCCAGAGTTTAGGGCCTAGGCAGCTGAAGTTATTTTGTTGTTATTTCCTATATTTCTTCTGAACCTGAAGTATTTATATTACCTTTAACACTATTGATGACCTGGACTCTGGCGCTGGTGAGACCACACCTGGAGTACTGCGTACAGTTTTGGTCTCCTTATTTAAGGAAGGATATACTTGCATTGGAGGCAGTTCAGAGAAGGTTCACGAGGTTGATTCTGGAGATGAAGGGGTTGTCTTATGAAGAAAGGTTGAGCAGGTTGGGCCGATACTCATTGGAGTTTAGAAGAATGAGAGGGGATCTTATTGAAACATATAAGATTCTGAAGGGGCTTGACAGGGTAGATGCAGTGAGGATGTTTCCCCTCGTGGAGGAATCTAGACTAGGGGGCATAATTTCAGAATAAGGGGGCACCCTTTTAAATCGGAAATGAGGAGGAATTTCTTCTCTCAGAGGGTCGTGAATCTTTGGAATTCTCTTTCCCAGAGAGCTGTGGAGGCGGAGTCATTGAATATATTTAAGGTGGAGATAGACAGATTTTTGAACGATAAGGGAGTCAAGGGTTATGGGGAGCGGGCAGGGAAGTGGAGTTGAGGCCAAGATCAGATCAGCCATGATCTTATTGAATGGCGGAGCAGGCTCGAAGGGCCAAATGACCTACTCCTGCTCCTATGTCTTATGTTCTTATGACGATCAGTCCATTTTTAATCTTTAGGCTAGTTTTATTTTTATTTCTATCTGAGCCCTCCCCTCCTCTCCACTCCCTTTATTGGTTTAAAATCCTTTCTACTGCCCTATTTATCCTTTTAGCTAGGACCTAGACAGGTTCAGGTGAAGCCCATTCCAGCAGTACAGCTCCTTCCTGTCCCAGTACTGGTACCAGTGTCCCATGAAAAGGAACCCCTCTTACCCAGACTAATCCTTTAGTCACGTATTAACTTTCTTAATCTGTTTGTCTCCTATGCCAATTTGCATGTGGCTCGGGTAATAATCCCGAGATTATTACCTTCGAAGTCCTACCTTTTAATTTAGCTCCTATCTCCTTCAGCATGAACTCCTCCCTTTTCTTCCCTATGTCACTGGGTCCCGACATGGACCATGACAACTGGATCTTCCCCCTCCCTTTCCAAATTCATTTCCAGACGCATCGAGATGTCCCTTACCACAATTTCCCTTGCAAAGCAATGAAAAAGATTTGCCACTTTAATGATCTCAGAAACAGTTGGCATCATACTTCAGTTATTTTAAGCCTTTTTTCATTAATTTGTTAAATTTTGTGCATATGAAAAATGTTTACATGTTCTTGACTTCTAAATAGCCTTCCCAAGTAAGACTAAAAAACAACAGAACAACTAAACTGAGCCGTATGCTCCACTGGCTGGCTATTTTATAGATAAATATGTTGCAGATAGGAGAAATAAAATTGTACCTTTTTCACATTTTGCAAGTGAGATAACATCCAAAATCAATTTGAAACAGAAGTGAAACAGTGAGTGGTTCAAACAAGACTGCATATTTAAACATCCCTTAAGGGATTGTGCAAGACCACTGGTATGTTTTAAGTATTTTTCATACAGTTCACCACCGAAACCATCTGAGTACATAAGTGGTTTCTCTGGCAGATGTAAGAGAAATCAATTGAAAATGGACTTGAAAATGCAGAGAGACACATTTATTCATTATCTATAACATGGCAGTTCCACTTAAGTACAGCAAATAACAAAGTGAGAGTCTGTGCTGAGCTTGATTTATAAACTGTAATTTGTCACATTTGATTTCTGTCTTTCACAATTATTAACTTACATACACTTGGGGCTGGATTTTGATACTGGGGCGGGTTGGGGTCGTGTCATCCGCATTTCGTGTTATCCACCCGCCTGCAATTGGATGTGGGAGATTGATGCAATTTTCACCTAATTGGGCAATTGAGTTCGAGCATGTGGGAACCCATGAACCAATTCGTGGTTTCAGTCTGAAAGTCGCCTCTGATGATGTCATCATTGCCTGGCCTTTGCTGTGAGAGGACCTGGATGCAAAATGAGCAACATCTGAGAGAGAGAAAGAGAGAGAGAGAGAGAGAGAGAGAGAGAAAGAGAGAGAGAGAGAGAGAGAGAGAGAATTTTTTTTTCCATCCAGGTCCTCTCACAGCAAGGCCATGCAGTCTCTGAAGACATTCAATGCAGCAGCATCAGAGGCGACTTTCAGACCTAATACTACTACTACCTTCATTACATCTCCGTTGTAATAGTGGACCTGCAGCTGATAGTCAGCTATCCACTTGTGCTCCCGCCAGGTTTCACTGGTGTGTTTCACATCAGGCGTGCTTCACGTCAGAAAAGGGTTAAACTAGCTAAAACGTTTCAAAATGGCATTACAGTGCCAATTTAGGGCTTGTTAAGGGCTTTAATGGCCTCTCCCACCTCTTGGAGGCGGGACGGAGTCGGGAACACCTGTACACGATTTTATCAAAATTGCGTGGAGGCGGGATGGGGTCGGGACCCCCGAATCTGCAACTTTAACCCCCCACACGCCTCCAAACCCGACTCCACGGGTCATTGAAAATCCAGCCCTTGGCCTCTGACCATTTTTAGTTTATGTAGGGGGTGATTTTCCCACTGGAGGTGAGATGGAGGCGGGTTTCAGACTGGGTGGGTTTGAAACTTGCCTCCACTGATAGGTTTCAAAAATTTGCGATTTTCCCATGATTGGCCACTTGATTTCAGAGGTGTGGGATGCCCTTGCTCAATTAGTGTTTTGGGACTGAAACTCGCCTCTGTTGACATCACTTTTCCAGTCTGATTTTATGACTTCTTGCTCCCTTGGCTCATTCCACAGCATTTCTGCGTCTCCTGCACCACCTCCAACATCTTTTGAGAAACCACTATGTCCAATTCCAAGGCAAGGGCTTACCCGAGGCTCTTGGATGAGGCGCTGCAAATGTTATTTGTCGGGGTGACAGCTAGCATGGAGGTGCTCTTCCACTCATCTCGGAGGAAGAGGCCTGCCAAAGAAACCAAGGCTGTGTGGGTACAGCTGGCAAGGGATATAACCTCCAGGTCTGTGGGCAGATTGGGAGATTGTTTCTGTGTATTGATGAAATGCCATCCCTGTTGGAAAGTATTAAAATGATTTGAAGCCAAAATGTTGGCGTTATGCCATCTGTTCTTTCGCTTTAGGCAGCTCCACATTGCGGGCACCGCCACACTTGCGTTGTCTGGTTGGTGGCCTGAGTGAAAGGAGGCCAGAGAGTCACATCCATTGTCAATGATGTCCTAGGATGGAGCCAAGGACATATGTCAACTTGGGCAACCTATGCAAATCTGGCCATGATAAGTTCATCCCTTGCATCCCGGGCAGCCATGTGCTTGCGTGCTGCCGCTGCCGCTGGTCGATACACCGGCGCTCTGACCTCCTCCTCCTCCTCCTCTAGATCCTCCTCCTCCTCATCCTCATCCTCATCTGAGGTCGATGCAGAAAGAAAATGAATGGTTCCCATTCTGCTTGTAGATGCCTCCTTTGGGGAAGCGCTCATTGCAAGCGGGGAGAGGGTCTTCCAAGGAGGTCCCACAGTTGATGGAGGCAAGCTGCAGCACCTCTGACTTCGGAAGGCCTTCTAAAAGTGCTCAGAGACCTTTTAAAGCCAAGGTCTGGCACCTGCAAGTAATCCTTGCTGCAATCAACTATGTATCTTGTTAGACCTGCAGCAGTGAGGAGGCCACACAGGAGTCAACCCGCCAGGTTTACCTGGCATGGTTCAGGAGGTGCGTGGATCACGCCGAAATGCTGGAAAAATCAGGAGGGCCTCTCAAAATAGGCTTAGAGAGGCCCTTAACGAGCATTTAAGGAGGTGAATTAGCGCAATGGCCAGCTGGAGGCGGGAGCGTTTCCCGACCTCCAAAACCGGCACCGGCAAAATCCCGCGGAGGCGGGTTGGAGGCTGGGTCCAAACTCGACCTCTTTGAATCTGATTTTCCCGCCTTTCCCGCCTCCAAACCCGCCTCCTCCAACGTCAGAAATTCGCCCCTGTAATTTCAATGACAGGCCGCGGGATCATTCTCTACTGGAAGCTGTAGCGTGTTTGTTTCAGTACTTGGGAATACAACAGTTGTACACATAATAAACAGCGACAGAATTACCGAAAGTTTAGCCAAAACTTTTTAAGTAGCAAAACTGCAGCAACTCGCCAAGGCTTCTTCGGAAGCACCTCCCAAACCCGCGACCTCTACCACCTAGAAGGACAAGGGCAGCAGGCGCTTGGGAACACCATCATCTCCAAGTTCCCCTCCAAGTCACACACCATCCTGACTTGGAAGTATATCGCCGTTCCTTCATCGTTGCTGGGTCAAAATCCTGGCACTCCCTCCCTAACAGCACTTCACTACACAGACTGCAGCGGTTCAAGAAGGCAGCTCACCACCACCTTCTCAAGGGCAACTAGGATGGGCAATAAATGCTGGCCTTGCCAGCGACGCCCACATCCCATGAACGAATAGAAAAAAAAACACTTTTTTAGTATGATGTAATATTATTTTAATATTGCTTTGGAGAATTTACTTGAGGAATGGAAATTAGTAGCTAGCAAATTTAGTGCTAGCCAATCATTTTAGAGCCTGAGTCATTTCAGCAGCAAGGTTCAAGAGAATGTAAAGATGAAGCTGATACAAATTGTTGAACTTGTAGTGTACACTGATATTTATATTGAATAAATTGATGATAGATGAAGTCCATTGTGATAAATGAGTTCTGGTCAGCACGATTAATTTGTTTATACATGTAAACTTTGTTCCAACAAAAGCTTCATCTTTCGCCATCTTTAAGATAACAATATGGCTTCATGTAATACACTAAAGCAAGCAATAGTCAAAGTTAAAGCCCCTCGCAAGCATTGGGGACCATATAGCTCAGGAGAAGTCACAGGCAAATTCAATCATCTCAGCCATGTCCTTCTTACATGATAATATTTTTCCTGTGAATGAGCATTGGTAGGATGCTGCAAAAAACATCTCAAGGTAATTTTACAACTAAACATTGTTATCACTCTTTAAACAAGAAAGGCAAGTCTCTGCGTGGTTCCTTGGAGACAATCCTTTCAAGCTTTGGCTGATGGCACTGGTGCACTTTCCCAGGGCCTCATTATGCAGCACTATAAGGAGGTCCATTCATCCACCAAAATCATCATTGAACACACTTTCGTCATGTTGAAGGCATGCCCAGGGTCTAGGTTAGGCTGAGGGCATTCTGCAGTACAGGATTGTGGTGGTATGCTGCAAGTTGTAAAGCCTTACAAAGAGGTCTCCTCATGGAAACCCTGGAAGATGAAGGCCCCCATCAGGCGCAACGACAGCAGCAAGAGGAGCCTGAAGAAGAAGCAGTGAATAACCAGAGACATTAATATGGTCAGTTAATATGGTGGGGGGGGGGGCGGGAATGCGGTACGACCAGCCCCGACATCTTAAGCACTCCCCCCTCCACCTGCATCGTTCCTGCAGGGCGGGCAGGATTAAAATTGGCCCTTATGCTTGCACCTAGAGCCAGTGTGTAAATTTTGGACTCAAATATAATCTAGTGCTTCTCCTAGGTGTTACCTGAGTGGGAGGGGTATGTGAGATGGCTGGCTGCTGTATATCCTTGAGGAGCCTCAGGACTGTGATGCCTCTTAATGCAACTAAGTCACAGGATGGATCTGCTGCAGGCTGTACCTCTTGTGGTGCTGCATGGGCAACCTGTTCCTGCTTTCTTTCTGCCACATGTGCAGGCCTCCGAGGGAGCTGATGGGAGATCACAAATGTGCTGCTATCCTAAGAGTCAGCACCATTGTTTATTGTCTTCCTGCCATGCCATGAGTATTGGGCATTGGTTCTGCCTATCCATTTTACTGTGGGAAAACAGACCTATAGGATCCAAAGAGATCAATAAACCCCTGGGTGATGCATTTCTGTAACTGAGCCCATACAAACTAGAAAAGGCAGCTCTCTCCATTCTGGCATGCACAGCCTCTGTAGGGGGTGGTGTTTTGTGTCAGCTTCACCTCTGACTTCTGAGCGGTTCGAATCACTCCCACTCCCTTGGTTCTAGACCTTGGACTTATTTGGGGGTTGTGATAAAATGTGCAGCAGACAACTGAGTTTGATGAAAGAACTTCAATCTTTATTAAAAGGTAAAACACAATAATAACACTCTTAGCACTCTAAAGGTGGGGAACACTTCGGTACAAGCAAGGGAAATGACAGTAGAACAATACTTCACCCCTCCCTACCCCACTCTACTAGTTAAGTTAGGCTTTGAAGGACCAGGGATAATGCTCACCAATCCTTTGACAGTTGGGCTAAATCGCGGTTTTGGGGTTCGCTGTTTATGGCGGTTAGTGTCTGCCGTACCCCATACGCGGTAGAGGACTTCACCTGCGTATCTGGTCAGTCTTCGCGAGTCCGCTGATGCGGTAGGATGTCGTTTTGGATTTATCTGGTGGGTACCCAATTTCCTTTGGTTAGCGATAGGGTTTAGAGTCTTTGGGAAAATCTTACCCAGGGGTAAGTCAGGAGTAGATTGTAGAGTGGAAACTTTGCGGTTTTTCGAGTTTTTCTTCCCTTGAGTTGGTCTTTGTTGGTCGCGGTGGCTTGCTATTACCCGGTCAGTTGGGGATAATATGCGGTTGTTGGTTTCTTGAGGCCTTCGGTTTCCGCGATGGCTTTAGGCCTTGTCTAGTGTGTCGGTCGACCTCGTGGAGCCGTCGGTGACTTGTTGCTGCTTGTTGCTCCGGGTGACTGTGTTGGGACCGTTGTTGGAGGTCCGTTGAGGTGGTATCTTCACGAGCTGGACTCAGGTGTGTCTGAGTGGTGAGCGATGCCGACTCGCTTCCAGCTCGGCTTGTCTTCTTCCTTTTTTCTTCTTCTCCTTTGAACTGCTTAACGGGCCTTCAATTATACTGAATTGAAGTGGCCTTATCTACCCGCCAAATCTGCTCAGTTCTTTGTCTGGTTTTGGCGGGCTCGTTAATCGGTAACGACTTACTAGTGTGTTAACTGGTTGTGAACAGGCCTTCAATCTCACCCATTGAACATGGCCTTATCTACCTGCCAAATCTACTCAGTTGATTGTCTGATTTTGGCGGGCCTGTTACCAGTAACTGCTCTGTAAGTGTCAAATGGCTTTTGAGATGGCTTGCATCCTGTCGATCTCCTTGGTTGATCACTGGTGATTGATTTCGTGTTTGGGTTTCTAGGCTGGACTCAGTCTTTCTATAGAATGGGTCTGAGTGGGTTTTATTATGCATGTTTCTGATGGGCCCTGTAATCGGTTTTGATGGGGCCTGTATTTTGGGTGGGACTGTCTTCTCCCAGGGTCTATTGTTCAAATGTTAATGTCTGCTGAGGCTTGAGTGAGGTAATCCCGGTTCCCCAGACAGTGTAATTAACTGCAATAGCCAAAACTGCCTTTACAGAGGTAGACCCCATCTTCTTGTCCCTTTACAGGCCCAGACATGTTTTTAAAATGCCAAAACTTGGTTTTTGGTCTTAACTTCCTTATGTTAGGCCCAAATGCATTTTTATCACACTGAGGTAGTTCCAAAGTCCTTTTTCCTTAGGTTTTGGGGATCTGTAAATTTTGGAAACCTTCCACCTCTAAGCAGGATGCAGGAAGCAATGTCTGCCCTTAAAGCCTCACGCGGGCTTCTGCTACAGGTGTTTGATGAGCTGCCACATGCTCCATGGTAGACTGCAGTGCTGTTAAATAGTCTTCTAATATGCTGCACATGTAGCCGGTAGATTCATCCACTGGAGTTATCACCTACATCGCAATGTCCAGGATGGTCAGTTATAAAACATTTTCTGAAGATGCTTGCTCCTGTAAGGCATTTGAAGACTGCAGCAGCTATCTATTCCCCACCCCAAATCGACAAGCCCTCAAATAGAGGTATTTCCAACACCTGGAGCTTTGCAGAATTATGCAAACCAGATACAGCATGGCCAGATGCAGAGTAATGTTTCTACATAAGTACTAAAGATTGCTGGATAATTCCCATATGATTTATTTTATCACTGAGTATTTCTGCTGGTGTTTGTGTTCAGTTGAGAAATCAGCCTGGTTTACAGTTAGCTTTCTCATATCCTGCGTGCAGGATTTTCAAAACAAAATAAATTATTGCCTTCTTTACAAAATAAATTAATTTTATTATTACAATGAGAGCTACATTCAGATGTACATTGATGGTTATTGCTCAATTGAAATTCACTCAGAAATTGCATTTCACCCAGATACTGATGGGATTCTTGTGTGCAAAGGAGAAATCAGCTTAAAATGTGCTCTGCACCGGGACACCCTTCTTGCTAACTTCCTTCAGCAACTCTGCATACTCCAGTTGTGAGCAACGGACCATGCATGGACCAGAAGAGTAATCTTTTCTAATATAAATTGTGCGAATAATCACCTGCTCTCAGGGGCTGAAATTCTGTGTGGGCTCCAACGATCTCCCACCGTAGCTCTGGCAGAAAATCCACAGAGAAGTGGCAGGAACATCTGTTTCCACAATTGCCCTGGTGGTTCTGCCAGTCTCCTGCTGGAGTTATGGCAGAAGACCTGTGGAGCCCCCAGGGACTTTCAATGCCATGAAATTTATTATTTATCAAAATGGCATAATTATCATATTTCTATGCTATATATTTGGGTTTCATTATTGGCAATCATTAGGAAGATTAGGAATCCCTCATTACACTTCACGGAATGCAGTATTTTTGTAGTACTGTTATTCTATAGGGAAATATGGAGCCATTCTAAGATGGCAGCTGTGGCTCAGTTGGTAGCACACTCGCCTCTGAGTCAGATGGTTGTGGGTTCAAGTCCCACTCCAGGGACTCGAGCACATAAATCTAAGCTAACACTCCAGTGCAGTGCTGAGCGAGTGCTGCACTGTCGGAGGTGCCATCTTTCAGATGAGACATTAAACCGAGGCCCCGTCTGCCCTCTCAGGTGGACATAAAAGATCCCATGGCACTATTTCGAATAAGAGCAGGGGAGTTATCCCTGGTGTCCTGGCCAATATTTATCCTTCAACCAACATAACGAAAACAGATTATCTGGTCATTATCACATTGCTGTTTGTGGGACCTTGCTGTGCGCAAATTGGCTGCCGCGTTTCCCGCATTACAGCAGTGACTCCACTTCAAATAGTACTTCATTGGCTGTAAAGCGCTTTGAGACGTCCAGTGGTCGTGAAAGGCGCGATATAAATGCAAGTCTTTCTTTTCTTTATGGCAAACAATGAGATGATTAAACAGTTAATCTATGCTTCTTACGATGCAATAATTGAGGGAGAAATGTTGGGAGAATTCCTTGTTCTTCTTTAAATAGTGCAATGAGATCTTTAACTTCCACTCCCCTAGGACAATGTTAGGCCCTCAGAGACTTCTGACTACTCTTCAAGTCTGCAGGTACCATCCAGTTTCTGCACCCTTAATCCCAGTGCAAGCCCCTGCCTGGAGGTGGGCCTGGGTTGGGTGTGTGCTTGGGTAATGCTTGGTTATTAGCCTGAGCCAGGAGAATCATAGGCACTTCTCTCCTCACAGGCACTGCATAGCTCAAATATGCTGCTCCAGTTGGGTGCAATGAGGTTCCAAGAGGAAATTTAGCCCTTAACGGTTGTTAGAGAGCTAGGCATCGTTCTTCTGTGTGATGCATCAGGCTTACACTGATGTCCTATCAAGATATATTGTCTGACAACATTTTACATTAACATTGGCAATCCTGCATTGCTCAGATTTCTTCTTCACCTGCTTCCAGGTTTGGGCAACAGATGAGTCAGCATTAAGGGCTGGATTTTGATACTGGGGACGTGATGGAGGCGGGACTCCCACTTTTTGGGTTGTAGTCCCGCCTCCATCGACTTGTGGCCAACCCACTGCATTTTCACTTGATTGACCTTGTTGAACCCGCCCAGCGAGCTCAGCAGGCCAATTAAGGGCCACCCGGCAACAGGTGACGTCACAGATTGACATTTCATCTGTCAAGAGCTTTTGACAGATGAAATATCAGCGTTTGACAGCTCTGTGAAGCTGTCAAACACTGACAATCTGTCTTCTAACTTGAGTCCTTCCTCACAGGCTGAGTTAGAAATCATTCCAGCACAGAAAGCAGAGGCTGCAGTTTTTGACAGCACCACGGCCATTCTGCTTTCTGTGCCGGTGAGATTTCTGACTCCCGAGAACTGAAGGGCTGACACCTACAGGAGGAAGTTAAGGTAAGTAAAACTTTTCCCACACTTTACACTTACCTTACACACTTACCTCTGCACACATGCACTCATCACTCACCTGCCCACCGGACATATCGACCCCTCCAACCCTTGCAGACCCACGGTCCACCTCGCTAACTTGGCGTGGTTGGGACCTGTCGGGAAGCCCACATTTCACGAATCAAAATAGGGATTAGGCAAAAAACTGCCTGTTAACTACCTGTTAACAGGCAGTTTACTGCCACCAATCCCCTTCCCGCCTCGGGGAGGCGGGTCCCAGCACAGGTCGGGTACCCGCCTCCAGCGAAACTGGCATGGAGGCGGGTTGGGGGCGGGATGGGTTCGGGACCCACGAATCTGCAACTTTAATCCCCCACACGCCTCCAAACCCGCCTCCACGGGTCAATGAAAATGCAGCCCTTAGTCTCCGTGTCACTTCAATCCTGGCTGCTCTGATGATACTCTTGACTGGTTGGTAGCCTTTCACTCCAAAAGATCCACCTTTTCCTGTAGCACGTAATGCAGTAACATCTCCAAAGCAGCATATTAGAAATAATATTGTTCTGCCCCTGCGACTTGCTTCTGCCATGGTTTATATTTTCACTTAACGGTGACCAGCATTTCTTTAAGATAACAAGATAATGTGCCCCCTGACACTGTGACCGGCAATGCTGAAAATTTACTGAATGAGCTGACCTCTTATTATAGTGCCTTCAGATGTTTAGCGTGTTAAAGGTGATTTGAAAATTGCAAGTTGTAGTGTGCAAATCCTTTATGCCAGGGTTTTCATGATATTTTTTGTAAGTCACACAGGTGTGCACTCTGGTGCCCTTAGGATTGCATGTAAAGTTTAAATCCACGCTCCCATTAATTTGTTTGTATCTCAAATTGCTGATACAAAGAGATCATAAGAACATAAGAATTAGGAGCAGGAGTAGGCCATACGGCCCCTCGAGCCTGCTCCGCCATTCAATAAGATCATGGCTGAACTTTGACCTCAACTCCACTTTCCCACCTGATCTCCAGAACCCTTGATTCCCCCAGAGTCCAAAAATCTATCTATCTCAGCCTTGAAGTGCTAGAAATTCATTATAGCCAAGGAATGGGCGGTGTCAGTAAAAAGGTTGGAGAATTAGCGCCAGGTGCAAATGCTTTAGACTACATGCAAAATTCATCCTCACTGCTCAATAAAATGATTGGAGTCCTAAATCAAGTCTTAAAACTTAAGTTCATTGGCGTTAGACTTAAAGGGTGGACCAATATTGGGTGCAGTCTAATCGCAACTCATCATTGCCACAGGCTTTTTTCACTACTTAAAGGGGAGGTTCATTGATGCTGCAGCACCTCACTCTCAGCATTGTTGGCTGTGCAGCTGCCTCTGCAAGCAGAAGCAGAAGCAGAAGCAGAAGCAGAAGCAGAAGCAGAACAAGGAGCCGGAGGACTAAACCAGGTATGCTCATGGCAGGCCCACGTCCCAGGGAGAGAGCCCGCAGATTCTCCAATGAAGCATTGGAGGCATTGGTTTTCGCTGTGGAGAGATGGAGGGCGGTGCTCTACCCGGCAAGTGGCAGGAGGCCCTCGCCACAAGTCTTCCACACCATGTGGAGGGAGATAGCGCAGCACGTCTCGGGCAGCACTGTGGTCCCCAGCACCCACACACAGTGCAGGAAGAAGTTTGACGACCACATTCGGGTGGTCAGGGTGACTGAATGCTTCAACAAATGCTACATACCACCATCTGTACCACAATCTTCACACACTGCCCAAAGCACCACTCCCCCAGCACTCATCCACCAACAATCTCTACCTAGCAACACTCACACCCAGATCTCACACCTTGCGCACAATGACAGCTATTCAACTATGGCAGGCACAAGGATCATTACTTATTAGAATTCATGTGATATGTGTGATATGTTTATAGCTAAATTTATTAATGGTGTTTGGACTATTTTATAGTCTCTCTCATTTCACCTTTGCACCCAGGAGGATGCTGTGATACACCATGAGACCGGAATTGTATGATGGGGATGTGGTGAGCGACGGGGATCTGGGGTTTCATTCATGTGATTCGGAGTCTGATGAGCTGGTCACGGACAGCCCGTCCAGAAGACCGATTGTCTCGCTGCCTCCTCCCTCCCTCCTATTCCTCCTCCTAATTCTCCTCTTCCTTCGCATCCTCCTCCTCATCCTCACCGTCCTCTGTCTCGTCCTCCTCCTGAGGTGGCCCTGCAATCCCTGCTGGCAAGGGCTGTGCCCTCATGATGGCCAAGTTGTGGAGCATGCAGAAGACCACCACGAAATGGGCCACCCACTCTGGCGAGTACTGAAGGGCTCCTCCTGAGTGGTCAAGGCACCAGAACCGTTGCTTCAATAAGCCGATGGTCTGCTTGATGATGTTCCTGGTGGCAGCATGGCTCTCATTATATGAGTGCTGGGCACGTGTGTTGGGGTTGCGGAGGGGAGTCATGAGCCAGGTGGAGAGTGGATAGCCCTTGTCTCTGAGCAGCCACCCTCGAGCTTGGCGTGGAGGCTGGAAGAGTGCTGACACACCGGTCTGGCACACAATGAAGGCATCGTGGCTGCTGCCAGGACAGCGGGCATTGACATTAAGGATTCGCTGTGTGTGGTCACACACCAACTGCACATTAAGTGAGTGGTAGCATTTGCGGTTACGGAAGGTCTCAGGATTGTTATGCAGTGCCCGCAAAGCCACGTGGGTGTAGTCGATGGCGCCCTGCACCATGGGGAAGTCTGCTATCCTGGCAAAGCCAATGTAGTCCCTTCTCCTGCTGTAGAGAGACTCAGTGACCTCCCAGATGCAGCGATGGATGGCAAACTGTGAGATGTTAGATATATCTCCTTTTGCAGACTGGAAGGATCCGCTGGCGAAGAAATTGAGGGCCACAGTGACCTTGACTGCCACTGGGAGAGCCGTGGTCACCCTGGTCTGAGGCTGGAGGTCTGGTTGCAGGAGGTGGCAGAGTTCTGTGACCACCTCCTCGGAGGGTAAGGCCTCCTGGTGAGAGCCATGTTGGTCCTCCTCCTCCCTCTGTGCATATGTTCCAGTCTTTCTCGCTGCCTCCGCTCCCTCCGCCGTAGATCCTGGAGGGCGAGGTGGCATGCCAGTACAGCCCCCATTAATGTTACCAAGTGTAGCAGTTTGATTCTTTGAAGAATAAATGTAGCTACTTTTTAGTTGCCACAAGACTCCTGATACAAAAGAACCTTGAAATTGCTGAATTAAACTGTTGCAGTATGTGAAACTGACAAGAAACCACTGAAATTGCACTAACCTGACAGCGGCAAGTGATTACTGATGATCTCGTTAAATAACATCCCTGGAGTCGGCGTCCTGGTGCTTCACGCCAGCTCTCCCTGTCGGTGTTTACTCCAGGCGCTAAGGTAAATGGCGAGAATCAACTTAGCAGATCAGGCGGTCAGTGAGCTTTGCACAAACACTGACGTCACGATCCACCTGGCATTGACATTCCCAGCGATACCTCTTACCAGCGGCGCTATGGGGGGGGCGGGATTTGGCATGCAGCGCTGGATTCGCCTCGCTCCGGCAATACTGTTCTAGCGCCCCATTAGCGCCATCTGCTGCCGCTGACTGGAGTCGCTAACAGGACAAATTTTTCCCTCAATGATGTTGCATCCACAACCCTTTGGGGTCGAGAATTCTAAAGATTCTGCTATTCTGATTTAGGATTGATCTAATAATAAGACAGTAGGACTCAAAGCAATACTTTCTAAGCCTCCATGACAACAAAATTCAGGTAGCATAAAACAGTGAATAAGTGAAACCACAAAAGAACTAAGTTGCCTGGGCTCTGAGGGCTGGATTGCCAAGGCTTGGGTGTTGCATATGGCCCAAGGGCTACAGATTGGACACCCCGCTTTACCTGCTATTTCAACTGAGGTGTTAACCCTTTTAACCCTTCACTGTCAGATACTCATTGATCTAATTTGTGTTTCCAGCACTTACTCGTTTTATTTCAGGCGTCTAACATTTGTATATTTTCAATTTAACAAGAACAAATCTATTTTTTGAGCTGAAAATAAAACTCCTAATATTTTTTATACAAAGGAGGAATTCTTAAACAGCTGAATCTTAGAAAATGAATCATTATAGGAGGATTTGGAGGACCAGTTCTGGATGAACAGAAATTTTCTCCAATTAAATATTGGGAAGACCGAAGCCATTGTTTTCGGTCCCCGCCACAAACTCCATTCCCTAGCCATTGACTCCATCCCTCTCCCTAACCTTAGTGTCATATTTGACCCTGAAATGAGCTTCCGACCACATATCCACAACATAACTAAGACCGCCTATTTCCACCTCCATAACATTACCCGTCTCTGCCCTTGCCTCAGCTCATCTGCTGCTGAAACCCTCATCCATGCCTTTGTTACCTCTAGACTTGACTATTCCAACGCACTCCTGGCTGGCTTCCCACATTCTACCCGACGTAAACTTGAGGTCATCCAAAACTCGGCTGCCCGTATCCTAACTCGCACCAAGTCCCGTTCACCCATCACCCCTGTGCTCGCTGACCTACATTGGTTCCCAGTTAAGCAGCGCCTCGATTTCAAAATTCTAATCCCTGTTTTCAAATCCCTCCATGGCCTCGCCCCTCCCTATCTCTGAAATCTCCTTCAGCTCCACAACCCTCTGAGATATCTGCACTCCTCTAATTCTGTCCTCTTGAGCATCCCTGATTGTAATCGCTCAACCATTGGTGGCCGTGCCTTCTGTTGCCTAGGCCCTAAGCTCTGGAATTCCCTGCCTAAAACTCTCCACCTCTCTACCTCTCTTTCCTTCTTTAAGACGCTCCTTAAAACCCACCTCTTTGACCAAGCTTTTGGACACCTGCCCTCATTTCTCCTTATGTGGCTCGGTGTCAATTTTTTGGTCTTATTACACTCCTGTGAAGTGCCTTGGGATGTTTTACTACGTTAAAGGTGCTATATAAATGCAAGTTGTTGTTGTTGATTTTCCAAATGAGCAGTTCTAGTTGAGGACTAATTAATTTTGTGAATGTAATTTGAGGCGTGCAACTCCAAATTGTTTGCCTACCCAAAGGACTAGTGTGTGCACATGAGAATATGGGTAATAAACATTTCATGAGGTTTAAAGATTTATTGCACATGAGCCTTTATGGCCCAGAGACATTCAGAGTTGTTTGAGATTCCTTTTTAATTTCCATTTAAATCTCAAAAGTAGAGAACCGTCAATCACAATTTGTCAGCACATCTGTCAATTACCATTAACCTATTGACAATGACTGTAACATTTCTACTTCATAATCAAAATATTTGTTTCCTCTGAGATTATAGTAAATCAATTCTCTAATTCTGCTTTGATACATGCAGAGGTAGGAATATTTGGAAATTCAGGGCCAGAAATTCGGCTTTCCGGCTTCCTGCGGGTGCAAGCATCGCGCGCATACTTGCCTACCGTGCCTGCAGTTGTGCTTTGAGCCCACGAGGACTTTGGGTCCTGGGTCTCCTGCAGCTGCCGGCGCACAGTGCTTGTGTATCCCAGGGGTGCAGTTAGTTCGAAGCGTCCTCTGGGATCACGTGGGCCATGGAGAACCAATCCTAGCAGGGCATTTTCATTCATAGATTTGAGAGGAAGTGCTGTCAAATCTATGAATAGAGATCGGCCCCAAAACCACACTTAAACTTCAAATAAATTTAAAAAGAACATCACATTTTAAAAATAACTATAAGTTAAATAAATTAACTACTTTAAACAAAAATTTACATTTTTGAAAAAATTAATTATACTTTTTAACGGTGCTAAAAATAAACTTACCTTTCTTTAAAGTATCTAAAAAAGATAAAACTGTTGAAAAAATTTTAAATTGTAATTAATTAACGACTTACCTTGTTAAAAACAGGCCTTGCGCCTCCTTTTTAAAAGCGCAGCTTCTTCATACTTACCTTCCCGGAGAAACCTGAAAAAAAACCTGAAGTTCGCTGCGTGCGCGCAGCCTCTCCCGCGCATGCGTTCGACTTCTGAACCCCTCCCTTCAGGGGAACGGAAGTTCCTGTTTCCCGCGCATGCGCAGTGCATGCAGGAAACCGGCACTTCAGGTGGCCTTACGGGTGAGTACACACCGCGTACTCACCCGACAACAGCCGAATTTCTGGCCCTCAGTTTTACAGATCTCATAGGAAGGAAAAGACATTTTATCATTACAGATTTGAATTTTCCCAATTTTCTCCTTTCATGAAGGCAGTAGTGTCAATTTTCCTTTGCATTTCGAGGACACATATTTTCCAGAAAAATTAAAGGCAATCTCTGGCCCCTCCCAATCTTGGAGACAATTATGCTGGGCTAGAAATTGGTCTAGGCCCATTTTCGGCCCTGAAACCAACAGTGTGTGCGCACGAAGCTAGAGGCCAAAGGCTCAGCTGAAACTGGGCCTTGGGAATCATCAGCATATTGCCTACAAACTACAGAGACCTATCCCCCATCTTCTGCGCCATCATTGGTGTCCATTCTTTTAGCCATCTAGGTCCCACCAGAGTGATCTGAACTTTGAAAACATTGCTTTAATATCTCAAAGGTCAGCTATATTATATTTCTGCCTTACGGATGCGTATTATTGTAGGCCTTCCCTTGAGGTTTCTGCAGGGGTGTTATGAGCCATGCTTGGAGAGGGAAACCCATTTCTGTTTTCTTCTTTGAAATAATATGATTCCATCAATGTGCGTGTGGTCAGCACTTTTTTTTGAAGACAAGCCTCATTTCCATATGCAAATCTAGGGGGGGCCTAATGCCTGTTTCTGACTGCCTTTCCAAAATTCGATTGCGCATGACTGCAGCATGCACCGTGCATGCTGCGGTAAGTTTCTTCAGGCACTTAACAGTCAAACCAGCGGTCCTTAAAGGAGGCTGTCGCTAGAAAGGTAAGTTTCAACATTTTTATTTACCTCATTGTGGAACCTGGAGGAGCAGGAGTTGCGCCGGGATTGCGCGCCAATTCGGGCATGATCTAATTTCTAGGCCGATGATTCTTGAAATTGTTTCTAACCATGTAATGACAGCTAACTGAAATCTGCTTGCTGTTGTCCTGAGTTTGGCTCATTCCAGGCTCTAAATGGAATGGGCAGATTACCAGCCTGTCTTCTCTATTTAAAAACAAAACTGCAACAAATGCGCAGCGATTTTCCTGATGGAACAGTAAGTTTATAGAGCCTTGCAAGGGAACATTAGCTTGCCTCAAAGGTGGTACGAAGGAAACTACATGTGCTGCAGACGTTTGGAAAACATGGGGTTAATCTGCATGCCAATAAGCTTGATTTTTCAGCACAAGAGCGAGCTCCAGATGAAAGGTAAATAAAGTGGCTAATTTTAGCTTTGAAGTCTCAGCTCATATGAGCTTTTTTTTCAAATGTGTAGGTGGCAGGTGCAGGATTGGATATCACTTTGTACCAAAGAGCATATCGCATCAATTCCCTCTGTACATAACATTTTTTTTTAATGAAAGGAAGCCTGTGTAAAGAAGTTTCCTAGCAGTACAAATACATATAAGCCCCACAGCATTATATTGTCCACTGCCAGCAAGCCCAGTGTTTCTTCTATACACTCTGGCCCGTATTTTCCGATCCCTACGGGTGTGTACGAGCTGTGTACACACCCGTAGGGGCCTCGCAAGTGCCGGTTTCAGGCCTGCGAAGCACATGCGCTGAAAACCAGCAGTTCTGACACATTGCACGCCTGCCCTGGAGAAGGGCCTCTGCGGGTGGAGCGTTCCGCTTTCTGCAGAACCTCCGCCCGCTGAAATCATTTAAAAATCTCATTTTTTTTCACTCATTTATAATTTAAAAATACTTTTTAAAAAGGCAAGTTTATTTTAGCCCTGTAAAAAACTTTAATTTTTTTTTTTTTTAATTAAATTTTTGTTCAAAATATTTAATTTAATGTAATTTTAACTAATTTTAAAAATGTGATTTTTTTAAATGGCTAACAAAAGAAATTAAAGCAAGTATTAAGTCAAAGGAGGAAGCTTATAAAGTTGCCAGAAAAAGCGGTCAGCCTGAGGATTGGGATCTTTCTAGAAATCAGCAAAGGGGGACCAAGAAATTGATAAAGAAAGGGAAAATGGAATATGAGCACAAACTAGCGAAAAATATAAAAACGGATTGTAAAAGCTTCTATAGGTATGTGAAAAGGAAAAGACTGGCGAAGATAAATGTAGGTCCTTTACAGTCAGAGACGGGAGAATTTATAATGGGGAATGAGGAAATGGCTGAGAAATTAAATAAATACTTCTGCCTTCACGGAGGAAGACACAAAAAACCTCCCAGAAATACGAGAAAACCAAGGGTGTGGCGAGAATGAGGAACTTAAAGAGAAATTATTATTAGTACAAAAACAGTACAGGAAACTCTTTGGTATCTGGCACCGACGGGACCAGGGTGGTGCCGATTGAATAAAAATTCCGGATGATGGAGAGGGTTATCTACCGAGGCTATTTTTAACAAACAAAAATAAAAAAATCAAGAAATGTGCAGTATACAGTAATTGGGTACTCACCTACAGAATGTTGTGTTAAATGGATGGTGGAAGATGCTTGATTAAGTACAGTACTGGGTAATCCATAACTCTTTAATTACTTAACAGTAAAACAAAACTTATAAACGACTGTATACAGTACTGTAGTTGACTGTACACTTATTCCAAGTCAACTGGTTCATCAGGAATATCCATGCCAGCTGGGTCATCAGGAACATGCATTTCCACAGATTCCACAGATTCTTCAGGCACTTCCGCTGCTTCGACTCTTTTGGAAGCTTTCTTAAACATGTTGCGGATGTCGGCTTGCTTAGTGGACTCTTGCCTTTTCTGTAGAAATGTGGAATGCAGAATATGGAGTTGCATAACTTCTTGGGCAGAGTAGCAAGGCTGCCTTTCAGCAAATTGGAGGATTGAAGAAAATCCTTCTGCAGCTTTAGCCCAAGAAATCTTGTTCTCTTCAGAAATCTCATCCTCTTCACTTTCCATCTCACTTTCCTTTTCTTTCTTTGGATTCAAAGCACTCTCAATTATTTCATCATCACTTAGCATATGCACAACACCAACTTCTCTATCTGCATCAACCCACTGCTCGATATCACTTTCACTGAGGTGACGTAGAGGGTTTGCTGGGCCTACATTTTTCACCATGCCAGCCATTTCCATTATTGTACTCTTCTTGGGACGAACATTGAACCCATGAAATTCCTCCTCTGAAGAAGAACCTTCAGCAAACATTACAGAAGGCCACAATTTGCGCCAGGCTTGCCTCAGAGTGTGACCTTTCACCAAGTTCCAGGAACATGCAACATTATAGATGGCATCTTTAAGATTGTATTCCTTCTGAAATGCGTGAATATTGTCATCTTGGTTTATCAGTTTACGTAGGAAGTCTTTCTTGTAATGACACTTCAGATTTTGGATAATGCCCTGGTCCATGGGTTGTATGAGAGAAGTTACATTTGGTGGCAAATAAATGGTGAAAATATTTCCCGAAACCAACTCGGATTCATGCGGATGGGCTCCACAATTATCAAGCAATAAAATGCATTTGCTATCTTCAGGTTTCCCTATTTTACGGAAATGTTCCCTCACAGATGGAACAAAAATATGATGGAACCAATAGGAGAAGATTTCCTTATCCATCCAAGCATTTTTTTGATCTTTGTACTCAACAGGTAAGTGCCTCACATTTTTAAATGCACGGGGATTTTTATACTTCCCAATAACAAGAAGTTTAACCCGGTGTGATCCAGCAGCGTTCGCACATGTTAGCATGGTTACATGATCTTTATTTTTCTTGTAACCTGAAGCATTAGCCTCACTAGCCCCAGCAAGCATTGATTCTGGCAAAAACCTCCAAAACAAGCCAGTTTCATCGGCATTATATATCTGTGCTGGCGACAAATCATGTTGCTGCACAATCCGATTGAAATAATCGCAGTATTCTTCTGCGGCGTCGTGATCAGCTGATTTCTTCTCCCCGGAAATATCGAGTCGTCGTATCCCGTGCCGTAACTTGAAGCACGTTAGCCATCCATCGGAGAAAGCACACTTGTCAGTGAGCTCCATCCTTTCGTAGAAATCCTTTGCTTTCTCGATTAGCATGGGTCCGGAAAGTGGAACACCCTCTGAACGCTTAAGAGAAAACCATTCATAAAGCACGGTATCCAGCTCTTCAAGCTTAGGCTTACGAAGCGTACGCCGTTTCTCTACACTCTTAGATGTCTCCGAGCTTGAATAAAACTTGAGCAGCTTATCCTTCTGCGATTTGATGTCGTAGATTGTTGACGAACCGATTTTGAATTCATTCATAATGTTGATACGCTTCTCTCCCCTTTCTAGTCGTTGGCATATCTTGATTTTCTGTTTTAAAGTTAACACCACTCTCTTCCGTTTGCTTGGAACAGCTTTTGGGAATTCCATAATGCAAGATGGGGGAGATAATTCCCGATAAAGATGGAGAGACACACAGAAAAATGGTGGCTAGGAAGAGACTACCAGCAGCGCGGGAGACACACAGTAAAATGGCGGATCAGAAGAGACTACCGGCAGCGCGGGAGAATCAGACTCCTGTTATTGCGGTGTTCGGACTTCCCACAGCGCCAGTAAGCCGAGTAGTGGCACTTTGGAGAAGTACCCCCACTGACTAACTCGGCGTTCGCGGGAGACTCGGACTCGGACTCGGAAACATTGCCGATTATTGGAGAGGAGTTTTCGGAGTATGAATTTTGCCGGTTAATAGAGAATTCCGGATATTTAGGTGCCGTTTAAACGAGAGTTTCCTGTACTAGCAAAATTAATGGGACTAAAAGTCAATAAATCCCAAGGACCAGATGACCTACATCCTAGGGTTTTGAAAGAGGTGACCATTGGGATGGTGGACGCATTGGTTGTCATCTTCCAAAATTCTATAGATCCTGGAACGGTTCCTGCAGATTGGAGGATAGCAAATGTAACCCCGCTATTTAAGAAAGGAGGGAGAGAGAAAACGGGGAACTACAGACTTGTTAGCCTCACATCAGTACTTGGGAAAATGCTGGAATCTATTATAAAGGATGCAATAACTGGGCACTTAGAAACTAATAGTAAGATTGGGCAGAGTCAACATGGATTTATGAAAGGGAAATCCTGTTTGACAAACCTATTGGAGTTCTTTGAGGATGTAACCAGTGGAGTAGACAAAGGGGAACCGGTAGATGTGATGTATTTGGATTTTCAGAAGGCCTTCGATAAGGTCCCACACAAGAGGTTGGTGAACAAAATTAGGGCACATGGAATTGGGGGTAATATACTAGCATGGATTGAGAATTGGTTAAAAGACAGAAAACAGAGTAGGGATAAACGGGTCTTTTTCAGGATGGCAGGCTGTGACTAGTGGGGTACCGCAAGGATCGGTTCTTGGGCCCCAGCTATTCACAATCTATATCAATGATTTGGATGAGGGGACTAAATGTAACATTTCCAAATGTGCTGATGATACAAAGCTAGGTGGCAGTGTCAGTTGTGAAGAGGATGTGAAGAGGCTTCAGGGGATCTCGACAGGCTCAGTGAGTGGGCGAGAACATGGCAGATGGAATATAATATGGATAAATGTGAAGTTATCCACTTTGGTAGAAAAAACAGAAAGGCAGAGTATTTCCTAAATGGTGAAAGATTGGGGAAAGCAGATGCTCAAAGGGACCTGGGTGTCCTTGTACATGAGTCACTGAATGTGAATGTGCAGGTGCAGCAAGCCATTAGGAAGACAAATGGTATGCTGGCCTTCATTACAAGAGGATTTGAGTACAGGAGTAAAGAAATCTTACTCCAATTATATAGGACCTTGGTGAGACCACACCTGGAGTACTGTGTACAATTTTGGTCTCCTTACCTAAGGAAGGATATACTTGCCATAGAGGGAGTGCAACAAAGGTTCACGAGATTGATTCCTGGGATGGCGGGACTGTCGTATGAGAAGAGATTGAGTAAACTAGGCCTGTATTCTCTTGAATTCAGAAGAATGAGAGGGGATCTCATTGAAGCATACAAAATTATTACAGGGCTTGATAGGGTGGATGCTGGGAGAATATTTCCCTTGGCTGTGGAGACTAGAACCAGGGGCCATAGCCTCAGGATAAAGGGTAGGCCATTCAGGACTGAAATGAGAAGAAATTTCTTCACACAGAGGGTGGTGAATCTCTGGAATTCACTACCCCAGAGGGCTGTGGAGGCTCAGTCATTGGGTATATTCAAAACAGAAGTCGATAGATTTCTGACTAGTAAGGGCATCAAGGGATATGGCGATAGGGCCGGTGAATGGAGTTGAGGCAGAAGATCAGCCATGATCTCATTGAATGGCGGAGCAGGCTCGAGGGGCCGAATGGCCTACTCCTGCTCCTATTTCTTATGTTCTTATGATGTGTTTTTGGAGTGATCTCCATTCATACTTTTGACGGGTCTAAGCTGAGAGACCTGTCAAAGTATGAAGGGGGATTCCCTTCTTTCATTGGTTCCCCATGGCCCACGTGATCCCAGGGACGCTTGCGAACCGCAGGCTCCCCTGGGATACCTGGGCCCTGCGCATTTGGTAGTGGAGAGGCCCAGGAGCGGAAATGTCTGGACCTCCGGAGCCCTCAGGTAAGGGCGAAGATTTTTTCCAGATCGGAGGCCTCCGCACACAGGAAGCCTCCGATCGGAAAACACAGGCCATTAAAATGTTTTCTGGCCCTGAAATTCCGTGGCCCCCAATCCCACTGGAGTTAGCAGGGGTGGTAGGAGGGCACCTAATTTGCATGGGACTTGCAAGTGTCTGCCAATATGGATACGTCCCTGGTATCTACTTGCCCCATGCAGTCGGACTATCAAGCGCCTACCCACCATTGGAGTGGGGGTTTCCAAGGCACCCCTCCCAAAAATCATTTTTTTGCTCCCCCCTCAGCTCAGCTGCCTGTGCAAGAGTTCAAGACTCCAGGTAGCTCTCCTACCCTGAACCTCCCCTTCCCCGGTGGGTCCACTTGTGTCCATCTGGAGACGGGTATGCCTATATTTTCTATTCACTGTAATATCTTAAAATCAGTGTGGGTGTTGTGAGGTCCATTTTACAGATAGTTAAATAGCTCCTAAGGACTTTTGCCATATTAAAATGGTAACAGTTGCCATTCTCTGTCATCTAAGTATTCCCGCAATAATATTTTCCACTGTTGAGTAGCATTTCCTCTGCGCTATTTTAATTTTTTTATTCTTGCATTATATTTTTTCCTTGTTTTATAAAACAAAGTTTAAAAAAATATATATTTGAATGCATCAGGCCTCCAAGCCCATCCCTGGTTAGACCACACCTGGAGTACTGTGAGCAGTTCTGGGCACCACACCTTAGGAAGGATGTATTGGCCTTGGAGGGAGTGCAGCGTAGATTTAACAAAATGATACCCGGACTCCAAGGGTTAAATTACGAGGAGGGATTACACAAACTAGCGTTGTATTCCCTGGAATTTAGAAGGTTAAGAGGTGATTTGATTAAAGTTTTCAAGATATTAAGGGGAACTGATAGGGTAGATAGAGAGAAACAAGTTCCCCTGGAGTCTAGGATGAGGGGGCATAGTCTAAAAATTAGAGCCAGGCCTTTCAGGAGTGAAGTTGGGAAACACTTCTACACACAAAGGATGGTAGAAGTTTGGAACTCTCTTCCGCAAATGGCAATTGATGCTAGATCAATTGTTAATTTTAAATCTGAGATTGATAGATTTTTGTTAACCAAAGGTATTAAGGGATATAGGGGGAAAAATTCAGCTGCTTGCGCCTCCCGTTAGCGCCTTAAGAGGGCGCTAATGGGGCGTAAAGCAGCTAACGCCCGGGCGCAGCGCCGCCCACGCCTCCCGAAAAATTTAGTGGGAGGTTAGCGGCGGCGGCAGCCGGTAGCGCCCTGTGGCGCTGCGCCGCCGGCGATGACGTCATCGCCGTGCGCAGCACCCCGCTCGCGCCCCGGCCGTGAACTTCAGTCGCGCCCCCTGATTTACCGCCAGACGCTATGTCCGACGGGTTCAGGGAGGCGTACGTGCGGCCGGGGCGGCGATATTTAAAGGGGAGGTGGCAGGCGGCCATTTTTGTTGCTGGCCGCCTGCCAGCACCTGCCCCCGTTGCTGTCCCCGGCCCCCGTGAAGCCCCCCCACCGTGAAGTGCCGGCTGCGCTCCAAGAGCCCGGCACTTCTCTTGAGTGCCGGGCTCTTTTGCCGGCACTCCCGATCCCTGGGGGCCCAGCTGGGCCCCGGTTCGCGCTGCGCAGGGTCCCTCCCCTTTAAGAAGGGGAGGAAGGCCTGCAATACCGCGGCGCGACGTGCCGCAGCGCGTGGCGCTGCGGCACGTAGCGCCAGGATATTCACTCGCAGCGCCCCAAGAGGGATGCGGGGTGCTTCCAGTGGCGCCCCGCTTCCCTCTTGGGGCGCAACCACTGAAGTTCCGGCGCGGGCCCGCTAATTTTTTCGGGGCGCTAAAAGTCGCGCCCCGGCGAGGTTAGCGCCCCAAATGGGGCGCGACTCAATTTTTACCCCATGGAGTTAGGTCACAGATCAGCCATTGTCTCATTGAATTTGGAACTGGCTCGAGGGGCTAAACGGCCTCCTCCTGTTCCTATGTTCCCTACTTCCACCAGCTTCCCTTCCCACCTCCCACTGATCCCCTAGATCAGGTCTCCAAGCTACGTCCGCATTGCCCTCCTGTCTATTATTCTTATATTTTGAATGCTTTAAGTATTTCTTTATCAATTGTTATCTAAATGTAATTACACAGCCCAAGACTTCATTATTTCCCTAAGTAAAATACCATCAATCATCATTTCACTAAAATGTTATATTTTAATAGTAAAATTAGATTTTATTATTTTACTCAAAAGCTAACGGAGGGAAACATTGCAGGCAGCAGGGCAGTACATGTTGCCACTGGTACTTGGCACGCCACACAATAGGCGCGCAGCAATAGGTGACTTGGCGTCATAATACTGGAATGGTGCACTGGAGAGACAGCATGATAACAGCAGCTGGCAGATGATGGACTACACGGGAGTAGTGTGGATATCAGTTGCATGTAAATTACAGACTATATCGTCTGACTCACCATGGGCAAAGCCACAGGAGATCGACTTGTCATATATGAAAATTCTTGCAACTGCATGCACTTATTTTTCTCACACTGTCTTACTTCTTGTATCACGATTTTCTCTCTCCTTGTGGCATTTTGTAATGCCTGCTCATATTACTGTTATATCTCCTGTTAAAATAACTGTTACACTCACCCCATTTGCCTTATCTACTCCCTTGGACAAATTCTATTTTTAAATGGCAAAATCCTGCGCCTCAGTCAATTTTTCCTCTTCCCAGCTCTCCCTTATACCTAAACCCCCAGTGCCTGTCTCTCTTTCTGGTGCCAGCCCCAATCCAAGCCTCCATTGCCTGCTGATTCTTCACCTGCATCAACCCACCCTCCCATTTCCAGTCCCACCACCACCCCCCCCACTCCAATGCTGCCACCATGACTACATGCTGTACGCTCTTGTCATGTCTGCCACCTTAGGCCTTGGTTTTCTCCCATCCCAGAAGCGCTTATTATGCTGTAATTACTGAACAGTGCAAAAAGCATAAACATCAGAAACAAAGGAAGATGTGAGGTGGGAAGAGGGCTTAGAAGTCAGAAGGGGAAAGGTAACATAGATGCTCTAGGTGGTGAAAGAGGACAGGAAGCACATGTGGGGTGAAAAGGAGTGAGGGGTATGGGGGTTAAGTAGGAGGGGGAGAGGAATTTGGGAGTGAGGGAAGGGAAGGTGCATTGAGGGATCAGGTACATAGGAAAAAGATAGGAAAATGGTAGGTGGAAGTGGGAGCAAAACTGGGGGTGAAAAATGGGGCAGTAATAGTCAGTAAATGTTACAAGGGGGGAGGAAGATATGCTTGTAAGGGCTTGATATGACTTTAGTAACATAAAAAAATCTTGCATCTATCGCGCACTTCCTGGTTGCCACTTACATCCTATAATGTCACACTTTTACTCATATTTTTCCCATCGCACTTGTAAATTGACTCAAAATACATCAGCAGCAAATCAGAACTGAAAAGGTAGGGAACAAACTAATCAAAAGTGAGAAACATGGCTGGGGAACCGCCAATGAATAACCATTAAGCACTTATGAAACAATCAAACGTGAATGAACCGTCAAGAGAAATTGTAAATAAAAGATAGATGAACCAACTGAATCATTCAAAACATTTGTTTAAATGTTTTTATCTTCTTTTTCTTCTTAGTAACTGAAATTTCTAGGATCTAAATTTCCTCTCAGCCACAATGGTGGTGGATCTTTGATTGGTGAGATATATACCCATCCATTATTTGTCCTCTGACCCAGTCCACTTTCTAGGGTTGGGGTATTTACATATTTTGGATGGGTGCTTATGCCATTTAGGATGCCACCTTAAGTGGAAGGGATGAAACTTGGGACAGTGCCTTGCTGCAGCATAAGTAGGCTAGATGTGTGCTCAAAAAATGTCAAAAAGTCGCTCAATTTTTAAATAGGCCAGTTTCTGGAGTGCAGTCAATGGAGCTCTGCAATCATTTTGCAGTCGGGAAACCCCCAACCACTGGTAACACGAAGACCAGGGGAATACAGTTGTCCATTGCACCCAGCATTCCGAGGCCGCAAATGTTGGAAATTATATTGTAAGATGACACATTACTAATTTCAATTGAACAAAAAGATGGCGATCTTCCAGCTGTTGTCCAGCAGGGCGTTTAATGTAGCAGTTGTTCATGCAAAGTCATTAATATATGAACAGCAGGAAACATAGCGCTTTCCTATAATGTCTGTTGTTTCAGTAGTCAAAGCAGGTAATCAGAGCATGGCCATGATTATCACAATTTAGCACCTTAATAAGCAAGAAATTAGCTTCTTGGCTACTCAGTTAAATTAACTGCCAATCCAATGAGAAATTTCATGCAATGGCCCCAAAATTATTGCAAAACATTTGTTTCAGGTACTTTGCCTTGTCATTCACAGTATAAGAGCTACTTGCCAGAGAGTGACAATGTTTAATCTCAGTCGTCTTCCCCAATCCATAAACTAGAACACAAGTTTGGGAGATCACCAATAATGCCAATCCAATCCCCGTCACCCACTGAATCAGGTAGGCTGTCAGGAAATATTTCCATGGTGTCAAGAAAACAACAAAGCAGAAACAGGCCGTCAACTGTCAGGCAAGGTAAACCATGGGTGATGGGCTCCAGGTACCCAAAGTTCACATACAACTAGAAGAAATTGAGATAGAATTCTTTAGCTTAGAGTCTGGAATGAGTGATTCAGGCTGACATTGCCATGTCTGCATCCTGAGATGAGGTATGGGACGGAGGTGAGCAATGCTGCAGAAATGGAATTAATCAATCTCAGTGATGGAATAGGATGTGGAGTTTGAATTAATTTGTGGATCAAACAAGATGTCAAGGTTCCCACAGTCTGATTCAGCCTCAGCAAGTGGCTTGGGAAGGTAATGGAATTAGTGGGGATCAAATGGCTTTAGTCTCTGAAAACTTCAGAAGAAAAAAAGAAAGAAACTTGCATTTATATAGCACTTTTCCTGACCTCAGAACACACCAAAGCCAATGAAATACTTTTGAAGTGTAGTCTTTTTTTTATTCATTCATGGGATGTGGGCATCGCTGGCAAGGCCAGCATTTATTGCCCAGCCCTAGTTGCCCTTGAGAAGGTGGTGGTGAGCCGCCGCCTTGAACCGCTGCAGTCCATGTGGTGAAGGTACTCCCACAGTGCAGTTAGGGAGGGAGTTCCAGGATTTTGACCCATCGACGATGAAGGATCGGCGATATACTTCCAAGTTAGGATGGTGTGTGACCTGAAGGGGAACTTGGAGGTGGTGGTGTTCCCATGCGCCTGCTGCCCTTGTCCTTTTAGGTGGTAGAGGTCGCGGGTTTGGGAGGTGCTGCCGAAGAAGTCTTGGCGAGTTGCTGCAGTGCATCTTGTAGGTGGTACACACTGCAGCCACGGTACGCCGCTGGTGGAGGGAGTGAATGTTTAAGGGGGTGGATGGGGTGCCAATCATGTGGGCTGCTTTGTCTTGGATGGTGTCAAACTTCTTGAGTGTTGTTGGAGCTGCACTCATCCAGGCAAGTGGAGTATTCCATCACACTCCTGACTTGTGCCTTGTAGATGGTGGAAAGGTTTTGGGGAGTCAGGAGGTGAGACACTCGCTGCAGAATACCCAGCCTCTGGCCTGCTCTTGTTGACTCACGTGCTGGGCTCCACCATCATTGAGGATGGGGATATTCATGGAGCCTCCTCCTCCTGTTAGTTGTTTAATGGTCCACCAACATTCACGACTGGATGTGGCAGGACTGCAGAGCTTTGATCTGATCCATTGATTGTGGGATCGCTTAGCTCTCTCTATAGCATACTGCTTCTGCTTTTTAGCATGCATGTAGTCCTGTGTTGCAGCTTCCCCAGGTTGGCACCTCATTATTAGGTACGCCTGGTGCTGCTCTTGGCATGCTCTTCTACACTCCTTATTGAACCAGAGTGGGTCCCCTGGCTTGATGGTAATGGTAGCGTGAGGGATATGCCAGGCCATGAGGTTACAGATTGTGGTGGAATACAATTCTGCTGCTGCTGATGGCCCACAGCGCCTCATGGATGGCCAGTTTTGAGCTGCTAGATCTGTTCAGAATCTATCCCGTTTAGCACGGTGGTAGTGCCACACAACATGATGGAGGGTGTCCTCAGTGTGAAGACGGGACTTCGTCTCCAGAATGACTGTGCGGTGGTCACTGCTACCAATGCTGTCATGAACAGATGCATCTGCGGCAGGTAGTTTGGTGAGGACGAGGTCAAGTAGGTTTTTCCCTCGTTTTGGTTCTCTCACCACCTGTCACAGTCCCAGACTGGCAGTTATGTCCTTCAGGACTCGGCCAGCTTGGTCAGTAGTGGTGCTACCGAGCCACTCTTGAAATCCCCCACCCAGAGTACATTCTGTGCTCTTGCTACTCTCAGTGCTTCTTCCAAGTGGTGTTCAACATGGAGGAGTACTGATTCATCAGCTGAAGGAGGGCGGTAGGTGGTAATCAGCAGGAGGTTTCGTTGCCCATGCTTGACCTGAAGCTATGAGACGTCATGGGGTCCCAAGTCAATGTTGAGGGCTCCCAGGGCCACTCCTTCCCGACTGTATACCACTGTGCAGTCACCCCTGGTGGGTCTGTGGATTAGGGATGGTGATGGAGGAGTTTGGGACATTGGCTGAAAGGTATGATTCTGTGAGTATGACTATGTCAGGCTGTTGCTTGACTAGTCTGTTGTACAATTTTGGCACACATCCCCAGATGTTGGTGAGGAGGACTTTGCAGGGTCGACTGGGCTGGGTGTGCTGTTGTCGTAACCGTAGCCGGTGCAGAGGTCGATGCCAGGTGGTCCGTCGGTTTTATTCTTATTGGGTTTTTTTCGTAGCGGTTTTTTACAACTGAGTGGCTTGCTAGGCCATTTCAGAGGGCAGTTAAAAGTCAACCACATTGCTGTGGGTCAGGAGTGACATATAGGCCAGACCAGGTAAGGATGGCAGATTTCCTTCCCTAAAGGCCATGAGTGAAACAGATGGGTTTTTACGACAATCCGATAGTTTCATGGTCATCATTACTGATACTAGCTTTTTCATTCTATATTTATTTAATTCACTGAATTTAAATTCCCCAGCTGCCATGATAGGATTTGAACTCACGTCTCTGGATTATTAGTCCAGGCCTCTGAAATATTAGTGACTCTATTGTAATATAGGAAACACGACACCCAATTTGTGCACAGCAAGGTCCCACAAATAGCAATGAGATAAATGACCAGGTATTCTGTTTTCGTGATGTTGGTTGAGGGATAAATATTGGCCGGGACACAGAGAACTCCCTGCTCTTCTTCGAATAGTGCCATGGGATATTTAATGTTCACCTGAAAGGGCAGAAGGGCCTCAGTTTAATATGTCATCTGAAAGACGGCACCTCCAACAGTGCAGCAGTCCCTCAGTACCGGCACTGGGAGCGTCAGCCTGGATTATGTGCTCAAATCTCTGGAGTGGAACTTTAACCCATTACATTCTGACTCAACAACAACAACTTGCATTTATATAGCACCTTTAATGTAAAACATCTCAAGACGTTTCACAGGAGCGTTATCTAAACAAAATTTGACACCGACCCACGTACGGAGGTATTAGGACAGGTGAAAGAGGTAGGTTTTAAGGCGTGTCTTAAAGGTGGAGTGAGTGGTAGAGAGGCGGGGAACTTAGGGAGGGAATTTCAGAGCTTTTAGCCCAGGCGGCTGACGGCACGGCCGCCAATGATTAAAATCAGGAATGCAAAAGGCCAGAATTGGAGGAGCGCAGAGATCTCGGAGGGTTTTAGGGCTGGAGGATGTTAGATATAGGGAAGGGTGAGGCCATGGAGGGATTTGAAAACAAGAATGAGAATTTTAAAACTCAGAGGTGAAAGTGCTACCACTGAGCCACTGAGACTTAGGCCGCGATTTTGCCGGCGCTCAGGAGGCGGGTCAGAGGTTAAAGTCCTATTGATTGATGGCAGGTCCCGAACCCGGCATCATCCCGCCTCCAAACAGCGTTCCCAAGTGTCGGGTCCCCGATTTGCAAATGGACCCGACACCTAGCGGCGGGAAATGGATTAAAGGCAATTACCTGCCTATTAACAGGCACTTGTCTGTAGTTTTCAGGCTGTTTTTCTATTTTCCCGCTTCTGGGTCGGGTTTCACGATGTCCGGACACCACGCCAGGTAAGTGTGGCGTGTTGTGAGTCTGGTGTAATGTTTATGACAAGATGACAGCTGCAGAAGTGGTGTGAAGGATGCAATGTTGCACATGGTGAGTTTCAGAGCAAAGAAAATGTTGGTTACTGCATTTTTATAACATATACAGATTTATTTAGCTTATAAGTTTTTAAATCCAACTGTATGTCCAGTGCCACCTCATTGGGACAACCTCTCTCACCAGTGTCAGGTCGCTTCTGTCATCTCACCTGCAGCTGCCATCTATTCCAGCATATGGAGGGAGTCATTGGAGAGCCCGGGTGCAAGAGTTCGCCTTTGTGCAGTGATTGTCAGTGTTTTCAGCACCTCAATGCTGTCAAACACTGAGAAATCAACTGTCAAAATAAAATTGTGCATGGTCCCTTTAAGGAAACCGGCAGATAACGCGTCATCAAATGACGTCATCTGACCCGCTTCCTGTTAATTGGCCGCAAGGTCAATCAAGGAAAAATCACGTCCGTGGAGCGGAGGCAGCCGGGGGCGGAACCGGAACCCGGAAACCAGCTGATCCGCACCCATCCCGACACTGAACGCAAAATCGCGGCCTATGTCAGACAGAGAGTCTGACAGCATCGTGATGGTCATAGAGTTGAAGGAAGTGGTAGAGAGCTGGGTCTCATCATCATACATTTGAAAGTTAACGTGCCTGTGGAAAATATCACTGAGGAGCAGCATGTTGATGAGAAAGAGGATAAATCCTTGGAAACTCCAGAGGTGACTGTGTGGGAGTGTGGAGAGAAGTCATTGCTGCAGTTCTACTGCATTTCAACAGGTTGGAGTGGAACCAAACAATGGCTGTCCTACAGAGTTGGACAACAGGAGAAAGGTGTTGGAGGATGTACTATCACCAGGGAAGGTGCTATATCCTCCATGCTTGGTGAGTGCTCATATGCTGGTGATCCATTAACTTGTGATGGGGCAAGTAGTTCAAATTCTGTGCTGGTACATGGTCCAGCAGTGCTGGGCATGTGAGAATCCTGATCTGATTTTCCTTCTCTCATTTGAGAGCATTCTTGGTTACTCCCAGAGCAGCACGTCTTATATTCCAAACTCAGTGCAGTGGAATCTATATCAGCCACACCACTGTAGTCTCCTAAAGTTTAAAATATAGCATAATCCACAGAATGGGGTCAGCAAGGCACAACACACACCCTTTATAAAACCTGCCTGACCTTCCATTTATTTGCTTTACATGGTTCTATAAAAGACATACAATCGGCCCCTCCTGATTACTGCCCAGGCAGTGAAGACGAAAATCTACTCCAATGTGTATACTGTTCTGATGAATTAAAAGTAGAGCAATGTCATATTACGTGATACCTCTGTGACAGAAAGGATAAGTAAGCTTATGTGATATTACAACTAGGATTTTAGCACTTACCATGAAGTTGTTGACAGATGACAAACCCAAAGAGATACTTGGTGCTTGGGAAATACATTGACATTGATAAATAATTGACGATTTGGCTATAAATGCAACAAACAATAACTGTAAGAACAGTTGGCATTGCTAATTTTGCAGTATCTTTAGTCAAAAATAATTGAGAAATGCACATTTATTGAACTAATAATTTAGATACTTGTTATGTGGCTTCCCTGATAAAGTGAATTGCAAAACCGAGAAAGACAGGAGTTAATAATTTGTATATTTAGTTTTAAAACAGTTAGGTAGGCTTAAACAAAATTGCACAATCTAGTTAAATCATTATGTTTGACTCTTAACAGAAACACATGATTGTTGTTTACAGCATCTTGCATTGCTGATTACAGATCCTTGAAAAGAATGTAAAGTATTAGCTGTCCTCAAAAAAATTCTGATGGAAGCACTTAATCTAATGTGGAAGCAACTGGCTAAGCAGTAATTAAATTACTATGGTTACTGTTCCCAATAATTGTTTTAATTGTTTGAGAAAAGAAGAAATCAGTTCCATCAACTGTAAGTGGTTTTGAGTAATCAATCTTACAGAAAACTTTAATGTAAAACATAGACATATAAAGTTTCAGGTCATTAAATAAACCTATAAAGTGGTTTTATTGTTAGCCAAGAGGGAAAGATAGATGCAGATTTTTCATTGAATGGCATTGATTCTGCTATGTATTCTGCAGACTTGACTATTCAAGTAAGACAGTCAATATAGTTTTGCGTCCACTGTGATAGAACACATTAATTCTATGTAATGTACAATCTACTAATGTAGAAAGAACTGATGAAGCATACCCCACTGAGGGAGGCAAATTCAAGTGGTAGGCATCTCAGAAAAATTATTTTAATTTATTAGCCTATTATCTTTATAGGTGATGCTCTAACAGTATTGCAGTAATGTTGATAAATTACATTTTAGGAATATGCTTGGCTAACCCTAACACAGCAACTTGCATATTGTAGTACAAGAAGATAATTTTCCAATCAACCATTCCATTTTAATTAGGATGTCCCAACATTAAACAGCCCTGCTGAGAAAAGTAGTGCAGCACACAAGAATCTCAACCTGGCAAACTTGGCTGATTTACCAGTTCTACAGAAAACCGTGCTGCCACCTTCAATGCCAACCCAAATTCCATCCGATCAACACTTTGCAGGTTGAGAGCTATGGTCCCAGTGCAGTTGGTTGTGGCCAATCTGTACAGCATGAAAAATATTTTCAGTAACTCTGAGCCTTCAGCCTCCTGCTATCTCAAAGTGTAGTGGAGGGAGGGGATGATAGGACAACTGCTGACTTAACAGCTCTTCAAAACTGCAGCGAAGGTTTATTTCTTGCTTTAACAATGTAACTCAAAGGAGGATCTGCAAATAAGGTGAGTTTCACTTTTGTTAATTATATTATACCCTTCCAAAATAGATATTGATACTTCTTCCTCTGCTATTTTTCCCCTGGTTTCAACCTCCTCCTCAGACTTGATGATAATACCTTCTTCCAAGGAATCAGCCACGGTTTAGGATAAGGACTGCTCTGTAACACTGAACTACATGTATGCTTTCAAAACCTTATGAGATGCATATATCATAGTAGTCTACATTATGTGTTGTTGCTATTTTAGGACAGCGAATGATGATACAATAATGTATAATATATAAAAGAAAATTCCAGAGTTTCAGGACTCAGTAAGGATAATTTTCACACTCAGAGCAGATGATAAACTAGTGGTTGCAGATCGGTCGCCTGTTACATGTCTCGTTTGATTTTTCATTCCAATGGAAGTCAATGGAAAGCAAAATCGGGTGAGGCGTATCTACCACTGCCAGTTTACCACCCAAGCTGACAGTGAAAATTACTCCCAATTGACTGCAATGTAACTGAAAATCAGACGGGGCATATAATGGGCCACTGAACCACAACTGCCAGTTTACTGCCCATGCCAAAAGTGAAAATCAGCTCCTGTGCATGTTCCCTCCTTTTGGCTCATGTGGTGCGCAAAAAAGGGCAGGGCGTATAAATTTCCTTGCACTTACGCCATTTTCATGCTGCTAACGCTCTAAAAAAGATGGAGGAAGCTCCTGACATGAATCTTGTCATTCATGTGGAAATGACTTATGAAATAATACTGGGCGGCCTGCTGGTGGCGTTGTCCAGGGAGAGTATAAATACTCAGGCACGGGCCCAGCTTGCTCAGGACATTCTTTAACAGGAACTAGTGAAGGACACAACTAGATCTCCATGGTGAAAAGCAGTTGATTAAAGCTTTGTTTAACGCTTAGACCAAGTGCCCAGTAGTTTTCTTACGTCAGCTCCCGTTTAGCACATTATTCCACTTATGTGCTGTTTGAAGTGTAGTCACTGTTGTAATATCGAGGCAAGTTTCCTCGATCATTACACCTTTGACGATCCGTCTGCCTAAGCCCCGGGCAGCTCATTTGCATAGAAGTGCCAGTCACCTGGTGACGCTGTTCCTGAAAATTCCCTGCTTTTATGCCACAACTGCACTTTGCAAAAGCTAGACCCATATAAAACAGGTGTGGCTGCTCCCTCAGTCACTGATTTAGGCACAACTTAGGAGTTGGAGAGCTTTGAAGAGTCCCCAGAGCTGATTTCTGACTTCACAGACGTGTGTCTCATTCTGCTTTTTCCAGTTTTGCTCACTGCGATTTGCAGTTTATCCCCCCATAGCGCTACAGTCTCACCCCACCCCTACATTTTTCGACTCTCCCAACCCATTGACATTCCACATACTCAGAACGACTTTTCAGCAGGTATGGGATTCCCCTTGGGCTTACCTCTTATAGAAGAGGCAGAAAAGCAGCATGTAGAAAGAAGGAGAATAAGACATCATGGTAGAAGACCAGCTGCCCACCCAGGTACTACCCTCCACAGTGTATCTATATGCAGCACAGGCCCATTGAGGATCTCTCAGGGGAGCTCTGTGTTTGAAAAAGGGTGTAAAGATAAACCCAGCAACTATAGGCCAGTCAGTTTGACCTCGGTAGTGGGGAAGCTTTTAGAAACAGTAATCAGGGACATAATTAACAGTCACTTGGACAAGTGTGGATTAATTAAGGAAAGCCAGCACGGATTTGTTAAAGGCAAATCGTGTTTAACTAACCTGATTGAGTTCTTTGATGAGATAACAGAGAAGATTGATGAGGGTAATGCGGTTGACGAGTGTACATGGATTTCCAAAAGGCGTTCGACAAAGTGCCACATAATAGGCTTGCCAGCAAAGTTGAAGCCCATGGAATAAAAGTGACAGTGTCAGCATGGATACGGAATTGTCTAAGTGACAGGAAACAGAGGGTAGTGGTGAATGGTTGTTTTTCAGACTGGAGGAAGGTGCACAATGGAGTTCCCCAGGGGTCAGTTCTAGGACCACTGCTTTTCTAGATATATATTAATGACTTGTACGTGGGTGTACAGGGCACAATTTCAAAATTTGCAGATGACACAAAACTTGGAAGTATAGTGAACAGTGAGGAGGAGAGTGAGACTTCAGGAAGACATAGACAGGCTGGTGAAATGGGCGGACACGTGGCAGATGAAATTTAATGCAGAAAAGTGTGAAGTGATACATTTTGGTAGAAAGAATGAGGAGAGGACATATAAACTAAATGGTATAATCCTGAAGTGGGTGCACAAACAGAGGGACCTGGGGGTATGTGTGCACAAATTGTTGAAGGTGGCAGGGCAGGTTGAGAAAGCAGTTAAAAAGGCTTACGGGATCCTGGGTTTCATGAATAGAGGTATAGAGTGCAAAAGTGTGGAAATTATGATGAACCTGTATAAAACACTGGTTCAGCCCCAACTGCAGTACTGTGTCCAATTCTGGGCACCACACTTTAGTAAAGATGTGAAGGCCTTAGAGAGGGTGCAGAAAAGATTTACGAGAATGATTCCAGGAATGAAGGACTTCAGTTACATTGATAGACTGGAGAAGCTGGGGTTGTTCTCCTTGGAGCAGAGAAGATTGAGAGGAGATTTGAAAGAGGTGTTCAAAATCATGAGGGGTCTGGACAGAGTAGATAGATGGAAACTGTTCCCATTGGCAGAAGGGTCGAGAGCCAGAGGACACAGATTTAAGGTGATTGGCAAAAGAACCAAAGGCGACGTAAGAAAAACCTTTTTACTCAGCGAGTGGTTAAGATTTGGAATGCACTGCATGAAAGGGTGGTGGAGACAGACTCAATCACGGCTTTCAAAAGGGAGTTGGATAAGTATCTGAAGGAAAGAGATTTGCAGGGCTACGGGGAAAGGGCGGGGGAGTGGGACTAGCTGAAGTACTCTTCCAGAGAGCCGGCACGGGCTCGACGGGCCGAATGGCCTACTTCCGTGCTGTAACCATTCTATGATTCTATGATTTGTTAAAATTTGTATTTAAAGTTTACTGATTGTATGAAACATTTTTTTTAATAAAACAGTATTTGAAGTTAAAGAGAGGTGTGTCTGACCCTTCTTCTGGTTGTGACATCTGCAGGGGCACTCATTGGGTAAAAGCCTGCCCTCTCAAAGTGACGCCTTCTGTGGACGCATCACGTCCCAGGGCTCGGGCTCCTGCAGTCCAGGATCTTCTGCTTTGATTTCCTCTTCCCCTGGCATGTCAAGGTCCAGACCTTCCATCATGGCATGGTTGTGTAGGGCACAGCACACAATGACTATCCTCTCTACCCCCTCTGGGGAGTATTGGAGAACACCCCCAAACCTGTACAATCACCTGAAATGGCTCTTTAGCACCCCGATGGCCCTTTCAACCACCTACCTGCTGGACCCATGTGCTTAGTTGTATCTCTCCTCAGCTTCTGTCTATGTGACGTGAAAAGGCATCATCAGCCATGGCAGCAAGGGTTCAGCTTTATCACCAGGGATTCATCCTTCCATTCGCCCTGAGTTCTCAAGCATATGTGTGCTTACCGATTGCGCGCAATGAATGCCTAACGACAGTCTCACAGGTGCTCCGCGTTCACATGCAAGATGTGCAGCCCAGCAGCGCAGACCATTTGTTCATGTAGCTTTGCGAGTTCTGATGGGGAGACTTCAGTGCAACATGTGTTCCATTAATCGCTCCTGCGCTCTGCGGCAGCCAGCATTCCTGTTGTAACCTAATGCCCTCTGCCGTTGCTCCATCGCAGACATGCCAAATCTGATGAATTCCCTATACCTGCGGAAAAAGGTGTTAGTCACCTACTGAGTGTAGGCCCTCACTGCCCTTGACTAATCCTGCAGCGATCCCCTGTGGATGCCTGGAAGCATCCAGGAAATGTTCAGGGCCATGGTGACCTTCATTTCTACAGTTAAAGCTCTGCTGCATGTAGGAGTTTTAGGTTATCGCAGAATCGGCCGATGGCATGTTTTGTAAACTGCAGATTGTGCTTCCATGGAGGTGAAGGCACCGGCTGAGCAGGATAGGGAAACAGAAGTGCTCTTAGCAGTGTGCAGGACTAGTTGTGTAATTGTTGATTTAAGAGGATGAACAGTGCAGAGGGGCCAAGGTTGAGCAAGGATGAAAGGGACAGTGTGGCGCCTGTGTTACCTTGCCAGCCCTGGTTAAGTCGTTGAATTCATTTTGGCACTATTCTGTAGTCCTGGGAGTGAAGGAGTTGGCAGTCTCCAGGCAGTACAACTGACATTCCTGGCTAACTTGGTGGATTGTAGATCCAGGAGTCTATTCCTCCTGACTTCAATCTCATCCAGGAATGCTTGGAGGTCTTCAGAGAAGTTCTGAACCCTTTTCCTGATTGTAGCCCAGCTCTGCAGCTTTCTGGGCACAGATAGCATTTGACTAGTCAGAATGCTGCCAAAATATAATCAAGCAATCAGTGCGAAATGCATTGAAATAATTTTAGAGAGAAATTAAAGGGAAAAGCAGTGATTGTGACTTCCTATTTCATAGAATCATAGAATGGTACAGCACAGAAGGAGGCCATTTGGCCCAGCGAGTCTGAGCCGGCTCTTTCAAAGAGCAATCCAGTTATTTCCACTCCCCTGCTCTTTGCCCATATCCCTGTAAGTTTTCCTCCCTCAAGTACTTATCCAATTCCCTTTTGAAGGCTACTATTGAAACTGTATCCACCACCTTATCAGGCAGTGCATTCCAAATTTGTCTCTCAGAGTGCTACTGAAGAGTACAGGCTGAACAATGGTTATTGAGAGGCTGCACAGAAATTTCCTGGAGTATCAGCTGTTTACACCCATTTTACACAGGTTTTACACTAATACTTGCACAAAAGACATGCAAATGACCATTCCCAGGAAACATCCATGTATCTCCCTCTAGAGGTCAGCGGTGGATGTACAGTGAAACCTGTAAATTAGGGACACCTAAAGGACTTACATCAGGTGTCCTTTATTTGCAGGTGTCCTTATTTTCAAAATGGTCAATGTATGTACAGTAAACCGGATGAGCCAAATATCCTGGGATTGGCTGTATCTCCTGCAGCGTTTTTTTTCTTTTTATCTCTCTCATCTGTGATCATGCCTAATTCTGGAACCCTGCCAGCAGGATGTGATTCCAGTTCTATTTTCTGTTTGTTGGGTTTCCCAGTTCATTGCCATCCTGGGGTCCTTTTCCATTGAGGGAGGGTTGTCCTGATCCTGGTATTTGCTATGGTGGCAGCCTGCACAGGGGGAGGTGGCTGTTGAAGGACTGGAGTGCCTGGGAGATCCCAGTCAAAGTGGATGGGACTAAAGTCCTGAAGACCCCAGTCCAGAACCTCCACACTCCGTGTGCTGCAGGTGCTAATTCTTGAAGTGCTGAGGGGTAGATAGGGGGCTGTTAGCAGCTAATCAGTACCTGACATACTGGTGGAGTGAGATGTGATCCTCCAATCACAGCTTTACTTTTTCCCGTTCTCTCCAGCCACTCGCTCCTTTTCGGTTGGGTTTTGAGTGTCCGGCTCGCGCGTCGCAGCCGTTGCTCGCAGTCTGATCGGAGCTTTCCTCCTGCACGATCTGCACCCATGCTCCTCTGCTCTGCACTTAAACTGTTTTAAATTTGAAATATGGGGTGAAGGATCCCACGATCCAATAACCCTTGGTTAAGAACCTTCCTGCTCCCTTCCCCCTGGGTTCTTCCACTTTACTGGCTGCTCCTCTCTCAGTGCTGCTCCCACTCCATATTGTTGTTGCTGCTCCTGGCTCTGCAGAGAATGATGGTGCCCCCCCCAACCCCTCCATGCCCCACTTGAGTTCTAATCTCCCAACTCCTAGACACTTTCTCTTCTCATTATCCATCTTTTACCCCCCCCCCCATTTCAGAGACCCCTCAATTTCAGAGAGCCCCCCACCAATTTTAGAGACCCCCAGAATTCAGAGACCCCCCCCCCCACTGAATGCAAAGACCCCCCCTGAATGCAGAGCCCACCCCCTCCCCCCGAATGCTAAGACCCCCCCCACACCCCCCCCCCCCCCACACCCCACAATTCCCGACTCTCCAGCCCCCTCCCGACTGCGCTCCACACTGTCATGGCTCTCTGCGGCAGTGGTCGGGTGATGTCACAGAGTGGGCACACTGTGGCGGGAAATTTATTCCACTAATCGCCACATAAATAATCTAGAGGCAACTCCCTGGAGACCCAAGCCCCATTTTGCGAGAGTACGGTGCCCAGCTTTTGTAGAATGGGGAATTTTTTATCTAGCATCCATAGCAGCAGAGAAACCCCTCTATCCCTGGGACTGAGCCGTGGAAGCATTCAATCCCAGAGAGAGAGGAGTTTCGCTGCCGCTATTGATGCTCGGTAAAAAAAAATCCATTGCACAAAAGCTATTTTTTTCACCCATTGCTACCTCGCGCTTAACTGTGTGTCCTGTGTTTTCAGTTGCAAACAAACTTGGTGATTTAAAGGCTGTCCCTAGTTTGTAATTTGTAAGTTTCCATGGTTTCAAGGGGCTGTTTGTATCTATTATAATGTAAGTTATTTTTGCAAGTGGCCGTTTGTACAGGTTTTACTGCCACACTTTTTTTAAAAGGTGCAACAGCAGTGTAAATCACACTGAGGAAATTCGAGCACAAAAGCAAAACACTGCGGCTGCTGGAAATCTGAACTAAAAACAGAAAATGCTGGAAATACTCAGCAGGTCAGGCAGCATCTGTGGAGAGAGAAACAGAGTTAACGTTTCAGGTCGATGATCCTTCGTCAGAACTGGAAAAAGTTGGAGATGGAACAGGTTTTTAAGCAAGTGTAGGGGCAGGGAGAAGGGGGAGGGGAGGATAGAACAAAAGGGAAGGTCTGTGATAGGATGGAAGGCAGGAGAGATTAAGAGACAAAAGGGATGATGATGCAAGGCAAAAGGAGATGGTAATGGGACAAGTTAAGAAACAAAAGATGACTCTAGATGAGGTGTAAATGGCAATGGCAGAATGATTGGCAGCTGCCATGTGAGAGAGAAAAAAAATGAAAAAAAAGATGGGGCAGAGGTTCTGGTCTGAAATTGTTCAACTCGATGTTGAGTCCAGAAGGCTTTAAAGTGCCTAATTGAAAGATGAGGTGCTGTTCCTCAAGCTTACGTTGAGCTTCATTGGAACAGTGTAAGAGGCCGAGGATGGAGAGGTCAGAGTGGGAGTGGAGCGGAGAATTAAAGTGACAGGCGACCGGAAGCTCGGGGTCACCCTTACGGAGGAAATTCTAGTTCCTAGTTTTGCTCCAGAATGATCCCTCCTGTATGTGAGGTGGAAAAATAATTGCATTTGTTGTGTTTGTGGTTCTGAAGTAGATTCTATTGTCTAGATGTATTCGACTGCAGCTTCTTTTATAAAAAATTATTATTGAGATGTGGGTGACCATTCCTCGTTTCCTTGAGAAGACGGTGGTTTTGATACAACTAAGCACTTACTGGCCATGACAGAGGGCAATTAAATGCGAACCACATTGGTGTGGGACTAGGTGTGGACCAGGTAAGGACAGTAACTTTCCTTCCCTAAAGGACACTAGTGAACCAGTTAGGTTTGTACAACAATCCAACAGCTTCATGGTTACATTTACTTTTTATTCCAGAATTTAAAATTTCATGATGTGGTTTGAACACACATTCTCTGGATTATTCATGCAGGCCTCTAGATTACTAGTCCAGTAAAGCAACCACTACACTACCATACCCAGACACACTACCATACCCATATCGTACCCTGTGCTTGTATACTTTCTGTGGAGATAACAGAGGAATTAATGCTTTTGATATGGACCCTTTGTCAATTTATTTTTGCTTTTTGTTAGTAAGGAATGATGTTGGCCATAAGAGATATGTCAGAGAGGCCAGATAAAATTAGGAATTCTGATTATTAGGACCCAAGGACAATGCTCTGCCCTGTGCCACCCTCTGTTTTGGCCTGGGCGAAAGGTGGTTACCATATCGTTAATAATATTGTTATCATTTTTTAATAGTTTTGACTATCACATGACTGACTATGTGATATTAATAAAGTTGCCACTTGTGGAAAGCAGAGGCAACCACTGTATATAAACCACCGTTCTAAAGAATGATTCCCATGATGAATCCTCTACCAATTAATTTGATATAGTAAAAGCACAAGAAAACAAGAAATCATTAAAAGCCTAAGAACCCCATCTCTTCCATAGACAAGGAATAATCTGCCTTATCTTGGCCACAACCCATCTCATTTCATGTCCGTAAGGTTTCATGAAGCCCACCCTGCTCCCCAAAGGTCATGATGGAAAGCCCCACAACATCAACCCTTGGAGATTTGCCTTCCTCGGCATGACATTCAACATAGTAGACTTCTACTGTTCTATTCATGGTAATATTCATAGAATCATACAGCACAGAAGGAGGCCATTTGGCCCATCATGCCTGTGCTGGCTCTTTGGTAGAACTATCCAATTAGTTCTACTCCCCTGCTCTTTCCCCCATAGCCCTGTCATTTTTCCCCTTCGAGTATTTATCCAATTCCCTTTTGAATGTTACTATTGAATCTGCTTCCACCATCCTTTCAGACAGTGCATTCCAGATGTGTAAAGAATGTTTTCTCATGTCACCTCTGGTTCTTTTGCCAATTACCTTAAATCTGTGTCCTTTGGTTACTGACCCTTCTGCAACTGGAAACAGTTTCTTCTTATTTACTCTATCAAAATCGTTCATGATTTTGAACACCTCTATCGAATCTCCTCTGAACCTTCACTGCTCTAAGGAAAACAACCCCAGCTTCTCCAGTCTCTCCACATAACTGAAGTCCCTCATCCCTGGTACCATTTCAGTAAATCTCTTCTGCACCCTCTCCAAGGCTTTGATATCCTTCCTAAAGCGTGGTGCCCAGAATTGGACACAATACTCCAGCTGAGGCCTAACCTGTGTTTTATAAAGGTTTAGCATAACTTCCTTGCTTTTGTACTCTATTCCTCTATTTATAAAGCCAAGGATCTCATATGTTATTTTAACAGCCTTCTCAACTTGTCCTGCCACCTTCAACGATTTGTGTACATACACCCCCAGGTCTCTCTGTTCCTTCACCCCGTTTAAAATTGTACAATTTAGTTCATATTGCCTCTCATCATTCTTACTTCCAAAATGAATCACTTCACACTTCTCTGCCTTAATTTTATCTGCCATGTGTCTGCCCATTTCACCAGTCTATGTCCTCCTGAAGTCTGTTACTATCCTCCTCATTGTTTACTACATTTCCCAGTTTTGTGTCATCTGCAAACTTTGAAATTATGCCCTGTATACCCAAGTCCAGGTCATAATACCGATCCCTGGGGAACACCATTGTATACCTCCTTCCAGTCTAAAAATCAACCATTCACCACTATTCTCTACTTTCTCTCCCTTAGCCAATCCTGTATACATGCTGCCACTGTCCCTTTAATCCCATGGGCTTTAATTTTGCTAACAAGTTATTATGTGGTACTTTGTCAAACGCCTTTTGAAAGTTCAGATACACAACATCAACTGCACTACCCTTATCAACCCTCTGCTTTACTTCATCAAAGAACTCAATCAAGTTAGACAAACACAATTTGCCTTTAACAAATCCGTGCTGACTTTAATTTATTAGCCTATACGTTTTCAAATGCCAATTAATTTTGTCCAGGATTAATGTCTCTAAAAGTTTCCCTACCAGCGAAGTTAAGTTGGCCTCCCTGTAGCTACTGGGTTTATCCTTCTCCCCTTTTTAAAAACAGGGGCACAGTGGTAATCCTCCAATTATAGTTTTTTTTCAGTGGAACTCTACATTTTTTTTTAATGCTGTAATATTTTATGCACTTATTCCAAACCAGGCAGAACAATTCTTGCCTTGGTGCGATTTGGCGCAGGCTTGCGTTAGTGGAAACGCCGCTCTCAGGACAGTTCTTCGGAAGGGAGTTCCCTGGTCCCGCCGGCGCTATCAGCGACGTGCGCAGTGGCGCTGGAGGGAGGGAGGGAGCGAAGCCGGTGCTGATGGAAGGCGGGAAGAGAGCGAGCTGTCAGCGGGGAGGCTCAAGGAGGAGAAGGCAATTGCTGATTCACCTTACAATCTATTAACACACACACAGCAACGTTGGATGAACAGTGAGGGCAGCTCGAGGCTTTGAGGAGACTATTTTAGCGCCTTCGGTTGTGGTTTTCTTCAACCTCATTCTGGTCCCCCGCCCCCTCACCCCCTCTTTGGCCAAAGTGCAGATGAAGAGATTGAAGAAATTGCCACTTTGTGCCTCGGTCCATTGGGTTTGGAATTACAAAGCGCTATTATTGTTCAAAATTGAACTCTCTGATACAAATGAGAATTTGCTCACGTCGCCTCTTGGGGACTGTTGTGGATCTGAACCTCGAGCCACTAATTTATGCCAACAATAAGGAGTTACTGGGGAAAAAAATGTTTTAAGGCATGGAAAAAAAGAAGAGCCGGTCACTAAAGTGTGTTTTACGCTTCCCGAGCAGATATTCGATATCAAAATGTGAAATAGTGAAGAGTAACATTTCTGTGGACAAAAATAACACGATGCGGCTTTAGAATACCAAGTAAGTGGTCATCCTCAGGTTGTCGTTTCTGTATTTCCGTGTGATCGCAAACTAGTAGCGGGCTGGATGGCAACTGTTAGAAGCGGCTAGATTTTGTTACCTTCGTGCCACATTTTAGTATTTTTAATACATGTGTCCGCAGATTGAAAGAGATACCAGCAGGGATTGTTTCGGTTGCATTCGGTGGTTGTATTTAATTCTGAAATGCGTTACTATCAACGGGTTCAGCCGTAAATGTTGGTGTTACTTTATCACATCTCCCAGTCAACACCTATTCATTCGAACGAATAGTTTACCTGAATAATGAACGCCCGTTGTTGACTTTAGGTCGATATTTCACAGACAGTTGAACTATTAAATCAATGCGTCAGTGGCTGGCCCGGCTTTATTGTCGGTGAAGGGCGCCTCCAGTGGACATCCTGTTAGCAACATTTGTTTTTCGTCCGCACAATAATCCTATTAATTTAGGGAATCCCGCTCAGTAGTTCTAGTAGTTTAATTAAATAAGTAAGTATTATTTGTAAATAAATCCATTAAAAATTAAATGACCATTTCAAACCTAGTATATTTATGAATCAGTTTAGAAAGTTATGCATAACAGAAAAAATGTAGAAGTTATTCACATTAAGTTGTAAATTATTTCGTTTTTTTAATGATTATCTACTCATGCATTTTCAGACTTAGGGAATAGCACTTGTTTTACGGGTACTTATTGACTACGTCAATCTTTGGTAAATCAGATAGTGAACGAGGAATGCAAAGCTTCGGCTAAGCTATGTAGAAGTCAACTTTGTGAGCAGCCAGGTCGTTGCTAATTCATTATTGTATATCTGTTTCCTAAACAATGTCTGCATGGGTCTGCGAGTGAAACATTTTGCAGAGCCACAAGACAGTTCCATGCAATAACTCTCTTCCACCGAGGACATTCATCAGAACAGACCGGGTTTACTCAGGAACTAGAAAGGGGCATCGTAAAGAATGGCAAACCGTTCATTTTCTTTTTATAAAACACACAATATAATAAAGTGTGTCACCTGTACAAGACGTGGTGGGGGAAAAAACGTGATGCACTGTTCATTTGGATCATTTTCCTTTGCCAAACACTGATTCATGAAGACCGTGCCCATTAAGGGCTAACAGAGAGACTTAATCCGGTTAGGTTACATATCAACCAGGCATCAGAAATTAAAGGACATTAAACATGTGCAGTGTTTTAACACTCATTTTATCTGAAAATTAACGGATTTTTAATAGTTGGCTAGGAGTTTATCGAGAGAGGATTGTATTCTGCAGCCTCCGGTCTCAAAATTCCCTGATACTGACCAATGAGAATCAGCTTTTGTAGCAACGGATACTACAGGGTCAACGTTACTGCTGCAAATAGTAATGGATGAACACTTAGATAGTTCGAGGGACGGATTAACCCATTTTATTTTCGCATATTTTTAAATAGCGAACAGAGTGCTGTGTTCGAATGTATGTACCATTTGAATTCATACAAATGCTTTAAGTCTTCGTTTGCTAATATATTGTAATTTCGAGGTTTATATGTTATTTTACAAATCATTGCCCACAATTTTAATGGCTCCCCATTAATTGCACGAGGTGCTGGGATTTGGTGATACATTTTACGAATGCACGGAGGTTCGCCTATTTCTGAGAGTATAATGGGAATTCAGGCGAGGCTCCATTAACTTGTCGAAATACTCAAGTTGCTGCCACAGGTAAACACAACCGCCTATGCTTCAATTTAAATAGGTGCAACAACTTTCTAAACCTCCGTCTCCTTGCATGCAAACTCCCAGAGAAAGACCATTCCTAATTCATTGTGGCCAAGTCATTAAACGTCTAAATATCTTTTATGATCAGCATGCTGCATCACTCTTCCATTTAATATATTATTTCTTTTTTAATTCATTGAGGACATTGCTCCCATCTATTTTTTTTATTAAATTTGTTACTACGAGCATGTATTTAGTTGAAAACACATTCTAAGTACCTGCAGTACCAGTTATGCCTGTAGGTAGCACTGTAATGGGTATTTTCAATGTTAAAAGTGTCACACTATATGACGAACAACAGCTGCTATTTTTACTGAAAGTTTCTCATCCTATGATTGTGCAATCTGGCCACTGGGTTTCCATAAATTTTTCAAAATGCCTTCTGATTTTCTTTTGATTTTTTTTTCCGAGTAACTGAAATTTCTGTTGCCAAAAATGTTTTAAACAAAATAAAAATGTCAAAAAGTACATATCTCACAATAATATAATTATGTTTATCCACTAAATTATCCTTTAATGTCTTCATTAACATTTTTACTTAAACTTTTTTAGCCTCTCCCAAAAACCTGGGTGTGGACTTGATATTTGTGCCCAGAGTTATGACTGGGTGTGCTGAATTTGGACTGTGCAAGCTGAGCATGTACAGTGTGACCAATTGGCTAGAATATATCAATACCATTCATTTATCTATTCTGATGGAATATTTTTCTTTAATTTCAAGCACTTTTTACTCAGTAACATTTCTTCAAATAATTTTGTTAAACATGAGTACACATTTCAAAAGCCTGATGGAGATAACATTTATATTGAGTTTTTTTTTTAATGCTGCTTTCATGTGTGAGAGAGAGAAATAAAATGATATAATTCTAATTGCGCAACTGTTGTGGCTTTTGTGTTCTATAAACTTTAGAAAGTGTATTAAGCTGAAGGAGAGAGTGACTGAGGTCAGAGAGAAGGGGGGAGGGAGAGAAAGGGTAGAGAGAATAAAATTTAAAAAAACATTTAATTTTGAAGCTGCCTAATTATCCACCTGTGTTTTGTTGACAGTTAGAAAAGGTAATTGCTAATTATTGCTACACCCATGAGACATAGATGCTAATTATTAACACCTATGAGACAGAGAGATAAGCTGTCTCTTGCCTATTTTTTGAAATGAGTAAGTTGAATTCTGAAAGCAAATGAAGTGTCTTAGAAGAAAACAGATTAAAAGGGAGGATAAGAGAGTGGGAGGAAGATGAGAGGGAAATAGGTTGAAGGTGATGGGGTCTCATCGTGGAGCAGGGGGATTGAAGGATACAATGTTTGAGCAAGTAGTTCAAAAGGGAGGAGATGGGGTAGTGAGGGATGGTAAAATGGGGGTGTAGATAGTGGGAAGCTGAAGGAATAGGGGATTTGATGGAAGTGAAGAAAAGTATGGTGATTGGGGGAGGAGGTGGAAATGGAAGTGCTAAGGGCCCACCAGCTATATCAAAAAGGAAAGAAGAAAAGAAAAAAATGAGAAGCAGAAGTCAAAAGAGGGAAAATCAAAAAGAAAAGTTGGGAAGAGAGATGCAGTAGAGAAGTGAAAGGGAAAGATAGAAGCAGAAAACACAAGACAGAGAGAAACAGCAACACAAATGGAGTAGAGGCAGGTAAGAGAGAGGGCATTTTCTCTGACTTACTGTGTATAATTCCAAGAGCGGTCAACTGGTACCAATTATTTATCAGTTGTCCACATTAAACTGCATTTGTCACTCATCAGCCCAGTTAATTATAAAATGTAGATCCTTTTGATTCTAATTGCACTGTTCCACATTGCTTAGCCTGCATCCTTTTTTTTAATCATTCACAGGATGTGTGCATTGCTGGCAAGGCCAGCATTTATTGCCCATCCCTAATTGTCCTTGAGAAGGTGGCAGTCCATGTGGTGAAGGTACTCCCGGGGTGCTGTTAGTTAGGCAGTTCTAGGATTTGGATGCAGCGATGATGAAGGAACAGCGATATATTTCCAAATCAAGATGGTGTGTGACTTGGAGGGGAGCTTGGAGTTGGTGGTGCTCCCATGTGCCTGCTACCCTTGTCTTTCTAGGTGGTAGAGGTCACAAGTTTGGGAGGTGCTTTCAATGAAGACTTGGCGAGTTTCTGCAGTGCATCTTGCAGATGGTACACACTGTAGCCACGGTGTGCCGGTGGTGGACGGAGTGAATGTTTAAGTGGGGGATGTGGTGCCAGTCAAGCAGGCTGCTTTGTCTTGGATGGTATCGAGCTTCTTGAGTGTTGTTGGAGCTGCACTCATCCAGTCAAGTGGAGAGTATGGCATATCATTCCTGACTTGTGCCTTGTAGATGATGGAAATGGTTTGGGGAGTCAGGAGGTGAGTCACTCGCTGCAGAATACCCAGCCTCTGACCTGCTCTTGTAGCCACAGTATTTATGTGGCTGGTCCAGTTAAGTTTCTGGCCAATGGTGACCCCCAGGATTCAGCGATAGTAATGCCATTGACTGTCAAGAGGGGGTGGTTAGACTCTCTCTTGTTGGAGATGACCATTGCCTGGCATTTGTGTGGCGTGAATGTTACTTGCCACTTATCAGCCCAAGCCTGAATATTGTCCAGGTCTTGCTGCATGCAGGCACAGAGTGCTTCATTATCTGAGGAGTTACGAATGTAATTGAACACTGTGCAATTATCAGTGAACTTCCCCACTTCTGGCTTTATGATGGGGGGAAGGTCATTGATGAAGCAGCTGAAGATGGTTGGGCCTAGGACACTGCCCTGAGGAACTCCTGCAACCATGTCCTGGGGCTGAGATGATTGGCCTCCAATTATCATAACCATCTTCCTTTGTGCTAGGTGTGATTCCAGCCAGTGGAGAACTTTCCCCCCTGATTCCTAATGACTTCAATTTTACCTTGATGCCACACTCGATCAAATGCTGCCTTGATGTCAAGGGCAGTCACTCTTGCCGCATGATAGGACTGTCGACGACACCTTCCATCACTTTGCTAATGATTGAGAGTAAACTTATGGGTTGACTGGATTGGAATGAGAGGCGATCTTATTGAAACATATAAGATTGTGAAGGGGTTGGATCGGGTGGATGTGGGGAGGATGTTCCCGATGATGGGTGAAACTAGAACTAGGGGGCATAGTCTTAGAATAAGGGGCTGCTCTTTCAAAACTGAGATGAGAAGGAACTACTTCACTCAGAGGATGGTAGGTCCATGGAATATGCTGCCCCAAAAAGCTGTAGAAGCTACATCATTACATAAATTTAAAACAGAAATAGACAGTTTCCTAGAAGTAAAGGGAATTAAGGGTTACGGGGAGCGGGCAGGAATTTGGACATGAGTCTAGGTTCGGATCGGTCACGGCCCTGTGGGTAGCGTAGCGGGCCCAGGGGCCATGTAGCCTGATCCTGCTCCTATTTCGTGTGTCCAATTCTGTTAGGTTCAGGAGATGGTTCTGTGATAGTAGATTGGCAGTTAGGATCAGATCAGCCATGATCTTATTGAATGGCGGAGCAGGCTCGAGGGGCCAATTGGCCTACTCTTGCTCCTATTTCTTATGTTCTTATGTTCTTATGTCCTGCTTTTTGTGGACAGGACATACCTGGGCAGTTTTCCACATTGTCGGGTAGATGCTAGTGTTGTAGCTGTACTGGAACAGCTTGGCTAGAGGCGCGGCTAGTTCTGGAGCAGAAGTCTTCAGCACTACAGCCGGGATGTTGTCGTGGCCCATTGCCTTTGCTGTATCCAATGCACCCAGCCGTTTCTTGATATCACACGGAGTGAATCGAATTGGCTGAAGTCTGGCTTCTGTGATGGTGGGAACCTCAGGAGGAGGCTGAGATGGATCATCCACTCGGCACTTCTGGCTGAAGATGGTTGCAAATGCTTCAGCCTTGTCTTTTGCACTCATGTGCTGGGCTCTGCCATCAATGAGGGTGGGGTGTTCATGGAGCCTCCTCCTCCTGTTAATTGTCCACCACCTTTCACGACTTGATTTGGCAGGACTGCAGAGCTTTGATCTGATCCGTTGGTTGTGGAATCGCTTAACTCTGTTTACAGCATGCTGCTTCTGCTGTTTAGCATGTATATAGTCTTGCAGCTTCACCAGGTTGGCACTTCATTTTTATGTACGTCTGGTGCTGCTCCTGGCTCGCTCTTCTACACTCCTCATTGAACCAGGGTTACATAGACATAGAAACATAGAAACTAGGAGCAGGAGTAGGCCATTGAACCAGGGTTACATAGACATAGAAACATAGAAACTAGGAGCAGGAGTAGGCCATTCGGCCCGTCGAGCCTGCTCCACCATTCAATACGATCATGGCTGATCATCCAAATCCAGTACCCTGTCCCTGCTTTCTCACACAGAATCCCCATCGAGCCTGCACCGACACATATCCCACCCTATCCCCATAACCCCACGTATTTAATTCCCCCTAACATATCCCATCCTATCCCCGTAACCCCACATATTTAATCCCCCCCTAACACTAAGGGTCAATTTATCATAGCCAAATCAACCTAACCCGCACATTTTTGGACTGTGGGAGGAAACCGGAGCACCCGGAGGAAACCCACGCAGACACGGGGAGAATGTGCAGGTTGGTCCCCTGACTTGATGGTAATGGTAGAGTGAGGAATATGCCAGGCCATGAGGTTACAGATTGTGGTGAAATACAATTCTGCTGCTGCTGATGGCCCACAGCAACTCATGGATGCCCAGTTTTGAGCTGCTAGATCTGTTCTGAATCTATCTCATTTAGCACAGTGGTAGTGCCACACAACATAATGGAGGGTGTCCTCAGTGTGAAGACAGGACTTCATCTCCACAAGGACTGTGCGGTGGTTACTCCTGCCAATACTGTCATGGACAGATGCATCTGCGAGAGGTAGATTGGTGAAGATGAGGTTAAGTAGGTTTTTCCCTCATGCTGGTTCTCTCACCACCTGCCGCAGGCCAAGTCTGGCAGCTATGTCCTTCAGGACTCGGTCAGTTTGGCCCATAGTGGTGCTACCGAGCCACTCTTGATGATGGACTTTGAAGTCCCGCTGCCAGAGTACATTCTAAGCCCTTGCTACCCTCAGTGCTGCTTCCAAGTGGTGTTCAACATGGAGGAGTACTGATTCATCAGCTGAGGGAAGGCGGTAGGTGGTAAACACGGGAGTTTCCTTGCCCATGTTTGACCTGATGCCATGCGACTTCATAAGGTCCGGCATCAATGTTGAGGACTCCCAAGGCCACTCCCTCCTGACTGTATACCACTGTGCTGCCACCTCTGGTGGGTCTGTCCTGCCGGTGGGACAGTACATACTAGGGATAGTGATGGAGGAGTCTGGGACGTTGGCTGAAAAGTATAATTCTGTATGACTGTAAGCTGTTGCCTGACTAGTCTGTGGGACTGCTCTCCCAATTTTGGCACAAGTCCCCAAATGTTAGTGAGGAGGACTTTGCAGGGTCAACTGGGCTGGGTGTGCCGTTGTCATGTCCGAATCCAATGCCTAGGTCGATGCTGGGTGGTCCGTCTTATTATAGTTTTTTGTAGCGGTTTGATACAACTGAGTTGCCATTTCAGAGGGCAGTTAAGAGTCAAGCTGGGGATCTGGAGTCACATATACCTGGTAAGGGGAAGGACCCACAGCAATGTGTTTGACTCTTAACTGCCCTCTGAAATGGCCTAGCAAGCCACTCAGTTGTACCAAACCACAGTGAAAAACTATAATAAAAATAAAATCGGACAGACCACCTGGCATCGACCACTAAGCACAGGATTCAGATATGACAAAGGCACACCCAGCCCAGTCAAGGACATTAGTAAACCGGATGGGTTTTTACAACAATCCAGCCGTTTCATGGTCATCATTACTGATACTAGCTTTTTATTCCAGATTTATTTAATTAACTGAATTTAAATTCCCCAGCTGTCATGGTGAGATTTGAACTCATGTCTCTGGATCATTAGTCCAGGCCTCTAACATAACCACTATGCTACTGTACCTCATTTTTGTATTACCTGCTACATGCATGCCCTGATTTTATGTGTAGTACTTTGTGCTTGTAATTGTTTTGTTTTAGCACATCTGCTTAATTGGCTTATATTTGAGAAGGTGTGAATACAGATTGAATTTAGAAAAATTATGTATGCATTATTAGCAAGCATTTTTTAAATTTGGCACCCATGATTCGCATGACAAAAACTAATCACAACTGAGTCCTACAAAGTCGTATCTAGCTAAACCAGAGAAGATGTTGGTAACACACACACACACACTTAATGATTCAATGTGTGGTCAATAATAACCGTAGGCAGAATTACACCAGTTGTTCAGCAGCAGCATTCGCAGTGAGATCAAAAGACTAAAATCATAAAGGAAAGCACAGCCATGTCTTACCTACTTTTATATCCTGTAACCTAATTTCTAACTAGTTATTTATTGAAATAATTTTTGAAGGAATTACTCTGTCTTACATAATGTTTTCTGGGATGCAATTCCATGAAGGTGATTTTGCCAATGGGGGCGCGTTGGAGGCGGGACTGCTGCTTGTCGGGTTTTAGTCCCACCTCCATCGACGTCCAGCCAACCCGCGCTATTTTCCCTTGATTGACCTTGTTAAGCCTGCCCAGTGGGCTTAGCAGGCCAATTAAGGGGAAGCCGCTTACAGAGGACGTCAGCGTATGACGTTTCATCTGTCAAAAATTTTTGACAGATGAATTGTCATCGTTTGACAGCTCTGTGAAGCTGTCAAACAGTGACAATCTCTGTTGTTTGATGAGTCCATGTATTCAAGAGTCATCAAACCTCTTTTGTGAGCAGAAATCAGATGGCTGTTGCATCGGAGAATGCAGCAGCCATCTGTCATCTCTGCCGGTGAGATGCCGGAGTCCCCGGTTCCCCAACGGTTGAAGCCTACAGGAAGAAACAAAGGTAAGTAAACATTTTCTATCACTTTTCACTCACCTCACATACTTACCTCTCCACACTTGTACCCATCACTCACCTCCACAGAACACTCTTGGACCCCGCAGACCCCCGCAGACCCACTGCTTCGCCTCGGTGACCCTGGCGGGGTTTCCTGACGTCGGGAAGCCCGCGCCTCTGGTGGAAAAATAGGGATAATCCTCTTAACTGCCTGTTAACTACCTGTTAACAGGCAGTTAAGTGGCTGTAATCCCCTTCCTGCCTCCAGGAGATGGGACCCGTCGCGGGTCGGCTACCCGACTCCTGGGAAGATGGCACGGAGGCGGGTTGGGGGCGGGATGGGTACCCGCCCCCAGATTCTGCCATTTTTCCGGCAGTCCCGCCTCCAAACCCGCCTCCCCAGGGCTGGGAAAATCCAGCCCCATATCTCCACAGCTGTGCAAGTGGGGGAGGGGGGGGCACTCTATTTTCTTGTCACAATGACGCTTCTTTATTTTATAACCTGCTTTCTCCAGTCCTGCATAATTTTATTACATGTGCATCATCTATTCTCGTCAGCATTTTAAAGATTTGAATCACTTCCCTCTCAATCTTCATGTCTCCAGTGAGGCGTAGTCTATAGGCCTCCGAACAGTTGCAACTCTGTTGGACGGAGTATCAATCAGGAAATAGTTGAGGCATGTAATAAGGGAACATCTATAATTATGGGGGATTTTAACTATCATATTAATTGGACAAATCAAATGGGGCAGGGCTGCCTTGAGGATGAGTTCATTGAGTGTATTAGGGATGGGTTTCTTGAGCAGTATGTAACTGAACCGACCAGGGGGCAAGCAACCTTAGATCTGGTCCTGTGTAACGAGACAGGATTAATTAAAAATGTCCTAGTAAAGGATCCCCTTGGAATGAGTGACCATAACATGGTTGAATTCCATATTCAATTAGAGGGTGAGAAGGTTGGATCTCAAACAAGCGTGCTAAGCTTGAATAAAGGTGACTATGAAGGTATGTGAGCGGAATTGAGTAGAGTGGATTGGGAAAATAGATTAAAGGGTAAGACGACACATGATCAGTGGTGTACATTCAAGGAGTTAATTTTACAACTTCCAAAAAAAATATATTCCACTGAAAAGAAAAGGGTGTAAAAGAAAGGACAGTCATCCGTGGCTAAGTAAAGAAATTAAGGATAGTATTCGACTAAAAACAAGGGCATATAAGGTAGCGAAATCTAGTGGGAGGACAGAGGATTGGGAAAACTTTAAAAGGCAGCAAAAAATAACAAAAAGATTGATTAAGAAAGGGAAGATAGATTATGAAAGTAAATTAGCAAAAAATATAAAAACAGATAGTAAGAGTTTTTATAGTTATATAAAAAGAAAAAGGGTGGCTAAAGTAAATGTTGGTCCCTTAGAGGATGAGACCGGGAAATTAATGGTGGGAAATATGGAGATGGCAAAAACACTGAATGAATATTTTGTATCAGTCTTTACAGTAGAGGACACTAAGAATATCCCAACACTGGACAAACAGGGGGCTATAGGGGGAGAGGAGCTAAACACGATCAAAATCACTAAGGAAGTGGTACTCGGTAAAATAATGGGACTCAAGGCGGATAAATCACCTGGACCTGATGGCTTACATCCTAGAGTCTTGAAGGAAGTGGCGGTAGGGATTGTAGATGCATTGGTAATAATTTTTCAAAACTCCCTGGATTCCGCTAAGGTCCCGGCAGACTGGAAAACTGCTAATGTAACACCCTTATTTAAAAAGGGCAGTAGACAGAAGGCTGGTAACTATAGACCGGTTAGCCTAACATCTGTGGTAGGTAAAATTTTGGAGTCCATTATTAAGGAAACAGTAACAGGACATTTGGATAATCATAATTTAATAGGACAAAGTCAGCATGGTTTTACGAAGGGGAAGTCATGTTTGACAAATTTGCTGGAGTTCTTTGAGGAAGTAACATATAGAGTGGATAAAGGGGAACCAGTGGACGTAGTGTATTTAGACTTCCAAAAGGCATTTGACAAGGTGCCACACAAAAGATTATTGCTTAAGGTAAAAAATCACGGGATTGGGGGTAATATTCTGGCATGGATAGAGGATTGGCTATCTAACAGAAAGCAAAGAGTTGGGATAAATGGTTCATTCTCAGACTGGCAATCAGTAACTAGTGGTGTTCCACAGGGGTCAGTGCTGGGTCCCCAACTCTTTACAATCTATATTAACGATTTGGAGGAAGGGACCAAGTGTAACATATCAAAATTTGCAGATGATACTAAGATGGGAGGGAAAGTAGTGAGTGAGGAGGACATAAAAAACCTGCAAGGGGACATAGACAGGCTAAGTAAGTGGGCAGAGATTTGGCAGATGGAATACAACACTGGAAAGTGTGAGGTGATGCACTTTGGCAGGAAAAATCCTAGAGCAATTTATTATCTTAATGGCAAGAAACTGGAGAGTACTGAAGTGCAAAGGGATCTGGGGGTCCTGGTGCACGAAACTCAAAAGGTTAGTATGCAGGTGCAGCAAGTGATTAAGAAGGCAAATGGAATGTTGGCTTTCATTGCTAGGGGGATAGAATATAAAAATAGGGAGGTATTGCTTCAGTTGTACAAGGTATTGGTGAAACCGCACCTGGAATACTGCATACAGTTTTGGTGTCCTTACTTAAGGAAAGACATCCTTGCTCTGGAGGCAGTGCAAAAAAGGTTCACTTGGTTAATCCCGGGGATGAGGGGGTGGTCATATGAGGAGAGGTTGGGTAGATTGGGACTCTACTCATTGGAGTTCAGAAGAATGAGAGGCGATCTTATTGAAACATATAAGATTGTGAAGGGGTTGGATCGGGTGGATGCGGGGAGGATGTTCCCGATGACGGGTGAGACTAGAACTAGGGGACATAGTCTTAGAATAAGGGGCTGCTCTTTCAAAACTGAGATGAGGAGGAACTACTTCACTCAGAGGGTGGTAGGTCCATGGAATATGCTGCCACAAAAAGCTGTAGAAGCTACATCATTAAATAAATTTAAAACAGAAATAGACAGTTTCCTAGAAGTAAAGGGCATTAAGGGTTACGGGGAGCGGGCAGGAATTTGGACATGAGTCTAGGTTCGGATCCGGTCATGGCCCTGTGGGTAGTGGAGCGGGCCCAGGGACCGTGTAGCCTGATTCTGCTCCTATTTCGTGTGTGCAATTCTGTTAGATGCAGGAGATGGTTCTGTGATAGATAGTAGATTGGCGGTTAGGATCAGATCAGCCATGATCTTATTGAATGGCGGAGCAGGCTCGAGGGGCCGATTGGCCTACTCCTGCTCCTATTTCTTATGTTCTTATGTTCTTAAACAAGTTCAGTTCTGCATGTTGATCCTCGTAACTTTAACATAACTTGAGTTGGCCTGACTAATTTTCTTTGAACACTTTCCAAGGCAGCAATGTCATTTAGGAAATAAGTTGCTCCAAACTATATAAAATATGGTCTCATTAGTGATTTAACAAGCTTGGAATAACTTCTCTCAGCTTATTTAAAAAATGTCCTTGATATATATGCTGCAGCACAGAAACAGGCTATTTTACCTATCAAGTCTGCGTTGGTATTTTTTCCACTTAAGCCGTCTAGTCTAATTCCACACTCCTGCTCACTCCCCATACGTTTTAATACTCCTCTTTTTCAAGAAACTGTCTAATTCCCTTTTTAAATAATTTATTGAAGCTGCTTCAATATTTGTGGTTGAGAATTGCACATTGTGATCATCCCACCGTGTAAAAATATAGTCCAGCAATTGATTAGTTTTCTTGATAAGAGCTTCACATTGACTGCATTTTAGTGAAATTTCCAATCAACCCCAAATGAATGTCCCTTTACACATTAGCTGGAGGACATCAATTTGTCATAGACATTTGTTTGTTATTTCTTGTTGCTGTATTCATTATTAAACACATATACATTAAAATCCATCTCTCATTCCTTAACCAATCTGCTTAATTGGTCCCGATCTCATGAATGCTGCTGATATAATTGTCACCTACCCACATAGTTTGGCATCATCATCAACTTTTATAATATTACAAGAAGTTTTCTCCTTCAGATAGGTTATGGATAGTGTGAACAGCAGAGAACCCAGAACAGACTCTTGTCGAGCTGAAATAGTCACTGCCCCGGGCAGAATGTTTTCCATTTATTATTACTTTTGGCTCTTTACTGTCAATTTACGATTAATTTCATGATCCTTAAGATTTTTTAAATATCACTTGTGGAACATTATCAGATGTATTTGGGGAATCCAAGAGATTTATATTCACTGACTAGTCCTCATCCAATAGTTTAGTAAACCCCACAGATAATTCCACGAGATTAATAAGGCATGAGCTAGTGATTCTAAATTCATAAAATTACTTCTTATGGCATCTACTCTTCAGAGGAGGATTCACAGTGTGCAGTATGATGCTCTCACACAAGTTCCCCAGTATGGATACTGGGCTAACTTGATTTGCAGGCTCACTTCTTTTCTGAACACTGGGATAACAGTTACCATCCTTCAGTTGTCAGATACAGCTCCATTATTTTCTTGAGGATTCCAGATTGTATCCCATCTGGCCCAATTACCTTGTAGGCATTTTTGGCTGCTTTTCTGTCTGGCAAGAATATTGACACCAGTCCACATGTGGCAAATACATGGCAAGTTGCAGCTGGGCACTGTGGATATTCATTTCCATTTTCCACCATAGGTTTGAAAGGGGAGTATGGCAGTAATGATTTTTCTACCAGTGGGTGGAAACCAACAATTAACCCCATTAGAGCATTATAATTTAAGGTTTTAAATAATATAATTTCTTGCTCACTGGATTCAACTGCAGTTTTCTTAAGTGGATCTTGCACCCAATGATTCAGAAGCTGTAACTTTTCTGTAATCTGCCGTTGCAGAAATGCATGGCCCATAGGATTAACAATGACCCTTTTTGCAGTAATCTGAAAACTGGATTAACTGTAGTCTTGCATCACACCATCACATTTTTCAAATTGACCAAATGCAGATGAGAGGGGCTTTTTAATCGGCTAAAGCAATTAAAATATTTATTTACTAATACATTGAAAATAAAGCGTAACATAAAACAACTGTTGTTATCGAGTATAAAACCCAAACATAAATGTAGTCTTGCGACTATGTTTTAGTGCTACTGTAAATAGCATAAAGATTTCATCTGATTGCTATATTTTGCAAAATCATAAAGGTGTTCTTTTAAAATACTTTCTCAATTTTGCTAGAAACAGCAAACATGGGAAACCTTCGCACCATATTTATGATGCTTCTAACACATAATGGCCAGAGGAGATCTACCTTGTACTGAGCAAGATCTGTAACAGGCTAATCTATCCTTTTCACTTACTTAACCTGTAGCTTTGAAAGTGTTTCTCCATATTCATAGAATCATACAGCACAGAAGGAGGTCATTTAGCCCATCATGCCTGTGCCGGCATATTGTTCTGCAGTGCCCTGAATGATGATAGCAGTTCCTTTCTTTCTCTGCATCACATGATTTTCTCAACTGACCACCAACCTTTGCAAACTTTCCAGTATTTATTCAGAGTCCTCTTTTGCCTACTTGATCCATATGAATTTGGTAATCAGGCAAAACTTTATAAGATTACATCCGCAGATACAATTAGCAATGCTTGAATAAATCTATATTTAAGTAGAGCTTGAAAAACTTATGATCCAGTTGTAATATTTTACGAACCCATTTGCAGAATATCATGTTCTGCAAACTCATCTGCGGAAGTACCAACATACCTTAACCGTTCCTCATTAATCTATTAATCATGGAAATTAACTACTTGAAACTTTTCAATCGGTTGATTGGAAGCTACTGCCTAACCTTTTAATCAAAAATGATGAGCACATCTACACATTTGTGATAAATAGGGAGATACAGTCAATTTTAGCCATGCTGTAACGTTGGAATAAGTCACTCTCAGCAGTACTACAGTCTATTTCTGATCATTCGGTCATTTGTTGAGCCGAATTATCCAGTAAATTGAATTAAATAACTAATAAAATAGCAGTTTTTTTTAGCACAAATGGCCCAGAAATTGATCTCGCTCTGTTCCCGCGGGGGTAAGGAGCAGACGCGATCTCTCGCTCCGCGTTGGCTTTTTCAGATCCAGCTCGCACGAACTTGATGTTCTAGACATCAGCTGGGCAGTGCTTGCGTATCCCACCGGCGTAGTGAATTCGTGCGAGCTGTGGGATCACGTGACTCAGTTAGAGCCAATGGCAGCACACCATCTTCCATTCATAAGTTTCACATACGTGCTGTGAAAGCTATGAATCTTACACCCCCCCAAAATAACAGCTAAACCTCAATTAAATTTAAAAAAAAACCATCACATTAATAAAATAAGTATAGTTAAATAAATTAACCATTTTAAATAAAAAATTAAATTTTTGAAAAAATTTAAAATCTTTTAAAAAGTTATAAAAATAAACTTACCTGTCTTTAAAGTCTCTAAAAAAGATATACCTGTTAAAAAAAATTCAAAATAATACTTAATTCACTACTTACCTTGTTAAAAGTGGGTCTTACTCCTCCTTTTTTCATTTCTAAAATCTTCCGTCCTTACCTGCGCGTCCAAAGCACTAAGTGCACAGCGTGCGCGCAGCCTGTAGCGCGCACGCGGTGCACCGAGGAACCGCCCTCTTTTCCAAAGACCAAGTGCCGGTTTTCAGCGCATGCGCAGTGCATGCAGAAAACCGGCAATTGGAGAGAGAATACGCGAGAGTACGCAGTGCGTACTCTCACGTAGCGGCATCAATTTTTGGCCCATTATCCAGTAAATTGAATTAAATAACTAATAAAATAGCAGGTTTTGTTTAGCACAATTCAAATTCATATTATCCAGTAATTTGAATTAAGCAATACAGAGTTCCCAGGAGTAGGCTGTACATGGATGACTAAAGCAGCAAATCCAACAAGAGAATAGCCATTTGTTCCTTTTGTGGCTGCATTTAAGAGGCAGAATAGAATTTATAGCACTAGAATGTCTTACATAGGCCCAAGAGAGCAGCAATATATCGAATACTGAGGTTCTCCAAGGAGACTTATAGAAATATTAGACGGTAATAGGTGACTTAAGGGTGTCCTTTGTGATTCAAACTGTTCTGCCTGCGGCTGCAAAGTGTTGCCGCTATTTTTGAATGTTTTGTTACTGAGTCCTTCCAATCACCTGGGTGAAATTTCTCTGTTGTTAGTCAAGGCGATGCATTCACCTGCATCCAAGAGGTATGCTATCCTTGCAGAGTCACCAGCTCATCTATTTCTATACAGGTTCAGCGAATCATTTGGAGACAACACAATTTCATGCTATCAGTGACTTCCCCAGTGTCCTCGGTATGATTGACTGCACTCACACGGAGATAGTCACATGCACAAAATATCTGCTAGGATAGCTGCTGCAATGCAATTTTCATAAATATTAGAGCTGAACTCATGTCACGTTCTTCTTGCTAGTTTTTGCTGTGGCAACAGCTATTTATATATGCATCCCTTTCAAGTGCACCTTCTAGGCATGTCCATAGATGGACTGTGTAGCTAATGCAACAACTTACGTTGTTTGCCTGTCTTCTTCATGTAGCACTCGATGATAAACTGCTCTGTAGAGATATTTTGATATATATAGGGGATGCTAATACAATGATGGTAACTTGGCCAAGATGGGTTCTACTGCAGAGGGCCGTGGAGTAGCCATGTTTTCTACAGTTCTCTGCAATTCAGTCATGCAGTTATGTAGCAGATGTGATTCGTGGACTCCATAGACACTCCAAACTGTACAGGCTGCTTAGCACACACACAAATGACAGCATGAATTGCTGATGATTGCTTACAAACTGCAGTGGCAAGCATGCCCTGTGAAGTCCAATCTCTGGGCTCACTAACTGAAGGAGCCCTGAACTTGGCTCTCTGGCCGGCAGGTTGCAGTTTCTTTTTCCTTCTCACTCTTGCTCTGTGCTTCACCAAGTGTTCCCTCCAGCAACTCACTACCTGATTCCCAGAGTACATATATCCGTGAGGATGCTTGCGAATGAAGGACTGGCACGGGGTGCGAGTAGCTGCTTGTGTGAAGCTGATAATTTGGACAAACTAAACGTCTCCTGTTGGGCATCTAGAAAGCAGAAGATGATATTTTGGAATGCTGACAGTAAGACAGGCCTTACATGGGAAGATATTGTCATGTATATAAATGTAAGTTGTTGTTGAAGGACTGAATGAGTGAGTGAGTAAGAAGATAAGGAATGAAAAGCAAAATATGATACTAACCACCAGCTTGGAGAAGTCAGCTGCCTTCCCCACCCCTAGTTCCTCAATTACCTTCACCTCCAGAATCTCAAAGGCCCTCTCCTCAGATGAGCCAAGTAATGCAGTGCTGAGGTAACCCATCTGTCCGCAGATGTTGGTGCCGGTAATGTGCGGCTTTCTACTGCAAGCACATAAAACAGGGAGAAATGTTATTAGGAATATGAGAAAAGATGCGTTTAACCTGAGTGCTCAGGCCAGCATACACTTTACGTGGGAAGATAAGGGGGCAGTGTGACCGGTGATTGCTTGCCTCACTTAATGAGAGAGAGAGAGAGAAATAGAGAGAGAACGTGCATTTATATGGCACCTTTCATGACCTCAGGATGTCCCTAAGCACTTCACAGCTAATGAAATATTTTTAAAGTATAGTCACTGTTATACTGTAGTGAAGCAGGGCAAAAGCCATGTCCTACTGGCAATGCAGAATATCATGGGAAAAGATGAGCATTTGGAAAATGTGTGAGCAGTTAGTAGAGTGTTGTATATTGTTCGTCTGTGATGCAGCAACAAGCTTATACTTAAGTGCTGTTACGGTGCATTGTAAGGCAACATTTTGGAAGAAAAGAAAGAAAAATTGAACGTGCATATATAAAGTGCCTTTCAGAACCTCAGTCAATTAAGTACTTTTGAAGTGTAGGGCTGGATTTTACCAACCTCGGCGGGTCTGTGGCGGGTGACGTCGGTGGCGGGTCCCGACCCCGCTGCTAGCTTCAGCTCGCTGTCTGAAATGATTTTCCCCTGATTGAGTTTGTTAAGCCCGCCAGTGCGTTTGCCGACCAATTGAAGTAAGTGGGTCTGACGACGCCATTTGATGACATGTCATCAGTCGGTTTCCTTAAAGGGACCACGCGCAAATTTACTTTGACATTTGTGCTGTCTGTGTTCTACAGCATTGAGGTGCTGCAAACACTGACAAGCACTGCACAAATGTGCACAGCTGCACCCAGGCTCTCCCATGACTCCCTCCATATGCTTATGGAGGGAGTCACAGCACGCAAGGAGGTTCTCTTCCCTTCCAATGGGTGGAAGAGACCTACCCAGGAGATCAACACAGCCTGGTTGCACATTGCACAGGAGGACACAAGCAGGGATGTCGTCAGGAGGACCAGGCTGCAGTGGCACAAACCTTTCAATGATCTCAGTAGATCACGAAACGTTACTGCAAAGCCATACTCAACCTCATCCTGCTGTGCCACTCATCACATCCCCATCACTCTGCCTTCCCTACTCTACTCCTGCACATCCTTACTCACACCAACTTACCTTGCACCTCCACCCATCCCTCTCTATCTACATTATCACTTCCCCACCTCACTAGCCATCCCTCACACGCACCCTCATCCTAGTCCAATCATGCCAACTAACAACACACAAGGGTAGGCACTTGTGTGTTTTAGCCAATGTTCACGTGAAGTTTCTGTTAATGTGCTGTCAAACATTTAAATCTTTATTTTCAACACTTTGCATTCTTGGACAGATTGATGTGCACCTTTGGAAGTGGCTTAATGAGTTGCAGTGAATGGTGAGACATAACGGTACCCCCCGCAATGGTGATGAGTATGAAAGGAATGCCTTGGGCATTGTAGGGATACTTTAAGGTGTTGGTGTAGGGTGGTGCCAACCTGGTGCATCATGTGGCAGCCAGGGTGTACAGCGTCAAGTGAAGTAAATCTAGCCATGGTGAGGCCATCCCTGGCGTCCCGGGCAGCAATCTGCTCGGGTGCTGATGCCCTGTGTCCTGTGCAGCATCAGTTGATTGCGGAGAAGGTTGGTGTTGTTGTTGGTGCTGCTGGTGTGCCTGGTGCTGCTGGTGTTGGGACTGATCGTGGTGGGATTCTGAGACCAAGGTGAGGTAGTTTCAAGGGCACTGATGATGATGGAACAGATGGCAGGTGAACTTGAGATGACAGAAGCATTCTGTCAATGGTGAGAGAGGTTGTTCCAATGAGGTGACACTGGATAGAGCGTTTACTCCAAACACTTGCAACCTGCATAAATCTTAATCTGTCTTCCAAATGCAGTAAGCAACAGCTTATGAGCTTGGAAAGTGAACAGATGTGAGATGGGAGCTTTTATAGCACATTTTCAGCTGTCAAGTAATGAGATGATTCCTTGGTCATACAACTCCTGACCTGCTTACCTGACGTGATCCCCGAGCAGCATGGACCCCGTGGGCAACCTCGTAAAATGTAAAGGTGAGCTCAAAATATTTCTTAATGGGCAGTTAACAAGGTCATAATGACCTGAATTGCCTCTCCCGCTGCTGCGTGTCGGGTCTGCTCAGCGCTGACAGACCCGACATCTGGGAAAGGCGTGTGGTGGCGGGTTGACAGCGGGGTCCCGACCCGCTGTCAAATAAAAAAAAATGTTCCCCACCTGACCCACCCGCTGACCCCCCAAAAAGTTCCCCCGTAGTCACTGTCGTAATGTAGACACATGTGGCAGACAATTTGTGCACAGCAAAGTTCAGCGATTAAATAAATTACCAGATAATTTTTTTTTTTTAGTGATGTTGGTTGAGCGATAAATGTTGGCCAGGATACTATGAAAACTCCTCAGCTCTTCTTCAAAGAGTGCCATGTGATCTTTTACATCCACCTGAGAAATGGATGTTGGTTTACTATCTCATCTGAAAGATGGCACCTCCAACATTCCTTCAGTACTTCATTAAAGTATCCGCCTAGATTATGAGCTCAGGTCTCTGGAGTGGGACTTGAATACACGATCTTCTGACTCAAAGAATAGAGTGCTACCACTGAGGCAAGGCTGATACCTAAGGAGGCAAAATGTGAGCAACACTTACATTGGCAACCTTCCTCGAGATCAGGAAATGTCCACCTGACCTGCTTCCAGGTACTATGTACAGCTGGCACTGCATTCACCCATCCAGCCACTTACATCTAAGCTGCTCTGGCACTGCTCTTCACTGAAGGTTGGCCCTCAGCTGGAAAAAAGGACCACCCTTCTTTGCAAGACCTCCTGCAACATCGCTTCCAAAAAAATTATCAGCCCCACAATCTGCTTTATTTTTCTTTACAGAATTTCACATTGAACAGTACCAATGATAAGCATCTGTAGAATTGTCAGTGTAGCATTACGTATGCTGAGATCTATGCCAGTTGTGACTTTCTGTAATAGAGAAATTCATAGTAAGCTTCATTGTGTATCCACCTCCTCAAGTCAGACACCTTCTTCTTGACTTTATCCTAAGTGCACTAGATACATGACATTGCATTAACACTCTTTCCCCTTTTCTCCTATGCCAGACATACTCTCTGTTTATGGGTTCCGTGCCTTTCACCCCCACTCTCAAAACGACTTTGCTGTCCTGTCGCTGTACCTACATTTTAGGCGGTAAATGTCAGCGTTAAAATAATAACGAGTGGATAATCTAGTCTTGTCCCTTAACATGATTAACAGCATTGTTAGATCACTAACAACTGACTCGACAGTATTATGGCAGGTGAATTATGATTGGCTCATCTGCTGTGGATCTGTTGTACCGCATCCCATGTTGAAATAAGCACTCTGATAGGACTGTTAACAGTGCTAGGAACTAGCACTCATTTAAGCCAATTTTTTGAATGAGGAGTATAACTTTGACCTTTAGTCTACTAACCTTTTGCAAATTAAATAATTAATTTAACTGTCAATGAGTGACCCAATTGTGGGCAAAGTGTTTTTTACATTGATATTTTGACATGGTTGATGAGCTAATTTTCACTCACTTTTATTGTACTTCAATATTAATGAATATTCCATGAATCATTTTTAATTACAGAATAATAAAATATTCTTTTAAATCTTTTTTTTTCCATTTTCTCCCCTTTCTTATCTCTCCTCTTGAAAGTGTTGACCCTTGTTGAGGTTCCATGAATGCCACCAGCCCTCTGGCACCTTAACCAAGTAGTCATTCTGCATGTGTGAGCCTAACCAGTGAATATAGGCAGGGTATTTCTCCTTATAGGACATCCTGTGCAAGTTCCAACAGAGGCCCTTGGATGGCCAACAAAAGCTGGAACTTTGGATGATTTTCCTCTCCTTAGCCCAGCTGCACTGAGGCCAATCCTGGCAGCCCAGATGCTGCTCTGGCTGAGATCAGCTAGTTCTGCATAGACCTTCGATCCATATGGCATTGTGCGATACTGCATTGTTGCACAAATCTATCAATAATAGAATATGCTAGTAAATACCTATTTAGACATGTGCATTTTCCTATATAACAGTCCCTGCACACACAAATACTGTGGCAACAAGAGCAGGTCAGAGGCTAGGTATTCTGCAGCGAGTGTCTCAGCTCCTGACTTCCCCAAAGCCTTTCCACCATCTACAAGGCACAAGTAAGGAGTGTGATGGAATACTCTCCACTTGCCTGGATGAGTGCAGCTCCAACAACACTCAAGAAGTTCGACACCATCCAGGACAAAGCAGCCCGCTTGATTGACACCCCATCCACCACCTTAAACATTCACTCCCTCCACCACCGGCGTACCGTGGCTGCAGTGTGTACCATCTACAAGATGCACTGCAGCAACTCGCCAAGGCTTCTTCGGGAGAACCTCCCAAACCCTGCGACCTCTTCGACCTAGAAGGACAAGGGCAGCAGGCGCATGGGAACACCACCACCTCCAAGTTCCCCTCCAAGTCACACACCATCCTGACTTAGAAGTATATCGCTGATCCTTCATCGTCGCTGGGTCAAAATCCTGGAACTCCCTCCCTAACAGCACTGTGGGAGTACCATCACCACACAGACTGCAGCGGTTCAAGAAGGCGGCTCACCACCACCTTCTCAAGGGCAACTAGGGATGGGCAATAAATGCTGGCATTGCCAGCAACGCCCACATCCCATAAAAACGATTTTTTTTAAAAAACGAGCAATTCATTGTGTAGAGAACTTTGAGAAATTTCTGCGTATAAATGCAAGTCATATTTATTTTATGCTAGCTCTATTTTTCTGATGCTCCAAACAATTTTCTAAAGCTCTAAACTAGTGCAAGGATTATATTATAGGCATCACGATGAAAATAAGGGAGGCAGTATTTTCTTAGAGAAATACTACAGATTTGGCGGGATTATCCAGCTGCTGGATGTAATGCATGGTGTGTGGAGAGGAAGCGGTATGACCATCAAATGGCTCGCGGGTGTTAAAAGAGGCTGGTAATGATGATGGAATGAAGAGGATGTGAAAGAGGTTAATGTTGCTGGCAGAAATTACACGGGCAAGTCAAAGAGGTCAGTATGGATGTCACAGTGCGAGGAGGTGTAAGACATGATATATGAGCACTGGAAAATAAGGTGGAACAGAGGAATTTGAAAAGTGTCATTATACTCTAAAACCTATTAGTGTGGCCATTAACAATCTGATTTCATCACAATTCCTGTTTTTATTTCTCTTGTTAGCTACAATATTTTGGGGTTTACTATTCATCAGCATGGACAATTTAACAGCCTTTCACCCTTTTCTAAAGTTGGACATAATCCCATTACATTAACGGCAACATGCCTGTAAATATATAGCAATTGAATTCTTTTCAGGAACAGAATTGACATGAGTAATGAGCTGCATGAAGAAGAAACTTCAAGCTAATGTTGTGACATCCCCAAGCATGGCTCAGGGAGAATTAAATTGGATAGTACACCTGGGGAGTCCTTGGCATCTATCCAGCAGGAGGTCACAAGGGGTATTGGTGGTGACTGTGCTCATCTTTTCAGTTACACAAAAGAGTTAGAACATACAAATCAAGAAAGGGATAAAAGAAGAAACATTACTCAAAAATGCCCCCATGGCAAAAGAAAGTTAAAGTGGATGTTACAAGTTCTAACATAGTTGGGGTATAAGAATATATAAAAATTCCAAATTCTCTGAAAGTGAGCATTTTTCTACATACTTCCAATTTTGATATCAATTCTCAACTTATAACATTCTGACAGGACAGGACAAACTAGATGCAGGAAGGATGTTCCCAATGGTCGGGGAGTCCAGAACCAGGGGTCACAGTCTAAGGATAAGGGGTAAGCCATTTAGGACAGAAATGAGGAGGAATTTCTTCACCCAGAGAGTGGTGAACCTGTGGAATTCTCTGCCACAGAAGGCAGTAGAGGCCAATTCATTAAATAGATTCAAGAAGGAGTTGGATATATTTCTTAAGGCTAAAGGGATCAAGGGATATGGGGAGAAAGCAGGGACAGGGTACTGAATTTGGATGATCAGCCATGATCGCATTGAATGGCGGAGCAGGCTAGAGGGGCCGAATGGCCTACTCCTGCTCCTATCTTCTATGATTCTATAAACTAATCTATACCCGCGTGAAGATTCTTGGAAATACAGATTAAATTATTGTCCAAATTAAAGCTATATCTGTATTTATAAAATTCATAACTAAAACTACAACAAATTTCTGATCGTTTATAAAGAATGTGGCATTGTAAATTCTGTAAATAATATATTGAGTGCATAATGCTAATAGTGATGCGGAGTTTAAAGTCAGCACTGAAGGAGTGGAATACTTATTACTATAACTAGTGAGCCGTACTGATTGTCAGTATTTCCAGCTGCAGGTCTTTAGAATTGATAGATGATATTGGTATAAAGCTGGCAACTTTGAATAAGTCATTGTGATTTTATTCCAAGATTCCGTTTTTTATTTTTTTTAACTCTAAGTAGTTTTCTTGCAGTAGGAATATATATATATATAATTAGATGAATCTTGATAAATGTGTATATGTATATATAGATGGATATGTGTAATTGAGTACCTAATGAATTGTATGTAAGTCAATAAATGGAACAAGCAGTAGGATCAGTCAGGCTAATTTTACGACCTGTATTCTTATGAAGACCAAGGTAAAACCTTTTCTTGTAACTGGCTTGGGATTTTAGCTTTTTCTGTTTGCAGTGGCTATGGTCAGATGCAAAGAAATCACCTTAATGCCACGATTAGTCATAAACATATTCACCTTCTAAATTCTGAGATCGCAAACTAGAAGTAAGCATTTCATATATGTGTGACCTTGATTTAACTCATAACTCCTGTCCGCCAATAGAAAGCTAATACTGTATCCAAAACGAATCATATCAGCAATAATAAAGTGCAGTGGGGTTGATTTTAACCCCCAGCCTGTATTGGACACGCGGGGGAGCTGGGCAAATGCAAAATGCACTTACAGGCCTAAGATTGAGGCAGGGGTATTATAACCCCAAAGCCTCATCTGCATGTCACCGGTCAGCTGCCCACCTGAAATGCGTGGAAAGCGGCAGCTGGGCAGCGGGTGGAAGAGAAAGACTGGGTAGCCAGAAGCCTCCAGCCGGCACCATAGGAAGGCAAGCAGGTAAGTCGCGGGGAGTAGAGTTTAGGAGGGTCTCGTGTGAGGAAGGGGGAGGAATCTGGAGCAGGGTAGGCTGTGACTTTCATTGCGGAACCCGGAGCAGTACTCCTGATCCTCCTGGATCCACAAAGGAAGGTTGTTCACTTACCTTAGAGGGCTTCTTTGTCTTTTGCACAGCTGCCGACCTGCTTTCGCCTGGTAGGAAAGCCACGACGACTTCCCCAGTCAGGCCCAGGTTAAAATGCAATCAATGCCCCATTGACGTATTAGGACTCTAATTTGCATAAATTTATGAGGCTCCTGCCTCCTTCCGGCTGGTGTCTCAGCCAGCTAGCTGCAGTGAAGTGAGCGGTTAAAATGCTGGCCAGCGGTAATTCACAATGCTCCACTTTAAAGGCCCTGTTCATGCCGGAAGGAGTGGGTTAAAATCGACCCTTAGGACACTGCAGCTTAAACTGCTAATGGTATTATTCCACTGTAACTTTAAAAGTCTTTGGATTTTGCAACTACATTTGGTGTGTTGATTTAAATTTGTACTGTGAATTATTGCTATGGCAGAGCTCTACATTCGAGAATCTTGTCTTGCTTTTTGTCTCACCGATACTTTTGTCTACTGTTAATTTTTTGGATTTCTTGTAATATCTTTTTGAATTGATTCTTCTCTCTTTGACGAGCTAATGAACGATCAGTATAGCTGCACAACAGTTGCTAGCTTTTGCCCATTATCCTACAAAATGCCTTCATGTCAGAAGTTACAATTTCGGCTCATTTTATGTGTGTGGTCTAACAACAACAATAGCTTGTATTTATACAACACCTTTAAGATAGTAAAAGGTCCCAAAGGTGCTTCACAGGAGCGTTATAAAACAAAATTTGACACCGAGCCACATAAGGAGAAATTAGGGCAGGTGACCAAAAGCTTGGTCACAGAGGTAGGTTCTAAGGAGCGTCTTAATGGAGGAAAGAGAGGTAGTGAGGTTTAGGCAGGGAATTCCAGAGCTTAGGGCCTAACGCATTGAATTAAATCCCTGACCTAATTAAAATTCTGACAGTAAAGAAATCATCAATTAAGAAGCACTCTTCAAATTTCAAAATCCTCAATCCATACCTTAAATTATAAAGCAATTTTTTTCTCTGCTCTTTTTGTTTGAACCTTTCTACGGGACGGTGTCATAGATTAGAGTGAAAATGCCAGGACAAGGATTAAGAGAATGGGATTTTCAACTGCCGGCCACCCGATTCTCATCTGGAAAATGAGTAACCAGCATAGGAAAATCTTGGACACCCATTATCCCGCCTGATTCAATTTTCGGGCAGGCCTTTAAGTGGGCACCCAGCACTCCTGACCAGTACAGGCGGTAGACTGTTTAAATATGCAAATCAAGGTCCTACGCTGGTTGTAGGACCCCCATTGCAATTTTAATGTACAAATGGACTGAGCTTGCGCCGTGCATGTTAGTCCCAATTGTACTGGTCATTGAGCGGCCTAACCAATGGTCCCTAGTGGGACTGCTGCAGGAAAAGGGAAGTTTTTTTGATTTTATTTAAGAAAAATCTTCCAGTCTGCTGCCGGCCGACTCTCGCCTCCCAGAATCCGCTCCCCCTCCCAACAGGTCCTGCTTATCAGCTGGCTCTGTGCAGAAGCCAGCAGACTTTCAGCAATCCAAAATGGATAATCTTCAGAGAATCATCCATTTGGTGCCTGCAGATTGCCGGTAATATTCAAACAAAGCCCAAACCTGAATATGCTTCAGGTCTCCAGACTGTGGCCTTGGGCAGGTGCCATGGGCCACCGCCGACTTCGCGCTTATTTTGGGTCATAGTTGAAAATCCTCACCAAGTGTATTTTGGGTGCCTTCACATCGGTATCACACTGTGCCACTGTGCATTTGTGTTGATCTGAAGCCAAAAAGCCATTGAAAAAAGCTGTCTAGTTTAACTGGCCTATCAAATTCAACTTATGTTATCAATAATGTGCGGGTTAGGTTGATTTGGCTATGATAAATTGACCCTTAGTGTTAGGGGGGGATTAAATATGTGGGGTTATGGGAATAGGATGGGATATGTTAGGGGGAATTAAATACGTGGGGTTACGGGGGTAGGGTGGGATATGTGTACTGTGGGGATTAAAGCAGGGACAGGGTACTGGACTTGGATGATCAGCCATGATCGTATTGAATGGTGGAGCAGGCTCGACGGGCCGAATGGCCTACTCCTGCTCCTAGATTATGTTTCTATAAGAAAAAGAAATATGACAGTAAAACGATTAAAATCTGATTTTAAGCTAACCATTATAATTTTTATAAAGATTCATTGCTTTTGAAAAACATTATTACTAATTTAAATGACAAATTATCCAAACCATTTGACCCTGATGAATTCAGGACGAAGCTTTCTGACGCCCTGCTATTCATTTTGAAAATAGGGAATATATGAGTTCCAGCTCAGGATCACAGCATAAACCTGACATTCATTTATTAAAAGAACAGATCATCAGTGCCCAAGCTCTGCTATCCCAGGAGTTTGAATCTGTGACTATGTTCTGTGTCTTATTATTTCAGTTGAAAGAGCTGACTAGATTTTCAATTTAAAAGCAATGTCCTTTGTACTCGCATAAAATGGTGGAAACACTCAGCATGTCAGACAGCATCTGTGGAGAGAGAAACAGAGTTAACGTTTCAGGTCCTTTCATCAGAACTGGAAGAAGTTAGAGATTTAGTAGTTTATAAGCCAGTACAGAGCCAAGGAAAAAGGGGGGTGCTGCTTTCTGTTCTCACCCTGAACTGGAAAATGTAATTAACTTTGCTTCCAATTTCCACCCTCCCTCGCTTTCACATAGTCCATCTCCAACTCTTCCCTTCCTTGACTTCTCTATCTCCATTTCTGTGGAAAGGCTGTCCACCAATATCTACTATAAGCCAACCGACTCCCACAGCTACTTTGATTACACTTCCTCCCACCTCACTTCCTGTAAGGGCTCTATTCCATTCTTCCAGTTTCTCTGTCTCCGTTGCATCTGTTCTGATGATGCCACTTTCCACACCAGTGCTTCCGCTAGAACTTCCTTTTTCCTAATTGAAGATTCCCCTCCACAGTGATTGATGGGGCCCTCAACCATGTCTGTCCCATTTCCTGCACTTCTGCCCTCACCACTTCCTCTCCCTCCCAGAACAACAATAGGGTCTCCCTGGTCTTCAACTTCCACATCACCAGCCTCCATACACAAAGGATCGTCCTCCGCCATTTCCACCACCTCCAGCGTGATTCCACCACCAAACACCTCTTCCCCTCTCCTTTCAGCATCCTGATCACGGGTGTCCTGATCGCAGGGGTGGGTCCTGATCACGGGAGGGTCCCGATCGCGGGGTGGGGAGCAATGGTGGTCGGGGGGAGTAGATTCTGGTTGGGTGGGGGGGGGTGTCCAATGGTGGTCTGGTGGTCGGGGGGGGGGGGTGGTCTGATGGTGGTCAGGGGTCCGATGGTGATTGAGAGGGGGTACAATAGTGGGGGGGAGCAAACAGATAGCAGGGGTGGGGGTTTACTGCGTAGCTTGGGCCACGAGCAGTGCTGTAAAGGCACTTACCGTATGGATTCAGCCCTTCTCACCTCCTTTCACCTGCCGGGTTTCCTGAGGCCTGGGAAACCTGGGGACATGAGTTAAAAATAGAATGACTGTTAAAATGAAGGCAGGCAGCCTTATTATGTTATTTAAATGACCAACCCACTTCCTGCGAGTAGATTGATTGCCCGCCCCTCATCCCGCCTCCGTAAAACCAGAAGTGGGAAGGTTCGAGGCGGGTTGGGTTCCTCTGACCCGACCCCAACCCACCTGATTTTGGGAGTTAAGATTCAGCCCATTACTCTGTTTCTTTCTCCATAGATGCTACCTGAGCTGCTGAGTATTTCCACCATTTTCTATTTTTATTTCAGATTTCCAGCATCCGCAGTGTTTTGCTTTGGTCCTTTGATCTCGGTTCCTTTTCTATTAAAGCAATACAGCAAAGTCACCAGTGTTGGGCATGAGTCAGAAATTCAGACCTTGTTCTGCCGATTTGTGGCACCTATAATTTTCCTAGATGCAGATTTGGGGTGAACATGGAGGCTGTGCTGCAGCCACGTATGAATCTGATTGAAATGGAAATTTGTGCAGATCAGTTCCCACACTATGGCCGGAATTTTCCTGGTGTCAGCGGGCAGGATCGATGGTGGGTCGGGTGGGAAAGTGTTTTTTTTGACAGCGGTCGAGACCCCGCTGTCAACCCGCCGCAAAGAGCCTTTCCCAATGTCGGGTCTGTCAGCGCTGAGCAGACCCGACAGACAGCGGCGGGCGACCCAATTAAACTCATTAACATCTAGTTGACAGATCATTAACAGGCTTTTTTAACTTACCTTTTCAATTTAACTTCATGGCCACGAGAACCATGCTGTTCCGAGACCACGGCTGTCAACCTGAGGCAGGAGTTCAGTGGCCATTGCTCCAGCTGATTACTTGACAGCTTCAAATGTACAGTAAAAGCTCTCACCTGACAAATCATCACTTTCCTCAGCCACAAACTGTTTCTCAGACCATTTCCAGCACAGATTTTACAGGCTTTCCACTTTCCACTCTCTATCCAGTCTCACCTCATTGGAAGAACTCTCTCACCATTGACAGAATGCTTCTGTCATCTCTACTTTACCTGCCATCTATTCCGTCAATATGGGTGCCCTTTATACTGTCTCACCTTGGTCCTCAGAATCCGACCACGATCAGCCCCAACACCAGCAGCACCAGGCACACCAGCAGCACCAACAACAACACCAACCTTCTCCGCAATCACCTGATGCTGCACAGGACAGAGGGCATCAGCACCCGACCACATTGCTGCCCGGGACGCCAGGGATGGCCTCACCATGGCCAGATTTACTTCATTTGACGCTGTACACCCTGGCTGCCACATGATGTGTCAGATTGGCACCACCCCAAACCAACACCAAAAAGCATCCCTACAATGCCCAAGCCATTCCTTTCACACTCACCACCATTGCGGGGAGTACCGTTATGTCTCACCATTCACTGCAACTCACTAAGCCACTTCCAAAGGTGCACACAAATCTGTCCAAGAACACAAAGCGTTGAAAATAAAGGTTTCAATGTTTGACAGCACATTTACAGAAACTTTACATGAACATTGGATAAAACACCCAAGTGCCTACCCTTGTGTGTTGTCAGTTGGTATTATTGCACTAGGATGAGGGTGAGTGTGAGGGGTGGCTCGTGAGTTGGAGATGTGATAATGTAGATAGAGAGAAAGAGAGATGGGTGGAGGTGCAAGGTAAGTTGGTGTGAGTAAGGATATGCAGGAGTAAGGTAGGGAAGGCAGAGTGATGGGGATGTGATGAGAGGCACAGCAAGATGAAGGTGAGTGTGGTTTTGTACTAACGTTTTGTGATTTAATGAGATAATTGAAAAGTTTGCATCACTGCACCCAGGTCCTCCTGACTACATCCCTGCTTGGGCCCTCCTGTGCAATGTGCAACCAGGCTGTGTTGGTCTTCTGGGGAGGTCTCTTCCACCCATCGGAAGGGAAGAGGACCTCCCTGCTTGCTGTGACTCCCTCCATAAGACTTCCCAAGACCACCTACGGCCCAAGCACCCACTGCGGGACAAGAACAGAGAGGTACTCATCAAGGACAGAGAGGCAGTCAGTGCCTGCTGGAAGGAGCACTTCGAAGATCTCCTTAACCAAGACTCTGTCTTCAACGCGAGTGTCCTCAACTCCATCCCGCAGCATGCTACCCGCCACCATCTCAGCACAACCCCAGCCCGGCATGAGGTTGAAAAGGCCATCCGACAACTGAAGAACAACAAGGCCTCAGGAGCAGATGGAATCCCTGCCGAGGCACTAAAGCATGGCGGAGAAACACTATTGGCACAAATACATGAACTCGTTTCTCTTATTTGGAAGGAGGAGAGCATGCCAGGGGATCTCAGAGATGCCGTAATCGTGACCATCTTCAGGAAAGGTGACAAGTCCGATTGTGGTAATTACAGAGGAGTCTCCCTGCTGTCTGCCACAGGGAAAGTCATCGCAAGAACCCTCCTCAATCGCCTTCTCCCAGTGGCTGAAGAGCTCCTCCCAGAGTCGCAATGCGGATTCCGCCCACTAAGGGGCACAATGGACATGATCTTCACCGCGTGTCAAATACAAGAGAAATGCAGGGAACAGCACCAACCGCTGTACATGGCCTTCTTTGACCTCACAAAGGCCTTCGACACTAACAAGCATGAGGGATTATGGAGTGTCCTCCTCAAATTCAGCTGCCCTCAAAAGTTTGTCACCATCCTCCGTCTGCTTCACGATGACATGCAAGCCGTGATCCTGACCAACGGATCCACCACAGACCCAATTCACGTACAAACCGGGGTGAAACAAGGCTGTGTCATCGCCCCAACGCTCTTCTCGATCTTCCTTGCTGCAATTCTGCATCTCCTCTCAGTAAGCTGCCCGCTGGAGTGGAGCTAATCTACAGAACAAACGGGAAACTGTTCAACCTCCGTCGCCTCCAGTCCAGATTCAAGGTCGTCCCATCCTCTGTCATCGAATTACAGTATGCAGATGACGCTTGCGTCTGCGCACACTCGGACATCGAACACCAAACCATCGTCAACACCTTCACCGAAGTGTACGAGAGCATGGGCCTTACACTAAACATCCGTAAGACAAAGGTCCTCTACCAACCTGCCCCCACCACACAGTACTGCCCCCCAATTATCAAAATCCATGACGAGGCCTTGGACATCGTGGACCACTTTCCATACCTTGGGAGCCTACTGTCAACAAGGGCAGACGTCGACGACGAAGTCCAACACCGCCTTCAGTGTGCCAGTGCAGCCTTCGATCGCCTGAGGAAGAGAGTGTTTGAAGACCAGGACCTCAAACCCGGCACCAAGCTCATGGTCTACAGAGCAGTAGTGATTCCTGCCCTCCTGTATGCTTCAGAGACATGGACCATGTACAGCAGGCACCTCAAAGCACTGGAGAGGTACCACCAACGCTGCCTCCGCAAGATCCTGCAAATCCATTGGCAGGATAGGCGCACCAACGTCAGTGTTCTTGCTCAGGCCAACATCCCCAGCATCGAAGCTTTGACCAAGCTCGATCAGCTCCAATGGACGTGCCACATCGTCCGCATGCCCGATACGAGACTCCCAAAACAAGCGCTCTACTCGGAGCTCTGACACGGCAAGAGAGCCCCAGGTGGGCAGAGGAAACGCTTCAAGGACACCCTCAACGCCGCCTTGAAAAAGTGCAACATCCCCACCGACACCTGGGAATCCCTGGCCCAAGACCACTCAAAGTGGAGGAGAATGATCTCATAGTAAAGCATCCTCTAGGAAAGAGTGATCATAGCATGGTTGAATTTCAAATTCAGTTGGAGGGTGAGAAAGTTGTATCACAAACCAGTGTCCTGATCTTAAACAAAGGCAATTACAGTGGCATGAGGGCAGAACTGGCTAAAGTGGATTGGAAAAATAAATTAAAGGGTAAGACAGTTAAAATGCAGTGGCGGACACTTAAGAAGATATTTCATAACTTTCAACAAAAATATATTCCAGTGAGAGAGATTTTAAGAGAAGGGAGCACCATCCGTGGCTAACTAAGGAAGTAAAGGATGGTATCAAATTGAAAAACAAAGGCATACAATGTTGCTAAGATTGGTGGGAGGCCAGAGGATTGGGAAATTTTTAAAAACCAGCAAAGGATGACTAAAAAAATAATAAAGAGAGAGAAGATGAATTATGAGAGTAAACTGGCAAGAAATATTAAAACAAAGTAAGAGCTTCTACAGGTATATAAAAAGGAAGAGAGTAGCTAAAGGAAACGTTGGTCCCTTAGAGGATGAGACTGGGGAATTAATAATGGGAAATGGGGAAATGGCAGAGACTCGGAACAAATATTTTGTATATGTCTTCACGGTAGAAGACACTAACAACATCCCAATAATGGATAATCAGGGGGCCACAGGGAGGGGGGAATTAAAGACAATCGCTATCACTAAGGAAAACGTACTTGGTAAAATAATGGGATTAAAAGACGACAAGTCCCCTGGACCAGATGGCCTGCATCCTAGGGTCTTAAAAGAAGTGGCTGCAGAGATAGTGGATGCATTGGTTGCAATATGCCAAAATTCCCTGGACTCTGGAGAGGTCCCAGCGGATTGGAAAACTGCAAATGTAACACCCCTATTTAAGAAAGGAGGGAGACAGAAAGCAGGAAACTATAGACCAGTTAGCCTAACATCTGTCGTTGGGAAAATGCTGGAGTCCTTCATTGAGGAAGCAGTAGCAGGGCATTTGGAAAATCATAATGCAATCAAGCAGAGTCAGCATGGTTTTATGAAAGGGAAATCATGTTTAACAAATTTGCTGGTGTTCTTTGAGGATGTAACGAGTAGGGTGGACAAAGATGAGCCAGTGGATGTGGTGTATTTGGATTTCCAGAAGGCATTCGATAAGGTACCACATAAAATGTTATTGCATAAGATAAGAGCTCACGGAGTTGGGGGTAATATATTAGCATGGATAGAGAATTGGCTAACTAACAGAAAGCAGAGAGTCGGGATAAATAGGTCATTTTCCGGTTGGCAAACGATAACTAGTGGGGTGCCACAGGGATCGGTGCTGGGGCCTCAACTATTTACAATCTACATTAATGACTTGGATGAAGGGACCGAGTGTGATGTAGCCAAGTTTGAGGATGATACAAAGATGGGTGGGAAAGCAAGTTGTGCAGAGGACTCAAAGAATCTGCAAAGGGATATAGACAGGCTAAGTGAGTGGGCAAACATTTGGCAGATGGAGTATAATGTGGGAAAGTGCGAGGTTATACACTTTGGCAGGAAAAATAAAAAAGCAAATTATTATTTAAATGGAGAGAGATTACAAAATGCTACAGTTCAGAGGGACCTGGGGGTCCTTGTACATGAAACACAAAAAGTTAGCATGCAGGTACAGCAAGTAATTAAAAAGGCAAATGGAATGTTGGCCTTTATTACAAGGGGGTTGGAGTATAAAAGCAGGGAAGTCCTGCTACAACTGTACAGGGTATTGGTGAGACCACACCTGGAGTACTGCGTACAGTTTTGGTCTCCTTATTTAAGGAAAGATATACTTGCATTGGAGGCAGTTCAGAGACGATTCACTAGGTTAATTCCAGAGATGAGGGGGTTGACTTATGAAGAAAGGTTGAGCAGGCTGGGCCGATACTCATTGGAATTTAGAAGAATGAGAGATGATCTTATTGAAAGGTAGATGCAGAGAGGGTGTTTCCCCTCGTGGGGAAATCTAGAACTCGGGGGCATAGTTTCAGAATAAAGGGTCGTCCTTTTAGAGCTGAGATGAGGAGGAATTTCTTCTCTCAGAGGGTCGTAAATCTGTGGAATTCTCTGCCCCAGAGAGCCGTGGAGGCTGGGTCATTAAATACTTTTAAGATGGAGATAGACAGATTTTTGCAAGATAAGGGAGTTATGGGGAGCGGGCAGGGAAGTGGCTTTGAGCCCAAGATCAGCCATGATCTTATTGAGTGGCAGAGCAGGCTCGAGGGGCCAAGTGGCCTATTCCTGCTCCTATTTCTTATGCTCTGATGTTATGTATAGAAGCATCCGGGAAGGCGCCGAACACCTCGAGTCTCTTCGCCGGGAGCAAGCGGAAGGAGCGCACGTCAACCCAAGCACCCCACCCACCCGCCCCTTCAACCACCGTCTGCACCACCTGTGACAGAGACTGTAGGTCCCGCATTGGACTCATCAGTCACCTGAGAACTCACTTTTAGTGTGGAAGCAAGTCATCCTCGGTTCCGAGGGACTGCCTAAGAAGAAGAAGAAGAAGCATTTGGAGGGTGTCATGGGAGAACCTGGGTGCAGCCCTGCACCTCTGTGCAGTCATTGTCAGTGTTTGCAGCACTTCAATGCTGCAAAACACTGACAGCACAAACGTCAAAATAAAGTTGGCCATGGTCTCTTTAAGGAAACCAGCTGATGATGTGTCATGAATGATGTCACCAGACCCGCTTCCTCTAATTGGACCGGGAAACGCGCTGGGCAGGCTTAACAAGCCCTATCAACGTAAAATCATTTTCAAGAGACGGAAGGAGGCAGCAGCAGGGTCAGGACCCGCCACCGCCGTCGCCTACCCTGGACCTGCCGAGGTTAGGAAAATCTCGGCCTGAATTTCAGAACTTCAGGTTAGGCCGCTTCATTGCCTATATAAAATAAATGTGAGAAGTCGCACAACACCAGGTTATAGTCCAACAGCTTTATTTGAAATCACAAGCTTTCGGAGCGCTGCTCCTTCATCAGGTGAAGTGAAGAGATGCATATAGGCACAGCATATATAGGGCAGTTAGAAAGATTAACTGTAATCATCTGGCAGTGTTCTCTGACTATATATGCTGTGCCGATATGCATCTCTTCACTTCACCTGACGAAGGAGCAGCGCTCCGAAAGCTTGTGATTTCAAATAAAGCTGTTGGACTATAACCTGGTGTTGTGCGACTTCTCGCATTTGTCCACCCCAGTCCAACACCGGCATCTCCGCATCATATATAAAATAATGCATGATAGGGAAATGTGCCTGACCTGTTTTGGAGTGTCTTATAAAGCAATGTTGCTTAGCTTCAATGAATGTTCAAGCATAGCTTTTTGGTTACTTTCTCTACTGATTCATTGACTACCTTGCATACTTTTACTTCCTTGTACATTTTTCTCTTTTTGTGAAAGCCTTCAGTTTAGTAACACACTCTAGGGTCGATTTCTAATGGTAGCTGGCTGTAGTGGAGTAAATTGAGTGGCTGGTATGAGAAAATAGTCAGAAGACATGCCCCACGTGAAATATGCTGAGCTTGCATCCCGATGCATTTTACTTACAGTGGACCAGACATCGGGTGGGAATTTCGTGTTAATACTAATTTGGGGGGTGGTTGGGGGGGTGGTGGTTAAGCTTTTGGTTGTCTGCCTTACCCTGGGTGAAAAATGTCAGACAGCCTAAAGTAAAACCATCACTGAGGCAGATTGATCTCATTTTCTCTCCAGCCAGAGAAAGTAAGTGGGTTAAGAGAACCATTAAAGTATCTGTGAGGCGGATACTGCATTGAGTGACCATTTTGCTACTGAAGTTTGGTGTTACCTTTCCTGCATATAAATCTGTTCAGTATATTGGAGGTAGGAAGGAGGGAGGGAGGCAGAAAGCAGGAAACTATAGGCCAGTTAGCCGAACATCTGTCATTGGGAAAATGCTGGAATCCATTATTAAGGAAGTAACAGCAGGACATTTAGAAAATCATAATACAATCAAGCAGAGTCAACATGGTTTTATGAAAGGGAAATTGTGTTTGTGACAAATTTACTGGAGTTCTTTGAGGATGTAACGAGTAGGGTGGATAAAGGGGAACCAGTAGATGTGGTGTATTTGGATTTCCAGAAGGCATTCGATAAGGTGCCACATAAAAGGTTACTGCATAAGATAAGAGCTCACGGGGTTGGGGTAATATATTAGCATGGATAGAGAATTGGCTAACTAACAGAAAACAAAGAGTCGGGATAAATGGGTCATTTTCAGGTTGGCAAACTGTAACTAGTGGGGTGCCACAGGGATCAGTGCTGGGGCTTCAACTATTTACAATCTATATTAATGACTTGGATGAAGGGACCGTGTGTACTGTAGTCAAATTTGCTGATGATACAAAGATAGGTGGAAAAACAAGTTGTGAGGAGGACACAAAGGGCTGGATTTTGATACTGGGGCGGGTTGGGGTCGTGTCATCCACTTTTCGTGTTATCCACCCGACTACAATTGGATGTGGGAGATTGACGCAATTTTCACCTAATTGGGCAATTGAGTTTCAGCATGTGGGAACCCATGAACCAATTAGTGTTTTCAGTCTGAAAGTCGCCTCTGATGATGTCATCATTGCTGCTGCATTGAAGGTCTTCAAAGACTGCCTGGCCTTTGCTGTGAGAGGACCTGGATGCAAAATGAGCAACAGTAGCCATAAGTCTGCTCCCAGATATTTTTACACCACCACTCCCAGATATGTCTCCTCCCCATCCATCCATATATGCATCCATCCACATAGCCATCCATATATGCATCCCCATAGCCAGCCCGCCCGCCCGCCCTATCCAAATGTGCTCCCGCCAGGTTTCACATTCATGGTTCAGAACAGGCATGCTTCACGTAGAAAAAGGATTAAAATCACAAAAGCCTTTCAAAATGGCATTATAGAGGCAATTTAGTGCTGGTTAAGGGCCTTAACAGCCTATCCCACCTCTAAGAGGCGGGACGGAGTCGGGACCAGCAGACATGATTTAATGAAAATTGCATGGAGGCGGGCTTGTGCCCGCCCGCCAGTTTTAGCAATTTTAACCCCCCACACGCCTCCAAACCCGCCTCCACGGGTCAATGAAAATCCAGCCCAAGAGTCTGTAACGGGATATAGATAGGTTAAGTGAATGGCCAAAAATTTGACAGATGGAGCATAATGTGGGAAAATGTCAGGTTATCCACTTTGTTAGGAAAAATAAAAAAGCAAATTATTATTTAAATGGAGAGACTACAAAATGCTGCGGTACAGAGGGATCTGGGGATCCTCGTACATGAAACACAAAAAATTAGCATGCAGGTACAGCAATAATTAGGAAGGCAAATGGAATGTTGGCCTTTATTGCAAGGGGGTTGGAGTATAAAAGTAGGGAAGTCTTGCTACAACTGTACAGGGTGCTGGTGAGACCACACCTGGAGTACTGCGTGTAGTTTTGGTCTCCTTATTTAAGGAGGGATATACTTGCATTGGAGGCAGTTCAGAGAACGTTCACTAGGTTAATTCCTGAGATGAAGGGGTTGTCTTATGAGGAAAGGTTGAGTAGGTTGGGCCTATACCCATTGGAGTTTAGAAGAATGAGAGGTGATTTTATTGAAACATATAAGATTCTGAGGGTGCTTAACAGGGTAGATGCAGGGAGGATGTTTCCCCATGTGAGGGAATCTAGAACTAGGGGGCATAGTTTCAGGATAAGAGGTCGCCCATTTAAAACGGAGATGAGGAGGAATTTCTTCTCTCAGAGGGTCGTGAATCTTTGGAATTCTCTACCCCAGAGAGCTTGGAGGCGGAGTCATTGAATATATTCAAGGCGGAGATAGACATATATTTGAGCTACAGGGGAGTCAAGGGTTATGGGGAGTGGGCGGGAAAGTGGAGTTGAGGCCAAGATCAGATCAGCCATGATCTTATTGAATGGCGGAGTAGGCTCAAGGGGCCAAATGGCCTACTCCCGCTCCTATTTCTTAGGTTCTTATGTTATGTCAGGAATTCTGCTGCTATTTAGAATTAGCTGTGCAAACAGTACAGCTTTGGACTGGGAACATGGATTTCCTAATAGGCATTCCTCCATCCCTGTGTTATGAAAAGAAGGAAGACAAAGAGCTGGAAGCAGCTAGATTGGAATGAGACATTGTAGAAGACATTTGTTCCCTACAAGCAGATACGCACCAGAGTTTCTGGACCAAGAAGATCTGTCTTACTTTGATTTTCTAAATGACAATGGGCTAAAAAGGCTGTGCTTTCCTCTGGAGACTTTTGAGGAATATGTCAACTGATGAATACCTGCAGCCCACTTTCACCAGGCGACCAGCATTGTCCGGAAGTGACAAACTCACCACTGCCATTAATTACTTCGCAATTGGATCCTTCCGTAGTGGTATTGTGTGACCTTTGCCGCATTAGTCAGACAGCAGCTCCCCACTGCATCAAGAAGTTGTGTGATTCAGCAGGCTGCAGTGTTCATATCCTTCCCAGTTGAACTAGAGAAACAAAGAGAGAGTTATCCGGTTCTAAGACTGCAGGGAGCAATTGATAGAACAATTTGCCACTCAAAGCCCCACATGACAACCCACTCAATTTTATGAACAGGAAAGTCTTACATTCTATTGATCTGCAGCTAGTGGGTGATGTCAATCACCTAATGCTGCATCTGAATGCCCAATATTCAGGAATCTGTCATAACACTTTCATCATGCAACAAAGCACAATACCAAACTCTCTTAATGTCTCTCAATGTCTCTTAATCTCTCCTTTTGTTCTTTCATCCCCTCCCCCTTTTCCCAGCTTTATCCTTGCTTTAAATCTATTTCATTTCCTGCTTTTTTTCCAGTTCTGACGAAAGGTCTTCGACCTGAAACGTTAACTCTGTTTCTCTCTCCACGGATGCTGCTTGGCCTGCTGAGTTTTTCCAGCGTTTTCTGTTATTAAAGCACAATACCAGTTCTTCACTGAGGCGTAAAAAAAAATGAATGCCGAGCCAAAGAACGAGATTTTAAGAGGGGTGACTAAAACCTTGGTCAGAAGGGAGTTTTAAGGAGGGTGTTAAAGGAGGAGGGAGAGGTGGAGAGATTTACAGAGGGAATTCCAGAGTGTGGGGCTGAACACGCAGTCGCCATTGATAGAGCGAAAGAAGAGGGGTGTGCAATCGTTCATTTCTGCATGTGCTTTTAACTTTTGGTAGTTGGATGATGGTGGGGACAATGTCGACCTCTATTATTAAAGACTTTGAGGGACTTTGTGAGGATGTGAGAAGAGAACAGGTAGCTACAAAGAGGCTTTATTTGAATAGCGAACCTTTATTTATTAAAAGTTCTGGGCTATCAGTTGTGCTCTCCTAGCTCTAGCACCTGGCTGCTGGCTCTCCTAATGCCTTTCCTCTCCTGATGCCCTTCATCCCACTCCAGAGACTTCAGCATAAAGTCTAGGCTGACATGACACTGCAGTACTGAGTGAGTGTTGCACTGTTGGAGGTACTGTCTTTCAGATGAGATGTTAAAACCGAGGTCCTGTTTGCCCTCTCAAGTGGATCTAAAAGATTTCATGGCACTATTTGAAGAAGAGCAGGGGAATGCTCCCTGATATCCTGGCCAATATTTACCCCTCAATCAACATCACTGAAACAGATTATCTAGTCATTATCTCATTGCTGTTTGTGGGACGCAAATTGGCTTCTGCGTATTTTACACTACAATAGTGACTACATTTCAAAAGTACTTCATTAGGTGTAAAGCACTTTGGGATATCCTGAGGACATGAAAGGCGTTATATAAATGCAAGTTCTTTCTTTATCGCCGCCTTGTGCACCCTCCTCATGCTGTGAGTGAGTGTCTGTGTGTACAGAAGCGATACCTTCGGTGATGCCTGACTTTAAGAGCCTCCAACATAGCCTCTTCAATGTCTTAATTCTTCTCCTCTTCATAACATCAAAATAAATCTATTCTGCTTGGGAAATCCATGTTTGGTGGGTAAGCAGTACTTTGAGCAGAGTTGAGTAAAAGTAGCAACGAGAGTAATGACTTAATCCCCAGAGGACTAAAAATATTGTAACGCAGTTAAAGAGACACCATCCATCAGCAGTAGCACACAAAAAGGCCACGCCAGTGTGGTATCTTCCTCAGGAATATACTGCAGCAGCCACTGATATAGTGGCGGGAATTATTTGGGATGGGCTTGCAGTGAAAATGGAGGGTAATGGAGTGGAGGGGATATCCACACCCTTTTGATTTTATTTAACTGTGACGGAGCCTTAAATGAAACTAGCAGTTTATTGGGAAAATAATGCAGTTGCAGTTTTCTGAGGCAGCATTGAGGCTGTTTCTTTAAGAACGCATTTTACTCCATTTACTGCCTCAAAACAGACAGTAATTTAGAGGATAATCCAGAACCTGTTTATCCCCCTATAAGTCCACGCACCCCATGGTGATGAGAGGTGCAGTGCATTTTCCATTTAAATGAAATCCCTTAAAGACTAGCAGAAGCTCTTGTATCTGGCTGTGTGAGTTGACAGTGTGATTGTGAGTTCAGATGGTGCTCGAGTTTTTTCAGAAATTGCCCTTTGTATAAGTGAGTTTCCCTCACACCCAACTGTTGACAGAGCAAAAGTATGAGCGGTAAGGAGGTGAGTGAAGGCTGCATCAGTGCTAACGGATGTGGATTGCCAACAGTGCCTTGATTTACCTTGGCCGCCCTTGTGAGGTCATTGAGCATCTTCTGGCACTGTATGGCAATTGTTGTGGTGGTGGAAGCTGCACTGACAGCTTCTGCAACCTCACTCCATACAGCCTGAACCACCCACATATGGGGCTTCCTGCCCTGAGTGCCAAACTCTATATCCCATCTTGCCCTGATTGAGTAGATTAGCCCTGTACTTTCTGGAGTTTAGAAGAATGAGAGGTGATCTCATTGAAACATAAGATTCTGAAGGGGATTGACAGGATAGATGCTAAGATGTTGTTTCCCCTGGCTGGAGTGTCTAGAACTAAGGGGCATAGTCTCAGGATACAGGGTCGGCCATTTAAGACTGAGATGAGGAGGAATTTCTTCACTCAGAGCGGTGTTAATCTTTGGAATTCTCTGCCCCAAAGTGCTGTGGATGCTGAGTCGTTGAGTATATTCAAGGCTGAGATAGATAGATTCTTGGACTCTAGGGGAATCAAGGGATATGGGGATCTGGCAGGAAAGTGGAGTTGAGGTCGAGATCAGCCATGATCTTATTGAATGGCGGAGCAGGCTCAAGGGGCCGTATGGCCTACTCCTACTCCTAATTCTTATGTTCTTATGACCTCATCCAGCAATACCTCCATGCTTGCATCAGAAATCTGGAAGCCCTTCCTGCTGTTGACACCCCAAATTATCTTGGAGGCACTGCTGCTCCAGAAGTGATATCCCTGTTTAACTGGCTGTATCCTTATAATGGCTTCAGCAGCACTGAATTTCTCTCGCCCCAGTGATGGTACGCCTATCAGGAACGGTATTACTACTCCAAACCACTCCACATTGCAAACGAGGTCCTCTGAAGATAACTTCAGCAGGTTAGCATCTGAGACACATGAGCAGGTGGTAGTCCCACTCTGCCGCTAATCTAACAAAGCGAGGAGAATTTAGCGCCTTTGATGTTATACAGATGCTTAATTAGTGCAGCCCTGCTGTGAAGATTAAGTAAGGAGCCAGGATATGAAGGATCATTATAAATGGAAGGACACTTGCCTTGGCCTTGGCACCATGCCTGCAAACATTGCCTCACCGATGTTCTTTAAGGCTTCTCTCCCAAAAAGGATAAGAGCCATCTACTCATGTTGTGTCTGTTATATCATGATGGCTTGCTGCACCTTTCCTGGGCCTTTACCTGTGGTTGTGCACAGACTTGGCTGTAGGAACTCATTGAGCACCAGCAAACAGTAACTTTCTGCCCAGAACTCCTGCCTCCAAGGACCACGACTTTGCAAATTAGCTACCATTGTGTCTCTGCAAGCGGCAGAACTTTGAACTGCTATGTGCAGGGTGTTACTGTGCCCCATTATGTTTGTGCTTTGTTGTATGCAAGAATGCAGTGAAAAACAGTAAATGTTCTCTGCATCCTCTCACTGAGGGTGCAAAAGAGAAATATTGCCACAGCAGCCACGCCTTCAATGGATGAAAAGCAAGCATCTACACAAAGGAGGGTACACTTACCTTAACACTTTGCTGGATACTGTAAAACATCTTCTTCATTTATTGCTCAGTATAATATAACAACAACAACAACAACTTGTATTTATATAGCGCCTTTAACATAGTAAAACGTCCCAAGACGCTTCACAGGAGTATAATAAGACACAAAAATTGACACCAAGCCACATAAGGAGAAATTAGGGCAAGTGACCAAAAGCTTGGTCAAAGAGGTAGGTTTCAAGGAGCGTCTTAAAGGAGGAAAGAGAGGTAGCGAGGCGGAGAGGTTTAGGGAGGGAGTTCCAGAGCTTAGAGCCTAGGCAACAGAAGGCACGGCCACCAATGGTTGAGCGATTATAATCAGGGATGCTCAAGAGGGCAGAATTAGAGGAGCGCAGATATCTCGGGGGGGTTGTGGGGCTGAAGGAGATTACAGAGATAGGGAGGGGCGAGACCGTGGAGGGATTTGAAAACAAGGATGAGAATTTTGAAATTGAGGTGTTGATTAACCGGGAGCCAATGTAGGTCAGCGAGCACAGGGGTGATGGGCGAACGGGACTTGGTGCGAGTTAGGACACGGGCAGCCGAGTTTTGGATGACCTTGGAAAGCTGAAAGTCTGCATTCATGCTCTCAGTCACCTCCCTCCAGCTTGCATCTCTGTCTTCACAGGAGAATGTCCTTCTTCTCCAAAAAGAGCACCCATGTTTTCCATGTGCAGGGTACTTATTCAAAGTAAGGGGAGGGGCTTGCTTTGCAAAATATGGCAAGGGCAGCCCTCTCTTTCATTGACATGGGTGTGCCCATGCCACATGCAAGTGCAGACCCGATTTTTACGGACTTGGAAAAATAGAGTTGTAGACTACAGTAACCTGAAAAGTGATTTGACAGTGTACACAATATCTTTCTACCTGTTCTGTGTAGCATAACGTCTGACAGTATTTTTATTCTGATGGTTAAAATAAGTGGGTTAATACCACTAAAATCATGGCGGGAAGAATTTCATTTAAACAGGTTAAGCATTTGTGTGGTAGTAACCCACAATGCAATTTTCAGGGCCTTTGAATTTGAGCACTGATGCCATTATAATAGAGCAGACAGCAAGGACAACATTTTTATGTTTAATTGGGAATATTTTTAATTTCAGGAAGCTGAAATTCAAACTCAGCCTTTAAGCCCTAATTTTACCTCCCCACCCCCAAACACCCGATGGGAATGGGATGTGCGAGGGGTTAAAATCCTTGCAGTAACCTGCTCACCCTATCCTCACTGGCCTCCCGCCACGTGCTCTTTTAACAAGCATTAGGTCGGCGAGGGTCTTGTTGAAATTCAAAAGTCAAGATCTGATGACGTCAGGCAAACCCCGACTATATTTTAACACTGGACATCTGTGTTCAGCCCCCACGGTTCTGACCTCGCCAGGTGCACCGGAGCGAGGGAGCAGCGGGCCCTGAAAAGGTAAGTCATTTATTTCTTAAAAGATTTCCTTGTGGGTCAGGAGGAGCAGCAAGGTCCCACAAGGAAACCTAGGGCTTTACATAGGATATACAGCAGAGTAACAGGCCATTTGGCCCGACCAGTCCATGCTGGTGTTTATGCTCCACTCGAGCCTCCTCCCATCCTTCCTCATCTAACTCTATCAGCATAATCCTCTATTCCCTACTCCCTCATGGTTATCTAGCCTCTCCTTAAATGCATCTATACTGTTCGCCTCAACCACTCCCTGTGGTAGCGAGTTCCACATTCTCACCACTCTCTGGGTAAAGAAGTTTCTTTTGAATTGAGGCTTTGGGCTTCCCTCTCTCGACTGTGATCACCTAACCGCCCCCCACGCCCCAGCATTTACCTGACTGCTGGGGACTATTCCTGTGGGTCCTAAGCTGCAGCTTCCTGCACTCACCCGACTCCCTCACATCATTGACGTTGGGTGCGGGCGGGAGCCAGGCCTGGTATATTTAAATGAGGCCCCGGAGCGTGACCCCGAGCTTCCGGTCGCCTGTCACTTTAATTTTCCGCTCCACTCCCACTCTGATCTCTGTCCTCGGCCTCTTACACTGTTCCAACGAAGCTCTACGTAAGCTCGAGGAACAGCACCTCATCTTTCGATAAGGCACTTTACAGCTTTCTGGACCTTTTTTTTATTCGTATATGGGATGTGGGCGTCGCTGGCAAGGCCAGCATTTATTGCCCATCCTTAATTGCCCTCGAGAAAGTGCTGGTGAGCCGCCTTCTTGAACCACTGCAGTCCATGTGGTGAAGATCCTACCACAGTGCTGTTAGGGAGGGAGTTCCAGGATTTTGACCCAGTGACGATGAAGGATCGGCGATATACTTCTAAGTCAGGATGGTGTGTGACTTGGAGGGGAACTTGGAGGTGGTGGTGTTCCCATGCGTCTGCTGCCCTTATCCTTCTAGGTGGAAGAGGTCGCGGGTTTGGGAGGTGCTGCCGAAGAAGCCTTGGCGAGTTGCTGCAGTGCATCTTGTAGATGATACACCCTGCAGCCACGGTACGCCAGTGGTGGAGGGAGTGAATGTTTAAGGTGGTGGATGGGGTGTCAATCAAGCGGGCTGCTTTGTTCTGGATGGTGTCAAGCTTCTTGAGTGTTGTTGGAGCTGCACTCATCCAGGCAAGCGTAGAGTATTCCACACACTCCTTGTGCCTTGTAGATGGTGGAAAGGCTTTGGAGAGTCAGGAGGTGAGACACTCGTCGCAGAATACCTAGCCTCTGACCTGCTCTTGTTACCACAGTATTTATGTGGCTGGTCCAGTTAAGTTTCTGGTCAATGGTGACCCCCAGGATGTTGATGGTGGGGGATTCGGCAATGGTAATACCGTTGAATGTCAAGGGGAGGTGGTTAGACTCTCGCTTGTTGGAGATAGTCATTGCCTGGCACTTGTGTGGCGCGAATGTTACCTGCCACTTATCAGCCCAAGCCTGAACGTCGTCCAGGTCTTGTTGCATGCGGTCATGAACTGCTTCACTATCTGAGGAGTTGTGAATGGTGCTGAACACTGTGCAATCATCAGGGAACATCCCCATTTCTGACCTTATGTTGGAGGGAAGGTCATTGATGAAGCAGCTGAAGATGGTTGGGCCTAGGACATTGCCCTGAACATCGAGTTCAATAATTTCAGACTATAACCTCGACCCCTATTTTTTTTTCTTTTTCTCTCTCACATGGCAGCTGTCGATCATTCTGCCATTGCCATTTACACCTCATCTAGAGCCATCTTTTGTTTCTTAACTTGTCCCATTACCATCTCCTTTTGCCTTGCCCCATCATCCCTTTTGTCTTTTAATCTCTCCTGCCTCCCATCCTATCACAGACCTTCCCTTTGTTCTTTTCTCCCCTCCTCCCTTTCCCTGCCCCTACACCTACTTAAAAATCTGTTACATCTCTACCTTTTTCCAGTTCTGACGAAGGGTCATCGACCTGAAACATTACTCTGTTTCATAGAATCATAGAAATTTACATCACGGAAGGAGGCTATTTCGGTCCATCGTGTCCGTGCCGGCCAACAAAGAGCTCTCCAGCCTAATCCCACTTTCCAGCTCTTAGTCCGTAGCCCTGTAGGTTACGGCACTTCAAGTGCGTATCCAAGCACTTTTTAAATGTGGTGAGGATTTCTGCCTCTGCCACCCTTTCAGGCAGTGAGTTCCAGACCCCAACCACCCTCTGGGTGAAGATATTTCCCCTCAAATCCCCTCTAAACCTCCTACCAATTACTTTAAATCTATGCCCCCTGGTTGTTGACCCCTCTGCTAAGGGAAATAGGTCCTTTCTATCCACTCTATCGCGGCCCCTCATAATTTTATACACCTCAATAAGGTCTCCCCTCAGCCTCCTCTGTTCCAAAGAAAAAACCCCAGCCTATCCAATCTTTCCTCATAGCTAAAATTCTCCAGTCCAGGCAACATCCTCGTAAATCTCCTCTGCACCCTCTCTAGTGCAATCACATTTTTCCTGTAATGTGGTGACCAGAACTGTATGCAGTACTCTAGCTGAGGCCTAACTAGTGTTTTATACAGTTCAAGCATAACCTCCCTGCTCTTATATTCTATGCCTCGACTAATAAAGGCAAGTATTCCGTATGCCGTCTTAACCACCTTATCTACCTGGCCTGCTACCTTCAGGGATCTGTGGACCTGCACTCCAAAGTCCCTTTGTTCCTCTACACTTCTCAGTGTCCTACCATTTAATGTGTATTCCCTTGCCTTGTTAGCCCTCCTCAAATGCATTACCTCACACTTCTCCAGATTGAATTTCATTTGCCACTGTTCTGCCCACCTGACCAGTTCATTGATATCTTCCTCCAATCTACAGCTTTCTTCTTCATTATCAACCACAGCTGATTTTAGTATCATCTGCAAACTTCTTAATGATACCCCCTACATTCAAGTCTAAATTGTTGATATATACCACAAGAAGCAAGGGACCTAGTGCTGAACCCTGCGGAACCCCACTGGAAACAGCCTTCCAGTCACAAAAACACCCATCAACCATTACCCTTTGTTTCCTGCCTCTGAGCCAATTTTGGATCCAACTTGACACTTTGCCCTGGATCCCATGGGCTTTTACTTTCATGACCAGTCTGCCATGTGGAACCTTATCAAAAGCCTTGCTAAAATCCATATACACTACATCAAACGCACTACCCTCATCGACCCTCCTTGTTACCTCCTCAAAAAATTCAATCAAGTTAGTCAGACACGACCTTCCCTTAACAAATCCATGCTGACTGTTCTTGATTAATCCGTGTCTTTCTAAATGAAGATTTATCCTGTCCCTCAGAACTTTTTCCAGTAATTTTCCCACCACCGAGGTTAGGCTGACTGGCCTGTAATTACTCGGTCTATCCCTTTCTCTCTTTTTAAACAAAGGTACAACGTTAGCAGTCCTCCAGTCCTCTGGCACCACACCTGTAGCCAGAGAGGATTGAAAAATGATGGTCAGAGCCTCTGCTATTTCCTCTTTTGCTTCTCTTAACAGCCTGGGTTACATTTCATTCGGGCCTGGGGATTTATCCACTTTCAAAGCTGCTAAGCCCCTTAATACTTCCTCTCTCACTATGTTTATTTTATCTAATATTTCACACTCCTCCTCCCTGATTGCAATGTCTGCATCGGCCCTCTCTTTTGTGAAAACAGACGCAAAGTATTCGCTAAGAACCATACCCATGTCTTCCGCCTCCACACGCAGGTTACCTTTATGGTCCCTAATAGGCCCTACTCTTTAGTTATTCTCTTGTTCTTAATGTATTTATAAAACATCTTTGGGTTTTCCTTGATTTTACTTGCCAAAATTTTTTCATGCTTTCTCTTTGCTTTCCTAATTTCCTTTTTAATTGCACCCCTGCACTTTCTATGCTCCTCTAGAGTTTCTGCAGTATTGAGCCTTCGGTATCTGTCATACGCCTCCCGTTTTTTCTTTATCCTACACTGTATGTCCCTTGACATCCAGGGGGCTCTGGATTTGCTAGTCCCACCCTATTTCTTTAAGGGAACATACGTGCTCTGAACCCTCAGGATCTCCTCCTTGATTGCCTCCCACTGCTCTTGACACTGATTTACCTTCAAGTAGTTGTTTCCAGTCCACTTTGGCTAAATCCCATCTCAGCTTAGCAAAATTTCTCTTTCTACAGATGCTGCCTGACCTGCTGAGTATTTCCAGCATTTTCTGTTTTTATCCCAGAGTTAAAATGACCGAGACTCATGTCGGCAAGCCGGGGAAAACCTGACGCTCGCCCCACTGGCCCCACACTTGTCCCTTGTGCCCAGTTAAAATCAGTGATTTTGTTCTAATAATTTGTCGATTCACCTACATTTCATCATTTTTGGCAAAATGTTGCCGCTATTAATGGCTAGAAATGAAAATGTTCCACTTTGGCACTTCTGCTGCATACCAGATTCACATATTGGAAAATTGCACACATGCCACTCCCCACCCTGTAATTTACCATCCGTTAAAATGAATGGATGGAAAATCACAGAAGTATCAAAGCGGAAAACATCCATTACCATGACAGCCACCAAGCTGCACTAACAGATTGGCAGTGGCAGCAGAGTAGTGAGCAATTTCATTCTTCACTAAAAATGTAATTTGTTTCAGTTCTGGGTGTGTTTAATCTCACTGATCATACAGGAAAAAGAACAGATGCAGTGTACTCAGATGTTGGAAAAATGACAGGCACTGTTGGGAGAATCATTCATTATATAGCCCCCCTCAGTCAGGATGAATAATTTGTTAGATTGCTTAGTTTTGAATGCATAATTTTGTCCAGGGTCCTGTAAACTGTACAGAAAAGAGAGAGAACCCCAATTTGTAAGTTAGAGAAAGAAAAGTACAGAGTAAGTTATATCAAATAGCAAGACATCAGTGCCCTGGTAAATTTAAATATTCATGCCATCCAGATTAAGAGCTTTAACATATAACATTTTATAGAGATTTGAACTAAGTTGTTGAATTTTTTCTAAAAGTTTTAGAGCTGTCTGAGGAAAAGAACCTGATAAATTATCAATTTGAGGATAATATTCTGAAAGTTGTGCATGTTAATAGACATTTGTAGTTTTTTTTTGTTGGTGTAATTCATGGGTTCAACACCTCTAGAAGTTTGTGGCATCTCTGTCCTTGGCCTTCTAAACTGTTCCAATGAAGTTCAGCGCAAACTCGATGCACAGCACCTCATCTTTCTACTAGGCACCTTGCAGCCATTTGGCCTTAACATTGACTTTTTTTATTCATTCATGGGATGTGGGCTTCGCTGGCAAGGCTAGCAATTATAGCCCATCCCTAATTGCCCTTGAGAAGGGGATGGTAAGCCGCCTTCTTGAACTTCTGCAGTCCGTGAGGTGAAGGTATTCCCACAGTACTGTTAGGGAGGGATTTTGACCCAGCGAAGATGACGGAACGGCGATATATTTCCAAGTCAGGATGGTGTGTGACTTGGAGGGGATTTGCAGGTGGTGGTGTTCCCATGCGCCTGCTGCCCTAGTCCTTCTAGGTGGTAGAGGTCGCGGGTTTGGGAGGTGCTGCCGAAGAAGCCTTGGCAAGTTGCTGCAGTGCATCTTGTAGATGGTACACACTGCAGCCACGGTGCGCCGGTGATGGAGGGAGTGAATGTTTAAGGTGGTGGATGGGTGCCAATCAAGTGAACTGCTTTGTCCTGGATGGTGTCGAGCTTCTTGAGTGTTGTTGGACCTACACTCATCCAGGCAAGTGGAGCGTATTCCATCACACTCCTCACTTGTGCCTTGTAGATGGTGCAAGGATTTTGAGGAGTCAGGAAATTAGTCACTCGCCGCAGAATACCCAGCCTCTGACCTGCTCTTGTAGCCACAGTATTTATGTGGCTGGTCCAGTTAAGTTTCTGGTAAATGGTGACCCCCCAGGATGTTGATGGTGGGGGATTCAGTGATGGTAATGCCGTTGAATGTCAAGGAGAGGTGGTTGGAAATAGTCATTGCCTGGCACTTGTATGGTGCAAATGTTACTTGCCACTTATCAGCCCAAGCCTGAATGTTGTCCAGGTCTTGCTGCATGCGGGCACAAACTGCTTCATTATCTGAGGAGGTGCGAATGGAACTGAACACTGTGCAATCATCAGTGAACATCCCCACTTCTGACCTAATGGTGGAGAGAAGGTCATTGATGAAGTAGCTGAAGATGGTTAGGCCCAGTACACTGCCCTGAGGATCTCCTGCAGCGATGTCCTGGGACTGAGAAGATTGGCCTCTGACAACCACGAACTTCTTCCTTTGTGCTAGGTATGACTCCAGCCAGTGGAGAGTTTTCCCCCAGTAACATAACCACTATGTTACCGTTCCCTCTACAACTTCAGATCTTAATCACCGCTCCCATTTTCTCACTGACAGTAGGTTTTGGGAAAGTAGGATCAGTGTACCAGCACTTCTGGAGATGGGGGAGGGAGCAAGTTGGTGCTTGAGCTGAGGATCCTCCATCAGTGCATTGCCAGCAGGGTGGTCTGGTATCTATTGAGCAGTGATGGCTGCCACTCCAGAAGCCACCAATGTCCTTATAAGCACTTACAGGCATTTTGATTTTGTAGAAATCTCCTAGACTGTCACTGTCTCCAGGGTGTTCTGCAAGTCACAGGAAATGTCTTGCAATGTATTGCAGATGCGGATTGTAGACTCCTCCCACTTGTCCATCATCTCAACCATATGCATGGAAACCTATCTCCACTGCCTCCACATGTGATCGATGCTTCCTAATCATAGCTCTTTTGAAGTCTGGACCCTGAAATCCAAGTCACTGGGCTCCTCAGCCAAGGACAGGTGTTTCTGTCCCCTCTGTGGAGGAACAGCACTCTCCATCTCTTCTATTCCCAGGTTTTCATAGTCACTTGTGTTCTGTGCTTTACCCAGTGTCAGCCCTACTGACTCACTTACTAATTTTTCCTGAGTGGGTGCCTCTAGGCTGGTGCTTGTGCAGGTAAGATGCCATGACGGACTTGGTGATGAAGCAGCAGGAGTTATGGATTTGAATGTACCTAGGAGGTCATCTGCATGGCAGGTCTCTTCCTGCATGATATTGAAAATTGCTCTATACTGACACTAAACTTACAATATAAATGTACCTTAAGCTGCCTAATCTGACATATATATCAAATAAAACTTTTTATCTCCTTACCCCACCAAAAGTTGTACTTTTGTTGCGCTGCGCTGTGGGAGTAATTTTCTGAGTGTGAACCAGCAGTGCTGGACCTCACCCGATGCCAGTGCATGTTGGAAAATTACAGGCAGTGCACCCACGATTTTCCAATAAGTGTTGGAAGTGGATGAGGTTCCCCACCATTGGCACCTACTTGGAAAATGATTACCTGTGTGTCCGTTTATTGTTATAAGATTCTTATTCTTATTTATTGGTTAATCTTAGAAAAATTGGCTTGTGTATGTAGATATTGGAACTTTGCTGAAAAATTGACATCAGCCAATCCTTAGTATATAGATGCTCACATCATTTCCAGTTATCGTTTCTGTTTTGAATCGCTTGTAGCCTAACAAAGTCATCTCATGTTGCAGTATAAACACTCAATTATGCCATTTAAATGAAATTGTAATCAAAGAAAAAGATTTGAAACAATTGTGAAAACCTCTGTTATAATGGGTACAGGAAACTCTATTAACCGGCACCGACGGGACCGGCGTGGTGCTGGTTTATCGAAAGTACCGGATAACGGAGAGTTATATCTACCGAGGCTATTTTTAACAAAGAAAAATAAATAAATCAAGAAATGTGCAGTATACTTCCGACAGCGCCAGGAGGCCGAGTTGGGCACTTTTGAAAACTACCCCTACTGACTAAATCGGCGTTCGCGAACTCGGACTCGGGATCGGCAACATTGCCGGTTATTTGAGAGGAGTTTTCGGAGGATGATTTTTGCCGGTTAAGCGAGAATTCCGGATATTTGGGTGCCGGATAAACAAAAGTTTCCTGTAATTTGTAATCATGTGTTCTTCGTGGGGAGACATACCCCCAGGAAGTGTGGGAGGAAGATGGAACTGCAGAGGTGTGGATTATAGTAAGGTAGGGATGGAGATAGTTGATGTTTCAGAGGTGGAAGTAGGCAGTCTTGGTGATGGAATAACAACAAAAAATGCTGGAAACAATCAGCAGGCCAGGCAGCATCCGTGGAGAGAGTTAACGTTTCAGGTCGGAGACCCTTCTTCAACTTTAACTCTGTTTTACTCTCTCCACGGATGCTGCCTGGCCTGCTGAGTGTTTCCAGCATTTGCTGTTGTTATTTCAGATTTCCAGCATCCGCAGTATTTTGCTATAGTCTTGGTGATGGATTGGATTTGCAGTTTGAAGCTCAGTTCAGGGCTGAGAAGAATACAGATACTGAGAGGTAAAGCTGAGTATCATTGATAAACATATGAAAGATGACCCCATGCATGTGGATTATATCACTAAGTTACAACATAAAGATAACGAATAGGAGCGGGCCAATGATGGATCCTTGGGGCACATCATATGACCATGCAGGCATAGGAAATCTCTAAGGGAGATGATACAGGTAAAGGAGAGACAATAAAATATATAGTAATGAAGAAATCCTTAATTAAAAATGATAAGTAATATTGAAATCATTTAATTTTAGCAAGTTGTTAATATTTTATGTCAGCACAAACTAAATTAATGCCCAGTTTTATTTTAATGATGAAAAATAGAGACCCTGAAAATCCACAGGCAGGTATATGTTGCCTTAAGTGCCTTATGCACCTCCCTTGTACCTCTAATGCTCACCCCACCAAAGTTTGTGGGACATGGGGGAGATGGCTTCATTTCCCTACCATTGGCACGCACCTACGCCACTATCAGCACATCTGGGGCGCCCACCATTGCATCAAAGCTGTAAAGTCTGGTGGAGCTTCCCTGGCCATGCTGGTGGGGTGATGCCCACCACCAACCCACGCACACCGCCCCCGCCCCTACCCACCAGAAACAAAGTACAAATGCCTCTGTGGTCCCCTTTGTAAGGGTGATGCTTTAAAATTTTTCAAGAAAAATTTGTTTGCAAGTCTCTGAGGATCCAGGCCATGATCCCCAGGGGGCCCTCACATCTGTACTTGCCTCAGCCTGTGTCTCTGCTCTCAGCAGGTACAACTGCACCAACCATACTGGGTGGTCTAATGAAGGCCTGGGATGTGGGATCGCCATCTTTTGGCCATGTCTCATTAAAAACTGGGGGGGAAAAATTCGGTTGGTTTGCGCCTCCCGTTAGCGCCTTAAGAGGGCGCTAATGGGGCGCAAAGCAACTAGCGCCCGTGCGCGGCGATGTTTGCGCTGCTCACGAAATTGACTAGACATTTTGCGGCGGCGCTAAACACTACCACCACGATCTCTTGCGCCCGCAGATCGTGACATCAGTCGAGCGTGCAACACCCCGGTAGCGCCCTGGACTGGATATTGAGTGGCTCCCCCTGTCTTACTGCCTGCTGCTAGCAACGACAGGTTGAGGGGAGCGTTTTGCAGTCGGGAAGGGACTGGGGGAGCGCTATTTAAAGGCGACTTCTTCCTGACTTTTTTTGTCGGCGAAATTTTTGCACCACGCATTCTGAGTGAGAGAGAGAGACTGCAGGAGATATTCAAAGCTGAGTTAAGGAGTTTTGGGTACTGAGCAGCACTTTGCAGGTTCTTTCTGATTTGACCTTCCTTGTATCGATTTAGAAGAGACTGTGGGGGCTGCACTCTGAGCTCTTTCCCTGGGCCTCTCCATTGTTCTTTCCAACAGATTTGATGTACAGGTCTCTCCAGGCCGAGATTCAAGGCTGCAATGAGCAGGGTGTGGATGGAGAGCAAGATCGACCCTCCCCTTTAAGAACTGGCCGGCGCCAGTGTGTCTGTGTTCCATTGCTGACTGACATCACATGAGCTTCGCCAGCGCTCTGAGGTAGCGCCTCGCTCCTTGGCGTGAGCACCTTAAGACAGGTGTATAGCACCTGATTTAGCGCTCCAATCACCTCCAGGGGCGATAGAAGCCAAGTTTGCAGTCAGAGGCGATAATTAACGCCAGGCGCTAAACTTTGCGCCCGGCCGATAATTGTGCCCTAAACGGGGCAATACCGAATTTCTCCCCCTGAACATTTTACTCTTGAAGGCACTGCCAATATAATTCATTAGCAAAATACTGCGGATGCTGGAAATCTGAAATAAAAACAGAAAATGCTGGAAACACTCAGCAGGTCAGGCAGCATCTGTGGAGCGAGAAACAGAGTTAACGTTTCAGGTTGATGACCCTTCGTCAGAAATATAATTCATGTTGTCTTGCCATACTTAATATGACATTGTTGAAATGTGTTAGACTGTCGAGGCACATTTCATCTGTTTAATACTTGTTATCTGCAGTGTAAAACATTAATATACATTTATTGCTGAATATCATGCTAGAAAATAAATTGAAATAGAAAATGCTGAAAGTGCTTTTCTTTTATTTTGCAGCTGCATGCATCCTGTTAGAGAAATAAGAAAAGTTGAGAATATTAGACAATGCATTTATCGCAAGCATGTTAGATGTATCAGTTTATATTCTTACTACAAGATTTCACATGAGGAGAATTTAAGAACTAGTGTTAAATTGTGACTGCTGAAAAACATGGGGGTTATTTTTTCTGATTTCTAAAATGAATTGCAACTATTATGGTAAAGATTACCCAGTAAAATAGTCTATTAAAAAGTTATTTTTATGCTTTTCTTTCTTTAAGAGACAAGTCTTTGACATGGCATGAACGATGGCTCAGCTGTACTACAAAAGAAGTGACAATGCACCATACAGAGACCGAATTTCTCTTCGAATTGTGAGAGCAGAATCTGAACTCTCTCCTGCAGAGAAGACTTACCTGAGTGCAGTTGAGAAAGGTGATTACGCAAGTGTCAAACAAGCACTTGAAGAAGCTGAAATTTATTTTAAAATCAACATTAATTGCATTGACCCTCTGGGGCGGACTGCACTTCTCATAGGCATTGAGAATGAGAACTTGGAAATCATTGAGCTTCTCCTGAGTTTCAATGTGTATGTAGGAGATGCTCTTCTCCATGCCATCAGGAAGGAAGTTGTTGGAGCTGTTGAACTTCTATTAAATCATAAGAAGCCTAGTGGAGAAAAGCAAGTAAGTTACATAAAATATGAAAAGTACAGCATGTTTGGCATATCTGAACTGAATCTTATGGTCCTTCACTTATCCAACAGCATATTATTTTTAATCTTGGACGTTCCTCATTATAAAGTGCAATTCAGATGTTCAGCATTTGGAATCTACGCTAAAAGTTGCATTGCCTAATTTATTTTGCTGCCTTAATTTCATATGGTGGAACAGGTTGAACAGGTAATGGAAGGAGCATAATTGAGATCTGACCCAACACACAGATAATGGAAAAGTTAATCAAGCAGAAAGGGAAAATAAACATTTGATAATTACACTCAAGGTATATTTCTAAGGATTTGAACCATAGCATTTTAATAAAGGATTTGCATTTTTATTTTTCCAATTATTTAAATTTCTTATCATATATTATAGAGGTACTTCAGTGTTTGGAGCAGAGATGAATTTCAGGAATGTGTAATTTGTATAATAACACCAGCGAATTCTTGTCTTCCCCCTGTGATCAACAAGAAAGGTTTTTCTGAGCTGTTTTTAAGTAACTGATGCTGCCAGGTAGAGTATGTTTTAACATATAGTCTTACATAGTTTCTGGGACACATATCTGGAAGGATATAAATTGTTTAGAAGAGAGGTGGAGGAAAGGCTGTGTGGCAGTATAAATAAACTCCAGTATTAAGGCACAAGTGAGAGAGGATAGTAAAATGGAAAGGGCAGACACAGAGCCATATTGGGTAGAATTAATCAATGGTAACAGAGGTAAACTGTTATATATATTTGGCCAGCAAAGATTGCATTTTTTCATTTATCTCACTAAAATGAAACTGTTGAATGTCTTCAAACTGATTGTTTTGCACATTTAGGAACATAGGAATTGCTTGACAAAAAAAAATAAGGTCCATTGAGTCCGTCATCTATTATCCTGGTAGTCAGACGATACAACAATAATAGAGTTATTGACTAATCATGGCAATCAATCTCTGACAGTTAGTCTACAACAGACCCAGAGATGAGGTGAGGAAAACCCCCAGTGGTGGCAAGTTTTGGGAGCCATAAGTCAAAGGTCACCTGTTTCTCCCACCTCCAGCTGCTCGGCAACTCCCGATACTTCCAAAGCAGCCTCCTCTGCTGTTGTGGGGGTGGCACATGATGGAGGCCCACCTCCAGTTAGCTCCCTCTCCCTCTTATTGTGGGCTCTCTTTTCCTGCAAGGAGGGAAAGAAGAGAAGGTTGAGTGAGGGTGATGGAATGAGTGTAAGGAATGGATGGGTTACATCTTTAGAGGGAGACCATGGGGGGAATTTTCCGGGGGGGTCAGCAGGCGCGATCGATGGCGGGTCTGTTTCTTTTTGACAGCGGGTCGACACGCGCCTTTACCAAATGTCGGGTCTATCAGCGCTGAGCAGACCCAATACGCAGCGGCGGGGGAGGCAATTCAGGTCATTATGACCTTGTTAACAGAGGATTAACCACAATTTTGAGCTCGCCTTTAGTATTTACCAGCTCGCCAACAGGGTCCACGCTGCTCGGGGATCACGTCTGTTAAACTGGGCGGGAGTTGAATGGCCATGGAATCATCTCATTACTTGACAGCTTGAAATGTGCTATAAAAGCTCCCATCTCACAGCTGTTCACTTTCCAAGCTCAGAAGCTGTTGCTTACTGCATTTGGAAGACAGATTGAGCTTTATGCAGGTTGCAAGTGTTTGGAGCAAACGCTCTATCCAGCGTCACCTCATTGGAACAATCTCTCTCACCATTGACAGATCGCTTCTGTCAACTCAAGTTCACCTGCCATCTATTACATCAGCATGGGTACAGTTTATACACTCTCACCTTGGTCTTCAGAATCTCACCACGATCAGCTGCAACAGCAGCATCACCAGGCACACCAGCAGCACCAACATCAACACCAACCTCCTCCACAATCACCTGATGCTGCACAGGACAGAAGGCATCAGCACCCAACCACATTGCTGCTCGGGACGCCAGGGATGGCCTCACCATGGCCACATTTACTTCACTTGATGCTGCACACCCAGGCTGCCACATGATGCACCAGGTTGGCACCACCCCACACCAACAACATAAAACATCCCTACAATTCCCAAGCCATTCCTTTCACACTCATCAGCATTGCGAGCAGTACCGTTATGTCTCACCATTCACTGCAACTCACTAAGACACTTCCAAAGGTGCACATCAATCTGTCTATGAACGCAAAGAGTTGAAAATAAAGATTTCAATGTTTGACAGCATATTAACAGAAACTTCACATGAACATTGTGTTGTTAGTTGGTATGATTGGACTAGGATGAGGGTGAGTGTGAGGGGTGGCTACTGAGATGGGGAAGTGATAATGAAGATAGAGAGGGCTGGGTGGAGGAGCAAGGTAAGTTGGTGTGAGTAAGGATGTGCAGGATTAGGGTAGGGAAGGCAGAGTGATGGGGATGTGATGAGTGGCACAGCAGGATGTGGTTGAGTGTGGCTTTGCAGTAACGTTTCGTGATCTACTGAGATCATTGAAAGGTTTGCACCACTGCAGCCTGGTCCTCCTTATGACATCCCTGCTTGTGCCCTCCTGTGCAATGTGCAACCAGGCTGCGTTTGTCTCCAGGGGAGTTCTCTTCCGCCCATTGGAAGGGAAGAGGACCTCCTTGCATGCTGTGAGATGGGAGAGCCTGGATGCAGCCCTGCACCTTTGTGCAGTCATTGTCAGTGTTTGCAGCATCTCAATGCTGTAGAACACTGACTGCACAAATGTCAAAGTAAATTTGTGCATGGTCCCTTTAAGGAAGCCGGCTGATGACCCGTCATCGAATCATGTCTTCAGACCCGGTTCCTTCAATTGGACTGGCAATGTGCTGGGCGGGCTTAACAAGCCCAGTCAGGGCAAAGTCATGTCGGAAGCCCAGATGGAGCCGGCAGCGAGGCTGCGACCCGCCACCGACCTCGCCCACCTGGGTGCAGCCCTCTGCCTCTGTGCAGTCATTGTTTCCAAGTGTTTGGTGCAATCGAAACCTCCAGTGAAGTGACTGCACAATCCTAGATAAACCTTCAAAGGCAATGTGGCCATGGCTCCTTTAAATATCCTGGCTGAAAACGTGTCATCGATGACATCATCAGACCTGCACCATTTAATAGGGCCGGGTCACATGCAGGGCAGGCTTAATAGGCTCCTTTAGCGCAAACTCGATTTCTGCAGCGGGCTGGAAGCAAGAACGGGGTTGCGACCGGCCACGCCGACCTCCCTCACCCGACCCGCCAAGGGAAAGAAAATTCCGGCCACTATTTCAGAGCAATACTGACCTTTTAATACAACCCAGCATCTAATTTGCTTTGCTCACTGCCACCAAGCTTTGTTGTGATAGCTTCAATTTATTGTCAAGCAGGGCCGCCAGGTCAGGCAACATGTGTGGAGAGAGAAACAGAGCTAACGGGGGGAATTTTAACCCCCAAAAACAGGTGGGTTTGGGTTGGGTGGGAAGTAAAAATGTAAAAAAAAATCTCAAACCTGAACCCACCCTGCCTCGAACCCGCCCACATCCAGTTTTGACAAAGGTACGACGGGTGGGGCAGGTGACCAACCTGCTCCCAGGAGGTGGGTCACTCATTTAAATATTTTAATGAGGCTGCTTGCCTCAGATTTGATCTGTTCCAGCTTTAATGCTGGCCGGCCGGGTGGGTTTCCTGGACCTCAGGAAACCCGGCAACTATAGGGAGATAAGGACTGCTGCATGGAGCAGGTAAGTGCGTTCCCAGCATTGCTTTGCAGCAGTACTTCCCCCTGGCCCCCCAAACGCAGCGGCGGGGGAGGCAATTCAGGTCATTATGACCTTGTTAACAGAGGATTAACCACAATTTTGAGCTCGCCTTTAGTATTTACCAGCTCGCCAACAGGGTCCACACCAAACCTGTTAACCTCTCCAGAGATCAAACCCACCCCCCAACGCCCCATGATCCGATGCCCTCCATGTCCCGCAATCTCCTCCCGGCACCACCCTCCTGCCCCGTGTCTTTCACGGACCTCCACCATCTTCTGCCCTCTTCCCCCGATCTCTCCGCGCCGCGCCCCCCCCCCATCGATGTCCCCCCAACCCCCGATCTCTCCAGACTGCTCATCGATGCCCCCCTCAATCTCTCCCGCCTCCCCCATCAATGACCCCCGATCTCTCCGCCCCCCCCCACCCTGATCTCTCCAGCCTCCTACCCCCCCCCCCCAATTGATGTCCCCCTGACCCATGATCTCTCCGCCCCCCCCCCAATCAATGTCCCCCCCCGATCCCCGATCTCTCTGGCCTCCCATCGATATCTCCCCGACCCCCAATCTCTCCGCACCCCCATCGATGTCCTGTCCGCCCCCCGAGCTCTCCACTACCCCACATCGTAGTGCCCCCCCACCACCATCGATGTCGCCCCCCCCCCCCGATTCCCGATCTCTCCGATCCTTCTCTGACGAAAGGTCATCAACCTGAAACGTTAACTCTGTTTCTCTCTCCACAGATGCTGCCTGACCTGCTGAGTTTTTCCAACATTTTCTGATTTTATTTCTAGAGAAACTGGGGCTCTTTTCATTAGAACAGTGAAGATTAAAATGAGATCTGATCAAGATGTACAAAGTTATGAAGGTTTTTGATAAGGTACCTAGGGAATAAACTATTTCAACTGGTTGGCGAGTTGGTAACTAGAAGTCATAAGATTGCCATGAACAGAAAGAAGGGAGAAGTTAGGAGTTTTTTTTAAACACAGAGGATAGTTAGGATATGGAAATAATGTTGGAAACAGAATCCATTGTAGTTTTTATAAGGAAAGTGAATACATATTTGATAAAAGAAAAATGTTATATGACATATGGGGAAAGGGAAGGGGAATGGAACTAAATTGATAGCTCCTTTAGAGTACCAGTACAGGCGCAATGGGCCAGATGGCCACCTACTGTCGTGTAAACTTCTATGATTATAACAGCATTAGGAGACATGATATATTCGAGATCGGTTATGTTTCAAGTCTTAAATGACTCCAGATTGCAATATTTCTTCATGGGATTTCAGAGCTGGCAAGCACTGTAGCTACTTCAAATTTAAGTGCCGACTCATTAAGAGAATAACAAAATGATCTCACCGGGACTCCCACCTTAAGTGGCTGATAGCTATGTGAACAGAATGTCTTCTTGTCTGTGACGTACTTAATTACATTTGAGAGAATATGTAAGAGTGGCACCAGGCAACAATAGAGAGGAAATATTAATGCCCTATTCTTCAGCAAGTGAGAGAAGATTTACTGTACATCCAGACATTAGAGCTAAGCCAGTCAGGAGTGAAATTGAAAAGCACTTTTTCACACAAAGGGTAGTGGAAATCTGGAATTCTTTCCCCAATAGGCTGTGGCTGCTGGGTCAATTGAAATTTTCAAGACTGAGATTAACAGATTTTTATTAGATAACGGTATCAAGGGATATGGATCAAGTGCATGTAAATGGAGTTAAGATACAGATTAGCCATGATCTAATTGAATGTTGGAACAGGCTTGTAATCAGGAAATTGCGCTGGTTGGGTTGCAGTTCAAGTTTCTGCTAAAATTAATTTGCATAATCACAAACATAAAATCTTCCATGAACCAACCCAATCGGGCAGAGTAATGGAACGTAATTGTTTCTTATTTTTTCCTTTCCATTAAAACATTTCCTCGATGTATCTAAGAGTGGTAACCTGGTGCAGTTTTACTAATACAGCTGAAAAGGGTTTATCGCCATAAATAAGCATCTTTAATAAGGGTGTCCAGTTCTCCACCTGTGAGTAACCTGATTTAAAATCACTGAAAATGACTTAAAAAAAACTTATACTGAACCATTTAATAGTTCCATTGGTGTACGCTAGTCAGTTTCTTACTAAATTGACAAGCCTAGGAAAATGAGTGCAATTTGAAGCATGTGCCCAAACCAGCACAATCGCCAGAATCTTGCAGTTTTGACCTGGAGGCAGGGCCAGTTTTGTGGGCAGAGCCTGATTTTGGCGAATTGAATCTTGAACCAGTGTAAAAGATCGCGGGAAACACGACGCAAGTGGCTTTGGGCGTAACTCACTTACGATTAAAATTCCCCGATCTTTTGCGTTGGTTCGGCCGATGCCGCCCGGATTGCGCTGATATAACAAGTGGAAACTCGACCCCAAGATGTTCTGCTGAAAATGATACATTTCCTGTTCTGTTCCACAGGTTCCGCCAATACTACTGGATAAACAGTTTTCAGAATTTACACCAGATATTACACCAATAATTCTTGCAGCTCAAACCAACAATTATGAAATAATAAAGCTCCTTGTGCAAAGAGGAGTTTCTATACCACAGCCTCATGAAGTTCGTTGTAACTGTGTTGAGTGCGTATCCAGCTCAGATGTTGACAGTCTGCGCCATTCTCGATCGAGGTTGAACATATACAAAGCCTTAGCAAGTCCATCTTTAATTGCTTTGTCCAGTGAAGACCCCTTTCTTACTGCATTTCATTTGAGCTGGGAGCTTCAGGAACTAAGTAAAGTGGAAAATGAATTTAAATCAGAATACGAGGAATTATCTCATCAGTGCGAATCATTTGCAAAAGATTTATTGGACCAGACAAGGAGCTCCCGGGAATTAGAAATTATACTTAATTATAGGGATGATAATAGCATTCTGGAAGTGCAGCCCGCTAATGATCTTTCCAGGTTAAAGTTGGCAATTAAGTATCATCAGAAAGAGGTAAGACTTTTAGAAATCGTATGTTATTAATCTTTGACTTGTGGTGCCATCATCAGAAGAATGAGTGTACTAGAAATAACTAAGTAGATGGGTCAGCACCTTTCAAGATTTAATAAAGTGTGGATTCATGTAAAATGATATTGCAGATATTTTCTTATCTTCTTCCACCTTCATGAATAATGCCTATTAAATTGCCATTGTTTAGGGAGAAGTGCCAATGAATGACAAAGGTACTGTATTAAATTAAGATGTTATTTTTACTTAGAGTAATTAATATAAATGATCAAAATAGCCACAATAGAGAAAATATGAATTTTCACAAAATAATCTGTATAAATTGGGTAGTTGTAAGCCTGTGTGGTTCTGAATTATATAATTTAAGAGAATATTGTAATTAAAGCCCTGGATGCATTGTTTCTCCAGACACAGATCAGTAATAAGATACAGATGAGAAAAGGAACATTTGGTCCATTGAACTGTCATTTTTCATTTAGAATTGCTCCAGCAGCATTTCACATGATCACTATTGATATCTACCCTTTATCTCGACACAAAAAGCGATTCTAATTGTCACCCTCTCTATTGAACTGTATCTAAAAGCTGTAGGTCTGAAATTTCCTCCTTGGGCACAACCTGGAAGTTAGACCCGAAAATGCAGCCAATATTGCCCTAATTTTGGTGATGTCAAGTTACACCCAAGTATCTTCCCAATGTCATTAAGATACACCCAACTTAAAATGAACATAAATCAGTGTAAACAATCGGGGCCCAAGGAAACGTCGAACCCTCGCCAGAATATTTCTTCTTTGAGTCTTAAAATCTAAGTTTCAACTTATTTAATCATCATTCAGGCACAGCATGTTCAAGAACGTTCAATCAGTGAATCTTTTCAATTTTTAATGTGAATATACTTTGCCATAAGAACGCATTAAAAGAAACAGAAAATACACAGCAGGTCCTGCCTGAAAATCCAGACGCAATGTTGACACCCCCTACAACGAGCGCAATTGGCGGATAATTGCATTTGAGAGTTGGGGTCGTGCCCAGTTTTGTGGGCGGAGATTTGTTCAGCTGGAGAGTTTGATAGATGGACATAAAAGCTGGAGGAGACGGGATATATTGCAGTTATGTGGATAACTCACTTACACCCAAAATTCCGTGATCTTTTAAGCCACGTAATTGGTTTCCACCCAGATTATGGGTGTATCTGGGCGCAAATGCAGTGGAAACTCCAGGCCATACTCTTCCTATATTATTATAGATAGGAATAGAACATTTGTTCTGGAATGCACTGCCTGAAATGTGGTGGAAGCAGATTCAGTAGTAAATTTCAAAAGGGAATTTGATAAATACTTGAAGGGAAAAAATTTGCAGGGCAATGGGGAAAGAGCAGGAGAGTGGGACTAATTGGAGAGCTAATTTCAAAGAGCTGCCACAGGCACGATGGGCCGAATGGCCTCCTTCTGTGCTGTATAATGCTATGACAAGAATATCTTAAAGCTTAAAGTAATTTTTATATCTTTAGTGCTCCGGATGCAGAAGTCTGCTGCTGGAAGTACATATCCGGAGTTTGGGACTGTGCCTCCCATGAATTTCTGTCTATAAAATTAACACATAGAAAATTCCTGATGTGTTCTCCCAGCATGCAAAGCACTGCATTGCGAGCTCAGCTGGCCTTGAATTTGCACAGGGACGTGATCCCAGGAGTTACACTGGGATCGCGACTGCCGGTGCCTTCCAGCACTGAACCTGCTAGAGTACGCAGGGTGAGGGTGAGGGCATCAAATTTTCTTGGGCCTGGCAGGGGCTCAAGCCACTACGAGCGCATCTTGGGTGCCTGCCAGTCAACACAAGGTGGAAACTGTGGCGCTTTGCTGCTATCTGAGGGGATTTCCCCCCCCAAACTGGAAAAATTATTTGCTGGCCCCTTCACCCCACCCCAATTACAAAGAAGGCTGACAATAAATTTTAAAAAGATATCTTACCTTGGAGGCCCACTTGCACCATCAGGAGGCTGGTATGCCTCACCTCACTGGTGTACTGGCCTCCACACTTATGCTGCATCCCACTGAGGCTGGCTCATGGTCTACTTTGTGGGCATCCTGCTGAACTCCTGCTGGAGTAACGGCAGGAGTTCACTGGAATTTTTAGAGTTGAAAATTTAGATTCCTAGAGCCTTGATTGGTCACATTTTTGCCTGTAGTTGCTTCCAATTCTACATTTATTTTGAAAGATTTTTGTATATACACAATCATTATAGCTCTGTAGACAGAAACTAGTAGATATTCGGAATAACTTACCAAATTCACCACCGTTTTCACCATTCACCCCCATAAGGTGAGTAGAATAATGCTAGCATAATCGGGGAGATTTTGCAAGGCTCTTCTCCCAGCTTAGTGAAAGTGGGTCAGAAAATACAGGCTACAATATTTTAGCTCCATCTCTGCTACTGCACTTGTCAATAGCAGGAACACGTGCCAGGAGCAGGGGGTTTGTAAATATAGCAATAAAAGTAAGATGATATGCAAATAATGCACAAGTCCGTGCATTTTAGATAAGAGTAGATATTAATAATCAACAAACTTCAAGAAAGTATGTAATTTGAAATGGCCATTTGGTCCATCAAGCCTTTGATATATAATTCATACTTTCATCTGTTCTATCATAATTGTTAAAAAAAAAGGAACAGCTAACAATGCTGCTACTGAAGCAATCCTTTCCCAGATGAATCATTTGGGAATCATTATGTTAGTTGGTAAAAATTCAGCAAAATTCAGCGGTTAAGATGACTTCATTCCACTTTAGTATTCCCTGTAGGATTGTAAACTCTTGTTCCATTATTGTTGGCACTCAATATTTATTATTTCTTTATTAGCACAATTTAATTGAAAAATGTACTCACTGTATCTAATATTAGAGCCAAATGGCCTCTATCTGTGCTGCAATTTCTATGATTCTATTAGATGCCTTACCAGAAAAGACTACTGGACAATAGGCTTCAATTTTCTTTCAGACCTTGGGGTTAATTTTAACTTAGGATGTCGAATTGGCCCCAGGTGGGCAGGGCGGCCGTGATGTTCATCCACTCCATCATAATATCTTACCTGCATGAGCACTAACATAGAGACAGCCACTTGGGAAGATGTAGTTAGTGAGTCAGAAGGGTTTTTACCACGTGAAGCACTGAGCACTAGTGAGCATGAGGATCCTCCTACTTCTCTGTAATTTCAACCATAGGCATGGAAACCATTTCTACTGCCTCCACATGAGATCAATGCTCCCTAATCATAGCTCTTTTGAACACTAAGATCTGGGTCTCCTGTATCCACCCTCCAAGGCAGATGAGGCTGTTTCTACTCCCGGGTAGTCCATAATGTACAGCTACAACACATTTTAGGAAGACTCATAATATACAGAATACCCTGGAGAGAGTAGCAGTCCAAGAGATTTCTACAACAACGAAGTGCCAGGAGTAGATAGTAAGGACATTAGTGGCTTATGGAGTGGCAGCTATCACTCCGTCAGTAGACGCCTTGAGGGTCAGCCTAAATGCCATACCAGGGTTTTTTCCATCCCAGGGTTTTAAAGGAAGTAGGTGAGCACATTGCAGATGCTCTAACTATAAACTTCCAAAGTTCTCTCGCTTCAGGAAACGTTCCTTTAGATTGGAAAATTGCGCATGTCACTCCACTATTTATCCTAACATCTGTTGTCGGGAAATTACTGGAGTCTATAATTAAGGATAGGGTGACTGAACACCTTGAAAATTTTCAGCTGAGCAGAGAGAGCCAGCATGTAAAGGGTAGGTCTTGCCTGACGAACCTGATTACATTTTTTGAAGAGGTGACTAAAGTAGTGGACAGGGAAATGTCTATGGATGTTATTTATATGGACTTCCCGAAGGCATTTGATAAAGTCCCACATAAGAGACTGTTAACTAAGGTTGAAGCCCATGGAATTGAAGGCAAATTATTGACCAGGTTAGGAAATTGACTGAGTGGCAGGAGACAGAGTAGGGATAATGGGCAGGTACTCTAATTGGCAGGATGTGACTAGTGGTGTCCCGCAGGGATCTGTGTTGGGGCCTCAACTATTTACAGCATTTATTAACGACTTGGATAATGGTATAGAAAGCCACATATCCAAATTTGCCGATAACACAAAGATAGGCGGCATTGTAGGCAGTGTAGATGAAAGCATAAAATTACAAAGGGTTATTGATAGATTAAGTGAATGGGCAAAACTGTGGTAAATGGATTTCAATGTAGGCAAATGTGAGGTCATCCACTTTGGACCTAAAAAGGATAGAACAGGGTACTTTCTAAATGGTGAAAAGCTAAAACAGGGGAGGTCCAAAGAAACTTGGGGGTTCAGGTACCTAGATCATTAAAATGTCATGAACAGGTACAGAAAATAATCAAAAAGGCTAATGGAATGCAGGCCTTTATATCTAGAGGACTAGAATACAAGGGGGTAGAAGTTATGCTACAGCTATACAAAGCCCTGGTAAGACCACATCTGGAATACTGTGAGCAGTTCTGGGCACCACACCTTAGGAAGGATATACTTGCCTTGGAGAGAGTGCAGCATAGGTTTACCAGAATGATACCCGGACTCCAAGGGTTAAATTACGAGGAGAGATTATTCAAACTAGGGTTTTAGAAGATTAAGGGGTAATTTGATCAAAGTTTTCAAGATATTAAGGGGAACAGATAGGGTAGATAAAGAGAAACTATTTCCGCTGGTTGGGAAGTCTAGGACTAGGGGCATAGTCTAAAAATTAGAGCCAGACCTTTCAGGAATGAAATTAGGAAACACTTCTACACACAAAGCGTGGTAGCAGTTTGGAACTCTCTTCTGCAAACGGCAATTGATGTTCGATCAATTGTTAATTTTAAATCTGAGATTGATAGATTTTTGTTAACCAAAGGTATTAAGGGATATGGGGCAAAGGCGAGTATACGGAGTTAGGTTGCAGATCAGCCATGATCTCATTGAATGGTGGAACATGCTCGAGGGGCTAAATGGCCTCCTCCTGTTCCTATGTTCCTATACTTTCACAGGGCATCCCCGATTGAGACTAACCAATCTGTAAGGACACCGACCAGTAGTATCTCTGACTCTGCATCCAGGCGTGTGATGGAATACTCTCCACTTGCCTGGATGAGTGCAGCTCCAACAACACTCAAGAAGCTCAACACCATCCAAGACAAAGCAACCCGCTTGATTGGCACCCCATCCAACACCTTAAACATTCACTCCCTCCACCACCGGCGTACCGTGGCTGCAGTGTGTACCATCTACAAGATGCACTGCAGCAACTCACCAAGGCTTCTTCAGCAGCACCTCCCAAACCCGCGACCTCTTCCGCCTAGAAGGACAAGGGCAGCAGGCGCATGGGAACACCACCACCTCCAAGTTCCCCTCCAAGTCACACACCATCCTGACTTAGAAGTATATCGCCAGTCCTTCATCGTCGCTGGGTCAAAATCCTGGAACTCCCTACCTAACAGCACTGTAGGAGTACCTTCACCACACGGACTGCAGCGGTTCAAGTAGGCGGCTCACCACCACCTTCTCAAGGGCAACTAGGGATGGGCAATAAATGCTGGCCTTGCCAGCGACGCCCACATCCCATAAGCGAATTTTAAAAAGCACCAGTGATCTGCAAGGAGTGGCCACAAATGGTGTTGTCTCTCCAGAGACTCGCAATGGACCTGCTTCCTTAAGGCCCTCTCCAATGTCACATGAGGGAGCTTTAGACATAGGCCCACCATCCTTTGACACTGCAAGAGAACAACTGCCAGAAGCTGATCCCTCTCAGGTAAGCTGCTTCACTGAGATGACAGTCACCTCAAGCCTCTAAGACTCCAGGGAAGTCGTCCCAGCCATCCACTGCTCAACCTTGTCTCACTCAGAGCACCTCATACAGGTAGTAGGCTAGATGCTAGAGCAAATAAAGTAGCTGGCAAAAAGAGTGGACACAGTATGAAGAAACATTGAATATAGGTTGTATGGATTCTTTGACACCTTTGTGAATGTTGTTCTGCAAATTAAACATGGCTTGACTACATAGAGTTCTGCATTCATTTATATATAACTTGCATCTTTTCACAGTTCAATGATGGGAGATGAACTGTAAACTTCTATCTTATGAAGGAAATAGGCAGAAGTCTTTAGCAGTGAGGAACTTTGGGAGGGTTTGGGGTAGGGTAGGAAAGTGTGAATTGACTTGATTTGGTGTGTCATCTTTTATTTATTGAAAGCACTGGGCTACAATTTGTGTCCTTTCTCTGGCTACTGGCTATCCTGTTCCACGTCCTCTCCTTCCTGTGCAGCCTTCTCATCTCCCCCTCCCCCAACAACTTCTGTTAGCAGTAAGACTTTCTTCATTGCGATTTTATGTAACCCACAGCAAGCTACAATGACTGTGGAGACTCTTGCTGAGCTGTATTTTAGGACAATTGTCACCTCCTTTCTGCAATGGTGAGCTGCTGCCTGACTGATGAAGCAAAGGTGCCTGGAAGGAAATAGTGACGAATAAATTCACGGCAGTGGTGGCTTTGACTGGTATAGACAATGCTGTTCTCCTGGTGGAAATAAGCTGTTCCAGTACAGCTACAACACTGGCATCTATCCGACAATGTGGAAAACTGCCCAGGTGTGTCCTGTTCACAAAAAGCAGGACAAGTCCAATCCGGCCAATTACTGCCCCATCAGTCTACTCTCAATCATCAGCAAAGTGATGGAAGGTGTCATCGACAGTGCTATCAAGCGGCACTTACTCACCAATAACCTGCTCACTGATGCTCAGTTTGGGTTCCACCAGGACCACTCGGCTCAAGACCTCATTACAGCCTTGGTCCAAACATGGACAAAGGAGCTGAATTCCAGAGGTGAGGTGAGAGTGACTGCCCTTGACATCAAGGCAACATTTGACCGAGTGTGGCATCAAGGAGCCCTGGTAAAACTGAAGTCAATGGGAATCGAGGGGAAAACTCTCCACTGGCTGGAGTCATACCTAGCACAAACGAAGATGGTTGTGGTGATTGAAGGTCAATCATCACAGCCCCAGGACATCGCTGCAGGAGTTCCTCAGGGCAGTGTCCCAGGCCCAACCAGCTTCAGCTGCTTCATCAATGACCTTCCCTTCAACATAAGGTCAGAAATGGGGATGTTCGCTGATGACTGCACAGTGTTCAGTGCCATTCACAACTCCTCAGATAATGAAGCAGTCCATGTCCGCATGCAAAAAGACCTGGACAATGTTCAGGCTTGGGCTGATAAGTGGCAGGTAACATTTGCGCCACAGAAGTGCCAGGCAATGACTATCTCTAACAAGCGAGAGTCTAAACACCGCCCCTTGACATTCAATGGCATTACCATCACCGAATCCCCCACCATCAACATCCTGGGGGTCACCATTGACCAGAAACTTAACTGGACCAGCCACATAAATACTGTGCCAACAAGAGCAGGTCAGAGGCTAGGTATTTTAGAAGCATAGAAGCATAGAAGATAGGAGCAGGAGTAGGCCATTCGGCCGCTCGAGCCTGCTCCGCCATTTAATGAGATCATGGCTGATCATCCAAATTCAGTACCCTGTCCCTGCTTTCTCCCCATATCCCTTGATCCCTTTAGCCTTAAGAAATATATCTATCTCCTTCTTGAATATATTTAATGAATTGGCCTCAACTGCCATCTGTGGTAGAGAATTCCACAGGTTCACCACTCTCTGGGTGAAGAAATTCCTCCTCATCTCAGTCCTAAATGGCTTACCCCTTATCCTTAGACTGTGACCTCTGGTTCTGGACTCCCCCGCCATCGGGAACATCCTTCCTGCATCTAGTCTGTCTAGTCCTGTTAGAATTTTATAAGTTTCAATGAGATCCCCTTTCATTCTTCTAAACTCTAGCGAATATAAGCCTAATCCACCCAATCTCTCTTCATACGTCATTCCTGCCATCCCAGGTATCAGTCTGGTAAATCTTCGCTGCACCCCCTCCATGGCAAGAACATCCTTCCTCAGATAAGGCGACCAAAACTGCACACAATACTCAAGGTGTGGTCTCACCAAGGCCTTGTACAACTGCAGCAAGACATCCTTGCTCCTGTACTCGAATCCTCTCGCTATGAAGGCCAACATACCATTTGCCTTCTTAACCGCCTGCTGCACCTGCATGCTTACCTTCAGCGACTGGTGCACAAGGACTCCCAGATCTCGTTGCACTTCCCCTTTTCCCAATCTATTGCCATTCAGATAATAATCTGTCTTCTTGTTTTTGCCACCAAAGTGGATAACCTCGCATTTATCCACATTATACTGCATCTGCCATGCATCTGCCCAATCACCCAACCTGTCCAAATCTTACTGGAGTTTCTCTGCATCCTCCTCACAGCACACACACCCACCCAGCTTTGTGTCGTCTGCAAACTTGGAGATATTACATCTAGTTCCCTCGTCTAGATCATTAATATATATTGTGAATAACTGGGGTCCTAGCACCGATCCCTGCGGTACCCCACTAGTCACTGCCTGCCACTCGGAAAAAGACCCGTTTATTCCAACTCTTTGCTTCCTGTCTGCCAACCAGTTCTCTATCCAAATCAGTACCTTACCCCCAATCCCATGTGCTTTAACTTTGCACGTTAATCTCTTATGCGGGACCTTATTTTGCAGCGAGTGTCTAACCTCCTGACTCCCCAAAGCCTTTCTACCATCTACAAGGCACAAGTAAGGAGTGTGATGGAATACTCTCCACTTGCCCGGATGAGTGCAGCTCCAACAACACTCAAGAAGCTCGACACCATCCAGGACAAAGCAGCCCGCTTGATTGGCACCCCATCTACCACCTTAAACATTCACTCTCTCCACCACCGGCGTACCGTGGCTGCAGTGTGTACCATCTACAAGATGCACTGCAGCAACTTGACAAGGCTTCTTCAGCAGCTCCTCCCAAACCCACGATCTCTTCCACCTAGAAGGACAAGGGCAGCAGACGCATGGGAACACCACCACCTCCAAATTCCCCTCCAAGTCACACACCATCCTGACTTAGAAGTATATCACCAATCCTTCATTGTCGCTGGGTCAAAATCCTGGAACTCCCTCCCTAACAGCACTGTGGGAGTACCTTCACCACACGGACTGCAGCGGTTCAAGAAGGCGGCTCACCACCACCTTCTCAAGGGCAATTAGGGATGGGCAATAAATGCTGGCCTTGCCAGCGATGCCCACCTCCCATAAAAAGGAATTTAAAAAAAGGTCTTCAAGCAGTAGTTGGCATGTCTCCCCAATAGCCTCTGGAGAGAAGTGTAGCCTTCTGAGGCAGGGAAGTGCAGATAAATCTAAGTAAGAGCTTCGTAGTCTATAAACCCTGATGAGTGGGTATCTGTATGTAGGGAACTTCACTTCAAGAGCTTTCAATCTATTCTCTTCCATTACTTCATCCTCCTTTTCACAACATTGAAATAGAGGAATTCACATTGGGCAATCTATGTCACCAGTCCAAAAGTGTACTTTCTGCAGAGCTGACTTAACAGGGCAGTAAAAGTCCTGACAGACACCCCAGAGCACCAAATAATTAAAATTACTGGCATAGTAGAACCGACCTTCAGATACTGAAATCAGGATGACCACCTTGATTCAGTGTCTGCCTCAGGGACACCGCCCTACAGCTCATACCACCACTATATATGTGACAGTATAACTTGGGGTGGGTTTGGGTACAAGTTTTGAGCAAGAGCGGGAGGTTGGCTATGTTCACGTGGCTGCATTTAAATGCAGTGGGGTGGTCTACTGGTTGGCATTATAGGGGCAAGGCGTTATTTCTATAGAAAAATTATTATTCAAGTTTTTACTGGCGTTTTTGAAACAATAGGCACTAGCACTCCATTTTACTGAGTTTTGCATCCTAGAACCAGCCAAAAGTAGGTGGTAAATCGAAGGAAAATGTAACCCGTGCTGGGGTTTTTTGAGCCCATCAATGACTTCCATAAGAAATTTCTGATATGCTAATTAAATATTGGTAGCCATGGAGATCCAACAATGAGGGGTGCCTTTCTGTGGAACAGAGGGCCACCTAACAAGATAGAAAATACATCTGTTTAAAGACCTTCCTTGAAGTACCCATTTGCAATGGACAGTTAGCATCTGAACAATTGCTTGTGCACACCAGGCACATTATGGGATTTTCCCCTAGTTAATAAACAAATTGGGACCTAAATGAGCCTTGCACATAGTGACAACAGTGCTTGGTAGGGTTTTGTGCACAGCGGGAAAACCTCCACAGAAATATGCCCCATAGTTCCTTTAATGTAGAAACTTGTCCCAGAAATCAGTGGATAGCGGCAGCTATTGGCAGGGGGGAGGGTACCAGAGACCAGCACGCCTTCATTGTATGTGGGGTCGGGAGGAGCATTCCTCCTCCCTGCTCCACATTCACGCAAGTATTTTTCGAAGCTTACCTCGTTGGTCTAACAGGCTTTAAGGATCGCCCAGTTAGCCGCATGTAGACCTGATTTTCCTGTGCAACTAGCGCTGGCTGCCTCCAGACAAACCCATCTTGCAGTGGAGACCTCAAACAGGCATTAGATCCCCTTATTTACATATGTAAAGGGTCTAACACCTGTTTCAGGTCTGGGTACTGCACGCTGATTTTTTTGGGCTTTTACTAATATGGCGAGCAACGCCCCTCCAACTCGTAATGAGCAGCAGCTTCCTGCCCACCATATCAGAGGCTTAGGAGGCCATTTAGCACCCGAGAGACTGGCGCTGTGTGGCCGAATTTCTCGGCCATATTCTTTAAACATCACCTTAATTTGTTCTTTTAGCTCATACTTAAAGTATAGAGTACAATTTCAAAATTGTGACAAAACACATTATTGTTGATACTAATGTTGTGAGGTGAATAATACCTTACATACGGGCATAACATAAGAAATAGGAGCAGGAGTAGGCCATATGGCCCCTCGAGCCTGCTCCGCCATTCAATAAGATCATGGCTGATCATCGACCTGAACTTCATTTTCCCGCCCTATCCCCATATCCCTTGATTCCCTTAGTGTCCAGAAATCTATAAATCTCAGTCTTGAATACAGTCAACGACTGAGCATCCACAGTTCTCTGGGGTAGAGAATTCCAAAGATTCACAACCCTCTGAATGAAGAAATTTCTCCTCATCTCAGTCCTAAATGGCCGACTCCTTATCCTGAGACTCCGGCCCCTACTTCTGGACTCTCCAGACAGGGAAAACAACAGCCGGATTTTGCTCACCTTGGTGGGTCCAGTGCGGGCAATGTCGGTGACTGCATCCCACTGCCTAAAATGAATTTACGTTGATAGGGCTTGTTAAGCCCACCCAGCGCGTTTCCTGGGCCAATTAGAGGAAGCGGGTCTGGTGACGTAATTTATGACGCGTCATCAGCCAGTTTCCTTAAAGGGACCATGACCACCTTACTTTTGATATTTGTGCTGTCAGTGTTCTACAGCATTGAAGTGCTGCAAATACTGACAGTCACTGCACAGAGGTGCAGGGCTGCACCCAGGTTCTCCCATGACTCCCTCCATATGCTTATGGAGGGAGTCACAGCAACAGGGAGGTCCTCTTCCCTTCCCATGGGTGGAAGAGACCTCCCCAGGAGACCAACACAGTCTGGTTGCACATTGCAGAGGAGGTCAGAAGCAGGGATGTCGTCAGGATGACCTGGGTGCAGTGGCACAAACCTTTCAATGCTCTCATTAGATCACGAAACGTTAGTACAAAGCCACACTCAACCTCATCCCCCTGTGCCTCTCATCACATCCCCATCACTTTGTCTTCCTACCCTACTCCTGCACATCCTTACTCACACCAACTTACCTTGCACCTCCACCCATCCCTCTCTCTATCTACACATCTCTCTGTTATCACATCCCCATCTCACTAGCCACCCCTCACACTCGCAATCATACCAACTAACAACACACAAGGATAGCCACTTGGGTGTTTTATCCAATGTTCATGTAAAGTTTCTGTAATTGTGCTGTCAAACATTGAAACCATTATTTTCAACACTTTGCGTTCTTGGACAGATTTGTGTGCACGTTTGGAAGTGGCTTAGTGAGTTGCAGTGAATGGTGAGACATAACGGTAACCCCCGCAATGGTGGTGAGTGTGAAAGGTGGTGCCAACCTGGCGTATCATGTGGCAGCCAGGGTGTAAAGCGTCAAGTGAAGTAAATCTGGCCATGGTGAGGCCATCCCTGGCCTCCCGGACAGCAATGTGCTCGGGTGCTGATGCCCTGTGTCCTGTGCAGCATCAGGTGATTGCGGAGAAGGTTGGCGTTGTTGTTGGTGTTGCTGGTGTGCCTGGTGCTGCTGGTGTTGGGGCTGATCGTGGTCGGATTCTGAGGACCAAGGTGAGACAGTATAAAGGGCACCCATATTGACGGAATAGATGGCAGGTGAAGTAGAGATGACAGAAGCATTCTGTCAATGGTGAGAGAGTTCTTCCAATGAGGTGAGAGTGGATGGAGAGTGGAAAATAGAAAGCCTGGCAGAATCCGTGCTGGAAATGGACTTAGAAACAGCTTGTGGCTGAGGAAAGTGAAGATCTGTCAGGTGGGAGCTTTTACTGTACATTTGAAGCTGTCAAGTAATCAGCTGGAGCAATGGCCACTGAACTCCCTCCTCAGGTTGACAGACGTGGTCCCCAAACAGCGTCATTCTCATGGCCATGAATTTAAAGTTATAAAAGCCTTTTAAGGGTATGTTAAGTACATTATAATGAGTTTAATTGGGTTGCCCGCCGCTGCCAGTTGGGTCTGCTCAGCGCTGACAGACCCGACATTGGGAAAGGCGTGTTGCAGCAGGTTGACAGCAGGTTTCCGGCCCGCTGTTAAAAAAAAAAACACTTTCCCACCGATCCCGCTCGCTGACACCCCGGAAAATTCCGGCCAGCATCTCAGCATCTACCCTGTCAATGCATCTAAGAATTGTACACGATTCAATAAGATCCCCTCATTCTTCTAAACTCCAGAGAAGACCATTAAGTGCATATGATTTGAACTCCAAAATTTTTATTTATCTCTCAAATTTCACATTATTATTTGACTGAAGCAAAGGCTGTTGATCCTGTTGATCCTCCCTTATGAAATGTTTACAGCTTCTGGAGTTTTTGCTTGCACTTAATGCTCTTTTATCCTTCATGTCCTACTTGTCTTAATATATTCATGTAGAAGGTGGTTTGAATTTCGTCACCTGAAAAATATAGTTTGTTTTCGATATAACAATGTTGCAATTGCAAAATTTTTCTCGGTATCTATTCAGAATATTTCATATTAGAGGTTAATGTAATGTTCTACAGATCGGATAAACCAACAATGTTGCAGCAACCTTTAGTATTACTTCATAATGCAAAATGACATTGGTAAGTTTTCAGCACTGATTTTAGACTGGAAAGATTTTTCTACAATAAAGGAATGTATTGACACAAGTCTGTGTTTGGAAACACAGTGTGGTTCAATTATTTAAGACAGGTAGTGTAATCTATTCCAAATGTCAGGAAATTATAGACTTATTAAAATAATTGGAATGGTCCCCTAACAATTGATTAAATTATATTTTGTTCCATCAGAGGCAAATGTTTATCGGTATCTTAAACCCATCTTTGAAAATGGGGCGGATGTTAACACTACCAATATCAACTTTAATCTGGAACCATTTTTGGCTTGGTGGAAATTAAGTAGTAGTTTTTATTTTATCTGTTCTTGTGATGTAGGTGCCACAAGCAAAGCCGCATTTATTACCCAATGTTAGTTGCCCCTTGTAGGTAGTGGTTGACATTATTTTAGCAATTGTTTACACAACTGAGTGGTTTGCTAGACTTCAGAGGGCATCACATATAGACCAGACTAGGTGGAGTGATAGGTTTCCTTTCTTGAAAGATACTAGTGAACCATTCACTTGGACAATCTAGCATTCATTTTTTCCAGGTGTTAGCCCATACATTGCCATTCAGTTTCACAGCATATCTTGGTGAGATTTGAACTCATGGGGCTTGATTTTGCTGGCGTTCAGAGGGCGGGTTTGGAGGCGGGTCTGCTGTCAAAATAGCAAAGATTGACAGTGGGTAGGAAACCCGCTGTCAACCTGCCTCCACGCGAGTCTCCCAGGTGTCTGGTCTGTCAACGGAGAACTGACCCAACACCAAGCGGTGGGGGAGACCATTGAGCTCATTCAATGGCATGTTAACAGCCAATTTAATGGTATTTTGAGGCTTCCAATTTTACGTACTCCCCACCGGTTACCCGCTGCTTGGGAACACGCCAGCTCACCCTGGTGTGAGTTGAGTCTGCTCTGATGTATCTGATAAGCTGACAGCTGCAGAAGTGGTGTAAAGGAGGCAATGTTGCAGATGGTCAGTTTCAGAGCACAGAAACTGTTGGTTACTGCATTTGTAAGATATATAGAGATTTCTTTAGCTTGCAAGTGTTTAGAGGCAATTGTATGTCCAGTGCCACCTCACTGGAACAACATCTCTCACCATTGACAGATTGCTTCTGTCATCTCACCTGCAGTTGACATCTATTGCAGCAACATTGGTGCCCTAGAAACTATCTCATCTTGCTCCTCTGATTCCTTCCACGCTCAGCCCCAACACCAACATCACCAGGCACACCAGCAGCACCAACAACACCACCAACCTTCTCCGCCATCACCTGATGCTGCACAGGACACAGGGCATCAGCCCCTGACAACATTGCTGCCCGGGAGGCCAGCGATGGCATCACCATGGCCAGATTTACTTCACTTGATGCTGTAAACCCTGGCTGCTACATGATGCGCCAGGTTGACACCATCCCACACCAGCACCGTGAAGCATCCCTTTAATGTCCAAGCCATTCCATGCACACACATCATTATAGCGGGGTGGGGGGGGGTGTGGACATATGTCTCAACATTCACTGGAACTCAGTAAGACACTTCTCAAGGTGCGCACAGATCTGTCCAATAAGGGGTAGTGTTGAAAATATAGATTTCACTGTATGACAATACATTACCAGAAACTTCACATGAACATTGGCTAAACCTTTCAAGTGCCTACCCTTGTGTGTTGTTAGTTGGTATGCTTGCAGTAGGATGAGGGTGAGGGTGAGATGGGGAAGTGATAATGTAGATAGAGAGGGTTGGGTGAAGGTGCAAGGTAAGTTGGTGTGAGTAAGGATATGCAGGAGAAGGGTATGGAAGGCAGAGTGATGGGATGTGTTGAGTGGCACAGCAGGGTGAGTTTGAGTGTGGCTTTGCAGTAACGTTTCGTGATCCACTGAGATCATTGAAAGGTTGGCGCCACTGCAGCCAGGGACCCCTGACAACATCCCTGCTTGTGTCCTCCTGTGCAATGTGCAACCAGGCTGCGTTGGTGTCCTGGGGAGGTCTCTTCTGCTCTTGGAAGGGAAGAGAACCTCCCTGCGTGCTGTGACTCCCTCCATTAGCCTATGGAGGGAGTCAATGGAGAGCCTGGGTGCAACCGTCTACCTTTGTGCAGTGCTTGTCAGTGCTTACGGCACCTCAATGCTGTCAAACACTGACAGAACAACTGTCAAACTCAATGTGGCCGTGGTCCCTTTAAGGAAACCGGCTGATGACGCGTCATCAAATGACGTCATCAGACCCGCTTCCTGTTAATTGGCCGGGATGCCCGCAGAGCGGGCTTAACAAGGCCAATCAAGGGAATATCACTTTGACAGAGCGGCTGCAGCCGGGAGAGGGACCGGAACCCGGCAAACAGCTATCCCGCCACCATCCCGACACCGCTGAGAAAATCCAGCCCATGATCTCTGCGCTGCATTACCAGTAAAACACCCTACCTGAGACTGACATTTGTTGCTTAAAACCTCGATACACCTTACATAGTTATGTTGTCCTATTGAGATGGATATTCCTCTGATCACTATATGTAGCAATATTGCAAACGTGCATATGGGGATTACCTCTATTTAGTATTTCTATCCAAATTAAATTTTGAGGAAAAATACCAAATGGGCAACTTTTACTTAAACATTTGCAATGTTGCTACACATATTGACCAGTGGAATTCTCACTCCACCCTGTAAAAAGTTTGGTCCATTGTAGCTCACCCAATGCATCAGGTGGGTATATAGACTTCCTGGTGTGGTATGGAGCCATATGGTCCAGTATGGTCCCAGGTTCGGTACTAGTCTCTGCTGAGTTGATTTTAACCAGGACAGCAGTGTGAATATTACAAGTATCCATGTCCCTGTGCTAAGGAGAGGGGAAAACACTTCACAGCTGATCACAATCCAAATGCAGGGCGTTACATGTGGGTGGATGTTGGATAAAGCCAGGACTGGACTTAGCTGTGAACCCCTCCATGATTAATAGAGTGCTAATATTCATTGGCTAGAATCTCACATTAAGAATAGTCACTTATTGCAGGGATGCCTGTGCCAGTGGAACAGTATCCTAGCATGAGTCACTGCCATCAAGAGAGGAGGGGAAAATATTGGGGGGTGGGGAGGGAGTGAAACTGATTCATTGTAAAATTCAATTTTAGACATTAAAGTGCATATTTAAAACTGTGAAATATATGGTACAACTAGTATACTGGTTTACACATTAACCGACTTGTGCTGAAGGAAGTAAATTTTTTAGTGAATTTTACTTTATCCTTCTCAGTACTTTTTCTTGTGCATTAATTTTCTCTGCATTTAAAAAAAAAAATTATAATTCTTGTCTTGTCTTCCAGTTTGTTGCCCAGCCAAACTGTCAGCAGCTCCTTGCTTCCCGCTGGTACGACGAATTCCCTGGCTGGAGACGGCGGCATTGGATCGTTAAATTCCTAACCTGCATCAGCGTCGGACTACTATTTCCAATCTTTTCTGTGTGCTACTTGATAGCACCAAAAAGCACATTAGGCCTTTTTATTAGAAAACCATTTATTAAGTTTATCTGTCACACTGCATCGTACTTGACTTTTCTCTTAATGCTGTTGTTGGCATCTCAACACATTGATCGGACAGATTTAAACATGCAAGGCCCGCCACCAACCATTGTTGAATGGATGATACTGCCCTGGGTGCTAGGTAACTTATTTGTATGTAACAATTGATATGTAAATGCAAACACTATAATGATCACCATGAAGTAGTAGCTTAAATGTAATTATCGTGCATATCATATCGTATTGTTTTGTGTAGTTTTTGTGGAACACACTCATTGCTAGTAATGTATGCCAGCGACACAAGCAATTTGAAAACAGTTGGGAAGTCAGAGTTTGGGAGCTTTAGAATTGTGTTGCATTTCAGTGTATTCAAAATAATCTATAAACTGCATTATGCTTAAATGAATGCTTTAGATAAACCAGAGAACCAACTTTAAAAACAAGAAGAATGCATGTAAAGCCATTAGTTTACTACATAAGTTGTATTCAATTTTTAAAACCAAGTTGAAATATAGAATACCTGATGGCTCAGTTGAGTGTTAGACGCAGTGTAAGTAACCCATTTCATGCAGATCAAAAAATCCCAGGTTCAATTCCTGCTCTGTGCTGAGTTAGTTTCAATGTGTGAACCTCAGCGAGTACAGAATCTTGTTGAGCTGTGATGTGTACCACAGTCGAATACCAAGCCAAAACCAACTAGGTTTACACATGAAGAATGGCCTTTTGGGTGAGGTACGAGAGGATAAAAAGCACGTGTGGATCTATACTTCAGCAGGAGTGCATGGGGTATATATCCTGGTCTTCCCCGCCTTAGTAAATGGTAGAGTCTCTAACCACCCCAAGCAAGGCCAACAGCACAGGAGGGGACAAGTCCTGGGACTCCAGGGTGGGAACTCCCGTGTTCCTGGCCTGCAGAACATTGGTTGGCAGTACACCAAATGAAAGTTTGCCAAATGGTAGAAGTGGGGCCCAGCTGGGAGCCCAGGCCTGGAATTGGCCCTGAATAGGTTAAAATGTATTATTTCATCATTAGCTCCCTTATAAAGCAGATTGATGGGGTATTCTCAAAACCTGGTGCTCTCCCCTTTGGCCGGTGCCGGAGATACACCCTAATTGGGTGGGCACCCATCCATTAAATTATATAATTTTCCACTTCCTCCGCCAACTTTGGCGGTGCCGGTGCCAGAGAAATGGGGTGGGCACATCCCAGCATTTACTCTGGCATGATTGGGCCACGGGTTTTTGGCCCCTTCAGGCCTTTGGTGAGTTAGCTGATCACAGCCATGCGGAGATTAGGAACAATACAAGTAACCCAGGTTAAGCAGAGGATAAATTAGCCAGGATTCTTGCTACTGATCACTATCCAGTTACCTCAGCTGTGATTTCCCTCCAAGATTGAAGAGCCTGCAAACGGGCACAGTCACAGACATTGTTCAGGCTCACGCATGAAGAATACCCACTTTAGCAAATTATCAATTCCAGGAGAGGAAAGGAGAACATAGGAATTTTGAATTTGGAGCTGGAAAGTTAGATTAGTTAGGTTAGCTATGTGGTAGAAGGAAAAGGGGATACAGGGATATGGAAACAGGGTGAGCACTTGGGATTAGGACTATTGGCATGTCTGGAGGATACACACCAATACAGCCTGCTTCAACTTTCTATGTAATTCAATAGAAAAAATCAACTGGTTGAATAAGAAGCTCTGAAAGCACAAGTTTTAGCTGTCCTTAGTCCTGAGTCACATATCTTGTTCATACCATATTTTTCATTATATTGAATATACTAATTTATTGTACAAGACAGAGCACTGCAGGATGTAAACATTACGGGGGACAGATTTTAAAACATTATCAATCACACAGTGGGCACAGTGCAGATAACATTGACCTGCATCTGGATTATGCTAAAGGACATTATTATTAAAGGCTACAATGGAATTAAGGTAAATTAGCTGCGATGATGGGTACAAACTGGGGCTCTATGATAAATCTTATGAATTCATGTTCCTAGCATGAAGCATCGCCTGCCAGGAGCACCCATTTAAAATTTACCCTTGTCATGCCAATAAGATGAGGCTGAGCCAGGTGTACTTTGTTTATAGTTTTTTTCATTTCATTTCAACAAGTTATTGTCACACAGTATGAGCTGACCTCTGTTTAAAAACCTGGGCCTAGAAATTCAGGGGCGCCCATTTTTAGGCACAGCACCTGAATGGTGAGGCCCGAGGCGCACCCAATATTGGGCCTCAGGCCTCATTACAATGGAGCTGGCGTGGCGAGAACAGCCAGCCAGCGAAAACAAGACCAAGATCAGGCCGCTGTTGTGTTGCGGCTCTCAGGTAAGTGAAGCCAGGAAGGAAGGATAGGAGGCCAGCGGGTGTCGAAGGCCTGGGGAGAAGGATCGGAGCGTGGGGTGGGAAATGGGAGCTGCGGAGTAGGGATCTGAGGCCATGGGGAGGATCGGGGTCGGGATCGGAAGCCAGGGTGGGAAATGGGAGCCACGGGGGAGGGATCAGAGGGCAGGGGGAGGATCGGGGGTTGGGATCAGAGGCCGGGGGTGGGGGATGGTGAGATCAGAAGTGGCGACGATCAGGGGGGTTGGGCGCGGTGGCAAGCATTCTTTGAATGTGAGGTCGGGAGGGGCAGGAGTGCTCCTATCAGTTCCACATTCAGGTAAGTAAATGTGAAAATCTTACCTTGTCAGTAGCAGGCAGTCCCAAAGTCTAGTTTTACCAAGTGCAGCTGGAACTGGGGTGGGCTGCCTCAGGGAAGCCAATCTTGAATCTTGAATAGGGGCCTCAAACAGGCGCTAGGCCCCTTATTTGCATATGCAAACACCCTAACGTCTGTTTCAGGCATGGGCCCCAGAAGTCTATTTTTTCCCAATATGCCGCGTGGCGCACTTCTGGCCATAAATGTGTGTGCGCTTCCTGACTGCCGAAGTGGGGGCTTGGTAGGACAGTTAGCACCTGAAAAACGGGCGCCGAGCAGCCAAATTTATAGGCCCTGATATTTCTTGATAGTTGTTGGAAACAATCATTAATTAGCACAGGTCTAGAAATAACTCTGGGAAATATTAGTGCACAAAACTTATCATTTTCATATGAAATTCCTTTGTCTGCTATTTTCCTGGAGCCGTTAACCCATTTGTTTTGAATGCATTAGTGCCGTACTAAAATAGCAGACCAAAATTTTATATGGCCATGTTAAGTGCTCATATACTATTACCACTATGTAATTTCCAAGCCTTAAATACCAGTCATGTTTAACCATTAAGTTTTTTAACAAATTAATCAATAGTAATTATCTGTTTACAGATTCTCCATAGTTTTGCCCTGTCACTTAGTCTGTCTATGTACCTTTGTAACTTCCTCCTCCCACCCACACAACTTATTGTGTCACCTAACTTAGTGTCAACTGCAAACTTGGATATACAACTCTTTATTCCTTTATCTAAGTCATTGACATATACGGTGAAAAACCAGTGCCCCAGTGCAAATCCCTAGGGAACACCACTTGTCACATCCTATCAATCAGAGTACATTCCCTTTATCCCTACTCTCTGTCTCCTACATCCCAACCAATTGCCAACCCATGTCACAAAGTTGCCTCCAGTTCTGTGTGCTTTCATTTTTGCTAATAATCTCTTGGCTTATTAAATGCCTTCTGGAAGTCTATATAAACATCCATTGACATTCTCCTACCCACCATGCTAGTGACCTTCTCAAGAAATTCAGCTAGATCAGTCAAACATGACCTACTCTTCACAAATCCATGCTGATTCTCTTTAATCAGCTCATCCTTGTCCAAGTGCTCAGTCACTCATCTCTGATAGATTCCAGTAACTTCCCCACAACTGATGTTAAAGTGACAGGTTTGTCATTACCTGTTTTTTCCATCCCTCCCTTCTTAGGTATGGATTGATATTTGCAATTTTCCAATCCAAAGGCACAATTCCTGAAGCTAGAGAACATTGGAAAATTATGATTGACACATCTGCAATTTCCTCACCTATTTCTTTCAATACTCTGGGGTGGAAACCATCAGGTCCTGGAGATTTGTTTATCTTAAGTCCCATTACTTTCTACATTACCGTTTATTTACTAATATTAAATCCACTAAGTTCCTCCCCTTGACTTATTTTTAGGTTCCCTTGTACTGCTGGTATTTTGTCCTCTTCCTTCACTGTGAAAACGGATACAAGGTACTCATTTAACAAATCTGCCATTTCCATATTGTCCTTTATAGTCTTGCCTGCATCTGCCTTCAATGGGCTCACATTCCCCTTTACCACTCTCTTTCTCTTAATATAAAATATTTTGCTGTTAGTTTTGATATCCCTTGCAAGTTTTTTTTATATTTCCTTTTTTCACCACTTAGTACTTTCTTTGTATTTCATTGTTGCTTTTTTATAACTGTCCAAGTCAGCTAGATTTCCACTTTTCCTTGCATTTGTGTAAGCCTTTTCTTTTAGCTTGATATTTGTTTGCCATGGTTGCTTAACTACACAAGTGGAGCCTTTGCCTTTTAGGGGTATGCACTGGTTTTGTATCATACCAAAAACTTCTTTGAATACTTCCCACTGTTTGTATGTAGGTTTACCCATTAAGAGTTCAACCCAGTTTACTGCGGTTAATTCATTTCTCATCCCTCTGAAGTTTGCCTTACTTAAATTTAAAACCTTGCTTTGTGTTTCTCCCTCTCAAACCTAATATTAAATGTAATCATATTATGGTCACTATTTGCAAGATGCACCTTACCATCAGATTATTAACTAATTCTGGTTCGTTTCTCATCACTAAATCTAGTATGGCTTGTTCCCTTGGCCATTCTAAATCATTTTTCTAAAAAGCTGTCTCAAAGACATTCTAGAAATTCAATACCTTTACTGCTTGAGCTGTTCTGCTTCTCCCAGGTTATGTGAAAATTAAAATCTCCAATTATAACCACATTGTTGTTGCTCCATGCTTCCCCGATCTCCCTAATTATACATCCCCCATTACATAACTGCTATCAGGATGTCTGTAGTTATCCAAAGCTGTTTTTATACTTGTTTCTTCTCTCTTGACAACTATACCATTTATGCATAGTGAAATATTTTTTAGGCTCATTTCCTTTGCCAGCACATATCAAGAAAATCATGCTTTCTGTCCATTGACTTCGATGCATGTTCACTGCCGATATACACTTGTAAAAATTACCCCATCGTATCAAGACCATTATATAGTTATACCGGTATTGTCACAGGCCTATAGTTGGATGAAGGAGACTGGCCACATATTATACCTCACTCCATCTCCTGTCTCACCCACATGATTGAGAGTTGGGTTAGATACAATTGCTTTAAATGCAATGTAAGACACCAAACTTAAACTAATGTGTGAACTAAAGATATGTTGATGCATCTATCCATGAATTTAATGGATGCTTTGTATCCTGTGGCTCAGTAGGCCTCTGAGTCAGAAGGTTGTGGGTTCAAGTCCCACTCCAGAGACTGGAGCACAAAAATCTAGGCTGACACTCCAGTGCAGTACTGAGGGAGAGCTGCACTGTCGGAGGTGCTGTCTTTTGGGTGAGACATTAAACTGAGACCCCATCTGCTCTCTCAGGTGGACGTAAAAGATCCCATGGCATTATTTGAAGAAGAGCAGGGGAGTTCTCCCTGGTGTCCTGGCCAATATTTATCCCTCAACCAATATCACCAGAAACAGATTATCTGGTCATTATCTCATTGCTGTTTATGGATGCTAGCTGTGCACAAATTGGCTGCCACGTTTCCTACATTACAACAGTAGAAGAATGGGAGGAGTAGAAAAGGAATTACCTTAACAAAAGCAACACTTTAAAAAAAAGTGTTTCATTAGCTATAAAGCACTTTGGGATGTCCTGAGATCATGAAAGGCACTATATAAATGCACCTTTCTTTTTCTTTCAGACCAAATTTGGTTAATAAATTCTCTTTCAAAATAATGTAAAATACAGAAACGTTGAGTGGTATATTTAAAGACACAGAGGTACACTTTCTCTAATATGCAGATTAAAATGGCTGGGAGCCTCTCACATTTGTGTGGGAACACTTCCCTTCTAATAGTGGAGACTATTCACAAAACAAAATGTGCTTTATTGACATGATTATAAAAATGCCAGTTATAAAATTAATTTAAAATGATTTTATTATATTTTTGCAAATAAAATGTGTAACTAAAATGCTTCAAAATAACACACCATAAAATTCTAGCATGGTACGCTGAAAATATATTGGGATAGATTTTCGCCTTCACCACCTGTCGGCGTGGATCGACCGCCTGTTTTAGAATCCAACTGATTTTCATTTCATTGATATCAGTGGAACGAAAATCAGAAGGGTTTTATAATTGGCATGCAATCTGCTCCGCCAAATTACCAGCAAACAGTGAAGACCAAAATCTAACCCCTGTTCTTAAAATTAATAGCAAACATTTTCATCCATTATGTCCTATCACAATAGGTTCATGTGTGTTTGATTTTTTTTTAACCAATCCACAATTTTAGATTTGCTAAGTCTGCCCATAATATTGCACTGGCAGAAAAAAATGCTTCTTAAATAACTTACTGTGAATAGGATTTTGTTGTCTTTTCTTATAATTTGAGAAATTTCAAGCAGATAGAAAGATAAAGTGAGAAGGCAGGAATATGAGTCTGAATCAATCGAAAAGGGGCAAATTGCTGGGTCTTTTCCCAATTCTGAATTTCTTGTTTTCCTGGAGTAACTACAAACATATTAATAGTGATATTTTTATACTTTTTAAGAATATTTATGAGTACATTTTCTGATGCCTTTCTTTTTTTGGCAACAGGTTTCATTTGGGGTGAAATAAAGCAAATGTGGGACGGTGGACTTCAGGATTACATACACGACTGGTGGAACCTGATGGATTTTGTAATGAATTCTTTATACCTAGCAACAATTTCTCTTAAAATTGTTGCTTTTTTTAAGGTAATTCCTTTTCTACTCCTCCCATTCTTCTCAGCACCAGAACATTGCAACTGAGCAAAAACCTCAATAGCCAAATAACTTCTTATAATATATCGCTGCAATTGAATGAAAATACTGATTCTAACAAGGTTTACAACTGCAAAGAAGTATTTTTAAAAATTCAACGCAACAAAACTGCTCAAGTATGATTTTGGTTTGCTCAAGGAGCATTAGGTAATAGGTGACAAGAAAGAAATGAGCCAGAGCAGATAAGAGAAGTAAAAGTAGGGGAACATATAGGCAATAGTGACCATAATATAATACGCTTTAAGATGACAATAGAGAAGGACAGAAGAATGACAAAAAACAAGTTAATAGATTGGAGAAAAGCTGATTTTGAGGGGCTGAGAATAGAACTTGGGAAGATAAAATGGGCAACAATATTGGCAAACAACGATGTAGAACGACAATGGGAAACATTTAAAACGGTGTCCAGCAGAGTGCAAGAAAAATATATTCCGCTAAAAGAAAAGAACAAACTAAACACTAATGAGACTCCATGGATAAATAAAGACATAAGGAAACAATTGAGGGTAAGGAAAGAGGCATACATTAAGTACATAGACAGCAGAGGAGTGCATGATAAGAGAATACGAAGGGATTAGGAGAAAAGTCAAAAAAACAATTACAAAGGCAAAGAGGAACTATGAAGTTAAATTATCAAGGAGCATAAAACAAAATAGTAAAATATTTTACAGGCACATCAATAAAAAAAGGAAGGTTGAGATTGAAATAGGGCCATTAAGGGATAGACAGGAAAATACCACAGGTAACGATAGGGAGATGGCAGAAATATTAAATCATTATTTCGCTTCGGTATTTACCAGGGAGATAGAACAGGTGGACATAACATTGGATGTTGAGATGAGTAATGAGCTAAGTGCATTTAAAATTTTTAAAAGGGGATATATTAAATAAACTAATCAAACTCAAAGAGGATAAAACCCCTGGTCCGGATGGATTGCATCCACACATTTTAAAAATAATCTAGGGAAGAGATAGCAGAGGCATTACTACATATATTTAATAATTCATTAGAAAAAGGTGTAGTGCCAGAGGACTGACGATAGCTAACGTAATACCTATATTTAAGAAGGGGGATAGAACATGTCTAGGGAATTATAAACCAGTCAGCTTAACATTGGTGGTAGGAAAAGTAATGGAATCCCTACCAAAGGAGAGAATAGAAGAACATCTAGAAACGAAAAGTATAATAATAAATAGTCAGCATGGATTTCAAAGGGAAATCTTGCTTGACCAACCTTATTGAATTTTTTGAAGAGGTAACAGAGAGAGTAGACAATGGTAATGCAGTAGATGTAATTTATCTAGATTTTCAAAAGGCCTTCGATAAGGTACCCCATAATAGACTAATGAATAAGGTCAGAGAATGCAGAGTCAGGGGACAAGTAGCAGAATGGATAGCTAGCTGGCTTCAAGACAGAAAGCAGAGAGTGGGAGTAAAGGGTAGCTATTCACAGTGGCAGAAGGTGGGTACTGCTGTTCCACAAGGATCAGCGCTGGGACCACTGCTGTTCACAATTTACATTAACGATTTAGACTTTGGAATCAAAGACACAATTTCTAAATTTGCGAATGATACCAAATCTGGGGGGATAGTCAATACTGAGGAGGACTGCAACAAATTACAGGAAGACATTAATAAACTTGCAGAATAGGCAAGTAATTGGCAAATGAAGTTCATCACTTGGAGGGTGGGAGTCTAGGTGGGGTAGAGGAACAAAGGGATCTCGGAGTACAAATACACAAATCACTAAAAGTTGCGCCACAGGTTAGCAAGGCCATTAAAAATGCAAACCAAGCACTAGGGTTTATTTCTAGAGGGATAGAATTGAAAAGTAGGGAAGTTATGCTAAATCTGTATCGAACCTTGGTTAGACCACACTTAGAGTACTGCGTACAGTTCTGGTCGCCATAGTATAAAAAGGATATAGAGGCACTGGAGAGGGTGCAGATTTACACGATGATACCAGAAATGCGAGGGTATACATATCAGGAAAGGCTGAACAGGCGGTGTCTCTTTTCTCTTGAAAAAAGAAGGCTGAGGGGATATAGAGGTCTATAAAATTATGAAAGGATTTGATAGAGTGGATACAGAGGGTCTGGGCTGGATTTTGTCAGCCTCGAGGAGACGGGTATGGAGGCGGAACTGCCGGTAAAGTTGCAGGATTTGGGGGTGGCTGGCAAACCCGCAAACCCGCCCCCATCCCGCCTCTGTGCCCTCTTGCCAGGAGGCGGGAAGCCGTCCTGCCCCGGTCCCGTCTCCTCAAGGTGGGAAAGGGATTAAAGCCTATTAACTGCCTGTTAACAGGTAGTTAACAGGCAGAAAATAGGATTATCCCTATTTTTAGCTCTGAAGTGCAGGCTTCCTGACCTCGGAGAACCTCGCCAGGGTGTAGGAGATGAGAAGGAGGTCTGCGGGGATCGGAGGGGTCTGAAAGTGAGATGTAGAGGTGAGTGATGGGTGCAAGTGTGGAGTGGTAAGTATGTAAGGTGAGTGTTAAGTGTTATAAAATGTTCACTTACCTTTGTTTCTGCCTACAGCCTTCAGCCGCTGTGGATGCGGAATCCCGACATCTTCATTGTAGATTTCACAGACTGGCTGTTGGATCCTCCGAACCAACAGCCAGGTGATTGATGCAAAGTTGAAAGATTTGATGAGTCCTGAACACAAGGACTCATCAAACTACACAGAATGTCAGTGTTTGACAGCTTCACAGAGCTGTCAAACGCTGACATTTCTTCTTTCAAGAAATCTTGACAGATGGCACGTCAGACGTTCACATGCTCTGTCAGTGACTTCCCCATAATTGGCCTGCTGAGCCCGCTGGGCGGGTTTAACAAGATCAATCAGGGGAAAATCCCATTGGTTGGCCAGAAGCTGATGGAGGCGGGATTGAAAGCCAGCAAGCAGCAGTCCCGCCTCCAAAAGCTTCCCATTGACAAAATCCAGCCCAATGTTCCCACTTGTGGGGAAGAGCATAACTAGAGGCCATCAATATAAGATAGTCACCAAGAAATCCAATAGGGAATTCAGAAGAATCTTCTTTACCCAAAGTGAGTATGTGGATCTCGCTACCACGGGGAGTGGTTGAAGCGAATAGTATAGATGCATTTAAGGGGAGGCTGGACAAACATATGAGGGAGAAGGGAATAGAGGGTTATACTGATAGATTTAGATGAGGAAAGATGGGAGGAGGCTCAAGTGGAGCATAAACACTGGCATGGACTGGTTGGGCCGAATGGCCAGTTTCTGTGCCGTATATCCTATGTAATCCTATGCAAATGATATGAAGAGAGAGGAAAAGGAAAGTGAAATAAAGCAAGAGGAAAGAAACAGGAGTGAAAGAGAAAAATATCAAATAGAGAGTGAGAGAAAAACAGGAGTTAAGGAGGAGAGGGAGAGCAACAAGGAATATACAAACGATAAGAAGGTGAGAGCAACTGAAATGAAAGGAAAGAGAAAGGAAACAACTGGAAGGTGAGAGAGAAACAAATGAAAATAAACAAGTGAAGGGGAGAATAAAAATAGAAGACTAAAAGAATGACAAGAGGGGATAAAAGAGAAACAAGTGAAGGGGAGAGGAGAGAAGCTAGTGATAGAAACAGGATAACGAGATGACAGAAAAATAGAAGTCAAAAGAAGAAAGAGCAAAGGACAACAATGTAAGCTTTCCAGACTTTTTTAAACAGACCTTCTGATAGCAGCATCAATAACTCGTCAGACTCAATAGGCTGTTAAAAAGTTTTAGTCGGATTGCGGCACAAAAACGGGAGAACTGTGTCATTTCAACATCTAAGTTTCTAACCTTGTACCACAACTAAAGTTTCAAGATCTGAGGATAGACTTTGAGTTCTTGCCTGGGACTAGGTACCTCGCAGTAAGTCCATGCTTCTCCGATGCATGCTCGCAATATGTGAGGTACCTCACCACATGCAAGTACTCAGAAAATCTAACCTTCAGTGTATAATAAACTGAGATTGTTTCGATAAGTTTTAATAAGGATCTAGATCACACTTCATTGTTATATTAATGAAATTTTAACACAAATTTGTTTATCCACATAATGAAAATGAACCACATTACGTTCTTTGAAAAAAGTTTAACAGTCTTTGATGAATGTAGTCTACAAGTTCTGACGTATTAAAAGTAACCAGATTAAGTAGTCCTGCTCGAAACTGTCTATTAAAATATAGAATTATACTTCTGAGAAGTCAAACACTCCTCATCTATCAAATGTTTTATTTTGAGTTCTATTTTCCATCTTTAATTTAACATTATCCTGTAATTAACCAGGAGTTTGAAGAAAAGATTACCCTGTGCATCATTTCCAGATCAATTGAAAACACAATGGTTTTCACAGCAGTAATAATTATGCTTTCAACGAGATAAGATATCTCTTTGAATTTAAAAACTTCTAAAAATACAATCTATACAATATACAGTACCTGTAAGTACCCAGTTACTATGCTTAACATCTGCTCCGATAGATCAGTAAAACAGTAAGAGAAGGCAGTCATTGGATCTGTCTTTTTGGGTTTGATAACCATGTTGATGACAATAATTAAATTGCAAATCATTATGTTCCTGTATTTTGAAATTGATATCTAATATATGCTAATAACTGCAGATTTTATATTTAGACTGCATAGGTCAGTAAAACAAAACAAACATTGTTTCTTTAAACAGGGATTATTATGATCATTTTCTGATTTATACAATGGAATATTTTATTTTCGGGACAAATAAATTGTCATCGACCTTTATCAAGCTCATTTATTAAGAAAATCAAAGTTGGTACATGTTTTATACTGACACTATTATTTTGTTTAAAGTACAGTGGTTCACGCCAACGCGAGGACTGGGAAATGTGGCATCCCACCTTAGTTGCTGAGGCATTATTTGCTATTGCAAACATCTTCAGTTCCCTTCGCCTAATCTCACTATTCACTGCTAACTCTCATCTGGGACCTCTGCAAATATCTCTTGGACGTATGCTCTTGGATATTCTAAAGTTCTTATTCATATACTGTCTGGTGCTGCTAGCTTTTGCAAATGGCCTGAATCAGTTATACTTTTACTATGAGACAAATGCATCAGAGGAACCAAATAACTGCAAAGGGATAAGGTGTGAAAAACAGAACAATGCCTTTTCAACGTAAGCACTTTTGTTTTCTTTTGAATTGCAAAATGTATTTCAAGTATCCATTAAGCACTTGGGGGTAATTTTCCGAGTTCGTGCCCAAATTTCCGACGTCCATTGTTGGCAGATGAGGGAGCATGAACGAGGTAAATTACCCCCATATCTGTACATACTTTGTAAGGAAACTAAAGGGAAATTTTATACTTGGATGTTGTATTCATACATTTGAATCAGGGCTGCCATGGTGGGAGGAGGGGGGGGGGGAAGGTGGGGGAGAAGAAAATCCCGTAAATATCCCATCAATGCAGCATTTGGCCGAGTGTGGCACCGAGGAGCCCTAGTAAAATTGAAGTCAAGGGGAATCGGGGAAAACTCTCCACTGGCTGGAGTCATACCTAACACAAAGGAAAATGGTTGTGGTTGTTGGAAGCCAATCATCTCAGCCCTAGGACATCGCTGCAGGGCAGTGTCCTAGGCCCAACCATCTTCAGCTGCTTCATCAATGACCTTTAGTCCATCATAAGATCAGAAGTGGGGATGTTCGCTGATGATTGCACAGTGTTCAGTTGCATTCGCAACTCCTCAGATAATGAAGCAGTCTGTGCCTGCATGCAACAAGACCTGGACGACATTCAGGCTTGGGCTGATAAGTGGCAAGTGACATTCGTGCCACACAAGTGCCAGGCAATGACTATCTCCAACAAGTGAGAGTCTAACCACCGCCCCTTGACATTCAATGGCATTACCATCGTTGAATCCCCCACCATCAACATCCTGGGAGTCACCATTGACCAGAAACTTAACTGGACCAGCCACATAAATAGTGTGGCTACAAGAGCAGGTCAGAGGCTGGGTATTCTGCGGCGAGTGTCTCACCTCCTGACTCCCCAAAGCCTTTCCACCATTTACAAGGCTCCAGTCAGGAGAGTGATGGAATATTCTCCACTTGCCTGGATGAGTGCAGCTCCAACAGCACTCAAGAAGCTCGACACCATTCGAGACAAAGCAGCCCGCTTGATTGGCACCCCATCTACTATCTTAAACATTCACTCCCTCCACCACTGGTGCAACGTGGCTGCAGTGTGTACCATCTACAAGATGCACTGCAGCAACTCGCCAAGGCTTCTTTGACAGCACCTCCCAAACCCGCGACCTCTTGAAGGACAAGGGCAGCAGGCGCATGGGAACACCACCACCTCCGAGTTCCCCTCCAAGTCACACACCATCCTGACTTGGAAGTATATTGCCGATCCTTCATCGTCGCTGGGCCAAAATCCTGAACTCCCTCCCTAAGAGCACTGTGGGAGTACCTTCACCACACGGACTGCAGCGGTTCAAGAAGGCGGCTCACCACCACCTTCTCGAGGGCAGTTCGGAATGGGCAAGAACAGCGACACCCACCTCCCATGAACGAATAGAAAAAAAAAATAGGCCTTGTGCCTACCTGGCACCAGGATCATACAGTCTTTTTTTTTACAGCTGAGCTGCTCTAGGGTTGCTGGAAGCTCGCAGTGATGATATATGAGAGCCTCATTAAGCCCCAAAAATTATTCAAATGTTCCTGCCCTGCAATTTTCTAAGGTTTGCCTTGGAAATGCATAGACAGCACTGGTCGATTTGTTTTTTTCTTAAAGTTTCAAACTTTTTAATTTGATGGATTTTTTAAATGTTTTTGCTCTTTTTTGGACTTTGTTGAGTACATTTCATTTATTCTTTTGTTTTTGACTTTTTTTTCAGTTTTAAATTTTGGATTTGTTTTAATTGCAACGTTGCAGGGAGCATGGCTAACAGGGTGAGGTTGCAGAGTGCTACTGCTGTCTGTGAATTCATATTCCAACCTGAGTCACTGCCTTCAGGAGAAAAGGGTTAAGGGAGTCAACCCTTGTTATGTTTTATGCTTTAGACTTGATAATTAAAAACAACCTGGAGCATGGGATTTGTGTAGAAGTCCCCTGCTATGGCAAAAGAACCACAGGGGAGATGAGAATCTTTTTTACACAGCGAGTTGTTGTGATCTGGAATTCACTGTCTGAAAGGGCGGTGGAAGCAGATTCAATAGTAACTTTCAAAAGGAAATTGGATAAATACTTGAAAAGGAAAAACTTGCTGGGGAAAGAGCGGGGCATTGGGACTAATTGGATAGCTCTTTCAAAGAGCCGTCACAGACACGATGGCCCAAGTGGCCTCCTTCTGTGCTGTACGATTCTATGAATGGGTATCAAGGTCTGGAACAGCAATCGTTTGATGTTGAATCTTCATAATTTAATGGATAGTCATAATTAGCTGATTTTGTTCTATGTTTCAAACTGTATGAGTAACTGAACAATCTGCTAATTGTTTGGCCACCAGCCTTACAGCTGTTGTCCTTCTATAGCAGCTTTGATAAATTAAAATTACTTGCTGTTTTGTTTATTTTGTAAAGTGATGCAACATGCCAAGTGTTCAGGATCTTACATTTTTTGAAAAGTAAAATAATACTGACTAGATGTCAACTCTTTAATTTTGCAGGTTATTTGAAACTCTCCAATCACTTTTCTGGTCTATATTTGGTCTCATTAACCTATACGTGACAAATGTGAAGGCTCGTCATGAATTCACAGAGTTTGTAGGTGCCACCATGTTTGGAACATACAATATTATCTCTCTTGTGGTTTTGCTCAACATGCTGATAGCTATGATGAACAATTCATATCAGCTTATTGCGGTGAGTTTTTCCTGAATATTTTCTACTGTTTAAGAAACAAAATCATTTAAAATATGATCTTAATATACACACAGATTCAGACACAGAACTAAGCAATAACCAAGAAGTAAAAATTAAATACGGGAAATCTGAAATAAAAACAGAAAATGTATACAGGCCGATCAGCATTTAAAAGAGAAATTAACATTTCAAATGTGACCCAGTTGACCATTTCTGATAGTAACCAAAATATTCACCTATCTTTCTATTTCATATACAGACTTAGCTCTGTACATTTCTAGTATTTTCTGTTTTATTTAAGTTTAAACTAAACCAGTTTGAATTTGCTATTATGGAGATATCAGAATAGAATTACCATTTAAGCTTAAAACATGATTGCAAATTAAATTCAACACAAATGACAGAAAAATATGGAATAAAGAAAGACTGGCATTTATATAGTGCCTTTCACAACCACCCGACATCCCAAAGCACTTTACAGCCAATGAAGTACTTTTTGAAGTGTAGTCACTGTTGTAATGTAGGAAACGCAGCAACCAATTTGCGCACTGCAAGCTCCCACAAACAGCAATGTGATAAAGACCAGATAACCTGTTTTAGTGATGTTGATTTAAGGGATAAATATTGGCCAGGACACCAGGGATAACTCCCCTGCTCTTCTTCGAAATAGTGCCATGGGATCTTTGACATCCACCTTAGACAGCAGATGAGGCCTCGGTTTAACATCTCATCTGAAAGACGGCACCTCTGACAGTGTAGCAATCCCTCAGTACTGCACTGGAGTGTCAGCCTAGATTTTTGTGCACAAGTCTCTAGAGTGGGACTCAAACCCACAACCTTCTGACTCCAAGGCAAGAGTGCTACCAACTGAGCCACAGCTGACACTGTGATGATAACCCAGTACAAGAAAGGAATTATCAGGGCTGGATTTTGCCAATGGGGAGCTTTTGGAGGCGTGACTCCCACTTGTTGGGTTTTAGTCCCGCCTCCATCAACTTCTGGCCAACCCACGCTATTTTCCCTTGATTGCCCTCTGTGAAGCTGTCAAACACTGACATTCCCTGTTGTTTGATGAGTCCTTGTATTCAAGACTCATCAAACCTATCTGCTGAGCAGGAATCAGATGGCTGTTGCATCAGAGAATGCAGCAACCATCTGTCATCTCTGCCGGTGAGATGCCGGAGTCCTCGGTTCCCCAACGGTTGAAGCCTGCAGGAAGAAACAAAGGTAAGTAAACATTTTCTATCGCTTTTCACTCACCTCACACACTTACCTCTCCACACTTGCACCCATCACTCACTTCTACCGCGCACTTTTCGACCCACAGACCCCCGCAGACCCACTGCTCACCTCGCTGACCCTGGCGGGGTTTCCCGACATCGGGAAGCCCTCACTTGCGGGGTAAAATGGGGATAATCCTCTTAACTGCCTGTTAACTACCTGTTAACAGGCAGTTAAGTGGCTGTAATCCCCTTCCCGCCTCGGGGAGGCGGCTCCCAGCGCGGGTTGGGTACCTGCCTCCTGGGAAGATGGCACGGAGGCGGGTTGGGGGCGGGATGGGCACTCACCCCCAGATTCTGCCATTTTCCCGGCAGTCCCGCCTCCAAACCCACCTCCCCAGGGCTGGGAAAATTCCCCCTCAGTCATTTATGGTAGAAGTTCCGACTCCTGCTTATAAACGGTGAAACACAAATTTGTATGGGAGGCTGTGATTCATGTATATCACAACAGGCTATTTACATATGTCACCATTCTGATTTGATGGATTTATGCAGGACCATGCAGATATTGAGTGGAAATTTGCTAGGACAAAGCTTTGGATGAGTTATTTTGAAGAAGGTGGAACTCTTCCAACTCCCTTTAACATTATTCCAAGTCCAAAGTCTGTCTGGTACTTACTAACATGGATTAGAAGACATTTATGCCTCAAAATTTTCTGCAAGCAGGAGCGAAGGAAACCTGAAAGTCTGGGGTCCCTTGGGGTAAGAAATTTATTTTCTTCCTGCATATTTTTCCAGATGTTAATATCTGAAATGCTAAAATGTTCAATTGCTTTTTCAAAGTATATTCCTTTGCTTATTTACTCAATTTGTATATTTTATCTTTTATTGAAGAGGCGCGCAGCTAACAATCTGAGACGAAATCACCAGTACCAGGTAAGGGAAATCTTTACGCTTTGGTTTCTGCAAAAGCTAAATTAATAAAGCATCACGATCGCACTGATACTGAGAAATATCTCCCCTTCCTTTCTTATCTGTAATATTATTTTCTCATAAAGTGCTACCATAGATCTCATACATGCGTAAACCAGTAATTGTTTTGTCAATAGAACCTGCCCACGTTTGTACCTTGTGAGGTCTAATCTAAAGACCGAGAATTTCCTAAGATCTGCTTCCGCTCTGCTGCCTTAACTTTGCCAGAAGTGCGGCGGAATCCCGTTAACGTATGTAAATGAGGTTTCCGGTGCACTTCCGGGAATTTTACTGTGGAGCAACTCCAAACAAATTCCAGACTCATGGATTTTTGAGAGCTGGATTTGGTGATTTCTTTTTTGCTGAATTCTCGTCTGTTGTTTATTTTGCCTGGATTTTTGATAGGAAGTTTTTAAAAATCTGGATGTCGGATTTCCTTTGTGCACTGCTGAGATGCAAAGGAAGTTCATTTGTTCCAAAGTCAGAATACCTGCTCTCCCCTTCCCCATTCAGCTCTCTGTACAGACCCAGGCACACCTAATAGGCCTGCTTCTGCTTCGGTATTTCCAGGCCTACACTGGGGCTGCACCCAGGCTATTTAAATGGGCTAGGACAGGAAGTACAGGCTATTCCTGGGGCAAGGCAGGTGCATTCTTCCAGTTTAAGAGGGAGGAACTTATTGTCCCGTTGCCACCGTTGCTGTGGCCGCCTTAAGAATGCAAACAGTCCCAGAGATCGGGGGGCCCCCCCTTGGGCATACTTCCTTCCGGTCCGAAGACCAGCTGGGCCGCTTGATATTGCCTGGAACCAACGGGCTGCCCTAGTAAGCTCAATGTCCAGGTGTGGCCTGCTGTCCTGATGCTAATGAAGCCCGGCCCTCAAAACAGACTGGGCCTTCTGTCAGAATTATCGGTCAGCCAGCTGGTGCATTCTGCCGGCCAGCCACCCAAAGTTGGCTTGGGGGGGGTGGATATCTACCGCAGTGAGATACATGTAGACACCGTCACCATTGAGCAGGTTATAGCCAAAACTTCCTCCAGCTGAAGCAATCTTTTCAGTCCACCCTTTTCCGGCCCCACCAGAAAATTTGCACAGTAGCACCTGACTGCATCCCTTTTCCCGGCTCCTTGATCAGACTGATCCTGACAATGCACAATCTCTGACCCCCGAGCAAACACATCCAGCCCATCAACAAGACAACCTTCTTTGACCTCCACAATATGGTCTGCCTCCATCCCTACCTTACCTACACCATTGACAAAATCTTTATTCCTGGTTTTGTCATTTCCAGGCTCAACATCTCTTACTTTTCCCTTGCTGGTTTCCGAAGCTCCACCTTACACCAATTCTAACTCATCTAACACCCACATTCTATCCTGCACTAACTCCTGCTCAACTATCAACCCTATCCTCACCAACCTACAGTGGTTTATTGTCCTCAGCACATTGATTTCAATGTCCAAATAGTCTACAAAATCCTCCATGACCTTGCCCCATCCTACTTCTGGAATATTCTTGAGCCCTACAGTCTTTCATGCACCTGACCTTCTGTGATTACTCCATTCCTTCCACTCCACCATTGGTAGCAGACCGTTCAGTGATCATACACTGGAACCCTCTGCCTTGCAACATATCTCCCCATTTTTACCAGTCCTCCTGAAAAACTACCTTTTCGTCTACACCTCAGTCACCTCTCCTAACCCTCCTCAGATACTCCTGCTCGGAATCCGATCCTTTATAATGCATCTTGGATGTTTCGCTATATTAAAGGGACTATATAAATGTAATTTGATGTTATAGAAAGAGAATAACAGCAGAATCATGACTTTCAATGACTAGGCCATATGGCAAAGCAATTTAAAAAGCTAATAGATTGCTGGGACATAGAGCCAGGACAATAGAGTCTACAGAAATTATGCAAAGATTTACAATCTACACATCAGACCAGAGATTGAGCATTTGTGTTTAGTTCTGGTCAGCATGTCACAAAAGATGTACAGGAAACTTTCGTTTATCCGGCACTCAAATATCCGGAATTCTCGCTTAACCGGCAAAAATCATCCTCCGAAAACTCCTCTCAAATAACCGGCAATGTTGCCGAGTCGCAGTCGAGTCTCCGCAAACGCAGAGTGCTCCGAAAAATCCTCTCAAATAACCGGCAATGTTGCCGATCCCGAGTCCGAGTCCGAGTCCGCGAACGCCGATTTAGTCAGTAGGGGTACTTTTCAAAAGTACCACTACTTGGCCTCCTGGCGCTGTCGCAAGTCCGAAACATTGCAGTAGCATGAGTAGATTCTCCCGTGCTGCTTGGAGTCTCTTTGTTAAAAATAGCCTCGGTAGATATAACTCTCTGTTATCCGGTACTTTCGATAAACCGGCACCACGCCGGTCCCGTCGATGCCGGATAAACGAAAGTTTCCTGTATATGCATTGGAAGCTTCATTGAGCTTTACAAATGTTGTACAACATTTAGATAAGATACACCCAGAATATTACGATAGCAAAATACTGCAGATGCTGGAAATCCGAAATAACAACAGAAAACGCTGGAAAAACTCAGCAGGCCAGGCAGCATCCGTGGAGAGAGAAAGAGAGTTGACGTTTCAGGTCGATGACCTTTCATCAGAATATTACTTCAAATTTAGGCTGAAAATTAGGACATAAATTTAAGTTGGTGAGAAATAAATTTAAAACAGATACATTATGAAAACATTTTTACTGTGATGAGTGTTTGGAATAATGGGGAACTCGGGGCAAGACCGCCACTGCAACAAACAATTCCTCTACTGTAAAAGAAGCTGTAACTGAACAGAACCAAGCACATAGCTCCCATACACAGCTTTCTACTTTCTAACCAGCATGTACATATTTGCACAAGTAATGGGCCTGAATTTGCGGTCGGAGGCTTCCCACGGGCGGATGCCTCCGAACCGCAATAAATCTACGCATCTACCTGATGGTCCTAGATCCACAGAGACTCATGCTCCTGGGCCTCTACGCGTATGCATGCGTAGAGGCCCATGTATCCCAGGGGCACATGCAGTTCGCAAGCGCCCCTGGGATCACGTGGGCCGGCCCAACCAATCAAAAAGGGGATTCCCATTGTGCTTATGGGGATTCCATTTATGTACAGAATAAGCTTACTCGGAATCACCCAAAAAACACATGTACATAACCTTGAAATAATTTTTTTTTACATGTTTAAAATTAATTAAAATACAATTTCATTAAACATTTAAAACAAAAATTTGATTTTTTGAAAAATAAATGTAAACATTTTTTAAGGGGCCAAAAGTAGCACAAACTTATTTTACAGGTTTTTGACTGTTAAAAATGATTTAAAATTTTTTATTTTAATATTTATTTTCATCCTTACGCTGGTAAAAGTAGGCCTTACGCCTGCTTTTACCAGGCATAAGAGTTTCACGGGCATTCGCTGGGCAAGAGTTGGGCAACTAGCTCAACTCTCCACCAGCGAATGCCCATTTCCCGGGGATGCGGAGGATCTGTCAAGAAGATACTTGACAGGTCGCAAGTTCCGGGTTTTCGTGCATGCGCAGCCCATGCGTAAACCCAGAACTGGCGAGGCACTTACGGCCGCGTACGCACCACATACGCGATCATAGGCCACGGAAAATCCGGGCCAACGAATGTGGACCAGAAGCAGGCAGTGAAGTCTCTTTAAATGACATGGGAGATTGAAGCCTGCACTAGATCTCTTATTTCCTTGGCTGACTGGGTGTGCACCCAATGGCTGTGTTTAACCCGTGCAAGGAAAAGACCTTGTTCATGCTAATCACAGGGAGCAGAAAACTGGTGTGCTCTTCCAGATCTGCCCGATGAGCACACGTCTTGTGCACAGGGCTGATGCATGTTCTTTGAATTAGTAGAAATTTTGCACTCTTCATCGATTTTCAATCAGATACCAACTTTCCGGTTAGAATTTTTCAACAGGCCCATAACTCCTCCCAGTCTCCTGTTCTTATACTGGATGGCATGTTAACCATAGGTATGCACCAAATTAGTCATTTTCATTATAATGAAAACATTTTATTAATGTGTTTAAAATTATGATTTCGTATAAAGGCAGAGACACATTGGTGTAAAACTTTGTTCAAAAGTGCCAACGGTATGACATCAGGTCTATTGTCTTATAATCTGTAAAATAAAGTAATTCTTATTTTGCCTGTTTCTGTCTTTCAGGAAGTTATAAGGAATTTGGTGAAAAGATATGTTGCAGCAATGATCAGAGATGCCAAAACTGAAGAAGGGCTGACTGAAGAGAATTTCAAGGTAATTTTCTGAGTATTGTTTGCCAAATTCCGTGCATAGAAAAAGAACTACAGCAACAGTTGCAATAATTTAATAGTTGGCAATGAAAACACCAGTTGAACGGAAAATATTATGTGAGCTTCAAACACTGCGACACATCAGGGAGGGGGAGAGTTACCTGGATGCTTCCAGGAGGCAGTCAGACCCCTAAGATTAATGAATTCAAATTTGGTTCGTGGTCAGGGACAGGTGGGTGTGACTACAAGCGAGACAGGTATGGGGACCCAGGAGGTAGTGGTGGAGCACGGATTTGTTAAGGAAGGTCGTGTCTGACAAACTTGATTGAATTTTTTGAGGAGGTAACAAGGAGGGTAGATGAGGGTAAGGTGTTTGATGTAGTGTATATGGACTTTAGCAAGGCTTTTGATAAGGTTCCACATGGCAGACTGGTCACGAAGTTAAAAGCCCATGGGATCCAGGGCAAAGTGTCAAGTTGGATTCAAAATTGGCTCGGAGACAGGAAGCAGAGGGTAATGGTTGATGGGTGTTTTTGTGACTGGAAGGCTGTTTCTAGTGGGGTTCCGCAGGGCTCAGTATTAGGTCCCTTGCTTTTTGTGGTATATATCAATGACCTAGACTTGAATATAGGGGGTATGATTAAGAAGTTTGCAGATGATACTAAAATCGGCTGTGTGGTTGATACTGAAGAAGGAAGCTGTAGACTGCAGGAAGATATCAATAAATTGGTCAGGTGGGCAGAACAGTAGCAAATGGAATTCAATCCGGAGAAGTGTGAGGTAATGCATTTGGGGAGGGCTAGCAAGAAAAGGGAATACACATTAAATGGTAGGACACTGAGTAGTGTGGAGGAACAAAGGGACCTTGGAGTGCATGTCTACAGATCCCTGAAGGTAGCAGGCCAGGTAGATAAGGTGGTTAAGAAGGCATACGGAATGCTTGCCTTTATTAGCCGTGGCATAGAATGCAAGAGCAGGGGGGTTATGCTTCAACTGTATAAAACACTAGTTAGGCCTCAGCTAGAGTACTGCGTGCAGTTCTGGTCACCACATTACAGGAAAGATGTGATTGCACTAGAGAGGGTACAGAGGAGATTTACAAGGATGTTGCCGGGAGTAGAGAATCTTAGCTATGAGGAAAGACTGGATAGGCTGGGTCTGTTTTCTTTGGAACAGAGGAGGCTGAGGGGAGACCTTATTGAGGTGTATAAAATTATGAGGGGCATAGATAAAGTGGATAGAAAGGACCTATTTCCCTTAGCAGAGGGGTCAAAAACCAGGGGCACTGATTTAAAGTAATTGATCGAAGGTTTAGAGTGGATTTGAGGGGAAATTTCTTCACCCAGAGGGTTGTGGGGGTCTGGAACTCACTGCCTTAAAGGGTGGTAGAGGCAGGAACCCTAACCACATTTAAAAAGTACTTGGATGTGCACTGGGATGCTCTAACCTGCAGGGCTACGGACCAAGAGCTGGGAAGTGGGATTAGGCTGGATAGCTCTTTGTTGGCCAGCATGGACACAATGGGCCGAAATGGCCTCCTTCCATGCTGTAACACTCTATGATTCTATGGAGGAGCCTCAGCCCTTGCTCTTGTCCAACAGTTACGAGTTTCTTACTCTCTGTGTGGGCGAGAGCAGGGACTGCAGTGAGGATGAGCAAACTGACCACAGCACCGTGGTACAGGGAGCCATTCAAGTGGGGGCAGCAAAAAGAAATGTGGTAGTGGTAGGGGACAGTATAGTTAGGGGGATAGACTCTGTTCTCTGTAGCCAAGAGCGTGAGTCCCGAAGGCTGTGTTGCCTGCCAGGGTAAAGGACATCTCCTCTGGGCTGGAGAGGAACTTAGAGTGGGAGGGGAAAGATCCCGTTGCCGTGGTCCATGTAGGTACCAGTGACATAGGTAGGACAAAGAAAGAGGTTCTGCGGAGGGAGTATGAGCAGCTAGGGGCTGAATTAAAAAGCAGAACCACAAAGGTAATAATCTCTGGATTACTACCTGAGCCAAGTGCAAATTAGCATTGGGTAAATAAGATCAGAGAGATGAACGAGTGGCTCAAAGATTGGTGTGGGAGAAATGGGTTCGATTCTTAGGGCACTGGCACCAGTACTGAGGTAAGAGGGAGCTGTTCCGTCGAGATGGGCTTCATTTGAACCAGGCTGGGACCAGTGTCCTGGCGAATCGAATAACTAGGGCTGTAGATAGGGCTTTAAACTAAATAGTGGGGGGGAGGGATCCGCTGAGCGGTTTTTAAAAAGTCAAAGAAAAATGGGAAGGCAAAAGTACAGGGTAGCGATAGGGGTAATGATCACCAGAGTGTGACAGGAAGGGACAGAGCATATACACATAAGAATGCATCAGAAAGAGAGGTCAGAGTAGGGAAAAATGGTAAAAAGACAAAATTAAAAGCTCTATATCTGAATGCACGCAGCATTCGTAACAAGATAGATGAGTTGACAGCACAAATAGAAATAAATGGGTATGATCTGATTGCCATTACAGAGACGTGGTTGCAAGGTGACCAAAGCTGGGAACTGAATATTCAGGGGTATTTGCCATTTCATAAGGATAGGCAGAAAGGAAAAGGAGGTGGTGTAGCTCTGTTAATAAGGGATGAGATCAGTGCAGTAGTGAGAAATGATATTGGCTTAGAAGATCAAGACGTAGAATCAGTTTGGGTGGAGATACGAAATAATAAGGGTAAGAAGTCACTGGTGGGAGTGGTCTACAGGCCCCCAAACAGTAGCCACACTGTAGGACAGAGTATAAATCAAGAAATAATAGAGGCTTGTAAGAAAGGTACGGCTATAATCATGGGAGATTTTAATCTTCATATCGATTGGACAAAGCAAATTGGCAAAGGTAGACTTGAGGAAGAGTTCTTAGAGTGTATACAGGATGGTTTCTTGGAACAATACGTTGTGGAACCAACCAGGGAGCAGACTATTTTAGATCTGGTAATGTGTAACGAGGCTGGATTAATTAATGATCTCGAAGTGAAGGATCCTCTTGGGAAGAGTGATCAGAGCATGGTAGAATTTCAAATTCAGTTTGAGGGTGAGAAAGCTAGGTCTCAAACTAATATCCTGAACTTAAATACAAAGGTATGAAGGCAGACTTGGTTAAAGTGGGCTGGGAAAATACTGTAAAAAGGAGACATAACTCTCAGCAAAGATATATTCCAGTGAGAAAGAAAGACTCTAAGAGAAGGATGAACCATCCGTGGCTAACTAAGGAAGTAAAGGATGGTATCAAATTGAAAACAAAGGCATACAATGTTGCGAACAATAGTGGAAGGCCAGAGGGCTTGGGAAAGTTTTAAAAACCAGCAAAGGACGACTAAAAAAATGATAAAGAGAGAGAAGATAGCTTATGAGAGTAAGCTAGCAAGAACTATAAAAACAGACAATAAGAGCTTCTACAGGTATATAAAAAGGAAGAGAATAGCGAAAGTAAACATTCGTCCCCTAGAGGATGAGTCTGGGGAATTAATAAGGGAATTGGCGGAGACTTTGAACAAATATTTTGTATCGATCTTCACAGTAGAAGACACTAAAAGCATCCCGATAATGGATAATCAAGGGGCTATTGGGGTGGGGGGGGACTTAAAACAATCACTATCACTAGAGAGAAAGTACTAGGCAAACTAATGGGACTAAAGGTGGACAAGTCTCCTGGACCCGATGGCCTGCATCCTAGAGTCTTAAAAGAGGTGGCTGCAGAGATAGTGGATGCATTGGTTGTAATCTACCAAAGTTCCCTGGATTCTGGAGAGGTCCCAGCGGACTGGAAAACCACAAATGTAATGCTCCTATTTAAGAAAGGAGGGAGACAGAAAGCAAGCAACTATAGACCAGTTAGCCTAACATCTGTCATTGGGAAAATGCTGGAGTCCATCATTAAGGAAGTGGTAGCAGAACATTTAGAAAATCATAATATAGTCAAGCAGAGTCAGCATGGTTTTATGAAAGGGAAATCATGTTTGACAAATTTGCTGGAGTTCTTTGAGGATATAACGAGCAGGGTGGATAAAGGGGAACCAGTAGATGTCATGTATTTGGATTTCCAGAAGGCATTCGATAAGGTGCCACATAAAAGGTTACTGCACAAGATAAGAGCTCACGGGGTTGGGCGTAATATATTAGCATGGATAGAGGATTGGCTAACTAACAGAAAACAGAGAGTCGGGATAAATGGGTCATTTTCAGATTAGCAAACTGTAACTAGTGGGGTGCTGGGGCCTCAACTATTTACAATCTATATTAATGACTTGGATGAAGGGACTGAGTGTAATGTAGCCAAATTTGCTGATGATACAAAGATAGCTGGGAAAGCAAATTGTGTGGTGGATGCAAAGAATCTCCAAAGGGATATAGATAGGCTAAGTGAGTGGGCAAAAATCTGGCAGATGGAGTATAATGTGGGAAAATGCGAGGTTATCCACTTTGGTAGGAAAAATAAAAAAGCAAATTATTATTTAAATGGGGAGAGATTACAAAATGCTGAGGTACAGAGGGATCTGGGGGTCCTTGTACATGAATCACAAAAAGTTAGCATGCAGGTACAGCAAGTAATTAGGAAGGCAAATGAAATGTTGGCCTTTATTGCAAAGGGAATGGAGTATAAAAGTAGGGAAGTCCTGTTACAACTGTACAGGGCGTTGGTGAGACCACACCTGGAGTACTGCATACAGTTTTGGTCTCCTTATTTAAGGAAGGATATACTTGCATTGGAGGCAGTTCAGAGAAGGTTCATGAGGTTAATTCCTGAGATGAAGGGGTTGTCTTATGAAGAAAGGTTGAGCAGGTTGGGTCTATACTCATTGGAGTTTAGAAGAATGAGAGGGGATCTTATTGAAACATATAAGATTCTGAAGGGGCTTGACAGGGTAGATGCAGAGAGGATGTTTCCCCTCGTGGGGGAATCTAGAACTAGGGAGCATAATTTCAGAATAAGGGGGCACCCATTTAAAACAGAAATGAGGAGGAATTTCTTCTCTCAGAGGGTCGTGAATCTTTGGAATTCTCTTCCCCAGAGAGCTGTGGAGGCTGGGTCATTGAATATATTTAAGGTGGAGATAGACAGATTTTTGAAAGGTAAGGGAGTCATGGGTTATGGGGTGCGGGCAGGGAAGTGGAGTTGAGGCCAAGATCAGATCAACCATGATCTTATTGAATGGCGGAGCAGGGTCGAGGGGCCAAATGATCTCCTTCTGCTCCTACGTCTTATGTTCTTTTGTTCTTATGTTCTTATAGGACCAGATGAACACAGTTTGTAAAACCTCAATCCTTTTCTGAGTAGAAATGCTTTAGTGCCAGTTCACAGATTGTTCAATGTTGACTATTGTCACTTGTTCCACTTCTAACTTATCTGTAAGGGTAGGAAGAATTTTGGGGGTTTTCATCTTGATTATCCTAAATTATAAAGTAGGTGACCAGCACTGCATCAACCATTTATAATTATTAAAAATTTGACTATTTATATGGGGAAGGTGTATGTAGATTATACCTGCAATACAACAGTCACTATGGCCGCGAATTTAATGGAGGAGGCGGGATGAGGGTGGGACAGCTGGTTTCCGGGTTCCGGTCCCACTCCCAGCTGCATCCGCTCTGCAGACATGATTTTCCCTTGATTGGCCTTGTTAAGTCCGCCCTGCAGGCTTACCAGCCAATTAACAGGAAGCGTGTCTGATGATGTCATTTAATGACGCGACATCAGCCGGTTTCCTTAAAGCGACCACGGCCACATTGAGTTTGACAGTTGTTCTGTCAGTGTTTGACAGCATTGAGGTACTGCAAACACTGACAATCACTGCACAAAGGTGAACGCTTGCCCCCGGGCTCTCCAATTACTCCCTCCATATGCTTATAGAGGGAGTCACAGCACGCAGGGAGGTTCTCTTCGCTTCCAAGGGCGGAAGAGACCTCCCCAGGACACCAACTTACCTTGCACCTCCACCCAACCCTCTCCATCTACTTTATCACTTCTCCATCTCACTAGCCACCCCTCACACTCACCCTCATCCTACTGCAATCATACCAACTAACAACACACAAGGGTCAGCACTTGAGAGGTTTAGCCAATGACCATATGAAGTTTCTGGTAATGTGTTGTCATACAGTGAAATCTCTTTTTCAAAAAGTGCCCCTTATTGGACAGATCTGAGCGCACCTTGAGAAGTGTCTTACTGAGTTCCAGTGATTGTTCAGTCATAACTTCCCCCCCCACCCCCCCCCCGGCCCCGCTATAGTGATGAGTGTGCATGGAATAACTTGGACATTAAAGGGATGCTTTCACGGTGCAGGTGTGGGATGGTGTCAACCTGGCGCATCATGTGGCAGCCAGGGTTTACAGCGTCAAGTGAAGAACATGGTGATGCCATCGCTGGTCTCCCGGGCAGCAATTTTGTCAGGGGCTGATGCCCTGTGTCCAGTGCAGCATCAGGTGATAGTGGAGAAGGTTGGTGATGAGGTTGGTTGGTTGGGGCTGATTGTGGAAGAATTCGGAGGACCAAGGTGTGATTGTTTCATTGTCTCCGATGTTGCTGCAATAGATGGCAGCTGTAGGTGAGATGACAGAAGCGATCTGTCAATGGTGAGAGAGGTTCTCCAATGAGGTGGCACTGGACATACAGTTGGATGTAAAAACTTGTAAGCTAAAGAAATCTCTATATGTATTAAAAATGCAGTAACCAACATTTTCTGTGCTCTGACACTCACCATCTGCAACATGACATCCTTGACACCACTTCTGCAGCTGTCAGCTTTTCACAAACATCAGAGCAGACTCAAAACACGGCAGGTTGAGCTGGCGTGTTCCCGAACAGCGGGTAACCCGTGGGGGAGAAGGTAAAATTAGAAGTAAGCCTCAAAATGCTCTTAAATTGGCTCTTAACAAGCCATTTAAGTAGCTGAATTGTATCCCCCGCCGCTTGGTGTCGGGTCAGTTCTCCGCTGACAGACTCGACACCTGGGAGACTCGCGTGGAGGCGGGTTCCCGCTGTCAATCTTTGCTATTTTGACAGCGGACCCACCTCCAAACCCACCCCCTCAGTGCTATTAAATTCATGGCCTATTTTTCAATATATTAGGTGTAAAGAAACTGTAATCCCATTCTTTATGAACATGTTTATTGGTCTGGCACACAGAGGAAATTTCCTCCTCACTTTATATATGAACTCCGGCACCAGAGATCTCCCATGCAAAATATTATCCTAGAAACAGATATTTCACAGTTCCATGGCTTTGACTTAAAAAGGCATTGGAATGTTCTGAAAATTCAGCCAGATTTTTCAGCTAATATTTTTGTTATTATGCATGAGTTTTCTTTAATTGCAGTTACAAGACAATATCAATGATTTAGACTTCAATGTAGGGGGCATAATTCAGAAGTTTGCAGATGATACAAAAATTGGCCGTGTGGTTGATAGTGAAGAGGAAAGCTGTAGATTGCAAGAAGATATCAATGGACTGGTCAAGTAGGCAGAAAAGTGGCAAATGGAATTCAATCCGGAGAAGTGTGAGGTAATGCTAACAAGGCAAGGGAATACACAATAAATGGTAGGATACTGAGAAGTGTAGAGGAACAGAGTGACCTTGGAGTGCATGTCCACCGATCCCTGAAGGTAGCAGGACAGGTAGATAAGGTGGTTAAGAAGGCATACGGAATGCTTGCCTTTATTAGCCATGGCATAGAATATAAGACTAATGAACCAGAGACGTGAGCTCAAATCCCAACACGTCAGCTGGGGAAATTAAATTCAGTTAATTAAATAAATCTGGAATAAAAAGCTAGTATCAGTAATGGTGACCATGAAACTATCGGACTGTTGTAAAAACCCATCTGGTTCACTAATGTCCTTCAGGGAAGGAAATCTGCCGTCCTTACCCGGTCTGGTATATATGTGACTCCAGACCCACAGCAATGTGGTTGACTCTTAACTACCCTCTGAAATGGCCGAGCAAGCCGCTCAGTTGTAAAAAACTGCTACGAAACAAAATAATAAGAATAAAACCGGACGGACCACCCAGCATCGACCTCGGCACCGGCTACGGACACGACAATGGCAATCCAGCCCAGTCAACCCTGCAAAGTCCTCCTCACCAACATCTGGGGACTTGTGCCAAAATTGGGAGAGCTGTCCCACAGACTAGTCAAGCAACAGCCTGACATAGTCATACTCACAGAATCATACCTTTCAGCCAATGTCCCAAACTCCTCCATCACCATCCCTCGGTATGTCCTGTCCCACTGGCAGGACAGACCCACCAGGGGTGACTGCACAGTGGTATACAGTCGGGAAGGAGTGGCCCTGGGAGTCCTTAACATTGACTCCGGACCCCATGAAGTCCAATGGCTTCAGGTCAAGCATGGGCAAGGAAACCTCCTGCTGATTACCACCTACCGCCCTCCCTCAGCTGATGAATCAGTACTCCTCCATGTTGAAGACCACTTGGAAGAAGCACTGAGGGTAGCAAGGGCACAGAATGTACTCTAGGTGGGGGACTTCAATGTCCATCACAAAGAGTGGCTCGGTAGCACCACTACTGACCGAGCTGGCCGAGTCCTGAAGGACATAGCTGCCAGTCTGGGCCTGCGACAGGTGGTGAGAGAACCAACACGAGGGAAAAACCTACTTGACCTCGTCCGCACCAATCTACCTGTCGCAGATGCATCTGTCCATGACAGCATTGGTAGCAGTGACCACCGCACAGTCATTGTGTGGACGAAGTTCCGTCTCCACACTGAGGACACCCTCCATCGTGTTGTCTGGCACTACCACCGTGCTAAATGGGATAGATTCAGAAAAGATCTAGCAGCTCAAAACTGGGCATCCATGAGGCGCTGTGGGCCATCAGCAGCAGCAGCAGAATTGTATTCCACCACAATCTGTAACCTCATGGCCCGGCATATCCCTCACTCTACCATTACCATCAAGCCAGGGGACCAACCCTGGTTCAATAAGGAGTGTAGAAGAGCATGCCAGGAGCAGCACCAGGCGTACCTAAAAATGAGGTGCCAACCTGGGGAAGCTCCAACACAGGATTACATGCATGCTAAAAAGCGGAAGCAGCATGCTGTAGACAGGGCTAAGCAATCCCACAATCAGCGGATCAGATCAAAGCTCTGCAGTCCTACTACATCCAGTTGTGAATGGTGGTGGACAATTAAACAACTAACTAGAGGAGGAAGCTCCATGAATATCCCCATCCTCAATGATGTTGGAGCCCAGCACGTGAGTGCAAAAGACAAGGCTGAAGCGTTTGCAACCATCCTCAGCCAGAGGTGCCAAGTGGATGATCCATATTGGCCTCCTACTGAGGCCCCACCATCACAGAAGCCAGTCTTCAGCCAATTCGATTCACCCCACGTGATATCAAGAAATGGCTGAGCGCACTGGATACAGCAAAGGCTATGGGCCCTGACAACATCCCGGCTGTCGTGCTGAAGACTTGTGCTCCAGAACTAGCCACGCCTCTAGACAAGCCGTTCAAGTACAGCTACAAAACTGCCATCTATCCAACAATGTAGAAAACTGCCCAGGTATGTCCTGTCCACAAAAAGCAGAGCAAATCCAATCCGGCCAATAACCGCCCCATCAGTCTACACTCAATCATCAGCAAAGTGATGGAAGGTGTCGTCGACAGTGCTATCAGACGGCACTTACTCACTAATAACCTGCTCACTGATGCCCAGTTTGGGATCCGCCAGGACCACTCGGCTCCAGACCTCATTACAGCCTTGGTCCAAACATGTACAAAGGAGCTGAATTCCAGAGGTGAGGTGAGAGTGACTGCCCTTGACATCAAGGCAGCATTTGCCCGAGTGTGACATCAAGGAGCCCTAGTAAAACTGAAGTCAGTGGGAATTGGGGGGGAAAACACTCCACTGGCTGGAGTCATACCTAGCACAAAGGAAGATGGTTGTGGTGGTTGGTGGTCAATCATCACAGCCCCAGTACATCGCTGCAGGAGTTCCTCAGGGCAGTGTCATAGGCCCAACCATCTTCAGCTGCTTCATCAATGACCTTCCCTCCATCATAAGGTCAAAAATGGGGATGTTCGCTGATGACTGCACAGTGTTCAGTGCCATTCACAACTCCTCAGATAATGAAGCAGTCCATGCCCGCATGCAACAAGACCTGGACGACATTCAGGCTTGGGCTGATAAGTGGCAGGTAACATTCGCACCACACAAATGCTAGGCAATGACCATCTTCAACAAGCGAGAGTCTAACCACCGCCCCTTGACATTCAACGACATTACCATCGCCGAATCCCCCACCATCAACATCCTGGGGGTCACCATTGACCAGAAACTTAACTGGACCAGCCACATAAATACTGTGGCAACAAGAGCAGGTTAGAGGCTAGGTATTCTGCTGGCGAGTGTCTCACCTCCTGACTCCCCAAAGCCTTTCCACCATGTACAAAGCACAAGTAAGGAGTGTGATGGAATACTCTCCACTTGCCTGGATGAGTGCAGCTCCAACAACACTCAAGAAGCTCGACACCATCCACGACAAAGCAGCCCGCTTGATTGGCACCCCATCCACCACCTTAAGCATTCACTCCCTCCACCACCGGCGTACCGTGGCTGCAGTGTGTACCATCTACAAGATGCACTGCAGCAACTCGCCAAGGCTCCTTCGGCAGCACCTCCCAAACCCGCGACCTCTACCAGCTAGAAGGACAAGGGCAGCAGGCGCATGGGAACACCACCACCTCCAAGTTCCCCTCCAAGTCACACACCATCCTGACTTGGAAATATGTCGCCGTTCCTTCATCGTCGCTGGGTCAAAATCCTGGAACTCCCTACCTAACAGCACTGTGGGAGTACCTTCACCGCACGGACTGCAGCGGTTCAAGAAGGCGGCTCACCACCACCTTCTCAAGGGCAATTAGGGATGGGCAATAAATGCTGGCCCTGCCAGAGACGCCCAGATCCCATGAACTAATAAAAAAATAAGAGCAGGGAGGTTATGCTAGACCAGTGTAAAACACTCGTTAGGCCACAGTTAGAGTACTGCATACAGTTCTGGTCACCATATTACAGGAAAGGTGTGATTGCACTAGAGAGGGTGCAGAGGTCTCTTACGTGTATGTTGCCAGGACTGGGGAATTTTAGCTATGAGGAAAGATTGGATAGGCTGGGGTTGTTTTCTTTGGTACAGAGGAGCCTGAGGGGAGATTTAATTGAGGTGTATAAAATTATGAGGGGCCTAGATAGAGTGGAAATGAAGGACCTATTTCCCTTAACAGAGAGGTCAATAACCAGGGGGCATAGATTTAAAGTAATTGGTAGACGGATTAGATGGGAGTTGAGGAGAAATCCTTTCACCCAGATGGTGGTAGGGGTCTGGAACTCACTGCCTGAAAGGGTGGTAGAGGCAGAAACCCTCATTGCATTTAAATTGTACTTGGATATGTACTTGAAGTGCCGTGGTCTACAGGGCTACGGACCAAGAGCTGGAAAGTGGGGTTAAGCTTGATAGCTCTTTTTTGGCCGCACAGACACGATGGGCCGAATGGCCTCCTTCTGTGCTGTAAATGTCTATGATTTTATGAAGACTGTTAGTTCTATTGTGTTGAAGTTCCTTTGCTAGTACTATTATTTCATATTTAACTATCCCTGTTGTTAACTGCTAAAGTGGAATTTTATAATGACCCGGAATTCGCGGTCAGCAGTGAAGCGAAGGTATTCGCTGCTAGTCCCGAAGTACACTTCGCACAATGATCTCGTGATCCCTGTATCGAGAACTTCGGGTTTTCCAACATTCAATTCAAATTAAAGAAGTATAGTGGGGATCCCTTTGTGCAAATTGCTGTAACGTCAACAAGCTCTATGAGCAGCCAATCAAAATGCAGAATTCTCACAGACAACGAAGTAAGTAAGCTCTTAATATTCTAAGGCCTAGAAATTCGTGAACGCCACAAAAGCTGCCAGTGCCACCGAAAATGGCAAGACCGAAAAATTGACGCCAGGGGCTAATTAACATTAGCCCAGCGCTAAACTCACCGTGCAACGCGTCCTGGTGGCGTTGGTCCCGGCAGGAGGCCCCAATGGAGCGTGTCCGAAGTGTCAGTGCAGCTAGAACAGCCTGCTCTGAAAGCAAGGCTGTCATTTCAGAAAGCATTGTCGGTCTCTAAAAGGGACTTTAAGCCTTCTGAAATGAAAAAAATAAAAATCATGCACAAATAGGCAGTTGTTTGCCCTTACAGATCAACTGCCTTCTGAAAAAAAAATTAACATTAAAATGAATTCCCAAATGGGAGTCTCCAGCTCTTAAAGCTGAGTTCCCTTATGCACCTAAAAAAAAAAAATGGGAAAAGTACATCAGCAGCAATATAAATGACTCAGCAAGCCAGGGAAGGGTCACCCAGGGTCTCACACGCAGCACTCCAGCTTTGTGCAGGGGGTCTACACTGCAAGAGAGGTCCGCTACCCACGGGGGCCAGGAGGCCCACCAGCAAGAATGATGTGGGACCACATCACCGAGGCCATCACTGCCAGCAGTGTTGCCCCCACCACCTGGCTCCAGTGCCCAAAGAAGTTTCATTAACTCCGACCAGTTGTCAAGGTCAGTGAATGCATCTTCAAGAGCCATCTCCTACCAACTGCACCACGAGCCTCTCACACTTCTTAATGCATGACTTCCCCCCCCCCCGCCGCCCCCCCCCCCCCTCCACAATCACTCACCTACCAACAATCTGTACCAAACACAAGGCACACCTCCCATTCCTAGCTTCACCTCACTCCCTTGGAGGAGACGGTGCTGGCCATTCTTGGCAGGGGCATGGCTGAGCCTTTGGTCAGCGGCGGGGCTGAAAGGATACAAGATGTTGTTATCCTCCTTCTGGCATGCACCTCTTGCTTTCCTGCCCTCCACCCACCATAACTCCACCCTTGTGCCTTCCTCATTTCACACACCCAAGAAATGCAGCCTGCCCAGCCAGTGGTTGACCAAGAAGAGCGACAGGAGAGTGAAGAAGAAGAAGAAACACCCTCACTTGATTTCAAACTCTCAACCACCAGCTCCTTGAGGTCAACCAGCAAGGCCATCTGCAGTGTCCCCCACTGAAAGTCAGCAGCCTTCCACTAGCCATGCTGCAGCCACTGGGGTAGCACTTAAGTTTCTTAAAAATTTTAATTTTTATTAAAATGGACAAATTTCACACTGCACAAAATTAAAATTAGTTTTCCAGGCCCGTAACATTTGTTTAGCAGTAATAACGCTGTCAAAACCCCAGTTATACCCCTATTCCCTTTGGGTCTAACTTTTAGAGAGGAATTTAACAGCATACTTACTGCGAAAGAGCCAAAGTTTTCGTCAGCTTCCCTGATTTAGGTGATTATACACAGATTGCCGGCTCTGTGGGCGGGGTCGGGGGGAGGGAGGGGGCACGGTGCACAGCAGCCTGTGTCGGAGCTGTCAATGACAGACCACAACTTCAGGATTTCCGCATGCGCCCATATCCCGAAGTTGCGGTCAGTTTCAAAGGCGGAATGACGGCGAACGCTGCCAGTTTGCTGTCACCCCGACTGCAGATTCCGGGCCATTATTACCTGTGGCTCAGCCACAGAAACAAAAGTTGCATGCTGGCCACCCAGTGTGGGTGAGCAAAATGAAGTTTCCCTGATTATTACTGATTCTGGTAGCAAGGTGTTAACAGAGAAGTAGTAATATTATTGGCAATTGGATATTTCCTTATCATTTTGTTAAAATATTTGTGTATTGGCTGTGCTTCGACATCACTGAATATTTAAAAATAAATGATTTTTATTGTGGTTATAGGAACTGAAACAGGATATTTCCAGCTTCCGCTATGAAGTTTTAGGTCTTCTAAAAGGAAACAAGCTTCCTGGTACACAGGCCGCGAGCTTTAGCACAGCATCCAGATTATCAGACCCAAGTGAAGTATTTAAGACTGAAGATCGAGCAACTGAACCCATGACTGTTTCAACAAAGAAAATAACACGTGCAAATGAACAGAAGAACAAGCTAAGCTTTTATGATTTAACATCTTTAGTTTGTCCAAAGCCAATGCCTAAAATATCAGACACTCCAGCAGCATGTAATACCTTAAGCAACGGGTCCACGCCAAAAGCAACTGACGTATCCAAGGAAAAGCAAAACAATAAAAGTATTGTTAAAGACTCTATCAAAAATTTAGGATTCTTTCGAAAAAGAACAAAACCATGCAATGCAGAGCAGAATTGCAGTAGGATTTACACAGTTTCTGAGGAAATTACCCAAGAGGAAAGCCTACTGAAAAACAGAGAAAGCTCTGACTGTGAGGGCATGAGAGAACTGGGCCAAATGTTGGTCAATGACACTGACTCAGACATAAAAGACCTAAATATGAGTAACGCATGGAAGCCAGAAACAGAAGAAAAGAGTCATGTATTTTCGCAGAGAGAGTCTCCAGACGGCATCACCACTGCTCACTCATTAGGAACAACAGAGGATACTCTGGCAAATGATTCAGGGAATGAAGACAGTGTGAATCAATGGACTGTGACACAGGGTGATTATGTGACGACTAGATTATAACAGTATTTATTTTGCAGATTGCTTTCGAGAATAATAATAAAAGAATTATATTAAGAAGATATGGTAAACCCTCATATTAGCAATGCTTGTTTCTTTAAGTTATTGATTATTCTATCAGTGCTCATATATGTCTTTGCAAATAACCTGAGTTCCTGAGTGAGTCTGTAGAACTCTGGAAAAATGTAATTTAACAATCCATAATTTATATGGGTAAAAATCAGGGAGGAACAGTTAATATTTCCTAAGAAATATTGCAGCCATTGAAAGTAGAAGCCTAACTGCTATCTGTATTCTGCTATCTTTTCAGTCTTGTTTCCATTGCTAAGCTTAACATATAAATGCATTATAAAGCTTTATCAATTATTTTTGAAGTCACACATATACACCACTTGTAAGTATGTAGATGGAGACAGTGCTAGAAATGTATAAGTCTTTTCTAATTTTCTGAATATGTTTTGGCCCAGATACCAAATCAGGAGCACATTATGAATGTGCGGCATAGGTTTCGTTAACATCATTAGCATTTTAACTAAAGGTCATAGTATAAAACTAAGCACAAACATTTGCTTAAAAATACCACAGTAGTACAATACTTGTAATCGGAATATTAGGAACGGCACTAGGCCATTCAGCTCCTCAGGCCTGCTCTGCCATTCAATTAGATCATGGTTGATCTGCACCTCAACCCCATTTCACACCTTTGCTCCATAGCCCTTGGTACCCTTACCTAACAAAAATCTATCTATCTCAGTTTTGAAAGCTCCAATTGTCCCAGCATCCACAGACTTTTGAGGGAAGATAGTTCTAAATTTCTACTACACTTTGTGTGGAAATAGTACTTCCTGATTTCGCTCCTAAATGGCCTAGCTCTAATTTTAAGATTATCTCCCCTTGTTCTTGATTTCCCCCACTAGAGGAAATAGATTATCCATATCTACCCTATCAAATCCTTTGAACATTTTCAACACCCTGATCAGATCACCCCTCAGTCTCCTATACTCAAGGGTATACAAGCCAAGTTTATGCAACATGTACTCATAATTTAAGCCTCTATTAATATTCTTAAAAACTATAAAGACTTGTTTAGAATTTGATATGATACTGTGTTCCACAGCATTAGTAAAAATTGAAAGGAAATAATTATTTATACATTTCCAATCAAAAACATTGGCAGTTATGCATATGTCATTGTTAAAAATGAAGTGGCACAATGATGTGTCGCATTGAACCATGCAGTGGTGTCCTGTAGGTTCAAGTCCCTACTCCACTGAATGCCTGGACTCGGCTGCACTGCTGTTTGTGGGGCCAAGAAGATGGCAGGTGTCTCCCCAAAAGCAGCGAAGTAGATTTCAAGTGACATTCTTCTCTGGTATGTTCATATAGCCAACCTTGGAGTGGCATTGGCCAGGCCTATAGAAGGCCATTCCTGGCCACACTTTGTGTACGGCCAAGGAGACAAAGGGAACTTTTGGTGAAAAATAAAGTAATTTCATACCCTCAAAAATGTATGTTGAAAATATATGGTAGTTAAGGATTCAGTTTATGAAAAAAATATCATGGTAGAAATATTTGGGGGTGGGGAGGGAATCTGGGAGCAGAGGGGCAGTAATTTGAAGCATGACCTGTTTCCACTGGATTTCCACTCCTTTTGGTCCCCAAAGACAATTTCTGATGTTGGCGAGGCCAACGTTTCTTCTCCGCCCCCCCCCCCCCCCCCCCCATACCCCACCCTCCCATCATAACATCGCTGTTGAGGTGGAGCAGGCATTCTTGCTGTACAGGCCCATGCGGGGTCACACAATGCCCTATTTGAGTGGCAATCAATCCAAGAGAAATTGCTATATGGTCAGATCAGCAAGGGAGCAGCATCGCTCAGAAATCCCGCTGACTCTGGGTGGGTGCTGCAGGTGCACTGCTATTGGTGTGAGTACCAGCCCCCATTATCAAAATGTCCCTCTCCCTGTGATTTGGGACAGGGTTAATGCATGTGCAATTGAGCAGACAGAAGTTCCGTCCCATCCTACCGCATATCTGGCTAAAACACTGAAGTAAACAAAAAGTCTAAAACCTTTGGCTGCGATTTTTCCGGTCGATGCGGCTTGGGGGCGGGACAGCTGCCTTCCAGGTTCCAGTCCCACCCCCAATGATGTCCGACGCACAGACGTGATTTTGCGTCAATTGGCCTTGTTAAGTCCACCCTGCGGGCTTGCCGGCCAATTAAGAGGAAGCCGGTGTCAGATGATGTCAGTTGATGAAGCGTCATCTGCCAGTTTTCTTAAAGGGGCCACACACAATTTTTTTTGACAGCTGATTTTTTAGTGTTTGACAGCATTGAGGTGCTGCAAACACTGACAATCTCTGTACAAAGGTGAGCCCTTGCACCCAGGCTCTCCAATGACTCCCTCCTTAGGCTAGAACAGATGGCAGCTGCAGGTGAGGTTACAGAAGCGATCTGTCACTGGTGAGAGAGGTTCTCCCAATGAGGTGGGACTACACAAACAATTCAAAATTTGTCACCTACAGAAAAGTCTAAATACATTAAAAATGATTTTCCCAATATTTTCTTACCTCTGAAACTCACCAGTGTACCATTGGATCCTTCACACCACTTCTGCAGCTGTCATCAATGTACAAACATTACAGTAGACCCACAGCACGCCACACTTACCTGGCGTGGTGTCCGGACGTCGGGAAGCCCACAGTAGACCTGTCAAAATTGCAAAAAGCCTCTTAACTGCCTGTTAACAACCTGTTAACAAGCAGTTAAGTGCCTATAATCCTCTTCCCGCCGCTAGGTGTCGGGTCCCTACGCAAATCGGGGACCCAACACCTGGGAAGATTGTCTGGAGGCGGGTTGACAGCGGGTTTCCGACCCACTGTCAATCTTTGCGATTTTGCCGGATGTCCCTCCTCCAAACCCGCCCCCTGAGCCCCGGCAAAGTTCCCCCCTTTGTGTCTGATTCCTAATTCGAGCTATAGCAGGACGACAGTGGTTTCTTGAGTTCTGTGTAGAAAATCCAGTGTTAAAGTATCAAGTGCACAAGAAGTGCCTCTAAGAGGCAGTCTTGCATCATTTTGGTTTCACACTAACTACAGTCCAACTAAGCAGACACCAGCCTCAAACCAGTACCAACTAGTATAATCTGCATCCTAAATGTTTGGTTTGGTTGAAATTATGAGTAGGAATTTAAAACTTTAAAATGCATTGATTTTCTCAGTTACCGCCTGCATTATCCCCAGTTGCTGCCTTCATTCAGTTCTTCCATCAACTTGTTGAGCAACACAACTTGGGCCTCGGTCGAAGTTGCTTCTCAATGGCTAATAAGAGATGCACTTTACTATACAGGATAGGTCTTCCTACTGACTTCTTCTGAAATTGAGGTGGAAGGTTCTGCCACTATGAAGACCTCCATCCAACAAATTAGTCAAGAATCAGGAGAACTCAGACATAGAAGGTAGTCAAGTGAAAACTGTAGTGAAACTCCACATTGGGCATCTCAACATGAGTCCAGTACACTTATGCTGGAGTTACTGGACTACATAATATCATTTGTTTTATGGCAAATAGTACCATCAATGAGTATTTAAATACTCATATATTCTAAAATAGTAGTGCAAGTTAACTGATTATCCGTGCACATGTATGTAAGGATATATACAATCATTTTATAATGCACAGCAGCTTCAGTGTAATATTTTAAATGATGTCCAGATTGCAGAAATGAATAATTTTGAATGGTGTCCAAGAAACCAATCAGAGAAGGACTCTATTATGTCATGCCAAAACACTTCTTGTAACCATTAAACCATTAACCACTAACTTCTCTCAACTGCTTCATATCATATCATAGCACTAAGCATAGGCATCGTCGCCTGGAATTTCCACAAAAGTTTTCCCGATTGTCCGAAATTATGGCAGGAGATCAGGGAACCCCCGCATAAATTCTACCGAATATAAACATTTGGCCATTGATAAAGTAACCGGTGAGTTCTAGCTTTGTAAATCCCTGTGAATGAATTTTTAACAAAAGAATTGTCCTGTACTTGACATATCTTTTGGTAGTTTTAGCTCTGAGGCCTTAACTATTACTGAGGAGAATGAAACAGGAGTTAGGATCTAGTACAGGGTGTCTTTTCAGTGATGTTGTTTAAAATTGTAGGTGAGATATAATACTGAAGTTAATACTTTTAGGTATTTCAGTTTATCACTAGGTGTAATTTGCAGAAGCTATTTTTACAGTACTTTCATTCCTCACCTTGATCACATCAAAAAACTGTTAAGTCTCTGTACCTTCAAAGGTGCTGCTATTTAAAGAGAAACCTAAACCTTCAAAATAAGTATTAAACTAAACTCCCTAAACTTTAATTTTAACTGTCATATATAATTATTGCACTACTGCTGGCCAAGAACACATTTTCTAATTTCTGTCTCAATATTATAATAAATCATTTATTGCAATGTATGATCAGCAGCTTAGCCACACGGTGGTTTACTGTGACAATCTTATAATAACTTTGTGATTTAATGTTTTATTCTTAAATCTAGATAACTGAAGCATCAAGAGGGAAAGTAGTTACCTCATGTTAAATCTTGAATAGCGCAGAACTTTATGCACAGGAATAACTTGGCTCTGAAGTTACACATAGGGTAAACAGTGGAGAAATGCCAATGCACTCATCTAATGTCCCTGTCTCCAGAATCTTAATGGATGCATTAACCACTTTAAAATAAATGGGTTAACACTTCTACTAAAATAGCGCAGAGAAGAATTTCAGATGAACATATTAAGTGCTCACCCGCAAGTATCCCACGGCTTAATTTTATGTCCATATCTTTTAATTTGTTCCTTCATTATGTCAGTCTCCTTCATAATTCTTGGTAGTAAAAACAATAAAATGCATGTTTGCATTTGGCAAAGATTAGGTACGCATTGCATCTTTAGTACTTGTTCATCAATCTATATAAGATGTGGACATTAAGTGCATGCCTTTCTGAAATTAAAATGCATTCTGCACACAGAAATCCAATGGGTTCATCTTTCAAATACTGTAAATGATAACAGCTATCGGCCCTTTGGCACCTTCCACAAGAAGGTCTGCATTCTCTCTTTTATCAACATTAAAAAGTGCCTTAAATTCTACCCTCTGTTGTATACCTTGTTGTAAGATTCCAACTTGACATTTGCTGTAAACATTGAGGATTTTTAAAAATGTAATATGTAATGATCATGTTGGCTTACTGTTTGATTCCAGAGTTTAGATTTTCCTATCTCCTATGTCACTAGTGCTAATGCTGCCTGTCTACCACCCCTCTACGTGCATTAACTTGTCAGCTCAATAATATACAATACTTTTTATTAGATTTTAACCAAACCACATTAATGACTTACTCCTCAGACTGGTTTCTAATAAACCGAGCATATTGTGAACTTTCTGTACATCTTATTTTAGAAAGACTTGCATTTATATAGCACCTTATCACGTCTCTCCGAATTATCCCAAAGTGCTTCATATACAATAAATTATTTTGAATTGCAGTGACTCTTGTTATGTAAGCAAATATCTAGATTTTCTAAACATTGCTGAGTTAGATCAGTAACTTTAAAAACACCGAGCTTAATTTGGGTTCTTTTCAGTTGTTTGACTGCAGCTCTGAACACTAATTTGTTGTCTGAATCACTGTAAAAAAAAAAAATGTTTTTAAAAAAAGATGATAGTAGTACTCAAAACTTTATGTGCATCGCCCAAGTTGTGATGAATTCTGAATTGCCTCTTCATAACCTTCATGCTGCTTTATTGTATTTTACCATATATATTTCCACTCGTCAAACTCAAGATCACATCTGACATTGGGAGCGTCAATCTGTATATTTGTAAACACTGACATCATCTCAGTATATTAAACCATTATGTTCATCAAACTTGATACATGATTTCTGCTGATTTTCTCTCACTAGACTTGGTTCCTTTTGAAAATAGGCTTGCGAAGCACATGCCTTTGTGGACACTAAATAACCATGCTTAACTAAGGAGTTCTAAATTCATTGCAGCAGCCTGAAGATAATACCATAATATATATTTTTGCTAATACTTTTCATGCTTTGCTCTATGTTTGGAGAAAGTTACTTTGATGTACAACTATGATTTGATTGTTACACTTTTGAAAGCTATTTTAAGATCTATAATTCCCTTTTGTTCTCCTTGGAAGCAATAAAACTAGTCTCCTGAGACATTTTGCAACACCCCTAGTCATGTGGCCTAATTATATTGTGATACTGAAAAAGCACAGACCTTGATTGACATGCAGTTGTTTATAAATGTTGGCATTTGGTACAAGTATTATGCTGAAGTTGCTTTTACAGTTAATGTACTTTTGAAAGACAAACTTATGTTTAAATTATACAATGTTAGACTTTTGGCTTATAATAATTGAACAAAGGGATTAATTACCTCATGTTGAAGTGTAAAATATCTTATGTCATTAAATCATAGCAATTACAACACAAAGAGGCCATTCAGCCCATTGTGCCTGTACTAGTGCTAGGTCTTCAACTCCAAATATTTACTTTAACCCCATTTGCCTTGCATTCCCTGGTATCCTTCTAAATTCTTCCTTTTTAAAAGGATACAGGAACAGCCGTCTCAGGCGTGAAGCCCCCTTTGGTAAGTCCGCAGCTACCCTCTGTGTCTTTCTCTGCTTTCTCCGAAGGTCCCATTAAGGCACTAGTCACTGCCTCCATACAAGCAGAAACCCCAACTGCCCTACCCTCCTCTCTCATCAACCTTTCCTCCCAGCACACTCACTGGGGGTGAAACTCGTCAACCACTATCCCATCCCGCTCACCCCACCCACCACTGCCCCCTCTGATCAACAATCGCAGCCCCTCTCCACATTTCCCTCCAGAATGTCAATTCATTCATGAAGAAGGCCTTTGCCATCCATGACCTTACTGTGAATGATTGCATCGACATCCTGACTTTGACTGAAACTTGGCTCACAAGTGGTGACATTTTCCCTGTTACTTAAGCCACCTCACCTGGCTATACTTTCCATCAACTGCCCTGCCCAAACCGTCACAGTATCAGTGTTGCTATTATCACCAAATCACACCTGGATCTCTCCCTGACTCCTTGGGTACTTTTTCCTCCTATGAGCACCTCGCCTTTTTCCATTCTTCCTGCCTCTTTAAAATCCTAATTCTCTACCGCTCCCTCTCCCTGATGCCCCCGCACTGAGATATCTTCCCTCCTTTCCTCCTTCAGCCTCTGCACTGCGGGACTTCCTCATCCTTGGTGATTGCAATCACCTGACTCAACTCACCTTGCCTTCTCTCTGCTGATTTCACTGCTCTCCTATTCTACCTAAACCTCTCCCTTCATATAAACTCTCCTATCCATATTCACAGCCAACACCTTAATCTTGCCATCTGCCATGTTCTCTTGGCTCCCATGGTGTCCATCACAGACAAGGCCATCTCCGACCACTTCATTGAATCTGCCAGCACCCACATCCTCATGTACTTCTGCATCCAACCCTGGAAAACTACCCGAAGTCACTTACAATTGCACTTTCAACTGCCCAGCCTTTCGCCCTTCTATTGCTACGATTATCCTGGAGAGTAAAGATAATTACGGCTTCTTTTCACTATTACCAATCGTGTCCTTAAACGTCTCTCCCCTGCCCCCTCCACCTTCACCTCCAACAACAAGTTCAAGGAGCTAAGTGTTACTAAGGGTGAGACCATCTGCTCAACTGCCTCTGCTGCTTCCCCTCCTTTACCTTGCCCATCAAGCCAAACCTGCCCCTAGCCTTGAAACCCTGTCTTTCTCCCCATATGCCCTCTCCGAGCTCATATTATCTGTGAGACCCATCTCCTGCTCATCCAACTCCCCTTCTTGCCCTCAAACTAGTTGACATTGTAAATGGTTCCCTCTGCTCAGGTACTGTACCCCTCCCTTTCAAAACTGCTGTCGTCACTTCTTCCTCAGATAAAAGCACATTTGGCCACTCTGTCCTTACATGCTACCACTGAATCTCTAACCATTTTCTCTCCAAAGTCCTTGAACATGTTGTTGCCTCCCAAATTTCTCCAATCAGATTTCCATCCTTGCCACAGCACTGAAATGGCCCTAATCAGAGTAACAAATTATAGCCTCTGTGACTGTTGCCGTGGTGCATTATGTCTCCTCGTCCTTTTCAAGGAGTAATAGGGCACCACATAACAGTCACTGAGAATGCCATTTATGACTTTGATCAGAGCCGTTTCAGTGCTGTGGCACTGACTGGAGAAATTCTGCAGCCTTGACACTGTCGACCACACCATACTCCTCCAAAGCCTCTCTTCCGTTGTCCAACTCAGTGGGACCGCCCTCGCTTGATTGCATTCTAAACTATATAGAACATCTCCAGCAATGACTTCTCTTCTAGAGACCCAAAGCACCTATCCTTGGTCCCCTCCTCTTCCTCATCTACATGCTGTTCCTTGCCAATGTACGCTAATAACACCCAGTTCTACATCTACACCACCTGTCCTGACCCCTCTACTAACCTCTGTGTTTGTAAAACTGCTTGTCTGACATGCTTGGGGCAATTTTAACCCTAACCACTTGGCAGAGATAGGTTACTTACCCACTGGAAATCGCCCAGATCCTGCTGATCAGGATTTTTCCTCAGGCTTCTGGATGGGTGACTAAACTGCCCACTGACAGCCAGAAGGACCCTTCTTTAAAAATGCAGTTTGGGGTCCAATGATGCTATCAATTGTGATTTTAAACTTGGGCCTGAGTGAGGAAGTCTCAGGAAGATGAAAAGGTGCAAACAGTCTAAGTTTTAGACTTTCCTTATGGTTAACAACAATGCTCTGTCAGTTATACCATTCCTGGGACTAGCAGGCGCAGGAGTGCTCCTCCAGGCCCCAGAGGCCAAGTTGTAGTCTTCCCTGCCTCTGGACTCCCCCCTTCTCTCTTGCAAGACCCTTCTGGAAGTCCTTTCCCCACACCTATTTTCATGCCAGTGGGTGGCCTATTCCAGACTCTTGGGCATTCTCTATCCCTGTGCCCCTACCATTGGCAGGCTGAAATTCCCTCCCTAAACCCCTCTGCCTCTCCACCTCCCTGTCCTCTTTTAAGACTCTCCTTAAAATCCCAACCATTTGGTTTTGCTTGACACCTTTGTCACTCAAAATGTTTTTTGAAAGACTATAAACATACACTAAAATATTTACCCATTGCCCTTTAAATGGCTGCTTACATAAAATTTGCTACTATCCCCAACCCCGGAAACATTCCATTGTCAGGCCACATTGGAGCGTCACACTATGTAATTAATACTGACTCTGCAAAATCAGTTGCAGGGGTTTAGGTGTATGCTCAGAATGCACTCCCCAACTAACACCCTGTGAGAGTGAGAAACAACCTTTTAAAAAAAAATCTGAATTATAGTAGAAAACATATAACACAATTTTAACCTGCTGAATTTGCAACTAAAAAGTATCCCAAGCCCCATGTGTAATGGATGTTAATACACACTGGATGGCAGTAGACAAACATTACAATGAGGAGCAATCTTCATGAAATAGTTGAAAAAATATGTTGCGCAGTGCTCGTGATGTCCCAATATGTGCAGCCTGTGTGAGAGGCTCTCCATCAGTAGTATAGGCTCGTAAAATTAGCTCTTAGGAGGTTAAATCCTCTTTGTGCCGTTTTTAATGAATGGTAAACACATTAAGGTGGTATTCCTCTGTTCACTGTTTTAACAAAAATGTTCATCCATTTAAATCAGTACATCATTAAAATAGAAAACACAAGAATTTCACCCACCCCATTAAACAATTCAATAAAAAGAGTGCACAGAGGAATAGGAATTTCTACCCATAGGAGTAATCATTACTAATATTTTAAAAAATTCTGAGTAACATGATTATTATATTTTTAGGTTAGAGCCTTTAACTTGATTAGCTAAAATGGGACAGAGCATTATGGTAACTTTTACCTTTACCTTCATAACCAACAACCAATATAGTGTATAACTGACAGAGCATTGTTACTAACTATTGTTCCATAAAGTAATACTAACCTTGCAAATTCACATTGGGGGGAATTTTTCGGGGGGTCAACGGACACGTTCGGTGGCGGGTTGGGTGGGAATTTTTCTTTTTGACAGCAGTTCGGGACCCCGCTATCAACCTGCCACCACCCGCCTTTCCCAGATGTTGAGTCTGTCAGTGCTGAGCAGACCTGACACGCAGTGGCGGGGGAGGCAATTCAGGTCATTATGACCTTGTTAACAGCCCATTAAGAAGTATTTTGAGCTCACCATTACATTTTACAAGGTCGCCCACGGGGTCCACGCTGCTCAGGATCACATCAGGTAAGCAGGTCGGGAGTTGTATGACCATGGAATCATCTTATTACTTGATAGCTGCAAATGTGCTATAAAAGCTCCCATCTCACATCTGTTCACTTTCCAAGCACAGAAGCTGTTGCTTACTGCATTTGGAAGACAGATTGAGCTTTATGCAGGTTGCAAGTGTTTGGAGTAAACTCTCTATCCAGTGTCACCTCATTGGAACAACCTCTCTCACCATTGCCAGCTCGCTTCTGTCATCTCTACTTTAACTGCCATCTATTACATCAGCATCGGTGCCCTTGAAACTATCTCACCTTGGTCCTCAGAATCCCACCACGATCAGCCCCAACACCAGCAGCACCAGGCTAACCAGGCCCACCAGCAGCACCAACAGCAACACCAACCTTCTCCGCAATCAACTGATGCTGCACAGGACAGAGGCCATCAGCACCCGACCACATTGCTGCCCGGGAGGCCAGGGATGGCCTCACCATGGCCAGATTTACTTCACTTGATGCTGTACACCCTGGCTGTGCCAGGTTGGCACCACCCCACACCAACAACATAAATCATCCTTACAATGCCCAAGCCATTCCTTTCACACTCATTACCATTGCAGAGGGTACTGTTATGTCTCACCATTCACTGCAACTCACTAAGCCACTTCCAAAGGTACACACAAATCTGTCCAAAATAAAGGTTTCAATGTTTGACACCACATTAACAGAAACTTTACATGAACATTGCATAAAACACCCAAGTGCCTACCCTTGTGTGTTGTGAGTTGGTATGATTGGACTAGGGCTGAGTGTGGCTTTGCAGTAACGTTTTGTGATCTACTGAGATCATTGAAAGGTTTGCGCCACTGCAGCCTGGTCCTCCTGACGACACCCCTGCTTGTGTCCCCCTGTCCTCCTGCAATGTGCAACCAGGCTGCGTTGGTCTCCTGGAAGGGTAGAGAACTTCTCTGCGAGCTGTGACTCCCTTCATAAGCATATGGAGGGAGTCATGGGAGAGCCTGGGTGCAGCTGTGCACCTCTGTGCAGTGCTTGTCAGTGTTTGCAGCACCTCAATGCTGTAGAACACTGACAGCACAACTATCAAAATAAATTTGGACATGGCCCCTTTAAGGAAACCAGCTGATGACGCGTCATTAAATGACGTCATCAGATCCGCTTCCTTCAATTGGCCGGCAAACGCGCTTGGCAGGCTTAACAAGCCCAATCAGTGGAAAGGCATTCTACAGAGCTGGCAGTGAGACTGGGACCCACCACCGACCTTGCCCGCCACAGACACCCGAGGTAGGGGAAATCGCAGCCACGTTTCTCTTGCAATACCATTAGAAAATGCTACTTAAATAAATATAAATTCAAATTGGATCTTACCTGCTCATGAATTTCGGACCACGTGACGTCAATTACTCAATCCAGTACTGATGAACAATTAATGATTTTGACAGGTATTCCCCTTGTTTCTGAAGATTACTTTAAATGCTTTTTTGAATAAGGCTCTGGTTACAGTTTTTTTTATAACTGATTGCTACATCAACGGTGTCAGATTCTTATATCTGTAAAACCCGTTGGGGGAGAAATTCATTATAGCTCCGTTTGGGGGGGGGGCTAAAACTTCAGAAGCGGAAAAATTTTCGTCAGGCGCTAATGATGAGAGGCTCCCGCTAAATTCAGTTGTAGCGCTCCAAGAGGGAAGTGGAGCACTAAATCAAGCGCTACCACTTCCCTTAGAGCGCTAAAGGGAGTGAGGGGGCGGTATCGGCAGAGCGCTGATCAATGTTCCGTGCAGCGCTGCCGGATTCGCAGACTCCTTCCCTCCTTTAAAGGGAAGGGCCAATGCTCACAGCAGTTAAAGGGAAGGCTGGGGATGGGTCGGTGATGGTGCCCGCGATCCGCAAGGAGCGGCCCCAAGCACGCTAAGAGAGTGTAGGGCTGATCAATCGCGGCAATCAAAATTTTTTAAAAACAGCACATAGGGGTGCGACAAAAATTTTGGCCTACCTGACCACCAATCCCTTTAATTACCGCTCCCCAAGCGGCCGGCCAAGGTCACAGCGCCCCCTGCAGCTGTCGCTGCTGAAGCCCGGCGAAGCTGCAGGGGCTGGAAGCCAATTTAGGATCCGGGGCAGTAACGGGGCGATGCGCACCTGATGGCGTCACGATCTCCGGGGCGCAGGCGCTACCCCCCCCGCCCCCACTGAATTTCACAGGAGTAATTTCTTTCGCATCGCCTGGTCGGTAAGTCATTAGGGCCTCGTTATCGCGACCCGGAGGCGATAACAGGAGGTGCAAAGGAGGCCAATTTCTAGCCTGTTGTAATAAAATCTTACCTGTGAGACATCAGTCTGCAATACAGAGATATTTTATGAACATACAAACATAGAAAAAGAACAGCAGGAAGAAGACCATCAGGCCCACCCCATCCAGATGCATTGTAACCACGCACAACATTGACATACCCTGTAACCATGGCATGGAGCGAACCTTTGGCTTCGTGGTTATATTCCCTTCTTCTTCTTAGGCAGTCCCTCGGAGCCGAGGATGACTTGCTTCCACATTAAAAATGAGTTCTCAGGTGACTGATGAGTCCAATGCGGGACCTATAGTCTCTGTCACAGGTGGGGCAGACGGTGGTTGAAGGGGCGGGTGAGTGGGGTGCTTGGGTTGACGTGCGCTGCCTGCGCTTGGCTTCCGCTTGCTCCCGGCGAAGAGACTCGAGGTGTTCGGCGCCTTCCCGGATGCTTCTCCTCCACTTTGTGCGGTCTTGGGCCAGGGATTCCCAGGTGTCGGTGGGGATGTTACACTTTTTCAAGGAGGCTTTGAGGGTGTCCTTGAAGCGTTTCCTCTGCCCACCTGGGGCTCTCTTGCTGTGCCGGAGCTCCGAGTCGAGCGCTTGTTTTGGGAGTCTCGTATCGGGCATGCAGTCAATGTGACCCGTCCATCGGAGCTGATCGAGCGTGGTCAAAGCTTCGATGCTGGGGATGTTGGCCTGAGCAAGAACACTGACGTTGGTGCGCCTATCCTGCCAATGGATTTGCAGGATCTTGCGGAGGCAGCGTTGGTGGTACCTCTCCAGTGCTTTGAGGTGCCTGCTGTACATGGTCCATGTCTCTGAGGCATACAGCAGGGCAGGTATCTCTGCTGCTCTGTAGACCATGAGCTTAGTGCCGGGTTTGAGGTCCTGGTCTTCAAACACTCTCTTCCTCAGGCGACCGAAGGCTGCACTGGCACACTGAAGGCGGTGTTGGACTTCCTCGTCGACATCTGCCCTTGTTGACAGTAGGCTCCTGAGGTATGGAAAGTGGTCCACGTTGTCCAAGTCCTTGTCGTGGATTTTGATAATTGGGGGGCAGTACTGTGTGGCGGGGGCAGGTTGGTAGAGGACCTTTGTCTTACGGATGTTTAGTGTAAGGCCCATGCTCTCGTACGCTTCAGTGAAGGTGTTGACGATGGTTTGGAGTTCGACCTCCGAGTGAGCGCAGACGCAAGCGTCGTCTGCATACTGTAATTCGACGACAGAGGATGGGACGACCTTGGATCTGGACCGGAGGCGACGGAGGTTGAACAGTTTCCCGTTTGTTCTGTAAATTAGCTCCACTCCAGCGGGGAGCTTACTGAGGGTGAGATGGAGCATTGCAGCAAGGAAGATCGAGAAGAGCGTTGGTGCGATGACACAGCCTTGCTTGACCCCGGTTCGTACGTGAATTGGGTCTGTGGTGGAACCGTTGGTCAGGATCACGGCTTGCATGTCGCAGTCAAGACCATCTATGGCCCAAGCACCCAAGGCCCTACCCCACTGCGGGCCAAGAACTGAGAGGTACTCATCAAGGACAGAGAGGCAGTCAGTGCCCACTGGAAGGAGCACTTCGAAGATCTCCTTAACCGCGACTCTGTCTTCGACGCGAGTGTCCTCAACTCCATCCCGCAGCATGCTACCCGCCACCATCTCAGCACAACCCCAGCCCGGCATGAGGTTATATTCCACCTCTGAGTCAAAAGGTGAAGAGTTCAAACGTTGCTCCAAACAGTCGTGAGGAGTGGAGACTGGAGCACCAGCTCTAAATCTGGGTTGACATCCAGTGGTTTGGTGGGAGCAGATGCCCCCAGCATTCCCCCAGTCACCGCCCCCGCACCCCCCCCCCCCGCCCCCCCAACCACTCATCCCACCACGGCAGCTGGAGAATTTAAATTCAGTTAATTAAATAAATCTGGAATAAAAAGCTGGTATCAGTAATGGTGACAATGAAACTACCGGATTGTTGTAAAAACCCATCTGGTTCACTAATGTCCTTTAAGGAAAGAAATCTGCCGTCTTACCTGGTCTGGCCTATATGTAACTCCAGACCCACAGCAATGTGGTTGACTCTTAACAGCCCTCTGAAATTGCCTAGCAGGCAACTCAGTTGTACCAAACCGCTACTGCAGCGGTTCAAGGCGGCGGCTCACCACCACCTTCTCAAGGTCAATTAGGGACGGCCAATAAATGCTGGCCTTGCCAGCGTCGCCCACATCCCGTGAATGAAAAAAAAATCGCATGGGTTGTGGGAGCCCATAAAACCCTGCTGGCTTACAGGACTAACCTGGTATAAAGGAGCATTCCTGTCATGGTGATTAATAATGGCCCAGAAATTAGGCTCCCTGGCTTCCCGCGGGTGCAAGGATCCCGCGCGCACCAACCTACCGCGCCTGCCGTTGACCTCTGGGCCCACGGGGACTTCAGCTCCTGGGCCTCCTGCAGCTGCCGGCGCGCAGTGCTTGTGTATCTCAGGGGCGTAGTTGGTGCGATGCGTCCCCTGGGATCACATGGGCCATGGAGAGCCAATGGCAGCAGACCATCTTTCATTCATAGATTTGACAGGAAGACCTGTCAAATCTATGAATTGAAATCGGCCCCAAAACAACACCTAAACTTCAAATAATTTTTTTTAAAAACCATCACATTTTTAAAATAACCATAAGTTAAATAAATTTACTACTTTAAACAAAAATTAAAATTTCTGAAAAAATTAAGATACTTTTTAACAGTGCTAAAAATAAACTTACCTTTCTTTAAAGTATCTAAAAAAGATAAACCTGTTGAAAAAATTTGTTAAATTGTAATTAATTAACCACTTACCTTGTTGAAAACGGGTCCTGCATCTCCTTTTTAAAAGCAGCAGCTTCTTCCATACTTACCCTCCCGGAGAAACCTGAAAAAAAACCTAAGTTCGCTGCGTGCGCGCAGCCTCTCCCGCGCATGCGGTTCACCTCTGAACCCCTCCCTTCACGAGATCGGAAGTTCCGGTTTCCCGCGCATGCGCAGTGCATGCAGGAAACCGGCACTTCAGGAGGCCTTACGGGTGAGTACACAGCGCGTACTCACCCGGCAAGTGACTAATTTTTGGCCCAATGACTCCCAGGTCTCTTTCTTTGTGCATCACCGTCAGCAGGAGGAGCCCCTGCATGGTATAAAGATGCCTGGAGTTTTCCAATCCCAATTGCATGACAGTGCATTTGTCCACATTATATACAGGGTTGCCAACTCTGTTGGAGGCATTCCTGGAGGTTTAGTGACGGGATGATCTGACCTTAAATTGGGTCCCCTGTGGTTAAGTATCTTTGCTCGTGGTCTTGTGCCAGCAGCTGTTGTGTGAGTAGTTCCGAGAACCGGGAGGCCACCCATGAGCAGGGAAGAAGGGTGGGGGAGAGGGGAATCCGAAGAGGAGGAGTGATTCACAGAGGGGGAAACCAAAGGTAGGAGGAACTTTGAATCCACCAGTAACTATTAATAACTCACCAAAATTGCACCGATAATTAATAGTAATACTGCTAACACTTAGATTCCCCTCATAACTAATAGTAATCCAATAACCCACTGATATTCACCCTGTAAATACAGCCTGAAACCCCCTGCACAGCACAAGGTGCAGACAGTCTCCCCAGTCGACGCCACTTTTAATGCCCCATCTCGCTCCCTATCTACTTGGACTTTGGCTTGGACTCAGGTTCTGTGTAAAGGTGACAACTCTGAACTGGGACAAACAATCACATACAATCTGTACGTGGAGTTCACATGTCAAAACCGGCCAGCACAGACTGACCTGAAACAAACTGAGAGATCGCATGAAGGGCAGCAGGCTCAGTGTTTGTGGCACTTCTCACGGGGCACATCGTCCGTAGCTCAGCTCAGCACCAACAATTCTAACCCACTCCCTGGGCTCGGACTCAATAAAGAAGAGTTTTCATAGAATGATAGCGATTACAGCACAGGAGGAGGCCATTCCACCCCCAGAGCCTGTGCCAATGCTGGCACTCTCTCAGTATCCCGATTCCCCCTACCAGGTCTTTCTATAATCCTCCTTTTCAAATATTTATCCCATTCACTTTTAAATGATGTTCTAGTCTTTACCTCAATAACCACTTGTGGGGAAGTATCACATGGTCTAATAGCACTCAGTTCTAGAACCTTCCTTCTCCCTTCTCCCTCGCTTCTCCAGTGAGAGTCCTCAGTCTCCGTCTCCTTGTTGCCCATTCAACCACCAGTAGAAACAATCTTTCATTGCTTACCCACAGGAGAGTGCCCAGGTTTCACTCACCCTTTTACTGGCTGCTCCTCGCTCAACACAGCTCCCACTCACCACCTGTGGCTGCTGCTCCCAGCTCTTCAGAAAATGCTTGTCCTCATGGCATCTCCATTACCCAGTCCCTGTCTCCACTCCCCAGACTCTCGATCCCTTCCCCACTCCTGACCGCCGCCCCCCCCCCCCCCGACTCCTGGTTCCCTCCCTGTCCTCGCGACTCCCAAAGCCCCCCTTTCTCACAATCCCCACGACTGCTGATCCCCCGACTCCCGATCCCTTCTCAATCATCCCACCTCCCGATGCCCTCCCCTCTCACCATCCCTTCCAACTCCCAATCTCCCCGACTCCCAAGTCCTTCCCGACTCTGACTCCTGATTCCCTTCCTACTCTCAATGCCCCTGACACCCGATCCCCCCCCCAACTCCTGATCCCTCTCGACTCTTGATTCCCCCTGACTCCTGATCCCCCTCCCTGACTCCCAAGTCCCAATTGTTTGTGCCATTCCTGCATCCTGCAGAAAACAGAGAGTGGAATAAACGGGTCATTTTCGGGTTGGCAGGCTGTAACTACTGGGGTACCGCAAGGATCAGTGCTTCGGCCTCAGCTATTCACAATCTACATCAATGATTTGGATGAGGGGACCAAATGTAATATATCCAAGTTTGCTGATGATACAAAGCTGGGTGGGAATGTAAGTTGTGAGGCGGATGCAAAGAGGCTTCAAGGGGATATAGACAGGTTAAGTGAGTGGGCAAGAACATGGCAAATGGAATATAATGTGGAGAAATGTGAAGTTATCCACTTTGGTAGGAAAAATAGAAAAGCAGAGTATTTTTTAAATGGTGAGAGATTGGGAAATGTTGGTGTTCAGAGGGACCTGGGTGTCCTTGTACACGCATCACTGAAAGTTAACATGCAGGTAGAGCAAGCAATTAGGAAAGCAAATGGTATGTTGGCCTTTATTACAAGAGGATTTGAGTATAAGAGTAAAGACATCTTACTGCAATTATATAGGGCCCTGGTGAGACCACACCTGGAGTATTGTGTACAGTTTTGAAACATAGAAACATAGAAACATAGAAGATAGGAGCAAGAGTAGGCCATTCGGCCCCTCGAGCCTGTTCCGCCATTTAATGAGATCATGGCTGATCATCCAAATTCAGTACCCTGTCCCTGCTTTCTCCCCATATCCCTTGATCCCTTTAGCCTTAAGAAATATATCTAACTCCTTCTTGAATATATTTAATGAATTGGCCTCAACTGCCTTCTGTGGTAGAGAATACCACAGGTTCACCACTCTCTGGGTGAAGAAATTCCTCCTCATCTCAGTCCTAAATGGCTTACCCCTTATCCTTAGACTGTGACCCCTGGTTCTGGACTCCCCCGCCATCAGGAACATCCTTCCCGCATCTAATCTGTCTAGTCCTTTTAGAATTATATAAATTTCAATGAGATCCCCTCTCATTCTTCAAAACTCTAGCGAATACAAGCCCAATCGACCCAATCTCTTTTCATACGTCATTCCTGCCATCCCAGGTATCAGTCTGGTGAATCTTCGCTGCACTCCCTCCATGGCAAGAACATGCTTCCTCAGATAAGGCGACCAAAACTGCACATAATACTCAAGGTGTGGTCTCACCAAGGCCCTGTACAACTGCAGCAAGACATCCTTGCTCCTGTACTCGAATCCTCTCGCTATGAAGGCCAACATACCATTTGCCTTCTTAACCGCCTGCTGCACCTGCATGCTTACCTTCAGCGACTGGTGCACAAGGACCCCAGGTCTCGTTGCACTTCCCTTTTTCCCAATCTATTGCCGTTCAGATAATAATCTGCCTTCCTGTTTTTGCCACCAAAGTGGATAACCTCGCATTTATCCACATTATACTGCATCTGCCATGCATCTGCCCAATCACCCAACTTGTCCAAATCATACTGGAGTTTCTCTGCATCCTCCTCACAGCACACACGCCCACCCAGCTTTGTGTCGTCTGCAAAATTGGAGATATTACATCTAGTTCCCTTGTCTAGATCATTAATATATATTGTGAATAATTGGGGTCCTAGCACCGATCCCTGCAGTACCCCACTAGTCACTGCCTGCCACTCGGAAAAAGACTCGTTTATTCCAACTCTTTGCTTCCTGTCTGCCAACCAGTTCTCTATCCAAGTCAGCACCTTACCCCCAATCCCATGTGCTTTAACTTTGCACACTAATCTCTTATGCGGGACCTTATCGAAAGCCTTCTGAAAGTCCAAATACACCACATCCACTGGTTCTCCCTTATCTATTCTACCAGTTACATCCTCAAAACATTCCAGTAGATTAGTCAAGCACGATTTACCTTTTGTAATTCCATGTTGACTTTGTCCGATCCTGTCACTGTTTTCCAAGTGCTCTGCTATTACATCTTTTATAATGGACTCTAGCATTTTCCCCACTACCGATGTCAGGCTTACCGGTCTATAATTCCCCGTTTTCTCTCTACCACCTTTTTTAAATAGTGGGGTTACATTAGCTACCCTCCAATCCATGGGAACTGTTCCAGAGTCTATAGAATTTTGGAAGATGACCAGCAATGCATCTACTATTTCTAGGGCCACTTCCTTAAGTAGCCTAGGATGTAGATTATCAGGCCCTGGGGATTTATTGGCCTTCAATCCCGTCAATTTCCCTAACACCATTTCCCTACAAATACTGATTTCATTCAGTTCCTCCCTCTCATTAGATCCTATGTTCCCCGACATCTCTGGGAGGTTATTTGTGTCCTCCTTTGTGAAGACAGAACCAAAGTATGTATTTAATTGGTCTGCCATTTCTTTGTTCCCCATTATAAATTCCCCTGATTCTGACTGCAAGGGACCTACGCTTGACTTCACCAATCTTTTTCTCTTCACATATCTATAGAAGCTTTTACAGTCAGTTTTTATGTTCCCTGAAAGCTTACTCTCATAATCTATTGTTTTGGTCTCCTTACCTAAGGAAGGATATACTTGCCATAGAGGGAGTGCAACGAAGGTCCACCAGACTGGTTCCTGGGATGGGGGGATTGTCCTATGAGGACAGATTGAGTAGACTAGGCCTATATTCTCTAGAGTTTAGAAGAATGAGAGGTGATCTCATTGAAACATACAAAATTCTTACAGTGCTTGACATGGTAGATGCAGGGAGGATGTTTCCCCTGGCTGGGGAGTCTCGAACCAGGGGTCACAGTCTCAGAATAAGGGGTCGGCCATTTAGGACTGAGATGATGAGAAATTTCTTCACTCAGAGGGTGGTGAATCTTTGGAATTTTCTACCCCAGAGGGCTGTGGAGGCTCAGTCGTTGAGTATGTTCAAGACAGAGAGCGATAGATTTTTGAATATTCATAGAATCAAGGGATATGGGGATAGTGCAGGAAAGTGGAGATGATGTAGAAGATCAGCCAAATGGCCTACTCCAGCTCCTATTTCTTATGTTCTTATGTTCTTATCTCTGCGCAGGAGCCAGTGACTCAATGGAATGGGAGCAATACAGTGGTGGGAAATTTAAAGCACAATGATTTCCTGGGCCACTAGCAGAGGGGCCCGGGAGATCCATGCCCCACTCCAAGAGACTCCCAGGCAATCCACAAGGGTTGGCAACCCTCATTTTACAGCATCTGCCATCAGCCCTAGGTCTCTAATTTGTCTAAATTGTTTAGACTCTTTTAGTAATCTTAAAGACCCCTATTAGGTCACCCCTCAGTCTTTTATTTTCTAAAGAAAAGAGCCCCAACCTGTTCAATCTTTCCTGATAGGTATAACCTCTCAGTTCTGGTAGCATTCTAGTAAATCTTTTTTGCACCTTCTCCAGTGCCTCTATATCCTTTTTAGAACATGGAGACCAGAACTGTTCATAGTACTCCAAGTGTAGTCTAACCAAAGTTCTATACAAGTTTAAGATAACTTCTCTGCTTTTCAATTCTGTCCCTCTAGAAATGAACCCCAGTGTTTTGTTTGCTTTTTTAATGGCCTTATTAACCTGCATCACTACTTTTAACCATCTGTGTATCTGGACCTCCAGATCCCTCTGTCCTCTACCCCATTTAGACACTTATTTTCCAAGGAGTACGTGGCCTCCTTTTCTTCCTACTAAAATGTACGACCTCTCACTTATCTATATTGAAGTTCATTTGCCAATTACACTCCCATTCTGCAAGTTTATTAACGTCTTCCTGTATTTTGTTGCAGTCCTCCCCTGTATTACCTATACCCCCCAATTTGGTGTCATCCGCAAATTTTGAAATTATACTTCTGATTCCTGAGTCCAAATTGTTTATGTAAATAATGAACAACAGTGGTCCCAGCACCGATCCTTGTGAAACACCACTTCCCAACATTTGCCAAGCTGAGTAACTACCTTTAACCCCAACTCTCTGTTTTCTGTTTTGTAGCCAGCTTGCTATCCATTCTGCTACTTGTCCCCTGACTCCACATGTTCTGACCTTAGTCATGTGTCTACTATGTCGTACCTTATCGAAGACTTTTTGGAAATCCAAATATATTACATCTACTGCATTACTCTGATCTACCCTTCCTGTTACTTCTTCAAAGAATTCGATAAGGTTTGTCAAGCATGACCTTCCCTTTTAGAATCCGTGCTGACTAATCTTTATTATATTTTCAGTTTCTAGATGTTTTTATATTACATGAATAAGGATTCCATTATCTTTCCGATCACTGACGTTAAGCTAATTGGTCTATAGTTGCCTGGACTTATTCTATCTCCCATTTTATATATAGGAATCAGATTTGCTGTCCACCAGTCCTCTGGCACTATTCCCTTTTCTAATGACTCTAATGAATAACCTTCTATGCGGTACTTTAGCGAATGCTTTCTGGAAATCAAGGTACACAACATCAACAGGAGCACCATCACTCACCATACCAGTCACTTCCTCGAAGAATTCGACTGAGTTGGTAAAGCAGGAGCTATGTTTCCTGAAGCCATGCAAAGAATCCCAAATAACAGCAGAACTTTACGAATGTTCAAAACTCACACACTGTGTAATGATTCCTCACAGTTTTTCTACAACCAGTGTTATATCCACCGACCTATAATTCCCAGGTTCCAATTTCTTCTTTTTTTACTTGAGTATTAAACAGGAAGCTCAACTATACATACACAAAAGCATGCTGATGTACCCTGTGGAGTTTGACAGGACCTGACTGTTAGGACTATCCCGATTAGATCATGTTAACTGTGTCTAGCACTTGTCTGCGGTTGGTCACTGTTTATCCAGACACTTCCATCTGCCGATAATTAACTGTATTAGCATGGCTGGCTTTTTCCTCCTATACTTCATGCGCAGCCAAAAGAATAGAAGCCATTCTCCCAGCATGCAGTTTCAAAACCAATTTTAAGTTTGATATCTTGCTTAAAAGAATATATGATGGGGAGATGCCGGTGTTGGACTAGGGGTGGACAAATGTGAGAAGTCGCACAACACCAGGTTATAGTCCAACAGTTTTATTTGAAATCACAAGCTTTCGGAGCGCTGCTCCTTCGTCATATATGTTAAGTTAAAACATGCAGTACAGAGTGAAAGTCCATAAACTACAGATAAATTGCTCATTTTTTGTCACAGGGTGTATCTGTAATCCTTAGTCTAGAGAGATTTGGATGACCATTGATTGAATTAGTGTTGGATCTTTGGATTGAAGAGCATGAATACCAAAGCTTTCCGCTCTACTCAAACCAGAGGAATCCCAGGAAAAAGAAAATTCTCATTCCTATTAAAAACATATGCGATTTTGCAACCTCCGCTGCAAATATTTTCCAAAGAATGTGAGAACATGTTTTTATTTTTCACATAAAATACAAGGAAATGAAGACATTTCTCATAAAATACATTTATGTAACCACTAAAGAAACAAAGAAGGCTATTACTCTTTTCCTTAATGTTAAATTATATAATTACGTACAAGACCACGTATTGCTAATATACAAGAAACGTAGGGGTAATTCACTGACTATATCAATTTACCACTGCGGTATGTGAAAAGTTGTACTATAGCTGAGCAGCATTAAAAGAAAGACAGACTTGCATTTTTATAGCGCTTTTCATGACCACCGGACGTCTCAAAGCGCTTTACAGCCAATGAAATACTTTTGGAGTGTAGTCAGTGTTGTAATGTAGGAAACGCGGCAGCCAATTTGCGCACAGCAAGGTCCCACAAACAGCAATGTGATAATGACCAGATAATCTGTTTTGTTAACATTTCAGGTCGATGACCCTTCGTCAAAATTTGCAGACAGCCATTAATGAGTGTCAGCTGTGGCTCAGTGTGTAGCAACCTCTGAGTCAGAAGGTGTGGGTTCAAATCCCACTCCAGGTACTTGAGCACATAAATCCAGGCTGACATTCCAGTGCACCGCTGGAAATATTTTCCAAAGAATGTGAGAACAACGTTGACTCTGTTTCTCTCTCCACAGATGCTGCCTGACCTGCTGAGTATTTCCAGCATTTTCTGTTTTTATTTCAGATTTCCAGCATCCGCAGTATTTTGCTTTTGTAATCTGTTTTGTTATGTTGATTGAGGGATAAATATTGGCCAGGACACCAGGGATAACTCCCCTGCTCTTCTTCGAAATAGTGCCATGTGATCTTTCACATCCACCTGAGAGAGCAGACAGGGCCTCAGTTTAACATCTCATCTGAAAGGCGGCACCTCCGACAGTGCAGCACTCCCTCAGCACTGCACTGGAGTGTCAGCCTGGATTTATGTGCTCAAGTCCCTGGAGTGGGACTTGAGCCCACAACCTTCTGACTCAGAGGTGAGAGTGCTACCCACTGAACCACAGCTGACACTCATTAATGGCAGTTTGCAAATTCTGACATTGGTTTAAAATATTAGTAAACATCACCTGAGCTAGTTATTGAGGATAGATACAATTAGCTTTAGTCGCAATGTAAATTCGGAATAATTATTTGGGCTACTCTACTGGATTCGCTTCACATTTTATGTAAGTGCACTATTAGGAATGCAAATACTGGAAATGGCTGCAAGTCCATTTTCACGGAGGAAATCATTTTCTGTGTTACAGACACTGTGGCCCTGCTTTCCCGCTAATGCAGCATCCCAGCAGATCTTTGGAAGGGTAGGCATTCTGCCCACCACAAGGATGCACTCTTAATGCCAGCTGATTTTCTGGGTTCAAGCCCCTACACATTTTAAGTCAGGTCTCTGGTGGGATCTTCAGCAAACCTTGGAGGCCACAACAGTGTAAGTGTGGTTTGGCAGCATCAATACTGTTTCAAAAAAGACACCAAAGTGTATGCAATTGATCACCTTGCAATCAATTGCTATAGCTTTTAAATTCCCCCTTCCACCGCAAAGAAGCTAACAAGCCGCAAGCTAACAATACATTTGTGGCATTATTGCCTTGTATGACCTTTCCACCTACATCAAGGAAAGTTTGCAGCCAGACTTGAAAACTCACAATTGTGAGGTTCCTGTTTGCACACTAGCTTTGGAGTTGTATTTGTTTTTTATTTTAATTTTTTTAAATTTGTTCTTGGGTTGTGGGTGTCACAGGAAAAGCTGCATTTATTGCCCATCCCTAGTTGCACTGAAAGATGATGGGCCTTTTCCTGTGATCCTAGTGGTCAATGCATTCTCACAATGGTGTTAGGTGTTGAATTCTAGGATCTTGATCCAGTGACAATGACGGAAGGATTATATATGTCTCAAAGTCAGGATGGTTTGTGACTTGGAGATGAATTAGACCCATGCAAGCTCTGGGCTCAACCATATCCTCCACCTTAGATAGGCGGGGAGTGTAAATGAATACGGACTTCATTCGGATCACAGATCTAGACTCTGCTCTCCTGAAAATGAATAGGAGTGCTGAGTCACAGCCAGGTACCATGTGCAATCATGCAATGGGAAAGGAACATGATGCCATCTCTCATGGTGACTACACATCTACATCTTTCGAATCCCCTGGTTCCTGCCTGTTTCAGATGGGAGCTCTGACCACCAGAAACGTTATCCAAAATATCAGGGCAGTTGCAAAATCAGCAATAAATGATCAGGGAGAATAGACTATTTTCCTTCCACAATCACGCCATTACTGAGCAAAAATGGGGTGATAAGGAGAGCAAAATTGCATCCTGTGTTTCTTTATATTTGTTACTGTCTCTATCTCTGTCTGGCTCTTTGTCCAGCAGTTTCTCTCTCTATCACTGACTGTTGGTCTATCTGTTTCTTTCTCTTCATTTGTCTGTCATTTCCTCTGTCAGTAAATAAAAAACTCCTAGAAAATAGCTTTTCTGTCAAAATTTAGCTTAGAAAGTTCCAACATTCATGCTTTACCTCGTTTTGAAGATTTTGAGGAAAAACAAACTCTTAATTACTGTTTTTAGTGTGCCTTTGCTCATGCTTTGACTTATAATGTAGATTTTCTGATACACGCTGAATGTTTGCTCCACAGTGTAAACATTCACTTCAGTATGCTTTTAATTGTAAGCACTGCTCCTTACTGACAATTGTATTGTTAAATCTCTTGAGCTGCCGATGATAGTTCTGGCAAGCCCTTAAGCTCAAGCCTCAGACTCTCAGAGATGTTTAGACATCTAATGACAAGCATTGCTATACATATTTATACAAATACAGAAAATGCTATAGAATAGATATATTTAATAACTTTTGGAAAAGTTGTATGTATTTATTATGTTACAAATCATATTTTCAGTACTGTACTAAGGTTCTCAGTTTGTAGGAGTCCAAGGTGGTGACCAAGAAGATTTTCAAAAAATATATTGAGCAATTTGGTTTGCTTTCTTCTTTTATTAATGGCTGTATTTTGAACTTTATGATTGGTGGTTTCCATTCCTGATTGCTACTTACTAATTGGTATGTTTTCTACCTCTTCAGTTGTGATTTGTTATGACTTATGAATATCAAATTTAAGCCAATGAGTTGTAAGACCGACACAAACATTTGCATATATTCAATAATAAAAACAGAAAATGCTGGAAATACTCAGCAGGTCAGGCAGCATCTGTGGAGAGAGAAACAGAGTTAACGGTTCAGGTCGATGACCTTTCGTCAGAACTGGAAAAAGTTAGAGATATAGCAGGTTTTAAGCAAGTGCAGGGGCAGGGAACGGGCTGAAGGGAGGAAAGAACAAAAGGGAAGGTCTGTGATAGGGTGGAAGGCCTGTGATAGGGTGGAAGGTCTGTGATAGGGTGGAAGGTCTGTGATAGGGTGGAAGGCCTGTGATAGGGTGGAAGGCCTGTGATAGGGTGGAAGGTCTGTGATAGGGTGGAAGGTCTGTGATAGGGTGGAAGGCCTGTGATAGGGTGGAAGGTCTGTGATAGGGTAGAAGGTCTGTGATAGGGTGGAAGGTCTGTGATAGGGTGGAAGATCTGTGATAGGGTGGAAGGCCTGTGATAGGGTGGAAGGTCTGTGATAGGGTGGAAGGTCTGTGATAGGGTGGAAGGCCTGTGATAGGGTGGAAGGTCTGTGATAGGGTGGAAGGCAGGAGAGATTAAATGACAAAAGGGATGATTGTACAAAGCAAAAGGAGATGGTAATGGGACAAGTAAAGAAACAAAAAGGTGGGTCTAGCGGAGGTGTAAATAGGAATAGCAGAATCATCAACAGCTGCCATCTGACAAAAATGGGGGCAGAGGTTATGGTCTGAAATTGTTGAACCCGATGTTGAGTCCAGAAGACTGTAAAGTGCCTAATAGAAAGATGAGGTGCTGTTCCTCGAGCTTGCATTGAGCTTCGTTGGGACAGTGTAAGAAGCCGAGAACAGAGATGGTCCGGTGAATTAAAGTGACAGGCGACTGGAAGCTCAGGTCATGCTTACGGACTGAACGGAGGTGTTCTGCAAAGCGGTCACCCAATCTGCGTTTGGTCTCCCCAGTGTAGAGGAGACTACATCCTGAGCAGTGAATACAGTATACTAAATTGAAAGAAGCACAAGTAAATCACTGTTTCACCTGGAAGGAGTGTTTAGTGCCCTGGACAATGGGAAGGAAGGAGGTAAAAGGGCAGTTTTTGCATCTCCTGCGCTTGCACGGGAAGGTGCCGTGGGAAGGGAAGGGGGTGTTAGGGGTGATTAAGAAGTGGGCCAGAGTGTCACGGAGGGAACGGTCCCTTCGGAATGCTGAAAGAGGAGGGGATGGGAAGATGTGTTTGGTGGTGGGATCACACTGGAAGTGGCGGAAATGGCGGAGGATGATCCGTTGAATTTGGAGGCTGGTGGGGTGAAAAGTGAGGACAAGGGGAACCCTATCGTGGTTCTGGAGGGAGGGGAAGGGGTGAGAGCAGAGGTGTGGGAAATGGAACGGATACGGTCAAGGGCCATGCCAACCACGGTAGAGGGGAATCCTTGAAGATAAAGGAAGTCATATCGGAAGCACTAGTATGGACAGTGGCATCATCAGAACAGATGCAGTGGAGACGGAGAAACTGGGAGAATGGAATAGAGTCCTTACAGGAAGCGGGGTGGGAGGAAGTGTAGTCAAGGTAGCTGTGGGAGTCAGTGACCTTGTAATGGATGTTGGTCGATAGCCTATCCCCAGAAATCGAGACAGAGAAATCGAGGAAGGGAAGGGAAGACTCAGAGATGGACCAAGTAAAGGTGAGGGAAGGGTGGAAATTGGAAGCAGAGTGAATGAAATTTTCCAGTTCAGGGCAAGAGCAGGAAATGGCACTGATACAGGCATCAATGTACCAGAAAAAGAGGTGAGGGAGGGGACCTGAGTAGGACTGGAACAAAGAATGTTCCACATATCCCACGAAAAGGCAGGCATAGCTAGGACCCATGTGGGTTCCCATAGCAACACCTTTAATTTGGAGGAAGTGAGTGGAGTCAAAGGAGAAGTTGTTCAATATGAGAACAAGTTCAGCCAGAGGGTGGAGGGTGGTGGTGGATGGGGACTGGTTGGGCTTCTGTTCAAGGAAGAAGCGGAGCGCCCTCAGGCCGTCCTGGTGGGGGATGGAGGTCCATGGTGAAAAGGAGACGGTTGGGGCCAGGAAACTGGAAACTGTTAAAGTGGCGAAGGGTGTCGGAAGATTTGCAGATGTAGGTGGGAAGAAACTGGACAAGGGGAGAAAAAATAGAATCGCGATAGGAAGAAATCAGTTCCGTGGGGCAAGAACAGGCTGAAACGATGGGTCTACCAGGGCAGTCTGTTTGTGGATCTTGTGAAGTAGAAGCGGGCTGTGCGGGGTTGGGGGACTATGAGGTTGGCGGCCGTGGAGGGAAGATCTCCAGAGGAGATGAGGTCAGTGACAGTCTTGGAAACGATGGCTTGATGTTTGTTAGTGGGGTCAGAGTTGAGAGGGAGGTAGGAGGAGGTGTCAGAAAGTTGGGGTTCAGCCTCCACAAGGTAGAGGTCGGTTCGCCAAACAACAACAGCGCCACCCTTGTCAGCAGGTTTAATGACAATGTTAGGGTTAGATCTGAGAGAACGGAGTGCTGCAAGTTCAGAGGGAGGTAGGTTGGAGTGAGTGAGGGGAGCAGAGAAATTGAGATGGCCGATGTCACGCCAGCAGTTCGCGATGAAAAGATCTAGAGAGGGTAAGAGGCCAGAGGGAGGGGTCCAGGTAGAACGAGAATTCTGAAAATGGGAGAAAGGGTCAGCTGTGCGGGGGGGAAACTCCTGCCAAAGTGGGCACGGAGATGAAGGCAACGGAAAAAGAGCTCAGCGTCGCGCTGAACTCGAAATTCATTGAGGTGGGGGCTTAAGGGGATGAAGCTCAGGCCTTTACTGAGGACTGATCGTTCAGGGTCGGAGAGGGGATGGTCAGATATTCATGTGTGACACCTGAAGCGTGATGTTTGGAATGTGACATTAAAATTTGTGCTGGACATACCATTTTAATATTTTATCATAGATATCAGCATACAGAAAATGCCTGCTCACTTACTGTGGTAGTGGGTTTGAATAATTCAGGTTAGCTTGTGATTGGACGTCCTAGCTCACTGTAGCAGTTGAGATGCTGTTTCTCTGAATTTGCAGCATTAGCTCCTTGGCAGGAAGAAAGCAGCAAGTGCACCTACAGCTACATACTTGGAATGCTATGAAATTGTTACAGTATTTTTTTTCCACATGTCTGCACTAAGAGAAGGTTTTAATTTAAACTAAGAAACAGACATCAGTTTCTCTTAAAATATGGAATTTATTAGGAAACGGGAATGCATTTTTGGTAAGCTAGACTTACAACTACAGTGTGGAATGAAATTGTTGCCTGGGAGCAAGTTTTAGTATAGATTTCAGCCAGTAGAGGGAGGCAGATTCAAACTGTCTGGAGATGGAGCCGCATCTTCCCATCAGGCAGCGAAGATGAAGAGTTCCATAGTTACAACCACGTTTAGGCTGTGACAAGGAAAACAATGAAATTCCAGTAACACAATTATTGGAAATAATATCTAAACTTACACTTATTTAGCATCTTTAATGTAATACAACTTCCAAAATGCTTCGCAGAGGCGATACTTTGGAAAATGTAAAATAAATAATTGTAATATTAGCATAGCAAACAAAAAAAATGCAGAAATATCCCATCCATTTGTACTGCAATACATGTTACTTTTACATTCACAATACTTCTAACCCCGGGAATGCTGGATGTTGAGTGCGAAAAATAGACCCATTCCAAAGCATAATATTATTTGGATATTAATTTGATGACTTTTAGATGCACTGTTAGACTTATATTCAATTTCTTTGGTTAAAAAGGGGAACAGATACATTCACATATAGACCCCATCATAAAGTATCGAGTTCCTGACATTAATCAACATTTGTTAATGAAGTAAAAGAGAAGTGAAAACAGCTCGAATGTGGGTTTGGATACACGAACAAGACGTTCGTCTGCTGAAGAAAATGCACTGGATTCACATCCAATAAATGCTTGTCAGATCAAACAACGGTTAGATTCAGACAGGTTAGCGTTAAGACACACAAGAGAAACATACACTCTGGTACCTGTTTCAGCCTCTCAGAAGGTAGCACCTTTATGTAATTACAGTTTTGCCGAACTGAATCCGGCTCAGTGCACAATTGACAAATCAATTTACACTTGGATTAGGATTTAGAAATAAAAGTAGGGGCGTGCATTTTGTGCCTGGGTTGTTTAACTAGAATTGTTGTCTTTATTTTTAATAGGAGTGGGACACTTTCGGTAACTTTCATGATTCATCGAGCCGATTGTGGTTAACCGGCGGGTTTTTGCAGTCTGCATTTTGTTCCTTTGGAATGTGATCGAGAGTTGAGTTTGCTGTTGTCAGGGTGGGGGTAGTGGGATGTTTGTCTGTCTGGGCTGGTCCTCCTCCGGGCTCAGCTGTTGTATAAAAGCTGCCAGCTGCCTGTTTCTCTTGCCCAGTCCAATTTCAGTGCTGCGAAGGTGAACACAGCAGCCAAAAGATGAAGCTCTTATTTTTAAGCACCTTCAGCCTCTTTGTTTTAACATCCTTTGACCAAGCCGAGTCATCTTACTATGACAAAATAGTGTCCCACAGTCGAATCAGAGCAAAGGACAAGGGGTAAGAAAATATATTTAATTTTCATCTGAAAGTAACAATTTCACAAAAGCATGAAAATGTATACTCAGATATATGTTCAATCAAAATCTACTTGTAGCCAACAGAACTTTACAAACTTTAAAAGGAACTTTCCGAGACAGTTTGCATGTTAAAACTATTGAGGCTGTTTTAGTAAGTGACTTAACAAGCCTCCTGCACACCATCCCATTCATTGTTAGACTGTTCAAATCGCTCTCTTCACTGATCTCTTTTTCTTAATTTTCTGTTTGCAGACCTAATGTGTGCGCCCTTCAGCAAGTGGCCGGGACTAAAAAGAAATACTTCAGCACATGTAGAAACTGGTATCGAAAGTCCATCTGCGGCAAAAAAGCGTAAGTTTAACGCAGCCTTTCATTCAAATAATTCCGCACCAGGGCGGTGAAACATAATCGACTTACTGCGGTGACTTGTAATCCGCTACTTCAAGCTCTACAAACTGTTTGAGTCACAGAATCGGCTGTTACGGTTCCAAATTGGGGGAGGCAGATGGGATTGATAATCAGTTGAATTTGTTCGATCAGTATCGATTACATTAAACTTCGATTATTAGAAAGTGCATTTTCTTGATTCCAGAACAGGTTGATTTCACCTTCTAAATCGAGGGGGCGCCAGGATTCTGTGTTATTGACCAAGGTTAACCAGCAGAGTTTTGAAATTTGGAAATCTAGTTGAAGTGCATTTAAGGACGGTTTCAGAGTGAGAACCGGATGCAACCCGCAAAGTTACAGCGGGGGAGCTCGGCGGAAATCTCCGGATATGGTGCCTGCCATTAAAGTTTAACAACAACTTGCATTTATCTAGCACCTTTTAATGCAGAAAAACACAAGAGGTGCCATCATCAACAAATGGAGGCTTGAGCCAAAGAAGGAGATATTAGGAGGGGTGACCAAGGGCTTGGCCAAAGTGGTGGGCTTCCAAGGAGGTCTTAAAGGAGGAGAGAGAACTGGAGGAGGGAATTCCAGAACACACAGTCCAGGTGGCTGAAGGCACAGCTGCCAACAGTGGGATAAAAGGAGGAGGGGGATGCACAAGAGGCCAAAGTCAGAGGAGCGGAGAGTTTGGGAGAGGGCTGGTGGAGTTGGCTGAGGTTACAGAGATAGGGAGGGGGCAAAGCCATGGAATGATTTAAGAACAAGGATGAAAAGTTTAAATCTGAAATGTTGGGGGAACCGAGAGAGTTGCCAACCTTCTCGGATTGCCCGGGAGTCTCCCGGAATGGACGACTGATCTCCTGGGAGCTGCTGTTGGCAACCCCGGAGAAAAGTACTTCCGTGCTCCGGTCGATGCCTGTGCACTGATTGTGTTGGTCAATATCAATGCCTATCGCAAGTAAGGTTTACCAAACTTATCAGACATCATAGCATCTAGACATTTGTTTCAATGTTTTGTCACCACGCAACCTGTGATGTGGTTTGGAAGAAGTCCAACGCACGGTACATATCAAAGGCTTATTTTCTCATTTTCCGTCAGCCGTGGAGATAAGCTATCCGATTTAATGTAAATGAAACCATAATAGCCAGAAGTGCATAGTAATTTTCAATAGCAGATTTCTAGTCCCTAAAAAAGGTACAGATCACAAAATAAAGATTATGCAAAGGAAGATGAAACTGTAATAAACTGGCAAATTATAAGAGTCTACACATAGAATTTTATACTTTTTGTTATGAACCTTGTGAAAGGTGAGAGTTGTTAGTGCGAAGGAGAGGAACACGTTCTCTCTTCGGCATCCAATGCCAGCATCTGCCACTCTCAGGTGAGGTATAATAGTTATATAAACTTCTAATGACCAGCACCCAAATGAGGAAAGAAATATAATGGACATTTGAAGGTAGACTATTCATTTCTGCTGTACATTGTTAAATTAATTAATATGTCATGCGACCGGATGTCATGTGATCGAACCTCCAGGAATAGATCCAACCAGAGTTGCCATGCCTCGGAATTGGTAGCCAGTGTAGGTCAGCAAGTAATGGACAAGCAAGATCTTGTGTGGGATAAGATATGGGCAACGGAGTTGGATGAGCTGAAGTTTACTGAGGGTGCAGGATGGGAAGTTGGCTAGAAGAGTGTTGAAGTAGTTGAGTCTGGATGTGACAAAGGCATGGATGAGCTTTAAGTTGCAAATAGGCTGAGGTAGTGGGAGAAGCATCCAGTGTTACAGAGGTGGAAGTAGCCGGTCTATGTGACAGGTATAAATATAAAAAATGAATCATTAAAGCTGAAAAATTATTGTTGCCAATATTAGTGGATGAATGCTTAACATGTTTACATGACATTTCTCTGCTCTTTTTACACTATTCATACATTTATAATAAACAGGTTAACTAATATTGTCAACAATACTTTCTAGGTTTAATCATTCAGTGCCAGTAGTGAAATTGTTTTCCTGCATCAGGTCCTTGTCTGTATCATTAAGGATGCATTAGCACTTCCAGTTTAGTATCTTTGTGAAGTGATTTGGGCTTCACATCAACACTAAACTGGGAATGTAAATTAACTTCAGGGTCAAACCTGACTCCAGAGAGAAGTGAGATGACACTCCTGAAAGCAGACAGTCTCAATTTCTTTGGTTGAACAGCACACTGAGTATAAATCCAGTGCGGTGTCAAACCTGGTTTACAAAGATAATGTGCAAACCCAGCTAACCTCAGTTTAAATGTTTATGTCAGTGGAAATCTGCCTGTCCCACTTTCTAAGCATTTAAATTTTAAAGTAATGGGAGCGCTCTGCCCGTGCCTGTATCCGGATATGTACACAGCTCTCTCCTGGGAAGCTGGATCCAGTTCCAGCCAGTCAGAGGCAGCAATGTGAATGCAGTTCTGCCTAGCTGGAACCCAAACATTGTGAATGGGCTCTAACAATGCAATTATAAAACCAAATTTGTGTTGATGTAAAGCTGTGTTAGCATATTGACATAAAAGTGGAAATATAACTCCGGTCAAGTTGATCGTCTTGATCCCCAGGTATGAGCCCCACCTCCAGGAGGTAGTCTCTCGTTGCCTGCAATTTTGCAATATATCTGCCTATGAGAGGTTCCCCACCCCCAGCATATACTCGGAGAATTGACCCCAATAAACTCAGGCTAGTGCAAAGCTAAATTTTAAAAGTGCCCTGAAAAGTTTTGGAAACTTATTGTTGAATGATTATGAATGTTAGGTAAAAGCAAACGCTGTTATCTCATAACAATAATTTGCAAGGATGCAAATCTCAATGCAAGTGCCTAAACACACATAACATTGCATAGACAGCAACAAGAACAGTTCACTGAGCACATGTCACTCCGCTATTTAAGAAAGGTGAGTAAGGGAAACAAGGGAATTATAGACCAGTTAACCTAACATCTGTTGTCGGGATATTACTAGAGTCTATAATTAAGGATAGAGTTACTGAACACCTTGGACATTTTCAGCTGATCAGAGAGAGCATGGATTTGTAAAGGGTAGGTCATGCCTGACTAACCTGATTGAATTTTTTGAAGAGCTGACTATAGTGGACAGGGGAATGTCTATAGATGTTATTTATATGGACTTCCAGAAGGCATTCGATAAAGTCCCTGATAAGAGACTGGATCTGTGTTGGGGCCTCAATTATGCACCATATTTGTTAACGACTTAGATGATGGGATAGAAAGCCACATATCCAGTTTACCGATGACACAAAGATAGGCAGCATTATAAGCAGTGTAGATTGAAGTATAAAATTACAGAGATATTAATAGATTAAGCAAATGGGCAAAACTGTGGCAAATGGATTTCTATATAGGCAAATGTGAGGTCATCCACTTTGGACCTACAAAGGATAGAACAGAGTACTTTCTAAATGGTGAAAAGCTAAAAACAGTGGAGGTCCAAATAGACTTGGGGATCCAGGTACACAGATCATTAAAATGTCATGAACAGGTACAGAAAATAATCAGGCTAATGGAGTGTTGGCCTTTATATCTAGAAGACTAGAATACAAGGGGGTAGAAGTTCTGCTACAGCTATGCAAAGCCCTGGTTAGACTACACCTAGAGTACTGTGAGCAGTTCTGGGCACCACACCTTAGGAAGGATATAATGGCCTTAGAGGGAGTGCAGCATGGATTACCAGAATGATACCTGGACTTTAAGGGTTAAATTATGAGGAGAGATTACACAAACTAGGGTTGTATTCCTTGAACTTTAGAAGGTTGTGTGGTGATTTGATCGAAGTTTTCAAGAAATTAAGGGGAACTGATAGGGTAGATAGGGAGAAACTATTTCCGCTGGTTGGGGAGTCCAGGGGGCATAATCTAAAAATTAGAGCCAGACCTTTCCGGAGTGAAGTTAGGAAACACTTCTACACACAAAGGGTGGTAGCAGTTTGGAATTCTCTTCCGCAAATGGCAAGTGCTGTTAGATCAGTTGTTAATTTTAAATCTGAGATTGATAGATTTTTGTTAACCAAAGGTATTAAGGGATATGGGGCAAAGGCAGGTATATGGAGTTAGGTCACAGATCAGCCATGATCTCATTGAATGGCAGAACAGGCTCGAGCGGCTAAATGGCCTACTCCTGTTCCTACATTCCACAGATTGGCACATAATCAACAGTATAACACCATCTGATTATTTGCCACTGTACTGTATACATTTAATCTGCAGATTGTCTAGTTTTAAAACACTGAGGCACCAATATTCCCTCTACTTTTATTTCTGGTGCGCGGTCCCTTTAAATTCGCTGCTGCGCGGTATCTTTTCCAGCGGCAGCAGCTGGTAAGCGGCCTGTGCGGGACCTCCCGATTGGTGCGCAGCGGCGCATCTTAGGGGGAGCATTGTGAGACACATAGCTCAAGACTTCAAAGATTAATGGTTTTGGTTCCTAAACTTTATATGGAGCTGTTACACTATAAATTTGTTTTATTAGACAAATCTGAAGTGTCAGAAGAATTGTTTGTACCTTATTCATTTTTTTTCTAATATTGCCAATTAATGTTATGGCTTCTGCCTAATTAAGGAGTCCCTCCACTATTTCCATATGCGTGCATTAGTATTATGTCAACTTCATATTTAACTCGAGGAGGAATTAGATGGAGGAAAAAAGCAAAGAAGACTAGCATGGTTTTGGAATGCATGTGTATAATGCGAAGAGTGTTACAAATAAGGTTGACGAGCTACAGGCACAAGTTGCCACATGGGATTATGATATAGTGGCTATAACGGAGACCTTGCTTAAACATGAGCAGGAATAGGAACTAAAAATTCCTGGCTACAATGCATTCAGGGGGCATAGGGAAGGAAAAAAGATGGGGGGAGGTGGGTATTATTGATCAAGGATAATATTATAGTTCTACAGAGGGACGATATCCTAGAGGGTTTAAAGACTGAATCTATTTGGTTAGAGTTAAGGAACAGCAAACGAGCTATTACATTGCTGGGTGTTTACTGTTGACCCCCAAATAGTGAGAAGGAGATAGAGGAGCAAATCTGTCGGCAAATTTCAGAGAAATGTGAAAATAATAGAGCAGTAATTACCCTAATATAGACTGGGGGGAAAAAACTGAGTAAAGGGCAAGGAGGGTGAGGAATTCCTAAAATGTGTACAGGAGAACTTCCTTAATCAGCATGTTTCTAGCCCAACAAGGAAGGAGCAGTGCTGGATCTAGTTCTGGGGAATCACAGCATCATAGACTGATACAACACAGAAGGTGGTCATTCAGCCCATCATGCCTGTGCCGGCTCTTTGGTAGAGCTATCCAACTAGTCCCACTCCTCTGTTCTTTCCCCATAGCCCTGCGATTTTTTTCCCCTTCAAATATTTATCCAATTCCCTTTTGAAAGTTACTATTGAATCTGCTTCCACCACCCTTTCAGGCAGTGTATTCCAGATTCAATGAAGTATGGCAAGTGGCGTGTGTTTCATTGGTAGAACATCTGGGTAATAGTGATCATAATATAAATAGTAGTTATGGAAAGGGACAAAGAAAAGTTAACAGTGAAAATACCCAACTGGAAGATTGACAATTTTAGTGATTGGAGAAGGTCTTTAGCACAGGCGGAGTCATTCGGCCCGATTGCTTGCCTCTCTTCCGTGGCTAAGTTTGCGCCCAGGTGTCCCTTTGAGAGGGAGCAGGCGGTATCTGCCTGTACGCTTGAGGCCTTCCGGGACCGGTGGGCACCGGAGGGACTGGAGTGCATCATCGACCCCCTGGGTCCAAATTTTTATTTAATTTGCTAAGTTTTCTTTAAATTGTTATAATTTAGAGTTTATTGTTTGGGCCCCTTTAAAATGGGGACACTTGTTAACTCATAGCTGACAATTGTCATCCTAATTGGCAATTAACAAAAAGCGTGGACTGGAAGCAAAAGTTGGCCATGAAACAGTAAATGAGCAATGGCAGGCCTTCAAGGCAGAGATAGTTCAGGTACAAACATAAGGAGGAATTATGTGGCATTAAAAGCTAGAGCTCCCTGGATGACAAAGGAAAAAGAGGTTAAAATAAAACCGAAAAAGGAGATTTATGACAAATGTCAGGTACAGAATACAGCCGAAAACCAGACAGAATATAGAGTGGAGGGGGAATTGAATAAGGATACAAGAAGGGCAAAGAGAAAGTATGAGAAAAGATTAGTGGGTAACAAAAAAGGGAACCCAAAAATATTTTATAAACATATAATAAGTAAAAGGGTAGTTAAAGGAATGGTGGGGCTGATTAGGGACAAAAAAGGAAATCTTCTTGTGGAGGCAGACTCAGGGCATTACTGAGGTACTGAATGAATACTTTGCATCTGTTTTCACAAAAGAAGAGGATAAAGTTAATGTTGCAGTAGAGGAGCGGGGAGTAGAACTGTTGGATGGGATAAAAATAGATAGAAAGGAGGTGCTAAATAGGTTGGCATCACTCAAAGTTAACAAGTCACCCGGTCCAGATGGAATGCATCCTAGGTTGTTGAGGGAAGCTAGCAGAAGCTCTGATCACAATATTTCAATCCTAATTGGATATGGGAGTGTTGCCAGAGGACTGGAGAATTGCAAATGTTACAGCCCTGTTCAAAAAAGGGGAGAGGGCTATACCTGGTAACCACAGGTCAATCAGTCTAACATCAGTAGTGGGAAAACTACTAGAGACCATTGTCAAGGACAAAATTAATTCTCATTTGGAGAAGTAGGTTAATAAAGGACAGCCAGCACAGATTTGTTAAAGGCAAATCATGTCTGACTAATCTGATTGAGTTCTTTCATGAAGTAACAGAGAGGGTTGATGAAGGTAATGCAGTAGATGTTGTATATATGGACTTTCAAGAGGCATTTGATAAAGTACCACAAAACAGACTCATTCGGAAAATAGAAGCACATGGTATTAAAGGGACGGTGGTAACCTGGGTACATAATTGGCTAAGGGATAGGAGGTAGAGAGTAGTGGTGAATGGATGTTTTTCTGACTGAAGCGAAGTATGCAGTGGAGTCCCCCAGGGATTGGTTTTAGGACAATTGCTTTTCTTGTTCTATATAAATGGCCTGGACTTTGGTATAGGGAGTACAATTTTGAAGTTTTCGATGATACAAAACTTGGCAACGTAGTAAATAGTGAGCAGTATAGTAACGGACTTCAGGAGGACATAAACAGACTGGTGAAATGGACAGGCACATAGCAGATGCAATTTAAGGTGGATAAGTGTGAAGTGAGGCACTTTGAGAGAAACAACATGGAGAGGCAGTATAATCTAAATGGTATTATTTTGAGGGGGGTGCAAGAGCAGAGGGACCTGGGGGTGCATATTCACAAATCTTTGAAGGTGGCAGGGCAAGTTGATTAGGCGGTTAAGAAAGCATAGAGGATACTTGGCTTTGTAAATAGAGCATTGTATACAAAAACAAGGAAATCATGCTAAACCTTTACAAATCACTGGTTAGGCCTCAGCTAGAGTATTGTGTACAATTCTGGGCACTGCACTTTAGCAAGGATGTCAAAGCCTTGGAGAGGGTACAGAGGAAGTTTACGAGGATGATATTAGGGATGAGGGACTTCAGTTATGTGGAGACATTGGAGAAGCTAGGGTTGTCCTCCTTAGAGCAGAGAAGGTTAAGGGGCGACCTAATAGAGGTATTCAAAATTATGAGGGGTTTTGATAGAGCAAGCAGGGAGAAACTGTTTCCTCTGGCAAGTGGGTTGGTAACCAAAGGTCATAGATTTAAAATAATTGGCAAAAGAAGTAGAGGGGAAATGAGGAGAATTTTTTTCACACAAAGGGTTAAGATCTGGAACACACAACCTGAAAGGATGGTGGAATCAGTTTCCATAGGAACTTTCAAAAGGCAATTGGACATGTATTTGAAGAGAACTCATTTGCAGGGTTATGGGGAGAGCTGGGGTGTGGGACTAAATTGGACAGCTCTTTCAAAGAGCCTGCACAGACACGACGGGCCGAATGACCTTCTTCTGTGCTGTATGATTCTATGATGCTAACTAGCGTCATTGGAGATGTCTCTGGCAGTCTTTTCTCTCCAAGGGCTTTATTTTCTTTATTTTTGAAAAACGTTTAATTGCCCTTATTGTGGAGGATTTTGCTGTGGACAATGTTAATAAATAAGGTGTTGTTAACGAACAAAAATCAGCCATTTACACGCATTTATAATAATGATCCTTTAAAACTTCTCAAACAATGAAGTAGTCATTTAACTGGTATAAATAATGAAAAGTTTGGTAATCCAGCTGTGGAGTGTGCATTTGATATACGTACTGGCTCAATGAAAATGTTGATTTATCCAGCCTTACAATAATTAGATAAACATCGGTGAAATATAAAACATAATGTGGTCTTGGGGACTCTGTGTTCCAGCAAGCTGGAATCTAGTTCAGACATGTGGGATGAAGGTTTCCTTTCTTTGATGTTTTCAGTGAAAGAAGTTTCAATAATCTCAGTTCTATTCCCAGTGGAAGGATCACAAAAGTGCACTATTCAGCAATAATTGCCATTTTGGTAATATTGCCACCCCCACCGCGCCCCCCCCCCCCCCCCCCTCCTACCCTTCAAGTTAAACCAAAAGGAGAGGGACTATTGGAATATGAAATGTCCCAATGGTATAGTAAAGGGTTCTTTTCTGAGCTTGTGGAAGAGGAAAAGGCTCAGACAAATGTAGACAGACCGTAGCCTTGCTTTTCACTTGACCCATGACATTCCAAACCTGAGCGTCTTGGATACGGGCACTACTTGAAGAGCTGAAAATGTTCTATGACTCCGAGCTATCATCTTTTTCAGAATGAGCATAAAAAAAGACAAGTAAGAAAAGAAAAAGGTGGCACAGTCCCGTAACGTGACTTGGAGTCTCAACGTGCTGTGCCACATAGGAGCAAGATAGGGATTCACACTCGGCATCCTTTGCTCGAGCTGAGTTCTCAATCACAGCCACATGATTGTGGGGAAGAACCAACCAGGCAGTTCCCTACAGAGACCAGGGAAGGCGGGGAAAACAAGAGGAAATTCCATCTTGAGCTACTTTCATGTGTCTCCTTGCAGCATTGGCAGAGGCCAGGGAGAGGGATAGGGAAAAAAAACTTTAAAATGTGGAGGCTCATTCGTAAAAAGAAAAATGGGTTGTTATCAACACACTGGGTTGAGGAGAGGCAAGATACACGTTTGTACCCACACTTGCGAAAACATTGCAGTCCTAATATTGACCAGGTCAGGAAGGAACCACAGAGAGGAGACAAAATACTTCTCCACTGGAGGAATAATCAGCAGCCAAGTGTTCCTGAGAGAGTTCTATTCATCTCATAGTTTCTGATTGCAAGGCAGCATTACAGAGATCAGGGGACAGATAATCTGCCTGCCTATCCTTTAGCAGTAAAATAGCGCCTGTCACGGGATGAGAGAATAACTTAAAATGAATACAGCCTGCATAAGCCTTTTAAAGGATCCTGAGTAGACAGCACTGTCACACCTTGGCACTGTACATTTGTTAAACTTTCAAGTGAAAATTGACCTTCCCTTTTTAGAAAATACCTTTAAATTAAATCTGTATAGAGCTTACTGTTGGGTCTCAAGATAAACAATTGTTTTTACAGGAAAATGTGTCGTAAAGAGTTTTAGCTTTTGAGGGATCTGCATTACTAACCTTTGATGTGGTAGTGTATATTTACATTATTAGATTACACTGAAGAGACGTGTTCATGTGAAATCTGGACTTTGTTAAGTCTTCGACATTTGAATACTGCTAGGACAGGAACTCAGCTTCCAGGCAGTTCCTGTTTGTGTGCACATTCTGTAGTAAAAAGTCAAATACAACAGATAATGGAAATCCGAAACAAAAACAACAAAAGAACAGCAATCAGCCCGTCATCTGTGGAGAGAACAGACAAGTTAACATTTCAGGTGTAAACCCTCATCAGCTCTCCACATTATCTGTAGTGTTAGTTTCTGTGAAAACCATGGAAGTTTTTTTTACTGCAGGCTAACTAGGGAGATAAGCTACTAAGAAAGTAATCTTGGAACGTTCTTTATTGTTAAGCTGGCTCCCTACTTTCCGGTCTACTGGAAAGATTGACTTGTGGTTGATAAGCAAACTCTCATCCCAAGAGAGCTACTGCGCCTACTTCACAATGATGAGGTACTAATTCAGTCTGGTGCATTATATTACACATTTTCATTTAAGTTTCTCCAACCATTGACATTGGTTGTTGTCCAATGATTTCTTCAGAAGCCGGTCTGAGCTCATATATTCTGTAATGACCTCTGCTGAGATAATTTTCTGGTGCGCTGCCACTCAGTGGAACGGTTGGAACCGGCCACTCAGACTGCAATCTGGTGATACTTTTTCCCCATAAGAGGTTTTTACTAAGCGGAAATGTGCTGCTTATTGAACTTAATATCCTATCCCAAGTGTAATCCTGGCTGGAAAGAATGTTTGCTTTTCCAGATGGCTTCTTTCCAAAACTGCAAATGCAGTTTCCAAAAGTCTCAATGTAGGAAAAGACCATTCCTGCTGGGAACAGGTGGTACAGGCTGTAGTTAATCGGATTGTTTTACCTTTTTTCTTGCAGCCACGTATGCTTTTGCCCTTATTACATTCACTGGGTCGGCACAAATGAAGCCTATTAAATAATGCTGTCTCCCTCGTGTCGGCCAGGTTATACTCCTGCAGACAGCGGTCTTCCACTTTCCTCTAAAACTCAGAATGCCACAGTCCATTCACAAGTGCTATGTATGATGCAGTGTGTGCATGCACAGCGACACTCAAAATTTAAGAGGCTGCAAAAGACTTTTAGCAATCCACTGCTCAGCAATTCAAAGTTCTTTATATATAAAAAAAAAGTGTCCGTAATTGTATTTCTTTCTTTTCTAATAACTTTCATTTAGTGAGAAGAGGGCTGCTTTGACCCAAGTAAGCGTGGCACTTGTTTTGGCATTTGGCAGATGGAATTCCGATGCAGACAGTGATCTTCTCTGGTACCAAGTACACTGAGTATAGTGGCCTAGTGGTTATGGCAACCTAGAGGTCATAAATTGTGAAATTGAACTCCATAACCTGATCATTTGTTGCCGAATTGTCATAAAAATGCAAATAGTTTACTGATGTCCTTCAGGGAAGGGAACCTGCTATCTAGTCTGGCTTACTTGTGACTCTTCTCTCACAATATGTCTTTTACTCTTAAATACCCTCTGAACTGGCCCCCACCACCTTTTCAAGGCAACTAGGGATGGTTAATAACTTGTGGCCTTGCCAGCATGCCCCATCCTGAGAACCATTTTTTTAAGCCAGAAGTTTCAGGAATGCCACACGACATGGCACGCATTTCTAGGTCTACAACTGCACAAATTTGTGGACATGGTTTGTAGTAGTGTCACATCATACATTCAGAGTTGAGGAGACAAAAGGGCCAATTTTCCTGACCCTTGCCCCCTTAAATGTTGGCTTGGGATTTCTGGGGCTTTCCAGGTGACACAGCAGTAGGCACAGGCCAAGTAAATGGAGCAATGTTAATGAGGCAGGAAGAGGCATTCCTGGCTTCCTGCCTCTTTCCTTGGTCTACAGCTTGTGGGGCTCCCCAGGGCAGATCATTCACGGAAGATGGCACTGTGGCCTGCCCATAGACCCAAACCAACCAGAAAGTCTGTGGGGTTCCAGGGGTAGTCAGAAAAAGCAAGGCAAGGACTCGTTTCACATTGGGGGTAACTTTTAACTTTGGGGTTGCAAAACTGGCACTACTGGCACTATTGGATAACCCTGCTGTCATATACCATGTCCAATTCTCCTTTCCATTGAAGCCAGTTCTCCCCCCCCCCCCAATCAAAGTTAAAAATTACTCCCATTGCTTACTCCTCCCCGTGCCGCCCCTCGTCAACTTTTTTTGTCCAGTTGGCTGCCAGAAGGTTCCAATGTCTGAGGCCTGAGATAGAGTGCTGGGCCTGACAAGCCTGCAGTTGCATCTCATGTTTATCTGTCCCTTATCCCATTCATGACCATGGCTCACTTGTGAGATTGCCACTTACAAATTATGCATTGTATTCACACGTGGGGCATAACTCTTATCGCACTGCTGGTTCTCATATAACCCCGGCATCAACTATTTAAAAAAAAAAAATTAATTGAAAACATTTTTGCATTTGTTATATAAAAATACACCATTTTCAATACTGTTACATCTTGATATGAACTTCCTTAAAGTGCCAGCCTTGGCTCAGTTAGTAGCACTCTTTGGGCTGGATTTTCATTGACCCGTGGAGGTGGGTTTGGAGGCGTGTGGGGGGTTAAAATTGCGAAAACTGGTGGGCGGGCAGAAGCCCGCCTCCATCCCGCCTCCACGCAATTTTCATTAAATCGTGTCTGCTGGTCCCGACTCCGTCCCGCCTCTAAGGCCCTTAACAAGCACTAAATTGCCTCTATAATGCCATTTTGAAAGGCCTTTGTTGATTTTAACCCTTTTTCTATGTGAAGCACGCCTGTTCTGAACCACGAATGTAAAACCTGGCAGGAGCACTTTGGATAGCTGACTATGGCTGGCTGATAGATCGATCGATCTGGGAGTGGTGGTGAATGGGAGACATATCTGGGAGTGGTGGTGGATGGGAGACATATCTGGGAGTGGTGGTGCTCATTTTGCCTCCAGGTCCTCTCACAGTAAAGGCCAGGCAGTCTTTGCAGACTTTCAATGCAGCAGCAATGATGACATCATCAGAGGCGACTTTCAAACTGAAAACACTAATTGGTTCATGGGTTCCCACATGCTGGAACTCAATTGCCCAATTAGGTGAAAATCGCATCAATCTCCCACATCCAATTGCAGTCGGGTGGATAACACGAAAAGTGGATAACACGACCCCAACCCGCCCCAGTATCAAAATCCAGCCCTTTGCCTCTGAATTAGAAAATTGTAGGTTCAAGTCCCACTCCTTGACTTGAGCAGCTAATCTACACTGGTGCTTCAGTGTAGTACTGAGGGAGTGCTGCACTGTCAGAGGTGCCATCTTTCAGCTGAGACATTAAGCCATGGCCCTGCCTGCCCTCTCAGGTGGATGTAAAAAAAAATCCAACGGCACTATTCGAGGAAGAGCAGGGGCAGTCTCTTGTCGAACATTTCCACTCTCAACCCACACCTAAAAAGCAGATGATATGATCATTTGTTTCATTGATGTTTGTGGGAGCTTGCTGCGCACAATTTGGCTGTCGTGTTTCCTATGTTACAACAGTGACTACTCTTCAACAGTACTTCATTGGCTGTAAAGCGCTTTGGGACACCCTGAGGTTGTGAAAGGCGCTGTATGAATGCGTCTTTTTCTTTTTAGTGTTCGTTATCTTGGGAAGTATCTTCAGAATCCATCTTCCGACTGTTTGAAAAACGAATCCCTTCATCTAATAGAATTTAGGCTTAGAAATTGCATTGCCTGTTTTACACCTGTGGCTATGTGTCCAATTTGGCGGGTGGGGTGCGCAGGCTCATTCTGCATCGGAAGGGCGCCGTTCGCCATATTGGTAAAGGCACTTCCATAGGCGTTGAGGGAGAATGCCTGAAACGGGCGTTAGATCCTTTCGCATATGCAAATATGAGGCCTAACGCCTGTTTGATGCCGCCTTTGCAAAATCTGGTTTGCAACTGTCCGCAGCATGTGCCGTGTATGTTGCAGTCAGTTTCATCAACTGCTTGGCAGCCAAATCAGCCATCCTTAAAGGGGCCGTTGGAGGCTGCCACCAAAAAGGTAAGTTTGAATTTTTTTACTTAGCTTATTGTGGAGATGGAAGGAGAAGGAGCGCTCCTCCCAGCTTCATGTTAGTTCTGCGGGCCCCTGCCGGCCACCACTCGCCTCCCACCCATCCCGATTGCCTCCCTCCCCTTCCAGGATCTTCCTCTGGACTTCGGCTGGTGTCTTGTTGCCAGATGAATTTGCTCCTCATCTGTGACCGCGACCTCTGGGGCCACGACTGGCGCCCGCAGCCCACCGGTAATAAAGAAATGAAGCCACGTGGACCAATTTGCCGGGTCTGCTGCCTCAATTCCTAGGCCCTAATGCTCTTCACACAAATGGCAGATGTAGCACATTTACTCGCCTCATCTTCTTAAGCAAACACCACTTGAAAAATAAAGCATAGGAGGCACCACATTACCTCGATCTTCCCACAATAACATTCAGCTGTCAGGAATGTAACATGTCAGTGAACCTAATCAATTACTGTTAAGCAAATGGTTCCAAAAGAGATCCATTTGTTTGCACATTTTAGCATTGATTTTTCTTTACGTCACGTGGCTCCACAGTAAGTTATTTGTCTCCTACCCTGGTTACCTAGCAGCTGCTTTTCTTTTTTCATCAGGTTAGCAGCTGTTCCTAATTAGGCATGTGTATAGAGCAAATAAAAGTGGTCTGATTGGGCTTTGTTGTGCAGCACAAGCTCCCACCTGCAGGGTGTGGGTTTAATTTTTGCTTTGCAGCAATGTAACATGATTCATGGGCGTGTACAAACTGTGAAGGTGCAGCCAAAGTGGACCTGCGATACCTACAGTTGGCTTAAGTTTTTTATTGTCAATTCCGAACCTGTCCAATCTCTAGACGTGCTATCTGATGTTTGTTCAATGAAATCCTGTCTGGCTCTCTGCTGTAGACAAAACACACAGTTCTATTTGCTGTATGACTTAAGTAGTTCAATGGAATGACTGAATTGCTTTTTTCTTTGATAGTCGCTGATGCACTGTACACTTTACTGCTACCACATGTATCCAAAGAAAAATCATATTAGCCCGTAATTTCCAATAGGAGGCTTCCTGCGTGTGGATGCCTCCCGTCAGGAAAAAAATCTACGCCCTTACCTGAGGGCTCCCGAGGTCCGGACACTTCCGATCCTGGGCCTCTCCACAGTCGAAATGCGCAGGGCCCACGTATCCCAGGGGCGCAGGCGGTTCGCAAGCCTCCCTGGGATCACGCGGGCCAGGCAAGCCAATGAGAGAAGGGAATCCCCCTTCATACTTTTGACAGATAGACCTGTCAAAAGTATGAATGGGGATCACTGAAAAAAGACACTAAAACATGAAATACATTTTTTAAAAACCATCACGTTTTTAAAATGAGTTAAAATTACATTAAATTAAATATTTTAAACAAAAATTTAATTTTTGAAAAAAATAATTAAAGTTTTTTACGGGTATTTTTAAATTATAAATGAGTGAAAACTTTTTTTTTACTTTTTTAAACTCTTATGCTGATCAGGCGTAAGATTTTTAAGTGACTTCAGCAGGCGGAGGTTCTGCAGAAAGCGGAACTCTCCACCCGCAGAGGCCCTTCTCCAGGACAGATCAGGAATGCCGGTTTTCAGCGCATGCGCATGCCTGAAATCGGCATTTCCGATGTCCCTACGGGTGTGTAGACAGCTCGTACACACCCGTAGGCATCGGAAAATACGGGCCACTGTCTAAAATTCGCATGCAGATTATCAGCTATGGTGACTATTCCCTCTTGGTGTTAGTGGGATCATAAACGTGGTGAGAAGGTTTCCTCTATTTGCTCTTTCCAGTGAAATCCTAAACTTGTTAATTTTAGAATGATTTTACTCGAGAGAGTAAACCTGGGATATCTTTCTGCTGTGTTTATGATTTAGGCCGCACATAACAACCAAGGGAAATCGTTCCCCTGTACATTCTGCTGCTGGATTATTTATTATTATTAACTTTTAGTTGAGGGCAACAATTTCAGGCAACATCTTTTACGAGGACTACCTGTGTATCAGTGATTTCTTACACAATGAGCTCCAGATTTCAAATATGTCATGCTGAGCAGTTCCAAAGTCTAAGCCAGGCACTTCCCTGGAAAGGACTGACATAGTTCTGTTAAGACCAACCTTGTAGAGTGAGAACAATGCTGAATTCAGCTATAGCAACATCTTACAGCTAGACAAGCTGGGAGTGAGAACTGTCTATCTGATTAAATCCTGACGCTGGATTTAGGAGAGCCTCATGGTCTTGAGGGGGAGTTTTTGCCTGCCAAGAGTACACACTGGGAAATCACGAGCACGTTCCGTACAATTTCCAGGCAATTAAGATGAATGGCCATAAAACCTTTGAAAACAAGCCTGTGATTTTACAATATGCGCTCCCAGTGGGCGAAGCTATGTGCCAGGAGAGCACATTCCTAAATCTGGCCCCAAAAGTTACTGCGCCTTCACAAACATAGGGTCGGCTGAGGGCCATTAATAAAGGGAAAGTGGGACACATATGGCCACCAGGCTATGTTGAGTACCACTATTCTTGGGCCTGTCACATTCCGTGTTGATTCCTAAATTAGTTTAGGTGTTGCTACGACGGTAGATTTTTAGCTGAATGTCAGTAACATTTAAAACCTGCTTTATCCAATAGATGCAGAGTTCCTAGAATTTCCTACCACTTCAAACTACATCATGCACATTGAATCATGCTTTCTGCTTACTGTGCCAACAATGTATATGTGCATGACTATGGGGGTAAAATTCAACAAGTAGCAGCAGATTGCCTACCCATTATACACTCCACCTAGTTTTCCTTTCCAAAGACTTCAAAGGAACAGAAAATAGGGCAGGATGTATAATGCGCGGCCGACTCACAACCGGCCATTTTGCACCCCCAACAAACTTGAATTTTAACCTCTATATGTTGTAACCAAGAAGAATTGCACTAATAAAAAGACACATTTCCGGCTACACAGTTGCAGGCTCATTTCATCCATCAGCATTCCAGCAGGGTTCGACTGGCATCAGTGATCTGTGAATAGAACTCCTGGCGGCCGATTTAGACAGAGTATTTATTTCAGTGCGCAACAGTCTTGCAATTATCAACCAAGCTCGTGGACAGAACTACCAGCCACAGAGAATGGTACATTATTAAATGTTCAGAACTGTGAATAATTCAATCATAACTCATTATCAAGAGATTTGTTTGTTCTCAGTAGAGGTTTAAACAGTATCCAGCTCCTCGGTTATTTTGTGGCTAGTTTATATGCTTATTTTCATTTTTTTTAAACTACAGGATGGTCCTATATGAATGCTGCCCAGGTTACATGAGGCTTAATGGAGGGCGTGGGTGCCCAGCAGGTAATTTAAATGCCCTGATTTAATAACTTTAACACTCGATTACTTGCTATCTTAATTGTTGAGCATACCAAAAGCACTGAAAAATAGTGAATTTTTTTTCATTATAATATGTGCCGAATATATTTTCTCTTCATACAATGGTACCTCCATCATCTGCTACCATGCAGGGGACTCCAATGTGGATAATGGAAATTAGTAGGTAATCTAGGGTCCCTAAATGTTGGTTTTATATATATGTTACAGCAATACCCTAGGCACAGCAATGAAGACAGAAACGGTGCAAATAACATAAACTGAATTTAATCTTCCTGGTGCTAAATATTTGATTTATTGCAGACAAGATGAGATTGATGTTATCAATCTGTGCAATAAGATGACATCTTGCACAAGGCTTTTTCCCGCAAAAATCCTGGCAGAATATTAAGAAGGCACGTAACTTGCATGCGACAATGGGGGTTGATTTTCAGTTGATATACCTGTATTGATTACATAGTAAAAAAGAAAGAAAGACTTGCATTTATATAGCACCTTTCACGACTACCGGACGTCTCAAAGTGCTTTACAGCTAATGAAGTACTTTTAAAGTGGAGTCACTGTTGTAATGTGACAGCCAATTTGCACACAGCAAGCTCCCACAAACAGCAATGTGATAATGACCAGATAATCTGTTTTTGTTATGTTGGCTTGAGGGATAAATATTGGCCCAGGACACCAGGGATAACTCCCCTGCTCTTCTTTGAAATAGTGCTATGGGATCTTTTACATCCACCTGAGAGAGCAGACGGGGCCTCAGTTTAACATCTCATCTGAAAGACAGCACCTCCGACAGTGCAGCAGTCCACTAGAGTGTCAGCCTAGCTTTATGTGCTCAAATCTCATGGAGTGGGACTTGAACCCACAACCTTCTGACTCAGAGGCAAGTGAGCTACCAACTGAACCACAGCTGACACCTAGTAACTAATGCTCCAGCATTGTGCACCAGTAACACAGAGCATAGAAGTATCCGCTTCCTCTACCTTTCAAGATTATTCTCATGAACTATATGCTATATAAAAATAAGCCACTGTAATCTGGAATGATTTCAAGGCTGGATTCTGAAGATGGTACAGACCATCCAAACTTTGCTCTCAGATCAACCCCATGATGAGATTATCACCCTGTAATCACTTGTACTTGACTAATTTTCCTCTCCCCATCCAGGGACACTGAGGGTAATTGTAGTTCCCTTAATGCTGCTCCCTCTCCCCAACCAGGGATGCCGAGGGTAATTATAGAGCTGCTCCCCCTCTTCCCACCCTAGATGCTGAGGGTAATTGTAGTTCCTTTACTGCCTCTCTTCCCACACAGAGGTGCTGAGGTTAACTGTAGCGCTGCTGCTTCCTGCTTTCTCCAGCCAGAGATGCTGAAAGTAATTTTAACATCCTGTTGCTATCCTACTTTAGATAAGCATATTCAGCATTGACAGTCTGCATGGTGCTGCTTCTCACTGGGCAAACCTGATGAGCCATCTGGGGAGCTGTATCACACTGTTAATCATTTAAAGAGAGTTTAGAAGTCTTGCCTTGCCTTGAAAATCATTGAGCATTTGTTGCTATAGTACAACAGTAGTTAATGGGCATATTACCCTTTATTTAATAATGTTTCACCAATCTGTCAATCGTAGTCTAACAATTTCTAACCAATTGGTCAAATCTGTGAAGCAGATAGCAATCTGTAAGTTTATACATCACTAGTAAAAGCAAAATCCCTCTTCGTAAGCTTTTTGCTTCACTTTCATGTGTGAATGTTTTGGTTCCAATCCACTTATTATACTACATCATAACTATACTTGAAATGATACCAGTTGAAGGCATTTTGAAACCATGTTAATTAAGTGAGATGAGACTCAAAATGGGAATTGTTTCATGAGTTATTTTTCCCAGATATAATTCTTTACTAGAACGCTAGCTTTAAGAGATGTACCAGAGGGGGTAATTTCAATATGGGGGAGCGGGTGGAAGTGGGTGCGGGTGGGGGGTTAAATGGGGCAAAAACGGAAGCGTGTTGGGAAGCCGGCTCCAACCCGCCGACTTCCGGCTTTTACTCAGATGGGACAAGGCACGGGCAGCCAACCCGCTTCCAGGAGGCGGGTTGGCATTTTAAATATGTTAATGAGGCTGGAAGCCTCGGGTTTAATCTGCTTTGCAGGCTTTACTGTGGCCGGCCGGATTTCCCGGGCTTCCACAGCATCTGGGGAAACCCAGTCTTCCGGGTTTCCCGTGCACTACCAGGACCCCCCGTTCCCAGCGTGTCAAAATGTTAAAATTCACCGCTGAGTTTTAGTGGAAGAAGTGTCAGCCACATTCAAGAGAGCATGCCCCCAGAATAGATACCCTTGATCCAATGAGAATGCAGCAATAAATTAATCATTTGCAATTCAGTGGGTAACAGTGACTCACTGGAGAACACAACATTTGGAATGGTACTTTCCAACATCACTAAGTGTTTGTTATGATTTAACTGAAGCAGTTCACATCCAATGAAATTTTAAGAGACTTATGAAAAGGCAACCAGGTGGTACACTTTACAATACTGGTAACAGTATAGTGCACTGCCTAAGTCATCCTCGGTTCCGAGGGACTGCCTAAGAAGAAGAAGTGCACTGCCCGTCATACCCTGCCTCAAAATCTCTGCCAGGGAAAGTAGATAAACGTCGTGTAGTCCCAAATTAATCTTATATTGACTGTCCAGCTTCTTTCACTTTGACAGTGTTATCACAACTCTGAGCACTGTTACTACAGCACTGGGAGTGCCCATATTGGAAATAGTGATATGATGGCACTTTATATCATTGGTATAATTTTGTGCAAGCCAGCGGTCTGTTGCTAAGATTGATTATCAGTTTCTTAACTTAAAAAAGTCCAATGGCTTACATTCTGTTTGCTGGTGTATATTCCTACGATGATCAGTTTTGACTAAAACTCTTCCTTGTTTCTTTTTCTTTTTAGTTGCCCCTATTGATCATGTCTATGGTACTTTGGGTATTGTGGGTGCTAGAAGTACACAGAGTTATGCAGACAGATCTAATCTAAGAAGCGAGATTGAAGGAATCGGATCTTTCACTTTCTTTGCACCAAGTGATGAAGCCTGGACTCTGCTGGATGCTGTAAGTTGTCTGTAAATCATTTGCAAGAGAAAGAGCCCTCTTCAATCGGCAATAAGATCAATAAAGTTGTGCAAAGATGGCAAATTACAAGCCAGCTGAGCGCGGTCAATTTGAACAGCTGTGGCTATAGTTTGAATGTCACCGCTGGCTGATAAAAGTAATCAATAGGCATGATGAGTTGCCAGCCACGCTGCAATGTGGGTGTCTCACCTCAGAAAATCAGGCCTCAAAGTAAAAATGATTCCTTTTAAAAAGAAACGTGAAACTTACAGAATTAACAAAGCCTGATCAGATTGTGAATCAATCAGCTGCCACCTCGGCTGGAGAAAAGCCATGCAGAGGCTGTGCTGGGGTGTGGGAGGAAGGGAGAACTAACCAGGGAGCAAAACATCAGGGTAAATACGATACTGAAAAACGCTGAGGTCTTAAACAAAAACTTGGTGTGAGTCAAAAACATTTCTCAGTTCATGCTTGTTCTCAACATTTAAATTACGTGGCATCCAATAATGAATATTTGTACAGTCCTACAAATAGACTGTGATATTTTACAGTATTAGTTCAATGATGAAGTTTTAGTCTTAGATACAACAACATAATATATTTGTAAATAGCATTGTAGATTGTAGGCACAAAGGATTAGTTAAGTAACTGACATTGCCTTTTGTTCCTTAACAGGAGATTCGCGATGCATTGCTAAGCAATGTGAACATTGAACTCCTCAATGCTTTGCATTACCATATGGTGAACTATCGCTTATTGACAAAGGATATGAAGGATGGAATAACTGTTACGTCTATGTACAATGACCTCAACCTCCTCATCAATCATTATCCAAATGGGGTAGGCTTGCAGCCTTTACTCAGTTTTACACCTTTCAGCACTTTTGAAGCCTGTCTGTATTCAGTATAACATCAGTTAGCATAAAAGTGTTTACTCAGTGTGAAAGGTTGTTGTATTACACAAAGTCACCTTATTTGTGGTAGAAATTGGCGCATATTCTGAAGCAACATAAATCTAGCTCTTGAAATATTAAATTGTTCCAAGAAATATTTACAAATGGGCAAATTTAAGATAGTGATCATCCAGGAATTGTACTAATACTTGAGGTATGTGCAACAAAGGGTTGCAATTTTCCTGCTTTTCTTTTCTTTTAATTAATTCATGGGATGTGGGCGTCACTGGCAAGGCCAGCATTTATTGCCCATCCCCAATTGCCCTTGAGAAGGTGGTGGTGAGCCGCCTTCTTGAACCGCTGCAGTCCGTGTGGTGAAGGTACTCCCACAGTGCTGTTAGGGAGGGAGTTCCAGGATTTTGACCCAGCGACGATGAAGGAACGACGATATATTTCCAAGTCAGGATGGTGTGTGACTTGGAGGGGAACTTGGAGGTGATGGTGTTCCCATGCGCCTGCTGCCCTTGTCCTTCTAGGTGGTAGAGGTCGCGGGTTTGGGAGGTGCTGTCGAAGAAGCCTTGGCGAGTTGCTGCAGTGCATCTTGTAGATGGTACACACTGCAGCCACGGTGCGCCGGTGGTGGAGGGAGTGGATATTTAAGGTGGTGGATGGGGTGCCAATCAAGCAGACTGCTTTGTCCTGGATGGTGTCGAGCTTCTTGAATGTTGTTGGAGCTGCACTCATCCAGGCAAGTGGAGAGTATTCCATCACACTCCTGACTTGTGCCTTGTAGATGGTGGAAAGGCTTTGGGGAGTCAGGAGGTGAGTCACTTGCTGCAGAATGCCCAGCCTCTGACCTGCTCTTGTAGCCACACTATTTATGTGGCTGAAATAAAAATAGAAAATGCTGGAAATACTCAGCAGGTCAGGCAGCATCTGTGGAGAGAGAAACAGAGTTAACCTGTTTTATTTAAAGAGCTGGTATCATTAAAATGACTATGAAGCTATCAAATTGTCTAAAAAAATCTAAATCTCCTTTAGGGAAGGAAACCTACTGCCCTTACCTGGTCTGACCGATATATGATTCCAGTCCCACGCTGCCAGCATGGTTGACTCTTAACTGCACTCTGAAGTGGCCCAACAGGTTCTGACGAAAGGTCATCAACCTGAAACGTTAACTCTGTTTCTCTCTCCAAAGATGCTGCCTGACCTGCTGAGTATTTCTAGCATTTCTGTTTTTATTTCAGATTTCCAGCATCCGCAGTATTTTGCTTTTGTATTTATGCGGCTGATCCAATGAAGTTTCTGGTCAATGGTGACCCCCCAGAGTGTTGATGGTGGGGGATTCGATGAATGGTAATGCCATTTAATGTCAAGGGGCTGTGGTTAGACTCTCTCTTGTTGGAGATGGTCATTGTCTGGCACTTGTGTGGCGCGAATGTTACTTGCCACTTATCAGCCCAAGCCTGGATGTTGTCCAGGTCTTGCTGCATGTGGGCACGGACTGCTTCATTATCTATCTTCTTTCCTGAAGGCACTGACTCTTGCTGAGGTAAATGCCCATTTTTGATATGTGAGCCTTTACAGTCAACCTCGGAGACCATCACTGCCTTTTGTTGTCCTGCTTTTGCATGGCTGCACTTCAGGAGTGGTAGTTACTAGGATACTGGTCAAGAGCAGGATCCCCAGTTGGTTTTACCCCTTCCTAGCCCATGAGTGCTGTCACCAATTGTACCACCCGTACTATTGCCACGATAGATCAACTAACTTAATGGAAAGGAGGGATGGAACCTGGAACATTCCTGGTCTTTATGGCACATTAACAGTCTAGTTATGTATTGAGATCCCAGGGCAGCTCCAGTTTTATGAAACCAATCATATACAAGAGATATACTGCAAATGCAGCAATAGGCTTTTTTTTTTAAAGACACGATGATGCTTTTTGGGAAGTTCTCGAGCATCCTTAGTTCCTATGGAAATTCTAGGCGAAGATTTCCTTTGTTTTCTATCTGTACTGAAATCATAAATGAGAATATAAAGAATATGCTTATGACTTATTACAAATAATGAATAAAAGAAGTCTTCCACCTGCTGTTCCCACAACTGTAGTATTGTCCGCTCAGGAATGTTTGCTTTGCAGCAAATGTCGGGGTAGATTTTACGAATCCGCACTCCTGGAGCAGAGCTTTGCATAGTGGGAGTGCGTCTCAGAAATTCAGGTGTAGAGATCAGTGCAGCCCACACTATGTTCCATCCATTAAAATGAATGATCTATGAGCCCAAATTCTTGATATGCTCTCTTGTCACGACAGGAGTACTAATTCATAAAATCTACCCTGTGATATCTGCTGCAGCTCAAACTGTGAGATGCAGCTTTTCAGCTGTTTTTGAAGAAACTCTTTGAAAGTTATAAGATAAATTCACCAATTACAATAGGGAGTTGGGATCTAAGGAAGCATGGATTAAGATAGTAAAACAGCAAAGAAAATGATGACTGCAGGATAACATAATTAAAGATTATGGGGGGGGAATTTTAACCCCAAAAAAGGGGTGGGTTGGGGTTAGGTGGGAGGTTAAAGAGTTAAAAAACGGAATCCTCTCCCCAACCTGCCCATATCCAGTTTTAACAGAGGTGGGATGGTGGGGGGTGGGGGGGTGCAGCCAACCAGCTCCCAGGAGGTGAGTCTCCGATTTAAGTATTATGACGAGGCTCCGTATTTCATAGTGATCCACCATTTCAAATTTAACTTTAGCTGGCCGGGTTTCCCAGGCCTCGGGGAACCCGCCAGTTAAAGGCAGGCGAGGACTGCTGGATCCAGGAGATAAGTGCCTTTCTACTTATCTGCTGGATCCAGCGTCCCTGCCTCGCCAACCCACCGCGATCGGATACCCCCGGCACTTCCGATCTGCTCCCCCGAGGCCTCCGCTCTGCTCCGAGGCCTCTGACCCTCCCCTGATCTGCCCCCCGACCCTTCCGACCTCACCCCGACCTCCCCCACCCGAGGCCTCTGGCGGCACTCCCCACGAGACCTCGAATCTCCGATTTCCCCCCTCCGGCTTCTAGCCTCCCCCCTTCGGCACCTGATCCTCCGGCCCCGATCCCCAACCAGCCTCCGATCCTCCTCCAGCCTCCAACCCCCCCACACATCCCTCCTTCCATCCTCTCTGCGGCCTGGTGCTGCAGGGCTACCCACCAGACAGCCAGACAGCCTCTCCATCTGGCTGGCTGCAGGCAGGATTCAGAACTTTGAAAGGCTAATCAGGCCCTGCCGTTAAATTCGGCAGGGCCTGCGGGAAACCCGCTCTCCCGGGTTTCCCGACCACAATACAACCCCATATTTCCATATTTTTTTAATATTGAATTCAACTTCTGAAACTGCAATGGTGGTCTTTGAACACACGTTCTCTGGATTATTAATCCAGGCCTCGGGGTTACTAGTGCAGTCATATAGCGGGTACGGTAGCATTGTTGCTCTGTTACTGGCCTGGTAATCCCAGCACGCCTGGACTAATGATCCAGAGACATGAGTTCAAATCCCACCACGGCAGCTGTGAAATTTAACTTCAATTAATTAAATAAAATCGGGAACAAAAATGTAGAATCAGTAATGGTGACCATGAAACTACCGGATTGTTGTAAAAACTCATCTGGTTCACTGATGCCCTTTAGGGAAGGAAATCAGCCATCCTTACCCATCCTATATGTGACTCCAGACCCACAGAAATGTGGTTGACTCTTAAGTTCCTCTGAAATGGCCTAGCAAACCACTCAGTTGTACCAAACCGCTACAAAGAATGATATTATTGGACGGACCACCATAGGTACTGGATCCAGACACTACAAAGACGTACCCAGCCCAGTCAACCCTGCCAAATCCTCCTCACCTGCAGCAGAATTTTATTCCACCACAATCTGTAACCTCATGGCCCAGCGTATCCCTCACCATTAAGTCAGGGGACCAAACCTGGTTCACTCAGTGTAGGAGCATGCCTGGAGCAGCATCAGGCGTACCTAAAAATGAGGTGCCAACCTTGTGAAGCTACAACACAGGACTAAATGCAGGCTAACCAGTGAAAGCAGCCACAACCAACGGATCAGATCAAAGCTCTGCAGTCCTGCCACATCCAGCTGTCAATGGTGGTGGACAATTAAACAACTAACGGGAGGAGGAGGCTCCATGAATATCCCCATCCTCAAAGATGGGGGAGCCCAGCATGTGAGTGTAAAAGACACTTTGCAACCATTTTCAGCCAGAGGTGCCGAGTAGATGATTCATCTTGGGCCTCCTCCTGAGGTCCCCACCATCACAGAAGCCAGTCTTCAGCCAATTCGATTCACTCCGCCTGATATCAAGAAACAGCTGAGCACACTGGATACAGCAAAGGCTGTGGGCCCTGACAACATCCCAGCTATAATGCTGAAGATTTGTGCTTTAGAACTAGCTGCGCCTCTAGCCAAGCTGTTCCAGTACAGTTACAACACTGTCATCTACCCGACGAAGTGGGCAATTTCCCAGCTATGTGCTGTCCACAAAAAGCAGGACAAATCCAATCCGGCCAATTACCGCCCCATCAGCTTACTCTTAATCATCAGCAAAGTGATGGAAGGTGTCATCAACAGTGCTATCAAGCGGCACTTACTCACCAATAACCTGCTCACTGATGCACAGTCTGGGTTCCGCCAGGACCACTCTGCTCCAGATCTCATTATAGCCTTGGTCCAAACATGGACCAAAGAACTGAATGCCAGAGGTGAGGTGAGAGTGAGAGTGACTGCTCTTGACATCAAGGCAACATTTGACCGAGTGTGGCATCAAGGAGCACTAGTAAAATTGAAGTTAATGGGAATCAGGGGGAAAAATTTCCACTGGCTGGAGTCATACCTAGCACAAAGGAAGATGGTTGTGGTTGTTGGAGGCAAATCATCTCAGCCCAGGACATCGCTGCAGGAGTTCCTCAGGGCAGTGTCCTAGGCCCAACCATCTTCAGCTGCTTCATCAAACCTTCCCTTCATCATAAGGTCAGAAGTGGCGATGTTTGCTGATGATTGCACAGTGTTCAGTTCCATTCGTAACTCCTCAGATAATGAGGCAGTCCATCCCCGCATGCAGCAAGAGCTGGATAACATTCAGGCTTGGGCTGATAAGTGGCAAGTAACATTCACGCCACGAAAGTGCCAGGCAATGACTATCTCCAACAAGAGAGAGTCTAACCAGCTCCCCTTGATATTCAATGGCATTACCATCACCGAATCCCCCAACATAAACATCCTGGAGGGTCACCATTGACCAGAAACTTAACTGGACCAGCCACATAATTACTGTGGCTACAAGAGCAGGTCAGAGGCTGGGTATTTTGTGGTGAGTGCATACGAACATACGAATTAGGAGCAGGAGTAGGCCACTCAGCCCCTCAAGCCTGCTCCACCATTCAATAAGATCATGGCTGATCTGATTACTCCACATTCCCGCCTACCCCCAATAACCTTTCACCTCCTTGCTTATCAGGAATCTATCTACCTCTGCCTTAAAAATATTCAAAGACTCTGCTTCCTCTGCCCTCTGAGGAAGAGAGTTCCAAAGACTCACGACCCTCTGTGAGAAAAAATTTCTCCTCATCTCTGTCTTAAATGGGCGACCCCTTATTTTTAAACAGTGACCCCTAGTTCTAGATTCTCCCACAACAGGAAACATCCTCTCCACATCCACCTTGTCAAGACCCCTCAGGATCTTATATGTTTCAATCAAGTCACCTCTTAACTCTTCTAAACTCCAGCGGATACAAGCCTAGCCTGTCCAACCTTTCCTCATAAGACAACCCGCCCATTGCGGGTATTAGTCTAGTAAACCTTCTCTGAACTGCTTCCAACGCATTTACATCCTTCCTTAAATAAGGAGACCAATACTGTACACAGTACTCCAGATGTGGTCTCACCAATGCCCTGTATAACTGAAGCATAACCTCCCTACTTTTGTATTCAATTCCCCTCGCAATAAATGATAACATTCTATTAGCTTTCCTAATTACTTGCTGTACCTGCATAATAACCTTTTGTGATTCATGCACTAGGACACCCAGATCCCTCTGCATCTCAGAGCTCTGCAATCTCTCACAATTTAGATAATATGCTTCTTTTTTATTCTTCCTGCCAAAATGGACAATTTCACATTTTCCCACATTATACTCCATTTGCCAGATCTTTGCCCACTTACTTAACCTATCTATATCCCTTTGTAACCTCCTTATGTCCTTTTCACAATTTACTTTCCTACCTATCTTTGTGTCATCAGCAAATTTAGCAACCATACCTTTGGTCCCTTCATCCAAGTCATTTATATAAATGGTAAAAAGTTGAGGCCCCAGCACTGATCCCTGTGGCACACCACTCGTTACATCTTGCCAATCAGAAAATGACCCCTTTATGCCTAATCTCTGTTTCCTGTTAGCTAGCCAATCTTCTATCCATGCCAGTATGTTACCCCCTACACCTACACCCTGCAATAACCTTTGATGTGGCACCTTATCAAATGCCTTCTGGAAATCTAAGTGATTCACCTCCTGACTCTCCAAAGCCTTTCCACCATCTACAAGGCACAAGTCAGGAGTGTGATGGGATACTCTCCACTTGCCTGGATAAGTGCAGCTCCAACAAGAAGAAACTCAACACCATCCAGGACGAAGTAGCTTACTTGATTGGCACCTCATCCACCACCTTAAACATTCACTCCCTCCACCACCAGCGTACTGTGGCTGCAGTGTGTACCATCTACAAGATGCACTGCAGCAACTCGTCAAGGCTGCTTCAACAGCACCTCCCAAACCCGCGACCTCTAACACCTAGAAGGACAAGGGAAGCAAGTGCATGGGAACACCACCACCTCCTAGTTCCCCTCCAAGTCACACACCATCCTGACTTGGAAATATATTGCCGTTCCTTCATCGTTGATGGGTCAAAATCCTGGAAGTCCCTCCCCAACAGCACTGTGGTGGTACCTTCACCACACGGACTGCAGCGGTTCAAGAAGGCGGCTCACTACCACCTTCTCAAGGGCAATTAGGATGGACAATAAATCCTGGCCTTGCCAGTGGCACTCACATCCCATGAATGAATTTAAAGAAGTAATATACCAACTACACTATCCACCATGTTGAATGAAATATGTAGTTTAGAAATAGAAATGGCGCAAAGGTGGAATCTTAGGGCATGCCACAGATGACTATGTGGACGTGGAAGGAGACGGCATTTCAGTTAAAGGGTTGGCTACATTGAGACAGATAGGAATGGAACTATGATAGGGTGGTGCCACAGAGGTGGACCATGGAGGGAAGGGAGTGGAAGAAGATTGAAGTTATATCTGGAAAATATTCTTCTATACTTCATCTATATAACTGGAACCTTTATAATATTCCTGGATGCAATCATTTATCAGCAGAGAGTTGAAAATGTGGAACTAGGTTCAAAATGTTCGTATATGTGAGTTTAAAAAAATCTACCAATTGTAAAACCTGACAGAATGTATTCCTTTCTTTTTGTCCTTTGTAGATTGTTACAGTGAACTGCGCTAGAGTAATTTATGCAAACCAGATCGCCACCAATGGTATTGTGCATGTCATTGACCGAGTTATCACAGCAGTCGGTAACACCATAGAGGATGTCATTGAAGGAACTGATGAGCTTTCATCTCTCAGAGTAAGTTGATGTAAAGCAGATAATCCACATTAAGTGTCATCATTGTACAACAAAATGGAGGGCTATTAACCTCTGACTGTCAGCACATTAAATATTGACAATTATTGAATTTGAAGGTGCTTATTGTAAACCTTCAGTTTAAGGAGTTATGCACATACAAAAAGTAATCTAGCACTATTAGGTTTAAACGTTTGTATAATAAATGCTTAATGTTCTACCTGAAAACCTGAGTAACCTAGCACAATAATCCAATAGTTAAGGTGAGTGAAAATGTGGCATTGTGAATTAACACATTTTCACACTACCATCTCAATTGTGGGTAGTAGAGGAATGAAAATCTGGCAGAAATCAGATTGCCATTTGGTTAAGGCCCCATTTATTTTCGGGTCGGGCCTGGTACAGGTGTCTGAAGCTACCACCCAAAACAGGCGGATGGGACGTATTCAGAGGGTGCGTGAAAGGGCTCTGTACTGTTTTCGGGCCCAAAGCATGCTGGTCACCAAGTCTCCAGCATGCCAGAGAAACTTGACGGGACAAGACAGCGGGAGGATTTGCAGGCAGGGTGGCAGTTAAAAGGCCCATGCACTTTCAAGGTAAGTGCAATGGGCTTTTTAAAAACCCTTCTTGTTGTCTTCTTTTGTTTCCAGCTAGCACTTCAACTTTCATGAGTCTTTGGCCGGGATCTTACCTGAAGAGGAGCATTGGGGGCGGGACTGCTGCCTTTCGGGTTCTAGTCCCGTCCCCAGCGACATCCGACGCACAGACACTATTTTGCATCAATCAGCCTTGTTAAGCCCGCCCTGCGGGCTTGCTGGCCAATTAAGAGAAAGCCGGTGTCAGATGACGTTAGTTGATGACGCGTCATCTGCCGGTTTTCTTAAAGGGGCCACCATCATTTCTTTTTGACAGATGATTTTTTCAGTGTTTGACAGCATTGAGGTGCTGCAAACACTGACAATCACTGTACAAAGGTGAGCCCTTGCACCCAGGCTCTCCAGTGACTCTCTTCTTAGGCTAAAACAGATGGCAGCTGCAGGTGAGGTTACAGAAGCGATCTGTCACTGGTAAGAGAGGTTCTCCCAATGAGGTGGGACTACACAAACACTTCAAAGCTTGTCACGTACAGAAAATTCTAAACACATTAAAAATGACTTTCCCAACATTTTCTTACCTCTGCAACTCACCAGTGTCCCATTGGGTCCTTCACACCACTTCTGCAGCTGTCATCTATACACAAACATTACAGTAGACCCACAGCACACCACACTTACCCTGACGGGGTTTCCCAATGTCAGGAAGCCTGCAGTAGAAGTGTCAAAATTGGAAAAAGCCTCTTAACTGCCTGTTAACTACCTGTTAACAGGCAGTTAAGTGGCTATAATCCTCTTACCGCCGCTAGGAGTTGGGTCCCTGTGCAAATCGGGGACCCAACTCCCAGGAAGATTGATTGGAGGCGGGATGAAAGTGGGTTCGGGACCCACTGCCAATCTTTTTGATTTTGCCAGCAGTCCTGCCTCTAAACCCGACCCCTGAGCGCCGGCAAAATCGCCCCCTTTGTGTCACATGCAGCTATTTATTTATTTATTTATTCTGCCACTTTATTGGCAACAGAGGATTTGCCACCAGGAATTTTTAGAGTCGATATGTTCGCAGGAAAAGAGAACCATTGGAAGGATGCCAGGCAGGTTGACGTGCTGCCCGCTCCCACGTTCCAACATTTTGCAGAGAGAGGTAGCAAACCACACCTTGACAGTTGTTGTTTGTGGAGCCTCCTCTTCCCAATGGCAGCAGTGCTCCCTGTGGCATTGCAATGAGATGTGGACTCCTGTCTAACCCTATACTGGAAAATTCTTCCAAAGTTTCCCAATCACATCATGTCATGGTTTACATGGTATTGCATGAGTGATCCGGAGCCAGTCAAAATTAGCATTATGTCACCATCAGGTGAAAGCCTGTGTGGAACTATAAAGATAGCAGGCCCCCCAATTCTGCAGTGGCTCCACCAGTCTCCCACCATAACTCGAATGGAAAACCAGTGAAACCCCTGGAAAATGGTAGAGATCTGGTTATGCTGGGTCTCTGCTGTTTCAGGGTGTTTTCTCAATGCCTTGTAAGGAGTGGAACATCTGCCTGACCCTTGCCAAGCAAATAACTGACTGGGAGTGGGGATTCCCTAAGCTGGGAATTCCCACCGCCAATCCTCGGTGAGAACACGGCATTGTAGCAGCATTTGGTATGCTGGAGGCATACGAGTCTCAGCAATGGTGTATTGGACCCCACCGCTGGAGTCCAGGCCAGGCAAGCACCCTGGACCCCAAAGAAGATCATTTTTTAAAAGATATGTGCAGATAGGCCTATTTGCTAAGGGGGCGGAGGAGAATCCCATGGCGTTACAAAGCCAGAGTTTCTGTGGACATTGAGTAGACAGGCATCGCAGTGTGTCTGTCTGCCCTATGTTCATGAGATACCTTCCCACCTGTCCCATAAACTCTGGCAAGATTAGCATTGTACTGTACCATAAGGCACAACGCTGGATACCTGCTGGGATCACACCCCAACGAAATCTGGAGCCAGTAATATCTGGATTGGGGGTAATATTCTGGCATGGGTGGAGGATTGGTTATCTAACAGGAAGCAGAGAGTTGGGATAAATGGTTCATTCTCGGACTAGCAACCAGTAGCCAGTGGTGTTCCGCAGGGGTCGGTGCTGGGTCCCCAACTCTTTACAATCTATATTAACGATTTGGAGGAGGGGACCGAGTGCAACATATCAAAGTTTGCAGATGATACAAAGATGGGAGGGAAAGTAGAAAGTGAGGAGGACATAAAAAACCTACAAGGGGATATAGACAGGCTGGGTGAGTGGGCAGAGATTTGGCAGATGCAATACAATATTGGAAAATGTGATGTTATGCACTTTGGCAGGAAAAATCAGAGAGCAAGTTATTATCTTAATGGCGAGAAACTGGAAAGTACTGCAGTACAAAGGGATCTGGGGGTCCTAGTGCAAGAAAATCAAAAAGTTAGTATGCAGGTGCAGCTGGTGATCAAGAAGGCCAACGGAATGTTGGCTTTTATTGCTAGGGGGATAGATTATAAAAACAGGGAGGTATTGCTGCAGTTATATAAGGTATTGGTGAGACCGCACCTGGAATACTGCATACAGTTTTGGTGTCCATACTTAAGAAAAGACATACTTGCTCTCGAGTCAGTACAAAGAAGGTTCACTCGGTTAATCCTGGGGATGAGGGGGTGGACATATGAGGAGAGGTTGAGTAGATTGGAACTCTACTCATTGGAGTTCAGAAGAATGAGAGGCGATCTTATTGAAACATGATGTGGAGATGCCGGCGTTGGACTGGGGTGGACAAAAATGAGAAGTCGCACAACACCAGGTTATAGTCCAACAGATTTATTTAATTTTACAAGCTTTCGGAGCTGTTCGCTCCTTCTTCAGGTAAGGTAGCTGTGAGAGAATCTCCCAGAATTCACAATATAAACACAGAAAAAATCTATTCAAATCTTTCCCTACATCAAAGACACACTAAGAGCACAGCCAAGACAATGAGATGTGTCCCAGGGGGTCCAACATGTCAAAACACCTGCTGGCTGCATATCCTCTCCTATTGAAACATGTAAGATGGTGAAGGGGCTTGATCGGGTGGATGCGGTAAGGATGTTCCCAAGGATGGGTGAAACTAGAACTAGGGGGCATAATCTTAGAATAAGGGGCTGCTCTTTCAAAACTAAGATGAGGAGAAACTTCTTCACTCAGAGGGTAGTAGGTCTGTGGAATTTGCTGCCCCAGGAAGCTGTGGAAGCTACATCATTAAATAAATTTAAAACAGAAATAGACAGTTTCCTAGAAGTAAAGGGAATTAGGGGTTACGGGGAGCGGGCAGGAAATTGGACATGAGGCTGAGTTCAGATCGGTCGAGGCCCTGTGGGTGGCGTAGCGGGCCCAGGGGCTGAGTGGCCGGGTCCTGCTCCTACTTCTTGTGTTCCTTAGATTTGAGGTTAGGATCAGATCAGCCATGATCTTATTGAATGGCGGAGCAGGCTCGAGGGGTCAATTGGCTTACTCCTGCTCCTATTTCTTATGTTCTTATGTTCTTATGATGCTTACAATGACCTATTCAATGGAGTACTCTTGTCCCTGTACCCAACGTGGTTGCACATCATGGGAATCATACATCACTGATGATGGGAAGGGGTTGGTGGACCATTGTGTTAACATATCACCTAAATACCAGTAATATCACATACCATGCTACTATCACTTGTAAACACATACACCTATATTTCTCTCTTGGGCTAAAGTTCAATTAGCAGTTAGCTGACCGTGAAAAATAGCTGTCTCCGCTTTAGTGAGCTGACACCACTTGTAGTTCTGGAGTCAGCCCTGTTAACAAGGTGGAGGTGAACTCTCGACAATGCAAATGTCTGATTGGGAGGTTGCCTATTGTAGAATGGATTTAAAGGCTTACAGCAATTTAAAAGGGCAGCCTTCATAGTTTGTGGCTTTTCAAACTTCTTTAGTGGTTCCTAATATCCAGGGTAATGTTTCTTCATTCCAATTTTCCTTTTGGTTTTTCTCAATTTACACAGGTTTGTCAGATAAAACTAATCAAAAAAATATAGACTGTATAATGTAACGGTATCATGTAATTAAAAACATCATTTAACTTTAAATTGGGCCACCCCAGGGACCATTTTACCATCTATATTTGTCATTGGACTTCTAACTGGAGGTGTCTTTTTTGTCATTCATGTTTGCCAATGAACATGCCTGAAGACCATTTATCATAGTGAAAATTCTAAAGAATTTGCACAATTCTGGTGCCTCAACTTGTTTTTATTACATAGCTACATTTGCACATTTGCATATTGTATCATTAAAACATTGAATGTTTGTGTGGAATCCTAAAATATCAAGAATTGTAACTTATTGGATACTATCTAATGTTCTTTCCCTTTAGGCTGCTGCCACTGCCTCCGGGTTGCTTGAAATCCTTGGCAAAGATGGACATTACACGGTCTTTGCTCCTACCAATGAAGCCTTCGATAAACTTTCACGAGAAGTGCTGGAACGCATCCTAAGTGACCCTGTGGCACTAAAAGGTACTTTGTTCACCGATGCGCAATGCAATAAATGTCTGAGCACAGGTCAATTAGCTCAAAGCAAACATTTGGATTGCCCCTTATGTTTGTTGCTATGCCCGCATTCCACAGTTTGCTTCAGTTTGTCTCCGTATTTGCATTTCAGATATGTTAAAACAGTTTGCTGGCTGAATAGGCACAAGGGCATAGATCTTGACTTTGTGCAATAGCGTAAAATGGGTGATAGCGAGTCAGCTATCTATTGAAATCAATGGAAATAAAACTCGGGGAAATGTAAAACAGGCTGCTGACTCGCTATCACCCGTTTTACACTATCGCACAAAGTCAAGATCTACTCCAATGTGTCTTCAGTCTGCAAAGAGTTTTTAAAAATAACATAGCATCCTGTTGGTCATACATACATTCCTGATGCTATGTAAACATAGTTTGAAGAATGTAATTAGCCACTTGCGTCTTTATTGTTTGATAAATGTCAGAATAGTCCGGGGATCCTGCAAGTAAATGGAGTGTGTGCTAGAGACTTCGGGCTAAAAATTGAGTAGCGACCCATTTGGGGCGTTAACTTCGCCGGGACGCAATTTTAGCGCCCTGGAAAAATTAGCGCCCCCGCGCCAGAACTTGAGTGGTTGCGCCCAAGAGGGAAGCGGGGCGCTACTGGAAGCGTCCCGCATCCCTCTTGGGGTGCTGCGAGTCAATATCACAGCGTTACGTGCTGCAACGCCACGTGCTGCGGTATGTCGTGCCGCGGTATTGCAGGCCTTCCTCCCATTCTTAAGGGGAGGGTCCTTGCGCAGCGCGACCCGGGGCCCAGCTGGGCCCCCGGGGATCGGGAGTACCAGCAAAAGAGCCCAGCACTCAAGAGAAGTGGCGGGCTCTTGGAGCGCAGCCGGCACTCCGCCGGGGGCGGGGGGTGGCGAGTCAGGAGGCCGGGAGCGCAGGCAGGTGCTGGCATGCGGTCAGCAACAAAAATGGCCGCCCTGCACCTCGCCTTTAAATTGCGCCTCCCCGGCCGCAGGTAGACCTCCCTGACCCCGTCGAACATAGCGTCCGGTGGTAAGTCAGGGGGTGCTCCTGAAGATCGCAGCCGGGGCGCTGCGCACAGCGATGACGTCATCGCCGGCAGAGCAGCGCCGCGGGGCGCTACCGGTTAGTGCCGCCGCTAACCTCCCGCTGAATTTCGCGGGAGGCGTGGGCGGTGCCGCGCCCAGGCACTAGTTGCTTTGTGCCCCATTAGCGCCCTCTTAGGGCACTAATGGGAGGTGCAGAGCAACCCAATTTTCCCCCCTTAGAAACTACGTTCAAAACAAACCCCATTTTTCACAAGGATTTAGCTGACTATTGTGTTGAGCTTTGAAAGTTCTGACAGATGCATTTAAAGAATATTTAATTTTATCTGGTCATGCAATTCTGGACTTCGCATTAAATATGATTTCTTTTTAGAAATCCAATGAAATAAAAATCACATTTCATTCAAAAAAAGACTTAAGTTTCAACAAGACAAGATTCCTCACTCTTTCTCTATCGCTTTCTCTCTATGCTGAGGTTTTCCTCCCCGACCTGATCTGCAGACCAAGTGTGGTGCGACAGGCTTTGTCCACTCAGCTGATGCTCAGGAAAAGCCTTATTTGCCGACTCTCGGTTGAATTCCTGCCTGCACTTGGCATCCCACTGCTGGAGGGGGTGGGAAGTGGTGGCTGCTGCAGGAGATGGACATCTGTAGCAGGTTAAAGGGACAGGCAGCCTGGGAGGTGTTGAGTCAACCTCCTTCCTTCTATGCTGGTCAGCAACACGCTTCTAGTAAGACATTCACAACATTAATTGAGTACACGGAATAGACTTTATTCATACAGCATAGGTGATCAATCTATGCAGTACAAAGGTAGCGTTGGGTTTCTCTCTTTCGGACTTCTAACCTGTCTAACTCCCTCATGATTAATTGCCTCCAGACTTCATGATTTAGCTGTCCCCAGACCTTCCCAAGGATAGCTTATTTATCCAAATTGTAACAGACATCCATTCTATACTATGGTTAATTGATCCCTCTGCTTATATTTGTTACACTAATCACTAAAATTATACATTAATCATTCATGGTCGATGTTGTTCCAGTCACGCATTTCCTTGCACAGGCATTCCTTGCAGATGATGAGAAGACATCTGGAGTGGAACATAATTCACCTCCCCCCCCCCCCCCCCCCCCCCCCCCCGCCCTTGCTCATAGCCAGCCTACTATTCCATCTCTCCTGTTATCCCTAGGAAGCCTGTTGCTCCAAGACCAGTTATAGTTATACAGTTCAGTTTGATTTTTAATTCTCAATTCTCCAACAGGAGGTAGAAATAAATTGGCTCCAATGAATTGGCAGAATTGGCAAAATCTACCAATCGATTCAGCCACCTGTTACACATTCCTTCCAATTTCATTTCCATTGACTTCAACTTTTATTTTTAGTTCAGTTGGTATATCGCTTTTTACATTTTTGGCTTTAAACCATTTCCTGCCATATTCTGCTTGATATCACCAATTTGGTAGCTGAATTGGGTATGATTAGAAATGGGATCCATTGCATATGTGCTTGAAAAGTCTTGCTAATCACTGCTTTACATTTATTAAATTTCTATTGGCTTTGGTTGCAATAGTAGGCCTGCTTGATTTTAATCGCCCCTCCCTCCATCCCCTGCCCCCGGCTCTGCAGGAACAATGAAAGTGGGAGGTTAAGATCACATTCCAAATATGTTCCCACATCTGCCTGAATTCAGGCACAGGATGGCCGCCCGCCCCAGAGGAACAAGGTCCTAATTTAAATGACAAAGTTGTGTCCCGATGATGCCATTTTACACAAGCCTGACTACACCTTGTACAGTCTCGATCCCTCTGGTGGTAGACAGGATCCTGGCCACAAAAGGCCCACATAAGTCATATTTAAAAAAAACTTTTTATAGGTTCTTTGTGGGCCAGAAGGAACAGGAATGCTCCTCCTGGCCCACAAGGATATCTTGGGCTTCTTGTAGATCCTGGAATAACCCGATCCCGGACAATACCAATCCTTCTCCCCATTCCTGACTTTTATTGTCGAGGACCAGTTTCCCAGGTCCCTGGTAGTGGTCTGACCCCCCACAAATTTCACCTTCCACCCGCCAGCAGTGACGTAATTCCAGCCAGTTTGGAGTGGGAGTCAGTATCTGAGCATGTTAATGAGACCCAGAAGTTAAAATCTCCCAGGACTCATGTTCCAGATGATTGCCACCTGCTTTGGCTCCACACCCCAAGTTAAAAATCAGGGCTTATGTGTCAGAGTTTGAATGTGACCTAGTAAGTTTGTAGACATAAATCTTCTGTCATTTTCTTGCAGCTATGCTGAACTACCACATTCTCAACTCTGTCCAGTGTTCAGAAGCCATCATGTCTGGTTCAACCTATGCTACCTTGGAAGGAACACATATAGAGATTGGATGTGACGGTGATAGTCTTACTGTTAATGGACAGAAGATGGTCAATCGCAAAGACATTGTGACAAGCAATGGCGTGATTCACTTCATTGATAAAGTGCTGATTCCAGATGCAGGTAATTGATGATAGACTATGGGCTACAGAAATAGTTAAATGATATGTACGTCTTCTCTTCCTTGTACACTTTCCAAAGAAACTCTATTGCATTTCTAGCTTTTGACAATTAAAGAGTTGAGCACAATAAATTCCTTTCATCTAGTTTGAAACCAATAAAAGTTCTATAGCTTTCTTACAAAAATCAGTGCTTACTGTATAGGGAGCAAAACTAGGAGTTTGTACCAATTTGAAAATATCTGCTTATTACCGGGAATTAATTCATGAAGCAGATGATGCTGACATCACCCTTGTTTATAAAAACACAAATATCCTTAGAATGGGACGAACACTACCCAAAAGTTAGATTTGTACCAGTTGTTAAGTACACACAATGGCACTGATACAGTGAATCAGTTGGAGCTGACTCAATGTGAAACCATCACCATGGCTGGGTGTTAGTCCTGCTGGCACAGTTAAGTATGATACTGCACTGGGAGACCTACAGTGAGTTTTAGTGCCACATTTTCTCCATTGAAGGAACTGATTTGATGGCATATATGGAACTATAGCCAAGTACAATCATAAGAGGCATCACATCCAAACCCGATTATATCCTCTCCCCCCCCCCCCCCCCCCCCCCCCCCCCAACATTCACAGAGGCACAATTTCCATTTAATCTTACAGCTCATCAATACAGGCACTCAAATTGTGGAAAAATGAAATGTTTGAAAACAGAGCAAGTGTACTGCAGAAGAATACATTTATCACAATGATGTTCAATGGAGCAAGGCATCATTTTAAATGTGTGTGTTACACGTCCAAATAACTATTATAGCTATTGGAGGCCCAGTGAGATTATTATACTAGAAAGCTATATCATTAGAAAGATTAATGTTATTGGTATAGTATTTGTATAACCCTCAGTCATTCAATTGCAAAAAATATTTTACTTAGAAGAATATTCAATCATCTGAAAAATCATAATTCTTTAAACTACAATATATTTAAATGAGCAGAAAAATATTTCATGTGTATTCACTGTTGTTTAATTTTCCTGATTTTTGTCACTATAAATATGGGTATTACTAATCTGTATTTTTGTGGAATTTCCTTTAAGTGAATGGGCAAAACTGTGGCAAATGCATTTCAGTACAGGCAAATGTGAGGTCATCAACTTAATTTTAAATGTGAGATTGATAGATTTTTGTTAACCAAAGGTATTAAGGGATTTGGGGCAAAGGCGGGTATATGGAGTTAGGTCGCAGATCAGCCATGATCTCATTGAATGGCGGAACAGGCTCGAGGGGCTAATAGGCCTACTCCTGTTCCTATGTTCCTAAAAAGAATTCTTGTTGGGTAGTTAGGTGCTTAGATTCCCCATACTGCTATTAAATTCTGCTTGTAGCATGAGTCCTGATTCCTGATTGCGGAGTCACGTTTACAGTTTTTTTTTAATATGCCTCAGTTGTGCTGGGCCGGTTATACTGCCTGCATTTACTGACTTCCCCAGTATAAGTATAGCTACACTGCTGAATGACAATGGCCCGTATTTTCCGATAGGAGGCTTCCTGCGTGCGGATGCCTCCTATCGGAAAAAAATCTACGCCCTTACCGGAGGGCTCCCGAGGTCCGGACACTTCCGATCCTGGGCCTGTCCACAGTCGAAATGCACAGGGCCCACGTATCCCAGGAGCGCATGCGGTTCGCAAGCCTCCCTGGGATCACGCGGGCCAGGCAAGCCAATGAAAGAAGGGAATCCCCCTTCATACTTTTGACAGATAGACCTGTCAAAAGTATGAATGGGGATCACTGATAAAAGACACTAAAACATTAAATAAATTTTTAAAAAACCATCACGTTTTTAAAATCAGTTAAAATTACATTAAATTAAATATTTTAAACAAAAATTTAATTTTTTGAAAAAAATAATTAAAGTTTTTTACGGGGCTAAAAATAAACTTACCTTTTTTAAAAGTATTTTAAAATTATAAATGAGTGAAAACATTTTTTTTTTTTTACTTTTTTTAAACTCCGGCTGGTAAAAGTAGGCCTTACGCAGGCTTTTACCAGGCATAAGATTTCTAAGGGTTTTCAGCGGGCGGAGGTTCTGCAGAAAGCGGAACTCTCTGCCCACAGAGGCCCTTCTCCAGGGCAGATGTCCGATCTGTCAAGAGGATTCTTGACAGATCGGAAATGCCGGTTTTCAGCGGCACAAATGACACAAAAATATAGTTTTTAACTACATACTTCAGTAAAATAAATTTAGTCACCCCTGACCACTATAGAATTCCAGGAAATCCCAAAGCAGCTTTTAGCAAGAGCTCCGCTTTGAGGTCTGAGACTTTAGTGAATATAGAGGCCCACAGCGCATGCCTGAAACCTGCATTTTCGATGTCCCTACAGGTGTGTACACAGCCCGTACACACTCGTAGACATCGGAAAATACGGGCCAATGTATCAGATCTGCACCTGTGGTGCTGCTCCAAGCCACTGAGAAAGCTAGACCACCCAGTGTGCAAGGCCAGTATAACCTGGCCTAAACAAAGTTAAACTTAACCGCTCATGTATTGTTTGTTGACCCGAAAAGTTAGGTTGGAACCAGTTATTAAGTTCAGAAAATGGCACTGATGCAGTGGAACAACCAGAGCTGATACAATGAGATACCTTCAGCAGGTCTGATTTGTGCTGGCACAGTTAAATGATACTGTGCTGGCAGATCTGCAATATCTTTTAGTACCACATTTGCCATTAGAGTGATGTTAATGTGGCATTACAGGTCAGATGAAATGGGGACATCAGTCAAACGTTTGGTGTGTACAGAGGTCTGGGAGTTGAAAAATAAAGTGTGTATCTTTGGACATGTGACTAGATTACATGTTTCTGAATGGCAGGCAGTAACAAGTGGGGTACCACAGGGATCTGTCCTGGGTCCCCAGCTGTTCACAATTTACATTAATGACCTGGATCAGGGAGTCGGATGCAGCATTTCCAAATTTGCAGACGACACTAAACTAGGAGGGGGGGTGGGCTCAGAGGAGGAGACCAGGAAGCTCCAGAGCGATTTGGACAGACTGGGTGATTGGGCGGATAAATGGCAGATGCACTATAATGTGGACAAGTGCGAAGTTATCCACCTTGGGTGCAGGAACGGGAGGGCAAATTATTATTTAAATGGCAATAAATTGGGAGAGGGGGAAGTACAGAGAGACCTGGGTGTTCTTGTACACCAGTCACTGAAGGCGAGCATGCAGGTGCAACAGGCGATCAAGAAGGCAAACGGTATGCTGGCCTTCATAGCAAAAGGGTTGGAATACAGGAACAGGGATACCTTGCTGCAGCTGTACAGGGCACTGGTGAGACCACACCTCGAGTACTGTGTACAGTTTTGGTCGCCTCATCTGAGGAAAGATGTTCTTGCCATGGAGGGGGTGCAGCGGCGATTCACCAGGCTGATACCAGGAATGGCGGGATTGACCTATGAGGAGAGACTATGTAGTTTAGGGATGTACACACTGGAGTTTAGAAGATTGAGAGGGGACCTCATAGAAGTGTATAAAATTCTGACAGGTCTAGACAGACTAGATGCAGAAGGAATGTTTCCCTTGGCGGGTGAGAACAGAACTAGAGGACATAATTTAAGGATAAGGGCTAAACCATTTAGGACAGAAATGAGGGGGAATTTCTTCACTCAGAGGGTGGTGAACCTGTGGAACTCATTGCCACAGAGGGCAGTGTACGCCAGCTCATTAAATATATTTAAGAGGGAATTAGATGTATTTCTACAGGCAAAAGGGGTTAAGGGTTACGGAGAGAAGGCGGGGACGGGATACTGAATTGGAGGATCAGCCATGATCTCATTAAATGGCGGAGCAGGCTCGAAGGGCCGGATGGCCTACTCCTGCTCCTATCTTCTATGTATCTATGTATCTATAATAGCTCCGTACTGATAACGACAGAGATGAAAGATGGAAACTTACAGTTCTCTAAGATAAAATGTCAATAGTCATTCATATCTTGCCCAATGATCTGAATCCTACAGCTAGATTAATACAATTGTTTAATGAGTTGTATTGAGCTGAATGATTGATTGTTTTTAATACAAGCTTGGTTCCATTAAAGAACCTCTGATGTACTACTGATAAACTGGACCATCACTGATAACCCATTCCTTGTTGCATTTAAAGCTATGCAGGTCTTGGAGCTGACAAACGGCAAACAGACCACGTTTTATGACTTAGTGAAGGAAACTGGAGTTTCTGCTGCTCTCACAGAAGATCACGATTACACATTATTTGCTCCGATAAATGATGCCTTCAATGGTAAACTATCATTGTCAAATATTTCATGCAACAGGCTGAATTTTTTTGCAATATTATCCTGGAAGTCACACTTTGTGATATTATTGTGCAAATACTTAACTCTGACTGCTCTTTTAACAGAGACATTGGGCAGAATTTTCATTGACCCATGGAGGCGGGTTTGGAGGCGTGTGGGGTGTTAAAATTGCAGATTCGGGGGTCCCGAACCCATCCCGTCCCCAACCCGCCTCCATGCCAGTTTCAAAGGAGGCGGGTATCCGACCTGTGCTGGGACCCGCCTCCCCGAGGCGGGAAGGGGATTAGTGGCAATAAACTGCCTGTTAACAGGTAGTTAACAGGCAGTTTTTTGCCTAATCCCTATTTTTAGCCCTGAAGTGTGGGCTTCCCGACAGGTCCGAACCATGCTGTTTTAGCGAGGCGGACCGTTGGTCTGCAGGGGTTGGAGGGGTCGATATGTCCGGTGGGCAGGTGAGTGATGGGTGCATGTGTGCAGAGGTAAGTGTGTAAGGTAAGTGTAAAGTGTGGAAAAAAGTTTTACTTACCTTAACTTCCTCCTGCAGGTGTCAGCCCTTCAGGTCTCGGGAGTCAGAAATCTTACCGGCACAGAAAGCAGAATGGACACTGAGCTGTCCAAAGCTGCAGCCTCTGCTTTTTGTGCTGCAGAGATCTCTAAATCAGCCTGAGAGGAAGGAATTAACTTACAGGACAGATTGTCAGTGTTTGACAGCTTCAAGGAGCTGTCAAACGCTGATATTTCATCTGTCAAAAACTCTTGACAGATGAAATGTCAATCTGTGACGTCACCTGTTGCCTGGTGGCCCTTAATTGGCCTGCTGAGCCTGCTGGGCGGGCTCAACAAGGTCAATCAAGGGAAAATCGAGTGGGTTGGCCACAAGTTGATGGAGGCGGGACTACAACCCAAAAAGTGGGAGTCCCGCCTCCATCACGTCCCCATTGACAAAATCCAGCCCATTAAGTTGGTTATTCTAAATGCTTTAATGTCTCTTTTAGAATAGCAAAGGAGTTTGATATAAGCACATTAATCATTTGTGCAATAATATTGAGGATTTTAATTTTCAGGCCATTGTGGTGTCTTTGTAACTTAAGTGTTAATAGAATCGGTTACTTCTGAAGACTAATCCTGATCAGGATAATTGTTTTAAGTACTTTCTTTCTATTTGGCAACATTGAATTGCCCTTATTACACTTTAGTTATAGTAACTTTCTGAACAAAGCATTCTTTTACAAGTTTCAAAGTAGACAGTAACCATTCTCACTACAAATTAATTTGGAGTTAGTATAGAAGTGATAGGTGCCAGCCTCTATTAATTCACAGCAACACGCAGTGAGACTGCACAAAGCTTCTGTGTTACTGTTTGTGTCTTCTGTTGCTTGTTAATATTATCTAAATGGAACTATGTTCAAAATGATTCCTCTTTGTTAGTTTTTCTTCACTAATGGCGAGCCTCATTATACAATGTAAATCGGGGACCCATAAAAGGGACCCATTGGTTCTTTGGAGCTGGAGGTCTTCTAGTTGCTGTTTTTGGACAAGCATACAGAAGGCCTCATGACCAGCAGCCATTAGTGCATTTACAGGCCTCTTATTCCACTTTCTGCCCCTCATTCTAGTTACAGGACCTGCCAGTGAAAGGACTGCTGCTGGAGTAAGTCAGTGCTATGTTAATGACCTAAACCCACAAATCCAGGTGGGTTTTGGAAAGGTTAGGTACAGTATACTTTGGCTGCGCTGTGCCTGATAAATGCTGCAGGGCAGAGTGGTGAGGAATGCTGGGTCGATTTGTTAAAATTCCACTAATTCAGGAATACTGATGGATTCCAAGCATCTGTGTTTGCACTATCTGCATTGTCATCTGCTTCCATTGTTAACCTGTTTTTTTGGTTGACCTGCATGGTCCATTGTAAGATTAATTGATGAGGGAGGAGCATTCATCATCAGTACTCCTTTTAAAAATCAAACCATTAAAAAGAATCCTGTTCAACTGGTTGATATCCTTTTGCTTCATTTTTTGTGTTTCGATGGCTTGTTCAGTTTTTTTTCTTAACTGGCGATAATGATTGATTTGAACAATTGGAATCTGTCCGTTTGAGGGAATCAAGTTAGCAGATCACATCTCTAAGCATCCTGGGTTAATGACTGTACCTACTTACATTAATGTAGTTCGCTCACATGACATGCCTGGTAACCCCTCCAAACAAATTCCCATAATGTAAGATGTAATTATTATTTAAGCAAGCATATTTGAATGAACAGTAATAGATGTTGAATAACAGTAATCGGGGTGAAAGAGTGATCAGTCTATATCATTGTAACAATTCGATTTATAAGTGTACACATGCGACACCCCCCTCCTTCAATATAGATCTCCTCGTGGCTAATCAGACTATTCAGTTCGAAAGTTAACTTTTCCTTTTCTATTTGACAGCGGAAATTATGGGACTTGATCAGCGATTACTGAAAGTAATCCTACAAAACCATGTTCTGAAACTGAAAGTAATCCTCAATGAGTTGTACAATGGACAAAAGCTGGAGACATTGGGAGGAAATTTCCTCAGAGTTTTTATCTACCGCACTGTAAGTACACAAGGGCGGAATTTCTATGTGTGTGTTCCTGGGGTAGATCCCTTAAGGTGTCGTTCCTAGGTGCAAGGCTGAGGTGTAGTTAACATGAATTCCATTATAATTTCCCAATATGCATACCCTGCAAGCAAAATTCCCGCAAGACTGTGCAATGAAAAACTTCATCCCTAGACCTCTTCATTTAAATTGCACTTTTATTCCTTGTATTTTTATGCCATGTTTTTAATAAGTAATGATGTAAGAGCAATTTTGAAGAAATACTGAATTTGGAATTTTGAAGTTCGGTAACTCCACATTGCTCAATCAAAGCGCCCAGGTATTGGGAAATAGTTAAAAGCAATAGAAGGCTGTTGGAAAAAAATCAGGTGGTGAAAGAATATACTTATTTATAATAGTGCCAGTTTGGGTACAATTAATCATTTATAAAAATTAGAAAATGCTGAAAATACGCAGGAGGTACATCAGCATCTATAAACGGAAAAGACCGGTGAATGTCCAGGTGCAATAACCTATTTGTGAGGACTGAAAACGGCAGGATAAGCAATGTCCTTAGAAGAGTTGGGGGAAAGAAAAGAGGGAACAATAGATATTCCAGTCACAAAGGGCTGGATGTTGCAGGGGGGCAGCGGGCATGATGGGATGGGATAGTTTCTTTTCCCCAGCGGGTCGGGATCCCGTCGTGAACCCGCCGCCAAGCACCTTTACTAAATGTCAGTGCTGAGCAGACCCGACACGCAGCGGTGGGTTCACAGCGTGGAACCCAATTCAGGTAATTTGTGGCTTGTTTAGACCCACTTAAGAATGAATTTCAGCTCACCTTTTGCATTTGATAGCTCACCCACAGGGTCCAAGCTGGTCGTGGACCACGTCTGTCAAGCTGAGGCGGGAGTTCAGTGGCCATTGAATCAGCTGTTGAGTTGACAGCTTCAAATGTACAGTAAAAGTTCCCACCTTACAGAGATATCTTCCCTCAGCCACAACAGATTCACCATGCTGCAAGTCTTTACACAAGTCTCCATCCAGTCTGACCTCATTACCTCTCTCACCATTCATAGATCACTTCTGTCATCTCTACTTCACTTGCCATCTATTCCATCAGCATGGGTGCCCTTTATACTCTCCCACCTTGGTCCTCAGAATCCCAACATGATCAGCCCAACACCAGCAGCACCAGGCACACCAGCAGAACCAACAACAACAACACCAACCTTCTCCGCAATCACCTGATGCTGCACAGGACACAGGGCATCAGCACCCGAGCACATTGCTGCCTGGGAGGCCAGGGATGGCCTCACCATGGCCAGATTTACTTCACTTGATGCTGTACACCCTGGCTGCCACATAATGTGCCAGGTAGGCACTACCCTGCACCAACACCGTAAAGCATCCCTACAATGCCCAAGCCATTCCTTTCACACTTATCACCATTGTGGGGGATACTGTTATGTCTCACCATTCACTGCAACTCACTAAGCCACTTCCAAAGCTGCACACTAATCTGTCCAAGAACGCAAAGTGTTGAAAATAAATGTTTCAATGTTTGACACCACATTAACAGAAACTTTACATAACATTGCATAAAACACCCAAGTGCCTACCCTTGTGTGTTGTTAGTTGGTATGATTGCACTAGGATGAGGATGAGTGTGAGGGGTGGCTAGTGAGATGGGAATGTGATGATGTAGATAGAGAGGGATGGGTGAAGGTGCAAGGTAAGTTGGTGTGAGTAAGGATGTGCAGGAGTAGGGTAGGGAAGGCAGAGTGATGGGGATATGATGAGAGGCACAGCAGGATGAGGTTGAGTGTGGCTTTGTACTAACGTTTCCTGATCTACTGAGATCATTGAAACATTTGCGGCACTGCATCCAGGTCCACCTGACCACATCCCTGCTTGTGCCCTCCTCTGTAATGTGCAACCAGGCTGTCTTGATCTTCTTAGGAGGTCTCTTTCACCCATTGGAAGGGAAGAGGACCTCCCTGTGTGCTGTGACTCCCTCCATAAACATATGGAGGGAGTTATGGGAGAGCCTGGGTGCAGCCGTGCACCTCTGTGCAGTGCTTATCAGTGTTTGCAGCACCTCAATGCTGTAGAACACTAACAGCACAAACATCAAAAGAAATTTGGCCATGGTCCCTTTAAGGAAACCGGCTGATGGTGCATCATCAAATTACATCACTAGACCTGCTTCCTCTAATTGGCCGGGAAACGCGCTGGGCGGGCTTAACAAGCCCAATCTTGGGAAATTCATTTCAGAGGTCAGGATGGAGGCAGCAGCGGGGTCAGGACCCGCCACCGACGTTGCCTGCCACGGACCCGCCGAGGTTCGTAAAATTGTGGCCAAAGAATGGGTAAATTATCTAAAAATCTGCTTAAAGAAAGACAGGAAATTGTAAGATGATATAAAAAATCATCTCCATGAGACAATGAAATGAGAATAATATAACACACAAGTAGCTATGGTATTGAAAAGATCTGGACAAAGCCTCCACAAGGAAAAAGCACGAACATTAAGAAATCATTTTTTTTATATCCCCCTGCTGATTCAGGAGGTCTAAAAAATAAACAGAAAATGCTGGAAGCACATAATGGGTCAATGCCATGCCCACCCCCCGTCAGAACTGTATTCTTATGAAAAGTCAATGCCTCAAATATAAACGTGCCTTCTGAGGCCTCTCGGCAGAGGAGAAGATGCCATTTTTCCAGGGTTTCCGCGAACCTTCCATCGAAGTTACTGTGGACAATTGGAGAAACACCGGTGGAAATACAACCCCGAAATTTCTAAATATTTTGATGCAGAGAAAATGATTAGAAGCAGCCAGCATGAATTTCTGAAAGGAAGATCGTGCTTCACAAACATGATCAAGTTCTTCGAGGAGGCAACAGATATGGTGGATAGGGGAAATGCAGTGGATGTGGTGTACACGGACTTTCAGAAGGCCTTTGAGTATTGGAGAAGATTAAGTGGTATGAGATTAGGGGGAGGGAAGAAAATTGGATTAAAAACTGGTTAGAAGGAGGAAACCGAGAGTAGGAGTTGAAGGTAACGTCTCAGCGTGGTTGGATGTGGCTAATTCTAACTATGATCACAGTGATTGTTAAGAGTTTTAGTAAAACTATTGCATTGGTCGGGTGACAGGTTTACCCTTGAACTTTAAATGCCATGTCAAAAAATCCTCAGGAAGCAAGTCACAATAAAAATAGCAAGGAATCAGAATCCATTCAACAAAATAATTTCTTCAAGAAAACTGTATTGAGTAAATACTTTGCAGTTGCAACTTTTAAAACATTATGACATTAGGGGGCAGAAGGGCTCTAAATATATTGAAAGGCTGTCATAATTCATGGGCCGAAAACACTTTCCTGGCTAGCCCATGGAATTTTTATGAATTCAGTTCTATTAGTACTAAGGATACGTTTTTGGCAAGGTCATTTTTTTTCATCAAGAAAATTGTTATAAATTGCTGGGAGTTGATTGAATGTTATAAATCAGAACAGTATTGAAGTGAGATTAATTACAGCTTTTATTCCCCACTCATCTACATTGCAAATTCCGACTAGATTCCGATGCTTGAAATGACCTAACTAGGGATCTTGGTGCGTTCACAATCCCTTTGATGCAAAAAAGGAATGTGTGTGTGTGTGTGTGTTCAATTAGGGTAATAGCATAGTCAATGAATAAAGATGAAATAAAGCTTTTGAGAATAACGCTGCTTTCAGCCCATCAGATCTGTGCCAGTGATGCCTCTGCATTTGGACCTGTAAAATGCCCATGAGAGGAACATACTGTAACTTTATTGATGAACCTGCCAAACATTACTGTTATTTTAACAAATTTACTTAAATATAAATCAACCAACAATGTCTCATAGCAGATATAAAATAGCTTTTGCTCTGTAAGCAACAATAAACCAAGGGAAATGTTAAGTCTTCCTTGATAAAAACACTTCCTTCTAAGGTACCAACGAATAAATAACTTCCTTTTTTGAACTAAGACTATGTTAAAACTGTCAGGCTAATTGAGTGAGTTTGTATTTGCTTCCTGGCAGGCGGTTTGCATTGAGAATTCCTGCATGGTCCGAGGCAGCAAGGAAGGAAGAAACGGTGTCATTCACATGATCAGAAAGGTCATCGTTCCTGCAGAGAAGTCAATGCTGCAAATTCTGAGAGATGATCCTCGCTTTAGGTAAGTATTGAGTTGTTCCAGCTGTTAGGGTTTGGGAAAGTCCTTTGGTCACTTGGTTATTTCATGGGAAACAATAGGCCAATTGTTTCAGATGTGGCATTAGCATTTGTGTAAGTGAACGAAGCAAGGAATGCGCATGCGATATCCGCACACGCGGCGGTAGATTTTAACTTCTGGCCGGCTGGCTGGCGAAGCGTGCCAGCCACCCGCCCGTTTCTGGCGGTGAAGAGGCTGGAGCCATTTTGAGGTATGGACCTCATTTAAATAGAACCGGCGAGCTGTTGGGCATCAAACGGACATCCTGATGGAGCTCGCCGGATTTGGGCTGACGCAATATTGGGTGGGCTGGAGTCCACCCGGTTGGCAGCAAGTCCAGGGGTGGGGGTGGGGGGTCGTGATCATGGAATGGGGGGAGCCCAGGGCGACAGTCGCCCAGATTAATTTTGTGGGGACCTGTGGAGCATTCCTATATAGAACTAAGAGAAATACAGTAGCTGACATTACAGACTAAGGGAACCTTGAACCATGTGACTGCACACACTTACACTCGTCAACTTATTGAAAAGATTTCCACTTGGTGCAGTACATTTTGACTGGGTTGGTTCAGCAGGGAGTAAAAGAATACAGAATCCTTGTTAATACCGAAGAGATATGAACTGTTCTGTTTGGGTCCTCAACATGGATCTTCATATTAGAGAACGCCAAGTGGGATGAATGCCTTTATCCTATTTATATCTTCCTCATATTTTTCTCCTGTCAACGAATTTCCACTAAATTTCTGGTTACTTTTCTTATCAGCATATTCCTGACTCTGGCAGAATCTGTAGGTTTGACGGAACTGCTCACTGAAGGAGGAGACTGGACTTTATTTGTTCCAACCAACGATGTATTTGAAAACCTTTCATCAGCTGAGCTAAAGGAGTTGACAAGTAAGAATTCAAAGATTTAAGAATCCATTTGAAATTTTTCAGATTTAAAAAAAAAAAAACATTGGGTTCTAAATTTAACATCATTGCATCCATTTTATGGGCCTAAAACAGGTGCAGCGATAACTGATTGAGCGATGCAGAGGTCCTGTCCCCACCTGCATGAGAGCTCGGGCCACTGCTAAATTGGTCGGGGCCGTTTTTTAGGCGGCCCTGGCAGCATCCGGAAATGAGCACAGGCCTAATTTCAATACTGAACTGAGGCTCCAGCCCTTGTTTCCGACCCCGACTCCTAAATTTCTTTGCTCTAGTCGGAATTTGCGATGCGCAGGTCTTGAGCAGCTTAAAGGGACGGCTGGAGACTGCTCTAAAAAAAGGCGCTTAAACTTTAAAAATCTTGCTTTGTTTTGGAGTCGGAAGGAGCGGGCATGCTCTTCCTGAATCCACCAAACAACTGCCGACCACTACCAGCTCACGCTCGTCCCCCCCCTCCCGATCGCTCCCCCCTCTCCCGATCGCTCCCCCCTAGACTTACCTCTGGGTCTTGGTGCAGGACGAATTGACTGGCGCCTGCAGCATGTGTGATCTATTCTGATGATTCTTTACATCGGTCCTTGGGTCTTGCCGTCACTGCAGGCCTCTGGAATCACGTCAGGTTTGGGGCACTATAAGGAATTTTGTCCCAGTTTTCTTTTCTTTTTCTGGTTCTGTTAAAGTGCAGAGGCATATTAATTAATATTTATTCCCAAGGTGTAGATAGATTATCGTTAACTTCAAGGTATATTACTAAAATGTTATCTTGGTTTAGTTGATGGCGCTCACGGTCTGCGTTAGAATGTTGTGGGTTCAAGCCTCAATATAGACTTGAGTATGTAATGTAGGCTGAAGGGGAATTGCTTTGTCAGAGAGGTGTAAAAGTGAGATTTTATCTACCTGCCTTCTCCGGTGGACATAAAAGATCCCATAACATTATTTGGGAAAAAAAAGTAGGGCAGCGTGCTGGCCAGCATCCATCCCTTGACCAAAATCAGATTACTTTGTTTATTCATTCATTTGATGTACTGGCCAACCTTCCTTCCTAGACCAGAAACAGATTATTTGGTCATTCATTGATTTGGCATCCTGGCCAATATCGCTTCCTCAACCAGAAACAGCTTATTTGTTCAATTGTTCATTCGGTGTCCTGCCAATATTACTCACTCCCTCGACCCGAAACAGAATATTTGCTGATTCATTTGTTCTTTGTGTGGAAACTAGCTGTTGCAGCTGCCCACATAACAGGAGTGACTGCATTGCAAAAAAATGTTTGTAAAGTGCTTCGGAACCTCCTGAGGACGTGATAAGGTGCTGCTTAATGCAAGTTCTTGTGCTTTCATCTATTTCTCTGAAATTAATCATGTAAATACACTGGCAGCTTTAAAGTCCCGGGGGAGTGCTTTTTGTTTAAAGTATGGAGACAAATCAGGGGCAATTTTCATCTGCCTAATGTCCCTTTCACACTGAAAAAGAGGGTAGAGACAGACAAAAATTGTAAAATAAAACCTTCCGATCACTGGCCATTTTCAAGCAGGCCTCGAAATGGGCACCCAGCGCTCCCATCCGAAACAGAAGGGAGCCTCATTTCAATATTTAAATCAGGGTCCTACATCTGATTCTTCCGTTCTCTTCCCCCCCCCCACCCCACTCCGCTTGCTGGGATTGCCCCCACCCCCCAGCTTTAAGTATGCACTCTCGGCTGGACTCCACAGAGGAACCGTCAGATTCCCCGCCCTCCCGATCAGTGAGCTGCCTGTCACCACTCATTGAGTGCTGGCAGCTCGCCAATATTATGTAGATGAAGCGCGAGCATGAAAATGGTTTGTGCCTCCTGCTGGTGCCATCAGGTGGCCATAGGGGATGTCCCACCACCACACCCGCACCCCCTCGCCTGCCCAACTAATACCAGTGTTAACAATCGGCCCCACCATTTCCAGTCTCCTTCTTGCCATTCTGGTGACATGGCTGTTTTTGAAGAGTCACCTCGGTCCTGAAGTAGAGCCATTCATTTTCGTGGATGTTTACAGTTTTAGACTAGCCTGGGGACCAATCAGAAGCTACCCAAACATGTAAAATATTGCTACTGACTGCTTATTGCCTGTAGCTTGTTTACCAGAGGTCTATTGGGTGAATCAAATCAAATCATGTATGAACAATAGGTAATATTTATAATAAAGCAATACGTTTTAGGGATATATTATCGAAGGGGTTTGGAAACATTTCTATACTAGATACCCACTAAACCAGTCAGAAAAAGTTGGGGCTTGTCCATTCTAATGTAAGCGGATTTTTATTGCCAAACAACCTTTCTGGCACTGAAAATTTACTTTTACAAGTGTGGAGCCTCATTCCTGGAGATTTAAAATTTTTTATAATGTTCTTTAACCTTTTCTTTCTGTCTCTTTTATCTCTCTCTCTTAATCCCATATTTATTTCCTTCTCTTTATTTCACTTTCTGTATATGATTTGGCATTGAATTAAATATTCTTAACTGACACTTTCTGGTTTAGACTCTGCGCTGCTCATTAAGAATTCTTCAATCTGATTGGTTAAGGAGACGCACAGCCGCTTTCTCTGTTCACACCGGTCCCAGATACCCTGTAGAGGGCGCCGTGCTGAAACTGATTTCTAGTTACCGCAAGTTCAGTGCAAAAACCGCCCATAGCAAGTCTGTGGGCAAGTGCAAGTGTAATGAACGGCTGCGCAGTTCATTCGCTGCTGACCGGAAAATCTGGGCAATTGACCCGCACGGTCTGGCCAAGCGCTCAAGCCTTGGGCTTCTCCGCTTCCAATTAGAAATTTCTCAGAAATTAACTTCGAGAGAAAAGTAGACTGAAAATTGTTATTTGTTTTACAGGTGATAAAAATGCTCTCCGACACATCCTCCTGTACCACCTCCTCAAAGGAGTTTATATCGGAGGCGGTATTGAATATGGAGTCACAAATATACTGAAATCGTACCAGGGCAGCAGAGTTATGATAAAACTGGTAAGTTTCACCTCTGTCCCTTGACTAGATGTACATTTCAGCCTAGTTTACTTAAAGCTGAAATACTCCACAACACATGTTCAAACAAATCCTTGTTATACATTGAGAAAAGATGTTTTTTAATCAACAATTAACACTTAACCATTCTAATACTAGGCATCTGTTTTTATTGGATAAGTAATTAGCTGGCCAAAATCTTAGCTGGTAAAATGACAGCCTAAATGCTATCCTGTAGGGGAAATTTTAGCAAGGAAAAATCGATTAGATTTTTACTGGTATAAATGATAACATAGACCTGTATAGAGCACATGTCCTTAATACATGGAACATCTAACTTTCTCACAGGGCAAAGTCTGAGTCACCACATCTTGATCTGTTCCATGCCCTTCAGCAAGTCAATAAAAACCTGAAAGCATTGACTATTTACTGCCCTACAGTTCCATGGGTGCGGAACACCCTTAATACTTCACCTAAGTGCCCATTAATCATGTGTGAGCCTTGACAATGAATGTCAGCGGTCTTTATAACTATGGTGAGGAAAGGAATGGTGGGTATTTGCAGCCAAGGACCACCCGCCCTCCCCCGCCCCTTTGTTGACATGCATTTGTAACCGGGATTGCTGAATAACGTTCAGGAGTGAGAACTCTGGGCTCTTTATCCTCCATGACCCAGAAATGCTGTGGACACTTGTCGCACTCGACTGCTGCCCCTGGCTGGGATCAACTAATTCAGCACTGACCGGGATTGAACCTGAGACCTTTGTGGTTTGTATGGCTCAGTTACTCAATGGGTAAAATCACTGAACCATTAAGGGAGCCTTACTTAACTTTAAAGATGAAACCAAGAAAGATCATCATTCATAAATTAAAAGTACATGGATCACCTATTGTAAAGAAAACACATTTTTGATTCAAGGCTGGGAGTGCACTCGTGTCATCAATCCTCTTTGCTTTTAGGTGAACAACACAATGTTAGTAAATAACGTCAAGTCCAAGGAATCTGATCTCATGGCAAACAATGGTGTTATTCATGTGGTCAACTCTTTACTCTTTCCAAAAGGTAAGCTTTCTGTTCTCTATATGATGGGTTACAGAACCTCTTCCAATCTTTCAATTGGTGAAACCTGAAAGGATTCATTGCTAAATGGACCCTTTCAATCTGTCTGCTGCCTGTCCATCTGTTCATGTGTGCTTCAGAACGATAGTGGACCTGCATTGGAATTTCCTCAGGTGTTCTTCCGATCTTTGCCTCCCCCCACCCCCGTGACTTTGGTGGTAGATTGGCACAAACTCGCTTTACACAGTTTACCTGGGGTTTCCTCTAATCTCCTGCCAAAGTTACAGTAGCCGATCAGGAGAACCCCAGAAGAAATGTTTGGTGCTGATATCTTAACATAAGGTGAAGTTTCACAAAACGTTTGCCTGATTACAGATACAATTCCAGCATGATATTTCTGGCTGTTCCAATCCAAGAAACATATTTTTTTTAATTTTTCATCTGAACCATTAAAATACACTAGGCACCTTGTTCTTTGCCAAAATAACAACAGACACTAATCACTTCAAAAGTGTGTGAAGGGTTTTGAGATGTTTCAATGGTGGCATATTTCATAATGGCATGAATGCAAGTATTTTTTTCTTGTTTATTTTCTCAGGATAAAGAGTCTTGTGTACTTGAGTTATCTGTACAAATGGTCAGCCTGTGTAAATTCCACTTTGTGTGAGATGAGCTAATGCCACTCACCATAATCCAGCTTCCTTCTGAATTAATATGGATTAATCCACAATTTTTACCAAAAGAAGCGTGGCCATTTTTGACTTGTGAGCCTGAGCAGTAAATGTTGGCACTCTACTCAATCATAGGAGGGAATCACAGTCTTGCTCAATCCCAACAACCACACATATACACTTTTTCAGTATAGATCAGTGGCTAGCAACCAATAATAAGCAGCACAAGGACTGCAACGGTTCAAGAAGGTGGCTCACCACCGCCTTCTCAAGGGCATTTAGGGATGGGCAATAAATGCTGGCCTTGCCAGCGACGCCCACATCCCAGGAATTAATAAAAAGAAAATCAGGAACAGGAAACGTGACTGACATTTTCCCTGCTTCAGTCAAAGGATGCAAAGGCTAATTGTAGATCCTCACTGTCACCCCAGATACCTCAGCAGCAAGGATTGAACCAGACACCCTCCTGCTCTGTATGGTTCAGCACGACACAAAATGGCCACTAGGCATTGGATGAACTTGTCATTTTTTTGTATTTTTCTCTACTGTGGGCAAACTGCAAACTTTGATAAGTGTTACATGACTGGACATTATTAGTTGACATAATTCACCATTATGTTTTAATCATCAGTTATGAATGCTGTTTTTTGTCTTAATTATTAATGTAACTGATTATTAGAGTGTGACAATATTGAATGATTATATACATTAGTGAATTAAGGTCATGACTTTAAATCTTTAATCCATTTCAACAGATCTTCCTGTAGGAAGTGACTATCTGTACAGAATTCTTACAAAAATAATCAAGACCATTCAATTTAAGGTAAGTTGTTTTTAAAATTAAAATTGGAATGTCAAAACATTTGCGCCAAATAAATGTACTTTATAACATTTTGAATTAGTAAAAATAAATACTGCTTAAATAAATGATATGTAACAATCAGCAGTGAGATACAATTAATATCATTACAGAGAGGGTGGCCAGTTAACTTGTAAGCAACAAAGTCACAAGTGTGTTCGGGCTGGTTCCTTGGGTGGAGATATTGATCATATCTTAATGCTGACAAAAAAGAATTCTCTTTACATGATATACTTAAAATATATTTTTACATTAATTTATGATTTTATGATCTTCCAAATTGCAGTATAAAATATATCTCGACAATCCCCAGGACATTAGTATGGTGTAATAGAATATCTTGCATTTGCCCACTAAAGGTAGCTAGAAATCATGATTTTTATCCGCATCTATGATATGTTTAGGATTTTGTGACCTTGAAATTATGCCGTCATAAATAACTGGGAACACTTTCGAAAACTAAAGAGAGAGAGGCTGCACCTAAATCAAGTGGGAAGAGAGACTTGCAAATAACATTGAGGCAGCAATCGAATAATCATTTAAACTATCTAGGTTGTGAAGTGGGTGGGGGGAGGGGGTTGAGGGCAGGGAGGAAATGGGATCCCAGATGAGACTTATCGCAGGGGACAAGCTAGTCAACAGGCTGGTGTGGACATAAATACCCAGAGAGCCATACGTGAGCTGGAAACCAGAACTAGGCGCACAAGGGGGAACTTGACAGGAGATAAGATATACATGAATACAAGAAACATTAGGAATACAGGGGTCCCTTTTTTGACTTTTGGGTGACTAACCGGCTGGTCGGCAGACAATTCCGGCGACAAAGAGGCCCCCGTGATTTTAAACCCCGGCACCACTTAAATCTGGCCGGTGACGTGTGGGGCGCTAAACAACTTGCAGGATTGAGGCCTCAAAATCGGGCTGGTGCGATCGCTGGCAAGGTAAGTTGCGGGGCAAAGGAGTCGTGATCGCGGACGGTGGGGGTCCCAGGGTGACAGTGGTTCAGATTATTTTTGCAGACCCCCAGAGGAGCAGGACCCACAAAAACAATTTGGCACTTCTCTTTAGCGGGCCTCTTTGGTTCCATCGACCAAGGCACTGCACAGGCTCCAACCAGTTCCAACCTAAAATGAAAATCGGGGTTCTATTTATGTCACAGGACTCCAATTTCCATATTAAAAGGGGCCTATTGCCTGAAACAAACGGGTGCTTTGGACACCCGGCAGTAGGCCTCGTTCACAAGCTGTCCCGATACACTACCACATACTTCATACCTAAATTATTAGCTGATCAAATAAATTCAGCAGTCTGAAGGAAAAGCCATATACATTTTACATGTTGCTGTTCAATCCTGGCTGCATTGCTGGTGCTAATGGGGCGGTAAGGCTACTGACCCCATTTTGAGACCATTACCGCGCCATTAACACCAGGCAAAGGCGATTAAAATCGACCCCACGATGCCCGAACTGGAGGCTGTTGTAGCAATAGAAAACTACAATGTAGTGGGAGTATCAGAAGTGTGGATCAATACTGAAGATGGCAGTGAATATAACATTCAGAGGTATTATTGGGTGTTCAGAAAAGACAGAGGTGACAAAAGAGGAGGTGGTGTAGCCCATACATGAGATTACTGGAAAGTAATGAAACTTGATCCTGTGGAATTGAGGGAGGGGGGGAGGGTGCGTAAAGCTACAGAATAAACTATTATGGGTAGACACCTCTAAAGTGAAAAAAATCCAGGATAATACGAGAAGTATTCTACAGACCCCAGGTCAACATAAGGAGGACAAGTTGCTCTATGAAGAGATAGAAAAGATAGATGAGAACAGGAAAGTTATTTGAATCAACCAAATATAAACACAGATGTTTTAGAATCAGAGAAGAACAATGTAATGCATGACTGTTTTATGACCCAGAAGCAGTGTTCATCTTGACCTGGTATTTGTAAGTGATGCGGATAATATAGAGGAAATAGAAGTCATAGCACCCTAGGGAACAGTGACTATAAAATGTTAAAGTATATTATGATCTGGGTGTCAGAAATGTCTAAACACCAGTCAGGTGGATAACTTTAAAAGGGCTAAATTCAATGAAACGAGGAAACAACTACAGTAAATAGATTGGCAGAGATTTTTCAACAATAATTCACTGGAGGAAAGTGAAACACCTTTGAAAGTATAATGCTGAGCATGCAGGATAAATACATTCAAAACTTAACAAGCTAACGAAGCAAACCCAAAATCGATTAACAAATTCAAAGTGGGAAATTACCTCTACAAATCCTACAGGGAAAACCCTCCGAGATATCTGTGCTCTTCCAATTCTGGCCTCTTGCGCATCCCCGATTATAATCGCTTAACCATTGGTGGCCGTGCCTTCTTTGCCTAGGCCCTAAGCTCTGAAATTCCCTCCCTAAACCTCTCCGCCTCTCTTTCCTCCTTTAAGATGCTCCTTAAAACCTACCTCTTTGACCAAGCTTTTGGTCATCTGCCCTAATTTCTCCTTATGTGGCTCAGTGTCAAATTTTGTTTGATACACTCCTGTGAAGCACCTTGGGTCATTTTACTATGTTAAAGGTGCTATATAAATACAAGTTGTTGTTGTTATTATTATATTATATGAATAACATAATTATACAAGGTCTCTTTTTGCTCCATTGCTTTCTTTGTATAGTTTATCCCGGGTTACACCTACAAAGAAATCAGACTGCCAGTCATCAGTAAGTTCTTTAACTATTAGCAGTATTTTTGAAAGTTTGAAATTAGTTGTATTGTAATTAATGCTTTTTGCTACAAAACATCTATTTGTCTTTTTTAAATTAATAGTTTGAGATTTAAAATACAAAAAATGACATTAGGTGGTATAAAACAAAGAAAAAATAAAGCAAAATGATAAAACAGAAAGCATCAGAGGATGAAGGGGTCATCTGAGAGGTCTGCTGTCGCAATATATGTTTGTCATGGTATCAAGACTTGCCTGTCTTCAAGCTGCACTGTGTTAAACCCAGACTATCTTCAATTCCAATGACCTGAGAAGGGACTGCCAAATTCAAGTCTCTGTCCATCCCTTGGAAAATCTTTCAGGAGCTACAGTTGCCAGGATTCCCCTACATGATCCCACCCAAAGCCGGGCAGGATCACGGCGCAGAATGAAGGAAAATTCTGTGCGTGAAGTCTGCTGCTGCCTCACTCGGTCCTCACTGGGACTGCTGCTGGCCTCTCCTTCCCTGCCTGATGATGGAAATGGAAGGTGGGGGTGGGGTGCAGGAGGGGGAAGCTGGGTTGTGGAGAACAGGGCCCAGGTCCCCAGAGGATTTCCCTCCTATCTACTTCGATTACCTCTGCTTCCTGGGGCCGCCATGGGGAAGGGGGCGGTAAGTCCCGGGTAGCAGTGATTACAACCTTGAGTTCTCCCTGTAGAGGAAAAGGGCATTGTAGCAGCTTCCTCTGCCTCAAATCTCACCCCACTTGCCTTTTTATGTAGGCCTTGGTCGGTGCCAAGGCCTACCAGGATGTCAATTTCTGGATCTCCAGGGCTCTTCTGTCCTTTTAAATTCCTGGAAATTTTTTCTGATGCTGCCTTGCCAGAACACTGCTACTGGAGGAGAATCCTGGTTCATGACTCTTTACCAGAAACTTCTCATTTCTCTCTGATTTTTCCTGTTTTGGAGTGTAATCGTCCAAGGTTGGTAATTACTGAGTATGTTGTCGCTCAAGCATGTGAGTGTAACCTGGACCATAGTCTCCAGTTTAACAGCAGTCTGTTTTCCCTTGGTTTTGCATGTCCATGTCATGGGGATGGACTCCAAAGATTGATAGTAATGTTTATCCTCGGGTTTAACCATGGTTAAATGGATTACTTGGAGAACGACCAAGAAAAATGCCCTCAAGAGATTAATAAACTCTTGAGTTCTTAGTTTATCCTCCGTTTTCTATCAAATGGAGCACAAGCAGAATGATAGGAAAACTATTTAAAAGGCATGATGTAACTTTGATGGGAATCCACATGATGACAACTTCTGCAGGCCTATGAACAAAAGATAGTAACTGAAGAGACAGAAAAGGAACAGTTTTATAACAAATTGCAAAAGATGTTATGCCAAGTTCCCAGGCGTGAACTTCTCTGCTTATGGTTGGTTTTAAGTTGTGAATGCACTCTTGTCCGTAAACTGGTCTTGGGTTGGCATGCAATTGCATGGAAAATTAAAATGGAAGATGCCTTTTAACCTTTGTAGCCAGAATCAATTTGAAATTTATATAGCACCCACTGGTAACGGAAGTAAAGCCATATTCTAACCTGGAGCTCACCAAATGGGATGACTGAAAGATTAATAAATTAGTTGTGACAAAAGGATACCGTACCTCTGCATGGAAGAAAAGAGTATGCTGATCAGTTAATACTGGATCTGACTATCGCTTTGCTGTAGCTGAAGTGCAGATGACAATGACAAGAACAATGGTCACAATATGAACTTGAAGGAATCAGTGAAGCCCATTTCATGGTGGTAATAGGCAGACAGTTTGCCCTGGCTGAGGAAGGAGATGGAAAGCTTATGGAATTCCTGCAAGAATCTGTGGTATAGACAGCAAGGGAAGGGCTCGGTCCAAAGAGACGAGAAAAGTAAATCAGAAAAGTGGCACAGGACCGAAGATTTTTTTTCTTCTGATAGAAGAGGTTAAGTAAACAAGAGGTACAAGTGACATAAACTGTGTGTAAAACTGGTAAAAATGAGATCCAAAAATAGTTTTAGTCAAAGGTAGCAAGAACTTAGAAGTAAGATGAGACATACTATGGTAGTTATGAGTGAAAAACCACAAAGTGGATTAGGTAAACAGATGAGATGGAACTAAGAAACTCTTTGATTGTAAGTAAGATCAGTGGAAAGATCATTTGATTGGAACCAATAAAGGACAAAGAAGATTGTGAGGAGCAAAGCATCTTACCTGTCTGACAGTAGTGCTCTCAGTAGCAAACAGGGAGTCACCAGCTGCTGCTGATCAGACAATGTGGTTGACATCAAGGCAAAGAAAGTAACGGCCCAGAAATTAAACATCGATGGTTGCCGTGGGGGTAAGGATTCCCCGCGATATCGCACTCCACGCCTACCTTTTTGCTTTCGGGCCCACACGAACTTCAGTTTGAGGGCCTCTCCCTGTTGCCGGCGTGCAGTGCTTGCGTGTCCCAGAGGCGCAATTAGTTCGTGCGAGCTCTGGGATCACGTGGGACAGTTAGAGCCAATGGCAGCACACCATCTTTCATTCATAGTTTTAACAGCAAGGGCTGTCAAAGCTATGAATACTACAAGCCCCCAAAAGAACAGCTAAACCTCAATTAAATTTAAAAAAAAGCCATCACATTAATAAAATAACTATAGTTAAATAAATTAACCACTTTAAACAAAAAATTAAATTTTTGAAAAAATTTAAATTCTTTTTAAAAGTTATAAAAATAAACTTACCTTTCTTTAAAGTCTCTAAAAAAGATAAACCTGTTGAAAAAATGTTTAAATAACACTTAATTAACTACTTACCTTGTTAAAAGGGGGTCCTACACCTGCTTTCTTTATGTGTAAAATCTTCACCACTTACCTGCGCGTTCAAACCTGAAAAAAAAACTAAGTGCACTGCGTGCGCACAACCTGTAGCGCGCACGCGGTTCACTTAGGAACCGCCCCCTTTGCAATACACGAAGTGCCGGTTTCCCGTGCATGCGCAGTGCATGCAGGAAACCGGCAATTCGGGACCTAATACGCGAGAGTACACAGTGCGTACTCTCGCGTATTAGGTCTAATTTTCGGCCCAATATTGTTACAGTACAAAGCTATCAGGGGTAGCAAGAGAGATGCAGAGAAAAGTAATATTGGAGGAAGTAGAAATTAAGGCAGATGATGAGAGGAAAAGTCTTGGGCATATTTGGAAGCATTTAAAGATGAAGGGCCTGAAGTAGTATAAGAGTTTCATCATATTATCAAAATGGTGAACGGGAAAAGTACCTGAAGTTTGGAAATTGACTGTAATTACACAAGAAGGTTAAGAAGGAGCAAACTAAGAAATCCAGAGGCATCAATCTGCTTGGAGTGCAGGGAAGATACTTGTAAGATTCACCTGAATGGAATCTGAGACCTTTAGATGGAAAGTCAGTGTGGCTTCGGAAAGAGATGCTGATGTGCTGATTAGATCTTCACACTGAGATAGATGGTTGAGAAGTGCTACGAGTATAGGAATAACCTATGGATAGAAGTCAAATTGATCAGTGATGGTCGGGAGTTGTTGGAGCTCTATGCAGTAGCTGCAAAAATTACCAAATTGCAAAAGCAGATATTCAAAGGAACAAAAGATTGTATGAGAATTGAAATCAAAGTCAATGCACTCTGTCATATTGTCACCCATCGTGATCAGTATTGCCATGGATCACATTATGAGTGAGGCAATGTGAAGTAAAGATACTAAAGGAAGTCGGCATGAGGCTGGATTATACAGGTGATGCTGCCATTCTCGTTGGATCCTTGATTGGCACCATCATAATGACTAAGCAGCATTGTAATGAAAGAAAGAAAGAAGGTTCAACATCATCTTCCTGCAGATCTATGCTTGTAGCACAGGGATGAAGAAAATCTGAAAAAAGCGGACCTCGATGGTGAGGAGATGGAAGTGGTGGGTGAGTTATATGCCTGCAAAGTTGTATGCTTGATGAAGAGGGCAACTACAAAAAATTGGAAGAATTACATTAACGTGGTATGGGGTGTTTTTTGACAGACTATGGAAGATCGGAGATGTATCAGTAAGTAGAAAGGAGAGTGAACAGTGCTAGTTTATGGTTCAGAAAGGTGGACCCTGTCAAAAAGGACAGGAGCAAAGTTGGGAAGTTTTTGGAACACATAGTGCAATGAAGATAATTATTATCGGATAAGAAGTAATGAAAAGAACTTAACATAGTTACAGTGACAGAACAAGAAGGTACCAATTAAGGCAAGAAATTTGAGTTGAACACGGCATGTGTCCCATATGGCCAAAGATTGATAGAAGTGGTCATAGTTTGGGGGGGGAAAAAACTATGTAGACAAAGGGACTGTGTAATGGAAGACCAGAATGGAGGACTGATGATGGGAGATAGCTGAAGGGAGAATGTCACCAGAATTTATAGCATCTATGGTCTGCTTGGTTATGGCACCTGCTGATTGACAGTAAACTCACAAAATTACTTAATGTCGACTGAAATCCCATGAGGAATTACTGTGCATGGCACAAAAAAATTAAATCCACTTAATTCAGTAACTAGTACAGTAAAGAGAGTGCATCCAATAAAATGATGAAACAGAGTACAATTGTTTACAAGCTACCTCTTTATTCGTTTATTCAAATTTATTTTTGACCGTGACTTCTGCGTAACAATCGACTCAATCTTAAGTTCAGTTTCGTTACTGAGACCTTTATGTATTATTTATAAAATTTGTTGTATTTAATCATTTCAAAGCTGTCTGTCCACAACCGTGGGAGTATGACTCGGATCCCAGGTTGCTGTTAAACTGGAGGAAGTGGTGATCGATTAATGTATTATAGCGTGAGGGTACCTGCCGTTAAATCATATTGTCCTTGCATTTTCAGCTCGTATTATCAAGGTCATTTCTCAACCAAACATTACCAGAGAGATTGGGACAACCATTACCCGAGTGATTCCATATGGTAGATACACATTCACATGCACTGTATTCGCAACAGCTGTTCCTTCTTTGCCTCACTGTTCTTTCCCTAATCTTTCCTCTTTTCTACCCTTTTCTCTCTTGAAGCCAACGGGGCACAGGCTGTGTGGCGGTGTGAGCGACTGAATTATTTTTCCTTTCGACTAATGTTTATAAAGCACCATCAGATATTTGTGGTGCAAATGAATGCCAAGTAATGCACTGATAAGATCTTTTAATGTGCAATAGGTCTCATGTCTTGGCAGGGATCTGTCTTTTATTAAACCTAAGGGATAATTTTATGAGTTTATCTGCCGTGCCTGCCAGGAATGGAACCATAGACGGTTACAGTACAGAACGAGATTCTGTGTCCTGTGTCTGTGCCTGCTCTTTGCTGGAGCAATCGAAAACTAACTTGCACTTTCCCCATAGCCCTGCATCTTCCTCTGCTTCAAATATTTATCCACTTTTGCCTTTAAAAGATGCGATGGTCTCTACCTCCCTTTGTCAAAGCATCGCATTCTCCAATAACCCCCTGTGTAAACAAATTTCTTCTAACCTCTATTCTTGCTCACAATAATAATTTTACAGTGATGACCTCCCCCCACCCCGCCCAAGTCACTGACTCCCCAAGCATAAGGAATGCTTAATGGATCTAAAATCGTGAGGAGCATGTACTTGAATTCCTAATATTTGCACGCAGCAGTTACCGATTTGCGCCGGGATTGTGAACTTGTAAAATTGTCTGTGCAATATTAACCCAGTGAGCAAAGGTACATTTTCAATGAAATGAGCATGACTCTATATCAAAACTAAAAACCAGCCATGTATGAAAAGTAGTTTTATATAAATTTGAGTAAAGTTGAAAACAAAAAGCTACTTTTCGTTGCCAAGTGGGGTGGGGGGGGGGGGGGGCGGGCTTTGTCACCCGCCTATTGTAATTGGCGCTGAACCAATGTATGTCCTGGTGCCAAGTTAATATCATCATTTCAACAGCCTCCCACCAAGATTTCCACCTGTGCCTCACCCCTCTTCACTGAAGTTAAGGAAACTGGCTGCTGCAGCTGGACTCTGATGCCTGCAGCAGCTTCAAGGGCCAGGCAGCATTGCAAAAACAATCAGTTACAGCCTCTGCTGAAGAACTGTGTGGAAGCAATGGGAAATTGTGGCTGATGGAGCCATAATTGTACTGGCTCCATCGGGGTAGAATCGGCACTGCGCAGCCAGCACGCGCCCGAACCAAGAGGCACGAGAATCAATGGAAATTGATCATCGGGCCTCATCACATCTCCACAAGCGGCTCACCCGAGTGAAGACTTCAATTTTGGGCCAGCAGCCGGCCTCAGGTAAGTGCCAGGTGGCGGGGTTGGAGCAGGCCTGGGACACCTTTTTAAAAAAAAAAGGGGGCCCCACAAATTTAGCAGTGGGACCATCGCCTGCACAGATTGGGCGCAGACCGTCCCTCTGCTAAATTAGTATGCTTCGTGCTCATTTTAGGCCTGAATGTAGCTTCCTACTGAACGTAGTTCACCTGTACTTTGGCCAGCTAGATATAAATGAGGGACTAGTGATGTTACATTGGTACAGTAACAAGCACTGGCTTTAGCCATGGTGAGGGGTACGTTCGGGGATAAAGTCAATACATTTCTACTACCTCATGCTTTACCCAGTGGTAATCAGTGCATTAAATATTCAACTAATCTTCTGTTAATGTCATGGACAGAAACACTGTTGACAGTAATAAGAAGGCAGGAGACCACTAAAAACGATCCAATTTGAAGTCCAATTCGTTTGTTGCAACTGAGCCCCATTATCATTTGAGCTTACATTTGGAATCCTGTCCTGTTGAGCACAAGATTGCAACAACCAACTGAGATTTTTAAAACCTAAAGTGATTTGAAAATAAAACCAGTTTCTAGATGCCCTGACCTCAGTTGGCCTTTCAGAAATGGAAAATCAAGAGATGTTCGATAAACCTGCAAGTCTGAGCCTAATTGTGCCACTGTACTGGTACGGGATTAATACCCACAGAAAAACTGGTTTGCCTGCTGTTGACACTAGTAAAACTATTTAAAATGGGTGAACATTACTTATAAAATAGTGGGCCAAGGAATTTGATACAGATGCATGAATGGTGATACTGTATTGTGTAAGTAGGTTTCAATTTTATGTTAGACTCAGTCCATCAAAGGAAATCCTTCATTTACTTCTTATTTTCAGGATTTTCTATGTTCACTAGACTTGAATCTGAAGGAATGGATTCTAGTTAAATAACAGCACAAATATCTTTGCTTCTCAGGCACTAAGGTCACTGAAATTACAAGAATTGTTACAACAAAGCCCGAAATAAAAATAATCCGTGGAAAGCTCATTCAAAGTGGTGAGTTCTTAATTAGTTATTATGATTATTTTTATCTAGGTATGTTAAAATTTATGCCATTCTCATAAGTAATTTTAGTGAATAAGTATAATCGAAAATCAGACAGCAGTTCACAAGACTTCATTCATTCATACATACATATTTGATAGTAAAATAAAAGCAGAAAATGCTGGAAATACTCAGCAGGTCCGGCAGCATCTGTAGAGAGAGAAACAGAGTTAACGTTGCAGGTCGATGACCCTTCGTCAGCGTATATATTTGATAGGATGGGCTTCAATTTGATACTCTATGAAAAGTAAATTATGAACTGGTAAAGTACTAATAGGGCTAAAAGGGAAGAGGAGTGCTGAGGGATGCATAGATGGCAATTGCAGGACCCAGGAGGGGGGCGAAGAAGACTCGGAACAGAAGCAGAAGCAGACTCAAATGTCGGTCCAGCGGGAAGGACAGGAACAGGCCAAGGAACGTGACCACGACTGCAGGTTCTGTGAGGTGTGCAGAGGAGGCATAAGAAGAGGCTATGGCCAGCGGGAGGCTAGATGGGAATTGGCCAGTGAGACCGGGACAAGGACGGCAACAGCAGGGCTTGGGCCAGTAGGAAGGGCTGGAACATCAGGCCACTGGGAGCAGCAGAGACAAAAATAGCAAAGATCACTACAGGGCCCAGAAGGAAGTGAACAGGAGATTAGACCCTGCAAGATGCCAGAGGGATGTGGGGCAGTGGGAACAGCAGGGACCCGTACAGGGGATGGTGACTGCATGCTAGCAGGGGAGAAGGTGAAGTAGAGACTGAACCAGCCTGGAATGGCACTGAGATGAACATTGAGCAAATGGAAGCGACAGGGACTAGGAAAAGGGTGGCACTTTTAAACCGCAGGAGTGGGCAAATAGGAGCCAGAGGAGGAATTCGGAGCCAGTGGTAGCATAGTGGCACACTTACATGGGGGGCCTTGGAGCAGCAATATCGCTACCTGGTGTTCGGAGATCTGTAGGGTAAATAATGGTGAGTAAAGCAGGGTAGAAATTGCATAGCGCCAGCCTACCAGTGCCAACTGGGCACAGGGAACGATCCATGCGCCGGAACACGTAGGCCCGAGACTCGATCGAAATTGTGCCTCGTGCCTCATTTAAATTAAACAGGCACGCTGCGGACTCCTACTGTGTGTCCCCGGGCAACTCGCCGATGAAGAAGACACAATTACGGGTCGCTGCAGCTGCGGCCCTTGGGTAGATCCTGGGAAGGGAGCCGAGTGTGGACCAACAATGAACTTCGGGATTGCTGTCGAGTCAGGGGGACAATCCGGCTCCTCCAGGCTACCCAGGAAGGGTTTACTTTGTTTAAAAAATAATTGACCTCTCGATGGCCACGGAGTCTGCTGAAAAATCCTGACTGGGGGCAGGGACACCCAAGAAAAGGGCCCCACAAATTTAGCAGTGGGACCAACGCCATTAGGGGTCTACAGCACTAAACTGTTCACCACATACCTTGATGAGAATAGAATCAAATCTAAGAGGTTCTGAGAAGATCAGCTTCTACAGCTCATGACTAAATTAATTAAAAACGTTAAGCCATTTTATTTGAATGCCTAATATCAGTTTTACCAAGCTAATTGCAAATAGCAGACGTTTGTCTGGCATGCAACAGAAACAATCTCTGGTGTGGTATTATAAATGGATAATGTATGTCTTGGAGTTGAGTGATGCCATTCTATCACTAGGCATCTTCACTCATTGGCCTACAAATTCGATGGCACTGCAGAAGACTGGTGCAAAAGCATCCAATATGGTGGGTGGCATGCACGCGCGCGCATTCTGTGCTGCCCGCCATATTGGTATGGACATCAAAAGAGGCGATCAGGGCCCGTGCCTGAAGAAAAAGTTTGATGCCCGTTTTAACAGTGTTTTGTCCTGAACGCAGCCGACGCATGGTTTCAGGAAAACCAGGTCTACAGGCAGCCTAACCAGCAGTCCTTAAAGGGACCGCTGAGACCTGCCACCAAAAAGGTCTGTTTTCTTAAAAATACTTACCTGAATATGGAACCGGGGGGTGCAGGATTGCTTCTCCCGGCTTCACATTAAAACCATGGGATGCTGTCAGCCATCGCTCATATCCCCCTACATGATTACTGCCTGGCTCCCTCTCCTGGTCGCTGCCTTCCCCCTCTCTTTGTCATCCCAACCCCCTCGGCGCCCCCCCTCCCGATTGCTTACCTCTCTCTTCCAAGACCTACCTGAGGGCTGCTGCCGGTGAAGCAGAGGCCCGACATTCAAATCATCTTTGCCGGCGAGCTGCCTGAACACACCCAGCTGATGTCTGTAGCTCTGATGTAAATGTGACCTGAGGCCCGTTATTGGGTGGGCCCCAGGCCGACCCATTCCAGCGCAGGGATTGTTTAGCGTGAACCAATTTCTAGCCACTAGTGATTTAACCTAAATAATAAATAAGTAGAGTTTAAAATTATATTGATAGATGTGCCAAGAGTGGAATCGGAAATTATGTGAAATTGGGAATGAACATCTCAATTGAGTATACTGGTTGATTTACAATGATATAATACCAGAAAGGGTATTGATACTGTTTCAGCAGAGACTTAATGTCATTGAATTATTCTCGCTCTCTCTTTCTCTCTCTCTCTGTCGATGGCGATTCAGCAACATTTGACGGCGATGCTGAGACCGTTACCAAACTTATTGAAGGAGGAGGTTTGTACTTTATTCTTTCAAGAATACTTCAAGAAATTTTCCAATTTGATAACTTATGGTCAGGGTTGTGCCCTGGACTGGTTTCGACCACCTAGGGGGGTCGGAAAGGAATTTTCCAGGTTTTTTTTTCCCCTCCCAAATTGGCCTTGATACTTCCCCCCCCCTCTCCACAATAAAAATTTGCAGCCTTTGAGACCTCTGACTCCGGGGAACGCTTGGTAACCCTTCATGGTAGAAAGAGAAGTTTACTTCTGTAGATTTTTTTAGACTGACATTGATGTTTCATTTTTAAATATTTACAGAGCAGCATGTCGAAATGACATTTAAAAAAAAAATCCTCTTTTGACATCTGTGCCTCATTTCCTCACAAGGTGAGTAGATTATTCTGCAACAGCAAAACACTGAGCTAGCTGTTCATACAAGGGTGCTGCAGTACATTTCATTCAGATGGTGCAAATGGAATGCCCCCTATCGCCCAATCTCCATGTTTTACCGTTGAAGTGACAAATCTAAAATGTTAATGTCTGCCTACCAGAGTTTATGCATTACTTTTTATTACCAACTACCACTGGAGTCCGATCTGAATAGGCTGGTTGTTTAACTAATTCTAAATAACAAAAAGCAGCGATGTAAGGCCACAGTCCTCTTAAACAAATGAAAGGTGGTAAAGGAAAATGATTCCCACCAACTTGGTAAGGACAGGATCAGCTTACAACTGGTCTTGCCTTCACCGATGGTAGTGGTAAAAATCCGTCTATTAGCCATGATGTGCCCCCATTTATACAACAGAATTCTGTTCCCACGGGTAGCTTTAATGATGGCGCTGGAAAGGGTGAAGAAAAGGAACCATAAACTGGCAGTAGCCTGTTTTCATCAAAGGTCATGGTTCAGTTGGTAACACTGTTCCCAGTTACTGCCAGTAGCAGAATGTGATCTTCTGAATCCAAAGACACTTCAGAGAAAAAACTGTCAGTGATCTAAAATAATGTTTTGTGAGCTGAATAATTAAGGGTTAATTTGATAGCGTGCACTCGTAGATTGATTTAAAGGTATCCATTGTATAAATCCTGTAAGTAGATACTGGTTTAGCGAGGGGCATGTTTTTGGATTAATGTTCCCGCCCTCCACCCCCCCTCATCTCCCTGCTTCCGCGCCCCCCCCCCCCCCATCGCCACATATGCTGGGCAGGAGTAAAGCACTTTGTGTGTAGCACTTTCTCAGACCCAGGACACCTTCAATCTGAAGGAGTACCCGGTGCAAACCCAACACACGCTTTTGGATGCCACTGCATCTAAGAGCCAATGGCCACAGTTACAGAAAATGGAGGCAGGAAGCCAGGAACGCTCTATCTTGGACCTGTGCATTTCATAGTTGCAGGCCCCACTCCACTCTGCTGTGTAACATCAGAAATCCTAGGCCTACATAAAGTGGGCAGAGGCCTGACTCAATGGCCTCAATTTTAACTCCCCCCACCACCACCCCCCATCTCCACCCCTGGCCTGGTTTCTGCCAGGGGGGCAGATAAAATGGAACAGGGGACTTACCCACTCCTTTTCCCACCCACCACCCCCAATCTGACCAACTGCAATTTTAAATTGAAGGAGGCATGGACATCCACCCCAAGCTGGCGGGGTCTTCTTTAAATATGCTGGTTGGGCTCCGATGATGTCATAGAAGTGGGATCTGCTATTTCAACTTGAGGCCTGAGTGGAGGAGCAGTGGTGGCTATCCCGCCAGGCCAAACCTGCCGGGAGCTGGATCGAGGGCCAGAGGAGGTCCAGCAAGGTTTCCTTGTGGGCCTGGAGGAGCAGAAGTGCTTGGGCCTCCTTTGCCCCGGGCTCACCAACACCCCCCCCACCCCCCCCACATCCCCTGATTGTTAATCACTGCCCCACCCCCACCCCCTCACATCTGACTGTGGGAGACTGTTCCTGCGGGTCCCCGACGTTGGCCTGCCAGCCCGAATTCCCACTATTGCCCACTGACCAGGCAGTGAATATTTAAATGAGGCCCTGGAGTCAAAACCCACCTGATTTTCAGGTGATGAAGATGAAAATCTACCCAAATGTTACTTCAACAAATGAGTAAAATATTCTTTTCCTTTAAGTATTGCCTGAGGTTTGTTCAGAAACAGTGGAATTCTACTAATGTACATCACTGTCTTGAAGCACAACTATAGTGTTAAAAAAATGGTACATTATAGTGAAGAACAGTATTGCAGTGTTGGACTTGGTCCTCTATAAATACATCAGGGCTGTGCCTTACATGGAGAAATGATCATTGAACAATGCAGTTCTGGATTGTGGACTCTCATTTTATCCCATCAGTCTGGGTCAAATACTTTTTGCTCTGACAGCTGTTAAGAGTCTTAAGTTTGAGTTTGATGTTAGTTCAGGAGACAAATCTAAATCTACTCCCTAATACAACTGAAGTGTTTTAAGATGGAATGCTTCCATCCGTTCTTAGCTTGATGATTAGATAAATATCACAGGAAGAACTGGATATTTTGAAAATTGTTCCATTTCCTCTACCAAAACGATTACCCAGAAATTACCTCGTGAGATATTATCATATAAACGCTTCGTGCAATTGTCTCAAACTCCTCTGTCTACAACTTTAATGGAGGCATTAACCTATTAAAATAAATGGGTTAACACATCTTTTAAAATATACTACTGGAATTTAATATGAATGTATTAACTGTTCGAATAATAATATCACATAGCTTAATTTTTAGGTTTATGTCTTGGCCACTCAATGGCATTAATAAAATGTATGAATCTGATATTTTTTTTAAATTAGGCTAAAAAAGGTGTTTTTTATCAGGTACAGTTAAAAAATCGTTGCACTAAACATCTTGGCAATTACAATCAGGAATCTAAATTGGATAATCTTTCTGTATTTTCTATAATGTGCGTCTTCATGTGGTGGAAGTAGTGAAAATATTTAAGATTCACCATTGACATGTATCTTGTCAGGAACAAAGTATACCAAGGTTACCAGGATTATTGAGGGTGATCCCAAATTACTTGAGGATGAAGAAATCCAAAAACTCCTTCACGGAGGTTAGTGAGCTGGTGGCTCTGGCCTTTGCCTCCTGAGGCATGGACTCAAAGGGGCTTCATTCCCTATTTACCCCTCCCACCAACTAATTGCCTGTCTGTCACCCTATATGTACAATTAACATCGGATTTTATGTCCATTGTTAAAATTATTGTTCGTTGGACATTCGATACTCAAACACAGCATTTGAGGACCTCCTCTTCATTAACAATCTAAAGAAACACTTCTTTGTGTTTACTCACAAAGTTCTTTGGTGCCGGATGTCAAAACCCAGCCTGAAAAAATTCTGCCTAACCTTCATTAACAATCCAAGGTTGCATTTGTTTATGTCCACTTCACACTTTTTCCATGGATAGTTAAACCTTACTTGTGGAAACCTCCATTTATCTGTATTCTCCATTTAATTCATAATACAAGGGAATATTTCTCTGTGTTTACTATCAAGGTTATTGTATTCTGGACACTGATAAAAATCAAACACCACTTGTGGAGGCCACCATTTCTCTTCATTGAAGAACTAGGGGGCATTTATTTTTATTCATTAGCAAAGGTGTTTTACAATTGATATTGGATATTCACCTCAAATGCAGATTATAGAAACCCCCTTCCTACCCTTATCAATGGGTACAGCCATTTGTGTTAACTATTGTGGTTGTTTTCCGTGGACATCAGGATACTCAAACACAGCCAATGGAAACCTCCTCCCCCCTCCCCTGCATCCCCCTCCTCATTAACAATCTTTGTATTCTGTGTCAAAATGATTGCATTCTGAATAGTGAATAATCAGTCCCTAATCATCCCACCCTCCCCCTCCCATTAACAATCTAAGGGCGCTTTCATTTGTATTCGAGATATCATGATACTAAACATGGTCAACTTAAGAGAGTGCATGGCTAAAAGTGGTGGTATATGATTTTTATGCCACAATGTGAGTTGGTTATGTTGGTCAAGTTCACAAGTGGTGTAGCAAGTCATCTACCACAGCTAGCAACAAAGTGCTCCATTTAAAGAGCGAAAATGTTGACGGTTGCGAGACCCATCCATTGTCTATCATTTTTATAATTAACCATAAATATATTGGGCCAAAAATTCGGCACTTGCCGGGTGAGTACGCGCTGTGTACTCACCCGTAAGGCCTCCTGAAGTGCCGGTTTCCTGCATGCACTGCGCATGCGCGGGAAACCGGAACTTCCGGTCTCGTGAAGGGAGGGGTTGAGAGGTGAACCGCGTGCGCGGGAGAGGCTGCACGCACGCAGCGAACTTAGGTTTTTTTTCAGGTTTCTCCAGGAAGGTAAGTATGGAAGAAGCTGCGCTTTTTAAAAAGGAGGCGCAAGACCCATTTTTAACAAAGTAAGTGGTTAATTAATTACAATTTAAAAACATTTTCAACAGGTTTATCTTTTTTAGATACTTTAAAGAAAGGTAAGTTTATTTTTAGCACTGTTAAAAAGTATTTTAATTTTTTCAAAAATTAAAATTTTTGTTTAAAGTAGTTATTTTAAAAATGTGATGGTTTTTAAAAAAAATTATTTGAAGTTTAGGTGTTGTTTTGGGGCCGATTTCAATTCATAGATTTGACAGGTCTCCTGTCAAATCTATGAATGAAAGATGGTCTGCTGCCATTGGCTCTCCATGTCCCACGTGATCCCAGGGGACACATCGCACTAACTACGCCCCTGGGATACACAAGCACTGCGCGCCGGCAGCTGCAGGAGGCCCAGGAGCTGAAGTCCCCGTGGGCCCAGAGGTCAACGGCAGGCGCGGTAGGTAGGTGCGCGTGGGATGCTTGCACCCGCGGGAAGCCAGGCAGCCTAATTTCTGCGCCGATATAATTTGCTCATTGGTGATTTTTAAAGTAATTCACCAAGATGTTTTTCACAGGTTTCCAATATCAACAAATTTATGCGCTCTTCGAATGGCTGAAGTAGTCATCAAACAAAATTAGGAGTTTTGGGGGAAAAATTGAGCCCCGCCCCCTTTGGGGCGCTACTATTAACGCCCTGAAAAAATTAGCGCCCCAGCGGCCAAAATTCATCGGTAGCACCCCAAGAGGGAAGTGGGGCACTACTAGAAGCGCCCCGCCTCCCTCTTGGAGCGCTGCGAAGGAATATCGCAGCGCGACGTGCCACGGTACTGCAGGCCTTCCTCCCCTTCTTAAAGGGGAGGGGCCTTGTGCAGCGCGACCCAGGGCCCAGCTGGGCCACCAGGGATTGGAGTGCCGGCAAAAGCGCCCGGCACTCAAGAGAAGTGCCGGGTTCACGGAGCGCAGCCGGCACTCCGCGGTGGAGATGCAGAGGAGGCCGGGGACGGCAACGGGGGCAGGTGCTGGCAGGTGGCCAGCAACAAAAATGGCCGCCTGGCACCTCGCCTTTAATTAGCGCCGCCCCGGCCGCAGGTAGGCTCCCCTGGCCCCGTCGGACATAGCGTCCGGCGGTATGTCGGGGCGCTACCGAAGAGATCGCGGCCAGGGCGCGAGCGGGGCGCTGCGCACGGCGATGATGTCATCGCCAGCAGCGCACGCCATGGGGCACTAACGGTTACCGCCGCCGCTAAACTCCCACTGAATTTCATGGGATGCGTTGGCGACGCCGCACCCGGGCGCTAGTTGTTTTGCGCCCCGTTAGCGACGGCGCTAACGAGAGGCGCAAAGCAACCGAATTTGTCCCCCATGTCTCAGATACACATACTTGTTTATTCCACGTTTAAAAAAAAAAAGTCCACTTTACAATTTTGTGTTGTGTTAAACATATCTGATCAAAGAAAACCACAATCTTTCCTATAGCACTGGCAATGGAAAACTGAAAATTTAGTTTGTTAATTCTTAATAATTATAAGACTGGCACACTGTGCGTCATGAATATTTGCAGATTCTTCCACGTTCAGCCAAGCATGACTTAGCTCAGCATCCTTCCTAAAAGAAGTGGTCCCTTCCTGTATTGATACCTGCTGTACACCAAATACTAATGCTGTGTCGTTAACTGCTACTTCTGCAGGCTCCTCTGCCAAATTCACTAAAGTTACGATTGAGGGTGAGCCATTGCTCGAACATGAAAAAGAAATCACCAGACTTATTCAGGAAGGTAAGAGCATCCTCTGAAAATCACAGCATGTTTGCAATTGTATTTACGCATTCAACACACTGAGGAAGATGCAGGAAACTAAATCATAGCGACAGTGAAACCATGATCTATTTGCACAGTGACTTTTTACTGAGGCCTTGTTGTAGTTTGTTGAAACTTTCAGGAAACCTTAGTTTTTAGGATCGGCTGGGTCCAAAAACTGCATTAGAGCCGCTACAGTGACTGCAGGAAAGAGTTCACACTGAAGCAAGTGCCATATCTGTCACAGAAAGAAAGAAAGAATGACTTGCATTTAAATAGCGCCTTTCATGACCTCCAGTAGTCTCAAAGCACTTTACAACCAATGAAGTACTTTTGAAGTGTAGGCACCGTTGTAATGTAGGAAATGCCGCAGCCAATTTGCGCACAGCAAGCTCCCACAAACAGCAATGTGACAATGACCAAATAATCTGTTTTAGTGATATTGATTGAGGGATAAATATTGGCCAGGACACCGGGGATAACTCCATCGAAATAGTGCCACGGGATCTTTTACATCCACCTGAGAGAGCAGATGGGGCCTCGGTTTAACGTCTCATCCGAAAAATGGCACCTCCAACAGTGCAGCACTCCCTCAGTCCCTCAGTCAGTCTAGATTTTTGTGCTCAAGTCTCTGGTGTGGGACTTGAACCCACAACCTTCTGACTTCTGACAGCATGAACTGCTGTGATTTTTTTTGTGTGGTTAATTCCAGTTATAAATAAATCTTCTGTAAAGAGGAACGAATATATAAAATTATATATTTACACCCTGAAGCTATTTAGATTTACCCATCGGGTGGAAGCAAATTAAATTACCAGAAGAAAGTTCTGATGCCGTTTCTCTTTATAGATCCTGACTGACCAGCTGTATATTTCCCACATTTCTGTTTTTGTTTCTAATTAAATGTATTTTTTTTAAAGAACCTACAAGGAGAATTAATTATGGTTACAGAAGAGTACCAGGTATGTTAGACTTGATTATTTATTATAATGATGCTGGATATTCTGTTAATTACCACCTAGATAATGTTTCAGTGTTTGACACGGTGCCTAGGTTCTCCAATTGTAACAGAGAAATCAGCCTTATGTTTTGGAAATTTGAGGCCAATGAATCAAGGCGGTTTATGCTATTTAGAAAATGTGGGAAAGTTATAGGTTAGTGGTTTGACAGATCCTCCGCATCCCCGGGAGATGGGCCTCTGCGGGTGGAGAGTTGCGCTATTTGCCCAACTTCCGCCCGCTGAATGGCCGTGGAATTTTTACGCCTGGTAAAAGCAGGCGTAAGGCTTGCTTTTACCAGCATAAGGGTTTTTAAAAAATAGAAAAATAAAATGTTATCACTCACTTATACATTAAAAACCCTGTCCAATAAGGTAAGTTTATTTTTAGCCCCATTAAAAAATATTTTTTTAAATTTCAAAAAATTAAATTTTTGTTTAAAATATTTAATTAAATGCCATTTTAATTAATTTTATCTGTAACTTAAAAAAAATCTTATCATGTGTTCGTGTATTTTTTAAGTCACCCCCATTCATACTTATGCGAGTTTCGTACGTACGGAACTGTCATAAGTATGAATGGGGATTCCCTTCTTTCATTGGTTGGTCTGGCCCACGTGATCCCAGGGGTGCTTGTGAACTGCTTGCGCCCCTGGGATACGTGGGCCTCTACGCATTTCTACCAGGAGAGACCCAGGATCGCGAGCCTCCGTATCTCCCGGACCACCCGGTAAATGCGTCGATTTTTTGATGATTGGCTAAAGAATAACACAACAGCCCTATTGCATAGCTGGCTACTAATTTTACTAGAACGCACGTAACTGTATTTTCAAATATAACCTTTAAATGCTTAATCTTAAAGGCACTTACTTATTTTTATAATTTCCGCATTCAGCCGGATCAAGAAGCGCGAGACAAGCATTGAAGAGAATCCCACGAAGAAGAAAAGCAGTTCAAGCTTAAGGAGGATTTGAAACTTTTTGCTATCTGAAAATGCAGGACATCCAACTGAATAAGAACCGTCTCATTTAAAACTGAGGCCTGGCCTACAGCAATCACGAATGATAAGGATGTCAGTTTTTGCACATGTTGCAAACTCCTGTCAGTTTACATGAATGTTGAATAGCAAAAGTCAAAACATATTAACTTTCTATTTCCCTATGTTTCACGTTGAATTCTTGTAGTATATTTTAGAAACAAAATTGGATAGATTCTGGAGGCGTTTCATTGGTACTATTGGAAAATTAAGTCAGGGACCTTTTAGAATGTTTAATGCATAATTTACTAAACAGACATTTTTCAATTTCCGGTAACATTAGTTTGTTTTGCTGGGTTAAAATTATGGCATATCTGGGGGGCGGAAATAACAATGAATAAATACGTATCTTCTGGTTTTCTCAGTAGTGAGATTATCATGAGCACAATGGGAATCTGTTCAAGAACATATCAATTAGAATTTTTTCAGAATTAACAGCTTAAAAAGATTAAAAGTTAGTTTATGTTTTCTGTTTGTTTCCATTTTTAAAGCTGAGCTTAATAAATATGGATGGGGATTTGGCTAATGCATGGAAACTGATATGTCTGCATAGTTAAGAAGAAACAAAAATATTAAAGTCAGTGCTTGCTCTAGTGAGTCTATGGGTTATTTCTAACATGCATTTTGTATTAAGACATAAAAAGCTTTGCAGTCCACAAGCACAAATTCAAGTTGTTCGTACTTTTGTAAATTGAGCCGTATTAACATTTTCCTGAACACTTTTTTTTTATAACTCAAGTTTTGTATCATTGAAAGACTTGTTCTTTATTCCTGCTTTTTGCAGTTTGAATCATACCTTGATGCTATTTTTGGGAAACCAACCCTTACCATGCCTAAAAATCTGTGGAAAATATGCTGAAATTGGTGCTTTTTTTTGTATTCTTTTTGAGAAACAATTATTCATTAAAGAATACATCCTCATGTGTGGTTTTAGTTTTAATTAACCCTGTCTTCTCGTGTTTATCCATTTGAATGTAGTAATCACTCAATAGCTCTAAGACATTTAAGGAATGATTCCCCGATTGGGAGCTTCCTGGGAAGAGCAGCACTTGCAGGGAATGCTGGTTTGGAAATTGTGGGATGTAGCCCCTCATTTTTTGTCTATTCATTTAAGTAGACTGAAAATCTGAGGTTGCAGGCCCACTATTTCATGGTCTGTGCTGACAAGGAGCACAGTTATCACTGGAAGCTGGGCAATCAGCCCTTTAAATTGATCTTTATTATTTTTAAAGGCTTTGGCCTTGATAGTAACGGGGAGGCGGGGCAGTGCGGGGGAGCCCGGTTGTGGGTGAAGGAAGGCTGGGGATGTGGCGGCTGTGCTGATCTTAAAATAAAAGTATGCAGAATCCCGCCCGCCACCCGCACAGATTGACTACCTGGCCGGCGGGCGGGAGCAGGAATTTGCGGCATGAAGATGCAGCTGGGGAACTGTGGGAACGGTCCACGCCAGTTAGTGGGGGGTCTGGCTGTGATCAAAAGAGGAGGGAGTCTCTGGCTCTGTGATCAAAGGGGGGTGGAAGGCTCTGGTCGTGATCGAAGGGGTGGGGGGAGGATGTGGCCGCGATCAGGAGAAGGGGGGGGAAGGCTCTGGCTGCGATTGGGGGGAGGGGGGGAGTCTCAGCCCATGATCGAGGCGAGCGGGGGCGCAGTCTCTGGCCCCGATCAGGAGGATGCGAAGGCCCTGGCTGCGATTGAGGGTCTGGGGGCAGGAAGGCGGGGTCATAAAATTGAGAAGCATCTTTGGCTATCAATACAGATGGTCTACTTGTTTTCAGTCAATGTTGGTGGAATACCGATTATGGGCTAATTAAATCAGAAAGACATTGACACTGAATTTCCCTGGGGGTTTTCCCAATCTTCCGCCGATCAGCAGAACCCCCAGCGGAACGACGTAATCAGCTGAAAATGACTATTGCCTGTCAGGGACCCGGGTACAGCTGCAGAGCTGGCTTACAATGAGAGCCATGCCACCACAAGAAACATCATCGAACAAACAATCAGCGTGCCTGGACCATTCCAGAGGAGCTTTGGAGTCAGCTCCATCAACACAACAATGGTGCCCAGTGACAAATCCTCAGCCAGCCACCTCAAAAAGAAAGAAAGATTTGCATCTATATAGCATCTTTCACGACCACCGGATGTCCCAAAGCGCTTTACAGCCAATGCAGTACTTTTGAAGTGTAGTCACTGTTGTAATGTAGGAAACGCGGCAGCCAATTCGCGCACAGCAAGCTCCCACAAACAGCAATGTGATCATGACCAAATTATCTGTTTTTGTTATGTTGATTGAGGGATAAATATTGGCCAGGACAATAGCACCAAGGAACTGTTACATCCACCTGAGAGAGCAGACAGGGCCTCAGTTTAATGTCTCATCAAAGATGGCACCATCCAACAGTGTAGTACTCCCTCAGCACTGTACTGGAATGTCAGCCTAGATTGTTATGCTCAAGTCTCTGGAGTGGACTTGAACCCACAATCTTTTTGACTCAGAGGTGAGAGTACTACCCACTGAGCCACAGCTGACACTACTGAGGCAACATTGCGAAGAAGTTGTGAGGATTGAAAGGGTATACAATTGGAGGCACCAAGGGGAAGCACGGTAAAAAAAAATGATAGAAAGCACACAGATTTGTTTTTTTTAGCACTGATGAGATATGTCAGAATGAATTTAGACAAGTTGGGGCAATGCCTGCAAGAAAGAGTAGCAGAATGTTTTCCTGAGGGGAGTCCCAGTAGTAATGGAGAAGTACGTGTCAGCAGTTAAATGAGTTGATGTAATTGTCAAAGGGAGATCATGATAGAATGACTGATTTTGCAGTGGCATGGATCTTATTCAGCTGAAGATGTCCCTTTTGAACTCTGCCTACAACTGTCTGGCAGTTGACAAAGACTCTTCTCAGGTGGACCCGGGTTCCTGACAGGAGTCATGAGCCATACCCAACAGCAACTTACATTTATATAGAGTCTTTAACGTAGCAAAATGTCCCAAGGTGCTTCACAGGAGCGTTATCAGCCAATCCCTTCCTATTAATAAAAATGCCAGACTGCTGATGGGAGCATGCAATGTGGATAAAGTCTATGGCACCTTGCACCCTAGAGAAGCCTGCCATGTGGGCGAAGCCTAGTTCTCCATCGCCTTGCTTCACTCTGTCCATGGGAAAGGAGATATAGGTGCTCCTCCTCGTGTAAAGAGCCTCATTGATCTCCTCAATCGCAGCTTCAGCAGCCTGCTGACCCTTTTGGCTTTGGTCACTTTCTACTTTGTCCTCCCGGACATTAATCAACAGTTTTTAGCAGATGGCAACACTGGCCTTATGGAGGGAGTCACAGCACTCAGCCTTCCAAGGGCGGAAGAGACCTCCCCAGGACACCAACTTACCTTGAACCTCCACCCAACCCTCTCTATCTACTTTATCACTTCCCCATCTCACTAGCCACCCCTCACACTCACCCTCATTCTACTGCAAGCATACCAACTAACAACAAACAAGGGTAGGCACTTGAGAGGTTTAGCCAATGTCCATGTGAAGTTTCTGGTAATGTGTTGTCATATAGTGTAATATCTTTCTCCAAAAGTTCCCCCTATTGGACAGATCTGAGCGCACATTGAGAAGTGTCTGACTGAGTTCCAGTGATTGTTCAGCCATCACTCCCCCACCACCTCCCACCCAACCCCTGCTATAGTGATGTGTGTGCATGGAATGGCTTGGACATTAAAGGGATGCTTCATGGTGCTGGTGTGGCATGGTGTCAACCTGGCACATCATGTGGCAGCCAGGGTTTACAGCGTCAAGTGAAGAAAATCTGGCCATGGTGATGCCTCCCGGCCAGCAATTTTTGTCAGGGGCTGATGCCCTGTGTCCAGTGCAGCATCAGGTGGGTGAGGAGGAGGTTGGCGCTCCTGGTGCTGGTGCTGCTGTTGTGGCTGGTTGTGGTGCTGCCGCGGCTGCTCTTCCTCTGAATCTGATGACCAGGATGAGAGGATGTAAATGGTTCCCATCCCATTGCTATAGATTTCAGTTGAGGTAAGAAGCTTGCAAGCGCACACTCAAAGTGGCTTGAAATTATTCCAATCAGGTAACACTACAGATGGGTGTTAGCTTGAACAGTCACAAGGTCAGTAGATTTGCAAAATCTTATCCCATACTGTAAGGGGGGCTCGTGCGAGGTGAGGCTTTCGTTCCCTGTGCTATTGCTTGCTCTGGTCTCCGGCCAGACTTTTGCAATAATCACCTGTGAGTGGTTCGACCCACTCGCCCTTACGGTTCTGACACCTGGACTTAGATGCAAAGGAGCAGTAATGCAGAGAAAAACTCAAATAGACCTGGTTGAATAGCACGAAATGAATGCCTTTATTGTACGGTGTCCAAAATAATGAAATACATGTCATATGCGCAGATCAAAGAAATTACAAGTATACACACATCTATAAAACTTGGTCTATACAAATGGGGAACACACGACACATCGAAAAAGGGGGAACACATTACACATTAACCCTAGGAACCACCCTCCCTTAGAATACCTAAACTATGTCTGGATTTGTAGGATCGGAAGTATGCTCACCGCTCGGCTTACTTCGGAATTTAAAATGAGGCTTTCAGTTTTTCGCTGCAGCGCCTGGCTGTCACGTGGCTGTAAGGGTTTCTGCGCCCGACTTGTTTACACTCGTTGCCGTGATGGATCCACTTGAGACAGCCCCGATGGATATCCGTCGCGGATGACCCAGGCTATCCGCTCAAAGAACCAGAGGGTAGGCCTGTCTCCCTGATATCATGAAGTATTCGGTAGAATTCAAAGAGGTGGACTCCGCCGTTTATCTTCGGGCGCGGTCGGGGTTTTATTGACCGTAGCATCACGTGGAATTTCTTCTCGTCTTTCTTCTCGTCACTCGGGCCTCGCTTGGCCGAGATTCCCTTCTTCCTCGCCACCGACGGCTGGTCGCTCGGGAACACACCGCTGCGTTGCCCTGATGGGTCCGAAACACCGTTTACCGACGATCGGGATGGTGTACCCTACTGCCTGCCGTGTCGAGGTGGCTCGCTCTGAGGTTCCGTTTCTGGCCGACACGGACCACGAACAACGAACTCGGACTTCACCCAACACTCGAACACCGGACCAGCACAGCGCCGCGGGCAGGACACGCACAAGACACGACCTGATTCCTCTTTTCTCCGTAACTGACCGTAACTCGTCACTGTAACTGCTTCATCTCCTTGAGGAACATTTGTTCTCTATAGTTATACTGTTTTGTCGGCCTTATCTCCCGCTCAAATCAAAGTGTTGTCCTTTGTTTGATTTTGGCGCCCAAAATTCCCAGCATGGGGTAATTATCTTCTTAACTGGTTTCGGGATCACCTGAAACTGGCCAACTATCCGTTAATGCCTTCTTCATTGTTGAGCCAGCCAGGATGTGTATAAATCGTCTCCTCAACTGGTTTTGGGACCCCCTGAAAACTGGCCCAATCACCCGCTAATGTCTCTCTCATTGTTGAGCTGGGGGGGTATTTGTGTATTGATGTGTCTGGATGGGCCCCCGATTGTCCAGTTCAATGATTCTTACTGTGCGTATGAAAACGATTCAAGCACTTATATCATTGTTTTTGTTCAAAATGCAAATGGGTTGCATCCTGCCTTTTCAATTCGTACCGGGTATGGTCTCATAATGAATGTATATTCAACGCCATCTTGTCTGCCCACTGTGTCTCTGGAAACTTCTGCCACGATGCTCGGCGGCCATTTTACAGGCTTCTGTACCCTTTATTTTAAAAGCAGCTTTCCGTTCAATAAAAATGTTCAATTGAACCTGCTTCTCTCATATTATTAGAATCGCGATAATTGCGAAACTCTACAATACCTACAACAGCAAAGTTGTTGCATTTAAATGCCAGCCATGTTACAGGAGCGCTTTTAAAGTGTTCCACCAATGACTACAAAGCATGTCCTCCAGCAACTCGTCTCCTTGCAGCTGGCCTGTTTCTGACAAGACGGGAATCAGGAGCCAGAAGCACGAAAATGGGAAACCACTATAAAAATAGGATTAGCAAGGCAGTTAACAGGTTGTTAACTGCCTTAACTACCTGTCCCATCATTTCCCGTCGGGTCAGTTTGGGAGCGGCTGACCCGACACTCACGAAAATCGGGTGGGGGCGGGATGGAGGTGGGTTGGGTGTCTGAAGCCATTTTTTCCGATTTTCGCTGCCGACCCGCCTCCAAACCCGCCTCCTCAGGGCTATTAAAATTGAGCCCAGAGTGTAACATGTAGCAGACTACAGCGATGCAGGACATCCTAGTACGACTATACTGGAGCACACCCACAAATCTATCCAGGCACCTGAAGTGATTTCAGATTCCCTATGGTCTGTTCAATGCCAATCCTGATGCCACCATGAGCCTCATTGTATTGGTGTTCTCAAGGGTTTTCGGGTTCCGAATCAGTGTCATCATCCCGTGCTGCAGAGATTAGCTTTGGTCACCAATCAGCCATTCAGACATCTGCCTTTGACCTGTGAACAGTGGTGGGATTGTGCATTGTAAAACAAAAGAATTATAGCAGCATCTGGATACCATGCATAATGAGGTGCTCCATATTGCAGACCAGCTGCACGTTGAGGGAACGATACCTGTTCCTATTGAAAAAATTGATTGTGTTCTCAAAAGGGGAACTGTTACGAATTTTGGGATCTTGCCTTAACTATTCTCTCAGGTATAGCAGTGCTAGTCACTCCCGTAAGTGGTCTGAATGTGTTATATTTAGGATAATAAAAACAGAAAATGCTGGAAATACTCAGCAGGTCAGGCAACATCTGTGGAGAGAGAAACAGAGTTAACGTTTCAGATCGATGACCTTTCGTCAGAACTGGAAAAAGTTAGAGATGTAACAGATTTTAAGCAAGTGTAGGGGCAGGGAAAGGGAGGAGGGGAGGAAAGAACAAAAGGAAAGGTCTGTGATAGGGTGGAAGGCAGGAGAGATTAAAAGATAAAAGGGATGATAGTGCAAAGCAAAAGGAGATGGTAATGGGACAAGTAAAGAAACAAAAGGTGGGTCTAGCGGAGGTGTAAATGGAATGGCAGAATCATCAACAGCTGCCATCTGAAAAAATAGGGGCAGAGGTTATGGTCTGAAATTGTTGAACTCGATGTTGAATCCAGAAGGCTGTAAAGTGCCTAATCAAAAGCTGAGGTGCTGTTCCAGTATGCCCAATATCTAACAATACAATAGTATAACCCAAGGGTGTAACAGTAGTATCCCCTTGTGAACTTAACTGGATATTAACATCTTATGCAAGTGTACTTCTTTAATCTTTTCAGAAGCAAGCTAAGAAAACACTTGGCGAGACGAGATATGAATGGTTAAACTTTTTTATTACACATAAGTAAATATACAAAGCAATATCTATGATCAGACTCACTTCATTGAATCAGTACAATTTGTCTTTGCATAATAATAAAGCAAATAATGAACACACCACGCTTCCTCACATCAGTGGGTTGACTGAAGCAATAATAACTCTTAACTAACCTCTTGCATTCTACTCTAAGCCAGATCAAAGTTTTATCCGTCCAGAGAATCCCGAATGAAAACACCATTATATCCTGTGCTTTATGGCTGAAGGTCCAAAAGAAACCCCTTCACAGGACCAACAGCAATGCCAAAGCTATCAGTAATACAAAAAGCCCCAAAACATCAGCAAGAATAATTCTTCAGCAGCAAAGTTTGGCCAAATACATTATTCTAATCAGATAGCCTATAATAATATTTCCACCTGTCTAACACCACCAATCAATCATGAACGCCTCTTTTATACAGGCATTGATTTTTTTGAGGTGGGCCACAGGTAGAAGAGGAGGGAAATCCAACATCAGTTTAAATCTGATTTTCACGTGGCGGGCAGTATTGTGATCAGTCCTTTGGGCTGTACACAGTCCAAGCAGAGCAAAATCAGTAGAGCTGTTTTTATGGGCAGTTATAAATGGCTTTAACATTTATGTATTCTTCTTCTGGAACCTGATTTAGTCTAATATCAAGTGAGATGCGAGCAACTAGCTTGGGCTGTCTGCTTTCCCTTGCATTTCATGTGAAAATTTCAGCACATATTTGTTGGTTGATTGGTTCACTTCCTGGACTGACTCCCTCTTCCTCTCTCTTCTTTGTACTGTGGGTTTAATTAGGCCCCTCTTCTCATGCGTCTTTCAGGTCGATGGGAAAGTATTCCTCCTCCACACTCGTACATGAGAAGTGAAAAATCTCCCACAAGACGTTTCTAGCCAGCAAAAGTTAATGAAGTTTCATGACTTGATCTATTTTAGTTTGAGCCATGAGAACAGCTAATGCTAGTATAGGCAGTCAGTAGTTAGTAACTGGCGCATTTTATATGGGAAAATATATCATTATCTCTGAGCAATTTAGTTAGCGGAGACAAAGAAAGTTAGTAGGCAGGATTTTCCTCAGCTTTAATGCCAGAGTTTGGGTGGTGCTGGGGCAGTCAGAAGTGGAAGATCTGGCCGGGGAAATGCACTCGGTTTGTGACCCAGAGCATTCTCCAGTGGATGGACCTGCAGCATTAGAAATGGACGGGAGGCGGGGGCCCTACTTCAACGTGTATTTGGTGATGTGCCAGGACTGCATGCCAGTTTCTGTTGTTCTGGCATGCAGGTCGCCTGATGTTAAGAATGCCCATTTTAAATGGGCATCCAGGGTTGCAGACAAAATTTAATATAAATAGCTTTTAATGTTTATATCGTGTAGCCAGAAGTTATACCCTGCATTCTCAGTTTCCAGGCTTGTTTTAGGGAATGAAGGGAAACAGCCCACCCTCCTGAGGTAGATGCTGCGTACTTCACATTAAGTGGACAAAAATGAGAAGTCGCACAACACCAGGTTATAGTCCAACAGTTTTATTTGAAATTACGAGCTTTCGGAGCTCTGCTCCTTCTTCAGGTACAGGTACAGTCATTAAGTGGAACAGAGTTACAGCAGCAGCAGTTGAGCTGAAGAATACAAACATGTCCTCACTGCTTTGTTTGCTTAAACAAATTGAGCGATCACAAACCAAACCTTGTAGACTCTCTTGCAGGGCTGACTGGAAATATGTGGGAGGAAAAATATAGAGAAAGGGTGTGCTGTAGCAAAATTCATCCAGCCATGAGAATCAGCTCAAGGCACTTAACACATTCAGTCAGCATAATAAATGGCAATGATAGTAAGCTACCCCTGAATGGATTAATGTATCAGATCAATGCACAGTAATTTAGCAAATAAATTAGAAGTATCTTAAATTAAAACGTAAGCTTTAATTAAAATGTAATTACATTGTGCTGATAATGTACATAGATTTTGGTGGAGCGAGGAAGCTTTTTTTTTACTTATACAATACCACTTACACAGGGAGCCAGTGTAGGCCAGTGAGCACAAGGGTGATGGGTGAACGGGACTTGGTGCGAGTTAGGATTCGGGTAGGAGAGTTCTGGATAATGCTTCTCGTGCCCCCACTGGGAGTAGTAGATACGCAGAGTAAACTCTCGCCAAGTGTAATTAATGTTACATTAATTAGCTGCTTCAAAAACTTCACCAGAAAACGCACTCGTGCTGCACCGGCAAGAGTAAAGGGTCACACCCAGCACAGTAACGGGCAATAGCAATAAAATATAAACTTAGCATTGATGCTGTAGTCAGTGTTAAATCTAAAGTTGAGTGAAATTCATTAAAAAAAATCTCCAAAGTACCAGCAGCTTTCAACAGATCAGTGTCAGAAGATGGCACGATCCCGTGCCGTGTTCCCCGCCACCTCCAGGATCTCGGCTGTCAGCTTTCTCCCGCCACTGCATATAGCGGGCACATTGGGTCCGCACAATCGCGCCCGCTATAAGCGGTGGGAACGGTAGTGCCAGTGGTGTTGGGGAGCAGTTTCAAATATCCACATGGGCAATGTCGTTCGCGTTTTTTCTGAGAGCTTTTTACAACAGAGCTCTGTTACAGATCTGATTCAATAATGCCAAAAACTATGAAGAAATATTGCTGTCAAATTTAGGGTTCAAACTGGCCAAAGTTGTAGTAGCATAGTAAGAACTTTAACCTAACTTCGGGTGTATTGGAGAGAAGTCAGGAGCGATATACTACCTAAATGAAGGGTCCCTGATTAAGTACAGCTTTTTCCTCATTTGTCTCTGCAAAACAATGTTGACATTAATTTTACATAATAAATTTTATGATGCCTAATTGTCAGGTTGCAATTTAATCATAGAAAATGTGGTTTTAGGATATCTCCCATAGGGAGAGGTAGTCATGCGTCACCATGATTAAAATTCAGCCCACTGATATTAAAATTTGGCCCAGTGAGTACTAACGTTAATTTACACCCTCATACTGTCAGTGAATAATGTCTCCCAACTGGCTGACTCACTGAGATCATCAGCACTTTAGAGTTTAAACACTCAAACTTAATAGAAGTGGACAAGAGAAACAAAAAGACGCTTAAATGGTTACTGTTTTAATGTCAAGGAGACTCAGCATAACTGCAACTACTAATAAGGACTTGGGGAGATCATCAGGGACAAATCCAGGATTTTGGAAAGCGGAATACAGCTAGTGGGAGAAAAAAAGGGCAGTAGGCATCCTCCAGTGGTTGCTGCTATGTGAATCATGTCATAACTTCACCTGAAAAGTATGTTAACTGTTTTCAGCTGAAGTTTGTATTGAGGTCAAAGCAGTAGGTTCTTGTAACCTTAAGCCCATTTGTTAATTGTGCAGTCCAAAGATGTGCGGGTTAGGTTGATTTGGCTATGATAAATTGACCCTTAGTGTTAGGGGGATTAGGGCGATTAAATACGTGGGGTTACGGGGATAGGGTGGGATATGTGTCGGTGCAGGCTCGATAGGCCGAAATGGCCTCTATCTGCATTGTGGGGATTCTGTGATAACTTTTTATGTACATAAAGGGAAAAAAACTGCATATGCTAGAAATTTGAATTAAAAACAAAAAATGCCAGAAATACACAATAGGTATAGCAACCTCAGTAAAGACAAAAGGTTAACCTTTTAGATATAGACCTATCAGTAGAATGATACCCACGCAAGCGCAGGAGATGCAACACCTGCCCTTTTACCTCCTCCCTTCCCACCGCCCAAGGCCCCAAACACTCCTTCCAGGTGAAACAGCGATTTACTTGTACTTCTTGCAATTTAGTATACTGTATTCGCTGCTCACAATGTGGTCTCCTCTACATTGGGGAGGCCAAACGCAGATTGGGTGACCGCTTTGCTGAACACCTCCGTTCAGTCCGTAAGCGTGACCCTGAGCTTTCCGTCGCTTGCCATTTTAATTCTCTGTGTCACTCCCACTCTGACCTCTCTGTCCTTGGCCTCCTATACTATTCTAATGAAGGTCAACGGAAGCTCAAGGAATAGCACCTCATCTTTCGATTAGGCACTTTACAGCCTTCCGGACTCAACATTGAGTTGAACAATTTCAGATCATATCCACGGCTCCCAGGTTTTTAAACAGCAGTTGTTGTTAATGATTCTGCTATTGTCACTTACACCTCCACTAGACTCATCTTTTGTTTCTTAATTTGTCCCATTACCATCCCCTTTTGCTTTACACCATCATCCCTTTTGTCATTTAATCTCTCCTGCCTTCCACCCTATCACAGACTTTCCCTTTTGTTCGTTCCTCCTTTCCCCCTTTCTCTGCTTAAAACATGTTACATCTATAACTTTTTCCAGTTCTGATGAAAGGTTATCAACCTGAAATGTTAATTTTGTTTCTCTCTCCAAAGATGCTGCCTGACCAGCATTTTCTGTTTTTATTTCAGATTTTCCGCAGTATTTTGCTTTTGTAAAATACCATTGCATTTCTTCAGCTAAAATAAATTCTTTGGACTGTGTTATTTTAGCAAGCACTTTATTGTGGTAATGGTAGCTCAACTTTATTGGAGCTTATGAGTTGTCTGAGGATGAGGAAAAGAACATTTTACACTGTGTTTTTGCTGAGACTGCTAAAAGCTAGAGAAGGAATAAGGACTGATCTTAACAGCTGAGCAAAGTATGAGTATTGTTCATGAGTCTACTGAAAATAGAAGACAGATGTGTTTCCTCAACTAGCTACATGATAAAACCATGACGATTATGACAAGTGACTTGAGGAGGCATAGAATCATAGAACCTTACAGTACAGAAGGAGTCCATTATGCCCGTCATGCTTGTGCCAGCCCTTTGAAAGAGCTGTCCAATTTAGTCCCAAACCCCAGTTTTAACCAATAACCCTGCAAATTAGTTCTCTTCAAGTACATGTCCAATTGCCTTTTGAAAGTTCCTATGGAATCTAATTCCACCATCCTTGCAAGTAGTATGTTCCATATCTTAACAACTCTCTGTGTGAAGAAATTTCTCCTCATTTCCCCTCTAGTTCTTTTGCCAGTTATTTTAAATCTATGACCTCTGGTTACCGACCCACTTGCCAGAGGAAACAGTTTCTCCCTACTTGCTCTATCAAAACCCCTCATAATTTTGAATACCTCTATTCGGTCTCCTCTTAACCTTCTCTGCTCTAAGAAGAACAACCCAGCTTCTCCAGTCTCTCCACATAACATGACATCCCATGATAAAATCCTTGGATATCCATATTTATTTCCCACAGCACAATTGGTTGTCCAAGTAGTTCAATTATACATGAGGTCCTGGAAGCAGTGGAAGTACTTGTTTCGGAGTAGGTGTGAATGATGACAAATTACTTGACACAACAAGTCACTTCCCCATGTGTTGTATGTTAGTGTTCAATGTTCTTTCATTATTGTGAAGGCCCATAATTCATAACTGCGGGAGGCATCTAATACCACATTCTAGTAGTAATTTTACAAAGAGGCCAGGTCACTAACTGTTGGCACCAAGTCACTGAAAGTATCACATTCCAATAAGTCAAGGATCTACATTTTACAATATTAGTGCTTTTAGGTACCGATGTATTATTTTCAGATGCACCAATAGAAAGCCAGTGACACATCTGGGCACTTTTTAAGTTGGGGTTTAAATAATTTCCAAACATCATGCTGTGCGATTTGCAAGTGACAATTCACATAATTATTTTCACAGATGCAAATTATTACTGTCAGACAAAATTGGAAGGAAATCGTTTCAGATACCACATAAACGGGTGTAAAGTGAATTTGTCCAATTTGAACAGATTGGACCAGAAGTGAACTTTTGACCTGTAGCTAGTAAAAAAAAAACTAGCCAAATGGATGACATCGTTCATGTAAATAGTTTTGTGAGGTCAACTTAATTGTAAGTACAGTTGTAATAAAATGTGTGCTTTGAGAGAAATTGTGATAGAATAAGCGTCTCTTTATTGCACTTGAATTCTCACATAGGGTTGTATAGATTCAGTTCGGTTTAATTGAAACCAAATTGCACCTGGCTTACGGTTTTATTTTATGACTGAGACATCTTGGTAAATATCCTTTTCATGTTTTTTATTATTATTCAACATATGTAGACCTACAGAAGTAACAGTGTGAACAAAAATCTATTAAACTCCATAAGCGAGTCCAGTAGATCATGTTAATACCTCCCCGATAACTGAAGTCATATGTGAGTATACAATACATAGGAACATAAGAACAGGAGTAGGCCTCTCAGCCTATTAAGCCTGTTTCCCCCATTTTATTAGCCATGGCGACTTTATCTCTTTAATCCCAATTTCCTGCCTTTTCTTCATAGCCCTTAATAACTGTTCATCCCAAGTTAGTTTCCGCCTCCCTTTCTGCATCAATGCATTTCACAGATTTACAACTCTCTGCCCTGGATTCACTTTTAACCAGCTTAGTTCTAATTTTAAGATTAAGATTAGAAACTACACCCATATCAGAAAATCTAAGCTCCGAATTTTCATGCACTGAATTGCACCAGATTTCAGCCACTGGATCATGCATGAGTTGAGCCCCTCAATGCTATGTGGAGCAGAATTTTGTGGATCAGATCAATCACATATCTCTTGGGGAATATCCAGTCCAAATGGAAGTAATCTGCTGGGGGGAGCTTGGAAGTTCAAGAGCAACCTTTAAAAAGCCAGCTCTGACCAAAATGAGCAGCAACAGCCTGGGGAGCAGCAGTTAAATAGGAAAGTGTTTGGCTCACTGAACTTATTGTCAGTAGCTGCACTGGATGGCTCACTTTTCAAGAATGTCTTCCATTGCATGGAGAAACAGCAGAGCTCGCAACTACAGTGAGACTAACCTCCAAATCTGCCTCGAAAAGATTTGGCAGAGAGAGGCTGCTGGGCATCCTTTGGAAGAAGCACAAAAATGTGTTGTATGCCATGTGGAGGGAGGTGGCACTGTCCAACTCTTCTATCCCCCCAAGAGTGGTAGGCCTGTGCCACAAGAAGTTCAATGACCTGACAAAAGCAGACAAGGTAACACATTAGCTATTTCCCCTTTTCTTCCTTGGGCACCGTGCGTACGAGTACACATTTTAGTCATTAATATTAACCCTTCACATTGTTCTGTGGTTTGTGGGGGGCACTCACTCAAGATCTTATAGTGTGTTCCTGATATTAACATGGAGACAGGAACAGAGCATGGTGCGGGGGGGGGGGGGGGCGGCTGGGGGCAATAGTGAGCGACAAACTGTAAAGGAATAGCCATATTCAGAAAAATACGGCATCCTATGAACAGAATTCTGACTTTATTAAAACATGACAGACTGGGTTTAAAAATCTAAAAGCCTCAACGACACAAAGCTGTAAACACCATACAGGCTTTTGAGATAAGAATCAGTTGTTGACATTAAAACAATAGCCCCATTAAAGCAGCAGATTGGAGCTTCCAGAAAGTCTGAGCTTTCGGAAGAACACAATAAGAATACCCAGTTAAATTGTTTTAAACCAACACTTTGGGAAACAGAAACACAGAACATTAAAGAAACATATGCCTTCATAAATATGACATCAAATGAAACAAGGAGACACGAAGTTTGTAATACAACCAATTGAAGTAGCTAGGAAGACAATCGTGTACTCGGTTGAAGTGTTTTTAATTTACATGTTGTAAAAGATACAAACAGAAGACTTTCATAAATATGACATCAAATAGAACCACTGCCATCACATTGTTTTTGTGTTGAACTTGGAACAGATAGGAGACAAGAAGTCTGCTTACAACCAGCTGAGGTGATTTAAGAATTGAATAGAAAACCTTCGTAAGAATGGCATCAAATAGATACATCTGTTATAACCATTTTTTATGATAAGTTTTGAACACCTAAAGGTAGAGACACAAGTCTGCAAGCTAACAGCTGAACTGACAGTAAGAATCGAAAGAAGTCAACAGAAATATAACTAGAGATAATTAGCTTACATCAGCAGGAAACTTCAAAGGATATACCACTGCAAAAAAGGTATAAAATATAGGACTTTCAAATAGGAAGACAGAATTTGCTGGAAGGGGCAAGCGATTCTCAGCTTCAGAGACAGGCTTTGAAAGCCTACAACTCTTTGAGTCTCGGGTAATCAAAGGTATTTAATTTTGGTGGATATCCTGGATTAAGACTAAGTAAGAAATGTAAAAATGTAACGAAATTAAGATTTGAGAATAAGGATCTCTGATGATAAGAATTGTAAGCTATTTGTATTTTGAACTGTTAATGTTGCGACTGAATCACCAACTGTTAACTACATGTCGGTTCTTTAATAAATCTACGTATTTTTAGAATTATCTCACATAGTACTTCTGCATCAAACTCGCGAACTTAATCTCTGTACACTCTTTGGTGAGGAGTTGCAGAATTCTGGGGGAGTTTTCAGGACCCTCATAATATCCAGAAGGTTACAGTCTAGTTAAACTTATTAAAAGTGCTATCTGGAAGACGGTAACATCTTCAGGCCGTTCCTTTCCTTTAGGGAGAGATAGTCTGAACCTTTAGACCCAATTAAGCGTCTTATAGGATTCGGCTATCTCTAACTTTAGTTGAAGGTGAACGTCTGGGGAATACGCCTGATCCGGGGTAGCCCGAAAAGGGCTAGGACTAGTAATTATCCCTTCAAAACGAGCAACACAGCGACACAGTGGAATACATAAGAATGTCCGATTTCAATGGAGATGCCTCATTACTATTTTAGTTCTGGGTTTCGCACCTCCAGTGCGCATTAGCGGGCGTGACACGTACCTGCATAACGCGATTTAGCATCAACTATTTATAGGTCCAATTTCAAAGTGGAACGGTGCGAGAAGGGGGAAGGCTGCGCCCAAATTCTCTGATGCATCTCTGGATGTGCTGCTGGGGGCAGTAAAGAGCAGGAAGGAGGTGCTATTCCCAACCAGTGAGAAAAAGATGCCTGCTGCCACCACCAAAAAGGCTTGGCTGGAGGTGGTAGAGGAGGTGATCAGTAGGACTGTGACCCCCTAGGTCATGGATTCAGTGCCGCAAGTGGTTTAATGACCTGACCAAGTCAGGAAAGATGAGCATACGGCTATGTTCTCCCAGATCCTGCACTGCACCAGCTCTCATGTTGTCTTGTCAGTCCTACTGCATTCACACGGCCCCTCATAACTCTCATCATGACCAAACGGACAGAGTCAATGTACCTCCTGTCACTCTCACTCCCTTGGCATGCTCACCTATTATTTCCTCCCTCCACTACTGCCTGTGACCGCAATCCTCATAGCATCCATACAACCTCAATCACCTCCAAGCACTCTCATCACACATCCTGAAATGGCACCGTTAGCATAATCCTGAAAGGCACGCCACTCACACTCCTTATGCATGTGCCTGATTCTCACCTGCACTGTTTGTATTGCATCCATCAGATGTATACATTCCTCAGATCCAATCATAGGTATATCATGCCACCCTTGAGGGGAAGAAAGCGCAAAACACCAGGGAGAAGGTGAGGACTGGTGGAGGACCGCAAGAAATTGTAGAGATTTCCCTGGTGGAGGAGGAGGTACTTGCCACCAGCGGAATATCAAGCTCCCTCAGCATTGGTGATGGCGAGGCTGGCTGTCCAGTGGAGAAGGGTGACAGCATTAATCTTTCATACACACATCTCCCACAAAACAACTTCACTTTCACTGGAACTCAGAATATTGTCCACTCTTATCAACTGTTTCATTTGCAGATCAACATTCTCAAAGTGCCATTACTTAATATTGCTTCGCTCCTTCAGTTCCATTGGATAAAATTCAAGAGCCCCTGACGGGAGAGGACGAAGACTCCTCAGAGGAGCTGATACCTTTTGAGGGCTCTCCAGTGTAATAGGCACCAGGGCAGATTCCAGCACCTCGGTTGGTCCATGTAGACAGTTGGATTAGACTGCACTTGGTTACTCACACGGCACATGTGAGCAAGAGCAGAGAATGATGACAGGGACAGCTGATGAGATTACGTGTCGGAGGGTACCGTCCTCTCCAAGCTTTGCTGATCAGGACAGAGATGCAGAACCCCTGAGGCCAGCACTGAAAAGGTGAATGCTGGAGGGACAGTAGCAACTGACTGAGGTATTGGCAACACTGCCTGGCACACTGCCCACAACGGCAGAGAGGAGGGAGGAGTACAACTCTCCCGATGACACACGGCTTTTCAACTCTGCAATCGACCATGGAGCGTGTGGCAAGCTCTATGGAAACTGTAGCCAGCCAGTCACACGAGTCAATGCTGGCAGCCATCGCCTCCAGCATGCAGGCTCAGACAGCAGCTGTGTAGACTCTGGCCGTGAGCGTCTCGACCGGTTTTGACAAGAGTGTACAGAGACTAGATTGGGGCTTCCAAGCAGTCACTGATCTCCTCCACTCTGCTTTCCCACAGACAGGTAGGAAGGATATGCCGTTTCTCCGGGGAGGGAGGATGGCGGAACGGGCGAAACAAGTGCAAACGTTTCTCAGAACATCTGCTGTCTCGTCCATTGCCACCCCCTTGACTAATACCAATCCACTCCAGCTGCTCCACACTGCCCCTGGGAGGAGCAGTCAGTGGCAGGGCCCTTACAGGCTCAAAAACCTAGAGATCTTTGGCCAAGAGCAACTCAGAGCACTGAGAAAGGTGAACAGCAGACTTCCACCATCTCTGCTGAAGCCACAAGGGCAGCACTATGTAGAAATGGTAGACATAGGAAGAGAAAGGATATATAAATCACAGAGGGTTAACGTGTGGGTGTCACTTTTTTTTTTGTTAATCCAATTAATTGGTTCACTATTAAAAATTTGTTTCTCACCCCATTCCACTGTCTCCCATTAGTGAATGCAAACTTCAGTCAGATTTTAATTTAATGGGTGTGGAAGGTGGAGAGATGATTTGAATCTCACAAGTTGAGGAATGTTGGACCAGTGCATTGAAGGTCACATGACTGCTTGTGCAAGGGGGTATGGGTGGTGGGGTGACAATGGTGCATAGAAACATAGAAGATAGGAGCAGGAGTAGGCCATTCGGTCCCTCGAGCCTGCTACGCCATTCAATTCGATCATGGCTGATCATCCAAATTCAGTACCCTGTCCCTGCTTTCTCCCCATATCCCTTGATCCCCTTAGCCTTAAGAAATATATCTAACTCCTTCTTGAATATATTTAATGAATTGGCCTCAACTGCCTTCTGTGGTAGAGAATTCCACAGGTTCACCACTCTCTGGGTGAAGAAATTCCTCCTCATCTCAGTCCTAAATGGCTTACCCCTTATCCTTAGACTGTGACCCCTGGTTCTGGACTCCCCCGCCATCGGGAACATCCTTCCTGCATCTAGTCTGTCTAGTCCTGTTAGAATTTTATAAGTTTCAATGAGATCCCCTCTCATTCTTCTAAACTCTAGCGAATACAAGCCCAATCGATCCAATCTCTCTTCATACGTCATTCCTGCCATCATTGGTCTAACTGAACCTACGTGCATCATACCTCCTGAGTCTGCTGCAGCTCACAACTTTGCTTTCTGCCACACTGTTCCAACAATATGCAAAGGTGGATGTACTTGCCTTGGCATTGGTTCAGTCCCTTCTTTATTTGCAACTAGATATGGCTGATTACATTTACTTTTTGTGCTACCTGCTTCCGGCTTTCACAAAGCCACCCTCCGCTGCACCTCCTGCAGCAGGACCTCAACGTGTCATCCTCAAAAGAGCGAGTTTTCTACGCATTCCTACTTCTAGACATTAATGCTGAGCAACGGCACTTTTAAGAGCTGCGGCCTAGCCAGATTTCCCATCCCCCAGCCATTTGTGCTGTTGACCAGGCTCTCTGCACCTATTTGCATTGTGCAGGGAGCCTACTGGATTAAGGAGAAGGAAATTTGGCGAGGTTAGCCCTTTTCTCAGCTAGTGAAGACATGCTCCGTGCCACGCATGAGCTCAGCCCTGATTCTGCTTTTTTCAGAAAATCGGGGCTTTACTGATTACCTTTCAGATTGGATTGAATCCAGCTTAGAGAGACAGGAATATCTCCTCGCTGGCAGCTGGTTTGAGGCTTTTTTAATTAAATGCATTTGGGTATCCTTATCCCAGTTCCCAGGCAATTTGTATCGATGATATAAACTACTCTTAAGTTCTGAGTAATTGATACAGATTTGGCACTATCACAATGAAATGTGCATGTGAGGTTATAGCTTATGGTCCATAAGGATCCATGGTAGAACTGGATATGTTGTATGGGTAGCTCTAACCCTCTTTTCCACTTAGAGTTGTGAGACATTGTTAATGCAGGTAGCTTAACATTGTACGTAAAGGATACCATGTCTGATGTGAGAGTGAATGATCCAGTTACCAAACGGAAAGAATCCATTCCATTCCCTGTGTTGTCATCTTTCACAAACTCATCAAACATAATAGCCACTTTCTGCTAAAGCAATTACTGCTATTATTCTGTTCATGTCCAAAGATTTTCAGTGTTAATATCATTGGAGTTTAAAAAAGAAAACAAGACTTAATACATTTCAATCATTTGTATTTGTTAACAGAATAAATATTTCTACATAATATATATGTTTGGGGGAAAAGTCAGACATTGATGCACCTGTTTTTTGGGTGTGAAATAGGCACAATGGGGTCTAAATTGGGCTGCAATAGCCCACGTCCAATTGACCCCAGAAGTGTGCCTCACGTAAAATTGAATCAGGTAACTTTTAGTCACCCAGGGTGCTTGCCTGAAACAGGCGGCAGGCTGATTTGGTTATTCAAATAGGGGGCCAAATCCGGTAGTAGGACCCTAATGTCAAATTGGACAGCAACTAGGCAGAGTTCTGGACTCTTCTTGGTCGAGAGTGGTTTATCCAGCAGTCCTTGGTGTCAGTGTGGCTCAGTTGGTAGCACTCTTGCCTTAGAATCAGAAGATTGTGGGTTCAAGTCCCACTTCAGAGACTTGAGCAAATAATCTAGGCTGACATTCCAGTGCAGTACTGAGGGAGTGCTGCACCATCAGAGATGCTGTCTTTCTGATGAGACGTTAAACCGAGGCCCCGTCTGCTCTCGCAGGTGGACGTAAAAGATCCCACAGCACTATTTTGAAGAAGAGCAGGGGAGTTATCCCTGGTGTCCTGGCCAATATTTATCACTCAATCAACATAACAAAAACAGATTATCTGGTCATTAACACATTGCTGTTTGTAGGAGCTTGCTGTATGCAAATTAGCTGCCGCGTTTCCTACATTACAACAGACTACACTTCAAAAGTACTTCATTGGCTGTAAAGCACTTTGGGATGTCGTGAAAGGCGCTATATAAATGTCCAATAATGTCCTTTTAAAGGAGCCGCTGCGAAAAAGGCCCGAAAATGTTGAAAATGTTTGCATTTTGTGGAGTGGGAAGGAGCAAGAATGCTCCTCATGGTCCCACAAAGCAACTGGTGACCACTGCTGACCCAGGCACCCCCCACCGCCCCCCCACCCCCCCCCCCACCACCCCCCACCCCCCCCCACCCCCCCACCCCCCCACCCCCCACCCCCCACCACCCCCCACCCCCCACCCCCCCGCCCTCACAGGTGTTGCTGCTGGCCCAAATTACTGCCATTGGAACAGACAAACTACTTTTGGTCGCCTGCTTGGCGCCCGCAACTCGATGGTTAATGCAGATTAGGCCAGGTGCCAGATTTGGCACAGGCCTCATGCTGGTGCGGACCAACGCACGGCGCGATCGCTCTGCTAACTTTCTGTCCATTTTGGGTGCAAGTCCAATTTCTACCCCTTTGTGTCTAGTTATCTTTTTTTCTTTTCATCACAGAAGGACACCATTCGGCCCATCGTGCCTGTGCCGGCTCTTTGAATGAGCTATCCAGTTAGTCAGACTCTACTGCTCTTTCCCCATAGCCCTGCACATTTCTCCTTTTCAAATATTTATCCAATTTCCTTTTGAAAGTTACTATTGAATCTGCTTCCACCACCCTTTCAGGCACTGCATTCCAGATCATAACAGCTCGCTACGTAAAAAATATCCCCTCATTGCTCCCCTGGATTTTTTGCCAATTATCTTAAATCTGTGTCCTCTGGTCATTGACCCACCTACCACTGAAACAGTTTCTCCCTATCTACTCTATCAAAACCACTCATAATTTTGAACACTTTAAATTCAAAGCTCCCATCCCTGGGTCGGACTAGCCATCCTTAAAGGGACCGCTGGAAGCTGCTGATAAAAGGCCCCCAACTTCTTCCTAATTGGTTAGGTCTCAGTGTTTTTTCTCCTTTCTAATTGCTTATTTTCTATTTCTGTTATTGACCAAATTATTGTACAAAACCTTCCCCACCCCCCCAAAAAAATCTGTTTAATTACACTAACAAAAATTTGAGATGGCATTGATAGCTCCCTCCAGTGTCAGACTGGGAGGGAAGCTTTTGCTAGAGGTGTTGCTTAAAATGTTGTAAATTCTGAAATGAGTGGATTATAAAATGTTTGTAGAAATAAAATGGCAGAAAGATTACCTGCACAAACCTGCAACTCAATTGATGAGAGCAAAGTAGAGATTCCTGGACCTTCACAAGGCTTGGACTATATTTAAGGACCTCATGCCTTGTTGCATACTTCTCCCTTGCCACCTGCGCTCTCCCCCCCACCCTGTCTGTGCTTCTGTCTTTGGTACACTAGTACTACCTCACGAGGCTTTCTATGCTCCCCCCCACTCCCACCCTGTCTGTGCTTCTGTCTTTGGTACACTAGTACTATCTCACGAGGCTTTCTCTACTCCCTCCCACTCCCACCCTGTCTGTGCTTCTGTCTTTGGTACACTAGTACCATCTCACGAGGCTTTCTCTACTCCCCCCCCCCCCCTCCCACTCCCACCCTGTCTGTACTTCTGTCTTTGGTACACTAGTACCATCTCACGAGGCTTTCTCTACTCCCTCCCACTCCCACCCTGTCTGTACTTCTGTCTTTGGTACACTAGTATTACCTCACGAGGCTTTCTATGCTCCCCCCCACTCCCACCCTGCCTGTACTCATGTCTTTGGTACACTAGTACTATCTCCCTAGCCTATCTGTGCTCCAGTTTCCCTTTGCTTCCTCCTTCAGCCCAACTGTTCTACCTCCAACTCCACTTTCTTCCCCACAAGCCTACCCTGGGTGCCTCTGCTGGGCTCTGTTCCCCTCCTTCCCGCTGCATCCTTCAGCGGTGGTCCATCCCTGCTCTAGCACAGCAGATCCTAAGTGATGCAACTAGTCTAAACAAAAACCCCAGACCATCCACTCCCTTCTCCTCAGCCTGAAAGCATCACCTTGGGAGATCTTCTAGGGCTCGCAATAAATTTTGAAAAATCAGTATTCTCTTATTTATCATTGAAATATCTATCTATACCAATTTCTGACTGACCTGGGCAGAAGCATTGCATTATATAATTGGTTAATTTGACACTTCTGTTGAGAAGGACTCAATAATTTGGCTTTCAAATAATAAATAATATTTTCTGTTGCTATGTGGATTATTTTTAGCAGATAAAAAGTGAAACCATATGTTGCCAAACCTTCACGTAAAAGAAATAGATGATGGAGAGTTTGGGCACGCTTCCATTCAACTTCCAACAGCTTTACCATATGTAGAGTAGAAGGTAATGAAATTAAAATTCTAATTCATGTAATATCTGATCTGTGAATTCTTGATACTTTCACCATGTGTAAAGAGGGAATGAATCCCATCCCCACACTACCATCCATCATAAATGCACCAAAATTAATTTAGCCTTTTTCCTTAAAAGTATGCAATTACCATTATCCCTGGTCCACCAGAGGGGAAATCCATTGTCTTGAATTGTATACTTAAACCTCATTACCTAAAGAGTTAACTGTTCCTTTCTATTGATACTGTCTATTGGATGATAGTATGATTGGAGTTTTAAAAGATAAATAGAACACAGCAAACTTGATTTTTGAAAATTGGTGGGGGGGGGTGGTGGGACAGGATTTCACAGTTTTTGAACATTTAGAATATTAGAACACATGAAAGAACGAAATGAGAAAAAGCCACTCAGCTAAGCAAATCAGCTCCTTTGACAGACCTTGTACAATCAATCCTATCCTATCCATGAATTCCATCCCATTTGTTTAATGATCTGAGGGAAAAGTTCTGTACAGCTACGCCTTGATCCTCAAAGATTATCCATCAAAACTCCTAAATATTTATCCATCCCTACATTGTGACTATTCAACCGTGGCCTATTGCCCTCATCAACAATTTATATTATGTCTTCAATGTAAAAAAGATAGTCCCAAGGCACTTTACAGAAAGGAAGAGGAAAAAATAAGTGAAGTAAAGCAACAGGCAACAAGCCATGGAATGAAAGTTAGGCGAGGTGACCGAAAGCTTGGTTGAAAGGATGGGTTATGAGAAGGCTTTGAAAGGTGGAGAGAGGAAGGTTTTAGGGAGGGAGTGCCAGAAAGTGGAGCCGAGGAAGTTGAAGGCTCTTTATCGATGGTGGACCAAAGAGATGGGATGCACAAAAGACCAGGGTTGGAGGACGAAAGGGTATAGAAAGTCTGTAATGCTAGAGGAGACAGCAGAGACAGAGTGAGCCGAGCCCATGGAGGAATTTGAAGATGAGGACAAGGAACTTAAGTTCAATATATTGGGGGACTATCGGTCAGGTAGAATGGGAGTGATGGGCAGGCAGGACTTAACACAGTAGAGATCAGAAAACTCCTCCTAGCCTTAGCAACACAGGAACCTCTATCTTCCATGACTATTTTATCTGCTATTCCTATCCCTGTCCCTAACTTTGGCCACATTCATATCTGCTCAACACTGCAAATGGACAGAAATAAGGAACAGTAATTCCATACTTATTAAAATAAAAATTTCAATTAAAATTGAAGGAAATAGCTTGATTTCAGTTATTAATTCTACTTACTGTGCTTTTCAAAATGTATACGTAATGATTAACCACTTGGGCAAAGTAATCAAAGATCTCCTGCCACCTGTGGATTCAGAATCCATCAAACAGCCAGGAGAGAAGGAGTAAAGGAAGGGAAATGATGGGGAAAAAAAGGTCAAATGAATCAAAAAGTCAATAGAACTCATAGCACCATCTTTAATATTTCAGCAGGACAAATTTATTGTAGGGAAACATTTTGTTGAGAAAAGTGCATGTACTCATTTATCAAAAAACTTAAAGGAAATGTTTTCAAATGAAATTGTAAAAACCCAGAATAGAAATTCAAACAAAACCTAAGTTCAAAAAATATATATATTTGAAGCAGCCAATATGAAAATGTGCAGAATGTTCTGTTAGTGCAGTATGATTTTAAAAGTTTGTATTTATATTTGCATTACAATTTTATTGTTCAAACTATTTTGAAATGTTAACAAAAATCATGTTTTTGCTGGAACAATTAAATATTGGGAAGACAGAAGCCATTGTCTTTGGTCCCCGCCACAAACTCCATTCCCTAGCCACCGACTCCATCCCTCTACCTGGCGACTGCCTGAGGCTGAACCAGAGGGCTGGATTTTACCAACCTCGGCGGGTCCGTGGCGGGTGACGTCGGTGGCAGGTCCCGGCCTCGCTGCTGGCTCCAGCCCGCTGTCTGAAATGATTTTCCCCTGATTGGGCTTGTTAAGCCTGCCCAGCACATTTGCCGGCCAATTGAAAGAAGCGGGTCTGATGACAATATTTGATGATGTGTCATCAGCTAGTTTCCTTAAATGGACCGTGCGCAAATTTATTTTGACATTTGTGCTGTCAGTGTTCCACAGCATTGAGCTGCTGCAAGCACTGACAAGCACTGCACAGAGGTGCAGGGCTGCACCCAGGCTCTCCCATGACTCCCTCCATATGCTTATGGTGGGAGTCACAGCACGCAGGGAGGTTCTCTTCCCTTCCAATGGGCGGAAGAGACCTCCCCAGGAGATCAACACAGTCTGGTTGCACATCGCACAGCAGGGCACAAGCAGGGATGTCGTCAGGAGGACCAGGCTGCAGTGGCGCAAACCTTTCAATGATCTCAGTAGATCACGAAACGTTACTGCAAAGCCACACTCAACCTCATCCTGCTGTGCCACTCATCACATCCCCATCACTCTGCCTTCCCTACCCTATTCCTGCAGATCCATACACCAACCCACATTGCACCTCCACCCATCCCTCTCTCTATCTACATTATCACTTCCCCATCTCACTAGCCACCCCTCATACTCACCCTCATCCTAGTCCAATCATACTAACTAACAACACACAAGGGTAGGCACTTGGGTTTTTTATGCAATGCTCATGTAAAGTTTCTGTTAATGTGGTGTCAAACATTGAAATCTTTATTGTGAACACTTTGCGTTCTTGGACAGATTTGTGTGAACCTTTGGAAGTGGCTTAGTGAGTTGCAGTGAATGGTGAGACATAATGGTAACCCCCGCAGTGGTGATGAGTGTGAAAGGAATGGCTTGGGCATTGTAGAGATGCTTTATGGTGTTGGTGTGGGGTGGTGCCAACTTGGCGCATCATGTGGCAGCCATATGGGTGTACAGCGCCAAGTGAATTAAATCTGGCCATGGTGAGGCCATCCCTGGCATCCTGGGCAGCAATGTGGTCGGGTGCTGATGCCCTGTGTCCTGTGCAGCATCAGTTGATTGCGGAAAAGGTTGGTGTTGTTTTTGGTGCTGCTGGTGTGCCTGGTGCTGCTGGTGTTGGGGCTAGTCGTAGTTAGATTCTGAAGACCAAGGTGAGACAGTATAAAATGTGCCCATGCTGATGTACTAGATGGCAGGTGAACTTGAGATGACAGAAGCGATCTGTCAATGGTGAGAGAGATTGTTCCAATGAGGTGACACTGGATAGAGAGTTTGCTCCAAACACTTGCAACCTGCATAAATCTCAATCTGTCTTCCAAATGCAGTAAGCAATAGCTTCTGAGCTTAGAAAGTGAACAGCTGTGAGATGGGAGCTTTTATAGCAGATTTCAAGCTGTCAAGTAATGAGATGATTCCATGGCCATTCAACTCCCGCCCTGCTTACCTGATATGAACCCCGAGCAGCGTGGACCCCATGGGCGACCTGGTAAACCCTGAAGATGAGCTAAAAATAGTTCTTAATGCTCTGTTAACAAGGTCATATTAACCTTAATTCCCTCCCCCCGCCACTGCGTGTCGGATCTGCTCAGCGCTGACAGACCCGACATTTGGGAAAGGCGCGTGGCGGCGGGTTGACAGCTGGTTCCCGACCCACTGTCAAAAAAATCAATTTTCCCACCCGACCCACCACCGATCACGTCCACTGACCCCCCACACTGTTCACAACCTTGGTGTTATATTTGACCCCGAACTTAGCTTCTGACCACATATCCGCGCCATCACTCAGACAGGCTATTTCCACCTCCGAAACATCGCCCGACTCCGCCCCTGCCTCAGCTCATCCACTGCTGAAACCCTCATCCATACTTTTGTTACCTCTAGACTTGACTATTCCAATGCACTCCTGGCCGGCCTCCCACATTCCACCCTACGTAAAATTGAGGTCATCCAAAACTCGGCTGCCCGTGTCCTAACTCGCACCAAGTCCCGTTCACCCATCACCCCTGTGCTCACTGACATACATTGGCTCCCACTTCAGCTATGCCTCGATTTAAAAATTCTCATCCTTGTTTTCAAATCCCTCCATGGCCTTGCCCCTCCCTATCTCTGTAATTTCCTTCAGCCCCACAACCCTCTGAGATATCTGCACTTCTCTAATTCTGCCCTCTTGAGCATCCCTGATTATAATCGCTCAACCATCGGTGGCCGTGTCTTCAGCTGCCTAGGCCCTAACGCTCCTGTGAAGCGCCTTGGGACGATTTACTATGTTACAGACGCTATATAAATACAAGTTGTTTTTTGTTGTTGTTGGAAGAAAGATGGCAGTAGCTTTTATAAACACCTCATTTGTGAGCCATACATATGCCTGTTATTAATTAATAATTTAATTCATATGAGTCATTATTTCCAATATGATTAATGTATTTTAAATGACTTTGCAATTGTTAGTTTTTCCTTCCCAATAATGTCACAATAGATTTATTACAATGGTTAGAGAAATACCTAGATTATGCAATTCCTGCTTGGTTGTAAACTTTTCTAAGAATTTCTGACTTCAATTTTACTTCCAACAGTCCCAGCTGGCAGTGAAGCCCTGAGTGCCAGTCTTACCACCCTCTGTAGATTTAGTGCATTGCTAGGTTTGCTGTGTAATTGCCAACATTCTCAACTACCACAAGAAACATTAACAAGCCTCTGGAGTGTTGCAATGCTCTCTAAAGAGTGAACCGTAGCTTGCATCCAAAACTATGACTGCAAACATACAGAATATATCCTTTGAAAGTTTATGGATTTTTCCATCTTTACCATTTCCAAGCCTGTTGAAGTACAGTACATCTGCTTTGTGACACCACTCAGGGCTGGATTCATCTACTATTTCTATATATATATCCTTTTCTAATATCTAGCAGCTCAATGTATGGTACTAATAACACATGCCTTAACCCAAATTGAGCTCTATTTTATAGCCAAGTGTAATTTTATGTAACAACTAAATTGAATGACTAGTTTAATTCTCAAATGCACTATGTATTTGAGTATCAGAATTAAAGTATCTCTTCTGAGGTGGAGTATGGTAGAGACATTAATGAATATATAAGGGGGGAAAAATTAGGTCGCGCCCCATTTGGGGCGCAAATATCGTCTGGACGCAAATATTAGCGCCTGGCGCTAATTATCGCCACTGACTGGAAACTTCACTTTTACCGCCCCGGGAGGTGAGTGGAGCGTTAAATCAGGCGCTGCACACCTGTCTTAAGGCGCAAAGGCCAAGGAGTGAGGCGCTAACTCAGAGCGCTAGCGAAGCTCATGTAATGTCAGTCAGCAATGGAACACACACACAATGGCACGGGCCAGTTCTTAAAGGGGACGGTTAATCTTGCTTTCCATCCACATCCTGTTCATTGCAGCCTTGAATCTCGGCCTGGAGAGACTTGCACATCAAATGTGCTGGAAAGAACAATGGAGAGTACCAGGCAAAGAGCTCAGAGTGCAGCTCCCACAGTCTCTGCTAAATCGATACAAGGAATGGCAAATCAAAATGAACCTGCAAAGTGCTGCTCAGTACCCGAAACTCCTTCACACAACGTTGAATCTCTCCAGAAGTCTCTCCCTCTCAAGATGTTTAACATGAAAATGTTGAATTCTTGGCTAGAAGAACCCATTTTCCAGAGTCAAGTCCTGCACTACGGTATCAATATTAGGTTATCTTCATTTAGTGAAGCATCAATAAGTCACTTAGTTTTTTACTATGCCCAGTATTACTTACCAATAAGCCTTTGGTCTTCAAGTCCTATATAATTAATTCTTACATAAGGTCTTATCAAGACCTGGACCACCTGATCTGACAGCAGTAAGAATACACTTAATTTTGGAGAAACTTGAGGTAAACTGCACAAAAACAAACACGTGCATAAATGCAAACATCAACAGTGAGAATGTTTCATTGTGTGAAGTGTGCAAATCAAACTAAATAGAAAATCCAAAGTGCTTCAAATTTGTCTATTTCTGTGAATGACCACATTATGCCTTAGAGTTCAAGCTGGCCTATCCCTTTAAAACATATTGGTGTGCATGTAAAGAAGCACAACAATCCCATTGCCGATATATATCATCATGTGGTATAACCAATTGAAAAATTTCACCACTCTAATGAAAGACACCGAGCAAGCAATTGGTGTCTATGGCTGAAGCCATGGCAACAGAAGAATGTTTACCTTAACTTTAAAAAAGCACTTTAAAAATAATATCCTCAATTTTGCGAGATACACAGAATTAGGGTTGTGTTGACCTATAGCATCTGTGTGAAGCTTAGGGGTGGGCTACTCTTCGAAGACTGCAGCTCTCCATAAAGAGAGACGTGGTAGTGGTTGCATAGACCAATTGTTTGCAGTGACAGAGATATGTGGGCAATTACTGCCTTTGACACTGAAGATGTGGAGGTCTTTCTGTAAAAGGTGCAGCAAAGGAGGGTTGTTCTATTTTGAGTTGAAGGTCACACTCTAATGAAAGTACAGGTGGCAGCTGCATGGAGGGAGGTGACTGACTGAGTCAATGCTGTCACCCAGGACCTTCGTACCTAATTGGAAATGAGGAAGATGTTTGCTGGTATCAGGAGAAAGAGGAAGGTAAATGTACGCACATTTCTTGTTGGGTTCATCAGCCATGGCATAAACCCAAGTTGGGGGGTACCATATTCTTTGGGAGGTACCAGTTAAAGCATTGTGTGCTAACATTGACCTTTTGCTTAATCTGCAGGACACTTGAAGATGGGAGTGGTAGCTGGAGATGCTGAGGTATCACGGTTGAGATGCTCCTCTACTGTTGGAGTTTTCCCAGCAGGGTCAACAGCCATGGATGCAGGGCATAGCCCTGTTCTAGTAGAGCCATCTACCCAGTGTTTCACTTCCTTCAAATGGACTGTACCTCCATCGTATGCAGACCTTGGCAATTTGGCCAGAGATATTTTAAACAAAGGGTGCATTTTTGGTTTGGTAAAACTTGAAGTGAAAACAAAGTCACAAAGCGGAGTGGATTTCACCATTAAGGCATCATGGTTGCTTCCAGGACACTGGCCTCTGATATGCAGAATTTCCTTTATGGTCAGAGACCAGCCTGAACAGTTATTCAGTACAAATCCTTCCTGTTCGTGAAGGCCGCAGAGTTGACATGAAGAGCTCTGATACTCATATGGGAACCATGTGAGATGCTTTGCACTCAAGGGAATCCTGCCACCCAGTGAAAACTGTCCATTCTATTCATCTGATGCCTCCTTTCCACAGGGATAGTGATGAAGGTGTGGCCCATTGCGGCGCAGCATTTTCACTTGCCTGATACGGGCCGAAAATTGATCCCGGGACGCGAGAGTACGAACTGCATACTCTCGCGTATTCCCACTCCAATTGCCGGTTTTCTGCATGCCCTGCGCATGCGCTGAAAACCGGCAATTGCTCTTCTGAAAAGGGGGCGGGGCCTGCGTGCATCGCGTGCGCGCTACAGGCTGCGCGCACGCTGTGCACTTCATGCTTTGGACGCGCAGGTAAGTAGGGAAGATTTTGGAAATGTAAAAAGGAGGAGTAAGACCCGCTTTTAAGAAGGTAAGTAGTGAATTAAGTATTTTTTTGAATTTTTTTTTACAGGTATATCTTTTTTATAGACTTTAAAGACAGGTAAGTTTATTTTTATAACTTTTTAAAAGATTTTAAATTTTTTCAAAAATTTAATTTTTTATTTAAAATGGTTAATTTAATTAACTATACATATTTTATTAATGTGATGGTTTTTTTTTTAATTTAATTGAGGTTTAGATGTTATTTTGGGGGGTGTAAGATTCATAGATTTCACAGCCATGCTGTGAGACTTATGAATGGAAGATGGTGTGCTGCCATTGGCTCTAACTGAGTCACGTGATCCCACAGCTCGCACGAATTCACTACGCCGCTGGGATACGCAAGCCCAGCACAGCAGCTGTCCAGAACATCAAGTTCGTGCGAGCTGGATCAGAAAAGCATAAGCGAGGTGAGACATCGCGGGGAAGGCTTACCCCCGCGGGAACAGAGCGAGATCAATTTCTGGGCCACTGAGCACTGCAGAATGCCTGATGTCGGCGATGTCTCGAGGGGCAGCTTGGAAGGACAAATATTTGATCATTAAAATGAGGTTGTGTCTGCCAATGGCACGGCCTCATTTTTTGCCTCCCAAATCGGCAGTCAGAAAATTGAATGCCCCTGAATCAGTTGAGCGAGGTCGGGGGCCCGATTATCCAACCTGCATCCACTGCCTGTGATGCCTGGTGGCGCCAGCAGGGCCTAGCAAAGATCACGGCTAGTGTGCCAACTGTTAATCCAACAGGTAGCGTTCGATCCCTGTCATTTACCTTAAGTGCTCAGCTGTTAGTTATGAGGCTTGTTGGCATTTCTTATGGTCATGGTTATATCAAAATCATTTTGCCTCAAACTACACAGAGAGGGGTTGCTGCTGTGAATTTTAAAAATCCAGTTACTTGGTAAGTAATTTTCTTTGATTTTTATGTTTTATTCCCCACAAAATAATAGATTTACAACTAATTCTATTCAACATAATTGATTTGTATCTCTGAAAAAGTGTTTTTCATAGTAAAAAAACACTGACTAAAAATATTCGCACATCAGGAGACACAGATGTATCTCGGTTTTATGACAAATTGTGATAAAGGATTTTTGGATGCTTGACATGCTTTATATGCGAGGGAAAACAACTCAATTTAAAACATCTGAATGAGATTAAGCAACAATATTCTGCCCATTTTTATATTTTAACATGTACATAAGTTCTTTGTGAAATACAGAAAGCTATATTACTGGATAGTAAACAGAGCATTTCATTTTATAACTACTCCTATTCATAAAACAAACACCCACACAATTTTAACAACATCTCTTGCCGAGATTCATAAATTTCAATTTCTTTACTTGGCAGCATTTAAATATTACACTATTCAAGTGACTTATGTGAGTGATCACTCATTTTTATTTCTTTATGTAAAGCATTTTGATGCACACATAAAACTTCTGCCTTTAGACAGTGGATAAAAAATGAAAAGTTTGTCTGAAATTTCTTTCTGAAAGTCTTTGAGTATATTCAGGGCTGAGATAGATAGATTTTTGGACTCTAGGGGAATCAAGGGATATGGAGATCGGGCGGGAAAGTGGAGTTGAGGTCGATGATCAGCCATGATCTTATTGAATGGCGGAGCAGGCTCGAGGGGCCATATGGCCTACTCCTGCTCTTACTTCTTATGTTCTTAAATTTATTGTATAAGGTGACTCGTTGCATAGTTATAAAAATGCATCCTTGAACAAAAATATACAGCATGCAGTGTTGTTACAGGGTGGTTTAATGAAACTTGTGCCAGTTGTGCAATGTTGTTTTGGGTTTGTTTTCTGTATTGAGTCTGAAAGTGGCTGGTGAACTGAGAAAGTCTGACAGAGTGAGTTTTTCCCAAGAGAAGGTAAGGAAATAAGTTTGGTCTGAACAGGAGTTCAGCACTGAGTTAGGGTGCACATGAATCTGCAAAACTAGTGAGATTTCAAATTCATTAAATCTAACAAACCATAGAAATTAGGATGATGGAAGCTGAAATTCCTCTCCTGGTAGCTCAGTTTTCCAAGCATATTTTTCCTGGCACATTTTGTGCTGACAGTGCACAAAAGGGATTTCCCTGGGTTTTTCATTATCCCATTACTTATAAACTCATTGTGACTTTCTAGCATGATTTGTGTCAAGCGTTCCGAGCACAGAGGCTGGGGGGGAGTGAGATTTCCGTGGCAGAGGGATAAAAGTGCTGATGTGGCACTTTAATACTGTATCTGCACTTTTTGCTGGCTTGTGCATCACACTGAGGAAGGTGGTGGCAAGGAGACATATCATTTTTTCAGTATGAGCGCCACCTGCCACAGCAAGCTGGCGTTAGAGCTGCTTGAGAAGGGATGGTAGAATAGGCCTGCCGTAAAGATGCCATTCTACCAGATGAGGCAGAAATTCAACATCTTGGCAACTTTTGCATGTATGAAGATGCATTCTGTAGGGTTTGTGTTGAAACAAAGATGGAGCATGCAGACTCAAGACAGAAAAAGACTTGTCAGCAGGTTGCCCTGGGCATTTTGCGCAGAAGGATATAAGGCTGCCCAGTGAAGTACACAATGCAGCATCATGGGCACGGGACGGTGCATAGAAATGGAAGGAAAGCAAGAGGAAGAGGTGTGAGATGGTGCTAATTCCAGTCAGTCCACAACAGAAATAAGAGGGGAAGTTGCACCTGCCTACCTTGCCCTTCCCATTGAGGTTGTTCAATGTTTTACAGTCCTGCAGCTACATCCGATGCACTGTGCTTGAGAAATTGACCCCGTCCGACATTTCTTTTATGTCACAATTTTGTCGATTTTGTGGCATCAGCAGGGGAAGAAAATTTCCCTCCTCTGCTCCACTTCCTGAAGCAACATCTCTGCAGAATTGTTAATAAAGCAGACAGCCCTGCTTCTTCTCTCAGTGCTGACTGCCATTCATTTTACAGATGGGAAACCAGCTTGAAAGCAGCTCCAGGAAAGTTCACAAAGTATAAACTAAAAAGGCAGCAAATGTCAAAGTCCCGGCACCACCCAATTAAAAAAAAACAGCAAATCAAAATCTGGCATCACATAAAACAAAGCAGCTAATCCAAGGACAAACATACTGCGCCTTTAGTTCAGGTTCTTAAGAAATCAGCAACACCTGAAATTGCTCTCTCCAAATCAACGTGCCCACAATTCCAGGGGCTCCATGCACCAGGCAGGCTGCCACTGAATAATGCCATCTACTGGATCCTGGTCTGCAGGAAAGAGGTGAGAAATAGTGCTATAATGGGCCAGAAATTAGTCACTTGCCGGGTGAGTACGCGCTGTGTACTCACCTGTAAGGCCACCTGAAGTGACGGTTTCCTGCATGCACTGCGCATGCGCGGGAAACCGGAACTTCCGGTCTCGTGAAGGGAGGGGTTCAGAGGTGAACTGCGTGTGCGGGAGAGGCTGCGCGCACGCAGCGAACTTCGTTTTTTTTTTCAGGTTTCTCCGGGAGGGTAAGTATAGAAGAAGCTGCGCTTTTAAAAAGGAGGTGCAAGACCCGTTTTTAACAAGGTAAGTGGTTAATTAATTACAATTTAAAAAAAATTTCAACAGGTTTATCTTTTTTAGATACTTTAAAGAAAGGTAAGTTTATTTTTAGCACTGTTAAAAAGTATTTTAATTTTTTCAAAAATTTAAGTTTTTGTTTAAAGTAGTTAATTTATTTAACTTATAGTTATTTTAAAAATGTGATGTTTTTTTTAAAATTTATTTGAAGTTTAGGTGTTGTTTTGGGGCCAATTTCAATTCATAGATTTGACAGGTCTTCCTGTCAAATCTATGAATGAAAGATGGTCTGCTGCCATTGGCTCTCCATGGCCCACGTGATCCCAGGGGACGCATCGCACTAACTACACCCCTGGGACACACAAGCACTGTGCGCCGGCAGCTGCAGGAGGCCCAGGAGCTGAAGTCCCCGTGGGCCCAGAGGTCAATGGCAGGCGCAGTAGGTAGGTGCGCGCGCGATCCTTGCACCCGCGGGAAGCCAGGGAGCTGAATTTCTGGCCCAATGTAATCAGTGCTGCCTTGAAAATATCTGGTGGTGGAAAGGTTCAATACTATGGCCACTTATACCACAATGGGCAGGACTGTCCCTTTAGGAGATCTTAACATGAAATCTCTTGATGGGCTCTTATATTGTCATAAGTGCGGAAGGATGGGACTTCACTCACTATTTTGCTCCGCCACTGATTGCACACAGTGCGCCCATTTCCCCAATCTCAGGCAGGCAGGCAGTGCAAATTCACCACAAGCTGAGGTGAGTGGTGTGGAAAACATATGGGGAGGTAGGATAATGGTGTTACCTACTTAGACATGTCTGGGAAGGCATGCCTTAACTATCTCCACTCCCTCATGAAACCAACTTCAGCCATCAGATTGAATAGGTAAACAGGTATATTTTGTTGTACCCCTTTGTGCCCAGTTACAGTTAAGTACATATCTTCTGAAGAAACGTGATTTATCTGTAATAATGCAGAAATTGGTTGTCACAGTTATTAAATAAATCGACCACAGTTCCAGGATAAAGCATGGTCAACATGGAAAAGCTTATGCATATGGGCCCATATATCATGAAGCTATCCTCAGTTCCGGTCTCCTCAAATCGCGTCAATATAAATTTTCTTTTTCCCCCGGATGAAAGTCGTTGAACAATATTATCCACCATGTAGTGAGAAGAAAGCAAGTAGATAAAAACTGGGAGCGCACAACATTCTAGATGTTTGATGGAAATACTAAATCAGGTACAACAGAAGACTGGAATCCGCTAAGTCTGCTGCCCGCTTTAAATTACTCCATATGTGCAGTGCTCAAGGAAATGCTGCTGGATGATAATTTGTCCTTGGATGACATGGAAGAAAGCATTTGAATTCAACAAATTAGTGTTGTAACTTACATATGCCACCGAAGCAATGCTTCCAGTGTTAAATACACATAAAATATACATTCTGATAAATAAGGAAACCGGCATCCAAAGCACAACATCTGGATTACTCATTTCAGAATTGCTGGAATGTGGCAGCGGGGGGGATTTATTGGCAAACCAAGAGGAGAAATCAACCTGAATCATAACTACGGAGCAAAAAGAAAAAAATTTAGAGAAGTACTTGCAAAATATAAATGAAAATGGCATTCGTTAATCTTTTAATCTGCTTCATTTAAAAAACAGACGGTAGCAATTTTTTTTTTTAAATTGAGAAACCAAAAGGAAGCACCAAAGCCCATAGTACAGCACACAACCAATGTTAACAAGAAGCAGGTAAGATGAATCAGAAATTAGCAGTTAAGTGATGCCATACTTGGTAGGTCATAGAATCAGCTCTTTTGTGTTGTAGCCATATCTTTGGCCTGTGCTCCTATCCAGCGAGACTCCACACCGAGAGCCTCACCACTCAAAATTACCTCAATTATCTAATCTAACTATCTAGCAAATGTGCTTCATTAAAAAAAACTACACGTTGGAAGTTACTTTAGAGCACAAAGAGCAAATTTGCCATAACGTACACAAGTTTGGAGCAATTAACATCAAAGCAAAGATGAATTCCTAAGGAAGACCATTTTTATTAATAGCAAGTGTCTTTTATGATCCTTTTTATGAGGTAAGAACAATTGAGATGACTTTAACATTGCAATTTGATTGTTTTCTCTAATCTCTGCTGATTTTGTTTATTTTTATTTGGCTGCCCTTAGTCTGTGTTGATTGTAAGCACTGGGAAAATGGTTCAGAGGATTTGACTGAGCCCATCCCAAATGTTTGAGTGGACTGAATTAATATACACACTCCTGAAGCGGAAGCTGTCTGGGTAAAATTTGATGAAAAAACTACGTTATTCCATCTCCCTAAATCTGTCAGAATGAGGAAACCCTCCAGGGCAGTTCCCCAGTGATGTCATCAGGACTCAATGGATAAACAATAATATTAAAAGAACAACTAAATAGGAAGCAAAATCCAAACAGGATTGAAGTTAAACATTCTTTATATCGGAAAAGATTTATAAAGGTTCTGACATAAAGGTGAGCTAATGAGTGGCAAAAATACCAAACAGTTGAACTCTTCACATATATATTTACGCTGTTGCAACCAGAGGAGTTCTTACTTCATACTCTATAGTAAGTTGCTTTCATAGAGGCAGGAAATTTACATACGTTCCCTAAAATCTTTCCCTGCTTGAACTGATATTTGTAAATTAAAATTGATAATTGAATTTAGCCCAAAATGAACAGCCTGGGAGTGTGACATTGACCACTTTTTGACTGGGCATTATAGTTTGGTGGATTGCCCATGTAGTCTTCACGGTGTAATTCTGTTGTAAAAGGAAAGTTGTTAGTCCTGCACCATACTACCCCATTCAGAGCAGAAAGGTGCAAGTTTTTCACCTCGCTCCTCCTCAATTTTGTGATCCTTGCAGTTTCATGGGGAATGAAAGTCTAATTCGACCAGCCATGTCCTTGCCAAGCATGGCTCACTCTCCTCAGCCAACTCCCCAGTATTATGAGGAAAGACTGAAAAAATTTGGAATTTTCTGGGAGTAGGAGGAAGTTACAAAGGGATGTAGACAGATTAAATGAGTGGGTAAAAATGTGACAGATGGAATTCAATGTGGGGAAGTCTGAGGTCATCCACTTTGGATTCAAGAAGGACAAATCAGAATGTTTTCTTAATCGTGAGAGATTAGGAACTGTGGAGAAGCAAAGGGATTTAAGCGACCAAGTACACAAATCAATTAAAACTAGTATAAAGGTACAAATAATAATCAAAAAGGCTAATGGGCGTTGGCCTTTATCTCAAGAAGACTGGAATACAAAGGGGAGGAAGTGACTCTTCAGTTGTACAGACCCTTGGTCAGACTTCATGTGGAGTACTGCGTTCAGTTTTGGGCACCACACCTCAAGAATTAGCCTTGGAGGAGGTACAGTGCAGATTCACCAGAATGATACCAGGGCTTAAAGGGTTATGTTATGAGGACAGGTTGTATAAAGTTGGCTTGTATTTCCTTAAGTTTAGATGGTTGAGGGGCGATTTAATTGAGGTGTTTAAAATGATAGAAGGATTCGATAGGATAAATACAAAGAAGCTATTACCTCTGGTTGGGGAATCCAGAACAACGGGGCACAATCTTAAAATTAGAGCTAGGCTGTTTAGGAGTGAAATCAGGAAGCACTTTTTCACACAAAGGGTAGTGGAAATCTGGAATTCTCTCTCCAAAAGGCGGTGGATGCTGAGTCAATTAAATTTCCAAGTCTGAGATCGACAGATTTTTATGAGGTAAGGGTATCAAGGGATATGGATCAAAGGAAGATAAATGGAGTTGAGGTATAGATCAGCCATGATGCAATTGAATGGTGGAACAGGCTCAAGGAGATGAATAGCCTACTCACGTTCCTTCGTTCCTATGAATGTGATGGGACCTTATGGGGTATAACTGGAATAGAAAAAGTAAATAAGTTCTACTATTTTAAGTTAATCCACAATCAAAGAGCAAGGTGGCAAAGGGACATGACTAAAAATTGGTAAAAGGCAAGAAAAGGACTGATGGCAGGAAATTTCACACAATGTGAGATTAATACCTGCAATTATCTTATGAGTAAATAGTGGAGGCAAACCCCTAGAATCATTTAACAGGTATTTAGATGCCATGTCTTTATGATGAGAAAATCATATTGTACTTTTTACAGTGGCAGGTTAAGCCTGAACTTTATTCACAACTTTATTCTGTTTGACACAGTGATTTAGAACTGTTGCATATCAATCCTGCAGAGTCTATTCATAGGAATCATCTTTTGGATTTGATGAAGAACATATGCAGTTTGACAGCAGTTCCCAGTTTATTTTATAACAACTTTTTCTGAGAAATGAGACAAGATTTAAGAAGAGAGCACTTTATTTATTAACTCACTTTGATGGTTTATGATCTTCCTTTAGAAACATGTTGTAATTATTATCTATAAGAGAAAATACGAAGATTTGCACACTTCCCAAGCATCCCAATACTAATATCTACAGAGAAAGTCAAACTTGTCCAGCTCCTTTTTATAGGTATAAGAGAGAGAATTTTAAGCCTCTGATCAAGTCTTGTGTTTGAGAAGAGAAAGCGGAATGGGAATGTGCTAGGAACCTGGTCATCAGTGTGATTCTCGGGCAGCAGGAAATTTGGGATGGCTGCAGCTCTCAAAGGGCTGCTCCATCCATTAAAGGGGAATGCATTTTTGTGTGGATGAAAAAACACTTTTTTTAGTCAAGCTAGTGCAGGCAAGGAGAAATGTGGGAAAAACTGCTCCTTTTGATGCCAGTGCCTGAGTGTGCAGCAAAGGAGGGTGGTCCCTCCCTTGTGGCCCTCTACCTCTGAGAATGACAAAAGCAGCAATTTCATGGGAACACCATCACCTCCAAGTTCACCTCCAAGTCACACAGCATTGTGACTTGGACTTATATCACCATTCCTTTATCGTTGTTGAGCCAATACCCTCAAAATCCATACATAGCACCAATGTGAGAGGTACAGGAGCATAGTGGTAATGTTACTGGGCTAGTAATCTAGTAGACCTGGACTTAATGACTCTGCTTGAGACAGAGGAAAAGACTGGTGAAAACCAAAGTTGGCCCATTGCAGTCAGATACGGGGGAATATATAACGGGAAATAAGGAAATGGCAGACCAACTAAATGCATACTTTGGGTCAGTCTTTACGAAGGAAGACACAAAAAACCTCCCTGGGATATCGGGAAAAATAGGGACATTTGCAAAGGAGGAACTGACGCAAGTCAATATCTCTAAGGATATGGTGTTAAGGAAGCTAAAGGGATTGAAGGCGGACAAATCCCCAGGGCCTGATAACATGCATCCTAGGGTACTGAAGGAGGGTGGCCCTAGAGATAGCGGATGCACTAAGTATGATTTTTCAGAATTCATTAGACTCGGGAACAGTGCCCATGGATTGGAGGGTAGCTAACGTTACCCCACTATTCAAAAAGGGGGGTAGGGAAAAAGCAGGTAATTACAGACCTGTAAGCCTTACATCAGTTGTGGGCAAAATGCTGGAGTCCATCATTAAGGATGAAATAGCGGAGCACTTAGCAAATGGGGACAGGATAGGACAGAGTCAACATGGATTTACAAAGGGTAAATCGTGCTTGACTAATCTATTGGAATTTTTTGAGGGAGTAACTGGTAAAATAGATGGGGGAGAGCCAGTAGATGTGGTGTACCTGGACTTCCAAAAGGCCTTCGATAAGGTCCCACATAAAAGATTAGCAGGGAAAATTGAAGCTCATGGGATAAAGGGGAAAGTATTGACGTGGATAGAGAACTGGCTGTCAGATAGAAAACAGAGAGTTGGAATAAACGGCTCATTTTCTGAATGGCAGGCAGTAACAAGTGGGGTACCACAGGGATCTGTCCTGGGTCCCCAGCTGTTCACAATTTACATTAATGACCTGGATCAGGGAGTCGGATGCAGCATTTCCAAATTTGCAGACGACACTAAACTAGGAGGGGGGGTGGGCTCAGAGGAGGAGACCAGGAAGCTCCAGAGCGATTTGGACAGACTGGGTGATTGGGCGGATAAATGGCAGATGCACTATAATGTGGACAAGTGCGAAGTTATCCACCTTGGGTGCAGGAACGGGAGGGCAAATTATTATTTAAATGGCAATAAATTGGGAGAGGGGGAAGTACAGAGAGACCTGGGTGTTCTTGTACACCAGTCACTGAAGGCGAGCATGCAGGTGCAACAGGCGATCAAGAAGGCAAACGGTATGCTGGCCTTCATAGCAAAAGGGTTGGAATACAGGAACAGGGATACCTTGCTGCAGCTGTACAGGGCACTGGTGAGACCACACCTCGAGTACTGTGTACAGTTTTGGTCGCCTCATCTGAGGAAAGATGTTCTTGCCATGGAGGGGGTGCAGCGGCGATTCACCAGGCTGATACCAGGAATGGCGGGATTGACCTATGAGGAGAGACTATGTAGTTTAGGGATGTACACACTGGAGTTTAGAAGATTGAGAGGGGACCTCATAGAAGTGTATAAAATTCTGACAGGTCTAGACAGACTAGATGCAGAAGGAATGTTTCCCTTGGCGGGTGAGAACAGAACTAGAGGACATAATTTAAGGATAAGGGCTAAACCATTTAGGACAGAAATGAGGGGGAATTTCTTCACTCAGAGGGTGGTGAACCTGTGGAACTCATTGCCACAGAGGGCAGTGTACGCCAGCTCATTAAATATATTTAAGAGGGAATTAGATGTATTTCTACAGGCAAAAGGGGTTAAGGGTTACGGAGAGAAGGCGGGGACGGGATACTGAATTGGAGGATCAGCCATGATCTCATTAAATGGCGGAGCAGGCTCGAAGGGCCGGATGGCCTACTCCTGCTCCTATCTTCTATGTATCTATGTATGAGTTCAAGTCCCACCACAGCTGTGGAATTTAAATTCAGTTAATTAAATAAATCTGGAATTAAAAAGCTAGTATCAGTAATGGTGACTGTGAAACTACCAGATTGTTGTAAAAGCCCAGCTGGTTCACTAATGTCCCTTTAGGAAAGGAAATCTGCAGTCCTTGTCTGGTCTATATGTGACTCCAGACCCACTGCAATGTGGTTGACTCTGAAATGGGGCATTAATGAAGCCTTGCAAAATCAGGGCTATTGCCTTCGTGGCATAGTGGTTAGCACTGGTGCCTCACAGCGCCAGGGACCTGGGTTCGAATCTGACCTCGGGTGACTGTCTGTGTGGAGTTTGCACATTCTCCCCGTGTCTGCGTGGGTTTCCTCCGGGTGCTCCGGTTTCCTCCCACAGTCCAAAAATGTGCGGGTTAGGTTGATTTGGCTATGATAAATTGACCCTTAGTGTTAGGGGGGGATTAAATATGTGGGGTTATGGGGATAGGATGGGATATGTTAGGGGGAATTAAATACGTGGGGTTACGGGGGTAGGGTGGGATATGTGTACTGTGGGGATTAAAGCAGGGACAGGGTACTGGATTTGGATGATCAGCCATGATCGTATTGAATGGTGGAGCAGGCTCGACGGGCCGAATGGCCTACTCCTGCTCCTAGATTCTATGTTTCACTAAAAGTTCTTCAATAAAATTGTTTGTTTCAAATATTTTGAAGGAACTTTTTTAATCTCCAAATTTTACCAATATTTCTCACTTTATTTCACCTTGCTCAATGTTATTGATGGCTGCCTCTTGTACACAGAATTTCAAGCACAGTGGCCACTGGGTGTCACAGTGGGGTAACTCATTCTTTCAAATCTGGGTTTGATTCCAGTCCAGACTGATGGGACACAAACCTTTTCTGCCTTTTGGCTGTAAGTGTCCTATATGAAATGAGTTGAGTTGGCCTTGAATCAGCTCCTAATGAGCATAAAATTGTATTAATTACATAGAATTACGTAAAATTTACAGCATAGAAACAGGCCATTCGGCCCCACTAGTCTACATGGGTGTTAGTATGCTCCACACGAGCCTCCTCCCACTCTCCTGCATCTAACTCTATCAACATATCATTCTATTCCTTTCTCCCTCATGTACTTATCCAGCTTTCCCTTAATTCATTGGCATTAACATGGAAATCTCACTCAGCCTGGGTGAGGAATGAGACAGCTTGCTCTCGTGCTGAAGGGGTGCAAAGACACAGTTTTGGAGTAGAGTAGAAAAAATCAAATCCAGAATTACACATCACATGCTGAAGCTAGTTTATTGAAATGTAAGTTATTTTAACCACAAGAAAACGGTCACTATGGAATCAGTCAGAAAATTCCCAGGAGAAAACTGGATTTCACTTTTATGAAAGAGTGTCAATGTGCATTCATGCATAAAGTGAAAGCTAGACTTGATCACTCAGACTCTTGCGGAGGCTGAACGCCAATTCTCTGACACCTCCTCCTACCTCCCCCTGGACCATGACCCCACTACCGAACATCAAGCCATCGTTTCCAAGACTGTCACTGACCTCATCTCCTCTGGAGATCTTCCCTCCATGGCCGTCAACCTCATAGTATCCCAACCACGTGCAGCCTGCTTCTACCTCCTTCCCAAGATCCACAAACAGGACTGCCCTGGTAGACCCATCGTTTCAGCCTGTTCTTGCCCCACAAAACTGATTTCTTCCTATTGCGACTCTATTTTTTTCCCCCTTGTCCAGTCTCTTCTTACCTACATCCGCGACCATTCCTATGCCCTCTGCTACTTTAACAGTTTCCAGTTTCCTGGCCCTAACTGTCTCCTTTTCACTGTGGATGTCCAATCCCTCTATACCTCCAACCCCCACCAGGATGGCTTGAGGGTCCTTCGCTTCTTCCTTAAATGGAGGCCCAACTAGTCCCCATCCACCACCACCCTCCTCTGCCTGGCTGAACTTGTTCTCACGTTGAACATCTTCTCCTTTGACTCCACTTACTTCCTCTAACTAAAAGGTGTTGCTATGGGAACCCATATGGGTCCTAGCTATGCCTGCCTTTTCTTTGGAGCATTCTTTCTTCCAGTCCTACTCAGGTCCTCTCCCTCACCTCTTTTTCTGGTACATTGATGTATGTATCAGTGCCTCAAACTGGAAAATTTCATCAACTTTGCTTCCAATTTCCATCCTTTCCTCGTCTTGACAAGGCCCATATCTGACTCTTCCTTTCCCTTCCTCGACTTCTCTGTCTCCATTTCTGGGGATAGGCTATAGACCAATATCCACTGTAAGTCCACTGACTCCCACAGCTACCTGGACTACACTTCCTCCCACCTCGCTTCCTGTAAGGACTCTATTCCATTCTCCCAGTTTCTCCATCTCCATCGCATCTCATCTGACGATGCCACCTTCCATACTAGTGCTTCCGATATGTCTTCCTTTTTCCTCAACCGAGGATTCTCCTCCACTGTGGTTGACAGGGCCCTCGACCGTGTCCATTCCATTTCCCGCACTTCTGCTCTCACCCTTTCCCCTCCCTCCCAGAACCACGGTAGGTTTCCCCTTGTCCTCACCTTCCATCCGACCAGCCTTCACATTTAACGGATCATCCTCTGCCATTTCTGCCACCTCCAGCATGATCCCACCACCAAATACATCTTCCCCTCCCATTCCCTTTCAGCGTTCCAAAGGGACTGTTCCCTCCGCGACGTCCTGGTCCACTCCTATATCAGCCCCAACACCCACTCCCCTTCCTATGGCACCTTCTCATGCAAGCGCAGGAGATGCAACACCTGCCCTTTTATCTCCTCCCTTCCCACCGCCCAAGGCCCCAAACACCTTCCAGGTGAAACAGTGATTTACTTGTACTTCTTTCAATTCAGTATATTGTATTCGCTGCTCACGATGCAGTCTCCTCTACATTGGGGAGACCAAACGCATATTTGATGATCACTTTGTGGAACACCTCCATTCACTCCGCAGGCATGACCCCATGCTTCCAGTCACCTGTCATTTTAATTCATCACCCCACTCCCACTCTGACCTCTCTGTCCTCGGCCTCATACACTGTTGCAATGAAGCTCAACGTAAGCTCAAGGAACAGCACCTCATTTTTCTATTAGGCACTTTACAGCCTTCCAGACTCAACAATGATTTCAACAATTTCAGATCTTAACCACTGCCCTCATTTTTTCTTTCGGCAGCTGTTGCTGATGATTCTGTTATTTCCACTTACATCGCCTCTAGATCCATCGTTTGTTGCTTTACTTGTCCCAGTACCATCTCCTTTTGCCTTGCACCATCATCCCTTTAGTCATTTAATCTCTCCTGCCTTCCACCCTTTTGAGCTTTCCTCACCTCCCCACTTTCCCTGCCTCTGTACTTGCTTAAAACATGTTACATCTCTAACCTTTTCAGTTCTGACAAAAGATCATCATCCTAAAACGTTGGCCACGATTTTACGAACCTCAGCAGGTCTTTGGCGGGTGATGTCAGTGGTGGGTCCCGACCCCGCTGCTGTCTCCATCCCAGCCTCTGAAATACCCGCCCAGCGCGTTTGCCGGCCAATTAGAGACCTCCCCAGGAGATCAACACAGCCTGGTTGCACATTGCACAGGAGAGATCAAGCAGGGATGTGGTCAGGAGGAACTGGGTGCAGTGCCACAAACATTTCAATGATCTCAGTAGATCGCGAAACATTAGTACAAAGCCACACTCAACCTCATCCTGCTGTGCCTCTCACCACATCCCCATCACTCTGCCTTCCCTACCCTACTCTTGCACATCCTTACTCACACCAACTTACCTTGCACCTCCACCCATCTCTCTCAATCTACATTATTACTTCCCCATCTCACTAGCCACCCCTTACAATCACCCTCATCCTAGTGCAATCATACCAACTAACAACACACAAGGGTAGGCACTTGGGTGTTTTATGCAATGTTCATGTAAAGTTTCTGTTAATATGCTGTCAAACATTGAAACGTTTATTTTCAACACTTTGCGTTCTTGGACAGATTTGTGTGCACCTTTGGAAGTGGCTTAGTGAGTTGCATTGAATTGTGAGACATAACGGTAACCCCCGCAATGGTGATGAGTGTAAAAGGAATGGCTTGGGTGTTGTAGGGATGCTTTGTGGTGTTGGTGTGGGGTGGTGCCAACCTGGCGCATCATGTGGCAGCCAGGGTGTACAGAATTAAGTGAATTAAATCTGGCCATGGTGAGGCCGTCCCTGGCCTCCCGGGCAGCAATGTGGTTGGGTGCTGATGCCCTGTGGCCTGTGCAGCATCAGGTGATTGCGGAGAAGGTTGGTGTTGTTGTTGGTGCTGCTGGTGTGCCTGGTGATGCTGGTGTTGGGGCTGATCGTGGTGGAAGTCTGAGGACCAAAGTGAGAGAGTTTCAAGGGCACCCATGCCGATGGAATAGATGGCAGGTGAAGTAGAGATGACAGAAAGGTAATGAGGTCAGACTGGATGGAGACTTGTGTAAAGACTTGCAGAATCCTGAATCTGTAGTGGAAATGCAGTTTAGAGAAGCTAGTGGTTGAGGGAACATGTCTCAATCAGCTGGGAGCTTTGACTTGACATTTGAAGCTATCAACTCATCAGCTGGTACAATGGCCACTGACCTCCCGCCTCAGCTTCACGGACGAGGTCTAGGCACAGCGGGAAACCAGTGGGCGACCTGTCAAATCCAAAAGGTTGGGGAAAAACCATTGACAAGTGGCTGTAAACAAGTCACTAATGATTTTAATTGCCTCCCCCGCTGCTGCGTGTCAGGCCTGCTCAGCGCTGACAGACCTGACATTTGGTAAAAGCGTGTCCCGACCCACTGGGGATAAAAACCACTTTCCCACCTGACCCTGCCACCAATCGCGCCTGCTGACCCCCCGCAAAATCTAGCCCATTAGCTCTGTTTCTCTCTCTCCACAGATGAGTATTTCCAGCTGTTTTTATTTCTTGATTACTCAGACATATTACTAACTCAGAATGAGTCAGTTTCATCACCTAACCCTGATTATAGCAAACATTTTGAGCCAATGATGAGCATATATTTTATGAAAAAAACGTTTGCATCCATCTTGCAAATTAATAAAGACCAGGACCTCTGTAAAATTCTGAATACCTGGGCACACCTTTTTAAGAGAGTGAATCTATTCCAATTGATTCTTAAGCATTGAATTTGACCACATAGTGCTATTGTATTGAACTGTATGAACTGTATGTGAACCTTAGCCAGTAAAAGACATTCTCAGAAAAAGTCTCCCAGATTTTCTAGTTACATCAGAATAATATTGGAAATTAGTTCATTATTTTCAAAGGGAAATACTTCACTTCACTATGTATAGGCTTATATTTTTACTTGCCAGCATTGGATTTGTGTTTTCTTATTTGAGAAGAATTTTATATAATAAGCAGGTGTAGGATAAATCCACAGGGATAATGAACAGGCCATATATTTTCATGTATCCTAAGACGACTGTCTAGCTGTTACTGTACTTCCCCAGGGTAACGTCTGTGTAAATTAGAGTCAGATTATTTCAAATAGTCATGCATTCCATAATCGCAAACAGGTTCAGCTTTGTAAATAAGAGCTTTTTCCGTTGCCAGTAATGAAACTACTTCAGAATGCACAGAAAAGTGTTCTACATGACAGCTGGCTCCATTTTAGTAGTTAATCCTTTAGTGTAAAACACTTCATTTTAACCCGAGATTTGTCAAGAGTATCTTAATCTGTGCTTTCATTGACAATTGACAGGATTATATAAGAGCTAATTACATATTTTAATTAGAAAATAAGGACTTGGGAGGCAGGGAACTAGGTTTATTAAACGAGAGTCTGCAATAGTGATTAATGAAGTGTAGCTCAATCTACAACCCATAGCAGGGAATTCTGGAATTTTGGTTCTTGGAGCTTAAAAATGTTGTACCTGTTCTATTATAGTCTGCCAAAGAACAAGGAGATCATATGTCAGGAACAATCAATCTTTCTTGGTAACTAAAAACTACGGGGAAATTTTAACCCCAAAAAACGGGCGAATTTGGGTCAGGTGGGAGGTTAAAGTGTTAAAAATCTGAATCCCAACCCCCAACCCGCCCACTTCGGGCTTTAACGGAGGCGGGACGGGGGCAGGCAACCAATCCGCTCACAGGAGGTGGGTTGGCACTTTAAATATTATAATGCGGTTGCGTGCCTCATTTTGAAGCTCCATTTTAAATTTAACTGTGGGCCCAGGCCACGGAGAACCCAGCAGCTAAAGGAAAGTGAGGACTGCTGGATCCAGGAGGTAAGTACCCTTCTACTTATCTGCTGGATCCAGCCTTCCTGCCTCACCAACCCCCCCCCCCGCCCCCGCGATCAGACACCACACCCCACCGCAACCCTTCCGACCTCTTCCCGATCTGCCCCCCCCCCCCACCTCTGATCCCCCGAGGCCTCCGATCACCACCGAGTACTCCGATCACCCCCCCCCCCCACCAACTCCTGGCCTCCAATCCCCGCTCAGACTGATCTCCGACCCCCTCATCCAGCCTTCTGACCACCCCCACAGCCCCTCCGACGCTCCTGGCCCCCAATCCTCTGACAATCCCTGGCCCCCGAACCCCTCTGATGATCCTGACCTTCCTCCTCTCTGCTCCCCAGGCCTACCCGCTGACAACCAGCTAGCCTCGCAATCTGGCTGGCTGCGGGTAGAAAACAGATGAAAAAAATTTTAATCAGGCCCTGCCATTAAATTCAGCAGGGCCTGAGGGAAACCTGTCCTCCCGGGTTTCCTGTCTGCATTCCAACCCCCCGCTCCCGACCTGCCTTCAATATAAAATTCCGGCCTAAGTTTCTAAATTTATGCTGATCTTGAGATTTAAGGCCAAGTAAACAAGCAAAGGAAATGAATGCATGGCTACATTAACCCTATAGGCTTTCTTCATAAATATTTACAATTGTATAGAATTACACAGAATTTACAGCACAAAAACAGGCCATTCGGCCCAATTGATTTATGCTCCACACAAGCCTCCTCCTATCACTCTTCATCTAACACTATCAGCATAACCTTCTATTTATTTCTCCCTCATGTTCTTATTTAGCTTCCCCTTAAATGCATCTATGCTATTCGCCTCAACCACTCCTTGTGGTAATGAGTTCTACATTCTCATCCCTCTCAGTGTAAAGAATTTCCTCCTGAATTATCTATTGGATTTATTAGTGACTATCTTAAGTTTATGGCTCCTAGTTTTAGTCTCCCCCACAAGTGGAAACATTTTTGCCATGTCTACCCTATCAAACCCTTTTATAATCTTAAAGACCTTTATCAGGTCACACCCCTCAGTCTTCTCTTTTCTAGAGAAAAGCCGGTTCAGTCTTTCCTGATGGATATAATCTCTCAGTTTACTTTTCGTTGAAACTTTTTTACATCTTCATGTTCACCACATTTTTAAAGCATCATCGTTATGATTCAGGCTACTTCCCAATGCTTGCGCCCAATGTAAAAGTCTGCTTTCATAGGAAAGCCTCCATTTCCCATGCACTGGAATAGGACCCCATTAGTGAAGTAGCTCGAATAGTTACCCTCTAGACAAACAATAAACCCTTTTACTGTTGATTGTATTGTTAAAAATAGTGTGGGCTGCACACCATGTACTGATCTCTCTGACTGAAGGTAAACATCACGCTGACAGATCACATGACTTAGGATGAAAATTATGGACCCCAAATTTTGATCAGGTGTTGGAGGGAAATCCAGCAGGACTGCTGGATGAGGGTCGGAAATTGATGTAATACACCATTGTCCTGGATTAAAAACATATATAAGACCAACTTCCTTAATGAAATATTTTTACATTGGGATTGAACAGTTCTCAGACATTTGTGAAGTATAAACAAATTCTATTCTAAAGTCTATGCTTTAGTGAGTATTCAGCAGTACGACCACTGGATACCGCTGTGGAGCCTGGATACAATCTCAGGTAATTGACCTCAACTCACAGTTCCTAGAGCTTAATTATTCTGAGACCAGCTGAGAAAACATAAGATTGGACATTCCTCCTGCTATGTTACAATGTTACTATGTTACACCGGCATCTCCGCATCATGTTACAATGCTTACTGCCCCTGGTAAAACTGCTATTCATATAGATCTTGACCTTGTGCGATAGTGTAAAACAGATCGGCAGCCCATCTTACATCTTTCCTGCTTTTTATTTCCATTCAAGTCGACGGAAATAAAACTCTGGGGAGATGTAAAATGGGCTGCTGACTCCCTATCACCCGTATTACACTATCTCACAAAGTCAAGATCTACCCCATTGGGTAGTGTTTAGGCCAAGAATTTAACAACCACCCAGTTGTAAAGAAAGGCAGACAGTCCAGCTGAGCAGCTATGACAAGGAAAGCTCTCTATTTTAGCAACAGTCACACAAAGTTGCTCGCACGTTTGGCTGAAACCTTTTTGGCTGCATACAGTGACACCACTATTCCCGGCCAGAATAGAGATGATTGAGTAATTCCCCCGTCAAGCACGCCTGCTGTAAATCACTGGGATTGATTTTACACACATAATTTGTATATAACTATCCTTAACTGACCGCATTTTGCTGGTGAGCTAGCCCTGCCTTTTTATTGGGAGACTTTGCTGTAGTTTCAGTCATGAGTATTGTTTGCTGTAGTTTGTAGAGACTCTTTTTAAATAGATTCAGTTTGCTGGGTAAATAGACTATTTTCTGTAGTGCGCTGTTTAAATAGACTCTGTAGACTGCTTGCTGTAGTGTGCTGTTTAAATAGACTCTGTTTGCTGTTTGCTGAGTAAATAGACTTTGTTTGCTGTAAGTCCTGCCATAAGTCCCGCCCAGCCTACAACTCATTGGCTAGCACAGTGCAACTCATTAGTTGACAGAGTGAACCTTTTGCAGGCCCCAAACTCACCCTTCGCCCTCTGTTAAAATTGGGGCTATAGCTTCACTTGGCATAACTTTGCAGTGTGTTAGGCCACAATTAGTGAAATAGTGAATGAATAAGGAGATAAGGAATGAAAAGTAAAGGATACTAGCCAAGAGAATGGGGGTCTTTAATCTTCTCCATTCCCACTTCTTCCATTGTCTCCATTTGCAGAATCTCTATTGCCTTCTTCTCATAAGGAGTCAAGAGCCAAAGGTTTGTGTGCATTGTCTCTTGTTATGTGCAGCCTTCCCCTGAAAGCAAATATTAAAGGAACATATTCCAGAAAGTGGAATTTAAGAAAAGTGTTAGAAATTAGGGGTACCTAAAATGCTGCCTTTAGACTAGTAAAAAAGTAGCTGGATAGATGCTTAAATAAATAACCATATTATAATGTTAAGTTAGAATTTTGACTTTGTTTAACAAAATTGCTTGCTAAGATGCATAAGATAATGGGCAGAATTTTCATTGAGCCATGGAGGTGGGTTTGGAGGCGGGACTGGATTGAAAATAGCTGAATCGGGGGTCCCGCCCCCAAACCGCCCCCAACCTGCCTCCATGCCAGTTTCGCTGGAGGCGGGTACCCGACCTGTGCTGGGACCCACCTCCCCGAGGCGGGAAGGGGATTAGTGGCAATAAACTGCCTGTTAACAGGTAGTTAACAGGCAGTTTTTTGCCTAATCCCTTTTTTTATGCCTGAAATGTGGGCTCTCCGACAGGTCCCAACCACGCCGTTGCAGCGAGGCGGACCGTGGGTCTGCAGGGGTTGGAGGGGTCGATATGTCCGGTGGGCAGGTGAGTGATGGGTGCATGTGTGCAGAGGTAAGTGTGTAAGGTAAGTGTAAAGTGTGGAAAAAAGTTTTACTTACCTTAACTTCCTCCTGCAGGTGTCAGCCCTTCAGGTCTCGGGAGTCAGAAATCTCATCGGCACAGAAAGCAGAATGGCCGTTGAGCTGTCAAAAGCTGCAGCCTCAGCCTCAGCTTTTTGTTCTGCAGAGATCTCTAAATCAGCCTGAGAGGAAGGAATTAACTTAGAGGACAGATTGTCAGTGTTTGACAGCTTCAAAGAGCTGTCAAACGCTGATATTTCATCTGTCAAAAGCTCTTGATTGGCCTGCTGAGCCCGCTGGATGGGCTCAACAAGGTCAATCAAGGGAAAATACAGTGGGTTGGCCACAAGTCGATGGAGGCGGGACTACAACCCAAAAAGTAGGAGTCCCGCCTCCATCACGTCCCCAGTATCAAAATCCAGCCCAATCAGTCTGTCAGAATAGAATAGAGGGTATCTTTGGGAATTTAATGATTCATTTCATGGTATAATAGTCTGATAATGAATTGAAATGATTAATTGCATAGCTGGCTGCACAAACAGCTCTGAACAATGGGGCCTCTGACTGGAGAAGTCTGAAGGCCGAGCCTGGTATGTCTGAGTTGCTGACTCAATACTGGGGAGGACAAGGCAGGATGAGATAAGAGGCTCTAGCTTTGGGGAGGACAGGGCCAGATGAGATAAGGGGAAAACAGTCCTCAGCATACTGTAAGGTCATGATTGGTTAAATAAAGAAACCATGGCCCAGAAATTGATCTCGCTCTGTTCCCGCGGGGGTAAGCCTTCCCCGCGATCTCTCACCTCGCTTGTGCTTTTTCAGATCCAGCTCGCACGAACTTGATGTTCCAGACATCAGCCGGGCAGTGCTTGCGTATCCCACCGGCGTAGTGAATTCGTGCGCGCTGTGGGATCACGTGACTCAGTTAGAGCCAATGGCAGCACACCATCTTCCATTCATAAGTTTCACAGCACGGCTGTGAAATCTATGAATCTTACACCCCCCCAAAATAACAGCTAAACCTCAATTAAATTTTTTTAAAAAACCATCACATTAATAAAATAAGTATAGTTAAATAAATTAACCATTTTAAATAAAAAATTAAATTTTTGAAAAAATTTAAAATCTTTTAAAAAGTTATAAAAATAAACTTACCTGTCTTTAAAGTCTCTAAAAAAGATATACCTGTAAAAAAAAATTCAAAAAATACTTAATTCACTACTTACCTTGTTAAAAGTGGGTCTTACTCCTCCTTTTTACATTTCTAAAATCTTCAGTACTTACCTGCGCGTCCAAAGCATGAAGTGCACAGCGTGCGCGCAGCCTGTAGCGCTCACGCGATGCACCGAGGACCCGCCCCCTTTTCAAAAGAGCAATTGCCGGTTTTCAGCGCATGCGCAGGGCATGCAGAAAACCGGCAATTGCAGAGGGAATACGCGAGAGTACGCAGTGCGTACTCTCGCACACCGGGATGAATTTTTGGGCCCATGTATAATGGCTGCAAAGACCCCTGAAAGGTGGAAGATAACATGAGGGTTGGCTATTTTTTCCAATGCTTAAACAAAAAACTTGACATACCATTGGGCATCTTGTTTTAAGGGGAACCTCTATAGGTTCAATGGTCTTGTCCATATTCTACCCCAGGTCCACCCCTAAAAAGAGTATAAAAGACCTAAAAAGCCCCCAGCGTAGACGGTGGAGTGGAAAGCTCCCGAGGGTGAATCCATGCTGACTCTGGTCTAACACTACTGGGTACTTCAAAGAGAAAGAGAGAGAGAGAGAGAAGAAGAGCTGTTCGTGCATGCCAGCCGTTGTGTCCGACTTGGACCGGTATCCACTGCTTGTCACGGTCGTATGTTTTTGCTGTATAACTAATGTGTTATATCCGTCTAAAACTCAGATTAAACACAACATACCCACCATATTGGTTGCAGTCGACCCTGATTATTTGAAAGAACCAGAGATAAGTTCATCTCTACAAATTGGCGACTCCGCCAGGACCTGCAAAGGATTGTTGTAGTTGAAACGAGTTAAAGACGGACTCGGTCTATAAACGCTAAAGGTACCAGGCGTTGCAAAACCAAAACCAAAATGGCAGATGCTTATTATAGAGACAAAGTCGCGAACAGTCTCTCGGATAAGTTAGGGGTCCCGGGGGCCCAAGCGGTGATGGGAATAGTATAGATGTGACGAGAAGAGTTACTCTGAGATTTGGGGCAATATGGCATCCCAGGTTGGTGCAAAGAAACTTAAAGTTAAGGAAGTCAGAAATAAGCTGGCTTACATGGCCCACTTGTGCGGCATTCGCTTGGGAGGCGAAGTCGTACTCCTGAAAGAGAAAAATGCACAATTAGAAAGAGACTTACAGGACTGGTAAGGCCGGCACGCCACAGCCTGTTCCCTTCTCCGTCAAGAGCAAGCCTTGGCAGATGAAGCATGACTTGCCTCACAACGCCACCATCAGGTCTATGAGGACAACAAGGCTTTAAAAATCAAAAATGAATCCCTGACCTCACAACTTGAGGACGCCAGGGGGGCCTTGAGAGAATTAATTGAAAAACCCCCCTCTGGTGGGCACCGACCATACTCTCTGTGAATTAAAAATGATGGAATTGAAGAGAAAACTGGGGAGACAAACGTTACAGCCCTTAGTCGCCTTAAACCAGGGGATCCCGGTATTAACTGGAATGATGTAGCAGGAAATGCCCAGTGCAATAATGACCCCAATTGCCAAAATAGGCCCTCTCCCTCTGCGCCTCCCCCTCCCTATCCAGGACAAACTGTCCCGGCAGAAACCAAGCAGGTTAATATCGTCACTACTAACACCCGATTTGGTGACCCTACACCCTCGGATGATGAATTCAATAATCATACCTCTTCTGTAGCCTATGACCTGCCCCCAAATGTGGAAGTAACTATTACTACCAGTAGAAGTTTGACCCCGGCGGAGTGCAAAACACTGGCCAAAGAATTGGGTCCAATAAACTGGGGGACGGACCCAGTTGTCCTAACAAGTGATTGGGGTACATTCCACCGCAGTCACCCCGAGTTAGAGTTGACAGACTATAAAACAAGTTCTCTTGGCATGCATCTCACGAGAACTCAAGTTATCACTCTCCCAGCAAATCTATGATAAAAACAAGGGTTGGTGGGATGTTGTTGATGCAGTTTGTTCCCATTTGGGCACGGACTCAGTTGATTTCACCCGTGCAGCTGCGGACGCCCTGGCAAAAGGCTAACGAACACCCCGTGGCCTTTGCAAATCAATTGTATGATTTGTACGACCAGTCCTAGGAAAACCGTGATGGTCAAGGGCATTGGACACTAAGGGATTTAAGCTGACACTCCTGAACGCTCTCTTACCCTCCGTAAGGGACGCTCTCGGTATTGCCATCCATAAGAGAACCCCGTGGGCTGATCTGAGAGAGAGAGAGAGAGACTTCTGGAGAGATTCAACGCTGTGTGAAGGAGTTTAGGGTACTGAGCTGCACTTTGCAGGTTCATTTTGATTTGTCCTTCCTTGCATCGATTTAGAAGAGACTGTGGGGGCTGCACTCTGAGCTCTTTCCCTGGGCCTCTCCATTGTTCTTTCCAGCAGATTTGATGTACAGGTCTCTCCAGGCCGAGATTCAAGGCTGTAATGAGCAGGATGTGGATGGAAAGCAAGATCAACCCTCCCCTTTAAGAACTGGCCGGCGCCATTGTGTCTGTGTTCCATTGCTGACTGACATCACATGAGCTTCGCCAGCACTCTGATTTAGCGCCTCGCTCCTTGGCCTTTGCGCCTTAAGACAGATGTGTAGCGCCTGATTTAGCGCTCCAATCACCTCCAGGGGCGATAAAAGTCAAGTTTGCAGTTGGAGGCGATAATTAGCGCCAGGCGCTAATCTTTGCGCCCGGCCGATAATTGCGCTCCAAACGGGGCGATACTGAATTTTTCCCCCTTTGTGTCTCAAGTTCTACTAGTCATGTAAACACAGTCTTATTCGCGTCACAATTTCATTCGCATAACCCCATATATTTCGGATACCCTAATTTCTAACATGCCGTCTAACAATTGATTCTTGCAAATTTAATTCGGTAACACCAGCTTGTGCCCCTGTTGTTCGAGTGACGCCCACTCTCCTATCCCGAATCCCACCAGGTAGCTGTTACTTCTCCACCTTTGACATTTTGAATGGATTTTGGAGTATCCCCGTTCGGGCAGAGGATCAGTATAAGTTTGCCTTCACCTTTGAAGATCAGAGTTATACATGGGCATGTTTGCCTCAAGGCTTTCACAACGCCCCAACTATATTCCACAAACGGTTGGCTCAGGCACTGAAACCTTTCTCGAGACCGGAATGTCTGCTGCAGTATGTCGATGACCTTATACTCGCTACACCTGACAATCTCATAGTGAAATGATGGAAGAACTACTGGGCATTCTTCTTAAGGCTGGACTGAAAATTAATCCAAAGAAGGCACAATTGTTACAACCAGAAGTGACATTTTTAAGGGTTACTGTGGGACCAAAGGGACTCAGTCCTGACCAGCATAAGGTTGATGTGATTCAGCGTTTACCATTGCTCGCATCCAAAACTGCACTTCGTTCCTTCTTGGGTCTAGTGGGATATCAACGCTCATTTATTCCCAGATTTGCAGAGCTGGCCAAACCCTTATATGAACAGTTAAAGGGCGATGAAGACTCTGTGGCCCGCGATTGGACCACCGAACATAGAACGGCAGTGTCCCTCCTTAAGACTGCCGTTATGCAAGCCACAAGCCTGACAAGTCCTGAGGCGGACTTGGAAACCCGGGGCTCTTACAGTTGCGTACGCACTGTGTATGTAGTCATAGGCCCCGGAAAATCCAGGCCGTTTTTTTACTTATCTTGTGAGGCCAGGAAGACCAGGAGTGCTTCCTTCGGGCCCCAATGGGAAAGTTTAGGCCTCCCCTGCTGCGGACCCGTCCCTTCCTCCCGATCACAAGCCCCCTGCAGTTCGGCCCCGGCGGCCGATCCCATCACTTAACTGGTCTCAGCAGGCCGCCTCCGATTTTATGCTGCTTCCCGCTAACCTCAGCCTGGAATGGGTGGGCGTTGGCCGGTGGGATTTAAATGAAGACTATGAGTTAAAAATATCCTGGCCTAGAAATTGAATAATTTGGAAAACGGGCGTGGGCAGCGCAAAGCGTGATGTGCCCGCGCCCATCCAAAGTGGTGCAGGCAACACGCAAAATTCTTGCTGCCTGCTCATTATAGAGATTGCAGCGCTGATCTCAGCACCAAACGCGCTGCCGATTGGCTTAGTGCTGAACAGGGGCTCCAATATCGGGTGCAGTCTAATGGCTAATAAAGTTTGGCCTAAGCTCCCTGCACTACTTATTAACATTACGGAGTTCTGGCCAATTAACCCTTTCAAAAGATTCGACTTGACCCGTATTGATGACAGTGATTATATTTTATTCAGTGTAAGTGAGATTTGATATATTACAGCATCTGAGCAGGAGTCATACAAGGTGCAATCATGATTTAGATTATCCGTTATGCCCAGGTAGAGGTTGCGATAGCCACGAGCAAACCCCCTGTCAGCCACTCAGTCCTCTTGATCTCTCCACCAGCCCGTCCCTCCGTGGCCCATCTGATGAATGGTCCCAAGCTTCCAGCCAAGTGTCACTACAACCTTGGGCCGGGATTTTCCTCACCTTGGTGGACCCGGGGCGGGCGATGTCGGTGGCGGGTCGCGTCCCCACTGCTGGCTCCATTACGCTCTGGGAAATGAATTTACGTTGATTGGGCTTGTTAAGCCCGCCCAGCGCGTTTCCCGGGCCAATTAGAGGAAGTGGGTCTGGTGATGTCATTCATGACTCGTCATCAGCTGGTTTCCTTAAAGGGACCATGGCCAACTTTCTTTTGACATTTGTGCTGTCAGTGTTCTATAGCATTGAGGTGCTGCAAACACTGACAATGACTGCACAAAGGCGCAGGGCTGCACCCAGGTTCTCCCATGACTCCCTCCATATGCTTATGGAGGGAGTCACAGTAACAGGGAGGTCCTCTTCCCTTCCCATGGGTGGAAGAGACCTCCCCACGACACCAAAACAGCCTGGTTGCACATTGCACAGGAGGACACAAGCAGGGATGTTGTCAGGAGGACCAGGCTGCAGTGGCGCAAACCTTTCAATGATCTCATTAGATCACAAAACATTACTGCAAAGCCACACTCACCTTCATCCTGCTGTGCCTCTCATCACATCCCATCACTCTGCCTTCCCTACCCTACTCCTGCACATCCTTACTCACACCAACTTACCTTGCACCTCCACCCATCCCTCTATCTACATTATCACTTCCCCATCTCACTAGCCACCCCTCACACTCACCCTCATCCTAGTGCAATCATACCAACTAACAACACAAAAGGGTAGGCACTTGGGTGTTTTATCCAATGTTCATGTGAAGTTTCTGTTAATGTGGTGTCAAACATTGAAACCTTTATTTTCAACACTTTGCGTTCTTGGACAGATTTGTGTGCACCTTTGGAAGTGTCTTAGTGAGTTGCAGTGAATGGTGAGACATAACGGTACCCCCCGCAATGGAGATGAGTGTGAAAGGAATGGCTTGGACATTGTAGCGATGCTTTATGGTGTAGGTGTGAGGTGGTGCCAACCTGGTGCATCATGTGGCAGCCAGGGTGTACAGAATTAAGTGAATTAAATCTGGCCATGGTGAGGCCATCCCTGGCCTCCCGGGCAGCAATGTGGTCGGGTGCTGATGCCCTCTGTCCTGTGCAGCATCAGGTGATTGCAGGGAAGGTTGGTGTTGTTGTTGGTGCTGCTGGTGTGCCTGGTGCTGCTGGTGTTGGGGCTGATCGTTGTCCGATTCTGAGGACCAAGGTGAGAGAGTATAAAGGGCAGCCATGTTGATGGAACAGATGGCAGGTGAAGTAGAGATGACAGAAGCGATCTGTCAATGGTGAGAGAGTTCTTCCAATGAGGTGAGACTGGATAGAGAGTGGAAAATGGAAAGCCTGCAGAATCTGTGCTGGAAGTGGACTGAGAAACAGCTTGTGGCTGAGGAAAGCGATGATCTGGCAGGCGGGCCTTTTACTGTACATTTGATTCTGTCGAGTAATCAGCTGGAGCAATGGCCACTGAACTCCCGCCTCAGGTTGACAGCCATGGTCCCCGAGCAGCGTGGACCCCCTTGGTGAGCAGTGAAAGTTTAAAGGAAAGGTTAAAAGCGTTATTAAGGGTCTGTCAACAACCCAATTATTGGTTTAATTGGGTTGCCCGCCTCTGCGGGTTGGGTCGGATCGGAGATCACACATGCTCCACTGGGAATGGGTCCTGACCCACTGTCAAAAAAGTCACATTTCCGACCCGACCCACCACCAATTCCCCCTGCCGACCCCCCAGAAAATTCCAGCCTAAGTGTCTGAGAGACCCCTTCTTATACTTCTTCCCTCTTATCTCAGTCCCTTGAATTCTACTAATTTTATTGGCCCTGGGTCCCACAAACAGGCTGCTGACTTGTTCTGCTGGGAAAGATGCTGACTGAATTTTTCTTTGTTGGCCAAATAAGGCCCAGCACCTTGGTTTCTTCCATTTTAAATTTAATCGGGTCCACCCAGGACATATTATAACAGGGTTTACAAGTATGATTATAAGTGCAGCAAGAACATAATGAAATGTTTAAACTACTGTTTATAGTAGTGTCAATTGATTTAGTTCAGGTTAGTTAATAAGAGAATCTAAAAATGGAGACTTCCCAGGATTCTCACAACTTAAAGGGGAGGTGCTTTGTTGCAGAAGCACCTCATTGTCAGTGTGGAGAAAGCCATGGCCCAACAGCCAAGAAAGAGGGCGAGGAGATTTTCTGATGCGGCACCGGAGGCCTTGGTCCTGGGGGTTCAAAGACACCATCAGGTCCTCTAACCGCAGTGGGGCAGGAGGTGTTCAAGGCAGAACAGCAGAAGGCCGTGGGAGGAGATAGCTAAAGCTGTCAGTGCGATGACTGTTGTCCCCAGGACCTGGATCCAGTGCCGCAAGAAGTTTAATGACCTCACACGAGTGGTCAAGGTCAGTGAATGCATCTTCAAATGCCATATCCCACCAACTGCACCACTAGCCTCACACACTGCCCAATGTACCACACCCCCGTCACTCACCGACCAGCAGTCTCTAGCAATCACCACTCATACCTCACAATCATAGCTTCACCTCATCCTCACACACTTACCACTGCTGCAAGACTCACACTCACGTCTCACACCTTGTACACACTGCCAGCTATCCAACCATGAAATCAGCCAAACACACTGCACCACACTCACTGACACACTTCCCTTTCTCTTGCAGTCAAAGGAGGCTCATAACCACCGGGAGCTACAGCAGACAGGTGGAGGGGAAGCCCGACTGCAGAAGCTCACAGAGCCAGAGGACACAGTGCTGGAGATCATTGAAGGGGCCGTCACAGAGTCCATGGCAAGCGGCGAAGTTGCAAGCATTCCTGATAATGGTATGCTCACGCCTAATCCTTCTTCTCACATCCCACGATCCCCTCATTCCACAACTTCTTCTCACTTACAAGCTGTTGATGGATACCTTGCTTCCCAATCACCCTACCCACCCCCCACCCACCACCACAACTCGACCATTGTGCCTATCTCCTTTCAGATACACAAGCAGTCCCACAAGCACAGCCAGTCCCCGAAGTCACGGAGGAGGAGAGTGAAGGAGAAGAGGCACTGTCACTGCATCTGACACTCCCAGGCACCAGCTCAGAAAATGGCACTGCGCGGACTTAAGTATAGAGGCGAGATCTACATGCGGTGATTCAACTGGCTAGAGCGGGCTGTAGCCAGGCCAGGGGGAAAGGGTAGCTCTGGTGCCAGCTCCCCGGATGGCGAGTTCGCGCACGAGTTCTGCTGCGCAGGACTCAGATGATGAACTCAATGGGGCGGCCTTCAGAAGAAGGGTGATGGGCTTGCACACAGAAATGCTTGCTGCCATGGCAAGCCTGCCAGAGAGCCTCTTGTCAGTGTCAATGAACATGGAGGAGTCCAGCTCCAACATTGCACAAAGCTTTTTGCAGAGCTTGGAGCCCGTGATTTACAGGATAGAAATAATGGGGAACGCCATGAGAGACCTCGTGGACTCAACCATGATGCTGGGTGTGATGGGCGACGTCGTAGCTTCCATTGCAGCACAGGTGGAAGCGACCCAATGTCTCAGTGCTGCAGTGGAATCTCAGACTGCTGCCATCGTGGCTGGGTTTACGAGTGTGGAATGGGGCTTGCAGGGTGTCACACCATTCCAGCAATCTGTCCTCCAACAGATGGCTAGGAATGCTGAGGTACCAATCCGGGGGGGGCAGGCAGTGTCTCCGTGGAACAAGAACCTGCTGTCCTCTCTCAGGATGACAGCATTCCTATTCCCACTACTGCCACTCCCCCTTGCTGTTGCTTGTCATCCAGCCAGCCCAGACTGCTGCCGCCCATGCCAAGGTGGTGCAGTCTACACAGGCCTTCTAGGCCCAGAGGTGCTCGAGGTCATCCTGCAAGGCCATCTGCAGTCGCCCCCACTGAAAGTTAGCAGCCTTCCACCAGCCAAGCTGCAGCCACTGGGGGAGCACGTCGTAGGAGCACCAGAGTAGGAAAAGGAACATGAAAGACAGACACTAAGGGAATGCCCAAGAGTGATTAGTTGACATTGTTGTTTTGATTTGGATTTGATAAATTTATAAATTATATTTGGAATGTTTGTTTTGTGGCGGCACTCATTTCAGCTTTGTGCCCAGGATAATGCTCTGTGACAGAGGGATGGTAAGATGGGGAAGTGGTGAGCAACTGGGTTCTGCGGTTTCATTCATTGGAAGCAGAGTCTGATGAGATGCTCACAGACAGCCCATCCAAACGGGGATCTGCTGCCTGCCTCCTCCTCCACCTCCTCTTCCATAAGAACATAAGAACATAAGAAATAAGAGCAGGAGTAAGCCATACGGCCCCTCGAGCCTGCTCTGCCATTCAATAAGATCATGGCTGATCATCGACCTCAACTCCACTTTCCCGCCCGATCTCCATATCCCTTGATTCCCCTAGAGTCCAAAAATCTATCTCTCTCAGCCTTGAATATACTCAAAGACTCAGCATTCACAGCTCTCTGGGGCAGAGAATTCCAAAGATTCACAACCCTCTGAGTGAAGAAATTCCTCCTCATCTCAGTCTAAAATAGCCGACCCCTTATCCTGAGACTATGCCCCCTAGTTCTAGACACTCCAGCCAGGGGAAACAACCACCTCCTCCTCTTCCTCCTCCTCCTCCTTCTCCTCTTCCTCTTCCTCCTGAGGTGGTCCCGGAAACCGTGGTGGCAAGGGCTGCACCCTCATAATGGCCAAGTTGTGGAGAATGCAACAGACCACCACGAAATGCTGCGCACCCAAAAAAAAGTGAGAGGGAACATTGCCAAAAATCCTTTAAGCACTACTGACACCAGATAATCTGCAGAATATGTATTCTAATGAGCTGAGCTCTTATTATAGGCCAAGGTTGGCAGGGCGCACCACAGATGAGCGCAGCACCTGAAAAGTAGCGATCCTTGTACAGCAGCATCGGAACCACATTATTCGCCCCAAAGAGTATGGTGGGAAGATGGGTCATGTTTCCTGTTTTATCAGTTTTCAGTCATTAACCTTTTGCTGTACTTTTTTGGGAGGGGTGATAAGTGCTCTACTGAGAATGATTAAGAGCTTGGCTACTTCCGACGATAGCAAAATATTGCGGATGCTGGAAAATTGAAACAACAGAAAACGCTGGAAAAACTCAGCAGGCCAGGCAACATCCGTGGAGAGAGAAACAGAGTTAACGTTTCAGGTTGAAACCCTTCATCAGAACTGAGAAAAAAAGCAGGAAATGAAACAGATAAAAAAGCAAGGGGGAGGCTGGGGGGAGGAATAAAAGAACAAAAGGGGTGGTCTATGGTAAGTAGAGACATTACGAGATGCTCAAGGCAAGACGAAATGGTAATAGGACAGGTTAAGAAACAAAAGGTGGCTAGAAGTGTGAAGTGTGAAATGCTGGCAGAATGAGAGGCAGCTGCCGTGGGGGGAGAGAGAGAGAAAAAAAGGGAAAAGACACAAACCAAAAGGGTGGATAAAATGTATATATATATATATATATATATGTGGTAGGGGCCGAGGTTATGATCTGAAATTGTTGAACTCGATATTGAGTCCGGAAGGCTGTAAAGTGCCTAATCGGAAGATCAGGTGCTGTTCCTCGAGCTTACGCTGAGCTTCCGTGGAACAATGCACGAGGCCGAGGACGGTGAGGTCTGAGTGGGCGTGGAGAGGTGAATTAAAATGACAGGCGACCGGAAGCTCGGGGTCACCCTTACGGACTGAACGGAGGTGTTCCGCAAAGCGGTCACCCAATCTGCGTTTGGTCTCCCCAATGTCGAGGAGCCAACATGTAGAGGAGGCTTCTTCCTAACCACACAGCAATATGGCTATAGGCAATGTGTTTATAATCCATGGCAACCATGAATACAGACAACCACAGAGCTAATTTTGGAATAAGTGCAATAATACAACATCTGGACCACTGATCCACTGGGTTAATTTGGTGCTTTCAGTGTTGACATACCTTAAGTTGCTTGACAGGGTTTTGAGTTCAATAAGAGGTGTTAGTCTGGAATTTTTTGTTGATGTTACTATTAATGTCCGTTTCTGCATTAGATGCCAGTAATTTCAATAGTGTAATACAGCACATATTTTATCTGCATTATTTCAATCTACAAAATTAGTGCTGGACTGAAGTCAGCATTTTTGCATTAAATCAATCTATTAGGCCTAACACTGACATAATTGGCATTTCAATTCAACTTGTATTATTTAGCAATGTTCCCACTTCAAACATGGAGATCATTCAAGACCCTCATTTATAACCAATTTTGCAGCAGTAGCACAAATGCTTTGATGAATTAAAGCCAATCTGCTACAAAACGTGATGGTGTCGAATACAGTCCATGTTCTGCCAGTGCAGCACTGTTCATGCCAGTTGAAGACCATCTTGTCCTTCAAGTGGAGGAATATAGGGGGAAAAATTCGGTTGCTTTGCGCCTCCCATTAGCTCCCTAAGAGGGCACTAATGGGGCGCAAAGCAACTAGCGCCCGGGTGCGGCGATGTTTGCGCCGCTCGTGAAATTGACGAGACATTTTGCAGCAGCGCTAAACACGATTGCCACAATCTCCTAAAATGAATGACCCTGGTATCCATCATAGGTGCTGGATGTTTAGAGAAAGAAGGACCTGATGAATAGCCTCGCTGCTTCATAGTGCCCATTTCTGCACCTGATGCACCAATTCTGTCAATGGCAGCTTACATTAAAGCAATAGCTCTACTTTAGTAATTAGTGAGACAGAGGGTATATCACAAGGTGAAACACTAAACATCAGTGAGTGGAAGAGGTGGGGAGGGGAGCCTGCTGTCTCTCCTGGGGGGTGGGGGGGGAGCAGAAATAACTACCCTTGGCTGATGATCCTAGGGACCTGGATCTCAGAGGTTCATCAACGTAAAAACTGGGTAAACCCCGGAGCAGAATGTAAGATGAGGAAGCACATAAAGCCAAGGATTGATCCTTGGAGGACTCCAGAGGTGACTATGTGGAGTGGGTAAAGAAGCCATTGCTAGAGATGCTCTGGCATAGGGATGAGTAGAACCAAAAAAGGACATTCCCACAGAGCTAGAGTAGAGGTGTTGGACCAGGGTGGTGAGGTAGGCCATGTTGGAGGCTGCAGGTAAGTTGGTGAGGTTGAGGAGGGATAAGGTACCACAGTCACAGAGAATTGCATTTGTGACTTTGCTTAGGGCCACTTCAATGCTGCAGGATGGACAAAAGCCTGATTGGAGGGATTCAAACAGGGAGTTGCAGGAGAGATGGGCACAGAGCTGGGAGGCGAGAACACATTCCAGGAGCTTAGAAAAGTAAGGGAGATTGATCAGGGGATAGTTGCTAGTGAGGACAGAGGGGATGAGCTTCTGCTTTCTGAGGAGGAAAGTAGTGTATGGGATGGTTTAGAATGTCAGTTAGCATGATACTGTGACTTAGAGCTTTTATCCTTTGTTGTATCATTCTTAGTTTGCCTTAAAATATGAAACTTCAAGCTGAGCAGCGTCACTTTATTTACCCTGTAATTGACTTTGCATTGTACAGGAAACTCTTTATTAACCGGCACCGACGGGACCGGCGTGGTGCCGGTTAATCAAAAAGTCCGGATAACGGAGAGTTATATCTCCCAACGTACGAGAGCCCCGTACACACTGACATGCGCCTGCATTCGGAACTCCGTCTCCCCGGGGACCGCCAGCTGACCATCTGTCGTGTCCGCTGCCTACCCGGGCTGCACATTCCCCTCCCAATCTACACGCTCCGATACAAGGCAAACGCCTCGGGGTTTTTTTCAAAGTTATTTTTAAAGGAGAGATGAAGGAAAACCCCGGTTACCTACTCAGGAATTTTGATGGTTAAGAGAGATTTCCGGTTATTTGGGTGCCGGTTAAAAGAGAGTTTCCTGTAATTATATATGATGATCAAACAACTTTAATTTAGCATATTAAACACGGCCAACATCCCTTTACTAGCTGCCGGCCTTGAACCATATGATGCTACTAGTGTGTTATGCGCTAAGTAGTGGGAGCACCACAGAAATATTCAGATGAACTGACTTCATGTGATTGGGAAAGGTTAGCCATTTAGAGTGTAGGTGCCAGCGGAGCAGCAGTCTCAGTGGTGTTGCGTTGGGACCGTATTATCAGCTCCAGAGAGTATATTGTAAATGTAATGGCCGATTTTACAAAAGCGTGCTCCTGGCACAGAGCTTCATGCACCTGGAGCAAAAATTGGGAAATTGTGGGTGCACAGCAATTCCAATAAAATTGTCGGGATCATGCCCACGATTTCCCAGTATATGACCCGGCAGATAAGGCTTTCAGCCTGTAACAGAGCCCACCCAATGTTCTCTTCATTTTGGATGGAAAACCAAGTGGGTTCCGGTACTAGTGTGCAATCCTGCCCACCCGATTTCTATCCATGCGGTTCTCCAGGCAATCATTCATGCCAAAGCAAACACAGGAAAATCTGCCCCCAAAAGCTTTAGTTAATAGTAAAGCATCTTTTAATTAGAGTCATAGGGTGAGAAATTCAGTATCACCCCATTTGGGGCGCAATTATCGGCCGGGCGCAAAGATTAGCGCCTGGCGCTAATTATCGCCTCCGACTGAAAACTTGTCTTTTATCGCCCCTGGAGGTGATTGGAGCACTAATCAGGTGCTTCACACCTGTCTTTAGACGCAAAGGCCGAGGAGCGAGGCGCTACCTCAGAGCGCTGGCGAAGCTCATGTGATGTCAGTCAGCAATGGAACACAGACACAATGGCGCCGGCCAGTACTTAAAGGGGAGGGTTGATCTTGCTTTCCATCCACATCCTGCTCATTGCAGTCTTGAATCTCAGCCTGGAGAGACCTGTACATCAAATCTGCAGGAAAGAACAATGGAGAAGCCCAGGGAAAGAGCTCAGAGTGCAGCCCCCACAGTCTCTTCTAAATCGATACAAGGAAGGGCAAATCAAAATGAACCTGCAAAGTGCTGCTCAGTACCCAAAACTCCTTCACACAGCGTTGAATCTCTCCAGAAGTCTCTCTCTCTCTCTCTCTGACTGTGTGGTTCAAAAATGTCACCAACAATAAAAGGCAGGAAGCGGTCGCCTTTAAATAGCGCTCCTCCAGTCCCTTCCTGACTGCAAAACGCACCCCTCAACCTGTCGTTGCTAGCGGCAGGCGGTAAGGCAGGGGGCACCACTCAATATCCACTCCGGGGCGCTACCGGGGCGTTGCGCACTCGACTGACGTCATGGTCTGCTGGCGCAGGAGATCGTGGCGGTAGTATTTAGCACCGCTGCAAAATGTCTAACTAATTTCTCGAGCAGCGTAAACATCGCCGCGCCCGGGCGCTAGTTGCTTTGCGCCCCATTATCGCCCTCTTAAGGCGCTAACAGGGAGGCGCAACCAACTGAATTTTTCCCCCATAAAGTTATACAGCACAGAAAGAGTCCCTTCGGCCCATCATGTCCGCGCCGGCCATCAAGCCCTGTCTATTCTAATCCCATTTTCCAGCACTTGGTCCGTAGCCTTGTATGCTATGGCGTTTCAAGTGCTCATCTAAATGCTTCTGGAATGTTGTGAGGGTTCCTGCCTCTACCACCCTTTCAGGCAGTGAGTTCCAGATTCCAACCACCCTCTGGGTGAAAAAGTTTTTCCTCAAATCCCCTCTAAACCTCCTGCCCCTTACCTTGAAACTATGCCCCCTGGTTATTGACCCCTCTACTAAGGGGAAAAGTTCCTTTCTATCTACCCTATCTATGCCCCTCATAATTTTGTACACCTCAATCAGGTCCCCCCTCAGGCGTCTCTGCTCTAAGGAAAACAACCCCAGCCTGTCCAGTCTCTCTTCATAGCTGAAGCGCTCCAGCCCAGGTAACATCCTGGTGAATCTCCTCTGCACCCTCTCCAATGCAATCACATCCTTCCTGTAGTGTGGTGACCAGAACTGCACACAGTATTCCAGCTGTGGCCTAACTAGCATTTTGTACAGCTCCATCATAACTTCCCTGCTCTTATAATCTATGCCTCGGCTAATGAAGGCAAGTATCCCATATGCCTTTTTAACCACCTTATCCACCTATCCTGCTGCCTTCAGGGATCTATGTACATGCACACCAAGGTCCCTCTGATCCTCTGTCCTTCCTAGGGTCCTACCATTCATTGTTTATTCCCTTGCCTTGTTAGTCCTCCCAAAATGCATCACCTCACACTTTTCAGGGTTAAATTCCATTTGCCACTGTTCTGCCCATCTAACCAACCCGTCTATATCGTCCTGTAGCCTAAGGTTTCCCTCCTCGCTATTTACCACCCCACCAACTTTCGTGTCATCTGCGAACTTACTGATCATACCTCCTACATTCATATCTAAATCATTAATGTACACTACAAACAGCAAAGGACCCAGCACCGATCCCTGCGGTACACCACTGGACACAGGCTTCCAGTCACAAAAACAACCTTTGACCATCACCCTCTGCCTCCTGCCACTAAGCCAATTTTGGATCCAATGTGCCAAGTTGCCCTGGATCCCATGGGCTCTTACCTTCTTGACCAGTCTCCCATGCGGGACTTTGTCAAAAGCCTTACTGAAGTCCATGTAGACCACATCAACTGCACTACCCTCATCCACACACCTAGTCACCCCCTCGAAAAATTCAATCAAATTGGTCAGACATGATCTTCCCCTGACAAAGCCATGCTGACTATTCTTGATTAATCCTTGCCTCTCCAAGTGGAGACTAATTCTGTCCCTCAGAATTCTTTCCAATAATTTCCCTACCACTGATGTTAGGCTCACTGGCCTGTAATTCCCTGGTTTATCCCTACCACCCTTCTTGAATAATGGCACTACGTTAGCTGTTCTCCAGTCCTCTGGCACCTCCCCTGTGGCCAGAGAGGTTCTGAAAATTTGTGTCAGAGCCCCTGCAATATCCTCCCTTGCCTCACACAGCAGCCTGGGATACATCTCGTCTGGGCCTGGGGATTTATCCACTTTTAAGCCCGCTAAAACCGCTAGTACCTCCTCCCTCTCAATACTAATTTGTTCAAGTATATCACAATCCCCCTGCTTGATTTCTATGCCTACAACCTCCTTCTCCATAGTGAACACAGATGCAAAATATTCATTTAAAACCTCACCTAGAGCTATATAAAATGTTATTTTCTTCTGTCTTATAGACAGATAACAAAGGAGACGAGTGCTCTTTCATGAGAGTCCAGATATCGACATGCATTAAGATTACTCTGCCAAACCGGCAGGAAATGAGTTTCACAGGAACAGTACATCTGAACTGAATTTAGCACTATTTTGAGATTGATACAATTGTTATGTAAGCTACTTGGCAATGATGGGTGAGAAAACGTATTTGCCTTTAAAACTTTTTTAATGGCATTACCAAATCTTTCGAATGAATAGAGAAAAGTTTAAGAACAGGAATAAGCCATTTGGCCGAATACACCGAATCCCTTTTGACTGATCTCAACTCTATCTTCCTGGTCTCTCGTTAATTCCCTCCATCCTTTTTCTCCAGAAACAGATTTACATGAATGTGGTCCTAACACCGTGGCGCTGGGACCACAGTGCATCAGGTGCTAGCTGCACCGACACCCCAGAAAGCAGATCTTGCTTGTTATAAAAACTCAGGAGCATGATATAAGAAGAAATGCAGAAGCACGGATAGAAATTTAGTTGACGAACAGAAAACAAAAAGTTAGGATAAATGGGTGTTGCTCGGATTGGAGAAGGGTTGGAAGTAATGTATCTCACTTTTAGCCTCGGTATTTGTAGATGATTTGGACTTGGGCATAAGCAGCACAATTTTGAAATTTGCTGCCAACACAACAATAATTTTGTCAGTCAGGAAGACTGTAAAAGACTTCAGGAAGGCATTAGGTTCGTGGATTGGATAGACAGGCTGCAGATGCCCCACTTCAGACATGTAAGCACATAATCTAGACTGGCACTTCAGTGCCGCACTGAAGGAGTTCTGCATTGTCAGAGGTACTGCCTTTGACTGGGACGTTAAGCCTATCTTCCCTTTTAGGTGCACGTGAAGGATCCCATGCACTATTTGAAGAAGAGCAACTGAGTTCTTCCAGTAAACTGGCCAACGTTTATCCCTCAACCAACATCACTAAAATAGATTATCTAGTCATCTATCTCATTGCTGTTTGTGGGAGCTTGCTGTGCACAACTTGGCTGCCGCGTTTCTTACATTACAACAGTGACTACACTTCAAAAAGTACTTCATTGATCAGCCATGATCTCATCGAATGGCGGAGCAGGCTCGAGGGGCCGAATGGCCTACTCCTGCTCCTATCTTCTATGTTTCTGTGTAAAGTGCTTTGGGACGTCCGGTGGTCATGAACGGCGCTATATAAATGCAAGTCTTTCTTTCGTTCTCTCATTCTTATGGATGAGTGAGGTAATATTCTGGGACACAAAATAAAGAATGGGCGTATACATTCAATGGAAAGATTCTGAAGGTTGTAGATGAACAGAGAGACCTAGGGGTTCAAATAAATAGGGTCAGAATTTGCTGTAGCAGGGCATCTAACAGCGTTTTCTGATAGTTAGACTTGCCCCTGCACCCTTCAGCTCGAAACATTTTTGCCCACATAGTTGATGATAGTGCAAGCTGATAACAGTGCAGCGAGGGAAATTGGGACCCGAGTGAACAGGGCAACCAGCAGGGTATCTCCTCATTGGAACAACCTCTCTCACCATTGACAGATCGCTTCTGTCATCTCAACTTCACCTGCCATCTATTCCATCAGCATCGGTGCCCTTGAAACTATCTCACATTGGTCCTCAGAATCCCACCATGATCAGCCCCAACACCAGCAGCACCAGGCACACCAGCAGCACCAACATCAACACCAACCTTCTCCGCAATCAACTGATGCTGCACAGGACACAGGGCATCAGCACCCAACCACATTGCTGCCCGGGAGGCCAGGGATGGCCTCACCATGGCCAGATTTACTTCACTTGACACTGTACACCCTGGCTGTCACATGATGCTCCAGGTTGGCACCACCCCACACCAACACCTTAAAGCATCCCTACAATGCCCAAGCCATACCTTTCACACTCATCGTCATTGCGAGGGATAGCGTTATGTCTCACCATTTACTGGAACTCACTAAGCCACTTCCAAAGGTACACACAAATCTGTCCAAGAACGCAAAGTGTTGAAAATAAAGATTTCAATGTTTGACAGCACATTAACAGAAACTTCACATGAATATTAGCTAAAACACCCAAGTGCCTACCCTTGTGTGTTGTTAGTTGGTATGATTGCACTAGGATGAGGGGGAGTGTGAGGGGTGGCTAGTGAGATGGAGATGTGATAATGTAGATAGAGAGGGATGGGTGGAGGTGCAAGGTAAGTTGGTGTGAGTAAGGATGTGCGGGAGTAGAGTAGGGAAGGCAGAGTGATGGGGATGTGATGAGAGGCACAGCAGGAAGAGGTTGAGTGTGGCTTGGCAGTAACGTTTCATGATCTACTGAGATCATTGAAAGGTTTGTGCCACTGCTGCCTGGTCCTCCTAGCGGCATCTCTGCTTGTGTCCTCCTGTATAATGTGCTACCAGGCTGCGTTGATCTCATGGGGAGGTCTCTTCCGCTCATGGGAAGGGAAGAGGATCTCCCTGCGTGCTGTGACTCCCTCCATAAGCATATGGAGGGAGTCACACATAAGTACATAAGTAATAGGAGCAGGAGTAGGCCAATTTGGCCCCTCGAGCCTGCTCCGCCATTCAATAAGATCATGGCTGATCTGATCCTAACCTCAAATCTAAAGAACACAAGAAGTAGGAGCAGGACCCGGCCACTCAGCCCCTGGGCCCGCTCCGCCACCCACAGGGCCCTGACTGATCCGAACTCAGCTTCATGTCCAATTTCCTGCCCGCTCACCGTAACCCCTAATTCCCTTTACCTCTAGGAAACTATCTATTTCTGTTTTAAATTTATTTACTGATGTAGCTTCCACAGCTTCCTGGGGCAGCAAATTCCACAGACCTACTACCCTCTGAGTAAAGAAGTTTCTCCTCATCTCAGTTTTGAAAGAGCAGCCCCTTATTCTAAGATTATGCCCCCTAGTTCTAGTTTCACCCATCCTTGGGAACATCCTTACCGCATCCACCCGATCAAGCCCCTTCACAATCTTATATGTTTCAATAAGATCGCCTCTCATTCTTCTGAACTCCAATGAGTAGAGTCCCAATCTACTCAACCTCTCCTCATATGTCCACCTCCTCATCCCCGGGATTAACTGAGTGAACCTTCTTTGTACTGCCTCGAGAGCAAGTATGCCTTTTCTTAAGTATGGACACCAAAACTGTATGCAGTATTCCAGGTGCGGTCTCACCAATACCTTATATAACTGCAGCAATACCTCCCTGTTTTTATAATCTATCCCCCTAGCAATAAAAGCCAACATTCCATTGGCCTTCTTGATCACCTGCTGCACCTGCATACTAACTTTTTGATTTTCTTGCACTAGGACCCCCAGATCCCTTTGTACTGCAGTACTTTCCAGTTTCTCGCCATTAAGATAATAACTTGCTCTCTGATTTTTCCTGCCAAAGTGCATAACCTCACATTTTCCAATATTGTATTGCATCTGCCAAATCTCCGCCCACTCACCCAGCCTGTCTATATCCCCTTGTAGGTTTTTTATGTCCTCCTCACTTTCTACTTTCCCTCCCATCTTTGTATCATCTGCAAACTTTGATATGTTACACTCGGTCCCCTCCTCCAAATCGTTAATATAGATTGTAAAGAGTTGGGGACCCAGCACTGACCCCTGCGGAACACCACTGGCTACTGGTTGCCAGTCCGAGAATGAACCAGTCATGAGAGAGTCTGGGTGCAGCCGTACACCTCTGTGCAGTGCTTGTCAGTGTTTGCAGCACCTGAATGCTGTAGAACACTGACAGCACAAATGTCAAAGTAAATTTGCGCACGGTCCCTTTAAGGAAACCGGCTGATGGCACGTCATCAAGTGACGTCATCAGACCCACTTCCTTCAATTGGCCGGCAATCGCACTGGGCGGGCTTAACAAGCCCAATCAGCATAAGATCTCTTTGGACAGCAGCTGGAGCCTGCAGTGGGGTCGCACTCTGCCGCCCGCACCGGACCCGCCGAGGTAGGGGATAACGTGGCTTAAGAGAGGGAGAGAAAGATTTGATTAAGAGAGAGAATAAAGAGACAGAAAGGAAAAGTAAGAAAAAAATTTAAACTTCAAAACCTGAAGGAATGAGACTCCACACCTGTAATAGTTAATTTTTGGCACCATAGAGGTTGATTGGCAGTCATTAACGCTTATGACATTGTTAAAATGGTAATTGTGCTTTTTATGACAAGACTTAACTTTATGTGGCAAGTTTAATGGGTAATTAATGGGCAAGTACAGCAAGTTCCAAGAAATAAGGGAAAGCTAAGTGAATGCCGTATTCGCGAAGCTATTGGTGGAGCAGCGCAACTTGGACAGCAACATTCGGATATTCACATTTAACAGCACATCTGCTCCTTGCCTGAAGTTGCTGTACCGTTTACCCATAAATAACGGTGAGCACCATTAGCCTTGTTTTTATTTTGACAGCAAATTCTGGCCCATTATTCCTTAAAAATACGAGTGCATATAAATAAAGTCATAAAAAGGCCAACAGTATTTTGGGTTTTATAAAGAAACCTAAGTAATAAATCGATGCAAAGCATTGGCTAGGCACAGTTTGAGTACTATGTGCAAACTTGGACTTGCAATTATAGACAGGACATTAAAACCATAGAGAAACTGCAGCATAGATTTATCAGAATGATGCCAGGGATGAGAAACAATAGTTATGAGGAGTTACTATTTTCATTGGAGCAGAGAAGAGGAAATTTGAGAGGTTTGATGGATTAAATAGAGAAGGACTATGTCATCTGGCTGGGGAGTCAATAATGAAGTGTTGGTCATCAATTTAAAATTATCGCCCGATTTGCAAAATTGACTCTCGCCACTTACCTGACTGCCTAGAGTAAACACCGACAGGGAGAGCTGGCGTGCAGCACCAGGAAGCCGACTCCAGGGACGTTATTTAAAGGGATCATGAGTAATCACTCGCAGCTGTCAGGTTAGTGCAGTTTCATTGGTGTTTTGTTAGTTTCTCTCACTGCAACAGTTTCATTCAGTAATTTCAAGGTTCTTTTGTATCAGGAGTCTTCAGGCAACTAAAAAGTAGTTACATTTCTTCTTCAAAGATTCAAACTGCTACACTTGGTAACATTAATGGGGGCTGTACTGGCATGCCACCTCGTCCTCCAGGATCTACGGTGGAGGGAGCGGAGGCAGCGAGAAATACGGGAACATGTGCGCAGAGGGAGGAGGAGGCCATCAGGGCTCTCACCAGGAGGCCTTACCCTCTGAGGGTAATCCGAGAGCACTTCTCCTTACCTTCAATTAAGCGAGGAGCAGTGTATTAGAAGGCTTTGCTTCACCAAGGAAGTGGTCACAGAACTCTGCCACCTCTTGCAACCAGACCGCCAACCTCAGACCAGGGCGACCACGGATCTCCCAATGGCAGTCAAGGTCACTGGCCCTCAATTTCTTCTGCTGCAGACTGGAAGGATCTGCTGGCAGTGACATAGCTAACATCTCACAGTTCGCCATCCATCGCTGCATCCGGGAGGTCACTGAGGCTCTCTACATCAGGAGAAGGGATTACATTGGCTTCCAATCACCAGAGAGAAGCAGGACGAGCGTGCATGTGGCATTGCCAGGATAGTGGGCTTCCCCATGGTGCAGGGCGCCATTGACTGCACCCATGTGGCTTTGCGGGCACTGCATAACAATCCTGAGATCTTCCGTAACTGCAAAGGCTACCACTTACTTAATGTGTAGTTGGTGTGCGACCACACACAGCGAATCCTTAATGTCAATGCCTGCTATCCTGGCAGCAGCCACGATGCCTTCATCCTGTGCCATACTGGTGTGCCAGCACTCTTCCAGCCACCACACCAAGCTCGAGAGTGGCTGCTCGGAGACAAGGGCTATCCACAAGGGCGGTGCTGTACCCAGCAAGTGGAAGAAGGCCCTCGAGGCAAGTCTTCTGAGCCATGTGGAGGGAGGTAGCGCAGCATGACTCGGGAAGCACTGTGGTCCCCAGGACCCACACACACTGTAGGAAGAAATTTAATGACCTCACTTGGCTGGTCAGGGTGAGTCAATGCTTCAACAAATGCTACATACCACCATCTGAACCACAGTCTGCACACACTGCCCAAAGCACCACACCCCCAGCACTCACCCACCAACAATCTCCACCTACCAACACTCACACCCACATCTCACACCTTGCACACAATGACAGCTATTCAACTATGGCAGGCACATCACCCAAACACATTGCTCCACACTCACTCACACAGTTTCCTTTCTCTTGCAGTCCAAAGTCACTCACAACAGGAGAGGGCAGGAGCGCACAGGCAGGGGACAACCTGACACCCAACCACAGTCTGAGCTGGAGTAATGAGCACTGCAAATCATTGGCCTGAGGTGATGGGCGCCGTGGCCACCGGTGACGTTGACCCCCTTGGGGACAACAACGGTATGTTCATCCATACTCCTCACATCCCACTTCCCTCTCACCCCACAAGCCTTTCCCACTTTCCAGCTGATCATGCTGTTTGCATGCATTTTACCCTTCGCGCCCCCCTCCCCTCACCTTAACCCGACTCTTGTGTCTTTATGCTTTCAGATAATGAGCAAGCACCTGAGCAGCCTGTCCCTGAGGGCACCGTAGAGAGCGAGGCGGAAGAAGAGGAGGATGAAGAACACACCGCGTCGCTGCATATCTCACCCGCAGGCACCAGCTCAGATATGGCACTACGTGTTCTTTAGAGGCTAGTATAGTAGCGGGATCAGCACTGGGTGATGCACTGGGGATGAGTGGGCTGCAGCAAGGCCAGGGGGATAGGGTAGCTCGGGGCCAGCTCCCCGGAGGGCGAATTCGCGCACGAGTTCTACTGCACAGGACTCAGATGAGGACCTCGATGGGGAGGCCTTTAGAAGAAGGGTGATGGGCATGCACACGGAGATGATAGGTGCAATGGCAAATGTGCCCGAGAGCCTCTTGCCAATGGTAGGGAGCGTGGAGGAGTCCACCTCCAACATTGCACAAGGCTCTGTGCACACCATGGAGCCCATCATTTCCAGTCTGCAAAGGATGGTAGACTCCCAGAGAGACCGTGGAGACCCAGACCTGATGCCACATGTGATGGGCAATCTGGCAGCTTCCATTGCAGCACAGGCGGAAGCGACGCAATGTCTTAGTGCTGTAATGCAGTCTATGCTTGGGTGCCATCGATTCTCAGACTGCTCTCATGCAGTCTCAGCTTGATGACACGCAAGCTCTGACACTGCTGCCATCGTGGTTGTGTCTACCACCATCCACCGGGGCTTTCACAGTGTCGCAGCAGGCCAGCAATCTGTGCTCCAGCAGATTGGTAGTGATACTGAGGTGCTGCCCCGGGGGAGTGGCAGTGGGTCAGTGGAGCAGGGAGCTGCTGTCCTCTTTCACTGCCAGGCGCTAACCAACCGAATTTCTCCCCCAATGGCTTGATTTAGGACGCCAACTGAGCAGTGAGGATGAATTTTGCGTGCAGTCTAAAGCATTTGTGCCTGGCGTTAATTCACCAACTTTTCTACTGACACCGCCTATTCCTTAGCTATAACGAATTTCTAGCCCACTTGGAATGGCTTACCACAGGGATAGTTGAGGTAGAAATCATTGCATCTTTTAAGTGAAACTTGGATAAATATTTGAAACAGAGAAGGATACAGTGCTATGGGGAGAGCTGGGGTCAGTAGAATTAGTTTTGGATTGCTCCAGCAAAGAACTGTCACAGAATGGACAGAATGGCTTCACCCAAAGCCAGCTCGGCATGGCCCCTTTGTCAGAATGGAAAGAAATTACAGGTAAGCTGTATTTTTAAAAAGAACAGAATAAAGAGAAGGGTCAAGAAAACACACACACACACACACACACACACACACACACACACACACACACACACACACACACACACACACACACACACACACACTAAATAGAAAGACTGTAACGAGCTTAAGTGGAAAACAGGAGCTGTTAAATGGCTGAATTGATATTAGCATGAATACAAGGCATAATGAAAGAAATTTCTTTCTTTCTTTCAAATGACAATTAAACATAAAGGGGGAAAAATTGGGCGTCGCCCCTCTTGTGGCGCTAACGTCGCCGGGGCGCTAATTTTAGTGCCACTCCGCCTGAAATTCAGTGGTAGTGCCCCAAGCAGGAGACGGGGTGCTACTGGAAGCTCTCCACCTCCTTCCTGGGGCGCTACAACTGAATATCGCGGCGCTACGTGCAACAGCGCCACGCACGTCGGCACATAATGTCGCGTTATTGCAGGCCTCCCTCCCCTAATTAAAGGGGAAGGGCCTAGCGCTGCGCACACTGGAGCCCTGCCGGACCACCGGGGAGAGGGGTGCCGGGAAAACAGCCGGCAGGATGCCGAGTGATCACAGCCGGCACTCCGAGGAAAAAAGGGGAAGGGGGACAGGTGCTGGCAGTCGGTCCAAAAAAAATGGCCGCCTGACAGCTGCCCCTTTTACTAGCACCGCTGAAGCTGAAAAAATGCTCCCCCCCCCCCCCGACCCTGTTGGGCATATTGTCCGGCGATAAGTGAGGGGGTGCAACCGAAGTTTGCGGCCGGGGCGCTGCGCACGCGATGACGTCATCGCCGATGGCGCAGCGCCATGGGGCACTACCGGCTACCGCTGCCGCTAACCTCCCGCTGAATTTCGCGAGAGGCATTAACGGCTCCACGCCCGGGCACTATGGAATTTGTGCCCCGTTAGCACCCTGGGGGCGCTAACAAGAGGCGCAAACCAATCCAATTTTTCCCCAAAAGATTTATTTTTTGGCAGGAAGTCTCCCATACACAGATGAGTGCTTGGACCCACACAACACACAATCAACAACATGTCTAACATTTCACAGAGTGCATGATAAATGCAGCAATGGGCTGGAAGGAATGGCAAAGAGGAATATTTAATCCCAGTAATGTCATTTTCCTTCATTCTTTGAATTTTTCAGAACTCATAACTTACAATTAAGACTAACTAAGAACTGTCAACAAAAGCCAATACATTTGCAAACCTTTGCAATATGCACAGTTCAGTCAAGAATTTTGGAATTCAATGGGGGTGAACTTTGACTAGGCCCGAAGCGAGATCTGCTCGCGCCTGTCCAAAGTGGTGCAGACAACATGCAAAATTCGTGCTGCCTGCTCATTTATATGATTGGAGCGCTGAGCTCAGTGCAAAATGAGCTGCTGGTTGGCATAGCGCTCAAGAGGCGTGCCAATATCGGGTGCAGTCTACTGGCCAATAAAATTGTGCCTAGGCTTTCTGCACTGCTTAAAGGGGAGGTGCTTTGTTGCAGAAGCACCTCATTGTCACTCTGCATGCAGCCATGGCTCAACAGAGAAGAGAGAGGGCAAGGAGATTCTCAGATGTTGCACTGGAGGCCTTGGTCCTCCAGGGTGCACAGATGAAGACAGGTCCTCTACCCGCAGGAGGCCTTCCAGGCAGAACGTCAGAAGGCAGTGGGAGGAGATAGCAGAAGCTGTCAGTGCCACGTGTGTTGCCCTCAGGACCTGGATCCAGTGCCGCAAGAAGTTTAATGACCTCACACGAGTGGTCAAGGTGAGTGAATGTATCTTCAAATGCCATATCCCACCAACTGCACCACTAGCCTCACACACTGCTCAATGTACCACACCCCCATCACTCACCTACCAACAATCTCTCGCACTCACCACTCATACCTCACGATCATAGTGTCGCCTCCCCCTCACACACTTACCACTGCTGCAATCCTCACACCCACATCTCACACCTTGCACACACTGCCAGCTATCCAACTATGGCAGGCACATCACCCAAACACATTGCGCCGCACTCACTGACACACTTCCCTTTCTCTTGCAGGCCAAGGTGGCACATAACATACATGACCAGCAGCAGACACGTGGAGAGAACCACATCTTCAGAACCTGTAAGGGGTTCAACGGTACTGGTGCGAGGTTAGGCCTTCGTTGCCTATACTATTGCTTGCTCTGGTCTCCGGCCAGCCCTTTTGCAATAAGCACCTGTGAGTGGTTCGACCCACTCGCCCTTACGGTTCTGACACCTGGACTTAGATGCAAGGAGCAGTAATGCAGAGAAAAAACTCAAATAGACCTGGTTGAATAGCACGAAATGAAAATCTTTATTGCATGGCGTCTAAAATCATGAAATACATGTCATAGGCGCAAATCAAAGAGAGTACAAGTATACACACATTCATAAAGCTTGGTCTATGGAAATGGAGAACACACGGCACATCGTAAAAAGGGGAACACATTATACCTTAACCTTATTAAAAACCACCCTCCCTTAATAATACCTAAACTATGTCTGGATTTGTATAATCGGAAATCATGCTCACCACTCGTTTTACTTTGGAGATTTTAAAGTGAGGCACTCAGCTCGTTTCGCTGCAGCGCCTGACTGTCACGTGTTTGGAAGGGTTTCTGCACCCCACTTGTTTACTTTCGCTGCTGCGACAAGCAGGCCAGACTCTCTGTTGTCATGAAGCAGCCGATGTACTCAAACCGTCTTAAAATTCAAAGAAGGGTCTTCCTGTGTTGCGGCACATGTAGAAGTCGGTAGAACTCAAAGGAAAGTTCTTTTAGTTATATTTTCGGGCGCGGTCGGGGTTTACTGACCATGGCGGCACGTGGAATTTCTTCTCGTCTTCTTCTCTTCTCGTCTTCTCGGGCCTCCGGGTCCAGACACCGTTTACCGACACTCGGGATGGTGTACCCTGTTACTTGCCCTTGTCGAGGCAGGCTCGTTCCGATTGAGCTCCACCCAACACTCGAATAACCGACCAGTACGGCTAAGAGTCAAGAGTCAACAGAGTCCAGAGAGAAAATCAAAAGCCCAAAAAGTCAAGCCAGTTCAGGAAGAGCTTCAGCAAGCGTCACCAGAGAGAGATAAGAGAGCGATGGACATTTGTTCTCTATAGTTATACTGTTGTGTCCGCTTTATCTCCCGCTCAAATCTAAATGTTTATCCTTTGTGTGATTTTGGCGCTTAAAACTCCCAGCATGGGGCGATTATCTTCTTAACGGGTTTCGGTAGCACCTGAAACTGGCCAACTATCCGTTAATGTTTTTCCCCATTGTAGAGCCAGCCAGGATGTGTATGAATCGTCTCCTCGACTGGTTTTGGGGCCCCCCGAATACTTGCTAAATCACCCGCCAATGTCTCTCTCATTGTTGAGCCGGGGGGGTATTTGTGTATTGAGAGCTGCGGCTGGATGCATATTGGAGCATTCGCGATGCTGAGAACCTCGTGGATAGCACGTTTAGTGAGTTGGTCACACCGCAGGTGAAGGGTGTACAGGCAGGAAGGGAATGGGTGACCACCAGGCAGAGTAGGAGGTGCAGGCAGGTAGTGCAGGGGTCCCCTGTGGCCATCCCCCTCTCAAACAGATATACCGCTTTGGATACTGTTGGAGGGGATGACTTAGGGGAAGGCAGCAGCAGCCAACTTCCTGGCACCATGGGCGGCTCTGCTGCACAGGCTGGGAGGAAGAAGAGTGGAAGAGCTATAGTGATAGGGGACTCAATTGTGAGGGGAATAGATAGGCGTTTCTGCGGCCGCAACCGAGACTCCAGGATGGTGTGTTGCCTCCCTGGTGCAAGGGTCAAGGACGTCTCGGAGCGGCTACAGAACATTTTGGAGGGGGAGGGCGAACAGCCAGCTGTCGTGGTGCACATAGGCACCAACGATATAGGTAAAAAAGGGGATGAGGTCCTAAAAGCAGAATATAATGTGTTAGGAGGTAAATTAAAAAATAGGACCTCAAAGGTAGTAATCTCAGGATTGCTACCAGTGCCACGTGCTAGTCAGAGTAGAAATAGGAGGATATTTCAAATGAATACGTGGCTAGAGGAATGGTGCAAGGGGGAGGGATTCAAATTCCTGGGACATTGGAACTGGTTCTGGGGGAGGTGGAACCAGTCCAAATCGGACGGTCTGCACCTGGGCAGGGCCGGGACCGCTGTCCTAGGGGGAGTGTTTGCTAGTGCTGTTGGGGAGGATTTAAACTAATGTGGCAGGGGGTTGGGAACCTGAGCAGGGAGACAGAGGAAAGCATGTCAGGAAGGGACAGAAGGTATGGAGCAAAAGGTAAAGTGTTAAATAAGGAAAAAGCAGGAAGTAAGTGTCTCAAAACACATTTGAAAGTTCTTTATCTGAATGCACGTAGCATTCGTAACAAAATTGACGAGTTAACGGCACAAATAATTATGTATGGGTATGATCTTGTGGCCATTACAGAAACATGGCTGCAGGGTGACAACGTCTGGGAATTAAATATGCCAGGGTATTTAACAATCAGGAAGGACAGGCAGGAAGGAAGGGGAGGTGGGGTGGCTATGTTAATAAAGGAAGGAATCACTGTAATACAGAGAAATGATATTGGGTCAAAAGATCAGGATAATGAAACAGTTTGGGTAGAGATTAGGAATAATAAGGGGAAAAAAACACTGGTGGGAGTAGTATATAGGCCTCCTAATAGTTGCAACTCTGTTGGAAGAAGTATTAATCAGGAAATAGTTGGGGCATGTAATAAGGGAACAGCTATAATTATGGGGGATTTTAACTATCATATTAACTGGACAAATCAAATTGGGCAGGGCAGCCTTGAGGAAGAGTTTATTGAGTGTCTTAGGGATGGATTTCTTGAGCAGTATGTAACTGATCCTACAAGGGGGCAAGCAACCTTGGACCTGGTACTGTGTAATGAGTCTGGATTAATTAATAATGTCCTAGTTAAGGATCCCCTTGGAATGAGTGACCATAACATGGTTGAATTCCATATCCAATTAGAGGGTGAGAAGGTTGGTTCTCAAACAAGCATACTGAGCTTGAATAAAGGAGACTATGATGGCATGAGAGCAGAATTGATTAAAGTGGACTGGGAAAATAGATTAAAGGGTAAGACGGTACATGAGCAGTGGTGTTCATTCAAGGAGTTATTTTACAACTTTCAAAATAAATATATTCCACTGAGGAAAAAAGGGTGTAAAAGAAATGACAGCCATCCATGGCTAAGTAAAGAAATTAAAGAAAGTATCCAACTAAAAACAAGGACATATAAGGTAGCCAAAGTTAGTGGGAGGATAGATAATTGGGAAGTCTTCAAAAGACAACAAAAAGTAACTAAAGGATTGATTAAGAAAGGGAAAATAGACTATGAAAATAAATTAGCAAAAAATATAAAAACAGATAGCAAGAGTTTCTATAGTTATATAAAAAGAAAAAGGGTGGTTAAGGCAAACGTAGGTCCCTTAGAGGATGAGACCGGGAAATTAATGGTGGGAAACATGGAGATGGCAAAAATGCTGAACAAATATTTTGTTTCAGTCTTTACGGTAGAGGACACTAAGGGGTAGAAATTAGGTCGCGCCCCATTTGGGGCGCAAATATCGTCCGCGCGCAAATATTAGCGCCTGGCGCTAATTATCGGCACTGACAGGAAACTTCACTTTTACCGCCCCGGGAGGTGAGTGGAGCGCTAAATTAGGCGCTGCACACCTCTCTTAAGGCGCAAAGGCCTAGGAGTGAGGCGCTACCTCAGCGCACGAGCGCAGCGCAGCTGCTGCCAGTTAGCGAGGGAACACAGACACACTGGCGCCGGACACTTCTTAAAGCGGGGGGGGCCACTTGCTCCCCAGCCACACCCTGCTCATTGCAGCCTTGAATCTCAGCCTGGAGAGACCTGTAATCCATTTTGCTGCCAAGCATGGAGAGGATGAGAGAACGCGCTCATCGCTTCACCGAGCGGGCCTTGGATGCTCTGGTTGACGCAGTGGAGCGCAGACGATGCATGCTGTTCCCGGAGAGTGGCAGGAGGCCTTTGCCACGCGAGTTCAGAAGAGTGTGGAGGGAGGTGGCTCAGAGCGTCTCCTCCAGGAGCATGGTGCCCAGGACCCATGTTCAGTGCCGCAAAAAGTTCAACGACCTCACTCGGGTCGTCAGGGTGAGTGGCTTTTTCTCAATACCTCTCCATCCCTCCATCTCAACCTCACTCTATGGCCAGAGGGTCTTAAAACCCCAATGCACAACACTCATGCAACACCTATGGCCCTTTCATCAAACACACACACACATTCCACACTTTGCATACAGTAAGGGCTATTCACCTATGGGAGGCACATCAGGCAAGACCATGGCTGCATATTGACTCAGATGCTGTCCTTTTTCTTGCAGGCTAAGCTGGCTCATAATCGGAGACAGCTTACGGACGGGTGGAGGGCGGCTTCAGCTGCAACCCCTCAGCGATCTGGAGGAGCGCGTCCACAGGATTGTGGCAAGCCGGGTGATCGGTCCCGTCGCCACTGGGGACGCCGACCCCGTTGTGGACAGCAATGGTAAGGTCATCACCTTTTTGTCCTCTGTCCTTCCACTTGTCCCTCACAATACCAGCCTTTGACACTTTCAATCCAACTTGCTAACTCGCTGCACTTATTCCTCCCTTACTGCCACCCTGTCCTCACGCTAAAGCCACTCTTGTACCTCCCTGCTTTCAGATGGTGATTCACCAGCTGAGGAGATGGTCCCTGAAGCTGCCACTGGGAGTGATGCTGCAGCTGAGGAGGAAGAGGAAGCCGGAGCATCAGTGCCACCCTCTCCCGAGGAAGCCCATGGCCACACTGGGAACACGCCTTCCCCGGAGGGGAGCAGGGGGGAAGGGGCTGATGATGGTGAAGCTCCAGGACCCAGCGGGCTGCAGCAACGCCATTGGGGGGGGAGGGAAGAACGGGGGAGCAGGGGGGAAGGGGCTGATGATGGTAAAGCTCCAGGACCCAGCGGGCTGCAGCCACGCCATGGGGGGCGGGGGGAGGGAAGAACGGGAGCCTTCTCCCCAGAGGGAGAGTATGCCAGACACTCCTAATGCAATGGACGCAGAGGAGGAGCGGCTGATTGCAGAAATGAACAGCCAGGCGGTGGGCATGCACACTGAGCTCATGGGTGCAGTGGGAAGGGTGCCCGAATGCATTGAGGCACTGGCAAGGAGTGTGGAGCACTTCGCTGTAGCACAGGCGGATGCCACACTAAAGCTTAGTGCTGCAATTCAGTCACTGGCTGCCAGGAACCCATCTGAGACTGCTCTCATGCAGACTCAGATTGAGGCCACGCGAGCACTGACTGCTGCCATCCTCGATGGTTCGTGCACATGTCCCCGGGGCTGTCACCGCGCCGCAGCAGGCCAGCAATCTGTTCTCCGGCAAATTGCTCCGGATGCTGAAGTGCTGCCCCGTGGGAGTGCCAGTGTGTCGGGCGAGCAGGGAGTTGCTGTCCTCTCTCACGATGACAGCATTCCTGCTGCCAACACTGTCACTTCTCCACTGCACTTGCCACCGCCTGTAGGACAGACTGCTGCCGCCCATGCAGAGTTGGTGCAGTCTGCAGCCAGGCCCTCCAGGCCCAGAAGTGGTCGAGGCCGTCCTTCAGAGGCATCTGCAGTGTCAGGGTCTGACAAGCAGCAGCCTTCCACCAGCCTTGCTGCAGCCACTGAGGTCCCATTACGGAGGAGCAGTAGGGTTAGAAGGGGGGAAGTGCGCAAGGGAAGGAGATCACCCTCGAAGGGCAAAAAGTAGGAGGTGTGCCAAAATGCTGGTCATTTTTTTATTAAAGGCTGAGGTTCATGGCCCAACTTTTGTTTAGTGTTTTGGACATTATCTCCAGGTTGTGAGAACCAGTTATGTTATTGACTGTTTTTTTGTGTTTATTTCTATGAGTTTGTCATGAGGAATTGACACACACAGAGTTTGTACAATAAATAAGTTTCTGTATTCAAAATATACATGGCTGGTGGTTGGAATTATTGGTGCCTTGGCCGGCTTAGGGGTTGCGTGCTGGGTTGATTCGTGTTTGTAGCAATGGCAGGGGCCCTAGAAGCGGCTTGCTATTAGTCGTTGACGGACGGCCCTTGCAGTTTGACCATTGTGGGCCGCCCTCCTGCCTTGGTGCTGCTGCTGATCATCGTCCTCGGCCTGTTCCTCCTCTTCCTCCTCCTCCTCTTGTGGTGCTGCAAGGCCTGGTGGCATTGGCTGCGTCCTGAGGATTGCCATGTTGTGCAACATGCAGCACACCACTACGAATTTGGAAACTTGCTCAGGCGAGTACTGCAGGGCTCCTCCGGAATGGTCCAGACAGCGGAATCGTTGTTTGAGCACGCCGATTGTGCGCTCAATAATGTTCCTGGTTGCTTGTTGGCTTTCCTGGTACCGCAGCTCAGCAGGGGTGTTTGGCGCACGGAGCGGTGTCATCAGCCAGGTGCTCAATGCGTACCCCTTGTCCCCCAGAAGCCAACCAACTGGCTGATGCGGTGCCTCGAAAATTTCTGCCACAGTACTCTGGCGCAGGATGAAAGCATCGTGGCAGCTGCCTGGATAGTGGGCATTGACAGCGAGAATCACCTGTCTGTGGTCACAGACCAACTGCACATTCAAGGAATGGAACCCCTTTCTGTTCCGGAACTCCTCTGCATTCTCTCGCGGAGCACGCAAAGCCACATGCGTGCAGTCAATGGCGCCCTGCACCATGGGGAAGCCCGCTACCCTCGCAAAGCCCATAGCACGGTCATGCTGCTTGTCTGGGGTCATAGGGAAGGATATGAAGTCTCGTCTCCTTGTGAAGAGGGCATTGGTGACCTGCCGGATGCAGCGATGCACCGCAAACTGGGAGATATTGGCGAGGTCCCCAACAGCAGCTTGGAATGAGCCAGTGGCGTAGAAGTTCAAAGCCACTGTGACCTTCACTGCCACCGACAGAGACGTCCTGGACCTCAGCTGAGGCTGCAGATCTGGCTGCAGCAGGTGGCAGAGCTCAGTGACCACCTCCTTGCTGAATCGCAGCCTTCGCAAACACAGCTCCTCGGACATGTGGATGTAGGAGAGCTGTTCACGATATACCCTGGGAGGGTAAGCTCTCCTGTACATGCGCCTGATGGCCCTCCTCCGTCTGGCCATCATTGCCACTCTCTGTCTGCGTCTCACTATCCTCCGATTGAGCTGGAGCAGGACGACGCCCCCAATCATTGCAGCCCCCATATTCTCTTTGCCAGAAAAGTAACGAGGTACAGCAACGAAAGTAGCAGCAAAGTTAGGATGAACTAGGCAAAACTACCTCACAAAGCGTTGAGTCAATGTAGAAGTCTCTCTCTCTCTCTCTCCGAATCTCTCTCTCTCTCTCAGAACGAGTGGTGCATAAATGTCGACCACAGAAAAAGACAGGAAGAGGCCCCCTTTAAATAGCTCCCCCCCCAGCCCCACACCGATTGATAACGTTCCAGTCTTCCGGTCGTTGGAAGCGCCAGGCGGTAAGGCAGGGGGCGCCACTCAATTTCCACTCCGGGGCGCCCCAAGGGCGTTGCACCACGGAATGACGTCACAATCTGCGCGCGCAGGTGGTCGCAGCGGTAAGTTTTAGCGCCACCGCACAATCTCAAGTTAAGTTCTCGAGCGGCGCAAACAGCGCTGCGCCCGGGCGTTAGCGCCTTAACGCCCCATTAGCGCCCTTTTAAGGCGCTAACGGGAGGCGCAACCAACTGAATTTTTACCCCTAAGAATATCCCAACACTGGACAAACAGGGGGCTCTAGTGGGGGAGGAGCTAAATACGATTAAAATTACTAAGGAATTGGTACTCAGTAAAATAATGGGACTCAAGGCAGATAAATCCCCTGGACCTGATGGCTTACATCCTAGGGTCTTGAGGGAAGTGGCAGTAGGAATTGTGGATGCTTTGGTAATAATTTTCCAAAACTCCCTGAACTCAGCAAAGGTCCCGGCAGATTGGAAAACTGCTAATGTAACACCCTTACTTAAAAAGGGTTGTAGGCAGAAGGCTGGAAATTATAGACCAGTTAGCCTAACATCTGTGGTGGGTAAAATTTTGGAGTCTATTATTAAGGAGACAGTAACGGAACATTTAGATAAACATAATTTAATAGGACAAAGTCAGCATGGCTTTATGAAGGGGAAGTCATGTCTGACAAATTTGCTCGAGTTCTTTGAGGACATAACGTACAGGGTGGATAAAGGGGAACCAGTGGATGTAGTGTATTTAGACTTCCAGAAGGCATTCGACAAGGTGCCACATAAAAGATTATTGCTCAAGATAAAAAATCACTGGATTGGGGGTAATATTCTGGCATGGGTGGAGGATTGGTTATCTAACAGGAAGCAGAGAGTTGGGATAAATGGTTCATTCTCGGACTGGCAACCAGTAGCCAGTGGTGTTCCGCAGGGGTCGGTGCTGGATCCCCAACTCTTTACAATCTATATTAACGATTTGGAGGAGGGGACCGAGTGTAACATATCAAAGTTTGCAGACGATACAAAGATGGGAGGGAAAGTAGAGAGTGAGGAGGACATAAAAAACCTACAAGGGGATATAGACAGGCTGGGTGAGTGGGCAGAGATTTGGCAGATGCAATACAATATTGGAAAATGTGAGGTTATGCACTTTGGCAGGAAAAATCAGAGAGCAAGTTATTATCTTAATGGCGAGAAACTGGAAAGTACTGCAGTACAAAGGGATCTGGGGGTCTTGGTGCAAGAAAATCAAAAAGTTAGTATGCAGGTGCAGCAGGTGATCAAGAAAGCCAATGGAATGTTGGCTTTTATTGCTAGGGGGATAGAATATAAAAACAGGGAGGTATTGCTGCAGTTGTATAGGGTATTGTTGAGACCGCACCTGGAGTACTGCATACAGTTTTGGTGTCCATACTTAAGAAAAGACATACTTGCTCTCGAGGCAGTACAAAGAAGGTTCACTCGGTTAATTCCGGGGATGAGGGGGTGGACATACGAGGAGAGTTTGAGTAGATTGGGACTCTACTCATTGGAGTTCAGAAGAATAAGAGGCGATCTTATTGAAACATATAAGATTGTGAAGGGGCTTGATCGGGTGGATGCGGTGAGGATGTTCCCAATGATGGGTGAAACTAGAACTAGGGGACATAATCTTAGAATAAGGGGCTCCTCTTTCAAAACTGAGATGAGGAGAAACTTTTTCACTCAGAGGGTAGTGGGTCTGTGGAATTTGCTACCCCAGGAAGCTGTGGAAGCTACTTCATTCAATAAATTTAAAACAGAAATAGACCGTTTCCTAGAAGTAAAGGGAATCAGGGGTTACGGGGAGCGGGCTGGAAATTGGACATGATTTTGAGTTCGGATCGGTCAAGGCCCTGTGGGTGGCGGAGCGGGCCCAGGGGCCGAGTGGCCTGGTCCTGCTCCTGCTTTTTGTGTTCTTTAGAGTAGAGGTTGGATCAGATCAGCCACGATCTCATTGAATGGCGGAGCAGGCTCGAGGGGCCGATTGGTCTACTCCTGCTCCTATTTCTTATGTTCTTATGTTCTTATGTGTCTGGATGGGCCTTCGATTGCCCAGTTCAATGATCCTTACTGTGCATAGGAAAACGATTCCAGCACTTATATCATTGCTATTGTTCACAATGCAAACGGGTTGCATCCTGTCTTTATCAATGTTTACCGAGTATGATCCAATCTTATACTGAATGTATATTCGACGCCATCTTGTCTGCCCACTGTGTTTCTGGAAGCTTCTGCCACGATGCACGGCGGCCATTTTACAGGCTTCTGTGTCCTTTATAATCAGGACAGCATTTCGTTTAATAAAACTGATCAATTGAATCTGCTTCTCTCATGTTATTTTGAATCGCGATAATTGCGAAACTCTACAAACCTCACTGCACTGGAGGTGACGGCACTGGAGATCATTGAAAGGGCCGTCACTGAGGCCATGGCGAGTAGCAAGATTGAAAGCATTGATGATGACGGTATGCTCATACCTAATCCTTCATCTCACATCCCACTTCCCCCTCATCGCACAATCTCTTCTCACTTACAAGCTGCTGATGGTGTAAGCATGCACATCTTGCCTTTCCCCCCACAACCCCCTGTCTCCACAACCCGACCCTTGTGTCTTTCTCCTTTCAGATACCCAGGGCTAGAAATTGGGCTCCTTTGTGCCTACCGTTAGCGCCTCTGAGGGGGCGCTAATGGGGCGCAAATGGATTTGCGACCAGGCTCGGCGATATCAACGCCTCCTGTTAAATTCGGCGGGAGTTTTGTGGCAGTGCTAAGACGTTGCGCCCCAATCTCCTGCGCCTGGAGATCATGACGTCATTGCCGTGCGCAGCGCCCCGCTAGCACCCTGGATGAAAAATTCCCTCTCGCCCCCTGTTTGTGCGCCTGCCATTAACAACGACAGGTAGAGGAGGCGGCTTTCAATCGGATGTCCCCCGGAGGAGTGCTGTTTAAAGGCGTCCACATCCGGTTTAGTTTTCGTCAGTCAACAATGCTGTGTTGTTAATTTCACATAGGCAAAGGAGCCTCTGGACCAATTTTAGCATTTTGCACGAGTGTTCTGGCACACCAGTCACTGAAGGCGAGCATGCAGGTGCAACAGGCGGTCAAGAAGGCAAACGGTATGCTGGCCTTCATAGCAAAAGGGTTGGAATACAGGAACAGGGATACCTTGCTGCAGCTGTACAGGGCACTGGTGAGACCACACCTCGAGTACTGTGTACAGTTTTGGTCGCCTCATCTGAGGAAAGATGTTCTTGCCATGGAGGGGGTGCAGCGGCGATTCACCAGGCTGATACCAGGAATGGCGGGATTGACCTATGAGGAGAGACTATGTAGTTTAGGGATGTACACACTGGAGTTTAGAAGATTGAGAGGGGACCTCATAGAAGTGTATAAAATTCTGACAGGTCTAGACAGACTAGATGCAGAAGGAATGTTTCCCTTGGCGGGTGAGAACAGAACTAGAGGACATAATTTAAGGATAAGGGCTAAACCATTTAGGACAGAAATGAGGGGGAATTTCTTCACTCAGAGGGTGGTGAACCTGTGGAACTCATTGCCACAGAGGGCAGTGTACGCCAGCTCATTAAATATATTTAAGAGGGAATTAGATATATTTCTACAGGCAAAAGGGGTTAAGGGTTACGGAGAGAAGGCGGGGACGGGATACTGAATTGGAGGATCAGCCATGATCTCATTAAATGGCGGAGCAGGCTCGAAGGGCCGGATGGCCTACTCCTGCTCCTATCTTCTATGTAATCTATGTAATAAAGATTCTTCAGTTTCATTGCGGGGAGATTTGAAAATGCAATTTTTGGATCCTTTCATGGGGCCTGCACTGGCATTGGACCTCGCCCTCCCGCGTCAACGTTGGAGGCAACTGAGGCAAAGAGAAAGAGTGCAAAATGTGGCCAGAGGTAGGAGGGCCAACAGGGCTCTCAACAGGAGGCCTAACCCACCCAGGGTATTCCGGCAGCAGTTCCCTTACATGAATTTCACTGAGGACCAGTGTGTTCGAAGGCTCCGCTTCACCTAGGACGTGGTCACAGAGCTCTGCCACCTCCTGCAGCCAGACCTCGAGCCTCAGATCAGGACCACCACGGCTCTCTCAGTGGCAGTCAAGGTCACCGCCGCCCTCAATTTCTACGCCAGCTGATCATTCCAGTGTGCAACAGGCGACATCTCCAACATCTCCCAGTTTGCCGTCCATTGCTGCATCTGCGAGGTTACAGATGCTCTGTACAGAAGGAGAAGGGACTACATTTCCTTCCCCATGACCAGAGAGAAGCAGCACGAGAGTGCATGTGGCTTTGCCAGGATAGCGGGCTTCCGCATGGTGCAGGGCGCACCCACGTCGCTTTGCGGGCACCTCATAACAATCCTGAGGTATTCCATAACTGCAAAGGCTACCACTCACTTAATGTCCAGTTGGTGTGTGACCACAGACAGTGATTCCTCACCGTCAATGCCTGATACCCGGGCAGCAGCCACAATGCCTTCATCCTGCGCCAGACCGGTGTGCCAGCTCTATGCCAGCCACCACATCAAGCTTGCAGCTGGCTGCTGCGAGACGAGGGCTATCCGCTCTCCACCTGGCTCATGACTCCCCTCCACAACCCCAACACTCCTGCCCAGCACTTATATAATGAGAGCCATTCTGCCACCAGGAACATCATTGAGCAGACCATCGGAGTGCTCAAGCAACGGTTCCACTGCCTTGACCGCTTGGGAGGAGCCCTCCAGTAATCGGTTTTCGTCGTCGTCTACTGCATGCTGCACAACTTGGCCATTATGAGGGCCCAGCCCTTGCCACGAGGCATAGCCACACCACCTCAGGAGGAGGAAAAGGGAGATGAGGAAGAGGAGGAGGAAGAGGAAGAGGACGAGGAGGAGGAGCAGGAGGAGCAGGAGGATGAACAGCAGCGACAGAGGAGGCAGCCACTCAATCAGCATTCTGCAAGGTAGGTCCGTGATCGCCTCATCAGAATTTGTTTCCAATGACTTCGAGTCCTCTTTCCGGTTGCTGAGCATGTCGCCATCATTCCATCACTTTGTGATTCCATACCACACCCCAGAACTGAAATGAGACACAGCACCAAATCTGCAACATTCCAGTAATAAATTTATCAAAAACCATTAACCACATATATACAACAACAATATTGACTAATCACCCTTGTGCAAACCCTTGCCTGCCCTCTTTACAGTCCCCTTTCCTAATCTAGTGCTCCTACGTAGTGTCTCCCTAGTGGCTGCAGCAGGGCTGGTGGAAGGCTGCTGAGTGTCGGTGCCAGAGACTACAAATGGCCTTGCAGGACGCCCTCAACCAGCTCTGGGCCTGGAAGGCCCGGCTGTAGACTGCACCACCTCAGGCTGGGCGGCGGCAGTCTGGGCTAGCTGGATGACAGGCAGCCCCGACTGTGCAATTGCGGAGTGACAGTGGTGAGATCAGGAATGCTGTCATCCTGAGAGAGGCATCCTGAGAGCAATGCTGAAAATGAGCATCTGCACAATGATGCAACCTCCCCTTTAAGAGCTGGAAGGAACCAGTGTGAGGGATCATTGCTGAATGCATTGCACCTGAAATTCATTAGCGCTCTGCTGGTAGCACCCCAGTAGCACCCCACTGAGGTCATTAGTGCTTGATTTAGCGCCCCACTTCCTTCCTGGGATGTGAATACCCAATTTAGTAGAAGTTCAGAATCCTTAGCACCTGGCGCTAAATTTTCAAAATTTCAAAAGTTAGCGCCCCGTATGGGGCGATACCCAATTTTACCCCCCCAAGAACTGCCAACAGCCCAGCCTGACCCCGATGTAGTAGAGGTGGAGAGTGAAGGAGAAGAAAAGGCACCATCACTCGATCTGACACTCCCAGGCACCAGCTCAGAAAATGGCACTGCGTGTACATTAGAGCGCAGTATAGAGGTGGGATCTGCACGCGGTGAGTCACCGGGCACGAGCAGGCTGCAGCCAGGCCAGGGGGAAAGGGTAGCTCGGGTGCCAGCTCCCTGGAGGGCGAGTTTTGCTGCACAGGACTCAGATGATGACTTCAATGGGATGGCCTTCATAAGAAGGGTGATGGCCATGCACACAGAAATGCTTGGTGCAATAGCAGGCCTGCCAAGAGAGTGCCTTGTTAGTGTCAAGGAGCATGGGGGCGTCTGCCTCCAACAGTGCACAGGGCTTTGCGCAGAGCTTGGAGCCCATGATTTCCAGGATGGAAGTGATGGAAAGGGGCTTGCAGGATCTCACAGCAGTTTGACGATCTGTGCTCCAAGAGATGGCTAGGAATGCTGTGGATGCTCAGTCGTTGAGTATATTCAAGGCTGAGAAAGATTAGGGGGTAGAAATTAGGTCGCGCCCCATTTGGGGCGCAAATATCATCCGGACGCAAATATTAGCGCCTGGCGCTAATTATTGGCACTGACAGGAAACTTCACTTTTACCGCCCCGGGAGGTGAGTGGAGCGCTAAAGCAGGCGCTGCACACCTGTCTTAAGGCGCAAAGGCCAAGGAGTGAGGCGCTAACTCAGCGCGCGAGCGCAGCGCAGCTGCTGCCAGTTAGCGAGGGAACACAGACACACTGGCGCCGGACACTTCTTAAAGCCGGGGGGGCCACTTGCTCCCCAGCCACACCCTGCTCATTGCAGCCTTGAATCTCAGCCTGGAGAGACCTGTGAATCCATTTTGCTGCCAAGCATGGAGAGGGTGAGAGAACGCGCACATCGCTTCACCGAGCGGGCCTTGGATGCTCTGGTTGACGCAGTGGAGCGCAGACGATGTATGCTGTTCACTGAGAGTGGCAGGAGGCCTTTGCCACGCGAGTTCAGAAGAGTGTGGAGGGAGGTGGCTCAGAGCGTCTCCTCCAGGAGCATGGTGCCCAGGACCCATACTCAATGCCGCAAAAAGTTCAACGACCTCACTCGGGTCGTCAGGGTGAGTGGCTTTTTCTCAATACCTCTCCATCCCTCCATCTCAACCTCACTCTATGGCCAGAGGGTCTTAAAACCCCAATGCACAACACTCATCCAACACCTATGGCCCTTTCATCAAACACACACACACATTCCACACTTTGCATACAGTAAGGGCTATTCACCTATGGGAGGCACATCAGGCAAGACCATGGCTGCATATTGTAAGGGCTATTCACCTATGGGAGGCACATCAGGCAAGACCATGGCTGCATATTGTAAGGGCTATTCACCTATGGGAGGCACATCAGGCAAGACCATGGCTGTATACAGTAAGGGCTATTCACCTATGGGAGGCACATCAGGCAAGACCATGGCTGTATACAGTAAGGGCTATTCACCTATGGGAGGCACATCAGGCAAGACCATGGCTGTATATTTACTCAGATGCTGTCCTTTTTCTTGCAGGCTAAGCTGGCTCATAATAGGAGACAGCAGCAACGGACAGGTGGAGGGCGGCTTCAGCTGCAACCCCTCAGCGATCTGGAGGAGTGCGTCCACAGGATTGTGGCAAGCCGGGTGATCGGTCCCGTCGCCACTGGAGACGCCGACCCCGTTGTGGACAGCAATGGTAAGGTCATCACCTTTTTGTCCTCTGTCCTTCCACTTGTCCCTCACAACACCAGCCTTTGACACTTTCAATCCAACTTGCTAACTCGCTGCACTTATTCCTCCCTTACTGCCACCCTGTCCTCACGCTAAAGCCACTCTTGTACCTCCCTGCTTTCAGATGGTGATTCACCAGCTGAGGAGACGGGCCCTGAAGCTGCCACTGGGAGTGATGCTGCAGCTGAGGAGGAAGAGGAAGCCAGAGCATCAGTGCCACCCTCTCCCGAGGAAGCCCATGCCCACACTGGGAACACGCCTTCCCCGGAGGGGAGCAGGGGGGAAGGGGCTGATGATGGTGAAGCTCCAGGACCCAGCGGGCTGCAGCAACGCCATGGGGGTGGGTAGGGAAGAACGGGGGCCTTCTCCCCAGAGGGAGAGTATGCCAGACACTCCTACTGCAATGGACGCAGAGGAGGAGCGGCTGATTGCAGAAATGAACACCCAGGCGGTGTGCATGCACACTGAGCTCATGGGTGCAGTGGGAAGGGTGCCCGAATGCATTGAGTCACTGGCAAGGAGTGTGGAGCACTTCGCTGTAGCACAGGCGGATGCCACACTAACGCTTAGTGCTGCAATTCAGTCACTGGCTGCCGTGATCCCACCTCTGACAGCTCTCATACAGACTCAGATGGAGGGCACGCGAGCACAGAGTGCTGCCAACCTCGATGGATCGTGCACATGTCCCCGGGGCTGTCACCGCGCCGCAGCAGGCCAGCAATCTGTTCTCCGGCAGATTGCTCCGGATGCTGAAGTGCTGCCCCGTGGGAGTGCCAGTGTGTCGGGCGAGCAGGGAGTTGCTGGCCTCTCTCACGATGACAGCATTCCTGCTGCCAACACTGTCACTTTTCCACTGCACTTGCCACCGCCTGTAGGACAGATTGCTGCCGCCCATGCAGAGTTGGTGCAGTCTGCAGCCGGGCCCTCCAGGCCCAGAAGTGGTCGAGGCCGTCCTTCAGGGGCATTTGCAGTGTCAGGGTCTGACGAGCAGCAGCCTTCCACCAGCCTTGCTGCAGCCACTGAGGTCCCATTACGGAGGAGCAGTCGGGTTAGAAGGGGGGAAGTGCGCAAGGGAAGGAGATCACCCTCGAAGGGCAAAAAGTAGGAGGTGTGACAAAATGCTGGTCATTTTTTTATTAAAGGCCGAGGTTCATGGTCCAACTTTTGTTTAGTGTTTTGGACATTATCTCCAGGTTGTGAGAACCAGTTATGTTATTGACTGTTTTTTTGTGTTTATTTCTATGAGTTTGTCATGAGGAATTGACACACACAGAGTTTGTAAAATAAATAAGTTTCTGTATTCAAAATATACATGGCTGGTGGTTGGAATTATTGGTGCCTTGGCCGGCTTAGGGGTTGCGTGCTGGGTTGATTCGTGTTTGTAGCAATGGCAGGGGCCCTAGAAGCGGCTTGCTATTAGTCGTTGACGGACGGCCCTTGCAGTTTGACCATTGTGGGCCGCCCTCCTGCCTTGGTGCTGCTGATGATCATCGTCCTCGTCCTCTTCCTCCTCTTCCTCCTCCTCCTCTGGTGGTGCTACAAGGCCTGGTGGCATTGGCTGGGTCCTGAGGACTGCCATGTTGTGCAACATGCAGCACACGACTACAAAGTTCGAAACTTGCTCAGGCGAGTACTGCAGGGCTCCTCCGGAATGGTCCAGACAGCGGAACCGTTGTTTCAGCACGCCGATTGTGCGCTCAATAATGTTCCTGGTTGCTTGATGGCTTTCATTGTACCGCAGCTCAGCAGGGGTGTTTGGCGTACGGAGCGGTGTCATCAGCCAGGTGCTCAATGCGTACCCCTTGTCCCCCAGAAGCCAACCAACTGGCTGATGCGGTGCCTCGAAAACTTCTGCCACAGTAGTCTGGCGCAGGATGAAAGCATCGTGGCAGCTGCCCGGATAGTGGGCATTGACAGCGAGTATCACCTGTCTGTGGTCACAGACCAACTGCACATTCAAGGAATGGAACCCCTTTCTGTTCCTGAATTCCTCTGCATTCTCTCGCGGAGCACGCAAAGCCACATGCGTGCAGTCAATGGCGCCCTGCACCATGGGGAAGCCCGCTACCCTCGCAAAGCCCAGAGCACGGTCACGCTGCTTGTCTGGGGTCATAGGGAAAGAGATGAAGTCTCGTCTCCTTCTGAAGAGGGCATTGGTGACCTGCCGGATGCAGCGATGCACCGCAAACTGGGAGATATTGGCGAGGTCCCCAACAGCAGCTTGGAATGAGCCAGTGGCGTAGAAGTTCAAAGCCACTGTGACCTTCACTGCCACCGACAGAGATGTCCTGGACCTCAGCTGAGGCTGCAGATCTGGCTGCAGCAGGTGGCAGAGCTCAGTGACCACCTCCTTGCTCGCAGCCTTCGCAAACACAGCTCCTCGGACATATGGATGTAGGAGAGCTGTTCACGATATACCCTGGGAGGGTAAGCTCTCCTGTACATGCGCCTGATGGCCCTCCTCCGTCTGGCCATCATTGCCACTCTCTGTCTGCGTCTCGGTATCCTCCGATTCACCTGGAGCAGGACGACGCCCCCAATCAGTGCAGCCCCCATATTCTCTTTGCCAGAAAAGTAATGAGGTACAGCAACTAAAGTAGCAACAAAGTTAGGATGAATAGGCAAAACTACCTCACAAAGCGTTGAGTCAATGTAGAAGTCTCTCTCTCTCTCTCTCCGAATCTCTCTCTCTCTCTCAGAACGAGTGGTGCATAAATGTCGACCACAGAAAAAGACAGGAAGAGGCCCCCTTTAAATAGCGCCCCCCCCAGCCCCACACCGATTGATAGCGTTCCAGTCTTCCGGTCGTTGGAAGCGCCAGGCGGTAAGGCAGGGGGCGCCACTCAATTTCCACTCCGGGGCGCCCCAAGGGCGTTGCACCATGGAATGACGTCATAATCTGCGCGCGCAGGTGGTCGCAGCGGTAAGTTTTAGCGCCGCCGCACAATCTCAAGTTAAGTTCTCGAGCGGCGCAAACATCGCTGCGCCCGGGCGTTAGCGGCTTAACGCCTCATTAGCGCCCTCTTAAGGCGCTAACGGGAGGCGCAACCAAGTGAATTTTTACCCCTAGATTTTTGAACTCCAGAGGAATTAAGGCATATGGGGATAGGGCAGGAAAGTGGAGTTGAGGTCGAAGATCGGTCATGATCTTATTGAATGGCGGAGCAGGCTCGAGGAGTCATATGGCCTACTCCTGCTCCTAATTCTTAGAATCATAGAATAGAATCATAGAATAAAATCATAGAATGGTTACAGCATGGAAGAAGGCCATTTGGCCCGTCGAGCCTGTGCCGACTCTCAGCTAGTAGCATTTTCCCCGTAGCCCTGCAATTTTCTTTCCGTCAGGTACCTATCGAATTCCCTTTTGAAAGATAAGATTGAGTCTGCCTCCTCCACCCTTTCAGGCAGTGCATTCCAGATCTTAATCACTCGCTGCGTAAAAAAGTTTTTTTCTTACGTCGCCTTTGGTTCTTTTGCCAATCACCTTAAATCTGTGTCCGCTGGTTCTCGAACCTTCCGCCAATGGGAACAGTTTCTCTCTATCTACTCCTCATGGGTACGGTAGCATAGTGGTTCTGTCACTGGACTAGTAATCTTGAGGCCCTGGACTAATGAGCTGGAGACATGAGTTCAAATGACAGCTGAGGAATTTAAGTTCAGTTAATTAAATCAAATCTGGAATAAAAAACTAGTATCAGGAATGGTGACTGGAAACTACTGGATTGTTGTAAAAACCCATCTGGTTCACTAATGTCCTTTAGTGGAAGGAAATCTGCCACTTCAGACCCATGGCAATGTGGTTGACTCTTAACTGCTCTCTGAAATGGCCCAGCAAGCCACTCAGTTGTGTAAGGTGAGGGCAATATGAATGGGCATTAAATGCTGGCCTTGCTGGCATTCTTGTGAATGAATAAAAAAAAACTGTGTCCAGACCCCCTTATGATTTTGAACACCTCTATCAAATCTCCTCTCAATCTTCTCTGCTCCAAGGAGAACAACCCCAGCTTCTCCAGTCTACCAAGGAGAACAACACCAGCTTCTCCAGTCTATCAACATAGCTGAAGTCCCTCATTCCTGGAATCATTCTCGTAAATCTTTTCTACACCTTCTCTAAGGCCTTCACATCCTTCCTAAAGTGTGGTGCCCAGAATTGGACATAGTACTCCAGTTGGGGCCGAACCAGTGTTTTATACAGGTTCATTATATTTTCCAAACTTTTGTACTCTATACCTCTATTTATGAAGACCAGGATTCCATAAGCATTTTAACTGCTTTCTCAACCTGCCCTGCCACCTTCAACGATTTATGCACACATGCCCCCAGGTCTCCCTGTTCGTGCACCCCCTTTAGAGTTGTACCATTTAGTTTATATGTCCTCTCCTAATTCTTTCTACCAAAATGTATCACTTCGCACTTTTCTGCGTTAAATTTCATCTGCCATGTGTCCGCCCATTACACCAGCCTGTCTATGTCTTCTTGAAGTCCATCACTCTCCTCCTCACTGTTCACTATACTTCCAAGTTTTGTGTCATCTGCAAATTTTGAAATTGTGGCCTGTACACCCACGTCCAAGTCATTAACATATATCAAGAAAAGCAGTGGTCCTAGTACCGACCCCTGGGGAACACCACTGGATACCTTCTTATGATCTTAAGTTCTTATACAAGGAAAGTGGCAATACATGTTTGATTGAAAACAAAGTGTGTGCAGATTCTGTAAAAGTCTGCAAAGTGGATGGCATTGTGTAAAAGAAAAAACTATACGCAGAAACCAGTAATGTCAGAAGAAAAGTTACTGCAAATCAAGCTAATCGGCTGTTGATAATTAATACTGGCTGGATTGCATCAGTAAATAGTGCACAAAAACTGACCTTTACATTTCTGGCTGTTCAAGTAATCCTTCTGTCATGCACTTCAAACTGGATCAATTCCCATGCTCCTCAATCTATCTCCTACACAGGCTTTCTCATGACCTTCAGCTAACCTGACATGCACTGGCTTCATCGTTGTGACAGCAAAACTACTCATCATACCTTCTGTATGAGATATTCCATGATATGAAGTTACAGTATATAAACAAATAAGTAATATTTGTCGTACAAACTCTTAAAGGGCTGCAGTAGAGATTTAAAGGGATGCAGTCACTTAACTTTTTTGAGTGCCTATTTCAAAAGGTTGTGTGGCTCAATAATTTCCCAAGGTGTGTGCAGGACAAAATAAGTGGTGAGCAATAAGTAGTAAATGGCAAGATAAATGGTGAAGTGGAAGTCCTGATGCATGAGGTGGGAATGGGGAGCACTGCCTTGTTTGGCATCCAGGCACCATCTGCAAAGGACAGCAGTGCCATAAATCTGGCTGCCAGCACCAGTGCGGTGTGCGGTATCTACAGGACCAAGGAACACATGTGGAAAAAGATGGCAGATTTTAAGAAAGCTGCCAATATACACATAACAGTACCATATACCATCTAGATGGTCCAAGTATGCATACTGCAAAGGGTTATTGGTAAACCTGCTATACATTTACTGCTGGCCCAAGCAAAACCCTCAGTCATCTTATGGCTCTTTTGCTTACTTATCAACATACTCCAGCAGGGCACACTGACATCTTGAAAGGGGTTCTTGCAGCAAATGATTAGTTGCATGATATATGATCACGTATTGATAAATAACCGTGGTACAATTTAGTATCTCTCATTACTTTTTACTAATGCTCAGGGCAGCAGTTGACTTCCCACAGGCAAGCATGCTCTTCCCATGAACCAAAACTTAACCTTACGCGTGAAATACCTAGGACAGCGAGCCTCCATGCGCACAATGAACCCATTTATCATAGAATCACACGCTGCAAATAGAATAGGTTATCACCAGACACACCTGATTTTTCAGACTGATGGAAATCATGACACTGACAAACTATCAGCTCAAACTTAAAACTACTGATTCACAATCATTAAGAAGTATGATTAAACCAAAGGGAAAAATAAGCAGATTTGAGTAGGTTACAGTAAAACTATCCTTGTTTCATTTCTCCTTTTGAGTTTGGAGCAAAGGGTAAATATGGCAACTTCAAGGTGATTCATAGCATGTACCGTGCTCACATAAACTGGGTGCATTGGAAATCCAGGAGGCTATTATGCTCAAAAAGGCTTCTTAAGTTGTGTTGAAAGTGTGTGTTTTTTTGCATTTGCAATTACGTTTTGCTGCATTTTTCTCCATGCGTTCGTTGGTTTTGCTAGATATTCTGTCATTGCCTCAATGGCCTTTTTGGAAGAGTTACACAGCATGCAGCTGGCAACTATAATCTCGGAGACCCTGGTGGGGCTATATGGTCACACTGATCTGTCCAGTCATCTGAAGGGTTGCTTGAAAGTTTCCAGTAGTAATTATCCAGGTGGCTGTATATGTTTCACTGGATCAGTGTTCACCCGGTGTGCATGACACCCACAAGAGGGTCACAAGGCAGAGCTGAAGAGAGTAGTGTTGGCCTCCCAGTAGCCCTTTTTAAGTCTGCCTTCTTCAAATAACCTACACATGGTGGACAGTGCTATCTGGGAAACAGGCATTCACATCAGATTTTGGCATATAGCATAACCCAGTCACTGCCTCCCGGTAAAGCAGAATCTGTAAAGTAGTTGCCCTCAGACATTCCCAGGTATTTGCCTGGGGTAGATTTTCCATGCAGCTGTGTAGGGTAGTTTGCCTCTGGTGCAATCAAATCTCACATCCCTCACTTCTTCCTTCTCCAAAAGACTGAGACAAAGGAACACTCATAGAAATTGCCATATTTCCGATTTTATTTGCTGCTATTGAAAAGGTAACAAGCAACATTTCAGCAGCTTTTAAGAACTCTTTTTCTTTGAAGGCTCGAACTAGCCTGCCCCTATATTGCTCATTTTAGTTGAGAGAACTGTGTAGCCATTTGCATAAAAAGTGGGGCTTCAATTAAGCTCCAGCGATAAAAGGCAAATCAAGGGGGCCGCTGGTGAATGACAGCCCTGCACAATTTCCTGGCCCTGGCACACCTGTCCAACACCAGTGGGAACTATCCTGCTCATCTCAAGATTTTTTTTCACAATCTATACTAAGCTACTTTTGTGGAAGTGACCACGAAACGGTGCGCTAATAAGTTTTTTCTCTGGGTGGAATAAAAGTTTTGAAAGCTAAATGCTTTGGAAGCAAAGGGCCTCAGTCCTATTGCTGTTAAACTTGGAATGTGTTCAACAATGGTATTGATGGATTTGTGGTGAAATCTGTTGAAACACGAGTATGCAGAACCAATGCATTGGCATGCTGGAACAGCAAACCTGAATTAGGGAGCTTAATATCATGTTTTATAATATGCAAACAATCATATGCAGGGGAAGGCTTGTAGATTATGTTTTTATCTCCAGACTCAACTATTCCAATGCTCTCCTGGCTTGCCTCCCAGACAGGCGTTTCTGCGGCCACAGACGTGATTCCAGGATGGTGTGTTGCCTCCCTGGTGCCAGGGTCAAGGATGTCACTGAGCGGCTGCAGAACATTCTGAGGAGGGAGGGTGAACAGCCAGAGGTCGTGATCGATATTGATATCAATGACATAGGTAGAAAGAGGGATGAGGTCCTGCAAGCAGATTTTAAGGAGCTAGGAAAGAGATTAAAAAGCAGAACCTCAAAGGTAGTATTCTCCGGACTACTCCCGGCACCACGATCTAGTGAGTATAGAAATAGGAGGATACAGCAGATGAATGCATGGCTGGAGAGATGGTGCAGGAGGGAGGGGTTTAGATTCCTGGGACATTGGGACGGTTCTGGGGGAGATGGGACCTCTACAGGCTGGACGGGTTGCACCTCAACAGAGCCGGGACCAATGTCCTCGAGGGGAGGAGGTGGCATTTGCTAGTGCTATTGGGGAATGGTTTAAACTAATTTGACATGGGGATGAGCACCAGGATGTAGCACTAGAATGGAGAAACAAGGTTAACAAAGCATTGGGAGAGACAGATAGCACTCGAGTAAGAAATAGTACGGTAGTGTGGTAAATAAGGTTGGTGAGCTGCAGGTGCTAATAGCCACATGGGAATATAATGTTATGGCGATAACGGAGACCTGGCTCAAAAAAGGGCTGGATTGGGTACTAAATATTCCTGGATATAAGGTGTTCAGGAAAGATAGGGAAGAAAAGATAGGAGGTGGGGTGGCAATATTAATTAAGGAGAATATTGCAGTGCTGGCGAGAGAGGATGTCCTGGAGGAGTCGAGGATGTCCTGGAGGAGTCAAGGACAGAATCTATTTGGTTAGAGTTAAGAAACAATAGAGGTGCCATTACACTACTCGGTGTATTCTATAGGTCGCCAACTAGTTGGAAGAATATAGAGGAGCAAATTTGCAGGGAAATTACAGAGAGATGCAAGAACTCTAGAGTAGTAATAATGGGGGAACTTCAACTATCCTAATATAGACTGGGATAGTAATAGTGTAAAGGGCAGAGGGGGGAACATTTCTGAAGTGTGTTCAAGAGAACTTTCTTGATCAGTGCGTTTCCGGCCCAATGAGGAAGGAGGCATTGCTGGATCAGGTTCTGGGGAATAAGATGGGTCAAGTGGAGCAAGTGTCAGTAGGGGAACATTTAGGGAACAGTGATCATAGTATCATAAGATTTAGATTAGCTATGGAAAAGGACAGGGAGCAATCTAGAGTAAAAATACATAATTGGAGGAAGGACAATTTCAGTGGGTTGAGAATGGATCTGGTCCGGGTAAATTGGAATCAAAGTGATAGAATGATGGTGACGTGCTCAGCAACCGGAACGAGGACCCGATGTCACTGGAAACGAAGTCTGATGAGGCAATCACGGACCAACCTTGCAGAACGCCGATTGAGTGGCTGCCTCCTCCGTCCTCCTGTACCTCCTCCTCCTCCACCTTCTTCTCCACCTCCTCCTGCTCCTCCTCCTCCTGAGGTGGTGGAGTTATGCCTGGTGGCAATGGCTGCACCCTCATAACGGTCATATTGTGCAGCATGAAGTAGACGACGAAGAAAAGTGGCACCCGCTCAGCCGAGTATTGGAGGGCTCCTCCCGAGTGGTCTTTTAAAAATTCGTACCAGTTATCACCACGTTGCTTTGTTTGGGTACTCCTCTTGAGATTCGGCTGAGAGATTTTTCAGTATCAGGTAAGCACGAAATTATTTTATTCTAAACAAAAATTAAGACTTTTTAATGCCTGGTTTTTCAAAGACTCAGTGAGGCGTGTGGGGCGTGACGGTGGGTGATATTTGGGCTCAGGGTGCTGTGGACTCGGAACACAGACTTGTCCCTGCAGTGACAGCCACAGTCCTTCTCCGCAGCTCACTGTCTGCCCGATAGGCTGTTTACCATTTCCATCACAGCAGTAACAGCAGCCCGTGCTGTCTTCAATGAACAAAGTAATGAATGAAGATGACTTCACTGACCTTGACCACTCGTGTGAGGTCATTAAACCTCTTCTTGCACTGCGTCCACTCCTCGAGGCAACACTGCTGACATTTACCACAGTGGCTATCTGCTCCCACTGCTCTCTGATCTGTTGCCTCGGGGGAGCCTCCTGGCCCCATGTGGAAAGACGACCTCTCTCCTGGAGTTGACATCCTGGACCAAGGTATCCAGTGTTGCATCAGAGTACCTTGTTGCAAGCTCTCTCCCCAGTTGTGCCATCATTACAACTTCCTTGTCCACTATCTTTCCACCTACTTAAATCACCTGTTGCAGGCAGAATGCACCTCCCCATTAAGAGGTGCAGACTGCCTTTAAGTAGTGCAGGCTAGCTTTAATTGGAGCTAGCCTCACATGAACTTGGGCAATCTGCTGAGCGTTCAACCACTCAGCAGCGCGTTCAGCGCTGGGCTGAAAGCTACAATCATGCAAATGAGAAGGCAGTACGAAGGTCGCGTGCTGCCTGCAGTCTTCCAAACAGGCGCGGGTTTCTATATAGCGTCTTTCATGACCTCAGGGCGTCCGAATGTGCCACACAGCCAATGAAGTACTTTTAAATGCAGTTACTATTGTAATGTAAGAAGCATAGCAGCCAATTTATGCACAGCAAGCTCACACAAACAGAAACATGATAATGACCAGATAATCTGTTTTTGTGATGTTAATTGAGGGATAAATATTGGCCAGGACACTGGGGATAACTCACCTGCTCTTATTCGAAATAATGCCATTTTACAGCCACCAAAGAGAACAGACGGGGCCTCAGTTTAACGTATCCAATAGCTGTTAAACTTGAGATATGTTCAATAATGGTATTGATGGATTTTTGGTGACATCTGTTGAAAGACGAGTATGCGGAACCAATGCATTGACATGCTGGAACAGCAAACCTGAATTAGTGAGCTTAACGTCATGTTTTTTATAAAAATGAGAAGTCGCACAACACCAGGTTATAGTCCAACAGATTTATTTAATTTTACAAGCTTTCGAAGCAGTTCGCTCCTTCGTCAGGTAAGTTAGCAATGAGAGAATCTCCCAGAATTCACAATTTAAACCCAGACAAAATCTATTCACATTATTCCCTACAACAAAGAGCACAGCCAAGACAATGAGATGTGTCCCAGGGGGTCCAACGTGTCAAACCACCTGCTGGCTGCATATGCTTTTTATATGCAAGGGAAGACTTGTAGACTATGTTGTTTTCTCCAGACTCAACTATTCCAATGCTCTCCTGGCTGGACTCCCATCTTCCACCCTCCGTAAACTTGAGCTCATTAAAAGATCTGCTAGCCGTGTCCTAATTCGCACCAAGCCTCGTTTACCCATCACCACTGACCTACATTGAGAGCAAGCATACACTGGAGAGTGGTCGCACAGAGTTGACATAACGGAGTGCATCGTAAACAGAGTATAAAGTTGGCAATTTGGTGAGAGTGGGAAATAAGTGCAGAGTGGGAAGGAATCATAGAATGGTTACAGCACAGAAGGAGGCCATTCAGCCCGTCGACCCCGGGCCGGCTCTCTGCAAGAGCACTTCAGCTAGTCCCACTCCCCCGCCCTATCCCCGTAGCCCTGCATTTTTTTTTTCCTTCAGGTACTTATCCAACTCCCTTTTGAAAGCCACAATTGAATCTGCCTCCACCACCCTTTCAGGCAGTGCATTCCAGATCATAACCACTCGCTGCGTAAATAAGTTTTTCCTCATGTCGCCTTTGGTTCTTCTGCTAATCACCTTAAATCTGTGTCCTCTGGTTCTTGACCCTTCCACGCCCCTTCCACCAATGGGTATAGTTTCTATCTACTGGATTTGTAATTCATTTAAAAGAGAAAAAGCCGGGAGTGTTTGTTATGTGGTACATGTAATGCTGGGAAAGGTGGGACCATAGTTTTGTTGTATTTGAGAGGGGAATCCAGCGACATACGCCAAATCTGGCCCCCTTGTAGGGCCGCCGCTATGAGTTAGCGTCACGGGCTTCAGCACCAGAAGAAATTTAACAACCTCATTCGGGTGGTCAAGGGGAACCAATGCCTCAACAAATGCTACATACCATTGTCTGAACCACAGTCTGCACACACCGGCCAAAGCACCACACCCACAGCACTCACCCACCAACAATCTCTACCTACCAACACTCACACCCACATCTCACACCTTGCTCACAATGACAGCTATTCAAATATAGCAGGCACATCACCCAAACACATTGCTCCACACTCACTCACACACTTTCCTTTCTCTTGCAGGCCAAGCTGGCTCACAACAGGAGGGAGCAGGAGCGCACAGGCGGGGGACAAGCCGACACCCAACCACTGTCCGCGCTGGAAAATAAACTGCTGGAGATTATTGGGCGCCAGGTGGTGGGCACCATGGCCACTGGCGACGTTGACCCCCTTGGGGACAACAACAGTATGTTCATCCCTACTCCTTCTCACATCCCACTTCCCCCTCAGCCCACAAGCCTTTCGCACTTTCCAACTAATCATGCTGTTTGCATGCATTTTTCCCTTCCTGCCCTCCTCCCCTCACCTTAACCCGACTCTTGTGCCTTTATGCTTTCAGATAATGAGCAAGCACCTGAGCAGCCTGTCCCTGAGGGCACGGTAGAGAGCGAGGCGGGTGAAGAGGAGGAGGAAGAACACACCGCGTCACTGCATGTCTCACCCGCAGGCAGCAGCTCAGATACTGGCACTACGCATTCTTTAGAGGCTAGTATAGTAGAGGGGTCTGCACTGGGTGATGCACCAGGAACGAGCAGGCTGTTCCAAGGCCAGGGGGAAAGGGTAGCTCGGGTTCCCCGGAGGGCGAGTTCGCGCGCAGGTTCTGCTGCATAGGACTCAGATGAGGATCTCAATGGGGAGGCCTTTAGAAGAATGGTGATGGGCATGCACACGGAGATGATAGGTGCAATGGCAAGGGTGCCCGAGAGCCTCACGGCAATGGTAAGGAGCGTGGAGGAGTCCACCTCCAACATTGCACAAAGCTCTTCGAACACTATGGAGCCCATCATTCCCAGTCTGGAAATGCTAGTCGACTCTCAGAGAGACCGTGGCGACCCAGACCAGATGCCGCATGTGATGGGCGATCTGGCAGCTTCCATTGCAGCACAGGCGGAAGCGACGCAACGTCTTAGTGCTATAATGCAGTCTATGGTTGGTGCCATTCAATCTCAGACTGCTCTCATGCAGTCTCAGCTTGATGCCACGCAAGCTTTGACTGCTGCCATCGTGGTCGGGTCTACCACCGTTGACCGGGGCTTTCACGGTGTTTCAGCAGGCAGCAATCTGTGCTCTTACAGATTGCTAGGGATGCTTAGGTGCTGCCCCGGGGGAGTGTCAGTGGGGCAGGAACCTGCTGTCCTTTCTCAGGATGACAGCAATCCTGCTCCCACCGCTGAGGTTCTGCAATCTACAGCCGGGCCTTCGAGGCCCAGAGCTGGTCGAGGGCGTACTGTAAGGCCACCTGAAGTCTTCCGCATGGACACTCAGCAGCTTTCCACCAGCCCTGCTGCAGCCACTGGCGAGACACCACTTCGGAGCACTAGATTAGGAAAGGGGACTGTAAAGAGGGGAGGCAAGGGTTTGCACAAGGGTGATTAGCCAATATTGTTGTTGTATATATGTGATTAATGGTTTTCAGTAAATATATTACTGGAATATTGCAGATTTGGTGCTGTGTCTCATTTCAGTTCTGGGGTGTGGTATGGAATCACAAAATGATAGAATGATGGTGACGTGCTCAGCAACCGGAACGAGGACTCGACGTCACTGGAAACAAAGTCTGATGAGGCGGTCACGGACCGACCTTGCAGAACGCCGATTGATTGGCTGCCTCCTCCGTCGCTGCTGTTCATTCTCCTGTTCCTCCTGCTCCTCCTCCTCCTCCTCTTCTTCCTCCTCCTCCTCTTCATCCTCCCCCACCTCCTCCTCCACCTCATCCTCCTCCTCCTCCTGAGGTGGTGGAGTTAGGCCTGGTGGCAATAGCTGCGCCCTCATAACGGTCACGTTGTGCAGCATGAAGCAGACGACGAAGAAAAGTGACACCCGCTCAGCCGAGTTCTGGAGCGCTCCTCCCGAGCGGTCTTTTAAAAATTCCTACCAGTTATCACCACGTTGCTTTGTTTGGGTACTCCTCTTGAGATTCGGCTGAGAGATTTTTCAGTATCAGGTAAGCACAAAATTATTTTATTCTAAACAAAAATTAAGACTTTTTAATGCCTGGATTTTCAAAGACTCAGTGAGGCGTGTGGGGCGTGACGGTGGGTGATATTTGGGCTCAGGGCGCTGTGGACTCGGAACACAGACTTGTCCCTGCAGTGACAGCCACAGTCCTTCTCCGCAGTTCACTGTCTGCCCGATAGACTGTTTACCATTTCCATCACAGCAGTAACAGCAGCCCGTGCTGTCTTCAATGAACAAAGTAATGAATGAAGATGACTTCACTGACCTTGACCACTCGTGTGAGGTCATTAACCTCTTCTTGCACTGCGACCACTCCTCGAGGCAACACTGCTGACATTTACTACAGTGGCTATCTGCTCCCACTGCTCTCTGATCTGTAGCCTGGGGGGGAGCCTCCTGGCCCCATGTGGAAAGACGACCTCTCTCCTGGAGTTGACATCCTGGACCAAGGTATCCAGTGTTGCATCAGAGTACCTTGTTGCAAGCTCTCTCCCCAGTTGTGCCATCATTACAACTTCCTTGTCCACTATCTTTCCACCTACTTAAATCACCTGTTGCAGGCAGAATGCACCTCCCCATTAAGAGGTGCAGACTGCCTTTAAGTAGTGCAGGCTAGCTTTGATTGGAGCTAGCCTCACATGAACTTGGGCAATCTGCTGAGCGTTCAACCACTCAGCAGCGCGTTCAGCGCTGGGCTGAAAGCTACAATCATGTAAATGAGAAGGCAGTACGAAGGTCGCGTGCTGCCTGCAGTCTTCCAAACAGGCGCGGATTTCTATATAGCGCCTTTCATGACCTCAGGACGTCCAAATGTGCTACACAGCCAATGAAGTACTTTTAAATGCAGTCACTATTGTAATGTAAGAAACATGGCAGCCAATTTATGCACAGCAAGCTCACACAAACAGAAACATGATAATGGCCGGATAATCTGTTTTTGTGATGTTAATTGAGGGATAAATATTGGCCAGGACACTGGGGATAACTCACCTGCTCTTATTCGAAATAGTTCCATGGGATCTTTTACAGCCACCAAAGAGAACAGACGGGGCCTCGGTTTAACGTATCCAATAGCTGTTAAACTTGAGATATGTTCAATAATGGTATTAATGGATTTTTGGTGAAATCGGTTGAAAGACGAGTATGCGGAACCAATGCATTGACATGCTGGAACAGCAAACCTGAATTAGTGAGCTTAACGTCATGTTTTTTATATGCAAATGATCAAATGCAAGGGAAGACTTGTAGACTGTTGTTTTCTCCAGACTCAACTATTCCAATTATAAATAACAACAGAAAACGTTGGAAAAACTCAGCAGGCGAGGCAGCATCCGTGGAGAGAGAAACAGAGTTAACTATTCCAATGCTCTCCTGGCTGGACTCACATCTTCCACCCTCCGTAAACATGAGCTCATTAAAAGATCTGCTAGCCGAGTCCTAATTCGCACCAAGCCTCGTTTACCCATCACCACTGACATACATTGAGAGCGAGCATACACTGGAGAGTGGTCGCACAGAGTTGACATAACGGAGTGCATCGTAAACAGAGTATAAAGTTGGCAATTTGGTGAGAGTGGGAAATAAGTGCAGAGTGGGAAGGAATCATAGAATGGTTACAGCACAGAAGGAGGCCATTCAGCCCGTCGACCTCGGGCCGGCTCTCTACAAGAGCACTTCAGCTAGTCCCACTCCCCCGCCCTATCCCCGTAGCCCTGCATTTTTTTTTCCTTCAGGTACTTATCCAACTCCCTTTTGAAAGCCACAATTGAATCTGCCTCCACCACCCTCTCAGGCAGTGCATTCCAGATCATAACCACTCGCTGCGTAATAAAGTTTTCCCTCATGTCGCCTTTGGTTCTTCTGCCAATCACCTTAAATCTGTGTCCTCTGGTTCTTGACCCTTCCACGCCCCTTCCACCAATAGGAATAGTTTCTATCTACTGGATTTGTAATTCATTTAAAAGAAAAAAAAGCCGGGAGTGTTTGTTATGTGGTACATGTAATGCTGGGAAAGGTGGGACCATAGTTTTGTTGTATTTGAGAGGGGAATCCAGCGACGTACGCCAAATCTAGCCCCCTTGTAGCGCAGCCGCTATGAGTTAGCGTCACGGGCTTCAGCACCAGAAGAAATTTAACAACCTCATTCGGGTGGTCAAGGGGAACCAATGCCTCAACAAATGCTACATACCATTGTCTGAACCACAGTCTGCACACACCGGCCAAAGCACCACACCCACAGCACTCACCCACCAACAATCTCTACCTACCAACACTCACACCCACATCTCACACCTTGCACACAATGACAGCTATTCAAATATGGCAGGCACATCACCCAAACACATTGCTCCACACTCACTCACACACTTTCCTTTCTCTTGCAGGCCAAGCTGGCTCACAACAGGAGGGAGCAGGAGCAAACAGGCGGGGGACAGGGGGAAAAGCCGACACCCAACCACTGTCCGCGCTGGAAAATAGACTGCTGGAGATTATTGGGCGCCAGGTGGTGGGCACCATGGCCACTGGCGACGTTGACCCCCTTGGGGACAACAACAGTATGTTCATCCCTACTCCTTCTCACATCCCACTTCCCCCTCAGCCCACAAGCCTTTCGCACTTTCCAACTAATCATGCTGTTTGCATGCATTTTTCCCTTCCTGCCCTCCTCCCCTCACCTTAACCCGACTCTTGTGCCTTTATGCTTTCAGATAATGAGCAAGCAACTGAGCAGCCTGTCCCTGAGGGCACCATTGAGAGTGAAGTGGGAGAAGAGGAGGAGGAAGAACACACCGCGTCACTGCATGTCTCACCCGCAGGCACCAGCTCAGATACTGGCACTACGCGTTCTTTAGAGGCTAGTATAGTAGCGGGATCTGCACAGTGTGATGCACTGAGAATGAGCGGGCTGCACCAAGGCCAGGGGGAAAGGGTTGCTCGGGGGCCAGCTCCCCGGAGGGCGAGTTCGCACGCAGGTTCTGCTGCACAGGACTCAGATGAGGACCTTAATGGGGAGGCCTTTAGAAGAATGGTGATGGGCATGCACACGGAGATGATAGGTGCAATGGCAAGGGTGCCCGAGAGCCTCACGGCAATGGTAAGGAGCGTGGAGGAGTCCGTCTCCAACATTGCACAAAGCTCATCGAACACCATGGAGCCCATCATTCCCAATCTGGAAATGCTAGTCGACTCTAAGAGAGAGACCGTGGCGACCCAGACCTGATGCCGCATGTGATGGGCGATCTGCCAGCTTCCATTGCAGCACAGGCGGAAGCGACGCAACGTCTTAGTGCTGTAATGCAGTCTATGGTTGGTGCCATTCAATCTCAGACTGCTCTCATGCAGTCTCAGCTTGATGCCATGCAAGCTCTGACTGCTGCCATCGTGGTCGGGTCTACCACCGTTGACCGCGGCATTCACGGTGTTTCAGCAGGCCAGCAATCTGTGCTCTGACAGTTTGCTAGGGATGCTGAGGTGCTGCCCCGGGGGAGTGGCAGTGGGTCAGTGGGGCAGGAACCTGCTGTCCTTTCTCAGGATAACAGCATTCCTGCTTCCACCGCTGAGGTGCTGCAGTCTACAGCCGGGCCTTCCAGGCCCAGAGCTGGTCGAGGGCGTACTGTAAGGCCACCTGAAGTCTTCCGCATGGACACTCAGCAGCCTTCCACCAGCCCTGCTGCAGCCACTGGGGAGACACTATGTAGGAGCACTAGATTAGGAAAGGGGACTGTAAAGAGGGGAGGCAAGGGTTTGCACAAGGGTGATTAGCCAAAATTGTTGTTGCATATATGAGATTAATGGTTTTTGTAAATTTATTACTGGAATATTGCAGATTTGGTGCTGTGTCTCATTTCAGTTCTGGGGTGTGGTATGGAATCACAAAGTGATTGAATGATGGTGACGTGCTCAGCAACCGGAACGAGGACTGTAAGTCACTGGAAACGAAGTCTGATGAGGCGGTCACGGACCGACCTTGCAGAACGCCGATTGATTGGCTGCCTCCTCCGTCGCAGCTGTTCATCCTCCTGCTCCTCTTCTTCCTCCTCCTCCTCTTCACCCTTCTCCACCTCTTCCTCCACCTCATCCTCCTCCTCCTCCTGAGGTGGTGGAGTTAGGCCTGGTGGCAATAGCTGCGCCCTCATAACAGTCATGTTGTGCAGCATGAAGCAGACGACGAAGAAAAGTGACACCCGCTCAGCCGAGTACTGGAGCGCTCCTCCCGAGCGGTCTTTTAAAAATTCCTACCAGTTATCACCACTTTGCTTTGTTTGGGTACTCCTCTTGAGATTCGGGCGAGAGATTTTTCAGTATCAGGTAAGCACGAAATTATTTTATTCTAAACAAAAATTAAGACTTTTTAATGCCTGGATTTTCAAAGACTCAGTGAGGCGTGTGGGGCGTGACGGTGGGTGATATTTGGGCTCAGGGTGCTGTGGACTCGGAACACAGACTTGTTCCTGCAGTGACAGCCACAGTCCTTATCCGCAGCTCACTGTCTGCCCGATAGACTGTTTACCATTTCCATCACAGCAGTAACAGCAGCCCGTGCTGTCTTCAATGAACAAAGTAATGAATGAAGATGACTTCACTGACCTTGACCACGCGTGTGAGGTCATTAAACCTCTTCTTGCACTGCGTCCACTCCTCGAGGCAACACTACTGACATTTACCACAGTGGCTATCTGCTCCCACTGCTCTCTGATCTGTTGCCTCGGGGGGGCCTCCTGGCCTCATGTGGAAAGACAACCTCTCTCCTGGAGTTGACATCCTGGACCAAGGTATCCAGTGCTGCATCAGAGTACCTTGTTGCAAGCTCTCTCCCCAGTTGTGCCATCATTACAACTTCCTTGTCCACTATCTTTCCACCTACTTAAATCACCTGTTGCAGGCAGAATGCACCTCCCCATTAAGAGGTGCAGACTGCCTTTAAGTAGTGCAGGCTAGCTTTGATTGGAGCTAGCCTCACATGAACTTGGGCAATCTGCTGAGCGTTCAACCACTCAGCAGCGCGTTCAGCGCTGGGCTGAAAGCTACAATCATGTAAATGAGAAGGCAGTACGAAGGTCGCGTGCTGCCTGCAGTCTTCCAAACAGGCGCGGATTTCTATATAGCGCCTTTCATGACCTCAGGACGTCCAAATGTGCTACACAGCCAATGAAGTACTTTTAAATGCAGTCACTATTGTAATGTAAGAAACATGGCAGCCAATTTATGCACAGCAAGCTCACACAAACAGAAACATGATAATGGCCGGATAATCTGTTTTTGTGATGTTAATTGAGGGATAAATATTGGCCAGGACACTGGGGATAACTCACCTGCTCTTATTCGAAATAGTTCCATGGGATCTTTTACAGCCACCAAAGAGAACAGACGGGGCCTCGGTTTAACGTATCCAATAGCTGTTAAACTTGAGATATGTTCAATAATGGTATTAATGGATTTTTGGTGAAATCGGTTGAAAGACGAGTATGCGGAACCAATGCATTGACATGCTGGAACAGCAAACCTGAATTAGTGAGCTTAACGTCATGTTTTTTATATGCAAATGATCAAATGCAAGGGAAGACTTGTAGACTGTTGTTTTCTCCAGACTCAACTATTCCAATTATAAATAACAACAGAAAACGTTGGAAAAACTCAGCAGGCGAGGCAGCATCCGTGGAGAGAGAAACAGAGTTAACTATTCCAATGCTCTCCTGGCTGGACTCACATCTTCCACCCTCCGTAAACATGAGCTCATTAAAAGATCTGCTAGCCGAGTCCTAATTCGCACCAAGCCTCGTTTACCCATCACCACTGACATACATTGAGAGCGAGCATACACTGGAGAGTGGTCGCACAGAGTTGACATAACGGAGTGCATCGTAAACAGAGTATAAAGTTGGCAATTTGGTGAGAGTGGGAAATAAGTGCAGAGTGGGAAGGAATCATAGAATGGTTACAGCACAGAAGGAGGCCATTCAGCCCGTCGACCTCGGGCCGGCTCTCTACAAGAGCACTTCAGCTAGTCCCACTCCCCCGCCCTATCCCCGTAGCCCTGCATTTTTTTTTCCTTCAGGTACTTATCCAACTCCCTTTTGAAAGCCACAATTGAATCTGCCTCCACCACCCTCTCAGGCAGTGCATTCCAGATCATAACCACTCGCTGCGTAATAAAGTTTTCCCTCATGTCGCCTTTGGTTCTTCTGCCAATCACCTTAAATCTGTGTCCTCTGGTTCTTGACCCTTCCACGCCCCTTCCACCAATAGGAATAGTTTCTATCTACTGGATTTGTAATTCATTTAAAAGAAAAAAAAGCCGGGAGTGTTTGTTATGTGGTACATGTAATGCTGGGAAAGGTGGGACCATAGTTTTGTTGTATTTGAGAGGGGAATCCAGCGACGTACGCCAAATCTAGCCCCCTTGTAGCGCAGCCGCTATGAGTTAGCGTCACGGGCTTCAGCACCAGAAGAAATTTAACAACCTCATTCGGGTGGTCAAGGGGAACCAATGCCTCAACAAATGCTACATACCATTGTCTGAACCACAGTCTGCACACACCGGCCAAAGCACCACACCCACAGCACTCACCCACCAACAATCTCTACCTACCAACACTCACACCCACATCTCACACCTTGCACACAATGACAGCTATTCAAATATGGCAGGCACATCACCCAAACACATTGCTCCACACTCACTCACACACTTTCCTTTCTCTTGCAGGCCAAGCTGGCTCACAACAGGAGGGAGCAGGAGCAAACAGGCGGGGGACAGGGGGAAAAGCCGACACCCAACCACTGTCCGCGCTGGAAAATAGACTGCTGGAGATTATTGGGCGCCAGGTGGTGGGCACCATGGCCACTGGCGACGTTGACCCCCTTGGGGACAACAACAGTATGTTCATCCCTACTCCTTCTCACATCCCACTTCCCCCTCAGCCCACAAGCCTTTCGCACTTTCCAACTAATCATGCTGTTTGCATGCATTTTTCCCTTCCTGCCCTCCTCCCCTCACCTTAACCCGACTCTTGTGCCTTTATGCTTTCAGATAATGAGCAAGCAACTGAGCAGCCTGTCCCTGAGGGCACCATTGAGAGTGAAGTGGGAGAAGAGGAGGAGGAAGAACACACCGCGTCACTGCATGTCTCACCCGCAGGCACCAGCTCAGATACTGGCACTACGCGTTCTTTAGAGGCTAGTATAGTAGCGGGATCTGCACAGTGTGATGCACTGAGAATGAGCGGGCTGCACCAAGGCCAGGGGGAAAGGGTTGCTCGGGGGCCAGCTCCCCGGAGGGCGAGTTCGCACGCAGGTTCTGCTGCACAGGACTCAGATGAGGACCTTAATGGGGAGGCCTTTAGAAGAATGGTGATGGGCATGCACACGGAGATGATAGGTGCAATGGCAAGGGTGCCCGAGAGCCTCACGGCAATGGTAAGGAGCGTGGAGGAGTCCGTCTCCAACATTGCACAAAGCTCATCGAACACCATGGAGCCCATCATTCCCAATCTGGAAATGCTAGTCGACTCTAAGAGAGAGACCGTGGCGACCCAGACCTGATGCCGCATGTGATGGGCGATCTGCCAGCTTCCATTGCAGCACAGGCGGAAGCGACGCAACGTCTTAGTGCTGTAATGCAGTCTATGGTTGGTGCCATTCAATCTCAGACTGCTCTCATGCAGTCTCAGCTTGATGCCATGCAAGCTCTGACTGCTGCCATCGTGGTCGGGTCTACCACCGTTGACCGCGGCATTCACGGTGTTTCAGCAGGCCAGCAATCTGTGCTCTGACAGTTTGCTAGGGATGCTGAGGTGCTGCCCCGGGGGAGTGGCAGTGGGTCAGTGGGGCAGGAACCTGCTGTCCTTTCTCAGGATAACAGCATTCCTGCTTCCACCGCTGAGGTGCTGCAGTCTACAGCCGGGCCTTCCAGGCCCAGAGCTGGTCGAGGGCGTACTGTAAGGCCACCTGAAGTCTTCCGCATGGACACTCAGCAGCCTTCCACCAGCCCTGCTGCAGCCACTGGGGAGACACTATGTAGGAGCACTAGATTAGGAAAGGGGACTGTAAAGAGGGGAGGCAAGGGTTTGCACAAGGGTGATTAGCCAAAATTGTTGTTGCATATATGAGATTAATGGTTTTTGTAAATTTATTACTGGAATATTGCAGATTTGGTGCTGTGTCTCATTTCAGTTCTGGGGTGTGGTATGGAATCACAAAGTGATTGAATGATGGTGACGTGCTCAGCAACCGGAACGAGGACTGTAAGTCACTGGAAACGAAGTCTGATGAGGCGGTCACGGACCGACCTTGCAGAACGCCGATTGATTGGCTGCCTCCTCCGTCGCAGCTGTTCATCCTCCTGCTCCTCTTCTTCCTCCTCCTCCTCTTCACCCTTCTCCACCTCTTCCTCCACCTCATCCTCCTCCTCCTCCTGAGGTGGTGGAGTTAGGCCTGGTGGCAATAGCTGCGCCCTCATAACAGTCATGTTGTGCAGCATGAAGCAGACGACGAAGAAAAGTGACACCCGCTCAGCCGAGTACTGGAGCGCTCCTCCCGAGCGGTCTTTTAAAAATTCCTACCAGTTATCACCACTTTGCTTTGTTTGGGTACTCCTCTTGAGATTCGGGCGAGAGATTTTTCAGTATCAGGTAAGCACGAAATTATTTTATTCTAAACAAAAATTAAGACTTTTTAATGCCTGGATTTTCAAAGACTCAGTGAGGCGTGTGGGGCGTGACGGTGGGTGATATTTGGGCTCAGGGTGCTGTGGACTCGGAACACAGACTTGTTCCTGCAGTGACAGCCACAGTCCTTATCCGCAGCTCACTGTCTGCCCGATAGACTGTTTACCATTTCCATCACAGCAGTAACAGCAGCCCGTGCTGTCTTCAATGAACAAAGTAATGAATGAAGATGACTTCACTGACCTTGACCACGCGTGTGAGGTCATTAAACCTCTTCTTGCACTGCGTCCACTCCTCGAGGCAACACTACTGACATTTACCACAGTGGCTATCTGCTCCCACTGCTCTCTGATCTGTTGCCTCGGGGGGGCCTCCTGGCCTCATGTGGAAAGACAACCTCTCTCCTGGAGTTGACATCCTGGACCAAGGTATCCAGTGCTGCATCAGAGTACCTTGTTGCAAGCTCTCTCCCCAGTTGTGCCATCATTACAACTTCCTTGTCCACTATCTTTCCACCTACTTAAATCACCTGTTGCAGGCAGAATGCACCTCCCCATTAAGAGGTGCAGACTGCCTTTAAGTAGTGCAGGCTAGCTTTAATTGGAGCTAGCCTCACATGAACTTGGGCAATCTGCTGAGCGTTCAACCACTCAGCAGCGCATTCAGCGCTGGGCTGAAAGCTACAATCATGCAAATGAGAAGGCAGTACGAAGGTCGCGTGCTGCCTGCAGTCTTCCAAACAGGCGCGGATTTCTATATAGCGCCTTTCATGACCTCAGGACGTCCAAATGTGCTACACAGCCAATGAAGTACTTTTAAATGCAGTCACTATTGTAATGTAAGAAACATGGCAGCCAATTTATGCACAGCAAGCTCACACAAACAGAAACATGATAATGGCTGGATAATCTGTTTTTGTGATGTTAATTGAGGGATAAATATTGGCCAGGACACTGGGGATAACTCACCTGCTCTTATTCGAAATAGTTCCATGGGATCTTTTACAGCCACCAAAGAGAACAGACGGGGCCTCGGTTTAACGTATCCAATAGCTGTTAAACTTGAGATATGTTCAATAATGGTATTAATGGATTTTTGGTGAAATCGGTTGAAAGACGAGTATGCGGAACCAATGCATTGACATGCTGGAACAGCAAACCTGAATTAGTGAGCTTAACGTCATGTTTTTTATATGCAAATGATCAAATGCAAGGGAAGACTTGTAGACTGTTGTTTTCTCCAGACTCAACTATTCCAATTATAAATAACAACAGAAAATGCTGGAAAAACTCAGCAGGCGAGGCAGCATCCGTGGAGAGAGAAACAGAGTTAACTATTCCAATGCTCTCCTGGCTGGACTCCCATCTTCCACCCTCCGTAAACATGAGCTCATTAAAAGATCTGCTATCCGTGTCCTAATTCGCACCAAGCCTCGTTTACCCATCACCACTGACCTACATTGAGAGCGAGCATACACTGGAGAGTGGTCGCACAGAGTTGACATAACGGAGTGCATCGTAAACAGAGTATAAAGTTGGCAATTTGGTCAGAGTGGGAAATAAGTGCAGAGTGGGAAGGAATCATAGAATGGTTACAGCACAGAAGGAGGCCATTCAGCCCGTCGACCTCGGGCCGGCTCTCTACAAGAGCACTTCAGCTAGTCCCACTCCCCCGCCCTATCCCCGTAGCCCTGCATTTTTTTTTTCCTTCAGGTACTTATCCAACTCCCTTTTGAAAGCCACAATTGAATCTGCCTCCACCACCCTCTCAGGCAGTGCATTCCAGATCATAACCACTCGCTGCGTAATAAAGTTTTTCCTCATGTCGCCTTTGGTTCTTCTGCCAATCACCTTAAATCTGTGTCCTCTGGTTCTTGACCCTTCCACGCCCCTTCCACCAATAGGAATAGTTTCTATCTACTGGATTTGTAATTCATTTAAAAGAAAAAAAAGCCGGGAGTGTTTGTTATGTGGTACATGTAATGCTGGGAAAGGTGGGACCATAGTTTTGTTGTATTTGAGAGGGGAATCTAGCGACGTACGCCAAATCTGGCCCCCTTGTAGCGCAGCCGCTATGAGTTAGCGTCACGGGCTTCAGCACCAGAAGAAATTTAACAACCTCATTCGGGTGGTCAAGGGGAACCAATGCCTCAACAAATGCTACATACCATTGTCTGAACCACAGTCTGCACACACCGGCCAAAGCACCACACCCACAGCACTCACCCACCAACAATCTCTACCTACCAACACTCACACCCACATCTCACACCTTGCACACAATGACAGCTATTCAAATATAGCAGGCACATCACCCAAACACATTGCTCCACACTCACTCACACACTTTCCTTTCTCTTGCAGGCCAAGCTGGCTCACAACAGGAGGGAGCAGGAGCAAACAGGCAGGGGACACGCCGACACCCAACCACTGTCCGCGCTGGAAAATAGACTGCTGGAGATTATTGGGCGCAAGGTGGTGGGCACCATGGCCACTGGCGACGTTGACCCCCTTGGGGACAACAACAGTATGTTCATCCCTACTCCTTCTCACATCCCACTTCCCCCTCAGCCCACAAGCCTTTCGCACTTTCCAACTAATCATGCTGTTTGCATGCATTTTTCCCTTCCTGCCCTCCTCCCCTCACCTTAACCCGACTCTTGTGCCTTTATGCTTTCAGATAATGAGCAAGCACCTGAGCAGCCTGTCCCTGAGGGCACCATTGAGAGTGAAGTGGGAGAAGAGGAGGAGGAAGAACACACCGCGTCACTGCATGTCTCACCCGCAGGCACCAGCTCAGATACTGGCACTACGCGTTCTTTAGAGGCTAGTATAGTAGCGGGATCTGCACAGTGTGATGCACTGAGAATGAGCGGGCTGCACCAAGGCCAGGGGGAAAGGGTAGCTCGGGGGCCAGCTCCCCGGAGGGCGAGTTCGCGCGCAGGTTCTGCTGCACAGGACTCAGATGAGGACCTTAATGGGGAGGCCTTTAGAAGAATGGTGATGGGCATGCACACGGAGATGATAGGTGCAATGGCAAGGGTGCCCGAGAGCCTCACGGCAATGGTAAGGAGCGTGGAGGAGTCCGCCTCCAACATTGCACAAAGCTCATCGAACACCATGGAGCCCATCATTCCCAATCTGGAAAGGCTAGTCAACTCTCAGAGAGACCGTGGCGACCCAGACCTGATGCCGCATGTGATGGGCGATCTGCCAGCTTCCATTGCAGCACAGGCGGAAGCGACGCAACGTCTTAGTGCTGTAATGCAGTCTATGGTTGGTGCCATTCAATCTCAGACTGCTCTCATGCAGTCTCAGCTTGATGCCATGCAAGCTCTGACTGCTGCCATCGTGGTCGGGTCTACCACCGTTGACCGGGGCATTCACGGTGTTTCAGCAGGCCAGCAATCTGTGCTCTGACAGTTTGCTAGGGATGCTGAGGTGCTGCCCCGGGGGAGTGGCAGTGGGTCAGTGGGGCAGGAACCTGCTGTCCTTTCTCAGGATGACAGCATTCCTGCTTCCACCGCTGAGGTGCTGCAGTCTACAGCCGGGCCTTCGAGGCCCAGAGCTGGTCGAGGGCGTACTGTAAGGCCACCTGAAGTCTTCCGCATGGACACTCAGCAGCCTTCCACCAGCCCTGCTGCAGCCACTGGGGAGACACTATGTAGGAGCACTAGATTAGGAAAGGGGACTGTAAAGAGGGGAGGCAAGGGTTTGCACAAGGGTGATTAGCCAATATTGTTGTTGTATATATTTGATTAATGGTTTTTGTAAATTTATTACTGGAATATTGCAGATTTGGTGCTGTGTCTCATTTCAGTTCTGGGGTGTGGTATGGAATCACAAAGTGATTGAATGATGGTGACGTGCTCAGCAACCGGAACGAGGACTGTAAGTCACTGGAAACGAAGTCTGATGAGGCGATCACGGACCGACCTTGCAGAACGCCGATTGATTGGCTGCCTCCTCCGTCGCAGCTGTTCATTCTCCTGCTCCTCTTCTTCCTCCTCCTCCTCTTCACCCTTCTCCACCTCTTCATCCACCTCATCCTCCTCCTCCTCCTGAGGTGGTGGAGTTAGGCCTGGTGGCAATAGCTGCGCCCTCATAACGGCCATGTTGTGCAGCATGAAGCAGACGACGAAGAAAAGTGGCACCCACTCAGCCGAGTACTGGAGGGCTCCTCCCGAGCGGTCTTTTAAAAGTTCCTACCAGTTATCACCACGTTGCTTTGTTTGGGTACTCCTCTTGAGATTCGGGCGAGAGATTTTTCAGTATCAGGTAAGCACGAAATTATTTTATTCTAAACAAAAATGAAGACTTTTTAATGCCTGGATTTTCAAAGACTCAGTGAGGCGTGTGGGGCGTGACGGTGGGTGTGATTTGGGCTCAGGGCGCTGTGGACTCGGAACACAGACTTGTCCCTGCAGTGACAGCCACAGTCCTTCTCCGCAGCTCACTGTCTGCCCGATAGACTGTTTACCATTTCCATCACAGCAGTAACAGCAGCCCGTGCTGTCTTCAATGAACAAAGTAATGAATGAAGATGACTTCACTGACCTTGACCACGCGTGTGAGGTCATTAAACCTCTTCTTGCACTGCGTCCACTCCTCGAGGCAACACTACTGACATTTACCACAGTGGCTATCTGCTCCCACTGCTCTCTGATCTGTTGCCTCGGGGGAGCCTCCTGGCCCCATGTGGAAAGACGACCTCTCTCCTGGAGTTGACATCCTGGACCAAGGTATCCAGTGTTGCATCAGAGTACCTTGTTGCAAGCTCTCTCCCCAGTTGTGCCATCATTACAACTTCCTTGTCCACTATCTTTCCACCTACTTAAATCACCTGTTGCAGGCAGAATGCACCTCCCCATTAAGAGGAGCAGACTGCTTTTAAGTAGTGCAGGCTAGCTTTAATTGGAGCTAGCCTCACATGAACTTGGGCACCCTGCTGAGCATTCAGCCACCGAGCAGTGCATTGAGCGCTGGGCTGAAAGCTACAATCATGCAAATGAGAAGGCAGTACGAAGGTCGCGTACTGCCTGCAGTCTTCCAAACGGGCGCGGGTTTCTATATAGCGTGTTTCATGACCTCAGGACGTCCGAATGTGCTACACAGCCAATGAAGTACATTTAAATGCAGTCACTATTGTAATGTAGGAAACATGGCAGCCAATTTACGCACAGCAAGCTCACACAAACAGAAACATGATAATGGCCGGATAATCTGTTTTTGTGATGTTAATTGAGGGATAATTATTGGCCAGGACACTCGGGATAACTCACCTGCTCTTATTCGAAATAGTGCCATGGGATCTTTTACAGCCACCAAAGAGAACAGACGGGGCCTCGGTTTAACGTATCCAATAGCTGTTAAACTTGAGATATGTTTAATAATGGTATTAATGGATTTTTGGTGAAATCTGTTGAAAGACGAGTATGCGGAACCAATGCATTGACATGCTGGAACAGCAAACCTGAATTAGTGAGCTTAACGTCATGTTTTTTATATGCAAATGATCAAATGCAAGGGAAGACTTGTAGACTATGTTGTTTTCTCCAGACTCAACTATTCCAATGCTCTCCTGGCTGGACTCCCATCTTCCACCCTCCGTAAACTTGAGCTCATTAAAAGATCTGCTATCCGTGTCCTAATTCGCACCAAGCCTCGTTTACCCATCACCACTGACCTACATTGAGTGCGAGCATACACTGGAGAGTGGTCGCACAGAGTTGACATAACGGAGTGCATTGTAAACAGAGCATAAAGTTGGCAATTTGGTGAGAGTGGGAAATAAGTGCAGAGTGGGAAGGAATCATAGAATGGTTACAGCACAGAAGGAGGCCATTCAGCCCGTCGACCCCGGGCTGGCTCTCTGCAAGAGCACTTCAGCTAGTCCCACTCCCCCGCCCTATCCCCGTAGCCTTCAGGTATTTATCCAACTCCCTTTTGAAAGCCACTATTGAATCTGCCTCCACCACCCTTTCAGGCAGTGCATTCTAGATCATAACCACTTTCTGTGTAGAAAAGTTTTTCCTCTTGTCGCCTTTGGTTCTTCTGCCAATCACCTAAAATCTGTGTCCTCTGGTTCGTGACCCTTCCACGCCCCTTCCACCAATGGGAATAGTTTCTATCCACTGGATTTGTAATTCATTTAAAAGAAAAAGAGCCGGGAGTGTTTGTTATGTGGTACATGTAATGCTGGGAAAGGTGGGACCATAGTTTTGTTGTATTTGAGAGGGGAATCCAGCGACGTACGCCAAATCTGGCCCCCTTGTAGCGCCGCCGCTATGAGTTAGCGTCACGGACTTCAGGACCAGAAGAAATTTAACAACCTCATTCGGGTGGTCAGGGCGAGCCAATGCCTCAACAAATGCTACATACCATTGTCTGAACCACAGTCTGCACACACCGGCCAAAGCATCACACCCGCAGCACTCACCCACCAACAATCTCTACCTACCAACACTCACACCCACATCTCACACCTTGCACACAATGACAGCTATTCAAATATGGCAGGCACATCACCCAAACACATTGCTCCACACTCACTCACACACTTTCCTTTCTCTTGCAGGCCAAGCTGGCTCACAACAGGAGGGAGCAGGAGCAAACAGGCAGGGGACACGCCGACACCCAACCACTGTCCGCGCTGGAAAATAGACTGCTGGAGATCATTGGGCACCAGATGGTGGGCATCATGGCCACTGGCGACGTTGACCCCCTTGGGGACAACAACAGTATGTTCATCCCTACTCCTTCTTCTCAAATCCCTCTTCCCACTCACCCTACAAGCTTTTCGCACTTTCCAACTAATCATGCTGTTTGCATGCATTTTTCCCTTCCTGCCCTCCTCCCCTCACCTTAACTCGACTCTTGCGCCTTTATGCTTTCAGATAATGAGCAAGCACCTGAGCAGCCTGTCCCTGAGGGCACGGTAGAGAGCGAGGCGAGTGAAGAGGAGGAGGAAGAACATACCGCGTCACTGCATGTCTCACCCGCAGGCACCAGCTCAGATATGGCACTACGTGTTCTTTAGAGGCTAGTATAGTAGCAGGATCTACACAGGGTGATGCACCAGGAACGAGTGGGCTGCAGCAAGTCCAGGGGGAAAGGATAGTTCGGGAGTCAGCTCTCCGGAGGGCGAGTTCACGCGCGGCTTCAGCTGCACAGGACTCAGATGAGGACCTCGATGGGGAGGCCTTTAGAAGAATGGTGATGGGCATGCACACGGAGATGATAGGTGCAATGGCAAGGGTGCCCGAGAGCCACTCGGCAATGGTAAGGAACGTGGAGGAGCCCATCATTTCCAGTCTGCAAAGGATAGTCGACTCTCAGAGAGACCGTGGCGACCCAGACCTGATGCCGTATGTGATGAGCGATCTGCCAGCTTCCATTGCAGCATAGGCAGAAGCGATGCAACGTCTTAGTGCTGTAATGCAGTCTATGGTTGGTGCCATTCAATCTCAGACTGCTCTCATGCAGTCTCAGCTTGATGCTATGTAAGCTCTGACTGCTGCCATCGTGGTCGGGTCTACCACCGTCGACCAGGGCTTTCACGGTGTTTCAGCAGGCAGCAATCTGATTGCTAAGGCTGCTGAGGTGCTGCCCCGGGGGAGTGGCAGTGGGTCAGTGGGGCAGGAACCTGCTGTCCTTTCTCAGGATGACAGCATTCCTGATCCCACCGCTGAGGTGCTGCAGTCTACAGCCGGGCCTTCGAGGCCCAGAGCTGGTCGAGGGCGTACTGTAAGGCCACCTGAAGTCTTCCGCATGGACACTCAGCAGCATTCCACCAGCCCTGCTGCAGCCACTGGGGAGACACTATGTAGGAGCACTAGATTAGGAAAGGGGACTGTAAAGAGGAGATGCAAGGGTTTGCACAAGGGTGATTAGCCAATATTGTTGTTGTATATATTTGATTAATGGTTTTTGGTAAATTTATTACTGGAATATTGCAGATTTGGTGCTGTGTCTCATTTCAGTTCTGGGGTGTGGTATGGAATCACAAAGTGATAGAATGATGGTGACGTGCTCAGCAACCGGAACGAGGACGCGACGTCACTGGAAACGAAGTCTGATGAGGCGATCACGGACCGCCCTTGCAGAACGCCAATTGAGTGGCTGCCTCCTCCGTCGCAGCTGTTCATCCTCCTGTTCCTCCTGCTCCTCCTCCTCCTCTTCTTCCTCCTCCTCCTCTTCATCCTCATCCTCCTCCTCCTCCACCTCATCCTCCTCTTCATCCTCCTCCTCCTCCTCCTCCTCCTGAGGTGGTGGAGTTAGGCCTGGTGGCAATAGCTACGCCCTCATAACGGTCATGTTGTGCAGCATGAAGCAGACGACGAAGAAAAGTGGCACCCGCTCAGCCGAGTACTGGAGGGCTCCTCCCGAGCGGTCTTTTAAAAATTCCTACCAGTTATCACCACTTTGCTTTGTTTGGATACTCCTCTTGAGATTCACGCGATAGATTTTTCAGTATCAGTTCAGCACGAAATTATTTTATTCTAAACAAAAATTAAGACTTTTTAATTTCCTGCATTTTCAAAGACTCAGCAAGGCGTGTGAGGCGTGACGGTGGGTGATATTTGGGCTCAGGGCGCTGTGGACTCGGAACACAGACTTGTTACTGCAGTGACAGCCACAGTCCTTCTCCGCAGTTCACTGTCTGCCCTATAGGCTGTTTACCATTTCCATCACAGCAGTAACAGCAGCCCGTGCTGTCTTCAATGAACAAAGTAATGAATGAAGATGACTTCACTGACCTTGACCACTCGTGTGAGGTCATTAACCTCTTCTTGCACTGCGTCCACTCCTCGAGGCAACACTGCTGACATTTACCACAGTAGCTATCTGCTCGCACTGCTCTCTGATCTGTTGCCTGGGGGGGAGCCTCCTGGCCTCATGTGGAAAGACAACCTCTCTCCTGGAGTTGACATCCTGGACCAAGGTATCCAGTGCTGCATCAGAGTACCTTGTTGCAAGCTCTCTTCCCCAGTTGTGCCATCATTACAACTTCCTTGTCCACTATCTTTCCACCTACTTAAATCACCTGTTGCAGGCAGAATGCACCTCCCCATTAAAAGGTGCAGACTGCCTTTAATTAGTGCAGGCTAGCTTTAATTGAAGCTAGCCTCACATGAACTTGGGCACCCTGCTGAGCATTCAGCCACTCAGCAGCGCATTGAGCGCTGGGCTGAAAGCTACAATCATGCAAATGTGAAGGCAGTACGAAGGTCGCGTGCTGCCTGCAGTCTTCCAAACAGGCGCGGGTTTCTATATAGCGTCTTTCATGACCTCAGGACGTCCGAATGTGCTACACAGCCAATGAAGTACTTTTAAATGCAGTCACTATTGTAATGTAGGAAACATGGCAGCCAATTTATGCACAGCAAGCTCACACAAACAGAAACATGATAATAGCCAGATAATCTGTTTTTGTGATGTTAATTGAGGGATAATTATTGGCTAGGACACTGGGGATAACTCACCTGCTCTTCTTTGAAATAATGCCATGGGATCTTTTACAGCCACCAAAGAGAACAGACGGGGCCTCGGTTTAACGTATCCAATAGCTGTTAAACTTGAGATATGTTCAATAATGGTATTAATGGATTTTTGGTGAAATCTGTTGAAAGACGATTCTGCGGAACCAATGCATTGACATGCTGGAACACCAAACCTGAATTAGTGAGCTTAACGTCATGTTTTTATATGCAAATGATCAAATGCAGGGGAAGACTTGTAGACTATGTTGTTTTCTCCAGACTCAACTATTCCAATGCTTTCCTGGCTGGACTCCCATCTTCCACCCTCCGTAAACTTGAGCTCATTAAAAGATCTGCTAGCCGTGTCCTAATTCGCACCAAGCCTCGTTTACCCATCACCACTGACATACATTGAGAGCGAGCATACACTGGAGAGTGGTCGCACAGAGTTGACATAACGGAGTGCATCGTAAACAGAGTATAAAGTTGGCAATTTGGTGAGAGTGGGAAATAAGTGCAGAGTGGGAAGGAATCATAGAATAGTTACAGCACGGAAGGAGGCCATTATACCCATTGACCCCGGGCCGGCTCTCTGCAAGAGCACCTCAGCTAGTCCCACTCCCCCGCCCTATCCCCGTAGCCTTCAGGTACTTATCCAAATCTGCGAACTCCAAGGAGCCCATCATTTCCAGTCTGCAAAGGATAGTCGACTCTCAGAGAGACCGTGGCGACCCAGACCTGATGCCGCATGTGATGAGCGATCTGCCAGCTTCCATTGCAGCATAGGCAGAAGCGACGCAACGACTTAGTGCTATAATGCAGTCTATGGTTGGTGGCATCCAATCTCAGACTGCTCTCATGCAGTCTCAGCTTGATGCTATGTAAGCTCTGACTGCTGCCATCGTGGTCGGTTCTACCACCGTCGACCGGGGCTTTCACGGTGTTTCAGCAGGCCAGCAATCTGTGCTGCAACAGATTGCTAGGGATGCTGAGGTGCTGCCCCGGGGGAGTGGCAGTGGGTCAGTGGGGCAGGAACCTGCTGTCCTTTCTCAGGATGACAGCAATCCTGCTCCCACCGCTGAGGTGCTGCAGTCTACAGCCGGGCCTTCCAGGCCCAGAGCTGGTCGAGGGCGTACTGTAAGGCCACCTGAAGTCTTCCGCATGGACACTCAGCAGCATTCCACCAGCCCTGCTGCAGCCACTGGGGAGACACTATGTAGGAGCACTAGATTAGGAAAGGGGACTGTAAAGAGGAGATGCAAGGGTTTGCACAAGGGTGATTAGCCAATATTGTTGTTGTATATATTTGATTAATGGTTTTTGGTAAATTTATTACTGGAATATTGCAGATTTGGTGCTGTGTCTCATTTCAGTTCTGGGGTGTGGTATGGAATCACAAAGTGATAGAATGATGGTGACGTGCTCAGCAACCGGAACGAGGACGCGACGTCACTGGAAACGAAGTCTGATGAGGCGATCACGGACCGACCTTGCAGAACGCCGATTGAGTGGCTGCCTCCTCCGTCGCAGCTGTTCATCCTACTGTTCCTCCTGCTCCTCCTCCTCCTCTTCTTCCTCCTCCTCCTCTTCATCCTCATCCTCCTCCTCCTCCACCTCATCCTCCTCTTCATCCTCCTCCTCCTCCTCCTCCTCCTGAGGTGGTGGAGTTAGGCCTGGTGGCAATAGCTGCGCCCTCATAACGGTCATGTTGTGCAGCATGAAGCAGACGACGAAGAAAAGTGGCACCCGCTCAGCCGAGTACTGGAGGGCTCCTCCCGAGCGGTCTTTTAAAAATTCCTACCAGTTATCACCACTTTGCTTTGTTTGGATACTCCTCTTGAGATTCACGCGATAGATTTTTCAGTATCAGTTCAGCACGAAATTATTTTATTCTAAACAAAAATTAAGACTTTTTAATTTCCTGCATTTTCAAAGACTCAGCAAGGCGTGTGGGGCGTGACGGTGGGTGATATTTGGGCTCAGGGCGCTGTGGACTCGGAACACAGACTTGTCCCTGCAGTGACAGCCACAGTCCTTCTCCGCAGCTCACTGTCTGCCCTATAGGCTGTTTACCATTTCCATCACAGCAGTAACAGCAGCCCGTGCTGTCTTCAATGAACAAAGTAATGAATGAAGATGACTTCACTGACCTTGACCACTCGTGTGAGGTCATTAACCTCTTCTTGCACTGCGTCCACTCCTCGAGGCAACACTGCTGACATTTACCACAGTGGCTATCTGCTCGCACTGCTCTCTGATCTGTTGCCTGGGGGGGAGCCTCCTGGCCTCATGTGGAAAGACAACCTCTCTCCTGGAGTTGACATCCTGGACCAAGGTATCCAGTGCTGCATCAGAGTACCTTGTTGCAAGCTCTCTTCCCCAGTTGTGCCATCATTACAACTTCCTTGTCCACTATCTTTCCACCTACTTAAATCACCTGTTGCAGGCAGAATGCACCTCCCCATTAAAAGGTGCAGACTGCCTTTAATTAGTGCAGGCTAGCTTTAATTGAAGCTAGCCTCACATGAACTTGGGCACCCTGCTGAGCATTCAGCCACTCAGCAGCGCATTGAGCGCTGGGCTGAAAGCTACAATCATGCAAATGTGAAGGCAGTACGAAGGTCGCGTGCTGCCTGCAGTCTTCCAAATGGGCGCGGGTTTCTATATAGCGTCTTTCATGACCTCAGGACGTCCGAATGTGCTACACAGCCAATGAAGTACTTTTAAATGCAGTCACTATTGTAATGTAGGAAACATGGCAGCCAATTTATGCACAGCAAGCTCACACAAACAGAAACATGATAATAGCCAGATAATCTGTTTTTGTGATGTTAATTGAGGGATAATTATTGGCTAGGACACTGGGGATAACTCACCTGCTCTTCTTTGAAATAATGCCATGGGATCTTTTACAGCCACCAAAGAGAACAGACGGGGCCTCGGTTTAACGTATCCAATAGCTGTTAAACTTGAGATATGTTCAATAATGGTATTAATGGATTTTTGGTGAAATCTGTTGAAAGACGAGTCTGCGGAACCAATGCATTGACATGCTGGAACAGCAAACCTGAATTAGTGAGCTTAACATCATGTTTTTTATATGCAAATGATCAAATGCAGGGGAAGACTTGTAGATTATGTTGTTTTCTCCAGACTCAACTATTCCAATGCTTTCCTGGCTGGACTCCCATCTTCCACCCTCCGTAAACTTGAGCTCATTAAAAGATCTGCTAGCCGTGTCCTAATTCGCACCAAGCCTCGTTTACCCATCACCACTGACATACATTGAGAGCGAGCATACACTGGAGAGTGGTCGCACAGAGTTGACATAACGGAGTGCATCGTAAACAGAGTATAAAGTTGGCAATTTGGTGAGAGTGGGAAATAAGTGCAGAGTGGGAAGGAATCATAGAATGGTTACAGCACGGAAGGAGGCCATTCAGCCCGTCGACCCCGGGCCGGCTCTCTGCAAGAGCACCTCAGCTAGTCCCACTCCCCCGCCCTATCCCCGTAGCCTTCAGGTACTTATCCAAATCTGCGAACTCCAAGGAGCCCATCATTTCCAGTCTGCAAAGGATAGTCGACTCTCAGAGAGACCGTGGCGACCCAGACCTGATGCCGCATGTGATGAGCGATCTGCCAGCTTCCATTGCAGCATAGGCGGAAGCGACGCAACGACTTAGTGCTATAATGCAGTCTATGGTTGGTGGCATCCAATCTCAGACTGCTCTCATGCAGTCTCAGCTTGATGCTATGCAAGCTCTGACTGCTGCCATCGTGGTCGGTTCTACCACCGTTGACCGGGGCTTTCACGGTGTTTCAGCAGGCCAGCAATCTGATTGCTAGGGATGCTGAGTTGCTGCCCTGGGGGAGTGGCAGTGGGTCAGTGGGGCAGGAACCTGCTGTCCTTTCTCAGGATGACAGCATTCCTGCTCCCACCGCTGAGGTGCTGCAGTCTACAGCCGGGCCTTCGAGGCCCAGAGCTGGTCGAGGGCGTACTGTAAGGCCACCTGAAGTCTTCCGCATGGACACTCAGCAGCCTTCCACCAGCCATGCTGCAATCACTAGCCCAACACTTCGTAGGAGCACTAGAGTAGGCAAAGGCACAGTAACGACAGGCACTATCGAGAGGCACTAAGGGATTGCACAAGGGTGAAAAGTTAATATTGTTGTTGCAAATATGTGTTAACTGATTATTGGTCAATTTATTAATTCAGTTTGGATTAATTAGTGGCGTGTCCATTTCAGCTTTGCGCTGTGAAATGGCCTGCGACTGGAATGGAATGATGGCGATGTGGTGAGCAACGGGGATCTGGGTTTTAATTCATTCGAATCGCAGTCTGATGAGGCGGTCATGGACCATCCTTCCGGAAGGCCGATTGAGTGGCTGCCTCCTCCCTCGCACCTCTTCCTTTTCCTCCTCCTCATCGTCGTCCTCCTCGTCTTCCTCTTCCTCCTCGTCCTCCTCCTGTCCCTCTTCGTCCTCCTGAGGAGGTCCCGCAATCCCTGGTGGCAAGGGCTGGGCCCACATAATGGTCAAGTCATGGAGCATGCAGCAGACCATTACAAAATGGGACACCCGCTCAGCCGAGTACTGGAGAGCTCCTCCTGAGCGGTCAAGGCAGCGGAACTGTTGCTTGAGCACCCCGATGGTCTGCTCGATAATGTTCCTGGTGACAGCATGGCTCTCATTATATGAGTGTTGGGCAGGAGTGTTGGGGTTGCGGAGGGGAGTCATGAGCCAGGTGGAGAGCGGATAGCCCTTGTCTCCAAACCAGCCAGCCTCGAGCTTGATGTGGTGGTTGGAAGAGTGCTGACACACCAGTCTGGCGCAGGATGAAGGCATCGTGGCTGCTGCCAGGATAGCGGGCATTCACATTGAGAAGTCGCTGTCTGTGGTCACACACCAACTGCACATTAAGTGAGTGGTAGTCTTTGTGGTTACAGAAGATCTCAGGATTGTTATGCGGTGCCCGCAAAGCCATGTGGGTGCAGTCAATGGTGCCTTGCACCATGGGGAATCCCGCTATCCTGGCAAAGCCACATGCATGCTCGTCCTGCTTCTCTCTGGTGATGGGGAAGGAAATGTAGTCCCTTCTCCTACTGTAGAGAGCCTCTGTGACCTCGCGGATGCAGTAATGGACGGCGAACTGCGAGATGTTAGTTATGTCTCCTGTTGCAGACTGGAAAGATCCGCTGGTGAAGAAATTGAGGGAGACCTTGACTGCCATTGGGAGAGCTGTGGTCACCCTGGTCTGAGGCTGGAGGTCTGAGGCAGGAGGTGGCAGAGTTCTGTGACCACCTCCTTGGTGAAGCGAAGCCTTCTAATACACTGCTCTTCACTTAATTGAAGGTAGGAGAAGTGCTCTCCGAATACCCTCGGAGGGAAGGCCTCCTGTTGTGAGCCCTCAGGGTCCTCCTCCTCCCTCTGGGCACATGTTCCCATCTTTCTCGCTGCCTGCGCTCCCTCCGCCGTAGATCCTGGAGGGTGAGGTTGACTGCCAGTATAACCCTCATTTATGTAACGAAGTGTAGCACTTTGATATGTTGTGAGAATAAATGTAACTAATTTTTAGTAGCCGCAACACTCCAGAGACTAAACAACCTTTAAATGACTGAATTAAACTGTTGCACAATGTCAAACTGACAAGGAAGCAGTGAAACAGCACTAACCCGAGAGCTGCGACTCATTACTCATGATCCCTTTAAGTAGCGCCCCTGGAGCCGGCTACCGACTGCTTCATGCCTCCTCTCCCTGTCACTGTCGGGGCGAGGCGCTAAGTTAAGTTTCTGGTCAATGGTGACCCCCAGGATGTTGATTGTGGGGGATTCGACGATGGTAATTCCATTGAATGTCAAAGGGCGGTGGTTAAACTCTCGCTTGTTGGATGTAGTCATTGCCTGGCACTTGTGTGGTGCGAATGTTACTTGCCACTTATCAGCCCAAGCCTGAATGTCATCCAGGTCTTGCTGCATGCAAGCATTGACTGCTTCATTATCTGAAGAGCTGCGATTGGAACTGAACACTGTGCAATCATCAGCAAACATCCCCATTTCTGATGGAGGGAAGGCCATTGATGAAGCAGCTGAAGATGGTTGGGCCTAGGACACTGCCCTGAGGAACTCCTGCAGCGATGTTCTGGGGCTGAGATGATTGACCTCCAACAACTACAACCATCTTCCTTTGTGCTAGGTATGACTCCAGCCAGTGGAGAGTTTTCCCCCTGATTCCCATTGACTTCAATTTTACTCGGGCTCCTTGATGCCACACTCAGTCAAATGCTGCCTTGATGTCAAGGGCAGTCACTCTCACTCTCACCTCACCTCTGGAATTAAGCTCTTTTGTCCATGTTTGGACCAAGGCTGTAATGAAGTCTGGAGCCGAGTGGTTGTTGCTGCTTTGCATTGCCACTAGAATAGTTCTCACTTCCTGCTTTAGATCTAGCTCTGCAAGCTGTTGAAATATGGCCTTGCTTCTGGCAGTGAAAACACTTCACATTTCTGTATTGGCAGGACTGTGGTGAGTGATTTACATTGCAGCGATAACAATTCACTGAACTGCTCTCACCGACATGCTTTTGACTCGGTCTCACAGCTTTAGGTTTGGCTGTAGCTTTGTGACTGTAGACCTCAGCTGCACTAGTCACTTGAGTTGGATGGAGCTCCCCAGCATTCTTAGACGCCATCTCCATAGATAGGGCAATTGTGCATGCTTTGTCAAACATTAGGTTCAGAGTTAACAACAGAAAACGCTGGAAAAACTCAGCAGGCCAGGCAGCATCCGTGGAGAGAGAAAGAGAGTTAACGTTTCAGGTCGATGACCTTTCGTCAGACCTGTGAAGAGCCGGAAATCAAATAGATTTAAGGCCAGAGTAAAGCTGGGAAAAGGGGGAGGGGATAAAAGAACAAAGGGGGAGATGAAGAGACATTAAGAGATATGCAAGGCTAGAGGTGGTGTTAATGTGACAGATTAAGGCTGAAAGAAGTGTGAAATCCACTGGCAGAATGAAGGACAGCTGCCAGCTTCTAGGAGGAAAAAAAAGGGCGGGGGGGGGCAAATAAAAGGGTGGAAAAAATAAAATATAAATGTGATTGGAGCTGAGGCCAGCTCAATTTCTCTGCTCCCCTCACTCACTCCAACCTACCTCCCTCTGAACATGCAGCACTCCATTCTCTCCGATCCAACCCTGACATTGTCATTAAACCTGCTGACAAGGGTGGCGCTGTTGTTGTTTGGCGAACCGACCTCTACCTAGCGGAAGTTGAACGCCAACTCTCTGACACCTCCTCCTACCTCCACCTGGACCATGACCCCACTACTGAACATCAAGCCACCGTGTCCAAGACCGTCACTGACCTCATCTCCTCTGGAGATCTTCCCCCCCACGGCCACCAACCTCATAGTTCCCCAACCGCGCACAGCACGCTTCTACCTCCTTCCCAAGATCCACAAACAGGACTGCCCCGGTAGACCCATCGTTTCAGCCTGTTCTTGCCCCACGGAACTTATCTCTTCCTATCTCGACTCTATTTTTTCTCCCCTTGTCCAGTCTCTTCCCACCTACATCCGCGACTCTTCCGATGCCCTCCGCCATTTTAACAGTTTCCAGTTTCCCGGCCCCAACCGTCTCCTCTTCACTATGGACGTACAATCCCTCTACACCTCCATTCCCCACCAGGATGGCCTGAGGGCGCTCCGCTTCTTCCTTGAACAGAGGCCCAACCAGTCCCCATCCACCACCACCCTCCTCCGCCTGGCTGAACTTGTTCTCACATTGAACAACTTCTCCTTTGACTCTACCCATTTCCTCCAAATTAAAGGTGTTGCTATGGGTACCCGCATGGGTCCTAGCTATGCCTGCCTTTTCGTGGGATATGTGGAACACTCTTTGTTCCAGTCCTACTCGGGTCCCCTCCCTCACCTCTTTTTCCGGTACATTGATGACTGTATCGGTGCCGTCTCCTGCTCTCGCCCTGAACTAGAACATTTCATTCACTATGCTTCCAATTTCCACCCTTCCCTCACCTTCACATGGTCCATCTCCGACTCTTCCCTTCCCTTCCTCGACTTCTCCATCTCCATCTCTGGGGATAGGTTATTGACTAACATTCACTACAAGCCCACTGACTCCCACAGCTACCTGGACTACACTTCCTCCCACCCCGCCTCCTGTAAGGACTCTATTCCATTCTCCCAGTTTCTCCGTCTCCGCCGCATCTGCTCTGATGATGCCACCTTCCATACCAGTGCTTCCAACATGTCTTCCTTTTTCCTCAACCGAGGATTCCCCTCTACCGTGGTCGACACGGCCTTCGACCGCGTCCGTTCTATCTCCCGCACTTCTGCCCTCACCCCTGCCCCTCCCTCCCGGAACCACGATAGGGTTCCCCTTGTCCTCACCTTTCACCCCACCAGCCTCCACATTCAAGGGATCATCCTCCGCCATTTCCGCCACCTCCAGCGTGATCCCACCACCAAACACATCTTCCCCTCACCTCCCCTTTCAGCATTCCGCAGGGACCGCTCCCTCCGCGACACCCTAGTCCACTCCTCTACCACCCCCAGCACCCCTTCCCCTTCGCCCGGCACCTTCCCGTGCACGCGCAGGAGATGCAACACATGCCCTTACACCTCCCCTCTTCCCACTGTCCAGGGCCCCAAACACCCCTTCCAGGTGAAACAGCGATTTACTTGTACTTCCTGCAATTTAGTATACTGTATTCGCTGCTCACGATGTGGTCTCCTCTACACTGGGGAGACCAAACGCAGATTGGGTGACCGCTTTGCGGAACACCTCCGTTCAGTCCGTAAGGGGGACCCCGAGCTCCCGGTGGCCTGTCACTTTAATTCACCGCTTCACTCCCACTCTGACCTCACCGTCCTCGGCCTATTACACTGTTCCACAGAAGCGCAGCGTAAGCTCGAGGAACAGCACCTCATCTTTCGTTTAGGCACGCTACAGCCCTCTGGACTCAATATCGAGTTCAACAATTTTAGATCATAACCTCAGCTCCAATCACATTTATATTTTATTTTTTCCACCCTTTTATTTGCCCCCCCCCCTTTTTTTTCCTCCTGGAAGCTGGCAGCTGTCCTTCATTCTGCCAGTGGATTTCACACTTCTTTCAGCCTTAATCTGTCACATTAACACCACCTCTAGCCTTGCATATCTCTTAATGTCTCTTCATCTCCCCCTTTGTTCTTTTATCCCCTCCCCCTTTTCCCAGCTTTACTCTGGCCTTAAATCTATTTGATTTCCGGCTCTTCACAGTTCTGACGAAAGGTCATTGACCTGAAACGTTAACTCTCTTTCTCTCTCCACGGATGCTGCCTGGCCTGCTGAGTTTTTCCAGCGTTTTCTGTTGTTATTTCAGATTTCCAGCATCCGCAGTATTTTGCTATCGTATTATGTTCAGAGTGTTCAGTAACTTGGACTGTGTGCGCTCATCCACCAGTCCACGCACAAACTTATCTCGCAACGCACGATCCAAAAATGTGCCGAAGTTACAATGCAAAGACAGGTTATTAAGAGCTACAATGTACTCACTGATGGTTTCACTTTGCTTTTGGTCTCTGGTACCAAACTTATAAGCTCTCTGCTATTTCTAATAGCTTTGGGTCAAAATGGTCCTTGAATTTCTCGACAATGTCTTCAAACAACGCATCCTTTGCTTTCCCTGGCGCGAGTAGGTTTGTCAACGTTCCGTAGACATCTGGCCCGATCTCTGTTAGAAAAGTTGCATTTATCCGTTCACGAATTAATTTATTTTGAGCTTGAACATTCGCATCTGCACCTTTGGTCTCAATAATGTTATTGGCCCTAAAAAGCAACTCCATCCGCTCAGTGTAAGAACAGAATGGTTCGCGAGCTCGGTCATATATGCCAAGACTTCCGATTAATCCCATAGGCGTGGCCATGATTGTCCCGATCCCGTCGAACAGTGACTCAGCACGCTACCTGTATACCTGTGTGACTCAACGCCGCTGTTGCTAGAAACATAGAGAAATAGGAGCAGGAGTAGGCCATTCGGCCCTTCGAGCCTGCTCCACCATTCAATATGATCATGGTTGATCCTCTATCTCAATACCATATTCCCACTCTCTCCCCATACCCCTTGATGCCTTTTGTGTCTGAAAATCTATCCATCTCCTTCTTAAATATATTCAGTGACTTGGCCTCCACAGCCTTCTGTGGTAGAGAATTCCACAGGTTCACCACCCTCTGAGTGAAGAAATTTCCCCTCATCTCAGTCCTAAATGTCCTACCCCGTATCCTGAGACTGTGACCCCTCGTTCTAGACTCCCCAGCCAGGGGAAACATCCTCCCTGCATCCAGTCTGTCTAGCCCTGTCAGAATTTTACACGTTTCAATGAGATCCCCTCTCATTCTTCTAAACTCCAGTGAATACAGGCCTAGTCGACCCAATCTGTCCTTATACGACAGTCCTGCCATCCCAGGAATCAGTCTGGTGAACCTTCGCTGCACTCCCTCTATGGCAAGTATATCCTTTCTTAGATAAGGAGACCAAAACTGCACACAGTACTCCAGGTGTGGTCTCACCAAGGCCCTGTACAACTGTAGTAAGACATCCTTGCTCCTGTACTCAAATCCTCTTGCAATGAAGGCCAACATACCATTTGCCTTCCTAACTGCTTGCTGCACCTGCATGTTTGCTTTCAGTGACTGGTGTACAAGGACACCCAGGTCCCTTTGTACATCAACATTTCCCAATCTATCACCATTTAAATAATACTCTATCTTTCTGTTTTTCCTACCGAAGTGGATAACTTCACATTTATCCACATTATACAGCATCTACCATGTATTTGCCCACTCACTCAACTTGTCTAAATCGCCTTGAAGCCTCTTTGCATCCTTCTCACAACTCACAATCCCACCTAGTTTCGTGTCATCAGTAAACTTAGAAATATTACATTTGGTTCCCTCATCCAAATCATTGATATATATTGTGAATAGCTGGGGCCCAAGCACTGATCCCTGTGGTACCCCACTAGTCACCGCCTGCCACCCCGAAAAAGACCCATTTATTCCTACTCTCTGTTTCCTGTCTGTTAATCAATTTTCAATCCATGCCAGTATATTACCCCCAATCCCATGTGCTTTAATTTTGCACACTAACCTCTTAAGTGGGACTTTATCAAAGGCCTTCTGAAAATCCAAATACACCACATCCACTGGTTCTCCCTTATCTATTCTACCAGTTACATCCTCAAAAAACTCCAGTAGATTTGTCAAACACGATTTCCCTTTCATAAATCCATGTTGACTTTGTCTAATCCCGTTGATATATTCTAAGTGTCCTGTTATCACATCCTTTATAATAGACTCTAGCATTTTCCCTACTATACATACAAGTGAAGGCGAAGCACAGATGATTCTGCACGAGCAATAATGGTAAAACATTGCAAAAATTCAATTTAGGTTTCTCAAATTCACCTTAAACTTGTCCACTTGTAGGTTGAACACTGTGTCCTTCCATGATCCCTAAAAATGGCTTTGGGATCCCATTCTCATTGCCAAAATGTAATATACTTGGGTAAAACAAATGAAGGACAGAGACACAATGAGTTGCTGGTCCATGTACTTGCTTTATTAGGCCAGAGCGAACTGAGCATTCTCATACCAAACCATGTGATGATACATTACAGCGTGTCTGGCGATTAATTTGCGAGAGTTGGCATTACAGATACATACAATAAATCTAAATCAAATATTGAAAATGAAAGTAAAATCTTGAAGAAGAAACTTTTGCTAAACATATGAGACTATTGGGGTAATTCTCAGACTTTGTATTGCTAGCAGGAAGCCTCAATCACCAGGACTGCATATTGAAAATTCAGACCTATGCGAATGATTTTCCAATCATAATAGAAAATTCCACTATGTAGACACATATAAGGAATACAGCCTAGCAATTCTAGAAGCCCCACTCTACCGGTGGAAGTGCAATGAGATGGGACTTTCGCCTACTTGTCTTCTGTAGTGATTGCTTCATTACCTGAGGAGTTGCAAATGGAACTGAACACCGTGCAATCATCAGCGAACATCCCCACATCTGACCTTATGGTGGAGGGAAAGCCATTGATGAAACAGCTGAAGATGGTTGGGCCTAGGACACTGCCCTGAGGAACTCCTGCAGTGATCCCCTGGGGCTGAGATGACTGTCCTCAACCACAACCATCTTCATTTGTGCTAGGTATGCCTCCAGCTAGTGGAGAGTCTTTCCTCTGATTTCCATTGACTTCAATTTTACAAGGACTCCTTGATGCCACACTCGGTCAAAGTCTGCCTTGATGTCAAGGGCAGTCACTCTCAGCTCACGTCTGGAATTCAGCTCTTTTATCCATGTTGGAACCATGGCTGTAATGAGGTCTGGAGCCGAGTGGTCCTGGCAGAACCCAAATTGAGCATCGGTAAGCAGGTTTTTGGTAAGTGCCACTTGAACTTGGCCAGCTCGGTCAGCAGTGGTGCTACCGAGCCAGTCTTGGTGATGGACACTGAAGTCCCCCACCCAGAGTACATTCTGTGCCCTTGCTACCCTCAGTGCTTCTTCCAAGTGGTGTTCAACATGGAGGAGTACTGATGCATCAGCTGAGGTCGGGCGGTATTTGGTAATCAGCAGGAGGTTCCCTTGCCCATGCTTGACCTGATGCCAAAAGTCAATGTTGAGGACTCCCTGGGCCAGTCCTTCCCGACTGTATGCCACTGTGCCACCACCTCTGGTGGGTCTGTCCTCGTGGGACAGAACATACCCAGGGATACTGATGGAGGATTCAGGGACATTGGCTGAAAGGTATGATTCTGTGAGTATGACTATGTCAGGCTGTTACTTGACTAGTCTGTGGGACAGCTCTCCCAATTTTGGGGCAAATCCCCAGATGTTAGTGAGGAGGACTTTGCAGTGTTGACTGGGCTGGGTGTGTCTCTGCCGTGTCTGAATCATGCCTGAATTCTGCATCTCTTCACGGGACCGTGCCTACCTTACTTCGCAGTTGTGCCCATTGACTGTGTGGTACTTTTGAACAACGCTCTTATCAACAGCATCATTGTCGTCGAATGTGATGAAGGTGAAACCCCTCTTCTTTCCACTCTGTCGATCTGGCATCACTTCAGTGACTTCGATCTTGCCGGGTGGTCTGCCCGGTTTTATTCTTATTATTGTTTTTCGTAGTGGTTTGCTACAACTGAGTGGCTTGCTAGGCCATTGCAGAGGGCAGTTAAGAGTCAACCACATTGCTGTGGGTCTGGAGTCACATATAGGCCAGACCGGGTAAGGACGGCAGATTTCCTTCCCTAAAGGCCATGAGTGAAATAGATGGATTTTTACGAAAAAATGGTAGTTTCGTGGTCACCATTACTAGTACTAGCTTTTTATTCCAGATTTATTTAATTAACTGAATTTAAATTCCCCAGCTGCCGGTGGTGCGATTTGAACTCATGTTTCAGCTGGGAATCATTAGCCCAGGCCTGCTGAATTACTAGTCCAGTAACATACCCACTATGCTACCATTCCAGTGAAGATTTCATTCACAGCTGAAATCAAATCAACACGACTGAGTGCCCTATGACATGTGGGTCGCTGATATTTAATGATGTCGCCAGGTAGCTGGCAGATCCCAATCCCTCCATCTCTGACAGTCAGGGATGCTGAATCGCCACTGATCTCCGGTACTTCCTCTTTTGCAGTTGTCAGTTGTGAGATCTGTGGAGGCCCACCTCTGGTTCTCTCCAACTCCCTTCTGTTCTACGCTCTCGTCTCCTGCAACGGGGGCAAGAACAAACTTATGAATGACTGCAATGGCTTATGTTCACCCGATGAGTGCCGTGCATTTGGTGAGGCTGACTATCAGGGAGAGGCACCAAATTGCATAAGGCTGAGGCTGAGCAGCAGTGGTGGATGGATAGACGGGAATGTGAGGAAGTGCATAGAAAGGGAAGCATGGGTGCGCTTGTAAGGTAAGTGATTGGGAGGCGTGATGTGATGGAGTAGGCTTGACAGGGCAGAGTGGGGGGAGGGGGGTGATGCGCACAGCAGGATGTAGGTGAAAGTGCAACTGTAATCACCTTTCCTGACCTGGTTAGGTCATTAAAGCACTTCCTGCACTGAAGCCAGGAATGTGGCTGCTGCCCTCCTGGGCCACCTCCAGCCATGCCTTCATTTTGGCAGCAGCTGGTTTCTTCCTCCCATTGCTGGGGAGGAATACCTCTCTCCTCACTGCACCCAGCTGCACCGTTAAATCGAGGTACAGTCCTTGAGCATCCTGAATCCATTCTGAGACTTCACCCTCACTTGTTTCAAACTCCTAACTCTTCCAAACTCCATCTTTGGACTGACCCTTTAAATAAACGATTTGAGATTCCGTCATGCGGGCCTGCTGCCGCACAATCGACGCCAAACCCCAAAGTTCCATTCTAATTAGGTGGCTGAGTTAAAATGCCACAGACAGACGTGCTGAGATTTCTTCAGGGTTTCTCATCCAATATAGCACTGCGCCACCCCGCCCCCCTGCCCCTGCACAACCCCCGCTTCGAACGCACCTCGGAGTTATTATCGGAGCCATAGTCTGTCTTTGATTTGACTGATCTTGAGACACAGTTAAAACCAGAAACTTCTGATTGATCTCAAGTCCTTTCGTGAAACGGGGCAAAATATTTTGACAGCCTGCAGAAAAACCCTTTCCTCCTCTTGCTGTCAGATTCCCAGCAGAGTAGAAGATGTTGAAGTTCAAGGCTACATCCCTTATTCTTCTCAAGAGATGGAATTCTTCAAGGACACATTGACGCTGGTTCTATCACTGATGTAGGAACCAGATGTAAAATGTGTTTTTCTTTACTGATAGATATAGCCGACAGTTTGTGCAGCTTCCAAAGACTGAATGAGGTAAACGTTTGTTCTCTCTATGTACACATGTGACGTTTAGGCAGGAATCGACTAAAAAAAACTATATCTTAAATCAGAAAGAGTTATGAAATGATTCCTAGAATGATTTGTGTTACAGCAGAATACTAACCTATTATTTAGAAATTTGAATTCCCTGAAAAGGTCAGCTCTTGTCTGTTTACAGTGGCAGCATGGAATGAGACATCAGATTCCTTTATCTGAATGTTCCATGTTATTCTGCGAGATCAGTATTAAAGAAATCTGGAATTTAAAATGTTAGTCATGCTTTTGATTATGCAGAAGGCTCAAATATTCTGCATCCTTAGTACAAGCCATAGGGGAAGAAATTAGTTTCGGTCCGTTTGCAAGCGCAGACTGGACGGTGCGCTCAAAGCACGTGTACAATCACCTGAGTGCAAGTAAGGCCCCAAATTGGTCCCCGTGCCTCATTTAACTGGAATAGCCAGATTGCCAGTGCAACTCGTGCTGTTGATTGGCAGCTTACCAAGCGGAGCACAAACCCCTGAAGATCACTGGACCAGGAGAGTAACGAGTATCGGGGAAGGAGAGATAGGCTTCTCAGGGGCATCCTAACTCTTGTTCCTTTTCTCTTTCTTGTAGGTCCTTCTCAGCAGCAAGCAGCTCCTTCCTAAGACACCTCCTGGGGATTCACCGTCACGCGCAGCATCACTTCCAGGAACCAGCCCTGACATTAACACTCCACGTGGAGTAGATAGTGAGCTAGAGAGGTTCGTACTTGGTGAAACCCAGCACCAGTGGGCAGTAGTGGGTACTGGTAGCAGGGACAGTCCAGGACAGCGTTAACAGAGGGCACGGCCTTCTCCCAGATCTGCTGACTAAAACAGAGATGAAGATGCCTAGGCCCAGACAGGAGAAGAAAACAGATTTTTTTTTAATTCGTTCCTGGGATGTGAGCATGGCTGGCAAAGCCAGCATTTATTGTCCTTGAGAAGGTGGTGAGCCACCTTCTTGAACCGTTGCAGTCTGTGTGGTGAAGGTATTCCCACAGTGCTGTTAGGGAGCGAGTTCCAGGATTTTGACCCAGCGACGATGAAGGAACGGTGATATATTTCCAAGTCAGGATGGTGTGTGACTTAGAGGGAAACTTGGAGATGATGGTATTCCCATGTGCCTGCTGCCCTTGTTCTTCTAGGTGGTACAGGTTGCCGGTTTGGGAGGTGCTGTCGAAGAAGCCTTGGCGAGTTGCTGCAGAGCGTCTTGTAGATGTACACACTGTAGCCACGGTACGCCAGTGGTGGAGGGAGTGAATGTTTAAGGTGCTGGATGGGGTGCCAATCAAGCAGGCTGCATTGTCCTTGATGGTGTTGAGCTTCTTGAGTGTTGTTGGAACTGCACTCATCCATCACACTCCTGACTTGTGCCTTGTAGATGGTGGAAAGGCTTTGGGGAGTCAGGAGGTGAGACACTCGCCGCAGAATACCTAGACTCTGACCTGCTCTTATAGCCACAGTATTTATGTGGCTGGTCCAGTTAAGTTTCTGGTTAATGGTGACCCCCAGGATGTTGATGGTGGGGGATTCAGTGATGGTAATGGTGTTGAATGTCAAGGGGCGGTAGTTAGACTCTCTTTTTTGGAGATAATCATTGCCTGGCACTTGTGTGGTGTGAATGTTACTTGCCACTTAGTGACTTCAGACAAGCAGTTATAGGTGGTATTGAAGGTGTGCCAAGGGGTTTCACCACTATTCCTGAGAGTGTGGAGAAGTGCGCTTCAGCCTCTTGGTGTCATCTCGCATGGCATCACCACTCTGCTGTCTACCCTGGAGAGTGTGGTCACCACCAGGGATGCTGCAGCCGGGCCCTCATAACAGGAGACCATTTTTGTTGACTTTGCTGCTGTTTGTGGAAGCTCAAACGGCTGCCATGCAGGCTCTGGGCTCCACCAGGGAGAGACTGGAGGATCGAATGGCTAGGGGCTTTGAAGGAACCGCTCATCTTCTGCAGTCTGCTCTCCCGCAGATCAGTGGAATGCTGAGACCCAGCTCCACGAGAATGGCAGTGGTGTGACGGGAGTGGTAGGTGTTGGCTTCTTTCAGGATGTTAGCACGTCTGCTCCTTCACCATCCCCTCAACCACTACCCAGCATGTTGCCAGATGTCCACTGGGCCAGACTGCTTTGGCAGCAGCTGAGATGCAGCAGTCTTCAGCCGGGTCCTCATGGGCTCGACCACCCAGAAATTACTGCCATGAGCACCTCAAGGGTCCCAACATGAGAAACAGCAGTGTTCCACCAGCTTTCCTGAGGCCATTAGGGGAGTATCTCATAGGAGCAGCAGAGTTAGTAAACCTTATCTAAAGAAAGCACTATAGGTTGATCACCTGGCTTTGATTATAGCTGTGTAGCTTGGGGGTGGTGGGCTTTCACTGGGGTGTCATTAGCCACATCTGCAGGAGGTACCCGTCGACACCCAGCATGTTTTCACAGGGTGAAATATTAGGGGGAGGGTAGACTGTCTCAGGATAAATTAATCATGACGGCTGCCTGGGTATCTTTCACAGACCTTCGTGATGGTCTTTCGGTGATCGGCCACTAGCTGCACATTGATGGACCGGAATCCTTTTCTATTTACATATGTTGCTGGCCGGTGCTCTGTTGTCCTGATGGCAACATGTGCACAGTCAGTGACGCCCCCGCACGTGAAGGAAGCCAACCACTGCCGCAAAGCCCCAAGCTCTCTCCGGTTGACTGTTGAGGTCAATGGGGAAGGTGATGTGCTGGTCAGCCCTGGCGAACAGGGAGTCGGTGACCTGCTCAATGCATCTGTGTGCTGCAGATTGTGATGTGCAGCCGATGTCCTCTGTAGCAGCCTGAAAGGATCCAGCGGCGATGAAAATAAGGGCTGTGGTGGCTAATGAGAGGCATTGGCAAAGAATAAACTCCTGGTCCTCCATACAGAACAAAGTAGCAATAATTGCACCCATAATACTTAGAGAAAGCTTACTAAGGGTGGTAAGGCCAGAAAAGTGTGAAATTAGTCATCTGGAAGCTGGAAACTCTCCTGGAAAACCAGACGTCAAAAGGATCCTCAGATCCAGTGAACTGCAGCTGTGAGCCTCTTGTTATACAATAGCTCTCACACACCAATCCCATCAGGTTTTACTGGCGGGTCCGAGACAGGGCGGGATTTCCTCGATTTTATAGTTAAAGTCGCGTCAGGTTACAGGTGACATCTTCGGAGAGCGACTTATACATTTTAATTAGGCCCTCATTTGCCTGGGGCGGGTGACTGTCCTGAATCATAAAATTCAGCAATTAAAATGTCTGTGGGGCAGGAATGGTTCGGGAATGGTGTGGTAAGTACCCAGACGCGATTTTAACCCCCACAGGCACAGCTCCCCACCGGGCGGGGGAGGCTAAAATGGGACCTTAAGAGTCAACTGTCTACAACTACTTTCTAAAATGTATGCTGTTTCCTTGCAGTCAACTAAACATTGATCGACTGTATATTTCAGTCTGTACTTTGGTAGCACATCAGGCTAATTGTGCGGAATCATTCCCCAAATGCTCATACAGAAAACTGTGCTTTCAGTAGAATAAGTCGTTATGTTAATCCAAAAAATTGGATGCAAACTGAAATGATGCAAACCGATTCTTAGAAACCAGAAATGAGCTGCTTGACTTCTGTCAGTGAGCATGGTGTTGTGTTGATTGGAGGTTCAATGGCAGTTAAGTCTCCTTCAACTAGAAATTCAAATTTTAGTTAGGCAGGGCTGGACCAGTTTATTAAAGAATATTAAAATAAGGGAAGGCCTCACTGGATCAAGAGGTAGAGAATAATACTGCAAAATTAGCCAAGAAAAAATTCTCCTGATCTTCCTACCCAAGAAGGTTATGCTATTGCATAATGCATTTTACTAATTTTAAATGGGCTGCAAAGAAGGTCATCCACAATAATAACTATAATGTAATGGTCAAGGGGAATTATTTTCATAAAGATACTGTTACCAACTTCAGAGAAATGTCAACATGGAGAGGAAGGAGGAGACCGTTTTCAAAGAACCTTTTGTACTTTTTTTTTAATTTAAAAGGGACATGCATATTTTAAGTTGGTTTTTAAACAACGATGTAACTAGAGCAAATAGTTAGGTACATTCAAAAAACAACAATTTGTCTTTATATAGTGCCTTCAACGTTGAGAAACATCCTGAGGCGCTTCACAGAAGTGTGATCAGACAAGAAGGGTAGCACGGTGGCATAGTGGTTAGCACTGTTGCCTCACAGCGCCAGGGACCCGGATTCGAATCTGGCCTGGGGTGACTGTCTGTGTGGAGTTTGCACATTCTCCCCGTGTCTGCGTGGGTTTCCTCCGGGTGCTCCAGTTTCCTCCCACAGTCCAAAGATGTGCGGGTTAGGTTGATTTGGCTATGATAAATTGACCCTTAGTGTTAGGGGGATTAAATACGTGGGGTTACGGGGATAGGGTGGGATATGTGTCGGTGCAGGCTTGATGGGCCGAAATGGCCTCTATCTGCACTGTGGGGATTCTGTGAAGAATGGATGCACAGCCAAAGACGTCGATATTAGAAGGGGTGATTAAAAGCTTGGCCAAAGAGGTGGGCATAAAGGAGGGTCTTAAGAGGAGAGGGAGGTGAAGAGGCGGGGAGGTTAATGGAAGGAATTCCAAAGAGTTGCATCTAGACAGCTGTAGGCACAGCCGCTCATGGTGGGGCAAAGGGAGTGGGGGGTGCACAAGAGACCAGAGTTGGAGGTTGGCAGAGTTCCTGGACAGCTGGAGGGCTGGAGGAGGTTACAGAGATAGGTCAGGGTGAGGCCATGAAGGGATTTAAACACAAGGTTGAGAATTTTAAATTTGAGGCATTCGGAGACTGGGAGCCAACGTGGGTCAAGTGAGCGGGAGTTGGTGTGGGATAGCAGAGTTTTGGATAAGCTGAAATTTATGGAGGCTGGAATATGGGAGGCCAGCCTGGAGAGAATTGGTCTTGTTAAGTCTGGAGATAACAAAGGCACGGATGAAGCTTTCAGTGGCAAATGGGCTGAGGCAGGCGGTTTTTAAGGTGGAAGTATGTCTTTGTGACGGCGAGGCTATGGGGGTCAGAATCTCAGTTTGGGGGTCAAATAGCTAAGAACGTTTAACTGGAGAAAATTGGGCCTCATGCAGGACTGGATATCAGACAAGCAGTCTGACAACACAAAGACAGTGGAGGGGGGTCAAGAGAGGTTTTGGAGAGGTAGAGCTGCTTCATCAGTGTTCTTGTGGAATCTGACCCCATGTCTTTGGATGATATTGTCAAGAGGCAATATATGAATGAGGAAGAGGAAGAGGCCAAGAATAGATCTTTAGGAGACTCCAGAGGTAACAATGCAGGGGTGGGAAGAGAAGCCATTGCTGGAATGTCCTTTATGAAACATTCAGTAAATGAGTGATTGTCCAGTAACAGCGAGGGCATAACACATCATCACAGGCACCTCACATGGAGTCATCGAGGGTCAGTCATTCAAATTCCTCCAATACCTGGAACAATGAGTTAGGGAATTATTCAGACTCACTTCAGCTGACCACATATTAACTTGACAATATATGCCAGTTCCATATGCAACCAGATTGAGAGCAGTAAATGGAACAGTTGACATTTTCATCAGCCTGCTAATGCAATCCATTTATCAGTCAGCTCCATGTAACTCAGGGATATTTCATTTGAGGTCTCCCCATATAACAGATAACCAAAATGAGGGGATTATTGGGGCAGCTTTGAGTGTCACTGTGGCTGTTGTACTACAAAGTAACAGGTGTAGGCTAATCAGCCCCTTAAGCCTGTTCCGCTACTCGATCATGGATGATTTGTAACTCAGCTCCATTTACCCGTCTTTTCTCCACATCCCATGATACCCTTACCCAACAAAAACTACTGATCTCAGTCTTGAAAATGTCAATTAACCCAGCATTCAGAGACTTTTAAAGGAGAGAGTTCCACATTGCCTCTACCCTTTGTGTGAAAAAATGCTTCCTGATTTCAATCCTAAATGGCCTCGCCCTAATTTTAAGGTTATGCCCACTGATCCTGGATTCCTCCACCAAAGGAAATAGTTTCTCTGTACCTACCCTATCAAATCCCTTTATTATTTTAAGCACCTCGATTAAATCACCCTTAACTTTCTAAACTCAAGAGAATACAAACCAAGTTTATGCAAACTGTCTTCATATTTTAACGCTTTTAACCCTGGTATCATTCTGGTGAATCTGCGCTGTACCCCCTCCAAGTCCAATATATTTTCCTAAAGACTTGCATTTATATAGCGCCTTTCATGACCTCAGTACATTCCAACCAATGAAGTACTTATGAGGTGTAGCATTGAAATAGTCTGTTCTGTTGAAATCCTTATCTCCGAGGTTGTTTACATGACATTGCCAGACAGCAATGTAAACGATTTCCCTTCCTCACCCACACTAGGACCACAACTGGCCATCCCTTCCCCACTTATTGCATGCAAATGCCAGCAGGGGGAGAGAGAGCAGGGCGCAGCTTCCTGTTCCATTTCCTTTCCTATACGCTCCAGTTACTGCTGCGCCCCTGGACTGCCTGGTGAAAGTTGATTGGAGGCAGTAAAGGCCCCAAAGTCTTCTGATAGTTAAAATTGCAATCATCCAATCCTCATGGTTGTTTGAGGGAGGAAATTGGTTGCAGAGTCGCTTTCCGTGCATTAGATAAGAGATGCTTCAAAGGCAAGGCAGAAACAAGATTCTGTTCACTTTATTGTTTCTTTGAAAAAGGATTGCATACACAGTTATGAAAGTATATGTTTTTCTGAAAATGGTAACTATAAAATTGCAAAAAGGTATTGCACAAAAGGCACGGCCAGTACATCAGATGTTACAGTAATTACTTTGTCTTAACTTATGGAATTGTTAATATCGAGTGTGTTGAATGCAGACTCAGATGTGAAACAGGAAATGGACAGATTCCTAATTCAGTCGGGAGCAGTAGGATTTGGCAAGCTGTCAAGTCAAAAAGTAGGTGAAAGTATTTTGAGCAAGACTAGTATATAAATATAAAGTGAGTTAGATGGGATTTGTGCGTCATTTTTTCCTTTCTTACCTTAACACTTAAAAGAAAACTGCTTTCTCTTGTAAATTTTTTCATTTTTCTTTTAGTGGGCAAAGGGATAGTGACCAAAATCTCCCACTTTCGTCTTTTACTCCTCTCCTTTTTTGAAGGGCACTGTGGGCTGGCCTACCAACTGCCATCCCGACCCCAGGGTGACCCCGACCCAGTCAGGGAGTCCTGAATCGTGCAGGGTAGGCTCCCAGTGGGATCACTGCCACCAAGAGGGTGCCCGCCACTGCTGAAGATGGGAAATGCAGGCGGTGCTGCAGTGGAACACCATTAGCTGCACCAGAAAAGAGGGGCCAATAAAAGTAAGAAAGTTAAAGTAGTGGGGCTAGAGGAGAGTTAGAGTTGCCCATTACTGCGCAAAAGGGGCATCATCGAGCTTTCCACTGCCATCCCAGGGACTACAACTCCCTCTGTCCTGGTGGTCCCAGGGGGTCAGCAGCTGCAGCAGCCGAGGTACTGAAATCATAGAATCATAGAAAGTTACAGCACGGAAGGAGGCCATTTCAGCCCATCTGCTTCCTGTCTCCGAGCCAGTTTTGAATCCAACTTGACACTTTGCCCTGGAGCCCATGGGCTTTTAACTTCGTGACCAGTCTGCCATGTGGAACATTATCAAAAGCCTTGCTAAAGTCCATATACACTACATCAAACGTACTACCCTCATCTACCCTCCTTGTTACCTCCTCAAAAAATTCAATCAAGTTCAAACTGGCTCGGAGACAGGAAGCAGCGGGTAATGGTTGATGGGTGTTTTTGTGACTGGAAGGCTGTTTCCAGTGGGGTTCCGCAGGGCTCAGTACTAGGTCCCTTGCTTTTTGTGGTATCTATCAACGATCTTGACTTGAATATAGGGGGTATGATTAAGCAGTTTGCAGACGATACTAAAATCGGCTGTGTGGTTGATTCTGAAGAAGCAAGCTGTAGACTGCAGGAAGATATCAATAAATTGGTCAGGTTGGCAGAACAGTGGCAAATGGAATTCAATCCGGAGAGGTGTGAGGTAATGCATTTGGGGAGGGCTAACAAGGAAAGGGAATACACATTAAATGGTAGGACACTGAGTAGAGTAGAGGAACAAAGGGACCTTGGAGTGCATGTCCACAGATCCCTGAAGGTAGCAGGCCAGGTAGATAAGGTGGTTTAGAAGGCATACAGAATGCTTGCCTTTATTAGCCGTGACATAGAATACAAGAGCATGTAAAGGAATAGCCATATTTCAGAAAAATACACCATCCTATGAACAGAATTCTGACATTATTAAAATATGACAAACTGGGTTTAACAATCTAAAAGCCTCAACGACACAAGCTGTGAATACAGGCTTCTGAGATAAGATGAGCTTGTTAACACAAAGCTGTGAACAACATACAAGCTTTTGAAATGGGAATTAGTTGTTGACACTAAAACAATTTATTGCTTAAGGTAAAAAATCACGGGATTGGGGGTAATATTCTGGCATGGATAGAGGATTGGCTATCTAACAGAAAGCAAAGAGTTGGGATAAATGGTTCATTCTCAGACTGGCAATCAGTAACTAGTGGTGTTCCACAGGGGTCAGTGCTGGGTCCCCAACTCTTCACAATCTATATTAACGATTTGGAGGAAGGGACCAAGTGTAACATATCAAAATTTGCAGATGATACAAAGATGGGAGGGAAAGTAGTGAGTGAGGAGGACATAAAAAACCTGCAAGGGGACATAGACAGGCTAAGTAAGTGGGCAGAGATTTGGCAGATGGAATACAACACTGGAAAGTGTGAGGTGATGCACTTTGGCAGGAAAAATCCTAGAGCAATTTATTATCTTAATGGCAAGAAACTGGAGAGTACTGAAGTGCAAAGGGATCTGGGGGTCCTGGTGCACGAAACTCAAAAGGTTAGTATGCAGGTGCAGCAAGTGATTAAGAAGGCAAATGGAATGTTGGCTTTCATTGCTAGGGGGATAGAATATAAAAATAGGGAGATATTGCTTCAGTTGTACAAGGTATTGGTGAGACCGCACCTGGAATACTGCATACAGTTTTGGTGTCCTTACTTAAGGAAAGACATCCTTGCTCTCGAGGCAGTGCAAAAAAGGTTCACTCGGTTAATCCCGGGGATGAGGGGGTGGTCATATGAGGAGAGGTTGGGTAGATTGGGACTCTACTCATTGGAGTTCAGAAGAATGAGAGGCGATCTTATTGAAACATATAAGATTGTGAAGGGGTTGGATCGGGTGGATGCGGGGAGGATGTTCCCGATGACGGGTGAGACGAGAACTAGGGGACATAGTCTTAGAATAAGGGGCTGCTCTTTCAAAACTGAGATGAGGAGGAACTACTTCACTCAGAGGGTGGTAGGTCCATGGAATATGCTGCCACAAAAAGCTGTAGAAGCTACAACATTAATTAAATTTAAAACAGAAATAGACAGTTTCCTAGAAGTAAAGGGCATTAAGGGTTACGGGGAGCGGGCAGGAATTTGGACATGAGTCTAGGTTCGGATCGGTCATGGCCCTGTGGGTAGTGGAGCGGGCCCAGGGACTGTGTAGCCTGATTCTGCTCCTATTTCGTGTGTGCAATTCTGTTAGATGCAGGAGATGGTTCTGTGATAGATAGTAGATTGGCGGTTAGGATCAGATCAGCCATGATCTTATTGAATGGCGGAGCAGGCTCGAGGGGCCGATTGGCCTACTCCTGCTCCTATTTCTTATGTTCTTATGTTCAATGGCCCTATTGAAGCAAAGGGTTCCTTCCAAGAAGTCTGCAGTTTGGAACCAACACAATAGCTATACCCAGTTTAAAGTGTTAAAAACTAATACTTCGAACAGAAACACAGAACATTAAAGAAACATGTGCCTTTGTAAGAGTAACATCAAATGAAAGACAGGAAACATAAGTTTGTAATATAACCAACTAAGATGGTTGGGGAAACAATCATTTAATCGGTTGAAGTGGTTTTGATTTACATATTGTAAAAGGTACAAAACAGAAGACTTTGTAAATATTACATCAATAGATGCACCAAGCAATCACATGGTTTTTGTATTGAACTCGGAACAGTTAGGAGACGCGAAGTCTGGCTTACAAGCAGCTAAGGTGATTTAAAAATTGAATGGCAGACTTCGTAAGAATGGCATCAAATAGATACATCAGTTATAACTGTTTTTTATGATAAGTTTCGAACACCTAAAGGTAGAGACAGAAGTCTGCAAGTTAACAGCTGAATTGACAGTAAGAGTAGAAAGAAGTCAACAGAAGTATGACTAGAGATAATTAGCTTACATCAGCAGAAAAGTTCAAAGGATATGCCACTGCAAAAAGAGTATAAGATATGGAAATTTCAGATAGGAAGTCAGAATGCGCTGGAAGGGGCAAGCGATTCTCAACTTCAGAGGCAGGCTCTGTAAGTTCTTAACTCTTTGAGTCTCGGGGATCAAAAGGTACTTGTATTTGATTTTGGTGGATATTCTGGATTAAGACTTAGAAATGTAGAAATGTAACAAAGTTAAGATTTGAGAATAAGGATCTCTGAGAATAAGAAATGTAAGCTATTTGTATTTTGAACTGTTAAAGTTGCGATTGAATCACCAACTGTTAGCTGCATGTCAGTTCTTTAATAAATCTATATATTTTTAGAATTGTCTCAAATAGTATTTCTGTATCAAACTCGCAAACTCAATCTCTGTACACTCTTTTGTGAGGAGTTGCAGAATTCTGGGGGGGGTTTCCGGACCCTCATAATATCCGAAAGGTTACAGTCTAGTTAAACTTATTAAAAGTGCTATCTGGAGGACGGTAACATCTTCAAGTCATTTCTTTCCTTTAGGGAGAGATAGTCTGAACCTTTAGACCCAATTAAGCGTCTTATAGGATTCGGCTATCTCTAACTTTAGTTGAAGGGGAACGTCTGGGGAATACGCCTGATCCGGGGTGGCCCGAAAAGGGCTAGGACTAGTAATTATCCCTTCAAGCAGGGGGTTTATGATTCAACTGTATAAAACACTAGTCAGGCCTCAGCTAGAGTACTGCGTGCAGTTCTGGTCACCACATTACAGGAAGGATGTGATTGCACTAGAGAGGGTACAGAGGAGATTTACAAGGATGTTGCCAGGAGTAGAGAATCTTAGCTATGAGGAAAGCTGGATAGGCTGGGTCTGTTTTTCTTGGAACAGAGGAGGCTGAGGGGAGACCTTATTGAGGTGTATAAAGTTATGAGGGGCATTGATAAAGTGGATAGAAAGGACCTATTTCCCTTAGCAGAGGGGTCAAAAACCAGGGGGCACAGATTTAAAATAATTGGGGGAAGGTTTAGAGGGGATTTGAGGGGAAATTTCTTCACCCAGAGGGTTATGGGGGTCTGGAACTCACTGCCTGAAAGGGTGGTAGAGGCAGGAACCCTAACCACATTTAAAATGTACTTGGATGTGCACTTGGGATGCTCTAACCTGCAGGGCTACGGACCAAGAGCTGGGAAGTGGGATTAGGCTGGATAGCTCTTTGTTGGCCGGCGCGGACTCGATGGGCCGAAATGGCCTCCTTCTGTTCTGTAACTTTCTATGATTCTATGAAGTTTGTCAGACACGACCTTCCCTTAACAAATCCGCGCTGACTATCCTTGATCAATCCTTGTCTTTCTAAATGAAGATTTATCCTGTCCTTCAGAATTCTTTCCAATAATTTTCCCACCACCGAGGTTAGGTTGACTGGCCTGTAATTACTCGGTCTATCCTTTTCTCCCTTTTTAAACAAGGGTACCACATTAGCAGTCCTCCAGTCCTCCGGCACTACACCTGAAGCCAGAGAGGATTGACAAATGATGGTCAGGGCCTCTGCTATTTCCTCTTTTGCTTCGCTTAATAGCCTGGGATAAAATTCATCCGGGCCTATGGATTTATCCACTTTTAAAGCTGCTAAACCCCTGAATACTTCCTCTTTCACTATGTTTATTTCATCTAATATTTCACACTCCTCCCCCAGTTAGCAATGTCTGCTTCGCCCCTCTCCTTTGTGAAAACAGACGCAAAGTATTCATTAAGAACCCTACCGACTTCTCCCACCTCCACACACAGATTACCCTCATGATCTCTCATAGGCCCTACCCTTTCTTTAGTTATCCTCTTCTCTTAATATATTTATAAAACATCTTTGGGTTTTCCTTGATTTTACTTGCCAAGAATTTTTCATGCTCTCTCTTTGTTTTCCTAATATCCTTTTTAATTGCACCCCTGCACTTTGTGTACTCCTCTAAATATTCTGGAGTATTTAGCCCTCAGTATCTGTCATATGCCTCCCTTTTTTTCTTTATCCTACCCTGCATGTCCCTAGACATCCAGGGGGCTCTAGATTTGTTAGTCCCACCTTTTTTCTTTAAGGGCAGATATTTGGTCTGAACCCTCCGGATCTCCTCCTTGAATGCCTCCCACTGCTCTGACACTGATTTACCTTCAAGTAGCTGTTTCCAGTCCACTATGGCTAAATCCCCTCTGAGCTTAGCAAAATTTGCTTTTCCCCCAATTTAGAATTTTTATTCCTGATCTATTTCTACTGAAATCAGTCAGGTTATTGGGTCTCATCTCCCTGTCACCATTTACATGCATCGGGGCAGTGGACTGGTGAGTGGCAATGTTTCCTTCTGATTTTTCTGTGCTATGCAACCCAATTTTGGGCAGTATAGAGGAGGAACATCCAGTCCTGACTCTCCTTGAGATGTGGTTACATGGCTGGCAGGCACCCAGTGGGTTCTCCTCGAAATAGTCCCTGTTCATGAATGAGATTAGATCAGTAAGTATTAGCGGATCATTTGACCATAGCTGAGCCCAATCATATTCTGATCTAACATCCAGACACATGGGGGTAAAAATTCAGTTGGTTGCGCCTCCCGTTAGCGCCTTAAATGGGCGCTAATGGGGCGTTAAGGCGCTAACGCCCGGGCGCAGCGCTGTTTGCGCCGCTCGAGAACTTAACTTGAGATTGTGCGGCGGCGCTAAAACTTACCGCTGCGACCACCTGCGCGCGCAGATTGTGACGTCATTCTGTGGTGCAACGCCCTTGGGGCGCCCCGGAGCGGAAATTGAGTGGCGCCCCCTGCCTTACCGCCTGGCGCTTCCAACGACCGGAAGACTGGAACGTTATCAATCGGTCTGGGGCTGGGGGGGGCGCTATTTAAAGGGGGCCTCTTCCTGTCTTTTTCTGTGGTCGACATTTATGCACCACTCGTTCTGAGAGAGAGAGAGAGATTCGGAGAGAGAGAGAGAGAGACTTCTACATTGACTCAACGCTTTGTGAGGTAGTTTTGCCTAGTTCATCCTAACTTTGCTGCTACTTTCGTTGCTGTACCTCATTACTTTTCTGGCAAAGAGAAGATGGGGGCTGCAATGATTGGGGGCGTCGTCCTGCTCCAGCTCAATCGGAGCAGAGTGAGACGCAGACAGAGAGTGGCAATGATGGCCAGACGGAGGAGGCCCATCAGGCGCATGTACAGGAGAGCTTACCCTCCCAGGGTATATCGTGAACAGCTCTCCTACATCCACATGTCCGAGGAGCTGTGTTTGCGAAGGCTGCGATTCAGCAAGGAGGTGGTCACTGAGCTCTGCCACCTGCTGCAGCCAGATCTGCAGCCTCAGCTGAGGTCCAGGACGTCTCTGTCGGTGGCAGTGAAGGTCACAGTGGCCTTGAACTTCTACGCCACTGGCTCATTCCAAGCTGCTGTTGGGGACCTCGCCAATATCTCCCAGTTTGCGGTGCATCGCTGCATTCGGCAGGTCACCAATGCCCTCTTCACAAGGAGACGAGACTTCATCTCCTTCCCTATGACCCCAGACAAGCAGCATGACCGTGCTATGGGCTTTGCGAGGGTAGCGGGCTTCCCCTTGGTGCAGGGCGCCATTGACTGCACGCATGTGGCTTTGCGTGCTCCGCGAGAGAATGCAGAGGAGTTCAGGAACAGAAAGGGGTTCCATTCCTTGAATGTGCAGTTGGTCTGTGACCACAGACAGGTGATTCTCGCTGTCAATGCCCACTATCCGGGCAGCTGCCACGATGCTTTCATCCTGCGCCAGAGTACTGTGGCAGAAATTTTCGAGACACCGCATCAGCCAGTTGGTTGGCTTCTGGGGGACAAGGGGTACGCATTGAGCACCTGGCTGATGACACCGCTCCGTGCGCCAAACACCCCTGCTGAGCTGCGGTACCAGGAAAGCCAACAAGCAACGAGGAACATTATTGAGCGCACAATCGGCGTGCTCAAACAACGATTCCGCTGTCTGGACCATTCCGGAGGAGCCCTGCAGTACTCGCCTGAGCAAGTTTCCAAATTCGTAGTGGTGTGCTGCATGTTGCACAACATGGCAATCCTCAGGACGCAGCCAATGCCACCAGGCCTTGCAGCACCACAAGAGGAGGAGGAGGAAGAGGAGGAACAGGCCGAGGACGATGATCAGCAGCAGCACCAAGGCAGGAGGGCGGCCCACAATGGTCAAACTGCAAGGGCCGTCCGTCAACGACTAATAGCAAGCCGCTTCTAGGACCCCTGCCAGTGCTACAAACACGAATCAACCCAGCACGCAACCCCTAAGCCGGCCAAGGCACCAATAATTCCAACCACCAGCCATGTATATTTTGAATACAGAAACTTATTTATTGTACAAACTCTGTGTGTGTCAATTCCTCATGACAAACTCATAGAAATAAACACCAAAAAACAGTCAATAACATAACTGGTTCTCACAACCTGGAGATAATGTCCAAAACACTAAACAAAAGTTGGGCCATGAACCTCGGCCTTTAATAAAAAAATGACCAGCATTTTGGCACACATCCTACTTTTTGCCCTTCGAGGGTGATCTCCTTCCCTTGCGCACTTCCCCCCTTCTAACCCTACTGCTCCTCCGTAATGGGACCTCAGTGGCTGCAGCAAGGCTGGTGGAAGGCTGCTGCTTGTCAGACCCTGACACTGCAGATGCCCCTGAAGGCCGGCCTCGACCACTTCTGGGCCTGGAGGGCCCGGCTGCAGACTGCACCAACTCTGCATGGGCGGCAGCAGTCTGTCCTACAGGCGGTGGCAAGTGCAGTGGAGAAGTGACAGTGTTGGCAGCAGGAATGCTGTCATCGTGAGAGAGGACAGCAACTCCCTGCTCGCCCGACACACTGGCACTCCCACGGGGCAGCACTTCAGCATCCGGAGCAATTTGCCTGAGAACAGATTGCTGGCCTGCTGCGGCGCGGTGACAGCCCCGGGGACATGTGCACGAACCATCGAGGATGGCAGCAGTCAGTGCTCGCGTGGCCTCAATCTGAGTCTGCATGAGAGCAGGCTCAGATGGGTTCCTGGCAGCCAGTGACTGAATTGCAGCAGTAAGCTTTAGTGTGGCATCCGCCTGTGCTACAGCGAAGTGCTCCACACTCCTTGCCAGTGCCTCAATGCATTCGGGCACCCTTCCCACTGCACCCATGAGCTCAGTGTGCATGACCACCGCCTGGCTGTTCATTTCTGCAATCATCCGCTCCTCCTCTGCGTCCATTGCATTAGGAGTGTCTGGCATACTCTCCCTCTGGGGAGAAGGCTCCCGTTCTTCCCTCCACCCCCCATGGCGTTGCTGCAGCCCGCTGGGTCCTGGAACGTCACCATCATCAGCCCCTTCCCCCCTGCTCCCCCGTTCTTCCCTCCCCCCCCCATGGCGTTGCTGCAGCCCGCTGGGTCCTGGAACTTCACCATCATCAGCCCCTTCCCCCCTGCTCCCCTCCGGGGAAGGCGTGTTCCCAGTGTGGCCATGGGCTTCCTCGGGAGAGGGTGGCACTGATGCTCCGGCTTCCTCTTCCTCCTCAGCTGCAGCATCACTCCCAGTGGCAGCTTCAGGGACCATCTCCTCAGCTGGTGAATCACCATCTGAAAGCAGGGAGGTACAAGAGTGGCTTTAGCGTGAGGACAGGGTGGCAGTAAGGGAGGAATAAGTGCAGCGAGTTAGCAAGTTGGATTGAAAGTTGTAAGGGATTCCTGACCCTGCGTGTCTCGCAGCCTGTGAGATTCACGCGGCTCTGTGCAGCCTGTATGTCAGTGCGGGTCTAGGCCTGGTTGCCTGTTCTGGTCTCCAGCCAGTCTGGGAACACTAGACACACCTGTGAGTGGTTCGAATCACTCTCCCTTACGGTTCTAGACACTGGACTTAGATGCGAGAGCAGTAATGGAGATAAAACTCATGTAGACTTGGTTTGAAGGTACGAAATGGAAAATCTTTATTGCATGATACTTAAAATTATGAAATACATGTCATACGCACAGATTAATGACAGTACAATCTTACAAACGGTTATAGTCAATCTTAGGGAAACGAGGAACGAACGGCACAACGTAAATAGGGCACACATTACAAATATCCTTAATCTTTAAACCCTCCCCTATCAATATCTATCCTAAACTAGCTTCGTAGGATCTCGAGACTCATGCTCACCACTCGTAATAACTCGGAGAAATTCCGAATAGCTGATCGGATGTTTTTCACCGCAGCACCCACGTGTCGGTCAGGAGATCTCCTGGTCCCACTTGTTTACTGGCTTCTGCTGCTCCGGCTAGTAGGCTGGACCGTCTGCTGTAGTGAAGACCTCTGTTGGTGGGCTTCAAAGTTTAATCTTGGAGCACCGTTGTCAATATCACTGATACGATGTGTTTGCACAGTCCAGTTATCATTGATGCAATATGTTTTGTTAGAAGTTTAAAGAAGAAAACTTCCTGGCGAGAAAACTTGGCTGATCGACCTACAGGCGCGGTCGGGATTTACTGACCGTGGCGATGGATATGGTCTTCTTCTCTTCTCCTCTCATCTCATCTCATCTCATCTCGGGCCTTTGGTTCCGCTGCCAGTTACCAACATAGGTCTTCGTTACGCGACACGAGGTAGATCCGAACGGATCAGAAAGTTCAACAGTCTTTTCAGACGAGGCAACAGGCACGCAGAAGCCCAACTACGAGTACACAGGAGCAGCCACGAGGTTACGAATCGACCGGATAAAACACAGGAGCAGCCACGATGATAAAAGCAGCAAGCGAGCAAGAGAGAGAATGGACGGTTTGGGGCCTGCAATTATAGTGCAAAAATCTTCCGTTTCCCGCCCAACTATAATGTCCATTCTTTTGTTTAGGGTTTGGCGCCCAAATGTCTTGTATGGGTGATCTCCGTCCTTAATGGGTTTCGGGGCTACTCATGAATGTTTGAGTACCTGTTAATATTTCTCCCATTGTTAAATCGGTCGGTGTTCTCCCTGGAGGGGTTTGGGGCTTCCAAGTGTCCTGTATAACTACCTGCTAACGGCTCTCTCATCGTAGAGTCGTTGGGAGTTTACATATTAATGTCCTTTGGATGGGCCCTTAAATACTCGGTACGATGGCTTTCCTTTGTACCTGGGAGACCGATTCCAGTATCTATGTTTATACTGCAAACCCATAATGTCTCGTGTATTATCTTCACTGTGCTGAATCGTTATCGATCTTGCAAAAATGTTTAATGGAACGCCATCTTGTCTGCCTGTTGAAAAGTCTAGAATGTTCTGTCACGAGGTGCGGCGGCCATTTTACAGGCTGCTTGTGTCCAATTTAAACCTGACAGCATTCTGCTGAAATAAAAGCTGTTTGAACGAAACTTTGTGTTTTCTCCTTATTAAACAAATCGCGATATATTGCGAATTCTACAGTCCCTCCTGTTGATGCGAATAACTCCGCTTATCGTATCAAAAATCACAGTGGTGAGCAATCTTATCTCGATTTCACTCCGAATCCAGTAAATTAATCCCATAAATTTTAACTTAACTAGGGTCTCTGTGTCGTCCTTATTTCCCAAGAAAATCACATTTTATATCACCGTAGGCATCATTTGCCCTTAAACTTACACCACTTGTTTTCCTTCCCGGCGTAACCAGGCCGATACCTCACGCATCACCTGTATATTTGTCTTTTATTCAGGGAAAGGAAAAAACAAAACCCAAAACCAAACAATCAACACCATCACCAAAATAAACAAATCCCAACTCTTAAACATGTCGAGTTTCCAACGTATTTACAATGAGTACAAACTTCCGCGGCGCACGCGGCGAGCGGGAGTGACGCCATTTTCCTATTACACGGTGCTCTCATCGTGCACGCGCACGTAACGTTCTCGCCACTCTCCCGTGTTTTCATGCTTGGTGAGGCGCTTGTCTCTTTTACAATGTATGAACAATAGGTACACTACAATAAACACTTGACAGACGACTAAAATGTGGGAGGCTATCCTGATCCATGAAGGCACTTCAATATTGGTGAACAGATTCCACCACGGTGGAACCACTATGTCCAAAATGTCTGTTCCTATTTCGACAGTTTTCTGCTCTAATGTATAAAATTGCTTCTGTGATACCGCGACGGCTTTCAGAAGTTTGGTTAAATGCTCAGGGAGAGGGGGAATGAGGTATCCAAAATGCGCGACAAATCGCTGCAAGTCGGTGAAATTCTCTTTTACTGTGAGATGAACAGTGGATGGTTCAGGGATTGGGATGATTCGCTGTTGTGCTACTTGAACTTCGGCCCTGGGTTTAAAACAGAAACTGCTGTCACTCACCGGACACCGGCTACGGTTTCCATGCTGGTAGTGTTGCGCTGCAGTGGTAACACAATATGTTCCACCCCCGATGTATGCTACCTGCGGAGGCACATGATCTTGTGCCATTGCCTCCATGGTGCAATTCATGGACTTGGCGCCAGCCGTTCTGAACCCGCACTGTGGTGTTAAAAAGGCATTCAAGTGCTGGGGGCACAGTATTATGTGTGCTCCCCTGCCACGACAACCAGAGAGATCTGTACCTGTCATCGTTTGCTCCCAGCGGATGACGTAAGGTGGAACCGCTGCATAACGAATGTGGGCTCCCCCCTGAATGACACCAATGTTCTCTACCCGATACACCGGGGCGGGCTTTGCTGTGTCGCCCAAAACCGGCATACGTAGTACTATACCCATAATAGTATGGTTTGAACGTCCGCAGTCCACGGGGACTGGGTAAGCTTCTGAAGCTAGCCTGAGCTGGCACGGGCTTAATGCGTTCTGAAAAGGGTGGAGCGCCCGCAGGTGTTTGTTACTTATCCAGGACGGAACCAAACCTTGTTTTAAATCCTCCAAATTACTGCGGCCCTCGCCCAGTAACCACGCCCCGTAAAGCACGCACACCTCGTTCTGCGCAGCTTGATCGGAAGCATTCCGATCTTCCCTGATCAGGGCATTTACCGTACGCGCATGTTTCTCCAGCTCTGCTATAATTTCCTTTAAATGGAGAGTCATGGCTTGGTCCTCATGCAGACCCGACCCTACCACTTTATTCTCATCTGTTAGAATGTCTTTTAACTGTGTTTTTAAACCATTAATCTGGGTCTGCAGCTCCACACTGTCTAGAGCGTTGACCACAGATGTCCCTGTGTTAAAAGCAGTGAACGCATCGTTCACCAAACCCCTTCTTTGCCTCCCTACTTGATCCAAAACTTCCTGCGGTGCGGTGTACAGACTTGCCTTATCAATTTCTGCAAAATCAAACTCGTAAAATTGTCTGAACATCTTGGTCAACAGGACCTGATACAACTGTTCCGTCTTTTTGGGGCACCACTCTGGTAACCGTACCTCAGTGAGATTTAAAATCACCGAGGCCACCGCGTAATGTACCCCCTGAAATAGTATCTGGTCTGTGGGGACCAGTACCAAACCGTTCCCGGGTCCCTTACTAGCTTTAGGGCACCCTTCTTCCTCAGCTAGAACCACCGGAATCGTGGGCGGGGCTTTGCGTGGGCGCGTAATGAGTTCAGTGGCATTTACTGGGATCGGGGAGAATGGGGCTCCGCACCCCCTGGTGCTCGCATCCCACCTCATCCCCTGTCCGTTATCCTGCCACTGATTAATAAAATATGGAGATGCCTTTGGGGCAAACGTACTTTGACCCCCACATACAAACATAAATCCCCTCATCCGGTTCCCACCATTTGTCCCAACAGACTTTCACTTGTCCGTCTGTCCCCGTAATTGTCCGATGGGTATTATTACCCAGTCGTTCCCACTCGACCGAAGAGTTTCTCATAGTTTTGCTCAGCTTTCGCAGCCACCACCATCGGCTCAATGGGACATCCCCACTACAGGTCAAACAAATCCGTTTGCCGACGGTGACGCTGATCCTGGGTGCGATGATCCGTACTTTGGGGCACATTAAAGAAGTCTCTTTGTAGGCGAACCCCGATGTGCTGGAATACTCCGTTGAGTTCGTTCCCAGCCATCCTGGCCACCTTCCCTTGTGGAAATAGGTGCTGGTCCCTTCTGCCTTCCGTCTTCCGGTCCCATCCACCGCGATGGGGGCCGTGTCCCCGGAACATCCAAACACCACGACATCCTTGGTGTGGCCTCGATAGGCCAATCCACATCCGATTGCCACGAGCAATACTAGAAGTCGTTCCATCCTTCCTTGGTTCCTGTGATCAGATAGAATGAGGTAGCCAGCCTCGCAAAAAGTCTCTGGCTTTTGTGAAGGGTGAGCGGGTCCCCTGACCTCGCCTCACGTAAACTTCAACGTTTGCTGAATAGACTTCCTCTAAACCTAGCCTTAAAACTCCCATCATTTTATCGTTTTCTGTTAAAAACACTACAAACTTAACCTTGAACTACTAAACTTAAAACCTTAACCTTGAACTATAACTTAAAACCTTAAACTAATAACTTTACAGTGCCGCCCGTTCTCAGGGCGGCCCCTTTAAATTCTGAGAAGGCTGCTGCGAGCTCTTCCCGACGGTGGGAGGGCACTGACCCTTCCCTCTGATCTGCCGCAGCCTGTTGCTGCGCTGACCCTTTCCTCTGATCTGCCGCAGCCTGTTACTGCTGCGATGTGGCCTGTCTCTACCCGGGTTATCTTAACCTGAATTTTACGCCTTGGGGCAGTCTGGGGACATGACCACATCCTTCTGGGCTGGGGTTCTCTGCTTGACCTACGGGGAGTTGCTATGGGCGGGGGTTCCGTGACGGACGGACCGGGTTCCGAGACCTCCAACGGGACGACCTGGGGTTCCATCACAGTCGCCGGCTCCGCCTCCGCTGACTCCGCCTCCCTAACCTCGGGGCTGGCAGTTCGTGGCTCCGCCCTGCTCGGCCCAGCAGGCGGCCCTTCACTCGTGATCTCTGCCTCCCCTGAGGACTGGACGTTCAAAGCGGGCGGCCACATCTCTGGGAACCACATTGGTACTCTCTGTGCTCCTATAGCGGCTGGCCCTGCCTCCTCTAGCTCCTCCCTCCTGTCCTCGGGACCTGCAGCTTGTGTGTCCACCCCGTGTGGATCTCTACCTATCGGCCCCATTCCCCCCAGACCGTTCCTCAGGAACCACCCGTCATCATCACTATGCTCATCTGCACTATCCTCATCTGACCAGGGTACCCTGGGTTCTTCGTCATCTAACCCCCAACTCCAGAAAAACGCTGCATGATCGTCCGGGATGTCCCTTCCCCTGATGCAAGCTGCTACGCCTGCCTGTGTGCCTTGTGGTCCTACCTGGGGCTGTGTTTTCCCATTGGCGGGATTTACCCCTGTAGTTTTCCCCTGCGCACCCGGCTGGTACAGTTTGCATTGGTTTATGTGGAACCACTTAGTGCGCCGAGGCACTTTTACGGCGTAAACCATGGGACTCGCCTCGTCTACAATGTTGTAGGGTCCCATATACAGTGGTTCCAGACTCCCTACTCTGGCGTAGTTTCTGACCATGACCTGGTCTCCTACTTCCCACTCCCGCGTTTTGCGGGGTTCCAGCAACAAGCGATTGCCCTGATGCTGCCTTCCCATGTTCCCAGCCGCCTGCTCATAAACTTGCTTCAGGCGCTCCAAGAGATTTTGGGCGAACTTGTCCCTGCTGATCTCTTGAAGCTGACCCTCAGTGAGCACCGGGGCTAGCACATGGGTGGGGGTTCGCATGAGCCTGCCGGTCATTACCTCGTGCGGGGAGTACCCCGTACTTTTTGACTGACTGGCCCGGACCCCCATGAGGACTAAAGGCAGAACTTCCGCCCATTTTTGGGGCGAGTTCCTAGTCTCTTTCCTCAATTTCTCCTTCAGGGTCCGGTTCATACGTTCAACAATCCCGGATGACTGGGGATTGTGCGCTACGTGCCACTTCCCTTCAATGCCCAAAAGCATGAGGGTGTTCTGCATCACCTGGCCGGTGAAATGACTCCCTTGGTCTGACTCCACGAAACGGGGGAGTCCCCACCGCGAGAACACTTCCCGGACCAAGATTTTTGCTGTACCCAGTGCCGTAGCTGTTCGACAAGGGAAGGCTTCCACCCACTTGGAAAACACATCTACCAGGACGAGGCAGTATTTATAACCTCCCTGGGTGGTGGGCAGGGGTCCTATATAGTCGATCTGTATCGACTGCCATGGTCCCTCTACCCTTCTTACGTGTCCCATGGGCACCTTCCTTTTCTGGGGGTCTGGGTTGTTTGCAGCGCACACAAGACAGTTTGCACAGAACTCGCGGACTTGTTCCCTGAGCCCCGGCCACCATCCCGCTTGCTCTACCCGTTGCCAGGTAACCTCGGGCCCGGGGTGCCCTGCCCCTGGTCCCTCGTGAGCCAACTGGAGGAATTCCCTCCTGTGCTGCTGCGGCACAACCCACTGCTCCCCGCGGAACAGCATGCCTTCCTTAACTGAGAGGGTTGCCGTACTGTACGGACCTTCTACCTGCCTCCCCTCAGCAATCGTTTTTAGGACTGCTTTTAGGGCGGGATCCTGGGCTTGGACGGTCTTAAGGTCTAGGGGCAATGCTACCCTGGTGTTCCCGGTATTCCCGTCCCCGCCTCGGACCGCTGCTATGGGTCCGGTCCTATAGGGGTTCCAGAAAGTGCCGTCGCGGGCACCCTCCCTGGCTAGCGCATCCGCCTGCCGGTTGCCCTCCCCACGGGGCTCTGTGGAGGAGTGAGCTTTCACCTTATGGATGAAAATCTCCCCTTCCTCCCCTACTGCTGCTGCTAAGATCTTTTCCAGCAAGGGCTTCACCGTTAAAGGTCGCCCGTCCGCGGAGGTGTATCCGCGGCGGGACCAAATGGCCAGGTATTCCGTACACGAATTGCAGGTGAACATACTGTCCGAGCAAATCGTGTATGGGGTTGGGAAAATGTCTGGGTGGGTCACCACGTACACCACGGCAGACAGCTCAGCCTGCTGCGCGCTCATGGTGCTAGGGAGCTTGATCGCCAGGGCAAGGTCTGCCGCAGGGTCATAAACTCCACACCCTGTGAGTCGCTCGCCAGCAGACACTGTGCTAGACCCATCAACATAAATCTCGCGCCCAGTGGGATGTATCCCGGCCCGTAAACCTATGTTGACGTCCCACACCCCTTCCACCGAACACCGGTGGGCTGTACCGGGGTATACCAAATTGGCCGCAAGCCTGGGCTCGCAAAGACCTTTTACTCTAAGATCCAACTGGGAGAGAAGAAGGGTCCAACGCGCAATGCGTGCGCTGCTTACGGTCCCGTCTTTAATCCTCCCATCCAGAAGCATCTTAGTTGGTGTGTGGTGTGTGAGGAGAGTGATGGGAGAGAGCCCTGTGAAGATCGCTGATCTTTTCACAGCCCAATGCGTGGCTAAAAGGTGCCTTTCGCAATTGGAGAAACTTCTCTCCACATCCGTTAATACCCTGGATGAATAGACAACCGGCCTCAGCTTGCCGTGACGCTCTTGGAGCAGCACGGCGCTTAAACTGTCTCCGCTGGCAGCTACCTCCAGGAAAAACTCCTTCCCCCCATCTATGGCCCCTAAGGCTGGCGCGGTCTGCAGATCCCTTTTTAACTTCTCGAAGGCTGCTTAAGAACATAAGAACATAAGAAATAGGAGCAGGAGTAGGCCAATCGGCCCCTCGAGCCTGCTCCGCCATTCAATAAGATCATGGCTGATCTGATCCTAACCGCCAATCTACTATCTATCACAGAACCATCTCCTGAATCTAACAGAATTGCACACACGAAATAGGAGCAGAATCAGGCTACTCAGTCCCTGGGCCCGCTCCACTACCCACAGGGCCATGACCGATCCGAACCTAGACTCATGTCCAAATTCCTGCCCGCTCCCCGTAACCCTTAATGCCCTTTACTTCTAGGAAACTGTCTATTTCTGTTTTAAATTTAATTAATGTTGTAGCTTCTACAGCTTTTTGTGGCAGCATATTCCATGGACCTACCACCCTCTGAGTGAAGTAGTTCCTCCTCATCTCAGTTTTGAAAGAGCAGCCCCTTATTCTAAGACTATGTCCCCTAGTTCTCGTCTCACCCGTCATCGGGAACATCCTCCCCGCATCCACCCGATCCAACCCCTTCACAATCTTATATGTTTCAATAAGATCGCCTCTCATTCTTCTGAACTCCAATGAGTAGAGTCCCAATCTACCCAACCTCTCCTCATATGACCACCCCCTCATCCCCGGGATTAACCGAGTGAACCTTTTTTGCACTGCTTCGAGAGCAAGGATGTCTTTCCTTAAGTAAGGACACCAAAACTGTATGCAGTATTCCAGGTGCGGTCTCACCAATACCTTGTACAACTGAAGCAATACCTCCCTATTTTTATATTCTATCCCCCTAGCAATGAAAGCCAACATTCCATTTGCCTTCTTAATCACTTGCTGCACCTGCATACTAACCTTTTGAGTTTCGTGCACAAGGACCCCCAGATCCCTTTGCACTTCAGTACTCTCCAGTTTCTTGCCATTAAGATAATAAATTGCTCTAGGATTTTTCCTGCCAAAGTGCATCACCTCACACTTTCCAGTGTTGTATTCCATCTGCCAAATCTCTGCCCACTTACTTAGCCTGTCTATGTCCCCTTGCAGGTTTTTTATGTCCTCCTCACTCACTACTTTCCCTCCCATCTTTGTATCATCTGCAAATTTTGATATGTTACACTTGGTCCCTTCCTCCAAATCGTTAATATAGATTGTGAAGAGTTGGGGACCCAGCACTGACCCCTGTGGAACACCACTAGTTACTGATTGCCAGTCTGAGAATGAACCATTTATCCCAACTCTTTGCTTTCTGTTAGATAGCCAATCCTCTATCCAAGCCAGAATATTACCCCCAATCCCGTGATTTTTTACCTTAAGCAATAATCTTTTGTGTGGCACCTTGTCAAATGCCTTTTGGAAGTCTAAATACACTACGTCCACTGGTTCCCCTTTATCCACTCTATATGTTACTTCCTCAAAGAACTCCAGCAAATTTGTCAAACATGACTTCCCCTTCGTAAAACCATGCTGACTTTGTCCTATTAAATTATGATTATCCAAATGTCCTGTTACTGTTTCCTTAATAATGGACTCCAAAATTTTACCTACCACAGATGTTAGGCTAACCGGTCTATAGTTACCAGCCTTCTGTCTACTGCCCTTTTTAAATAAGGGTGTTACATTAGCAGTTTTCCAGTCTGCCGGGACCTTAGCGGAATCCAGGGAGTTTTGAAAAATTATTACCAATGCATCTACAATCCCTACCGCCACTTCCTTCAAGACTCTAGGATGTAAGCCATCAGGTCCAGGTGATTTATCCGCCTTGAGTCCCATTATTTTACCGAGTACCACTTCCTTAGTGATTTTGATCGTGTTTAGCTCCTCTCCCCCTATAGCCCCCTGTTTGTCCAGTGTTGGGATATTCTTAGTGTCCTCTACTGTAAAGACTGATACAAAATATTCATTCAGTGTTTTTGCCATCTCCATATTTCCCACCATTAATTTCCCGGTCTCATCCTCTAAGGGACCAACATTTACTTTAGCCACCCTTTTTCTTTTTATATAACTATAAAAACTCTTACTATCTGTTTTTATATTTTTTGCTAATTTACTTTCATAATCTATCTTCCCTTTCTTAATCAATCTTTTTGTTATTTTTTGCTGCCTTTTAAAGTTTTCCCAGCCCTCGTCCCAAAGCCACTCCACCCCCTTATGGAGGAGTCGGAGGAGCGGCGCCGCTGTGGCCGCATAATCTTCGATAAAATCCCTGCAGTAACCGGTCAGTCCCAAGAAGGACCTCACACCCCTTACGTTGTTGGGAATCGGTAATTCTTGCACCGACTCCCTCCTTGCTTTGTCTATGGCTCTTTCCCCAGCGCGTAGGGTCAGTCCCAGGAATTTTACTTCCTTTTGACCGATACGTGCTTTCTTTGGGTTTACTTTAAAACCCTTTCTCGCTAACAGCTCCAATAACTCGTCCAGTAGTGGTCCGTGCTCCTCCCTTGAGTCCGTAAATAGGAGCAAATCATCCACATACTGTACTATCTGATTGGGCTGACTAAACTCCTTTAAACTTCCTGCCATACACTGATGAAAAATACTGGGGCTATTGTGGAAACCCTGTGGCAAACAGTTCCACGTGTACTGTTGCCCTTTAAACGTAAAGGCAAACTTGTACTGGTCCTCTCGCCGCAGCGGGATGGACCAAAAACCGTTCGAGATATCCAGCACCGTGAACGTGGTCGCGGACGCTGGGATGCTCCCTATTAGGTCAGCAACTGCTGCTACTGTGGGCGCGCAGGCGGGAATGTTACTGTTAAGGACTCTGTAGTCCACCGTGGCTCTCCACGAATTATCCGGCTTCCTAACCGGCCATAATGGGGAGTTCACGTGTGTGGCTATCGGCCTCAACACGCCCTGCTGCACCAAGGAAGACATTGCTGTCTCCATATCGGGTTCTGCTTCTTTGGGGAAGTTATACTGCTTTTGGGGTCGGGTCATGGGGTCCCCATCTACGCTGACCTCAAACCCGACCACCCTCCCACAATCGTGCTTGTGGGTTGCAAACGCGTGCATATTATCTGACACGTACGTTTGCATGTCCGTTGGGACATCTGCGACCATAAGCCTGAGGTCGTAGCCTCCGGATGGCTGTACGGTACACAGGACCCCTGTTTCTTCCTCCCCTTGAATTACCATTACCTCGCCTTTTTCACCTTTAGCCCCCCAGAGACAGTGATTTCTGAGGTCCACGAGGATCCCGTGTCCCGCTAGGAGATCGGACCCGAGAATACCTCTTCCACCCCCCTTTTGCCATGCCATCAGTATACACTTCCACTTAAGGCGAAGTGTTCCTAAACGAATGGATAGCGGGAGGGAAAACGTGCCAGCCTGTTCTTTCCCTGTGAACCCTGCCAGCGTGAATGGGACCTTGGTAGATAGCGGCGAGTCAAAAGGGTCATCTGTATGGATTATGGTGCAAGAAGCTCCCGTGTCCAACAAATAACTGCCCTTCTGTTTCTCTACCTCCATCTCCACCACAGGTCTCCTCCACGCATCATAGCTGAGCGGACACAGGTAGACGGGCTGTGCTGGTTCTAGTCATGGGGCACTATTAGACGGTCCTGCGGCACCTACGGGGCCGGTTGCGACCGCCACCTGTCCACGCGCATTCAAAACCATCTTGCGCATGGCTCCTAACACTGCTTCGAGGTCGTCGGGAGGGGTGGGTGCCTTTGCTTCCTTAGGCGGGACAGGCGCCTGGGCTCGGACCGCGGGATTTTTATCCTTGGAATCCTTCCAAGGGTTCCTGCAGTGCTTGCGCCAGTGCCCTGTCTTCCCACACCCGTAACAGGCATTACTTGCCTGTGGGGCGCGATTACCCTCCTGATGCCACTCTCTTTGAGCCGGGGCTGCGGGTCGTACCTCATGTACTCTTCCCTTAAAGGGACGTGTCGTCATACCCCTTATGTTACGGTAACCTAACGTGAGTCGATTCAAGACCGACTCTTCCGTAAGGTTGAGGTCATTGGGATCGAACCAGGCTTTTGCCTGCTCTCTAACGGCTGGTAAACTGTTGGCTATTATGCACCTAAGCCAATGAATTAAAGCGGCGCCTTCCACATCTTCGCGCTCGGGCGCACCTAGACAGCTGCGCTCATATACTGGCCACAGCCTGTCGGCAAAAACCTTCGGGGGTTCTCCCTCCATCTGCACTGTCTGTCCCACTCTAGCAAACGGACCTCCGTCGTTCGCCCCCACTACTTCTAGGACCTCATTTTTCAATTCCTCATAACTTTTGTTTCCCCTCTTGCTCTCGCCTGAGAGGCACTGAAGGACCGAGCTATCTAACGAGAACAGCAGCATTTTTGCTGTCTCCCCATCATCGCAGCCGTTAATGGCTGCGGCTTGCTCAACTTCCCTGAAATGTACGGAAGGGTCGTCTATCTCGGTCAGCTTCCTTACGTGGTTTATCATAGCTCTCAGCTGATGTGAACTGTGAGGCAACACCAGCTGTCCGAGGAGATCCCCCGGTTCTTCCCCACCGTTTCTGCTTGGGCCCCTTTTAATCCCCGTTACTGGATACAACGATCCCTTTTCTACCTCCTTTTCAATGGGCTCTTTTGTTTCTTCCGTTGCTTCCTCCCTAACCCAGGTTTCTGAATAGCTGGGTGGCGCGGAGGGCGCAGTGGCTACTACTTCTTCTGCTTTACTTGGTGGGGAATTTCTAAATCTCTCATTTACTAGCGGCTGGCGCGCCGACGGATTGATAAGGCACACCATGCCGTTCGCATTATTCACGGCCTTTTTGAGGCTCTCTATCTCTTTTTGGCAGGCGCTATGGTCGGCTCCCTGAAACTTATCCTCAAGGGCCAACTTATACGCCGACCTAACCCCCATTAAGCTCTCTTCTTGAGTTCTTATCTGGGCAGCTTGGCGGTTACATCTTTCCTTCATCCTACTCTCGTTCAATTTTGCTTCAGTGACCTGGCACTCGAGGTACTCTATCCTTGTTTTAAGGTAACTGGAGACTTCCTGGCTTTCCTGGTGTAACTCATTTAAATTCTTAATGAGCACCTCCCCTCCAGAAACCTTCTCCTCCATTTCTCCCTCTAAATGGCTGACACGAGCTGTTAGCGCTGTAATGGTCTGGTTTGAAATCTGAACCTGCCTTTTGTAGCACATAAGCCAGACTGCTTTCTCAACTGCCTTTTTATGTTCCTTACTATCAGTCCATCTTTCAGCTGCCTCTAATGGGCTCTTATCCGCTAACAATTCACTTATCCACTTTTTAGTTAGATTAACCTTTCCAAACACATAATCCGCTATCTTTTCCTGCATAACATTTCGTACAGTCATTCCAAAATCTAACACACTACCCTCTCGCTGCCAGTGTCCTGCCGCGGTCGCCATTTTCTGTAAGGGATTCCTGACCCTGCGTGTCTCGCAGCCTGTGAGATTCACGCGGCTCTGTGCAGCCTGTATGTCAGTGCGGGTCTAGGCCTGGTTGCCTGTTCTGGTCTCCAGCCAGTCTGGGAACACTAGACACACCTGTGAGTGGTTCGAATCACTCTCCCTTACGGTTCTAGACACTGGACTTAGATGCGAGAGCAGTAATGGAGATAAAACTCATGTAGACTTGGTTTGAAGGTACGAAATGGAAAATCTTTATTGCATGATACTTAAAATTATGAAATACATGTCATACGCACAGATTAATGACAGTACAATCTTACAAACGGTTATAGTCAATCTTAGGGAAACGAGGAACGAACGGCACAACGTAAATAGGGCACACATTACAAATATCCTTAATCTTTAAACCCTCCCCTATCAATATCTATCCTAAACTAGCTTCGTAGGATCTCGAGACTCATGCTCACCACTCGTAATAACTCGGAGAAATTCCGAATAGCTGATCGGATGTTTTTCACCGCAGCACCCACGTGTCGGTCAGGAGATCTCCTGGTCCCACTTGTTTACTGGCTTCTGCTGCTCCGGCTAGTAGGCTGGACCGTCTGCTGTAGTGAAGACCTCTGTTGGTGGGCTTCAAAGTTTAATCTTGGAGCACCGTTGTCAATATCACTGATACGATGTGTTTGCACAGTCCAGTTATCATTGATGCAATATGTTTTGTTAGAAGTTTAAAGAAGAAAACTTCCTGGCGAGAAAACTTGGCTGATCGACCTACAGGCGCGGTCGGGATTTACTGACCGTGGCGATGGATATGGTCTTCTTCTCTTCTCCTCTCATCTCATCTCATCTCATCTCGGGCCTTTGGTTCCGCTGCCAGTTACCAACATAGGTCTTCGTTACGCGACACGAGGTAGATCCGAACGGATCAGAAAGTTCAACAGTCTTTTCAGACGAGGCAACAGGCACGCAGAAGCCCAACTACGAGTACACAGGAGCAGCCACGAGGTTACGAATCGACCGGATAAAACACAGGAGCAGCCACGATGATAAAAGCAGCAAGCGAGCAAGAGAGAGAATGGACGGTTTGGGGCCTGCAATTATAGTGCAAAAATCTTCCATTTCCCGCCCAACTATAATGTCCATTCTTTTGTTTAGGGTTTGGCGCCCAAATGTCTTGTATGGGTGATCTCCGTCCTTAATGGGTTTCGGGGCTACTCATGAATGTTTGAGTACCTGTTAATATTTCTCCCATTGTTAAATCGGTCGGTGTTCTCCCTGGAGGGGTTTGGGGCTTCCAAGTGTCCTGTATAACTACCTGCTAACGGCTCTCTCATCGTAGAGTCGTTGGGAGTTTACATATTAATGTCCTTTGGATGGGCCCTTAAATACTCGGTACGATGGCTTTCCTTTGTACCTGGGAGACCGATTCCAGTATCTATGTTTATACTGCAAACCCATAATGTCTCGTGTATTATCTTCACTGTGCTGAATCGTTATCGATCTTGCAAAAATGTTTAATGGAACGCCATCTTGTCTGCCTGTTGAAAAGTCTAGAATGTTCTGTCACGAGGTGCGGCGGCCATTTTACAGGCTGCTTGTGTCCAATTTAAACCTGACAGCATTCTGCTGAAATAAAAGCTGTTTGAACGAAACTTTGTGTTTTCTCCTTATTAAACAAATCGCGATATATTGCGAATTCTACAAAGTGTCAAAGGCTGGTATTGTGAGGGACAAGTGGAAGGACAGAGGACAAAAAGGTGATGACCTTACCATTGCTGTCCACAACGGGGTCGGCGTCTCCAGTGGCGACGGGACCGATCACCCGGCTTGCCACAATCCTGTGGACGCGCTCCTCCAGATCGCTGAGGGGTTGCAGCTGAAGCCGCCCTCCACCCGTCCGTTGCTGCTGTCTCCGATTATGAGCCAGCTTAGCCTGCAAGAAAAAGGACAGCATCTGAGTCAATATACAGCCATGGTCTTGCCTGATGTGCCTCCCATAGGTGAATAGCCCTTACAATATACAGCCATGGTCTTGCCTGATGTGCCTCCCATAGGTGAATAGCCCTTACAATATGCAGCCATGGTCTTGCCTGATGTGCCTCCCATAGGTGAATAGCCCTTACAATATGCAGCCATGGTCTTGCCTGATGTGCCTCCCATAGGTGAATAGCCCTTACAATATGCAGCCATGGTCTTGCCTGATGTGCCTCCCATAGGTGAATAGCCCTTACTGTATGCAAAGTGTGGAATGTGTGTGTGTGTTTGATGAAAGGGCCATAGGTGTTGGATGAGTGTTGTGCATTGGGGTTTTAAGACCCTCTGGCCATAGAGTGAGGTTGAGATGGAGGGATGGAGAGGTATTGAGAAAAAGCCACTCACCCTGACGACCCGAGTGAGGTCGTTGAACTTCTTGCGGCACTGGACATGGGTCCTGGGCACCATGCTCCTGGAGGAGACGCTCTGAGCCACCTCCCTCCACACTCTTCTGAACTCGCGTGGCAAAGGCCTCCTGCCACTCTCTGGGAACAGCATGCATCGTCTGCGCTCCACTGCGTCAACCAGAGCATCCAAGGCCCGCTCGGTGAAGCGATGAGCGCGTTCTCTCACCCTCTCCATTCTTGGCAGCAAAATGGATTACAGGTCTCTCCAGGCTGAGATTCAAGGCTGCAATGAGCAGGGTGTGGCTGGGGAGCAAGTGGCCCCCCCGCTTTAAGAAGTGTCCGGCGTCAGTGTGTCTGTGTTCCCGCGCTAACTGGCAGCAGCTGCGCTGCGCTCGTGCGCTGAGTTAGCGCCTCACTCCTAGGCCTTTGCGCCTTAAGAGAGGTGTGCAGCGCCTAATTTAGCGCTCCACTCACCTCCCGGGGCGGTAAAAGTGAAGTTTCCTGTCAGTGCCGATAATTAGCGCCAGGCGCTAATATTTGCGCGCGGACGATATTTGCGCCCCAAATGGGGCGCGACCTAATTTCTACCCCATGTACTTTCCAAAAAGAGTAAGGATAGCAATCATTGAATCATTGAATCTTACAGCACAGAAGGAGGCCATTTGGCCCATCGTGCCTGTGCCGGTCCTTTGCAAGCGCTCCCAATCAGTCCCGCTCCCTCTGCTCTTTCCCCCACAGCCCTACAAATATTTTCTTTTCAAGTAAACATTTGAAAGTTACTATTGAATCTGCTTCCCCCAGCCTTTCAGACGGTGCATTCCAGATCGTAACAAATTGCTGCGCAAAAAAAAAAACTCCGCATCTTGCCCTTGGCTTTTTTAATTAGAAGTAAGAATCCTGGCTGATTTTGCCCTTCCTAAGTACAGAGATTTGGTAGAAGTTTTGGCTTCCCTATCGCTGCTCAGCTAACTCAGCACAGGTTGGGAATCAGACCTGAGACCTTGCGGTCTATGGCGAATGGTGTCTTTAACCATTCGGCTTTTGGGAAAACCTTTATCACATTCTTAATACGACAGATTTGACAAGTTATTAAAAATATTGGTTTCTCCCACAAGGAAAATCAAAAGACTCATCAAATTTTGATTATCACAGTTTAAAGCATACATTGTTGAAAGCTATGGCATGATATTCTCTTTTGGCGTTAAACAGTTGAAAGCTTTTTGAATGAATTATTTTTCTGACTTCTCAACGGTAGAGTTCGCCATAATACTACTGTTTTCGATACTGTGGAACAGTGCCGTACTATTTTATGGCTTTCACTTAGCCATACCATCAAATAAAAGTGCTCCTGAAGTACATTGCAATGCGTCACCGTTATACCACAAACCAAGTCGAGTTCACGAAGAAGAAACTCGTGTACCCAACATGTAAAGTGTTTGTGGAAAGTTGCCAACTACTTTTTAAATCAGACCACTGATTTATGTCTGGATTCCGCCAGGGAATGCTGAAAAAAGTGCAAAGAAGCCAAAATGAAGAATAAACGTAACTGAGGAAACAGGATCGTGTGAAGGGTAAATACAGGAAGCAGGGTCAAAGATAAGAAGGACACTATAAACAAACATGAAAGACATAAGCAAATTAGAATGTTAGCAATTATAATTAAATACTTTTAGAAAAAAAGGATGAACTGAAAATGATTAATAAAAATCTGCATTGCTGAAGTTCTGTGAATTGGTGAAAGGTTACCAGTAATCTAAATGAAAAAAGAAATCTGGTAGAATATGTATTTTTTTTTTGTTGAGGTAAATGTTTTGGATATTTTCTAAAGACTGCACGCACGATTTTCTAAAGATGTGATAGTACAGGGCTTTTGGGCAAAAATATGCTTTTCTCTGCAAGACATTGAAAATACTGGGGTAAATGTTGGTCCTTGTTGCGCCTGCAAAAAGGACCAATTTTTGGGTTCAACATCCTGCGGCCTAAAGATGCCTGAAAAACATCTGACTCAGCATTGGGTCGGGCCATTTTTCAGGAATCCGAGGTGCCACCTCAAACAGGCATTAGGCCCCTTGCATATGCTAATGAGGAGCCTAATGCCTGTTTAAGGACTATGTCCAGAGGCTGTCCTGAGTGGAGCAGGCATCGGGCAGGCAGCAGAGAATCACAGAATCATAGAGCACGGAAACAGGCCTTTCGGCCCATCGTGTCTGTGCCGGCTCTTTGTAAGAGCTCTCCAATTAGTCTCACTCCCCTGCTCTTTCTCCATAGCCCTGCAAATTTCTCCTTTTCAAGTATATATCCAATTCCCTTTTGAAAATGACTATTGACTCTGCTTCGACCACCCCTTCAGGTAGTGCATTTCAGATCCGAAAAACTAGCTACATAAAAAAAATTCTCCTCTTTCCCCCCTGGATTCTTTTCCAATTATTTAATTAATAATGTAATTAATGAATTAAGCAAGCCATGAATATTTAGGTGAAGTCCGAGGATCAATTTCTCGCGATCTTCAGTCTCCGTCTTCGGGCATCGGTCCCCAGCTGTCATTGAGGGGAGCGGGACTCTGGCCTCGATTGGGTGGGGGGGGCGGCATTCCTTGGCAAGGGAGGCACAAGGCTTCCTTGTGAGGCCTGGAGGAGCACCCCTGCTCCTCTTGGCCCACAAGGAAACTTAAAATTATATTTGACAAACTTACAGGCTGGGCTCCTTCTGGCCCACAATCTCACCCCCGACAGGTCTGGCCTGACGGAGAAGCCTGCTTAGGCCTCCAACTACACTTGCAGATCGGGTCCCAATGACATCATCGAACCTGATCCGCATATTTAAAGAAGGACCCCAATTGCTTCCTGCAGGTGTCCCACTCGCCTGATCAAAAGAGCAGGCTAAGATCGGGAAATGCGGAGAAGACTGCAGGATCAGAGGGGGTAAGTGACTGCCCTCGTTTTAATTGCTCCGCCACCGACCCCCCCACCCCCACACCCCGTCCACCAGTGGTTTCCGCCAGGCGGGGGAGTTAAAATTGGGCCCCCAGATGCGCCGCCCGCTTTGGGGCTCGAGAGCAAAATACCCGCCTCCCCTTTAAAATCGGGGCCATAAAGTCAGAATTAACACCTGGTGACTGAAGAAAATGTAGGATGTTACTATCTAGATCCTCGCCATCTGCTGCCGCTGCATCTTTGTTCTAAGTTTGAGTGGACAGTTCTAACTCCAGAGGGACCACGAGCTGGAAATAAATGTTGCATTGTTTGTCCTGTAACAATGCTATCCCAATATTTTGAACACTAGGTCAAGTTTCAGTGCATAGAAAGCATGGGTCTACCTGGGGAAGGTGACTTTTGCAGAGAGTGTGAATAACTAGCTTTCACCTTGAAGGAATGATTGGTTCCCCCAATGTTCAAAAGGAGAAGCCGAAATGCAAGATTGCCTACTGGGAAAAATGGATTAGCCAGTAGAAACCATGATTATTAACACAGATACAGAACCCCCAGACCCCACAAGAAAGGTCCCACAATGTCACACATTGCTGAGATAGAAATATAATGACCAGGCCTTCGGCATGTTAAGACAAAACTTCCAATGTTTGGAAAGCTCTATTGGTGCCTTGCAGTATGACTCAGAGTGAGTTGTTAGAATAATTGTATGCTGTATGATCTATGTTGCTCAATATTGCCATTGGCAAAAACATACATGTGCTTGATAAAGAGATGCTGCATCAAGGCATGCTCCAGAATGAGGAAAAAGAGGAGCACAAACCCCTCACGGTGTAAGGGCCAATGCCTTGATATGGCAGAGGTGCAATGGGTAATCATCAACAATATTCTTCCTTGAGGCCCTCGCCCAGCCCTTTCAGTAAACAGAAGCTCAGGACTTTGTAAATATATTTTATCGAAACTTGCTTAGCTGTTCTTCATTTTTTTTTGTCACAAAGCCTGATGGTTTTCTTTTTGTATTGCTATGTACAAAGCAATTTTTTTAAATAATAAAAAAATGACTGCACTCCTCATAGTGTTGAGCATTTACTTATATTAATGTAATACTGCATGTGTGTAGTGTATCTAACATTATGCACCACTGTGCTGAGAATTGGCACTGGTGTTGTATGTTCATTCTCGCATCCTATCTTTCAGTGATGCCGGCTGAAAGAATTAAGTGTAAAGGATATCTCTCCAGACCTGCACACAATTGCTCTCCTGTTACTTCTGTCTTTCTTCCCACACAATGAGAAATAAGCCTGACTCTGAAAACTTAAGCAATTCCCTCTAAGAGCATCAGATCAACAAGCATGAACATCTTGTTCAAAGTATTTAAACGCTGGATATCGTTACACCAGAACTGTCCAAGCACGTAGCAGTTCCAAATCAAGTGACAGAAATAATCCAAATAATTAGAGAGCTAAAACATTTATCTCTCTCAAGTAAACATTGACGATAAGAATGCAATGAATAAATTCATCTCAGAACTGCTTGCCAACAAGCCTTCCTTTGGTGCTGACCAGTGGCTTCCACCTGTCCAAACATCTGCTCCTGCCCGTTGGCCAGCTGCCACTTTCTGCCCGTTTCAGGCAGACAGCTCACCGGCGGCACACCTGCCTATACCTGTGGGAAGTCTGGTCTTCTGGCAAAGCCTGAGTTCTTTCTTCTTGCTTTGCTGCCTCCATGGGGAGATGGATGAAGTTGTTGTTCTCTTAGCGATGAGCGCACCCATTACCTGCTTGGTGCAGCAATGCACTACAATGAACTGACATTGCTACGGTTAACTGCTGCAGCCTGGACTGGCACTGAGGTGTAAAATTCGGGGCCATAGTCAGCTTCAGAGCCAGAGACAGTAATGTGGGTGACCTGGTCCAGGGCTACAGTTGGCGCTGCAACAGGTGATATAGCCTCTGATGAAGTGGAGCCGCCAGACACACTGCTCCTCAGTTAAGTCTAGGTAAGATGTTCTAGTGTATGGCCTCCTGTGCTCTGCCCTCCTCCGTCCTCTTCTCCCAGCAACTGCATTCCCTGAATGCTGACTTGCTGCTCTTCTTCCTCCTCCACCTCCTCATCCTGCCCATTCTCCAGCCCCAATGGCAGACTGAGCAGCACAGCCATGTTGGCAGAGTAGAAGTTTTTGTAGAATCCCCTGCACAGGGATTGTCCTGCAACTCCAAAGAGTCACCGTACAAATTTTTAAAACTCAGTTAGAGCAGCCAGCAGAGCCAGTAAAAAGACCTAGGGACTGGATTTAGATACTGGGGCGGGTTGGGGTCGTGTCATCCGCATTTCGTGTTATCCACCCGCCTGCAATTGGATGTGGGAGATTGATGCAATTTTCACCTAATTGGGCAATTGAGTTCCAGCATGTGGGAACCCATGAACCAATTAGTGGTTTCAGTCTGAAAGTCGCCTCTGATGATGTCATCATTGAAGGTCAGAGACTGCCTGGCCTTTGCTGTGAGAGGACCTGGATGCAAAATGAGCAGCATCTGAGAGAGAGAGAGAGAGAGAGAGAGGTCCTCTCACAGCAAAGGCCAGGCAGTCTCTGAAGACATTCAATGCAGCATCATCAGAGGCGACTTTCAGACCTAATACTACTACTACCTTCATCACATCTCCGTTGTAATAGTGGACCTGCAGCTGATAGTCAGCTATCCACTTGTGCTCCCGCCAGGTTTCACTGGCGTGTTTCAGATCAGGCATGCTTCACGTGGGAAAAGGGTTAAACTAGCTAAAACGTTTCAAAATGGCATTACAGAGCCAATTTAGGGCTTGTTAAGGGCTTAAATGGCCTCTCCCGCCTCTTGGAGGTGGGACGGAGACGGGACCACCGCACACGATTTCATCAAAATTGCGTGGAGGCGGAATGGAGGCGGGATCAGGGTCCGCCCGCCACTTTTCGCAATTTTAACCCCCCACACGCCTCCAAACCCGCCTCCACGGGTCTATGAAAATCCAGCCCCTAAAGTCCACCAGCAATCTAGAAATACTAACCAGAGACTTACCTGAGTGCAGCTGCAGGTGTATTCTGATCCACTTTCAGTTGTACATTTAAGGGTAAGCTTCGCGAGGTCCTGCACAACTGGAACCAACCCATACGATGTCAATGGATTTAGTCGGATAAAAATGATTCATTTCGATAGTTTGAGATGTGCTGGCTGCTTGCTAGTCAATGCATCTCAATCTATTCATCTCAAGCTACCTTAAGTTATCATGCATTTGACCTCACAGAAAGTGTGAAGTAAAAATGGAATTTGCTGCAAATACTCAGCAGGTCAGGCAGCATCTGTGGAGAGAGAAACAGAGTTAACATTTCAGGTCGGTGACCTTTCGCCCTTCAAAGAACCTGCCCACTTTTTCATTGTACTGAACAAAGGGCTGGTGATTCGCTCCGCCAGAAACAGCTACCCTTCAGTGTGCTGGGAAATGTTAGGTTTTTTTGTTCATTTTACAACATAGTACATAATAAATTTTCATAATATCAGAACTAAAAATATAATTAGAGTGCCTAAATTTCAAATGCAATGAATCTTGTAAGTAAAATGTTATTTTTTGCGACAGCAGCAATTTTCCAATGGTAATTTGCGTTTCCATAACCTGCAATTTAAAGGCCCCTAATACTTTTAAGTAAAGAAAAAATTGAGCAAAATTTAAAATATTTCTGTGAAGATTGCTTGACAAAAAAAAGCTATTGAAAAGGCATTTTGGGCTTGGTAGGACATTTTGCTAAGAAAGCAGATCCACAGGTTGTTCTGTTGCTGGACTACGAACTGGAAGAGGCATTCCGTGACAATACACATTGGTGTGAAAAGCTGCTTCTACTTGATTCAGGGTCACTATGAGGTAATAAGCATTTAGCATTTTTAGGACAGAGCTTATTGCACGCCTGAATTTCGTATATGCACTTCTGATGCGCAAAGTTTCATGTCGGGTATTGTAAAGATGACATTTTACCCGCTTATTACTTAACATTTCTAATTCTAGATTTTTTTCAAATTCCACATTTCTCCTCTTTATTCCCCCTCCTACCGCAGGCCCAGACTCTTGCTGCTGCACTGTTCCATGGGCCTCGACCAGCAGGCCACTTTTCTTGTGTAAGCCTATACTCTGAGTGTAAGTAAGCTATTCAATCATTGAGGCATCACAGCCAAACCTGATGTTGTCCTCACCCAATGCATAGTTTTCAATAGGAGTCACGATATCAGTCAGGAACAGGAACCCTGAATGGTTTGTCCCATCCATAACTCAGGGCCATTGAGGCCAATTGTAGCACTCCCAGCACTTGCCCTGCCTAAGGTCAGCTAACTCAGCACAGACCAGAATAAACCCTGGGAACATCAATGACGGAATGCATTTATCAACTAATCCATCAGAGAGCTTGTTTACCATTTCTGTAAGTAAGTTGACAATGTTTCAATAATCTTTAATAACACGTCCATTTCGCATAATTTTCCTCAAAGCCAAATTTATATTGTCTTTCATCAAGATAATAAAATATTATTTTCATACAAAAAGCATTAGCATGAGAGGTAATTACTGCTGCCTTAAAATGCTGCCAAAGATAAACAGCCAGTATATTTGCTGCCATATTCATGACAGAGCGGAATGGGGGTAATTATCACCTTCACGACCTGGATGGTAAACCAGCAGTGTTGGGATCTGGTCAGGACCAGAAACTAAATATGACATGGTATATGAGACATGGCTGCAAGACAGTCAGGACTGGGAACTAAATATAGAAAGAATGACTTGCATTTATATAGCAGCCTTTCACAACCACCAGACATCTCAAAGCGCTTTACAGCCAATGAAGTAGAGTCACTGTTGTAATGTGGGAAACATGGCAGCCAATTTGCACAGCAAGCTCCCACAAACAGCAATGTCAAAATGACCAGATAATCTGTTTTTGTTATGTTGGTTGAGGGGGAAATATTGGCCAGGACACCAGGGATAACTCCCCTGCTCTTCTTCGAAATAGTGCTATGGGATCTTTACGTCCACCTGAGAGAGCAAACAGGGCCTCAGTTTAACATCTCATCCGAAAGACAGCACCTCCGACAGTGCAGCACTCCCTCAGCACTGCACTGGAGTGTCAGCCTAGCTTTATGTGCTCAGGTCCCTGGAGTGGGACTATGAATCCACAACCTTCATGACTCAGAGGCAAGTGAGCTCCCAATTGAGCCACAGCTGACACTGGGTATATACAAGAGCAGGTTATAAGGTCTACAGGAAAGATAGGGATAGCGGGACTGTCGTATGAGAAGAGATTGAGTAAACTAGGCCTGTATTCTCTTGAATTCAGAAGAATGAGAGGGGATCTCATTGAAGCATACAAAATTATTACAGGGCTTGATAGGGTGGATGCTGGGAGAATGTTTCCCTTGGCTGGGGAGTCTAGAACCAGGGGCCACAGCCTCAGGATAAAGGGTAGGCCATTCAGGACTGAGATGAGAAGAAATTTTTTCACACAGAGGGTGGTGAATCTTTAGAATTCTCTACCCCAGAGGGCTGTGGAGGCTCAGTCATTGGGTACATTCAAAACAGAAGTCGCTAGATTTCTGACTAGTAAGGGCATCAAGGGATATGGCGATAGGGTGAGTGAATGGAATTGAGGCAGAAGATCAGCCATGATCTCATTGAATGGCGGAGCAGGCTCGCAGGGCCGAATGGCCTACTCCTGCTCCTATTTCTTATGTTATTATGTTCTTAAAATGGTAGAGGGGAAGGAGTAGCCTTAGTGATTAAGGATGAAATGTTAAGAGAGGATATAACGAGAGGTAAGCAGATAGTGGAGACTTTATGTGTAGAATTAAGAAATAGAAAAGGATTTAAGACTGTAGTGGGAGTTGTGTATAGGCCCCCTGGTAGCAGCTGTGAAGTAGTATAATGTATAATGGCAGAGATTAGACAAGTATGTAGCAATGGCAGATTGGTTTTAACGGGTGAGTTTAACTTTCAGATAGATAGGTATAAGCAGACCAGCTCAAGTCAGAAAGGTAGTGAATTTCTTGAGTGTGTTCAGGATAGTTTTCTGCAACCATATGTCCTAGAACCAACAAGGGGCAGTCCATACTAGATTTAGTAATGAGTAATAAACCAGATTTAGTTAGCAGCCTATAGCATGAACATTTATCCAGTAGCGATCATAATATGATCGAGTTCAACATAGTGTTTGAAAGGGAGACACACAAAACAGCTACGAAGATTCTAGATTTGGGTAAGGCTGACTTCAATGCGATGACAGAGACTGTCCACAGTAAACTGGGAAAATCTGTTAATGGAAAAAAAAACAGACGATCAGTGGGAGGTGTTCAAAAAAGAAAGTAATGTGATACAGACCTAGTGTATATCCTTAAGGGGCAAGAGTTCTACTTGCCAAAAAAACAGCCACGGACGACTAAAGAGGTAAGTAACAGCATAAAACTAAAAGAAAACGTATACAAAAATGCAAAAACTAGCACAGATCCTGGTGATTGGGAGAGATACAAAGAACAGCAAAAGGTGACAAAACAGAGTGTAAGAGCTACAAAAAGGTAGTATGAAAAGAAACTTGCAAGGGATATCAAATTCCACACAAATTTTATTTTACAATTACATTAGGAAAAAGAGGGTGGTCAGAAGCAATGTGGGCTCCTTGAAAACTGATAACACTGAAATTGTGAATGAAAATAAGGGAATGGCAGACATGTTGATATTTACTTTGCATCAGTATTTACAGTAGAGGAAGAGGATAGCACGCCGGACATCCCAAGGAAACTAATATTGAGTCGGGGACGGGGATTCACCAAAATTAATATATGCAAAATAACAGTAATGAAGAAAATAATGGCACTAAAGAGTGACAAATCCCCAAGACCAGATGGTTTCCATCCCAGGGATTGAAAGTAAGTAGGTGAACACATTGCATATGCCTTAACTATAATTTTCCAAAGATCTCTCATTTTGGGAACCGTTCCTTTAGATTGGAAAATTGTGCATGTCACTTGCTATTTAAGAAAGGTGAGAGAGGGAAACCAGGGAATTACAGACCATTTAACCTAACTTCTGTTGTCGAGATATTACTAGAGTCTATAATTAATGATAGAGCTAAGGAACACCTTGAAAATTTTCAGTTGATCAGAGAGAGCCAGCATGGATTTGTGAAAGGTAGGTCATGCCTGACAAACCTGATTGAATTTTTTGAAGAGGTGACTAAAGTAGTGGACAGGGGAATGTTTATGGATGTTATTTATATGAACTTCCAGAAGGCATTTGATAAAGTCCCACATAAGAAACTGTTAGCTAAAGTTGAAGCTCATGGAATTGAAGGCAAATTATTGACCCGGTTACAAAATTGGTTGAACGGCAGGAGACAGAGTGTAGGGATAATGGACAGGTACTCTAATTGGCAGGATGTGACTAGTGGTGTCCTGCAAGGATCCGTGTTGGGGCCTCAACTATTCACAGTATTTATTAATGACTTAGATAATGGGATAGAAAACCACATATCCAAATTTGCCGATGGCACAAAGATAGGCGGCATTGTAAGCACTGTAGATGGAAGCATAACATTACCAAGAGATATTAATAGATTAAGCAAATTGGCAAAACTGTGGCAAATGGATTCCAACGTAAGCAAATGTGACATCATTCACTTTGGACCTTAAATGGATAGAACACTTTCTAGGACACTTGAGAATACAAGTGAGAACCAGGTTGAATATAGAAAGTTCAGAGGGGAAGTGAAAAAGGAAATAAGAGGGGCAAAGAAAGTATGAGAATACACTGGTAGCTATCATATAAGGGAATCCAAAAGTCTTCTATAGGCATATAAATAGTCAATGGGTAGCAAGAGGAGGGGTGCAGCCGATTAGGGACCAAAAAGGATACCTAAGCGGAGGGTATGGCTGAGGTACTAAATGAGTACTTTGCATCTGTCTTTACCAAGGAAGAAGATGCTGCCGAAGTCATAGTGAAAGAGGAGGCAGTTGAGATACTGGATGGGATAAAAATTGATAAAGAGGAGGTACTAGAAAGGCTGGTTGTATTTAAAGTAGATAAGTCACCAGAACCAGATGGGATGCATCCTAGGATGCTGAGGGAAGTAAAGGTGGAAATTGTGGAGGTACTGGCCATAATCTTCCAATCCTCCTTAGGCAACATGGTGGCATAGTGGTTAGCACTGGTGCCTCACAGCGCCTGGGACCCGGGTTCGAATCTGGCCTCGGGTGACTGTCTGTGTGGAGTTTGCACATTCTCCCCGTGTCTGCGTGGGTTTCCTCCGGGTGCTCCGGTTTCCTCCCACAGTCCAAAAATGTGCGGGTTAGGTTGATTTGGCTATGATAAATTGACCCTTAGTGTTAGGGGGGGATTAAATATGTGGGGTTACGGGGATAGGATGGGATATGTTAGGGGGAGTTAAATACGTGGGGTTACGGGGATAGGGTGGGATATGTGTCGGTGCAGGCTCGATGGGGATTCTGTGTGAGAAAGCAGGGACAGGGTACTGGATTTGGATGATCAGCCATGATCGTATTGAATGGTGGAGCAGGCTCGACGGGCCGAATGGCCTACTCCTGCTCCTAGTTTCTATGTTTCTATACATGGGGTGGTGCCAGAGGACTGGAGAATTGCAAATGTTACACCCTTGTTCAAAAAAGGGTGTAAAGATAAACCCAGCAACTATAGGCCAGTCAGTTTAACCTCGGTAGTGGGGAAGCTTTTAGAAATGATAATCCGGGACAAAGTTAACAGTCACTTGGACAAGTGTGGATTAATTAAGGAAAGCCAGCACGGATTTATTAAAGGCAAATCATGTTTAACTAATTTGATTAAGTTTTTTGATGAGGTAACAGAGAGGGTTGATGAGGGCAATGCAGTTGACGTGGTGTACATGGACTTCCAAAAGACATTTGATAAAGTGCCACATAATAGGCTTGCCAGCAAAGTTGAAGCCCGTGGAATAAAAGGGACAGTGGCAGCATGGATACGAAATTGGCTAAATGTCAGGAAACAGAGAGTAGTGGTGAATGGTTGTTTTTCAGACGGGAGGAAGGTATACAGTGGTGTTCCCAAGGGGTCGGTACTAGGACCACTGCTTTTCTTGATATATATTAATGACTTGGACTTGGGTGTACAGGGTACAATTTCAAAATTTGCAGATGACACAAAACTTGGAAGTAGAGTGAACAATGAGGAGGATAGTGATAGACTTCAAGAGGACATAGACAGGCTGGTGGAATGGGCGGAAACATGGCAGTTGAAATTTAACGCAGAAAAGTGTGAAGTGATACATTTTGGTAGGAAGAATGAGGAGAGTCAATATAAACTAAAGAGAATTCCAAAGGGGGTGCATGAACAGAGAGACCTGGGGGTATAAATTCATCCTCACTGTAAGAAGAAGGACAAGGAGAAGGAGCACTTATTTACAAATCCTCATGGCAGATTGCTGCCCCAGGGAGAGAGCCCATAGGTTTTCCCATAAAGCTTTGGAGGCATTGGCTTTAGTGCTGGAGAGAAGGCTGCCTATGTTCCCTCCACTGTAGATCCTGGAGGGCGAGGTGGCATGCCAGTACATTCGCTATTAATCTTACCAAGTGTTGCAGTTTGACTCTTTGAAGAATAAATGTAGCTACTTTGTACTTGCTACAAGACCCCTGATATGAAAGAACCTTGAAATTACTCAATGAAACTGTTGCAGTAGCTGAAACTAACAAAAAGCCACTGAAACTGCACTAACCTGACAGGTGCGAGTGATTACTGATGATCCCTTTAAATAATGTCCCTGCAGCCGGCTTCCTGGTGCTGCACGCCAGCTCTCCCTGTCAGTGTTTACTCCAGGTGGTGAGGTAAGTGACTAAAAGCAATTTGGGAAATCGGGCGTTCAGTAAGCGTTGCACACTCACTGACGTCACAATCTCCCTGGTGTTGAGGTCCCTGGTGATAGCTGTTACCAGTAGCGCTATGGGCCATCCCAATTTGGCGTGCGGTGCTGGATTCGCCTCGCCCTGTCAGTGCTGGTCGCAATGCCGCATTAGCACCATCTACTGGCACTAACGGGTGGCGTTAATGGGAAGAATTTTTCCCACAAACTGTTCCCATTGGCGGAAGGGGCGAGAACCAGAGGACACAGATTTAAGGTGATTGGCAGAAGAACCAAAGGCGACATGAGGAAAAGCTTTTTTACGGTATGAGTGGTTATGATCTGGAATGCACTGCTTGAAAGGATGGTGGAGGCAGATTCAATCATGGCTTTCAAAAGGGAATTGGATAAGTACCTGAAGGAAAAAATTTGCAGGGCTATGGGGAAAGGGCAGGTGATTGGGACTAGCTGAAGTGCTCTTGCAGAGAGCCAGCATGGGCTCGATGGGCCGAATGGCCTCCTATTGTGCTGAAACCATTCTATGATTCTATGATTCTGTGATTCTAAATGGTGAAAAGGTAGAAATAGTGGGGGTCCAAAGAGACTTAGGGGTCCATGTACATAGATGATTAAAATGTCGTGGACAGGTACAGAAAATAATCAAAAAGGTTAATGGATTGCTGGCCTTTATATCCAGAGGACTAGAATACAAGCAGGTAGAAGTTATGCTACAGCTATACAAAGCCCTTGTTAGACCACACCTGGAGTACTGGGAGCAGTTCTGGGCACCACACCTCAGGAAGTATATATTGGCCTTGCGGGGGAGTGCAGCATAGATTTAACAGAATGATACCTAGATTTCAAGGGTTAAATTACGAGGAGAGATTACACAAACTAGGGCTGTATTCTCTGGAATTTAGAAGGTTAAGGGGTGATTTGATTGATGTTTTCAAGATATTAAGGGGAACAGATAGGGTAGATAGAGAGAAACTATTTCCGCTAGTTGGGGAGTCTAGGACAAGGGGGCATAGTCTAAAAATTAGAGCCAGACCTATCATGAGTGAAGTTAGGAAACACTTACACATGCAAAGGGTGGTAGATGTTTGGAACTCTCTTCCGCAAAAGGCAATTGATGTTAGATCAATTGTTAATTTTAAATCTGAGTTTGATAGATTTTTGTTAACCAAAGGTATTAAGGGATATGGGGCAAAGGCGGGTATTTTTTTTTATTCGTTCAAGGAATGTGGGCCTCACTGGCAAAGCCAGCATTTATTGCCCATCCTTAATTGCCCTTGAGAAGATGATGGTGAGCTGCCTTCTTGAACCGCTGCAGTCCGTGAGGTGAAGTTACTCCCACAGTGCTGTTAAGGAGGGAGTTCCAGGTGAAGGTACGCCGATTTTTTTCAAAGTCAGGATGGTGTGTGCCTTGGAGGGGAACTAGAAGGTGATGGTGTTCCCATGCACCTGCTGCCCTTGTCCTTCTAGGTGGTAGAGGTCAAGGGTTTCGGAGATGTTGTCAAAGAAGCCTTGGCGAATTACTGCAGTGCATCTTGTAGATGGTATACACTGCAGCCACGGTGCGCTGGTGGTGGAGGGAGCGAATGTTTAAGGTGGTGGTTGGGGTGCCAATCAAGTGGGCTGCTTTGTCCTGGATGGTTTGGAGCTTCTTGAGTGTTGTTGGAGTTGCACTCATCCAGGCAAGTGGAGAGTATTCCATCACACTCCTGACTTGTGCCTTGTAGATGGTGGAAAGGCTTTGGGGAGTCAGGACATGAGTCACTCACCGCAGAATACCCAGTCTCTGACCTGCTCTTGTAGCCACAGTATTTATGTTAAATTTTTGGTCAATGGTGACCCCCAGGATGTTGATGGTGGGGGATTTGGTGATGGTAATGCCGTTGAATGTCAAGGGGCGGGGGTTAGACTCTCTCTTGTTGGAGATAGTCAAGGCATGGCACTTGTGTGGCATGAATGTCACTTGACACTTATAAGCCCAAGCTTGAATGCTGTCCAGGTCTTGCTGCATGCGGGCACGGATTGCTTCCTTATCTGAGGAGTTGCGAATGGAACTGAACACTGTGCAATCATCAGCGGACATCCCCACTTCTAATGGAGGGAAGGTCATTGATGAAGCAGTTGAAGATGGTTGGGCCTAGGACACTGCCCTGAGGAACTCCTGCAGCAATGTCCTGGGGCTGAGATGATTGGCCTCTAACAACCACAACCATCTTCCTTTGTGCTAGGTATGACTTCAGCCAGTGGAGAATTTTCCCCCTGATTCCATTGACTTCAATTTTACTAGGGTTCCTTGATGCCACACCCGGTCAAATTTACCTTGATTTCAAGGGTAGTCACTCTCTCCTAACCTCTGGAATTAAGCTCTTTTGTCCATGTTTGGACCAACGCTGTGATGAGGTCTGGAGCTGAGTGGTCCTGACGGAACCAAAACTGAGCATCAGTGAGCAGGTTTTTGGTGAGTAAGTGCCACTTGATAGCATTGTTGATGACACCTTCCATCACTTTGCTGATGATTGAGGGTAGACTGATGGGGCGGTAATTGGCCGAATTGAATTTGTCCTGTTATTTTGTGGACAGGACATACCTGGGCGATTTTCTACAAAAAGGCAGGTATATGGAGTTAGTTCACAGATAAACCATGATCTCATTGAATGTTGGAACAGGCTCGAGGGGCTAAATGGCCTACTCCTGTTCCTATGTTCCTATGGTCATTAGCAAATACATTCCTGTCATCGTTTGAAGCATATTGTATATTTTCCTATGTGACTAACACAGGAAAATGTCCTCTTTAATTTTGATATATGCTCAAAAGCTGTGGTAGCCTGGTATCAAATAAGTGGATTTTTCCATGCTCTTGAACCAGTACTGCTTTTCTGAAGACTAAAGACTAATGCACTTGATTAATGTTTGGCTCGACACATTTCACAGGAAACTCCACACAACTGGAATACAGCAACAGGCTGTTCAAATTGAAGAGATTTTTCTAATTGCTCGAAAAGAGGGTGGGAGGTCTGAAGAATGTGTATTTTTGTGTTTATTTTATAATCTAGTTGCTTTATGTTATATAATAGATGTCTAGTAGTTTTGCTCTTGTATATTATTTAAGTGCAAATACATTTTATTTCAGTTACGTGGATAGACTGGAGAAGCTGGGGTTGATCTCCTTAGAGCAGAGAAGGTGAGAGGAGATTTGATAGAGGTGCTCAAAATCATGAGGGGTCTAGACAGAGTAGATAGAGAGAAACTGTTCCCATTGGCGGAAGGGCCAAGAACCAGAGGACACAGATTTAAGGTGATTGCCAGAAGAACCAAAGGCGACATGAGGAAAAACTTTTACGCAGCGAGTGGTTAGGATCTGGAATGCACTGCCTGAGAGGTTGGTTGAGGCAGATTCAATCGTGGCTTTCAAAAGGGAGTTGGATAGTACTTGAAGGGAAAAAAATTGCAGGGCTACAGGGAAAGGGCGGGGGAGTGGGACTAGCTGAAGTGCTCTGGCAGAGAACCGGCATGGGCTCGACAAGCTGCATGGCCTCCTTCTGTGCTGTAACCATTCTATGATTCTCTGATTCTATGATTAGTTTTGGGCTGTACAAATCTGATTCTGTGTGTAATATGTTTCGCCATCCAAGCGACTAAAGATGCAGTGGGAATCCTACATATATTCCAGTAAAAGTTTACCACAATCAAGGATAATTGTTAGCTCAGCAAGCAAAAAATATATAGATTTCATATAATAAGGGATAAAGTTCACTTATGGAAACTGTATTTAGGTAATTTCAATGTGAAAATGGTGTTTTAAATGCCTGAATCATAACAGACTGTATAGTTTTGACGACAATTGCACTTGATTTTGCAGATTGCAAAATAGCTTTAAAGGTGAAGAAACTCAATGGAAGGTAAAGCAAAATAGGATTGTGTAGTCTGCACTGCTAACTATCCAATCGAGGGCAGCAGTGATTTATAACTTTGTAAGCACTGAAGATCTTGGGCTGAGAGATGTTATGATTGAGCAAGAAATGTGTTTAGTAATATATTTAAATGAGGGTCCTAGGAAACAATTAGAAAGAAAGAAGAACAAACTTGCATTTATATATTGTTTTTCTCATTCCCTGAATGTCCCAAAGTGCAAGAATTAATTTTGAAGTGTTATAATGGAGAAAATTCACAACAAGGTTCCACAAACAGCAATGAGATAAATGACCAGATAATCTGTTTTCAATTATGTTGATTGAGGGAAAATGTTGGCTGGGACACCAGGAGAACTCCCTTGCTCTTATTCAAATACTGCCATGGGATCATTTACATCCACTTGAGAGGATAGAGAAAGCCTTAGTTTAATGTCTCACCTAAAAGATTGTACCACCAACTGTGTAGCACTCCCTCACTACTGCACTGAAGTATCAGTCTAGATGATGTACTCAAGTCTCTGGAGTGGGGCTTGAACCCACAACCTTCTGACGCAGAGATGAGTGCTACCACTGAGCCAAAGCTGACACTAATTAAGACCCAAGATGCTATTTTAGTGTGAATTACTGCTGCCGACATTGCTTCCTAATCTCACCCACAAATCCTGGGTGGTACAGGGTAAGAAAGGGAACATTCCAGAAGGATTTAAAGGTGCTCCCTGAGTTGCCTCAGCATGGGAGGTGGAAGACTGCTGTGTCTCAGATGAGGGCTCTCGAGATGCTCGTGGTCAGCAACTTCTAGGAGCTGACGCCTGCGGGGGCCTGGCTGCAGACTGCAGCATCTTGGTGCCTGCTGGGCCAGTCTAGTCCAACAGGCTTTCTGGCATCTGGGTGGGCATTAGTTGAAGGGTGGTGAGGATGTAGACATGCTGTCATCCTAAGAGAGGACAACATGTTCCACGCCATTGCGCGACTGCCCATGTTAAGGCCTGCAGCTCAGCACTCCCTGTGATCTGTGGCAGAGCCTTCTGAAGGACATCCGTGATCCAATTGAACCCATTATACATTTGGTCTCCCCGCAGGTCCAAAGTGGAGGAGATGGTGGACCCCAGAGCCTGCATGGTGCCTGTATCCCTGAGAGATGCTAGTGCCACAGACTCCTGCGAGAAGAGCCCAGATTCAGCGCCCTTTGAGGTGACCACATACTCCATGACTGACTGCAGTGTCAATGCCATGTGCCAGAACCCCACACAAGCTGGAAGCGAACTCCTCCACTATCTCTGATATTGGACAGTAGCTCCCTGGCGGGCTGTCCAATACATTGAGCAATTTCTGGTGCACAGAAAACATTTTTTATTGAAGGCTGGGACCCTAGAGTCTGCATATTTGTCTTCTTCAGCAGAGCTAGGACCCAAGTTTTCCCTCTGCCGAGCTGTTTTCTGAGCTGTGCTTTCCACTTGCACCTGCTCCTGCTCATTTGTAGTGAGTGAATCACCCTGTGTCGGCCCCTCTAACACGCTATCTATATCACCTAGGGTGCTAATCTTGCTGATGCTTGGCATGGTAATGAGCAAGTGACAGTGCGTCTTTGGGAGGGTGATTCCCCCCCGCCCCCAAACCCGCTCTTCATCTGTATGGCTACAGGTCCAGAGTCATTGGAAAGATGTAGAAACAGGGCAGAGGGACAAGGGTTAGGATGTAATGGCAAGATTAAGCAGTGGCAGCGCAGTGCAGCCCCAGGGTACCATGCTGTTTGTGTGTGAACTAGAGAGCTAAGTAGTAAGAGTTAAGGAAACAAAAATGGTCAAATGCCCTTGCTGTGCATGGCCTCCAGCCTCATCACCTCCAATGCTGAGTGTCCTCTCTCTGCCTATGGTGTCAATGGCTATATCCTCAAAGGACTGAGAATTTGCAATGTGGCTGCATTTCCCCCAATTCTGCCAGATGCCCCTCTGTTGTGCCCAAGCTTGTCAGGCAAGAAGTGTAGGAAATGTTAGTGTGTGGCCTGTGAAAGGGTTGTGAAGATCTGTGAGGCAGCTTAGCATAGTGTGCATGCTAAGAGGAAGAAGCAGAAAGTGTGTGCAAGAGGGGGCAGTCGTGAAGGAAAGAAAAATGTGAGGTATCAAAGAAATTAACACAATTATGAGAATTAATTTCAGTTCACGAAAATAAAAGCAGAATGTTGTTTGTGCCAGTTTTGCGGGTAATAACAGGTGTTGAGTGTGGGAGTCTAAGCAGAAGAAGGTGTAGTGAAGTGCCCCATTGTGATTGGAGGAGAGACTTTGGCAGTGCTGGGACAAAAGTGTGGTGTTGTAGGGCTGTATTTTGAATAAGAGAGAATTGAAGAGGAGTCTTACTTTTGCAGTCCTGGTAAGGTCATTAAATCTTTTCCAGCACTGCAGCCAGGTCCTGGGAGTGATGCACTGACCTGCTCAGTCACATCTCTCCGTGCATGCTGACTGTGGCACTTTTCTGCCATCTGAGGAAAACAGGATCTTCTTCCTGGCCCTGACTTCTTCTATAAGCATCTCCACTGCAGTATCAGAAATTTGGAGTGCTCTGGCCATCGTTATTGTGCCTGCTGCTCCACAAAGCACTTGCCACATACCAGCAATGAAAACCATACCTTCCCTTTGAAGCTGAAGACTGGCATTAAGAAACAGCAGGCCTGCCTGATTTCCCACTCTTCCAAATGGTGAGCTACCCATAAGCAAATGAAAAGAAAAGAAAGAAGCAGCATTTATGTGGTGCTTTTCATGACCTCAGGATGTCCCAAAGTGCCCCACAGCCAATGAAGTACTTTTGAAGTCTAGTCACTGCTGTAATATAAGGAAATGATTCGTGCTGGTAGCTTGCCACTCATATTTAAGTGCGGCCCGCTCACCAAAAATCAACTGGGCCTCCCGCCAATGTCCTGCCTACCACCCACCTGATATATGCTGCAGATGAAAATCACCCCCATAATGCACAAAAATAATCTTTCCCTGGGTGTCCAGTTTAGGAAATGTTTCTGTTCCCATTAGCTAGTTCATTCTTCCTGTGGATCAAAAGTAACTTTAAGCCCAAATAATGTAGGATGGGCACTTAAATGGGCACAAAAATTAAATAAAAATTGGAAATCATAAAACAAAAAGGGGAATTATATAAAGGGCTATTGCATGTTACATCAGGTTTCACAACATGAAAAAGACCACCAACATAAGTCTACAATATTACTCTGAAATACCAACAAATGATAAAACATGAGAAAGATTGATTTATATACACTTTGTAAATTTAAAAGCCTTGCTCTTACTGATTGGAATAAATTTACTTAATTGTACCAAAGTACTCTGTCCTAATATGCACACTCTGGACACCAATACATTAGAAATTCAAAGCAATATTTATACTGATACGGAGAAATGTTTCAGTTTCAAATTGACGATTTTCTCTGCATTGATCTGTAATTGCTCTTATTGTTAAAGACAACAAATGGCACATAATAGTAGAGCATGGATTGTAACTGGGTTTGGAGCCTCCCAGGAGAAACCATTAGCTGCATTTGTGAACAAACTTCTACAATTAATTGTTAGGAAGACTGCCAAAGGCATTGAGTCTGACAAAGTTGGAGAGGCCCACGAACAGATGTGCAGACCAAATGAGGTACCATGTTAATCATATATGCTATAATTTACTACATATGTTACATCAGTAGGTACATACACATTGACTATGCACAAGTTCTGAACAGCTCACAGGACGACAATGCGATAGTTAACTGTGCTTTTATATACTTGTTAAAATTTACCCAACACTTGCTATTTGTGCTCAAAGCAACAAGGCCGTTTCCATGGACAGGAATGAGCCTCCAGTGATCAGAATATATAAAATTCATGCAAGGAATGGTTGAGTTAGCGTGCTGCATAAGTAATAATTACCTTTTATATGAGCTACACATTGAAAAAATGTATAGAAAACTTATTGTACTCTCCTGAAAGTTGGGAAAGCAGCAGGCTGACAGACTGTTACAATTCAGGCTACCTTTGAATATTCTTTAAAAATATTACCTGCAAAATCAGCTTTCATTAACTAGTTCATTCTTCCTGTGGATCAAAAGTAAACAAATAATGTGGGATCGCAAGCTGCGGGATGAACAATGAATCTTTTTACCGTTGGGTTATACACCAGAAATAGTATGGGATGCCACCATACTCCTGATCTCTCCAAATCAGTGGAAAAATACCATGCTAACAGGCCATGCACCTCATTCTAAAACTATTGATTCACATTTATTAAAACATAACATTTCACAGAAGCAAAATCATAGAGGAAGAAAATAACAATACAGTCCTTCATTTTTAACACTACATTAAATCTCTTTCTGAGTTTAACAGAATAAATTGCCTGGAGACATTAGTGATTTCTTTTTCCAAAATAATTTGGCTGAACCACACATAGGCTTCTGGACACGACGGAGTTCCATCTCACCACTGCGATATGGAACTCAATAGCTGAGTCACGTGGTCAAATTGCTCAAAAGCTACAGAATTTAACTCTATCGGCCTGGGTAGATGGGAAGTGAAACATTACTTGCTTGACTGTCTGATGAGTTGCTTATTATGTCAGGCATAAGATAAAGACTTGGATTTTCCTCTGTTGTACTGCCCAGAATGAGGTGGTGAGACCTACTAATGCCTCCCTGCCCTGGCCTGGATTTCTCCCCTCTCCCAGTTAGGACAGCTGCCAGACACCTCTTCCCTGCCCACCACATGTAAATGCCAGAGGGGGCAGGGTCTAGGTTCCTGGCAGATTTTCCTGCCATCCACCATCTCACCACCATTCTCTGGGATTGCCGAGACAAAGGCTTGGGGTAGTGGTGGGATGGCACCAACATTTTGTTACTGGAGGGAGACGTCCTATTGGAGGCCTCCTCTTCCTCTATTTACATCATCCCCCACATCTTTCCTTTTAGGCCTTGATCTCTTTTGTCTTCAGGCTTCTTCTGTCTTGTAAAGGACTCTTGCAATTCCTAATGGCACTGGCGGGCATCCTCTTAGCAGTGGGAATCCCACCGGGAGCCCACCCTGCACGAGAAATCATCCCCAATCCAGGAACGTTTTTTTTTAAGCTTTTTGTGTGGCCAGGAGTAAAATCTCCCCCATAAAATCAAATTAACATCAAATGAAATTATGAGCCTATATCTCTTTAAAGTTTCTTTAATTAATTCTATACTCATCATCACTCTCATATCATTTCCTGTATTTATCATCTCACTTTTAAGTTTTATATTTTTGAAAATGTGTAGGAGAATTTCCTCTGGTTGCTACTTGTAATAGACATTTGCTACTATTTGTTATTTGTTACTGGACTAGTAATCTAGATGCTTGGAATACTAATCCAGAGAATAGGGCTGGATTTTGAATGACCCATGGAGGCGTGTGGGGGGTTAAAGTTGCGGGGTCGGGGCTCCCGACCCCATCCTGCCTCCACGCAATTTTGACAAAATCAGTCGCGGGGTTCATGACTCCGTCCCCCCTCCAAGAGGCGGGAGAGGCTATTAAAGCCCTTAACAAGCTCTAAATTGGCTCTGTAATGCCATTTTCAAACGTTTTTGCTAGTTTAACCCTTTTCTGACGTGAAGTACGCCTGATGTGAAACACTCCAGTGAAACCTGGCGGGAGCACAAGTGGATCTCTCTCTCTCTCTGTCTCTCTCTCTCTCTCTCTCTCTCTCTATTTTGCATCAGGTTCACTCACAGCAAAAGCCAGCCAGGTCCTCTCTCACCAACAGCCAGGCAGTCAGTCTCTGACCTGCAATGCAGCAGCAATGATGACATCATCAGAAGCGACTTTCAGACTGAAACCACTAATTAGTTCATGGGTTCCCACATGCTGGAACTCAATTGCCCAATTAAGTGAAAATTGCATCATTCATCCACATTAATCTGGAGTCGGGGGGGTGGGGGGGGACACGAAATGCGGATGACACGACCCCAACCCGACCCCAAGACAAAATCCAGCCCATCATGGCAGTTTGAGAATTTGAATTCAGTTGTTCAGTTTAAAAAAAATCTGGAAATAAAAAGTTAGTATCAGTAAAAGTCACCATGAAGCTGTCAAATTGTTGTGAAAACACAACTGGTTCACCAATGTCCTTTAGGGAAGGAAACCTGCTGTCCTTACTCAGACTGGCTTTTTTCTGACTCCAGTCCCACACCAACATGATAGACTCTAAATTGCCTTCTGAAGTGGTCTAGCAATCCACTCAGTTGCATCAAGCTGTTATAAAGAATAACAACAATAAACCCAGATGGACCACTCAGCTGTGACCTAGGCATCAAATCAGGACATGACGAAGGCACACCTAGCCCAGTGGACGCTGCAAAGTAATCCTCACTAACATCTAGGAACTGGTGCCAAAGGTGGGAGAGCTGTCCCACAGATGAGTAAAGCAATCATACCTATCACCCAACGTCCCAGACTCCTCCATGCCCATCCCTGGGTATGTCCTATCTCACCAGCAGCACAGACCCACCAGAGGTAGGGGCACAGTGTTGTACAGTCGTGGGCAAGTGTCCTTGGAATCTTCAATATTTACTCCAGATCTTCTAAAGTCTCACGGCTTTAGGTCAAACATGGGCAAGGAAATTTTCTGCTGAGGGTAGCAAAGGTCCAAAACATACTCTGGGTGAGAGATTTCAATGTTCACACCAAGAATGGCTTGCTAGTACTGCCACTGACTGAGCTAGTCGAGTCTGAAGGGCATAGCTACTAGACTGGGCTTGTGGCAGATGGTGAGAGAACCAACACAAGGGAATAACCTACTTGTTGCAGATGTGCCTGTCCATGACAGTATTGGTAAGAATGACCACCACATAGTCCTTGTGGAGACCAAGTCCCGTCTTCATACTGAGAACACCTTCCATTGTGTGGTGTAGCTACCATCGTGCTAAGAGGGATAGATTAAGAAAAGATCTAGCAGCTCAAGACTGGACATCCATGGGGTGTTGTAGCCATCAGCAGCAGCAGAATTGTATACCACCACAATCTGTAACCTCATGACCTGGCATATCCATGACTCCGCTGTCAAGCCAGATGACCAATCCTGAGGATTGTAAAATAACGTGCCAGGAAGGATATACTTGCATTGGAGGCAGTTTAGAGACGATTCACACGGTTGACTCCTGAGATGAGGGGGTTGACTTATGAAGAAAGGTTGAGCAGGTTGGGCCTATACTCAGTGGAATTTAGAAGAATGAGAGGTGATCTTATTGAAATATATAAGATACTGAGGGGGCTCGACAAGTAGATGCAGAGAGGATGTTTCCTCTCGTGAGGAAATCTGGAACTCGGGGGCATAGTTTCAGAATAAAGGGTCGCCCTTTTAGAACTGAGATAAGGAGGAATTTCTTCTCTCAGCGGGTCGTAAATCTGTGGAATTCTCTGCCCCAGAGAGCCGTGGAGGCTGGGTCATTAAATACATTTAAGGTGGAGATAGACAGATTTTTGCAAGATAAGGAAGTGAAGGGTTATGGGGAGCGGGCAGGAAGTGGCTTTGAGCCCAAGATCAACCATGATCTTATTGAATGGCGGAGCAGGCTCGAGGGGCCAAGTGGCCTATTCCTGCTCCTATTTCTTATGTTCTTATGTAGGAGTAGCACCAGGCGTACCTGAAAACGAGGTGCCAACCTGTAAAGCTACAACACAGGACTACATGCATGCTAAACAGAGGAAGCAGCATGCTAATGACAGAGCTAAGCAATTCACAACCAACGGATCAGGTCAAAGCTCTGTAGTCCTGCCGCATCCAGTTGTGAATGGCAGTGGACAATTAAACAACAAACTGGAGGAGGAGGCTCCATGAACAGCCCCATCCTCAAAGATGGCAGAACCAAACAAGTGAGTGCAAAAGACAAGGCTGAAGCGTTTGCAACCATCTTCAGCCAGAAGTGGCAAGTGGATGATCCTTCTCAGCCTCCTCCTAAGGTCCCCACCATCACAGATGTCAGTCTTCAGCCAATTCGCTTCATTCCATTTGACATCAAGAAATGGCTGAGTATATTAGACACGGCAATGTCTATGCCCCAGTAACATCCTGGCTGTAGTGCTGGAGGCCTGCGCTCCAGAACAAGCCGCGCCTCTAGCCAAGCTGCACCAGTACAGCTACAACACTGGGATCTACCCGGCAATGTGGAAAATTGTCCAGGTATGTCTTATCCACAAAAAGCAGAGCAAATCCAACCCGGCTAAGTACCGTCTTATCAGCCTGCTCCAAATCATCAGCAAAGTGATGGAAAGACTCGTCAACAGTGCTATCAAGCGACACTTAGTCACCAACAATCTGCTCACTGATGCTCAGTTTGAGTTCCGCCAGGACCACTCAGCTCCAGACCTCATTACAGCCTTGGCCAAAACATAGACAGAAGAGCTGAACTCCAGAGGTGAGGTGAGATTGACTGCCCTTGACATCAAGACAGCATTTGACCGTGTGCGTTATCAAGGAGCCCTAGTACAATGGGGATCGGGGGGAAACTCTCCAGTGGCTGGAGGCATTCCTAGCACAAAAGAGGATGATTGTGGTTGTTGGAAGCCAATCATCTTAGCCCCAGGATATCGCTGCAGGAGTTCCTCAATGCAGCATCCTAGGCCCAACTATCTTCAGCTGCTTTATCATTGATGTTCCCTTCATCATAAGATCAGAAGTGGGACTGTTTGCTGACGATTTCACAGTGTTCAGTTCCATTTTCAATTCTTCAGATAATGAAGTAGACCATGCCCGTAGGAAAGAAAAAGAAAAAATTTACATCTATGTAGCGCCTCTCACGACAGAACGTCTGAAAGCGCTTTACAGCCAATTAAGTACTTTTGAAGTGTAGTTACTGTTATAATGTAGGAAATGTTGTATGCAGCTAGACCTGAACAACATCCAGGCTTGGGCTGATAAGTGGCAAATAACATTCGTGCCACACATATGCCAGATAATGTCCACCTTCAACAAGAAAGAGCTTAAGCACCTACCCTTGACATTCAGGGGGGAATTTTTTGGGGGGTCAGTGGGCGCATTCGGTGGTGGGTCAGGTGAAAAAATTTTTGTTTTTGACAGTGGGTCAGGACCCCGCTGTCAAACCACCGCCACACACCTTTCCCAGATGTCTGGTCTGTCAGTGCTGAGCAGACCCGACACGCAGTGGCAGGGGCGGCAATTCAGGTCATTATGACCTTGTTAACAGCCCATTAAGAAATATTTTGATCTCACCTTTACATTTTACAAGGTCACCCACGGGGTCCGCGCTGCTCTAAGATCATGTCAGGTAAGCAGGTCGGGAGTTGTATGACCATGGAATCATCTCATTACTTGACAGCTGCAAATGTGCTATAAAAGCTCCCATCTCACAGCTGTTTACTTTCCAAGCTCAGAAGCTGTTGCTTACTGCATTTGGAAGACAGATTGAGCTTTATGCAGGTTGCAAGTGTTTGGAGTAATTTCTCAATCTAGTGTCACCTCATTGGAACAACCTATCTCAACACTGACAGATTGCTTCTGTCATCTCTACTTCACCTGCCATTTATTACATCAACAGCAGTGCATTTGAAACTATCTCACCTTGGTCCTCAGAATCCCTCCACGATCAGCCCCAACACCCGCAGCACCAGGCACACCAGCAGCACCAACAACAACACCAACCTTCTCCACAATCAACTGATGCTGTGCAGGACAGAGGGCATCAGCACCCGACCACATTGCTGCCCGGGACGCCAGGGATGGCCTCACCATGGCCAGATTTACTTCACTTGACGCTGTACACCCAGGTTGCCACATGAGGCGCCAGGTTGGCACCACCCCACGCCAACACCATAAAGCATCCCTACAATGCCCAAGCCATTCCGTTCACACTCATCACCATTACGGGGGTACCATTATGTCTCATCATTCACTACAACTCATTAAGCCACTTCCAAAGGTTCACACAAATCTGTCCAAGAACGCAAGTGTTGAAAATAAAGATTTCAATGTTTGACAACACATTAACAGAAACTTCACATGAACATTGGCTAAAATACACAAGTGCCTACCATTGTGCGTTGTTAGTTGGTATGATTGGGCTAGGATGAGGGTGAGGGTGAGGGTGAGGGGTGGCTAGTGAGATGGAGAAGTGATAATATAGATAGAGAGGAATGGGTAGAGGTGCAAGGTAAGTTGGTGTGAGTAAGGATGTGCAGGAGTAGGGTAGGGAAGGCAGAGTGATGGGGGTGTGATGAGAGGCACAGCAGGATGAGGTTGAGTGCAGCTTTGCAGTAACATTTTGTGATCTACTGAGATCATTGAAAGGTTTGCGCCACTGCAGCCAGGTCCTCCTGACGACGTCCCTGCTTGTGTCCTCCTTTGCAATGTGCAACCAGGCTATGTTGATCTCCTGGGGAGGTCTCTTCCGCGCATTGGAAGGGAAGAGGACCTCCCTGCATGATTGGGAGAGCCTAAATGCAGCTGTGCACCTCTGTGTAGTGATTGTCAGTGTTTGCAGCACCTCAATGCTGTAGAACACTGACAGCACAAATGTCAAAGTAAATTTGCGCATGGTCCCTTTATGGAAACTGGCTGATGACGCGTCGTCAAATGATGTCATCAGATCTGCTTCCTTCAGTTGGCCGGCAAAAGCGCTGGGCGGGCTTAACAAGCCCAATCAGGGGAAAATCATTTTGGACAGCGGGCTGGAGCCAGCAGCGGGGTTGGGACCTGCCACCGTGTCGCCTGCCACGGGCCCGCCGAGGTTGGTAAAATCCAGCCCTCAATAGCTGAGTACCTCACCATCAACCATTGACCAGAAGCTCAACTGGACCAGCCACAGAAATACAGTGGCTACTAGAGCAGATGAGAGGCTGGGTGCTTTGCAGCAAGTGGCTAACCTGCCTGACTCCCCAAAACCTCTCCACCACCTACAAGGCACAAGACACAAGTCACACGTGTGATGGAATACTCTCCACTTGCCTGGTGCACCAGCACTCCAGAAGCTCGACACCATCCAGGACAAAGCAATCTACTTGATCGGCATCTCATCCACTAGCCTAATCATCCACCCCCTCTGCCACCAGCATACCATGCTGCAGTGTGAACTATCTACTAGCTACACTGCAGCAACTCGTCAAGGCTTCTTCAGCAGCACCTCCCAAACCCATGACCTCCACAACTCAGAAGGACAAAAGCAGCAGGTGCATGGAAACACCATCTCCTCCAAGTTCTCCTCCAAGTCACACACCAGCCTGACTTTACATATATTGCCATTTCTTCATCGTCACTGGGTCAAAATCCTTGAACTCCCTATCTAACTGCCTTATGGGAGCACCTTCATCACACAGACTACAAAGGTTCAAGAAAAAGGCCCACCACCACTTTTTCAGGGTAACTAGGTTTGGGCAATCAATATCAACCTTGCCAGCAACACCCATATCCCAAAAATTGAATTATTAAAAACAGCGGAATGATTTCCTATTGTTGACAGTGGGCAGATTTCCTATTGTACAGTGAGAAGATTTCCTTTGTATGTGGTAGGAAGATTTCCTATGTAAACAGTGAGAAGATTGTGAACAGTGATAAGGTTTCCTATTGCCTATTCCTATTTGTCGATTTCCTTTATAGACAGTGGGAAGATTTCCTACTGGAGACAGTGGGTAGATTTTCTATTGTAGACAGTGTTTCGATTTCATATTGTACATACTGGAAAGATTTCCTAATGTAAACAGTGCAAAAACTTCCTATTGTCCACAGCAGGTGGGTATCCTCTCTAGATAGTGCTTAGATTTCTTATTGTGGACAGTGGGAAGATTGTCTATATTTGCTTTTACAGTGACATTGTAGCTGTGTTATAAAAGGATACATTTTATGATTTTGTTAGAAAGAGTGACCCAGGTTTATGTCACCAACACCTTGCTGCTAGAGGAATCATTCCCCCATTGTTTTTATTTCTGTCTGTGCTGTGTTTTTTGTTCGTCATCTGCTCATATCTTGTGTTATGTTCCACTCGCTATCTGGCTATGAAATCTGTTGTTATCTCCCATTGTTAGTTGAACTATTTTCCATCTGTCTAGTCTTGCTGCCAATTTTTGCCATTCGACACCAATTATGGGACAGACCAATAGCGAGAGAGAGAGAAATTGAGATGGAGTGTGTGTAAGAAAAATGTGATATGTACTGGCTTCAGCCAGCTATTCTTTCATATTTGTATTTTAATGACACACACATTCAAGTACTGAGAAGTGGGAGCAATACAGAATGATTTATCATGGAAAAATCAACATTTCAGTAAATGAATCAGACTTATTTTCTATTTTTGTTAAGCTGTAAAATTTGATACCCTTTCATTTAAAATACACAGAATGTACAATTTAACCATTTTTAATTTAAACTGGAGGGCTTAAACACTTGAAACCCACAACAAACAGGATGTGTTCCCTACTAAACAGCAGTGGGATTTTTATAAATATCAGGACAGTAATTTGGAAAGAACTTCTACATATTAAATACATATTTGTGGGGGCAACTGGAAAGAAATAATAAAGTTATCGATAATTTCTCACCACAGGAGGCTATAGTACTCAAAGTTAATTTAAAGCATCTTTTTTTTCTGCTGAAATATATTTGATGGTGTAATCTCAGTGAAAACTAGACAAGAGCAAGATATAGGTGCATTTTTAATCCTACCCACCTGGTGGAAGTCCCCAGTGTAATGTGAATAATTATCGTGTCCTGTTTCTCACATTCTGCAGACACCGGGCAAGTGAGCAGTTAAAATCGTCCAGGTTACTTACCCAGCCTGAAGCTACTGGAAACCAACCAAATACAAGTTTAACCTTCTCAACTGAGCAGGCAGCAGGGACACCCGGCCAAATCCGGCGGGTCCTTTTTTTATATCTGGATGTCAGGTCCCAATGACATCATTGAGACCCACCTAAATTTTTATTAGTGAGACTTAATGGGAAACAGCAGTGAGTTTCCCGCCAGGCCAGTTCAGTGAGAAAGTGGTCCAAAAAGGTATGTATTCAGTTATTATTTTACTTTCCTTGTGGGGCCAGGAAGAGCAGGAGTGCTCCTTCGGGCCCCACAAGGACAGCTTAGGCCACCCCCTCCGCAATCGCACCCATCCCACCCCCCGAGTGCGGGACCCTTAAAATCGTCCGGATCACATTCTGCCTTGGGCGGGAAATTAACTCGCCAGCATAACAGTTCCACTTACCTAATTGGTTGCACAGAGCTCACAGACATTTAAACTAAACTACAATTGAAAAACTTTGGCGAGAGTTAAGGCATCCACTGTGAAAAACATAGTTCAAATAATTTCTTCATTCACCAAATTCAAAAAGCCTGTGAGCAATCCCAATTTTTATCAATTCAAATTACGTTACTGGTCTGTGGTACTGGTTATATGTGAACTGGTTTGAAAATATGAATAGAGCCTCACAGAATTGCAAAATAAAGATTGCAAGGGATATTACCAGGGTTTTCAAAATGTTGAGGGTGTATGTATATAGTAATGTTAGTCAACTATTACAGAACTAGAGGATATTAAATTATTAACAAGTCCCACGCAAGATTGAAATCAGATTGTTTTCATCTCAAAGAGCAGTAATCATGTTGCAGACGCCCAATAAATGTATTAGCTATTATGTCAGTTAGCTGATACATGACTGGCGATGAGTCGAATTGGAGATTGTAAGGGTATGATGAGATTCTCCACCAAACATGATGGTTTCTATACTGGTGGGACTACAGATAAGTCATATGTGGAATGCAACTGGTCATGTTTGAGAAGTGTGCATTTCAATAATGAATACTGTGCTGGACGTTCACTTGCTTACCTTTGAGAGCTGAGAAAAAATTCAGAATTTTATTTTCTAGGAAATTCTCCCTGTATTGGTTGTTTTCATGAAGACATTAAAGGCAATGGCTAGAGACTACAGTGCAGCAAAATTGCATAAAGTTGCATGAAGTGAAGAATATAGTAGTATCATGTCTTTAAGAAGTACATCTGGCAGTGGCTGTCTGACCTTAGCTTCTTTATATATAGAATCACTGGAACCAATTAGGTAAGTGTAGAATCATTGGGCGAAACTTTCAACTTCGATTGGGTCGTAAAACGGACGGTAGTGCATCGGCCGCCCATTGTACACCATGCCAGATTTTCCTTTCATTGAAGTCAATGCACTTTGCATTGATCACACTGTGATATGCAAGATAAAATGTTTCTTAGTTTATGTGGAGGTCAAAAAAATCAGAATCTGTGGCCTCACAAATGTTTTCGATTGCATGCTAACTCAGGACCATTTAATTTCTCACCAATAATTCTTACACATTAGGAGCAAAATGAAGCTTACCGCAGCAATGTCCAAGACATGCTCCAAAGATGACAACTCTGAGTAAACAGAAACAATTCACATTTATACAGTGTTCTTAATGTAATGAATGTCCAAAGTGCTTCACAACAAAGTAATGAATACTGAGCGATAGAAGATTTAGGGGAGCTCACCAAAGGAATGGTCCAAGAGAAAGATTTCCAGGATGTAGTGGTGAATGGGTGTTTTTCTGACTGGAAAGAAGTATGCAGTGGGGTCCCCCAGGGGTCAGTATTATGACCATTGCTTTTCTTGCTATATATAAATGGTCTGGACTTGGGTATAGGGAGTATCATTTCAAAGTTTGCGATGATACAAAACTTGGCAATGTAGTAAGTAGTGAGCAGGATAGTAACAGACCTCAGGAAGACATAGACGGACTGGTGAAATGGGCAAACATATGGCAGATGCAATTTAATGCGGATAAGTGTGAAGTGAAGCACTTTTGGAGAAACAACATGGATAGCCAGTATAATCTGAATGGTATTATTTTGAGGGGTGGTGCAAGAGCAGAGGGACCTGGGGGTGCATATTCACAAATCCTTAAAGGTGGCAGGGCAAGTTAATAAGGTGGATAAGAAAACATATGGAATACTTGGCTTTGTAAATAGGGGTATTGAATACAAAAATAAGGAAGTCATGCTAAACCTTTACAAATCTCTGGTTAGGCCTCAGCTGGAGTATTGTGTACAATTCTAGGCACCACACTTTAGGAAGGATGTCAAGGCCTTGGAGAGGGTACAGAGGAGATCTCCCAGGATGATACCAGGGATGAGGGACTTCAGTTATGTAGAGAGATTGGAGAAGCTAGGATTGTTCTTCTTAGAGCAGAGAAGGTTAAGGGGAGACCTAATAGAGGTATTCAAAATTATGAGAGGTATTGATAGAGCAAGTAGGGAGAACCTTTTTCCTCTGCCAAGTGGGTCAGTAACAAGAGGTCATAGATTTAAAATAATTGGCAAAAGAACTAGAGGAGAAATCAGGAGAAATTTCTTCACACAGAGGGTTGTTAAGATCAGGAATGTATTACCTGAAAGGGTGGTGGAATCAGATTCCATAGGAACTTTCAAAAGGCAATTAAACATGTACTTGAAGAAGACTAATTTGCAGGGTTATGGGGAAAAAGGGTGGATGGGAAGGCAGAAGTTAAGGATTTCAGAATGGGTGATGTCTTCTGGCCTAACTCAGTCGGTTGTATGTGGCTCCCACTAGGAGGACGGGCCCTGAAACTGAACAGAATTTAAGCTAGGGCGCTTCTAGAGCAGAACCCCAGCCTACTTCAGCCTCACCAAATATTCCTGGCCATACAAAGCAGCAATTGCTGATTTATACCCACCCTATCCCAAAGGAATTTTGGGGCCTAAGAATTTGCCAACAACTGACGTTAGACTAACTGGTCTATAATTACCCAATTTATCCTTATCTCCATATAAACTGTTAAATTTCAAACTTCTTCCAGTTGTGATGCTGTAAACATTTACACCTCCTCTGGATCTATCTTTTGTTTCTTTATTGTCCCATGACCATCCTCTTTGCCTTGCACCATCATTCCTTTTGACATTTAATCAATCCTGCCCTCCACCCTATCACAGACCTTCCCTTTTGTTCTTTCCTCCCCTCTCCCCCACACTTCCCTGCCTCTGTAACATGCATAAAACCTACTAAGTCTCTAACTTTTTCCAGTTCTGACGAAGGGTCATCGACCTGAAACGTTAACTCTGTTTCTCTCTCCACAGATGCTGCCTGACCTGCTGAGTATTTCCAGCATTTCCTCTTTTTATTTCATATTTCCAGCATCTGCAGCGTTTGGCTTTAATCCTTCTCCCCGTTCTTGGACAATTGGCTACTTTTCAGTCCCACAGCAGAGTCCGTACATTTAAGGAAGGTTAGAAAATTGTGGCCAGCAACTCTGTTATTTCCTGCTTGACTTCTTTCAACAGCCTAGGGTGCATGACATAATAATACAGTTGATTGCGGTCAGAAGTTATGGCAAAAGCACACATTCCTGTGCAGAAATCATTTTCTCAAGTGCCAGTCATTACCAGTGTATTGACAGGGAATGTGGAAAATAAAAAAATCATGTGATGTGATTTGGCCAAATAACAACAATATCAAAATCATGAGTGAGCATGGTCAGCACCAGAAACGGAATATAAATTATATCCTATTTGTATTTACACCTTACATTAAAATATATTTTTAGAGTAAAAAAAGTTGAATTAATAGCACAATTTAAATGTTGTACCTATATTTTCATGTAATGTACTGAAAAGCAAATATATGTTTCTATTTATAATATATAATATCAATCTGACGAAAGGTCATCGACCTGAAACATTGGGGGGAATTTTAACATGAAAAAAGGGTGGGTTGGAGGCGGGTGGGGGGACAGGGGGAGTTAAAGTTTAAAAAATCTAAATCCTGACCCCAACCCGCCCACTTTCAACTTTTACTCAGGTGGGACGGGGGGTCGGGCAGCCAATCCGCTGCCAGGAGGCGGGTTGGCATTTTAATTATGATAATGAGGATGGAAGCCACTGCTTTAACCTGCTGTGCAGGTTTTACGTCGGCCGGCCGGAGATCCCGGGCCTCGGGATTCCCGGTAGCTGCAGCGAGGCGAGCACAGCCTCAGGGAGCACTCCGTGTGGGCCGGGAGGAGCAGGAGTGCGTCCTCCCGGCCCCCCAAGCTCACCCACCAGCAGCCCGCCCGCCCCCAGGGTCAGGGATCGGACCCCACCGGGGATCAGACCAGCCCCCCTCCCCCCGCCTGGATCGAACCCTGCACCTACCTGTTGGTCGCAGCCTCTCCTCCAGCGTTCACCACCCGACTGGAAGCCAGCCTGTCAATCAGGCTGGCCTCCAGGCGGGGAACCTGCCCATGACTTCACACGCACGCTGTTAAAACTCCACAGCGTGCCGGGAAACAGGGATTTCCAGGTTGCTCGCGGTCTACTGGACCCCCCCCCCCCTCCCCCACTCCAGGTGGGTTGGAAACTTCAAAATCCAGCCTGTTAACTCTGTTACTCTCGTCACAGATGCTGCCTGACCTGCTGAGCATCACCAGCATTTTCTGTTTTTATTTCAGATTTCCAGCATCTGCAGTATTTTGCTTTTGTATCTATGGCCATGATTTTGCTGACCTCGGGGGGTCCGTGGCTGGCGATGTCAGGTCCCAGCCCCCCTGCTGGCTTCAGCCCGCTGTCTGAAATTAATTTCCCTTGATAGGGCTTGTTAAGCTCACCCAGCGCGTTTCCCGGCCAATTACAGGAAGCGGGTCTGGCCGTCATTAGTCGGTTTCCTTATAGAGACCATGGCCAACTTTATTTTTGACATTTGTGCTGTCAGTGTTCTACAGCATTGAGGTGCTGCAAACACTGACAATCACTGCACAAAGGTAAGGGGCTGCACCCAGGCTCTCCCACAGCAGGCAGGGAGGTCCTCTTCCATTCCCCTGGGCGGAAGAGACCTCCCCAGGAGATCAACACAGTCTGGTTGCACATTGCAGAGGAGGGCACAAGCAGGGATGTGGTCAGGAGTACCTGGGTGCAGTGCTGCAATTGCTTCAATGATCTCAGTAGATCACGAAATGTTAGTACAAAGCCACACTCAACCTCATCCTGCTGTGTCTCTCATGAAATCCCCATCACTATGCCTTCCCTATCCTACTCCTGCACATCCTTACTCACACCAACATATCTCGCACCTCCACCCATCCCTCTCTATCTACATTATCACTTCCCCATCTCACAAGCCACCCCTCACACTCATCCTCATCCTAGTGTAATCATACCAACTAACGACACACAAGGGTAGGCACTTGGGTGTTTTATGCAATGTTCATGTAAAATTTCTGTTAATGTGGTGTCAAACATTGAAACCTTTATTTTCAACACTTTGCATTCTTGAACAGATTTGTGTGCACCTTTGGAAGTGGCTAAGTAAGTTGCAGTGAATGGTGAGACATAATGGTACCCCCCACAATAGTGATGAGTGTGAAAGGAATGGCTTGGGCATTGTAGGGATGCTTTATGGTGTTGGTGTGGGGGTGGTACCAACCTGGCACATCATGTGGCAGCCAGGGTGTACAGCGTCAAGTGAAGTAAATCTGGCCATGGTGAGGCCATCCCTGGCCTCCCGGGCAGCAATGTAGTCGGGTGCTGATGCCCTGTGTCCTGTGCAACATCAGTTGATTGCAGAGAAGGTTGGTGATGTTGTTGGTGCTGCTGGTGTGCCTGGTGCTGCTGGTGTTGGGGCTGATTGTGGTGGGATTCTGAGGACCAAGGTGAGAGAGTATAAAGGGCACCCATGCTGATGGAATAGATGGCAGGAGAAGTAGAGATGACAAATACGATCTGTCAATGGTGAGACAGGTAATGAGGTCAGACTGGATGGGGACTTTTGTAAAGACTTGCAGCATGGTGAATCTGTTGTAAAAATGCAGTGAGGAAGAGATTGTGGCTGAGGGAAGATATCTCTGTAAGGTGGGAGCTTTTACTTTACGTTTGAAGCTGTCAACTCAACAGCTGATTCAATGGCCAATGAACTCCCATCTCAGCTTAACAGACATGATCCTGAGCAGCGAGGATTCCGTGGGCAAGCACATAAAATCAATAGGTGAGCTCAAATATATTCTTAATGATTTCTAAACAAGGTAATAATTATCTGAATTGTGTCCCCGCCGCTGCGTGTCGGGTTTGGTCAGCATTGACAGACCCGACATTGGGGAAAGGTGCGTGGTGGCGGGTTCACAGTGGGGTCCTGACCCGCTGGGGGAAAGAAACACTTTCCCACCCAACCCACCACCGATCGCGCTCGCTGACCCCCCAGAAAATCTCGGCCTATATTTCTATTTGTCTGTACAGTAACAATACAATGAATGCAAGTATTGCATTTGTACATCATTTTTGCTCTCTGTTTTTATCAGTTAGTTACAATGGTTACTAATCCGTGAGTTCACTCAATGGCTGTTTCAGTTGGTTTTATCATTGGGCAAGTGAAATCAAACCAGTTCTGTCACTGTAACTTCACCAAAGGTGCGGCAGAAACCCCTGTTTAACCCCTGTTAATGGGGCTTCTGGCAAAGTTGCGGTGGCAAGCAGAGCTCCAAGGAAATTTATCCCCGGGTATTTGTGTGTGCACAGCACAGTAATTTACCAATAAGAATAATGCAAAGCCAAAATTTAAGAAGTTTGTTCCAGGCATATTTGAGACATTAGCCTAGAAATGATTGTAATATTAGCTGATAACTTGGAAGTACAGTTTCCCATATCAGCAAATAAATGCTTAATATGTTTGAATGAGCATCCTTTGCCTACTATTCCTATTTATTTTAAATGGGTCAAGAGCATTAAGCATTGGTATGATCGTGTGAGAAATAGTAACTGCGAGGCTGTTATCCTTACAGTATTGCACTTAAGTGCTTCTTCAAGTAATCACGAGGGTTGTATCAGTTCATTTGAATTCAAAAGTTGCAAGTTACAGCATCTCAGGTCCAGACAGGATACATTAAAAAGCAACTAATAAAAATCCAAAGAATTGACAAGTAGTAACACAGTAATGTGAAGGCTGCTACATAAAATGGCATGATTCTTCTTGAAATGTTCGTCAATAGCCAACAGCTAGTCAAAAAGCTACATAAATGCCACCTTGCACACTGCTATAAAAACACTGCAGTAAATTACACCTAAAAGGAAAGGAAACTTCTCATGATATATATTAGAAATAAAACAGCAGAGACCGTTAAGCGGTTTGTCCATTCTTTTCAATGCCAACAATCCCATTAAATAGCTATAAAAGTCAAATTTTGCCAAATGGAACCCTTTAAGTATTAAGGGGGCGATTTTCAGAAGCGCGTTCAGGCATCTCAAAGGTGGCCAAGATGGGTTCTTGAACTGAAACACCGGTTTAGCCCGCGTTTAGCGCAAGAAGCCATCTTAGTAAAGCAAGCAGCATGCTATAGACAGGGCTAAGCGATCCCACAATCAACGGATCAGATCAAAGCTCTGCAGTCCTGCCACATCCAGTCGCAAATGGCGATGGACCATTAAACAACTAAAGGGAGGAGGAGGCTCCATGAATATCCCCATCCTCAATGATGGTGGAGCCCAGCACGTGAGTGCAAAAGACAAGGCTGAAGCGTTTGTAACCATCTTCAGCCAGAAGTGTCGAGTGGATGATTCATATCGGCTTCCTCCTGAGGTCCCCACCATCACAGAATTCAGCCAATTCGATTCACTCCACATGATATCAAGAAACGGCTGAGTGCACTGGATACAGCAAAGGCTATGGGCCCTGACAACATCCCGGCTATCGTGCTGAAGACTTGTGCTCCAGAACTAGCCGCGCCTCTAGCCAAGCTGTTCCAGTACAGCTACAACACTGGTATCTATCCTACAATGTGGAAAACTGCCCAGGTATGTCCTGTCCACAAAAAGCAGGACAAATCCAATCCAGCCAATTACCGCCCCATCAGTCTACTCTCAATCATCAGCAAAGTGATGGAAGGTGTCATCGACTGTGCTATCAAGCAGCACTTACTCACCAATAACCTGCTCACTGATGCTCAGTTTGGGTTCCGCCAAGACCACTCAGCTGCCGACCTCATTACAGCCTTGGTCCAAACATGGACAAAGGAGCTGAATTCCAGAGGTGAGGTGAGAGTGACTGCCCTTGACATTAAAGCTGCATTTGACCGAGTGTGACATGAAGGAGCCCTAGTAAAACTGAAGTCAATGGGAATCGGGGGGAAAACACTCCACTGGCTGGAGTCATACCTAGCACAAAGGAAGTTGGTTGTGGTGATTGAAGGTCAATCATCACAGCCCCAGGACATCGCTGCAGGAGTTCCTCAGGGCAGTGTCCTAGGCCCAACCATCTTCAGCTGCTTCATCAATGACCTTCCCTCCAACATAAGGTCGAAAATGGGGATGTTTGCTGATGACTGCACAGTGTTCAGTGCCATTCACAACTCCTCAGATAATGAAGCAGTCCATGCCCGCATGCAACAAGACCTGGACAACATTCAGGCTTGGGCTGATAAGTGGCAGGTAACATTCGCACTACAGAAGTGCCAGGCAATGACTATCTCCAACAAGCGAGAGTCTAAACACCGCCCCTTGACATTCAATGGCATTACCATCACCGAATCCCCCACCATCAACATCCTGGGGGTCACCATTGACCAGAAACTTAACTGGACCAGCCATATAAATACTGTGGCAACAAGAGCAGGTCAGAGGCTAGGTATTCTGCAGCAAGTGTCTCACCTCCTGACTCCCCAAAGACTTTCTATCATCTACAAGGCACAGGTAAGGAGTGTGATGGAATACTCTCCACTTGCCTGGATGAGTGCAGCTCCAACAACACTCAAGAAGCTCGACACCATCCAGGACAAAGCAGCCTGTTTGATTAGCACCCCCTCTAGCACCTTAAACACTCACTCCCTCCACCACCAGCGTACCGTAGCTGCAGTGTGTACCATCTGCAGATGCACTGCAGCAACTTGCCAAGGCTTCTTCCCAAACCCGCAACCTCTTCCACCTAGAAGGACAAGGGCAGCAGATGCATGGGAACACCACCACCTCCAAGTTCCCCTCCAAGTCACACATCATCCTGACTTAGAAGTATATCGCCGATCCTTCATCGTCACTGGGTCAAAATCCTGGAACTCCCTCCCTAACAGCACTGTGGGAGTACTGTCACCACACGGACTGCAGCGGTCCAAGAAGGCGGCTCTCCGCCATCTTCTCGAGGGCAATTAGGGATGGGCAATAAATGCTGGCCTTGCCAGCGACGCCCACATCCCATAAAAACGAATTAAAATTTTTTTTAAAAATTTGAAGTACTAGGAACAGCCAACCAGAGACTTGTTAAACAGCTGATTGCCACTTAAAATACCTGCTAGCCCTCATTAAAGAGGCTGCACGACATTTTGGTGGTTAGCGCTTCAACTAACGCCCTCTCCTAACAGCGATCAGCTGTTTAGGAGTAAACATGGCGTTGAAGTCAATTTCAAGCGCTACTTAAAGGGATACTCACCATTTGATGTTCATTGCTGCTGGAGCTGTGAAGAGAACCTCTGAAACACATCGGGAGACTTTCTGGGACACTTTATCAAGACATCACCGATACTCGAGCAACATTTATTCTGGAAATTCTCAGAGGACTTCACCTAAAAAGAGTGAGTGCTGTGCTACTCCACCTTATTGGACACCTTACAGGAGTCACCAGGAGAAAGGGAGTGCTTGGTCCTGGGCATCTTGCTAGGGGTCCCCCCTTGGTCTGGAGGAGGAATGGGAGGAGAACATGAGGCCAGGCAGAGCAGCACCAGCTGCTGCAGGAGAGAGGGCCAGGAGGGCGAGGTGGCGTCCTTCCTCCCCTGCGAGTACAGGACATCCCTCCTGCTCTGGACCTCCTCCACCAGGACCTCCAGTGCTGAACCCAACAACCTGTGCGCCCTCTCAATCAGTCCCTGTGTCATCGTGCAATGTGCCGCTGTGTGCCAGCCAGAGCACTCTACACCCGCAGTGGGAGTGGGTGCGAGGAGCCCACATATACTGCTCCACCAAAATTGTGTCTAATTAGCACTTGAGTGCTAAACCTGCGGGTTTCTACTTCAGCACCTCCAGGCAAGGTCAAAGGTAATCAGCAGTTAGGACCAAATTTGTGTGCCAAAACCAGGCTTTGAAACAGGCTAGTCATATTAGCACTGCACCCATTTAGCGCCTGTTTTTACCCTTTGGCGAAAATAACACCCAATACCTCCAAAAAAATTTTGTCAAACAATTTCTGAAGCACAGCCTTACTAAGTAGTAATTTTTTTTAACATTTCTTCACAGTAGGCAAATCCTTTAAGATGTTGCCACCTTTATTATTAACAGAATCCTAACCTACTATTTACAAGGCTATGTAATCTTTAATCTTTCTTTTTACACGTGTGTCATGGTCTTAATCCCTGTTGACTTGGTGCCTCATTCAATACAGTTTGGCTCATTCAATGCTTCAAATGTGTGATTTGTGCCCGAGGTGAAACATGGGAATTAAGTAGGGTTGCCAGCCCGCCTGGAGTGTCCTGGAGTTTCCCGGAATAACAGATTAATCTTGCAGTCACTGCTGTGAGCAAACAGGGGAAAATACTTTGTGTCACTTTTTGATTATAATGTAGGTGATTGTGCCGGTTACTAGCAGCAGAATCATGGACATAAATTTTACACAAGCTTCATAGTCCAGCCAGAGATGACAACCCTAGAATTCAAAGAACTCACTGTAAACGTTGCAGGTAGTTTAGGATATCATTCTTATATATGGTCAATAAATCTTTAATGTTGCAAAGTTTATCAGGGCATTTTTAATCGTGGTTTTTAAAACGAAGTATAAGCAAAATACATCATGTTGTTGGAAATACTCAGCAGGTCAGGCAGCATCTGTGGAGAGAGAAACAGAGTTAACGTTTCAGGTCGATGACCTTTCGTCAGAACTGGAAAAGTTAGAGATATAACAAGGTTTTAAGCAAGTGTAGGGGCAGGGAAAGTGGGGGTGGGGAGGAAAGAACAAAAGGGAAGGTCTGTGATAGGGTGGAAGGCCCTATCACAGAACTTCCATTTTGTTCTTTCCTCCCCCCCCCCGCCCCCACTTTCCCTACCTCTGTAATTGCTTAAAACCTGTTATATCTCTAACTTTTCCAGTTCTGATGAAAGGTCATCGACCGGAAACGTTGGCCGGAATTTTCCCCTAAAAGAACGGGTGGGTTTCGAGAGTGGGGGCAGTTAAATTGTTAAAAATGGAATTCCCGACCAGATCCCACCTCCAACCCACCCACTTCCGGTTTTGCCGGAGGTGGGACGGGGGGCGGGCGACCAACCCGCTCCCAGGGGGCGAAACCTCAATTTAAGGATTGTAATGAGGCTGGAAGCCTCTTTTTCCCCTCCATTTTGAATTTAACTGCCTGTGGACGGGTTTCATACAACTCGTGAAACCCGGCAGTTAAACCGAGGCGGGGACTGCCACATCCAGGAGGTAAGTGGCTTTATACCTACCTCCTGGATCCAGGATCCCTGCCTAACCACCACCCAGCCCCCACCCCGCAATCGGAGACCCTCCCACGTGGCATCCAATCGCCTTCCCAGGCTTCAGATCCCCACCATGAGGCCTCCCCCCGCCCCCACCAACCCAGCGATAATGCTGAGGCCGGCCCCGATCCTCTCTCCCACCTTGCTGATCCCCGATCTCCAACTGCCCCCCCCCCAATTCCCCGGCCAACCCCTCCCCTCCCCTCGTCGACGCCCCCCCCATGACCCCCGAGGCCCGATGCTGACGCCCCGCGACCCCCGAGGCCTGATGCCAACTCCCCGACCCCCCTCCCGCGATCCCCGATGCCCGATGCCGACCCCCCTCCCATGATCTCTGATGCCCAATGCTGACCCCCTCCCTTGATCCCCGAGGCCTGATGCCGACCCCCCACCCCCGTGATCCCCGATGCCCGATGCCCAACCCCCCACCCCCCGCGATCCATCACCTGGACCGACCCCTCGCACCTGCAGGCCTACCCGCTCAGAGCCAGCCAGCCTCTCAATCTGGCTGGCTGCGGGCGGGAACCCGAGGCTTCAGATGTAAATCAGGCCCTGCCGTTAAAGTAGGCAGGGCCTGCGGGAAACCCGGCCTCCTGGGAGAAAATTCCGACTGTTAACTCTGTTTCTCTCTCCACAGATGCTGCCAGGCCTGCTGAGTGTTTCCAGCATTTTCTGTTTTTATTTCAGATTCCCAGCACCCGCAGTATTTTGCTTTTGTAAATCATACTGGCCCTGAAATTCACCTCTCCGGCTTGCCACGGGGGTAAAGATCGCGCGCGCACTTACCTACCGCGCCTGCCGTTGACCTCTGGGCCCACGGGGACTTCAGCTCCTGGGCCTGCTCCAAGTGCCGGCGCGCAGTGCTTGCGTGTCCCAGGGGCGCAGTTAGTGCGATGCGTCCCCTGGGATCACGTGGGCCATGGAGAGCCAATGGCAGCAGACCATCTTTCATTCATAGATTTGACAGGAAGACCTGTCAAATCTGTGAATTGAAATCGGCCCCAAAAGAACAGCTAAACTTAAAATAAATTTTTAAAAAACGATCACATTTATAAAATAACTGTAAGTTAAATAAATTAACTACTTTAAACAAAAATTTTAATTTTTGAAAAAATTTAAATACTTTTTAAGAGTGCTAAAAATAAACTTACCTTTCTTTAAAGTATCTAAAAAAGATAAACCTGTTGAAATTTTTTTTAAATTATAATTAATTAACCACTTACCTTGTTGAAAACGGCTCCTGCGCCTCCTTTTTAAAAGCGTAGGTTCTTCAATACTTACCCTCCCGGAGAAACCTGAAAAAAAACCTAAGTTCGCTGCGTGCGTGCAGCCTCTACCGCGCACGCGGTTCACCTCTGAACCGCTCCCTTCACCAGACCGGGAGTTCCGGTTTCCCGCGCATGCGCAGTGCATGCAGGAAACCGGCACTTCAGGAGGCCTTACGGGTGAGTACACAGTGCGTACTCACCCGGGAAGGGCCGAATTTTTGGCCCATTGTTGTTTCTTTGACAGATTGATTTCTAACTTGAGATATTTTTATTAAGAATTTTCAAGTCTAGTTTACAATCATGTCAGAAGACAAATTTATGAAAGAAAGAAAGAACTTGCATTTAAGTAGCACCTTTCATGACCTCAGGACATGCAAAGTGCTTCACAGCCAATAAAGTACTTCTGAATTGTAGTCACTGTTGCAATAAAGGAAAAGCAGCAGCCAATTTGTGCAAAACATATTGGCCCAGATTTTGTAGTTAGCGGCGAAGCAGGAGCGCTCACCATTCATCTCACTGACAGCTATCCACAAAGTTTCAGGGGGTTCAGAGCAGAGACTTGCTCAAACTCAGTGCCTGATTCAGCGCGGCGCCCTCTACAGGGGACCTTTGGCATCTGTGAGCAGACAAGAACTAGCGAGGCTCTTCAACCAATCAGATTGAAGAATCCTCACTGAGACACAGTATGAAGCAGGAAGTATAAATTAGATTTAAATCATGTACAGAAAGTGGAATTAAAATTGGGAAAGACAGATGAGATTAAGAGAGATAAAAGAGACAGGCAGAAAAAGTTAAAAAAAAGTTTTAAAATCTCCAACACTAATTATCTTCTGAAGGAATGAGTTCCACACTTGTAAAATTACATTTTCAGGGCCAGAGAGGTTGTTTGGCAGTAATTAGCAATTATCAGACCAGTAAATATTCACTTACTCCCGAATGCACCAGTGTTAACTTTTTATGGTGTCTTTAGTGGGGAACTAGTGGGCAAGTACCCCAAGTTCACACCATTGCATCTCTTTCAATGCCAAGTCTATTAGCAAGGACTGTTACAGCACACCCTGTGGAGGAGTGGGGTATCTCTGACAGCAACTTCCGGATTTCCGTGTTTAAATGCGCATGTGCGGACACCAGAAGTTGCTGTCCGATTTACTCCATAATAACGGTGAGCGCTGTTAGTCTCACCGTTATTATTAATGCAAAATCCGGGCCAATCTCACAAACAGCAATGCGATAAATGACCAGGACACCAGGTAGAACTCCGCTGCTCTTCTTTGAAATGGTGCCATGGGATCTCTACATCCACTTGAGTGAGCAGATGGGGCCTTGGTTTAATGTCTCATCTGAAAGATAGCCTCTTTGACAGCACAGTGTTCCCTCAGCACTGCACTGGACTGTCAGCCTAGAAAACACGTTAAAGTCTCTGTAGTGGAACTTGAACCCACAACCTATTCTGAATCAAAGGCAAGAGTGCTACCACTGAGCCAAGGCTGACACCTGGAGGAAGAGGCATCCTTTTTTTACAGGGTTTCCGTGGCTCTTCCACTGAAATTATGGAGGATGAATGGGAGAACCTCTGCGGAAATTCCCCCCAAAGAGTTAGAGTAAATGATTATTCAGATTGGAGAAAAATTGGGAATTGGTGTATCCTGGGGGTCGATTCTGCATCTACTTTTATTCTCATATATATAGATTTGGACTTGGATTAACAGAACAGAATCTTGAAATTTGCTGATGATGCAAAAGTAGAAGGTTTGGCAAACAGTGAGGAGGCCTGTAAAAGACTTCAGGAAGGTACAGACAGGTTAGCAGAATTGGCAGACAGGCAGAAGATTCAATTCCGTGTGGATAAGTGTGAGGTAATACAAGGAATAGGAATTTAATGGAAAGATGTTGAAGGATGTGGAAGAACAGAAAGATTTAGGCATTCAAATACATAAACCCCTGACAGTGAGAGTGCAGGTAGATAAAACCATTATAAAAAGGGTAACAGAATCTAGGGGCTGAATTATGCCCGCGCTCGGAGTGCGGGTTTGGAGGCGGGTCCACTGTCAAAATCACAAAGATTGACAGCGGGTCGGTATCCCACTGTAAACCCGCCTCCTTGTCAGTTTCCCAAGTGTTGGGTCTGTCATCCCTGAACAGGCCTGACACCAAGCGATGGGTCAACCAATTTAGATAGTTAAAAGCTTATTAAAAGGTAGTTAAGAACCATTTTCCCATGTACTTACCATTTTACCAGGTTTTCAATGAGGTTCCCGGAGAGCGGCTATCACGTCAGGTAAGTGTGTCGGGTTCTCAATGACTGTGGATTGTTGTGACTAGGTGAAAGCTGCAAAAGTGGTATAAAACCTACCATTTCACAGCTGTTCTCTTCCCAATCTTAGAAGCTGGAGCATTAATGATTTGGAATACACTTTTGAGCTTTATGCACTTTTGAAGTGTTTGGGGTAATCTCTCTATCCAGTGTCACCTCCTTGGAACAACCTATCTCAACACTGACAGATCGCTTCTGTCATCTCAACCTCACCTGCCATCTATTCCAGCAGCATCGTTGCCCTTGAAAATATCTCACCTTGGTCCTCAGAATCCCAACACGATCAACCCCAACACCAGGTTATAGTCCAACAGTTTTATTTGAAATCACAAGCTTTCGGAGCGGCTGCTCCTTCGTCAGGTGAAGACTTCTCACTTTTGTCCACCCCAGTCCAACACCGGCATCTCCGCATCACAACCCCAACACCAGCAGCACCAGGCACACCAGCAGCACCAACATCCACACCAACCTTCTCTGCAATCAACTGATGCTGCACTAGACACAGGGCATCATCACCTGCCCGGGACGCCAGCGATGGCCTCACCATGTCCAGATTTGCTTCACTTAACACTGTACACCCTGGCTGCCACATGATGCACCAGGTTGGCACCACCCCACACCAGCACCATAAATCATCCCTACAATGCTCAAGCCATTCCTTTCACACTCATCGCCATTGGGGAGGGGTGGGGGCGATGTTATGTCTCACCATTCACTGGAACTCACTAAGACACTTCCAAAGGTGCACATAAATCTGTCCTAAAAGGCAAAGTGGTGACAATAAGGATTTCAATGTTTGACAACAGATAAACAGAAAGTTTACATGAACATTGGCTAAAACTCCCAAGTGCCTACCCTTGTGTGTTGTTAGTTGGTATGATTGGACTAGGATGAGGGTGAGTGTGAGAGGTGGCTAGTGAGATGGGGAAGTGATAATATAGATAGAGAGGGATGGGTGGCGGTGCAAGGTAAGTTGGTGTGAGTAAGGATGTGCAGGAGTAGGGTAGGGAAGGCAGAGTGATGGGGATGTGATGAGTGGCACAGCAGGATGAGGTTGAGTGTGGCTTTGCAGTAACATTTTGTGATCTACTGAGATCATTGAAAGGTTTGCGCCACTGCAGCCAGGTCCTCCTTACGACATCCCTGCTTGTGTCCTCCTGTGCAATGTGCAATCAGGCTGCGTTGATCTCCTGGGGAGGTCTCTTCCGCCCATTGGAAGGGAAGAGAACCTCCCTGCGTGCTGTGACTCCCTCCATAAGCACATGGAGGGAGTCATGGGAGAGCTTGGGTGCAGCCGTGCACCTTTGTGCAGTGCTTGACAGTGTTTGCAGCACCTAAATGCTGTAGAACACTGACAGCACAACAGAAAAAATGAATGTGGACATGGCCCCTTTAAGGAAACCAGCTGATGATGCGTCATCAGATGACGTCATCAGACCCGCTTCCTTTTAATTGGCCGGTAACCTCACAGGGCGGGCTTAACAAGCCCAATCAGGGCAAAATCACTTGGAGGATGCGGGGTGAAGACGGGTGCGGAGTTTGAGGCCGCTGTCTAATCCGGCTGCACCAGACTCACCACGGATGGTGAAATCGCAGCCTAGGGTTTTATAAATAGGGGCATAGTGTACAAAAGTAAAGAAGTAATAATCAATTTGTACAAAACATTGGTTAGGCATCAGTTTTAGTTGCCCCGTTAGAGAAGAGCATTAAAGCCATAGAGAGTGTATAACGTAGATTCACCAGGATAATCCTAGGGATGGAAAAGTATAGTTATGAGGAGAGATTTCAGACACTGGAACTATTTCCACTGGAGCAGTGAAGGATAAGAGGAGATTTAATAGAGGATTTTATCATTCTGAACTTTGACTAAACTGTTATATATGTTACCTGGTGGGGGCTTAAATAAATACTGATGTGCTATGAGATGAAATGAGATACAAGAGGCTAAATTCTCCTCCCATTGGCAGGTTCGTGGCAGGGCAAGACTTCCTCCCGTCTATATGACTCCACTGCTAACCCGCTGAAGTGTCTTCCCAGGGGCCTCAGTAGCCATGCAAGACAGGTTAGGAGCAGTGATCCTCAGTGAGTCAACACTCCCTCTACTAGCCTTTATTTACATTATACTTACATAATATAGCAGCTAGTCGCCTACATCCCTCTTTTGAAAAAATGTTGGCATATATTTCAGATTTACTGTCATATATTTAGAAGGAACTAATCGGGCTCCACTTTAATTGCTGCTGATCCATGTTCCTGAATCAACTCAAACAACACTATTCCCATAAATGGTCACTCTCTCATAATTGCATACAGGGATAAATATTCTTCCGATTCTTGCCATTGTAACTGCGCCAAACCATTCCTCGGGAATACGGTCCAGCTGTACAGCACTTTTATCTTCTGTACTTTGGCAATCCGTCTCCCCGAGAGGGCTTGGTTGAGGTTATCTGGGTGTGTCTTTTTCTGTTGATTTGGGAATTTGAGCAAGATGACATCTGTTTCTTGTTAACTTGATCAAGGTGTTGAGGCTTCTTGTTGCACTATTCTCCTGATCTATGAATCTTTCACACAGACTTGGTCATTCAGATTTGGTAGCAATCTGACTCTGTGGTCGAAAAAATAGCCTCCACATGATAAATTATACTTCTGCTTTTCCCAGATGTTGGCTAAGTAAGGCAACTCAGGAGCAAGATCTTCTGTCAGAATAGGTAACTTTGTTTTCAGCCATCTTCTCTTTAATTATTCCATTGGTCTGCAGCCGTTTGTCAATGGAGTAGCACAGTATGCAAAATATGGATCTGTTCAAAGGTGGACTGGCTATATGGAAAATCAAGCATTTTCCTGAGTGAATCCATGAATGGTTCCATATTATTGGCGACTCCTTTTTCCATAAGAATCCCAGAGAGAGAATCGACCCCTGGGTTTGTTGATGTCTTCAGCAGATCCCTTATATATTTCACCACTCCTTCCGATTCTGCATTATTTTGTAGTATTCAGAGCTACTTGTCAGATGAATAGATTCATTTTGCTTCTGGAACTACTCAGATACTTCTGCCAAGAATTGAAGTCCACTCTGTAACATTACTTCAGTCTATAATGCTTGAGTTATTGCTTGCTCAAGGGTTAAATCTGGTTCTAACTGCAAACTCTCATCTCATGGTCCCACTACAATATGATCATGAATCAGGTACGATGTTTGGCCAAACAGTAAAGGCTGTGGAAACAATCCACTGTATTGATTTCCTATTGCTTCCTTTAATTGAACTGCGCTCTTTCAAACATTGGGCTTCTACCAAATGTTTTTCAAATCAGTCTCCTACTTTTCCTAAATACCCACATCATTCACAGATAGTTGAAAACAAATACCATCCACTTCCTCCCCTTCGAATGGTTAATCAGATTGAGTTTTTCTTTCTTATCTAAGCGTGAAGCATTTCTGAGGTCCGGATTTCCCTCTGCTATCCTGTCCCGTATCGGTGTGGATAGCGGCAGAAGCAGCGGGAAAATGGGGAGTTGAGATTCACCATTAATTTCCTGCCTCAGAGAACAGAGATTATCATATATCCAGAAAAATCTGTGCCCACTAATATGCTGTCAAGTTAAGGGAGCCGGGTTCAAGGAAGTAAATGTAGGGAACTGGTCCCCTCCATTTTCATTGATAAACCAGCTGGGTCTCCACATTCTACAGTGCTGCCCAGTGCTTTAAAAGTAAAAGGGAGACAGCAACACATAACAATCATAAAAATCATAGAAATTTACGGCACAGAAGGAGGCCATTCGGCCCATCATGTCTGTGCCAGCCCAAAAAGAGCTATTCAGTCTAATCGCACTTTCCAGCTCTTGGTCCGTAGCCTTGGTTGTAGGTTACGGCACTTCAAGTGCATATCCAAGTACTTTTTAAATGTGGTGAGGGTTTCTGCCTCTACCATCCTTTAAGGCAGTGAGTTCCAGATCCCCCACCACCCTCTGGGTGAAAAAAGTTCTCCTCAACTCCCCTCTAATCCTTAACAGTGACCTTTCTAGATAGGCGAGAACTAACTAGGCAACATAAAACACCTTAAATGAATCAACTCACGCACAAAGTCAATTCTCCACTAAATGCAAATAAGGTGTACCAGAAGGTGACTATTTCATAGCAAGTCTGAACAAACCCTGACTAAATATCTAAAGCAAGACTGGATTTGACAGATGAAAGGTATGCCAAAAACAGACCTTTCAGATATTTCAGTTTTTAAGAGGAGATGGGCAAAGAACAATGGAATGGAAATCTATGATATTACTCCTTAATCCTCCCATAAAACCAAAAGTTTGAACCAAAGCTGAAAGTTTATTTATCGTTGTTTATCCAGCTCACATCAATACATGGCATCAATCAAACATTCAGCCAATTTTACTCAAATCTACTCCTACAGCATTAGCTATTTCAGGGAGAGGAATTAAAACAAGCTGTCAATCAAAAGTTGTAAAGTTGTACAACAAGCGATTTGTTGCAACGTGATATACTGTGACAGATACTGTGAATTTCTGTACATACTGCGTAAGGTTGGATTTGTGTGCAGTAGTATTACAATTTTGCTAACAAGTCCCAGAAACAATGGTGACGATTTTAACTAACCCATCTGGCGGGAAACTGATGAGATTGAATCCGCCACCAATTTTACAGCCTGCCGGATTTTACTTTGCATTGACTCGGGCAGCGTGTAAAACGGGCAGCCGATCCAATCGGATCTGATCCCTCCAATGTAAATATCAAATGCTGATTGGATCTGAGAACAAATTAGCTATCACAGCAAATCACTTGCCCTAATAATGATCAATAGATTATGAAGGAAATCTGTCTTTTTTGAATAATGGTGAGAACAGGGAGTTATCCTAGTTTCCTGATTAGCATTCTTGATTTTTCAAAAACAGACTATCTGGTGATTCATTCATTTGCTGTGCACAAGCTGTCTGCCATGATTGCCGTCAGATGCAGCACATTCTGTGAGACCGTCCACCGTCAGGAGAGGGTGTCAGTTCCAGGAAAGACTGCAGAGGTCACCCGATGAATTAACCCTCTGGAGCAATGTCAGCTTACCTTGTGGCAGCTCACACAGCTGCCAAGGAGGCCTTGGGCATGCAATGGCTACAGTGCTCCATTAGCATTCTTCGTTTGGAAGCAGAATGTGCGAGATCTTGTAGAATTCGCAAAATTATCGCGATTTTATAAAAAAAATAAGAAGGAGACATAAAGTTTCGTATAAACAGCTTTATTTCAGCAGAATGCTGTCAGGTTTCAAAACGGACACAAACAGCCTGTAAAATGGCCGCCACGCCTCGTGGCAGAAAGTTCTAGACTTTCAGTAGGCAGACAAGATGGCGTTTCAATAAACATTTCAACAAGATCGAACAGGACTCAGCACATTTGAGATAATTGACAAGACATGATGGGTTTGCATTTTAAACATAAATACTGAATCGGTCTCCCAGGTGCAAACAAGGGCTATTGTACTGAGCGATCAAGCACCCATCCAAAGACATTAATATGCAAAATCCCCACGACTCTACGATGAGAGAGCCGTTTGCGGGTACTCACAGCAAGCATTTGGAAGCCCCAAAACCCCTCCAGGGAGACTACTAGCCAGTTCCACAATGGGAGAAATATTAACGGGTACTCAGACAGTTACAAGTGTCACCGAAACCCATTAAAGACTGAGATCACCCCATACAAGAAGTTTGAGCGCCAAAACCCTGACAAAAGATAGACATTAAGATTGGGCGGGAAAAGAGGAATTACAGCACTATAACTGTAAAGTACAACCGTCCATCTTTCTCTTGCTGCTTTGACTCGCTGGAAGGCTGCTGAACTTTTATTCTCTTGCCTGACGGCTCTGGACTCTGATCCGCTAGGATCAACCTCGTGGCTTGCCGCGAAGATCTGTGGAGAACTGGGCTGTGAGGCCTGGAAGCGGGCGCACCATCCCGAGAAGTCGGTAAACGGTGTTGGAACCGAAGGCCCGAGAGGAGATGAGATGAGATGAGATGAGAAGAGAAGAAGACGACAATACGTATCGCCACGGTCAGTAAGCCCCGACCGCGCCTGTAAGTCGAATAAACACTTCTTCGAATTTTATCGGCTACTCCACAACTGGCCTAGGAAGACCCTTCTTCGAGTTCTATCGAACCGGTGTAGGGCACAGGAAGACTCTTCTTTGAGTAGTATCAGAACTCCGAGGACAACACAGATCTTCATGACAGCAGACGGTCCAGCCTGTTAGCCGGAGCAGAAGCGAGTAAACAAGTGGGGTACAGAGACCCCTGATCAACACGTGGATAGTCAGGTGCTGCGGTAAAAACATCCGAGCAGAGTTTCGGAATTCTCCGAGTTATCACGAGTGGTGAGCATGAGTCTCGATCCTACAAATCTAGATTAGGACAGGTATTGATAGGGGAGGGTTTAAGTTTTAAGGATAATTATAATGTGTGTCCCCTTTTACGATGTGTCGTGCGCTCCTCGTTTCCCTAAAATTGTTTCATAACTGTGTGTAAGATTGTACTGTCGTTAATCTGTGCTTATGACATGTATCTCGTAATCTTGAATAATATGCAATAATGTAAGGGATTCTGACCCTGCGTGTCTCGCAGCCTGTGAGATTCACGCGGCTCTGTGCAGCCTGTATGTCAGTGCGGGTTTAGGCCTTGTTGCCTGTTCTGGTCTCCAGCCAGTCTGGGAGCACTAGACACACCTGTGAGTGGTTCGAATCACTCGCCCTTACGGTTCTAGACACTGGACTTAGATGCGAGAGCAGTAATGGAGATGAAACTCATGTAGACTCGGTTGAATGGTACGAAATGGAAAATCTTTATTGCATGATATTTAAGATTACGAAATACATGTCATAAGCACAGATTAATGACAGTACAATCTTACAAGCAGTTATATAGCTGATCCTAGGGAAACGAGGAACGAACGACACACCGTAAATAGGGGCACACATTACAAGTATCCTTAATACTTAAACCCTCCCCTATCAATATCTGTCCTAGCTAGATTCGTAGGATTTCGAGACTCATGCTCACCACTCGTGATAACTCGGAGAAATTCCGAATAGCTGATCGGATGTTTTTCACCGCAGCACCCACGTGTCGATCAGGAGGTCTCCTGGTCCCACTTGTTTACTTGCTTCTGCTCCGGCTAGCAGGCTGGACCGTCTGCTGTGATGAAGATCTGTGTTGGTTGGTTTAACAGGTACTTTCCGAATACAGCTCAGTCAATATCATCTTTGACGATCCGTTCTTGCAAGTTCAAAGAAGTCTTCCTGGCAAGGAAAACTTGGCTGTTCGACCTACAGGCACGGTCGGGATTTACTGACCGTGGCGATGAGTATGGTCTTCCTCTCTTCTCATCTCATCTCATCTCGGGCCTTTGGTTCCGATGCCAGTTACCAACATAGGTCTTCGTTACGCGACACGAGGTAGATCCGAACGGATCAGAAAGTTCAACAGTCTTTTTCAAAGAGGCACCAGGCAAGCAGGAACAAGACTACGAGTCAAAAACACAGGAGCAGCCACGAGGTTACGAGTCGATCGGATAAGAGAATAAGAGAGAGATGGACGGTTGGAGCTTGTAATTATAGTACAAAATCTTCCGTTTCCCGCCCAACCTTAATGTCCTTTCTTTTGTTTGAGTTTGGCGCTCAAATGTCTTGTATGGGTGATCTCCGTTCTTAATGGATTTCGGGGCTGCTCGTAACTGTCTGAGTACCTGTTAATATTTCTCCCATTGTTAAATCGGTCGGTGTTCTCCCTGGAGGGGTTTTGGGGTTTCCAAGTGTTTTGTATAACTACCTGCTAACGGCTCTCTCATCGTAGAGTCGTTGGGATTTTACATATTAATGTCTTTTGGATGGGCCCTTGATTACTCGGTACAATAGCTTTCATTCGTACCTGGGAGACCGATTTCAGTATTTATGTGTATACTGCAAACCCATAATGTCTCGTGTATTATCTTCACTGTGCTGAATCTTAATCGATCTTGCACAAATGTTTATTGGAACGCCATCTTGTCTGCCTGTCGAAAAGTCTAGAATGTTCTGTCACGAGGTGCGGCGGCCATTTTACAGGCTGCTTGTGTCCACTTTGAGAAACCTGACAGCATTCTGCTGAAATAAAAGCTGTTTGAACGAGACTCTGTGTTTTCTCCTTATTAATAAAATCGCGATATATTGCGAATTCTACAGTCCCTCCTGTTGATGCGAATAACTCCGCTTATCGTATCAAAAATCATAGTGGTGAGCAATATTATCTCGATTTCTCTCCGAATCCAGCAAATTAATCCCATAACTTTAACCTAATTAGGGTCTCTGTGTCGTCCTTATTTCCCAAGAAAATTACATTTTATATCACTGTAGGCATTATTTGCCTTTAAACTTACACCACTTGTTTTCCTTCCCGGCGTAACCAGGCCGATGCCTCTCGTATCACCTGTATATTCATCTTTTATTCAGGGAAAGGAAAAACAAAACCCAAAACCAAACAATCATTTTTAACTATAACACCATCACCAAAAATAATCAACACCAACTCTTAACATGTCGAGTTCCAAACGTATTTACAGTCTTTGAAAATCATTATCGAGTACAAACTTCCGCGGCGCACGTGGCGAGCGGGAATGACGCCATTTTCCGATTACACGTGCTTTCATCGTGCACGCGCACGTAACGTTCTCGCCACTCTCCCGTGTTTTCATGCTTGGTGAGGCGTTTGTCTCTTTTACAATGTACGACCAATAGGTACACTACAATAAACACTTGACATACGACTAAAATGTGGGAGGCTATTCTGATCCATGAAGGCACTTCAATATTGGTGAACAGATTCCACCACGGTGGAACTACTATATCCAGAATGTCTGTTCCTATTTCGACAGTTTTCTGTTCTAATGTGTAAAAATGTTTCTGTGACACCGCGACGGCTTTTAAAAGCTTGGTGAGGTGTTCAGGGAGAGGGGGAATGAGGTATCCGAAATGCGCGACGAATCGCTGCAAGTCGGTGAAATTCTCTTTTACTGTGAGATGAACAGTGGATGGTTCAGGGATTGGGATAATTCGCTGTTGTGCTACTTGAACTTCCGCCCTGGGTTTAAAACAGAAACTGCTGTCACTCACCGGACACCGGCTACGGTTTCCATGCTGGTAGTGTTGCGCTGCAGTGGTAACACAATATGTTCCACCCCCGATGTATGCTACCTGCGGAGGCACATGATCTTGTGCCATTGCCTCCATGGTACAATTCATGGACTTGGCGCCAGTCGTTCTGAACCCGCACTGTGGTGTTAAAAAGGCATTCAAGTGCTGGGGGCACAGTATTATGTGTGCTCCCCTGCCACAACAACCAGAGAGATCTGTACCTGTCATCGTTTGCTCCCAGCGGATGACGTAAGGTGGAACCGCTGCATAGCGAATGTGGGCTCCCCCCTGAATGACACCAATGTTCTCTACCCGATACACCGGGGCGGGCTTTGCTGTGTCGCCCAAAACCGGCATACGTAGTACTATACCCATGATGGTATGGTTTGATCGTCCACAGTCCACGGGGACTGGGTATGCTTCTGAAGCTAGCCTGAGCTGGCACGGGCTCAATGCGTTCTGAAAAGGGTGGAGCGCCCGCAGGTGTTTGTTACTTATCCAGGACGGGACCAAACCTTGTTTTAAATCCTCCAAATTACTGCGGCCTTCGCCCAGTAACCACGCCCCGTAAAGCACGCACACCTCGTTCTGCGCAGCTTGATCGGATGCATTCCGATCTTCCCTAATCAGGGCATTTACCGTCTTTGCATGTTTCTCCAACTCTGCTATAATTTCCTTTAAATGGAGAGTCATGGCTTGGTCCTCGTGTAGACCCGACCCTACCACTTTATTCTCATCTGTTAGAATGTCTTTTAATTGTGTCTTTAAACCATTAATCTGGGTCTGCAGCTCCACACTGTCTAGAGCGTTGACCACAGATGTACCCGTGTTAAAAGCAGTGAACGCATCGTTCACCAAACCCCTTCTTTGCCTCCCTACTTGATCCAAAACTTCCTGTGGCGCGGTGTACAAACTTGTTTTATCAATTTCCGCGAAATCGAATTCGTAAAATTGTCTGAACATCTTGGTCAACAGGACCTGATACAACTGTTCCGTCTTTTTGGGGCACCACTCTGGTAACCGCACCTCGGTGAGATTTAAAATCACCGAGGCCACCGCGTAATGTACTCCCTGAAATAGTATCTGGTCTGTGGGGACCAGTACCAAACCATTCCCGGGTCCCTTACTAGTTTTAGGGCACCCTTCTTCCTCAGCTAGAACCACCGGAATCGTGGGCGGGGCTTTGCGTGGGCGCGTAATGAGCTCAGTGGCATTTACCGGGATCGAAGAGTATGGGGCTCCGCACCCCCTGCTGCTCGCATCCCACCTCATCCCCTGTCCGTTATCCTGCCACTGATTAATGAAAAATATGGATATGCCTTTGGGGCAAGGGTATTTTGACCCCCACATGCATACATAAATTCCCTCGTCCGGTTCCCACCATTTGTCCCAACAGACTTTCACTTGTCCGTTTGTCCCCGTAATTGTCCGATGGGTATTATTACCCAGTCGTTCCCACTCGACCGAAGAGTTCCTCATAGTTTTGCTCAGCTTTCGCAGCCACCACCATCGGCTCAATGGGACATTCCCACTACAAGTCAAACAAATCCGTTTGCCGACGGTGACGCTGATCCTGGGTGCGATGATCCTTACTTTGGGGCACATTAAAGAAGTCTCTTTGTAGGCAAACCACCTTCCCTTGTGGAAATAGGTGCTGGTCTCCTCTGCCTCCCGTCTTCCGGTCCCATCCACCGCGATGGGGGCCGTGTCCCCGGAACATCCAAACACCACGACATCCTTGGTGCGGCCTCGATAGGCCAATCCACATCCGATTGCCACGAGCAATACTAGAATTCGTTCCATCCTTCCTTGGTTCCTGTGATCAGATAGAATGAGGTAGCCAGCCTCGCAAGAGTCTCTGGCTTTTGTGAAGGGTGAGCGGGTCCCCTGACCTCGCCTCACGTAAACTTCAACGTTCGCTGAATAAACTTTAACTAAACCTATCTTTAAAGCTCCCATCATTTTATCGTTTTCTGTTAAAAACACTACAATCTTAACCTTATTAAAACTATAAACTTAACCTTGAACTATGAACTTAAAACTTAAAACTTATTACTATACAGTGCCGCCCGTTCTCAGGGCGGCCCCTTTAAATTCTGAGAAGGCTGCTGCGAGCTCTTCCCGACGGTGGGAGGGCACTGACCCTTCCCTTTGATCTGCCGCAGCCTGTTGCTGCACTGATTCCTTCCTCTGATCTGCCGCAGCCTGTTGCTGCTGCGATGGGGCCGGGCTGTATCTGGGTTGCCTTAACCTTAAGTCTACGCCTTGGGGCAGTCTGGGGACATGACCACATCCTCCTGGGCTGGGGTTCTCTACTTGACCTATGGGGAGTTGCCATGGGCGGGGGTTCCGTGACTGACGGACCGGGTTCCGAGACTTCCATCGGGACGACCTGGGGTTCCACCACAGTCGCTGGCTCCGCCTCCGCTGACTCCGCCTCCCTAACCTCGGGGCTCGCAGTTTGTGGCTCCGCCCTGCTCGGCCCAGCAGGCGGCCCTTCACTCGCGATCTCTGCCTCCCCCGAGGGCGGGACGTTCAAAGCGGGCGGCTCTGTCTCTGGGGTCCTCACCGTCACTCCCTGTGCTCCCACAGCGGCTGGCCCCGCCTCCCCTAGCTCCTCCCTCCTGTCTTCGGGACCTGCAGCTTGTGTGTCCACCCTGCGTGGATCTCTATCTGCAGCCCGTATCCTCCCTATACCTAAAATGGGACCGTTCCCCAAAAACCACTCGTCTTCATCACTATCCTCATCTGACTCGAGTTCCCGGAATTCTCCCTCATCTGACTCCCAACCCCACAAAAAGGCTTCATGATCTTCCAGGATGTCCCCTCCCCTGATGCAAGCTGCTATGCCTGCCTGTGTGCCTTGTGGTCCTACCTGGGGCTGTGCTTCCCCACTGGCGGGGTTTACCGCTGTGGTTTTCCCTTGCGCACCTGGCTTGTACAGTTTGCATTGGTTTACGTGGAACCACTTAGTGCGCCGAGGTACTTATACGGCGTATACCATGGGACTCGCCTTGTCTACAATGTTGTAGGGTCCCATATACAGTGGTTCCAGACTCCCTACTCTGGCGTAGTTTCTGACCATGACCTGGTCTCCTACTTCCCACTCCCGCGTTTTGCGGGGTTCCAGCAGCAGGCGATTGCCCTGATGCTGCCTTCCCATGTTCCCAGCCGCCTGCTCATAAACCTGCTTCAGGCGCTCCAAGAGAGTCTGGGCGAACTTGTCCCTGCTTATCTCTTGGAGCTGACCCTCAGTGAGCACCGGCGCTAGCACATGGGTGGGGGTTCGCATGAGCCTCCCAGTCATCACCTCGTGCGGGGAGTACCCCGTACTTTTTGACTGACTGGCCCGGACCCCCATGAGGACTAAAGGCAGAACTTCCGCCCATTTTTGGGGCGAGTTCCTAGTCTCTTTCCTCAATTTCTCCTTCAGGGTCCGGTTCATGCGTTCAACAATCCCGGATGACTGGGGATTGTGTGCTACGTGCCACTTCCCTTCAATGCCCAAAAGCATGAGGGTGTTCTGCATCACCTGGCCGGTGAAATGACTCCCTTGGTCTGACTCCACAAAACGGGGAAGTCCCCACCGCGAGAACACTTCCAGGACCAAGATTTTTGCAGTACCCAGTGCCGTAGCTGTTCGACAGGGGAAGGCTTCCACCCACTTGGAAAACACATCCACCAAGACGAGGCAGTATTTATAGCCTCCCTGGATGGTGGGCAGGGGTCCTATATAGTCGATCTGTATCGACTGCCATGGTCCCTCTACCCTTCTTACGTGTCCCATGGGCACCTTCCTTTTCTGGGGGTCTGGGTTGTTTGCAGCGCACACAAGACAGTTTGCACAGAACTCGCGGACTTGTTCCCTGAGCCCTGGCCACCATCCCGCTTGCTCTACCCGTTGCCAGGTAACCTCGGGCCCGGGGTGCCCTGCCCCTGGTCCCTCGTGAGCCAACTGGAGGAATTCCCTCCTGTGCTGCTGCGGCACAACCCACTGCTCCTCGCGGAACAGCATGCCTTCCTTAACCGAGAGGGTTGCCGTACTGTACGGACCTTCTACCTGCCTCCCCTCAGAAATGGTTTTTAGGACTGCTTTTAGGGCGGGATCCTGGGTTTGGACGGTCTTAAGGTCTAGGGGCAATGCTACCCTGGTGTTCCCGGGATTCCCGTCCCTGCCTTGGATCGCTGCTATGGGTCTGGTCCCATAGGGGTCCCAGAAAATGCCGTTGCGGGCACCTTCCCTGGCTAGCGCATCCGCCTGCTGGTTGCCCTCCCCATGGGGCTCTGTGGAGGAGTGAGCTTTCACCTTATGGATGAAAATCTCTCCTTCCTCCCCTACTGCTGCTGCTAAGATCTTTTCCAGCAAGGGCTTCACCGTTAAAGGTCGCCCGTCCGCGGAGGTGTATCCACGGCGGGACCAAATGGCCAGGTATTCCGTACACGAATTGCAGGTGAACATACTGTCCGAGCAAATCGTGTATGGGGTTGGGAAAATGTCTGGGTGGGTAACAACGTACACCACGGCAGACAGCTCAGCCTGCTGCGCGCTCATGGTGCTGGGGAGCTTGATCGCCAGGGCAAGGTTTGCCGCAGGGTCATAAACTCCACACCCCGTGAGTCGTTCGCCAGCAGATACTGTGCTAGACCCATCAACATAAATCTCGCGCCCAGTGGGATGTATCCCGGCCCGTAAACCTATGTTGACGTCCCACACCCCTTCCACCGAACACCGGTGGGCTGTACCGGGGTATACCAAATTGGCCGCAAGCCTGGGCTCGCAAAGACCTTTTACTTTAAGATCCATCTGGGAAAGAAGAAGGGTCCCGCGCGCAATGCGCACGCTGCTTACGGTCCCATCTTTAATCCTCCCATCTAGAAGCATCTTAGTTGGTGTGTGATGTGTGAGGAGAGTGATGGGAGAGAGCCCTGTGAAGATCGCTGATCTTTTCACAGCCCAATGCGTGGCTAAAAGGTGCCTTTCGCAATTGGAGAAACTTCTCTCCACATCCGTTAACACCCTGGATGAATAGACAACCGGCCTCAGCTTGCCGTGACGCTCTTGGAGCAGCACAGCGCTCAAGCTGTCTCCGCTGGCAGCTACCTCCAGGAAAAACTCCTTCCCCCCATCTATGGCCCCTAAGGCTGGCGCGGTCTGCAGATCCCTTTTTAACTTCTCGAAGGCTGCTTGGCAGCCCTCGTCCCAAGACCACTCCACCCCCTTATGGAGGAGTCGGAGGAGCGGCGCTGCTGTGGCCGCATAGTCTTCGATAAAGTCCCTGCAGTAACCGGTCAGTCCCAAGAAGGACCTCACACCCCTTATGTTGTTGGGAATCGGTAATTCTTGCACCGACTCCCTCCTCGCTTTGTCTATGGCTCTTTCCCCAGCGCGTATGGTCAGTCCCAGGAATTTTACTTCCCGCTGACCGATACGTGCTTTCTTAGGATTTATTTTAAAACCCTTTCTCGCTAGCAGCTCCAATAACTCGTCCAGTAGTGGTCCATGCTCCTCCCTTGAGTCCGTAAATAGGAGCAAATCATCCACGTACTGCACTATCTGATTGGGCTGACTAAACTCCTTTAAACTTCCTGCCATACACTGATGGAAAATACTGGGGCTATTGTGGAAACCCTGTGGCAGACAGTTCCATGTGTACTGTTGTCCTTTGAAAGTAAAGGCAAACTTGTACTGGTCCTCTCGCCTCAGCGGGATGGACCAAAAACCGTTCGAGATATCCAGCACCGTGAACGTGGTCGCGGACGCTGGGATGCTCCCTATTAGGTCAGCAACTGCTGCTACCGTGGGCGCGCAGGCGGGAATGTTACTGTTAAGGACTCTGTAGTCCACCGTGGCTCTCCACGAATTATCCGGCTTCCTAACCGGCCATAATGGGGAGTTCACGTGTGTGGCTATCGGCCTCAACACGCCCTGCTGCACCAAGGAGGACATTGCTGTCTCCATATCGGGTTCTGCTTCTTTGGGGAAGTTATACTGCTTTTGGGGTCGGGTCATGGGGTCCCCATCTACGCTGACCTCAAACCCGATAACCCTCCCACAATCGTGCTTGTGGGTTGCAAACGCGTGCATATTATCTGACACGTACGTTTGCATGTCCGTTGGGACATCTGCGACCATAAGCCTGAGGTCGTAGCCTCCGGATGGCTGTACGGTACACAGGACCCCTGTTTCTTCCTCCCCCGGAATTAGTACTACCTCGCCTTTTTCACCCTTAGCCCCCCAGAGACAGTGATTTCTGAGGTCCACGAGGATCCCGTGTCCCGATAGAAGATCAGACCCGAGAATACCTCTTCCACCCCCCTCCTGCCATTCCATCAGTATACACTTCCACTTAAGGTGAAGTGCTCCCAAACGAATGGATAGCGGAAGGGAGAACGCGCCAGCCTGTTCTTTTCCTGTGAACCCCGCTAACGTGAATGGGACCCTGGTAGATAGCAGCGAGTCAAAAGGGCTATCTGTATGGATTATGGTGCAAGAAGCTCCCGTGTCCAACAAATAACTACCCCTCTGTTTCTCTACCTCCATCTCCACCAAAGGTCGCTTCCACGCATCATAGCTAAGCGGACACAGGTAGACGGGCTGCGCGGGTTCTAGTCATGGGGTACTATTAGACGGTCCTGCGGCACCTACGGGGCCGGTTGCGACAGCCACCTTTCCATGTGCACTCAATAGATTGCGCATGGCTCCTAACACTACTTCGAGGTCGTCGGGAGGGGTGGGTGCATTAGCTTCCCTAGCCGGGACAGGCGCCTGGGCTCGGACCGCGGGATTTTTATCCTTGGAATCTTTCCAAGGGTTCCTGCAATGCTTGCGCCAGTGCCCTGTCTTCCCACACCCGTAACAAGCATTACTTGCCTGTGGGGCGCGATTACCCTCCTGATGCCACTCTCTTTGATACGGGGCTGCGGGTCGTACCTCATGTACTTTTCCCTTAAGGGGACGTGTTGCCATACCCCTTATATTGCGATATCCTAACGTGAGTCGATTCAAGACCGACTCTTCCGTAATGTTGGGGTCATTGGGATCAAACCATGCTTTTGCCTGCTCTCTGACGGCTGGTAAACTGTTGGCTATTATGCACCTAAGCCAATGAGCTAAACCGGCGCCTTCCACATCTTCGCGCTCGGGCGCACCTAGACAGCTGCGCTCATATACTGGCCACAGCCTGTCGGCAAAAACCTTCGGGGGTTCTCCCTCCATCTGCACTGTCTGTCCCACTCTAGCAAACGGACCTTCATCGTCCGCCCCCAACACTTCCAGGACCTCATTCTTTAATGCCTCATAAGTCTTGGTTCCCCTCTTGCTCTCGCCTGAGAGACACTGAAGGATTGTACTGCCTAACGAAAACAACAGCATTTTTGCTGTTTCCCCATCATCGTAGCCGTTAATGGCTGCGGTTTGCTCAACTTCTCTGAAATGTACGGAAGGGTCGTCTGCCTCGGTTAGCTTCCGTACGTGATTTATCATAACTCTCAGCTGATGTGAACTGTGAGGCAATACAAGCTGTCCGAGGAGATCCCCTGGTTCTTCCCCACCGTTTCTGTTTGGGCCCCTTTTAATACCCGTAACTGGATACAACGGTCCCTTTTCCACTTCTTTCTCAATGGGCTCTTTCGTTTCTTCCATTGCTTCCTCCCTAACCCAGGTTTCCGAATAGCTGGGTGGCGCGGAGGGCGCAGTGGCTACTACTTCCTCTGCTTTACTTGGTGGGGATTTCTTAAACTTCTCACTTACTAGCGGCTGGTGTGCTGACGGACTGATAAGGCACACCATGCCGTGCGCTTTGTTCACGGCCTTTTTGAGGTGCTCTATCTCTTTTTGGCAGGCGCTATGATCGGCTCCCTGAAACTTATCCTCAAGGGCCAACTTATATGCCGCCCTAACCCCCGTTAAGCTCTCTTCCTGAGTTCTTATCTGGGCAGCTTGGCGGGCGCATCGTTCCTTTAACCTGCTCTCATTTAACTTTGCCTCAGTGACCTGGCACTCGAGGTAATCTATCCTTGTTTTATGGTGACTGGAGATTTCCTGGCGTTCTTGGTGCAACGCACTTAAATTGCTAATGAGCATTTCCCCTCCAGAAACCTTCTCATCCATTTCTCCCTCTAAATGACTGATTCGAGCTACTAGCGCTGTAATGGTCTGGTTTGAAATCTGAACCTGCCTTTTGTAACACATAAGCCAGACTGCTTTCTTGAGTGTCTTTTTATGTTCTTTACTATCTGTCCACCTTTCGGCTGCCTCTAGCGGGCTTTTATCCGCTAACAATTCACTTATCCATTTCTTAGTTAGATTAACCTTTCCGAACACATAATCTGCTATCTTTTCCTGCATAACATTTCGTACAGTCATTCCAAAGTCTAACACACTACCCTCTCGCTGCCAGTGTCCTGCCGCGGTCGCCATTTTCTGTGAGGGATTCTGACCCTGCGTGTCTCGCAGCCTGTGAGATTCACGCGGCTCTGTGCAGCCTGTATGTCAGTGCGGGTTTAGGCCTTGTTGCCTGTTCTGGTCTCCAGCCAGTCTGGGAGCACTAGACACACCTGTGAGTGGTTCGAATCACTCGCCCTTACGGTTCTAGACACTGGACTTAGATGCGAGAGCAGTAATGGAGATGAAACTCATGTAGACTCGGTTGAATGGTACGAAATGGAAAATCTTTATTGCATGATATTTAAGATTACGAAATACATGTCATAAGCACAGATTAATGACAGTACAATCTTACAAGCAGTTATATAGCTGATCCTAGGGAAACGAGGAACGAACGACACACCGTAAATAGGGGCACACATTACAAGTATCCTTAATACTTAAACCCTCCCCTATCAATATCTGTCCTAGCTAGATTCGTAGGATTTCGAGACTCATGCTCACCACTCGTGATAACTCGGAGAAATTCCGAATAGCTGATCGGATGTTTTTCACCGCAGCACCCACGTGTCGATCAGGAGGTCTCCTGGTCCCACTTGTTTACTTGCTTCTGCTCCGGCTAGCAGGCTGGACCGTCTGCTGTGATGAAGATCTGTGTTGGTTGGTTTAACAGGTACTTTCCGAATACAGCCCAGTCAATATCATCTTTGACGATCCGTTCTTGCAAGTTCAAAGAAGTCTTCCTGGCAAGGAAAACTTGGCTGTTCGACCTACAGGCACGGTCGGGATTTACTGACTGTGGCGATGAGTATGGTCTTCCTCTCTTCTCATCTCATCTCATCTCATCTCATCTCATCTCATCTCGGGCCTTTGGTTCCGATGCCAGTTACCAACATAGGTCTTCGTTACGCGACACGAGGTAGATCCGAACGGATCAGAAAGTTCAACAGTCTTTTTCAAAGAGGCACCAGGCAAGCAGGAACAAGACTACGAGTCAAAAACACAGGAGCAGCCACGAGGTTACGAGTCGATCGGATAAGAGAATAAGAGAGAGATGGACGGTTGGAGCTTGTAATTATAGTACAAAATCTTCCGTTTCCCGCCCAACCTTAATGTCCTTTCTTTTGTTTGAGTTTGGCGCTCAAATGTCTTGTATGGGTGATCTCCGTTCTTAATGGGTTTCGGGGCTACTCGTAACTGTCTGAGTACCTGTTAATATTTCTCCCATTGTTAAATCGGTCGGTGTTCTCCCTGGAGGGGTTTTGGGGTTTCCAAGTGTTTTGTATAACTACCTGCTAACGGCTCTCTCATCGTAGAGTCGTTGGGATTTTACATATTAATGTCTTTTGGATGGGCCCTTGATTACTCGGTACAATAGCTTTCATTCGTACCTGGGAGACCGATTTCAGTATTTATGTGTATACTGCAAACCCATAATGTCTCGTGTATTATCTTCACTGTGCTGAATCTTAATCGATCTTGCACAAATGTTTATTGGAACGCCATCTTGTCTGCCTGTCGAAAAGTCTAGAATGTTCTGTCACGAGGTGCGGCGGCCATTTTACAGGCTGCTTGTGTCCACTTTGAGAAACCTGACAGCATTCTGCTGAAATAAAAGCTGTTTGAACGAGACTCTGTGTTTTCTCCTTATTAATAAAATCGCGATATATTGCGAATTCTACAATAAAGATTTTCCATTTCGCACTATTCAACCGGATCTACCTGAGTCTTCTCTGCATTATTGCTCTCGCACCTAAGTCCAGTGTCAGAACCGTAAGGGCGAGTGGGTCGAACCATTCACAGGTGTCTAGTGTTACCAGGCTGGCTGGAGACCAGAGCAGGCAACAGGGCCTAACCCCGCACTAGCACCCAGGCTAAGCACAGAGCCGCAGGTCACCCCTTACAGATAATGGCGACCACGAAGGGACACTGGCAGCGAGAAAATAATGGCCCAGAAATTGATCTCGCTCGGTTCCCGCGGGGGTAAGCCTTCCCCGCGATGTCTCACCTCGCTTGTGCTTTTTCAGATCCAGCTCGCACGAACTTGATGTTCCAGACATCAGCTGTGCTGGGCTTGCGTATCCCAACGGCGTAGTGAATTCGTGCGAGCTGTGGGATCACGTGACTCAGTTAGAGCCAATGGCAGCACACCATCTTCCATTCATAAGTTTCACAGACCTGCTGTGAAATCTATGAATCTTACACCCCCCCAAAATAACAGCTAAACCTCAATTAAATAAAAAAAAAACCATCACATTAATAAAATAAGTATAGTTAATTAAATTAACCATTTTAAATAAAAAATTAAATTTTTGAAAAAATTTAAAATCTTTTAAAAAGTTATAAAAATAAACTTACCTGTCTTTAAAGTCTCTAAAAAAGATATACCTGTAAAAAAAAATTCAAAAAAATACTTAATTCACTACTTATCTTCTTAAAAGCGGGTCTTACTCCTCCTTTTTACATTTCCAAAATCTTCAGTACTTACCTGCGCGTCCAAAGCATGAAGTGCACAGCGTGCGTGCAGCCTGTAGCGCGCACGCGATGCACCGAGGACCCGCCCCCTTTTCAGAAGAGCAATTGCCGGTTTTCAGCGCATGCGCAGGGCATGCAGAAAACCGGCAATTGGAGTGGGAATACGCGAGAGTATGCAGTGCGTACTCTCGCGTCCCGGGATCAATTTTCGGCCCATTGTGTTAGACCCTGGTATGAATGGGCGAAATGTTATGGAAGAGAGAATAACAGATTATGTGTTTGGAAAAGTGAATTTGACTAAGAAATGGAAAAGTGACCTGCTGGTGGATAAGCGTCCACTAGAGGCAGCCGTGAGGTGGACAGGTAGCAAGGAACATAAAAGAACAGTAGAGAAAGCGGTCTGGCTGATGTGCTACAAAAGACAAGTCCAGCTTTCGGACCAGGTCATCATAGCGCAGGCAGCTCAGATCAAGGGTTTAGAGGTGGAAATGGACGAGAAGGTCGCGGGGGGGCAGCAGCTCATCGCGTCTTTAAATGCGTTACATCAAGAACGCCAGTTAATCGCCAACCACCATGAGGCGAAAATAGATTACCTCGAGTGCCAGGTCACTGAGGCAAAGTTAAATGAGGGCAGAATAAAGGAACGATGTGCCCGCCTAGCTGCCCAAATAAAAGCCCAGGAAGAGAGCTTAACGGGGGTTAGGGCGGCATATAAGATGGCCCTCGAGGATAAACATGAGGGGGCTGATCACAGCGTCTGCCAAATAGAGATAGGGAAACTTAAAGAGGCCCTGAATAAAGCGCACGGCATGGTGTGCCTTATTAGCCCGTCAGCACACCAGCCGCTGGTGGGTGGGGAATTTCAGAAATCCCCACCGAACAAAGCAGAGGAGGTATTTGCCACTGTGCCCTCCGCGCCACCCAGCTATTCGGCAACCTGGGTGAGGAAGGAAGTGGTAGAAGTAGAGGAAGAGCCCCCTGAGGTAGAAGTGAAGCCGGGACCGTTGTGTCCGGTCACGGGTATCAAGAGGGGCCCGAACGGAGCCGGTGGGGAAGAGGGGGATCTCCTCAACCAGCTTGTGTTGCCTCACAGCTCACACCAGCTGAGGGCTATGATCAGTCACGTATGGAAGCTGTCCGAGTCAGACGACCCTTCCGTACATTTCAGGGAGGTAGAGCAGACCGCGGCCATTAACGGCTGCGACGATGGGGAAAAAGCAAAAATGCTGTTGTTCTCATTAGACAGCTCGATCCTTCAGTGTCTCTCAGACGAGAGCAAGAGGGGAAATAATACCTATGGGGAATTGAGGGACGAGGTCCTGGAAGTGTTGGGAGCAGACGATGAAGGTCCGTTCGTTAGATTGGCACAAACAGTGCAGATGGAGGGAGAACCCCCGAAGGTTTTCGCCGACAGGCTGTGGCCAGTATATCAACGTAGCTGCCCAGGCGCACCAGCACGTCACCGCCTAGATGGTGTCGGTTTAACTCATTGGCTCAGGTGTGTGGTAGCCAACAGTTTGCCAGCCGTCAGGGAGCAGGCCAAAGCGTGGTTTGATCCCACTAACCCTGCCACTACAGAGGAGTCGGTCCTAAATCGACTCACGGTAGGGTACCGTAATACCAGGAGTGCGGGAGCATGTCCCCTTAAGGGAAAAGTGCATGAGGCACGGCCCGCAGCCCCGGCTCAAAAGGAGTGGCATCAGGAGGGTAACCGCGACCCGCAGGCCAGTAATGCTTGTTACGGGTGTGGGAAGACAGGGCATTGGCGCAAGAACTGCAGGAACCCTTGGAAGGAGTCCAGGGATAAAAATCCCGCAGCCCAAGCCCAGGCGCCCGTCTCTGATAGGGGAGCTGGTGTGCCCATCCATCCCGATGCGATAGAATCAATGTTGGGAGCCATGCGGTCTCTTATGATTTCGCACGGAAAGGTAGCAACAGCCCCAGGCAACCCGGACGTCTGACTGGAACCGGTGCAGCCTGCCTACCTGTGTCCCTTTAAAAGACACACACAGGAGGGGGTCTCCTGTAGGGAGGCCAGGTTAGAAGAGCAGGCCTTGCGGGAGGAGAACGCCCGTTTAATAGGGAAAGTAGACGGGCTAGAAGGGCAGCTTAGAGAGCAGGCCCTGCGGGAGGAGAACGCCCGCTTAATGGGAAAAAAAGAAGTGCTGGAAGGGCAGCTTAGAGAGATAAAGGCAGCCTGCAGGGTAGCCAGAAGCAGGGAGTATGGGGATTTAAATCAGTGCAAACTGTATAAGCCGGGTGCACAAGGGCCAACCACAGGGGCCAAACCTGCGAGTGGGGACTCGCAGCCCCGGGTAGGGCCACAGGGCACACAGGCAGGCAAAGCAGCTTGCATCAGGGGAGAGGACATCCTAGCAAAATGTAAGATCCTTTATTTGGGTTGGGAGTCAGATGAGGAAGAGTTCGAGGAGCTCGACCAAGATAGTGATGCTAGCGAAGAGGAGCTGGAATCGGAGGACGAAAGGGTCGCCCCCGATTCAGGTATAGGGGAGACAGGGGCTGCAGATAGAGATCCACACAGGGTGGAGGCCGAAGCTGCAGGTCCCGAACGTAGGGGGGCGGAGCTAGGGGAGGTGGAGCCAGCCGCTGTGGTGGGACCACAGGGCGTGGCGATGGAAGCCTCAGAGCCCGAGCCGCCCGCCTTGAACGTCTTGCCCTCGAGGGAGGTAGGGACTGCGAGTGAAGGGCCGCCTACTGGGCCAAGTAGGGCGGTGCCACAAGCTGCAGATCCCGAGTTCAGGGAGGCGGAGTCAGGGGAGGCGGAGCCAGCGACTGTGGTGGGACCACAGGTCGCCACGGTGGAAGTCTCGGAACCCGGTCCGTCAGTCCTGGAGTTCCTGCCCCCGGTAGTTCTCCGTAGGTCAGGTCGGACACCCCAGCCCAGGAAGATGTGGATAAGCCCCCAGAGTGTCCCAAGGCGTAGGTTCAAGGCTAAGGCAGCCCAGGGAGAGCCCGGTCCCAGCGCAGCAACAACAGGCTGCGGCAGATCAAAGGAAGGGGTCAGTGCCCCCCCACCGTTGGGAAAAGCTTGTGGCCACCTTCACAGAATTTGAGTAGGCCGCCCTGGGAACGGGCGGCACTGTACAGTTATTAAGATAAGTGATAAGTTGATGAGTTTTGTATAGTTTTAAATCAGGTTAAGTTTGTAGTTTAAGGTTTTTAACAGGAAATGGTAAAATGATGGGAGTTTTAGAGATAGGAATAGTTAAAGTCTATCCAGCGCACATGTCTTCTTACGTGAGGCGAGGTCAGGGGACCCGCTCACCCTTCACAAAAGCCAGAGACTCTTGGGAGGCTGGCTACCTCATTCTATCTGATCACAGGAACCAAGGAAGGATGGAACGGATTCTAGTAGTGCTCGCGGCGATCGGATGTGGACTGGCCTATCGAGGCCGCACCAAGGATGTCGTGGTGTTTGGATGCCTGGGGACACGGCCCCCATCGCGGTGGATGGGACCGGAAGGTGAGAGGCTGAGGAGACCACCACCTATTTCCACAAGGGAAGGTGGCCAGGATGGCTGGGAACGAATTCCACTGAGTATTCCAGTACATCGGGTTTTGCCTACAAAGTGACTTCTTTAATGTGCCCCAAAGTGAGGATCATCGCACCCAGAGTCAGCGTCACCGTCGGCAAACGGATTTGTTTGACTTGTAATGGGAATGTCCCATTGAGCCGATGGTGGTGGCTACGAAAGCTGAGCAAAAACATGAGGAACTCTTCGGTCGAGTGGGAGCAACTGGGTAATAATACCCATCGGACAATTACGGGGACAAACGGACAAGTGAGAGTCTGTTGGGACAAATGGTGGGAACCGGATGAGGGAATTTATGTATGTATGTGGGGGTCAAAGCACGTTTGCCCCAAAGGCATCTCCATATTTTTCATCAATCAGTGGCAGGATAACGGGCAGGGGATGAGGTGGGATGCGAGCACCAGGGGGTGCGGAGCTCCATACTCTTCGATCCCGGTAAATGCCACTGAACTCATTACGCGCCCACGCAAGGCCCCGCCCACAATTCCGGTGGTTCTAGCTAAGGAAGAAGGGTGCCCAAAAACCAGTAAGGGACCCGGGAATGGTTTGGTATTGGTCCCTACAGACCAGATACTATTTCAGGGGGTACATTACGCGGTGGCCTCGGTGATTTTAAACCTCACCGAGGTGCGGTTGCCGGAGTGGTGCCCCAAAGAGACGGAACAGTTATATCAGGTCCTGTTGACCAAGATGTTTAGGCAATTTTATGAGTTCGATTTCGCGGAAATTGATAAAACAAGTTTGTACACCGCACCACATGAAGTTTTGGGTCAGGTAGGGAGGCAAAGAAGGGGTGTTGTGAACGACATGTTCACTGCTTTCAATACAGGTACATCTGTGGTCAACGCTCTAGACAGCGTGGAGCTGCAGACCCAGATTAATGGCTTAAAAACACAATTAAAGAATATTCTCACAGATGAAAATAAGGTGGTTGGGTCTGGGTTACATGAGGACCAGGCCATGACGCTACATTTAAAGGAAATAATAGCTGAACTAGAGAAACATGCGCGCACGGTAAATGGCCTGATCAGGGAAGATCGGAATGCGTCCGATCAGGCTGCGCAGAATGAGGTGTGCGTGCTTTACGGGGCGTGGTTACTGGGCGAGGGCCACAGTAATTTGGAGGATTTAAAACAGGGTTTGGTCCCGTCCTGGATAAGTAACAAACACCTGCAGGCGCTCCACCCTTTTCAGAACGCATTAAGCCCATGCCAGCTCAGGCTAGCTTCAGAAGCATACCCAGTCCCCGTGGACTGCGGACGATCAAACCACACCATTATGGGTGTAGTTTTACGTATGCCGGTTTTGGGCGACACAGCAAAGCCCGCCCCGGTATATCGGGTAGAGAACATTGGTGTCATTCAGGGGGGAGCCCACATTCGCTATGCAGCGGTTCCACCTTACGTCATCCGCTGGGAACAAACGATGACAGGTACAGATCTCTCTGGTTGTCGTGGCCGGGGAGCACACATAATACTGTGTCCCCAGCATTTGAATGCCTTTTTAACACCACAGTGCGGGTTCAGAACGGCTGGCGCCAAGCCCATGAATTGCACCATGGAGGCAATGGCACAAGATCATGTGCCTCCGCAGGTAGCATACATCGGGGGTGGAACATATTGTGTTACCACTGCAGCGCAACACTACCAGCATGGAAACCGTAGCCGGTGTCCGGTGAGGGACAGCAATTTCTGTTTTAAACCCAGGGCGCAAGTTCAAGTGGCACAACAGCGAATTGTCCCGATCCCTGAACCATCCACTGTTCATCTTACAGTAAAAGAGAACTTCACCGACTTACAGCGATTCGTCGCGCATTTCGGATACCTCATTCCCCCTCTCCCTGAACACCTCACCAAGCTTTTGAAAGCTGTCGCGGTATCGCAAAAACATTTTTACACCCTAGAACAAAAGACTGTCGAGATAGGGACAGAAATTCTAGACATAGTAATTCCACCGTGGTGGAATCTGTTCACCAACATTGAAGTGCCTTCCTGGATTAGAATAGCCTCCCACATTTTAGTTGTATGCCAAGTGTTTATTGTGATATACTTATTGGTCGTGCATTGTAAGAGAGGCAAACGCCTCACCAAGAACGCCTCACCGGATGACTGGGGATTGTGTGCTACGTGCCACTTCCCTTCAATGCCCAAAAGCATGAGGGTGTTCTGCATCACCTGGCCGGTGAAATGACTCCCTTGGTCTGACTCCACAAAACGGGGAAGTCCCCACCGCGAGAACACTTCCAGGACCAAGATTTTTGCAGTACCCAGTGCCGTAGCTGTTCGACAGGGGAAGGCTTCCACCCACTTGGAAAACACATCCACCAAGACGAGGCAGTATTTATAGCCTCCCTGGATGGTGGGCAGGGGTCCTATATAGTCGATCTGTATCGACTGCCATGGTCCCTCTACCCTTCTTACGTGTCCCATGGGCACCTTCCTTTTCTGGGGGTCTGGGTTGTTTGCAGCGCACACAAGACAGTTTGCACAGAACTCGCGGACTTGTTCCCTGAGCCCTGGCCACCATCCCGCTTGCTCTACCCGTTGCCAGGTAACCTCGGGCCCGGGGTGCCCTGCCCCTGGTCCCTCGTGAGCCAACTGGAGGAATTCCCTCCTGTGCTGCTGCGGCACAACCCACTGCTCCTCGCGGAACAGCATGCCTTCCTTAACCGAGAGGGTTGCCGTACTGTACGGACCTTCTACCTGCCTCCCCTCAGAAATGGTTTTTAGGACTGCTTTTAGGGCGGGATCCTGGGTTTGGACGGTCTTAAGGTCTAGGGGCAATGCTACCCTGGTGTTCCCGGGATTCCCGTCCCTGCCTTGGATCGCTGCTATGGGTCTGGTCCCATAGGGGTCCCAGAAAATGCCGTTGCGGGCACCTTCCCTGGCTAGCGCATCCGCCTGCTGGTTGCCCTCCCCATGGGGCTCTGTGGAGGAGTGAGCTTTCACCTTATGGATGAAAATCTCTCCTTCCTCCCCTACTGCTGCTGCTAAGATCTTTTCCAGCAAGGGCTTCACCGTTAAAGGTCGCCCGTCCGCGGAGGTGTATCCACGGCGGGACCAAATGGCCAGGTATTCCGTACACGAATTGCAGGTGAACATACTGTCCGAGCAAATCGTGTATGGGGTTGGGAAAATGTCTGGGTGGGTAACAACGTACACCACGGCAGACAGCTCAGCCTGCTGCGCGCTCATGGTGCTGGGGAGCTTGATCGCCAGGGCAAGGTTTGCCGCAGGGTCATAAACTCCACACCCCGTGAGTCGTTCGCCAGCAGATACTGTGCTAGACCCATCAACATAAATCTCGCGCCCAGTGGGATGTATCCCGGCCCGTAAACCTATGTTGACGTCCCACACCCCTTCCACCGAACACCGGTGGGCTGTACCGGGGTATACCAAATTGGCCGCAAGCCTGGGCTCGCAAAGACCTTTTACTTTAAGATCCATCTGGGAAAGAAGAAGGGTCCCGCGCGCAATGCGCACGCTGCTTACGGTCCCATCTTTAATCCTCCCATCTAGAAGCATCTTAGTTGGTGTGTGATGTGTGAGGAGAGTGATGGGAGAGAGCCCTGTGAAGATCGCTGATCTTTTCACAGCCCAATGCGTGGCTAAAAGGTGCCTTTCGCAATTGGAGAAACTTCTCTCCACATCCGTTAACACCCTGGATGAATAGACAACCGGCCTCAGCTTGCCGTGACGCTCTTGGAGCAGCACAGCGCTCAAGCTGTCTCCGCTGGCAGCTACCTCCAGGAAAAACTCCTTCCCCCCATCTATGGCCCCTAAGGCTGGCGCGGTCTGCAGATCCCTTTTTAACTTCTCGAAGGCTGCTTGGCAGCCCTCGTCCCAAGACCACTCCACCCCCTTATGGAGGAGTCGGAGGAGCGGCGCTGCTGTGGCCGCATAGTCTTCGATAAAGTCCCTGCAGTAACCGGTCAGTCCCAAGAAGGACCTCACACCCCTTATGTTGTTGGGAATCGGTAATTCTTGCACCGACTCCCTCCTCGCTTTGTCTATGGCTCTTTCCCCAGCGCGTATGGTCAGTCCCAGGAATTTTACTTCCCGCTGACCGATACGTGCTTTCTTAGGATTTATTTTAAAACCCTTTCTCGCTAGCAGCTCCAATAACTCGTCCAGTAGTGGTCCATGCTCCTCCCTTGAGTCCGTAAATAGGAGCAAATCATCCACGTACTGCACTATCTGATTGGGCTGACTAAACTCCTTTAAACTTCCTGCCATACACTGATGGAAAATACTGGGGCTATTGTGGAAACCCTGTGGCAGACAGTTCCATGTGTACTGTTGTCCTTTGAAAGTAAAGGCAAACTTGTACTGGTCCTCTCGCCTCAGCGGGATGGACCAAAAACCGTTCGAGATATCCAGCACCGTGAACGTGGTCGCGGACGCTGGGATGCTCCCTATTAGGTCAGCAACTGCTGCTACCGTGGGCGCGCAGGCGGGAATGTTACTGTTAAGGACTCTGTAGTCCACCGTGGCTCTCCACGAATTATCCGGCTTCCTAACCGGCCATAATGGGGAGTTCACGTGTGTGGCTATCGGCCTCAACACGCCCTGCTGCACCAAGGAGGACATTGCTGTCTCCATATCGGGTTCTGCTTCTTTGGGGAAGTTATACTGCTTTTGGGGTCGGGTCATGGGGTCCCCATCTACGCTGACCTCAAACCCGATAACCCTCCCACAATCGTGCTTGTGGGTTGCAAACGCGTGCATATTATCTGACACGTACGTTTGCATGTCCGTTGGGACATCTGCGACCATAAGCCTGAGGTCGTAGCCTCCGGATGGCTGTACGGTACACAGGACCCCTGTTTCTTCCTCCCCCGGAATTAGTACTACCTCGCCTTTTTCACCCTTAGCCCCCCAGAGACAGTGATTTCTGAGGTCCACGAGGATCCCGTGTCCCGATAGAAGATCAGACCCGAGAATACCTCTTCCACCCCCCTCCTGCCATTCCATCAGTATACACTTCCACTTAAGGTGAAGTGCTCCCAAACGAATGGATAGCGGAAGGGAGAACGCGCCAGCCTGTTCTTTTCCTGTGAACCCCGCTAACGTGAATGGGACCCTGGTAGATAGCAGCGAGTCAAAAGGGCTATCTGTATGGATTATGGTGCAAGAAGCTCCCGTGTCCAACAAATAACTACCCCTCTGTTTCTCTACCTCCATCTCCACCAAAGGTCGCTTCCACGCATCATAGCTAAGCGGACACAGGTAGACGGGCTGCGCGGGTTCTAGTCATGGGGTACTATTAGACGGTCCTGCGGCACCTACGGGGCCGGTTGCGACAGCCACCTTTCCATGTGCACTCAATAGATTGCGCATGGCTCCTAACACTACTTCGAGGTCGTCGGGAGGGGTGGGTGCATTAGCTTCCCTAGCCGGGACAGGCGCCTGGGCTCGGACCGCGGGATTTTTATCCTTGGAATCTTTCCAAGGGTTCCTGCAATGCTTGCGCCAGTGCCCTGTCTTCCCACACCCGTAACAAGCATTACTTGCCTGTGGGGCGCGATTACCCTCCTGATGCCACTCTCTTTGATACGGGGCTGCGGGTCGTACCTCATGTACTTTTCCCTTAAGGGGACGTGTTGCCATACCCCTTATATTGCGATATCCTAACGTGAGTCGATTCAAGACCGACTCTTCCGTAATGTTGGGGTCATTGGGATCAAACCATGCTTTTGCCTGCTCTCTGACGGCTGGTAAACTGTTGGCTATTATGCACCTAAGCCAATGAGCTAAACCGGCGCCTTCCACATCTTCGCGCTCGGGCGCACCTAGACAGCTGCGCTCATATACTGGCCACAGCCTGTCGGCAAAAACCTTCGGGGGTTCTCCCTCCATCTGCACTGTCTGTCCCACTCTAGCAAACGGACCTTCATCGTCCGCCCCCAACACTTCCAGGACCTCATTCTTTAATGCCTCATAAGTCTTGGTTCCCCTCTTGCTCTCGCCTGAGAGACACTGAAGGATTGTACTGCCTAACGAAAACAACAGCATTTTTGCTGTTTCCCCATCATCGTAGCCGTTAATGGCTGCGGTTTGCTCAACTTCTCTGAAATGTACGGAAGGGTCGTCTGCCTCGGTTAGCTTCCGTACGTGATTTATCATAACTCTCAGCTGATGTGAACTGTGAGGCAATACAAGCTGTCCGAGGAGATCCCCTGGTTCTTCCCCACCGTTTCTGTTTGGGCCCCTTTTAATACCCGTAACTGGATACAACGGTCCCTTTTCCACTTCTTTCTCAATGGGCTCTTTCGTTTCTTCCATTGCTTCCTCCCTAACCCAGGTTTCCGAATAGCTGGGTGGCGCGGAGGGCGCAGTGGCTACTACTTCCTCTGCTTTACTTGGTGGGGATTTCTTAAACTTCTCACTTACTAGCGGCTGGTGTGCTGACGGACTGATAAGGCACACCATGCCGTGCGCTTTGTTCACGGCCTTTTTGAGGTGCTCTATCTCTTTTTGGCAGGCGCTATGATCGGCTCCCTGAAACTTATCCTCAAGGGCCAACTTATATGCCGCCCTAACCCCCGTTAAGCTCTCTTCCTGAGTTCTTATCTGGGCAGCTTGGCGGGCGCATCGTTCCTTTAACCTGCTCTCATTTAACTTTGCCTCAGTGACCTGGCACTCGAGGTAATCTATCCTTGTTTTATGGTGACTGGAGATTTCCTGGCGTTCTTGGTGCAACGCACTTAAATTGCTAATGAGCATTTCCCCTCCAGAAACCTTCTCATCCATTTCTCCCTCTAAATGACTGATTCGAGCTACTAGCGCTGTAATGGTCTGGTTTGAAATCTGAACCTGCCTTTTGTAACACATAAGCCAGACTGCTTTCTTGAGTGTCTTTTTATGTTCTTTACTATCTGTCCACCTTTCGGCTGCCTCTAGCGGGCTTTTATCCGCTAACAATTCACTTATCCATTTCTTAGTTAGATTAACCTTTCCGAACACATAATCTGCTATCTTTTCCTGCATAACATTTCGTACAGTCATTCCAAAGTCTAACACACTACCCTCTCGCTGCCAGTGTCCTGCCGCGGTCGCCATTTTCTGTGAGGGATTCTGACCCTGCGTGTCTCGCAGCCTGTGAGATTCACGCGGCTCTGTGCAGCCTGTATGTCAGTGCGGGTTTAGGCCTTGTTGCCTGTTCTGGTCTCCAGCCAGTCTGGGAGCACTAGACACACCTGTGAGTGGTTCGAATCACTCGCCCTTACGGTTCTAGACACTGGACTTAGATGCGAGAGCAGTAATGGAGATGAAACTCATGTAGACTCGGTTGAATGGTACGAAATGGAAAATCTTTATTGCATGATATTTAAGATTACGAAATACATGTCATAAGCACAGATTAATGACAGTACAATCTTACAAGCAGTTATATAGCTGATCCTAGGGAAACGAGGAACGAACGACACACCGTAAATAGGGGCACACATTACAAGTATCCTTAATACTTAAACCCTCCCCTATCAATATCTGTCCTAGCTAGATTCGTAGGATTTCGAGACTCATGCTCACCACTCGTGATAACTCGGAGAAATTCCGAATAGCTGATCGGATGTTTTTCACCGCAGCACCCACGTGTCGATCAGGAGGTCTCCTGGTCCCACTTGTTTACTTGCTTCTGCTCCGGCTAGCAGGCTGGACCGTCTGCTGTGATGAAGATCTGTGTTGGTTGGTTTAACAGGTACTTTCCGAATACAGCCCAGTCAATATCATCTTTGACGATCCGTTCTTGCAAGTTCAAAGAAGTCTTCCTGGCAAGGAAAACTTGGCTGTTCGACCTACAGGCACGGTCGGGATTTACTGACTGTGGCGATGAGTATGGTCTTCCTCTCTTCTCATCTCATCTCATCTCATCTCATCTCATCTCATCTCGGGCCTTTGGTTCCGATGCCAGTTACCAACATAGGTCTTCGTTACGCGACACGAGGTAGATCCGAACGGATCAGAAAGTTCAACAGTCTTTTTCAAAGAGGCACCAGGCAAGCAGGAACAAGACTACGAGTCAAAAACACAGGAGCAGCCACGAGGTTACGAGTCGATCGGATAAGAGAATAAGAGAGAGATGGACGGTTGGAGCTTGTAATTATAGTACAAAATCTTCCGTTTCCCGCCCAACCTTAATGTCCTTTCTTTTGTTTGAGTTTGGCGCTCAAATGTCTTGTATGGGTGATCTCCGTTCTTAATGGGTTTCGGGGCTACTCGTAACTGTCTGAGTACCTGTTAATATTTCTCCCATTGTTAAATCGGTCGGTGTTCTCCCTGGAGGGGTTTTGGGGTTTCCAAGTGTTTTGTATAACTACCTGCTAACGGCTCTCTCATCGTAGAGTCGTTGGGATTTTACATATTAATGTCTTTTGGATGGGCCCTTGATTACTCGGTACAATAGCTTTCATTCGTACCTGGGAGACCGATTTCAGTATTTATGTGTATACTGCAAACCCATAATGTCTCGTGTATTATCTTCACTGTGCTGAATCTTAATCGATCTTGCACAAATGTTTATTGGAACGCCATCTTGTCTGCCTGTCGAAAAGTCTAGAATGTTCTGTCACGAGGTGCGGCGGCCATTTTACAGGCTGCTTGTGTCCACTTTGAGAAACCTGACAGCATTCTGCTGAAATAAAAGCTGTTTGAACGAGACTCTGTGTTTTCTCCTTATTAATAAAATCGCGATATATTGCGAATTCTACAATAAAGATTTTCCATTTCGCACTATTCAACCGGATCTACCTGAGTCTTCTCTGCATTATTGCTCTCGCACCTAAGTCCAGTGTCAGAACCGTAAGGGCGAGTGGGTCGAACCATTCACAGGTGTCTAGTGTTACCAGGCTGGCTGGAGACCAGAGCAGGCAACAGGGCCTAACCCCGCACTAGCACCCAGGCTAAGCACAGAGCCGCAGGTCACCCCTTACAGATAATGGCGACCACGAAGGGACACTGGCAGCGAGAAAATAATGGCCCAGAAATTGATCTCGCTCGGTTCCCGCGGGGGTAAGCCTTCCCCGCGATGTCTCACCTCGCTTGTGCTTTTTCAGATCCAGCTCGCACGAACTTGATGTTCCAGACATCAGCTGTGCTGGGCTTGCGTATCCCAACGGCGTAGTGAATTCGTGCGAGCTGTGGGATCACGTGACTCAGTTAGAGCCAATGGCAGCACACCATCTTCCATTCATAAGTTTCACAGACCTGCTGTGAAATCTATGAATCTTACACCCCCCCAAAATAACAGCTAAACCTCAATTAAATAAAAAAAAAACCATCACATTAATAAAATAAGTATAGTTAATTAAATTAACCATTTTAAATAAAAAATTAAATTTTTGAAAAAATTTAAAATCTTTTAAAAAGTTATAAAAATAAACTTACCTGTCTTTAAAGTCTCTAAAAAAGATATACCTGTAAAAAAAAATTCAAAAAAATACTTAATTCACTACTTATCTTCTTAAAAGCGGGTCTTACTCCTCCTTTTTACATTTCCAAAATCTTCAGTACTTACCTGCGCGTCCAAAGCATGAAGTGCACAGCGTGCGTGCAGCCTGTAGCGCGCACGCGATGCACCGAGGACCCGCCCCCTTTTCAGAAGAGCAATTGCCGGTTTTCAGCGCATGCGCAGGGCATGCAGAAAACCGGCAATTGGAGTGGGAATACGCGAGAGTATGCAGTGCGTACTCTCGCGTCCCGGGATCAATTTTCGGCCCATTGTGTTAGACCCTGGTATGAATGGGCGAAATGTTATGGAAGAGAGAATAGCAGATTATGTGTTTGGAAAAGTGAATTTGACTAAGAAATGGATAAGTGACCTGCTGGTGGATAAGCGTCCACTAGAGGCAGCCGTGAGGTGGACAGGTAGCAAGGAACATAAAAGAACAGTAGAGAAAGCGGTCTGGCTGATGTGCTACAAAAGACAAGTCCAGCTTTCGGACCAGGTCATCATAGCGCAGGCGGCTCAGATCAAGGGTTTAGAGGTGGAAATGGACGAGAAGGTCGCGGGGGGGCAGCAGCTCATCGCATCTTTAAATGCGTTACATCAAGAACGCCAGTTAGTCGCCAACCACCATGAGGCGAAAATAGATTACCTCGAGTGCCAGGTCACTGAGGCAAAGTTAAATGAGGGCAGAATAAAGGAACGATGTGCCCGCCTAGCTGCCCAAATAAAAGCCCAGGAAGAGAGCTTAACGGGGGTTAGGGCGGCATATAAGATGGCCCTCGAGGATAAACATGAGGGGGCTGATCACAGCGTCTGCCAAAGAGAGATAGGGAACCTTAAAGAGGCCCTGAATAAAGCGCACGGCATGGTGTGCCTTATCAGCCCGTCAGCACACCAGCCGCTGGTGGGTGGGGAATTTCAGAAATCCCCACCGAACAAAGCAGAGGAGGTATTTGCCACTGTGCCCTCCGCGCCACCCAGCTATTCGGCAACCTGGGTAAGGAAGGAAGTGGTAGAAGTAGAGGAAGAGCCCCCTGAGGTAGAAGTGAAGCCGGGACCGTTGTGTCCGGTCACGGGTATCAAGAGGGGCCCGAACAGAGACGGTGGGGCAGAGGGGGATCTCCTCAACCAGCTTGTGTTGCCTCACAGCTCACACCAGCTGAGGGCTATGATCAGTCACGTATGGAAGCTGTCCGAGTCAGACGACCCTTCCGTACATTTCAGGGAGGTAGAGCAGACCGCGGCCATTAACAGCTGCGACGATGGGGAAAAAGCAAAAATGCTGTTGTTCTCATTAGACAGCTCGATCCTTCAGTGTCTCTCAGACGAGAGCAAGAGGGGAAATAATACCTATGGGGAATTGAGGGACGAGGTCCTGGAAGTGTTGGGAGCGGACGATGAAGGTCCATTCGTTAGATTGGTACAAACAGTGCAGATGGAGGGAGAACCCCCGAAGGTTTTCGCCGACAGGCTGTGGCCAGTATATCAACGTAGCTGCCCAGGCGCACCAGCACGTCACCGCCTAGATGGTGTCGGTTTAACTCATTGGCTCAGGTGTGTGGTAGCCAACAGTTTGCCAGCCGTCAGGGAGCAGGCCAAAGCGTGGTTTGATCCCACTAACCCTGCCACTACAGAGGAGTCGGTCCTAAATCGACTCACGGTAGGGTACCGTAATACCAGGAGTGCGGGAGCATGTCCCCTTAAGGGAAAAGTGCATGAGGCACGGCCCGCAGCCCCGGCTCAAAAGGAGTGGCATCAGGAGGGTAACCGCGCCCCGCAGGCCAGTAATGCTTGTTACGGGTGTGGGAAGACAGGGCATTGGCGCAAGAACTGCAGGAACCCTTGGAAGGAGTCCAGGGATAAAAATCCCGCAGCCCAAGCCCAGGCGCCCGTCTCTGATAGGGGAGCTGGTGTGCCCATCCATCCCGATGCGATAGAATCAATGTTGGGAGCCATGCGGTCTCTTATGATTTCACACGGAAAGGTAGCAACAGCCCCAGGCAACGCGGACTTCTGACTGGAACCGGTGCAGCCTGCCTACCTGTGTCCCTTTAAAAGACACACACAGGAGGGGGTCTCCTGTAGGGAGGCCAGGTTAGAAGAGCAGGCCTTGCGGGAGGAGAACGCCCGTTTAATAGGGAAAGTAGACGGGCTAGAAGGGCAGCTTAGAGAGCAGGCCCTGCGGGAGGAGAACGCCCGCTTAATGGGAAAAAAAGAAGTGCTGGAAGGGCAGCTTAGAGAGATAAAGGCAGCCTGCAGGGTAGCCAGAAGCAGGGAGTATGGGGATTTAAATCAGTGCAAACTGTATAAGCCGGGTGCATAAGGGCCAACCACAGGGGCCAAACCTGCGAGTGGGGACTCGCAGCCCCGGGTAGGGCCACAGGGCACACAGGCAGGCAAAGCAGCTTGCATCAGGGGAGAGGACATCCTAGCAAAATGTAAGATCCTTTATTTGGGTTGGGAGTCAGATGAGGAAGAGTTCGAGGAGCTCAACCAAGATAGTAACGCTAGCGAAGAGGAGCTGGAATCGGAGGACGAAAGGGTCGCCCCCGATTCAGGTATAGGGGAGACAGGGGCTGCAGATAGAGATCCACACAGGGTGGAGGCCGAAGCTGCAGGTCCCGAACGTAGGGGGGCGGAGCTAGGGGAGGTGGAGCCAGCCACTGTGGTGGGACCACAGGGCGTGGCGATGGAAGCCTCAGAGCCCGAGCCGCCCGCCTTGAACGTCTTGCCCTCGAGGGAGGTAGGGACTGCGAGTGAAGGGCCGCCTACTGGGCCAAGTAGGGCGGTGCCACAAGCTGCAGATCCCGAGTTCAGGGAGGCGGAGTCAGGGGAGGCGGAGCCAGCGACTGTGGTGGGACCACAGGTCGCCACGGTGGAAGTCTCGGAACCCGGTCCGTCAGTCCTGGAGTTCCTGCCCCCGGTAGTTCTCCGTAGGTCAGGTCGGACACCCCAGCCCAGGAAGATGTGGATAAGCCCCCAGAGTGTCCCAAGGCGTAGATTCAAGGCTAAGGCAGCCCAGGGAGAGCCCGGTCCCAGCGCAGCAGCAACAGGCTGCGGCAGATCAAAGGAAGGGGTCAGTGCCCCCCACCGTTGGGAAAAGCTTGTGGCCACCTTCACAGAATTTGAGTAGGCCGCCCTGGGAACGGGCGGCACTGTACAGTTATTAAGATAAGTGATAAGTTGATGAGTTTTGTATAGTTTTAAATCAGGTTAAGTTTGTAGTTTAAGGTTTTTAACAGAAAATGGTAAAATGATAGGAGTTTTAGAGATAGGAATGGTTAAAGTCTATCCAGCGCACATGTCTTCTTACGTGAGGCGAGGTCAGGGGACCCGCTCACCCTTCACAAAAGCCAGAGACTCTTGGGAGGCTGGCTACCTCATTCTATCTGATCACAGGAACCAAGGAAGGATGGAACGGATTCTAGTAGTGCTCGCGGCGATCGGATGTGGACTGGCCTATCGAGGACGCACCAAGGATGTCGTGGTGTTTGGATGCCTGGGGACACGGCCCCCATCGCGGTGGATGGGACCGGAAGGCGAGAGGCTGAGGAGACCACCACCTATTTCCACAAGGGAAGGTGGCCAGGATGGCTGGGAACGAATTCCACTGAGTATTCCAGTACATCGGGTTTTGCCTACAAAGAGACTTCTTTAATGTGCCCCAAAGTGAGGATCATCGCACCCAGAGTCAGCGTCACCGTCGGCAAACGGATTTCTTTGACTTGTAATGGGAATGTCCCATTAAGCCGATGGTGGTGGCTGCGAAAGCTGAGCAAAAACATGAGGAACTCTTCGGTCGAGTGGGAGCGACTGGGTAATAATACCCATCGGACAATTACGGGGACAAACGGACAAGTGAGAGTCTGTTGGGACAAATGGTGGGAACCGGATGAGGGAATTTATGTATGTATGTGGGGGTCAAAGCACGTTTGCCCCAAAGGCATCTCCATATTTTTCATCAATCAGTGGCAGGATAACGGGCAGGGGATGAGGTGGGATGCGAGCACCAGGGGGTGCGGAGCTCCATACTCTTCGATCCCGGTAAATGCCACTGAACTCATTACGCGCCCACGCAAGGCCCCGCCCACAATTCCGGTGGTTCTAGCTAAGGAAGAAGGGTGCCCAAAAACCAGTAAGGGACCCGGGAATGGTTTGGTATTGGTCCCTACAGACCAGATATTATTTCAGGGGGTACATTACGCGGTGGCCTCGGTGATTTTAAACCTCACCGAGGTGCGGTTGCCGGAGTGGTGCCCCAAAGAGACGGAACAGTTATATCAGGTCCTGTTGACCAAGATGTTTAGGCAATTTTATGAGTTCGATTTCGTGGAAATTGATAAAACAAGTTTGTACACCGCACCACATGAAGTTTTGGGTCAGGTAGGGAGGCAAAGAAGGGGTGTTGTGAACGACATGTTCACTGCTTTCAATACAGGTACATCTGTGGTCAACGCTCTAGACAGCGTGGAGCTGCAGACCCAGATTAATGGCTTAAAAACACAATTAAAGAATATTCTCACAGATGAAAATAAGGTGGTTGGGTCTGGGTTACATGAGGACCAGGCCATGACGCTACACTTAAAGGAAATAATAGCTGAACTAGAGAAACATGCGCGCACGGTAAATGCCCTGATCAGGGAAGATCGGAATGCGTCCGATCAGGCTGCGCAGAATGAGATGTGCGTGCTTTACGGGGCGTGGTTACTGGGCGAGGGCCGCAGTAATTTGGAGGATTTAAAACAGGGTTTGGTTCCGTCCTGGATAAGTAACAAACACCTGCAGGCGCTCCACCCTTTTCAGAACGCATTAAGCCCGTGCCAGCTCAGGCTAGCTTCAGAAGCATACCCAGTCCCCGTGGACTGCGGACGATCAAACCACACCATTATGGGTGTAGTTTTACGTATGCCGGTTTTGGGCGACACAGCAAAGCCCGCCCCGGTATATCGGGTAGAGAACATTGGTGTCATTCAGGGGGGAGCCCACATTCGCTATGCAGCGGTTCCACCTTACGTCATCCGCTGGGAACAAACGATGACAGGTACAGATCTCTCTGGTTGTCGTGGCCGGGGAGCACACATAATACTGTGTCCCCAGCATTTGAATGCCTTTTTAACACCACAGTGTGGGTTCAGAACGGCTGGCGCCAAGCCCATGAATTGCACCATGGAGGCAATGGCACAAGATCATGTGCCTCCGCAGGTAGCATACATCGGGGGTGGAACATATTGTGTTACCACTGCAGCGCAACTCTACCAGCATGGAAACCGTAGCCGGTGTCCGGTGAGTGACAGCAGTTTCTGTTTTAAACCCAGGGCGCAAGTTCAAGTGGCACAACAGCGAATTGTCCCGATCCCTGAACCATCCACTGTTCATCTTACAGTAAAAGAGAACTTCACCGACTTACAGCGATTCGTCGCGCATTTCGGATACCTCATTCCCCCTCTCCCTGAACACCTCACCAAGCTTTTGAAAGCCGTCGCGGTATCGCAAAAACATTTTTACACCCTAGAACAAAAGACTGTCGAGATAGGGACAGAAATTCTAGACATAGTAATTCCACCGTGGTGGAATCTGTTCACCAACATTGAAGTGCCTTCCTGGATTAGAATAGCCTCCCACATTTTAGTTGTATGCCAAGTGTTTATTGTGATATACTTATTGGTCGTGCATTGTAAGAGAGGCAAACGCCTCACCAAGAACGAAAACACGGGAGAGTGGCGAGAACGTTACGTGCGCGTGCACGATGAAAGCACCGCGTAAACGGACAAAATGGCGTCACTCCAGTTTTTCCATGTGCGCATCGGAATTGTTGTAATCGATCGTGACTTTTCTCAGAAATTGTAATTAAGTTTGGAACTCTACATATTTAAGAGTTGGTTTTGATTATTTTGATTTGGTGTTGTTGATTATGATTTGTTTGGTTGGTTTTTGTTTTCTTTTTTCCTTGAATAAAAAATATGCATATGCAGGTGGTGCGAGAGGCATCGGCCTGGTTACACCTGGAAGGAAATACACGCGGTGTAAGTTAAAGGCAAATGCTGCCTATGGTGTTATAAGAATGTAATTTTCCTGGGAAATAAGGACGACACGGAGACCCTAGATAGTTTTAAGTTATGGGAATTTTAGATATGGAGAATCGAGATAATATTGCTCACCACAATGTTTTTGATACGATAAGCGGAGTTATTCGCATCAACAGGAGGGACTGTAGAATTCGCAAAATTATCGCGATTTTATAAAAAAAATAAGAAGGAGACATAAAGTTTCGTATAAACAGCTTTATTTCAGCAGAATGCTGTCAGGTTTCAAAACGGACACAAACAGCCTGTAAAATGGCCGCCACGCCTCGTGGCAGAAAGTTCTAGACTTTCTGTAGGCAGACAAGATGGCGTTTCAATAAACATTTCAACAAGATCGAACAGGACTCAGCACATTTGAGATAATGACAAGACATGATGGGTTTGCATTTTAAACATAAATACTGAAATCGGTCTCCCAGGTGCAAACAAGGGCTATTGTACTGAGCGATCAAGCACCCATCCAAAGACATTAATATGCAAAATCCCCACGACTCTACGATGAGAGAGCCGTTTGCGGGTACTCACAGCAAGCATTTGGAAGCCCCAAAACCCCTCCAGGGAGACTACTAGCCAGTTCCACAATGGGAGAAATATTAATGGGTACTCAGACAGTCACAAGTGTCACCGAAACCCATTAAAGACTGAGATCACCCCATACAAGAAGTTTGAGCGCCAAAACCCTGACAAAAGATAGACATTAAGATTGGGCGGGAAAAGAGGAATTACAGCACTATAACTGTAAAGTACAACCGTCCATCTTTCTCTTGCTGCTTTGACTCGCTGGAAGGCTGCTGAACTTTTATTCTCTTGCCTGACGGCTCTGGACTCTGATCCGCTAGGATCAACCTCGTGGCTTGCCGCGAAGATCTGTGGAGAACTGGGCTGTGAGGCCTGGAAGCGGGCGCACCATCCCGAGAAGTCGGTAAACGGTGTTGGAACCGAAGGCCCGAGAGAAGATGAGATGAGATGAGATGAGAAGAGAAGAAGACGACAATACGTATCGCCATGGTCAGTAAGCCCCGACCGCGCCTGTAAGTCGAATAAACACTTCTTCGAATTTTATCGGCTACTCCACAACTGGCCTAGGAAGACCCTTCTTCGAGTTCTATCGAACCGGTGTAGGGCACAGGAAGACTCTTCTTTGAGTAGTATCAGAACTCCGAGGACAACACAGATCTTCATGACAGCAGACGGTCCAGCCTGCTAGCCGGAGCAGAAGCGAGTAAACAAGTGGGGTACAGAGACCCCTGATCAACACGTGGATAGTCAGGTGCTGCGGTAAAAACATCCGAGCAGAGTTTCGGAATTCTCCGAGTTATCACGAGTGGTGAGCATGAGTCTCGATCCTACAAATCTAGATTAGGACAGGTATTGATAGGGGAGGGTTTAAGTTTTAAGGATAATTATAATGTGTGTCCCCTTTTACGATGTGTCGTGCGCTCCTCGTTTCCCTAAAATTAGTTTCATAACTGTGTGTAAGATTGTACTGTCGTTAATCTGTGCTTATGACATGTATCTCGCAATCTTGAATAATATGCAATAAAGATTTTCCATTTCGCACTATTCAACCGGGTCTACCTGAGTCTTCTCTGCATTATTGCTCTCGCACCTAAGTCCAGTGTCAGAACCGTAAGGGCGAGTGGGTCGAACCACTCACAGGTGTCTAGTGTTACCAAGCTGGCTGGAGACCAGAGCAGGCAACAGGGCCTAACCCCGCACTAGCACCCAGGCTAAGCACAGAGCCGCAGGTCACCCCTTACAATCTGCGTCCTGAAGCTCCTCAGCTGAGGGCTGACATCCCTGGACCCTCTGATCAGAGACACCATCATCACCTTCATCCACCCCCCATTTCTCCTGATCACTTGCATTGTGTATCACCCATTGCCTTCCCTTCCTGATGCCCCCAGATGCTTATCTCTGTGCTAGCGCTTAGAAGCCAACGGGATGAAGTACCGTGTGGGTGATGATGAGCCGGCAGGGCAGCAGCCTGAGTGAGTTGGTCCTCTTCCTGCATAGCATCAGGCACATCTGGGTGGGAATGGTCTGCATGGAGGTCAGAGTAACAGAAATTAATATGTGGGCAACACTGAATCATCAAGAGTAACATTTTATTGCATTAGGCTTGCTGAGGGTAGATTTTGTCCGATGAAGCCTTAGATGCCAGAAGTGCATCAACTCTGCACAAACCCGTAGCTGCCACCCGCCCACTAACTTTGCAGTCTCCAATGTCCTATGTACCAGACGACCCAAGATGGTGAGTTTGACCTCCTCATGGAGGAAGTCAATTTTCAAATATTAGCCACACCTCCCTTTCTGACCTGTCTCTCCCTGGCATTATGAACTGTCTTTTCTTGTAACACTAATGCAGAGGATATTAAATGTCTGTCTCTTTCTGTTCACATGAGATAGAGGACTGAGCGATGGCAAGCAAACTGGAAGACTCATGATTATAACACAGAGAGGGCTCACACTGAAAGTTTCATTTGGTAGCATGCAAGCTGTTGGTGGTTATGTAATCTCTTGCAGGGCTGTTAATGAACTGACAATTGAGTGTGTGAGCATTGGTGCTTCACAATGTCTGTACTGACAACACATGCAATACTGACATACAAACATACAAAATTGATGGTCAGGAAAAGACCAGCTGGTCTATCAAGCCTGCCCCACACCACGATGGCTGGAGCATCATGGCTGAACACTTCCTTCCCCCGCTCCCGCAGCCATGTAGAGTGGATAGCCTCTGCTTGTTGCTGAGTTGACTCACCGACCTAAAGAGAGTGGCTATTCAGCTTGTTAACAAATGCTTCAGTATGATTATTGCAGGTCTGCTCTTATTGGTTGATGGAGTTAGATTAAGAAGGGTGGGAGGAGGGTCCCCGACATCTCTGGGAGGTTATTTGTGTCCTCCTTTGTGAAGACAGAACTAAAGTATGTATTTAATTGGTCTGCCATTTCTTTGTTCCCCATTATAAATTCCCCTGATTCTGACTGCAAGGGACCTATGCTTGACTTCACCAATCTTTTTCTCTTCACATATCTATAGAAGCTTTTACAGTCAGGTCATTGAGGAGAAGGTTGTTGGTGTTGCTGCTGCTGCTGGTGTGCCTGCCACTGCTGGTGTTGGGGCTCATATTGGTCCGATTCTGAGGACCAAGGTGAGACAGTATAAACGGCACCCATGCTGATGTATTAGATGGCAGGTCAAGTAGAGATCAGAGAAGCAATCTGTCAATGGTGTGATAGTTAGTAGCAAGGCGGTGAGAGTGGCTTCCAAAGTTGCAGAAAAGACCTGCAAACTCTAGACACCTAAATCTGTGCTCCAAATGCACTCAGCAAGAGCCTTTCCCTTAGACAAGTAAGCAGGTGTCATGTGACAGTATTTATTGTGCTTTCCAGGCTCTACAGGAATGACCTCGGTCAATGGCCACTGAACTTCCGCCTCAGGTCGACAGACGTGGTTCCCGAGCTGCGTGATTCCCGTGGTCATGCAGTAAACTTCAAAAGGTCTGGTTAAAAACACTGTTAAGGGTCTGACAACAAGGTATTAATGCGCTAAATTAGGTCGCCCGCCTCTGCCGTTCGTATTTGTAGTGCGTTGGCAAACGCGCCCAAGTTAAAGGCGCGAGGAGGCGGGATGATGGCGGGTTCCCGACGCGCTCCCTTTTTCTCCGACTTTTACTGCCTTTCCCGTCTCCAATCCTGCACACACGGCAGTGGGAACATTCCGGCCTATGTAATACTATGCAACAATATATAGTTGTGATATACCTGAGCACAATGCAAGTACATTCCTGAGAGTGCTTTTAAAAAACACAGGGAAATAAAATTACTCTCAGTTAATGCATACTTTGTGAGCTCAGTCTAATTGCACCTTCGCTATATTCAACTAACTTGTTTTTGACTCCTTTAAAGGTAAAATAGAGTTTTGACTAGTTAATGTATTAAGGTTCCTTTCAGCATGTTTTAATTTAGCCCATTTAACATCATCACATTTTCCTGAAGACTACAATTTAATTCATTAATTGCTAGTCCTGGATTTCTAATTTGCAAGTTCCTTTGCTTATTTGCATATGCAAAGTGGAGCAAGTGAGAAATGTTTTGGGCCTTCGAGCATCCCAGAGGATGGCAGCAGCGATGTCACTGGAGTCGCTGATATAAAAATATTGCAAAATGACAGAATCAAAACTTTTAACAACATTAGCGTTCTGTAAAATGTTTTCCAGCTTTGAGCTGGGGGGCTGGGGCTCCAGCAAGGAAAACTCTGCTCACATCAGGAAGTGCATTGAAATGTGTTTAATAACAGTTTTGCTTCCGAGAAATGAGAAAGTAAAAAACCAGAGACCAACAAGATGTCTATGCACGAATATTAGTGATGGACAATCGACAACATGACAAATTACTACCAGCTGGATACAACATCTGCCACACATTGACTAGCCCTTTTTGCCTCATTAAGTCTGTCAGTGCATGAGAATCTCTCACCAGAGCTGCTAGTTTGAGAGCTTTTAGTGTAATGTCTGGAAATGTATTCCCTTCACCCTTTAACAAAAAGATGTTCCTGAAAATCCAGAAGGAGATGGCATCATCTCAGAAGTCAGCATATATGTGCTCCCAAGTACAAATAATTTACCTTGCAACTTAATCAAAACGTAAAATGGCGAAAGCCAGAAAACGATATTGTAGACCAAGAAATTATCTACAAGTTTTAAATACGACAGTCTATTTTTGGAATGTGTGCTTTGGTTATGGAACTTGTAGTCTTGAAGTTAAACGGAGGGAGGAAGGTCCTAACAATCCTTCCCCAACCCCAGTTTTCTGTCTTTACAATTGACAAAAAGTATCTCCTGGAGCAGCATATTGTAGAAACTGTTGAAGTTTTACATTTTTGTTCCAAAGGTTGGGGTTTCACTTTGCATGCTAAATTTAGAATTGCAGGACAATCTTCTCTTCCTTGTACACTGTGCAATTGGGCATTTATTCGAGCGTGATCATGCAATTTTCATGGTTTAGGTGTAAAAAAGGGGGTTGGAATACAGAAATGAGGAAGTTATACTTCAGTTGTACAGAGCCTTGGTAAGACTCCATCTGGAGTACTGCATTCAATTTTGGGCACTGTACCTCAGAAAGGGTATATTGGCCTTGGAGGGGAAACAGCTCAAATTTGCCAGAACGATACCAGGGCTTAAAGGGTTAAATTATGAGGACAGGTTGCATAAACTTGGTTTGTATTCCCTTGAGTTTGGAAGGCTGAGGGGTGATCTAATCAAGGCATTCAAAATCATAAAAGGATTCAATAGTGTAGGTAGGGAAGCTCTCGGTTGAAAATGCTAGGTATAATGAGAAAAGAATACAGATGCTAAAAAGGAACAGAACAGTGAATAAAAAAGAGCTTTGAAGAGAAAAATAGTCACACAAAGGCTTGAGACAGCATAATAGCAGAGAAAGAAAGAAAGGAGGCTGAGAGAAGAGACGGAAGCATTGGGAGAGGAAACAGCATGAAGATGGGAGTAAGGATGAATAAGACGCGTTCAGTTTGGTTTGAACACAAATGCTCAGATTAATAAAAGCAAGCAAATGAACCAGCCACCACTGAAGTCTACGAAGAAGAAAATACAGCTGTGAACTTCAAAAGGTTTCTAAATTTGCTTTAACGTAGAATATCATAGGGATAGTTGGATGTCGTTGCCATGAGACTGATTACCTCACTCATTTATATTGGTGAACTGGAGAACCATTAATCAGCTGGAAAATAGCATTGAGCAGAATAATACTTTTTTTAACTACCTTTGTGGTTTCATCAACAGGCAGCTTTTATGAAACACCTAAGTGGCTATCAGAAGAACAGACACTTCTGCACATGCATGCTTGTGGCTTTGGAACTTCAAAAAAATCTTCAGTATCATATTTACATGAACGCGCAGTTGTGTATTTTTTTATTCTAATAAGCTAAATAAGAGCCAAATTAACACTTACTTTCATTTAGAATGCTTCAAACAAATTGAGACACATCAAGGTAGATTTTCCAAGTGGTTACACCCAACAGTTGTACATAAAGTAGATGTAACTGATTATAGATATAAGCAAAAATCACTACCCTCTCCCCCACCCCGCCCCCAGATAGCTGCCCATGTAGTGCCCCATTTAATTTCTCCGTTGAATTTTCGACTGCTGCTGGAAGCTCCCGCCAGTCTGCTAGTTGCAACATTTAAACGAGCCCCCATTGAGATCATTTAGGCATCCTTGCAGATTCTGGAGTTGTGCTCGAATAGCACGGAGTCATAAACCTGTCTATAAAAAATGGGAGTCCATGGTTACTATGGGGTGTGCTGTATGAGTTTACTCCTCTATTCACACTCTTCTTCTGTGGGTATCTGGTAAATATAGTCATATGTCAGCAGTCGTTTCTATTTGGGCATGAAAAGTTGTCAAGGTTGATCCAGCTGCTGATACAACCATGTCAGTGGTAAAGATCCTTTCATTGAAAAATTGGCCTTTGGCGCCTTTTATGCAATCAATCAAGCTCCAATTGTTTCGAAGTTGCTCCCACCAACAAAATGGATGATGGGAGTAGAGTAACTGGAAAGAAAAAGGAAAGTATGTTCATTTAAACTTCTTGCAAAAGGTTAGAATGGGTAGAATAGATTAGATCAGGAAAAAGAAATTTAAGTTCAAATTTTAGAAAACAAGAGAAATAGGGAAGAAAGAAGTGAGGACAGATGGAAAAACGGGAAGACAGATCAGCACAAGTCAGGTATTTACATTTAGTTATTTTTACTTGATTATATTTTTAAGAACCAATTTTGCAAATGCACAATATTCATGGGGATGGTGGCTGCCATTTTGTAATATATATTTCCAATGAGTGATGCTCTCTGCCAGGAACACAATTGTATAGAATTGGCTATTTATTACTTATTTTAGTTGCAGGAGTTAATATTGTAGTATTAAAGCTATTTCTCATGTTTTAGTGCAGGGAAGTGGGGCTCTCGCCTCTGAGTCTGAAGGTTGTGGGTTCAGGTCCCACTCCAGAGACTTGAGCACAAAAATCTAGGCTGACACTCCAGTGCAGTGCTGAGGGAGTGCTGCACTGTCAGAGGTGCCGTCTTTCGGATAAGTCATTAAACCGAGGCCCTTTCTGCTCTCTTAGGTGGACATAAAAGATCCCATGGCACTATTTTGAAGAAGAGCAGGGGAGTTCTCCCTGGTGTCCTGGCCAATATTTATCTCCCAATCAACATAACAAAAACAGATTATCTGGTCATTATCACATTGCTGTTTGTGGGAGCTTGCTGTGCGCATATTGGCTGCTGCATTTCCTACATTACAACAGTGACTATACTTCAAAAGTACTTCATTGGCTGTAAAGCGTTTTGCGATGTCCGGTGGTCTTTCTTTTTCTTTCTTTCTTTAGTAATTTTTAGTTAAAAAATTTTCAGTGTGACAATGTGTGCAGATTCAATAATAAGTTTCAAAAGAGAATTGGAAATATAATTAAAAATAAAAAAATTTGCAGGGCTATGGGGAAAAAGCAGGGGAGTGGGACTAATTGGATAGCTCTTTCAAAGAGCCGGCACAGGCACAATGGGCCGAATGGCCTCCTTTTGTGCACTATGATTTGCTGAAAACGCACACAACTGGTCAGCTCAAAGGAACACGAATTTCCATGGACCTGCCAACATTTAATGAGGGAAACATCAAATTTCTGTTTTATTATCTGATGCATTCCATCGCTCTTTATGGGCTGGGGAATGGAAGAGTTTTCCCACTAATTTCCAGTCAGTGGGTTGTAATGTAAATCCTACAGTTACTACACCCAATTACATGGTAAATTAACTGAATCAATAAATTCTATCCTGCATCACTGGTTCAGTACATTTAATTTCACTTAAGCCGAATATTGACTAAAGCATTATTTCAATCCAAGAACAGAATTCCAACATATTAAACCACCCTCATTTTTTAGAATTCCTAATCTAAGACACTTTGGGGGAGAAATTCAGTATCGCCCCATTTGGGGCGCAATTATCGGCCGGGCGCAAAGATTAGTGCCTGGCGCTAATTATCGCCACCGACTGTAAACTTGACTTTTATCGCCCCTGGAGGTGATTGCAGCGCTAAATCAGGCGCTTCACACCTGTCTTAAGGCGCAAAGGCCGAGGAGCGAGGCGCTAACTCAGAGCGATGGCGAAGCTCATGAAAGGTCAGTCAGCAATGGAACACACACACAATGGCACGGGCCAGTTCTTAAAGGGGATGGTTAATCTTGCTTTCCATCCACATCCTGCTCATTGCAGCCTTGAATCTCGGCCTGGAGAGACCTGTACATCAAATCTGCTGGAAAGAACAATGGAGAGTACCAGGCAAAGAGCTCAGAGTGCAGCCCCCACAGTCTCTTCTAAATCGATACAAGGAATGGCAAATCAAAATGAACCTGCAAAGTGCTGCTCAGTACCCAAAACTCCTTCACACAACGTTGAATCTCTCCAGAAGTCTCTCCCTCTCTCTCTCAGAATGCGTAGTTCAAAAATGGCACCAACAATAAAAGGCAGGAAGCGGTCACCTTTAAATAGCGCTCCCCCTTTCCCTTCATGACTGCAGAACGCTCTCCTCAACCTATCGTTGCTAGCGTCAGGCGGTAAGGCAGGGGGCGCCACTCAATATCTGCTCCGGGGCGATACCGGGGCGTTGCGCACTCGACTGACATCACGATCTGCCGGTGCAGGAGATCGTGGCGGTAGTGTTTAGCGCCGCCGCAAAATGTCTAGTTAATTTCGCGAGCGGCGCAAACTTCGCCGCGCCTGGGCGCCAGATGCTTTGCGCCCCATTAGCGCCCTCTTAAGGCGCTAACAGGAGGCGCAACCAACTGAATTTTTCCCCCTTTTAATCTAAACAGGAAATCCTTTCCACTTAATCAAAATGCGTACGTGTTTGTCCAAAATCCACTACATGATCATTAGCTTCTAATTTCATAGCATGACTTTGTCAACGTTGCTGTACTAGATTTTGATCAATAATTTCAGTCAGCAGCAATCTTTTACCAATTAATTTCACAACTTTCTGAATGCAGATTTGTTTTCTTAATAGTTTGTCATATCTTTCTTGAGTAGATTGGGCCTATACTCTCTGGAGTTTGGAAGAATGGGAGGTGATCTCATTGAAACATACAAGATTCTGAGGGGGATTGACAGGATAGATGCTGAGAGGTTGTATCCCCTGGCTGGAGAGTCTAGAACTAGGGAACATAGTCTTAGGATAAGGGGTCGTCCATTTAAGACTGAGATGAGGAGGAATTTCTTCACTCAGAGGGTTGTGAATCTTTGGAATTCTCTGCCCCAGAGGGCTGTGTATGCTGAGTCGTTGAGTATATTCAAGGCTGAGATAGATAGATTTTTGGACTCTAGGAGAATCAAGGGATATAGGGATCGGGCGGGAAAGTGGAGTTGAGGTTGAAGATCAGCCATGATCTTATTGAATGGCGGAGCAGGCTCGAGGGGTCGTATGCCCTAGTCCTGCTCTTAATTCTTATGTTCTTTATTGCCTGACATTGGTAACTACCTCAAAAGAATTGCAACTTTGTTTTATTTAGCTAAACATGCTACATTATTGTTTTAAACATGAGATGGAGAGACATTCTAAACGATCAATTGATATTAATATAGAATATTGCTATTTAATGTTAAATAATTTTTGTCAATAATATTTCCTTTAAAGTTAAAATCAAAAAAGGTTAAGTTCAGATTAAAAGTGGCCATATTTTTGCTGCTTAAGTCAGTGTTCTGGCCCCAACTTAGCTATTAAGGCTCCAGTCACCTAATCATGGGAAAAGTATTATTGAGAGACGAACAACCAAGCTAATTCAAGGTATCAGGAATCTAAGGAAAGGAAATCAGCTTGTTCTTTTTGGAAAAGTGGAGGCTTTAAGATTGAAATTTTCAAGGTTATATTTCAAGGATTATCACAGTTAATCAAACAACATTATTTGCTATGGCATTGCTCAAATACCAGGCGACATTGGGTAAAAATTGGAAAATTAGGCATTAGAAGAGAAGTCAGGATGATTTTTTTTTAACAAACTTGATAGATTTGTGGAATAAGTTACAGGAAAGCCTATTGAAGCAAATGGGTCCAAAAGGCCGATCTACATGTACTGAAGTGGAGTTAATTCTCTCCACTTTGTGCCAAAATTAAAAACAGGAGTAAATATGGTGAAGTCATGTGTAATAATGGGCAAATGTATTGAACAACATGTTGCAGTTATGATTGGGATTGTAGCCAGATGGTATGTGATATAAAGCTATACACAGCATGTGCGGAGCGTGGGAAATAGGCTGGGCTGTAAACTAAGTGCAATCCCTGCTGTTTTGTATTTTAACAAACTGCTTTTGTTTGTATCAAAGCGAAGTCCAACACTTCATCCGCACCTAATAATGATGGGGCTAAGCATTATGGCAAACACAAAGGTGGATCTGCGACTGAAGCAATGTCCTCAACTAGACACTGAAAAGTGTTCCTCCTGACTCCACAAAAATACTGCTGGCCTGGGTTCAACCCCCTTTGCTTCAGCTCCCCCTCCAGGACTTATCTGCGGATCGACTCAGTGTCGGAGCCAGCTGGCATTTCTAAAGCCCCACAACAGCGAACTGCACTGGGACACCAATTTGGCGGCCGCAACTCACCTCTTTTCTCCCAACATGGCTGGCCAACACACTCAGCCAATCCGTCGTCAATAGTTAAAACCTACCCAAGAGAGTTGTGAGTCTGTGGTACCCACTTCCAGGGGTTGAGGCAGAAACTATGTTGACATTCAACACTTGATTGGATGAAGGAAAAGAGGATGAGGGAATATAGGAACAGGACAGGTAAATATGTTCCGGACTATTTGCTCCTGTGGAGGGCAAATGCTGACATGGACCACTTGGGCCGACTGGCCTGTTTCCGTGTTGTAGCTCCTATGTATTTCCATGTGTGTAGGTGATTTCAGTCAGATCATAAGATGGGGGTGGGTCTGAAATTTGTCTGAAAAAAAGGTTCCAAAAAGTGCACAAGCAGCGGGCGTCCAGAACGGGGAGGTCCGAGGATGACCTGAAAATGGGCCTCGGGCTTCATGTAAGTAAGCTTTAATCAACTAAAAAGGTGCTACATACAAAAGAGGTCTTACTCTATGCCTCTCCAGGATCCAACTGATCAGTCCAGTATTTATCCTGGACTAATCACAGGAAGTGATGCAATAAAGTTGAGTCACAGGAAGCTGTATTGTGTTACCACATTCTCCCCCCCCAAAAGATTAGGAGGCCGGGATGCTCCCTCCATTTCGTAGCCGCTGGACGAGGGAGAGCCGCACCCGTTTGGGTTCTCGTAGCGGTAGAGGGCCCCTAGCCCGTTTACCCGCCGCGGGCCGTGGACCAGAGTCTGAGTGATCCAGCCCGCTCTGTGAGGGGTCAGGACGATCCTGACTGTGTACTGGTGCCCGAACGGGTGTCGGGCAGGGCTGTGGCAGATCCGTTTCCGAGCGTACGGTACGGGGTGGATCATGGCTGCGCGTGCGAGCCCCGACGGGCTCATAGTCAGTCTGCCCCAGGTCGGCACGCTGGCGTGAGGTACCAGCCGGCGTCAGATCCAGATCGTGATGAGAGGCACCTGGCGAGCCCAGAGATGTGCCTGGTACAATATCATCCCCTGGTGTCCCTCTATGTTTCGGCGGGCAGGGAGCCAGATCCCGCAATGACACGGTAGATTCCCGACCGTCAGGATACCAAATATAGGCGTAGGTAGGGTTGACGTCAGTGAGCTCAACTTCATCTACCAGGGGGTCATTCTTAGACGCCCGGACATATCTTCGGAGTAGCACTGGTCCCGGTGTAGTCAGCCACGACGGGAGAGATATCCCATAGGATGAGCGACGCTGAAATCGGAAGAACCGTTCATGAGGCGTCGTATTTGTGGCGGTCGAAAGGAGGGACCGTGTGGAGTGTAATGCGTCTGGAAGTACTGCTTCCCATTGCTGGTTGGGTAGGCCCCGAGATCTCAAAGCCAGACGTACCGCATTCCAGATGATAGCGTTAAAACGCTCGACTTGCCCATTCCCGACCGGATGATAAGGCGTCGTTCTGCTGGCAGCAATACCCCGTTCCGAGAGATAGGCCTTGAGTTCTCCTGACATAAAAGAAGGGCCCCGATCCGAATGAACATAGGATGCCATGCCACAGAAAGCAAAAACCTGCTCAAGGCAGCTGATAACCGTGGTCGTCAGCATATTGGGGCAGGGAAAGGCAAACGGAAAACGGGAATACTCATCGACCATGGTCAACAGATAAGTGTTGCGAGTTGAAGAGGGCAACGGCCCCTTAAAATCGATGCTAAGCCGTTGCATTGGCTGGGTCGCATGTATGAGTATACCACCCGAGGGGCGGAAAAATTGAGGTTTCAATTCCGCACAGACTCTGCAGTCCGAGCACATCTTCTTTACATCCCCGGTAGAGAATGGGAGATTTCGGGACCGCACGAAGTGTAGCATGCGAGTAACGCCCGGATGACACAACCCATCATGGATGTCTATGAGCGTAGAGGGTGCCATGGCAGAGCAGAATGCTCGTGTGAGGGTATCCGGAGCCACATTCTCCTTGCCAGGTCGATAGTGGATGGTGTAACCAAAAGAGGCCAATTCCAGCCGCCAAAGCTGGATTTTATTATTTTTAATTTTGGTTCGTTTTCGATTATCGAGCATGAAGGCGACCGATCGCTGGTCCGTGATTAAGGTAAAGTGCTGGCGAGCTAGGAGATGACTCCACTTCCGTACTGCCTCTATGATGGCTGTAGCTTCTTTCTCGACTGGAGGATAATGTAGCTCAGCCCCTTGAAAAGTCCTGGACAAAAATGCCACCGGACAACCTTCCTGATTCAGAGTGGCCGAGATCGCCACCTCCGAGGCATCACACTCAACAACAAATGGAGTCTCATCGATGGAGTGAAGAGCCGCTTTCTCCAACTGTTTTTTCAGGAGGTTAAAGGCTGCAACAGCCGCTGTGTCTAGTGGGAATGTGCTGGCCTTCAGTAGAGGTTGGATTCGGTCCGAGAAGTTAGGAATCCATTTAGCATAGTATGCAAACAGGCCAAGGGCCCGGCGCAAGGAGGCCGGATTCCTCCGGCCCTTGTTGGGCTGTAGCTAGTAGATGTCTGGCATAGACCTCATTCGGTGTCTTAGTATATAGTCTCTTAAGCGTCCGAATTGCCTCCTCGTAACTGCCCCATTCCTCCACATACTGAAATACATTCGGGGCGACACAGTTGATGAGTATCCGCAACTTTGAGTCATCATCAGCCTTGCAATATTCCAGAAAATTGTCAAACGTGCGATACCAGTGTTTCCACACCTTACCGGCTGCTGGGGTGTTTGGGTCCAAGTCAAGACGCGATGGTTTAAGGATGTTTTCCATGATGGGTGATTCCCTGGATCCTTAGTTCCGAGTTCGTCCAAAAAGTTTGAGTGCGAAGTTTTCCAAAGTTGATTAAATTGTCGTAAGAATGAGCCTTACGCGTGGTGAACTTAAAGTAAGCTTTAATCAACTAAAAAGGTGCTACATACAAAAGAGGTCTTACTCTATGCCTCTCCAGGATCCAACTGATCAGTCCAGTATTTATCCTGGACTAATCACAGGAAGTGATGCAATAAAGTTGAGTCACAGGAAGCTGTATTGTGTTACCACAAGTAATGTGGGTAAGCTGACGCCGCCTGTCACACATCCACAGTCAGCTCACCCTTTGGCAGCAAGTCATTTCAGGCCACTTCCCTTGCCGGTAGTGGTTTCAGAGCAGGACAGCGGGAGGGGGATGAATCCGTTGGCAGCGGCTGTCAGAAGTGCTGTGGAGATGGGAGGAGCATTTCTACTCCTCCTAGTTCCACAGGAAGGTTCATATAACATTTTCTTTCAAATTTACCTATAGTCAGCATCCACTGCTTAGGCCGCAGTGGCTGCTGAAGAATACTTGGTGGGAGGGGGTGGGGGTAGGCCTGACTCTTGCCCCGCTCATCAGAACTCAATTTCTGGGAGGGGATCTAAATGAGGGGCGTTAATTTACGTATTTAAGCGATCTAACTCATGTTTTAGGCGGCCACCAGGGACACCTGAAAAATGGCCTGACCCAATTTCGGGGCACAGGGTATTGGTTCCCGAGTTTGAGCCCTCATTACGTCCATAAAACAGGTGCAATGAGGTCCAATTTCTAGCCTGGGGTGTTACTATTGGCCTAGCCCACTGGACTCATAAGGGACATAAAATTAGCCATGGTTCCCATTCCTAATTGTTATCCAGTGGATCCTGCTGGCAATTACACATGTCAATATTCAATGAGGACAGGAATGCATAAGGCTGTAGTCCCTTCAGTGGTATGACAGACTGATGATACTCACTGCCTGGGCTCACGCATGAAGAACTACTGATGTAGTGTGGGGTGTGGCAACCAGGACAAGAGAGTGAAAGGAGAGAATACTGAATACTGGATAAAAAGAATATTTTTGGAGTTTTTAACACAAGAGACCGTTTTAACTGTGACGAGATATAGGATATGATTTTTCTGAGTGTGCGAAAATGCCAAGCATTGCCTCTCACAGTGAGGGATGTACCTTAACATTTGGAAGCCATGTTCTAGTAGTCTTAAAGCAGATTAAGAGCAATATAATAACAGTAGAGTGTGTAGATTTTGCTAAAATGTATTTGTCTTCTCTAAATGTGTGCAGGATAAATTGCTCACATTTCAATTGTTTGACAGTGTGGTCTAAAACCTTGAACTACTGTTAAGGGATGGGGAAACACACCAAAAATGGCAAGAGCTAACAATCGCACTGATTTTACCTCTCTGTGATTCACTATTTCTACCCTATTTGCTTAGGTTTCAGACTATATGTAAATTCAGCACAGAAAAGCCAGTGTCTGCCTTAGATGGAATTTGTACCAATTCCAATAATGCACAGCATGATAAATCATCCTGTGGTTTAGGACAGGCTGCCATCAAAACTCTGCAGCAGTTAATATGTTTCACTAAGTCTGACATTTCTTCTCTTTTATAAACTGGCACATACACAGCAAAGATATATTCATCAGTCATTGTATTCTTAAGAGCAGACTTTCATGTTTTATATGCACTTTACAAATACAAGAGAAGTGCTTAGTTATTGAAAAATGCCACTGGCCCTCTACATATATTTTCATCATAACATTAAATCAGCTAGTCAGTCAGTAAATATATATTATGTATATAATAAACAGGTTTGATTCCTAGTCTGTGCTGAGTTAGCTGATCTCAGCCACGGTGGCAGTATGGGTGCTAATATTAGCTTGGACGCCCCTGGAATGGGGAGATGAAAAAGAACCAGAGTTCTTGCTCCTAATTGTTAACCCTTGACCCCTGCTGGAAAGTGTGCATATGTGAATGTCAGATGATGACAGGATCAGGATAAGTTGCGAGACCCTCATGATTGAATATCCTGCCTCTATTCACTATCTAGGCTCACACATGAAGAATGGTCACTTGGGCGAGATAGTGAAGAGAGCTTATGGAACTGTACCCCAGTATCGGTCAGCACTTTCAGGAAAAGTGGGCAAGAAATTAAGGGAAGGGATAGAAGAACATGAGAAAAATTGATAGCACAATCAAAAGTGTAAATAAAATTATGTTTTTAAAATACAATTATGTCGCAATAGCTGGTGAGAATTTTGTCTTCAACCTTGGTGATTGCAATCTCAGTTTCAGCTCCTTTTGCTTTCTCTCTCTCTCTTCTGAATTCACCAGCCTTGTATCTTCCCTAAACCTCTCCCTACGTATAAACGCTCCTAACAATAATGAATATAGGGTAAAGGTTCTACTTCTGGCCCAAGCAGAGCACACAAGGATCCATATCGGAATATCGGCCATGGGGATAGTGTACCTCTTACACAGCCCACTTGATTTTTCATCCATCTAAACCAATGGACGAGAAATGAATGGGATACATAATGGACATGTGATCTTCCGCACCCAATGTTCCCTTACGCACTCCTGACATGTGCTATTCCACAATGAAAGCACAAAAGCAGAAAACTTATATTCCAAAAGTAATTTATTTGTGAAGTACTTTGACAAGACAGGAACTGTCACTGCACGGTAAGCTGGCATATAGAAAACTCCTAAAATAAATTTTCAGGTAACAAGATAGTCTAGAAATCTACATATTTAGATCTAGCTCCAGTTTCTGAGAGAGAACCTCTCATTGTATTTTATTATATTTACAAATTAGCTCTTGTCACAAACAATTTAAAATCTGTGAATTATCTTAAAGCGATACTCCAGTGAGGGTAAAATAAATAGTGACCCTAAAGGCAATGAGTATAGAATTCTTATACAAATCTATACATTGGCAATTACTCATCCGATAAATGAACATTTTCAATTCCCTAGTATCTATCCTCTGCATTCTAGTGATGCCATTGGTACCTTCATAGCCTGAGCTTTAGTGAGCCAGTGATTGAAGATGATGAAAGGTGAAATTTCGGAGCTTAAAACTGAGTCCCTGCTCTTTGTCAGTACCATGCTTCACGTTTTATCAAATCCAAATCTATTTTGAGAGCTTGCTATATGCCAGCTAACCATACAGTGACACTTCCCATCTTATGAACACTGAAACTAGATTGTCAATGGAGAGAATGCTATATTCCTCATTGGATTCTATCTCAGGAAGCATCATTTGAAAGTCTGAGTGATGATTCTGCTCTGTCATCCTTCATCAGTTTCAAGCAGTATTTCTCTTCAAAGATCATGATTCAGGATGAGTGTGAAAACGGGGCACGGACTTTAACATAGGTGAATGGGTGGAAGTGGGTGCGAGTGGGGGGTTTAATGGGGAAAAATTGGAAGCGTGTTGGGAAGCTGCCTACAACTCGCCATCTTCCAGCTTTTACTCAGGCGGGACAAGGGGCGATCAGTCAACCCGCTCCCAGGAGGCAGGTTAGCACTTTAAATATGATAATGAGGCTGGAAACCTCGGATTTAATCTGCTTTGCAGGTTTTACTACAACTGGCCGGGGTTCCCAGGCCTCTGGAATCCTGGCAGCTGCAGCAAGGTAAGGTCAGCCTTGGGGAGCACTCCTTGTGGGCTGGGAGGAGCAGGAGTGCTTCCTCCCAGCCCCACAAGCTGCCTCACCATCAGATCCCCCACCCCCCGGGGATCGGAGCACCCTTGGGATCAGACCCCCCATGGGGTTGGGGATCAGACCCCCCCCCCCACCAGGGATTGGACCCACCGGGGTCAGGCCTCGGACCTACCTGGTCCTCCAGCCTCTTCTCCAGCGTTCCCCGCCGACTGTAAGCCAAGCCTGTCAATCAGGCTGACTTCTGGGCGGGGAATCTGTCAGTGACATCAAGAACACGCTTTGGAGTCTACAGCGTGCGGGGAAACCCTGTCTCCCGCACTGGATACAACAAAGGCTGTGGGCTCTGACAACATCCCGGCTATCGTGCTGAAGACTTGTGCTCCAGAACTAGCCGCGCCTCTAGCCAAGCTGTTCCAGTACAGCTACAACACTGGCATCTACCCAACAATGTGGAAAATTGCCCAGGAAAATTGTCCTGTCCACAAAAAGCAGGACAAATCCAATCCAGCCAATTACCGCCCCATCAGTCTACTCTCAACCATCAGCAAAGTGATGGAAGGTGTCATCAACTATGCTATCAAGCGGCACTTACTCACCAATAACCTGCTCACTGCTGCTCAGTTTGGGTTCCACCAAGACCACTCGGCTTCCGACCTCATTACAGCCTTGGTCCAAACATGGACAAAGGAGCTGAATTCCAGAGGTGAGGTGAGAGTGACTGCCCTTGACATCAAGGCAGCATTTGACCAAGCGTGGCATCAAGGAGCCCCAGTAAAACTGAAATCAATAGGAATCACGGGGAAAACTCTCCACTGGCTGGAGTCACACCTAGCACAAAGGAAGATGGCTGTAGTTGTTGGAGGTCAATCATCTCAGCCCCAGGAGATCGCTGCAGGAGTTCCTCAGGGCAGTGTCCTAGGCCCAAGCATCTTCAGCTGCTTCATCAATGGCCTTCCCTCCATCATAAGGTCAGAAGTGGGGATGTTTGCTGATGATTGCACAGTGTTCAGTTCCATTCGCAATTCCTCATATAATGAAGCAATCCATGCTCGAATGCAGCAAGACCTGGACAACATTCAGGCTTGGGCTGATAAGTGGCAAGTAACATTCGTGCCACACAAGTGCCAGGTAATGACTATCACCAACAACAGAGAGTTTAACCATCACCCCTTGACATTCAACGGCTTTACCATCGTCGAATCCCCTACCATCAACATCCTGGGGGGTCACCATTGACCAGAAACTTAACTGGACCAGCTACAAAAATACTGTGGCAACAAGAGCAGGTCAGAGGCGCTGGGTATTCTGCGGCGAGTGTCTCACCTCCTGACTCCCCAAAGCCTTTCCACCAGCTGCAAGGCACAAGTCAGGAGTGTGATTGAATACTCTCCACTTGTCTGGATGAGTGCAGCTCCAACAACACTCAAAAATCTCAACACCATCCAAGACAAAGCAACCCGCTTGATTGGCACCCCATCCACCACCTTAAACCTTCACTCCCTCCACCATTGGCGCACCATGGCTGCAGTGTATACCATCTACAAGATGCACTGCAGCAACTCGCCAAGGCTTCCTCGTCAGCACTTCCCAAACCCACGACCTTGACCACCTAAAAGGACATGGGCAGCAGGCGCATGGGAACACCACTACGTCTAAGCTCCCCTCCAAGTCACACACCATCCTGACTTGGAAGTATATCGCCGTTCCTTCATCGTCGCTGGGTCAAAATCCTGGAACTCCCTCCCTAACAGCACTGTGGGAGTACCTTCACCACATGGACTGCAGCGGTTCAAGAAGGCGGTTCACCACCACCTTCTCAAGGGGCAATTAGGGATGGGCAATAAATGTTGGCCTTGCCAGCAACGCTCACATCCCATGAATGAATAATAAAAAAAGGCCGCTTTTAGTCATGTACACTATGGGCCGTATTTTGTGACCCCCACGGGTGCGTATGAGGTGCGCACGCGCCCGTAGGGGCCGCGCAAGTTCCGGATTTAGGCATGCAAAGCACATGCACGAAAACCCGGAACTTGCGATCTGTCAAGAATCCTCTTGACAGATCCTCCGCATCCCCGGGAGATGGGCCTCTGCGGGTGGAGAATTGCGCTATTTGCCCAACTTCCGCCTGCTGAATGCCCGTGAAATTCTTATGTCTGGTAAAAGCGGGCGTAAGGCCTGATTTTACCAGCATAAGAGTTTTAAAAAGTAGAAAAATAAAATGTTATCACTCATTTATACATTAAAAACCCTGTCCAATGAGGTAAGTTTATTTTTAGCCCCGTTAAAACATATACTTTTTTTTACAAAAAGTTAAATTTTCATTTAAAATATTTAATTAAATGGCATTTTAATTCATTTTAAATATGTAATTTTTTAAAATGTATTTTGTGTGTTTGTGTATTTTTTAAGTGATCTCCATTCATACTTATGGGGATTCCGTACGTACGCAACTCCCATAGGTATGAATGGAGATTCCCTTCTTTTGTTGGTTGGACCGGCCCACGTGATTCCAGGGGCGCTTGTGAACCACGTGCGCCCCTGGGATACGTGGGCCTCTACCCGCGGGTACTCGGAGAGGCCCAGGATCGCAAGTCTCCGTATCTCCCGGGTCACCAGGTACATTCGTAGATTTTTTACAGGTCGGAGGCGTCCGCCCGCGGGAAGCCTCCGACCGCAATTTCAGGGCCCATGTCTGTGGTGGTTCTGCTGATTTCCTGCTGGAGAATCCAGGTGATTATCTTTAGGTTTACTAATATTCTTTTTGTGAGCCCTCACTGCAGTATCCCTTTAATTTACCACAATTCTCAACCAATCCTATATAGCAGTAATAAACTCTGTTCTACACTGTCATGTGTTGTAAGAGTGGTATTTTAACTGATGTGTGTGTTATTATAGTTTGAATGACCAAGTCTCAAAAGCAACTGAATCAAAACAACCAACTTACATTGTATGATGGAAAAATTTGGAAGCAGTTTTGAAACAGAAGTGGAATGGGTGGGCAGGAGGAAAGTTTGATGCAAACATGGAGTGGATAGAGAATATAAAGGAAAATGTGCAGGGGGTTGAAAATGGAGAGTATGGAGGAGAATCTCAGCGACATGGAGTGAATATTGTGACCTCAGATGGGGCGAGCAGGGAGGTCTCAGAAATGACAATGGGGCTATCTGAGACACATGGAATGGTTGGCAGGACGTAGGGCTGAAAAGAGATTGGAGTGATAGGAAGGGGGCGAGGCCAAGGAGTTACTTGTGCAAAAGTGAACTGGTGAATACGTATTGAGACCAATCGCGGAAATCCCAAGAGATCAGCCCAGCACAATTCCAGCAAGTATTTTGCTCACCATTCCAGGGGACTAGAAAATTGCTCTCACTCCATGGCCCCAATTGTTACTGAGTTTTTCCATAGCAAAGACCCTTTTTATGTGGACAGGTCATTAGCCTGACTCACAACTCCCTCTTTGGAGGGCCGACTAGATTGAATGGGGGGTTTGCCACTATATTTCCATCGGACGAAAGTACCAAATGGATGCAAACCTAGTATTCCGATACTAGAACACTGATCCTGGGCTGTCTGGAGTGGGGCACAAACCCATAACCTTCCAACTCAGAGGTGAAAATGTCTCGGGCGAGACCAGAATTAAGGGCTGACGTAAGAAAACTACTAGGCACTTGGTCTGAGTATTAAACAAAGCTTTAATCAACTGTTTTTCAACATGGAGATCTAGTTGTGTCCTTTACTAGTTCCTGTTAAAGAATGTCCTGAGCAAGCTGGGCCCATGCTCGAATATTTATACTCTCCCTGGACAGCGCCACCAGCAGGCCGCCCAGTATTATTTCAAAAGTCATTTCCACATGAATGACAAGATTCATGTCAGGGGCTATAAATATAAGATAGTCACGAATAAATCGAATAGGGAATTCAGGAGACACTTCTTTACTCAGAATGGTGAGAATGTGGAACCCGCTACCACAAGGAGTAGTTGAGGCAAATAGCATAGAAGCATTTAAGGGGAAGCAAGTAAGGAGTGTGATGGAATACTCTCCACTTGCCTGGATGAGTGCAGCTCCAACAACACTCAAGAAACTCGACACTATTCAGGACAAAGTAGCCCACTTGATTGGCACCCTATCTACCACCTTAAACATTCACTCCCTCCACCACCGGTGTACCGTGGCTGCAGTGTGTACCATCTACAAGATGCACTGCAGCAACTCACCAAGGCTTCTTCGGCAGCAACTCCCAAACCCGCGACCTCTACCACCTAGAAGGACAAGGGCAGCAGCCGTATGGGAACACCACCACCTCCAAGGTCCCCTCCAAGTCACACACCATCCCGACTTAGAAGTATATCGCCGTTCCTTCATCGTCGCTGGGTCAAAATCCTGGAACTCCCTCCCTAACAGCACTGTGGGAGTACCTTCACCACACGGACTGCAGTGGTTCAAGAAGGCGGCTCACCACCACCTTCTCAAGGGCAATTAGAAATGGGCAATAAATGCTGGCCTTGCCAGCGACGCACACATTCCATAAACGAATAAAAAAAAAGATAAGCACTTGAGGCAGAAAGGAATAGAAGGGTATGTTGATGGGCTGTTGAAGGAAATGTAGATGAAGAAGGGTGGGAGGAGGCTCGTGTGGAGCATAAACACCGGCATGGACCTGTTGGGCCGAACGGCCTGTTTCTATGCTGTAAGTATTTTGTAATATTTTGTAATGCTACCCCTGAGCCAAGGCTCACTTCTCTATTATATCTAAATTACTATAACTTATTGAATATAAATTGCTGGAAATATATACAATGTTCTGTGTATCCCAACATCAATGTATGATTAACCTTAGGATTTGGCAGAATTTGGAACATTTTGTGATATCAATTTATCCAGACACAATATTGGTAACAGATTATCTGGATTCATTTTCAAACAAATTTCATATGCACTTGAGATCATGCCAATAGTTCCTTGGTGATCTAGGTCATGGAAATGCAATTTTAGCAAAATCAGTTTGAATTGCCAACATCACATAATGTTTCATGTAATAAAGTTGCCTGATGTACTCTATAATTTTGTTAATGTAAATATTACGGATTTATTATTTATTTTCTTTGGAAATGAATGAATTTTGTACTTATGAAGGTGAAGGATGGCACTGTTGAAGACTGGAATCTTATTCACTTTGTCCGCAACGCCTCGATTTTAAAATTATCATCCTTGTTTTCAAATCCCTCCATGACCTCTGTAACCTCCTCCAGCCCTACAAGCCTCCAAGATCTCCACGCTGCTCCAATTCTGGCATCTTGCGCATCCCTGATTTTCATTGCTCCACCATTGGTGGCCGTGCCTTTGGCTGCCTGGGCCCTAAGCTCTGAAATTCCTCTCTAAACCTCTCTGCCTCTCTACCTCTCTCCTCCTTTAAGACGCTTTTTAAAAGCTACCTCTTTGACTAAGCATTTGGTCATCTGTCCTAATATCTCCTTATATGGTTCGGTGTCAAATTTTTGTTTGATGACACTCCTGTGAAATGCCTTGGGATGTTTTACTACATTAAAGGTGCTATATAAATGCAAGTTGTTGTTGTTGTTGTTATGCCTCCTTCTTAAGCTTCAGTTTTGTTTTAATATCTGTAGTTATCCATGGAACTCGTTGCATCTGCCTCTCACCCTCCATTAGTCCCTTTCCCCACGATGCCACAATGTTGCACCACCCCCCTTTTGAGTCAGTGTCATTGTCCATCTCGGACTTGTCCAGTACTATGTGTCCATTGGACAGTTTCTCTCTCTGCCCCCTTTCAAATCCTTTTAGATAGATAGAAATAAAGTAAAACTAAAGTCAGACATTTTTTAAAGTGCTATAATAGGGTAGAAAACAAAATATGGAAAGTGGAGTCAGTGTCAGTGTCCACCTCGAACTTGTCCAATACTATGTATCCATTGGACAGTTTCAGTAACTGAGGGATTTCTTCAGCTGTGAGTCTTGTCTCCCTCTGCTGCCCTGAATTTCTCTCTCTTGACACTATCTGTGTGCTGAACTGTCTACCACTGCCTCTTGGGTAACCACATTCTGAAGAGTTTGCGACAAACACCCCTCATTCTCTCTGATGTTACAGATTGTGACCAATTGCAGCTCAAGCACAGCAGTCCTCTGCTCCAATGACTTACTTTTCCAATGCTGCCCTGGATACACTAAGGATTTATGATGGTTCATGTATTCATGTTTGAAGACCGGGACCTCAAACCCGGCACTAAGCTCATGGTCTACAGAGCAGCAGTGATACCCGCCCTGCTGTATGCCTCAGAGACATGGACCATGTACAGCAGGTACCTCAAAGCACTGGAGAGGTACCACCAACGCTGCCTCCGCAAGATCCTGCAAATCCACTGGCAGGATAGGCGCACCAACGTCAGTGTTCTCGCTCAGGCCAACATCCCCAGCATCGAAGCTTTGACCACGCTCGATCAGCTCTGATGGACGGGCCACATCATCCGCATGCCCGATATGAGACTCCCAAAACAAGCGCTCTACTCGCAGCTCCGACACGGCAAGAGAGCCCCAGGTGGGCAGAGGAAACGCTTCAAGGACACCCTCAACGCCTCCTTGAAAAAGTGTATCATCCCCACTGACACCTGGGAATCCCTGGCCCAAGACTGCACAAAGTGGAGGAGAAGCATCTGGGAAGGCGCTGAACACCTCGAGTCTCTTCGCCAGGAGCAAGCGGAAGCCAAGCGCAGGCAGCGCAAGGAGCACACGTCAACCCAAGCACCCCACCCACCCGCCCCTTCAACCACCGTCTGCCCCACCTGTGACAGGGACTGTAGGTCCCGCATTGGACTCATCAGTCACCTGCAAGCTCATTTTTAATGTGGAAACAAGTCATCTTCGGTTCCGAGGGACTGCCTAAGAAGAGAAGAATTGCATTCCACACACATCATGGTGGGTTCACTGCACTGCCATCCCTGTATGTCTAACTTAAAAATATAGGTAGAGTTAGTCTAAACTCCCACTAGCATCAAACTCTCACATGAATCAAACTCATCTCAAATCACTTCACACATTAAGAAAGAAAGAACTTGCATTTATAGAGCACGTTTCTCGACCTCAGGACTTCCCAAAGCGCTTTACAGCCAATTAAGTACTTTTGAAGTGTAGTCACTTGTGTAATGAAAGGAAATGCTAATTATATCATTAAGTACTAATTATAGAAGAAAATTCAACTGCACCTCAAGACTGAAATCCCTCTAAGGCTAAACTCCCACTGAAGCTAAACTCTACCCTCTTTTAGCCCTTCATATTCCACCAGCCTCTAACAACTCAAATCTGATCTCTCCTTACTCAGCTCAAATTTATACTATCTTAACTTACACAATAGCCCAAATGCCACAGGAAAAAAAGTCGCCAATCAGGGAAGAGCTAATCATAAATAAAATTTATGAACTGATGAAAGGTCATCAACCTGAAACGTTGGCGGGAATTTTCCTAGTGCCGAGCGTGCGGGTTTGGGGGCGGGTCGGCAGTTAAATTGACAGCGTGTCAGGAACTCGCCGTCATCCCGCTGACTTCCGCATTTAACTCAGGCGCGTTTCGAGGCGCGTCACAGACCCGCTCGGGAGAGGCAGGTGACATCATTGAGGTCATTAACTGCCTTTTAAACATCATGTTTTGGCTTTAACTTCTTGCGCACGGGATTCACGCACCTCGGGAACCTCGCCTGTGAAGGCGGAAGCTCAGTGGCCAGTGTGCAAGTCCATTAAGTGACAGCTGGAAAAAGCACATAAATACTCCCACATTACACCTGCTTCCTTGCCTAAGGGAAAGGCTCTTGCTGACACCATTTTGTGCAGAGATTTAGCTGTCAGGTGTTTGCAGGTCATTGCTGCAACCTCGGAATCCACTCTCACCACATTGCTAGTCACTATCACAACATTGAGGGATTGGGCCTCTGATCTCCACTTTACCTGTTATCTATTAGATCAGCATGGGTGCCACTTATTATGTCTCACCTTGGACCTCAGAATTGGACCAAGATGCGCCCCAGCACCAACAGCACCAGCCACACCAGCAGCAGCACCAGCAACACCAGCAGCAGCACCAGCAGCACCAGCAACACCAGCAGCATCACCAGCAACACCAGCAGCAGCAACACCAGCAGCAGCCTTCTCTTCAATGACCTGATGCTCCGGAGGAGAGAGGGGGTCAACACAGGGCTGCAGCATGCCGGAGGCGATACCCCCAACACAGGGTATACAGGCAGAGGATGAGCTTCCTCAACATGACTGAACAGCAGTGCTTCAGGAGGCTCAGGCTATCGCGCCAGATCATCGAAGACATTTGTAGTTTGCTGGAAGAAGACCTACTGCCCAGAGATCCTGGTGGACACTCCTTACCAGTGGCATCACCCTCAACTTCTTCGCCTCAGGCTCCTTCCAGGGATCCGCAGCAGACATTTGCGGGATCTTGCAGTCGGCCGCCCACAGATGCATCACCCAGGTGACCGATGCCATGTTTCACAAGTCAGCCACTTATGTGCATTTTGACACTGATGAAGCCAGTGTTACTGAACAGGCGCATGGTTTTGCAGCTCTGGCTGACTTCCTATAGGGGCAGGGTGTAATTGACTGCACACATGTGGCCATCAAGGCACCCCCACATCACCCAGGAGTGTTTGTGAACCGCAAAGGCATCCACTCCCTCAATGTGCAGCTCATCTGCAACCATAAAAAGATCATCATGCATGTATGCGCCAGATTCCCTGGCAGTTGTTATGACTCTTTCGTGCTGCGCCAGTCCACCCTCCCGCAGCTCTTTGCCCCTCCAAACAGACTTACTGGCTGGCTGCTTGGAGAAAAGGGCTATCCACTGAAGATGTGGCTAATGACACCCTTGAGGAGGCCAAGTAATGAGGCTGAGGAACGATATAATGACAGCCACATGTCCACCAGATGTGTCATAGAGCAAGCAATCAGCATGATGAAGATGCGCTTCAGATGCCTTGACAGATCTGGAGGAGCCCTTCAGTATACACCAGCCAGGGTCTCCAGAATCATCGTCGTATGCTGCGCGCTGCGTAACATATCGCAGCAGCGAGGACTGGAGCTGCAGGAGGAGCAAGGCGCAGAGCACACAGCCTCTTCGGAGGAGGAGGAAGAGGAGAAGAAGGAACAGGTGGAACATGAGGGCGAGGAGGAACAGGTGGAACACGAGCAGGAGGAGGAGGGGGAACCTGAGGTGGAGATGGCATCAGCAGCGGTGCACATTGCTGCCCGGGAGACCCGGGATAGCCTCATAATGGCCATATTTCCTTAATTTGCACCAGTGCACCCATATGGCTGCCAGATGCTGTACCAACTTCCCCCCACCACCCCCACCCACCAACAACAACACCGTAAAGCATCCCTACAATGACCAAGCCATTCCTGTCACCTAAACCCCCATTGCTCGAGGTTAAGTAATGTCTCACCATTTACTCCCAAGTGACAAAGCCACTTCCCAGGTAGCAGGCAAAAATGGACAATTTATGTGCATCATAAATATAACTGAAACTTAACATTAACATTTTTCCGTACACCCATGTGCAAACCCTTGTGCATCTAGGATTGTGTCTTTTTTCTTTTCCATGTGCTTCTAGGAGGTGCAGCCCCTGTGGCTTCAGCAAAGGTAGAGGCAGGCTGCTCACTTCCCTGCTACGGCTGCTTTGACACTTTTGGTGGGCGTCCTCTGGGTTTTAGAGCCTCTGAGGGCTCCGCCAAAGACGGCTCCTCCTGCAACTGTGCAGGGGCAGACTTAGCCATCGGGATCCGAGGCAGCATGTGGGGCTCTGACTGAGGGGGAGGCAATGGGGAGAAGTGTGAGCACCTTGAGAAGAGCCCCCACTTCCATGTCCCCTCTCACCATCATCCATCTCATGGGTCACCCGCACTTCCCTGCTAGCAAGGAGCTGGAAAGCATCTTGCTGTACATCAGTGGGGCGATGAAGGCCCAAGTCTCTGTTAATATCACTCCTCAAGATGAGGTCAATGAGCGTCTGCAATCTGTTCTTCACAGCAAGCATGTTCTTGTTGGACTGGCACATTTTCTGCTCCATGCAGGTGGCCATCCTTTCCATGGAACAGCACATAATTGCCATCGACTGCGAGACGGTGCTGCTCATGTTGGAGATGGACTCCATTCTCTGTACATTTGCACACATCGCGGCTGCAAAAGCTCCCAGAGCCTCATGCAATTGTTGCTGCCCCTCCAAGATCACCCTCTTTCTTAATGGCCCCTGAGGTTCAGCATCTGCATGCAGCTCAGTAGAGCTTGGAGCATCCTGCACCCTCCTGCAAGGAGTCTCCACTGCTGTTCCTGTCAACACCATCTGTTCTTGCTCAGTTGTGAAGTGTGAGACACTAGGTGACAACACTACTCTATCTCGCACAGGATTCACTGAGGTGTGTGTGTCTGCGCTGGTGCTGGCTGTGCATGGGTCTGAGTCTGAATGAGTGTAAGGAATGGATGGGCTACATCTGTAGAGGGTGACTATAAGGGAGTGGCGTGACAATGCCAAATGGCCTCCTTCTGTGGTGTTACTTGCTATGATTGCATTAGGATGAGGGTGAGTGTCAGTTGTGGTTAGTCAGATGGGGACGTGAGTAGGTGCATAGACAGGGAGGGATGGGTGGACCTGCAAAGTAGCTTGGTGTGAGGAGTGATGTGCAGGAGTAGGCTTGGGAAGGCAAAGTGATGGGGCTGGGGTGACAGGCACATCCGGATGTAGGTGAGTGTGGCATTGCACTCACCTTTCCTGACCTCATGAGATCATTGAATCTCTTGCGTCACTGGATCCACGTCCTCCTCACCACATCCCTGCTGCTGGCCTCCTCTGTGATGTCTAGCCATGCCCTATTTGTCTCTTTTGCTGGTCTTTTTCTGCTATCCGCAGGGAAGAGGACCTCCCTGCGTGCTCTTACTTCCTGGATCAGCACTTCCAGGGAGGCATCTGGGAATCTTGGGGCTGCCCTCTGCCTTTGTGTCTCCATGACCCACAGATTTGTCAATGCTATTCAGCAATTTCCAGCTCTAGAAATCGCCTTCAACACTCCTACACCAACCTTCAAATGAGATGCGTGCAAGGCTGCTTTAAATATCCGCGCTGAGAACGTGTCATCGGTGATGTCATCAGACCTGCGCCATTTAATTGAGCCAGGAAACGCGCATGACTCTTTTAATTGGTGCCATTGATTTAAACGCACAGTTAAATCTTCGAGTTCCCGACCCGCTATGCGGCCCTCACACACCCGACCCGACTCCAAGGTAATGATTCCGGCCGTTAACTCTGTTTCTCTCTCCACAGATGCTGCCTGACTTGCTGAGTATTATCAGCATTTTCTGTTTTTATTCCCGATTTCCAGCATCCGCAGTATTTTGCTTTTGCGTAAGAGCTAATCATGCCTCTTTTGCAATCAATTAATTGCCTATTACCAGCTCAAACCAGTTTACAACTAATGCACCAAGTGAACAGGTTTAAACAGCTCCTAGTACTGAACAGGTAAAATGAAGTAAATTAAACTCAAAATACAATAAAATAAATGTATGAAAATGTCAGTACTTATGGCCCAACATGTCACTGAGGCTAAACTACACATTCTTCTGGCCTTTCGCACTCCATTAACCTTTCATAACTCGAGACTTGAGAGCCAAGAGGGAGTGTTTATGAGGCAATTTGATGCTGAGTTTGGACATTTCAGCTAGACTCAGTCCCATGAGTTGACCAGAATCTGTCTAGTTCCTTCTTGGAACCCATTAAGGCTTTTTGTTCCACCATCTGTCCTTGTACGCTTTGTTTACTCCTTATATACCTGAAGAATGCTTTACTGTTCTGCTTTATGTTTCCAGCTATGTATTCCTCATGATCCCTCTTTGCAGCCCATATCAGTTTCTTGGTATTCCTCAGCCTATCTTTATAGATCTCCCTATCTCTTCTTTTCCTGAAATTTTAAATTTTATGCTTTCTCTTTCTAAGGCCTAATGCCTTTCACAACTTTGTTAGTAAGCCAAGTTGGTCTTACTCTTTTTATTCCGTCACAAGAACAGGAGTAGGTCATTCAGCCCTTTGAGCCTGTTCCACCATTCAATTAAATCATGGCTGATCTGTACCTCAACCCCATTTACCTGCCTTTGTTTCATATCCCTTGATACCCCTACCGAACAAAACTCTATCGGTTTAGTCTTGACATTTTCAATTGACTCAGCATCCACAGCCTTTTGAAAGAAGAATTCTAGATTTCCACTGCCCTTTGTATGAAAAAAAGCTTCATGATTGCACTTGTAAATGGTCCAGTTCTAATTTTAAGATTATGCCCCTTGTTCTGGATTCCCCCACCAGAGGAAATCATTTCTCTGTATGTACCCTTTCAAATCCTTTTGATAGATAGATAGATAGTTAGTAAACATTTTTAAAGTACCATAATAGGGTAGAAAAGAAAATGTGGAAAGTGGAAGAGAAACTAGTAGAAGTAAAGTGGCAATTATAAAAAATATGTAAAATTGCATTTTGGGTATCTATCTTTGTAGTATGGTGATATTATAATAGTAAAGCTGCTAACTGATATTTCAGTTGCTTTATTATTGTAATATTAGTGTTTATTTCATGGTATGTGAGGTGAAACCCTAAACAAATGCCTGACCCAGGACGCCTGGAACTTCGCTGGACCTACCAAAAGTCGAAGAGTTAAAATGAGCACTTATTTTTTGACACTATGGAATGAACATTTCTGTCATATAATTACTGATGCCACTGTCAAAGTGATCATTATTGTTATTGTAACTGACCTGAGGTATGTGAAGAAAGAAGAAAGCTTTGCACTCATACAATGCCTTTCATGTCCTTAGGGCGTCCAAAGCATTTTATGGCCAATGAATTACTTTTGAAGTGCAGTCACTTTTGTTATGTAAAGACAAAAAAGAAAGACTTGCCAATGAAGTACTTTTGAAGTGTAGTCACTGTTGTAATGTAGGAAACACAGCAGCCAATTTGCACACAAGGTCCCACAAACAGCAAAATGATAATGACAGATCATCTGTTTTTGATGTTGGTTGAGGGATATATATTGACCTTGATCTTCTTCGAAATAGTGCCATGGGAACTTTTACGTCCACCTGTGAAGGCAGTCAGAGCCTCAATTTAACATCTCATCCAAAAGATGGCACCTATGACAGTGCAGCACTTGCTCAGTACTGCACTGGAGTGTCAGCCTAGATTTTTGTGCGCAAGTCTCTGGAGTGGGACTAGAACCCACAACCTTTGGACTCAGAGGCGAGAGTGCTACTACTGAGCCATGGCTGACACTGTGTAGGCAAATATGGCAGCTAACTTACGCACAGCAAGGTCCCTCAAACAGCAATGGCATGAATGACCAGATAAATTATTTGGCTGGTGTTGGTTGAGGGACAATTGTTGGCCAGGACACCAGGAACGCTCCCCTGTCCTTCTTCAAATAGTCCGCCCACCTGAACTTGCAGATGAGACCTTAGGTTAATACAGCACTTCCTCAGTAACACACTGAAGTGTCACTCTGGATTATGTGCTTGGGTAGGGCTTGAATCCATGAAGCAGAGGCAAACGTTCTACCGCTGAAGCAAGCTGACACCTAATGACATTAGCGCACTCCATTATATGGCCATCATAATTCATAAAATAATACCAAGCACAAGTAACAGGATTAATGAACACTGTAACATTTCCATTTTCCATACCAGCCATCCTTGTGGCCTGAATGAATAAGATACTAAATTAATGTAAATTAGTGTCAAATGATAAAGAGATTTCCGCTGTGGACTTTTGCCCACTGAAAATAAGTTTGAGGGCTAAAAATTCGGGGGCTTTACCCCACCCGTTACCATCAAAATAATGTGAAAATACGATGGCGGCAGCTCTTTCGCCAGCTGGTGGGGGGTCCCGCGGCGTCCGCCATTTTCCGAGAGCCAGCAGCGCTGCCGGTACAAGCAATGGCCATGGAAATTTAAATTAGGGAGAGGGTGACGTCACGCCGACTTAACGTCATGCTCTGCCGAACTTGGACCTTAACGCTGAGTTCAGCGCTGGGCCCTAAGCTCACCATGAAAACCCAGCATTCAGCAGATTCACAGAGGTGCCTAAAGGGACACACGCATCTTGCAGGCAAGTTTGCATTTCAGCTTTTGGACTGGATTTTTTTGATTTTATTGAAGTAGTGGCTTGCTGCAATACATGTTAAAAGTTTTTTAAGTGTGCGGGGAGTGCAAGAAGTGCTGCTGGATGCTTGCAAGGCCTCGGATGGTAAAGGAAGGCCTCTGAGAAGACATAAAATGCTGGAAATACTCAGCAGGTCAGGCAACATCTGTGGTGAGAGAAACAGAGTTCATGTCTCAGGTCAAGATGCTGCCTGACCTGCTGAGTATTTCCAGCATTTTATGCTGTCATTTCAGATTTACAGCATCCGCTCGCAGAAGGAAGAGGAAGACGCAGAAGAGGAGGAAGCAGAAGAGGAGGAAACAGAAGGAAGGATACAACACAGACAGCCCCTTTCTGGCCAGGATATCCAGGATGGAACCATCCATCCGTGGTACCAGTGACCACAATCCCAATTCCCCTTTCAACATATGTTCCACACCTTACCTTCCCTCTGTTACTGACCATCACAGCATCCTCTTGGCCACATGCTGATATAAAAGCCACCACAAAGCAAACTTTCCAATCCAACTTTATACATCTATCCATCCAATATTTTATCAAGAAATCAACTCATCACCCTTATGCATTCCCTTAGTGACTGTCTTGTGTGTGCTTTTGCCTATCCTACTGATGTCCTGCAGTGCCAACCCAGTGGCTGCAGCAGGGCTGCTGACTTTCAGTGAGGGACACTGCAAATGGCCTTGCTGATCGATCTTGAGGAGCTGGTGGTTGGGAGCGTGAAATCGAGTGAAGGTGTTACTTCTGCTTCTTCTTCTTCACTCTCCTCTCCCTCTTCTTGATCACCCACTGGCTGGGCAGGCTGCATTTCTTGGGTGTGTGAAATGAGGGTGGAGTTGTGGTGAGGGGAAGGCGGGAAAGCAAGAGGTGCATGCGAGAAATAGGTTAACATATGAGGATACCAGCATCTTGTATCCTTCCAGCCTCACCGCTGGCCAAGGGCTCAGCCATGCCCCTGCCAAGAATGACCAGCACCGTCTCCTCCAAGGGGTGAGGTGAGGCTAGCACTGGGAGGTGTGCCTCGGAATTGGTACAGATTGTTGGTAGGTGAGTGATTGCGGGGGGGTGGGGGGAGGTGGAGGTGAGTCGTGCATTGAGAACTGTCTGAGGCTAGTGATGCAGTTGGTAGAAGACGGCTTTTGAAGATGAATTCACTGACCTTGACTAGTGGTCTGAGGTCATGAAGCTTCTTTGGGCATTGGAGCCAGGTGGTGGGGGCAACACTGCTGGCAGTGACGGCCTCAGTGATGTGGTCCCACATCATTCTTTTTGGAGGGCGTCCTGGCCCCTGAGTGTTGAACCCCTGCACAAAGCTGGAGTGCTGCGTGCAAGATCCTGGGTGCTTACTAAGCCATTTGTGTTAGTGCTGAAACACTTTTCCCATTTTTTAAGTTGCGGAAAGGAATTCTGCTTTAAGAGCTGAAGACTCCCATTTGGGAATGTTTTTTCAATTTTTTTTTAAAGGCAGTAGAGCTGTAAGGGCTGAAAACTGCATTTTTATACTTCATTTTTATTTCTATCAGCTCAGAAGGCATTGCCCTTTTAATATCCCACAATGCCTAACAAACTCATAACCTCACTTCCAGACACTGTTGGAAGATGCAACGCCGCTTCTGGACGCCACATTCAGGACTGATGCCTGGACTAACGCCACCAGGAGGGCGCTGCATCGTCAGTTTAACGCTGGGCTAATAATCTTTAGTCCCCAGCGCAAATTTTTCTCTCCTACCAGGCACAACCATTTTCGACGGCTGTTAACCCGAGGCCACCGGCAACTTTTGTGTCACAGTCGAATTTCTAGGCCTGAGACTCTTGAACCTTATTCACTTAGGGCCTTTACAACTGGCAGAGAGTACCTTTCAATCCATCAGTTTGGTTTGATTTCAAACTGAGGTACTGGAGGTGATGACCAATCTTGAAGCTCCCTGCACAGACCAGACCCTTCAACTATTCTTTGATTGTTGAGGCAAATTTGAGTAGACAGTTCAACATTCCTTCTCTCCAGGGTAGGTGTAATGAAATAACCTCGGGTTAATTATTCGCCTCCGGTTATTTACTCGCTGTCATTTTAATTTGCTTTCCGTATGGAGATTTTTTTTTAAATGTTTTCCATTGTACGGAGTTCTGTTATTTTGTAAAACTAGTAGCTGTTAGTATTTTTTAACACCCAAGCCCACATGGCTATACCACATAACATTTAGACCAGTTACCAAGACTAGAAACTCTTCACACATCATTTTGGATGAGCAATCATAGCATTTACTTGCAGCTACAAATGATTAAATTGGACTTTTCAGAATGCTCATCTTTCATCCTTCAAATGTGTTTCCACTTAAGAAAAAGGCCTGTGATTCTTTTGCTTGTGTTTGAGTGAATGTTTTTCTCATTAAATTAAGCAATGCCAGCAAATGGACCATTTTTTTCTGCCCACTCTCATTCCTTTTCTGTCAGCCAATTAAAGACACATAGGGCTGGATTTTCATTGACCCGTGGAGGCAGGTTTGGAGGTTTGTGGGGGGTTAAAATTGCGAAAACTGGTGGGAGGGCACAAGCCCACCTCCATCCCGCCTCCACGCAATTTTCATTAAATCGTGCTTGCTGGTCCCGACTCCGTCCCGCCTCTAAGAGGCGGGATAGGCTGTTAAGGCCCTTAACAAGCACTAAATTGCCTCTATAATGCCATTTTGAAAGGCTTTTGTGATTTTAACCCTTTTTCTACGTGAAGCACGCCAGTTCTGAACCACGAATGTGAAACCTGGCGGGAGCACATTTGGATGGCTGGATGGATGGATGATCTGGGAGTGGTGGTGGATGGGAGACATATCTGGGAGTGGTGGTAGATGGGAGACATATCTGGGAGTGGTGGTGGATGGGAGACATATCTGGGAGTGGTGGTGCAAAAATATCTGGGAGCAGACTTAGGACTGCTGCTGCTCATTTTGCATCCAGGTCCTCTCACAGCAAAGGCCAGGCAGTCTCTGAAGACCTTCAATGCAGCAGCAATGATGACATCATCAGAGGCAACTTTCAGACTGAAAACACTAATTGGGTCATGGGTTCCCACATGCTGGAATGCAATTGCCCAATTAGGTGAAAATTGCATCAATCTCCCGCATCCAATTGCAGTCGGGTGGATAACACGAAAAGTGGATGACATGACCCCAACCCGCCCCAGTATCAAAATCCAGCCCATAGAGTCATAGGGGGCGATTTTGCCAGCCCTGGGAAGGCGGGTATGGAGGCCGGACTGCTGGGAAAATGGCAGAATCTGGGGGCGGGTGCCCAACCTGCCCCCAACCAGCCTCCATTACATCTTCCTAGGAGACGAGTAGCCGTCCCATGCCGGGTCCCGTCTCCTTGGAGGCGGGAAGGGATTAAAGCCTATTAACTGCCTGTTAACAGGTAGTTAACAGGCAGAAAATAGGATTATCCTCTTTTTGCCCTCACAAGTGCGGGCTTCCCGAAGGCTCCAAAACCCACCAGGTCAGCGAGGCAAGTACTGGGTCTGCGGGCTGGAAAAGTGTGGTGTGAAGGTAAGTGATGGGTGCAAGAGTGTAGAGGTGAGTATCTGAGGTACGTGCAAAGTGTTAGTAAAAGTTTACTTACCTTTGTTTCTTCCTGCAGGTTTCAGTCGGTGTGTATGCAGGGAGTCTCGGACCTCCGTGTTGCAGATGAGAGATGGCCGTTGCATTCTCAGATGCAACAACCATCTAATTTCTGTAAAAGAAAAGAAGTTTGATGAGGTCTTGAATTCAAGACCTCATCAAACTACAGAGAATATCAGAGCTGTCAAACAATGACAATTCATCTGTCAAAAATTTTTGACAGATGAAACGTCATACACTGACGTTCTCTGCAACCGGCTTTCCGTTAATTGGCCTGCTAAACCCGCTGGGCAGGCTTAAAAAGGTCAACCAAGGGAAAGTAGTGTGGGTTGGCCACAAATCGATGGAGGCGGGACATCGACCTGCCAAGCAGCAGTCCTGCCTCCAACGCGCCCCCATTAACAAAATCGCCCCCTTAGAGTCATAGGGGAAGAAATTCAGTATCGCCCCATTGGGGGCGCAATTATCGGCCGGGCGCAAAGATTAGCGCCTGGCACTAATTATCGCCACCGACTGCAAACTTGACTTTTATCGCCCCTGGAGGTGATTGGAGCGCTAAATCAGGCGCATCACACCTGTCTTAAGGCGCAAAGGCTGAGGAGCGAGGCGCTACCTCAAAGCGCTGGCGAAGCTCATGTAATGTCAGTCAGCAATGGAACACACACACAATGGCATGGGCCAGTTCTTAAAGGGGATGGTTAATCTCACTTTCCATCCACATCCTACTAATTGCAGCCTTGAATCTCGGCCTGGAGAGACCTGCACATCAAATCTGCTGGAAAGAACAATGGAGAGTACCAGGCAAAGAGCTCAGAGTGCAGCCCCCACAGTCTCTTCTAAATCGATACAAGGAATGGCAAATCAAAATGAACCTGCAAAGTGCTGCTCAGTACCCAAAACTCCTTCACACAACGTTGAAACTCTCCAGAAGTCTCTCTCTCTCTCTCTCAGAATGCGTAGTTCAAAAATGGCACCAACAATAAAAGGCAGGAAGCGGTCACCTTTAAATAGCGCTCCCCCTTTCCCTTCATGACTGCAGAACGCTCCACTCAAACTGTCGTTGCTAGCGTCAGGCGGTAAGGCAGGGGGTGCCACTCAATATCCGCTCCGGGGCGTTGCGCACTCGACTGACGTCACGATCTGCCGGCGCAGGAGATCGTGGCGGTAGTGTTTAGTGCTGCCGCAAAATGTCTAGTTAATTTCGCGAGCAGCGCAAAAATCGCCGCGCCTAGGCGCTAGATGCTTTGCGCCCCATTAGCGCCCTCTTAAGGCGCTAACGGGAGGCGCAACCAACTGAATTTTCCCCCATAGAGTCATAACGGCACAGAAGGAGGCCATTCGGCCCATCGAGTCCGTGCCAGCTCTCTGTAGAGCAATCCAGTCAGTCCTATTCCCCCGCTCTATCCCCGTAGCCCTGCAAGTTTATTTCCTTCAAATGCCTATCCAGTCTCCCCTTGAAAACATTGAGGGGGAAAAATTCAGTTGGTTGCGCCTCCCGTTAGCGCCTTAAGAGGGCGTTAATGGGGCGCAAAGCATCTAGCACCCAGGCGCGGCGATTTTTGCGCCGCTCGCGAAATTAACTAGACATTTTGCGGCGGCGCTAAACACTACCGCCACGATCTCCTGCGCCGGCAGATCGTGACGTCAGTCGAGTGCGCAACGCCCCGGTATCGCCCCGGAGCGGATATTGAGTGGCGCCCCCTGCCTTACCGCCTGACGCTAGCAACGACAGGTTGAGGGGAGCGTTCTGCAGTCATGAAGGGAAAGGGGGAGCGCTATTTAAAGGTGACCGCTTCCTGCCTTTTATTGTTGGTACCATTTTTGAACTACGCATTCTGAGAGAGAGAGGGAGAGACTTCTGGAGAGATTCAACGTTGTGTGAAGGAGTTTTGGGTACTGAGCAGCACTTTGCAGGTTCATTTTGATTTGCCATTCCTTGTATCGATTTAGAAGAGACTGTGGGGGCTGCACTCTGAGCTCTTTCCCTGGTACTCTCCATTGTTCTTTCCGGCAGATTTGATGTGCAGGTCTCTCCAGGCCGAGATTCAAGGCTGCAATGAGCAGGATGTGGATGGAAAGCAAGATCAACCATCCCCTTTAAGAACTGGCCCGTGCCATTGTGTGTGTGTTCCATTGCTGACTGACATTACATGAGCTTCGCCAACGCTCTGAGGTAGCGCCTCGCTCCTCGGCCTTTGCGCCTTAAGACAGGTGTGAAGCGCCTGATTTAGCGCTCCAATCAACTCCAGGGGCAATAAAAGTCAAGTTTGCAGTCAGTGGCGATAATTAGCGGCAGGCGCTAATCTTTGCGCCCGGCCGATAATTGCGCCCCATATGGGGCCATACTGAATTTCTCCCCCTGAGTGTCTCCGCTTCCATCACTTCCGTCGGCAGCGAATTCCAGGTCATCACCACTCGCTGTGTAAAAAAGTTTTTCCTCACATCCCCCCTGTATCTCTTGCCCAAAACCTTAAATCTGTGTCCCCTAATCCTTGTACCATCAATGAGTGGGAACAGCCTTTCCCCGTCTAGCCTATCCAAACTCGTCATAATCTTGTACACCTCTATCAAATCACCCCTCAACCTCCTTTGCTCTAATGAAAACAAATCCAGCTTCTCCAACCGGTCCTTGTAGCTAAGATTCCCCATCCCCGGAACCATTCTGGTAAATCTCCTCTGCACCTTCTCAAGTGCCTTCACATCCTTCCTAAAGTGTGGTGACCAGAATTGGATACAATACTCCAGTTGTGGCCTAACCAGCACTTTATAAAGGTTCAGCATAACTTCTCTACTTTTGTACTCAGAGCTGGTCGAGGGCATCCTGCAAGGCCATCTGAAGTTTCCCACATGAACACTCAGCAGCCTTCCACCAGCCCTCCTGCAGCCATTGGGCCAACACTTCGTAGGCGCATTAGAGTAAGTAAAGGCACAGTAACGAGAGGTACTCAGGGATTGCACAAGGGTGAATAGTTAATGGGGAAAAATTTAACCCCCGGCGAAAAATAGCGCCGGCGATCGCTAACTTCAGTTTTAGCGCCCCTAAAGGGAGGTGGAGCACTAATTCAAGCGCGCACTTCCTTCTTAAAGCGCTAACCCCGAATATCGGAGCGGTGTGTTCCGCAGCACTACGCACTGGGTCACGTAGCGCTGCCACATGGAAGGGCTCTTCCCCTCATTAAAGGGGAGGACCCAAGCCCACAACTCTGCGGGGCCCTACCTGGACTACCGGGGAGCGGGAAGCCGTGCCAGCAGCCCAGCACTTAAGAGGAGTACCGGGCTGCCAGATCGCGGCATGGACCCCACGTTCAAAGATGCAACGGGCAGCGACAAGTTTGCCGATCTTTTTTCCCCGCCCGCCACCTCCCCTTTACTTATCGCCCCGCGAGCCTCCTGCTGCTCTATTCCCGCCCCCTGAATCGGTCGCTGTCATCGCCCGCTGCAGATTCAGGGGGCGTGGGACAATTTTGCAGGCGGGGCGAAAATGGGGCGCTGCGCACAGTGATGATGTCGTCATTGCCTGCGCAGTAGAGCAGGGCGCTACCGGTTACCGCCGCCGTTAAAGTCCCGCTGAATTTAGCGGGAGTTGTTAGCGGTGCCGCGCCCGGGCAAAAAGTCATTTGCGCTCCACTAGCTCCCTCAGAGGCGCTAACGGGAGGCGAAAATGCACCGAATTTCTAGCCCAATATTTTTGTTGTAAATATGTGTTCACTGATTTTTGATAAACTTATTAATTCAGTTTGGATTCTTTTGGCGTGTCTTATTTCAGCTTTGCGCTGTGATATGGCCTGCGAGAGGGATGGCATGATGGGGATGTGGTGAGTCTGATGAGGCGATCACGGACCGCCATTCCAGAAGGGCAATTGAGTGGCTGCCTCCTCCCTTGCTCCTGTTTCTCCTCCTCCTCATCCTCCTCATCTTCCTCTTCCTCCTCGTCCTCCTCCTCTCCCTCTTCCTCCTCCTGAAGTGGTCCCGCAATCTCTGGTAGCAAGGAATTGGCCAAGTTGTGGAGCATGCAGCAGACCACCATGAAATAGGACACCCGCTCTGGCGAGCACTGGAGGGCTCCTCCCGAGCAGTCAAGGCAGTGGAACCATTGCTTCAGCAGGCCGATGGTCTGCTCAATGATGTTCCCAGTGGCAGCATGGCTCTCATTATATGGTCTTGGGCAGGAGTGTTGGGGTTGCGGAGGGGAGTCATGAGCCAGGTGGAGAGTGGATAGCCCTTATCTCCGAGCAGCCAGCTGCGAGCTTGACGTGGCGGCTGGACAAGTGCTGGCACACCGGTCTGGCGCAGGATGAAGGCATCATGGCTGCTGCCAGGATAGCGGGCATTCACATTGAGAATTCACTGTCTGTGGTCGCACACCAACTGCACTTTAAGTGAGTGGTAGCCTTTGTGGTTATGGAAGATGTCAGGATTGTTATGCAGTGCCTGCAAAGCCACGTGGATGCAGTCAATGGCGCCCTGCAATATGGTGAATCCCGCTATCCTGGCAAAGTCACATGCATGCTTGTCCTGCTTCTCTCTGGTGATGGGGAAGGAAATGTAGTCGCTTCTCCTACTGTAGAGAGCCTCTGTGACCTCCCTCATACGGCAATGGATGGTGAACTGCGAGATGTTAGTTATGTCTCCTGTTGCAGACTGGAAGGATCTGCTGGTGAAGAAATTGAGGGCGACGGTGACCTTGACTGCCACTGAGAGAGCCGTGGTTGTCCTGATCTGAGGCTGGTTGCAGGAGGTGGCAGAGTTCTGTGACCACCCCCTTGGCGAAGCAGAAACTTCTAATACACTGCTCCTCGCTTAATTGGAGGTAGGAGAAGTGCTCTTGAAATACCCTCGGAGAGTAAGGCCTCCTGTTGAGAGCCCTGGTGGCCCTCCTCCTCCCTCTGGGCACATGTTCCAGTCTTTCTCGTTGCCTCTGCTCCCTCTGACATAGATCCTGGATGGCGAGGTTGACCGCTGGTATAGCCCCCCATTAATGTAACCAAGTGTAGCAGTTTGATTTTTTTAAGAATAAATGCAGCTACTTTTTAGTTGCCACGACACTCCTGATACAAAATAACCTTGAAATTACTGAATGAAACTGTTGGAGTATGCGAAACTGACAAGAAACCACTGAAACTCCACTAACCTGACGGCTGCGAGTCATTACTGATGATCCCTTTAAATACCGTCCCTGGAGCCGGCTTCCAGTTGCTTCACGCCAGCTCTCCCTGTTGTTATTTACTCCAGGCAGTAAGGTAGGTGGCGACAATCAATTTTGCAGATTGGGCGGTCAGTGAGCATTGCACACTCATTGACGTCATGATCCACCTGGCGTTGAGGCTCCCGGTGATAACTGTTGCCGGCAGCGCTACGAGGGGGCGAGATTTGGCATGCGGTGCGGGATTCACCTTGCCCCGGCGATAATGCTCTAGCGCCCCGTTAGCGCCATCTGCTGGCACTAATGGGAGGCACTAAAGGGACTAATTTTTCCTCCATTAAATCTTGCCGTCCACTGCCATAGTAACACTGGACAACAGGGATGGACAGGCATCCCTTACATTCAGCACAGCTGTGGAGCAAATGATGGGCAATAGGTCAGATGATGTCATTCTTTATTTGCACATAGCCTGCCCACAAATGGGTGGGGACATGGCGGAAATCTCAACTTCATCCCATTTCTCGCTCCTGCCCACCCTAATTACGCCAAACAAAAAAAGATCTGAAATGAAAATAAGTGGAACAAAGAAAACCGAACATGTAGCCCAGCGCTCTGCTCCAACGCTTTTTGGTGCCCCAGAATGGCACTTTGTTAATGGACCAAAGCGCAAATTCTGGAGAGGCATGACCGCGGCATAACTAAGACCGCCTATTTCCACCTCCATAACATCGCCCGTCTCCGCCCCTGCCTCAGCTCATCCGCTGCTGAAACCCTCATCCAAGCCTTTGTTACCTCTAGACTTGACTATTCCAACGCACTCCTGGCTGGCCTTTCTACCCTACGTAAACTTGAGGTGATCCAAAACTCGGCTGCCCGTGTCCTAATTCGCACCAAGTCCCGTTCGCCCATCACCCTGTGCTCGTTGACCTACATTGGCTCCCAGTTAAGTAACGCTTTGATTTCAAAATTCTCATCCTTGTTTTCAAATCCCTCCATGGCCTCGCCCCTCCCTATCTCTGTAATCGCCTCCAGACCCACAACCCCCCAAGATATCTGCGCTCCTCCAGTTCTGCCCTCTTGAGCATCCCTGATTATAATCGCTCAACCATCGGTGGCCGTGCCTTCAGCTGCCTCGGCCCTAAGCTCTGGAACTCCCTCCCTAAACCTCTCCGCCTCTCGACCTCGCTTTTCCTCCTTTAAGATGCTCCTCAAAACCTACCTCTTTGACCAAGCTTTTGGTCACCTGCCCTAATTTCTCGTTATGTGGCTCGGTATCAATCTTTTGTCCTATAACACTCCTGTGAAGTGCCTTGGGATATTTTTACTACGTTAAAGACACTATATAAATACAAGTTGTTGTCGGTGTTGTTGAGAAGCCTGGACACTCTCACACAATGCCCCTAATACATATTTTAATGAGGCTGGCAGCACAGAATAGCGCAAGCCTCATGTCTCCCCCTCCCCTCCCCTGCCCCGCCCCACCCCCATGCAAATACAGTGGAAAAGTCGGTGCTGGCACAGAAGCGGTGCAGCAATGAAATTGCTGATTTTCCACTCCCTCTGCACTGCACCTGTGCTACTAGCGTAAGGGAATACAATTTCAAACCCATAGTGACAGCAACAATACTAGTGTTTTCCAGGTCAAAATGATTGAATCATTCCTTGTTATAGAAATCTCTTTGAAGTGGAGATTAAGTTATTCCCAGAGGTGAGTTAATTATGATCACTCTGTGAGAAACAATGTGCTGTGACCTATTTAGTCTCAAAACCTTATTCCATTGTTGTTTCTACCAAGTCTGACCACTGTAGAATCAGCATGTTAAATCTTTGAATGTAATTTTTTTTTACAGCTTTCAAAATATTATCAAACTCTGAATGCTACAAATATCTGCCTTTTAAAGTAGATGAAAAGAAATGTGCAGAACTGAACAACAGAATGTGTCATTTATTCCGGTTTCATATGAGAACATTTGGGTGAATGGACATGCTGGCAGCCAAAAATGTTTTGACATAAGAGTTTGTATAAAAAAGGGCACATGGATTCATTAATTCTTCTTACCAGCTTCTTTATACGTAAACCCCAAATTCGCAAGTCCAGCAAAACTGGGGCAGTACTTGCCTGTGGTGCAGGCATTCTCGTAGTGGCAATGAGGAGGAATGACTGCCCACCCTCATTTGACTAGCCTTGCTGCGCATGGAAAATATGCACAGGAATTCAGGCAAGGAGCGCAATTTACTGGGCTTGCAAATTCATGGCATCCACCTGGCTCCATAAAAAAAAATATGGGGTAAATTTACAATCCCACACTGCCGGTGTGCAGCCTCATGTTTAAATCCCTTATGATCTTCATATTTAAATCCCTGCATGGCCTCACCCCTCCCTATAACCTCCTCCAGCCCTGCAACCCCCACCCTAAACTCTCTGTTCCTCTGACTCTGGCCTCTTGTGTATGGTCCCTCCATTCGCCCACCATTGGCAACTGTGCCATCAGCCACCTAGACCCCATGCTCTGGAATTCCCTCCCTACACCCCTTTGCCTCTCCACCTCCGTCCCTTCCTTTAAGGCCCTCCTTAAACCCACCTCTTTGACCAAGCTATTGTCACCATTCCTAATATCTCCTTCTTTGGTTCAGCGTCCATTTTTTCTGGTGGTGATGGTGGCAGTGTCATGGTCATTGCTGTTGTGTTGTTTTTGCTGTTGTTATGCCGGTCCCACTGAGAAACTGAATACAAGTGACACTAGACTGCTGGATAATGTTTTATAAATGTTATGCCAAAAAAAAGTTTGAGTCACACATTCTTTCCAGTTAATTGCCAGTTGAGTGTAATAGTAAACAGAAATGTCGTAACGTGTAATAAATAGTATTACACATGAATGAATGTTGATTTGATTTGCAAATCACAGAAAAAGGGAATAACATCTGTTATAATACAGCGGCTATCTCTGATGCCAGAGCCATGGGATAAACTGAACTAATTTTTGGTATCATGTCAAATATAAAATCAGCTCCAAAAAGAACACCGTAATTTCCTATGTTTTAACGTAAACAGATCTTACTGCTATATGTACAAGCCCTGTCTCTTTAATAAGAGCAGGATAGTTAAGCCTTAAATAGGAATTAAAGTGTCACCTATTAGATAGGATTTTTGGATGGACCAAAACTATTCCCATCTTATAGTACGTGAGACAAGGTGCCAGGAGTCCGCAGGGTTCCATGAACACATTCTAATGCAATTAGTCAAGAACACTAACCTTATTCAATTTATCTTGCATTACGCTAAACCACTCAGTAATTTCTAAAAACATCTTTGCACGGTAAAGTACAATTCAAATCATCTGACCCTTCATTGCACTGTCGGAATTATAGCCATTTTAAATATGTAACTTTTTAGTAATCCCTCCATCCAGATGGAGATGTTTGTAACAATATTATTTACGCAGAGATTACTGGACGAATAAAAGCTTCATGATGCCTTTGCTGGATTTAACTTCGCTCAAAGTTGGAAGCAATGGTCAATAGAAATTCCTGTGAGGCTGCAGAAGTCCATTTATTGTGTTTCAGTGCTGGAGGTGATCCAATGATTTAACACTAAAATGGTTTTCCTTCAATTTTAAATACGTTTGTAATTTATTTTGAAATATTAATATCATATGCTTAGTCCCTTTTTTCCTGTTCCTCCAACAAATTATTTATTGGATAATTTCCATGTTTTTGGCAGACCTGATATTAACTTATGGTCAAAATAAGTAGCCTCCTTGTCTAGTAGATACAATCAAGTAGTGAAAAAAAATCAGATTTGAGGCTCACCCGATGGCATAGTGAGTAAGAGGCACTGTCAGAACCTGTGAGAAGTCACACTACACCAGGTTATAATCCAACAGCTTTATTTGAAATCACAAGCTTTCGGAGCGCTGCTCCTTCATCAGCACCTGGACCCACGGCGAAGGATCACTGAAAGGACTACACGATAACATCAACAGGTTCCATCCCACCATCAAACTCACCATGGACTACTCCTCAGAATCGGTTTCATTCCTGGACACACGAATCTCCATCAAAGACGGACGCCTCAGCACTTCACTCTACTGCAAGCCCACGGACAACCTCACGATGCTCCACTTCTCCAGCTTCCACCCTAACCACGTTAAAGAAGCCATCCCCTATGGACAAGCCCTGCGAATACACAGGATCTGCTCAGACGAGGAGGAACGCGATGGACACCTACGGACACTGAAAGACGCCCTCGTAAGAACGGGATATGACGCTCGACTCGTCGATCGACAGTTCCGACGGGCCACAGCGAAAAACCGCATAGACCTCCTCGGAAGGCGAACACGGGACACAACCAACAGAGTACCCTACGTCGTCCAATACTTCCCCGGAGCGGAGAAACTACGCCATGTTCTTCGCAGCCTTCAACATGTCATCGATGACGACGAACACCTTGCTAAGGCCATCCCCACGCCTCCACTACTCGCCTTCAAGCAGCCGTCTAACCTCAAAAGTACCATCGTTCGCAGCAAATTACCCAGCTGTCAGGAGAACAGCGACCACGACACCACACAACCCTGCCACGGCAACCTCTGCAAGACATGCCAGATCATCAACAGAGATACCATCATCACACGTGAGGACACTACCCACCAGGTACATGGTACATACTCATGTGACTCGGCCAACGTTGTCTACCTGATACGTTGCAGGAAAGGATGCCCCAGAGCATGGTACATCGGCGAGACCATGCAGACACTGAGACAACGTATAAACGGACACCACGCAACAATCGCCAGGCAGGATTGTTACCTCCCAGTCGGGGAACACTTCAGCAGTCAAGGACATTCAGCCTCGGATCTGCGGGTTAGCGTTCTCCAAGGCGGCCTTCGAGACACATGACAACGCAAAATCATCGAGCAGAAACTGATAGCCAAGTTCCGCACCCATGAGGACGGCCTCAATAGGGATATTGGGTTCATGTCACGCTACAGAACGTGACTCGACATCGTTGTCTGTCTTTCCAGTTTTTAAAAGAAAAACACACAAAAAAAAGTTAAAAGCTCAACTGCAGACAGCAGGATTTGACACGTTGGACCCCCTGTCACCCATCTCATTGTCTTGGCTGTGCTCTGGTGTGTCTTTGATGTAAGGCCTCCCTGAAAGATTGTATCTCTGCAGACAAATTGCTTTCGGTGTTTATATACTGTGTAATATTGTAGATTCACTCATTGTAACTCTACCTGATGAAGGGGCAACAGCTCCGAAAGCTTGTAATTTTAAATAAATCTGTTGGACTATAACCTGGTGTTGTGCGACTTCTCATTTTTATAATTAGCTTGAGTGCTCTTTGGCTAGGAAGGGAAAAGTCACCCAGGGTCCCCAGCTCCTGATTGCTATTCATTGACTCCCTTTTTTTAAATTCGTTTTATGGGATGTGGGCACCGCTGGCAAGGCCAGCATTTATTGCCCATCCCTAATTGCCCTTGAGAAGGTGGTGGTGAGCCGCCTTCTTGAACCGCTGCAGTCCATGTGGTGAAGGTACTCCCACAGTGCTGTTCAGGAGGGAGCTCCAGGATTTTGACCCAGCGACAATGAAGGATCGGCGATATACTTCTAAGTCAGGATGGTGTGTGATTTGGAGGGGAACTTGGAGGTAGTGGTGTTCCCATGCGCCTGCTGCCCTTGTCCTTCTAAGTGGAAGAGGTTGCGGGTTTGGGAGGTGCTGCCGAAGAAGCCTTGGTGAGTTGCTGCAGTGCATCTAGTGGATGGTACACACTGCAGCCACGGTATGCCGGTGGTGGAGGGAGTGAATGTTTAAGGTGGTGGATGGGGTGCCAATCAAGAGGGCTGCTTTGTCCTGGATGGTGTCGAGCTTCTTGAGTGTTGTTGGAGCTGCCCTGTCCCCAATCTCCCAGCTGGAAAGTTCCTGTATGTGTTCATCAGGTTACAACAGGGTCACATAGCCTTCTGACTATCACTCATACGTGAAGATTGGCCACTTAGGTACAGTGCTGGATGCATGCTGGCACCTGTGGAACCAAACCCTAACAAGAGTCAACCAATTTCCTCCCCTCCTTCAGGAGAAGAGGTGAGAAAATTGGGCGAAATTAGAAACAAAATTCAAATAAGATTGTTAAAAATGGTGAACAATATTGAATCACTATTTGCCCTTCTTTCAAATTCGCACAAGTGAGCACAGTAAAAAACAACACATTTTATCAGACCCTCAAGACAGCCCAAAGCACTTTACACTTCAGAAGTAATTCATTCGCTGTGGTCACTTGCAGCCAATTTGTACACAGCAAGATCTCACAAAGAGATGAATGACCGACTAATCTGATTTTAATGGTGTTCATTGAGGGAGGGAGGTTGGTTCATCCATTCCTCTTCCTATAGTTCCACAGGAACTTTTACATTCACCTGGACAAGCAGACGGATCCTCAGTTTATCACCTCATCTGAAAGGCATTGGGGGTAATTATGCAACTCGCCGCCTTGGTGGTAACCTAGCAGAGCGGATTACCCACCCATTGTAGAATCAGACACGTTCCACAATGGGTGGGCGATCCAGTCTGCCAGGTTACCGCTCAGGCATTGAAGCTGAAAACTGTCCCGAGCATCTCCAGCAATACAGCCCTCCCTCAGTACTGCATTCAAATGTCAGCCAGATTATGTGCTCAAGTCCTGAAGTGAACTCATAATCTTCTAACTCAGCACCTGGAGTGTTACTGACTGAGAGAGCTCTACACTTGGATTCACAAAAGAAACATGAAATATGGATAAGCCACTAGGCAGGTAACTACATGCAGAAATGCTAGCAGATGGGATGTGACTATCTGCCCCTGAAGCCTCTGCTTCAATAAACTTTTGCCTGTAGGATGAAGTGTATTTTGTTTTCTGCCTGTTTTGTGAAATGCCATGAGTATTCTTGTAGGACTGAATTGCAGGTTTGAAGATAGTTGAGATTATTTTTATTGCTGCACCTATTTCGAAATATGTTTCAATGATTTTTAAATTGAAATCACAGACGAGTCTGAAGAAGTACAGAGCAGGGAGGAGACAAGCGAACTGAGCGTGCTGGATTTACGTGTATGAATGCTGTAGAAAAGGCTTGATTCAGCATAATATGTAATCAAGAACAAGAGTCAACATAGACTGGGGAAAGACAAAGGAAACTACAGTTCTCACGCAGGGTTATAGACTTGAAATGTTAACCCTACCTTCCTCTCTACGCCGATGCTGTCGGACCGCTGAGTGTTTCCAGCAGTTTCTGTTTTTATTTTGGTTTTCCAGCATCTGCAGTATTTTGCTTTATGAAAAATACAGTTAACCTATCCAGGATCAGTTGATTGTCAAGGGGCTTTATCTCAGATATAGGAACAATTTTTAATTCCTTTCCAATGTTGCCCCTCCTCCACCGAAGACATTAATTCCTGCTGGGGTACAGTTCTATTGGTCCTGGACACCCTTAAGAGGTCATTCTTTATAGCCCCAATTTTAGCTCGGGGTGAGAGGTCAACATGGGGCTGGCGGAGTGAGCGGTATGCTCGGCCTGACTCACCGACATGATGCCCGGTTCATTTTAACTCCCAGACCTCATTACCATACCCCAGGCCCAACTCCTGCTTGAACCCGCGGGAATGACATGGTGGCTGGCGGGCGGGATCAGGACGAGCATGCAAGGAAGCTGCTACCATGGGAACCCATGGGAACAGTCCCCGGCAGTCAGGTAAGTGCTTCGGGAGGGTGGGCCAGGTAAGTGCAAGTGGAGGGAAACCTTAGGCAGAAGAGGCGCAAGGTTTCCTTGTAGGGCCTGCTCCTCCTGGCCCACAAGGAAACCATTAGAAATTAAATTAGAGTACCTTCTCGCCTTTCTACTCTGCCTGCTCTGGCGTGGCAGCAGGTTTTCCTGCAAGGCCGGCACCGGACAGCGGGCACCGAATGCTCGAGTGCACATTAACATCTCATTGGGGTCTGGATGACATCGTCAGACCTCGATTTATGCATTTCAATGACACCCTCTCCTGCCTGGGCGAGGGTCTCCGACGCTGCCCCAAACCCGCCTGATAAAATTGCACGGGACGCGAATGCGGAGCCAAAAATATAAGAACCAGGCTGCCGACATTTTAATCACCCACACGGGTGGTTCTCATCGGGCACAGGGGGTTCAAATTGTCCCTTATGTGTCACCCTGGACAATGAGTATCAACAGACTATTTAATAATGAGAAGCCTCACAGCCGATGCCCAGTATCTGTGCACAAACACATCCCAACAAGAGTAGCTGTAAAGAGATCAGGAGTAAGAACCTCGGCTGAACTTTCCCCCCTCTCCAGCCCAAGGTGCTTCTGCTAATGGCAGTGTGCATCATCTCCACTCCAGCTGGGAGTAGCTAATTCAGCACAGACTGGACTGAGCCTGGGATTTTCCTGGCCTGTACGGCTCAGTTCAACGCTGGGCCATATGCAATAATTTTCCTCATGTGCACTTATCAACTGCTCCATGAGGGGAGGCTAAAATATGTATTTCATAACAAAGAGTTATGTTCATGTTAAAGAATGAATAAAACCCTAACTTTTTGAAATATGATTTTTAGGATCTGCACCACTGATTCATTGATGTACTTTCCCTTGACATTTGAAGGCATTGTCTAGACTGCCACCTTCTTCAAAATTGTTGTCAGTATTCAGCATTAATTGGTCAATACAAGGGTCACTTCTCGGTGGTAGAATTGGACTGCCCAGTGTGCTTGGTACATCATTGTTACATATAGATGGTTAAACCACTGATGATTAAGTGCATGAAATATATGGTCCATGTTTTTCAGAAGAGAGTTGTATTTCAAATGGCAATGATAGAAATGAGTAATTGCACTGAAATACTTTAGAATCTAGCCCCAGATGTTCTTTTTGTGCAGGAGAAGATCGGAATCTAGTAATCATATCGCACCTGGGACAGGAACTGGCAGCCAGCCACCGGGCTGGATCTCAATATCGGGCGGGAAGCGGCCTCTGCTGGGGACCGAAGGAATGGTCTCCAGTACTCAAGTAAGTTGCGGAGACAGAGTTTCAGAAGGGCCTCGCAATCCGGAGGGACGGGGTGAGTGCCCAGGGTGGGGAGGACCAATTTTGACTCGTGCTTTCCACAAGGAAAGTCGAAAGAGTGATGACTTACCTTTTGGGGTCTCCTCTGGCCCTGACTCCTCTTCCTGGGACAACTACAACCGCTGCCTGTCTCAGGCCGACGGTAAAGATAGCAATCTGGCCCCATGACATTATCGGAATCCAAGCTCCGTATTTAAAGAAGGGCCCCGCTGTTTTCCGTCAAGAAAGGCGGGGGAGAGATAGAGCTGGGCATCATCAGCATGCATTTGGAAGCTGACCCAATGTCTATGGTTAATGTCACCAAGGGACAGCATATAAATGAGGCCTGTGCAAGGGAAACTTTTTGCAGACACTTCTAACATTAAATGACTAATTTTATAGGTAATTTTAGAGACTTTTCCACATCGTTTTATATGATAGCTTGTCAATTGAAGCTATCTATCCTAATCCCAATTCCCTTGCCCTTTCACGGGGAAATGTAATGGATTTGATTGTTTTATAGTCCTTGCTGATCCCAGATTTCTGGCTGGAAAAACTAGTATTTGGTTGGTTTTATGGTGCTTACTCATTGCTAAATCGGTAGCTTTCCTACCTGCTCAATGAATAGAAAATATTTCTTGATTGCGGTACATTTAAGTAGTGATTCCCATGGTCCGCCAGAGAATCAGTGCTACAGTGTTATTGCCCTATCTCTGGTCCATTTTCCCTTCAAGGGTATGCAAGATCATGGAATCACATCTTTAGTCAATGGACACCCATTTTTGAATCATCAAAGACAATGGCCGTAATCTTTACCTTGGAGTTGGGTTGTGGGCGTGCGGGCTGCATAGCGGGTCAGAAACCCGAAGATGTGAACAGTGCGTTCTTCAGTGCGAGTTTTACTTAATGGCCCCAATTAAACCAGTCATGCACATTTCCCGGCCCAATTAAATGAAGCAGGTCTGATGACATCATCGATGACTCGTTTCCAGTGCGGCTATTTAAAGCAGCCTTGCACACATCTCATTTGGAGGTTGATATAGGAGTGAATAAGTTGGTATCCAGTGGTCTGAGTAGTGTCATAAAACTGATAAAACTGTGGGTCATGGAGACACAAAGGCAGAGGGCCACACCAAGATTTAGCGATGCCTCCCTCGATGTTCTGGTGCAGGGAGTGAGAGCACGCAGGTTGGCGCTAGGCACAAAAGACCACCCAAAGACACCAAAAGGGCATGGTTGGAGATCGCAGAGGAGGTCAGCAGCAGGGATGTGGTCAGGAGGACGTGGATCCAGTGCAGGAAAAGATTCAATGATCTCATGAGGTCAGGAAAGGTGAGTGCAATGCCACACTCACCTACATCCTGATGTTCCAGCCACCACAACCCCATCACTCTGCCTTCTCAAGCCTACTCCTGCACATCATTCCTCACACCGACCTACCTTGCAGGTCCACCCATTCCTCTCTGTCTATGTACATACTCACATCCCCGTCTGACGAGCCACCACTGACACTCACCCTCATCCTAATGCAATCATAGCAAGTAACACCACAGAAGGAGGCCATTTGGCATTGGCACACCACTCCCTCATAGTCACCCTCTACAGATGTAGCCCATCCATTCCTTACACTCATTCCATCACTCACTCAAAGTTCTCTTCTTTCCCTCCTTGCAGGAGTGATAGGGAGTGTGATAGCTTGATCTTGGTCTCGGACAATGCTCGGCACAACATCGAGGGCCGAAGGGCCTGTACTGTGCTGTACTGTTCTATGTTCTATGTTAATAGGGAGAGACTGAGAACCGGGGTTGCCCCTCCAATATTCACTCAATTGACTCCAGCAGAGGAGAAGGCCCTGGAGATCTCTGGAGTTGCAGAGCTGCTGACAGTGGGAGACGGAGAGAGGGGGACATCCAGGAAACCTGGTGACAGAATTACATCTCATACAGCCACATGGCCTGCAGCCGTCACTCATAGCGTGACTGATGTCAGAAGCCAGTGAACTGTCATCATGTGCATAATGGTAATGTTACCCAGTCTTAATATAGCACTTCTAATTCATCTCTTTACTCTCCCACAGGTCTGTAAAGTGACCGCCCCCCCCCCCCACTCCCCCCCCACCCCCCCCACTGTCCAGCAGGAGGTGAAGACAACAACTCCTCAGAGGAAGTTCCAGCCTCTGAGGGTGCACCGTCAGCAGACCCAAGCATACCCAGCAGCAGTGCAGATACGCACACCTCGGTGGGTCCTGTGCGAGTTAGAGTAGTGTTGTCACCTGGTGTCTCTCACAGCACAAGTGAGCAAGAGCAGGTGATGTTGACAGGGACAGCAGTGGAGGGTCCTCGCCAGAGGGCACAGGACACTCCAAGCTCTGCTGAGCTGCATGCAGATGCTAAGCCTCGGGGGCCTTCGAGAAAGGTAGTGATTTTGGAGGGGCAGCAACAATTGCATGAGGCTCTGGGAGCTTTTGCAGCCACGATGTGTGCGATTGTAGAGAGAATAGAGCAGCCCATCTCCAACATGAGCAGCACCTTCTCGCAGGCGATAGCAGCGATGTGCTCTTCCATGGAAAGGATGGCCACCTGCATGGAGCAGCAAATGTGCCAGTCACACGAGAACATGCTTGCTCTGGACAACAGATGGCAGATGCTCATTGACCCCATCTTGAGGAGTGATATAAACGTAGACTTGGGCCTTCATCGCCCCACTGCTGTGCAGCAGGGTGCTCGCCAGCTCCTTGCTAGCAGGGAAGTGCGGGTGGCCCATGAGAGGGATGATGGTGAGAGGGGACATGGAAGTGGGGGCTCTTCTCAAAGCGCTCCCACTTCTCCCCCTGTTGCCTCCCCCTCAGTCAGAGCCCCACATGCTTCCTCGGATCCCGATGGTCGAGGCTACCTCTGCACAGTCGCAGCAGGGGCAGACTTTGGCGGGGCCCTCACAGGCTCCAAAACCCAGAGGACATCTGCCAAAAGTGTCTAACCAGTCGGAGCAGGGAAGTGAACAGCCTGCCTCTACCTCTGCTGAAGCCACAGGGGTTGCACCTCCTAGAAGCCCTCAGAAAAGAAAAAAGACACAATCCTAGATGCACAAGGGTATGCACATGGGTGTATGAACAAATGATAGTGATAAGTTTCAGGTATATTTATGACACAGATAAATGTATTTCTTTGCACCACTTTCTGGTCTTGTCCATTTTTACCTGCTACCTGGGAAATGGCCTTGTCACTTGGAATGAATGGTGAGACATTACTTAACCTCAAGCAATGGGGGTTTGGGTGAGAGGAATGGCTTGGTCATTGCAGGGCTGCTTTATTGTGTTGTTGGGCAGTGGGGGAGAACTTAGTACAGCATAGCAGCCATATCGATGCAATGGAGTTAAGTAAATTTGGCCATTATGAGGTCATCCCAGGCCTCCCGGGCAGCAATGTGTGCCGCTGCTAGTACCATCTACACCTCAGGTTCCTCCTCCTCCTCCTCCTCTGAAGAGGCTGTGCGCTCAGCGCCTTACTCCTCCTGCAGCTCCAATCCTCGCTGCCCCGCTATGTTGTGCGACGCGCAGCAAACAACGATGATTCTGGAGACCCGGTCTGGTGCGTACTGAAGGGCTCCTCCAGATCTGTTAAGACATCGAAGTGCATCTTCAGCATGCCTATTGCTTGCTCTATGACACATCTGGTGGACCTGTGGCTCTCATTATAATGCTCCTGGACTCCTCAACTTGGTCTCCTCAAGGGTGTCATCAGCCATGTCTTCAATGGCTAGCAGCCAGCCGGTAAGTCTGTTTGAAAGTGCGAAGAGCTGAGGGAGGGTGGACTGACACAGGACGAAAGAGTCATGACAGCTGCCAGGGAATCTGGCGCACACATGCATGATGATATTTTTATGGTTGCAGATGAGCTGCACATTGAGGGAGTGGAAGCCCTTGCAGTTCACCAACACTCCTGGGTGATGACGGGTGCCCTGATGGCCACATGTGTGCAGTCGATGATGCCCTGCACCTGTTGGCAGCCAGCCAGAGCCGCAAAGCCAAGCACCCGCTCATTAACACTGACTTCATCAGTGGCAAAGTCCACCTAAGTGGCAGACTTGTGAAACATGGCATCGGTCACCTGGGTGATGCATCTGTGGGCGGCCGACTGCGAGATCCCACAAATGTCTGCTCTAGATTCCCTGGAAGGAGCCTGAGGCGAAGAAGTTGAGGGTGGTGGTGACTTTGACAGCCACTGGTAAGGAGTGTCCACCAGGCTCTCTGGGCAGCGGGTTTTAGTCCAGCAATCTACAAATGTCTGCGATGACCTGGCGTGATAGCCTGAGCCTCCTGAAGCACTGCTGCTCGGTCATGTTGAGGAAGCTCATCCGCTGCCTGTATACCCTGTGTTGGGGATATCGCCTCCGGCACGGTGCACTCCTGTGCTGACCCCCTCTCTCCTGTGCAGCATCAGGTCATTGAGGAGAAGGCTGCTGTTGTGGCTGCTGCTGCTGCTGGTGTTATGGTTTCTGCTGCTGGTGTGGCTGGCATTGTTGATGCTGTGGCTCTGAGGTCCAAGGTGAGACAGTATAAGCATCACTCATGCTGATGGAATGGATGATAGATAAAGTGGAGATCAGAGGGCCAATCCCTCAATGTTGTGATAGTGATCAGCAATGTGGTAAGAGTGGCTTCCGACGTTGCAGAAATGACCTGCAAACTGCTGACAGCTAAATCTCTGCACACAATGGAGTCAGCAAGAGCCTTTCCATTAGGCAAGTGATCACATGTAATGTGGGAGTATTTATGTGTTTTTCCCAGCTCTCAATGAATGCACTCGTACAATGGCCACTGAGCTTCCGCCTCCCCTTCACAGGCGATATTCCCGAGGTGTGTGAATCCCGTGCTCCTGAAGTTAAAGCCAAAAGCTGCTGTTAAAAAGCCTCTTAAGGGTCTCTCAGCAAACATTTAAGTACTTGAATGAGGTCACCCGCCTCTCCTGAAATGCGGAAGTCAGTGAGATGATGGCGGGTTCCCAATGCGCTGGCAATTTCGGCGATTTTTACTGCTGACCCGCCCCCAAACCCGCACGCTCGGAACTGGGAAAATTCCGGCCAATGTATGGGAATTGAAGTAGATGGACTGAAGTAATAGCTTATTTTATAGTAATAGCTAAGCATAGTTTTATCATAAAAATATGAGATCTATAAATATTGCGCTCTAGATGTATTTGAAAGGATTGTTAATGTGTGCTGTTAGCGTCAAAAGTTGAAAAAAGGTAAGAAAAAAATGTGATCAGTAAGAAATCCCTAGATTGCTGACAAGCCCAGTCACGTCATACTGAGAGATTTGTTTATTAGGCTTTGGCATGCGAACAACAAAGTAAGCTTATTTTATATTAATATCAACACAATTGATCAGCTGCAAAAGAATGAACACACAAAGAACCTGTTCACTGCTCAAATTTCAAAGAATCATTTTTAGACCAGACCGTAAACCCAGGTGACACAACAATACTTTAAGAATGCATTTAGTATAAGAGATTAGTTTAGTATTTTTCTCTCTTTCGATTTACAAAGCACTAGTTGCTGTGCTTTAGGAGGACCTGTCAATCGAAGGGTTCTCCAAAAGGTACACTTGTGGATCAATGACAACCAGAAGAGGAGTTAATACTAGCCACACTCCTGCAAAGAAGAGGATCTGAAAGAGCTCAATATGATAAGATTCTGGAGCGATGCAGAGGAGAGTTGCTTATTTCACATCGTGTGATGGACAGATTGGCTAGAGAGCCCATCTCCTACACCAAACTTGGACAGCACAATTGTAATAATGTATGCCGTCCGACAACATCGAAGTGTATCGGGGTATTCCCAGATTCAATGTAAGAATAGGTGTTGCTGAACTGCTTACCTTCCTCCACAAGGCTGAGTAGGGAAGGGTTGACAACTGCTTTGAATATCTGAAGTGCCCCATCTGTTGGTGCAGTCCTCCAAACAAGCATTTACAATATTTTTTGTTCACATTTCAAAACATACATTGTACACTGAAACAGCCACCTGGGTTTAGGGTACCCCTGAAAAGACCCTGTGGAGAATCCGATAATAAGCGAAGGTAGCACAATGTAAATTCCCTTTCTTCTGGATGCCATCATGTACAGTGGATGTGGAGCGTTCTCCATTTTGCCTTTCTTGTACCCTATTGTCATAATCAATGTGGCATAGGAATGCCATAACTGCCCCTGAGAAACCCTGACTGTGAGTGAAGGTCCGAAAATACACTGGCGAGCTAGCCCTGTCAAGCAACTGCAAGCATCCCCCCAAAATTCCCCCCAAAATGCTTTAAAATTGTTTCCCAGCTATAGAAATCAGTCTTTAAACTCTCCAGGGTCAAAAATGCCTCACTTCCACCTTGACTCCGGCAGCTGCTGCGCCTCATAAATCTCAGTCTAAGCATCAGCAGTGTAAACACAGGAAACTCGCAGTGCATCACCACTGGTCCCCAGTCTGGTGTATACAAATGAGGTCAGTGCGGACTCGGTGGGCGGATCGCGGGAAGGCTTAAAAAGCGCAAGGAAACTCGGAGGAAGCATTTTAATGGTGCAAAATGGGCGGAAACAACTTGCACCTGATTTTCCTGCACTGTTTATACACTGCTCATAAGCTGAAAGCGGTTAGGAAATTACCCCCTTAGAATTATATATGCAAATAAGAGGGGTGGGGGGGGGGAATTTCAAACACTGGAAATCTGAAACAAAAGTGGAAAACGGTGAAAATATGTAGCGAGGTCAGTTAGCAAAGGTGAAGTGAAAAGGCAGGTTACCACATAGATGTCAGGAAGTGCTCCTTTTCCCAGAGAATAGTGGACCTCTGGAACAGGCTGTCGTCTCGTGCGATGGATGCTGATTTGCTGAATTCCTGAGTTTCTGGCTGGGGCGGAGATCACCTCTTACAAAAGGTAGGCACTGCAGGGAATTCAGGGCCAGAGTGATCCCCTGGACTAGTTTCGATCGCCTAGAGGGGTCGGAGAGGAAATTCCCAGATTTTATTCCCCAAGTTGGCCTGGGTTTCCCCATATGTCTTTTATATTAATTAATTTTTAATTATCTTCTCAGCTAACTCTGATTCCTACCTTAGTAATATAACATGGTTATTAGTAACGATGGAAGAAACCTAGGCATTGGGCCTTAGTTGGTTAAATTAGAGATACATAAAGAAAGTTGAAATCCTAACTGGAGAACAGCAGATAGCTAGCTTGGAAACAAGATTATTTATGACCGTCACAGTACGGAATGCTATAACATCGGCAGAGAACCAAAACACAAGCAGATTCTAAGCATCCATCCAGTTATTCTAATACTAGTCTGAAGAGACTTTTTGTCCCCAGAATTCAGCAGGTTAGAGCCAGCTTCCCGATGCACTGTCAATTTCCCTGTTTTTGACCATCCACCCGCCCCCAAACCCACGCACTCCACCACGTTAAAATTCACCCCGTGACGTCATGGAAGGGAGGTCAAATGAGAATTTTATAAATCAGACTGCTATTATAGGTTTCATGGTTAGAATTTACATCTAAGCAAAGATTCAGCTTACTATGTAAACAAGATGGTTAGAGAAATTGGAATGTTCATACAATTTACAACATTAGAATAATAGTTACTCAAGATGGTATGAGAAGGCAATACTGAATTATACTGAGAGGAAAAAAACAGCTGTGTATGGTATTCACAAAATGAATGCTTTGGGTTTGAATATTTTGTTTTTATTGGCTGGCACGATGTGAACAGTATTGGCAAGACCTTACTTATTGCTCTGAGAAGATGGTGATAGGTCATCTTATTGAACCTCAGCAGTCCTTGTGGTGATGATAATTAGAATTCCAAGAGTTTGACCAACAATATTCATCAATATTATTTGTTTTGAAAACTGAGCAATTTGCCAAGCCAATTCAGAAGGCATTAAGAGTGAACCACAAATTGAGGTACTGGAGTCACACATAGGCTAGCTCAGGTAGAGGCGGCAGATTTACCTTCCCTAAAGGACATTAATGAGCCAGTTGGGCTTTATCAACAACCTGGTAGGATATTTTCTTCTGTCTGGCAACTCACAAATTGTTGGATAAATTAAATTTCAATTTTCTTAAGTTTTTAGAGTAGGATACAACTTCTGGCAACACGGTGGCATAGTGGTTAGCACTGGTGCCTCACAGCGCCAGGGACCCGGGTTCGAATCTGGCCTCGGGTGACTGTCTGTGTGGAGTTTGCACATTCTCCCCGTGTCTGCGTGGGTTTCCTCCGGGTGCTCCGGTTTCCTCCCACAGTCCAAAAATGTGCGGGTTAGGTTGATTTGGCTATGATAAATTGACCCTTAGTGTTAGGGGGGGATTAAATATGTGGGGTTACAGGGATAGGATGGGATATGTTAGGGGGAATTAAATACTTGGGGTTACGGGGATAGGGTGGGATATGTGTCGGTGCAGGCTCGATGGGGATTCTGTGTAAGAAAGCAGGGACAGGGTACTGGATTTGGATGATCAGCCATGATCGTATTGAATGGTGGAGCAGGCTCGACGGGCCGAATGGCCTACTCCTGCTCCTAGTTTCTATGTTTCTATGTTTCTATTAGTCCAGTACTGTAACCATTACACTATCATGCCTGATATTCCACTTGGCTCTTGTACTCCTCCCTTCGAATAATATGTTTGAGTCCACCTTCTCTCCTCAACTTCTCAGAATTCACTTTTCTAAAGTTGAGAATCTAACTTTTTGCAAAATAACCACTCAGATCATTGAATCATAGCCGGTGAATTCCTGTTGCTCTCCAATGACTCAGTACGTTAGGGAAACCATGGAAAATAGAGCTCATTGACCTGTTATTCACCCAGACAACATGCTAAACATTTATAAATCACTGGTTAGGCCTCAGCTAGAGTATTGCTTACAATTCTGGGCACCACACTTTAGGAAGGATGTCAATGCCCTGGAGAGGGTGCAGAGAAGGTGCACCAGGATGATACCAGGGATGATGGACTTTAGTTATGTGGAGCGATTGGAAAAGCTGGGATTGTTCTCCTTAGAGCAGAGAAGGTCGTCAAAATTATGAGGGGTTTTAATAGAGCAAGTAGGGAGAAATTGTTTTCTCTGGCAAGTGGCTCGATAACTAGAGGTCATAGGTTGGCAAAGGAACTAGAGGGGAAATGCGGAGAAATGATTTCACACTGAGGGTTATTATGGTCTGGAACGCACTACTGAAAGGGTGGTGGAATCAGATTCCATAGGAACTTTCAAAAGGCAATTGGACATGTATTCGAAGAGGTCTAATTTGCAGGGTAATGGGGAGAGCTAGGGTGTGGGACTAAATTGGACAGCTCTTTCAAAGAGCCAGCACAGGCACGATGGGCCAAATGGCTTCGTTCTGTGCTGTAAGATTCTATGATTCTATGATTCACGCCCTCTGGATATTCATAAAGTGCTTCACAGCCAACTAAATATTTCTGTAGTGTAGTCACTGTTGTAACATAGAAAACGTGGTAACCAAATTGCACACAGCAAGGTCCCACTAACAACAATAAGATAAATGGCCTGATGAACTGTTTTACTGGCGTTGATTGAGGGATAAATGCTGGCCAGGACATAGGGAGAAGTCCCCTGCTCTTCTTTGAGTAGTGTCATGGGATCATTTACGTCCATCGTTTAATGTCTCATCTGAAAGTCGGCACTCCCTTAGTACTGAATCAAAAACTAGAATACTTCAGATGCTGGAAATCTGAAACAACAACAGATAATGCTGGAAAGACTCAGCAAGTCAGGCACAGCATCTATGGACAGAAGTGACAAGTTAATATTCCAGGCATTGCCCCTCAACATTACTCCCTCAGTCCTGCACTGAAGCAACCTCAGTACTTACTGAAGTAAAAGAACATCCATAATTGTTTACACAATATCATTACAGTTTGTCTGTCATTCTAAAAAAAATACCTCAGGTTCTAATTATGAAGCTTAGAGGAGGACCTTCGTGTTCTGAATATTTTATCTGAAGTGCTGTCTCTCCTAGGTTCCAAAGGTACACATGGTAAAATATTTCATTAAGTTAACCTTCAGGCAACAGGGAGTGTATATAAGCTGAAACTCATATGTACCCAAATTGCACTGAACAAAACCTGCTTTAGTCCATGATAAAATTCACAGGTGACTTGTAACTAAGTATGTACTCTAAGAAGTGTCACATGTTAATACTTTGACATTTTTGCCAATGTACATTTAACTATGGGTATTCTGTTCACTTGTATTCATTGAGAATATGACTAAGACTGCACAAGTGCAACATTTCAGAGAACGTTTATTAATTTTCTAGGCTGGATTTGAATCTAGTTTCCAGTGAAAATAGAAAATGGTGACATGTTGCACCATTTGGTCCAGTGCTAAAACCTGTAATTTCCTAAAAAGGTGTAACTGACAAGTTATGCCGAAATTTACACCGATTTTGCCATCAGCAAACTTAGGCCAAAATTTCCTAAGAATCGCAGTAGTATACTCTGGAACGTAAAAACACACATGGAACAAGCGGAAATCAGCGCAAACAATCGGGGCTCGAAGAAAGTGTGGCACTTACGCCATATTCCTTCTTTAAGTCCCTCTTTATGAATGAAAATTATAGTTTGAAAACATCAAACCATTAGTTTGCACATTAGGCACAGCGTGTTCAAGAAAGTGCAATCGTGGAAGCTTTTCAATTTTTAATGTCATTCATTCTGATGCCTTAAAAATGCATTGACAGATACAGAGAATCGAACGCAGGGTTCAGTGAGGAATAATAAAAAACATCATGATATAGCACCAGAAATATGACTTTAGATCCCGTTGCACCGAAATTTTTAGGCGTAAACTTACAGCCCGTTCAGAACTGGTGTAATTGCAGGAAATTCACATTCTTTTGCATGGGGCGTAGAGCTATGTTAATGAGTGGCAGAGGGTTTTGGCGGCGGTTTCACTGAATCAGCGCAAAAGATCAAGGAAACTCGGGCGTTGCGTAAAAATGGGTGTAAGTCACGTACGCCCAAATTTCCTCGATCTTTTGTGCTGAAAATTGGCAACACATCTTACTTACACTACTTTTTCAGTGCAAGTTTTGCGGAAATCCTGGACCGGTTAATTCCCTATATGGTACAGATTCTCTTTTATTCTGTTCAAACAACTTATGTAGCAAAACAATGATATTTAATTCATCCGACAGTGTCAGTGTATTTCTGTGCTGCAGGAAATAAAAAGGATTTGTGGTATGTTTGCATTTACAATGTCTGTGTCCTTGATGTACTTACAGATGCAAGTGGGAATGAAGCACGTTCTTGCAATAAACCTTTAAACTTATCCTTTGAGAAAAATTCAAGTTAAAAATTGAAGCAGTAAATGGTGTTGGAGATTGTAGAACTGGGAACAAAAACTAATGGAAAGCAGAAGGAGAAGGTAGATCTCTTGTAAACGAGCCTCTATATTAATGGGGTACATTTTACTTTCGCCTCCAGGCGGAGAACTGGCAGCGGCAGATCGGTTGTCTTTTATACAGCCTGCTCGATTTTCCTTTCTATAGAATTCAAACTAAATACTAACCTGGTAACAAAGCAGATTTTTGTTTACATTTTTTGCTTTGTAAATAATCCTTTATTTTTAGTCTGCCTGGGCGAGGTATATCTATTACCAAGAGGGCAAACAGTTGGCCTGCTCCTAGCCGACTAGCAATGCCCACTATAGTTGGTCACCAGAAGATTTTAAGGAGTAATCAAGCATGACTCTCCTCTCCAATCTTCCCTCTCCTCTGCTGCCCAGCACTTGATGCCAGTTTAGATCTGAATGGAGCTGGGTGTGTCAAATTGGCAAATGTTAGGTTATCAGCTTACTATGTCGGTACATCTGTGTGAGGGTCCTGTTCTTCAGAGTGTCTATTGACACCCCTATGTCAGCCAATGAGTTGGAGGCGGGGACTTACCACAGGACTCACAGCAAACAGTGGGGGAAAAATTGGGTCGTGCCCCCTTTGGGGCGTTAACTTCGCCTTAGCGCCCCGAAAAAATTAGCGCCCCCCACCCTGCGCCCGAAATTCACTGGTAGCGCCCCAAGAGGGAGGCGGCGCACTACTGGAAGCACCCCGCCTCCCTCTTGGGGCACAGTGCCACGCTCTGCGGCACGTCGCACCGCGGTACTGCAGGCCTTCCTCCCCTTATTAAAGGGGAGGGGCCGAGCACAGCGCGACCCGGGGCCCAGCTGGGCCACCAGGGATCGGAAGCCGGCAAAAGAGCCCTGGACTCAAGAGAAGTGTCCTGTGCTTTCATTGTGTTGCAATTGTATTGGTGGGATCAGTTGTTCACATCACGAGTCACAATGTACAGGGAAACTGAAGTGTCAGAAAGATATTGATGAGCTGGGTAAATAGATCAGATTATTACAGGGAGACAAGCTGAGCTTCACAGAACATATTTCACTGCCATGGAGCTAATTCAATCTATTTCGCTCCTTGAACGTCCAAAAATGCTGTCGGGAATAAAATAGATTTCATGTTCCCATTAACCCAATTCAAACTAGGTGACATAGCACATTTTCTCAAATGTCACATGCAGTAGCAAGTATCATCTGTTTCATTAATGTCAAAGGTTTAGTCTTTTTCTAATTGCATCAGGTGATTTTCCCTCAGGTTCATAACTATGCTATTAAAAAAATTCCAGCAGTATTTATATTTTGGCGAGAATGCACCAATGTTTGTGAAGGTTTTACAAGAAATGATTACTTAGTGTGAGCTATGCAAAGAGTTACTTAGCTCCTGTTTTAAATGGATTAGCACCACCATTAAAATAGAGGAATTTGATATGAGCGTGTTAAATATTGAAAAGAGAATGAACTTGCATTTATATGGCTATGTGCTTGAATGGAGGGTAAACACGCAAATGGACTGCTCGGAATGAATGGCCTCTTTCCATGTTATATCATCTATGTATTTCCATATAGTGTCTTTCATGACCTCGAGGTGTCCCAAAGTGCTTCACAACTAATGAAGTACTTTTGAAGTGTAGTCACTATTGTAATGTAGGGAAACATGGCAGTCAATTTGGACACAAAAAGCTTCCACAAACAGCAATGATATAAATTACCAGATGTTCTGCTTTTTAGTTATGTTTGTTGAGGGATAAATGTAGGCGAACTCCACTGTTCTTCAAATAACACTATGGGATCGTTTACATCCACCTGAGAGCCCAGGTTTAACATCTCATCTGAACGATGGTACCTCCATCGTTAATGCAGCACTCTCTGCAGTACTGCATTAAGTATTAGTGTTAGCTACTGAAGATCGTGGCTGGGGCGAGAGCGGGGCGCTGTACACGGTGATGCTGTCATCGCCAGTGGCGCAGCGCTGCGTGGTGCTAATGGTTACCGCCGGCACTAGCCTCCCGCTGAATTCCGCGGGAGGCGTTGGCAGTGCCGCGCCCAGGCGCTAGTTGCTTTGCGCTCCATTTGCGCCCTCTTAGAGATTTAATGGGAGGTGCAAATCAACCGAATTTTTAGGCCAGTGTCTTTTACAGCAAACAAAGTCTATTTACTCAGCAGCCAGAGTCTATTTAAACAGTGCACTGCAGCAAAACAGTCGACAGAGTCTATTTAAACAGTGCACTGCAGCAAAACAGTCGACAGAGTCTATTTAAACAGTGCACTGCAGCAAAACAGTCGACAGAGTCTATTTAAACAGTGCACTGCAGCAAAACAGTCGACAGAGTCTATTTAAACAGTGCACTGCAGCAAAACAGTCGACAGAGTCTATTTAAATAGAATCTCTACAAACTACGGCAAACAGAACTCATGACCAAAACTACAGCAATGTCTCCCGATTAAAAAGAAAGCATTTTTTCAATGAATCCCCGCAAAATTTCAAGGAAACTCAGGCGTTGCGTAAAAATGGGTGTAAGTCACTTCCACTCAAATTTTTCCAGCAAAATGCAGTGAGTGGAGGATAGTTAATAAAAATTATGTGTGTAAAATCAATCCCAGTCACTTACAGCAGTGCGGGCCCTAGGCGCGATTTTTCTTCTCTTTTTAGGCAGTCCCTCGGAACCGAGGATGACTTGCTTCCACACTAAAAATGAGTTCTCAATTGACTGATGAGTCCGATGCGGGACCTACAGTCTCTGTCACAGGTGGGGCAGACGGTGGTTGAAGGGACTGGCGGGTGGGGTTCTTGGGTTGACCGTGTGCTCCTTGCGCTGTTTGCGCTTGGCTTCCGCTTGCTCCCGGCGAAGAGACTCGAGGTACAAAAAGAAAATACTGCAGATGCTGGAAATCTGAAATAAAAACAGAAAATGCTGGAGATACTCAGCAGGTCAGGCAGCATCTGTGAAGAAAGAAACAGAGTTAACGTTTCAGGTCGATGACCCTTCGTCAGAACTGGAAAAAGCAGGAAATGGAACAGATTTTTAAGCAAGTGTGGGAGCTGGGAAAGGGGGGAGGGGATGAAAGAACAAAAGGGAAGATCTGTGATAGGATAGAAGGCAGGAGAGGTTAAGAGACATTAAGAGACATTAAGAGATATTCAAGGCAAGAGGAGGTGGTAATGGGACAGGTTAAGAAACAAAAGATGGCTCTAGATGAAGTGTAAATTGTGCTGGCAGAATGAAAGACAACTGCCATGTGGGAGAGAAGAAAAAAATGTGGGGGAAAAAAAATATATATATATGATAGGGGCCGAGGTTATGATCTGAAATTGTTGAACTCTATGTTGAGTCCAGAAGGCTGTAAAGTGCCTAATCGAAAGATGAGGTGCTGTTCCTCGAGCTTACGTTGAGCTTCAGTGGAACAGTGTAAGAGGCAGAGGACGGTGAGGTCAGAGTGGGAGTGAAGCGGAGAATTAAAGTGACAGGCGACCGGAAGCTCAGGGTCCCCCTTACGGACTGAACGGAGGTGTTCCGCAAGCAGTCGCCCAATCTGCGTTTGGTCTCCCCAATGTAGAGGAGACCGCATCGTGAGCAGCGAATACTGTATACTAAATTGCAAGAAGTACAAGTAAATCGCTGTTTCACCTGGAAGGGGTGTTTGGGGCCCTGGACAGTGGGAAGGGGAAGGTATAAGGGCATGTGTTGCATCTCCTGCACTTGCACAGGAAGGTGACGGGCGAAGGGGAAGGGGTGTTGGGGGTGATAGAGGAGTGGACCAGGGTGTCGCGGAGGGAGCGGTCCCTTCGGAATGCTGAAAAGGGGAGGTGAGGGGAAGATGTGTTTGGTGGTGGGATCACGCTGGAGGTGGCGGAAATGGCGGAGGATGATCCGTTGAATGTGGAGGCTGGTGGGGTGAAAGGTGAGGACAAGGGGAACTCTATTGTGGTTCCGAGAGGGAGGGCAGGGGTGAGGGCAGAAGTGCGGGAGATAAAACGGACACGGTCAAGGGCCGTGTCAAACAGACTCGAGGTGTTCGGCGCCTTCCCGGATGCTTCTCCTCCACTTTGTGCAGTCTTGGGCCAGGGATTCCCAGGTGTCGGTGGGGATGTTGCACTTTTTCAAGGAGGCTTTGAGGGTGTCCTTGAAGCATTTCCTCTGCCTACCTGGGGCTCTCTTGCTGTGTTGGAGCTCCGAGTAGAGCGCTTGTTTTGGGAGTCTTGTATCGGGCATGCAGACGATGTGACCCATCCATCGGAGCTGATCGAGCATGGTCAAAGCTTCGATGCTGGGGATGTTGGCCTGAGCGAGAACACTGATATTGATGCGCCTATCCTGCCAATGGATTTGCAGGATCTTGTGGATTGACGGATTGACGGAGGACTTGCCCAATTATTTCCATTCTGGACAGGAATAGAGGTGTCACTATTGTTCAGTGGCAAAGTTGGTATGTGTGGACCAATACACATAACAGATTGAATGCAATTAGGCTTAGATACATAGATACATAGATACATAGAAGATAGGAGCAGGAGTAGGCCATCCGGCCCTTCGAGCCTGCTCCGCCATTTAATGAGATCATGGCTGATCCTTCAATTCAGTATCCCGTCCCCGCCTTCTCTCCGTAACCCTTAACCCCTTTTGCCTGTAGAAATATATCTAATTCCCTCTTAAATATATTTAATGAGCTGGCGTACACTGCCCTCTGTGGCAATGAGTTCCACAGGTTCACCACCCTCTGAGTGAAGAAATTCCCCCTCATTTCTGTCCTAAATGGTTTAGCCCTTATCCTTAAATTATGTCCTCTAGTTCTGTTCTCACCCGCCAAGGGAAACATTCCTTCTGCATCTAGTCTGTCTAGACCTGTCAGAATTTTATACACTTCTATGAGGTCCCCTCTCAATCTTCTAAACTCCAGTGTGTACATCCCTAAACTACATAGTCTCTCCTCATAGGTCAATCCCGCCATTCCTGGTATCAGCCTGGTGAATCGCCGCTGCACCCCCTCCATGGCAAGAACATCTTTCCTCAGATGAGGCGACCAAAACTGTACACAGTACTCGAGGTGTGGTCTCACCAGTGCCCTGTACAGCTGCAGCAAGGTATCCCTGTTCCTGTATTCCAACCCTTTTGCTATGAAGGCCAGCATACCGTTTGCCTTCTTGACCGCCTGTTGCACCTGCATGCTCGCCTTCAGTGACTGGTGTACAAGAACACCCAGGTCTCTCTGTACTTCCCCCTCTCCCAATTTATTGCCATTTAAATAATAATTTGCCCTCCCGTTCCTGCACCCAAGGTGGATAACTTCGCACTTGTCCACATTATAGTGCATCTGCCATTTATCCGCCCAATCACCCAGTCTGTCCAAATCGCTCTGGAGCTTCCTGGTCTCCTCCTCTGAGCCCACCCCCCCTCCTAGTTTAGTGTCGTCTGCAAATTTGGAAATGCTGCATCCGACTCCCTGATCCAGGTCATTAATGTAAATTGTGAACAGCTGGGGACCCAGGACAGATCCCTGTGGTACCCCACTTGTTACTGCCTGCCATTCAGAAAATGAGCCGTTTATTCCAACTCTCTGTTTTCTATCTGACAGCCAGTTCTCTATCCACGTCAATACTTTCCCCTTTATCCCATGAGCTTCAATTTTCCATGCTAATCTTTTATGTGGGACCTTGTCGAAGGCCTTTTGGAAGTCCAGGTACACCACATCTACTGGCTCTCCACCATCTATTTTACCAGTTACTCCCTCAAAAAATTCCAATAGATTAGTCAAGCACGATTTACCCTTTGTAAATCCATGTTGACTCTGTCCTATCCTGTCCCCATTTGCTAAGTGCTCCGCTATTTCATCCTTAATGATGGACTCCAGCATTTTGCCCACAACTGATGTAAGGCTTACAGGTCTGTAATTACCTGCTTTTTCCCTACCCCCCTTTTTGAATAGTGGGGTAACGTTAGCTACCCTCCAATCCATGGGCACTGTTCCCGAGTCTAATGAATTCTGAAAAATCATACTTAGTGCATCCGCTATCTCTAGGGCCACCTCCTTCAGTACCCTAGGATGCATGTTATCAGGCCCTGGGGATTTGTCCGCCTTCAATCCCTTTAGCTTCCTTAACACCATATCCTTAGAGATATTGATTTGCGTCAGTTCCTCCTTTGCCAATGTCCCTATTTTTCCCGATATCCCAGGGAGGTTTTTTGTGTCTTCCTTCGTAAAGACTGACCCAAAGTATGCATTTAGTTGGTCTGCCATTTCCTTATTTCCCATTATATATTCCCCCGTATCTGACTGCAATGGACCAACTTTGGTTTTCACCAGTCTTTTCCTCTTGATATACTTATAAAAGCTTTTGGAGTTAGTTTTTATATTTTCCGCCAGCTTGCTTTCGTAAGCTATTTTGCCCCTCTTGATTAAGCCCTTTGTCCTCCTTTGCTCTATCTTAAACTGTTCCCAATCTTCCGCTCTGGCGCTTTTTTTGGCTATTTTATACGCCCTATCTTTGGATTTTATGCTGTCTCTAATTTCCCCTCTTATCCACGGTTGAGTCACCTTTTTAGATTTCCTTTTATGCCAGATTGGTATAAACAATTTTTGCAATTTTGTCATTCTATCTTTAAATGCTTGCCATTGTTTATCTACCTCCAGTCCTCCCAGGAACGTTGTCCAATCAGACCTACTCAGTTCCCGTCTAATGACATCATAATTCCCCTTGTTTAAATTCAGGACCTTAGTCTCTGAGTCAATTTCTTCGCTCTCCATTTCGAGTGAGAAATCGATCATGTTATGATCGCTCTGACCCAAGGGTCCCCGTACAACAAGATTACTAATTAGTCCTTTCTCATTGCACAGTACCCAGTCCAATATAGCCTGTTCCCGAGTTGGTTCCTCGACATATTGCTCCAGATAACCATCCCTTAAACACTCAAGGAATTCCTCCTCCTCATTATTTTTACTGATTAGGCTAGTCCAATCTATATGTAAGTTAAAGTCACCTATGATGACAGCTGTGCTCTTATTGCACACTTCTCTAATTTCCCTCGTGATGCCCTCCCCAACCTCTATTTTACTATTTGGAGGCCTATATACCACTCCTAGGCATCGTATTCGATAGACAACATCTCTCCTAATGGGTTTTCTTTGTTGTTTTAGTAGCTTTTAGTACTTTGTTGTTGGCTCAGTTGGTAGCACACTCGTCTCTGAGTCAGAAGGTTGTGGGTTCACGTCCCACTCCAGGGACTTGAGCACATAAAGCTAGGCTGACACTCCAGTGCAGTGCTGAGGGAGTGCTGCACTGTCGGAGATGCCATCTTTCGGATGAGATGTTAAACCGAGGCCCTGTCTACCCTCTGAGGTGGATGCAAAAGATCCCATGGCACTATTTCGAAGAAGAGCAGGGGAGTTGTCCCCAGTGTCCTGGCCAATATTTCTCCCTCAACCAACATAACCAAAACAGATTATCTGGTCATTATCACATTGCTGTTAGTGGGAGCTTGCTGTGCGCAAATTGGCTGCCGCTATTCCCACATCACAACAGTGACTCCACTTAAAAAGTACTTCATTGGCTGTAAAGCGCTTTGAGACGTCCGGTGATCGTGAAAGGCGCTATAGAAATGTAAGTCTTTCTTTCTTTACCTTTGGTGTGGGTTCACACACAAAACATAAACTCCTCTGTTCTCTCCACAGATTCTTTCTAACCTGCTGAGTGCTTCCAGCATTTTCTGTCAATTACTGGTGGCTGGAGCAGCTTATTTGAAATGTTAATGTATGCAGATTTAAGATGAGATTCCACTTACTCTGGGGCATTAAGGGAAATGAAAAGAGGAAGCAGCATTATTCAAGCATTAATGCATTTGTTGACATTGCTTTGTTTGCTATTTTAGCAGAAGTGTTAATCCATTTGAAATAAATCCATTAAAGGCTTTGTTGAAGTACCAGGCGAAGGAATATGTTACTAATGTGTTAAGCATTTGTCCAGTGATTTCAAAAACAATAATTTCTATGTTTTAGTCTTCCGCACAAAATGCCAGAAATACACATGTTCCCACATGATTTTGAATGTGCCCATAATTAAATGTACATAATGTAAAACTGCTGTGCACAGACTTTGAGAAGCATACAACCATTGGAGCGGTCCTCATGTCAAAATAAGCTGTTGAAAGGTAGCAATTTGGCTGTATGCAAAGGCTTGAATAGCTCGCCACTGCAGAAAAGCAACGTGGTGGGCTAACCAAACACCAGCTGTAGTCCCTGAAGCAACAATGGAGGCAGTCACGTTTCCTGTTCGGCTCCGGTTTGGTTAGAGGTGTCCTGTGCTTTCATTGTGTTGCAATTGTATTGGTGGGATCAGTTGTTCACATCACGAGTCACAATGTACAGGGAAACTGAAGTGTCAGAAAGATATTGATGAGCTGGGTAAATAGATCAGATTATTACATCGAGCAGAAACTGATAGCCAAGTTCCGCACTCATGAGGACGGCCTCAACCGTTTATGTCACGCTACATGACGTGATCCAGACTCGAGTCGTCGTTGGCTTGTTCACAGATGTGATTCCCAGTAAAAAAGTAAAAATTTTAAAGTTTATCGTTTTACATACCGACTGCAGCTTTTGACACATTAGACCCCCTGTAACTCCACCTCATTGTCTCAGTTGTATCTTGCTATGTCTTTGATGTGGTACCTTCCTGGCTGACCTGATTGCCTTTTGTCACACCTCGGCAGATAAACAGTCAGGATGATTAAATTTAGTCGTCTGCCATTGTAAGTTACACATGCATTGTTCTCTATCTATATATGCTTTGTCGATTCTGTATTTCTTCACTTCACCTGAGGAAGGGGCCACGTAAGCTCCGAAAGCTTGTGATTTCAAATAAAACTGTTGGACTATAACCTGGTGTTGTGCGACTTCTCAGATTATTACAGGGAGACAAGCTGAGCTTCACAGAACATATTTCACTGCCATGGAGCTAATTCAATCTATTTCGCTCCTTGAACGTCCAAAAATGCTGTCGGGAATAAAGTAGATTTCATGTTCCCGTTAACCCAATTCAAACTAGGTGACATAGCACATTTTCTCAAATGTCACATGCAGTAGCAAGTGTCATCTGTTTCATTAATGTCAAAGGTTTAGTCTTTTTCTAATTGCATCAGGTGATTTTCCCTCAAGTTCATAACTACGCTATAAAAAAAATTCCAGCAGTATTTATATTTTGGCGAGAATGCACCAATGTTTGTGAAGGTTTTACAAGAAATGATTACTTAGTGTGAGCTATGCAAAGAGTTACTTAGCTCCTGTTTTAAATGGATTAGCACCACCATTAAAATAGAGGAATTTGATATGAGCGTGTTAAATATTGAAAAGAGAATGAACTTGCATTTATATGGCTATGTGCTTGAATGGAGGGTAAACACGCAAATGGACTGCTCGGAATGAATGGCCTCTTTCCATGTTATATCCATATAGTGTCTTTCATGACCTCGAGGTGTCCCAAAGCGCTTCACAACTAATGAAGTACTTTTGAAGTGTATTCACTATTGTAACGTAGGGAAACATGGCAGTCAATTTGGACACAAAAAGCTTCCACAAACAGCAATGAGATAAATTACCAGATGTTCTGCTTTTTAGTTATGTTTGTTGAGGGATAAATGTGGGTGAACTCCCCTGTTCTTCAAATAATGCTATGGGATCGTTTACATCCACCTGAGAGCCAGGTTTAACATCTCATCCGAACGATGGTACCTCCATCGTTAATGCAGCACTCTCTGCAGTACTGCATTAAGTATTCGTGTAATAATCTCTCTCAAATTAATTTCCAAGCTCTAGGTCTGTGCCGATTTGTTCCATGAAGCAAGGTGCTATAGTCCATACTTCACCATAGAAAAAAATAACTTGCATTTATATAGCACCTTTCACAAGCATGTGATGTCCCAGAGTGCTCTACAGCCAATTCAGTACTTTTGAAGTGTAGTCTGTTGTATTGTCGGAAAACACGGCAGCCAATCTGCACACAGCAAGCTCCCACAAACAGCAACATGATAATGACCAGATAATCTGTTCAATGATGTTTCCTGATGGATAAATATTGGCCAGGAAAATGGGGAAAACTCCCCTGCTCTTCTTCAAATAGTGCCATGGGATCTTTTACCTCGACCCACAAGGGCAGACAAGGCCTCGGTTTATCATCTCATTCAAAATACAGCACCTCCAACAGTGCAGCAATTCCTCAGTACTGCACTGAAATTTTTCCAGCCCTGAGGAGGCGGGTCTGTAGGTGGGACTGCTGGGAAAATCCCCAAAAATGGGAGCGGGTCCCAAACCCTCTCCCAACCTGCCTCTAACCAATCTTCCCAGGAGTCGGGTCCCTGATTTGCACAGGATCCTGACTCCTAGAGGTGGGAAGAGGATTACAGCCACTTAACTGCCTGTTAACAGGTAGTTAACAGGCAGTTAAGAGGCTTTTTCACATTGTTCCACTGCTTCTGCTGGCTTCCCGACGTCGGGGAACCCCACCAGGCTAAGTGAGGCGTGATGTAGGTCTACTGTAATTTTTGTGTATATATGACAGCTGCAGAAGTGGTTTAAAGGATTCAACGGGACACTGGTGAGTTGAAGAGGTAAGGAAAAGTTATGAAAGTCATGTTTAATGTATTTAGATGTTTCTGCAGGTGACAAGCTGTGAAGTGTTTGTGTAGGCTTATCTCATCGGGAGAAGTGACAGATGGCTTCTGCAATCTCAGCTGCAGCTGCCATCTGTTTTATCCTAAGGAGAGAGTAATTGGAGAGTCTGGGCGCAAGGGCTCACCTTTGGACACTGATTGTCATTGTTTGACAGCACCTCAATGCTGTCAAACACTGTCAAATCATCTGTCAAACAAGTGTGGTGCATATGCCTTTAAGAAAACCGGCAGATGAAGCGTCATCAAGTGACGTCATCTGACACCGGCTTTCCCTTAATTGGCCGGCAAGCCCGCAGGGCGGGCTTAACAAGGCCAGTCAGGGGAAAATAGCGTCAGCTCATCAGACGTTGCTGGGTGCGGGACTGGAACCTGAAAACCAGCAGTCCCGCCTCGAGCTCGGCCTTCCAGGTAAGATTCCGTCCAATGAGTCAGCCTGAATTATGTGCCGAAGTTTCTGGAGTGGGACTTGAACCCTGAAACCTTCTGGCTCAGTGAATGCTAATACTGAGCCAAAGCTGACACTGTGTCCTGTTTCCATCACACACAATAACTTCTGAAAACAAGTTTCTGAAGTGATAAACACATCAGCAACACAATTGCAAAAAATATACAATTAAACCCTTTGGTGCAACTTCTGATCTCCTGAATCTAACAATATTTTGTGATTAACTAAAGATTCATAAAGCATATGTTTTGCGTTGCATTTTATACTTTTTCTTCCATTTAAAATTTTGCTACTAAATGTGAGTTTCACTTCGGTGAATCAGTACCAGATTTTAAAATTCAAATCAGATGTGAGAAATATATTCACTGCTTTTTCTTTCAAGTAATCTTTCACACAGAATCCAAAATTTGGAGAGCTGAAGAAGCCTGTATCAGTGGAACAGTTGGCGGTCCACTTTGTGCAGTCAGGAATGGAAAATACCTTTTTATGATCTTACTCATCATTACAAATTGCTGTTAATGCAGGCATTTTGGAATAAAATATGCTGACCATTGAAACCAGATAGAATCATTTAATACTTCATGAAATAAGTAAACATACCCTAGAGAAATGGCTTATTTTAGACAGATTTGTCTACAATACTTTCTTACTCGTAGCTAGGCTCCTGTCAAAGTAGCATCAGCTTCCAGTAGGCAGTTGTGGATTAAATTACTGAATGATATTTCAGGGCCTATGATTGTAGTGGGAAATTTATATACAGAAGAATTACTCTGAAAGAATGATGTGAGTGAGAAACTCCATTTGATCTGCAGCTGCAAGAGTTTTTCTGAACTTTCTCAGCTTTAACTCACTGCCAGAATCTACATTGGAAAACAAGGCCTAGACTTGGAGCCAGAACTCTATAGAGTTTGAAGCCCAACGTTCAGAGTTGCTCACCCCTTTTCTCATGAACAAATCAGCCAACCAACGGGGAAAATTGTTTTCCATCGCTTGACAATCCAAATCATAAATAATCTCACAAATAATTCAAATGGCCTACATTGGATCCCTTGGTTTCAGAATATTTGGATTCAGAACCCTGTTCAGATTCCACTTCTACAACTGGCAGCCTACGCGTCTGAATAAGTTCAAGCCAAGAGAATGTTATGATACACTGCTATTTGAGGACAGTGGTGGTACTAGAACATTGTAAAATGTATAACAATAATGTAAAACAATGAGAATTATAGGCTGGTTAGGACGATATCTAAGTGGGAAAGTACTTGAGTTTCAATGATGAGACCACTGAACAACTCTGTAGAACAACTGAGTCTAGTGCCTCATCTTTCTCATCTGCTATATCCTCCTGCTACTTCTCTGCCTTCTCCACTTCTTGTGTCTCCAAATTGATTGTGGACCGCACAGCAGGACACTATGATCCTGGATACTTTTGTTGCATTATATTGCCGGACACCCCCGGAATGAACTCCACTTCAATTCTTATTCTTAATGGTCACTAGCATGAGCTTCATTATATCTCTGTTCCACAGCATTAGATGGAGCACACAGGGTGTCAGTAATAACAGATACAGTAGTATAACGGTTATATTACTCGACAATAATCCAAAGGCCTGGACTAATAATCCATTGAACAAGAGTTCAAATCCCATCCTGGCAGCTTGAGAATTTGAATTCAGTTTAAAAAGTCTGAAAATGACCATGGATCTGTCCAATTATAATAAAAATCCAAATGGTTTACTAATGTCCGTTCATAGAATAGAATCAAAGAATGCACAGAAGGAGGCCTATTGAGCCTGTGCCAGCTCTCTGCTATTCCTCGCCCTTTCCCCATAGCCCTGCAAATTTTTTTCCTTCAGGTACTTATCCAATTCCCTTTTGAAAGCCATGATTGAATCTGCCTCCACCACCCTTTCAGGCAGTGCATTCCAGATCCTAACCACTCGCTGCGTAAAAAAATTTTTCCTCATGTCGCCTTTGGTTCTTTTGCCAATCACCTTAAATCTGTGTCCTCTGGTTCTCAACCCTTCTGACAATGGGAACAGTTTCTCTCTATCTACTTTGTCTAGACTCCTCATGATTTTGAACACCTCTATCAAATCTCCTCTTAACCTTCACTGCTCTAAGGAGAACAACCCCAGCTTCTCCAGTCTATCGATTTAACTGAAGTCCCTCATTCCTGGAACCATTCTTGTAAATCTTTTCAGCACCCTCTCTAAGGCCTTCACATCCTTCCTAAAGTGCGGTGCCCAGAATTGGACACAATACTCCAGTTGAGACCAAACCAATGTTTTATAAAGGTTCATCATAACTTCTTTGCTTCTGTACTCTACACCTCTATTGATGAAGCCCAGGATCCCGTAAGCTTTTTTATCCGCTTTCTCAACCTGCCCTGCCACATTCAATGATTTGTGCACATATACCCCCAGGTCTCTCTGTTCATGCACCCCCTTTAGGATTGTACCCTTTAGTTTATATTACCTCTCCTCGTTCTTCCTACTAAAATGTATCACTTCACAATTGTCTGCGTTAAAGAAGGAAACCTGCTGCCCTTATCCAGTTTGACCTATATGTGAATCCAGTCCCACAGGGGCGATCACACTGCTGGGAATGTACTACAGACTCCCAAACTGTGAGAGGGAGATAGAAGAGCAAATATGTAGACAAATTTCTGAGAAGTACAAAAAATATAGGGCAATAATAGTAGGAGATTTCAACTACCCCAATATTAACTGGGATAAAATTAGTGTGAAGGGTATAGAGGGTGCGGAATTCCTAAAATGCATCCAGGAGAACTTTTTTAGCCAATATGTAGCAAGCATTTTGGTGCTAGTGACCATAATTCAGTTAGATTTAAGGTAGTTATGGAAAAGGACAAGGATAGACCAGGAATAAAAATTCTAAATTGGAGAAAAACAAATTTTGCTAAGCTCAGAGGGGATTTAGCCATAGTGGACTGGAAACAGCTACTTGAAGGTAAATCAGTGTCAGAGCAGTGGGAGGCATTCAAGGAGGAGATCCGGAGGGTTCAGACCAAATATGTGCCCTTAAAGAAAAAAGGTGGGACTAACAAATCTAGAGCCCCCCTGGATGTCTAGGGACATACAGGGTAGGATAAAGAAATAAAGGGAGGCGTATGACAGATACTGAGGGCTAAGTACTCCAGAATCTTTAGAGCAGTACAGAAAGTGCAGGGGTGCAATTAAAAAGGATATTAGGAAAACAAAGAGAGAGCATGAAAAATTCTTGGCAAGTAAAATCAAGGAAAACCCAAAGATGTTTTATAAATATATTAAGAGTAAGAGGATAACTAAGGAAAGGGTAGGGCCTATTAGAGATCATGAGGGTAATCTGTGTGTGGAGGCGGGAGATGTCGGTAGGGTTCTTAATGAAAACTTTGCGTCTGTTTTCACAAAGGAGAGGGGCGAAGCAGACATTGCTATCAGAGAGAAGGAGTGTGAAATATTAGATGAAATAAACATAGTGAGAGAGGAAGTATTAAGGGGTTTAGCAGCTTTAAAAGTGGATAAATCCCCAGGCCCGGATGAAATGTATCCCAGGCTGTTGAGTGAAGCAAAAGAGGAAATAGCAGAGGCCCTCACCATCATTTGTCAATCCTCTCTGGCTTCAGGTGTGGTGCCGGAGGACTGGAGGACTGCTAATGTGGTACCCTTGTTTAAAAAGGGAGAAAAGGATAGACCGAGTAATTACAGGCCAGTCAGCCTAACCTTGGTGGTGGGAAAATTATTGGAAAGAATTCTGAAGGACAGGATAAATCTTCATTTAGAAAGACAAGGATTAATCAAGGATAGTCAGCACGGATTTGTTAAGGGAAGGTCGTGTCTGACAAACTTGATTGCATTTTTTGAGGAGGTAACAAGGAAGGTAGATGAGGGTAGTGCATTTGAGGTAGTGTATATGGACTTTAGCAAGGCTTTTGATAGGGTTCCACATGGCAGACTGGTCATGAAGTTAAAAGCCCATGGGATCCAGGGCAAAGTGTCAAGTTGGATTCAAAACTGGCTCGGAGGCAGAAAGCAGAGGGTAATGGTTGACGGGTGTTTTTGTGACTAGAAGGCTGTTTCCAGTGGGGTTCCGCAGGGCTCAGTCCTAGATCCCTTGCTTTTTGTGGTATATATCAATGATCTAGACTTGAATATACGGGATATGATTAAGAAGTTTGCAGATGATACTAAAATCGGCTGTGTGGTTGATACGGAAGAAGGAAGCTGTAGAAGATATCAATAAATTGGTCAGGGTGGGCAGAACAGTGGCAAATGGAATTCAATCCGGAGAAGTGTGAGGTAATGCATTTGTGGAGGGCTAACAAGGAAAGGGAATACACATTAAATGGTAGGACACTGAGTAGTGTAGAGGAACAAAGAGACCTTGGAGTGCATGTCCACAGATCCCTAAAGGTAGCAGGCCAGGTAGATAAGGTGGTTAAGAAGGCATACGGAATGCTTGCCTTTATTAGCCATGGTATAGAATACAAGAGCAGGGGGGTTATGCTTCAACTGTATAAAACACTAGTTAGGCCTCAGCTAGAGTACTGCGTGCAGTTCTGGTCACCACATTACAGGAAAGATGTGATTGCACTAGAGATGGTACAGAGGAGATTTACAAGGATGTTGCCGGGAGTAGAGAATCTTAGCTATGAGGAAAGACTGGATAGGCTGAGTTTGTTTTCCTTGGAACAGAGGAGGCTGAGGGGAGACCTTATTGAGGTGTATAAAATTATGAGGGGCATAGATAAAGTGGATAGAAAGGACCTATTTCCCTTAGCAGAGGGGTCAAAAACCAGGGGGCACAGATTTAAAGTAATTGGTGGAAGGTTTAGAGGGGATTTGAGGGGAAATTTCTTCACCCAGAGGGTTGTGGGGGTATGGAACTCACTGCCTGAAAGGGTGGTAGAGGCAGGAACCCTAACCACATTTAAAAAGTACTTGGATGTGCACTTGGGATGCTGTAACCTGCAGGGCGATGGACCAAGAGCTGGGAAGTGGTATTAGGTTGGATAGCTCTTTGTTGGCCGGCGCGGACACGATGGGCCGAAATGGCCTCCTTCCGTGCTGTAACTTTCTATGATTCTATGATTCTTAATTGTCCTCCGAAGAAGCCTCTGAAGACTTATCATCCAGGTCGAATCTTCACCCATATCAAAAAATCTAGACTATTTCTACACTGCACTACTACATGAGAGAAGCAACTACTGCTTGTGCCAAAAATCCATGATTTACAATTGTGATGAGTAACTTGGTAACTGGAGAAGACAGATAAGCTTTACTTGAACGGCAAAAGGTGAACATGAAATAAACATGAAATTCTCTCGTACCAAGAATGCAAGAGGCTTGCACTGCCCCATGGTGCAAGCTCCAAGGAGGGGGGGAAACTTGTTGCTGCAGGCTGGCGTGGGTTGTGTGCTTTCTACTCCAGCTTTTGTCAGCATATTCAACTGCACTGAGGTCTAACCAAAGGATTCTTTTTCTTTCTCAAGATTTCATAATGGCTTCTACCTCACGCAAGGAAGGCCTCGGGAATGTGGTGGCAGAACAAAACGAATCCATCATTTTTCAGATGCAGATCTGCAGAACCTGCTCAATGAAATCAGACTGAGAAACCTCCTGCTGAGCTTGCAGGGAAGCAGGCCACCAGAGCAAAGGTGGAGGGAGGAGGCAGTGGCACTGAGTGCTATCTCTCTCACCCCTAAAACAGCCAATCAGTGTAGCAACAAGTTTAATGACCTAACCAGGGTAGTCAAGGTAAGCAAATTGCAATCTTTCCACTTTCACTTTGACACCACTGATCACATACATTTCTTCAATGGAATGACAAGTGTTCATTCACAGTGCACCATGACTAAATGGATCTATAACTTTTCCACTTGGAACCATTGTTTGGAACTCCTCTTACAAACCCTTCTTACCGGTGGCATCTTGCAACTCCAACCATTCACGTTGCCTTGTATCTATTCTTGATTAACAGCTGTGTTAGAGTTTAACAGACACATATTTAAATTTTGTTGGTCCCAGTAATTTTTTGAAAATATTTCTCAGCCTGTCTTGTTCAAACTGAGTAGTCTGTTTGAAGTCATCAGACCGAAAGAGATAGATCTGAAGTAATCTATCGATGGTCAGCAACAAACCACCATGTAAAGGTTGATAATGGGAACTAGTATCTGCTCCAGTTTATGCTGCAGTTTAGGACTGCAGACATGCCAGTTTATTATCTTTCTATCTTTTGTAGAGGGATAGTTAAGCCTGTCACTACAACAAGTCTATAGCACCTTGGTGCTTTTGTCCATTTATCCATGTAAAGGTGAGCAGATCTGTTTTCCAGTTTATAGCCTACCACACTGTCAATTGAAGTGCTTATTCTGGCACCTTTTGAAGTTGAGGAACATCAAGTCAGGGTGTGTGATACAATCAGTTGCCAAAATAAAATAACAAAGATATTCTGTTTGGTCCTTGAGCTCACTGCAGGATACCTAGCTATCGGGCTTGTAATGGCACACTCCAGTTCAGAGAGCAAGAGCTCATCTATGGCAGTGGTCTGAGGCATTGAACCCAAGAAAAATATCTAGAGCAAAAATGCAAAAATATAACAGTGGTTGGTTGACAACCAAAAACTGTGAGCAGTTGGTGCACTAATAGCAGAAATAGCTTATCACAGCAGAAAATTTCAGTTTTACAATAAACTTATCCTTCCAGTCAGTTTATTGTAGTCTATTGTAATTCAATTATTAATACTTGTAGTCTCAGGTTTATCCACATGTAACTGCATGTACTGGCATTTTTCTGTGACAAGTCTCTGTGGATGTATATATGTGGCCCATATACAGATAACTGCAGGATTAACAAAGTCCCTCCAAGGCAACACATGTCAGTCACAAATCTCTTAACCTTACCAGGTGCACATATTTTCATACTCCCTGTAATGAGTACAGCCTGCACCCCCATCTTCTTAATAAAAGTCAAGGAAGTCTCAACAAATTCAGATTCAATGAGACAACCTAAATTATGAAAATCCAATCCCCAGTGCTGATATACTGTATATGCAACAACTGAACAGTAACCATTGTGCATTTGTGTGCACATTCATGTGGATGTGTGTGAGTGAACGGGGATTATCACAATGACCACTTGGTGCTTACATCTGGGGAAATCACTCATTTTTGTGGGAAGGACACTCGTGTTGAGCATAAACACTAGCATAGACCAATTGGCCTGTTTCTGTACTGTAAATTCTATGGGCCGCACAAGTTCCGGGTTTAGGCATGTGAAATGCTTGCGCTAAAACCCGGAACCTGCCAACTGTCAAGAATCTTCTTGACAGATCGCCGCATTCCTGGGAAAAGGGCCTCCGCGGGCAGAGAGAAAGAAAGAAAGACTTGCATTTATACAGTGCCTTTCACGACCACTGGACGTCTCAAAACGCTTTACAGACAATGAAGCACTTTTGAAGTGGAGTCACTGTTGCAATGTAGGAAACGCGGCAGCCAATTTGTGCACAGCAAGGTCCCACAAACAGCACTGTGATAATGACCAGATAATCTGTTTTTGTTATGTTGGTTGAGGGATAAATATTGGCCAGGCCCTTAGGGATAACTCTCCTACTCTTCTTCGAAATAGTGCCATGGGATCTTTTACGTCCACCTGAGAGAGCAGACGGAGCCTTGGTTTAACGTCTCATCCGAAAAACGGCACCTCCAACAGTGCAGCACTCCTTCAGCACTGCACTGGAGTATCAGCCTAGCTTTATGTACTCCAGTCCCTGGAGTGGGACGTGAACCCACAACCTTCTGACTCAGAGGCAAGTGTGCTACCCACTCAGCCACAGCAGAGTTGGGCTATTTGCCCAACTTCTGCCCAGTGCATGCCCGTGAAATTCTTACACCTGGTAAAAGCAGACGTAAGGCCTGCTTTTACCAGCGTAAGACTTTTAAAGAACAGAAAAATAATTATTTTTCAATAATTTATACATTTAAAAACCTGTGAAATAAGGTAAGTTTATTTTTAGCCCCTTTAAAATATGTAAATTTATTTTTCAAAAAATTAAATTTTTGTTTTAAATATTTAATTAAATGTCATTTTGATTAATTTTAAATATGTGATTTTTTTTTATTTATTTGAAGTGTACGTGTATTTTTGGGGGTATTCCCATTCATACTTATGAGGATTCCGTACATACGGAATCCCGATAAGTATGAATGGGGATCCCTTTCTTTCATTGGTTGGGCCGGCCCACGTGATCCCAGGGGGCGCTTGCGAACCGTCTGCACCCCTGGGGTACACGAACCTCTGCGCAGGCTACGCATAGAGGCCCAGGAGCGCAAGTGTCCAAACCTCCGGCACCATCAGGTAGGTTTGCAGATGTTTTGCTGGTTGGAGGCATCTGCCTGCAGGAAGCCTCCGACCGCAAATTCAGGGCCTATGTAATTTTAATTTTAATTAAAATTTGAATGCAATTCGTTATTTTGAAAGAAATATTTCTATCCCATACCTTAAAAATGTTAAGTTTCAAAAATAGTTGTATAATTATTGTCTACAATCACATCAAAATCAACATAGGAACATAGCCCCTCGAGTCTGTTAAGAGATCATGGCTGATCTGTGACCTAACTCCATATACCTGCCTTTGCCCCATATCCCTTAATACCTTTGGTTAACAAAAATCTATCAATCTCAGATTTAAAATTAACAATTGCTCTAGCATCAATTGCCATTTGCGGAAGAGAGTTCCAAACTTCTACCATCCTTTGTGTGTAGAAGTGTTTCCTAATTTCACTCCTGAAAGGTCTGGCTCTAATTTTTAGACTATGTCCCCTAGTCCTAGACTCCCCAACCAGCGGAAATAGTTTCTCTCTCTCTCTACCCTATCTGTTTCCCTTAATATCTTGAAAACTTCGATCAAATCTCCCCTTAACCTCCTAAATTCCAGGGAGTACACCCCTAGTTTGTGTAATCGCTCCAAATAATTTAACCCTTGAAGTCCGGGTGTCATTCTGGTTAATCTACGCTGCTCTCCCTCCAAGGCCAATATATCCTTCCTAAGGTGTGGTGCCCAGAACTGCTCACGGTACTCCAGGTGTGGTCTAACCAGGGTTTTGTATAGCTGCAGCATAACTTTTATCCCCTTGTATTCTAGTCCTCTAGATATAAAGGCCAGCATTCCATTAGCATTTTTGATAATTTTCTGTACCTGTCCATGACATTTGAATGATCTGTGTACCTGGACCCCTAAGTCTCTTTGGACCTCCACTGTTTCTAGCTTTTCACCGTTTAGAAAGTACTCTGTTCTATCCTTTTTGGTCCAAAGTGGATGATCTCACACTAGCCTATATTGAAATCCATTTGCCACAGTTTTGCCCTTTCACTTAATCTATTAATATCCCTTTGTAATTTTATGCTTCCATCTACATTGCTTGCAATGCCGCCTATCTGTATGTCATCGGTAAACTTGGATATGTGGCTTTCTATCCCATCATCTAAGTCACTAATAAATACGGTGAATAATTGAGGCCCCAACACATATCCTTGTGGGACACCACTAGTCACAAGGCATTCAAAAAGCTGTCTGGAATGAAATGAAGTGAAATAAATCAGATCCTGTGTGAGAAAGTAATGAGTTAGGACATCTAGGGCTATCATGCGTCAATATCTTTGGAGGGTGTAAAAAGAAAAAGGAACACGTCATTTCGCACAAGGTTTTCCAGTGTTTATTTTATGTGCAATTCTGTCTATAAATACAATATTCGTTGCACATGAGCCTGAATAAAATCTTCATGTATTATGAATCATAATTTATACCATACTTAAAATCTGTTAGTTCGCACAGTATCACTGGCTCATTGAACAAATTGCAAAATTAAAAATTCCACTGATGTACCATAATTATTCACTGACAGAGATGATTCATAAGAATAAAGCAGAGTCTATAAAGTTTCAGAAAATGAGTAATGAAAATAAGTTTAATAAAAATAAACAAATCGCTACTTACTCCATAACCACTAATGTCAGCCAAAACACTACTTCTACATCTGACAGGCAAGCAATCCTGAAAAGCAATTGAAAAACTATGGAACATGAAATGCTAGGGCATAGAGTTGTTCAGTGCTGTTCCCAATGTCAGCTGGGCTGAGGGAAGGTGTAACAGTGAAAAAACCCAGACTCTGAATCGTGCTTGTACATCTTCAAGGGGTAAGGGTTGCTCCAGCCACTCCGTGCAGCAAATTATGAATACATTCTCTGTGGATGTATTTGCAATGTCACTACATATAGCAACCAGAGCAATCTTCCCCGGAGTTGTCTGGTTCCAGAATTGCATTAGCCGATGCCCGAGGACACGCCAATGTGGCCTCGCTATTGCCAGAGTTTCAACAGTACTTCATTGCAGAGAGGGTACAACAAAAATGGCCACTTGCATATCAAAGCAAAATATTTTCAGTAGTACATTGCCACAGAAATTGCATTCTAACTTGGGAGTTACGTCCTGACCTGACTATAGAGCGTGCCAAGGCTAATCACTGACATTTCCATTCAGAAGATCATCTCACACCAGTTTGAATTCACGCCTTTCTCAGTACAATTCTAGCCTGGCACAAAGCCAGCTTTAAAATTGCACAGTTGGCTCAATAAAGCGCTTAACAACTATTGCAATCTTTATATGTAATGGTCTTAATGTTAGGAGACAGCGGAGAGTCCCGCCCACTCTATCCTAACATTCAAAATGAACAACACGAAGAACGGAGCTCAGCACATATGTCCAAGCATAGGTTTTAAATACGTGGAATGGACAGCCCACAGAGGCAGATGTGGAAACATTTCAGAGATAATTGAATAGAAATTTAAAGGTGCGAGCAATTAACAGGCTGTATTATTAATCATTTTATTGTCTCCATGAATTTGAATATATCTCCACAGGAAACTGTTGAAATTGCCCAAACATATTTTCCCTTGCAGCCAACAGACAGATCCTACGCGGGTTAAACCCCGAAAATGGGCGCGTGGATTGCAGTGTGCGATTAAACCACGCTGTTCATTGAGCTGCAGGCAGGACGTTAAACTTGTGCTGCCTGCTGATTTCCATGGTTGCTGCGTGCAGCCAGCGTTACCCGTGCTGTTCATTGGCTGCATGCATCACCAGGGGGCCCAATATCGCGAGTGGCTAGCGCTACTTAAAGGTAGCCTGCACCTCTTAAAGGGGAGCTGCATTGTGGCTGAAAGAAGTGGTGTCAGGAAGTCCTGGGACATTGGAACCGGTTCTGGGGGAGGTGGGACCAGTACAAACCAGACGGTCTGCACCTGGGCAGGGCCGGGACTGCTGTCCTAGGGGGAGTGTTTGCTAGTGCTGTTGGGGAGGGTTTAAACTAAAGTAGCAGGGGGTTGGGCACCTGAGCAGGGAGACAGAGGAAAGCGTGTCAGGAAGGGACAGAAGGTATGGAGTAAAAGGTAAAGTGTTAAAAAAGGAAAAAGCAGGAACTAAGTGTCACAAAACATATTTGAAAGTTCTTTATCTGAATGCACGTAGCATTCGTAACAAAATGGATGAGTTAACGGCACAAATAACTACGTATGGGTATGATCTTGTGGCCATTACAGAAACCTGGCTGCAGGGTGACAACGACTGGGAATTAAATATGCCAGGGTATTTAACAATCAGGAAGGACAGGCAGGAAGGAAGGGGAGGTGGGGTGGCTATGTTAATAAAGGAAGGAATCACTGTAATACAGAGAAATGATATTGGGTCAAAGGATCAAGATAATGAAACAGTTTGGGTGGAGATAAGGAATAATAAGGGGGAAAAACATTAGTGGGAGTAGTATATAGGCCTCCTAATAGTTGCAACTCTGCTGGAAGAAGTATTAATCAGGAAATAGTTGGGCATGTAATAAGGGAACAGCTATAATTATGGGGGATTTTAACTATCATATTAACTGGACAAATCAAATTGGGCAGGGCAGCCTTGAGGAAGAGTTTATTGAGTGTATTAGGGATGGATTTCTTGAGCAGTATGTAACTGATCCTACAAGGAGGCAAGCAACCTTGGACCTGGTCCTGTGTAATGAGTCAGGATTAATTAATAATGTCCTAGTTAAGGATCCCCTTGGAATGAGTGACCATAACATGGTTGAATTCCATATCCAATTAGAGGGTGAGAAGGTTGGTTCTCAAACAAGCGTACTGAGCTTGAATAAAGGAGACTATGATGGTATGAGAGTGGAATTGATTAAAGTGGACTGGAAAAATAGATTAAAGGGTAAGACGGTACATGAGCAGTGGTGTTCATTTAAGGAGTTATTTTACAACTTTCAAAAAAAATATATTCCACTGAGGAAAAAAGGGTGTAAAAGAAATGACAGCCATCCGTGGCTAAGTAAAGAAATTAAGGATAGTATCCGACTAAAAACAAGGACGTATAAGGTAGCCAAACTTAGTGGGAGGATAGAAGATTGGGAAGTCTTCAAAAGACAGCAAAAAGTAACTAAAGGATTGATTAAGAAAGGGAAGATAGATTATGAAAATAAATTAGCAAAAAGTATAAAAACAGATAGCAAGAGTTTCTATAGTTATATAAAAAGAAAAAGGGTGGTTAAGGCAAACATAGGTCCCTTAGAAGATGAGACCGGGAAATTAATGGTGAGAAACATGGAGATGGCAAAAATGCTGAACAAATATTTTGTTTCAGTCTTTACGGTAGAGGACACTAAGAATATCCCAACACTGGACAAACAGGGGGCTCTAGGGGGGGAGGAGCTAAATACGATTAAAATCACTAAGGAATTGGTACTCAGTAAAATAATGGGACTCAAGGCGGATAAATCCCCTGGACCTGATGGCTTACATCCTAGGGTCTTGAGGGAAGTGGCAGTAGGGATTGTGGATGCTTTGGTAATAATTTTCCAAAATTCCCTGGACTCAGCAGAGGTCCCGGCAGATTGGAAAACTGCTAATGTAACACCCTTATTTAAAAAGGGTAGTAGGCAGAAGGCTAGAAATTATAGACCAGTTAGCCTAACATCTGTGGTGGGTAAAATTTTGGAGTCTATTATTAAGGAGACAGTAACGGAACATTTAGATAAACATAATTTAATAGGACAAAGTCAGCATGGCTTTATGAAGGGGAAGTCATGTCTGACAAATTTGCTTGAGTTCTTTGGGGACATAACGTACAGGGTGGATAAAGGGGAACCAGTGGACGTAGTGTATTTAGACTTCCAGAAGGCATTCGACAAGGTGCCACATAAAAGATTATTGCTCCAGATAAAAAATCACTGGATTGGGGGTAATATTCTGGCATGGGTGGCGGATTGGTTATCTAACAGGAAGCAGAGAGTTGGGATAAATGGTTAATTCTCGGGCTGGCAACCAGTAGCCAGTGGTGTTCCGCAGGGGTCGGTGCTGGGTCCCCAACACTTTACAATCTATATTAACGATTTGGAGGAGGGGACCGAGTGTAACATATCAAAGTTTGCAGATGATACAAAGATGGGAGGGAAAGTAGAAAGTGAGGAGGACATAAAAAACCTACAAGGGGATATAGACAGGCTGGGTGAGTGGGCGGAGATTTGGCAGATGCAATACAATATTGGAAAATGTGAGGTTATGCACTTTGGCAGGAAAAATCAGAGAGCAAGTTATTATCTTAATGGCGAGAAACTGGAAAGTACTGCAGTACAAAGGGATCTGGGGGTCCTAGTGCAAGAAAATCAAAAAGTTAGTATGCAGGTGCAGCAGGTGATCAAGAAGGCCAACAGAATGTTGGCTTTTATTGCTAGGGGGATAGATTATAAAAACAGGGAGGTATTGCTGCAGTTATATAAGGTATTGGTGAGACCGCACCTGGAATACTGCATACAGTTTTGGTGTCCATACTTAAGAAAAGACATACTTGCTCTCGAGGCAGTACAAAGAAGGTTCACTCGGTTAATCCCGGGGATGAGGGGGTGGACATATGAGGAGAGGTTGAGTAGATTGGGACTCTACTCATTGGAGTTCAGAAGAATGAGAGGCGATCTTATTGAAACATATAAGATTGTGAAGGGGCTTGATCGGGTGGATGCGGTAAGGTTGTTCCCAAGGATGGGTGAAACTAGAACTAGGGGGCATAATCTTAGAATAAGGGGCTGCTCTTTCAAAACTGAGATGAGGAGAAACTTCTTCACTCAGAGGGTAGTAGGTCTGTGGAATTTGCTGCCCCAGGAAGCTGTGGAAGCTACATCATTAAATAAATTTAAAACAGAAATAGACAGTTTCCTAGAAGTAAAGGGAATTAGGGGTTACGGGGAGCGGGCAGGAAATTGGACATGCGGCTGAGTTCGGATCGGTCAAGGCCCTGTGGGTGGCGGAGCGGGCCCAGGGGCTGAGTGGCCGGGTCCTGCTCCTACTTCTTGTGTTCTTTAGATTTGAGGTTAGGATCAGATCAACCATGAAACGGGCATTGACCTGCATGATGCACTGACTATGATCACACACCAGCTGCACATTGAGGGAGTGGGTCCCTTTCTGTTGATGAATAGAAGCGCGTGCTCACACCATGTGTAGCTTGTGAGTCAGAAGACATTGTGGGATGAGGGAGAAGTGGGAAGAGTTCAAATGAGGAGCACGCAAGGCATGTGCGTGCAGTCAAAGGCACTCTGCACCATGGGGAAGCCTGCAATAAATGCAAAACCTTGTGCTCGCTCTGCCTGCTTGTCTCTGGCAAGAGGGAATGAGATGAATGTGTTTCTCATTGTATAGAGAGCCTCAGCGACCTCCCTTATACAGAGTACTCTGCAAGTTGTGAGATGTTGCTTACATCTCCAGCAGCAGCCTGATAGGAGCCAGAAACATAAAAATTAAGAGTCACAGTCACAGTGACAGCCACAGGCAATGCTGTCCTCACAGTGACAGCCACAGGGAATGCTGTCCTCACAGTGACAGCCACAGGCAATGCTGTCCTCACATTGACAGCCACAGGCAATGCTGTCCTCACAGTTGTGCAGTTGTGGCTGCCGCAGTTGGCAGATTTCAGTCACAACCTCTTTTGTGAAGCGAAGACGTCTCATGCACTGGTCGTCGCTGAAGTTGAGGTAAGAGAATTTCTGCCTGAAAATCCTCAGCGATACGGCCTTCTGCTGAGAGCCCTGCTCCTTCTCCTCCTCTTTTGCCCTGCTCTGTGTGGCCTCTCTTCATTCTCCCAGTCATGTTCAATTCCCAGAGGAAGCCCTACCAGGCCACCCATGTCTGGAAACAAATTTTTTTCAGCACAAGATTTTAAATGACACAAAAAGTACTGCAAGTCGAGCCAGACCACTCGCTGTAGAATTTTTACTTAAACTTTAGCCAAGTATAGAAAAGCTTCAAAACCTCCTACAATTGCACCAGCAGCCAGAAGAAATAAGTCAGCAACCTGTAAGCACTTCATGATCCCTTTAAACAGCGCTGGCGGTGGGTCCTTCATGCCATTTGATGTCGTATTCAGCTATTCAAGATTAAGACCGGGTGTTGGCTGGAGTGTGGAGTTGCAAAATGGCAGTAGTGACTTCAAAAGCAGCGTTGCACACTGAACTCGCATCACGATCTCCCTGCTCTGCACGCTTGCACAAACCCCTTTACCAAGATGGCGTCCTCTTGGAAGTGAGCAAGTGCATCTCGGAACCCATTTTCAAGTCTTAGTTGGCCGCATAGCGCCTAACAAATGGGTGCGACACGGCCCAATTTAACCCTCTATCAGGTTGGGCTGGATTGAAATCTCAGAGGTGAATGAAAGCCACATAAACCCGACCCTAATAAGGCCATATCATCTTTTATATAGTGAAAACTGTAATAGGAAAAAAATCGCTACAAGCTTCAAGTACATTGTTCACTTTTCAACTGTCTCATCTATAATTTCAAAGATAAATCCAACTCAAACTAATTGTATCTGTCTGTTGGCTACAAGGGAAAATGCATTTGGGCAATTTCAACAGTTTCGTGAGGGTGTGCATCTAGATTTATAGAAATGATAAAATGATCATTAAGAAACTTATAACTGGGGTTGATAGGTACACTCCCTATATATTTTTGAGGAGGAGCCCTGGTATCCCCCTCTCACTCCCCCAAGCAGGCAACTTCCAATGCATTTTACTGCCTCCCATGTCTGGCAAGTACCCGAGCTGTGCTCCTAGTAGCACAGGTGCCCACAGGTATATTTCAATGAGGTGACCTCCCCCTGATCCTGCATAGTTTGGCAGGTTCCGCAACGGAGGTCGCGGGTGGCACTTCCATCGAGATGTTAGGACTGTTTTCTGACTCATCTAGATTAACACTATAGTAGTGAGGGAGTACTACATTGTCCGAGGTGTTGCCTTTTGAAAGAGACATTAAATCAATGTCCAGTCTACTTGTCCAGACAGGCATGAACGTTCCCATGGCAGGGAAGTTCTATTGATGTTATGGCCAAAATTTATCCCTCGGCAACACCACCAAAACAAATGAACTGGTCAGTTATCTCATTTGATGTTTGTGGAATCTTAATGTGCACTAATCGGCTGTGGAATGCATTGGGGCATCCTGAAGACATGAAGGACACCATATAAATGTAAGTTTGTTCATTCTAATTCTCAGTTGTGTGAAGGGGGTGGCGGGGGGGGTGGGGGGAATGTGTCTGATACCCTTAAACTATTATAGGCTACATATTGGGATGTTTTATGGGAACAGGAGTTCCTCTGTAACAAAATTGTAAATCTGTTTCTAAAGAAAGGGTTGACAATTTTGTTGCCGATAGTGCACACAGAGGAATTCTTTCCCCATGGTGGTCAAAGCATTCAATAGACAGAAATGTTCATGTTTAATATGTGGCAAAGCACTAAGCCAATGCTTAATCTATAAATGAAGAAAAACAGACTAATCTACTTAATTTTTTTCCCACTCATTTTATTTATTTATTTATTTTTCTCCCTCCCACATGGCAGCTGTCGTTCATTCTGCCAGTGCCATTTACACTTCATCTAGAGCCATCTTTTGTTTCTTAACTTGTCCCATTACCATCTCCTTTTGCCTTGCACCATCTCTTAATGTCTCTCAATCTCTCCTGCCTTCCATCCTATCACAGATCTTCCCTTTTGTTCTTTCCTCCCCTCCCCGCTTTCCCTGCCCCTGCACTTGCTTAAAAACCTGTTCGATCTCCAGCTTTTTCCAGTTCTGACGAAGGGTCATCGACCTGAAACGTTAACTCTGTTTCTCTCTCCACGGATGCTGCCTGACCTGCTGATTATTTCCAGCATTTTCTGTTTTTATTTCAGATTTCCAGCATCCGCAGTATTTTGCCTTTCTACTTAATCTTAACTGTCGCTACTTGTAAGGAGTAAGTTTTAATAGCGCTTTCAAATGCCAGTTTTTATAGTCATCAGTAATGTAGAATAGACAGTTATGCAGGTACCTTTGACTAACCCTTAAGCCACAAAAGCTGTTTTCTCCCTCACAGGCTCCTGTTTCTGGGCAGTCTTTCTGCTGGGAAGATATGAAAATGGTTTGGAGGGCGTAGGAATGTGTGAGCTGTCGAGTTACATCCTATCAGGTGCGATAGTGTGCTAGCCCAAGGATTCCAGGCGAAAGCTGCAGCTCATCATAACTAGTTACATTCGTAAAACTTCTACATTTACACTATTATTTTTTGACAATTCTGCTAAGTATGCACTCAAGTAATTTATGTAATGTTTGACCTCCTCTAGGAAAGGTTTTGCCGATGAAATTACTTTGCATTTGCCTGATTGATGACTTGTGATATTTGCAAAAGTACTCTGGGATTTTGTTACCTAGATTTGATACACTGTTATGCATTTGTTAGGCTGGAGTGCTGCAGCTAAATTCTTCAGTGCGCAGACAAATGTTCCCACCCGCCCTCACAGCCTACTGAGTTAACCGACCTTTTCAAAGCCATGGAGAAGACACACAGGCCACGGATCACTGAAGCATTCTGTATTCTTTAAATATCAGGGCTCCATCTGTGAAGATTGATTTAAATAAAGTGTGCAAGTTTGAGGTAATGGCTTGGATGTTCCTCATATTTTTTGGCATGGTTCCGAGTTTTAGCAAGGAAACTCGCATGTAAGTGATTTCCACCGCTTTTGCGCTGAAAAATCCCTACACGCGAGTTCCCTCACTCTTGTTGGCCGCGGATCAAAACCCTGTGCCGCTTATTTCCATAATTCTGCCCCTATCCAACGGCGCAGGTGACGCGAGTTTCCTGCTTTAACGCCGCCAATTTACACGTAGATGCAAGAGGCGCAGCACGCGCAGGGACAAGGGGCAAAGACGGCTTCCGTCACCTGATTTCGATGTAACTGCTGGCCAAATACAATCAATGGCCATATACAACCAAACAGTCTGTTTCCTAATGCTGTGCATCTGCCTAGTGCCTAGACAAACCTATTTAAGCAGTGAAGAGTCCCCAAGCTTTTTTGCTGGATTTCTGCAGTTTGCTTTCGAGATTCCCAGTGATTTTCTTTTCACTTTTTTCTCAGTGAGACCTTCACTATACATTACTACAGTGTAGTCAGTCTCACTGCACCTGAGATTTTTAATCCCCATCCCCCCCCGCCTCCGCCTCCGTGTTCAGAATGACTGAGCAACAGGTATGGGCAATCCAATGGGAATGCCTCTGTACTATATTATAATGGAGGAGGAAGAGGAACAGCAGAGACAACAGGCTATGAGAGTGAAGCAACATGGCAGCAGGCAGCGGCCCACTCGCTATCACCCACCCAGAGAGTGTACAGGCAGCATAGGTCAAACCAAGATCTATCTGAGGAGCTGTGCGTCAGGAGACTCTGCTTCTCCAAGGAGGCCATAGGCCACCTGTGTGGCATTTTGGAAGACGATCTCAAACCATAATCAACTGCCCACTGAACGTTTTATGTACAGATTAACATCACAACAGCCCTGAATTTTTATGGATCCTTCCAGTCCAGGTAATATCAGCCAGGGAGCTGTAAAGTTCTGCATTTGCCAGGTGACAGATGGGTTTTTCCAAAGGGCACCTAACTTCAACAACTATGGCACGCAGAGCAGAGAGACAGAGCTACTTAATTCTACAGGCTTGTTGGCGTCCTTAGGGAGCAGAGGGCTTTCGACAGCAACATGTGACTCTGAAGGTGCCAACTCAGAACCCTGCTGTCATACATCAACAGGAAGGGGTTACAAAAAGAAAATACTGCAGAGTCTGGAAATCTGAAATAAAAACAGAAAATGCTGGAGATACTCAGCAGGTCAGGCAACATCTGTGAAGAGAGAAACAGAGTTAACGATTCAGGTCGATGACCTTTCGTCAGAAGTGCAACAGGAAGGGGTTTCCTGATACCCAGCAATGGACACTGCAGGTCAATGCACAGCTTGCAAGAAGCTGCCACAACGCGTTCAGCTATTCAGGGAGCAGAGCTGAATCAACGATGGATCCTGGGGGACAAAGTGGACCCCCTGATGCCATGGACGTTGACACCATTTCATGTGGCCTGCGCTGAAGCAGAGGAGCATTCCAATCGAGCCCATGCAGGTGACGAAGAGGACTGTGTCGCCTCTGAAAGGCCGATTCAGATGATTGGCAATTCATGGGGAAAATGTGAGGTTATCCACTTTGGTAGGAAGAATAGAAAAGAAAAATATTATTTAAATGGAGCAACACTACAGAATGCAGCGGTACAGAGGGATTTGGGTGTCCTCGTACATGAAACACGAAAAGTTAACATGCAGGTTCAGCAAGTAATTAGGAAGGCAAATGGAATGTTGGCCTTTATTTCAAGGGGGATAGAGTATAAAAGTAGGGAAGTCTTGCTACAACTGTACAGGGCACTGGTGAGACCACACCTAGAGTACTGCGTACAGTTTTGTTCCCCTTATTTAAGGAGGGATATACTTGCATTGGAGGCAGTTCAGAGAAGGTTCACTAAGTTGATTCCTGGGATAGAAGGGTTGTCTTATGAGGAAAGGTTGAGCAGGTTGGGCCTATACTCACTGGAGTTTAGAAGAATGAGAGGTGATCTTATTGAAACATACAAGATTCTGAGGGGGTTGGACAGGGTAGGTGCTGAGAGGATGTTTCCCCTCGTCAGGGAATCTAGAACGAGGGAGCATAGTCTCAGAATAAGGGGTCGCCCATTTAAGATGAAGATGAGGAGGAATTTCTTCTCTCAGAGGGTCGTGAATCTTTGGAATTCTTTACCCCAGAGAGCTGTGGAAGCTGAGCCATTGAATATATTCAAGGCTGAGATAGACAAATTTTTGAGCAACAGGGGAGTCAAGGGTTATGGGGAGCGGGCAGGAAAGTGGAGTTGAGGCCAAAATCGGATCAGCCATGATCTCATTAAATGGCGGAGCAGGCTCGAGGGGCCAAATGGCCTGCTCCTGCTCCTATTTCTTATGTTTTTATGTTCTTATGTCTTACAGTAGGCGCCAGAGAGGATAGTAGGAATAAATGTGGCCTGGTACACACTTCACAATTTCACCTTACAGGAAGGGCTCCATACCTGGCGAGGAGGCTGTTGCACCAGACGATCCTGAACTGCAGGCCCCGGAGTCCATAGATGATGCCTGCTCAGACGTGTTGTGGCTTGAATCTGCCAGCACTGTCAGAGGGCAGTTCATTACGGAGCTCTTCAGTACCTGATTGCCTCCATCTACGGAACACATCTTCTCCCCCACTTCTATTTATATAGAGCCTTTCACATCCTCAGGACATCCCAAAGATTGTTTGAAACCAATGCCCGCCCAAGCACATGACAATAGATCAGCCCCCTTTACTCGAACATGACTTTGGCAACTGCCATCCTTCAGGTGAATATGTCTGCACCAAATGAGTGCACCCTTACCGGTATCACTGTGATCTCCATGATTAACATACCAGAGAATAAGTGCACAATCGACCTGAATATATTATTGGTAAAATACAGACCAGCCTCCATAGAACACAAGAAGAGGACAGTGAACCTTTATATAGAAATAACTAAAGATAAGCAGGTCTCCATCAATAACTCAGAACACAATAAGTGCACAGTCAACCATCATGCATTAATGGCCAAGTACAAAGCAGCCTCCACGAATAGCTATGAGCAAAGTAAGTGCACTTTGAACTTGACATGATCAATGGCCAGATGCAACCAAACAGTCACCCTACTGTGTATCTGCCAAGTATCTAGATGTGCTTTTCTATCACCTATTCTAGTGCTGATCTTTGGCACCCAGGCAAAGTTCTAGGCTTGAATCACTGGGTGGGTTTCACATCCGCTGATCAACAGGTTGGTACTGCTTTCATTTGGCTACCAGACCTCTGCTGCTCCACCAGGTCAGGGATGAGGAAACCCCTGGGCTGCCTCATTCCCAACCACACCCCCTCTGGTGTCCTTGTTTGTGGTGGGTGAAGGTTTCACCCAAAACAACACTCTGCAGAAACTGGCGTTGAGGTCAGTTCCAAGTGTATCCTGGTCCTATCACCACACTCCCACTGGACATGTGGTGGGAGTAGACCAGAAGGACCATCGATTTTTGGCCCTATATGATATTAAGTCCCTGAGTGATGCTTAAACTCATAACCATCTGAGACAGAGACAAAAGTACTACAACTGGGCCAAACTTAAAAGAACTTACATTTATATAGAGCCGTTCACATCCTCAGGACATCCCAAAGTACTTTACAGCCAAAAAAGTGATTTTGAAGTTTAGTCGCTGTTGTAATATTGGGAAATGGAACCGCCAATTTGCACAGTAAGATCCCACAAACAACAATGAGATAAATGACCACATAATCTGTTTTATGGTGCTGGTTTAGGGATACATATTACCAGAAGATCTCCACTGCTGTTCTTTGCATATTATCATGGGATCTTTTACATACACCTGATAGGGCAGATGGGGCCTCTGTTTAATGCCTTAACTGAAAGACAGCGGGGGAGAAATTCATCTGGCTTGTGCCACACGTTAGATGGCGCTAAAATGCCATTGACAGCTGATACTGGTTCCAGCGCCGCACGTCATACCGGTGTTGCCGGTAGCACTGCCGCTAACCTCGATCACCAGCTAACTCGCCATCATGGAGATCTTGACATCAGTGAGTGTGCAATGCTCACTGGCCACCCGATCTCCCAACTTCGTTTTAGCTAATGTACGTACCAGCTGGAGAAAACAGCGACAGCTTCAGGTGGCGTGCAGCAGCAGGAAGCCGGCTCCAGTGATGCTATTTAAAGGATCATTACCAATCACTTGCACCTGACAGGTTTTTGAAGTTTGAGTGGCTGTGTACTACTTCCTGCTACTGCAAAAGTTTTTCTTACTCATTTCAGGGTTCTTTGGTATCAGGGAGTGTTCTGGCAAGTACAAAACTCCCTCATTATTTTTGAAAGGCTTCAAAGTACAACACTTGCTAAAAGTCATGGGGGCTGTACTGGCAGTCGACCTCATCCTCCAGGATCTACAGCGGAGGGAACAAAGGCAGCGAGAAAGACGGGAACATGTGCACAGAGAGAGGAGGAGGGCCATCAGGGCTCTCAACAGGAGGCCTTACCCACCTAGGGTCTTCCGACATCACTTCTCCTACCTTCAATTAAGTGAGGAGTAGTGTATTAGGAGGCTTCACTTCACCAAGGAGGTGGTCACAGAACTCTGCCACCTCCTGCAACCAGACCTCCAGCCTCAGGCCAGGGTGACCACGGCTCTCCCAGTGGCAGTCAAGGTCACTGTGGCCCTCAATTTCTTCGCCAGGGAATCCTTCCAGTCTGCAACAGGAGACACAGCTAACACCTCACAGTTCGCCGTTCATCGTTGCATCCGGGAGGTCACTGAGGCTCTCTACATCAGGAGAAGGGATTACATTGGCTTCCCGATCACCAGAGAGAAGCAGGACGAGCATGCATGTGGCTTTGCCAGGATAGCGACCTTTCCGATGGTGCAGGGCACCATTGACTGCACCCACATGGCTTTGCGGGCACCGCATAACAATCCTGAGATCTTCCGTAACCACAAAGGCTACCACTCACTTAATGTGCAGTTGGTGTGCGACCACACACAGCGAATCCTCGATGTCAATGCCCGTTATCCTGGCAGCAGTCACGATGTCTTCATCCTGCGCCAGCACTCTTCCAGCCTCCACATCACGCTCGAGGGTGACTGCTTGGAGACAAGGATTATCTGCTCTCCACTTGGCTCATGACTCCCCTCCGCAACCCCAACCCTCGTGCCCAACACTCATATAATGAGAGCCATGCTGCCACCAGGAACATCGTCGAGCAGACCATAGGCTTATTGAAGCAATGATTCTGCTGTCTTGACCGCTCGGGAGGAGCCCTCCAGTACTCGCCAGAGCGGGTGTCCCATTTCGTGGTGGTCTGCTGCATGCTCCACAACTTGGCCATCATGAGGGCGCAGCCCTTGCCAGCAGGGATTGTGGGACCACCTCAGGAGGCAGAGGAGGAGGAGGAGGAGAAGGGTGAGGATGAGGAGCAGGACGAGGAGGAGGAAGAACAGGAGGGAGGGAGGAGGCAGCGAGACAATTGGCCTTCTGGATGGGCTGTCCATGCCCAGCTCATCAGACTCCAATTCAAATGAATGAAACCCCAGATCCCCATTGCTCACCACATCCCCATCATACAATCCCTGTCTCATGCCATATCACAGCAGCCTCCTGGGTGCAATGGTGAAATGAGGGAGACCACAGTGCTGCCCGTGATGTGGTATGCCATCTCCCTCCACATAGTCCGGCAGACTTGTGGCAAGGAATGGGCAGTGTTTAGACTAAAAATGGTGAATTAGCGGCAGGTGAAAATTATCTAGACTGCACGTAAAATTTGTCCTCACACCTCATTAAAATGATTGGAGCCATAAATCTAGTCTAAAAACCCAAGCTCATTGGCGTTACACTGCCAAGATGGACCAATATCGGGTGTAGTCTAAGCACAAGTCATGATTGCCACAGGCTTTTTTCACTGCTTAAAGGGGAGGTCCATTGATGCTGCAGCACCTCATTCTCAGCATTGTTGGGTGTACAGCTGCCTCAACAACCATAAGAAGAAGCACAAAGAGAAGGAGCACTTATTTAACAAATGCTGATGGCAGATTGCCACCCCAGGGAGAGAGCTCGGAGGTTTTCCGAGGAAGTTTGAAGGCATTGGTTTTAGTGGTGGAGAGAAGGCGGGCGGTCCTGTACCAACTGGCAGGAGACCCTCGCCACAAGTCTGAAAGACTATGTGGAGGGAAGTGGCACACCATGTCACGGGCAGCACTGTGGTCCCCAGGTCCCATGCCCAGTGCAGGAGGAAGTTTAACGAGCTCACATGGGTGGTCAGAGTGAGTGAAGGCTTCAACAAATGCTACATACCACCATCCGTACCACAAGCTTCACACACTGCTCAATGTACCACACCCCCAGCACTCACCCACCAACAATCTCTACCTAGCAACACTCACACCCACATCTCACACCTTGCACACAATGACAGCTATTCAACTATGGCAGGCACAAGGGTCATTAGTTATTAGAATTCATATGATATGTGTGATATGTTTATAGATAAATTTATTAATGGTATTTGGAATATTTTGTGATCTTTCTCATTTCACCTTTGCGCCCAGGAGGCCGCTGTGATACGTCATGAGATAGGGTTTGTATGATGGGGATGTGGTGAGCTATAGGGATCTGGGGTTTCATTCCAGTCAATTGGAGTCTGATGAGCCGGTCGCGGACAGCCCGTCCAGAAGGCCAATTGCCTCACTGCCTCCGCCCTCCCTCCTGCTCCTCCTCCTCCTTGTCCTCTTCCTCCTCATCCTCCTCCGCCTCGTCCTCTTCCTCCTCATCCTCTTCCTCCTCAACCTCCTCCTCCTCCTCATCCTCTTCCTCCTTGTCCTCCTCTGCCGCATCGTCCTCCTGAGGTAATCCCGCAATCCCGCAGCCCCCATGACTGTGAGGCTGTGTTGTGAGCAGAAGCCTTTAACAAATAATGAGTGACTTCTGCACTTGAATCAACACTCCCTGTCATCAAAAAAATCTTGAAATAACTAAAGAGAGCTGTTTCAGTTACAGGAAGTAGCAAACAGGAACTGAAACTGCAAAACCCTGTCAGGTACAGCTGATTGGGGATGGTGTCTTTAAATATCGCTGCTGCAGCCTGCTTCTTGCTGGTAGACGCCAGCTCTCCCTGTCGTTGTTCTGCGCTGCCGTTAAGGTAAGTGGCTAAATCCAATGTTGGAGATCGGGCGTCCAATGAGCGTTGCACACTCACTGGCATCAAGATCTCCATGATGGCGAGCTCCCTGGTGGTAGAGTTTACCAGCAGCGCTACCGATATGGTGTGCGGCGCTGGAACCGGCATCAGCTGTCATTACAGCTGTCAACGGCATTTCAGTGCCATCTCCTGGCGCTAATGTGTGGCACAAACCACACGAATTCCGCGCCCCCCCCCCCCAAGAGTATATATGAGACGTATATCGCACGTGGGTGGTGAACCTGTGGAACTCATTGCCACAGAGGGCAGTGTACGCCAGCTCATTAAATATATTTAAGAGGGAATTAGATATATTTCTACAGGCAAAAGGGGTTAAGGGTTACGGAGAGAAGGCGGGGACGGGATACTGAATTGGAGGATCAGCCATGATCTCATTAAATGGCGGAGCAGGCTCGAAGGGCCGGATGGCCTACTCCTGCTCCTATCTTCTATGTATGTATGTATGTATGTGATGAAAAAAATCATAATATAGGTAGTAAAGCTAAAGCATATCTATAGACAAAGTTACTGTGTGTTGAATGCATGACATCATCATTGGTACTCATACATTTTTGTATTAATAGATCCCAATTCTATGATATGCTGCAACTCAAAACAGATGTGAGGAACATCTGTACCAATAGAGAACGTTTCCACTTCTGCATCTGGAAACATTTTAGACTGAAAATCTCTGCTACTCTCTGCCTCAGAGAAGCCCTTCAACTGTTATAGTCCTCCAGCAGTTAACTCCAAGATTAGATATTCAATACAGCCTTCTCCATGGTGGCTTTCTTTATTGAGAGGTCGCACAACACCAGGTTATAGTCCAACAGTTTTATTTTAAATCACAAGCTTTCGGAGTTACAACTCCCTTCACCTGACGAAGGAGTTGTAACTCCGAAAGCTTGTGATTTAAAATAAGACTGTTGGACTATAACCTGGTGTTGTGCGACCTCTCAATTTTGTCCACCCCAGTCCAACACCCGCATCTCCGCATCATGACCACTATCGGCTTTCTTTATGGCACGGACTTTTTCAGAATCTTCTCTCAGGGCTTACATAGGAACAGGAGTGGGCCATTCAGCCCCTTGAGTCTGTTCTGCCATTCATATAGATCATGGCTGATCTGTATCTTAACTCTATTTACCCGCCTTGATTCCATATCCCTTAATACTCTTGCTTAACAAAAATCTATCAATGGCAGTTTTGAATTTTTCAATTGACCTAGCCTCAACAGTTTTTTGGCAGAGAGAGTTTCAGATTTCCACTACTCCTTGTGTGAAGCGGTGATTCATGACATCACCCCTGAAGGGCACCGCTCTAATTTTAAGGTTATGCCCTTTGTTCTGGACTCCCCCACTAGAGGAAATAGTTTCTCCTTATCTACCCTATCAAATCCTTTAGTCATCTTAAAAACCTGAATTATATCACCCTTTAATCTTCTATACTCAAGGGAATACAAGCAACCTGACCTCATAATTTAACCCTTTTAGCCCCAGTATCATTCTGGTGAATCTGTGCTGCACCCACTCCAAGGCCAATATATCCTTCCTGACGTGCAGTGCCCAGAACTGAACGCAGTACTCCAGATACAGTCTAACCAGAGTTTTATACAACTGTAGCATAACTTCCACCCCTTTGTATTCCAGCTCTCTTGAGATAAAAACTAACATTCCATTAGCCTTTTAAATTATTTTTTGTACCTGTCCACTAGCTTTTAGTGATTTCTGTACATAAACCTCCTCCACAGGTTTTAGTTTCTTACCATTTAGAAAATGCTCTGATCTATCTTTCTTCGGTCCAAACTGGAAATCTAAAAAGGTGACTCAACCGTGGATAACAGGGGAAATTAGAGACAGCATAAAATCCAAAGATAGGGCGTATAAAATAGCCAAAAAACGCGCCAGAGCGGAAGATTGGGAACAGTTTAAGATAGAGCAAAGGAGGGCAAAGGGCTTAATCAAGAAGGGCAAAATAGCTTACGAAAGCAAGCTGGCGGAAAATATAAAAACTAACTCCAAAAGCTTTTATAAGTATATCAAGAGGAAAAGACTGGTGAAAACCAAAGTTGGTCCATTGCAGTCAGATACGGGGGAATATATAATGGGAAATAAGGAAATGGCAGACCAACTAAATGCATACTTTGGGTCAGTCTTTACGAAGGAAGACACAAAAAACCTCCCTGGGATATCGGGAAAAATAGGGACATTGGCAAAGGAGGAACTGACGCAAATCAATATCTCTAAGGATATGGTGTTAAGGAAGCTAAAGGGATTGAAGGCGGACAAATCCCCAGGGCCTGATAACATGCATCCTAGGGTACTGAAGGAGGTGGCCCTAGAGATAGCGGATGCACTAAGCATGATTTTTCAGAATTCATTAGACTCGGGAACAGTGCCCATGGATTGGAGGGTAGCTAACGTTACCCCACTATTCAAAAAGGGGGGTAGGGAAAAAGCAGGTAATTACAGACCTGTAAGCCTTACATCAGTTGTGGGCAAAATGCTGGAGTCCATCATTAAGGATGAAATAGCCGAGCACTTAGCAAATGGGGACAGGATAGGACAGAGTCAACATGGATTTACAAAGGGTAAATCGTGCTTGACTAATCTATTGGAATTTTTTGAGGGAGTAACTGGTAAAATAGATGGGGGAGAGCCAGTAGATGTGGTGTACCTGGACTTCCAAAAGGCCTTCGATAAGGTCCCACATAAAAGATTAGCATGGAAAATTGAAGCTCATGGGATAAAGGGGAAAGTATTGACGTGGATAGAGAACTGGCTGTCAGATAGAAAACAGAGAGTTGGAATAAACGGCTCATTTTCTGAATGGCAGGCAGTAACAAGTGGGGTACCACAGGGATCTGTCCTGGGTCCCCAGCTGTTCACAATTTATATTAATGACCTGGATCAGGGAGTCGAATGCAGCATTTCCAAATTTGCAGACGACACTAAACTAGGAGGGGGGGTGGGCTCAGAGGAGGAGACCAGGAAGCTCCAGAGCGATTTGGACAGACTGGGTGATTGGGCGGATAAATGGCAGATGCACTATAATGTGGACAAGTGCGAAGTTATCCACCTTGGGTGCAGGAACGGGAGGGCAAATTATTATTTAAATGGCAATAAATTGGGAGAGGGGGAAGTACAGAGAGACCTGGGTGTTCTTGTACACCAGTCACTGAAGGCGAGCATGCAGGTGCAACAGGCGGTCAAGAAGGCAAACGGTATGCTGGCCTTCATAGCAAAAGGGTTGGAATACAGGAACAGGGATACCTTGCTGCAGCTGTACAGGGCACTGGTGAGACCACACCTCGAGTACTGTGTACAGTTTTGGTCGCCTCATCTGAGGAAAGATGTTCTTGCCATGGAGGGGGTGCAGCGGCGATTCACCAGGCTGATACCAGGAATGGCGGGATTGACCTATGAGGAGAGACTATGTAGTTTAGGGATGTACACACTGGAGTTTAGAAGATTGAGAGGGGACCTCATAGAAGTGTATAAAATTCTGACAGGTCTAGACAGATTAGATGCAGAAGGAATGTTTCCCTTGGCGGGTGAGAACAGAACTAGAGGACATAATTTAAGGATAAGGGCTAAACCATTTAGGACAGAAATGAGGGGGAATTTCTTCACTCAGAGAGTGGTGAACCTGTGGAACTCATTGCCACAGAGGGCAGTGTACGCCAGCTCATTAAATATATTTAAGAGGGAATTAGATATATTTCTACAGGCAAAAGGGGTTAAGGGTTACGGAGAGAAGGCGGGGACGGGATACTGAATTGAAGGATCAGCCATGATCTCATTAAATGGCGGAGCAGGCTCGAAGGGCCGGATGGCCTACTCCTGCTCCTATCTTCTATGTATGTATCTCACGCTTCCCCACATTGAACTCCATCTACCACAGTTTTACCCACTCAGTTAATCTATCAACGTCCCTTTGTAACTTTCTGCTCCCATCTACACTACTTACTGTGCTGCATAACTTAGTGTTGTTAGCAAACTTGGATAAACGGCTCATCTAAGTTATTGATAAAAATAGTGAAAAGCTGAGGCCCCAGTACAGATCCTGGGGGACACCACTAGTCACATCCTGCCTATTGAAGTATATACCCATTATCCCTATTCTCTGTCTCCCACCTCCTAACCAATTCTATCTATCTGCAGTAGATGTCTCTGTCTCAAATCTCTCCAGCTCAGTCATTGAGCTGGAGTGCGAGTTGGAGATTCTCCGACGCATAAGGGAGGGGGAGGAATATCTGGAGAGTTTGCTCCAGGCTTCGGTCACACCTTATAGAGAGCTGCAGGTTCAGAATGGGGTTGGTGTGACCGATAGTGTGCAGACTAGGGGGATCCCAGGTGAGATGGCGAATGAGGATCCACGGAAATTGATCCTATTCAACAGATACAATGTACTTGCTACCTGTGAGGATAAGGATAAAGACTGTTGGAAGGACAGCCAGAATGCGGACCATGGCACTTTGGAGCAGGAGGCTTTCCTCAGGGGGGAGGAGGAGGAGGAAGGGAAGCGTAATGTGGTAGCTGTAGGGGATTCTATAATTAGGGGCACAGATAGCATCTTTGTAAGCAAGATCGCGAGTCCCACATGTTATGTTGCTTACCTGGTGCCAGGGTGAAGGACATCTCGAACCGGCTTGAAAAGATATTGGAGAGGGAGGAGAAGGATTCAGTCATTGTGGTCTATGTTGGGATTAACAACATAGGGCAAAGAAGGCAAGAGGTCCTGTTTGGAGAGTACCAGGATCTAGGAGCTAAATTAAACAACAGGACTTCAATGGTTATAATCTCTGGATTTTTACCTGAGCCACATGCAAATTGGCGTAGGGATAAGCAGATTAGGGAGGTGAACATGTGGCTGAAGGTGTGGTGTGGGAAAGAGGGATTCCATTTCATGGGGCACTGGCACCAGTATTGGGACAGGAAGGAACTGTACCATTGGGACAGGCTCCACCTGAACCGGTCTGGGTCCAGGGTCCTTGCAGAAAGGATAAGTAGGGCAGTCACAAGGACTTTAAACTAGTAAATGGGGGGGAGGGCTCAAGTGGAAATTGTAGTACAAATAATAGTTCAAAAACAAATGAAAGGGAAGAGAGTAACATGAGAGCTGAAGGACAGGCTAGGGTGTGTGACCCAAATAAGCGTCCTTTATACAAACGCACAGAGTATAAGGAATAAATTGAATGAACTGCAGGCGCGAATTCAAATTGTAGGGTATGACGTGGTAGCCATTACTGAGACATGGCTGCAAGATGGTCAGGACTGGGAACTAAATACACCAGGTTATAAGGTCTACAGAAAAGATAGGGAAAATGGTAGAGGGGAGGAGTAGTCTTAGTGATTAAGGATGTAAGGATATAACGAGAGGATATAACGAGAGGTAAGCAGGTAATGGAGACTTTATGGGTCGAATAAAAAAATAGGAAAGGATTTACGACTGTTGTGGGAGTTGTGTTATGGGCCCCCGGTAGCAGCCGTGAATTGCTAGATTGTATAAATGCAGAGATTAGACAAGCGTGTAGTAAAGGCAGAGTGGTTTTAATGGGGGATATTAACTTGCATATTGATTGGGATAAGAAGACTAGCACCTGTCAGAAAAGTAGTGAATTTCTTGAGTGTGTCCGGGATAGTTTTCTACAACAATATGTCCTAGAACCAACAAGACGGCATGCAATATTAGATTTCATAATGAATAATGAGCCAGATTTAATTAACAGCCTAACTGTGCGTGAACATTTATCTAATAGCGATCATAGAATGATTGAGTTCAACGTAGCGTTTGAAGGGACAAGCGCGAAACAGCTACTAAAATTCTAGATTTAGGTAAGGCCAACTTCAACGGGATGAGACAAAGACTGTCCACAGTAAACTGGGCAAATCTGTTAAAGATCAGTCGGAGGCGTTCAAAAAATAATTTAATGTGATACAGAGCTAGTTTATATCTGAGAAGCAAGTGCTCTACTTGTCAAAATGAAACAGCAATGGATGAATAAAGAGGCAGGAGACAGCATAAAACTAAAAGAAAAAGAATACAAAAATGCAAAAAATAGCACAGATCCTAGTGAATGGGAAAGATACAAAGAACAGCAAAGGGTCACAAAACAGATCGTAAGATCTGTGAAAAGGGAGTATGAAAAGAAACTTGCAAGGGATATCAAAATCAACACAAAGAATTTTTACAATTATATTAGGAAAAAGAGGGTGGTCAGGAGCAACGTTGGCCCTTTGAAAACTAATATCAGTGATATTGTCAATGATAATAAGGAAATGGCGGACATGTTGAATAATTACTTAGCGTCAGTATTTATAGTAGAGGAATGGGATAGCATGCAAGAAATCCCAAGAAAACTAATAGTGAATCAGGGACAGGGACTCACCAAAATTAATGTAAGCAAAATAGCAGTAATGAAGAAAATAATGGCACTAAAGAGTAACAAATCCCCAGGGTCAGATGGTTTCCATCGCAGGGTTTTAAAGGAAGTAGGTGAGCACATTGCAGATGCTCTAACTATAATCTTCCAAAGTTCTCTCGATTCAGGAACCATCTCTTTAGATTAAATTTGGTTGGTTTGCGCCTTCCGTTAGCGCCCTAAGAGGGAATGGGGTGCAAAGGAACTACCGCCCGGGCGCGGAGATGTTTGCACTGCTCGCGAAATTGACCAGACATTTTGCGGCAGCGCTAAACACTACTGCCACGATATCCTGCGCCCACAGATTGTGACGTCAGTCGAGTGTGCAATGCCCCGGTAGCGCCCCGGACTGGATATTGAGTGGTTCCCCCTGCCTTACCGCCTGCCGCTAGCAACGACAGGTTGAGGGGAGCGTTTTGCAGTCGGGAAGGGACTGGGGGAGCACTATTTAAAGGCGACCGCTTCCTGCCTTTTTTTGTCGGCGACATTTTTGCACCACGCATTCTGAGAGAGAGAGAGACTTCTGGAGAGATTCAATGCTGTGTGAAGGAGTTTTGGGTACTGAGCAGCACTTTGCAGGTTCATTTTGATTTGACCTTCCTTGCATCGATTTAGAAGAGATTATGGGGGCTGCACTCTGAGCTCTTTCCCTGGGCCTCTCCATTGTTCTTTCCAGCAGATTTGATGTACAGGTCTCTCCAGACCGAGATTCAAGGCTGCAATGAGCAGGGTGTGGATGGAGAGCAAGATCGACCCTCTCCTTTAAGAACTGGCCGGCGCCATTGTGTCTGTGTTGCATTGCTGACTGACATCACATGAGCTTCGCCAGCGCTCTGAGGTAACGCCTCACTCCTCGGCGTTAGCACCTTAAGAGAGGTGTGTAGCACCTGATTTAGTGCTCCAATCAACTCCAGGGGCGATAGAAGCCAAGTTTGCAGTCGGAGGCGATAATTAGCACCAGGCGCTAAACTTTGCGCCCGGCCGATAATTGCGCCCCAAACGGGGCGATACCGAATTTCTCCCCCCTAGAGTCTATAATTAAGGATAGAGTGATTGAACACCTTGAAAATTTTCAGCTGATCGCAGAGAACCAGCATGGATTTGTAAAAGGTAGTGTGAAGGAATAAGCCATATAACCTATTCAGAAAAATACACTATCTTATGAAGGAGTTCTGATCTTATTAGAACATGACAAACTGGGTTTGGAAATTTAGAAACCTAACTCTGAAATAGCTATGAAATCATTCTGGCTATTGAGATAAGACAGTTGTTGACCCTGAATAAATAACCTTATTGAAACAGAAGGTGAATGGCTCCGACAAACTGACCTTTTGGGAACAAAACAATGGTTCACCCTGGATAAGGTGTTCTAATTTAAACTTCGTAAAGATAGCACATAAGATAAGGTACATCTGCCCTCGTAAAGATGACAAAGTAAGGAACACCTGCCGTCATACCGTTTTTATATGGTTAACCCAGAACACCTGGAGATGAGACAGGATTCTGGCTGATGTGGCAGTAAGAGTTGCAGAGGTCAGCAGAAAGATGACTAGGGATAATTAACTTGCATCAGCAGAAAACCTTAAAGGAAATACCACTGGAAAAGGGTATAAATATTGAACTCTCAAATAGGAGATCAGACTCGCTTTAATCGAGCAAAGCGATCCTCGGCTTCAGAGGCGGCTCTGTAGTTTACCACTCTTTGTACCTCAGGAATCAAAGGTATTTGATATTGATGGATATCCTGTATAAGAGAACTTTAAAAACTGTAATACTGTAGCAAAGTTAAGATTTAAAAGCAAGATTCTCTGTTAAAAAGATCATGTTTTCTCTTTTTAGAACTGTTAAAGTTGCAATTGACTGATTCACCAACTGTAAATTGCATGCCGGTTCTTCAATAAATCTATATATTTTTAGAATTGTCTTCTGTATCAAAAACTCATGAACTCAATCTCTGTACACTCTTTGATGGAGAGTTACATGTCTGGGGGAGTTTTCCAAACCCTCATAAAATCCGGAACGTTACAGTCTAGCTAAATTTATTAAAAGCGCTATCTGGAGGACGGTAACATTCTCGGGTTGTTCCTTTCCTTTCGGGAGTGATAGCCCAGACCTTTAGACCCAATTAAGCGTCTTTAGGATTCGGCTACCTCAAACTTTAGTTGAAAGTGAACGTCTGAGAAACACGCCTGATCCGGGGTAGCCCTAAAGGGGCTAGGACTAGTAAATATCCCTTCAGTCGGTCATGCCTAACAAACCTGATTGAATTTTTTGAAGAGGTGACTAAATAGTGGACAGGGGAATGTCTATGGATGTTATTTATATGGACTTCCAGAAGGCATTTCATAAAGTCCCTCATAAGAGACTGTTAACTAATGTTAGAAGCCCATGGAATTGAAGGCAAATTATTGACCTGGTTAGGAAATTGGCTGAGCGGCAGGAGACAGAGAGTAGGAATAATGGGCAGGTACTCTAATTGGCAGGATGTGACTAGTGGTGTCCCGCAGGGATCTGTGTTGGGGCCTCAACTATTCAACGTATTTATTAACGACTTAGATGATGGGATAGAAAGCCACATATCCAAATTTGCCGATGACACAAAGATAGGCGGCATTGTAGACAGTGTAGATGAAAGCATAAAAGTACAAAGGGATATTGATAGATTAAGTGAATGGGCAAAACTGTGGCAAATGGATTTCAATATAGGCAAATGTGAGGTCATCCACTTTGGACATAAAAAGGATAGAGCCGGTTACTTTCTAAATTGTGAAAAACCAAAAACAGTGGAGGTCCAAAGAGACTTGGGGGTCCAGGTACATAGATCATTAAAATGTCATGAACAGGTACAGAAAATAATCAAAAAGGCTAATGGAATGCTGGCCTTTATTTCTAGAGGACTAGAATACAAGGGGGTAGAAGATATGCTACAGCTATACAAAGCACTGGTTAGACCACAAATGGAGTACTGTGAGCAGTTCTGGGCACCACACCTTAGGAAGGATGTATTGGCCTTGGAGGGAGAGCAGCGTAGATTTACCAGAATGGTACCCGGACTCCAAGGGTTAAATTACGAGTAGAGATTATGCAAATTAGGGGTTGTATTCCCTAGAATTTAGAAGGTTAAGGGGTGATTTGATCAAAGTTTTCAAGATATTAAAGGGAACAGATAGGGTAGATAGAGAGAAACTATTTCCGCTAGTTGGGGGGTCTAGGACTGGGGGCATAATCTAAAAATTAGAGCCAGACCTTTCAGGAGTGAAATTAGGAAACACTTCTACACACAAAGGATGGTAGAAGTTTGGAACTCTCTTCCACAAATAGCAATTGATGCTAGATCAATTATTCATTTTAAATTTGAGATTGATAGATTTTTGTTAACCAAAGGTATTAAGGGATATGGGGCAAAGTGGGGTATATGGAGTTCGGGTGCAATTAGCCATGATCTCATAGAATGGCGGAGCAGGCTCGAGGGGCTAAATGGCCTACTCCTGTTCCTATGTTCCCATTCCCTACCCATTTCAGCAGGTTGCCTCCAATTCCATGTGCTTTAATTTTTGCTAGCAGCCTCTTGTGTGGAATCTTATCAAATTCCTTCTGGCAGTCCATATAAATAACATCCGTAGACACGCCCTTATCTACCATGTTGGTGAACTCCTCAAAAATTTAAATAGGTTAGATCGACATGATTTACCCTTTACAAAGCCCTGTTAGCTTTCTCTGATCAGTTCATATTCGTCCAAGTGCTCAGTCACTCTGTCCCTAATGACAGATTCCTTCTGATGTGTGGGGTGGACCAGGTTGAGGCCCATTCTAAACATTGCAGACCACCTAAGCTTCAAATTGTTCCATGATCAGACCACCTCATGCTCCATGGGTCTGGCATTCCTGCTGCTTTATGGTTGCCATTTTCCAATCAGCTACACCTTTTTATTTCTTGTATTGTTACGTATCGGGACAATAGGCTCATCTCTTTTTGTTTGATGGTAACTATTTCAGCTGCGCAATGATTTAGTGTCGTAACTTACTGCTCGCAGTAATTCAAAATGTTCTGAATCAGATAATGCAGCTTTTACACCTGGGAAGGAAGTGAATCCATCAAGCAACTGTAGAAAGTACTTTAATGCCTGACATTCCAAATAAGGCTCTATGTTACATTATTGTGAAGGTCTACTCAGGACACTTGAAATTATTAATGTTTCTCCAGTGTATTTCACAATTTTGTGTTACCCAACTTAACCGTTTCAAATTAATAAAAGCATATTCACCATGTGCTTGGTTAACTTAATCTTTCTGTAAAAGATTTATTTGAAAATGGAGTCTTGCTGGTGACATTAAGTCATATTTTCAGTGACTAATCACCAGTTAGCAGACACAGACATAAAACTGACACAGCTTGAAATTAATATTCTGTCTTATTCACTGACTCATTTTCACATTTCAAATTGAATTCATAATGAAGGATTGGTTGCAGTCATTAAGCTGGATGTTGAGCATGGGTGGCAGGTGCAAGCTATTAGAATTGGACTCATAAATTACAAAACTGACAGCTTGATTCGCTTTTCTTTCATTACAAGCTCTTTTCTGAAGCTTAAGCAAAACATTTCGTGAGAATGATTTTTGACTTGTTGAGATTTCTATACTTATGGGATCCTGGGTTTATAAATAGAGGCACAGAGTACAAAAGCCAGGAAGTTATGCTAAACCTGTATAAAACACTAGTTCGGTCCCAGCTGGAGTATTGTGTCCAATTCTGGGCACCGCACTTTAGGAAGGACGTGAAGGCTTTGAAGAGGGTACAGAAGAGATTTACTGGAATGGTTCCAGGGATGAGGGATTACAGTTACGTGGATAGACTGGAGAAGCTGGGGTTGTTCGCCTTAGAGCAGAGAAGCTAAGAGGAGATTTGATAGAGGTGTTTAAAATCATGAAGGGTTTAGATAGAGTAAATAAAGAGAAACTGTTTCCAATGGCTGAAGGGTCGATAACCAGAGGTCACAGATTTAAGGTGATTGGCAAAAGAACCAGAGGCGACATGAGGGAAAACATTTTTACGCAACGAGTGGTTAGGGTTGGAATGCGCTGCCTGATAGGGCGGTGGATACAGATTCAATAGTAGCCTTCAAAAGGGAATTGGATAAATACTTGAAGGAGAAAAAATTGCAGGGATATGGGGAAAGAGCGGGAGATTGGGACTAACAGGGTTGCTCTTCGAAAGAGCCGGCGCAGACTCGATCGACCAATTGGCCTCCTTCTGTGCTATAATTCTATGATTCTATGAAAAGGCTAATTGAAGACTGGCCTTTATCTCAAGAAGGTTGGAATACAAAGAGGAGGAGATTATGGATCAGCTGTACAGATTCTTGGTCAGTCCCCATCTGGAGTATTGCGTTCATTCTGGGCACCACACTTCAGGAAGGATCTATTGGCCTCAGATGGAGTACAGCACAGATATACCAAAATTATACCAGGGCTTAAAGGGTTAAGTTATGAGGACAGGTTGCATAAACTTGGATTGTATTCCCTTGAGTTTAGAAGGTTGAGGAATGATCTAATTGAGGTATTTAAACTAATAGAAGGATTCATTAGAGTAGATACAGAGATACAGAAAAAGGACTGGATATATGTACGAAGGTTATGATTTATAACTCCGTTGTTCTCTCAACCCTACTCTATGGCTCTGAATCCTGAATTACTTATAGAAGGCATCACAAGACTCTTAAGCGCTTCCACCAACATGCCTTACACGAAATCCTTCAAATTCGCTTGGATGATCGTAAAACCAATGGCCAGAATTTTCCATAACTGGGCGGGTTGGGTGCGGGCAGTCGCCGTGGCAGGTCGCGACCCCGTTCCTGATTCCATGCCACTCCTCAGATCGACTTTGCGTTAATGGGGCCTATTAAGGCCGCCCTGCGCGTTACCCGGCCCTATTAAATGGTGCAGGTCTGATGACGTCATCGATGATGCGTTTTCAGCCGGGATATTTAAAGGGGCCATGGCCACATTGCCTTTGAAGGTTCATCTAGGAGTGTGCAGGCAGCACACTGCACAATTGGACTGCTGGAAAGAGTGCCAAATATGACAGCACTGAGACAGTGGGCTGCACCCAGGTCCTCCGATAACTACCTTCATTTGCTTGTGGAGGGAGTGAGAGCATGCAGCGATGTTCTCTTCCTTTCTAATGGGTGGAAGAGACCTCCCTAGTGTAATATATGTGGGTAGAACAAATGAAGGACGGAGACACAAGTTTCTAGTCAATGTGCTTGCTTTACTAGGCCAGAGCGAACTGAGCATGCTCATACAAAACCATGTGATAAACCATGTGATAATACTGCTTTTCCCTTGAAAAAAAGTATATATTCCCCTCTCAAATACAACAAAACTTTGGTCCCATCTTTTCCAGGATTACATGTACCATATAACAAAAACTCCTGGCTTTTTTTCTTTTAAATGAACTACAAATCCGATTTAATAACAGGTTTGTGGAACCTTCCTGATCTCCTTACAAAAGGTTTTGGTGTTGAACCAATTTTCGGGCTGTTTTGTTCTGGTTCCGAACTCAAAGAAGTAAGTACCACCACTCTGTTTCCCCACTTGATACAACCTTGCTCACAAGACAATTCAGTACGACGGTTATGGAATGGTTTCAACCAAAGGCGACGTAAGAAAAAACTTTTTTACGCAGCAAGTGGTTAAGATCGCGAACGCACTGCCTGAAAGGGTGGTGGAGGCAGATTCAATCACAGTTCTCAAAAGGGAGTTGGATAAATCCCTGAAGGAAAAAAAATTGCAGGGCTACGGGGAATGGGCGGGGGAGTGGGACTAGCTGAGGTGCTCTTGCAGAGAGTTGGCACGGGCTTGACGGGCCGAATGGCCTCCTTCCATGCTGTAACTATTCTATGATTCTATAACTCTGTTTCCAGACATTGATCAGTCCATCCATTCAAGGTGTTTTCATACATTCTTTTCAGTACTGAGTCCTTTTGAGTCTCATCTGCTATTTCAGTTGCATTCACGGGAAAGTCTTTGTCAACTGCACCTAGTGTGAAAATCTCACCTTCACTCCCAACACATGAGTCTTCATGTGGCAACCTGGACAAGGCATCTGCGATTGCATTTTGCTTTGAAGTGCGATATTCAATCGTGTAGTCATATTGTGACAACAACACTGCCCAACGTTGCATTCTTGATGCGGCCATTGCAGGGATGGCAGATTTGAGCCCCAATATTGCTAGGAGCAGTTTGTGATAGGTTATCAGGGTAAACTTTCTGCCGAACAGGAACTGTTGGAATTTCTTGATTCCAAACACTATGGCGAGTGTATCCTTTTCAATTTACGCGTAGTTTCTTTCGCTCTTTGTGAGGGTTCGCGATGCGAACGTGATTGGTTTCTCTTGGCTGTCATCCATTACGTGGCTTATGACAGCTCCCACACCATAGCTAGAAGCATCACACGCTAACTTAAGCTCACGCTCTGTGTCGTAGTGCACAAGTAGAGCATCGCTAGAAAGACTTCTCTTACAAGCATCGTAAGCTTCCTGTTGTGCTTTTGTCCACTTCCACAGGACATCTTTCTTGAGGAGCTCGTGCAATGGAGCGAACATGGTCGCTAACTCAGGTAAGAAACGTGCGTAGTTATGGACCATTCCAAGGAAAGATCTTAACTCAAACATGTTCTGTGGCTTTGGAGCATTGATGACTGCATCAACCTTTTCCTTAACTGAGTTGCAAGCCATTTGCATCAACTTTCAGACCAAGGTACACAACCTCGGGCTGCACAAAAGCACATTTTCTCCTTTTCAATTTGACATTGTGGGAGTTCAACCTTTGAAACACTAAATCTAACACTTCTAGATTTTCTTCCTCGCTGCTTGTTGCGATCAGCACATCGTCTTGATTGCATAAGCAATTTGGAACTCCTTGCAAAATCTTATCCATCGTAGCCTGGAAGATTTTGGGGGAAGGACTTTACACCATACTGCAGCTTGGTGGATGAGTACAGTCCCTTGTGTATGTTGATAGTGAGATACTGTTGACTCTCTTTGTCAACATTCAGCTGAGCATAAGCGTGCGACAGGTCAAGCTTGGAGAAAACATTTGACCCAGAGAGTGCTGCATACATATTTTGTGAAGTAGGTAACGGGTACTGCTCATCATCAACTGTTTGGTTGACACACAAGCGTACAGTTTTGTCTACTTTGGGCACTACCACAATCGGATTCACTTTTGTCAGTTTTTACTAGCACTGCGTTCTCTCTGAGCTTCACTAGCTCTTCCTCCACCTGACTTTTCAACCCATAGGGGACTGGCCTTGCCTTACAATAGACAGGCTTCACATTGGCCTTGATGCGGATATGTGCGTCATACCCAGTGATGCCCTCATAACTGTTTGAAAACATGTTTTTATACTTGTTCAGCATTGTGTCGAGTCGCTTCTTTGAAGCATCTACACTGAAGATGTTTTTCCAGTCTAGTTTTAACTTTCTCAACCAGTCTTTGCCCATGAGGGTTGGTCTGTTGTTGTAGCTCGCTACAATAATAGGCAGCTTTACTGACTGGCCATTGTGTTGAACTGTACATTCCATTTGTCCACATATCTCTAGGATTTCTCCGGAGTAGATTTTTAACTCTATGGTACACTTTGTAAGTGGTATTTGATTAAACTTACTCTCATATGTGTCCTTACTCATGATAGAGCAGTCTGCCGCCGTGTCGATATACATATCAACATATTGCTCGTTGATCAAAAGTTTTGTACGGAAGTCTCTCACGACAGCTTGTGTTGCCGCTAGTGGCATAGATACTGTAGATGCCTAGTTCTTCAACATCAGGTGTGTTCACTTCAATATTGTGAACTCCTCCCTTTTACTGTCGCTGCTTTGCATTTCCACTAGAATGGTTCTCACCTCCTGCTTTCGATCTAGCTCTGCAAGCTGTTGAAATATGGCCTTGCTTCTGGCAGTGAAAACACTTTGCATTTCTGTATTGGCAGGGCTGTGCTGAGTGATTCCCATTGCAGCGATAACAATTCACTGAACTGCTCTCACCGACGTGCTTTGACATGGTCTCACAACCTTAGGTTTGGCGGTGGCTTTGTGATTGTAGACCTGAGCTGCACCAGTCACTTGAGTTGGACGGTGCTCCCTAGCATTCTTAGATGCCATCTCTATAGATAGGGCAATGTTGCATGCTATGTCAAACATTAGGTTCAGAGTGTTCTGTAATTTGGACTGTGTGTGCTCATCCACCAGTCTACACACAAACTTATCTCGCAATGCACGATCCAAAAATGTGCCGAAGTTACAATGCAGGACAGGTTTTTAAGAGCTACAATGTATTCACTGATGGTTTCACTTTGTTTTTGGTTGCTGGTACCAAACTTATAGCTCTCTGCTATTTCTAATGGTTTGGGTCGAAATGGTTCTCAAGTTTCTCGACAATGTCTTCAAACGACGCATCCTTCACTTTCCCTGGCGCGAGTAAGTTTGTCAACGTAGACATCTGGCCTGATCTCTGTTAGAAAAATTGCTTTTGTACATTCACAAATTACTTTATTTTGAGCTTGAACATTCTCATCTGCACCTTCGGTCTCAATAATGTTATTGGCCTTAAAAAACTCTCCATCCACTCAATATAAGAACTGAATGGTTCGCGAGCTCGGTCATACATGCCGAGGCTTCCGATGAATCCCGTAGGCGCGGCCATGATTGTCCCGATCCCATTGAACAGTGACTCAGCACGCTGCCTGTGTACCTGTGAGAATCAATGCCGCTGTTGCTGTGTATACATACACGCGAAGGCAAAGCACAGACAATTCTGCATCAGCATTAACAGTAAAACATCGCAAAAAATTCAGTTTAGGTGTCACAAATTCACCTTAAACTTTTCCACTCGAAGGTTGAACACTATGTCCTTCCGTGATCCCTAAAAATGGCTTTGGGATCCCATTCTTGTCGCCAAAAATGTAATATATGTGGGTAGAACAAATGAAGGACAGAGACACGAGTTGCTAGTCAAGGTGCTTGCTTTACTAGGTCAGAGCGAACTAAGCATGCTCATACCAAACCATGTGATAAACCATGTGATAATACATTACACCCAGGAAACCAAAAGAGCCTGGCTCCAAATGGCAGAGGAGGTTAACAGCAGGGATGTGGTCAGGAGGACCTGGGTGCAGTGTCGGAAACATTTCAATTATCTCATTAGATCAGGAAAGGTGAGTACAAAGCCACACTCAACTTCATCCTGCTGTACCTCTCATCACATCCCCATCACTCTACCTTTCCAACCCTACTCCTGCACATCCTTACTCACACCAACATACCTTGCACATCCACCCATCTCTCTCTATCTACATTATCACAACTCCATCTGACTAACCACCCCTCACACTCACCCTCATCCTAATGCAATCATACCAACTAACAACACACAAGGAGGCCACTTGGCTTTGGCACCCCACTCCATTATAGTCACCCTCTAAAGATGTAACCCATCCATTCCTTACACTCATTCCATCACTCTCACTCAACCTTTTCTTCTTTCCCTCCTTGCAGGAAAAGAGAGCCTACAATAAGAGGGAGAGGGAGAGAACCGGAGGTGGCCCTGCATCATTGGCCACCTTAACAGCAGCAGAGGAGGTCACCCTGGAAGTATCAGGAATCGCAGAGCAGCTGGAGGTGGGAGACGGAGAGAGGGGGACATCTCAGCAACCTGGTGACAGAATTACATGGCATACAGCAGTCACTCATATCAGGACTGATGTCAGCAGCCAGTGAATGTTCATCCTGTGCACGATGGCATCTGTACCCATTCTACATATGACATATCTAACTCAAATCTATACTGTCCCACAGGTCCATCAAGAGCCCCCCCCCCCACCCCCCACCACTGTCCAGGAGGAAGAGAAGACGACTCTTCAGAGGAGCCTCCAGCCTCTGAGGGCGCACCGTCACCAGACATAAGCGCACCCAGCACCAGTGCAGTTACACACACCTCGGTGGGTGCCACGCGAGATAGAGTAGTTTTGTCACCTGGTGTCTCACAAGTCACAAGTGAGCAAGAGCAGATGGTGGAGACAGGGACAGCAGTGGAGACTCCTTGCCGGGGAGCACAGGATGCTCCCAGCTCTGCTCAGCTGCATGCAGACGCTGAACCTCGGGGACCATCCAGGAAGAGGGCAATCCTGGAGGTGCAGCAAGAAGTGCAGGAGGCTTCGATAGGTTTTGTGACCGCGATGTCTGCAAATGTGCAGAGAATGGAGGAGTCCATCTCCAACATGAGCACCACCGTGTCGCAAGTGATGGTGACTGTAGGCTCTTCCATGGAAAGGATGGCCACCTGCATTGAGCAGCTAATGCACCACTCACAGGAGCACATGGTCTCTATGGAGATTAGATGGCAGATGCTCATAGACCTCCTCTCTAGGAAGGATGTCAACATAGACGTGGGTCCTCATGGCCCCACTACTGTACAGCAAGGTGCTCTTCAGCTCCTTGCTAGCAGGGAAGTGCAGTTGGCCCAAGAGAGGAATGATAGTGAGAGGGGACATGGAAGTGTGGGCTCCTCTCAAAGCGCTCATACTTCTCCCCCTATTGCCACCTCCTCAGTCAGAGCCCCAGATGCCTCCTGGGATCGCGATGGCCAAGTCTGCCCCTGCACTGTCGCAGGACTAGCAGACTTTGGCGGGGCCATCAGAGGCTCCAAAACCCAGAGGACGTCCGCCAAAAGCGTCTAAGCAGTCGCAGCAGGGAAGTGAGCAGGCTGCCTCTACCTCTACTGAAGCCACAGGGGTAGCACCTCGTAGAAGCACGCGTAAGAGAAAGATGAAGCACAAGTAGATTCGCAAGGGTAGCCACTTGGGTGTTTTGTTAAATGATTCTGTAAAGTTTCCGTTACTGTAATGTCACTCATAAAAATCTTTATTTTCACCACTTTGTGTGCACTTTTGGAAGTGGCTTAATGAGTTGGAGTGAATGGTGAGACATATTATTACTTCCAGCAACAGTGGTCAGTATGAAAGGAATGGCTTGGGCATTGTAGGGGTGCGTTATGGTGTTGGTGTGGGGTGGTGCCAACCTGGCGCAGCATGCGGCAGCCATATGGGTGTACTGCGTAAACTTAAGTAAATCTGGCCATGATTAGCCTGTCCCTGGCCTCCCGGGCAGTAATGTGCTCGGGTGCTGGTGGGATCTGGACTGCAGTTTGCTCCTGCTCCTCCTCCTCCTCCTCTGAAGAGGCTGTGCGCTCAGTGCCTTGCTCCTCATGCAGCGCTAATCCTCGCTGCTGCGTTATGTTGTGCAGGGCACAGCAGACCACGACAATTCTGGAGACCCTGGCTGGTGCGTACTGAAGGGCTCCTCCAGATCTGTCAAGGAATCTGAAGTGCATTTTGGGCACACCTATTGTCTGCTCTATGACACATCTGGTGGAAATATGGCTTTCATTATATCTCTCCTCGGCCTCAGTACTTGGTTTCCTCAAGGGTGTCATGAGCCACGTCTTCAGTGGATAGCCTTTGTCTCCAAGCAGCCAGCTGGAAAGTCTGTTTGGAGGATCGAAGAGCTGAGGGGTGCTGGACTGGTGCCGGATGAAAGAGTCATGGTAGCTGCCAGGGAATTTGGCACACACGTGCATGATGATCTTCCTATGATGACCAGCTGCACATTGAGGGAGTGGAAGCCCTTGCGGTTCACAAGGACTCCTGGGTGATGATGGGGTGCCCTGATGGCCACATGTGTGCAGCTGATGATGCCCTGCACCCGTGGGAAGCCAGCCAGAGCGGCAAAGCCGAGCGCCCACTCAGTAACACTGGCTTCATCAGTGGCAAAGTTGATATAATTGGTTACCTTGTCAAACATGGCATCGGTGACCAGTGTGATGCATCTGTGGGCGGCAACTGTGAGATGCCGCAAATGTCTGCTGCAGATCCCTGGAAGGAGCCTGAGGTGAAGAAGTTGAGGGCGCTGGTGACTTTGACAACCACTGGTGAGGCGTGTCCACCCGCTCCTCTGGGCAGCAGGTCTTGCTCCAGCAATGTGCAAATGTCTGTGATGACCTGGCGCGATAGCCTGAGCCTCCTTTGGCACTGCTGCTCCGTCATATTGAGGAAACTCATCCTCTGCCTGTATACCCTGTGTTGGGGGTATCGCCTCCAGCGTGGTGCAGCCCTGCACTGATGCCCTCTGTCCTGTGGAACATCAGGTCATTGAGGAGAAGGTTGGTGGTGTTGTTGTTGGTGCTGCTGGTGTGCCTGGTGCTGCTGGTGTTGGGGCTCATCGTGGTCCAATTCTGAGGACCAAGTTGAGACAGTATAAATGGCACCCATACTGATGGACTAGATGGCAGGTCAAGTAGAGATGAGAGAAGCAATCTGTCAATGATGTGATAGGTTCTAACAGTGAGATGACAATGGATCCCGACTTTGCTGGTTACACTTGCAGCCTGTAGAAAGCTAAATCTGTGCTGGCAATGCAGTTAGCAACAGCATCTGCCTGAGGAAAGTGATCAGCTGTGAGGTGGGAGTTTTTATTGTACTTTCCATGCTGTGCACTATCAGCTGGATCAGTGGCCACTCAACTTCTGCCTCAGGTTAACAGACGTGACTCCCGAGCTGCGTGATTCCTGTGGTCACCCAGTGAAATTTGAAAGGTAGGGTTAAAAAGACTCTTAAGCGTCTGACAAGTACCTAATAATGATATAAATTAGCTCGCCCACCTCTGCCGTTCGGGTCGCTGCCGCGCCGGCAAACTCGCCCGAGGGAAAGGTGCGTGGGGGCGGGATGACAGCGGGTTACCGACCCGCTGCAAGATATTTCAAATTTCCCACCTGACCTGCCTCCGATCGTGCCTGCGTGGATCCCAGAAAATTCAGGCCAATGTGTTTGTCCGCTCAAAAAATGGCTGTACCGGTATTAAAGCTATGGTTATGAAAGCCCAACGTTGCTGGTCTGGTCACATTTGACTGACTCCAGACTCTCAAAACAACTACTTTATTCTGAACTGAGGTCTGGCCAAAGAAGTGTTGGTGGCCAGAAAAAGAGATATAAAGACAGTTTGAAATCCTACCTGAAGAAAATGTGGTATTGATGGCTCAAATTCCCCCTCCCCACCAGTTTGAGTACCATAAATTACAAATTAGCTCCCAAATCTAACACTTATATATCCTTTTTGTGCAAAAAAATTATTTTCAAACATTCCAAAGGGGTTGCAAGCAGTTTAATTCTCTGTTCCACATGCCTCCTTGCATCAACGTTTGCTTCACTGTGCTTATCCCTGATGAAAACGTAGGGAGTGTGTTCTCTACCACCTATCCTCCTGGTCCTTCCACGTGCCAACTCAGTGGGAGGAGCAAATGTGGTGGCACACTTCTGCGTCTTAATGGGGGCCTGCTGAAAAATGTCCTGTTTCTGCTGAGTCATGAGAAGGCCCACCCCACTATTGGCAGCATATTGGCATCGAAGCTGGTTGACTACTGCTATCCCCTATTGCGTCTTTAGCAGTCTTCTGAAGGGGCTAGCTGAGAGGGACAGATGGGTCCATTGAAATGAAGTTGTCATCCATCTCTCCTGCCGGATCCAATTGCTGGCTGCCTCTTGTAGTGACCAGGAATCCATGTGAGGACAGACCCTTAGCCGACATTAAAGGCCGTGAAGCCTGCCATCAAATTGATCTCAAGCTGATATCCTAGCCTTCCGTAAATTGGAGCCCAAGGCCTCACATCAGCAGACGCAGTCCTGGCATGAAATGACCACAAGCTCTCTCTTGCCCGTTCCACGACAATTATTTTGAGTCTGCTCATAGTGGCTAACGTGTTTGGTGGTTGTCTGGTCTGCAATTAGTGCAGGTTTTCTGCTGATGGTTATACACCACATTCTTCTTCAAAAAATAGAACAATGGCACTCTTGGGACATTGGGCTAACACAAATTGGCAACCCAATGAACAACCTACATTGCTCATTGCCTGGTGTGAAAGGATGAGCATAGCGCACACAAGTAGTTTTAGATGCAATATAGTGAGTTGGTGAAAAAATATGCCAGAGTTGGTTGAGTTCAATGAAGCCGATCCCTTTGGCAGCCACCAAGTTGGAGATTTTGTTTGATAACACTCCTTGGGACGTTTTACTACATTCAAGGTGCTATATCAATTCAAGTTGTTGTTGTTGGTAGTTTAACAAAGGAGAGGTGCATACTTCTGGCACTGGTCACTGAAAAGATAGTTCTAGAGCTCCTCTAACCATGCCCAGTCTAGTTAGTCAGCTTGCAAAGAAAATGTTGCCCCATTTAAACGTGCGTCAACTAGTTAAGAGTTGATGAACTCCAACATCTCTGACCCTGCCCTTCCAGGTGACTTAATGCTCACTGCACAAAGGATACTAAGAACATAAGAACATAAGAATTAGGAGCAGGAGTAGGCCATTCGGCCCCTCGAGCCTGCTCCGCCATTCAATAAGATCATGGCTGATCTGATCTTGACCACAACTCCACTTTCCTGCCCACTCCATACTGTACAGGGAGTTTATTTGAAATATAGAAATTAACAATGATGCATGCAGATTAATTTTAACCACTGTTTCACTTCACAATTGATAGATTTTTAATTTTAAAAGATAGGAAAAACAAGTGGCATTTGGAATTTCAACAGATAAACCAGACCAACACTTCTTTGACAGCTATCTCAAGAGCAATCTCTGCTTTCACAGAAACAATCTGCAATTTCCCCCCAGGTCACACTGGTACTCTATTCTTCCCCCTTCTCTTGCTGCTCTTAGTAATTCCCTGCCCCATTCCACTCCAACTTCCAGCACCACCCACGGTCTCTTCCTCCCTCAGTGCCATTAATAGATCCTATTGTTACTGCTACAAGGGTTTGAAGACCACTGCACGCTGTGGGCACAAATTCCTGATTTTGCAAGGATCCTTGCCCACAGCATTCAGTCCCTTCAAGCAGTAACAGGAAATAGGAACTGGGATCAGCACTGAGTGGAGTAGAGATCAGGAATGGCACTGAGGGGAGAGGAGCCTGGAAACAGTACAGATTTTCTTCCAGAATTGCAGAAAAGAGGTCGATCAAAAATAATGAAATGCAGATTGTTGGCCATCTGAAAGCAGAATTTAAATCACTTGGCCTCTCATTGCTTGGAAGGGTCAATGATGACTGCTTTCTCATACTTACACTTTTGAAATGCTCTCATTGTGGATGCGTAAGTGCACATTTTAGGACTTTGACAGATTCCAGTGAAATAGACAATTAATGTGATTTAAGTTGATGGTCATTCAGAGCACAAGGGAAGAGTAGAAATTTCCAGTTGCTCATGGGACTTATGATTGGTTTCAATGGGTCACCAGTGGGTGGGTGGAGATGGAACAGAAGCACTATAAAATTTCACATCTTCAATTTATAGCAGGTCCATTTATCCCCTGCTAGATCACCAAAAGGGAGGTGGAAAAAACAACAAATATTTCCACACTTGATCATCGTCCAGTTATCCCTACTGAAAATACTGTGTGTAGATGCGAGATGTCGGATACCCATCCGTGATGGTCAAGCCTGCAGTCACTGTCTGGGCTCACAATTAAAGAATGATCACTTGGACAAGATACTAGAGGGCTGCCGGCACCAGCGGAAGCAACACGAGTCGTCACCTTCAGGGGAGAAGGGAAAACAATCAACGTGGAGGGATTTTCTAATCCTGGGCCAAGAATTGTGATTAAGGAGTTCATTAGCAGGTATTATAATGTGAAACAGTTGTACACTTCAGCCAGACATTCTCAAACTCTAATGTGCAACTCTGATTTACACTACTCATAACTGAAATAATTCGGTACATTTTCACAATTAATAAAGGGAGAAAAAGCTATCATGGCCCGAAGTTTCCACTCAATTGCTCTGGTTTTTTCAGCGCACTTCGCCCGAAATCAGCGTAACCAGTGCAAAAGATCGTTCAATTTTAAGCACAAATTGCATTCAGCGCAACTCGAGTTTCCACGATCTTTTGCGCTGGTTTTAAAAACATCATGCTAGAAGCAGGCCCCGCCCACAAAACTGGCCACACCCCCAGGGTGAATTAATCACCATTGGGAGTTTCCGCTAATTGCGCTCGTTTGCAGGCCTTCGAGGAGGCTCCAAAGATTAAGCTGGAACTTTTGGGCGCAAGGACACTAATAGGAACATTTTAAAAGGTTTTGAAAGTCTTTTTTTTCACTGAGAAACTGACTACTGTACCCCAATATAGCTAGAAAACAGATTTGTATATTTTTTAAAAGTCATTTTCAGTCATTTAAAATCGGGTAAGGCAGATGAATTGAAGGTGTTGATGAACACACGGGAGTATGATATTGTTGCTATCACAGAGACATGGTTGAGGGAGGGGTAGGACTGGCAGCTCAATATTCCGGGGTATAGAATCTTCAGGCGAGACAGAGGGGGGTGTAAAAGAGGAGGGGGTGTCACAATATTAATCAATGAGTCAATTACTGCTGTAAGGAGGGATGATATCTTAGCAGGTTCCTCTAATGAGGCCATATGGGTAGAACTTAAAAACAAAAAGGAGGCAAGCACTTTGCTGGGAGTGTACTATAGGCCCCCAAACAGTCAGGGGGAGATAGAGGAACAGATATGTAGGCAAATCTCAGATAAGTGTTGAAATAATAGGGTAATAATAGTAGGGGATTTCAACTTCCCCAATATTAACTGGGATAGTCAGAGTATAAAAGGCTTAGAGGGTGCAGAATTCTTAAAGTGCATCCAGGAGAGCTTTTTGAGCCAGCATGTAGAAAGTCCTACAAGAGAGGGGGTGGTACTAGACCTAATTCTAGGGAATGTAGCCGGGCAAGTGGTAGAAGTGTCAGTAGGAGAGCATTTTGGTGACAGTGACCATAATTCGGTGAGATTTAAGGTAGTCATGGAAAAGGACAAAGATGGACTGGAAATAAAGGTTCTAAATTGGGGGAAGGCCGATTTTAATATGATAAGGCAGGATCTGGCCAAAGTGGACTGGGATCAGCTACATGTAGGAAAATCCACATCAGAGCAGTGGGAGTCTTTCAGAAAGGAAATAGAGAGAATACAACGCCAACATGTTCCCGTAAAGGTCAAGGGTGGGACCAACAAGACCAGGGAACCCTGGATGTCAAGGGATATACAAGAATGGATTAGGAAAAAAAGGGAGGCTTTTGGCAGATACAAAGGACTAAAAACAGTGGAAGTCCTAGAGGAGTATAAAAAGTGCAGGGGGGTAATTAAAAAAGAAATTAGGAGAGTGAAGAGGGGACATGAAAAAACACTGGCAGGCAAAATAAAGGAAAATCCCAAGGTGTTTTATAAGTATATTAAGGGCAAGAGGATAACCAGGGAAAGAGTAGGGCCCATTAGGGACCAAAGTGGCAATCTGTGTGTAGAGCTGGAAGATGTGGATGAGGTTTTAAATGAATATTTTGCATCTGTGTTCACTATGGAGAAGGACGATGTAGGCATAGAAATCAGGCAGGGGGATTGTGATATACTTGAACAAATTAGTATTGAGAGGGAGGAGGTACTAGCGGTTTTAGCGGGCTTAAAAGTGGATAAATCCCCAGGCCCAGATGAGATGTATCCCAGGCTGCTGTGTGAGGCAAGGGAGGAGATTGCAGGGGCTCTGAAACAAATTTTCAGAACCTCTCTGGCCACAGGGGAGGTGCCAGAGGACTGGAGGACAGTTAACGTAGTACCATTATTCAAGAAGGGTAGTAGGGATAAACCAGGGAATTACAGGCCAGTGAGCCTAACATCAGTGGTAGGGAAATTATTGGAAAAAATTCTGAGGGACAAAATTAGTCTCCACTTGGAGAGGCAAGGATTAATCAAAGATAGTCAGCATGGCTTTGTCAGGGGGACATCATGTCTAACCAATTTGATTGAATTTTTCGAAGGGGTGACTAGGTGTGTGGATGAGGGTAGTGCAGTTGATGTAGTCTACATGGACTTCAGCAAGGCTTTTGACAAAGTCCCGCATGGGAAACTGGTCAAGAAGGTAAGAACCCATGGGATCCAGGGCAATTTGGCACATTGGATCCAAAATTGGCTTAGTGGCAGGAGGCAGAGGGTGATGGCCGAAGGTTGTTTTTGTGACTGGAAGCCTGTGTCCAGTGGTGTACCGCAGGGATCGGTGCTAGGTCCTTTGCTGTTTGTAGTGTACATTAATGATTTAGATATGAATGTAGGAGGTATGATCAGTAAGTTCGCAGATGAAACGAAAATTGGTGGAGTGGTAAATAGCGAGGAGGGAAGCCTCAGGCTACAGGACAATATAGACGGGATGGTCAAATGGGCAGAACAGTGGCAAATGGAATTTAACCCTGAAAAGTGTGAGGTGATGCATTTTGGGAGGACTAACAAGGCAAGGAATACACAATGAATGGTAGGACCCTAGGAAGGACAGAGGATCAGAGGGACCTTGGTGTGCATGTACGTAGATCCCTGAAAGCATATGGGATACTTGCCTTCATTAGCCGAGGCATAGAATATAAGAGCAGGGAGGTTATGATGGAGCTGTACAAAACGCTAGTTAGGCCACAGCTGGAATACTGTGGGCAGTTCTGGTCGCCACACTATAGGAAGGATGTGATTGCTTGGAGAGAGTACAGAGGAGATTCACCAGGATGTTACCTGGTCTGGAGCGCTTCAGCTATGAACAGAGACTGGACAGGCTGGGGTTGTTTTCCTTAGAGCAGAGAAGGCTGAGGGGGGACCTGATTGAGGTGTACAAAATTATGAGGGGCATAGATAGGGTAGATAGAAAGGAACTTTTCCCCTTAGTAGAGGGGTCAATAACCAGGGGGCATAGTTTCAAGGTAAGGGGCAGGAGGTTAAGAGGGGATTTGAGGAAAAACTTTTTCACCCAGAGGGTGGTTGGAATCTGGAACTCACTGCCTGAAAGGGTGGTAGAGGCAGGAACCCTCACAACATTCAAGAAGCATTTAGATGAGCACTTGAAACGCCATAGCATACAAGGCTACGGACCAAGTGCTGGAAAATGGGATTAGAATAGACAGGGCTGGATGGCCGGCGCGGACACGATGGGCCAAAGGGCCTCTTTCTCTGCAGTATAACTCTATGGGGGAAAAATTGAGTTGGTTGCGCCTCCCGTTAGCGCCTTAAGAGGGCGCTAATGGGGCGCAAAGCAACTAGCGCCCGGGCACGGCGATGTTTGCGCCGCTCGCGAAATTAACTAGACATTTTGCGGCGGCGCTAAACACTACCGCCATGATCTCCTGCGCTGGCAGATCGTGACGTCAGTCGAGTGCGTAACGCCCCGGTAGCGCCCCAGAGCAGATATTGAGTGGCGCCCCGACTTACTGCCTGCCGCTAGCAACGACAGGTTGAGGGGAGCATTTTGCAGTCAGGAAGGGACTGGGGGAGCGCTATTTAAAGGCGAACGCTTCCTGCCTTTTTTTGTTGGTGACATTTTTGAACCACGCATTCTGAGAGAGAGAGAGAGAGACTTCTGGAGAGATTCAACGCTGTGTGAAGGAGTTTTGGGTACTGAGCAGCACTTTGCAGGTTCATTTTGATTTGCCCTTCCTTGTATCGATTTAGAAGAGACTGTGGGGCTGCACTCTGGGCTCTTTCCCTGGTTCTCTCCATTGTTCTTTCCAGCAGATTTGATGTACAGGTCTCTCCAGGCCGAGATTCAAGGCTGCAATGAGCAGGATGTGGATGGAAAGCAAGATCGACCCTGCCCTTTAAGAACTGGCCGGGGCCATTGTGTCTGTGTTCCATTGCTGACTGACATCACATGAACTTTGCCAGCGCTCTGAGATAGCGCCTCGCTCCTCGGCCTTTGCACCTTAAGACAGATGTGTAGCGCCTGATTTAACGCTCCAATCAACTCCAGGGGCGATAAAAGCCAAGTTTGCAGTCGGAGTCGATAATTAGCGCCAGGCGCTAATCTTTGCGCCCGGCCGATAATTGCGCCCCAAATGGGGCGATACTGAATTTTTCCCCCTATGACTCTATGGGGGAGAAATTCAGTATCGCCCCATTTGGGGCGCAATTATCGGCCGGGCGCAAAGATTAGCGCCTGGCGCTAATTATCGACTCCGACTGCAAACTTGGCTTTTATCGCCCCTGGAGTTGATTGGAGCGTTAAATCAGGCGCTACACATCTGTCTTAAGGTGCAAAGGCCGAGGAGCGAGGCGCTATCTCAGAGCGCTGGCAAAGTTCATGTGATGTCAGTCAGCAATGGAACACAGACACAATGGCCCCGGCCAGTTCTTAAAGGGCAGGGTCGATCTTGCTTTCCATCCACATCCTGCTCATTGCAGCCTTGAATCTCGGCCTGGAGAGACCTGTACATCAAATCTGCTGGCAAGAACAATGGAGAGAACCAGGGAAAGAGCTCAGAGTGCAGCCCCCACAGTCTCTTCTAAATCGATACAAGGAAGGGCAAATCAAAATGAACCTGCAAAGTGCTGCTCAGTACCCAAAACTCCTTCACACAGCGTTGAATCTCTCCAGAAGTCTCTCTCTCTCTCTCTCAGAATGCGTGGTTCAAAAATGTCACCAACAAAAAAAGGCAGGAAGCGGTCGCCTTTAAAAAGCGCTCCCCCAGTCCCTTCCTGACTGCAAAACGCTCCCCTCAACCTGTCGTTGCTAGCAGCAGGCGGTAAGGCAGGGGGCGCCACTCAATATCCGCTCCAGGGCGCTACGGGGCGTTGCGCACTCGACTGACGTCACGATCTGCCGGTGCAGGAGATCGTGGCGGTAGTGTTTAGCGCCGCCGCAAATGTCTAGTTAATTTCGCGAGCGGCGCAAACATCGCCGTGCCCGGGCGCTTGTTGCTTTGCGCCCCATTAGCGCCCTCTTAAGGCGCTAACGGGAGGCGCAACCAACTGAATTTTTCCCCCTATGACTCTACTACAGGTGGTGGATTGACACTGTGGTTAAAAATGCTTATTTTTTATGATAAACTAATTTTCAGCATCATTAATCAAACTTCACCAAGTTACCACTCTTAAATATATCAAGGAATATTTGTAAAGCAAAATTTAAAAAAAAAAGTTTTAAAACGCTGCCCGATTGCGCTGGTTCATGGCAGATTTTGCATTCGGCGATATGAGCAAACAAGTTTGAGCAGAAACTCGGGGGTAAAAAACAGGCGTAATTTTGGGCTCAACTTGCGCACATTTCGCCAATTGTGCCCAAAGCAGAAATTCGACCCCCATATCTTTAAGTCTGTGTGGGCAAAATTGTTGACCTATAACGACCCAAGGATACTTCACAATAGGTCCCAAACTAAGCAAAGTGCTGCAAATAAATAAATACCACATTTAAACAACTCTTATGCAGAAGTTTGAAAACTTGATTGTCAAATTGTTTTTATTTCCAAGCTACACTAAATCTTGAAACCATAAAACAATTGGTGTGGAATATAAGAACCTGGCAACATTACCTTCCTAGAACTCTAATGCACTGAAGTGAGACGTGTGAATAAAGAGAAATGCAATCCAGTTGCATAAATATTGGCTCAAAATTACTTGGGATTGTTCTAACCAGGACTCACCATAAAAGTCAATTATTTTATTTAAAATGATAAATCCATTTACATAAGCTGTGCTACCAAGAAAAACTCTCCATACTCTGGCCTTAGGTTTTTAATCAGTAACACCTGATTTTCAGATGCAAAGTGGGTAATACTGATGAGGTATTGGGATTGGTTAACGGACAGAAAACAGAGAGTAGGAATAAATGGGTCATTTTCAGGTTGGCTGCAACTAGTCGGGTACCGCAAGGATCAGTGCTTCGGCCTCAGCTATTCACAATCTACATCAATGATTTGGATGAGGGGACCAAATGTAATATATCCAAGTTTGCTGATGATACAAAGCTGGGTGGGAATATAAGTTGTGAGGAGGATGCAAAGAGACTTCAAGGAGATATAGACAGGCTAAGTGAGTGGGCAAGAACATGTCAAGTGGAATATAAGGTGGAGAAATGTGAAGTTATCCACTTTGGTAGGAAAAATAGAAAAGCAGAGTATTTTTTAAATGGTAAGAGATTGGGAAATGTTGGTGTTTAGAGGGACCTGGGTGTCCTTGTACACAAATCACTGAAAGTTAACATGCAGGTACAGCAAGCAATTAAGAATGCAAATGGTATGTTGGCCTTTATTGCAAGAGGATTTGAGTATAAGAGTAAAGACGTCTTACTGCAATTATATAGGGCCCTGGTGAGACCACACCTGGAGTATTGTGTACAGTTTTGGTCTCCTTACCCAAGGAAGGATATGCTTGCCATAGAGGGAGTGCAACGAAGGTTCATCAGACTAATTCCTGAGATGGGGGGCTTGTCCTATGAGGAAAGATTGAGTAGACTGGGCCTATATTCTCTGGAGTTTAGAAGAATGAGAGGTAGTCTCATTGAAACATACAAAATTCTTACAGGGCTTGACAGGGTAGATGCAGGGAGGATGTTTCCACTGGCTGAGGAGTCTAAATTGAGAGGTCGCACAACACCAGGTTATAGTCCAACAGTTTTATTTGAAATCACAAGCTTTCGGAGCTATCGATCGCCCCTTCCTCAGGTGAAGTAGTAAAGAAATACAGACTCGACAAAGCATATATAGATAGAGAACAATGCATGTGTACCTTACAATTGCAGACAACTAAATTAAATCATCCTGACTTTCTGCCGAGGTGTGATAAAGTTAATCAGGTCAGCCAGGAAGGTACCACATCAAAGACATAGCAAGATACAACTGAGACAATGAGGTGGAGTCGCAGGGGGTCTAACGTGTCAAAAGCTGCCGTCTGTATGTAAAACGATAAGCTGTAAAAAAAATTTACTTTTTTACTGGGAAAATTTTTACTTTTTTACTGGGAATCACATCTGTGAACAAGCCAACGACGACTCGAGTCCGGATCACGTCATGTATCGTGACATAAACCCAAGATCCCGGTTGAGACCGTCTTCATGAGTGCGGAACTTGGCTATCAGTTTCTGCTCGATGATTTTGCGCTGTCGTGTGTTCCTAAGGTTGCCTTGGAGAACGCTTACCCGCAGATCCGAGGCTGAATGTCCTTGACTGCTGAAGTGTTCCTCGACTGGGAGGTAACAATCCTGCCTGGTGATTGTTGCGCGGTGCTCGTTCATACGTTGTCTCAGTGTCTGCATGGTCTCGCCGATGTACCATGCCGCGGTGCATTCTTTCCTGCAACGTATGAGGTAGACAACGTTGGCCGAGTCACATGAGTATGTACCATGTACCTGGTGGGTAGTGTCCTCACGTGTGATGGTGGTATCTGTGTTGATGATCTGGCATGTCTTGCAGAGTTTGCCGTGGCAGGGTTGTGTGGTGTCGTGGTCGCTGTTATCCTGAAAGCTGGGTAATTTGCTGCGAACGATGGTACTTCTGAGGTTAGGCGGCTGTTTGAAGGCAAGTAGTGGAGGCGTGGGGATGGCCTTAGCGAGGTGTTTGTCGTCATCGATGACATGTTGAAGGCTGCGAAGAACATGGCGTAGTTTCTCTGCTCCGGGGAAGTACTGGACGACGTAGGGTACCCTGTTGGTTGTGTCCCGTGTTTGCCTTCTGAGGAGGTCTATGCGATTTTTCGCTGTGGCCCGTCGGAACTGTCGATCAACGAGTCGAGCGTCATATCCCGTTCTTACGAGGGCGTTTTTCAGCGTCCGTAGGTGTCCATCGCGTTCCTCCTCGTCTGAGCAGATCCTGTGTATTCGCAGGGCTTGTCCATAGGGGATGGCTTCTTTAACGTGGTTAGGGTGGAAGCTGGAGAAGTGGAGCATCGTGAGGTTGTCCGTGGGCTTGCGGTAGAGTGAAGTGCTGAGGTGTCCGTCTTTGATGGAGATTCGTGTGTCCAGGAATGAAACCGATTCTGAGGAGTAGTCCATGGTGAGTTTGATGGTGGGATGGAACTTGTTTATGTTATCGTGTAGTCTTTTCAGTGATCCTTCGCCATGGGTCCAAAGGAAGAAAATGTCGTCGATGTATCTGGTGTACAGTGTTGGCTGGAGGTCCTGTGCAGCGAAGAAGTCTTGCTCGAACTTGTGCATGAAGATGTTGGCGTATTGGGGTGCGAATTTGGTCCCCATGGCTGTTCCGTGTGTTTGGGTAAAAAAATGGTTGTCGAAGGTGAAGACATTGTCTATAACCAGGGGTCACCATCTCAGAATAAGGGGTTGGCCATTTAGGACTGAGATGAGGAGAAATTTCTTCACTCGGAGAATCTTTGGAATTCTCTACCCCAAAGGGCTGTGGAGCCTCAGTCGTTTAGTATATTCGAGACAGAGGTCGATAGATTTTTGGATATTAAGGGAATCAAGGGATATGGGGATAGTGCAGGAAAGTGGAGATGAGGTAGAAGATCAGCCATGATCTTATTGAATGTCAGAGCAGGCTCAATGGGCCAAATGGCCTACTCCTGCTCCTATTTCTTATGTTCTTATGGCTACCCATGTTGTTCATCACATGCATTTCCAGTGGGCAAGTGCCAGAAAAGAGTGTAAGTAATACAATTATATTCAGTGAATATAAAATACTACTATTTTAGGTGATAATAAACATGATACAGAATACATCACCACAATGCCGAGACAGATTTATGCTGCATGTGCCACACTGGCCTGCAGCCAAACTCCACCACAGACATGGCACAGCCAGTCGCAGTCAAAGTTTTAACCACCTTTAACTGTTATGCTTCAGGTTCATCGCAGACAACCACAGGGACATCAGTAACATCAAACAAATAACTGTCTATAGATTGCTAAGCAAGTGATCAATGCCCTTTTTACTCAAGCAAGCAATTTCATCTCCTCCCAATGGAAAACCGACAACAGCATGAGGGCTGTGCAATTTTACAGAGTGGCAGGATTGCGAAAGTCCTGGGGGTTATAGGAACATAAGAACAGGAGTAGGCCAGTTAGCCCCTCGAGCCATTCAGTGAGAGCTAACAATTGATCTAGCATCAACTGCTATTTGCAGAAGTGAGTTCCAAACTTCTACTACCCTTTGTGTCTAGAAGTGTTTCCTCACTTCACTCCTGAAAGGCCTCGCTCTAACTTTTAGGCTATGTCCCCTAATCCTAGATTCCCCAACCAGTGGAAATAGTTTCTCTGTATTTACCCTATCAGTTCCCCTTAATATTTTGGAAACTTAGAGCACTATCTATACATATATAGAAAGGATGCCAATCTCTCAGTGTACAATTTGTTTGTAGCCATCAGCACTATATTATGCAGGTAGATGCTCGATTCCCAGACTGTTATCATGATGCCTTTATTTTAAGCAGTCCACTGGCCCATCAATATTTGAACCTGAAATTTGGGCAACCAAGGCTATCCTTTGCAGGCATAACTTATGACAACTCTATGGTACCCCAAGAAAATGGCTAACCACAATGTTCAACCAAGTTGTGTTTGTGAGTAGCGAGCAGTTGATTTAACCGTGCTTCCACTTGGTAACAGAATGTGATGAATAAGCCCTTAACCAAAGCCTTAGTGCCTCTTCTAGGCTGCTACCTCAGTAGTAGATGTACATAAGGTGACTAGCTCCTCTGCGTGCACACAAACCTCTAAATTTTCCCTCTTCACTGCCTCGGTGGTAGACCGGCAGAGCGAATCACCCGTCCGTTTTAGAACACGCTCAATTATCATTTCATTGATTTTGATCCGCTCTGCCAAATTACCGCACAGATGACGAAGACTACATTTTACCTCATTGTCATAAAAATGGCGGCAAGCGCATACGCAACTAAGAAGTGTTTTGGTGATTACTATTGTGTGATGATGGTGTAGCTATTAAATATAGATAGAGGAACATGGGGACAAGTGCAGGCCATTCAGCCCTCGAGCATGTTCCGCCATTCAATTAGATCATTGCTGATCTGTATCTCAACTCCATCTACCCACCCTGGCTCACAACCTTTAATACTCTTGTCTAACAAAAATCTATCAATCTCAGTTTATAAATATTCAATTGCCCTAGCCTCAACAGCTTTTTGGGGGAGAGTATTCCAGATTTCCACTACCCTTTGTGTGAAGAAGTGCTTCCTGACATCACCCCTGAACGTCCTAGCTCTTATTTTAAGGTTATACCCCCTTGGTTCTCAACTCCCCCACCAGAGGAAATAGTTTCTCTCCATCTACCCTATCAAACCCTTTCATTATCTTAAACATCTGAATTAGATCACCCCTTAATCTTCTCTACTCAAGGGAATACAAGTAATCTGACCTCATAATTTAACCCTTTTATCCCGGTATCATTCTGGTGAATCTGCGTTGCAACCCCTCCAAGGCCAATATATCCTTCCTGAGATGCACTGCCCAGAACTGAACGCAGTGCTCCAGATACAGTCTAACCAGAGCTTTATATGATGGGCCGCATTGTACTCTGAGATCAGAATTTTGTTTATTAGTGGAAACATGGATCAGGTATTCTATATAATAGAAGTGAATGGAAAAAATCTGTTACATTGGAATTCTGTACTTCAATCTGAATTAAGGTAGGTTATGCTTTCATGTCAAAAATTGTTTATAGGCAGAACATACAATGCACATATAGAAAATATAATGCATGGAATCATTAATGGGCCAGAAATTCGGGTCTCCACGGGTGAGTACGCGCTGTGTACTCACCCGTAGACCCAACGAAAGTGCCGGTTTCGCGCATGCACTGCGCATGCGCTGGAAACCGGAACTTCCGTTCCCCTGAAGGAGGGGTTCAGAGGTCGAACGCGTGCGCTGGAGAGGCTGCGCGCACGCAGCGAACTTCGTTTTTTTTTCAGGTTTCTCCGTGAGGGTAAGTACGGAGAAACTGCGCAGGAAAAAAGGAGGCGCAAGGCCTGCTTTTAACAAGGTAAGTGGTGAATTAAGTACTATTTAAACATTTTTTCAACAGGTTTATCTTTTTTATATACTTTAAAGAAAGGTAAGTTTATTTTTAGCACTGTTAAAAAGTGTAATTAATTTTTTCAAAAATTAAAATTTTTGTTTAAAGTAGTTAATTTATGTAATGTATAGTTATTTTAAAAATGTGATTTAAAAAAAAAAATTATTTGAAGTTTTAGTGAGGTTTTGGGGCCGATCTCTATTCATAGATTTGACAGGTCTTCCTGTCAAAATCTATGAATGGAGATTCCCTGCTCCGATTGGCTCTCCATGGCCCATGTGATCCCAGGGGACGCTTCGAACTAACTGCGTCCCTGGGATACGCAAGCACTGCGCGCCGGCAGCTGCAGGAGGCCCAGGAGCTGAATTTCAAGCGGGCCCGAAGCACAACGGCAGGCGCGCTAGGTAAGTACGCGCGCTATCCTTGCACCCGCGGGAAGCCGGAGAGCTGAATTTCTGGCCCATTATTTTTAAATTTCATAAACACAAAATAACAGAGAACTAGTTTGCACATATATTTAGTTTGGCAAAGTTCTAACTCCTCAAAAAATAAATCATACTTTCCCCAACACAAGCTTGTTCTTTTTTTAAACACAAGGGCCTAGAAATTGGATCGCTCCCGAATCAAGACCACATGGTTCCCATTAATCACGCCTTGCACTCTTGGCAAGCCAGCAAGTGGGTAGAAGCCAAGTTATGTGCATCCTGTTCCTTGAGATCCATGGAGAACACCTCTGTATTCATTTGGTGGCAACTGAAGCTCTTCAGTAGATGGAAGTTAAGTTGATCTTAACTGGCACAGACAGTGATTTGAGGCTCAGGACTGTGGTTTAAAGTCCTCTCTCAACAGATGTTACAACTCTGATGACCTACTAAACCAGAATATCATTGGATTCAGTGTCAATAAACCCACTCAGTTGGGTACCTCCGGGTTGGTGCTCTCCTCCTCTGGTACTGCCTTACTGCGCTTATATCATGCTCCAGGAACTCCTGTGTGGTCTGGTCCTCATTATCCTGTTCCTCACCATCGTTGTTAACATCATAGTTAACATGGAAGAGATTTACGCCCTGCTGCTCCTCCTCATCACATCTTCAGAGGTAATGGTGTGGGGGTGGGAGAGAAGATTCTTTGTCTATGACTGGATAGACAGGAATGGAACCAGGTGAAGGCAGTCCCACTCAGCTGGACAATGAAGGAGAGGCGTTAGAGGAGGATGGTGTGGTCAACCGTCTCAAAGGCTGCAGGCAGGTTGAGAAGGATGAGAATGGATAGTGCACCATGGTCACAGTCACAGATGATGTCATTTGTGACTTTGATTAGGGCTGTTTCAGTGCTGTGGCAAAGTCGGAAACCTGATTGGAGAGCTTCGAACATGGAGTTGCAAGAAAGATGGGCACGGATTTGGGAGGCAACAACATGTTCAAACACTTTGGAGAGGAAAGGGAGTTTGGAGATGGGGAAATAGTTTGCAAGGACAGAAGGGTTAAGGGTGGGTGTTTTTGAGGAAGGGGATAATGATAGCAGATTTGAAAGAGAGGGGACAGTAAAGGGAGCCATTAACAATATCAGTTAGTATGGGGGCCAGGAAGGGAAGTTGGGTGGTCAGCAATATAGTGGGAATGTGGTCGAGAGATGTAATCCACTGGGACTCTGTTCAATTGCTCAACGCCAAAACCATATTGGTAATAATTATGACTTTATTTTGGTGCAAGCAAGAATGAATACATTGCAGTATTTAAGCAGCAGGTTACATGGTATAATTGAGAATTATATTGCCCCGTTGCTCCTTGGGTAGAAGTTGTGACCTTGTTCCACACACCCTCTACAATTCCGTCCTCATTCACCCGCCTAGTGCCTTCTGTTGCATCTTCTACCCTGAGAGAGGCTCAAATTCCCTCGGTTATACCCCAACAAGCGGAACTGCAGTAAAATTCATCCAATCATGTTTTCTCCAATACCCGCCCACCCCCCAATTCTACCCAATCACAGGGTCGGCACATAAATGTCCAGACCCAGACAATGTCATGTGACCCCTTATCTCTGTTTTTAGCCTCAGTACAAGCTTCCTTTGTTTTTATAGTTATCCTGTAGACCTTGAAACTAACGACAATTCGAACTGCAAAGGAATCCTAGCCTAAACATCATTCTCTTTATTAATTCTAATAAAGGAATAAATGTAACTGTCATTCAACAAAGCTTAATACTAAAATGCATTCTAGCAGGGCCCAATACTGGAAAACTATTAGAAGGAATTATAATTTGACAAATAATAAGAGTTCTTTAGTACGCATGACCACAGCTAGGGAGTGAATAACAAGATAGCAAGTTTCATATCTCAATGTTCCTTCTTTGGTTTGCAACAACAGGGTACTCATGACTATTAGTCATGCTGCACCTGCAGTCAGTTTGTCTAAATTCCGTTTAAGTAGTTTAATTTTCATTGAACAACTGTTCCAGCCAAAGCTGTAATCCCTAACCCTTTTGAGCCGAGTTCCCCCAAATACTTTCTAAACCCACCTATCTTTACAGAGAGCAGGAGGTGGGTCTCAGGGACAAGATGAGCACTCAACTATCCCAATACTCTACTGGCTGTCCTTCCACCTTGTACCTTCTGTAAACTTGAGCTCATCCAAAACTCCACTGTCTGTATCCTTATCCACATCAAGGCTTGCTCACCCATCAACCCTGTGCTCACTAACCTACATTGTTTCCCGGTCCACCAGTATCTTGTTTTGAAAATTCTCATCCTCATGTTCAAATCCCTCCATGGCCTTGCCTCTTCCTATCTCTGTAACCTCCTGCAGACCTATAACTCTGTGTTCTTCCAACTCTTGTGCATTCCCCATTCCATTTGCTACACGATTGGAGGCCATGCCTTCAGCCATCTAGACCTTAAGTTTTGGAATTACCTAAGGAAATTTCGCCACCTCGCTCCTCCTTTAAGTCTCTCCTTAAAACCTACTTAAAACCTACATCTTTGACCAAGCTTTTAGTCACCCATCCCAATATCTCTTTCTTTGGCTCAGTGTCTGATTATCTTTCCTGATGACCACAGCTAGGGAGTGAATAACAAGATAGCAAGTTTCATATCTCAATGTTCCTTCTTTGGTTTGCAACAACAGGGTACTCATGACTATTAGTCATGCTGCACCTGCAGTCAGTTTGTCTAAATTCCATTTAAGTAGTTTAATTTTCATTGAACAACTGTTCCAGCCAAAGCTGTAATCCCTAACCCTTTTGAGCCGAGTTCCCCCAAATACCTCCTAAACCCACCTATCTTTACAGAGAGCAGGAGGTGGGTCTCAGGGACAAGATGAGCACTCAACTATCCCAATATGTTTTCTTACATTAAATGGTGCTATATACATGCAAGCTGTTGTTTTTGTTGTACTCTTCTGGTGCCCAGGATGCCCAAGGAAGAAAAAGGAGAGTGGTTGGTGTGTTATTTTGCTTACACACATCAGATGATTGAAGTTTTTGCGACATTGGTCTGCACTCCTGGGGGGTGAGAGATTTGACACCCAGTGCCAGTGACACCTCCCTCCACACGGCACCACAGACAGGAGGATTTGCAAATCCATTTCAGATAAATTGTGGCATCAACTTCTCTGCCTCTGTGCCATGCCCTGGTCCCTTGTTTAGTTGCCTGTGCCAGCTGCTCCCGAGATAGACTTTTTTGAAAAATGGCACAGAAACAATCATGGGACATGGAGTTAAGCTCGCTGATACTCAACTGATTAAGCCAAGCACTATCCTTTATTTACCTGCTGCTCCCCCAGCCTGCTGCTTCAACCTTCAGGCATTGAGCAGCATAACCAGTGGTCCTTAAAACCCACAGCAATTTTGATCTTTTATTTTTCTGGGGCCCGGAGGAGCAGGACTCCTCCTCCTCCTCCTGGCCCCACAATAATTCTCTGGCCCACTGAATGCCCATGCACAACTGTCCCCAGGCCCCGACTGCTGATTAGTTCCATGTAGAAGCCAGCTGATTTCTCACCCTCCCCAACTGGCAGCAAACTCCATCAAAGCAGCACTTTGGTGCACGCAATTCACTGGTCCATGCAAATACTAGCATCTGCGCCACTCCGAAGGACAAAGCCGGCAGGTGCGCGAGAATACAATCATGTCCAAGTTCCCATCCAAGTTACACACCATCCTCACTTAGACATATATCGGCGTTCCTTCATTGTCGCTAGGTCAAAATCTTGAAGCTCCCTACCTTCACCACACAGACTGCAGCGACTCAAGATTTGTGGTCATCTTCTGCTTGCTGCATAACTTTGCCATCATAAGGGACCAGCCCTTACCACTACCTAGGCAGCAGGAGCAGGAGCAGGAGGAAGAGCAGCACAAAGAGGAGGGTGAGCAGCAGCAGCATCAACCACTAGTGCCCCTAGCTGCCAGAGCACTTAGAAAGCAACTCATCCAAGAGTGCGTCACCTGAATCATCCCTCCCATCTCCAATACACCCACAGTCCTGCAATCCTTATCAGCACCGTCCTTACTATCACCATCTGTTTGCTTTCTTTCAGTCGAACCTTACGGGTCTTGTCCTTACTTTAATGCAAATATTAACACCAACACAAAACTCTAGAACAAAAAAATTATCAAACAACTCAATTCCATCTGTGTCTAATAGATAACAGAAATAATTAAAAATCACCCTTGTGCAAGCCCTTAGTGCCTGTGCTCATTGATCTATCCTGGTGATCCTATGAACTGTTTCCCCAGTGACTACAGCTTGGGAGGTGAAAGGCTGCTGAGCTTCCCTTGAGGACACTTCAGATGGCCCTGGTGGGCGACTTTGAGTAGCTAATTATTTTTACTTGAAGTCACACTTAACAATTCCCATGTCTGTATCTTTCTTAAACATTGCAGCTGTAGCTGAGGGTTGGAAAATAGCAAATATTATCCTGATATTTGGAAAAAGGAGTGAGACGTGACTTGAGAATTTACGCCAGTCTGTCTAATATCTGTTTCAGGGGAAATGCTTGGCAGTAATATACTGGATGTCACCAGGGCTTGTCTAGAGAACATGGGAGTCTTATGGACCAGTAATCATGGATTTAGAAATAATAGGTCATGTCTCATTAATCTTTGTAATTCTTTGAAGAAGTAATTAAACAAACAGACAAGGGCTACCAGTGAATACAATTCATGCCAATTTAATTTGATAAAGTCCCAAACGTGAATGTTTTTGAAATGCTTCAAGCTTATGGAAAAATGGCAAGTCAGCTGGCTGGATTGAAAACTGGCTTGACGAAAGGAAACAGAAGGTGACGATGAATGACTGAAAGGTAATGACGAGCAGTGTCAAACCTCAAATGCTAACCCAGTTGCTGCACATTTCCAGTACTATCCATTTTTCTTTCAGAAACCCCACCATTTTCCCATTTTCTTTTTGTTAACTGATAGTAGATTTTCTATTATAAGCCTTTATTATCAGCTATCAAACCTCCCTTCAAATGAGTAGGCCAACACAATGGACCAGATTTTGCTGGAGTGGGGCATCTCGCTGCATGCCCGTTAGTTAGACTTACAATTTCATATTTAGGTTTTAAAACTTTTGCCCACAAAGTTGCTGAAAGTGCAAGCTGATAAAAGCGTAGCGAGGGCAACAGAACATCTGGGACCTTGGTGAACAATGGGACAAACAAGTCTTAACCAATGAGATTAAAGGATTGAGAAATAAACAGAGGAAGGACATGAGAGGGAGGGCGAATTAGAGGGGGTGAATTCAATGTCAAATCGGGTACAGAAAGAGAAATAAAGAGAGGGAAAGAAAGATTGGATTAAGAGAGAGTGAGAAAATAAGAGACAGAAAGGAAAAGTAATTAAAAAATGTAAAAATTTAAAATTTGACATTTTTTAAATCTCCTAAAACAATTCACAAGCTAAATAAATAAAAAGTTGTGAGACACCACACTTATAATTGTTTACTTTATGCCCAAAAGAGCTCGATTGGCAGTTATTAACATTTATCACGTCGTTAAAAGGGTACTTATGCTGATAATTACCAGATTTAACTTTCTGTGGCGAGTTTAATGGGCAGTTAATGTGCAAATGCAGCAAATTCATGAAAATCATGCTGAGATTAACTGCGAGATACTGTTTTTGTGACGTTAATGGCAGAGTGGCGCAAAACGGCCAGAAACTTGTGGCGATTCGCAATTCACGGGGTATCTCTTCCTCGTTACAAGTTGCTGGCTGACTTCTGCGTCAATAACACCGTGCGCCGTTCAGACGCCGTTATTCTTTCAGCAAAATCTGGCCCAATAAACCTTGCGGCATTTATATACAGATAAAGAACACACTCCTGCCATAGACGCTTCCTTTCACACTTCTTGCCAATTCTTTGGTAAGTGCTTTGAAAGTGACAATACCAGGAAGCTATTCAAGTAATGCCAATGGGAAAAAGGCCATTTGCCAATCTTTTACAAAGTTCCTTCCAAGTGTTGTGAAGAAAAATCTATTTTAGCTTCCAGGGTGGAGATATAATAATCAAAGCAATGTTATTATCTCCAAACACAAAACAGAGACTGTAGTTAGGCACATCAGAGATATGCTTTAATGGACAAAGATAATAATCTGTCCTAAGTGTTAGTTTAACGGCTTTATATTAACTCCAAATGTTGTTATGTGTTACCTTAAGTCCCTTGTAGCCAGAGAGTCCAAATATATCTTTTCAGCCTTAGGGTACTATTTACAACAGCAATGCTACTGAATGGTTGGAGCAGCTTCAAAGAATAGAGCTGGAAGTGACATGGATTTTCCTTACACAAAAAAGTCAAATATTGACAGAGAGTGGCTGGTGCTGCTGATAGTGTGCGCTCATTGTTTAAGGCAAATGCCTGTATTTGCTAACACCAGTTCTATAAATAGACTTAGGATAGCATTTTGTGGCTCAAAATCATAGCCCGGATTTTGCAATTGAAATAATGGTGAGGCTATCAGTGCTTACCATTATGGAGTAAATCGAACAGCAACTTCTGGCATTCACACACGTGCAGTTAGATGCAAAATTCCGGATAGATTCGGCATTAAAATACAGTGCCATTCCTTCGCCGTTGCCTGCAAAATCCGAGCCATTATGTCATAAAACTTGAATAATGAACATGAAGATGCCATTTTTTTTTAAGAAATTCATTTCAACCAATAGAAAGGGTTGCTATACTTCCCAGTTTTTTAATAACTACAATATTAATTTTGCCTTATTCTATTTTTTTCTGGATATAAATGGATTTAATAAACTTTTTATTTTCCCTGTTGCTAAATTAATTTGTGAACAGTAATGATATACACCCTATGTAATCTTCCACTGAGCTGTTCGATTTCTGATTTTAAAAGAATTATAGACCAGTCAGCTTAACATCGATGGTAGGAAAAATAATGGAATCCCTATTAAAGGAGAAAATAGAAGAACATCTAGAAACTAAAAATATAATAATGAATAGAAAACATGGATTTCAAAAGGGAAAGTCTAGCTTGACCAACCTTATTGGATTTTTTGAAGAGGTAGCAGAGAGAGTAGACAATGGTAATGCAGTAGATGTAATTTATCTGGATTTTCAAAAGGCCTTCGATAAGGTACCCCATAATAGACTGATGAACAAGGTCAGAGAATGCAGAGTCAGGGGACAAGTAGCAGAATGGATTGCTGGCTGGCTTCAAGACAGGAAGCAGAGAGTAGGAGTAAAGGGTAGCTATTCACAGTGGCAGAAGGTGGGTAGTGGTGTTCCACAAGGATCAGTGCTGGGACCACTGCTGTTCACAATTTATATTAACGATTTAGAGTTAGGAATCAAAATCACAATTTCTAAATTTGCAGATGACACCAAATTAGGGGATAGTCAATACTGAGGAGGACTGCAACAAGTTACAGGAGGACGTTAATAAACTTGCAGAATGGGCATATAATTGGCAAATGAAGTTCAACACAGATAAATGTGAGGTATTACATTTTGGTAGGAAGAATAGGGAGGTCACTTATCACTTGGAGGGTGCGAGTCTAGATGGGGTAGAGGAACAAAGGGATCTAGGAGTACAAATACACAAATCACTAGAAGTTGCGACGCAGGTTAGCAAGGCCATAAAAAAAAAGCAAACCAAGCACTAGGGTTTATTTCTAGAGGGATAGAATTGAAAAGTAAGGAAGATATGCTAAACCTGTATCGAACCTTGGTTAGACCACACTTAGAGTACTGCGTACAGTTCTGGTCGCCATATTATAAAAAGGATATAGAGGCACTGGAGAGCGTGCAGAGAAGATTTATAAGGATGATACCAGAAATACGAGAGTATACATGTCAGGAAAGGATGAACAGGCTGGGTCTCTTTTCTCTTGAAAAAAGAAGTCTGAGGGGTGACCTAATAGAGGTCTTTAAAATTATGAAAAATTTTGATAGAGTGGATACAGAGAGACTGTTTCCACTTGTGGGGAAGAGCATAACTAGAGGCCATCAATATAAGATAGTCACCAAGAAATCCAATAGGGAATTCAGAAGAAACTTCTTTACCCAGAGAGTGGTGAGAATGTGGAACTCGCTACCACAGGGAGTGGTTGAAGCGAACAGTATAGATACATTTAAGGGGAGGCTAGACAAGCATATGAGGGAGAAGGAAATAGAGGATTATGCTGATAGATTTAGATGAGGAAAGACAGGAGGAGGCTCGAGTGGAGCATAAACGCCGGCATGGACTGGTTGGGCCGAATGGCCTGTTTCTGTGCCGTATATCCTTTGTAATCCTATATAACTGAAAGCTGGAATGTATTGTTGACATTTACATGGTGATTTTACCTTGTTACCAGTCATAGTTTAAAAACAAAGATTCACAAGCTTCTTTCTTCACTGGAAAAGTAGAATAATGGTCATTTAAAAAATGAACTCAAAATGCATGCTGAATGTAAATATGATAGTTTATCTACAATAGTTAAAATACACTCCCAGTAAGTCATAAAACTTCTACTTTTTTTCAATATAGGAGTTGATATTACTATCTTAAATATTAGTAATACGTTCATGTAAAGTCTCTTTATCCACTATTTAATGAAGGTTTTAATCCATTTAATCAATTGTTAAAATAGTTAACAGAATAATGTCATTCAAGCACATTACCAATATCACACGGAACAATTTAAACCCAATGTTGTTTGAAGGTTACTACACATTCCTCTTTTCATAAAGAATGAGAGAAATGCACAATTTTCTCTTAAATGAATGAACCATTAATGAAATTGCAGAACATGCAACTTTGAAATATGGGCCCCGATCTTTACTGTGGTGGGGTTTCCAAGTGGGAGGATGAGTTTTAACTCCATGTCTTTTTTTTAAAAACAGGATCCCCACCTGGAAGCCAGCTGATTGACAGGCTTGGCTCCATGTCGGGGTGTAACGCTGCAGCAGTGGCCACAGCCGAGGAGCAGGTACGTTTGTGCTGCTGGGGTAGAGATCACAAGGGGGGGTGGGTACAGAGTGGCCACCAGCAGTGCTGAAAAGGCACTTACCTCTTCCACACAGCAGTCCTCACCTCCATTTAGCTGCCGGGTTTCCCGAGGCCCGGGAAACCTGGCTGGCCAGGGTCAAACCTAAAATGGAGATAAAATCTGAGGCACGCAGTCTCATTAAAATATTTAAATGAGCAACATGCCTCCTGGGAGTGGGCTGATTGCCCACCCCCCATCCTGCCTCCGTTAAAACCAGCAGTGAGTGGGTTGGAGGCGTGGTAGGTTTGGGTTTGAGATTTTTAAAATTTTTACATCCCTCCCGACTCAAACCCACCTGTTTTGTAGGGTTAAAATTCCCCTCATGATTGCATTAGCAGCAATGATAAAAAATAGCAGGGAATAGTAATCCTTCAGCACTTCTTAACTGGGTAATTATACATTTAAATAATATATGAGTGAAAATGTTTGTTAACCCAGTTTTGGAATGTGCACTTTTTGGTGAAAGTGGCTAAACAGCAAATGAGAAAAACCTGATTTAATGGCGAGACTGTGTAGTGTTGTTAAATTCAGTAATGGAGAGACACAAGAGCATTTTGGTGGGAGATGACAACCACCAAACATGCAAAGGAGATGCCAAAATTCTATAGACTCTGGAACAGTTCCCATGGATTGGAGGGTAGCTAATGTAACCCCACTATTTAAAAAGGTGGTAGAGAGAAAACGGGGAATTATAGACCAGTAAGCCTGACATCGGTAGTGGGGAAAATGCTAGAGTCCATTATAAAAGATGTAATAGCAGAGCACTTGGAAAACAGTGACAGGATCGGACAAAGTCAACATGGATTTACAAAAGGTAAATCATGCTTGACTAATCTACTGGAATTTTTTGAGGATGTAACTGGTAGAATAGATAAGGGAGAACCAGTGGATGTGGTGTATTTGGACTTTCAAAAGGCTTTCGATAAGGTCCTGCATAAGAGATTATCGTGCAAAGTTAAAGCACATGGGATTGGGGGTAAGGTACTGACTTGGATAGAGAACTGGTTGGCAGACAGGAAGCAAAGAGTTGGAATAAACGGGTCTTTTTCCAAGTGGCAGGCAATGACTAGTGGGGTACTGCAGGGATCGGTGCTAGGACCCCAGCTATTCACAATATATATTAATGATCTAGACGAGGGAACTAGATGTAATATCTCCAAGTTTGCAGACGACACAAAGCTGGGTGTGTGCTGTGAGGAGGATGCAGAGAAACTCCAGTATGATTTGGACAGGTTGGGTGATTGGGCAGATGCATGGCAGATGCAGTATAATGTGGATAAATGCGAGGTTATCCACTTTGGTGGCAAAAACAGGAAGGCAGATTAATATCTGAACGGCAATAGATTGGGAAAAGGGGAAGTGCAGTGAGACCTGGGTGTCCTTGTGCACCAGTCGCTGAAGGTAAGCATGGAGGTACAGCAGGCGGTTAAGAAGGCAAATGGTATGTTGGCCTTCATAGCGAGAGGATTCGAGTACAGGAGCAAGGATGTCTTGCTGCAGTTGTACAGGGCCTTGGTGAGACCACACCTTGAGTATTGTGTGCAGTTTTGGTCGCCTTATCTGAGGAAGGATGTTCTTGCCATGGAGGGAGTGCAGCGAAAATTCACCAGACTGATACCTGGGATAGCAGGAATGACGTATGAAGAGAGATTGGGTTGATTAGGCTTATATTCGCTAGAGTTTAGAAGAATGAGAGGGGATCTCATTGAAACTTATAAAATTCTAACAGGACTAGACAGACTAGATGCAGGAAGGATGTTCCCGATGGCGGGGGAGTCCAGAACCAGGGGTCACAGTCTAAGGATAAGGGGTAAGCCATTTAGGACTGAGATGAGGAGGAATTTCTTCACCCAGAGAGTGGTGAACCTGTGGAGTTCTCTACCACAGAAGGCAGTTGAGACCAATTCATTTAATATATTCAAGAAGGAGTTAGATATATTTCTTAAAGCTAAAGGTATCAAGGGATATGGGGAGAAAGCAGGGACAGGGTACTGAATTTGGATGATCAGCCATGATCTCATTAAATGGCGGAGCAGGCTCGAGGGGCCGAATGGCCTACTCCTGCTCATATCTTCTATGTTTCTATGTGTTGTAGTGTGGCAGTGACAGAGTGAACCCTGTCTCAGTGACTCAAGAGGACCTGTACGAAGAGTCTGAAGAAGTTGCACAATTTAAAGAATACATTGATAATTTCAATGTTAAGTTACGCCAGGATGTCAGAATATTTCTATTTAAAATTGTGCTTGAAAGTCCCTTTAAGGTCAGCCATGGGAGACCTACACCACTGCTTCACTTCATACTCTGAATCAGGTACCATATGAATATGAAGGATAGGTTACCAGAAGTTGCAAGACTGGAGATTAGTGAACAAGAGAAACTTACAGCAATAGGTATAAACAGAAAAATTGTAAAGTAACAGGATTGAAGCCAAACAAATCTCCAGGTACAGATGGTTTTCACCCACAAGTATAAAAAGAAAAAGCTGAGGAATTTTAGGACGCATTAATTAAAATCTTCCAAAGCGAGCTGACTTCATGGATAGTACAGGAATATAGAAAAAGGTGCACTATTATTCATAAAATGGGCAAGGGGCACATTAGGTCATCACAGGCCAGTTAATTAAATGTCAGTAGTGGGAATCAAGGGATATGGAGATCGGGCGGGGAAGTGGAGCTGAGGTTGAAGATCAGCCATGATCTTATTGAATGGTGGAGCAGGCTTGAGGGGCCAAATGGCCTACTCCTGCTCCGAATTCTTATGTTCTTATGTTCCTATTGCTAGAATCCATCATCACAGACAGAGTAAGTGAAGGCTTGGATTATGTATCTAGTCAAAATGCAGTTGATGCAGATACACAAACAACAATCAACATTCTAAATGTATCATGTAATGTTTAGCATTTATCCGGAAATCTTATGAACTGCATTTCTAATTCCAATAAAATACAGTGCGAGAAAGAGACAAAGCTTTTTAATCTCCACAATTGCTTTTTAGCAAATTGTTATGTTGATACTTATTTGCTCCCTCAAACAACACATTTTGATGTAATTTCATTTTTATAATGTATAGTTTTTCTCTGATAGAAATTGTAAATGTTGGCACATATGTTAGTAGTCATGTGCAATTCTAATACACTTTATAACAATGTGGTCTGTTAATAAATCCTAGCACATGGGCCAAGAAAAGCATAAATGCTTGCTCCATAATACAGCCTTATAATTACTTATAAGTCTCTACCAAGCATCTGTCAAATAACATTGTCACTCAGGAAGGCTAAACAATGCACAAGTCGGACACTGCTTGACATGAGAGGGATACTTTTGTGATTGTCTGATAGGAGTACCTCAGCCACTTGGAGGGCATATTGAAAATTTAAGCATGTGCTGTGCAGATTTCTGACCATTGCTTTACATGATTGGAAAATCATGAGCAGCACGCACTCATTATTTTAATACGTACTCCCAGAGGGGAAGGGTTCCTCCCGGAGCATGTAGTCAGAAAATTAACCCTAGGATATTCTTTCCTGAGGAAACTAAATATTACAGTTCCATTCCATTGAGGAACACACTCATTTTTGCCTGGTGCTGATACCAGAAAACTGCTCGGTACAAGGGAGTTGGGTCAAGTGTATTGACTGGGTCAGTGTACTCCCACCATGCAGCGATCACCTGTGCTTTTACTGAAGGATGGCCTTCAGCCCAAAGTAAGACCACACTCCTTTGGTCCACCTCCTGCAGCAGGACCTCCAATTCTTCAGCATTAAAGTTGGGTACTGCTGCTCACATGTCTCCACTGTGCCATTGGGAACAAATGAGTTCAGCACCACTGCTTTCCCTTTGATGATGGCCTGTAGCCCTTTATGAGCTGCCGCCTTTCTGAAGGTTGTGCTATTCAGTCAAATGGCTTTGTTTGTACAGGAAACTCTCGTTTAAACGGCACCTAAATATCCGGAATTCTCTAATAACCGGCAGAATTCATACTCCGAAAACTACAGTATACAGTCGTTTATAAGTTTTGTTTTACTGTTAAGTAATTAAAGAGTTATGGATTACCCTCAACTGGCATTACTGTATTTAATCAAGCATCTTCCCCCATCCATTTAACACAACATTCTGTAGGGGAGTACCCAATTATACTGCACATTTCTTGATTTTTTTATTTTTGTTTGTTAAAAATAGCCTCGGTAGATATACCTCTCCGTTATCCGGAATTTTTTATCAACCGGCACCATCCCGGTCCCGTCGGTGCCGGATACCAAAGAGTTTCCTGTAGTATATTCAAAAGAGTAAGTAGGACTCCTAAAGCAAAATTGAACGCCGTTTTCCCCCGTGTGCATCCCCCACTCCTTTCCCCCCACCATTGGTGGCCGTGCCTTCAGCCGTCTAGGCCCTAAGGTCTGCAATTCCCTCGCTAAACCTCTCCGTCTCTCTCCTCCCTTAAGACCCTCCTTAAAACCTACCTCTTTGACCAAGTTTTTAGTCGCCCATCCTAATATAACCTTCCTTGGCCCAGTGTCAATTTCTGTCTGATTACGCTCCTGTGAAGCGCCTTGGGATGTTTTCTTATGTCAAAGACGCTATTTAAATACATATCGTTGTTGCTATTGATATTTTGCTAGGATCTCAAAACTGGGGCTGTTCACTCCTAGTATAAAACCATCTACAGTAATATCTGAGCAATTACTCATATCTGGGATAGAAAATCTGCAGCCCTATTGCTACACTCACTCTAGAGTTACAGCAGGAGTGTGCCGAGAGGGCAGCAATTTAGGCTGGGATATACATAGATACATAGATACATAGAATATGCAGCTTTTTTTTTCTCAGAGAGAGTTGATTATATTGTTTGTGAAACCAATAATGCCAGTTATGCATTTAATCAATATGTAATAATTGGGACGATTTAAATCCGGAGGCAGCAGTGTGAATTTATGAGCAAAATCCCAATATCACTCGCGCCCCGACATAAAGAGATCCAGATAATGAGTGGAAAATTGTCTCTGTGAACTGAGGGGGAAGAAACAAAGAAATGACTTGCATTTCTATAGCGCTTTATTATGGCTCTCAGGAGACCTCCCCCGAATCTTTACTCACGCTAAGTTACTTTGAAGAGCAGTCATTATTATTGTGCAGAAACTATTTTTCACAGAGTGAGATCCCACAAACAACAATGAGATGAATGATCAGTTACTCTTCTTTTGGAGCTGTAGATTAAAGGAATTGTTAGCCTGCTTCTCTTTGAATACTGTCATGGGATCTTTAATATCTACCTGAACTACTGGAACAGGCAGACTCGGTTCAACTTCTCATGTGAAGGGTAGCAACTCCCGAAATGCAGCACTCCCTCAGTACTGCACTGAAGTGTCAGCCTAGGTTATTTGCTCAATAACCATGGCGTGGGCTTGAATCAACAATCTCCTGACTCGGCCTATACAAGGATGTCATACAAATTTCTGAAGCGTTCCATAGTTAACTCTTCCTCGTTAGTACAGAGCTGACTATTCCTCATCTGTGACACAGGATTCTGGGGTTCGATTCTTCACCAGGAAGGTTACAGCTACCCAAAGGTTCAGTCAGTTCATTCAATGAGTAGCTAAACTATACATATCAGAAAATCAAAATCAGTCCCTGAATTAGCTAATCTCAAGATGTAAGTTAGCACTATACAGGGTGGGTGGGTCAGTGAAAGTGTGCTGAGCCCATAATCCAGAATCAATGTATCAAAACCATTCTTTACTAGAATGCTGAGCAGCAGCATTTTCACAGTATTTAGTCTACAATTTGTTCTGGTTGTGCTGAGTCTTGTCTGCTTTTAGAAGCTGACCAGAGATAGGTGTGGTTAGTACATAGGAAACTGCTAAGTGACGATGGATGCAATACACTCACTACAAAATAGGACTCATTCTCCAGTTACACGTATTTCTTATTTCCAGCACCAGTGTTAATTGTCCCACTACTGGTTACCTGAATACATAACTAGATACTATCAACAAATTTAATAACATTACCCGAAGTACATTCCTCTATATTATGTATGAATAGTGTGACTGGCGGAGAACCCCGAACAGTCTCCTTCAGAACTCTTAGAATCATAGAATAGTACAGCACAGGAGGCCATTCAGCCCATTGAGTCTGCGCCGGCTCTTTCGAAGAGCAATCCAGTTAGTCCCACTCCCCCGCTCTTTCCCCATATCCCTGCAATTTTTTCTCCTTCAAGTATTTATCCAATTCCCTTTTGAAGGCTACTATTGAATCTGTATCCACCACCCTATCAGGCAGTGCATTCCAAATCCTAACCACGCGTTGTGTAAAAGGTTTCCCTCATATTGTCTCAGGTTCTTTTGCCAATCATCTTAAATCTGTGCCCTCTGGTTATCGACTCTTCAGCCATTGGAAACAGTTTCTCTTTATTTACTCTATCTAAATCCTAAATGATTTTAAACAGTTCTATCAAATCTCCTCTTAGCTTTCTCTGCTCCAAGGAGAACAACCCCAGCTTCTCCAGTCTATCCACGTAACTGTAATCCCTCATCCCTGGAACCTTTCTAGTAAATCTTTTCTGTACCCTCTCCAAAGCCTTCATGTCCTTCCTAAAGTGTGGTGCCCAGAATTGGACTTCTCACCACTACCCACCCCAAACACAACATTGTCCATTTACTATTACCTTCTGTCTATTTTCAAAACCAGCATATTATTTTCTGTTAAATTAATGAAATTTGATCTATTTTAAAGGCCTCAGATGCAGAAATTTATCAATTGCTTTCCGAAAACTTAAGTGCACCTATTGGGTAGTCATTGTCCATTAATTCAGTTAGGTCCTCAGAGAATTTCATTAGGCTCATTGCTTCTAAAACTCATGCTGATTTCCCTTCATTGTTCTAAATATACATTGACTGTTCTCTGCAGCCAGGAGTGTGAGTCCCGAAGGCTATGTTGCCTACCTGGTGCCAGGGTAAAGGACATCTCCTCTGGGCTGGAGAAGAACTTGGAGTGGGTGGGGGAGGATCCAATTGTCGTGGCCCACGTAGGTACCAACGACATAGGTAGAAAGAGGCTCTGCTCAGAGAGTTTGAGCAGCTAGGGACTAAATTTAAAAGCAGAACCACAAAGGTAATAATCTCTGGATTATTACCTGAGCCACGAGCAAATTGGCATAGGGTCAATAGGATCAGGGAGATGAATGCGTGGCTCAAAGATTGGTGTGGGAGAAGTGGGTTTCGATTCGTGGGGCACTGGCAGCAGTACTGGGTAATAGAGAGCTGTTGCCGTTGGGATGGTCTACAGCTGAGCCATGCTGGGACCAGAATTCTAGCAAATCGAATAACTAGGGAGGTAGATAGGACTTTAAACTAAATATGGTTGGAGGGGGGGGGGGGACTGAGGTAGCATGTTCAGCCATGAACGCATTGAATGGCGGTGCAGGCTCGAAGGACCGAATGGTCTACTCCTGTACCTATTTTCTATGTTTCTATGTGTCCCATAAAATATTTGTCATTTTTTTTCCAACTGTTAATGTTATAACTGATCGACAATTCTTTTATTCATGTCTCATTTAGCTTTCGAATATTGGGATTCCATAAAGTATTCTCCTGTCCTCAGGCACAGCCTATAGTTTTGGAGCTCCGACAAATAGTAACTAGACTCCTGCCTATTTTTTTGAGTGTTCTAGTGTGCAATCCCTCTGATGAAGGATGCCCTATAGCTTTTTAATGCTTTGAGGTTATTCATAACACATGTTTCACTGATCTCTATGAACATGACAGATTCCTGAGGCAGTTTTACTGTATCTGGTATTTATCCAGAATCTTTATTGATGAAGTCAGATGTGAAGAATTAATTTAATGCATCTGCTATTTCCCGAGTCCCATGATATTTTACCCAATTTCACTTTTCTCTACACTTCAATATTAAAAAGCTTAAATTGATGACACATGCTGCTATTGCCAAACCTCATTTCTATTTTCCTCTTACCCCTATTAATATTCATGTTAGTTATCTTCAATTAGCTTTTAAATAGTACTCATTATGTTTTGTCCTTGTACCTTTTAACATAATTCTTAACATCCTTCTTAAGTATTTTCAACCCCGATGCCCAACCATTATGACCTTCTTATAGGAATAGTCTTCCTTTCCAAATTGCTCAAAGCACTTAACTTTCAAATTAATTCTCCTATTTAGCCTTTTTTACAATTCTCCTGACTCAAGGTTTGTTCTTCTAAAATCATGAATATCTGCCTATTGTATTTGGTCTTAGCCTTAAAGAAGAATTGTATTCTATTAGTAGTCCCTTTATCCTAAAGATTACAATTCCTAAAGATTACATTTATCAGTGTCTTTTACTCATTCCTTGTTAACATGCTTTATATCCTTTAAAAATTCCAATTAGATTCAGCATGTGAGCAGCTAGTGGAAGTGCTGCCTATAATCCATTATTCAAAGAAGTGTCATTCAGGAGAATATCACAGCGTCGTATAAAGGGGGAGTTTTGTGCAAAATGGCTGTTCTCATGAGAGAGATACAGCTAAATGTATGGATAACTCTTAACATTTAGGATTTGCATGGTTAACAAGTGTTTGAATGGTGTGCCATTACAAGCAACTTTATCATTCCCTTTTGAAAGGATTTTTGAACTCTGCTTGAACAATGTTTCTTGGCAGAGAATTCCACATGCTAACCACTCCCTGTGTAAAGAAACATCATCTAACCACCCCTTTAATTATGTCTGTGATTATCATAAATTTGTGTATCCTCTCGAGAGGATCAAGAAGGTTGCCGAGATCAAGAAGGATGAACCCTGCCTATACGTTTCCCTCTACAACATGGGCACTGGCATCCTTACTGCAGCCCTGAGTGAGAGAAAATATAAGCCAGCACAGACCACAGATTAAGCCTGTGACATTCCTGGTCTCTGTGATTCAGCTACTCGCTGGGTAAACCTGCTGAGCCATTGTGGGAGTTAGATGACAGTGATAAAACTATTCCTGATAGTTGGATAACTTCATTAAAAACATCACAGTGCGTGAGCTGTAAACAAACAGCCATGGTTGTAAGAACCTGCCAGCAGTCTCAAATTATTATTAATTTCTGGTGGGGTGCTATATACTAAATCTAATAATACCATTGCATGTCGTGCCAAGGAGCAGTAATTTGTTATGAAATTGCAAATGTTTGAACCTCCCTCACAGTTGTCACTCGTCTGGTTATTTTAGCTCTGGGATACTGAAATCCTTGTGTGATTATCACATTAGGATCACCGACAACCTCTCACCCGTCTGAACAAGTTGCTATCTTATTTGTTCACGCTGATCTTTCAGCCAATAGCAGTTGCCATTAAATTAATCATATGATTATTGGACTGGAGTTGTCATGTTTTTCATGTTACTGCATATAGCCAGTTATTAGACAAAAATGTTTGATTACATACAAAAAATAAATTGTTGCCCATATAGTAGATTGTCATGAATAATGAAATTTGTGTCGTTTTATTTTAATGCATAGTTAAAGTGGGAATTTTACATTAAGAAAGAAAGAACTTGCATTTATTTAGTGCCTTGCATGGCCTCAACATATCCCAAAGCACTTTACAGCCAATGAAGCACTTTTGAAGTGTAGTCACCATTCTAATGTAGAGAAGCGCGGCAGACAATTTACATACAGCAAGCTCATTACAAATAGCAATGAGATAATTGACCAGACAATCTGTTGTAGTGCAATTACTACTTCGTATGGCTAATGTAGATGTAGAGCAACAACTATAATTTTACATTTAGGTGGTTAAGCCAGATAATTGCATCAGGAGAAGTGGAGCGTATCTCTGTGATACCTCCTTTGTATTTGTGAATCGGGCATTGAGTTGTTATATGTTCCATGGTCTGTTCCGGGTGTGCATCAAGTATCCGCATCTGCCATGATTTGTGCGGATGCGGTTTAGGGTTGCTCATAAGCTTTGCGGTAGATCGAAGCTAGGGATCTTCCGTGTCGGGTCTTTCACGAGGTGTTTGTTTGTGACGTCTTGTGAGCTCCATTCGGCTTTCCAAGCATCATCAGGGTCCACATCTACATTAGCCATACGAAGTAGTAATAGCACTACAACAGATTGTCTGGTCAATTATCTCATTGCTATTTGTAATGAGCTTGCTGTGTGTAAATTGTCTGCCGCGTTTCCCTACATTAGAATGGTGACTACACTTCAAAAGTGCTTCATTGGCTGTAAAGTGCCATGCAAGGCGCTAAATAAATGCAAGTTCTTTCTTAATGTAAAATTCCCACTTTGGCTGTATACATTAAAAGTCACCTTGTCAAAGAGTCCAAAAGGGCTTGCGCAACTTCAAGCGGTGGATGGGGAGACGTTTGTTTTTCCATGATTTGCTGGACTTCCCGGAGGGTTGCGGCATCGCGGTGAATGGATGGGAGAGCGATGTGTGACAGCGCGGGTAGCCAGGGTGTTGGGGTCAAATTGAGGGTTCCAGTGATGCACCGCATTGCAGTGTTCAGTTGGACATCAACAAGTCGAGTGTGGCTACCTCTGGTCCACACCACTCGGCTACGGAGTACACAAGGGCCATCCCTGATGCCCGTAGCACTGATGCTGATGCACCCCAGCTTGTGCTCGCCAGTTTCTGGACCAGGTTGACCCTCATCTTTATCTTGACAGCTACCTTCTTCAGGTGTTTGTGGAAGGTTAGAGTATGGCCCAGCTTGGGTGCGCTTAGCGTTCCTGTTATCAAGATGAAATGCAGTGACTGCTGTTATGTGGGGGTTTGGCTTGAGCCTCTATTTCTGGAAATAGTCCTCCATGGTGTTTAGGTCCCCGTTCAAGGTGGATTCGATGTCGTTGGAGGTGGCTGCTTGCATTGCCAGGGCAAGGTCATCCGCATATGCAAATTTGCACGATTTCGTTGGTGGCATGTCGCTCGTGTAGATATTGAAGAGCGTCAGGGCGAGTACTAAGCCTTGTGGTAGTCCATTGTTGAGGAACTGGGGCGAGCTGACTTTGCCACCCTAATGGACACGTAGCCAGCTATTGCTCAGCATCGCCCGTAGCAGGTGTAGTGTTTTGAGGCAGGGGATGATCCTTGCGAGCTTCAGCGCCAGACAGTTAATCCAGACCCTGTCGTAGGCCGATGACAGGTCTACAAAGGCTGCGCTGGTCTTGGATTTACATTTCAGTGATGTTGGTTGAGGGATAAATATTGGCCAGGACACCCTCCAGCTTTTCTTCGAATAGTGCCATGGGATCTTTTACATCCACTTGAGAGGGCAGATGGGGCATCGGTTTAACAGCTCATCAGAAAGACAAGATGAGACATTAAACTGAAGCCCCGTCTGTGTTCTCAGGTGAATAAGGTAAGTTCCAGTGTGCAATTTACCACAATTAAGGTTCATTGTTAGACCTGGGCTAGATTAGTTTTGTGAGGGCAGAAAACATAAGACGCAGATTTCAGAGTGTCAGGGATGTGGCCCACTTATGGAAACTGTCATCACACAAGGAAACAACATTTTAAAAGCCAAAACCATAACAAAGATCAGAAAACAAACTCGTTAATCAATGCTAAACCTCAATCCAAAAATGGCAAAATGAGTTCCAGATTTATACTATTATAGATTTTTAAGCACCAATGAACCAAGCCTCATTAATACCTCTTTGCAGATGCTTAGGCTAAGACTATTTAAATTGAATTTTAAAAACATCTTTTATTAAGCAATAATGAAATGCGCGGTTTGGGTATTTCTTAAAATAAACATTTATTAAATTGTTTCCTGCCCAATCTTCTCTATCTAGCATCCCTACATTCTATCCTAAGCTATTTGCACAAAGGATAACAGAATTCAAAGGATTTAAGTCACTACTTTACTGCTTAAGATACGTTTTACTATGTAAGCAAAGATTGTTACATTTATGATAGTTTCATATCAAACCATCCTCTAGACTGACTCAGATTTTGATTAAAATATAAGGGTTGATTCCTCAACAGGCACTTCCGGTGAAGAGCAGCCCCCACAAGGACTTCCAATTGGAAATTGTGAGTCTGTAATTTAATTTAAATGGACAGATAAATCAGGCACTGCGGGCCCGCAATTTCCTGACCAACACTCTCTGCAAGTGTCACTCCACGTCAGAATCACCCAACCACAGAATTGGTCCTGTTACATACAAAGGATATTGGGTACAGAGTGGATTATAATACTGCCCTTTCACCTTTAGGACCTGACTGATTGGATGAAAATCTCCTCTGACTGTTTGGAAGTGTGCAATGTCAATTGAATTCCTAGTGGGTGTGTGACTGCAACACAAAGATACGCATAATTCAGTCTTAACTGACACTAACTCAGCAGTCTCATTTAGTAAAACCATAAAGAAGGCTTGTGAGAAGTTCGAAAAGTCACAATGGTGATTTGGGTCATTACCTGAGGTTGTTGACCTAATAGACCTATTACAATTTCTGAGCATTTAAAGGGTATTAACGGAGTGCTTACCGTCGCAACAAAGGGTTGTTAGTCCGCCGACAATAACTCCGCTTATGATTCACACACGAGTGTTTTTTATAATAACAAGCTTTATTACAGTGACTGATTTGGTCTTCCATTTATATTAAATGACATGCAAATATGTGAGAAGTCGCGCAACACCAGGTTATAGTCCAACAGCTTTATTTGAAATCACAAGCTTTCGGAGCGGCTGCTCCTTCGTCAGGTGAAGTGAAGTTTCACCTGACGAAGGAGCAGCGCTCCGAAAGCTTGCGATTTCAAATAAAACTGTTGGACTATAACCTGGTGTTGTGCGACTTCTCACTTTTGTCCACCCCAGTCCAACATCATGACATGCAAATAGTACAGCCTGGTTTCTAGGCTCCGACTACCTCGAGAACGCTCTCCAATGTCATGAGAAACACCCAAGTCCTAGAGTGACCAGCTCACGCCCTCCAGGCCCTCTGTGCTTCAGTGTGGCTCCTGACCCTCCTGAGAACGCTCTGCCTTAAAGGGGACATGGTCCTATCCTTATACTATATAGGTACAGAATAAGTCTTGTTAGGTACAAATACATTGCTCGTTTAGCTGAGGCCGCATTTTTAGGTGTTTACCCAGCTTCTAATCTTTTCAGCCATTGTCTTTGTGCTATAAGTGTTTAGGCCAAATGTTTATCCCATTTCCTAGACCTGGATGTTTTCATTCTCTGCCCTTGCATTTCCAAACTGACAATGATCAGATAATCTGTGTTAGATGGTGATTGAGGGCTAAATATTGGCCAGGACAACGGGGAGAACTCGCCTGCTCTTCTTCGAAATAGTGCCATGGGATCGTTTACATCCACCTGAGAGGGCAGAAGGGCATCAATTTAATGTTTGAAGGCATGTTTCAGGTGCCTTGCCATTCACAAGGAATCTCTGCTTCATGCTCCAGAGGAGGAAGAGGAAGGTGAACAAGGTGAGCAGGGAGCCCAGGGCCTGCTTGAGGAAGAGTTCGCACAGGAGAACCCTTTGCCTTTTGTGAGACATCTATGGGCAGAGCACATAAGGGGCATCTTCACCGAACTTAGACCTGCTTCCCTTTTGCAAATATATCAAATCATTCATATACTGAAATGTATCTCTTCTGCACAACTACCAGTGCTCCCACTTAGAAACAATCTGCAAATCATTCTCCCTGGCATTCTGCCACCTTGCCACAATAAATCTGTACATATCATCAGTATAAACAGTTATTTGCTCCACAGGAAATGTTTGCTGTCCTACTGTTTTTGTAACTATGCCTCCCCTTTTTGTAATTACGCCTGAAACTGTTTGTTCTTTCGAGCCTGTTCTGCTATTTCTCGGTATTCCCTCAGTGGCAGAAGATTCTGAAGTGGTTTGCTGGTGCTTAGCAACAGGACCATTGGGGAATAAGATGGCCTCATTCTCAGGGCAGACAAGGCCTCCGATAGGCTCCGTATCTGCTGCTGCAACAATAGCCTTGCCCTGACTACATTCGGCCACATGTGCAGGCATCTGAAGTGAACAGCAAGAGGGCGCTCACACGGTACTGTTCTGAGAGATGGCTTCACCATACATGCACACACCTTCAATACTGCCTGCCCATCGAGTAGTAACGGTTTCTGGCTCAATTTTGGTATTGATCACCAGGAATGCAGACTGAATGGAACCAATTAGAAATGGAGTGGGACTGGCATAGTGTCCCCATGAACACACAGGGTATGTCAAACCCCCTCCCCACCCCACGCCAACATCCTCGCTACCCATACTATGAGAGTGTCCCTGAGGCAGTTCCCGAAAGGGTTCCTGGAGAACCAGGAACACTGCCCTCCCCAAGAGAGTGTTCATAATACCACGAGGACCGTTCTGATTGTGTCCTTGCACCTTTGACAATATCAGTCACCCCCGCCCCCCAACATTGATCCAGGGGCAGCCTGAAATATCGTGCACCTCCCCCCCAAACCCCCCCGCCCCACAAAAAAGCTTCTCATGCATCTGGGGAAATATTGGCACCCCCTAACAGATTGTACTGGAGTGCCTATCACTAACTGATCCCCACTGCTACCCATTGCTAACCCATTTGGATAATGTTGCTACTGAGCCGCTGAGAGTGATTGTTGGGCAGCCATCACAATGTGGCCCCTCACTTTCCTGGGCCCTTTTCCACCCTCTGACCCCTTTGCTGTGACCTGATCCTGGCTCAGAGAGTTTTCTAACCAGCCATTCCTTCCCTTCTTTGCTGAAGTAGTTTACTGGCCTGGTCGCCCCATTGAGAGAGTTTGCTAGTGCTGAGGTAGTTGACCTACCTTTTGTTCCCCTCCCCCATTCTCACCCCCCACCACCTCCCTCATCTATAACCCACGCCCCACTCTCCAGCTCCCCGTCCCCTTCTTTCCTCTCCTCCCTCCTCTTCTCCCCATCTTCCCTTCCCTCTCCATCTCCTGTCCCCTTCCTTCTTCATCCCTTTCTCCCTCTCTCTCCTCCTCACTCCTTTGCCTTTCTCCCTCTCCCCCTCCATCTCCATCTTATCCTCTCCAATTCTCTTCCCTCCTCTCTGCTCCCTTTCGCCTTATTCGTTCCTCTCCCTCTTATCTTTCCCTCCTCTCTCCCTTCTCTCCTCCCTTTTTCTCTCTTTCCCTCCTCCCTCCCTCTACCCTCCCAACTCTTTGCTGCCCTTCGCCTCCTCTGCCCAGGAACTGCAATATCAACCAGTCGGACACACAGATTTTCTGTTTATTAATATCTACAATATTTTTTAAATTTTGAAAATAATAATTTTGACGGTATTTCCAACGCACTCCTGGCTGGCCTCCCACATTCTACCTTACGTAAACTTGAGGTCACCCAAAACTCGGCTGCCCGTATCCTAACTTGCACCAAGTCCCGGTTAAGCAATGCCTTGATTTCAAAATTCTCATCCTTGTTTTCAAATCCCTCCATGGCCTCGCCCCTCCCTATCTCTGTAATCTTCTTCAGCCCCACACCCCCCACCCCCGAGATATCTGCGCTCCTCTAATTCTGCCCTCTTGAGCATCCCTGATTATAATCGCTCAACCATTGGCGGCCGTGCCTTCTGTTGCCTGGGCCCTAAGCTCTGGAATTCCATCCCTAAACCTCTCCACCTCTCTTTCCTCCTTTAAGATGCTCCTTAAAACCTACCTCTTTGACCAAGCTTTTGGTCACCTGCCCTAATTTATCCTTATGTGGCTCGGTGTCAATTTTTTGTCTTATAATGCTCCTGTGCAGCACCTTGGGACGTTTTACTACGTTAAAGGCGCTATATAAATACAAGTTGTTGTTGTTGTCGTTGTTATTTCTGGTCAATTTTGCATCCTAGCTCTAAAGTTTCCTTTCAGCAAATCTCCCCGACCCTCCTCTGCCTCTCCTCTTCCAACTCCTCCGCTTTCTCCCCTACCTCCTTCTCCCCTCTTCACTTCTCCCGTTTGCCTCCTTCCCTACCCTGTCACTCACCCCTCAAATCCCATCGTGGAAAGTCGTGAAATTGAACTTGAGAAATGTTGCAATTGAGGGCTAACGGCAGAAAAATGACCACAAAAGCTGATGTTTTTGCTGTCTTACACAAAAACAGTCCACATTGACTTGTTCAGCTCAGTGTTTCGACTATTTGAGCCTAGCTTTCATTCCACGTCATAATTCGTAGTGTTAGAAGTCAAGGCAGTGCAATTTCACACAAACCTCTTTAATTGCTTTTTATCAAGGGAAAAAAAATTAAGATTAGGTCTGTGAATTTACATCCACTGCAACTATTTACTCACAAGACCCAATTCAGGAGAGAAGTTAAAAGTAAATGATTGAATCATAGCCATTAAATGACTTACCATTGTGCACACTTAACGCGTGTGCTAACTAAAATGCACAGATGATGTTTTCTCCCATGAAACTTTTTGCTCAAATCAAATCAGTTGTAAGATAGAAATAATTTCAATGGTATTAGCAAACAAAGTCTTGAAGGCATTGATCAAATATAATGTTGAGCGATGGGAAAAAGAAATCAAAACATTTGCATTACATTAGACTCAGATGGTGTTGCTATTGCTGGCAAATGTGTGTGCTTGTGGTAAAACTTTCCTCTTTAGTTAGACGGTAATCTCGAAAAGCCAATTTTTTTTCAAGTAAACCAAAGAAAAATGTTGGCAGGATATTAATAGCATTGGTTAAATTTTTTTTACGATAGAGAAAAATATACTCGGATAAATACGCTGCATAATGTGGTTCCAGCGCCTGCACACTAATGAACTGACCTTGGACGATAATGTGAGGATGGTTTATTTCAACATACAGGTGCTTCTCTTAACGCATTACTCACGACATGTAGGCACAGTGTAGAGTTTGCAGGGGTGGGATTTCCTGTGCCAACAGTTCGCAAAGGGCTGCTGGCAATTTGACTGCATCTTTTTTTGGAGGGGGAAAGAAAGAAAAAAAATAGGAAGATTTGCATTTCTTTAGCACCTTCCATGACCTCAGGACTTCCCAAAGTGCTTTACAGCCAATGAAGTTTCTTTGAAGTGCAATCACTGTTGCAATGTAGGAGACATGGCAGCCAGTTTGCACACAGTAAGGTCCCACTGTGAATTCCAGAGTGTGGGACCTCAGCATCTAACAGCATGACTCCCATTAGTGAGACGAAGGGAGGGAGAGATGCACAGGAGATGAGAATCAGAGGAATGGAGAGTTTGGGAGATGGGGGTCTTAGGGCTAGAAAAAGTTATGAGATAGGGAGGGTTGATGCCATGGAGGGATTCAGACACAAGGGGCTTGATTTTACCAGGCCTGAGGAGGCAGGTTTGGAGATGTGTGAGTTGTCAAAATCGCAAAAAATGGCGGGTGAGTCCGATCCCGCCTCTGAGCAATTTTCCCACATTCGTGGTTTCAGACCCCGTTTCCATCCCACCTCCAAGAGGCGGGATAGGCCCTTAAGGCCCTTAACAACCAGTTAAGTGCCTCTATAATCCCATTTTGAGAGGCCTTTCTGATTTTAACACATTTCCCCGTCCTGCACGTCTCCTCTCGAACACACCAGTGAATCCTGGCGGCCTCACAAGTGGATTGCTTACTAACAGCTGCAGCTCCACCATTAAAAAGGAGTTTTCACCAATGATCATTTGCAGGTGGCAGAACTTTGTTGTCTCAGGTCTGGGGGAACTTTTAGCAGGCCTACTCATTGTTGTGGAAGTTTGGAGCCTGACACCCATCTCCAGTGTGACCTCCTGGGAAACTCCTCTCCCCACCTTGACTGCGCGCTTCCTCAACTGAGGTATATACCAGAAGCATGGGGACCATTTATTTCCTTTCCTCCTGGACATCAGATTTGGATGAAGACCGGCCGCGGCAGCAGCAGAACCCTGAACAACAGCAGCACCAACAGCAGGAGCATCAACAGGAGCGCCAAGCTGCTAGTCACCCACCTGAAGCTGCACAGGCCAGAAGGCGCCAGCACGCGAGCACATTGTTGCCCGGGATGCAAGGGACGCACTCATGTTGGCCAGATTTGCTTAGCCTGCACAATCAAACACTTTTGCCTCGCACCTTCTTACCAGAGCATCGACAATGGACAAGAACCTGCGGATTCCTATCACTCTGACCACCATTCTGACAACCACAAGGCGCCCTAAGCCCTCAATGTGGAAGTCCCATTTGCGAAATGACACAGGCCACAACTTTAACAGTTTGCCATCAAATCTGTTTATCATAACAATTCAAGGATGGCTTGTCAAAAATCAATACAACAGAACATCCAAGTGACTACCCTTGTGACTACTTGTGCTTTATCTTCCTCTTATGCTTGCTCCTACATGGTGCTTCCCCTGTGGCTTCAGCAGATGTGGAGGCCCCTTGCTCACTCTCTTGCTGCTCCTGTCCCGACACCTTTGGCAGCCATCCTCTAGGGTTGCGAACCTGTGAGGGCTCAGCAACAATCTACTGCTCCTGCGGCTGTGCAGGGGCTGAGATGCCCATCTCAGTGGGGCTCTGACCGAGGGCTTTGCAGTGGCATGGTCATGTGAGCGCTTGGCGAGGAGCCCCCACTTCCTTGTTGTCTGCCACCAACATCCCTCTCATGGGTCAGCCCCACTTCAGAGCTAGCAAGTGGCTTGACAGCACCTTGCTGCACTGCAGGGGGGCCATGAGGACCTGTTTCTGCACTGGAAGTCCTACTCCAGAGGACTTCCATGAAGGTCTGGTTTCTATGCTTAATAGCTGACCATCGCTCCTCAAGAGATGTCAGTCTATTCTGAACAATGACCATGTTTTCAATACCCTGGCGACTAAGCTCCTCCATGGCCGTAGCCATCTTCTCCTCTACCGTAGCCAGCCTCTCCTCTACGATAGCCAGCCTTACCATGGAGGTAGCCATCCTTACCACGGAGGTAGCCATCCTTTCCACGTAGGTTGCCATCCTTTCCGCGGTGATGCGTTCATGCGCCAATGCATCTACAAAGGCTCTGCTCATGTTCGCGATGGACTCCTCCATTCGCTCCACACTCGCAGCGACCCTGGAGACAAAACCTGCCAGAGACTCCTGCACCTGTTCCTGGAGTTCAGCACCGCTCTCCTTCTGGATGGACCCGGAGGCACAGGGTCGACATGCAGCTGAGCCGAGCTGGCAGAGTCCTGCGCCCTCCGACGAGGACTCGCCACTGCTGTCCCTGTCTCCACCATCTGCTGATGCTCACTTGTGAGCTGTGATACACCAGGTGACAACACTACACTATCTCGCAAAGGTCCCACCGAGGTGTGAGTGTCTGCGCTGGTGCTGGGTGCACTGAATTCTGCTGACGCTGCGCCCTCAGAGGTTGCAGCTTCCTCTGAGGAGTCTTGAGGCTCAGGCTGTTCCTCCTGTTCAGTGGGGATGGGGGCTCTCGATGGTCCTGTGGGGGAGTAAAGGAAAGAGTTAGAGATGTGAGGTAAAGGTTGCATGCACATTGAATTGTGCAGATGGTCATAAGTCAATCTGTTAGAGCATCAGAATCATTATCAGTCACTCATGCAATGTCAATGAGAGATGCCAAACTATTCTGTCACCAGCTTGCTGTGATGCGCCCGTCTGTCCGTCTCCCACTTGCGAATCGCCCTCCACTCTGACGATCTCCAGGGCCGCCTCCTCCGAAGTGGTGAGCTGGGCTACTGAGGGTGGCCCTCCTCCTGTCCTTGCTCTTTCCCTCTTATCGTGGGCTCTCTTTTCCTGCAATGAGGGACTCAAGTGGAGTTTGAGTGGGAATGAAGGAGTGAGTGTAGAGAATCCATAGCATAGATACTTACAAGGTGACAAAGGGCCCTCCCTGTGTGTTGTAAGCTGTTGTCATTGCATCACAGTGATAGGGAGTGTGAGGGCTGCATGGTCGAATAGTTAAGTGAATATGACCATAGAGAGAGAGGGAATGGGTAAGGGTGCAGGGATGTAAGGGTCAAGTGGGATGTGGAGGAAGAGGTTGGCAAAGCAGAGTGCTGGTGATGAGAGGCGATGGGGATCAGATTGAGGCTGATGGGAATGTCATACTCACTTTTCCTTTGCAGAGAAGGTCATGAAACCTCTTCCTGCACTGCAGCCAGGTTCTGCTGCACATAGAAATTGCATTTACCTCTTGGGCCACTTGCAGCCACACAGCTTTAGTCTGCTGGGGAGGCTTTTTCCTCCCTGAGGAAGGGAAGAGCACCTGCTTATTTGCTCTTGCTCCCTCCACCAGAGCTTGGAGGGAGGCCTCATCGAATCTTGGAGCACACTTTGGTCTACTGGTGGACATAATTGGTGAAGGAAGCGCTCAGAACAATGGGCATAAAGTTTAAAGGCTGAAAAAGAAGCAAGGCTGCTTGCAGGCCTTAAATCCAGTAGCATTGATGACGTCATTGGAGGCGACTTTCTGTTTGAAAAGGCTCATTGGGCCAGGGGTTTCCACACGCTGGAAATCAAGTGCCCAATTAGGGCAAAATCGCACTTTTGTCCCACTTCACATCGGAGTCGGGATCCTGACACGAAAACCACCTGACACACCCCAGCCCGCCCCCAATGGCAAAATCGCGCCCAAGGGGCGCGATCATGCCAGCCCTGGGGAGGCGGGTTTGGAGGCAGGATTGCCGGGAAAATGGCAGAATCTGGGGGCGGGTGCCCATCCCGCCCCCAACCCGCCTCCGTTATATCTTCCCGGGAGGCGGGTAGCCGACCCGCGCCGGGTTCCATCTCCTGGAGGCAGGAAGGGGATTACAACCACTTAACTGCCTGTTAACAGGTAGATAACAGGCAGATAAGAGGATTATCCCCATTTTACCCACACAAGTGCAGGCTTCCCGAAGACTGCGAACACCGCCAGGGTCAGCGAGGTGAGCAGAGGGTCTGCGGGGGTTGGAGGGGTGCTTCATAGAGTTTTCAAACGATGACAATTCATCTGTCAAAAATTTTTGACAGATGAAACGTCATACGTTGACATTCTCTGTAAGCGGCTTCCCCTTAATTGGCCTGCTAAGCCCGCTGGGCGGGCTTAACAAGGTCAATCAAGGGAAAATAGCGTGGGTTGGCCACAAGTTGATGGAGGCAGGACTAAAACCCAACAAGTGGGAGTCCCGCCTCCAAAAGCTCCCCATTGGCAAAATCCAGACCTTGGATTAGAATTTTACATTTTGGAGTCAATGTATGGCAGCGAGAACAGGGCTGATGAGCAAGCAAGACTTGATCCAAGATAGGATATGGGCAGCAGAATACTGGATGAGCTGAAGTTTGACAGCCTAAAAAGAGATTAATCTGGATTTGGATATAATGGGGCAGCAAAGTATCTTGCAGCTGCCCTTTAAAATTTATGATGTAACAAAAATGCAAGTCCACTAAAGAACTAAATACAAAAGCTAAGCGCTTAATTTTATAAATCACCAGACATACCTGGAGACCTGGGTGAGAGTTTAATCTCGTTAAAAGAGATGCTGGTACTCTCCCATTTGCAGCTGTTGAGTATCACAATGATTAAACTTTGACATACTTATCTCTAACAGGCATGAAGTCAAAGCAGAGGGCTTCTTTGTGAGTTCATACTTAATTTCTAGAGTCTACAACATATGTCCCAGAGTTGAGGTGTCTGAAGAATTTACAGTCTGGATTGCCTCTGCATATCATGTTATGAAAAAACAACGATGGCATTGTTGCTAATCCATGGTACATTTGTTCTAAAGGACACCTAGGACTGCATCATCCCTCAACCTCATTATTGTTTTACTCATTATATTACTGATGTTATCTACATTTTATCTATTGCACTGAGATCTGTGCCAGAAAAAGTTCCCATAACATAGGATGGAACATGGCATGAAATAGCTAGGAGCAAAGAAACTGAACTGCTAATAGAGATGTTATAACGGATCTTTTTATGAAATGAGGTGCATTGACAAATGACAGCTTAACTCTAATTAAAGTAAGATAAATATATGTATCTGTCTATCTATCTATCACATATTGAAAGTTTTGTATATAGCACACAGTTCCTGTGAGTGTAACACTTACTCCTTGTAACACTTTTCTGTCTCACTTTTTCCATCACACTATTTCTGTCACACTTGCCTGCCATACCTGTCTGTCATGCTTAACTTTACCTATTGATTATGCCAACCTCCTGACAGCAGCCAGTAGGTCATGGTGTTGATGGCCATTCCCACTGCTGCAGGCCTCTCGGGTATATTTTAATGAATTTGCATGTTTGGAAAACCATTATGCAGAACTAGGGTAAAGGGAAAGGAGGGGGAGGAATTTCTGAAATGTGTACAGGAGAATTTCCTTGACCAGTATCTTCTTGGCCCAACTAGGAAGGAGGCATTGCTGGATCTAGTGCTGGGGAATTAGGGGGGCCAGGTCGACCAAGTGTCTGTGGGAGAACACTTGGGTACGAGTGATCATCATATCATGAGATTTAGATTAGCAATGGAGAGGAGCAAGGAACAATCTAGAGTGGATCTTCTAAACTGAAATAGGGCTAACTTCAATGGGCTGCGAAAGGATCTAGCCAGGGTAAAATGGAACCAAAGACTGACAAGAAAAACTGTAACAGAACAGTGGGAGATCTTTAAGGAGGAGATGTTCCAAGTACAGGCTAGGTACATTCCAACAAGAGAGAAACATAGAAACATAGAAGATAGGAGCAGGAGTAGGCCATTCAGCCCCTCGAGCCTGCTCCGCCATTCAATGAGATCATGGCTGATCATCCAAATTCAGTACCCTGTCCCTGCCTTCTCTCCATATCCCTTGATCCATTTAGTTTTAATATATTTCTTGAATATATTTAATGAATTGGCCTCTACTGCCTTCTGTGGTAGAGAATTCCACAGGTTCACCACTCTCTGGGTGAAGAAATTCCTCCTCATCACAGTCCTAAATGGCTTACCCCTTATCCTTAGACTGTGACCCTTGGTTCTGGACTCCCCGGCCATCGGGAACATCCTTCCCGCATCTAGTCTGTCTAGTCCTGTTAGAATTTTATAAGTTTCAATGAGATCCAATCTCATTCTTCTAAACTACAGTGAGTATAAGCCCAATCGACCCAATCTCTCCTCATACGCCATTCCTGCCATCCCGGGTATCAGCCTGGTGAATCTTCGCTGCACTCCCTCCATGGCAAGAACATCCTTCCTCAGATAAGGCGACCAAAACTGCACACAATACTCAAGATGTGGTCTCACCAAGGCGCTGTACAACTGCAGCAAGACATCCTTGTTCCTGTACTCGAACCCTTTCGCTACGAAGGCCAACATACCATTTGCCTTCTTAACCGCCTGCTGCACCTGCATGCTTACCTTCAACGATTGGTGCACAAGGACACCCAGGTCTCGTTGCACTTCCCCTTCTCCCAATCTATTGCCATTCAGATAATAATCTGCCTTTCTGTTTTTGACACCAAAGTGGATAACCTCGCATTTATCCACATTATATTGCATCTGCCATGCTTCTGCCCAATCCCCCAACCTGTCCAAATCATACTGGAGTTTCTCGGCATCCTCCTCCCGGCACACACTCCCACCCAGCTTTGTGTCGTCTGCAAACTTGGAGATATTACATCCAATTCCATCGTCCAGATCATTAATATATATTGTGAATAGCTGGGGTCCTAGCACCGATCCCTGCGGTACCCCACTAGTCACCGCCTGCCACTCGGAAAAAGACCCATTTATTCCAACTCTTTGCTTTCTGTCTGCCAACCAGTTCTCTATCCAAGTCAATACCTTGCCCCCAATCCCATGTGCCTTAACTTTACATGCTAATCTCTTATGCGGGACCTTATCGAAAGCCTTCTGAAAGTCCAAATACACCACATCCACTGGTTCTCCCTTATCCATTTTACCAGTTACATCCTCAAAAAATTCCAGTAGATTAGTCAAGCACGATTTGCCTTTTGTAAATCCATGTTGACTTTGTCCAATCCTGTCACTGTTTTCCAAGTGCTCCGCTATTACATCTTTTATAATGGACTCTAGCATTTTCCCCACTACCGATGTCAGGCTTACTGGTCTATAATTCCCCATTTTCTCTCTACCACCTTTTTTGAATAGTGGGGTAATATTAGCTACCCTCCAATCCATGGGCACTGCTCCAGAGTCTATAGAATTTTGGAAGATGACCAGCAATGCATCTACTATTTCTAGGGCCACTTCCTTAAGTACCCTAGGATGTAGATTATCAGGCCCTGGGGATTTATCAGCCTTCAATCCCGTCAATTTCCCTAACACTATTTCCCTACAAATACTGATTTCTTTCAGTTCCTCCTTCTCATTAGACTCTATGTTCCCCGACATATCTGGGAGGTTATTTGTGTCCTCCTTTGTGAAGACAGAACCAAAGTATGTATTTAATTGGTCTGCCATTTCTTTGTTCCCCATTATAAATTCCCCTGATTCTGACTGCAAGGGACCTACGCTTGACTTCACCAATCTTTTTCTCTTCACATATCTATAAAAGCTTTTACAGTCAGTTTTTATGTTCCTCGCAAGCTTACTCTCATACTCTATTTTCACCCTCTTAATTAATCCCTTTGTCCTTCTTTGCTGAATCCTATACTGCTCCCAATCCTCAGGTTTTCTGCTTTTTCTGGCCAATTTATATGTCCTTTCCTTGGATCTTATGCTATCCCTAATTTCCTTTGTTAGCCACGGTTGAGTCACCTTTTTTGTTTTATTTTTATGCCAAACTGGGATGAACAAATTCTGTAGTTCATTCATGCGATCTTTGAATGCTTGCCATTGACTTTCCACTGTCAACCCTTTGAGTGACATTCCCCAATCAATCCTAACCAACTCGCACCTCATACCATCGTAGTTTCCTTTATTTAAATTCAGGACCCTAGTCTCTGAGTCAACTACTTCACTCTCCATCTTAATGAAGAATTCGATCATATTATGATCGCTCCGACCCAAGCACAACAAGATTGCTAATTAATCCTTTCTCATTACATAATACCCAGTCTGATGGCCTGAACTCTAGTTGGTTCCTCAACATATTGGTCCAGGAAACCATCCCGTATACACTCCAGGAATTCCTCCTCCACAGTATTGTTACTAATTTGGTTAGCCCAATCTATATGTAGATTAAAGTTGCCCATGATAACTGCTGTGCTCTTATTGCACGCTTCTCTAATTTCCCTTTTAATGCGATCCCCAACCTCCGTATTACTGTTTGGGGGTCTATACACCACTCCCACTAGCGTTTTCAGCCCCTTGGTATTTCTCAGTTCTACCCATACAGATTCCACATCATCAGAGCTAATATCCTTCCTTACAATTGTGTTAAACCCCTCTTTAACCAGCAATGCTACCCCACCTCCTTTTCCTTTTTGCCTATCTTTCCTAAATATTGAATACCCCTGTATGTTGAGTTCCCAGCCTTGGTCACCCTGGAGCCATGTTTCCGTAATCCCAATCATATCATATTCGTTTACCTCTATTTGCGCAGCTAATTCATCCACCTTATTACGAATGCTCCTCGCATTAAGACACAAAGGGGTAAAAATTCACTTGGTTGCGCCACCCGTTAGCGCCTTAAGAGGGCGCTAATGGGGCGCAAAGCTGCTAACACCCGGGCGCAGCGATGTTTGCGCCGCTCGAGAACTTAACTTGAGATTGTGCGGCGGCGCTAAAACTTACCGCTGCGACCACCTGCGCGCGCAGATTGTGACGTCATTCCATGGTGCAACGCCCTTGGGGCGCCCCGTAGCGGAAATTGAGTGGCGCCCCCTGCCTTACCGCCTGGCGCTTCCAACGACCAGAAGACTGGAACGCTATCAATCGCTGTGGGGCTGGGGGGGGCGCTATTTAAAGGGGGCCTCTTCCTGTCTTTTATTGTTGGTGGCATTTTTGAACTACGCATTCTGAGAGAGAGAGGGAGAGACTTCTGGAGAGATTCAACGTTGTGTGAAGGAGTTTTGGGTACTGAGCAGCACTTTGCAGGTTCATTTTGATTTGCCATTCCTTGTATCGATTTAGCAGACAAAGCCTTCAGGCTTGTTTTTTTAACGCTCTTAGATCTTTTAGAATTTTTTTTTACTATGGAAGGGTAAGGGAACCAAAGCAAAGGGAGATAGAGAAGATGATGAAACAAAAAAAGAGGGTGTATGATGCATGTCAGGTGAATTCTTCAAGGGAGAACCAGACTAAATACAATAAGTTGAGAGGGGATGTGAAGATGAAAATAAGATTGGCAAAGAGAGAATATGAGAGTAGAATGGCGGTTAACATAAAAGGGAACCCAAAAATCTTCTACCGGCATGTAAACAGTAAGTGGGTAGTAAGAGGCGGGGTGGAGCCTATTAGGGACAAAGCAGGTGATATATGCTTCGAGGTGTAGGGCAAGACTAGAATACTCAATGAGTACTTTGTATCGGTGTTTACTAAGGAGGTGGATGCTGACAAAATATCAGCAGAAGTGGAAAAGGTAGAAGCAATGGAAGGGGTGAAAATTGATAGACAGGATGTACTAGAAAGGCTGGGTATGCTAAGAGTGGATAAGTCGCCTGGTCCAGATGGTTTGCATCCCAGGTTGCTAAGGGAATTGGGAGAGGAATTGGGAGAGGAGATAGCAGAAGGACTTCCCATAATTTTGCAATCTTCCCTAGAGGCGGGGGAGGTGCCTGTGGATTGGAAAGTGGCAAATGTGAAAGGGTGTAAGGACAATCCTAGTAACTACAGGCCGGTCAGTTTAACATCAGTGGTGGGTAAAGTTTTAGAAACAATAACCAAGGTTAAATTTAACGGGCACTTGGAGAGGTTTAAGCTAATTAAGGAGAGCCAACACGGATTCGTAAAAGGCAGATTGTGTTTGACTAATCTAATTGAATTTTTTGATGAAGTAACAGGGAGGATTGATGAAGAGAATGCAATGGATGTTGTCTACATGGATTTTCAGAAGGCGTTTGACAAAGTACCACATAGAAGGCTGGTTAACAAAATTGAGGCACATGGAATAGGTGGGACAGTGGCAGCTTGGAAAAAGAATTGGCTTAAGGACAGAAAACAGCGAGTCGTGGTAAATGGTTGTTTTTCGAACTGGAGGCTGGTAGACAGTGGTGTTCCCCAAGGGTCAGTGCTGGGGCCACTGCTTGTTTTGATATATATAAATGACCTGGATATTGGAATATAGAGTAGAATTTCTAAATTTGCCAATGACACCAAACTTGGGGTTGTGGCAAACAGTGATGATGATACCAATTGACTGCAACAGGACATAGAAAGGCTAGCAGAATGGGCAGACAAGTGGCAGATGGAATTTAATATAGAGAAGTGTGAGGTGATGCATTTTGGGAGAAGGAACAGGGAGAGGCAATATACACTTAATGGCACAGTTTTAAAGAGTGTGCAGGGACAGAGGGACCTGGGAGTTAATGTGCATAGGTCCCTGAGGTGGCAGGACATATTGAGAGAGTGGTTAGCAAAGCATATGGGATCTTGGGCTTCATAAATAGAGGTATTGAGTACAAAAGTAGAGAAGTTATGCTGAACCTTTATAAAGCGCTGGTTAGGCCACAACTGGAGTATTGCATCCAGTTCTGGTCACCACACTTTAGGAAGGATGTGAAGGCACTTGAGAAGGTGCAGAGGAGATTTACCAGAATGGTTCCAGGGATGGGGGATCTTAGCTACAAGGACAGGTTGGAGAAGCTGGATTGGTTTTCATTAGAGCAAAGGAGGTTGAGGGATGATTTGATAGAGGTGTACAAGATTATGATAGGTTTGGATAGGCTAGGCGGGGTGTAGGGTTTGGCCGGTGCCAACATCAGTGGGTGCATTTGCCTGAAGGATTTTTGGACTTTTAAAATGGATATGTACCCTTTTAAAATGGAGACGCACTGACTGTTGGTTTCTGTGAAGATAGCAGGAACTGTCTGTCTTTTGGGTTGCCATGGGACCAGTCTCAATGCTGACGTCATGAAAGGCAGGGGCCTTTTCATATTCGAACTTGTGAGAAGTCGCACAACACCAGGTTATAGTCCAACAGTTTTATTTGAAATCACAAGCTTTCGGAGCTCTGCTCCTTCGTCAGGTGAAGTGACGAAGGAGCAGTGCTCCGAAAGCTTGTGATTTCAAATAAAACTGTTGGACTATAACCTGGTGTTGTGCGACTTTTCACATTTGCCCATCTACAGTAATGGCCTGCCATTGTTTTCATCAAGATGACCAATCCAGGACAGAGACGTCACCAGGAAGACCAACTAGCATCTCTGCGACCATGGTAACCAGGAAACGCCCAGCCAGTTTAGTGTATTATACGGGGTATAAATATGCTGAACTTTGGGGATTCAGTGCTTGCTTTTAACGGGGTTCTCGCGTAGCTACGCGTCCGTCAACTCTCCAGGAATGCCCGAAGTGAGTGCCTCGCCGTGCCACCCGAACGTAACTCTCTAGTTCTCATCGCATGCCTCTGTTAGGCACGGTTTTGTCTCTGGAGTCGAACGGACCCGGGACCGCGTGAATCAACGACAAGGGCTGGTAATTATATCCAGCCTACACCTCTAGAAATCCCCAGGACCGCCCGCGTGTTTGGCTGCTGAGGAACTGCAAGTGTCCAAGACGCAGGCTAACACATGTGTGTGTGTGTGAGGAGGCTTCCAAGTGTGGGTTCTGACCAAACCAGGAGAGGGGTTTAGTTAGAAGAGTTTTTCCATTATCTAGGCTTAGATTCTGGGAAGGGGTTGGTTCGGCATAACCAACAGGGTGGGTATTTTAGTCTAAGGTTATGAGCTAGTGTCCACGGTCACCTTCTCGTGAGGAGTAGGGGTTGTTGTTTTGTGAGTGTAATCAAGGAATCGATCTTTGACCAACCTGAACTGTTTCGTTTCGTCTGAGTCAATTATAATCTGTCCATAGTAACTTCTTGGGTCCGAACTTCGGGGTTGTGGGTCTTGTGGTTCGCGGTATAATTCGGAAGACCAACCGGGTGGCATCCGGTCACGGCCGGGTTACACAGTAATCCCGCTGGGGACGCTGCGCATCGGGCATAGGAGAAGACCTATTTGGCCTTGGTCTCTTTCTCTGTGTGGGATTACCCACTAATCGACGGGCTAGGCAGGGACTATTGGCAAAAGCTCCTGCCGTCCAAGGGAAACAACCCAAACCGGGGAGTTTTTAATGCACGGGTCGACTCAAGGGAGTGTCATAGAAACACGGGGCACGCAAAAACACCCAACAGAAATCGGCGCTGGATGTTTCAAATGGGATCTGGTTGATTCCCCTTCGACGGGAAGACCAGTATAAGTTCGCCTTTACATTTAAGGGCCAACAGTATACTTGGACGTGTCTTCCCCAAGGGTTTCATAACAGCCCCTCCATCTTCCACCAGAGCATGGCTAATGCTCTGAAGAATTTTAGCCAGCCCCAGCAGATCGTTCAGTATGTGGACGACATTCTCCTCTTTAGTGATAAGGAGGAGCACGGGCCACTGCTGAGCGAGCTGCTGAAGTTACTCAGGGATGCGGGTTTCAAAGTCAACCCAAAGAAGGCTCAGGTCGGTCAGAAGGAAGTAACATTTCTCGGGCTGACCGTCCGAGCAGGTGAAAGGGGGATCGATGATGCCCGACGAAAGGCAGTACAGGAGCTCCCAGCCCCCAAGACGGTGTCAGGGGTGAGGTCTTTTCTGGGGCTCACAGGATACTGCCGGGATTTCATCGAGGGAAATGCAACCACAGCAGCCCCTTTACTTTGGCTCCTCCGCAAGGGAGTTGAATGGGAGTAGGATTCCAACTGCCAGGCCGCATTCACCCAGCTAAAAAGGGACCTCCAAACGGCACCTGCGTTGGGTGCGATTAACCAGGGGGAAGAGTTCTCTCTAGAGGTAGCAGCCAGCGGGGACAGCTTGAGCTCGGTGTTGCTCCAGGAGCGACACGGCAAGCTGAGACTGGTGGTGTACTCCTCCAGGGTGCTCACAGATGTGGAGAGAGGATACTCCAATTGTGAAAGGCAACTTTTAGCCACGCATTGGGCCGTGAAGCGCTCGCAGCTCTTCACGGGATCCTCCCCGCTAGTCCTCCTAATGCATCACACGTCAACCCAGATGCTTTTGGATGGGCGGATTAAGGACGGGACAGTGAGTAGTGCCCGCATTGCTCGCTGGACCCTACTGGTCTCGCAGCTTAATCTCAGAGTGCAGGGGTTGACTGAGCCGAAAATTGCAGGAAACATGGTGTTCCCTGGGACAGCGCACACATGCACAGTGGAAGGGGTATGGGACGTGGAGGAGGGACTCAGGGCCAGGATACACCCGACGGGCCAGGATATCTATGTGGATGGTTCCAGTACCGTGTCCAATGGGGAGCGGCTCACAGGTTGCGGGATTTATGACCCGACTGCTCAGGTAGAGACGGCCATAAAACTCCCCAGCACCATGAGCGCTCAGCACACCAAACTGGCGGCCGTGGCCTATGTGGTGACCCACCCCGAAGAGTTTCCCCCTCCATATACCATTTGCTCAGATTCAATGTTCACGTGCAACTCTTGCACTGAATATTTGGCAATCTGGGCAAGACAAGGGTTTAAATCCGCTGATGGGAGACACCTAGCCACAGCATGGTTGCTCCACAAAATCTTAGAGGCCGACAAGAATAGAGGGGATTATTATATCCACAAGGTAAAGGCCCATTCTAAGACAGAACCCCGTGGGGAGGGTAACCAGAGGGCAGACAAATTAGCAAAGAAGGGAGCTAGAGAGGGAACCCGGTGGGATCCGGGGAAAGCGGCCCCAGTAGCAGCCATCCGGGACAGGGAAGGCAGACCAGGGATCGCTCTAGCCCCGGACCTTAAACAGGCATAGGCACAGGACCCCATTCTCAAGGCCGTCCTACTAGGTAGGGAGAAGGGGGAGGTAATAAAGGTCCCTTTGGCGCTGCTGACATCAGCGTTAAGGATGGGATGTTGTTTAAGGGGGACCGGTGGGTGGTCCCAGTACAGCATCGGGAGGACTTTCTCCAGCTAGCTCACGGGGGCCCCGGGGCGGGACACCCGGGACCAGAGACCACTTGGCAGCGGGTAGAAGAGGCAGGGTGGTGGCCGCAGCTAAGTGAGGATGTAAGGGGTTTCTGCACACATTGTTTAGTGTGCGCAGCTAACAATCCCGACCCTCAGCGCAGGAAGGCTCCTTTGGGACACACCAGGAGGGTAGAGGGACCATGGCGTTCGGTGCAGATCGATTTTATTGGGCCCCTACCCACCACAAAATCCGAGAATAAGTACTGCTTAGTCCTGGTGGATGTGTTCGCCAAGTAGGTGGAAGCTTTTCCTTGCCGGGCAGCTACAGCCCTGGCCACTACTTGCATACTGGTCAAGGAAGTGTTCTCAAGGTGGGGGCTGCCCCAGGTAGTGGAATCCGACCAGGGGAGCCATTTTACGGGGCAGGTCATGCAGACGACCCTCAAGCTCTTGGGGATAGAAGGGAAGTGGCATGTGGCTCACAACCCCCAGTCATCGGGGATTGTGGAGCGCATGAACCAGACCCTGAAGGAACGGTTGAGGAAGGAGGTGGGCCAGTTCCCAAAGTCATGGGACGAGGTCCTGCCTCTGATCCTCATGGGGGTCCGGGCCAGCCCTTCCAGGAGCACAGGGTATTCCCCATACGAGGTAATGACCGGGAGGACCATGCGTACCCCAACCCACGTGTTGGCGCCGGTCCTCACCGAGTCTCAGCTCCAGGAGGTCGACCAGGATAGGTTCGTTCAGAACTTGTACACGAACTTAAAACAGGTCTACGGGAGGGCAGCCCACAATGTGGGGATACAACATCGCCAGAACAAATTGTTGTTAGAGCCTCAGCACACACACGAATGGGAGGTAGGGGATCAGGTCATGGTCCGTAACTATGCTCGGGTAGGGGTGTTTGAGCCTTCATACATGGGACCATACGCGATTGTGGACAAAGCCAGCGCTATGGTCTATGCCATAAAACTCTCTAGGCGCACGAAGTGGTTCCACATCAATCAGTGCAAGCTGTTTAAGCCCGAGGAGGGAACCACGCGGGCCGTGCGCCACAAGGGTACAATTATGAGCATGATTGAGACGAGTCTCCCTCCCTGGATGTGGGATGAGGGGGACCCGCTACCGGACGATCCGGTAGCAGGGGTAGTAAGAAGGGGCAGTCAAGTCCGGCGGCCGAGGGCGCCGTGGACGCCACCTTACTCAGTCAGCCGCAAGAGGCCCTGGACATAGGTCGTGGGGCTCTCTAGGGCTGGGGCCAGCAGGCCGAGCTTCGTACATTTTCCGTTCTTTAAGGTTGCGTTTGCAGGTGTTTTGTTTGTTGTATGTTTTGTTTTGTGACCTGCAGGCAACGAGGGAAAGCAGTTCGAGATCGGTGGCTGAGTCTGCTGCATTATCGGCCCCGGACTTCACAAGCTGTTCCACCATTGCTATAAATGAGTTGTCTGATGTACTTTCGGATGTCTGCGTTCTCGGGTGGACCGGCAGGGCCGATCCAGTCTGTTGTATATGTTGCGTTGAGTACTGTTGCGCGGGTTTTAATGTGTTTATGGGAATGTACAAGGGTGCCCGAAGCCTGGTCGTCTAGTGTAATTAAAATTGGCGGCCGTGGGGGAGGGGACCCGCTTTAAGTTCATTTCTGAGAAATGCTGTGGGGAGAAACGACTTTCCTTTTCCTTGTATTGTTATGAATGTGGTCACAAATTACTCAGGGAGACAGGTTTCTCTGTCTCCACCTTGTCACGAGTTTTAAAGATTTGGGGACATTGTACCTTCAGGGAACTGTTTCATTGTCCAAGTTTTGGGGACAGTTTGTTTTAGTTTAGGAAACTCCCAGGAAGGTAGGTTATGGTTTGGTCTGAAGACATACCGGGGCCTCCATACACACACCGGTTGCATGATAATTCTGCCGTAGGTTTGACTGTGTTATTATCACAGGAGTGTGTAGTAGGGTTTGGCCGGTGCCAACATCAGTGGGTGCATGTGCCTGGAGGATTTTTGGACTTTTAAAATGGATATGTACCCTTTAAAATGGAGACACACTTGGGCTGCGTTTCAAAATGGAGTTTGGACTTTAAAAGGACTGACTGTTGATTTCTGTGAAGATAGCAGAACTGCCTGTCTTTTGGGTTGCCATGGGACCAGTCTCAACGCTGACGTCATGAAAGGCAGGGGCCTTTTCATATTCGAACTTGTGTGATTTGTGGACAAACACCTTTTGTCCATGGAGTCGGGATGTCTGGATGGACAATGAGGTTTGCAGACCAAAAGTAACACCTCTGCACTCTTTCAATGAAGGAGCAGTCAAGAACTTAACAAACAGTTAGCACTTCGAGAACTGCTCATCTACAGTAATGGCCTGCCATTCTTTTTATCAAGATGACCAATCCAGGACAGAGACGTCACCAGGAAGACCAACTAGCATCTCTGCGACCATGGTAACCAGGAATCGCCCAGCCAGTTTGGTGTATTATACGGGGTATAAATATGCTGAACTTTGGGGATTCAGTGCTTGCTTTTCTCGATCATCTGGAACGGGGTTCTCTGCGTAGCTACGCGTCCGTCAACTCTCCAGGAACGCCCAAAGTGAGTGCCTCGCCGTGTGAAGGAATAAGCCATATTCAGAAAAATACACCATTCTATGAATAATTCTAGCCTTATTAAAACATGACAAACTGGGCTTGAAAAACTAAAAGCCTCAACAATGGAAAAGCTGTAAACAGCATACAGGCTATTGAGATAAGATAAGTTGTTGACACTGAATCAATAGCCTTATTGAAACAGAAGGTTAAAGGTTCCTGAAGTCTGAAGCCTTGGAAAGAACACAATGGTATATCCTGTTAAGGTGTCTTAAATCAACACTTTGGAAAGAATCACAGAAAATTAAGAAACATATGCCTTCGTGGAAATGGCATCAAGTGGGGGAGGCACCAGCCGTCACATTGTTTTTGTGTTGAAGTTGGAACACCTAGAGTAGAGACATAATTCTTAATGCTACCAGCTGAACTGATTGTAAGAATAGAAGGGGTCAGCAGAAAAATGACTAGAGATAATTAGCTTACATCAGCAGAAAACTTCAAAGGAAATACCACTGAGAAAGGGTATAAAAATTGGACTTTCAAATGGGATTATAGATTCGCTGTAAAGTGGCAAAGCGATTCTCGGCTTCAGAGGCAAGCTCTGTAAGTCTAGAACTTTATGTACCTCGGGGATCAAGGTATCAAAGGTATTTGATTTTGGTGGATATCCTGAAATAAACTAAGAACTGTAAAACTAGCGAAGTTAAGATTTGAGAATAAGGATCTCTGATAATAGAATTGTAAGATTTTTGTATTTGGAACTGTTAATGTTGTGATTGAATCACCAACTGTAAATTACATGTTGGTTCATTAATAAATCTATATATTTTTAGAATTGTCTCACATAGTACTTCTGTATCAAACTCGCGAACTCAATCTCTGTACGCTGTTTGGTGAGGAGTTGCAGAATTCTGGGGGAGTTTTCCGGACCCTCATAATATCCGGAACGTTACAGTCTAGCTAAACTTATTAAAAGTGCTATCTGGAGGACGGTAACATCTTCAGGTTGTTCCTTTCCTTTAGGGAGAGATAGTCTGGACCTTTAGACACAATTAAGCGTCTTTAGGATTCGGCGACCTCAAACTTTAGTTGAAAGTGAACGTCTGGGGAATACGCCTGATCTGGGGTAGCCCTAAAGGGGCTAGGACTAGTAATTATCCCTTCAGCCGTACCGCCCGAACGTAACTCTCTAGGCCTCATCGCATGCCTCTGTTAGGCAGTTTTGTCTCTGGAGTCGAACGGACCCGGGACCGCGTGAATCAACGACAAGGGCTGGTAATTATATCCAGCATACACCTCTAGAAATCCCCAGGACTGCCCAGGTGTTTGGCTGCTGAGGAACTGCAAGTGTCCAAGACACAGGCTAACACGTGTGTGTGTGTGTGAGGAGGCTTCCAAGTGTGGTTTCTAACCAAACAGGGAGAGGGGTTTAGTTAGAAGGGTTTTTCCATTATCTAGGCTTAGATTCTGGGAAGGGGTTGGTTCGGCGTAACCAACAGGGTGGGTATTTTAGTCTAAGGTTATAAGCTAGTGTCCACGGTCACCTACTCGCGAGGAGTAGGGGTTGTCGTTTTGTGAGTGTAATCAAGGAATCGATCTTTGACCAACCTGAACCATTTTGTTTTGTCTGAGTCAATTATAATCTATCCATAGTAACTCCTTGGGTCCGAACTTGGGGGTTGTGGGTCTTGTGGTTCGCGGTATAATTCGGAAGACCAACCGGGTGGCATCCGGTCACGGCCGGGTTACACAGTAATCCCGCTGGGGACGCTGCGCATCGGGCCTAGGAGAAGACCTATTTGGCCTTGGTCTCTTTCTCTGTGTGGGATTACCCGCTAATCGACGGGCTAGGCAGGGACTATTGGCAAAAGCTCCTGCCGTCCAAGGGAAACAACCCAAACCGGGGAGTTTTTAATGCACGGGTCGACTCAAGCGGGAGTCATAGAAACACGGGGCACGCAAAAACACCCTACAGAAAAAAGGCTGTTCCCACTCATTGATGGTACAAGAACTAGGGGACACAGATTTAAGATTTTGGGTAAGAGATACAGGGGGATGTGAGGAAAAACTTTTTTACGCAGCGAGTGGTGAGGACCTGGAACGCGCTGCCGACGGAAGTGGTGGAAGCGGAGACACTCAATGTTTTCAAGGGGAGACTGGATAGGCACTTGAGGGAAATAAACTTGCAGGGCTACAGGGATACAGCGGGGGAATGGGACTGACTAGATTGCTCTACAGAGAGCCGGCATGGACTCGATGGGCCAAATGGCCTCCTTCTGTGCCGTTATGACTCATAGGGGGTGATTTTATCAATGGGGACGTGATGGAGGCGGGACTACCACTTATTGGGTTTTAGTCCCGCCTCCATAGATATGTGGCCAACCCACGCTATTTTCCCTTGATTGACCTTGTTAAGCCCGCCCAGCAGGCTTAGCAGGCCAATTAAGGGGAAGTCGGTTACAGAGAACGTCAGCGTATGACGTTTCATCTGTCAAAAATTTTTGACAGATGAATTGTCATCGTTTGACAGCTCTGTGAAGCTGTCAAACACTGACAATCTGTCTTCTAAGTTGAGTCCTTTACTCAAGACTCACTTAGAAAGCTTTCCTGAGCAGAAAGCAGAAGGCTGCTGCGTTTAAGAATGCAGCGGCTATTCTGCTTTCTCTGCCGGTGAGATGAGGCAGCTCCGCAGCCTGAAGGGATGAAGCCTGGAGGAAAAACAAAGGTAAGTAATCTTATTAAAACACTTTAGAGTCACCTCACACATTTACCTCTCATCACTCATCACTCACCTGCACAGCGCACCAACCCAGCACACCCACGGCTCGCCTCGCTGACCCTGGTGAGGTTCGGAGCCGTCGGGAAGCCCACACTTTAGGGCTCAAAATAGGGATTAGCCAAAAAACTGCCTGTTAACTACCTGTTAACAAGCAGTTAATTGGCACTAATCCCCTTCCCGCCTCGAGGAGCCGGGATCTGGCACGGGTCGGGTACCCGCCTCCTGGGAAAATGGCACTGAGGCAGGTTGGGGGCGGGATGGGTACCCGCTCCCAGATTCTGCCATTTTCCCGGCAGACCCGCCTCCGTACCCGGCTTCCCAGGGCTGGGAAAATCGCCCCCATTGGGCTGGATTTTGTCAGTGTGGGCGGGCTGAGGCGTGTCAGGTGGAAATCGTGTCAGGACCCCAACTCCTAAGTGATGTGTTGAGAAAGTGGGATTTTCCCCTAATTGGGCAATTGATTTCCTGCGTGTGTGAACAACTGGCCCAATGAGTCTTTTCATACAGAAAGTCGCCTCCGATGATGTCATCAATGCTGTTGGTTTAAGGCCTGCAAGCAGCCTTGATTCTTCTGGAGACTGCAAAGGCTCTGCAAATTATATGAAGGAGTTGAATTGTGGAAAATGTCAACGATCAAGCAAAAGTGTACTCCTCGATTTCATGAGCCCTCCCTCCAAGCTCTGGTGCACGGAGCCAGCTGTAATAAGGAGGTGCTGTTCCCTTCCTCAGGGAGAAAAAAGCCACCCCAGCAGACTAAAGCTATGTAGCTACAAGTGGCCCAGGAGGTCAACTCCATTTCGCTGAGCCGCAGAACCTGGCTGCAATGCAGGAAGAGGTTTCATGACCTTCTCCGCACAGGAAAAGTATGACTTTCCCATCACTCTCAATCTGATCCCCATCGCCTCTCCTCACCAGCACTCTGCTTTGCCAACCTCTTCCTCCACATACCACTTGACACTTACATGCCTGCACCCTTACCCATTCCCTCTCTCTCTATGGTCACATTCACTTAACTATTCGACCATGCAGCCCTCACACTCCCTATCACTGTGATGCCATGACAACAACAACTTTCAACACACAGGGAGGGTCCTTTGTATCCTTCTAAGCATCTATGCTATGGATTCTCTACACTCACTCCTTCATTCTCAATCAGACTCCACTTGTGTCCCTCATTGCAGGAAAAGAGAGCCCACAATAAGAGGTAAAGAGCCATAACAGGAGGAGGGCCACCCTCAGTAGCTCAGCTCACCCCCTGGGAGGAGGCAGCCCTGGAAATTGCTGGGATCGAGGAGGATACCCAATTGGGGGACGGACAGACGGGCGCATCACAGCAAGCTGGTGACAGAATAGTTTGGAATCTCTCTCATTGACATAGCATGAGTCACTGATAATGATTCTGATGCTCTAATAGATTGACTTATGATCATCTGCAATATTCAATGTGCATGTAACCTTGGCCTCACATCTCTAACTCTTTCCTTTACTCCCCCACAGGACTATCGAAAGCCCCCGTCCCCACTATCCAGGGGGAACAGCCTGAGCCTCCAGACTCCTCAGAGGAAGCTGCAACCTCTGAGGGCGCAGCATCGGCAGAATTAAGCGCACCCAGCACCAGCGCAGACACTCACAACACGGTGGTACATTCGCGAGATAGAGTAGAGTTGTCACCTGGTGTATCACAGATCACAAGTGAGCATCAGCAGATTGTGGAGACAGGGACAGCTGTGGAGAGTCCTCATCAGAGGGCGCAGGACTCTGCCAGCTCGGCTCAGCTGCATGTCGACTCTGTGCCTCCGGGTCCATCCAGAAGGAGAGTGGTGCTGGAACTCCAGGAACAGGTGCAGGAATCTCTGGCAGGTTTTGTTTCCAGGATTGCTGCGAGTGTGGAGCTAATGGAAGAGTCCATCGCAAACATGAGCAGAGCCTTTGTGGAGGCATTGGCGCATGAACGCATCACCGCGGAAAGGATGGCAACCTACGTGGAAAGGATGGCTACCTCCGTGGTAAGGCTGGCTACCGTAGAGAAGAGGATGGCTACGGTAGAGGAGAGGATGGCTACGGCCATGGAGGAGCTTAGTCACCAGGGTATTGAAAGCATGGTCATTGTTCAGAATAGACTGACATCTCTTGAGGAGCGATGGTCAGCTATTGAGCATACAAACCAAACCTTCATGGAAGTCCTCTGGAGTAGGACTTCCAGTGCAGAAACGGGTCCTCATGGCCCCCCTGAAGTGCAGCAAGGTGCTGTCAAGCCACTTGCTAGCTCTGTAGTGGGGCTGACCCATGAGAGGGATGTTGGTGGCAGAGAACAAGGAAGTGGGGACTCCTCTCCAAGCGCTCACACAACCATGCCACAGCAAAGCCCTCGGTCAGAGCCCCACCAGAGTACTCACCCAACTGAGATGGGCATCTCAGCCCCTGCACAGCCGTAGGAGCAGCAGACTGTTGGCGAGCCCGCGCAGGTTCGCCACCCCAGAGGACGCCCGCCAAAGGCATCGAGACAGGAGCAGCAAGAGAGTGAACAAGGGGCCTCCACATCTGCTGAAGCCACAGGGGAAGCACCACGTAGGAGCACACGTAAGAGGAAGATAAAGCACAAGTAGTCACAAGGGTAGTCACTTGGGTGCTGTGTTGTTTTGTTTTTGGACCAGCCATCATTGTGATTGTATTATAAAGTGTTTTGATGGCAAACTGTTGAAGTTGTGGCCTGTGTCATTTCGCAAATGGGCCTTTCACATTGAGGGCTTGGGGCTCCTTGCGATTGTTAGAATGGTGGTCAGAGTGATAGGATTCCGCAGGTTCTTGTCCATTGTCGATGCTCTGGTAAGAAGGAGCGATACTCAAGTGTTTGATTGTGCAGGCTAAGCAAATCTGGCCAGGATGAGTGCGTCCCTTGCATCCCGGGCAGCAATGTTGTCACGCGCTGGCCCCTTCTGGCCTGTGCATCTTCAGGTGGGTGACTAGCAGCTTGGCGCTCCTGTTGATGCTCCTGCTGTTGGTGCTGCTGTTGCTCAGGGTTCTGCTGCTGCCACGGCTGCTCTGCATCCGAATCTGATGTCCAGGAGAAAAGGAATTAAATGGTTCCCAGGCTTCTGGTATATGCCTCAATTGAGGAAGCGCTTAGTCGAGGTGGGGAGAGGGGTTTCCCAGGAGGTCACACTGGAGATGGGTGTCAGGCTCCAAACTTCCACAACACTGAGTATGCCTGCTAAAAGTTCCCCCAGACCTGAAACAACAAAGTTCTGCCACCTACAAATGATCATTGGTGAAAACTCCTTTGTAATGGTGGAGCTGCAGCTGTGAGTAAGCAATCCACTTGTGAGGCTGCCAGCATTACCTGGCGTGTTCCAGAGGAGACGTGTAGGATGGGGGGAATGTCTAAAAATCAGAAAGGCCTCTAAAAATCTGGAAAGGGGGTCAGAAAACACGCATTTGGGAAAATTGCTCGGAGGCGGGATGAAGGCGGGATCGTGCCCGCCCGCCATTTTTGGCGATTTTAACAACTCACACGCCTCCAATCCCGCCTCCTCGGGCCTGGCAAAATTGAGCCCATCAAAACACTCATGGAAGCAGATTCCTGAATGAGTCACCTCTTTCAGTAACAGAGGAGATAACAAGAAATTAAAATTGGCAGTAATGTCCATTTGAATCTATGTTTGCCAATTTTCTCTCTTGAGGGTAATGGCTTTTGCGGGGGTTCTTTTCCACCCATTGTCTTGGGATTTATTCCAATGTGATGCAATGCCTTCTTTCAGTCTGATGTAGCTTCTTACTGGGTTTTCAATCAAAATACCTAATTCAATTGTGTACTCTGTCTCCCATTATGTATCAGAGTTCCTGTGTGTTTAAGAGTTATTTTCTGTTTAATAACCTTGATACTTGCTGTGGTGAATAGGATTTCTGTAGCTATTCAAATCATAAGAAAGTCTATGGCCCTGAAATTCCTCAGGGGTTCTGGTGATCTTCCATCATAACCCCTGCAAGAGAATGGAGGAATCCCCAGGAAAATAACCGGAGACCTAGTTGCACCAGGGGTGCGGGTGGGGTAATGTTAACCTAATCCGTCCGGCAGGAAACTGACAGGATCAGATCGGCTGTCCGTTTTACACCCTGACCTATTTTGCTTTCTATTGACGTTTCTGGGGGTTTAATAGTTGCCTTATAAGGGTGGAACCTCCATCCATCTCTTATGAGACAAATGATGGCTAAAGCCAGGGGCTCTCTAAGGCGGGAGTTCCCATTCCTTCGGCTGAACTGGGACCCAAAGACTCTTCATGATTCAAATTCGACAGTCAACTTCCCCATCATTACATTGTCCCATATATAATTCTGCTGTCACAGATCATGTATAGTTCCCATTCCAACACCTGTTTGTTCATCGTACACATTGTCAAAGGTAAAACAGGTTGTGGTGAGCGATGCATTGGCCAATTGCAGCACAAAGTCTGTCAGTAACAAGATTCACTATTGACTACACTTTTGTTTCAAACAATTACAGATAAGCTTACACCTACATTAATCCCAAAATATCCTTTCCAAAGAAACTATCAACACTACATTTAGTGCCAGTAACCACAGACATTCCCTCAAGAGATTCTCTACAGAAGAGCTGTCTAAACTACACTTCAATTAAACTGTTAACTTGAAATTAGTTGCCCAAATTTCCTCAGGATGCCATCCCAGAGGTTACACCAGTTCTGACAGCACCAGTGTTTGTGAGGTCAGTGAGAGGGTGTCTAATTTGCATGGGGCAGGCAGGCAGGAGCAAGTACCATTACAGGCACATCTCCATCACTTGCCTGCCCCATGCAGTCGAAAAATCAGGAATCCACCTGCCACTAGAGGGGTGTTGTCTGGACCCAATCTCAGCCATGTCCCTCTTGGCCCCCTGTGTAAGGAAGTCAATCACAATTTTTTTTTCTTAAATGTCCTCTTTATTCAGGTGTCCAAGTTGCTTCCCTGGACTGGAACCGACCGGTGGGGCCCATATTTGTCCATCTGGATGCTGGCATCCCTCAGCTCACTCGACCACCACAGATCTGTCAGGTCCTGACTGAGCCAGACTAGTGGAAACTCCTGGTGCAGGAAACCACTGCACCTGTCTCCACGCCCCCAATGACATTTGCCCAGTAAGGGGTGGCCAGAAGTTCCACCCCTTATAAGGTAAGTTGCAAACTCCCAGAAACAGCAGAGATCAGGAGTATTCAGATCTCTGCCATTTTCTGGGTTTCTATCAATCTCCTGAAAGAGTTACAGTGGGAGACCAGCAGAACCCCTGAGCAATTTGGGCCCCTCGACTTCAGGTCATTCTTTAGACATGAATCCTAGTGCATAGTTGTAGAATGTTCGAGCCGATAATTGAATCAGGCGCTGTGATTAGAATCCAGTAAGCAGTTTCAGATAACTTCAAACAGTGAAACAAAATGTTCGAGAAGAATTTCTTGATATTTGACTTATTGGAACAGGAAGGAGACAGACATCCAATTTGTCATGTTAGAATCTTCAGTGCACCAAAAAGTTAACTTTCAATATAGACAGAAAGACAAATAAATGCAGATAGATTCCTTCATCGTAGCACCAAATATAAGATCAGTACTAATAAGTTAAGTCTGTAGCTTTCTCCTATCTAGAAGTGGACTGTGCTAAACTACTATAAAAGGGAAGAAAAAAGAACGAAATTGGAAAATAATTTAAATATTAAACTATCGAATTGTAGTTTTGGATCTGACAATATCATTTAATTCCAACTGATAGTTATGTAGAAGTTGATCTTCTAAAAGCAAGCCGGTAAGGACTTCCTTGCCAAAGTCTATTGCATTTGCTTACAGATCCATTTAAGATGTTCTAATGCTTAATACTTTTCTGCCAAAAAGTATTTTTGTCATTTTAAGTAAAACCACGTCAGTGAAGGAAAACATTTTTCAGACGTAATCTGTGGTTGGCCTTAATGCTGTAACAACTATGTTAGATCTGCAAAAACTTTAATTTACAGAAATAATATCATTAACCTTTTGAATTCTGGATAAAGCTAGCGCATAGTCAGCAATGGACTATATCTATTACACTTGTATTTCTGGTAAATTTTTATGCTTATTTTATGATATGCTTGGCGACATCATCCAAAGACAGAACGTCAGATTCCAAATGTACACTGACGACACCCAGCTCTATCTCACCACCACCTCTCTCAACCCCTCCACTGCCTCTGTGTTATCAGACTGCTTGTCTGACATCCAGTCCCGGATGAGACACAATTTCCTCCAATTAAACATTGTTAGAGAGATGCCATTCCTCCGGCCCCCACCACAACTCCTTTTCCTAGCCATTGATTCCATCCCCCTCCCTGGCCACTGTCTCAGCCTGAACCAGGCTGCTCACACCAAGTCTCACTCACCCATCACCCCTATGCTCAGTAATCCACATTGGCTCCAGTCCACCAATGCCTCAATTTGCATCCTCATATTCAAATCCTTCCATGGCTTCACCCCTCCCTATCTCTGTAACCTTCTCCAGCCCTACAACCCTCCAAGGACTCTACGTTCCTTCAACTCTGGCCTCTTGTGCATCCCCCACTCCCTTTGCCCCATCATTGGCCTTCAACCATCTAGACCCTAAGCTCTGGAATTCTAAATCTCTCCACCTCTCTCACCTCCTTTAAGACCCTCTTTGAAACCTACCTCTTTGTGAAAGAAAGAACTTGCATTTATATATCACCTTTCACACCCTCAGGACATCCCAAGGCACTTCACAGCCAATGAATTACTTCTGAAGTGTAGTCACTGTTTTACTGTAGGAAACGCAGCAGCCAATTTGCATACTGCAAGCTCCCACAAACAGCAATGTGATAATGACCAGATAATCTGTTTTGGTGATGTTGTTTGAGGGATAAATATTGGCCAGGACACCGGGGATAACTCCCCTTCTCTTCTTTGAAATAGTGCCATGGGATCTTTTACGTCCGCTTGAGAGAGCAGACGGGGCCTCAGTTTAACGTCGCATCTGAAAGACCATGCTTCTAGTCACCCAACCGAATATCTCCTTCTTTGGCTCGATGACAATTTTTGTCTGATTATGCTCCTGTTAATCGTACTATATAAATGCAAGTTGATATTTTCGGGGAGAGAGATGTTCATGTTAGAGAATGTAATATTTACCCACTCGTCATCAAGAATTGCTAGATCAGGTACAGCACAGGCCAAATGCAGACTAAATATGAGTGTGGTTGTCATGTTAGGGACATGATTGGTAGTTTTTGTGGTTTGGATCCACAGAAACTAGGAACTGGATGGTCACTGCCAAAACCTATTTCACATTCTAAATTTTAGCACACTAACCTGTTTTCATAACTTCATATAAATATCGGGGCAGAAATTCGGCTGTTGTCGGGTGAGTACGCGCTGTGTACTCACCCGTGGACGGAATGAAAGTGCCGGTTTCTTGCATGCACTGCGCATGCGCGGGAAACCGGCACATCCGTTCCCCTGAGGAAAGGGGTTCAGAGGTCGAACGCGCACGCCAGAGAGCCAGCGCGTTCGCCTCGCACTTCGGATTTTTTTACAGGTTCCTCCGTGAAGGTAAGCACGGAGAAGATACACTTTTAAAAAGGATGCGCAAGGCCTTCTCTTAACAAGGTAAGTGTTGATTTTATTAAAATTTAAACATTTTTTTCACAGATTTATCTTTTTTAATTACTTTAAAGAAAGGGAAGTTTAGTTTTAGCCCCGTTAAAAAATGTAATTAATTTTTTCAAAAATTTTAAATTTTTGTTTAAAGTAGTTAATTAATGTAATTTATAGTTATTTTAAAAATGTGATTTTTAAAAAAAAAATTATTTGTAGTTTTAGGGATGTTTTGGGGCCGATCTGTATTCATAGATTTGACAGGTCTTCCTGTCAAATCTATGAATGAAAGATGGTCTGCTGCCATTGGCTCTCCATGGCCCACGTGATCCCAGGGGTCGCATCGCACTAACTACGCCCCTGGGATACACAAGCACTGCGCGCCGGCAGCTGCAGGAGGCCCAGGAGCCGAAGTCCCCGTGGGCCCAGAGGTCAACGGCGGGCACGGTAGGTAGATGCGCGCGCGATCCTTGCACCCGTGGGAAGCCAGGGAGCTGAATTTCTGGCCCCATCAAAACAGCCTGGATTTGAAAATCCAAAAATATGGTTCCCAGCAATGTGAAATATCCAGTAGAGAGTTATTTTTATTATATTTGTTCTTGGGAGGTGAGCAGCACTGCCAAAGCAGCATTTATTGCACTGAGGGCATCTATAGTCAGACTGGAGTCACATGTAAACCAGGTCAGGGGGCAGGTAGAAGGTTCTCTTTTCTGAAAGACTGTAATGAGCCATTTGGGTTTTTATGATAATCTAGTCGTTTTCTACTTGCTGTGGTGGGATTTGAACCAATAACCACTACACCACTTTAGTCTTTTAGTCATCCTATCGACTCACATCTACACAAAAACATTGCATTAATAATCATCAACAACCCCTGAGCAGCTACACATTTTAAATTGGTTAGCACACGGAATAAGACATGATACTAATTCATTTATCCACAGACAAGACTGCAATCTCTATTGACAATCCCACAGTTTCCAGAGTTAATATAACTATGGAATTACTTTTACAGTTATAAGCGCGATTTTATTTATCTGTTATTAATTTTTTTTAAAGAAAATCGGCTAGATAAAAATAAATTATGAAATTGTATTTTTATTATCTAATTTGTTTCCATTTTTACTCATGGAAATTACCTGGTGCTTAATGTGTTGGCAATGGATAAAGCTCTGGCCAAGGAGCGACAACTGGCCGACTTCTACAGGGCTCTGTTTGGGCCACCTGGTGCTCACACCATCCATAGACTTATGGATGGATGAGTATTTCTTAATATGATATCGTAAAATTTGTTGTTAACATCTAGTGCATTATTTATTTTAAAATATTACCCTAGACATTGTGCTGTGTTGTTTTGGGGTGGGGGTGGGCAGAAATTGATATTGAATCTTTTTCTGATCAGCGATCAAAAGAATTTCTGCTGGGGAGGGGTGGTTGCTTCTTCCGTCCATGCGCCCCCTTCCCCCATCCTGATACCATTTGTGGCGGTGGGACTGGTGGGAACCTGGATTTACCTGGAAATTCCACCGGCAGCTTGCTGCATGTCAGGAGGTGGAAAAATCCATCAGAAAGTCAAAGGGTGATCGAGTATGGCAACACATCTTAAGATCGTCCTCGTGGGACAACTTTAATCTGGATAGATTCACAATGAGCCCCAGATAACATCTCCAGAGTCTGGGGGAGGTTGTATGGTGGAAGATTAGTGTCTAGTGGTTGTCGACATTGCCACTGCACCAGTATGCAGGAATCCCAGAATTTAAACTAAACTCCAGTTCTGCAGCTGGGCTCAATTGCTGTGGTCTTTTTCAAACACATTTCTATTGTGAGGTAATTAAAAATTCTTATATGGTTTTAGTAAACTGAAGTAGATTTCTGAACAAACTTTTCTTGACTATTTCATTCTCTTTTTTTAAAAATTGCAAAAAAATGGGATTAACTGAGTCACATCACGAAGTAACTCCACAGAGAACATTGCAGTTTCATATCTTCTTCAATTGTACGCTGTGTTTCTAAACCTGCAAAACACATGTTTCTGTTTGATAATGGTTGCTGCTTTATGGATTTCAGTGATGCCAATAGATCTGCTGTTAAGGTCCATTGATTTTAGACAGGACACTCCATTCCTTTACTGATTGCAGTAACATATGTCTCGGGTTTGGGTTTATTGATTTATGAACTAGTCATGATGCATTTAATGATTCTGGTAAGATGCTGTACATCTTAGCTTTGCTTTAGTGATTTCAACATGATCGCACTACTTATTGTGCTTATTATTGGGTCCAATAACTTGGAGAGCATGGACTTAGATATATATCACAGCTTCAGTATTGGAAGCCTGAAATGGAAGTTGTGAGAAAAATCTCAATCTGTTTTATGCTATATCTGCTATATCTGACACATTCAAACCACATTCGTAGGCAGACCCCGTGAGGTCTGAATCCCTGGGCTCAGCAGCTGAAAGAGCCCTCAAACAGGCCGCCCGGACAGCTGATTGTGACTCCTCCAATGGCAGCTTACTCATGCTCTGTTATTCACTAGGTGTTCCCTCCTGTAACTCACTGACTGAATTCTACCCTGCCCCCTCCCTGGTGATAGCCACTGGGGGAGTGAGTGACACAGTGCTTGAGATGCCCAGTCCAGGCCAGACATTGGGCTCTGCCACCACATTAGTAAGAGAGGATATAGATAATGGAAAGCAATCAGCAGAGACTCTATGGTTAGAATTGAGAAATAAGAGAGGACTTAAAACTGTAATGGGAGTTGTCTACAAGCTTCCTGAAAGCAGCAATGAAGTGGCAGAATGTATTAATTCAGAGATTAGAGTAGTTTGTTGCAAAAGCAGAGTTGTTTTAATGGGAGACTTTAATTTTCATATAGATTGGATGGGCAGAATGGCTCAAGTCAGAAAGGTAATGAATTTCTTGAGTGTATTCAGGACATTTTTCTGGAGCAGTATGTTTTGGAACCAATAATATCGCAGGCCATTCTAGATTTAGTAATGAGTAATGAGCCAGACTTAGTTAATAACAGTAAGGGAACAATTATCTAACAGTGAACATAATATGATCAAATTCAATGTTAGGTTTCAAAAGGAAAAATGTAACATCGTTACTAAGATTCTAGATTTTGGTAAGGCTAACTTTAACGGGATGAGACAGAGACTGACAACAGAAAACTGATCAAAACTGTTATCAGGTAAAACTATAGATGAACAGTGGGAGGTGTTCATAAAATAATTTAGCTTAATACAGGACCAGTATATATCCCTAAGGAGCAAGAACTTTACTTACCAAATAAAACAGCCATGGTCCACAAAAGAGGTGAGAGATAACATAAATCTAAAGGAAAGAGCATACAAAAGTGCAAAGAATAGTGTCGATCCAGGGGACTGGGAGAGATATAATGAACAGTAAAGGAAGACAAAAACAGTAAGCTGCAAAAAGGGAATATGAAAGGAAACTTGCAAGAGATATTAAGATTAACACAAAAAAGTTTTTACAATTATATGAGAGGAAAAAGGGTAGTCAAAGGTAATGTGGGCCCTTTAAAAAACGGATGCGGGTAATATTGCAAATGAAAATAAGGAAATGGCCGACTTGTTGAATAATTACTTTGTGTCAGTCTTTACTGTAGAGGAAGAGGATAATATACCTACCATTCCAAGTAAACTAATAATGAATCAAGGACTGATTCAAACCATGGGGCTGAATTTTGCCGGCACTCAGAGGGCGGGTTCGGAGGCGGGTCCGCTGTCAGAATGGCAGTGATTGCCAGCGGGGCAGAAACCCGCTCTGAACCCGCCTCCTTGTTAATTTCCCAAGTGCCGGCTCTGTGTGCGGTTGGCAGACCCGGCACTAAGCAGTGGGTCAGGCAATCAAAATACTTAAGAAGCTGCTTAAAGGTATTTCAGCAGCATTTTACCAGGTCCTAGCAATTTTTCCATGGTTTACGAGGTTCCCGGCGCTCGGGGATCACGTCAGGTACGTTTGTCGGGTTCTCAGTGACTCTCCATTGCTGTGAATAGTTGACAGCTGAAAAAGTGGTATAAAAGCCACCATTTCACATCTGTTCAATTTCTGATCTTAGAAGCTGGAGCCTTCAGGATTTGGAATACACTTTTCAGCTTTATGGAGGTTTGAGGTGTTTGGAGCAAACTCTCTACCCAGTGTCACCTCCTTGGAGCAACCTCTCTCACCATTGACAAATCGCTTCTGTCATCTCAACTACAGCTGCCATCTATTCCATCAGCATCGGTGCCCTTGAAAAAATCTCACCTTGGTCCTCAGAATCCCACCACGATCAGCCCCAACACCAACATCACCAGGCACACCAGCATCACCAACAACAACACCAACCTTCTCCGCAATCACCTGATGCTGCACAGGACAGAGGGCATCAGCACCCAACCACATTGCTGCCCGGGAGGCCAGGGATGGCCTCACCATGGCCACATTTACTTCACTTAACGCTGTACACCCTGGCTGCCACATGATGCGCCAGGTTGGCACCACCCCACACCAACACCATAAAGCATTCCTACAATGGCCAAGCCATTGCTTTCACACTTATCACCATTGGTGGGGGGGGGCTACCGTTATGTCTCACCATTCACTGCAACTCACTAAGCCACTTCCAAAGGTGACCAAGAAGGCAACGTGTTGAAAATAAAGATTTTAATGTTTGACAACACATTAACAGAAACTTTACATGAACATTGGCGATAACACCCAACTGCCTACCCTTGTGTGTTGTCAATTTGAATGATTGGACAAGGATGAGGGTGAGTGTGAGGGGTGGCTAGTGAGATGGGGATGTGATAATGTAGATAGAGAGGGATGGGTGGAGGTGTAACGTAAGTTGGTGTGAGTAGGAATGTGCAGGAGTAGGGTAGGGAAGGCAGAGTGATGGGGATGTGATGAGTGGCACAGCAGGATGAGGTTGAGTGTGGCTTTGCAGTAACGTTTCGTGATCTACTGACATAATTGAAAGGTTTGCGCCACTGCAGCCAGGGATTCCTGATAACATCCCTGCTTGTGTCCTCCTGTGCAATGTGCAACCAGGCTGCGTTGGTCTCCTGGGGAGGTCTCTTCTGCGAAGATAACCTCCCTGCGTGCTGTGACTTCCTCCATATGCTTATGGAAGGAGTAATGGGAGAGCCTGGGTGCAACCGTGCACCTTTGTGCAGTGCTTGTCAGTGTTTGCAGCACCTCAATGCTGTAGAACACTGACAGCACAACTGTCAAAATGAATGTGGCCATGGTCCCTTTAAGGAAACCGCCTGATGACACGTCATCAAATGACATCATCAGCTCGCTTCCTTTTAATTGGCCGGGAACCTCGCAGGGCAGGCTTGACAAGCCCCATCAACGGAAAATCATGTTGGAGGCCAGGATCTAGACAGATGCGGGGTTCCCACACGCCACAGACATCGCCCGCCACGGACCCGCCGAGTTTGGAAAAATCCAGCCCATGGTGTGGTAGAAGTGTGGAATTCTCTACCACAAAAACCAGTAGATGCTAGCTCAATTAATAATTATAGATTTTTGCTAGACGAGATTATTAAGGGATAAGAACCAAGGTGGGTGAATGGACTTAGGATACAGATCAGTCATGATCTCGTTGAATGTTGGAAAAGGCTTGCGGGGCTGAACAGCCTACTCCTGTTCCTATGTTCCTCTTGGATATCTATAGGATGAAAAGAAAAATATCATTTGGAATGTCAGCAGTAGGAGAGAACTTACATGTCAAGACATTGGCCTAGAAATTCGCGTAGCCGGCTTGCCGCGGGGGTAAGGATCGCGCGCGCTCTTACCCACCGCGCCTGCCGTTGTGTTTTGGGCCCACAAGAACTTCGGGTCCTGGGCCTCTCCCAAGAGCCGGCGCGCAGTGCTTGCGTGTTCCAGGGGCGCAGTTAGTGCGATGCGACCCCTGGGATCACGTGGGCTATGGAGAGCCAATGGCAGCAGACCATCTTTCATTCATAGATTTGACAGGAGACCTGTCAAATCTGTGAATTGAAATCGGCCCCAAAAGAACAGCTAAACTTAAAATAAATTTAAAAAAACCAACATCACATTTATAAAATAACTATAGTTAAATAAATTAACCACTTTAAACAAAAATTTAAATTTTTGAAAAAATTAAAATACTTTTTAAAAGTTATAAAAATAAACTTACCTTTCTTTAAAGTATCTAAAAAAGATAAACCTGTTGAAAAAAATTTAAATTATACTTAATTAACCACTTACCTTGTTCAAAAGGGGTCTTACGCCTCCTTTTTATTAGCGTAGAATCTTCAATACTTACCCTCGCGTAGAAACCTGAAAATAAATCTAAGTTTGCTGCGTGCGCGCAGCCTCTAGCACGCACGCGGTTCACCTAGGAACCGCCCCCTTCACCAGACCGGAAGTGCCGGTTTCCCGCGAATGCGCAGTGCATGCAGGAAACCGGCACTTCGGAAAGCAATACGGGTGAGTACGCACTGTGTACTCACCCAGGAACGGCCAAATTTTTGGGCCATTATAATGTGTTCTGCCTGTGTGTGACGGAGTAAGTGAGCACAGAGATACAGAAAAAAAGATGAAAGGATGATACTAGCCGTCAGCTTGGAGACTCTCCCTGTCCATCTATTGTCCCAACACCCAGAATTTAGAATGCTCTCTCCTCGTAAGGAATCAGAAATTCTAAATGCGCAGGATCCTCTCCATTCATCTTCTGCAGACACCTGCCATGAGCAGCCTGCTCCTGAAACAAGGTGATATCTGGGTCCTGCGCTGTTTGCTGCTTATCTCATGTACTGCTGCCAGAGTTCAGCCAAGGAATTTCAGCCCCACTAATTATGCTTTACCACAAGTGGCCATTAAGGCAGAGCCTATCTCATTTAAAAGATAATTGGATAAGTATTCGAAAAGGAAGAATGTAAAAGAATATGGAGAAAGAGCAGGGTAGGGTGATGTGATAGCTCCAGTTAAAGAGTTGGCTCCATCACAGGTACAATGGCCTGAATACCTATGCTATGCTTAAATTATTCTGATTTTATAAACTTATGGGGGAAAAATTCAGTATCTACCATTTTGGGGCGCTAACAAACACAAAATTGAGTTTTAGCGCCTCAAGCGCTACACACTTCTCTTAGGGCGCTAACGTCGTAGAGCGGGGCGCTACCTTCAGAGCGCTAATCAAGTTCCGGCGCTGTCAATTAGAGTCCTCAGACAGACTGGCGCCTTCCAGTTCTTAAAGGTTCAATCATGCTGCACAGCCTCACTCAGTTCATTGCTGTTTGTGAACTGGGCCTGCAAGGAGCTGCAAGCCTTCATTCAAGCAACTGATGGCTGATCAGAGGCCCAGAGAGAGAGAGAGCCAGTTCAGCGACCATGCTCTGAAGGCTCTGGTCGCGGCCATAGAGCGCTGACGGGCAGTGCTCTTCCCAGACACTGGCAGGAGGCCATTGCCACAGGCCTTTAGGAGGATGTGGAGGGAGGTCACCCAGCACATGTCGGCCAGAAGTGTGGTCCCCAGAACTCTCACCCAGTGTCAGAGGAAATTAAACGACCTCACTCGGGTGGTCGGGGTGAGTACATGCTTCAAAAACCTCTACATGCCACCATCTCAACCTCACTCTGGACACACACTGTATAAACCACCACATCCCCAACACTCACCCACTAACTATGCCCACCTACTAAAAGTGACATGCACATCTCACGCCTTGCATACATTAACAGCCATTCAACTATGGTAGGCACATATGCCAAACACATAGCTGCACACTCACTCACACGCTTTCCTTTTTCTTGCAGACCAAGCTTGCTCACAACAGGAGGGAGCAGGTATGAACGGGAGGAGGTGAGGCGGACCTGCACCCCCTTACAGACCTGGAGGAGCGAGTGGGCCACATCATTGCCGTCCATGTCATGGTGCTGTGGCTGTCGGAGACGTCGACCCCCTTGCGGACAACAACGGTATGTTCATCACCTCTCCCTCTTCTCTCATACCACTGCCCCCTCACACCACAAGCCTTTCCCACTTTCCATCTAAGCATACTGTCTCCATTCCTTGCTCCCTTCCTGCCCCCCTCCCCTGACCTTAACCCCACTCTTCTGCATTTATGCTTTCAGATAATCAGCCACCACATGACCAACCAGTCCCTCAGCCTCCCAGTGGCAGCGACGTGGGAGAGGAGGAGGAAGAACAAGCCAGAGCCTCACTGCCTGTGTCTCCCGAAGGCACGAGGTCCGATAATGGGGTGATGCAGTTGCTGGAGGCGAGCCTAGTAGAAGGGTCTGATGTGGGTGAAGACCCGGGACCCAGTGGGCTGCAGCAACGCCACGGGGAAGGGGAAGCTCAAGGGCCATCTCCCTGGAGGGTGAGTTCGCACGCGAGTTCTGCTGCACAGGACTCAGATGAGGACCTCGATGTGCAGGCGATGACCAGATGGGCGATGGGCATGCACACCGAGCTCATGGGTGCAATAACAAGGGTGCCCGAGAGCATAGATGCACTGGCTAGGAGCGTGGAGGAGTCCGCCTCCAACATTGCACTCATCTCTGCGCACACCATTGACTCGCAGAGAGACCGTGGGGACCCAGACCTCATGCCGCTTGTCATGGGTGAGGTGGCAGCAGCTATTGCAGCACAGGCCGAAGCAACGCAACGGCTTAGTGCTGTAATGGAGTCAGTGGTTGATGGCATCCAATCTCAGACTGCTCTCATGCTGTCTCAGATTGATGCCACACAAGCGCTGGCTGCTGCCATCCTCGCTAGGTCACCCACAGTCCACCGGGGATCTCACGGTGCTGCAGCAGGCCAGCAATCTGTGCTCGAGCAGATTGCTCCGGATGCTGAGGTTCTGCCCCGGGGGAGTAACAGTGTGTTGGTCGAGCAGGAAGGTGCTGTCCTCTTTCAGGATGACAGCATTCCTGCTCCCACCACTGCCACTCTGCTATTGCACTTGTCGCAGCCTGTAGCCCAGCCATCCCAGACTGCTGCCGCCCATGCTGAGGTGATGCAGTCTACAGCCGGGCCTTCCAGGCCCAGAGCTGGTCGAGGGCATCCTGCAAGGCCATCTGCAGTCTCTGGCTCCCAGAGTCAGCAGCCTTCCACCTGCCTAGCTGCAGCCACTGGGGCCACATTACGGAGGAGCAGTAGGGTTGGGAGGGGGGAACTCCAAAGGGGAGGGAAATCATTGAAGAAGGGGGAGTAAAGAATACTTTATTAGCAAATGAAGGTAGTGTTAATAAATTGATGTGTTTGTAAATATATTGTTGTGTTTCTTTATGAATAGTTGTGTTTCATAAGAGAGAGTGATGTTTCTCATTTGACCTTTGCCCAGTGATAGGGGCTGCGAGCTGGATGTAATGATGTGGTTGTTCTGCGCAAACACCATGTGATAAATCATTTATTGGAAGCGCTGTGAAATGAGGTGCTCACCCACGGCCCTTGCAGAAGCAAGATTGAGTGGCTCCCTCCTCCGTTGCTGCTGCTCCTCCTCCTCTTCATCCTCCTCCTCCGCCTCATCCTCCTCCTCTCCCTCTTCCATCTCCTGAGGTGGACTGGCAATCCCTGGTGGAAATGGCTGGGCCCTCAGAATGGCCAGGTTGTGCAGCATGCAGCACACAACAATGAAAAGGGAAACTCAATCAGGGGAGTACTGCAGGGCTCCTCCAGAGCGGTCAAGGCAGCGGAACTGTTGCTTTAGCACCCCGATAGTCTGTTCGATCAGGTTCCTGGTGGTGCTATAGGTCCCATTGTATGCGTGCTGAGCAGGTGTGTTGGGGTTGCGGTGGGGTGTCATCAGCCAGGTGGCGAGTGGATAACCCTTGTCTCCGAGCAGCCAGCCTGGTCTGTCACAGGATGAATACATTGTGGCTGCTGCCAGGATAGCGGGCATTAACGGTGAGGATGCACTGTCTGTGCACACCAACTGAACGTTCAGAGAGTGGTAGCCTTTGCGGTTACGGAACAACTGTGCATTGTGACGAGGTGCCCGCAATGCCATGTGGGTGCAGTGAATGGAGTCCTGAACCATGGGGAAGCCCGCTATCCTTGCAAAGCCACATGAGTGTTCATCCTGTTTCTCTCTGGTCATGGGGAATGAGATGTACTCCCTTCTCCTTCTGTAGAAAGCATCTGTTACCTCCCAGATGCAGCAATGGACGGCGAACTGCGAAATGTTTGCAATATCCATTGTTGAAGCCTGGAAGGAGCCGCTGGTGTAGAAATTGAGAGCGACTGTGACCTTCACTGCCACTGAGAGAGACGTCCTGGTCCTGAGCTGAGGCTGGAGCTCTGGCTGCAGGAGGTGGCAAAGCTCTGTGACCACCTCCTTGCTGAAGCGGAGCCTTCTTACACACTGCTCCTCTGAGAGATGAATGTAGCCGAAGTGCTCCCGGATTACCCTGAGAGGGTAAGGACTCCTGTTGAGAGCCCTGTTGGCCCTCCTCCCTCTGGCCGTGTTTTGCAATCTTTCTCTCTGCTTCCGATGGTGAAGCTGGAGGGCGAGGTCCAGTGCCAGTACAGCCCCATTAAATGCTGGAAATGTTGCACTATCAAATGAAACCCGAATGAAAGTGATACATTTTTCACAGCCAGAATACTCCTTCAAGTTGAAAACGGTCAAATGAGTCAAAACGCCTGTCTGCTTGTGTCAAACTGACAAGGCAGCATTGTTTGCCGACAAAAAAACCCCGGAAGTTGACCCCTTTATTTCGTGCTCCTCCAGCGCCCATCCGACTGCAAACCGCCTCCCTGTACCTGTCGTTGCTAACAGCAGGCGCTCAGGAAGGGGGTGAGAGTGAATTTCTGAGCCGGGGCGCTGCGCACCCGGATGACATCATGATCTCCGGGCGCAGGAGATCGTGGCGCTGGTGGTCACTGCCGCCGCAAACCTCCAGCCGTCTCGCAGCCGTCGGTACTAGCGCCGTGCCCGGTCGCAAAGCCGGCAGCGCCCCATTGGCGCTCCTCCCAGTGGCGCTAGCGGGAGGTGAAAAGGCAACCAATTTCTCCCCCATATAATTTAAGGACTGACTCTGTGTTTCCCACATTTCCAGTTGGAAGCAGAGTGTGCAGAAAGTAAATGGTGGGAAATTACAAGCACACAGAACTGATTTTCAGTCCATTAATGCCCAGAAATGTGCCTAGATAACGGCCCGGATATTCCGATGCCTACGGGTGTGTACGCGCTGTGTACCCACCCGTAGGGACATCGGAAATGCCGGTTTCAGGCATGCACAGCGCATGCGCTGAAAACCGGCATTTCCGATCTGTCAAGAATGCTCTTGACAGATCCTCCGGCTGCCCGGGAGAAGGGCCTCTGCGGGCGGATAGTTCCGCTTTCTGGAGACCCTCCGCCCGCAGAAAACCCTTAGAAATCTTACGCCTTAAGCAGGCATAAGGCCTGCTTTTACCAGGAAAAGAGTTGAAAAAAGTTATTTAAACATTTTTTTCAGTCATTTATCATTTTAAAATACTTTTACAAAAGTAAGTTTATTTTTAGCCCCGTAAAAATCTTTAATTATTTTTTTCAAAAAATAAAATTTTTGTTTAAAATATTTAATTTATTGTAATTTCAACTAATTTTAAAAATGTGATTTTTTAAAAGTGTATTTAATGTTTTAAATTGTTTTTGGGGTGATCTCCATTCATATATTTGACAGGTCTATCTGTCAAGTGTATGAAGGGAGATTCCCTTCTTTGATTGGCTCCCCATGGCCCATGTGATCCCAGGGATGCTAGCAAACCGCATGTGCCCCTGGGATACGTGCGCCCTGCGCACTTGGAGTTGGGGAGGCCCAGCTTCGGAACTATACGCACCTCGGGAGCCTTCAGGTAAGTGCGTAGATTTTTTCCAGATCGGAGGCTACCGCACGCGGGAAGCCTCCGATCAGAAAATACGGCCCAACATCTTTACTTGCTTTATTTGGTTTGAACAAAATGCCCACATCCTGTCACAAATCCAATACTGATTAGAAACTTATCCATGTAAATATTGCATATTTGAATCTTACATTAGTACTCATCAAAGACTTAAATTACCATATTGTGCAACTTTAATTTATGTTCAAAATCCAATTAACTATTTGGGATGAGCAATAGAGGTCTTCCACTGAAATTGCCATGCAAAAATGGCTGTAAACCTTTAAAAAAAATAGTGCATTAGTTTTTATTTTTCAAAGCTGAAGTTCCTGACAACATTATTTAGGCCCACCCAAAAATCAGAAATCCAGAATATATGACCACTAAATTTTTAATTTAAAAAAAGTGAAAGCTATAAGTGTGAGGTGGTGCATTTTGGAAGGAAGAATAAGGAGGCCACATACTGCTTGGATAATAAGAGTCTAAATGGGGTAGAGGAGCAAACCGATCGAGGACTACAGATACACAAATCACTAAAAGTAGCAATACAAGTTAATAAGGCCATACAAAAAGCAAACCAAGCACTGAGATTCATTTCTACATGGGTAAAATTGAAAAGCAGAGAAGTTTTGTTGAACTTGTATAGACCCGTGGTTAAACCACACGTGCGTGCGCACAGATCTGGGCCTAGAAATTCGGGGACTTACCACTCCACATTAAGGCCCGTTTCTTGAAAAAAAATGGTGGCCGCCTCACTTCCGCCCGCCTCTGGTGCGGGACTCAGCGGCCGCCATTTTGGTGAGGGCCATAGCGCTGGCGCTAGAAAGACAAAGCAGAGCGTGACATCAGTCAGCGTGCAAACTTCGACCTTTGCGCTGACTTTAATACTGAGTCCTAAGCTCGCTCATAAAAGCGAGTGTGTAGCAGACCTACAGAGACACTGTCAGCGCTACTTAAAGGGACACACACATCTTTCAGATAAGTTAGCATTTAAGCTTTTGGACTGGATTTTTTATATTTTAGTGAAGTAGTGGCTTGGTGCAACAAAAGCAAAATACTGCAGATGCTGGAAATCTGAAATGGAAGCAGAAAATGCTGGAAATACTCAGCAGATCAGGCAACATCTGTGGAGAGAGAAACAGAGCTAACGGCCGCGATTTTACTAACTTCGGTGGGTCCGTGGCAGGCGACATCAGTGGTGGGCGACGTCAGTGGCGGGTCCCGACCCCGCTGCTGTCTCCATCCTGGCCTCTGAAATGAATTTACCGTGATTGGGCTTGTTAAGCCCTCCCAGCGTGTTTCCCCGCCAATTAGAGGAAGCGGGTCTGGTGAAGTAATTTGCTGATGCGTCATCAGCCGGTTTCCTTACAGGGACCATATCCAAGTTTGACATTTGTGCTGTCAGTGTTCTACTGCATTGAGGTGCTGCAAACACTGACAAGCACTGCACAGAGGTATAGGGCTGCACCCAGGCTCTCCCATGACTCCCTCCATATGTTTATGGAGGGAGTCAGAGCACGCAGGGAGGTCCTCTTCCCTTATCATGGGCGGAAGAGTCCTCCCCAGGGGATCAACGCAGCCTGGTTGCACATTGCAGAGGAGGGCACAAGCAGGGCTGTGGTCAGGAGGACCTGGGTGCAGTGGCATTGTGTTTTGTCTATACGTACTGCTAGATTTACTCTGAGTATTTAACAAACAATAGTGCAAGGTGACTGGAGCATGCCGCAAGAGAAAATGTGCAACAAATTTACTTTGAAAATTCTTTTAATACAGTCTGTATCAGTGAGTAAAAAGAATATTATTGCTTTAATACTTCACTCAGCAGCAATTGCTGACCATTGTTCCATTAGATTCCATCACGACTGAGAATGATTAAAACAGAGGAGAAATTCTGCTTTAACCACATTTTCCTCCCAGCACTTGGGATTGTGGTGCCACCAACACAATTGTAGCTGCCAAGTTTTCAATGGTCCAGGAAAACAAGCGCAACCATGTGGAGCACCTATTTTAACCTGTTCAAACATTTTTAATGTGCACTTGACCACTACTCGTACTGGGGTAGATTTTCCCCTGCACCACCTGGGCAGTAATCTGGCGGAGCGGATTGCACAGACTGATAAATAAATACACTGGTAATAAGCATCAATAGCATCATCTCTCAGTTTATGATGCTACGTGTAATTTTAGGAGCCAAAGAATTCACTGTTTGGAACTTACATATTCCAAAAACTTGTATCATGAAACTTGAGTGCAATAAGTTACTGGTTTTGGTTTATTCAGATTTGATACAGTCCAGTTGGAGAGTTACTGCTAAATGTGGGTTGGGATTACTGGCCTAAAGGTTTCCTGCAGCACATGGATCATTTACATTTTTATTAACATGTTGCTTTGCTGATGACAACCTGTGGTTTGGTTTAGACAAATATTATTTTTCCTTGAGAGATCAAGGGAAACAGGGAAGGGAAACATGGATAAGCACAGTGGCTGAAAGTCTCGCAAAGAAATACACAAGGAAGAGCTGTTGTTGCGTTCATTTCTTTGCTTGGAGAATACTGTGAAGCAGTGGAAGGATTTGCAGGCTGATTAACTATTTGACAGGCCGTGACATGAAAACTCACTTCACGACTATAACCATAAAACAAAAAGGGTGACTCAACCGTGGCTAACAAGGGAAATTAGGGATAGCATAAGATCCAAGGAGAGGGCATATAAATTGGCCAGAAAAAGCGGTAGCCCTGAGGATTGGGAGCAGTTTAGGATTCAACAAAGGAGGACAAAGGGATTAATTAAGAAGGGGAAAATAGAATATGAAAGTAAGCTTGCTGGGAACATAAAAACTGGCTGTAAGAGCTTTTATAGATATGTAAAGAGAAAAAGATTAGTGAAATCAAGTGTAGGTCCCTTGCAGTCAGAAGCGGGGGAAGTTATAATGGGGAACAAAGAAATGGCGACCAATTAAATGCATATTTTGGTTCTGTCTTCACAAAGGAGGACACAAATAACCTCCCAGAGATGTTGGAGAACATACGGTCTGATGAAAGGGAGGAACTGAAAGAAATCAGTATTTGCAGGGAAATGGTGTTAGGGAAATTGACGGGATTGAAGGCCGATAAATCCCCAGGGCCTGATAATCTACATCCTAGGGTACTTAAGGAAGTGGCCCTAGAAATAGTAGATGCATTGCTGATCATCTTCCAACATTCGATGGAATCTGGAACTGTACCCATGGATTAGAGGGTAGCTAATGTTAACCCACTATTCAAAAAGGGTGGTAGAGAGAAAGCGGGGAATTACAGACCGGTAAGCCTGATATCGGTATTGGGGAAAATGCTAGAGTCCATTATAAAGGATGTAATAGCTGAGCACTTGAAAAACATTGACAGGATCGGACAAAGTCAACATGGATTTACAAAAGGTAAATCATGCTTGACTAATCTACTGGAATTTTTTGAGGATGTAACTGGGAAAATAGATAAGGGAGAACCAGTGGATGTGGTGTATTTGGACTTTCAAAAGGCTTTCGATAAGGTCCTGCATAAGAGATTAGCGTGTAAAGTTAAGGCACATGGGATTGGAGGCAAGGTATTGACTTGGATAGAGAACTGGTTGGCGGACAGAAAGCAGAGAGTAGGAATTAATGGGTCTTTTTCCGAGTGGCAAGCAGTGACTAGTGGGGTACCGCAGGGATCGGTCCTTGGACCCCAGCTATTCACAATGTACATTAATGATCTAGATAAGGGAACTAAATGTAATATCTCCAAGTTTGCAGATGACACAAAGCTGGGTGGGAGTGTGTGCTGCGAGGAGGATACCGAGAAACTCCAGGATGATTTGGACAGGTTGGGTGAGTGGGCAGAAGCGTGGCAGATGCAATATAACGTGGATAAGTGCGAGGTTATCCACTTTGGTGTCAAAAACAGAAAGGCAGACTATTATCTGAATGGCAATAGATTGGGAGAAGGGGAAGTGCAACGAGACCTGGGTGTCCTTGTGCACCAGTCGCTGAAAGTAAGCATGCAGGTGCAGCAGGCGGTGAAGAAGGCAAATGGTATGTTGGCCTTCATAGCTAAAGGGTTTGAGTATAGGAACAGGGATGTCCTGCTGCAGTTGTACAGGGCCTTGGTGAGACCACACCTTGAGTACTGAGTGCAGTTTTGGTCGCCTTATCTGAGGAAGGATGTTCTTGCCATGGAAGGAGTTCAGCGAAGATTCACAAGGCTGATACCTGGGATGGCAGGAATGACATATGAGGAGAGATTGGGTCGATTGGGCTTATACTCGCTGGAGTATAGAAGAATGAGAGGGGATCTCATCGAAACATATAAAATTCTGACAGGTCTGGACAAACTAGATGCAGGAAGAATGTTCCCGATGGTCGGAGAGTCCAGAACCAGGGGTCATAATCTAAGGATAAGGGGTAAGCCATTTAGGACAGAAATGAGGAAGAATTTCTTCACCCAGAGAGTGGTGAACCTGTGGAATTCTCTACCACAGAAGGTAGTTGAGGCCAAGTCATTAAATATATTCAAGAATGAGTTAGATATATTTCTTAAAGCTAAAGGTATCAAGGGATATGGGGAGAAGGCAGGTACAGGGTACTGAGTTTGGATGATCAGCCATGATCTCATCGAATGGCGGAGCAGGCTTGAGGGGCCGAATGGCCTACTCCTGCTCCTATCTTCTATGTTTCTATGTTTCATATTTTTCTGCCAGCTGATAAGGTGGTTAATCTTATATAGAGGGAGGGTTATATGGGCTCACACCAGCCGTACAATGAAGAGGAGACACCCACGCCCGCCGGACACAAGTAACCCGTTGGATGCCAACCCAGAATTCCGAGTCAGAACTCTGATCGCCATTCGGTGGGGCTGCTTGGGACGGGGTTTGAATCGTGCACCTTCTGACTCAGAGGCAGGACTGCTACTACTAAGCCAAAGGAAAGAACTGAATGAGTGTAACACAGAAAATGCAACCAGGTTGGGGAGAAACTGAACAGGAAAAAATATAAAGTGATGTACATAAAAGGGGATAACCTCACAACGAGCAATCCACAAAAAGAGTCCCGATCATTTAATTGTTTTTTTCTATCCCAATCTATTTCGATAAATATTCAAAGCCCCCTTCAAACAGTCCTTTCACTGCAGTATACTGTGTGTGACGTTAATGAAGTTGAGTGTAAACCTATGTGTCAGTGGCTGAGTTGGTGGGACAAGACATTACAAAAACATGATGGTACTTGCCCTGAGCTTAGGGTGACCTCTTGCTTCTCCTTTCCCTACTCTCTTGAGGCATTCAGCCCTATGATATCCAGGGTACACGCCTCAAAAGGAGTCAAGTCAATGTAGTGCACGAGACCTTCTCCAGTTCTAGGCGGCTCCCTTCTATTATGTGCCATCTAGTCCTGCAAGCAAATGAGGTAAACTTGAGATTTTGCTCCTTTAGCACAGAGAGGCCGCGATTTCCCCAACCTCGGCAGGTCGTGGCGGACGATGTCGGTGGCAGGTCCCGGCCTCACTGCTGGCACCAGCCCGCTGTCCAAAATGATTTCCCCTGATTGGGATTGTTAAGCCCACCCAGCGCGTTTGCCAGCCAATTGAGGGAAGCGAGCCTGATGATGTCATTTGATGACGCGTCATCAGCCGGTTTAGTTAAAGGAACCATGCACAACTTTATTTTGATATTTGTGCTGTCAGTGTTCTACAGCATTGAGGTGCTGCAAACACTGACAAGCACTGCACAGAGGTGCACGGCTGCACCCAGGCTCTCCCATGACTCCCTCCATAGGCTTATGGAAGGAGTCACAGCTCACAGGGAGGTTCTCTTCCCTTCCCATGGACGGAAGAGACCTCCCCAGGAGATCAATGCAGCCTGGTTGCACATTGCACAGGAGGACACAAGCAGGGATGTGGTCAGGAGGACCAGGCTGCAGTGGCGCAAACATTTCAATGATCTCAGTAGATCACGAAACATTACTGCAAAGCCACACTCAACCTCATCCTGCTGTGCCACTCATCACATCCCCATCACTCTGCCTTCCCTACCCTGCTCCTGCACATCCTTACACCAACTTACCTTGCACCTCCACCCATCCCTCTATCTACATTATCACTTCCTCCATCTCACTAGCCACCCCTCACACTCACCATCATCCTGGTCCAATCATACCAACTAACAACACACAAGGGTAGGCCCTTGGGTCTTTTATGCAATGTTCATGTAAAGTTTCTGTTAATGTGGTGTTAAATATTGAAATTTTTATTTTCAACACTTTGCCTTCTTGGACAGATTAGTGTGCACCTTTGGAAGTGGCTTAGTGAGTTGCAGTGAATGGTGAGACATAACGGTACCCCCCGCAATGGTGGTGAGTGTGAAAGAAATGGCATGGGCATTGTTGGGATGCTTTATGGTGTTAGTGTGGGGTGGTGCCAACCTGGCGCATCATGTGGTAGCCCGGGTGTACAGCGTCAAGTGAAGTAAATCTGGCCATGGTGAGGCCATCCCTGGCCTCCTTGGCAGTAATGTGGTTGAGTGCTGATGCCCTGTGTCCTGTGCAGCATCAGTTGATTGCGGAGAAGGTTGGTGTTGTTGTTGATGCTGCTGATGTGCCTGGTGCTGCTGGTGTTGGGGCTGATCGTGTTGGGATTCTGAGGGCCAAGGTGAGATACTTTCAAGGGCACCGATGCTGCTGTAATAGATGGCAGGTGTACTTGAGATGACAGAAGCAATCTGTCTGTCAATGGTGAGAGAGGTTGTTCCAATGAGGTGACACTGGATAGAGAGTTTACTACAAACACTTGCAAGCTGCATAAAGCTCAATCTGTCTTCCAAATGCAGTAAGCAACAGCTTCTGAGCTTGGAAAGTAAACAGCTGTGAGATGGGAGCTTTTATAGCACATTTCAAGCTGTCAAGTAATGAGATGATTCCATGGCCATTCAACTCCCGCCCAGTTACCTGACGTGATCCCCGAGCAGCGCGGACCCCTGGGCGACCTTGTAAAATGTAAAAGTGAGCTTAAAATACATCTTAATGGGCTGTTAACAAGGTCATAATGACTTAAATTGCATCCCCCACTGCTGCGTGGTGGGTCTGTTCAGCGCTGACAGATCCGACATCTGGGAAAGGTGCGTGGCAGCGGGTTGACAGCGGGGTTCCGACCCGCTTTCAAAAAAACATTTTTTCCCACCCGTCCCGCCACCGAATGCGCCCGCTGGCCCCACGAAAAATTCCCCCCCATACAGTTTTCCATCCTCCAATGGATCCTCTATAATACTAAATGATGTAAGAAAATTACTAGGCACTTGGTCTAAGCATTAAACAAAGCTTTAATCAACTGTTTTTCAACATGGAGATCTAGTTGTGTCCTTTCCTAGTTCCTGTTAAAGAATGTCCTGAGCAAGCTGGGCCCATGCCTGAGTATTTATACTCTTCCTGGACAGCGCCACCAGCAGGCCGCCCAGTATAATTTCATAAGTCATTTCCACATGAATGACAAGATTCATGTCACTAAACAAACATACATCAAGCAGCTAGGTTATCTGAAGATTTCTTGTATGAAGCTGCTTTAAGATTTATTGGTCTACACAGTTTGATCTAGATAGTTGCTCACTGTACGGATATTACTATCATATGCAATATGACCATGCATGCTAATCATTCAGTTGCCTGTTTCTTTCATGTTAGAACTGCAGAGAGTAAACTTTTATCAATGGTTATCATGATTCAGCACAAAATGATGTACAAGCTATGAGGGTATACTTTGTAGTATGCCTACATGTGCTAGGTACTTGCATTCCAAACTGTACTTTAGTTATAACTGAGCTGCTTTCTTAAGGTCAGACATCTTCTTCCTCATATTTCTCCAGGACATAAATTTTACTATCTAGCCCTATTCCTCGATCCCCTCCCAACCCAACTCCTCATCACTCAACTACTACTTCTCAGTTCAATGCTCACAGTCAACTTTTTCCTCTCCCGGGGATCATTTCACCTCTTCTTCAAAGGTGTTGTCATCGCCTTCTTAAAAAACCTACTCTAAACCCATCTACCCTCCAAAACTACCTTCCCTTCCTCACTGAGGTATCCCTTTCCCACCATTCTCTGTTCAAGTCCATTCAGCCTGTCTTCCACCTCATCTATAGCATCAAGTCTGCCCTGGTTAAAGTCACAAAGCACATTCTGTGTGACTGTCACTACTGCATGCTATGCTACTCCTATCCTCCTCTGTGTGTCACCACCATAGTACCCCGCTCCCTACTTCCATTACAACTGTTCCAATGCATTCAGTGCATCTTCTACAATGATCGTTCCTCCTGTGTCTGTTTCGTAACCTCTGCCATGCATCAAGACTATATCTATCACCCCCTCCTATTCCTTAGCTATATGCTGCCCCTCAGCAAACACGGTCAGCTTCTATATGTACTCCACCACACCTTTGGATCCACAGCTGTCACATTTCTGCCCAACTGTCTGTCTGAAATCACCCATTGGATGATCAAAAGTTTCTTCAGCTGAACACAGGCAGAACTGAAACCATCCTCCAGAAACCTAGAGCCTCAGGCACCAATTCCATCTCCTCCCCAGCTGCTCATTCAAGCTGAGCCCACAGGTGCACAACCTCAATCCTGTTTGAATCTGAGCTGAGTGTCAAACCCTACAACCAGTCTAATCCCAAGACTACCTACATCTAAACCTATTACCTCACTCCTCAGTGACTTCCACTGGCTCCCTTTCTACTAACGTAGTGACTTCAAAGTCCTTGTCCTCATCTTCAAGTCCCTTCATGGGCTGGACTCAGCCATTGTGTGCCATCTTCCTCAGTCCTTTTTTACTCACGGCTATCTGACTCTGGTCTACTGAATATTCCTCGCAGTCTCCGCTCTACCATTGGCGCTAAAGCATTCAGCCACCACATCCCTGTGCTCTGGAATTCTCTTCCTAAACCTCTCCTCTTCACCTTGCCACCTATGTTCACCTTCGAAAGTCTCCTCAAAACTCTGATTGTGCTTTCGGTCACCTCCCCTAGCTTCTCTCCTACTTTCCACCAGCGTCCTCTACTCCTATGTAGTATTTTATTATGTGAAAGACACAGCATAAATGTAATATGTTGTTGATGGTTTATGGAACAATGTTGAATGAACTTGAATTTTGCTGTGTATGGTATTTTTAACAACTAGTTTATTGGGTTAGATTCCATATTCAAGCTACAACCTTCACTGAACATATCATGAAGTTTTAAACACACTCAGAATTTTTGGAGATCAGGGATTATGGAGCGATTTATGGAGTGCAAGGTTCTACGGCTCCATGTCAATCCAATTTGTTTGCTTTGGCGGATGAGCTTTTCCAGTTCTCGGGGGATTGCTGGTGGAGCATCAACGCAGATGAAAGTCTGAATTGCAGGCTAATTCACTTACCTTGAACCGTGCATGCTCACCAATGATTAAAGCTTGGCAACCGTGAAAGTTTAGAAAACAAATAAGCTGCATATCCTTCAGGTTGTCAGTGGAGCACATCTTTAATTTTTTTTTTATCTCTACCATGCGAATGGGGAACAGATGTTCACTTGGATTTGTGTCAGGAGATATCTCAAGTATATTAATTGTTTGGAATTCAATCACTCCTCAACACAGTAGTATGTGGCGTACTTCAGATAGCTCTTGTTTAATTTTGTTGAATCTTTACACAGCTGAGCCAGTTGTTACACGGAAATACTCATATATTGAATCAAATCAACAATTTTGTTAAACCAAAGATCTTTTTTTAAAAGAAAAGGAGGCTTGTGTGTATCTACTATAATATGTGTTCCTCCACATTCACCTTAAATACTATTTAACTGTTCTCATAGAACTGTACAGCTGTCAGAATTCAAACTTATTCAATAAATTGAACAGTTATTGATGCTGAAAATCATGAGAAAGAAAACTTGGTTTAACTTCCAATAATCCAGGTGAAAAAGGTTAGAGTGATGAGACTTCAAAAGTGAAATAAGGTTTATAATGAAACTATTTTTTTTTAATTCGTTTATGGGATGTGGGCGTCGCTGGCAAGGCCAGCATTTATTGCCCATCCCTAGTTGCCCTTGAGAAGGTGGTGGTGAGCCGCCTTCTTGAACCGTGTGGTGAAGGTACTCCCACAGTGCTGTTAGGGAGGGAGTTCCAGGATTTTGACCGAGCGACAATGAAGGGTCGGCGATATATTTCTAAGTCGGGATGGTGTGTAACTTGGAGGGGAACTTGGAGGTGGTGATGTTCCCATGCGCCTGCTGCCTTTGTCCTTCTAGGTGGAAGAGGTCACGGGTTTGGGAGGTGATGCCAAAGAAGCCTTGGCGAGTTACTGCAGTGCATCTTGTAGATGGTACACACTGCAGCCACGGTACACCAGTGGTGGAGGGAGTGAATGTTTAAGGTGGTGGATGGGGTGCCAATCAAGCGGGCTGCTTTGTCCTGGATGGTGTCGAGCTTCTTGAGTGTTGTTGGAGCTGCACTCATCCAGGCAAGTGGAGAGTATTCCATCACACTCCTTACTTGTGCCTTGTAGATGGTGGAAAGGCTTTGGGAAGTCAGGAGGTGAGACACTCTCCGCAGAATACCCAGCCTCTGACCTGCTCTTGTAGCCACAGTATTTATGTGGCTGGTCCAGTTAAGTTTCTGGTCAATGGTGACCCCCCCAGGATGTTGATGGTGGGGATTCAGCGATGGTAATGCCGTTGAATGTCAAGGTGAGGTGGTTAGACTCTCGCTTGTTGGAGATAGTCATTGCCTAGCACTTCTGTGGCGCGAATGTTACCTGCCACTTATCAGCCCAAGCCTGAACGTCATCCAGGTCTTGTTGCATGCGGGTATGGACTGCTTCATTATCTGAGGAGTTGTGAATGGCACTGAACACAGTGCAGTCATCAGCGAACATCCCCATTTCTGACCTTATGTTGGAGGGAAGGTCATTGATGAAGCAGCTGAAGATGGTCTCGCCTCCCATCGTGGCGCTTGCTTTTCACACGTGTTTATATTTTATTTATATTAATATTATTATCTTGCTAAAACTGGTAGCAATGCTCTATTAGATACATACCATTCTAAATGAAATGAACTGAAACAGCTAAAGACTTTTCCCATGCTATTGTATATATGTCTCCTTAGTTTAGTCACCTTTCCAATCATAAAAATAATGCTAGATGTAATCTGGTATATATTTTTTTAGCGTTCTCATATTTTTTGGCATATTTGGCAGCTATGCATGGAATTACATTAAGAGTGACAGCCGTTTCCCCAACAGTACTTGTGTGTGGAAAATAGTCTGTAGTTGTGCATGTATATCTCATTAATCACAAATATGTTCCATTTACAGTGTTGCCTGATTCTGGCCCTTCCTTAACTTGGATTTCTTCCCAAAGAAATAAATTTGTTTTATCAAGATGACCCTTTTTAACAAAACTGTCTTCTGACAAAGTAAATGCAGAAATTAGAATTTTCTCATAATTTGAATTGATGATTAATTGGTATCAATATTGAATCTGTATTGATCACATTGATACTGAAAATATTCGCAACATGACCATAATGAGGTATGATTTAAATACCATAAAAATATGATTTCACATCATTATTACATGTTGTACAATTACTATTACATGTAGACTCCACTGATTATATTGTCCACCCTTTTAATTTTGTTTTTAAAGATTAAGGCTGCGAAATCCGGCACCTTAGCACCGGTAGTTATGACGTTATTTTTTTTTAAATGTTGTCCGCCTCGCTTTCGCCCACTTCCACAGCAGCCCACGCTGTTCGCCACCTTGGTGAGGGCGATAGCGCGGGCGGTACATGTGTGCGCCGGCAGTATGCAGCGTAGGCAGATGGTAACGTCAGTCAGCGTGTAACGCTAATTTGACGCATGGCCTGCCATTTTCAACATTGCTGCGCCTTTCAACGTCCTATCTCAATCACGCACAGCTGAACGTGTGTTCAGCTGCACGAGGGACCCCCCCTCCACCAGCGCTATTTAAAGGGAAACATCCAACTTGCAGGTAAGTTGATTATTGCTCTTGTATCGGCTCTTGCAGAGTTTGTATGAATGCTGGGATGCTGGAAGACATTTCAAAAGTTGTTAAAGTTTGCAGGGAGTGTTGCTGGATGTTGGGAAGGTGCTGGCTGCTACTGGAAGGCCTCTGAGTACTCCACTTGCTCCAGTTCCAGTCCCCCTCGCACTGCAGCGTGACAGGGAGATAGAACAAACAGAAAAGAAGACAAGCTGCTTGCAGAGGGAGGCAGAGGAGGGGGAGGAGCAGGAGGCCTTCCCCACCTAGGGTCTTCAAGGAGCACTTCTCCTACCTGCACCTAAGCCAGGAGCAGTGTGTTCACCGGCTCCACTTCACCAAGGAGGTGGTCACAGAACTCGGCCATATCTTGGAACTAGACCTGCTGCAGCCTCAGAGCAGGATGACGACGGCGCTGCCAGTGGCCCTCAAGGTAAGCATGGCCCTGAATGTTTTCGCTAGCGGATCCTACCAGACTGCAACAGAAGACATAGATATCATCGCTCAGTTCGCCGTCCATAGCTCCATCCGGGAGGTCATAGAGGCTCTGCACTCTAGGAGAGGGGACTTCATTGTCTTCTCTCTAAACAGAGGGAAGCAGGAGGAGCACGCACATGGCCTTGCCAGGATAGCAGACTTCCCATGGTGCAGGGCACCATAGACTGCACCACGCCCAACACATCATGATGGCGAATGCCCATTATCCTGGCAGTAGTCATGCTGCCTTCATCCTGCCCCAGTCTGCTGTGTCAGCAATCTTCTAGCCACCACGTTGAACCCGAGGGTGCTGCTCGGCAACAAGGGCTATCCACTCTACACCTGGCTAATGACACCCCTCCGCAACCCCACCATTCTTGGCCAAGACTCATATAACGACAACCATACGGCCATGAGGAACATCATCAAGCAGACCATCGGGGTGCTCAAGCAATGGTTCCGCTGTCTTGACCGCTCGGGGGAGCCTTCCAGTACTCGACGGAGCAGGTGTGCCAATTCGTGGTGGTCGGCTGCATCCTCCACAACGTTGCCATCATGAGGGCGCAGCCCTTGCCACCAAGGGTTCCACGACCACCTCAGGAGGAGGAGGAGGAAGGGAGAAAGCAGCCAGCAAATCCACGTTCCAGATGGGCTGTCCGTGAGCGCATCATCAGACTCTATTTTCCCTGAATGAAACCCCATATCCCCATTGCTCAACATTTCCCCACCTTACCATCCCTCTGTCGTGGAACAGCGCAGTGTCCTCTTGACCACAATACTGAAATGAAAGCCATCACAAAACAAACATTTCAAACATAATTTATAAATGATTCATTACAATACTACATAACAAAGTCAACTAATTACCCTTGTGCATTCCCTTGGTGTCTGTTTTTCGTGTGCCTTTGCCTATCCTAGTGCTCCTACGATGTGCTACCCCAGTGGCTGCAGTATGGCTGGTGGAAGGCTGCTGACCTTCAGTGGGCAAGACCACAGATGGCCTTGCAGGGCAACCTCGAGCAGCTTTGGGCCTAGAAGGCCCGGCTGTAGACTGCACCACCTCGGCATGGGTGGCAGCAGTCTGGGCTGGATGGCAGACAGGCAACAGCAAAGGCACTGGTGGTGTGGCAGCGGTGGAAGTATGAATGCTGTCAACCTGAGAGAGGACAGCAGGTACGTGCTCCACGGAGCCACTGCCACTCCCCCGGGGCAGCGCCTCAGCAATGCTAGTAATCTGTTGGAGGACAGATTGCTGGACTGCTGTGAGACCCTGCAAGCCCCTTTCCACACTGGTAAACGCAGCCATGATGGCAGCAGCCTGAGTTTGCGTGGCAGCAAGCTGAGCCTGCATGAGAGCAATCTGAGCTTGGAAAGGATATCAAAATTAACACAAAAAATGTTTACAATTATATTAGGAAAAAGAGGATGGTCAGTTGCAATGTTGGCCCCTTGAAAACTGATAACGGTGATATTGTCAATGATAATAAGGAAATAGCGGACATGTTGAATAATTACTTGTATCAGTATTTACAGTAGAGGAACAGGACAGCAGGCCAGAAATCCCAAGGAAACTAATATTGAATCGGGGATGGGGACTCAACAAAATTAACGTAAGCAAAATAACAGTAATGAAGAAAATAATGGCACTAAAGAGTGACAAATCCCCAGGACCAGATGGTTTCAATCCCAGGGTGTTAAAGGAAGTAGGTGTGCACATTGTAGATGCCCTAACTATAATCTTCCAAAGTCCTCTTGATTCAGGAACCGTTCCTTTAGATTGGAAAATTGTGCATGTCACTCCGCTATTTAAGAATGGTGAGAGAGGGAAACTAGGGAACTTATCAACCTGTTAGCCTAACATCTGTTGGCAGGAAATTACTAGAATCTATCATTAATAATAGGGTGACTGAACACCTTGAAAATTTTCAGCTCATCAAAGTGAGCCAGCATGGATTTGTAAAAGGTAGGTCATGCCTGACACACCTGATTGAATTTTTTGAAGAGGTGACTAAAGTAGCAGACAGGGGAATGTCTATGGATGTTATTTATATGGACTGCCAGAAGGCATTTGATAAAGTCCCACATAAGAGACTGTTAACTAAAGTTGAAGCTTATGGAATTGAAGGCAAATTATTGACCTGGTTAGGAAATTGACTGAGTGGCAGGAGACAGAGAGTAGGGATAATGAGCAGGTACTCTAATGTCAGGATGTGACTAGTGGTGTCCCGCAGGGATCTGTGTTGGGGCCTCAACTATTCACCGTATATATTAACAACGTAGATGATGGGATAGAAAACCACATAGCTAAATTTGGCGATGACACAAAGATAGGCGGCATTGTAGGCAGTGTAGATGAAAGCATAAAATTACAAAGGGATATTGATAGATTAAGTGAATGGGCAAAACTGTGGCAAATGGATTTCAATATAGGCAAATGTAAGGTCATCCACTTTGGATCTAAAAAGGCTAGAACAGGGTACTTTCTAAATGGTGAAAAGCTAGAAACAGTGGATGTCCACAGAGACTTGGGGGTCCAGGTACATAGATCAGTAAAATGTCATGAACAGGTACAGAAAATAATCAAAAAGTCTAATGGAATGCTGGCCTTTATATCTAGAGGACTAGAATACAAGGGGGTAGAAGTTATGCTGCAGCTATACAAAACTCTGGTTAGACCACACCTAGAGTACTGTGAACAGTTCTGGGCACCTTAGGATGGATATATTGGCCTTGGAGGGAGTGCAGCGTAGGTTTACTAGAATGATACCCGGACTCCAAGGGTTAAATTACGAGGAGAGATTACACAAACTAGGGTTGTATTCCCAGGAATTTAGTAGGTTAAGGGGTAATTTGATCAAAGTCTTCAAGATATTAAGGGGAACAGATAGGGTAGATAGAGAGAAACTATTTCCGCTGATTGGGGGATTCTAGGACTAGGGGGCATAGTCTGAAAATTAGAGCCAGTCCTTTCAGGAGTGAAATTAGGAAACACTTCTACACACAAAGGGTGGCAGAAGTTTGGAACTCTCTTCCGCAAATGGCAATTGATGCTAGATCAATTGTTAATTTTAAATCTGAGATTGATAGATTTTTGTTTACCAAAGGTATTAAGGGATTTGGGGCAAAGGCGGGTATATGGAGTTAGGTCACAGATCAGCCATGATCTCACTGAATGGCGGAACAGGCTCGAGGGGCTCAATGGCCTACTCCTGCTCCTATGTTCCTATGAGCTTCCACCGCAGCACTCCAACGTTGGGTTGCTTCCACTCGTGTTGCAATGGAAGCTAAGACATCGCCCCTCAGACCCTGCATCGGTTTCTGAGCTGGTGCCTGCAACTGTCAGATCGAGTAACCGTGTCTCTTCTCCATCACTGGGCTGCTTGGAGTTCTTGGGTATCTGAAAGGAGAAAAGCACAAGGGGCGGGTTGTGGTGAGGGATGGGGGGAAAGCAAGATGTGCCTGCTTACACCGTCAGCAGCTTGTAAGTGAGAAGTGATTGTGCCCTGAGGGGGAAGTGGGATGTGAGGAGGAGGATTAGGTATAAGCATTCCGTCATCATCAATGGCCACGGCCTCAGCGACGACCATACCGTCATCGTCAATGGCCACGGCCTCAGCGACGACCATACCGTCATCATCAATGGCCACGGCCTCAGCGACGACCATACCATCATCATCAATGGCCACGGCCTCAGCGACGACCATACCGTCATCGTCAATGGCCACGGCCTCAGCGACGACCATACCGTCATCATCAATGGCCATGGCCTCAGCGACGATGATACCGTCATCATCAATGGCCACGGCCTCAGCGACGACCATACCATCATCATGACCACAGCGACGACCATACCATCATCATCAATGGCCACGGCCTCAGCGACGACCATACCATCATCATCAATGGCCACAGCCTCAGCGACGACCCCTCCAATGATGTACTGTATAGCACTGTCCCCTCCAGCTGGGTCAGAATATGCAGCCGTGGCTGTCCCCCGCCTATTAGCTGCTGCTGGTGACAGTAATGCGCCACCTTGGCCTGCAAGAGAAAGGGAAGTGTATCAGTGAGGGTGGTGCAATCTGTTTGGGTGATGTGGCTGTCATGGGTGAATAGCCGGCAGTGTGCGCAAGCTGTGGGATGTGGGTGTGAGGCTTGCAACACTGGTAAGTGTGTGAGGGTGAGATGAAGCTGATTGTGAGGTATGAGTTGTGATTATGGAGACTGTTGGTAAGTGAGTGACGAGGGTGTGGTGCATTGAGCAGTGTGTGAGGCTAGTGGTGCAGTTGGTGGGATATGGCATTTGAAGATACATTCACTGACCTTGACCACTCGTGTGAGGTCATTAAACTTCTTGCAGCACTGGATCCAAGTCCTGGGGGAATGACTGGTGGCACTGACCGCTTCAGCAATCTGCTCCCGCTGCCTTCTTCCAGTCAGTCTGGAGGGCCTCCTGGCCCGCAGTGGGTAGAGGACCTGTCTCTCCTTTCAACCCCCTGCACTAAGGCCTCCAGTGCTGCATCTGAGAAGCTAGGTGCCCTTCTCTGCCCGACTGAGCCGTAGCTACCTTACAGTTTCCTTTACAACAATTACAATGAGGTGTTTATTTCAGAAAGCACCTCCCCTTTAAGATGTGCAGACTGCATTTCAAACTGCAGACTAGCTTTAAATAGAGATCACTTCCCACAAGTCTGGGCCCCCTGCTGAGCACCCAGCCAACCAGCAGCGCTCACAGTGCTGGGCTCAACGCTTCAGTCATGTTAACTAGCAGGCAGCACGAATGTCACGTGCTGTCTGCATTATTTTCAACCAGCGCAGGCAGATCGCGCATCGCAGATCCCTGCGCCCGTTTTTGGGCCTTATCGAGTTTCTAGCCCTAAGAGTTGCATGTCTATGACATTGGAGAGGAATCTGATGCTGCATTCCCATGCCAAACAGGACCCAGCAAAAAAAACAGAATAAGTGCAATAAAGATTGAAGCAAAATACTAGAAAGAGGGAAAATTTATATAGAGAAGGAAGAAAGAAAAGAAGAGAAAGAACAAATTCTGCAGGTCTCTCTATACTCTTAGCAAACAGCAGGATAAACTTTATGAAATAAGTGCCCATTTTACAATGACGGAGTCTTGTTTTGCTGTGCCCTGTTTGACATGGGAATACAGCATCAGATATCTCCCCTTTGTGGGAGGGCATCATTAGTATGATTTGGCCGACTCACTGTGACCAATGCAGGCTCCATCGTGCCTCACATCCTAAAATACTTCAATATTAAATTGTTTCATATGAATTTTTATCTAGGCCTGGTTATTTTAAATGTAACTTTGCAGGCTGTCCTCTAAAATTATTTCCTTTGTCTCAAACAAAAAGAGTGTCAAAACTGAGAATTCGAAAAAGAAATCTCGGAGAACAATTTCCAGACTGCTGGGGCGAGGCTCCACATAACAGGCAGACTCGAGATTAGTGGGAGAGCAAACGTGATGGTATCAATTAGCTCTTGAAGACCCAATGAAATATCACCCCAAGCCTCTCAGGAGCTGCTTTCCATCATTCTTCTAAACAGTTCCCCAAGGCTTGATGACTAATGGTCAAAGCATCCACATTGAATGCTATTTGCTGCCCCCTCTTCATGTATCTGAGGCATTCTGGCTGCATTTACATAGCCTCTACACCTCTGCCTATATAAATTGGCTGATCCTGCAATTTAAGACAGGATCATCAGCACTACTTGAAGATGTTGAAGCGTATAAAATTCTGACAGGGCTAGACAGACTGGATGCAGGGAGGATGTTTCCCCTGGCTGGGGGGTCTAGAACGAGGGGTCACAGTCTCAGGATACGGGGTAGGCCGTTTAGGACTGAGATGAGGAGAAATTTCTTCACTCAGAGGGTGGTAAACCTGTGGAATTCTCTACCGCAGAAGGCTGTGGAGGCCAAGTCACTGAATATATCTAAGAAGGAGATAGATAGATTTCTAGAGGCAAAAAGCGTCAAGGGGTATGGGGAGAGAGCGGGAATGTGGTATTGAGATGGAGGATCAGCCATGATCATATTGAATGGCGGAGCAGGCTCGAAGGGCCGAATGGCCTGCTCCTGCTCCTATTTTTCTATGTTTCTATGGGCAGAAGTCCCACTCGGCCTCAGTTCCAACAACGCAACAGCACCATTGGAATTTCAGGCATAGAGCATTTAATTTAATCTGCGGTTGCAGAACTGGAGACATCAGTGCAAAATTGATGAGCCTGAAATGGGACCTGGTATTTGAAGAATCTTCTTTTCCCACGCAGTGGTAGAAAAATGGGATGCACCTGCCAGAAAAAGCAGGTTTGTGCATGAACATCTTAAAACAAAATAGCTGAATAAACATGTGGTTAAGAACAGGACTAAATGTTATTGCATTCTGTATAATTAGTTACTCTGTGGAGCATTATGGTATGCGTTGCTGAGATTGTGGAAATCATACATACAGAACACAACTGCTTAGCATTAAATAAGAACATAATAGGCTAAAAAGAAATGGAAATCTGAAATAATGACAGAAAATATTGCATATATTCAGCAGGTCAGGCAGCATCTGTGGAGAAAGGAAGGTAGGGTCAATATTTCAGGTCTTTTGTCAGAATTCCTTAAATTAATTTGATAATGTTTTCATTAATGTCAGAGGCATATGCTGGAATTTCACTGGATTACCCTGGGAGTGAGGGAAAATATTCCAAAGCTTTATCCTCTTGGAGGTTTCCCTGTGGTTATTTAAATTTTTATTTAATGAATTGATGTTAGAAAATAAGTAAATCAGAGGTGGACTACCCAATTGATTTTTGCCTACTTTATGTTTTTAAGAACATAAGAACATAAGAAATAGGAGCAGGAATAGTCCACTTGGCCCCTCAAGCCTGCTCCACCATTCAATAAGATCATGGCTGATCTTGGGCTCAAAGCCACTTCCCTGCCCGCTCCCCATAACCCTTCACTCCCTTATCTTGCAAAAATCTGTCTATCTCCACCTTAAATGTATTTAATGACCCAGCCTCCACAGCTCTCTGGGGTAGAGAATTCCACAGATTTACGACCCTCTGAGAGAAGAAATCCCTCCTCATCTCAGTTCTAAAAGGGCGACCCTTTATTCTGAAACTATGCCCCCGAGTTCTAGATTTCTCCACAAGGGGAAACATCCTCTCTGCATCTACCTTGTCGAGTCCCTCAGTATCTTATATGTTTCAATAAGATCACCTCTCATTCTTCTAAATTCCGATGAGTATAGGCCCAACCTGCTCAACCTTTCCTCATAAGTCAACCCCCTCATCTCTGGAATTAACCTAGTGAATCATCTCTGAACTGCCTCCAATGCAAGTATATCCTTCCTTAAATAAGGAGACCAAAACTGTACGCATTACTCAAGGTGTGGTCTCACCAATACCCCGTACAGTTATAGCAGGACTTCCCTGCTTTTATACTCCAACCCCCTTGCAATAAAGGCCAACATTCCATTTGCCTTTTTGATTACTTGCTGTACCTGCATGCTAACTTTTTGTGTTTCATGCACAAGGACCCCCATTTGTAATCTCTCTCCATTTAAATAATAATTTGCTTTTTTATTTTTCCTGCCAAAGTGTATAACCTCGCACTTTCCCACATTATACTCCATCTGCCAAATGTTTGCCCACTCACTTAGCCTGCCTATATCCCTTTGCAGATTCTACTTATGCTACTTTGTCTGTTCATGTCCCCGTAAGGGGGGAAAAGCAATTTATTTTTATCACTCAATCAAAGGGATAAAAGTCAGTAGTGATTTTAGAGCTAAATATAAATAATAAGAAAAAAATGAAATTGTATAAAAAGATGTCTTCCCTTTAAGTCAGTAATAGTCATGTTAAGGTTAGGGGCTGAGTTCTGATGTGAAAGCAGTAAGTGAACATACACTTTGGCAACGGTAGATATTTGGGGATGAAATTCAATTTCAGTCAAAGCGCTAATGACAGCAGCGAATCGGCTGCCCTTTATACACACTGCCCGGTTTTCCTTTTAGTTGAAGTCAATGGAAAAGAGAATTGGGCGGGTGTATAACGGATGGCCAATTCGCTACCACATGTTTTACGCTATGACCAAGGTTGAATTTTAGCCCCTATGTCACTGAACTATATAGATGCCTGAGAATTAAGACTAGAGGTAGTTTAGCATAATGCTGTTTGGCTGTGTATCATGCAAAATGTGTCATGGAGAACCATGGAAGATCTAGCCTGCTTTTCAGCTCAGCACATTCTTTCAAAAAAGTGGTAGCCTAAAATATTTCTGGTCTTTCAAACTATTCCAAGTTTTGACTACTTCCTAGCTTTAGTAATGGTCAAGATCATTCAATTTTTTTTTCTTTCAAGTGAGAATGAATACCTAAAATATCATTAAAAAAATGTTTATTAAGCCAACTCTGTTATATCTAAAGATACAAGTTAAAAAATTCTACATATTTTTTCCACTGAGATAAGTACCGAAGGCTAACTTTCATCATAATTATAACATTGTATGACCGGGCACTCCCCTTCCTCCTCCTACTCTTGAGCTGAAACAGTGGCACCATATTATTAAATCTGGAGTGATCACACACAAATCAAATTACTCAATCCACTGCTCACATTTTGGAGGAATAGAATGTCAAGTGGTTTCTTCAGAAGAAATTACTGGAAATCTGCATCATTTCTAAATTGTATATGGAGCCATAGAAGTTTACAGCACAAAAGGAGGCATTCAGACAAATCGGGCTGGATTTTGTCAATGGGGACATGATGGAGGCGGGACTCCCACTTTCTGGGTTGTAGTCCCGCCTCCATCGACTTGTGGCCAACCCACTGTATTTTCCCTTGATTGACCTTGTGGGACCCGCCCAGCGGGCTCAGCAAGCCAATTAAGGGCCAGCCGGCAACAGGTGACATCACAGATTGACATTTCATCTGTCAAGAGCTTTTGACAGATGAAATATCAGCGTTTGACAGCTCCTTGAAGCTGTCAAACACTAACAATCTGTCCTCTAAGTTAATTCCTTCCTCTCAGGTTGATTTAGAGATCTCTGCAGAACAAAAAGCAGAGGCTGCAGCTTTTGACAGCTCAACGGCCATTCTGCTTTCTGTGCCGGTGAGATTTCTGACTCCCGAGACCTGAAGGGCTGACACCTGCAGGAGGAAGTTAAGGTAAGTAAAACTTTTTTCCACACTTTACACTTACCTCACACACTTACCTCTGCACACATACACCCATCACTCATCTGCCCACCGGACATATCGACCCCTCCAACCCCTGCAGACCCACGGTCCACCTCACTAAAATGGCATGGTTTGGAGCCGTCGGATAGCCCACACTTCAGGGCTAAAAATAGGGATTAGGCAAAAAATTGCCTGTTAACAGGCAGTTTATTGGCACTAATCCCCTTCCCGCCTCGAGGAGGTGGCTCCCAGCATAGGTCGGGTACCCGCCTCCTGTGAAACTGGCATGGAGGCGGGTTGGGGGTGGGATGGGTTCGGGACCCCCGAATCTGCAATTTTAACCCCCCACACGCCTCCAAACCCACCTCCACGGGTCAATGAAAATTCTGCCTATCATGTCTGTGCCAACTCTTTGCTAGGACAGTCCAAAACCTATCCCACTGCCCCAACCTCTCCCAATAGCACTGAATCTTCCTCTGCTTCAAATGTTTATCCACTTTTTCCTTTAAGTGGTCTCTGCCTCAACTACTCCCCAAAATATTCCATGTTTTAACAACTCTGCGTAAAGAAATTTCTCCTAACCTCTCGCCTTGGGTTCTTCATTTTAAACTGACAACACCATGGCCCAAAATTTGCGGTCGGAGGCTTCCCGCAGGCGGATGCCTCCGACCTGCAAAAAATCTACGAATTTACCTGGTGGTCCAGGAGGTACAGAGACTCACGCTCCTGGGTCTCTCCGGGTATCCGCGGGTAGAGGCCTACATATCCCAGGGGTGCTTACCCCTGGGATCACGTGGGCTGACCCGACCAATGAAAGAAGGGGAATCCCCATTCATACTTATGGGGATTCCGTACGTACGGAACTCGCATAAGTATGAATGGGGATCACTTAAAAATACACAAACACATGAAATAAGTAAAAAGAAAATTACATATTTAAAATTAATTAAAATGCCATTTAATTAAATATTTTAAACAAAAATTTATTATATGTTTGAACGGGGCTAAAAATAAACTTAAATTATTGGACATGGTTTTTAATGTATAAATGAGTGATAACATTTTATTTTTCTATTTTTTAAAACTCTTAGGGGGAGAAATTCAGTATCGCCCCATTTGGGGCGCAATTATCGGCCGGGCGCAAAAATTAGCGGCAGGCCACCGACTGCAAACTTGACTTTTATCGCCCCTGGAGGTGATTGGAGCACTAAATCAGGCGCTTCACACCTGCCTTAAGGCGCAAAGGCCGATGAGCGAGGCGCTACCTCAGAGCGCTGGCGAAGCTCATGTGATGTCAGTCAGCAATGGAACACACACACAATGGCACCGGCCAGTTCTTAAAGGGGATGGTTGATCTTGCTTTCCATTGCAGCCTTGAATCCTGGCCTGGAGAGACCTGTACATCAAATCTGCTGGAAAGAACAATGGAGAGTACCAGGGAAAGAGCTTAGAGTGCAGCCCCCACAATCTCTTCTAAATCGATACAAGGAATGGCAAATCAAAATGAACCTGCAAAGTGCTGCTCAGTACCCAAAACTCCTTCACACAGCGTTGAATCTCTCCAGAAGTCTCTCTCTCTCTCTCTCAGAATGCGTGGTTCAAAAATGGCACCAACAATAAAAGGCAGGAAGCGGTCACCTTTAAATAGCGCTCCTCCAGTCCCTTCATGACTGCAAAACGCTCCGCTCAACCTGTCATTGCTAGCGTCAGGCGGTAAGGCAGGGGGCGCCAGTCAATATCTGCTCCGGGACGATACCGGGGCGTTGCGCACTCGACTGACGTCACGATATGCCGGCGCAGGAGATCGTGGCGGTAGTGTTTAGCACCGCCGCAAAATGTCTAGTTAATTTCCCGAGCGGCGCAAACATCGCCGCGCCTGGGCGCTAGATGCTTTGCACCCCATTAGCGCCCTCTTAAGGCGCTAACGGGAGGCGCAACCAACTGAATTTTTCCCCCTTACACTGGTAAATGCAGGCCCGCAGAGGCCCTTTTCCCAGTGATGTGTTGACAGATCGCAAGTTCCGGGTTTTAGCGCATGCGCTTCGCATGCCCAAACCCAGAACTTGTGCGGCCCCTAGAGGTGCGTGCGCACCCGTGGGGGTCGCAAATTACGGCCCCTTATCTCTAATTCCCCACTCAGAGGAAATATTCTACCCTATTGACCTTATCAAAACCCTTCATAATTGTAGAAACTCCTGTAAAATTCCTCTTGGCCTTCTCTGCTCCAGTGCTATTAATACCAGTATCTCAAATCTCTCCTCGCAACTAAAGCTTCTCATAGAATTATAGAATAGTACAGCACAGAAGGAGGCCATTCGGCCCATCAAGTCTGTGCCGGCTATTCTGAAGAGCAATCTAATTAGTCCCACTCCCCCCCCCCCCCACTTTCCCCATACCCCTGCAATTTTTCTCCTTCAAATATTTATCCAATTCCCTTTTGAAGGCTACTATTGAATCTGTATCCACCACCCTATCAGGCAGTGCATTCCAAATTCTAACCACTCGTGTAAAAAAGTTTTTCCTCTGGTTCTTTTGCCAATCACCTTAAATCTGTGCCCTCTGGTTATCAACCCTTCAGCCAGTGGAAAGAGTTTCTCTTTATTTACTCTGTCTAAACCTTCATGATTTTAAACACCTCTATCAAATCTCTTCTTAACCTTCTCTGCTCTAGGGAGAACAACCCCAGCTTCTGCAGTCTATCCACATAATTGTAATCCCTCATCCCTGGAACCGTTCTACTAAATCTCTTCTGTACCCTCTCCAAAGCCTTACATAAGAAATAGAACATAAGAAATAGGAGCAGGCGTAGGCCATTCGGCCCCTTCACGTCCTGCCTAAAGTGTGGTGCCCAGAATTGGACACAATACTCCAGCTGGGACAGAACTAGTGTTTTATGTAGGTTTAGCATAACTTCCTAGCTTTTGTACTCTTGGGGCTGGATTTTGCCAGCCGAGACGAGTTGGGAGCGGGACTGCTGCCTTCCGGGTTCTAGTCCCGCCCCCAGCGACGTCCAACGCACAGACGCTATTTTCCCCTGATTGGCCCGCCCTGTGGGCTTGCTGGCCAATTAAGGGCAAGCCGGTGTTAGATGATGTCAGTTGATGACGCTTCATCTGCCGGTTTTCTTAAAGGGACATGTACCATTTTTTTTGACAGATGATCTGTCAGTGTTTGACAGTATTGAGGTGCTGTCAAACACTGACAATCACTGTACAAAGGTGAGCCCTTGCTCCCAGGCTCTCCAATGACTCTCTCCTTAGGATAAAACAGATGGCAGCTGCAGGTGAGGTTACAGAAGCAATCTGTCACTTCTCCCAATGAAGTGAGGCCACACAAACACTTTAAAGCTTGTCACCTACAGAAAAATCTAAACACATTAAAAATGACTTTCCCAACATCTCCTTACCTCTGATACTCACCAGTGTCCCATTGGATCCTTCACATCACTTCTGCAGCTGTCATCTAAACACAAACATTACAACAGACCCACAGCACACCTCACTTACCCTGGCGGGGTTCCCCGACGTTGGGAAGCCTGCAGCAGATGTCTCAAAATGGGAAAAAGCCTCTTAACTGCCTGTTAACTACCTGTTAACAGGCAGTTAAGTGGCTATAATCATCTTCCCGTCGCTAGGAGTTGGGTCCCTGCGCAAATCAGGGACCCGACTCCTGGGAACATTGTTTGGAGGTGGGTTGGGAGTGAGTTCGGGACCCGCTCCCATTCTTTTTGATTTTGCCAGCAGTCCCGCCTCCAAACCCGCCTCCTCAGGGCTGGTAAAATCCAGCCCTATGCCTCTATTTATAAAGCCCAGGATCCCATATGCTTTATTAACTGCTTAGTTAACCTGTCCTGACACCTTCAAAGATTTGTGCACAAGCACCCCCAGGTCTCTCTGTTCTTGCACCCCCTTTAAAATTGTACCATTTAGCTTGTATTGTCTCTCTTCATTCTTCCTACCAAAGTGTATCACCTCACTTTTCTGCGTTGAATTTCATCCTCCATGTGTCCGCCCATTCCATCAGCCTGCCTATGTCCTCTTAAAGTCTATTACTATCTTCCTCACTGTTTACTACACTTCTAAATTTTGTGTCATCTGCAAATTTCATAATTGTGTGTTGTACCCCCAAGCAATGTTCCCTTTAAGCTGTGCGGCTGCGTGGTGCTCCAGGGATCCCGCGCATCCGGCTTGCCGGCGTTTCAATGCAAAAACCGCGCACTGCGCAGTATTTTGAATGGCCCGCGCGCACCAAAAAAATTACAGAGAACATTGCCCCCAAGTTCAAGTTATTAATGTCTATCAAATACCTGATGTCATCCTGGTGAATTTAGGTTGTACGCTTTCTATGGCTTTAATATCATTTTTATAATGGGGCACCTGAAACTGCACACAATACTTTAACTGTGGCCTGACCGTTGTGTTGTACACATTTATCACTATGGGGCCCATTTCCCTCCCCTGCACTCGTTACGTGTAAGTCTGGCAGTATGTTTTATGCAAATGCCCAATCGGAACCTGGCTGCTTTTCCAGGTTCAGCTGTTTTAAACATTTTGAATGAGTGCCGACCAGGACTAAGAAAAGAAAGAACTCGTACAGCATTTTCTCAGGACTTCTTAAAGCACTTCACAGGAATAATATTTGAAGTGCCGTCACCGTTGTTTTGTAGGCAGTTTCACATAGCAAGGCCTTATAAACTGGCCCTTACAAGAGGGGATTGCGCCAGGAGCAGGATCTCTGAATCTCAGAGTTCCCATGTCCCCAGCCATTTGGTCGACATATTTGAGTTGTTTTGAACAGAAGCGTGTCTCATGTACTTAATCGCCACCATTTCTATAGTTGTTCCAAGACAAAATAAATCAATGTTTGCTAAACTTGATGACTGGAAAACAATTTCTCAGCCATTTTATGTATCATATAAATGCAGAAGATTATCCATAAATGATTTATGACATATAAATAGTAAAAGGATAGTAAGAGGAGTGGTGGAGCCGATTAGGGACCAAAAAGGAGACCTGTGCATGGAGGCAGAGGGTATGGCTGAGGTACTAAACGAGTACTTTGCACCTGCCTTCACCAAGGAAGAGGATGCTGCCATAAACATAGTAAAGGAGAGGAAGTGGAAACTCTTGATAGGATAAAAATTGATAAAGAAAAGGCATTGGAAAGGCTGGCTGTACTTAAAGTAGTTAAATCACCAGGAGCAGATGGGATGCATCCTAGGATGCTGAGGGAATTGAGGGTGGAAATCATGGAGGTACTGGCCATAATATTCCAATCCTCCATAGATACAGGGGTGGTGCCAGAGGACTGGAGAATTGCAAATGTTACACCATCGTTCACAAAAGTGTGTAAAGATAAACCCAGCAACTACAGGCCAGTCAGTTTAACCTTGGTAGTGAGGAAGCCTTTAGAAACAGTAATCAGAGACAAAATTAACAGTCACTTGGATAGGTGTCGATTAATTAAGGAAAGCCAGCACGGATTTGTTAAAGGCAAATCATGTTTAACCAACTTGATCGAGTTTTTTGATGAGGTAACAGAGAGGGTTGATGAGGGTAATGCGGTTGACGTAGTGTATATGGATTTCCAAAAGGTGTTCGACAAAGCGCCACATAATAGGCTTGCCAGCAAAGTTGAAGCCCATGGAATAAAACGGACAATGACAGCATGGATACGAAAATTGGATAAGTAACAGGAAACAGAGAGTAGTGGTGAACGGTTGTTTATCGGACTGGAGGAAGGTATACAGTGGTGTTCCCTGGGGTCGGTACTCGGACCACTGCTTTTCTTGATATATATTAATGACTTGGACTTGGGTGTACAGGGCACTATTTCAAAATTTGCAGATAACACAAAACTTGGAAGTATAGTGAACAGTGAGGAGGATAGTGATAGACTTCAAGAGGACATAGATAGGCTGGTGGAATGGGCGGACACATGGCAGATGAAATTTAATGCAGAAAAGTGTGAAGTGGTACATTTTGGTAGAAAAAATGGGGAGAGGATATATAAACTAAGTGGTACAATTCTAAAGGGGGTGCATGAACAGAGAGGCCTGGGGGTATGTGTGCACGAATCATTGAAAGTGGCAGGGCAGGTTGAGAAAGCAGTTAAAAAGGCTTACGGGATCCTGGGCTTCGTAAATAGAGGTATAGACTACAAAAGTATGATGAACCTGTATAAAACACTGGTTCGGCCCCAACTGGAGTACTATGTCCAATTCTGGGCACCACACTTTAGGAAGGATGTGAAGGCCTTAGAGAAGGTGCAGAAAAGATTTACAAGAATTATTCCAGGAATGAGGGACTTCAATTACGTTGATAGACTGGAGAAGCTGGGGTTGTTCTCCTTACAGCAGAGAAGGTCAAGAGGAGATTTGATAGAGGTGTTCAAAATCATGAGGGATCTGGACAGAGTAGATAGAGAGAAACTGTTCCCAATGGCAGAAGGGTCAAGAAGCAGAGGCCACAGATTTAAGGTGATTGGCAAAAGAACCAAAGGCGACATAAGAAAAAAAAAATTTACGCAGCGAGTGGTTAAGATCTGGAATGCACTGCCTGAAAGGGTGGTGGAGGCAGACTCAATCTTATCTTTCAAAAGGGAATTGGATAAGTACCTGAAGGGAAAAGGTTTGCAGGGCTACAGGGAAAGGGCGGGAGAGTGGGACTAGCTGAGAGTCAGCACGGGCTCGACGGGCCAAATGGCCTTCTTCCGTGCTGTAACCATTCTATGATTCTATGACATGTTTGTGATGCAAAAGGTTACATAATCTCCCAAAAGCAACAGCATGGATCCATGTATTTTCAATTGTCTCACAATTAGTAGCACTGTATTCTTGACATAAATTACTTCTTTCTATAATGGAAAACAGTTGGTTGAATTGTAGCTTACATAAGGAAAAGAGAACAGTCTATACAAATGTGGTGGTATGCAAAACAAGAAAACCAGAAAAGCTCCAACCACTGAATTATGGATAGCAATGCTTGGACAGCTGTTGTCTGTAATCATCTTGTTAGCAAGCATGTTAATGGCCCGGATTTTCCGGTCAGTGGTGAATGAACTGCGCAGCCCCGTTCATTACACTTGCACTTGCCCACAGACTTGCTATGGGCTTTTGAACCGGGACTTGAGCTAATTAGAAATCTGTTTCAGCGCGGTGCCCTCTACAGGGAATCTGGCAACTGTATGAACAGAGCAAGCGACTGTGTGTCTCCCTAATCAATCAGATTGAAGAATTCTTAATGCGCAGCACAGATTCTGAACCAGGAAGTTTACGTTAGAACAATTAATTCAATGCCAAATCATGTACAGAAAGTGAAATAAAGAGAGGGAACGAAAGCTGAAAGAGACAGAAAGAAAAAGTAAAATATAATTAATTTATTTAATTCTTTTAAATCGCCAACGATAATTAAAATCTGATGGAATAAGACTCCACACTTTTAAAAGTTCATTTTCAGTACCAGAGAGGTTGTTTGGCAGTAATTAAGACTTATTACACCAGTAAAAATCTACTTACACTAGAATGGAGAAGCCCTAACTTTTTCTGCCGAGTTTAGTGGATATAGATCACGTAAGTACCCCAACTTCATGCATTCCATGTATTTCAGTGCCTAGTTTCTCAGTGAGATACCAGTCTCGCGAAGCTTCTGAAGGAGCAAGGCAACTTGGACAGCAAGTTCCTGATTTCCACGTGCAACTGTGCGGTCCCCGGAAGTTGCTGTCCGATTTACTCTTTAATAATGGTGAGCGCTGATACCCTCACCGTTCTTTTTACCGCAAAATCCGGGTCATTATTATTTATTATCAGACCTAAGAGGATTTTCCCTTCAACCTTAGACTATTTGTATTAAAAAAAAACTGTACAAATAAAAAAGAATTACTGATAGTGTCCTTTTTTTTACTCTGCTGTTGAAGAATTTGGGAAGGGCTGTCTGATGTAGTGTAAAACATTGTACTGTCACTTCTGGAATCTAGTTTTGCATTCAGCCAACCACTTATTTTTCCCATCAGCAATGCAGTGGGAGATAGGAACATGTGAAGGAACAGGACTGGAAAATCTAATTCATCCAACTGTTCCCAAAAATTGTTAGAGCATTGCGCCTGGAAAACGTTCAGTTCCCAGACACAGAGAAGAACAAATGGGAACAGAGACCCATTGCATCCGGTCTCTGGTACGATAGGTGGTTGAAGGAAAGGGGAATAAAGGGATATGGGAACGTGACAGACATATAGATTAGGACTACTGTTCGTCTGGAAGATAAACATCGAGATGCACTGGTTCTGTGTTATAATTCTGTTACATAGATTTCCAACACTTCCCCAACATGATGTAATTGGTCCTGTATCTGGAGTAGGTGCAAGCCCAGTGTTAGGATTCTGAGTAGAGATTAATCCTGACCTCACTTTACTTACAGTGTGCCCATGGGCGCCCAGGCGGAAGCCCGCCCGGAGAACCCTGGCAGTGGAACTTTCACCATGAGATACGATTTCCTGTCTCATCGGATCTTCTCCATTTACCAAAGCATTTCCGTTTTCTAGCCAATACTGCAGTACACCTTTCATTAAGCTGAAGGTGAGCTGATGTCAGTATGTAGTTAATGGGATAGAAGCTGGTGTTTTGGAGTTCGTGGTATAATCTGTTTAGTCTGAACCAAGTGAATTTCAATCTTTTGACTGATAGAGGAGAGGCCAGACTTAAAAAGTTGCTTCCTGTTTGAGATTGTTCAAATTACCACTGTCATGCAACCAAACTTTGCAAATGGTATTCCTGTAAGGTACTAAATAAAGGCCATGAGGTGAATGTCAAGTGATGGTTACACATGCTGCTTGATACTTGAAAGTACTCAATAAAGTTATTAGGAAAGTCAGTCAATGCTAAATATCACCTCTAAGCCACTGGGTAAGGATGTGAGTGACAACAAAAGAGAACACAGGAAAACGGCCACGATGGTCTGCTTGTTTCCCTACCAATCCTTTCAATTGAAATTGCAATTAAGAAGAAAGTTGCACCTATGGGTAGATGATCCAATTCAGTCGGTGATAACTAATTGGAAAAGAAAGAATTTGCACTTGTATAGACCCATATTACATCCTCAGAACATAGAGCGATTCATATCCAATGAATTACTTTATGGAGTGTAGGAAAATGCAACAACCAACTGTGCACAGCAAGGTCCCACAAGCAGCAATGAGATAACTGGCTAATTAATTTTTCTTTGGTGGTGTTGTTTTAGGGATATATGTTGGATAGGACACCGGGAGAAATCCCTGCTCTTTGTCGAATTGTGCCATGGGATATTTTATATCCACCTAAATAGGCTAGCAGGGCCTTGGTTTAACATCGTATACAGCACTTCTAACAATGCTTTGATGTCGTCTGTCACACTAATAAAACATCAGCAAGGGTGGTTAAAGCCTTGCTTAACATGGATCAGTTAATTATGGGTCACAGAAACCTTATATTATTAGACAGGATGGGATTATCAGAAGTCACAAGAACTTAGTTAAGTGAACTATCAGAGTATGACTCATTCTATTTTTTCCTAAATATTCTGAAATAAGAATCCAGGCAAAATAGGATAAACAGTAATATAGAATCTTAGACTCAGAATCATAGAATGATTGTACAGTGTCTCCTGCTACCTAATTTAATGCTTCTTCTGCGAGCTTCCCTTGTGGGAGAAGAACGTGTGTTGGCTAACTACTGGGTATCGTCAAGGGCTTTGCCATATCCTTTGCCATATTGAGTAGACTAGGCCTATATTCTCTAGAGTTTAGAAGAATGAGAGGTGATCTCATTGAAACATACAAAATTCTTACAGGGCTTGACAGGGTAGATGCAGGGAGGATGTTTCCCCTGGCTGGGGAGTCTAGAACCAGGGGTCATAGTCTCAGAATAAGGGGTCGGCCATTTAGGACTGTGATAAGGAGAAATTTCTTCACTCAGAGGGTGCTGACTCTTTGGAATTCTCTACCCCAGAGGGCTGTGGAGGCTCAGTCGTTGAGTATATTCAAGACAGAGATCGATAGATTTTTTGATATTAAGGAAAGTGGAGTTGAGGTAAAAGATCAGCCATGATCTTATTGAATGGTGGAGTAGGCTCGAGGGGCCAAATGGCCGACTCCTGCTCCTATTTCTTATATTCTTATTATATCCTCTGCTGCTGGGCACTCCTTTAGCATATTGTGCCATCTGTATGGAGGTAGACTGCAAGACCACCATGAGGTCGCTGAACCCCCATGTCAGGGTATTGTCCACATGATTCCCCAACATGGTGAAACCAGACAGAACTAACTTGAAGCCCAAGGTGTCTATAATATCAGATATGATATTCTCTTAGAGAAACCATAGTTGTGCCTTGCACTTCAGTTTGAGGAGTGGAAGGAGGCGGTGGCGGGGGAATGCGCAGTATTGCTTCAGATTCTGCTGGAGGTGCCACATTCTTCAAAGTGGAGTTCTATGAAGCAGTCAAATAACACTACACAGATCTATGTAGTGGACTCCTCCATGATAGCCATTACACCGTCCTCTTCACTGGATACTGTCCACAAATTCAAGGGTTAATTCCCCTAAAAGGGTTAGAGGCTTCAGGTTGGGTGTGCCCCCTGCCAGTTGTTAGTCTGTCCCTTCAATTGCATTGCAAGGTCTCAATTGACTCAGTTATTTAATGGTCCTCGGGAAGTATTCTTTTGTGGGAAGGTCCTAGATGGCTCCAATGGCATCAGCATTTGAAGGTTCCCTGGAGCGGGGCCTCTGCCCAACTCTTTCCAACTTCTCTACAACCAATTGCATTTGCTATTCGTCACTCATGCTGTGAATTTCACCTGGTGCCTCCCGCTTTAATTCTACCTCTACATCTGTTTCCCTCAGGGTGGATATTCCTGGGCTGATACTTGCTGTAGGTGGAGAGAGCGACACTGTGTGGCGTAAGGTAAATGCCCCTGCAGCTTCAGGTCCTGCCAGTTGCTAGTTCTCAAGTGTCCTTTGGAAACACAATGGGAAGAAGTTTTTACTGCTATCAGCAAGACTCTCCCTGTAACACATTTCACTCACATGTTGTGCATCTGCTAACTTTCTAAATCTCAGAATCTTTGAGTTAATGAAAAATTCATAGATGGGTATTAGCCCGAAGATGAAGATTGGCCATCTGCATGCTCCTCTTCACTGGACACGCTCCACAAATTCAAGGCTTAATCCCTCTAAAAAGGTTCGAGGTTTCAGGTTGGGTGTGCCCCTGCCAATTGTCTCTTCAATTGTGAGATTCTTTTCCCTACTATCATAAAGAGAATGTTGAAGTACTGACCGTTTCCTGAGACTTGCCATTCGCTATGCAATTGATCACTGTGCCTCCCAAAACAAGAACACAAAAACATACACAAGAGCAAGTGGGTGTTGGTGGTTTATGGCTCTACCCACCATCATGAAATGTTTTCTTAGACTGCGAAAGGTGTGTCATGCATGAATTTGGGTTGCACTGTGATAATGCTTGACAGAGGGTTTCCTGAAGATTAAGAAATGTCTCATGTGAGTTTGCCGCTGGTTGAGGTGAATGTGTGTGTGTTGTTGCTATGCCATGCCAGAACAGTGGAAATAGATAACTTCAGCAGACAAATTAGTTGGCAAACTTCTCCAAGGTGTTCATTTTTTTTTGCGTCTGGGATCTCCTGACTACAGCTCGCTCCCCCATCACACCCAAGCAGCCTGAACGACTATCTTTTGAGGGTGGGTGCTCCTCTGAGCCAGAAATGACAATCATCCTTTACATCACCTCCCTGGACATTACTTCCAGGACTCTGTCAGGAAAGGGAGGAGTCCCCTCTTCTCCCCTGACCCTTGCAAACTCCTCAGATATCCTCCGGCCATAAGCAATTGATGAACTGAACGTTTGTCCACAACAGGATGTGCAGATGGCGCTTTTAGGCACAGTAGCTGCTTTTTTAGGAGATTGCATTGGATTTCCCATCTTCCTCCCAGCCCCCCTCCCAACCTCCACTACATGGCTCAGTCAGCAACGAGACGTCAGAAAATGCCGGGAGGTCCACTCTCAGCATCCATGATGTGAGAAGCATGGGGCATTTCTGGGAGCATTGTCACTGCATCAAGAATGGAAAATCTCCCCTTCTGTTCTTAGCCAGGAGAAAGTCTCCTTAACCAGGTAAAAGAATGAAAAGAAGAAAGAAAGAAAACAGCAGTAAAAGGTGTAAAGACATGCACAGGCTTTTAAATTTCTTGTTGATATTTTGCAGTTCCGTTTTACAATGGCGGGAAGAAGATTCAGAATGAAAGCAGGTACCTGCTTCAAAAGTAGCTGAGACAAATGAGAGGGCCAGCACCGAGTGTGCAGGCTGGACACAGTCACGCACATTCACTGCCACAAATTGGATTGTGGATTCAGCTGGCATCTACTTTGGCAGGGGTCCTGCATTTAGAACACGTCGAATAAGGAAAATGGTTTCATTTACACCAAATAATCCTAAATTTAGAATGTATGCTTCATGGTAAATGTTAGGAGCTGAATCACTTACATTTTTTCCAATGATTCAGCTCCTATTTGCCCCTATAAACAAAGTACATGATTACACCACTTGTTCAGATCAGCACCACAGAGTAGGATTACCTTCAAATAGTTGTACTTTGGACTGCTTGTCTGGGATGTATTCCGACTGCTTCAGTAAAATTATCCAGACGGAACCAAAATGGGATCTGGTCCCTGACTAGAAACTGATGTGGGAATGGTATCAAACACCTCTACAGATATAACTTGAAGTGGTCTGAAGTGTTTGAAGTGTCATCCTGGTTAGAATGAGGAAAAATTCAAAATAATTAGTTTATTCTGAGAGAGCGGCAGTCTGAAGAATTGCAGACAATTGAGGAAGAGATTTTTCCAACTGATTGTTGTCTCACTCATTCACGTAAATGTCAACCGTCAGTGTTTTCCAGGTGGAAAAGACTTGGCAGCGTTCAACCTCCGCTTCAGGGTAGAAATTCTGCGGACAGTCTTGAGGGAGTGAAGTGTCACGGGTGGGACTACTGCCCACTGCCTTGCCCTAGATGCTCACCATGTCCCAAATCCGAGTTTACGAGGTCATTAACTATTTCGAGTGGGCAACTGCACCTGTAGTGGTGCAACAGAGGAACCTGCCTGCTTGGGGAGCTGGAACATAAACCCGAGGCCCAAATTGGACTGAAGAAAAGTTGCCGCAAAAGTTTTAAAATTCCCTTCAGGGAACTGAGGGCTATCTCTGTAATTGATCTCTCTGAGATTGTTGGGGCTTTCAGTAGGTCCACAACAACAACAACAACTTGTATTTATATAGCGCCTTTAACATCGTAAAACGTTCCAAGGCGCTTCACAGGAGTATTAAAAGATTAAAAAAATTTGACACCTAGCCACATAAGGAGAAATTAGAGCAGGTGACCAAAGCTTGGTCAAAGAGGTAGGTTTTAAGGAGCGTCTTAAAGGAGGAAAGAGAGGTAACGAGGTGGAGAGGTTTAGGCAGGGAATTCCAGAGCTTAGGGCCTAGGCAACAGAAGGCACGGCCACCGATGGTTGAGCGATTATTATCAGGGATGCCCAAGAGGCCAGAATTAGAGGAGCGCAGATATCTCGGGGGGTTGTGGGGCTGAAGGAGATTACAAAGATACAACACAACACATACCTCCTCTCTGCAGGTGTAGCTCTCACTGGGTCTGCCAGGGGCAAGGTGGGTGGAATTCCTGGGGGAGCCTGGGAACACTCCATACACACCCCCGGTTTGCCTGTACAACATTACGAAGGAGGGTCTAAGAAGTGCTCATCCCCCTCCCACTCCCACCGAGTGTAATTTGTCAGACCACTTCAGAGGGACAGAAACCCAGCAATTCCACCCCAATTGCATCCCCTTCTGCCAGAATTGTGCCCTAATTCCACCCCCAATTCTTACGGAATCATAGAAACATAGAATTATTTAAGAAAACATTAAAATTTTATCGTTTCTTTTATATCTTTATCATTATTTTTAATATTTTAGAAAAACTAAAGTTTACGGACGGTCATCTCATTTACATAAACTGGATGGGCACCACGCTCCTTGGTGCCCACCTCAGGTACCCACCATGGTGTAAGGCTACAGAATTATTGGTACTTTACAATTTTATCTGCACTTAGAACACATGTATCTTGATCTCGTTAACTGAAAATCAGAGCTAAGAAATATGTTCTGGAAAAAGATTTTTTCAAGTGTTAGTTGATTCAGCAGAAAATGATTTCCTTATGATTTGCTGAACAAATCAAACATTCCATGAGTTACTGAGAGCAAATATATACATTTTGCCAAGGGCTGATATTCACACCATAAATTGGTAGAGAACAGAACAGTGCCTTAGCTGAGACAGTCTGGTACCTAGATTTAAATGCAGCCCAGATGGGATAAAAATCTTCTCTTTCTGTTAGCTGTACGATCCTGCTTAAAATGAGTTTAAGCAGTCTCATTCAGTTCCACTATTGCAAGTCCTGAAATTCGTAAAGTATTTTTTTAATGCTTGTGATTCACATGGGAAATTGAAATGTTGTCTTCTACATGTTTAAATTCCCTTTGTGAATCATGAGCAGATTCGCTGGGATTGTGTCCGCCGTGCCCTCAAATGGCGATTCTACCAGAGTTTGCCAGGTCAGCAGGATGATACCAGATCTGTATTGCCCTGGCGGTTATCAGCGCCATTACGGGCGCATCTCTGGTGCCCGCCTGCAGCTACAACTCATCATCCAGGACAAAGCAGTTAACCTAATTGGCAGATCTGCCACTGAACTCAATATTCACATCCTCCACCATTGGCTTATTATGCAATATGTACGATCTATAGGATGCATTTCAGCAACTCATCAAGCTAGCATTGACAGTACCTTCTAGCCCTCTACCACTAGGAAGGACAATATCATGGAATGCCATCACCTCTAAATTCCTCTCCAAATTATACACCATCCTAACTTGGACACATATTACAATTCTCTCATGATCACTGGGCCAAAATCCTAGAATTCCTAACCGAATACCATCATGGGGCACCATCACCGTAAAGGCAGCAGCAATTTGAGGAGAAGGTCCATTATCATCATGTTTTAGGCACCACAAGCTTTTATCATGACTTTTCTATCAGCAAAGAGACAAAAGAAAGATCTGAACACCATTCTCGATGCGGACCTGAAGAAGTGTGCCTTAGCTAAAATTCCATTCATCAGAATCCTCAGATCCATATGAATGAATAATTGGGAAAGATGCCTCTTGTATCTCCCAGTCAATACTTTCAGTATCCCTTCTTGAACAATGCAGAGCCATAACCCTACACTTGGGGTAACCCACCACTATATTCCACTGGTTAGCCTGTTTTTCAGTGCCTGATCCCCAGGCAAATCCACCAATATATGGTGCCTGAAATTATGGTCCAAGCAAAGGTACAGCAGGGATGGATCTCCAGTCAAGGGACTGGAAAATGGGATGGAAACAGTTCCTCCATCCATTTTCCAGTTGACAGCTATGAGTGGATTTTTCACATCAAGGAGGCATCTGAGGGAGTTCCTGGGATATCCCAGGAATTTCATTCTTTGCATTCTTTGAAGGCCTTAGCAGAACTCACGCCAGCTAAGAGCTGGTGTGAATTCCATTGAGGCCCCAGAAAATGCTTGCTAGAAATAAGAGATTGATTACCTTCCTGTTCCAGAGTTATGACTACTGTTGAAGCCATATTTTCTTCATCCCAGAAGGGGCCTCCAGGTATCCCTAGTGGAGTGGGACACCCCCTTGATGCCACCTCGAAGATACAAATGACCCCATCCTTGGGATTTAGGCTGAGGTTGGTGTCCATGGCTGCAGACAGCCAAGAGTCCTGCTCTGCCATTCTTACAGCAGAGGAGCTGGGATCCTGGAATTTTGGCCCGCCATCTATGCTAGGAAGTGTTGCAATTCTTTTCAAAATGCCTGGAGCACTCTGCGACTATTCCTTAGCTTTGCATTACCTTACTCTACACTTCTCCAAGTACATTTGATTTACAAAGACAGGAACTATGTTGACAATATTATTATCTTGTTAAAACATGCACATTTCACAGAATTTAATTAGGCAATATTATCTTTGTTGATGACATCTGCATGCAAGAGTCTACTTCAGAAACTGCGGCAATTGAGCTTCTTTTTCCCAGTAGGCCTGTTTCAGTGCCAAAATCTTCAAAAAATAAATCCTGGGAATTAGAGCCTAGCATTTGACAATATTTTTAACTGATATTTTTTATTTCAAATCAGAAACAGATTTAAAATTATTAGACAGTGGTATTTATCTACTTCAATAAATCTCACCTTGCTTTAACATGGGCTTTTTGATCAGGATTAGCTAATTTTCATTAAGTTAGTTAAACTTGTTGTTCAGCTGTAGGAGTATACATGAAGACAAATGTGAGATATGTCATTAGTTCTAATGAACATTTCTTCTACTTTTTGTGCATCGATTAAATATCTGCAGTCGCCCCTAAAGGGGATCGAACTTTGGAGCTGGAAGATACTTTTTGGATTTGCTGACAAAGGGCTGGATTTTCATAGGGCCGTGGAGGCGGGTTTGGAGGCGTGTGGGGGGTTAAAATTGCGAAAAGTGGCGGGCGGACCCAATCCCACCTCCATTCCGCCTCCACGCAATTTTGATAAAATCGTGTGCGGTGTTCCCGACTCTGTCCCGCCTCCAAGAGGCGGGAGAGGCCATTAAAGCCCTTAACAAGCCTTAAATTGGCTCTGTAATGCCATTTTTAAACGTTTTAGCTAGTTTAACCCTTTTCCGACGTGAAGCACGCCTGATGTGAAACACGCCAGTGAAACCTGGCGGAAGCACAAGTGGATAGCTGACTATCAGCTGCAGGTCCACTATTACAACGGAGATGTGATGAAGGTAGTAGTAGTATTAGGTCTGAAAGTCGCCTCTGATGCTGCTGCATTGAATGTCTTCAGAGACTGCCTGGCCTTGAGAGGGCCTGGATGCAAAAAAAATTCTCTCTCTCTCTCTCTCTCTGTGATGCTGCTCATTTTGCATCCAGGTCCTCTCACAGCAAAGGCCAGGCAGTCTCTGAGACCAGGCAGTCTCTGACCTGCAATGCAGCAGCAATGATGACATCATCAGAGGCGACTTTCAGACTGAAACCACTAATTGGTTCATGGGTTCCCACATGCTGGAACTCAATTGCCCAATTAGGTGAAAATTGCATCAATCTCCCACATCAAATTGCAGTCGGGTGGATAACACGAAATGCGGATGACACGACCCCAACCTGCCCCAGTATCAAAATCCAGCCCAAAATGTCCATGGGGAAGATACCAGCATTCAGCGTTGATCCTTTGGCGGTGTTGATGAAGAAGTGTAGCAAAGGACAGAAACCCATCACCCCTTGGAGTCAAATGCTCAAACTACCTTCAAAGCAATTGTTCAGAGTGAATGCTATGTTCCAGGTCAGGCAGACAGGGAACAAATGGTCTGTGGTATCGGTGCCAAAAATAAGTGTATACTCACTTCAGCATGCATGTGTATTCTTCCTTCATACAACGCGTGGCCCCAAAATAACTGACTATTAGCTGTGCCTTCTGGTAGAGCAGCTGCAGAGGGGACACACTCTATTGTCCCCTTGATGTTACACATCATCATTCGACAGAAGCTTCATGGCCCATTGGCACTGGGGGGGGCAAGATTCTCCTGCCAGAGCTCTTTAGAGGTCACCCATAAATGAGAAAAACAACATGCAAATTACTTGGAGAAGCCTGGGTCAGAGAGACGTGCTCAAGACACATGGGTGCTGATTTCATTGATTGGTCACAAGCTGACAAGTTCATAAATAGCCAGCTGTTGCAGCCAAGATAATCCACAACCATCCGAAGTGAAGGAAGACAGGAGGTCCCACTGAACCAGCTGCTGATAACCTATGAGAAAATGGCAGTTGCCCTATGTGGGAATTGGAGAAGGACTTTTGGAGCTGAGGTGGCCCCACCAAGCAGATGTCATCAACTTGTTATCTGCTGCCGAAGAAGCCGTGGCGAGTTGCTGCAGTGCATCTTGTAGATGGTGCACACAGCAGCCACGGTGCGCCGGTGGTGGAGGAAGTGAATGTTTAAGGTGGTGGATGGAATGGCAATCAAGTGGGCTGCTTTGTCCTGGATGGTGTCAAGCTTCTTGAGTGTTGTTGGAGCTGCACTCATCCAGGCAAGTGGAGAGTATTCCATCATACTCCTGACTTGTGCCTTGTAGATGGTGGAAAGGCTTTGGGGAGTCAGGAGGTGAGTCACTCGCCACAGAATACCCAGCCTCTGACCTGCTCTTGTAGCCACAGTCTTTATTTGGCTGGTCCAGTTAAGTTTCTGGTCAATGGGGACACCCAGGATGTTGATGATGGGGGATTCGGCGATGGTAATGCCGTTGAATGTCAAGGGGAGGTGGCTAGACTCTCTCTTGTTGGAGATGGTCATTACCTGGCACTTGTGTGGTGCAAATGTTACCTGCCACTTACTAGCCCAAGCCTGGATGTTGTCAAGGTCTTGCTGCATGAGGTGTTGCGAATGGAACTGAACACTGGGCAATCATCAGCAAACATCCCCACTTCTGATGAAGCAGCTGAAGATGGTTGGGTCTAGGACACTGTCCTGAGGAACTCCGGCAGTGATGTCCTGGGGCTGAGATGACTGACCTCCAACAACCACAACCATCTTCCTTTGTGCTCGATATGACTCCAGCCAGTGGAGAGTTTTCCCCCAGATTTCCATTGACTTCAGTTTTACTAGGGCTCCTTGATGCCACACTCTGTCAAATGCTGCCTTGATGTCAAGGGCAGTCACTCTCACCTCACCTCTAGAATTCAGTTCTTTTGTCCATGTTTGGACCAAGGATGAAATGAGGTCTGAAGCTGAGTGCTCCTGGCGGAACCCAAACTGACCATTGGTGAGCAGGTTATTGGTGAGTGCCACTTGATAGCACTGTTGACGACACCTTCCATCACTTTGCTGATGATTGGAGTAGACTGATGGGGCGGTAATTGGCTGGATTGGATTTGTCCTGCTTTTTGTGGACAGGACATACCTGGGCAATTTTCCACTTTGTCGGGTAGATGCCAGTGTTGTAGCTGTACGGGAACAGCTTGGCTCGAGGCGCGGCTAGTTCTGGAGCGCAAGTCTGCAGCACTACAGCCGGGATGTTGTCGGGGCCCATAGCCTTTGCTGTATCCAGTGCGCTCAGCTGTTTCTTGATATCACGTGGAGTGAATTGAATTGGTTGAAGACTGGCTTCTGTGATGGTGGGGACCTCAGGAGGAGGCTGAGGTGGTTGCAAACGCTTCAGCCTTGTCTTTTACACTCACGTGCTGGACTCCACCATCATTGAAGATGGGGATGTTCATGGAGCCTCCTCCTCCCGTTAGTTGTTTAATTGTCCACCACCATTCATGACTGGATGTGACAGGACTACAGAGCTTTGATCTGATCCATTGATTGTGGGATTGCTCAGCTCCGTCTATAGCATACTGCGTCCACTGTTAGCATGCATGTAGTCCTCTGTTGTAGCTTCACCAGGTTGGCACCCCAGTTTTAGGTGCTGCTCCTGGCATGCTCTTCTACACTCCTCATTGAACCAGGCTTGATGGTAATGGTAGAGTGGGGGATATGCCGGGTCATGAGGTTACAGATTGTGGTGGTATACAATTCTGCTGCTGCTGATGGCCCACAGCGCCTCATGGATACCCAGTTTTGGGCTGCTAGATCCGTTCTGAATCTATCCCATTTAACACGATGGAGGGTGCCCTCAATGTGAAGACAGGACTTCGTCTTCACAAGGACTGTGCAGTGGTCACTCCTACCAATACTGTCATGAACAGATGCATCTGTGACAGGTAGATTGGTGAGGACGAGGTCAAGTAGGTTTTTCCCTCATGTTGGTTCTCTCACCACCTCCTCTCACCACCAGTCTGGCAGCTATGTCCTTCAGGTCTCGGCCAGCTCGGTCAGTAGTGGTGCTACCGAGCCACTCTTGGTGATGGACATTGAAGTCCCCCACACTGAGTACAGCCCTTGCTACCCTCACTGCTTCTTCCAAGTGGTGTTCAACATGGAGGAGTACTGAGCCATCAGCTGAGCGATGGCAGTAGGTGGTAATCAGCAGGAGGATTCCTTGCCCATGTTTGACCTGATGCCATGAGACTTCATGGGGTTCGGAGTCAACGTTGAAGACTCCCAGGGCCACTCCTTCCCGGCTGTATACCAGTGTGCTGTGCACCTCTGGTGGGTCTGTCCTATACATCTGAGTTTCTCCCAGACACACTGGAGAGAAGAAAGGGACGTATAAAGCACAATCCGTGAAAGTTTATAGCTGGTATATGCCTGTGACCTGGTCAAGTATAGGTTTGTACGTGATCCCATGCAAATATGATGTTTCTGTTTCCGAATCACTCCCTGTCTCATGTGACCTCTGGCATGCTCGAGCCAATACACATCTGGAGTTCCTTCTCTATATTCAGAGCCACAGCATATGAATTTTATTCTTTGTCTGAAGTCCAATATATATCCATGCAATTCCTGATTCTTTACTAAACCGTTCATCTGGAAGTGATTCTAGAAATCATTGCATTTGGTAACATTTTCCTTAAAACTTACTGTATTATATTCAGATGATTGTGCTAGGGTTTCAAAAATTCTAAACCAACCATATTGGCCACCAAAGGCTTGAACTGTTATGTTCAATTATGCCAACAATTAAGCTAATGGGAGCAATATGTGTAGAGGTAGTTTGGTTTATTTTTTGATTAAAAAGTAGAAGAGATGGATTCTGTAAAGTTAAAGCACAGAAACAATTTAACGTCCATACCTTGTTGGGACCCTTTACTATTTTGTTGAAGACCAACATTTCGGGAAATATTTCCTCTGTTTACCATCTGTAGATAATTTGTAAGCACAGTCATTATACTGGCATTTATGGTCTCCCTACAAATATCAAACAAAGGAAGACTTCCTCCTGCATGTTTACAAGTCAGCACCAATAGAATAGATTTTATCATTACTGAGCACCACTAGGATTTATTATGACTCATCTCTGGTTTTGTTTTGTTTATAAATTCAAATTTTGTCAAACTCTTTTCATCATACCATGGCTGCAACACCCATATTGGCAACAAACATCATAAGTTAGATGGTTGTGCTCCCCGATCCCCCAGTGGTGAATTTATGCCACAATTAACTGGAAAAATAATTATATTATGCTGCAGTCAACATAGCGGCAGTTCAGGAGCACGCAGCCAATGGCCAAAGTAAAAACCCATTGTGACTCGGGGCCGAATGTGTTTAAATAAATGTCTGTAAGTTGAACTGATGGGCAGAAACAATCACAAATTCAAATTATGGAGTGCTGACTCACCTTAAGGATAATTTTTATATCTTTCTTAGTTAGCTAATTAGCTGGAACAGTAACCCCAACCTCCTTCCAATTGAAGTTGTACAAACAACATGGAAACCAAAGGCTTTTAGTCTTCAGGAGTTCAAGCAGTCTGCAATCCCAGTGCTATTTCTGATTTCCTACTTGGATTTTAATAAGGTTTTAATGGGCATATTATGATCACTTCATTCACACTTCATCTAGAGCCATCCTTTGTTTCTTAATCTGTCCCATTACCATCTCCTTTTGCCTTGAATATCTCTTAATGTCTCTTAACCTCTCCTGCCTTCTATCCTATCACAGACCTTCCCTTTTGTTCTTTCATCCCCTCCCCCCTTTCCCAGCCCCTACACTTGCTTAAAAATCTGTTCCATTTCCTGCTTTTTTCCAGTTCTGACGAAAGGTCATCGACCTGAAATGTTAACTCTGTTTCTCTCTCCACAGATGCTGCCTAACCTGCTGAGTATCTCCAGCATTTTCTGTTTTTATTTATGATCACTAACAGCCACATTTGGATTAATGATCCAAATTGTATATTAAAAATGTCACATTCGGATGGTAGTTTAAAGTTAGAAACCAGCAACCAGCTCCCACCAGACGTATATAATTTGGGATGAAAGGTCATCAGCCTGAAACGTTAACTCTGTTTCTCTCTCCAAAGATGCTGCCTGACCTGCTGAGTATTTCCAGCATTTTCGGTTTTTATTTCAGATTTCCAACATCCACTTTTTGCTTTACCCCCTTTACTTGCCTTACCTACCCCTCCAAGGCCAATACATCCTTCCTGAGGGGCAGTGCCCAAAACTGAATGCAGTACTCCGGATAGGGTCTGACCAAGGCTCTATGCAGCTGACGCATAACTTCCTCACTTTTGTATTCTAACCCCCTTGAGATAAAAGCCCATATTCCATTAGCTTTTTTGATTACTTTTTGTACCGGTGCACTAGTTTTTAGCGATTTGGGTGCATGGACACCTAAATCTCTTTGCTCCTCCATAGCTCCTAATCTCTCACCATATATTCCGATTTGTCTTTCTCGGATCCAAAGTGGATAACCTCACACTTCCCTACATTGAACTCCATCTGCCATAGTTTTGCCCATTCACTTAGTCTGTCCATGTCCCTTTGTCATTTCCTGCTCCCAGCTACACAACTTACTGTGCCTCCTAACTTAGTGTCATCTGCAAACTTGGATATACAACTCTCTCTTCCTTCATCCAAGACACACGAGCCAGAGCATACAGCAAAGCCCCTCTTGGCTTGTTTAGATAGGAAAGGTGCCCCTTTAAGACCCTGATGGTTCTCTCAATGACAAATCTTGTTGTAGTTCTCATTTGCTGTTGTGTGGCCAGTCTGAGTAGGGTGATTATCCATGGGACCTCGGATAGACCATCCATCAACATGATTTTCATTTCCTAAAGAGGTCAGGGAGGGCTGAAATTTGAATGCATTGTGACAATTTCCAGGATATCTCATTTTGACATCTAGGATTCTTTGCATGTTGTCACACACAATCTGTACATTCAGTGAGTGGAAGCCCTTCGTATTGAGGACGTTGAGGAGGTTGACTTTAGGAGCTCACAAATCAATGTGGATGCCATCTATTGCCTCCTAGACTATGAGAAAGTCAACTACCCGATCAAACTAGATGGCCCTATCTTGCTGCTGTCTTGCTGTGATGTCAAGCTGAATGATTTCCCCAGCTCTCCTGTCAAATGGATCAGTCACCTGACGAATGCATTCCTGTACTGCAGTCTGATTGATATTAAAGTTACACCATGGCAGTTTCAAATGACTCTGTAAGAGGATGTATTTATGATTAGATGTTCTATCTATTCCTCATAATCAATAAGGTTCTTGAAATGTTACGGTCAACTGCTCATAGGTTTATTAAGTATATAGTGCGTGCAATAGTACTTAAGCATACACTTAAAATAGTACTTACAACCGCACCAATGATGATTGGGGGATGAATGCGTTACAATTCTGAGCTCAGTAGTCAGGTTGATCAAACCTTCCAATCTAAATTCACATTACAATTCATTGCTTTTATACCTTTTTCTTCCACCTTCTACATGAGCATGTCTCTACATTACATGCTTACACCAAAAGTCACAAACAGTACCACACAAGAAGAAACTGTTGAGAATAACTTATCAATAGCTCAATTAGTAAGCTGAATTACTCACTGACAAGCTCCTTTTCCCTTGAGCCAGCAAGATTTGTATATCTCCTTATTTTTGTTATATTATCACCTATTTCTTTCCTGTTACATTTAATTGCTGTTCAGCACTGTGAATCTGTTAACCGTAGCTTGCCGTTGATTCTGTCCCCTCAGCACTGACCACACTACATAAATTTTAATTAAAAAAAAGATGTTTCACACAGATGTGTCCTTCTGCAGGACGAACTAGCGACACTGCAATACATATCAGTGATTAGCTTCCTCAAGTTTGAGAATAACAAACACTGACACGTCTTCAATTAGCTTTTCCCATTAAGACACATTGAGGGAAAAATTCAGTATCGCCCCGTTTGGGGCGCCATTATCGGCCGTGCGCAAAGTTTAGCGCCTGGCGCAAATTATCGCCTCCGACTGCAAACTTGACTTTTATCGCCCCTGGAGGTGATTGGAGCGCTAAATCAGGCGCTACACATCTGTCTTAAGGCGCAAAGGCCGAGGAGCGAGCCGCTACCTCAGAGCGCTGGCGAAGCTCATGTGATGTCAGTCAGCAATGGAACACAGACACAATGGCGCCGGCCAGTTCTTAAAGGGGAGGGTTGATCTTGCTCTCCATCCTCATCCTGCTCATTGCAGCCTTGAATCTCGGCCTGGAGAGACCTGAACATCAAATCTGCTGGAAAGAACAATGGAGAGGCCCAAGGAAAGAGCTCAGACTGCAGCCCCCATATTCTCTTCTAAATCGATGCAAGGAAGATCAAACCAAAGAACCTGCAAAGTGCTGCTCAGTACCCAAAACACCTCAACACAGCTTTGAATATCTCCTGCATTCTCCCTCTCTCACTCAGAATGCGTGGTGCAAAAATTTCGCCGACAAAAAAAGGCAGGAAGCGGTCACCTTTAAATAGCGCTCCCCCAGTCCCTTCCTGACTGCAAAACGCTCCCCTCAACCTGTCGTTGCTAGCGGCAGGCGGTAAGACAGGGGGCGCCACTCAATATCCGGTCCGGGGCGCTACTGAGGCGTTGCACTCTCAACTGACGTCACGATCAGCCGGCGCAGGAGATCGTGGCGGTAGTGTTTAGCGGCGCCGCAAAATGTCTAGTTAATTTCGTGAGCGGCGCAAACATCACCATGCACGGGCGCTAGTTGCTTTGCGCCCCATTAGCGCCCTCTTAAGGCGCTAATGGGAGGCGAAATCCAACTGAATTTTTCCCCCATTCTCTATTAGGTGATTACTTCACGCAAGCCTATCAAAACTGCCGTGATGTAAGGGTCAGTTCAAAAATTCAGTGGTCCCCATCTTAGAATTGCTGCGTAACTGTAGCACCAAATAGTTATTTTAAAACATAATAATTTAATATTTCTACTTCCCTACTTAATAAACAAAGGATAAAAGTTAACGTTACTACAATATACAGACAAATTATTTGCGGTATTACATTAGCAAAATTCATCATATAATTTCAAGTCAGATTGCAGGACTCTTGCTGCTAATCTGATTAGTCCTTTCCTTACAGCTGTGTGCCATAAAACAGGGTGCAGTTGTCACCTTCATAGCTGCAGACAGAGCAATGTGGGCAGATGACAGTGGCTGCAGGTCCTCATGCAGTAGGTGGCAATCGTTAGGAATGTGAAGCCAGGCAGTCACTGTTTTCTCAAGCCAATCCCCTAGCTACTCAAAGACAGAAATGATAGCCTCCTATAAATCAGAGCTCCTGGTCTCAATATATTTTGCTGTCATGTTTGTGAGGAAAACTGTATTTACACGTTGGATAGCTCCCCTGCAGCTTCATAGTCTATCTCAGTGCTGCACATCTGTCTCTGACACACCATGCAGGGAGCTTGGAACTCAAAGGACTGCAGGAATTCTCATTAATGAACTGTCCTCCATAGGCAACCCCATAAAGTAAGAAATCACCATTCATGTAGCAGAGGAACATCTGGCCTGGTCCTCCGTTCATCTTGCTGCTGCACCTCTTCTGCCACCTCAACGTCCTACTCTTCACTTGTGCTGCTTGCTTCTCCAGGTGCCCCCTCCTGCCCCTCTCCTTTTGACTGCACCAAGATGGATATATCTGAGCTGGTAGCTCTGTGGTCAGCTATGCTTGACAGGTGCTCACGAGAGGGACTAGCTCCCTACTCATCTCTGCTGGCAGGAACATCAACTTGGGTGGCACAAAGAGAAAGGGAACATGTGTTAGTATGTTGCATGCTTGAAATGGTTCTGCACACGGGGCCATGACCAAACATTCAGTGTCATGGTGCTGCAGGGCAGATGTGCCTGCATGTTACTGAGTGAGTGACTGAGTTTGATGGGAAGCAAAATGAAGTTGAAAAGAAAATTTGCTTTGTTGGGCTGGCCCCAAGCTCTTTGTCTACACCCTCTAAAGACCTCAATTCCAAGTTATCATCAAATGCCTCCTTATGCCAAGTCAAACAGCACAGGTTGGCAGGGCTGTCACCAGTCAGATTCCGCTCTTTATGGTTGTGTGCAGCCTTCTTTAAAAACAGACAAAACATACACTTTCAGTGTTAGGATCTAACATGAGCCACACAGTGTCCAGGCTATGTCTCATCTTGTATGAATAGAGGAAATGCAAGAAGTCTGAGATGGTATTTTGATTTGATGCCACAATGTGCAACAGTTATATGTTATATTAGAACTCTTTCACTATGCCAGCCACAAAGTTCAAGCTGAAGTTTTACAAAGGTGGAAGGTTTGTTGTGCAGGCTGTGTGCTTTCCTTGATCTATTGTTAATGCTGCACCTGCTGGGAGCACAGTACTTGTGGCACACCTACTGTGGTATAGATCTGATTTCAATTGTCAACCCATAGGCAACCTTACATTGACACTCTTCCTCATGCTAGAGAATTTCTTCCTTATCTGCTCCGACAACCTATGAACCTGAGAGTCAGAATTCACTCTCTCAACAGCCTCTTGCCATGCATGCTACACATTTGGCTACAGATGAGGGTTCCACTCTGCCTCAAGTATTGCAACCTTCCTCTGTCACACCTCCTCCACAAAACATCCTAAATCTCCTCATCAAAAGAACATAAGAAATAGGAGCAGGAGTAGGCCATACGGCCCCTCGAGCCTGCTCCGCCATTAAAAAAGATCATAGCTGAACTTCAACATCAACTCCACTTTCCCGCCCTATCCCCATATCCCTCGATTCCCTTAGTGCGCAAAAATCTATCGATCTCAGTCTTGAATATACTCATCAAATGAGCATCCACAGCCCTCTGGAGTAGAGAATTCCAGATATTTCTCCTCATCTCAGTCCTAAATTGTCAAACCCTTTTCCTGAGACTGTGACTCCTAGTTCTAGACTCTCCAGCCAGAGGAAACATCCTCTCAGCATCTACCCTGTCAAGCCCTCTAAGAATCATATATGTTTCAATGAGGGCAGTTCTGTCCCAACCCTTGTCCTGTAAGAGCTGCTCCTGTCCTTGTTCTGCAGCCACTTACAGTTCCTTCACTAATAGAAAACGTGCAAGGAGCACAGAACAATTTCTTAATGTGTTGACCTCACTGCATCCAGCAAGGTCAGCTACTATTACTCCTGCAAAATACTTCCTGTGCACACACTAATCCCAGGGACAATTTTCCTGGGTTTGCGGTATCAACCCTAAGGTGTACAAACTGAGGAATTACCGAGAACTATATGTATATAGCACGAGTCATTGTGAGAGCTGAAGGCAGTGCCTGAAAAGGTAAAAACCTTTGTAAAATAAAGTGTTTGGAAATACAACCTCCGACTTCTCCTTCATCAGAACTAGAAAGGCTGGCTGTACTTAAAGTAGATAAGTCACCAGGACCAGATGGGAAGCATCCTAGGACGCTAAGGGAACTGAAGGAAGAAATTGCGGAGGTACTGGCCATAATCTTCCAATCCTCCTTCGTAATGGGGGTGGTGCCAGAGGACTGGAGAATTGCAAATGTTACACCCTTGTTCAAAAAAGGATGTAAAGATTAACCAAGCAACTATAGGCCAGTCAGTTTAACCTCGGTAGTGGGGAAGCTTTTAGAAACAATAATCAGGGACAAAATTAACAATCACTTGGACAAGTGTGGATTAATTAAGGAAAGCCAGCACGGATTTATTAAAGGCAAATCGTTTTTAACCAACTTGATCGAGTTTTTTGATGAGGTAACAGAGAGAGTTGATGAGGGCAATGCGGTTGACGTGGTGTACATGGATTTCCAAAAGGCGTTTGACAAAGTGCCACATAATAGGCTTGGCAACAAAGTTGAAGCTCATGGAATAAAAGGGACAGTGGCAACATGGATACAAAATTGACTAAGTGACAGGAAACAGAGAGTAGGAGTGAATGGTAGTTTTTCGGACTGGAGGAAGGTATACAGTGGTGTTCCCCAGGGGTCGGTTCTAGGACCACTGCTTTTCTTGATACATATTAATGACTTGGATGTGGGTGTACAGGGCACAATTTCAAAATTTGCAGATGACACAAAACTTGGAAGTATAGTGAACAGTGAGGAAGATAATGATAGACTTCAAGAGGACATAGACAGGCTGGCGAAATGGGCAGACATGTGGCAGATGAAATTTAACGTAGAAAAATGCGAAGTGATACATTTTGATAGAAATAATGAGGAGAGGACATATAAACTAAAGGGTACAATCCTAAAGGGGTGCATGAATAGAGAGCCCTAGGGGTATATGTGCACAAATCGTTAAGGTGGCAGGGCAGGTTGAGAAAGTAGTTAAAAAAGCATACGGGATCCTGGGCTTCATAAATAGAGAAGTCGCACAACACCAGGTTATAGTCCAACAGTTTTATTTAAAATTACGAGCTTTCGGAGCTGTTGCCCCTTCGTCAGGTAAAGGTACAATGAGGGAATCTATTACACAGTATATAAATACAGAAAGCAATTTGTCTGCAGAGATACAGTCTTTTGGGGAGGCATTACATCAAAGACACATCAGAGTACAGCTAAGACAATGAGATGGGTCACAGGGGGTCCAACGTGTCAAATCCTGCCATCTGCAGTTGAGCTTTTAACTTTTTTTTGTGGGGGGGGGTGGGGTTTGGGGTTTTTTTGTGCTTTTTTTTAAAAACTGGAAAGCCAGAAAACGATGTCAAGTCACGTTCTGTAGCGTGACATGAACCCGAGATCCCTATTGAGGCCGTCCTCATGGGTGCGAAACTTGGCTATCAGTTTCTGCTCGATGATTTTGCGTTGTCGTGTGTCTCGAAGGCCGCCTTGGAGAACGCTAACCCGCAGATCCGAGGCTGAATGTCCTTGACTGCTGAAGTGTTCCCCAACTGGGAGGTAACAATCCTGCCTGGCGATTGTTGCGCGGTGTCCGTTCATACGTTGTCTCAGTGTCTGCATGGTCTCGCCGATGTACCATGCTCCGGGGCATCCTTTCCTGCAACGTATCAGGTAGACAACGTTGGCCGAGTCACATGAGTATGTACCATGTACCTGATGGGTAGTGTCCTCACGTGTGATGATGGTATCTGTGTTGATGATCTGGCATGTCTTGCAGAGGTTGCCGTGGCAGGGTTGTGTGGTGTCGTGGTCGCTGTTCTCCTGACAGCTGGGTAATTTGCTGTGAACGATGGTACTTTTGAGGTGAGGTGGCTGCTTGAAGGTGAGTAGTGGAGGCGTGGGGCTGGCCTTAGCAAGGTGTTCGTCGTCATCGATGACATGTTGAAGGCTGCGAAGAACATGGCGTAGTTTCTCCGCTCCGGGGAAGTACTGGACGACGTAGGGTACTCTGTTGGTTGTGTCCCGTGTTCGCCTTCTGAGGAGGTCTATGCGGTTTTTCGCTGTGGCCCGTCGGAACTGTCGATCGATGAGTCGAGCGTCATATCCCGTTCTTACGAGGGCGTCTTTCAGTGTCCGTAGGTGTCCATCACGTTCCTCCTCGTCTGAGCAGATCCTGTTCATAAATAGAGGCATAGAGTACAAAAGCAAGGAAGTTATGATGAACCTGTATAAAACACTGGTTCGGCCTCAACTGCAGTATTGTGTCCAATTCTGGGCACCACACTTTAGGAAGGATGTGAAGGCCTTAGAGAGGGTGCAGAAAAGATTTACGAGAATGATTCCAGGGATGAGGGACTTCAGTTACGTGGATAGACTGGAGAAGCTGGGGTTGTTCTTCTTAGAGCAGAGAAGATTGAGAGGAGATTTGATAGAGGTGTTCAAAATCATGAGGGGTCTGGACAGAGTAGATAAAGAGAAACTGTTCGCATTGGCAGAGGGGTCGAGAACCAGAGGACACAGATTTAAGGTGATTGGCAAAAGAACCAAAGGCGACATAAGAAAAAACTTTTTTACGCAGCAAGTGGTTAGGACCTGGAATGCACTGCCTGAAAGGGTGGTGGAGACAGACTCAATCACGGTTTTGAAAAGGGAGTTAGATAAGTACCTGAAAGAAAAAAATTTGCAGGGCTACGGGGAAAGGGCAGGGGAGTGGGACTAGCTGAAGTGATTTTGCAGGGAGCCAGCAAGGGCTCGATGGGCCGAATGGCCTCCTGCTGTGCTGTGTAACCATTCTATGATTCTATGATATAAAGAACGAGAAAAGTAAAATAATCACAAAATAAGCTTCTAATCTACATAGCAATCTAAAATAACATTTACCACAACTAGACAAATTACTTTTCAGTGGATTTAATGAAAAGAAATACATTAAATGACAATGGTTCTTTTCCTTTCAGTGTAATGCTTGGCGTGTTGTATATCTTTTTCATTGACTTTGGGCTCACAGCAATAATGGCAATGAAACCACTCCTTAAGTCCTAGTCATATGCCAAACTCTTGCTCTTTAGGGATGTCCTGCCAGCACACAACTAAGAAACTTATAAACTTTATACAAATGGAAATCGGGGTTGAATTTTAGCCTTCTGAGGGATTCAGTTCTACATAAAGGTTGAATGTGAGTAATTTGCTTCAAACCATTAAATTCAATTTATTGTTCTTTTATTCCATACAGAATATGGGTTAAGAAGAAGGGAGCTACAAAGCAGTACTATAGTCAAGAGGTTTCATTTATGGTTTACATGTCATTTGGACAAAAAAATGGAAGCAATTTTAGGAACAGGAAAAGACTATTTGGCTGAACAAACCTGCCCCTTTTTGATTGATCTCAATCCCACTTTCCTGCATTCTCACCAAATCCAACTTACTTCTTTAGAAACACATCTCGTTGATTTCCAAATTGATTTATACTATTTGTTTTAATACCTTTGTAACTTATTCCACATGTCCATTATCCTCATGTGAAATAATATTGCTTGAATTAACTATTTATTCCTAAAATTCCTCGGGATCAGAATTCTGCTTCGGCGCTCACCAATCCACAACATTCCTCCCATTCACTTTAATGGACGGAAAATCATGGGGTAGAAATTTGTTTTGGGAGGAAGCACAAAACAGGCAATAGCGAATTGGCAGCCCATTTTCTACTCTGCCTGATTTTCCTTTCCTTTGACTTCAGTGGAAAAGAAAACCAGGCGAAGTGTAAAACAGGCTGCCGATTCATTATCCTCCATTTTGCACTATCACCCATGACAAATTTCTACCACATGGGCTGCACGGTGCAGAAGTGGAATTTCTCCATAATTTTAGAGTATATCACCTAGATTTTGAAATTCTTCATCAACTTTATCAATCTCCTTCATAAGTTAGAAATCACCTAAAGTTTTCTCTTTTCCAAGGAGAACATTTTTAGCATCCTTAAGTTTTCTCATAACAAAGACTCCTAGGACTAGAATTCAGCTTGTTACCCTACTCTAAACCTCTCAATTGCAATAACATTCTCCCTACAGTACCTAGAATAATACTGGCCCTGAAATTCCTCTTGAAGGCTTTTGGAAGCAGATTTGGCTCGGGACAGAACCTCTATGGGCCCCAGGGATGCACCCTGGCTCTGTCCCAAATCCTGGGTAAGGTAAATTATGGGCAGGCACCCTTACTAAGAATAACACAATGAGGACGCCTGCCTCAGCTGGGAGGAAAGGACTTATCTGCAAAGTCTGTCCATTTCATAATTGGATCAACATTGCTAGCCCAGGCCTATGAAGGTAGTTATGAATGGGGCCACTGTCTCTGGCAGCCCATTTCTCAAAAGCAGTTGTTTAAAGTTCAAATCTCCTTTCCAGGTGTAAGACGTGTGGAAATCGCCCTCACCCCGTCAAACAGTTTCCAAAGTTCGGACTTGTCGAACAGACAACACAAAACCCAATGAATCTGTGAAACTTCTTTTACTCAGCAAGAGATTGCAAATAAGCATCCGATAGTTATGTAGCGTATAATAATTCCAATTATACCTCAGCAAGCACAGAGCTATCCCTTTACTTTAAGCGCAAGCAAAACACCACATACATACTAACACCAGCGAGTGGTCAATCCGGCAGTGACTAGACGGATGATTTCTGGCAACTGACCAGGTCGCCCGGCTGTAGCGAGTGATCAATTTACAGCATCTTTTAGACCCCAAAACTTGGCAACCCTCCCACTGTGTACGTGTCCCTAACTATACGGACAATGGTCATCAGTTTACATAGGATTACATCGGATATACGGCACAGAAACAGGCCGTTCGGCCCAACCAGTCCATGCCGGCGTTTATCAGTTGTTTTTCAGTTCTTCTTGTCAATAGTTCGTTGAGCACCCGTGGGTTTCAAGGCTAGTTACATTCAATAGTTTGAAGATGTTTTTGTTTGTGCACTGATGCCACAGCTCAATAGTCTGTTCCCACAGAATTTTAAAAGGCTGTTTTCCATATCTGTTGAAAGACAATTGGCAGCTTTCACAGCTTACAACCACAGCATTTTATTTTACAAAGTTCTCACGGCAGCCAGTCTTTTGTCCTCACGAAGCATGATGGTACATAAAATGTGGTCAACTTTTCAAGTTACAGCAAAATTTACAACAAATAGTGTGTTCTACACAGGCCCTTAGCAGCGCTGGATGCCAATGACACACAAGTGTCCCTTGCACCCAACGTTACTGGAGTGTAAATGGAGGAAAACACATTATTTTACTTATTTCCCTCATTTGCATGACAAAATAATGGTCATGAAATTGCGGTCGGAGGTGTACCCCCGGAGTACGTCTCCAACCCACGAAAGAATTACAAACCTACCTTCTGCAGGTGAGGATGCAAAAACTTGCGGTCTAAGGCCTCGAGGTGGAGGGCCACATAATGGCCCACGGATCCCAGGGATGCAAGCAGTGCGGAAGCATACCTGGGATCACGTGGGTCTGGTCCTCCAATCACAAAGAAGAATTCCATTTCAATCATTTACGAAGGGAATCTCCTAATGAAATGCAATGGAATCCCGAAATCTAATAATTATACAATTTACAGAATTGGAATTTTATTCATAATTACCTTCATTCCAGCAACCTCAGCAAAAATTTAATTTTTTGATAATCATTTTAGACATCATTTAAACTGTAATCTGGGCCAATATTTGCATAAACTAATTTCACTCAGTGTATGTGCATAATTACAATATGAAAATGTTTAATTAATGGCTTAGATATCCCCTTACGCTGATGCAATCAGGCCCTGCGTCTGTTTTCATCAACTTAGGTGGGCAATTTGCTGGACAGTCAGTAGGCAAATAGCCCAACTCTGCGCCAGCGATTGCTTTCTCGTGGCCCGCGCGGATGGCCTGTCAATGCGTACGTTGACAGGCCGCAAGTTCCAGGTTTCGCGCATGTGCTTGAATTTCAAAGGGAGCATGCCGTCATAAACCCCGCAATTTCAGGGCCAATATATCCATTCATTATGTGACCCTCTCCATATACGCAGGAATATTTGATGGCCAACATGGGGCAAGGATTTGGCTTTACCAGGTCCTACCCCTAATTCCACCACTGCCCATCACCAGGACCGTGGAATTTTGACCACCCAGTATTTAGACTCTTTTGATTTGCTTTGTACCTCTCGGTTGCTTGGGGAGGAGTACAGGAAATGATACAACAGGCTAAAAATATTTAGGTACAAAAAGAGCAATAGAGACAAACATAGCAAAAGAGATTATTCACAATAATAAAACATTAAAAGAATGACTATAGAGGAAGTTAGCACTCTGAAGAAAAAAATTGATGGTGTCATTGAGGATGAAGGGAAAATCATAGCATTACATAATGATGATTTTCTGGAAGTATTCACTGGGGAGGAAAACACACGGGTGCTGATCATTAAGAGTGTAAAGGTTCTTTAAAAGAACTCTGGCACTGCATCCCTTTAAATCAGTTCAAAGATTCTCCATACAACTGATGCCAAATGAGAAGGAAAGTAACAGGGAGTACTTTTCTTCTTTCTTACTTAGCTGCTCGAGGGCTTTCCCTATAGTTTCCAGTTATGTTTCTTGACTTTTTTTAAATATTGTATTTATTTGTGTTGGTCATTTTCCAAGCCTCAGCGGTTTTTCCTGAATCTGAAGAGCTTTTCAAAATGTTATTTAAAACCTCTCTAGTTTCTATCTTCATTTCCTTTAAAACACACACAGATGGATGTTGTCCAGACCTGGTGCTTTGTCTACTTCAAGAGCATCCCACTTTTTTTTAACAATTTCCTTGACTTTCTGCACGCTGTTCAGTTCCTCTTCAACCATCCTTAACATCTGATTACTGACATAAGCAAAGCACCTTCTTCCTCCTATCTAAAGACAGGTGCATACTAAGAGGTCAAAAATCTGTGGACCTACTCCCCGGATGTAAGTTTCGGCGAGCGCACACTAGGAACCTCTGCTAAAATATCCAGGATCGAGGAAGGTACCCTAATTTGAATATTACTGGTTGGTGCCTGTGCCGCTATCGTCACATCTTGAGTGTCAGTCAGAGTGTGGGGGGAGGTTGGGTAATGCAGAACTGGGCAACCAGTCATTTCTGTGCCAGCAGCCCCAGCCCCAGTGGAAAGCTGGGTCATAAGTCAGATATGCCAGAGTTACACCCATTCTAAAATGCACACAGAGGCAGACTGCACCTACCCAATGGTATCCTTCCTTCTACAATTATTGGCAGAATCACATCTACCCAGATTTGTTAGAGGAGCTCTGATTGTAGATGTTCTGGATCGCCAAGAACGCAGTGGCAGAACAGTGCCATCTGCTGCAAAGAGGTCTGCGTCATTGGTCTAGCACTGCCAGTCACAATGATGGCCAGCTGTGCCCTCTCTGCCTCTGCCTCCTTTCAGATGTGCTAGAAAGCTGTCCTTTGGAGAGGGTGCCCGAGAGTGGCAAATAAGGCCACCCTCCTGACATTCACCTCATGAAGCACCATCTCCACTTTGGCAATGATCAAACAGAGGGTTTGAGTATTGCATCACACTATCCCTTGGCCAATGGCTTGGCTTCCTGCCACCGCACTTATTTCGCTAGCCAATTTTGTAACTCAAACAGCTTTTGCAGAGGCTGAAATATACATTAACATATTAGAAGCCTTTGTAAACGGTACCAACATCTCTGTCCCTACATGCGGCCACTTGTTTTAAGTGGCTGCATCCCTTTCATCTTACTCACCATCCTTATAAGCAGCCTTTAAGGCTTGTTATTTATTACTTCTTGTTCTATCTCTACCAGGCTCAGTATTGGCCAGGAGCTTGATCACATTATGTAAATGAAGCAAATGTCACAAAATCAGGTAAAGGCAGCACATGAACAGTTGGGCCGTCACAGGCACGATGGGTTAAATGGCCCCTTCTGTACTGTAAGATTCTACATAACAAATTGAGGAACTAACGCTCATCAACACTGCCTTCTTGACTTGAAAGTAACTGATGGCCTTAAATTGAAACCAGACAGAACTAAAGCTCCATATACTCATTTTTCATTTTATTTGACCATAAATTAAAATACTATACATGTTTTAATGTCTGAGAATGCAATAAACACAGTGTAATCGGTTCCAAAGGACAAGTGCTGAATTAAATTCAAATGTTTAAGAAGTCTATAAAGAAGCAGACTCATTTATCTGTACAGTATTGCAATTCAGCCTGCAACAGTTCATAAATTAACAAGCGGCAGCTCGCTCTGTACTTGGGCTAATTTAAGATAAAAACAAGCAGAAAATCAAAGTTTGCAAAAGAAATTAATCAAAAGAAAAATATCAATGATTCAACTTTTGTTGTAGAAAGAAAGAAAGAAAGTGTAATCACCTTTGTCTTCTTCTTCTTCTTCTTAGGCAGTCCCTCGGAACCGAGGATGACTTGCTTCCACATTAAAAGTGAGTTCGCAGGTGACTGATGAGTCCAATGCGGGACCTACAGTCTCTGTCACAGGTGGGGCAGACAGTGGTTGAAGGGGCGGCTGGGTGGGGTGCTTGGGTTGACGTGCGCTCCTTCCGCTGTTTGCGCTTGGCTTCCGCTTGCTCCCGGCGAAGAGACTCGAGGTGTTCGGCGCCTTCCCGGATGCTTCTCCTCCACTTTGTGCGGTCTTGGGCCAGGGATTCCCAGGTGTCGGTGGGGATGTTACACTTTTTCAAGGAGGCTTTGAGGGTGTCCTTGAAGCGTTTCCTCTGCCCACCTGGGGCTCTCTTGCCGTGTCGGAGCTCCGAGTAGAGCGCTTGTTTTGGGAGTCTCGTATTGGGCATGCGGACGATGTGACCAGCGTGGTCAAAGCTTCGATGCTGGGGATGTTGGCCTGAGCGAGAACACTGATGTTGGTGCGCCTATCCTGCCAATGGATTTGCAGGATCTTGCGGAGGCAGCATTGGTGCTACCTCTCCAGTGCTTTGAGGTGCCTGCTGTACATGGTCCATGTCTCTGAGGCATACAAGAGGGCGGTTATTACTACTGCTCTGTAGACCATGAGCTTGGTGCCGGGTTTGAGGTCCTGGTCTTCAAACACTCTCTTCCTCAGGTGACCGAAGGCTGCACTGGCACACTGAAGGTGGTGTTGGACTTTGTCATCGACATCTGCCCTTGTTGACAGTAGGCTCCCGAGGTATGGAAAGTGGTCCACGGTGTCCGAGCCCTTGTCATGGATTTTGATAATCGGGGGGCAGTACTGTGTGGCGGTGGCAGGTTGGTAGAGGACCTTTGTCTTACGGATGTTTAGTGTAAGGCCCATGCTCACGTATGCTTCGGTGAAGGTGTTAACGATGGTTTGGAGTTCGACCTCCGAGTGTGCGCAGACGCAAGCATCGTCTGCATACTGTAATTCGACAACAGAGGAAGGGACGACCTTGGATCTGGACTGGAGGCGACGGAGGTTGAACAGTTTCCCGTTTGTTCTGTAAATTAGCTCCACTCCAGCAGGGAGCTTACTGAGGGTGAGATCGGGCATTGCCGCAAGGAAGATCGAGAAGAGCGTTGGTGCGATGACACAGCCTTGCTTGACCCCGATCCGTACATGAATTGGGTCTGTAGTGGAACCGTTGGTCAGGATCACGGCTTGCATGTCGTAATGAAGCAGGCGGAGGATGGTGACAAACTTTTGAGGGCAGCCGAATTTGAGGAGGACACTCCATAATCCCTCATGGTTGACAGTGTCAAAGGCCTTTGTAAGGTCAAAGAAGGTCATGTACAGCGGTTGGCGCTGTTCCCTGCATTTCTCTTGTAATTGGCGCGCGGTGAAGATCATGTCCATTGTGCCCCTTAGTGGGCAGAATCCGCATTGCGACTCTGGGAGGAGCTCTTCAGCCACTGGGAGAAGGCAATTGAGGAGGATTCTTGCGATGACTTTCCCTGTGGCAGACAGCAGGTCTGAAAGAAAGAAAGAAAGTGTAATCACCTTTGTAATGTAGGAAATGCAGCAGCCAATTTGCGCACAGCAAGTCCCATAAACAGCAATGTGATAATGACCAGATAATCTGTTTTTTAGTGATGTTAGTTGAGGGATAAATATTAGCCAGGACACTGGGGAGAACTCCCCTGCAAACTTTTATATGTTGCTTTATTTTAAGAGCGAGATTGTTGATGAAGTAATAGAAGGGGATTGAATTGCATTTCTTAATTCAAAGTCTTGCCTGCACTCTACTGACAACACAAATAGAAACAGAAAATACTGGAAATACACAACAGCATTTGTAAAGAGCAAAGACAAGTTTCGGCTATGCACTCTTTATCAGATCTGTTATTCTACTGATAACACTACTGATCCTTACAAATGGGCAAATTAGTACAATAAATAAATCTGAGGTTCAAGTGGCATACATCCCAAGGGAGTTCTTTGATATAGAGGACAACCACAGAAACTGATCCCGTTCCTTTAAGCTGATGGATTAGGGCCAGAGACAAGGATTTGAATCCAGTTCACAAAGGCAGCACTCATTCCACATTCCTGAATATAGCAGATTTTACTGATATATTGCTAAGTGCAGCTATTAAGTGTAAATTGTGATGAAACTTTCTCCAAGCACATTTATCTATTAGAGAAGGTAGCGGTCAGGTTAAGTACCTTCACTGAACTTTTCTCTCCCAGTTTTGTTGTTGCAGGAGTAAAACCTGCTGGGTGTGGGAGAACAAAGGAACATTCAGTGTACCTTCTGCCATAAGAGCGTAAGAAAAGTCAGGGATAAGAAAAGGCGGTTCAGCCCATCAATGCCCATTCCTCTTGCACATTACCTCTCTCGTCATGCCATCTAATTGTATTTGGATAATCTCAATGCTTTTGGCTCTATTAAAAATCAGTTACAGTATCAGTTTAATTTGGGAAATGAATTTGAGACAATTTCAACCCATTTCTGGAGGGTGCTGGCGCACAGAATACATCTGACCACAATTTGGCACTACTCTAATTACACTGGAATACCAATCACACTCAGAGAGACCATTAAAGTGGCTGGTGTGGGAAATAGCAATGTTGAGTTGGAATGGAACAGAGATGATCCTCTCTTGAGGTTAAGGCTAAGGTTAAAGCATATTGCTGGGGCAAAGTACAGGAAACTCTTTATTAACCGGCACCGACGGGACCGGCGTGGTGCCGGTTAATCAAAAAGTCCGGATAATGGAGAGTTATATCTCCCAACGTACGAGAGCCCAGTACACACTGACATGCGCCTGCATTCGGAGCTCCGTCTCCCCGGGGACCGCCAGCTGGCCATCTGTCGTGTCCGCTGCCTACCCGGGCTGCACATTCCCCACCAATCTACACGCTCCGATACAAGGCAAACGCCTCGGGGGTTTTTTTTAAGTTATTTTTAAAGGAGAGATGAAGGAAAACCCCGGTTACCTACTCAAGAATTTTGCCGGTTAAGAGAGATTTCCGGTTATTTGGGTGCCGGTTAAAAGAGAGTTTCCTGTACTGAGAACTGCATTTTACCTAGGGCCCACTCCATACCTAACCAGAACGTTCTTGTATTGGATGTAAAAATTAAGGACAGAAGTGTTCCATTTACCATACATGCCTTGATGTGCACAAAAATATCACGGGGTAGAGGTTCCACTTCTCTCTGTTAGTTTTGGCCGAACCAGCTCAAAAGATCAGAGAATTTTAAACATAAGTGATTTATATCCAAAACCCCTTTCTTTAGGGTTAACACAATCGTTTACGCTGGTTTAAGATTCAATTTGCCCGTATTAGGCCACACCCACAAATCTAGCCACACCCCCAGGTCGATATTGCAAACTTTCTGCCTATTGCACTGGCTCAGGAAAGCTCTTCAAATTGTGCTCATTTTCTTAGGTGCACAGGCACTAGTAGGCACATTTTTTAAGTTTTTACACAGCAAAAAATATTTAATTTACTAGTGTACACCAATGAAAGTAGTAAATGGTGCAGTATAGTTTTTTTAAGTAATTTTCAGTGATTTAAAATCAGGTTACTTACGGGTGACGAACGGGACACTCTTATTAAAAATGCTTATTTTTTGTGATAAACCCATTTTCAGCTGTATTAATAAAACTGCACCAGGTTACCACTCTTAAATACATCAATAAATAAAAAAAGATTACATTCTATTACGCTGCCCGATTGCACTGGTTCATGAAAGATATTGGGCCAGAAATTCGGGTCTCCACGGGTGAGTACGCGCTGTGTACTCACCCGTAGACCCAACGAAAGTGCCGGTTTTGCACATGCACTGCGCATGCGTTGGAAACCGGAACTTCCATTCCCCTGAAGGAAGGGGTTCAGAGGTCGAACGCGTGCGCCGGAGAGGCAGCGCGCACGCAGCGAACTTCGGGTTTTTTTTCAGGTTTCTCCGTGAGGGTAAGTACGGAGAAGCTGCGCAGGAAAAAAGGAGGCGCAAGGCCTGCTTTTAACAAGGTAAGTGGTGAATTAAGTACTATTTAAAAAAATTTCAACAGGTTTATCTTTTTTACATACTTTAAAGAAAGGTAAGTTTATTTTTAGCACCGTTAAAAAGTGTAATTAATTTTTTCAAAAATTTAAATTTTTGTTTAAGTAGTTAATTTATGTAATTTATAGTTATTTTTAAAATGTGATTTTAAAAAAAAAAATTATTTGAAGTTTTAGTGAGGTTTTGGGGCCGATCTCTATTCATAGATTTGACAGGTCTTCCTGTCAAAATCTATGAATGAAGATTCCCTGCTCCGATTGGCTCTCCATGGCCCACGTGATCCCAGGGGATGCTTCGAACTAACTGCGCTCCTGGGATACGCAAGCACTGCGCGCCGGCAGCTGCAGGAGGCCCAGGAGCTGAATTTCACGTGGGCCCGAAGCACAACGGCAGGCACGCTAGGTAAGTACACGCGCGATCCTTGCACCCGCGGGAAGCCGGAGAGCCAAATTTCTGGCCCTTTATGTTTGTGATTATGCAAATGCATTTTAGCGGGAACTTGAACTGTAACCTAACCAGTGCAATTTTGGCCGCATTTTGGCCACAATTTCCCAACTGTGTCCAAAGCGGAGACCCAGCCCCGTTATATAGAAAAGGAGAAAACAAAGACACTGGCCCTGAAATTCCCTGGCGGGTCTCCCACTGGAATGGCAGAACCCTGAGTGAAATGTCACAAACAGCCGTTTTCAATGGTTGACGCTGTTTCCCTGGGGGTTCTGCTGGTCTCCCGCTGGAGTTATGGTGGGGGGACCGGGAGAACCTCCACAGAATTGCAGGGCCCATATGTCTGACAGCAACTAAGGCTGGTGTAAGTTAATTTTGGATATGTTATCAATTGGAAAATACAGCAAAACAGGTAGAAGTTGTAGTAACTCTCTTCTTTCAGCAATTGGATAACAGTTCTGAGGAATGAAACAACTGTAGCTGGACTTTATCCACAAATTTAATCCTGATGTTTAAGCCTTGGGTAGTAAAATCATTGGAGAGCTCCACCAACTTTCTCAAATTCCATTTACCACACATTAGTATGGGGCCAAGTCAGCCACAATAGTGTAAACATAGAATCTAGGAGCAGGAGTAGGCCATTCGGCCCGTCGAGCCTGCTCCACCATTCAATACGATCATGGCTGATCATCCAAATCCAGCACCCTGTCCCTGCTTTAATCCCCACAGTACACATATCCCACCCTACCCCCGTAACCCCACATATTTAATTCCCCCTAACATATCCCATCCTATCCCCATAACCCCACATATTTAATCCCCTCCTAACACTAAGGGTCAATTTATCATAGCCAAATCAACCTAACCCGCACATTTTTGGACTGTGGGAAGAAACCGGAGCACCCGGAGGAAACCCACGCAGACACGGGGAGAATGTGCAAACTCCACACAGACAGTCACCCGAGGTCAGATTCGAACCCGGGTCCCTGGCGCTGTGAGGCAACAGTGCTAACCACTATGCCACCGTTTGCCGTGTACTTGCAACTCTGGCAAAGTCACACAAAGGAAGCAGTGTCATAAAATATATTTCACTGCAGCTGAATCATTACTGTTTAGTTTGGGCTACAGATAATAGGCTATCAATTAAAGATTGGATTAAGCCCCATCGTTTGATGTGGTTCTATAAATTGTATAGTGTGGATTAGCATGAGCTGATACCTTATGAAGACTATTCAAACCTCCAGTAATGGGTCAAATGAACACGAGTTCTGCAATAAAAACTGTCATCTGACTTACATTAAGACTGAGGGGAAAAAGGGTGTTTATTTTTCTACAAGTATTTGGAATTGGCTCCTGCCATAAAAGAGTGTTCAGTTCTCCTCACTCGCAAAAAAATTCTACATAAGGGATTTAACTACCTGTGTTATGGGTTACAGAGGTTTTGGAAATGGATATTGAATTATCTTAAATTTTAAAAGATTTAATAGTTTTCTGGATTTTATATCTGAAAGGTTTTTCCTTATAACTCTACTATAATCTAGCCAAATCAAATGTTAGATTCTCACTCTGCTCTCACTGTATTACTATGTGAAGAAAGAGCTTGCATTTACATAGCACTTTATCAAATCTCTCAGGAAATCCCAAAGCACATCATACATAGTGAATCGCTTTAAAGTGCATTCACTGTTGCTACAAAAGCAAACAGCAGAATTCCACAAACAGCCAGTAATGATCAGTACTCTGTTTTTAGTGGTGCCAGTTGAGGAGATACGGGCCAGGACACCAGGAGAACTCTTGCTTTTCTGCAAGCAGTGCTATTGATCTTTAACGTGTACTTGAACAGATAGCCTTGGTTTAATGGTTCATCTGAAGGATGAATCTCCAACGAAGCAGAACCTCCTGAGTACTGCGCTAATCAGTTAGATTACACGCTGTCAAGTCCGGTATCGGTCTTAAACCCACAACTTCAAGCTAGCAACTAGATTGTAGACTGCAGGGACAATTTAATGCTAAGGGTGCAGTGGCAGTATACCCAGATGTGCATGGAGCAGACTTTGGAAGGGTTTGTGAGGTCCACCTATTTATTAGTCCATGTGCAAGGAGGCGGGATGCACAGTATAGCAACAGCTACTATAATGCTTTAAAGATGCAGACACAATTTCAGCAATAGAAGTTTTCTACAGGAAAAATGATAGGGGCTGCACTGACGAAGATGGCTGAGGGTAGTGCAATGACCCAGGTGAAGGCAGGACTGCCCCTTTACAAAGAGATAATGGGAGTTAAATTGGATAACACCCAAAAACGGGCGCAGGGATCACGATGCACGATTAACCCACGCCCGTTGATTGAAATGCAGGCAGGGCGCTAACTTGGTGCTGCCTGTGCATTACCATGATTTCTGCATGTAGCCAGCACTCCCCGCGCTGTTCATTGGCTGCACGCATCAGCAGAGGGCCCAATATTGTGAGTGCCTAGCAGTATATAAAGCTAGCCTGCACTACTTAAAGCTAGCCAGCACCTCTTAAAGGGGAGGTGTACTGTGGCTGCTGGAGGTGCTGAGATCATTTGGGAATAGTGTGCTGTGCAACAATCAACAATGGCTGACCATGGGCGAAAGCAGGTACCAAGGTTTTTGGACACCGCACTGGAGGTCTTGGTTGAAGAGGTAGAAAGAAGGAGAGATGTCCTTTATCCTCAGAGGGGCCAGAGGCCCTCCAGACACATCCTCAGAAGGCAGTGGCAAGAAATAGCAGAGGAGGTCAATGCCAGGAGTATAGCTGCAAGAACATGGATGCAGTGCAGGAAGAAGTTTAATGATCTTACAAGAGTGGTCAAGGTCAGTGAATGCATCTTCAAATCCATATCCTACCAACAGCACCACTAGCCTCAGCCACTGTTCAATTCACCACACCCCCAACACTCACCGACCAACAATCTCTATCAATCGGGACTCATACCTAATATTCATATGCTTTATCTCACCCTCACACACTTAGCACTGTTGCAAGCCTCAAATCCATATCTCACAGCTTGCACACACTGGCAGCTCTTCAACCATGACAGCCACATCACCCAAACAGATTGCACAACACTCACTGACACACTTCCCTCACTCTTGCAAGAGAAGGTGGCGCACAACCAGAGGCAGCGGGAACTAACTGGAGGGGGAGAGGCAAGCTTGCATGTTCTAACCCCCATGGAGGAGACGATGCTGCCCATTATGGGAAGGGCCATGGCTGAGACCATGGTCACCGGTGGAGCTGAAGTGATTGAATATGAGGGTATCCTCATACCTAATCCTTCTTCTCTCATCCTACTTCTCCCTCATCCCACATCTCTTCTGAGTGAGACGCTGCTGATGGTGTAAGCATGCACCTCTTGCTTTCCCCCACTCCCCTCACTGCAATCCTACCCTTGTCCATTTTTCCTTTCAGATACCCAAGAACTGCAATCTGCCCAGGCAGTGAAGGAAGAGCAAGAAGATAGCGAAGATGAAGACACGCCGTCGTTTGATTTCACAGTTGCTGCCACCAGCTTAGCTACTGACACTGCGCGTAATTTAGAGGATAGGATAAAGGCAGGATCTGCACGTAGTGACTCACCAGGCACAAGTGCGCTGCAGCAAGAGCAGTGGGAAAGGATAGCGCAGGTGCCAACTCGCTGGAGGGCAAGGTCGCACACTAGCCCGTCTGCAGAGGACTCAGATGATGACTTCGATGGGCTTGGCTACAGAAGAAGGCTGATGGGTGTACACACCTAAATGCTTGGTGCACTGGAAAGCCTGCCAGAAAGCCTGCGTTTAATGTCAAGGAGCATGGAGGAGTCCAACAGGGCTTTGCACAGAGCTTGGAGCTCAACATGGAACGGGTGGCCACCTCCATCAATACACCTGTGGAGCCAAACATGATGCAGCGTCTGATTACTGATGTCTCAGCTTCCATTGCAGAATCCACCCAACGTCTGAGTGCTGCAGTGGAAGCTCAGAGTGCTGTCACGCAATCTCAGCTTGCTGCCATTAAAGCTCAGACTGCTGCCATCAAGGCTCTGGGTACCAATGTGCAAAGGGACTTCCAGGGCGTCACACCACTCCAGCAATCTGTTCTCCAACAGATCTGCTCCCATAAAGTCGCTCTGCAGATATGGCCTCCTGCTGAGAGCCTTTCTCCCCCTCCTCCTCCGAGCAGCCTGTCCTGCTCTGCGTGACCTCTGCTCATTCTCCCAGTCATACTCAATACCAAGAGGAAGCCCTACGTGGCCAGCTATGTCTGGAAGCAACCAAAAATGTACTTCAGCACCAGCCAGACCATTCCCTGTAGATTATTGAAACTTTTAACAAGTATGGAAAAGCACCTAAAGCACATAGAATTATGACAACAACCAGAAGAAATAATCCAGCAACTAACCTGTAAGTTGATGATCCCATTAAATAGCACTGGTGGGGGTTCCTTCATGCCATTGAGGTTAATACAGGGTGTAGGCTGGAGCGTGGAGCTCCAAAAGAGCGGTGCTGGCATTGCACGCTGATTGATGTTATAATCTGCCTGCTCTGTATGCTGCCGGTGAACGTTAGGTGCGCGCGTGCAAACACCTTTACGAAGATGGCATCCAGTGCACTTCCCGTTGGAAGTGTGCGCGTGCGCCGCAGACGCCATTTTCTGTGCTTAAGGGGCCTCGTAGCGCCCAAAAAACAGGCATTGCAGAGCCCAATTGCGCCCCCACTGAGAATGGTGTGTTTTAGTGATGTTGGTTGAGGAATTAATATTGGCCAGTACACCGGGGATAACTCCCCTGCTCTTCTTCGAAATAGTGCCATGGTATCTTTTCATCCACCTGATAGGGCAGATTGGTTTAACATCTCATCCGAAAGACGAGATGAGACATTAAACTGAAGCCCCGTCTGCCTGCTCAGGTGAATAAGATAAGTTCCAGTATGCAATTCACCACCTTTGGGTCACGTGAACCTCAGAAGTCTACTAACTAGAGTGTTGGAGAAGAGGTGACATAGCAGGCACCTTAACCTTAAACAGCTGTATTTTCACTTTGGACACACAATGATCACTTGGGAATCATAGAATGTTACAACATGGAGACAGATCATTTGGAAAACATCAATGTATTCCTGCGCATGAGCCGCATGGTCTAACCCCATTCTCCTGATCTGTCTCCATATCCTTCAATATTCATCTTTATAGCCCATTTTATAACTCTCCCAATTTTTAATACCACTGACTACAGATTGGCAGGCAGCAGATTCGCTATCACCCATATTACACGATCGCACAAAGTCAAAATCTACTCAGTGATCTGGCCACTATACAAGCTGTAAGAAAGCACTGTGGTGTATTTGGATCTGGGTAATTCCAGGCATGTGTCAACCATCCAGAGTTACTTACTAAAGGTTGTGGAACATGAGAAGGATTGTTGTGCATAAAACACTGAGGGGGAAAAAGTCATCCCCTTAGCACCTCCCGTTAGCGACAACAGATGGTGGAAGGCTGCTGAGTGTCCGTGTGTGAGACTTCAGATGGCCTTGCAGGACGCCCTCGACCAACTCTGGGCCTGGAAGGCCCAGCTGTAGACTGCACCACCTCAGCATGGGTGGCAGCAGTCTGGGTTGGCTGGATGACTTGCAGTAACAAGGACAATGGTGGAGTGGCAGTTGTGGGAGCAGGAATGCTGTCATCCTGAGAGAGTACAGCAGGTTCCTGCTCCACTGACCCACTGCCACTCCCCCGGGGCAGCACCTCAACATCCCTAGCAATCTGTTGGAGCACAGATTGCTGGCCTGCTGCGACACCGTGGTAGACCCAGCCAAGATGGCAGCAGTCAGAGCTTGCATGGCAGCAAGCTGAGACTGTATGAGAGCAGTCTGAGATTGGATGCCACCAAACATAGACTGCATTACAGCACTAAGACGTTACGTCGCTTCCGCCTGTGCTACAATGGAAGCTGCCAGATCGCCCATCACATGTGGCATCTGGTCTGGGTCACCACAGTCTCTCTGGGAGTCCACCATCTTTTGCAGACTGGAAATGATGGACTCCATGGTGTGCGCAGAGCTTTGTGCAATGTTGGAGGTGGACTCCTCCACGCTCCTTACCATTGCCGAGAGGCTCTCGGGCACCCTTGCCATTGCACCTATCATCTCCGTGTGCATGACCATCACCATTCTTCTAAAGGCCTCTCCATTGAGGTCCTCATCTGAGTCCTGTGCAGCAGAACCCGCGCGCGAACTCGCCCTCCGGGGAGCTGGCCCCCGAGCTACCCTTTGCCCCTGGCCTTGGTGCAGCCCACTCATCTCCGGTGCCTCACCCTGTGCAGATCCTGCTACTATCCTAGCCTCTAAAGAACGCGTAGTGCCTGTATCTGAGCTGGTGCCTGCGGGTGAGACATGCAGTGACGCGGTGTGTTCTTCCTCCTCCTCTTCTCCCGCCTCGCTCTCTATGGTGCCCTCAGGGACAGGCTGCTCAGCTGCTTGCTCATTATCTGAAAGTTTAAAGGCACAAGAGTCAGGTTAAGGTGAGGAGAGGGGGCAGGAAGGGAGAAAAGCATGCAAACAGCATGATTACCTGGAAAGTGCAAAACGCTTGTGGGGTGAGTGGGATGTGAGAAGAAGGAGTAGGGATGAACATACCGTTGTTGTCCCCAAGGCGGTCAACATCGCCGGTGGCCATGCACCCACCACCTGGTGCCCAATAATCTGCAGTACTCGAGTCTGCAGTGCAGACAGTGGTTGGGTGTCAGCTTGTCCCCCACCTGTGCGCTCCTGCTCCCGTCTGTTGTGAGCCACCTTGGCCTGCAAGAGAAAGGGAATTGTGTGAGTGAGTGTGGAGCAATGTGTTTGGGTGATGTGCCTGCCATAGTTGAATAGCTGTCATTGTGTGCAAGGTGTGAGATGTGGGTGTGAGTGTTGGTAGGTAGAGATCGTTGGTGGGTGAGTGCTGGGCATGTGGTGCTTTGGGCAGTGTGTGAAGATTATGGTTCAGATGGTGGTATGTAGCATTTGTTGAAGCATTCACTCACCCTGACCACCCGAGTGAGGTCATTAAATTTCTTTCTGCACTGTGTGTGGGTCCTGGGGACCACAGTGCTGCCCAAGAAGTGCTGCGCTACGTCCCTCCACATGGCGCAGAAGACTTGTGGCAAGGGCCTCCTGCCACTTGCCGGGTAGAGCACCACCCTCCATCTCTCTGCAGCGAAAACCAATGCCTCCAATGCATCATCACACAATCTGCGGCCTCTCTCCCTGAGGCGTGGATCTGCCATGAGTACACCTGGTTCAGTCCTCTGGCTCCTTCTCCTTGTCCTGCTTCTGCTTGCTGAGGCAGCTGCACAGCCAGCAATGCTGAGAATGAGGTTCTACAGCATCAATGAACCTCCCCTTTCAGTACTGATAAAAGCCTGTGGCAATCATGACTTGCGAATAGACTGCACCTGATATTGGTCCACCCTTTAAGTGTAACGCCAATGAGCTTTAAGACTTGAATTAGGAGGCCAATCATTTTTTTCAGCAGTGAACACAGATTTTGCGTGTGCCTGGCGCTAATTCTCCAACTTTTCTACTGACACCGCCCACTTCTTGGCTATAATGAATTTCTAGCCCTAAAGGTCTACAACCAATGTCACAAGGACATAGCGAAAGTGAATAGGGTGTTTGAGTGTATTGCTAGTCAGTTCAATACAACAGTAAAAATATAAGAGCTTATACAAGGCCTTTGTATGTCTGCATTTAGAATACTGTGTCTGCTCACCTCACACGGCAGTGATATTGAAGCCTTGGAGAAGGACAAGAGAAGGCAACGTGAATGATACCTAGTCTTAGAACTAATAGCTATCAGAATAGGTTCAAGGAATTGGGGTGTTTGTCATTGGAGAAGTGTAGACTTTGAGGGGATACGATTAAGGTTTTTGAAATGATGAAGGGATTTTTTTCTCTCTTGGTAAATAGCAAGATCTGGATGGGGGAATTAAGGGCATGAGTGTAATATATGAAAACAAAGAATTAGGTTAGATGCTCGGAAGTATTTATTTGCACAGGGAGTCATGTTAGATTACCCAAACATGTCATAAATATGGATTCATTACAGTCTTTCAAAACAAAGCTGGACAAGTTCCTGAGAGTCATGGATATCTCGAGTTATAGAAAGCAGATGAAGGATAGCTAAGATTAAAGTTATGAGTTACTGCAGATTTCTGAGCAAGACTGCCAGGCAGTGCAATCATTATTCTGGTCAGCAACTTTGCTAGAACCTTAAGATTGCATCTGAATAGATATAAATCAACGAGTTTATTGCTTTTTTATTAATGACTGGGCTAAAACCATATGGTACATCCAGTAGTGCTCCAAGTTCCCAGATGTGGTTGCATCACTGAGAAAGTTTTGGAGCCAGGCACCTTTTTGGATTAGGATCCATTGATAGCCTTGGTTGCTCCTTGGAGACTGATTTCAGTTCCAAGCATGATACTATCTGACTCATGGACCCGATATTTATGGGAAGGTGGAGAGGGAGCAGGGGGGGAGAGAGAGATCGCGGGGGTGAAGAGAGAGATCGTGGGGGTGGAAGAGAGAGATTGCGGGGGGAAGAGAGAGATCGCGGAGGGAGAGAGAGATCGCGGGGGGGCGGGGAAGAGATCGTGCATTACCTGAAGTCTCTACAATTATACAGGGCATTGGTGAGGCCACACCTGGAGTACTGTGTACAGTTCTGGTCTCCTTACCTAAGCTCTAGAATACCCCTGCCAAACCTCTTCACCTTTCCATCTTTCTCTCCTCCTTTAAGATGCTGCTTAAAACCTACTTCTTTGACCAAGTGTTTGGTCATCTGCCCCAATATCTCCTTCTTTGGCTTGGTGTCAATTTTTATCTGGGCACACTCCTGTGAAGCACCTTGGGATGTTTTATTACGTTAAAGGCGCTAGTTGTTGTTGTACAAACAAACCTTTAAAGAGCACAGGTACCGGAAAAAGCAGTCAATATGGTTAGAAATTCATAATATCACTAGGCAGAGTCAACATGGTTTTATGAAAGGGAAATAGTGTTTGGCAAATCTGTCAGAGTTTTTTGAAGATGTAACTACTGTAGTAGGATGGATAAGGGGGAACCAGTGGATGTAGTGTATTTGGATTTTCAAAAAGCATTCGATAAGGTGACACACAAGAGGTTATTACACAAAATTAGGACTCATGGGATGGGGGTAATATATTAGCAAGGATTGAGGATTGGTTAATGGGCAGAAAATAGAGAGTAGGAATAAACGGGACTTTTTCAGGTTGGCAGGCTATAACTAGCGGGGTACCGCAAGGATCAGTGCTTGGGCCTCAGCTATTTACAATCTATATTAATGACTTAGATGAAAGGATTGAGTGTAACGTATCCAAGTTTGCTGATGATACAAAGTTAGGTGGGAAAGTAAGCTGTGAGGAGGACGCAAAGAGGCTGCAGAGAGATATAGACAGGTTGACTGAGTGGGCAAAAACATGGCAAATTGAATACAATGTGGGGAAGTGTGAAGTTAACCATTTTGGTAGGAAAAACAAAAAAGCAGAATATTTTTTGAATGGTGAGAGACTGGGAAATGTTTGCACTCAGAGGGACCTGGGTGTCCTTGTACATGAATCACAGAAAGTTAACATGCAGGTACAGCAAGCAATTAGGAAAGCAAATGGTATGTTAGCTTTTGTTACAAAGGGATTAGAGTATAAGAGTAAAGAAGTCTTCCTACAATTATACAGGGCATTGGTGAGGCCACACCTAGAGTACTGTGTACAGTTCTGGTCTCCTTACCTAAGGAAAGACATACTTGCCTTAGAGGGAGTGCAGCGAAGGTTCACTAGACTGGCTCCTGTGATGAGGGGGTTGTCCTATGATGAGTGATTGAGTAGACTAAACCTATATTCCTTAAAGTTTAGAAGAATGAGAGGTGATCTAACTAAAACAGCCTGGAGAGACTTGCACATCAAATGTGCTGGAAAGAACAATGGAGAGTACCAGGCAAAGAGCTCAGAGTGCAGCTCCCACAGTCTCTGCTAAATCGATACAAGGAATGGCAAATCAAAATGAACCTGCAAAGTGCTGCTCAGTACCCAAAACTCCTTCACACAACGTTGAATCTCTCCAGAAGTCTCTCCCTCTCTCTCTCAGAATGCGTAGTTCAAAAATGCCACCAACAATAAAAGACAGGAAGAGGCCCCCTTTAAATAGCGCCCCCCCCAGCCCCACAGCGATTGATAGCGTTCCAGTCTTCTGGTCGTTGGATGCGCCAGGCGGTAAGGCAGGGGGCGCCACTCAATTTCCGCTCCGGGGCGCCACAAGGGCGTTGCACCATGGAATGACGTCACAATCTGCGCGCGCAGGTGGTCGCAGCGGTAAGTTTTAGCGCCGCCGCACAATCTCTAGTTAAGTTCCCGAGCGGCGCAAACATCGCTGCGACCGGGCGTTAGCGGCTTTGCGCCCCATTAGCGCCCTCTTAAGGCGCTAACGGGAGGCGCAACCAACTGAATTTTTACCCCATAAAATTCTTAAGGGGCTTGACAGGGTTAATGCTGGGAAAATGTTTCCCCTGGCTGGGAAATCTAGAACACGGGGTCACAGTCACCGAATAAGGGATAGGCTATTTAGGACTGAGATGAGGAGAAATTTCTTCACTCAAAGGGTTGTGAATCTTTGCAATTCTCTATCCCAGAGAGCTGTGGAGGCTCAGTCGTTGAGTATATTCAAGACAGAGGTCGATAAATTTTTGGGAATAAAGGGAATTAAGGGATATGGGGATAGTGCGGGAAGGTGGAGTTGAGGTAGAAGATCAACCATGATCTTGTTGAATGGCGGAGCAGGATTGAAGGGCCAAATGGCCTACTCCAGCTCCTATTTCTTATGTTCTTATGTTTAGAAGTAAAGCCTTGCAAACCTATTGGAATTCTTTGTGGTAACTAAAATTATGGATTAGATTAATCCAGTAAATATGATGCCGCACTTGGAGATCACACGAGGGTAGCTTGGCCTCAGTTCATTTGATGTTAAGTTCCCCATTGTGTGGGAGGATAGGTTTTAAGGCAGCATTACATGTATGCGCTGGCCCCATCAGACTCTGCAAAATTTTCCAATTGCATAATCATAGGTCTCACGAGTTCCCTGTGCAGTTCTGCAGTACAGCTCCTCAGCTGGTGAGCACCCAAAGAAAACAGGCAGTGGAAAGCCTGCATCCTATTCGATACCAGTACTTCAAACTACAGTTTCACTTTAATGGGAGTTGCATTTAGCCTTCTGTTTTTACCTCGACCGACATTATATTGTGCACTCGAACTAGTGCATTTTATTTTCTGCTGCTCACCGCCGGTTTTCTGCATTACAGCACTCCTTTGGTGCAAACCTCACACAGCAGCATTCTTGCTGCAACCAATTGCCACCCTGAGCTGTAAGTTTTGGGTCTCCTGGATTTGGAGGAGAAAAGGAATTTGTGCAGAGGGAGGGAGGGCAGGTGCAGTTGCACCTCAGGCATCTGATACCCATCCACAGGTGGCCCAGGACTTGCATGATGTGACCCAGGCACAGCTATTTAGGCAGACTGGAAGGGATTTGCCTTTCTCATCTACGATTCAGCAAAGACCGCAGTCACTGAGTTGTGCTGTCCACTGCAGCATGACCTGCAGACTACTTCCAGCACAAAGCCAGTCCTACTTGTTGAACTTTCATGCTATAGCTCATTTGAAGCCACCACTGGTGGCATTTACTGGATCAGTCAGACGTCCATCCACCACTGCATCAAGGTCACTGATTCCTACCTGTGGTCGCAAACCAGCTGTGCATTGAGGGAGTGGAATCCCTTTCGATTGAGAAAGATGCCAGGCTGCTGATAGGGAGCACACAGAGCAATGGCACTCTGCACCCTGGGGAAGCCTGCCATACGTGTGAAACCTAATGCTCCCTCGTCCTGCCAATAGGAAAGGAAATGTAGGTGTTTCTCCTGGTGTAGAGAGTCTCGGTGACCTCCCTGATACATCGGTGTACTGCAAACTGGGATTTTGCTGATGTCACCTATTGCAGCCTGAAAGGAGCCTGTGGCATAAACGTTGTCCATGCCTTGGTTTGAGCTGGAGTTGCGGCTCCAGCAAGTGACAGCCTCCTTAGCGAAGCAAAGGTGCCTCATACATTGCTCCTCAGTAAAGCCGAAAAAGCAGAAGTGCTCCCTGAAGACCCTCTGTGGATATGGCCTCCTGTTCAGTGTCCTCCTCCTCGTCTTCCCTCTGTGGCAGCTTCTCCTGCTCTGTGGTGTCTGCCTTGCTGCTCGTCCTCAAACTCCAGCCCTATGAGATCACCCATGTCTGCAGCCAGACTATTTGTGAAGCAAAGAGCAACAACAGTGCAAGAGCAGCAAAACATCTCTCTGTACTTTCCAGAGTGATAAAACACATCAAAACATGCCTGGAAGTCAAGCAGTAGCCATCAAGACTAAACCAGCAACTAACCTGTAAGTACTGCATGATGCCTTTAAATAGCAGGGCGGTTAGTGCCATGTTGTGCTGTGTAATGCCAGCACATGGCGAGCGGAGCGGTCCAAAATGGAAAACACGTCCTGCAAGAAGCGCAGGACCCTAATTTAAATAAATGATTCTTTACTTAGCATGCTGCCGGCATGCGCTCCAGCCACCAGCGCGACCTCCTGTACCAATATGGCGGGTGACGCATTTCCGGCCGGAAGTGTGTGCACGCTTCCTACCTGCCATATTGTCTTCTCAAACACATTTACAACGTCACTACACAGGACAATCATACAAATCCGTAAGCCTGCTGCAATGAAGAAGACCCCGAATGACAGATAAATGGACTGGCTGAAAGTGACTAACGACTGAAAGGGCAGAGAGTGTTTTAACAGATTACTGGATATAAAATGTTATTTACAAACATTATCTCAGGAAAATGTCAACTCTTGCATGGAACAGGAGCCTGCGCCACTGTGTAAGGAGCTCACCACAATCCTTGGATCAGTCAATATCTTGAATAAAATTTGGCATATGTGCTGGATATAGTCATTTGGATTCACTTACCAGACTCATATGTGGTCATCATTGACGTGGAGGGATTACTCTGGGAATGGCCGAGGATCCAGATGGACTCTGGCCCACTTTCTGTGGCTAAGACTAACAATATGTGTTTAAAATAACAACAGAAAATGCGGGAAACACTCAGCAGCTCAGGCAGCAGCTGGGGAGCGAGAAAAACAGAGTTAACAGGCTGGATTTTCTCAGCCCCGAGGAGGTGGACATGGAGGCGGGACTGCCGGTAAAGTAGCAGAAACATAGAAACATAGAAGATAGGAGCAGGAGTAGGCCATTCGGCCCCTCAAGCCTGCTCCGCCATTCGATGAGATCATGGCTAATCATCCAAACTCAGTACCCTGTACCTGCCTTCTCCCCATATCCCTTGATACCTTTAGCTTTAAGAAATATATCTAACTCATTCTTGAATATATTTAATGACTTGGCCTCAACTACCTTCTGTGGTAGAGAATTCCACAGGTTCACCACTCTCTGAGTGAAGAAATTCCTCCTCATTTCTGTCCTAAATGGCTTACCCCTTATCCTTAGATTATGACCCCTGGTTCTGGACTCTCCGACCATCAGGAACATTTTTCCTGCAACTAGTTTGTCCAGACCTGTCAGAATTTTATATGGTTCGATGAGATCCCCTCTCATTCTTCTATACTCCAGCGAGTATAAGCCCAATCGACCCAATCTCTCCTCATATGTCATTCCTGCCATCCCAGGTATCAGCCTTGTGAATCTTCGCTGAACTCCCTCCACGGCAAGAACATTCTTCCTCAGATAAGGCGACCAAAACTGCACACAATACTCAAGGTGTGGTCTCACCAAGGCCCTGTACAACTGCAGCAGGACATCCCTGTTCCTATACTCAAACCCTTTCGCTATGAAGGCCAACATACCATTTGCCTTCTTCACCGCCTGCTGCACCTGCATGCTTACTTTCAGCGACTGGTGCACAAGGACACCCAGGTCTCGTTGCACTTCCCCTTCTCCCAATCTATTGCCATTCAGATAATAGTCTGCCTTTCTGTTTTTGACACCAAAGTGGATAACCTCGCATTTATCCACGTTATATTGCATCTGCCACGCTTCTGCCCACTCACCCAACCTGTCCAAATCATCCTGGAGTTTCTCGGTATCCTCCTCACAGCACACACTCCCACCCAGCTTTGTGTCATCTGCAAACATGCAGATATTACATTTAGTTCCCTTATCTAGATCATTAATGTATATTGTGAATAGCTGGGGTCCAAGGACCGATCCCTGCGGTGCCCCACTAGTCACTGCTTGCCACTCGGAAAAAGACCCATTAATTCCTACTCTTTGCTTTCTGTCCGCCAACCAGTTCTCTATCCAAGTCAATACCTTGCCCCCAATCCCATGTGCCTTAACTTTACACGCTAATCTCTTATGCAGGACCTTATCAAAAGCCTTTTGAAAGTCCAAACACACCACATCTACTGGTTCTCCCTTATCTATTTTCCCAGTTACATCCTCAAAAAATTCCAGTAGATTAGTCAAGCACGATTTACCTTTTGTAAATCTATGTTGACTTTGTCCGATCCTGTCACTGTTTTTCAAATGCTCAGCTATTACATCCTTTATAATGGACTCTAGCATTTTCCCCACTACCAATGTAATTCCCCGCTTTCTCTCTACCACCCTTTTTGAATAGTGGGGTAACATTAGCTACCCTCCAATCCATGGGTACAGTTCCAGATTCCATCGAATGTTGGAAGATGATCAGCAATGCATCTACTATTTCTAGGGCCACTTCCTTAAGTACCCTAGGATGTAGATTATCAGGCCCTGGGGATTTATCGGCCTTCAATCCCGTCAATTTCCCTAACACCATTTCCCTGCAAATACTGATTTCTTTCAGTTCCTCCCTTTCATCAGACGGTATGTTCTCCAACATCTCTGGGAGGTTATTTGTGTCCTCCTTTGTGAAGACAGAACCAAAATATGCATTTAATTGATCTGCCATTTCTTTGTTCCCCATTATAACTTCCCCCGCTTCTGACTGCAAGGGACCTACACTTGATTTCACTAATCTTTTTCTCTTCACATATCTATAAAAGCTCTTACAGTCAGTTTTTATGTTCCCTGCAAGCTTACTTTCATATTCTATTTTCCCCTTCTTAATTAATCCCTTTGTCCTCCTTTGTTGAATCCTAAACTGCTCCCAATCCTCAGGGTTACCGCCTTTTCTGGCCAATTTATATGCCCTCTCCTTGGATCTTATGCTATCCCTAATTTTCCTTGTTAGCCACGGTTGAGTCACCCTTTTTGTTTTATTCTTATGCCACACTGGGATGAACAAATTCTGTAGTTCATCCATGCAGTCTTTGAATGTTTGCCATTGCCTATCCACCGTCAACCCCTTGAGTGACATTCCCCAATCAATCCTACCCAATTCGCGCCTCATACCATCGTAGTTTCCTTTATTTAAATTCAGGACCCTAGTCTCTGATTCAACTACTTCACTCTCCATCCTAATGAAGAATTCTATCATATTATGATCACTCTGACCAAAGGGGCCTCGTACAACAAGATTGCTAATTAATCCTTTCTCATTACATAATACCCAGTCTAAGATGGCCTGATCTCTGGTTGGTTCCTCGACATATTGTTCCAGAAAACCATCCCGTAAACATTCTAGGAATTCCTCCTCCACAGTATTTTTACTAATTTGGTTAGCCCAATTTATATGTAAATTAAAGTCACCCATGATGACTGCTGTGCCCTTACTGCATGCTTCTCTAATTTCCCTTTTAATGTCATCCCTAACCTCCGTATTACTGTTTGGAGGTCTATATACCACACCCACTAACATTTTCTGCCCCTTGTTATTTCTCAGTCGTACCCATACAGATTCCGCATCATCAGAGCTAATATCCTTCCTTTCAATTGTGTTAATCCCCTCTTTAACCAGCAATGCTACCCCACCTCCCTTTCTTTTTTGCCTATCTTTCCTAAATATTGAATACCCCTGGATGTTGAGTTCCCAGCCTTGGCCACCCTGGAGCCATGTTTCTGTAATCCCAATCAAATCATATTCATTTACCTCTATTTGCGCAGCTAATTCATCCACCTTGTTCCGAATGCTCCTTGCATTAAGACACAAAGGGGTAAAAATTCAGTTGGTTGCGCCTCCCGTTAGCGCCTTAAATGGGCGCTAATGGGGCGTTAAGGCGCTAACGCCTGGGCGCAGCGCTGTTTGCGCCGCTCGAGAACTTAACTTGAGATTGTGCGGCGGCGCTAAAACTTACCGCTGCGACCACCTGCGCGCGCAGATTGTGACGTCATTCTGTGGTGCAACGCCCTTGGGGCGCCCCGGAGCGGAAATTGAGTGGCGCCCCCTGCCTTACCGCCTGGCGCTTCCAACGACCGGAAGACTGGAACGTTATCAATCGGTCTGGGGCTGGGGGGGGCGCTATTTAAAGGGGGCCTCTTCCTGTCTTTTTCTGTGGTCGACATTTATGCACCACTCGTTCTGAGAGAGAGAGAGAGATTCGGAGAGAGAGAGAGAGAGACTTCTACATTGACTCAACGCTTTGTGAGGTAGTTTTGCCTAGTTCATCCTAACTTTGCTGCTACTTTCGTTGCTGTACCTCATTACTTTTCTGGCAAAGAGAAGATGGGGGCTGCAATGATTGGGGGCGTCGTCCTGCTCCAGCTCAATCGGAGCAGAGTGAGACGCAGACAGAGAGTGGCAATGATGGCCAGACGGAGGAGGCCCATCAGGCGCATGTACAGGAGAGCTTACCCTCCCAGGGTATATCGTGAACAGCTCTCCTACATCCACATGTCCGAGGAGCTGTGTTTGCGAAGGCTGCGATTCAGCAAGGAGGTGGTCACTGAGCTCTGCCACCTGCTGCAGCCAGATCTGCAGCCTCAGCTGAGGTCCAGGACGTCTCTGTCGGTGGCAGTGAAGGTCACAGTGGCCTTGAACTTCTACGCCACTGGCTCATTCCAAGCTGCTGTTGGGGACCTCGCCAATATCTCCCAGTTTGCGGTGCATCGCTGCATTCGGCAGGTCACCAATGCCCTCTTCACAAGGAGACGAGACTTCATCTCCTTCCCTATGACCCCAGACAAGCAGCATGACCGTGCTATGGGCTTTGCGAGGGTAGCGGGCTTCCCCATGGTGCAGGGCGCCATTGACTGCACGCATGTGGCTTTGCGTGCTCCGCGAGAGAATGCAGAGGAGTTCCGGAACAGAAAGGGGTTCCATTCCTTGAATGTGCAGTTGGTCTGTGACCACAGACAGGTGATTCTCGCTGTCAATGCCCACTATCCGGGCAGCTGCCACGATGCTTTCATCCTGCGCCAGAGTACTGTGGCAGAAATTTTCGAGGCACCGCATCAGCCAGTTGGTTGGCTTCTGGGGGACAAGGGGTACGCATTGAGCACCTGGCTGATGACACCGCTCCGTGCGCCAAACACCCCTGCTGAGCTGCGGTACCAGGAAAGCCAACAAGCAACGAGGAACATTATTGAGCGCACAATCGGCGTGCTCAAACAACGATTCCGCTGTCTGGACCATTCCGGAGGAGCCCTGCAGTACTCGCCTGAGCAAGTTTCCAAATTCGTAGTGGTGTGCTGCATGTTGCACAACATGGCAATCCTCAGGACGCAGCCAATGCCACCAGGCCTTGCAGCACCACAAGAGGAGGAGGAGGAAGAGGAGGAACAGGCCGAGGACGATGATCAGCAGCAGCACCAAGGCAGGAGGGCGGCCCACAATGGTCAAACTGCAAGGGCCGTCCGTCAACGACTAATAGCAAGCCGCTTCTAGGACCCCTGCCAGTGCTACAAACACGAATCAACCCAGCACGCAACCCCTAAGCCGGCCAAGGCACCAATAATTCCAACCACCAGCCATGTATATTTTGAATACAGAAACTTATTTATTGTACAAACTCTGTGTGTGTCAATTCCTCATGAGAAACTCATAGAAATAAACACCAAAAAACAGTCAATAACATAACTGGTTCTCACAACCTGGAGATAATGTCCAAAACACTAAACAAAAGTTGGGCCATGAACCTCGGCCTTTAATAAAAAAATGACCAGCATTTTGGCACACATCCTACTTTTTGCCCTTCGAGGGTGATCTCCTTCCCTTGCGCACTTCCCCCCTTCTAACCCTACTGCTCCTCCGTAATGGGACCTCAGTGGCTGCAGCAAGGCTGGTGGAAGGCTGCTGCTTGTCAGACCCTGACACTGCAGATGCCCCTGAAGGCCGGCCTCGACCACTTCTGGGCCTGGAGGGCCCGGCTGCAGACTGCACCAACTCTGCATGGGCGGCAGCAGTCTGTCCTACAGGCGGTGGCAAGTGCAGTGGAGAAGTGACAGTGTTGGCAGCAGGAATGCTGTCATCGTGAGAGAGGACAGCAACTCCCTGCTCGCCCGACACACTGGCACTCCCACGGGGCAGCACTTCAGCATCCGGAGCAATTTGCCTGAGAACAGATTGCTGGCCTGCTGCGGCGCGGTGACAGCCCCGGGGACATGTGCACGAACCATCGAGGATGGCAGCAGTCAGTGCTCGCGTGGCCTCAATCTGAGTCTGCATGAGAGCAGGCTCAGATGGGTTCCTGGCAGCCAGTGACTGAATTGCAGCAGTAAGCTTTAGTGTGGCATCCGCCTGTGCTACAGCGAAGTGCTCCACACTCCTTGCCAGTGCCTCAATGCATTCGGGCACCCTTCCCACTGCACCCATGAGCTCAGTGTGCATGACCACCGCCTGGCTGTTCATTTCTGCAATCATCCGCTCCTCCTCTGCGTCCATTGCATTAGGAGTGTCTGGCATACTCTCCCTCTGGGGAGAAGGCTCCCGTTCTTCCCTCCCCCCCCCATGGCGTTGCTGCAGCCCGCTGGGTCCTGGAACTTCACCATCATCAGCCCCTTCCCCCCTGCTCCCCCGTTCTTCCCTCCCCCCCCCATGGCGTTGCTGCAGCCCGCTGGGTCCTGGAACTTCACCATCATCAGCCCCTTCCCCCCTGCTCCCCTCCGGGGAAGGCGTGTTCCCAGTGTGGCCATGGGCTTCCTCGGGAGAGGGTGGCACTGATGCTCCGGCTTCCTCTTCCTCCTCAGCTGCAGCATCACTCCCAGTGGCAGCTTCAGGGACCATCTCCTCAGCTGGTGAATCACCATCTGAAAGCAGGGAGGTACAAGAGTGGCTTTAGCGTGAGGACAGGGTGGCAGTAAGGGAGGAATAAGTGCAGAGAGTTAGCAAGTTGGATTGAAAGTGTCAAAGGCTGGTATTGTGAGGGACAAGTGGAAGGACAGAGGACAAAAGGGTGATGACCTTACCATTGCTGTCCACAACGGGGTCGGCGTCTCCAGTGGCGACGGGACCGATCACCCGGCTTGCCACAATCCTGTGGACGCGCTCCTCCAGATCGCTGAGGGGTTGCAGCTGAAGCCGCCCTCCACCCGTCCGTTGCTGCTGTCTCCGATTATGAGCCAGCTTAGCCTGCAAGAAAAAGGACAGCATCTGAGTCAATATACAGCCATGGTCTTGCCTGATGTGCCTCCCATAGGTGAATAGCCCTTACAATATGCAGCCATGGTCTTGCCTGATGTGCCTCCCATAGGTGAATAGCCCTTACAATATGCAGCCATGGTCTTGCCTGATGTGCCTCCCATAGGTGAATAGCCCTTACAATATGCAGCCATGGTCTTGCCTGATGTGCCTCCCATAGGTGAATAGCCCTTACTGTATGCAAAGTGTGGAATGTGTGTGTGTGTTTGATGAAAGGGCCATAGGTGTTGCATGAGTGTTGTGCATTGGGGTTTTAAGACCCTCTGGCCATAGAGTGAGGTTGAGATGGAGGGATGGAGAGGTATTGAGAAAAAGCCACTCACCCTGACGACCCGAGTGAGGTCGTTGAACTTCTTGCGGCACTGGACATGGGTCCTGGGCACCATGCTCCTGGAGGAGACGCTCTGAGCCACCTCCCTCCACACTCTTCTGAACTCGCGTGGCAAAGGCCTCCTGCCACTCTCTGGGAACAGCATGCATCGTCTGCGCTCCACTGCGTCAACCAGAGCATCCAAGGCCCGCTCGGTGAAGCGATGAGCGCGTTCTCTCACCCTCTCCATTCTTGGCAGCAAAATGGATTACAGGTCTCTCCAGGCTGAGATTCAAGGCTGCAATGAGCAGGGTGTGGCTGGGGAGCAAGTGGCCCCCCCCGCTTTAAGAAGTGTCCGGCGTCAGTGTGTCTGTGTTCCCGCGCTAACTGGCAGCAGCTGCGCTGCGCTCGTGCGCTGAGTTAGCGCCTCACTCCTAGGCCTTTGCGCCTTAAGAGAGGTGTGCAGCGCCTAATTTAGCGCTCCACTCACCTCCCGGGGCGGTAAAAGTGAAGTTTCCTGTCAGTGCCGATAATTAGCGCCAGGCGCTAATATTTGCGCGCGGACGATATTTGCGCCCCAAATGGGGCGCGACCTAATTTCTACCCCAAAGCCTTCAGGCTTGTTTTTTTAACGCTCTCAGACCTATATGAATTATTATTTACTGTGACCATGTTTGATTTAAACCGTTGAGTTCTTTGCCTTCTACTTTTGTTTTTCTCCTTCCTGTGTTTTGCTTTTATCCTTGTTTCCCTTTCCTCTGTCTCCCTGCTCAGGTTCCCAACCCCCTGCCACTTTAGTTTAAACCCTCCCCAACAGCACTAGCAAACACTCCCCCTAGGACATCGGTCCCAGCCCTGCCCAGGTGCAGACCGTCCAGTTTGTACTGGTCCCACCTCCCCCAGAACCAGTTCCAATGTCCAAGGAATTTGAATCCCTCCCCCTTGCACCATTCCTCTAGCCACGTATTCATTTGAAATATCCTCCTATTGCTACTCTGACTAGCACGTGGCACTGGTAGCAATCCTGAGATTACTACCTTTGAGGTCCTATTTTTTAATTTACCTCCTAACTCCCTATATTCTGCTTTTAGGACCTCATCCCGTTTTTTACCTATATCGTTGAAAGTGGGGGCGAATGGCAAACCCGCCCCCTTCCCGCCTCCGTGCCCTTTTGCCCGGAGGCGGGAAGATGTGCTGCTTCAGGTCCAGTCTCCTGGAGACGGGAAAGGCATTAAATCCTTTTAACTGCCTGTTAACAGGCAGTTAACAGGCAGAAAAAAGGATTAGTGTCATTTTACCTTCAAAGGTGAAGGCTTCCCAACCTCGGAGAACACCGTCGGTTTGGAGGAGATGTGAAGGAGGTCTGCGAAGGTCGGAGGCACCTGGAAGTAAGATGTAGAGGTGAGTGATGGGTGCAAGTGTGGAGTGGTAAGTATGGAAGGTGAGTGCTAAGTGTTAAAAAATGCTCACTTACCTTGTTTTCTTCCTACAGCCTTCATCCACCCTGGATCGGGAGACCCGACATCCTCCTTGTCGATTTCACAGACTGGCTGTTGGATCCTCCGAACCAACAGCCATCTGAAATCGACAAAGTTGAAAGGTTTGATGAGTCCTGAACACAAGGCCTCATCAAACTACACAGAATGTCAGTGTTTGACAGCTTCACAGAGCTGTCAAACGCTGACATTTCTTCTTTCAAGAAGTCTTGACAGATAGCATGTCAGACGTTGACGTGCTCTGTCAGTGACTTCCTCCCCAATTGGCCTGCTGAGCCTGCAGGGCGGGCTTAACTGGGTCAATCAGGGGAAAATCCCTCTGGTTGGTCAGACAATGATGGAGGCGGGACATTGACACGACAAGCAACAGTCCCGCCTCCAACTCGTCTCCATTGAGAAAATCCAGCCCGTTTCAGGTCGATGACCCTTCGTCAGAACTCAACCTGAATGTTAACTCTGTTTTTCTCTCTCCACAGAGGCTGCTTGACCTGCTGAGTGTTTCTAGCATTTTCTGTTGTTATTTCAGATTTCCAGCATCCGCAGTATTTTGCTATTGAATGAGGGTTTACAGGCTGGCAGTCTAATTGGGATGGATGATTTAAAAGAATAGTCGCATCGCTCCCTCTTTGTTTCCAGGCAGGTAAAGTGAACAGTGCCAAGTTAAGCAAAGATATTTGATCAACAATTGGCATTGTGTAAATATATGTAGCCATATTGCTATTGATTAATAACTAAACAATGTTTAAGTCTTACTATTATGAAACTCAGGCATTATAATTAATGTACTATTCAAGATAGTATCTTGAGTGCTAAGCCAGTGGGACACATGGGACACCCATCCAGGAACTGCAGTGGGAGGCCCAGTCCATTTTAATGGTCAGGCTTCATTTACATCCCACCAGGGTTGGTGTTGGGGACACTTCTGGCAGACATTGGGCGTTAGAGATCACCACACACAATTCAGAGGCCTAACGCCCATTTTACTGGCACTAAACAGTGGCCGTGAGTTAAATATCTCCCCCATGGTCTCTGACAGGTGCTGACTCTGTTGACTCTGTCTTGGTCAGATTATGTTGTGATTTAATAGCCCAGTGATTGTTTTTCCAGATGCACACATCTGTTAGCAATCAATAGTATGCACTTCACTGGCTTCTTCCTAATATCTTTTATGCAGAGCCAAAAGAATAGGAGCTGATTACCCAGCGTGCAATTGCATAAGTTATTTTAAGGGTGGTATTTTTCCTAAAAGAACATGCTTTTTAGCTAAAAAATGCAGTACAAAGAGGAAACTCATAAATATATAGGCCCGAAAATTAGACCTAATACGGGAGAGTACGCACTGTGTACTCTCGCGTATTAGGTCCCGAAGTGCCGGTTTCCTGCATGCACTGCGCATGCGCGGGAAACCGGCACTTCGGGTATTGTGAAGGGGGCGGTTCCTAAGTGAACCGCGTGCGCACTACAGGTTGTGCGCACGCAGCGCACTTAGTTTTTTTTTCAGGTTTGAACGCGCAGGTAAGTGTTGAAGATTTTACACATAAAGAAAGCAGGCGTAAGACCCCCTTTTAACAAGGTAAGTAATTAATTAAGTATTATTTAAAAAAAATTTCAACAGGTTTATCTTTTTTAGAGACTTTAAAGAAAGGTAAGTTTATTTTTATAACTTTTAAAAAGAATTAAAAAATTTTCAAAAATTTTAATTTTTGTTTAAAGTGGTTAATTTATTTAACTATAGTTATTTTATTAATGTGATGGCTTTTTTTAAAATTTAATTGAGGTTTAGCTGTTCTTTTGGGGGCTTGTTGTATTCCTAGATTTGACAGCGCTTCCTGTCAAAACTATGAATGAAAGATGGTGTGCTGCCATTGGCTCTAACTGGCCCACGTGATCCCAGAGGTCGCATCGAACTAACTGCGCCTCTGGGACACGCACACACTGCGCGCCGGCACAAGGGAGAGGCCCAGGAACTGAATTTCGTGTGGGCTAAAACCATAAAGGTAGGCGTGAAGTGCGATATCGCGGGGGATCCTTACCCCCGCGGCAACCATCGAACTCCAATTTCTGGGCCATAGTTTTTGTGATATGTAGGTTCCTGTCTCACAGTTGCAAAAACCCACATCAGGAGCACTCATTCTTCATGCTTGAACCAGGTTCTGTTTCCAGAGAGTAACGTCCATATACTGCTTTACATTCATAGGGGTAAAAATTCAGTTGGTTGCGCCTCCCGTTAGCGCCTTAAATGGGCGCTAATGGGGCGTTAAGGCGCTAACGCCCGGGCGCAGCGCTGTTTGCGCCGCTCGAGAACTTAACTTGAGATTGTGCGGCGGCGCTAAAACTTACCGCTGCGACCACCTGCGCGCGCAGATTGTGACGTCATTCCGTGGTGCAACGCCCTTGGGGCGCCCCGGAGCGGAAATTGAGTGGCGCCCCCTGCCTTACCGCCTGGCGCTTCCAACGACCGGAAGACTGGAACGTTATCAATCGGTGTGGGGCTGGGGGGGGCGCTATTTAAAGGGGGCCTCTTCCTGTCTTTTTCTGTGGTCGACATTTATGCACCACTCGTTCTGAGAGAGAGAGAGAGATTCGGAGAGAGAGAGAGAGAGACTTCTACATTGACTCAACGCTTTGTGAGGTAGTTTTGCCTAGTTCATCCTAACTTTGCTGCTACTTTCGTTGCTGTACCTCATTACTTTTCTGGCAAAGAGAATATGGGGGCTGCAATGATTGGGGGCGTCGTCCTGCTCCAGCTCAATCGGAGGAGAGTGAGACGCAGACAGAGAGTGGCAATGATGGCCAGACGGAGGAGGCCCATCAGGCGCATGTACAGGAGAGCTTACCCTCCCAGGGTATATCGTGAACAGCTCTCCTACATCCACATGTCCGAGGAGCTGTGTTTGCGAAGGCTGCGATTCAGCAAGGAGGTGGTCACTGAGCTCTGCCACCTGCTGCAGCCAGATCTGCAGCCTCAGCTGAGGTCCAGGACGTCTCTGTCGGTGGCAGTGAAGGTCACAGTGGCTTTGAACTTCTACGCCACTGGCTCATTCCAAGCTGCTGTTGGGGACCTCGCCAATATCTCCCAGTTTGCGGTGCATCGCTGCATCCGGCAGGTCACCAATGCCCTCTTCACAAGGAGACGAGACTTCATCTCCTTCCCTATGACCCCAGACAAGCAGCATGACCGTGCTATGGGCTTTGCGAGGGTAGCGGGCTTCCCCATGGTGCAGGGCGCCATTGACTGCACGCATGTGGCTTTGCGTGCTCCGCGAGAGAATGCAGAGGAGTTCCGGAACAGAAAGGGGTTCCATTCCTTGAATGTGCAGTTGGTCTGTGACCACAGACAGGTGATTCTCGCTGTCAATGCCCACTATCCGGGCAGCTGCCACGATGCTTTCATCCTGCGCCAGAGTACTGTGGCAGAAATTTTCGAGGCACCGCATCAGCCAGTTGGTTGGCTTCTGGGGGACAAGGGGTACGCATTGAGCACCTGGCTGATGACACCGCTCCGTGCGCCAAACACCCCTGCTGAGCTGCGGTACCAGGAAAGCCAACAAGCAACGAGGAACATTATTGAGCGCACAATCGGCGTGCTCAAACAACGATTCCGCTGTCTGGACCATTCCGGAGGAGCCCTGCAGTACTCGCCTGAGCAAGTTTCCAAATTCGTAGTGGTGTGCTGCATGTTGCACAACATGGCAATCCTCAGGATGCAGCCAATGCCACCAGGCCTTGCAGCACCACAAGAGGAGGAGGAGGAAGAGGAGGAACAGGCCGAGGACGATGATCAGCAGCAGCACCAAGGCAGGAGGGCGGCCCACAATGGTCAAACTGCAAGGGCCGTCCGTCAACGACTAATAGCAAGCCGCTTCTAGGGCCCCTGCCAGTGCTACAAACACGAATCAACCCAGCACGCAACCCCTAAGCCGGCCAAGGCACCAATAATTCCAACCACCAGCCATGTATATTTTGAATACAGAAACTTATTTATTGTACAAACTCTGTGTGTGTCAATTCCTCATGACAAACTCATAGAAATAAACACAAAAAAACAGTCAATAACATAACTGGTTCTCACAACCTGGAGATAATGTCCAAAACACTAAACAAAAGTTGGGCCATGAACCTCGGCCTTTAATAAAAAAATGACCAGCATTTTGGCACACCTCCTACTTTTTGCCCTTCGAGGGTGATCTCCTTCCCTTGCGCACTTCCCCCCTTCTAACCCTACTGCTCCTCCGTAATGGGACCTCAGTGGCTGCAGCAAGGCTGGTGGAAGGCTGCTGCTTGTCAGACCCTGACACTGCAGATGCCCCTGAAGGACGGCCTCGACCACTTCTGGGCCTGGAGGGCCCGGCTGCAGACTGCACCAACTCTGCATGGGCGGCAGCAGTCTGTCCTACAGGCGGTGGCAAGTGCAGTGGAGAAGTGACAGTGTTGGCAGCAGGAATGCTGTCATCGTGAGAGAGGACAGCAACTCCCTGCTCGCCCGACACACTGGCACTCCCACGGGGCAGCACTTCAGCATCCGGAGCAATTTGCCGGAGAACAGATTGCTGGCCTGCTGCGGCGCGGTGACAGCCCCGGGGACATGTGCACGAACCATCGAGGATGGCAGCAGTCAGTGCTCGCGTGGCCTCAATCTGAGTCTGCATGAGAGCAGGCTCAGATGGGTTCCTGGCAGCCAGTGACTGAATTGCAGCAGTAAGCTTTAGTGTGGCATCCGCCTGTGCTACAGCGAAGTGCTCCACACTCCTTGCCAGTGCCTCAATGCATTCGGGCACCCTTCCCACTGCACCCATGAGCTCAGTGTGCATGACCACCGCCTGGCTGTTCATTTCTGCAATCAGCCGCTCCTCCTCTGCGTCCATTGCATTAGGAGTGTCTGGCATACTCTCCCTCTGGGGAGAAGGCTCCCGTTCTTCCCTCCCCCCCCCATGGCGTTGCTGCAGCCCGCTGGGTCCTGGAACTTCACCATCATCAGCCCCTTCCCCCCTGCTCCCCCGTTCTTCCCTCCCCCCCCAATGGCGTTGCTGCAGCCCGCTGGGTCCTGGAACTTCACCATCATCAGCCCCTTCCCCCCTGCTCCCCCGTTCTTCCCTCCCCCCCCAATGGCGTTGCTGCAGCCCGCTGGGTCCTGGAACTTCACCATCATCAGCCCCTTCCCCCCTGCTCCCCTCCGGGGAAGGCGTGTTCCCAGTGTGGCCATGGGCTTCCTCGGGAGAGGGTGGCACTGATGCTCCGGCTTCCTCTTCCTCCTCAGCTGCAGCATCACTCCCAGTGGCAGCTTCAGGGACCATCTCCTCAGCTGGTGAATCACCATCTGAAAGCAGGGAGGTACAAGAGTGGCTTTAGCGTGAGGACAGGGTGGCAGTAAGGGAGGAATAAGTGCAGCGAGTTAGCAAGTTGGATTGAAAGTGTCAAAGGCTGGTATTGTGAGGGACAAGTGGAAGGACAGAGGACAAAAAGGTGATGAGCTTACCATTGCTGTCCAGAACGGGGTCGGCGTCTCCAGTGGCGACGGGACCGATCACCCGGCTTGCCACAATCCTGTGGACGCGCTCCTCCAGATCGCTGAGGGGTTGCAGCTGAAGCCGCCCTCCACCCGTCCGTTGCTGCTGTCTCCGATTATGAGCCAGCTTAGCCTGCAAGAAAAAGGACAGCATCTGAGTCAATATACAGCCATGGTCTTGCCTGATGTGCCTCCCATAGGTGAATAGCCCTTACAATATGCAGCCATGGTCTTGCCTGATGTGCCTCCCATAGGTGAATAGCCCTTACAATATGCAGCCATGGTCTTGCCTGATGTGCCTCCCATAGGTGAATAGCCCTTACTGTATGCAAAGTGTGGAATGTGTGTGTGTGTTTGATGAAAGGGCCATAGGTGTTGCATGAGTGTTGTGCATTGGGGTTTTAAGACCCTCTGGCCATAGAGTGAGGTTGAGATGGAGGGATGGAGAGGTATTGAGAAAAAGCCACTCACCCTGACGACCCGAGTGAGGTCGTTGAACTTTTTGCGGCACTGGACATGGGTCCTGGGCACCATGCTCCTGGAGGAGACGCTCTGAGCCACCTCCCTCCACACTCTTCTGAACTCGCGTGGCAAAGGCCTCCTGCCACTCTCCGGGAACAGCATGCATCGTCTGCGCTCCACTGCGTCAACCAGAGCATCCAAGGCCCGCTCGGTGAAGCGATGAGCGCGTTCTCTCACCCTCTCCATGCTTGGCAGCAAAATGGATTACAGGTCTCTCCAGGCTGAGATTCAAGGCTGCAATGAGCAGGGTGTGGCTGGGGAGCAAGTGGCCCCCCCCGCTTTAAGAAGTGTCCGGCGCCAGTGTGTCTGTGTTCCCTCGCTAACTGGCAGCAGCTGCGCTGCGCTCGTGCGCTGAGGTAGCGCCTCACTCCTAGGCCTTTGCGCCTTAAGAGAGGTGTGCAGCGCCTAATTTAGCGCTCCACTCACCTCCCGGGGCGGTAAAAGTGAAGTTTCCTGTCAGTGCCGATAATTAGCGCCAGGCGCTAATATTTGCGTGCGGACGATATTTGCGCCCCAAATGGGGCGCGACCTAATTTCTACCCCATAGAGTCATAGGGGGAAAAATTCAGTTGGTTGCGCCTCCCGTTAGCGCCTTAAGAGGGCGCTAATGGGGCGCAAAGCCGCTAACGCCTGGGTGCAGCGATGTTTGCACCGCTCGGGAACTTAACTAGACATTGTGCGGCGGCGCTAAACTTTACCGCCGCGACCACCTGCGCACGCAGATTGTGACGTCATTCCATGGTGCAACGCCCTTGTGGCGCCCCGGAGCGGAAATTGAGTGGCGCCCCCTGCCTTACAGCCTGGTGCATCCAATGACCGGAAGACTGGAACGCTATCAATCGCTGTGGGGCTGGGGGGGGCGCTATTTAAAGGGGGCCTCTTCCTGTCTTTTTCTGTGGTTGACATTTTTGCACCACTCGTTCTGAGAGAGAGAGAGAGATTCGGAGAGAGAGAAAGAGATACTTCTGCATTGAGTCAACGCTTTGTGAGGTAGTTTTGCCTACTGATCCTAACTTCGCTGGTACTTTGGTTGCTGTCCTTCATAACTTTGCTTGCAAAGAGACTATGGGGGCTGCACTGAATGGGGGCGTCGTCCTGCTCCAGCTGAATCGGAGGACACAGAGACGCAGAGAGAGAGTGGCAATGATGGCCAGACGGAGGAGGGCCAACAGGCGTCTGTACAGAAGAGCTTACCCTCCCAGGGTATATCATGAACAGCTCACCTACATTCATATGTCTGAGGAGCTGTGTTTGCGAAGGCTGCGATTCAGCAAGGAGGTGGTCACTGAGCTCTGCCACCTGCTGCAGCCAGATCTGCAGCCTCAACTGAGGTCCAGGACGTCTCCGTCGGTGGCAGTGAAGGTCACAGTGGCTCTCAACTTCTATGCTACTGGATCATTTCAAGCTGCTGCTGGGGCCCTCGCCAATATCTCCCAGTTCGCGGTGCATTGCTGCATCCGGCAGGTCACAAATGCCCTCTTTAAAAGGAGACGAGAGTTCATCTCTTTCCCCATGACCCTAGACAAGCAGCGTGACCGCGCTCTGGGTTTGCGAGGATAGCGGGCTTCCCCATGGTGCAGGGCGCCATTGACTGCACGCATGTGGCTTTGCGTGCTCCACATGAGAATGCCGAGGATTTCCGGAACAGAAAGGGGTTCCATTCCTTGAATGTTCAGTTGGTCTGTGACCACAGACAGCTGATACTCGCTGTCAATGCCCACTATCCTGGCAGCTGCCACGATGCTTTCATCCTGCGCCAGACTACTGTGGCAGAACTTTTCGAGGCACCGCATCAGCCAGTTGGTTGGCTTCTCGGGGACAAGGGGTATCCATTGAGCACCTGGCTGATGACACCGCTCCGTACGCCCAACACCCCTGCTGAGCTGCGGTACAACTAGAGCCATCAAGCTACCAGGAACATCATTGAGCGCACAATCGGCGTGCTGAAGCAACGGTTCCGCCGTCTCGACCATTCTGGAGGAGCCCTGCAGTACTCGCCTGAGCGAGTATCCAACTTCGTAGTTGTGTGCTGCATGTTGCATAACATGGCAATCGTCAGGACCCAGCCAATGCCACCAGGCCTTGGAGCACCACCAGAGGAGGAGGAGGAAGAGGAGGAAGAGGACGAGGAGGATGATCATCAGCAGCACCAAGGTGGGAGGGCGGCCCACAATGGTGAAACTGCAAGGGCCGTCCGTCAACGGCTGATAGCAAGCCGCTTCTAGGGCCCCTGCTGTGGAAATGGCTTCTGCCATTGCTAACAACATCAATGAACCCAGCACGCAACCCCTAAGCCGGCCAAGGCACCAATGATTCCAAACACCAAACATGTATATTTTGAATACAAAAACTTATTTATTTTACAAACTCTGTGTGTCATTTCCTCGTGACAAACTCATAGAAATAAACACAAAAAAACAGTCATTAACATAACTGGTTCTCACAACCTGGAGATAATGTCCAAAACACTAGACAAAAGTTGGACCACGAACCTCGGCCTTTAATAAAAAAATGACCAGCATTTTGTCACACCTCCTACTTTTTGCCCTTCGAGGGTGATCTCCTTCCCTTGCGCACTTCCCCCCTTCTAACCCTACTGCTCCTCCGTAATGGGACCTCAGTGGCTGCAGCAAGGCTGGTGGAAGGCTGCTGATTGTCAGACCCTGACACTGCAGATGCCCCTGAAGGACGGCCTCGACCAGTTCTGGGCCTGGAGGGCCCGGCTGCAGACTGCACCAACTCTGCATGGGCGGCAGCAGTCTGTCCTACAGGCGGTGGCAAGTGCAGTGGAGAAGTGACAGTGTTGGCAGCAGGAATGCTGTCATCGTGAGAGAGGACAGCAACTCCCTGCTCGACCGACACACTGGCACTCCCACGGGGCAGCACTTCAGCATCCGGAGCAATCTGCTGGAGCACAGATTGCTGGCCTGCTGCGGCGCGGTGAGAGCCCCGGGGACATGTGAACGAACCATCGAGGTTGGCAGCAGTCAGTGCTCGCGTGGCCTCAATCTGAGTCTGCATGAGAGCAGTCAGAGATGGGATCACGGCAGCCAGTGACTGAATTGCAGCACTAAGCGTTAGTGTGGCATCCGCCTGTGCTACAGCGAAGTGCTCCACACTCCTTGCCAGTGACACAATGCATTCGGGCACCCTTCCCACTGCACCCATGAGCTCAGTGTGCATGCCCACCGCCTGGCTGTTCATTTCTGCGATCAGCCGCTCCTCCTCTGCGTCCATTGCAGTAGGAGTCGCTGGCATACTCTCCCTCTGGGGAGAAGGCCCCCGTTCTTCCCTACCCCCATGGCGTTGCTGCAGCCCGCTGGGTCCTGGAGCTTCACCCTCATCAGACCCTTCCCCCCTGCTCCCCTCCAGGGAAGGCGTGTTCCCTGTGTGGGCATGGGCTTCCTCGGGAGAGGGTGGCACTGATGCTCCGGCTTCCTCTTCCTCCTCGGCTGCAGCTTCACTCCCACTGGCAGCTTCAGGGCCCGTCTCCTCAGCTGGTGAATCACCATCTGAAAGCAGGGAGGTACAAGAGTGGCTTTAGCGTGAGGACAGGGTGGCAGTAAGGGAGGAATAAGTGTAGCGAGTTAGCAAGTTGGATTGAAAGTGTCAAAGGCTGGTGTTACATAGATACATAGATACATAGAAGATAGGAGCAGGAGTAGGCCATCCGGCCCTTCGAGCCTGCTCCGCCATTTAATGAGATCATGGCTGATCCTCCAATTCAGTATCCCGTCCCCGCCTTCTCTCCGTAACCCTTAACCCCTTTTGCCTGTAGAAATATATCTAATTCCCTCTTAAATATATTTAATGAGCTGGCGTACACTGCCCTCTGTGGCAGTGAGTTCCACAGGTTCACCACCCTCTGAGTGAAGAAATTACCCCTCATTTCTGTCCTAAATGGTTTAGCCCTTATCCTTAAATTATGTCCTCTAGTTCTGTTCTCACCCGCCAAGGGAAACATTCCTTCTGCATCTAGTCTGTCTAGACCTGTCAGAATTTTATACACTTCTATGAGGTCCCCTCTCAATCTTCTAAACTCCAGTGTGTACATCCCTAAACTACATAGTTGTGAGGGACAAGTGGAAGGACAGAGGACAAAAAGGTGATGACCTTACCATTGCTGTCCAGAACGGGGTCGGCATCTCCAGTGGCGACGGGACCGATCACCCGGCTTGCCACAATCCTGTGGACGCGCTCCTCAAGATCGCTGAGGGGTTGCAGCTGAGGCCGCCCTCCACCTGTCCGTTGCTGCTGTCTCCTATTATGCGCCAGCTTGGCCTGCAAGAAAAAGGACAGCATCTGAGTAAATATACAGCCATGGTCTTGCCTGATGTGCCTCCCATAGGTGAATAGCCCTTACTGTATGCAGCCATGGTCTTGCCTGATGTGCCTCCCATAGGTGAATAGCCCTTACAATATGCAGCCATGGTCTTGCCTGATGTGCCTCCCATAGGTGAATAGCCCTTACTGTATGCAAAGTGTGGAATGTGTGTGTGTGTTTCATGAAAGGGCCATAGGTGTTGGATGAGTGTTGTGCATTGGGGTTTTAAGACCCTCTGGCCATAGAGTGAGGTTGAGATGGAGGGATGGAGAGGTATTGAGAAAAAGCCACTCAACCTGACGACCCGAGTGAGGTCGTTGAACTTTTTGCGGCATTGAACATGGGTCCTGGGCACTATGCTCCTGGAGGAGACGCTCTGAGCCACCTCCCTCCACACTCTTCTGTACTTGCGTGGCAAAGGCCTCCTGCCACTCTCAGGGAAGAGTATAGATCTTCTGCGCTCCACCGCGCCAACCAGAGCATCCAAGGCCCGCTCGGTGAAGCGCTGAGCTCGTTCTCTCACCCTCTCCATCCTTGGCAGCAAAATGGATTCACAGGTCTCTCCAGGCCGAGATTCAAGGCTGCAATGAGCAGGGTGTGGCTGGGGAGCAAGTTGGCCCCCCGCCTTTAAGAACTGGCCGGCGCCAGTGTGTCTGTGTTCCCTCGCTAACTGGCAGCACCTGCGCTGCGCTCGCGCGCTGAGTTAGCGCCTCACTGCTCGGCCTTTGCGCCTTAAGACAGGTGTGCAGCGCCTGATTTAGCGCTCCACTCACCTCCCGGGGCGGTAAAAGTGAAGTTTCCAGTCAGTGGCGATAATTAGCGCCAGGCGCTAATTTTTGCGTCCAGACGATATTTGCGCCCCAAACGGGGCACGACCTAATTTTTCCCCCATAGAGTTATACAGCACAGAAAGAGGCCCTTTGGCCCATCGTGTCCGCGCCGGCCATCAAGCCCTGTCTATTCTAATCCCATTTTCCAGCACTTGGTCCGTAGCCTTGTATGCTATGGCGTTTCAAGTGCTCATCTAAATGCTTCTTGAATGTTGTGAGGGTTCCTGCCTCTACCATCCTTTCAGGCAGTGAGTTCCAGATTCCAACCACCCTCTGGGTGAAAAAAAATTTCCTCAAATCCCCTCTAAACCTCCTGCCCCTTACCTTGAAACTATGCCCCCTGGTTATTGACCCCTCTACTAAGGGGAAAAGTTCCTTTCTATCTACCCTATCTATGCCCCTCATAATTTTGTACACCTCAATCAGGTCCCCCCTCAGCCTTCTCTGCTCTAAGAAAAACAACCCCAGCCTGTCCAGTCTCTCTTCATAGCTGAAGCGCTCCAGCCCAGGTAACATCCTGATGAATCTCCTCTGCACCCTCTCCAATGCAATCACATCCTTCCTATAGTGTGGCAACCAGAACTGCACACAGTATTCCAGCTGTGGCCTAACTAACGTTTTGTACAGCTCCATCATAACCTCCCTGCTCTTATATTCTATGCCTCGGCTAATGAAGGCAAATATCCCATATGCCTTTTTAACCATCTTATCTACCTGTCCTGCTGCCTTCAGGGATCTATGTACATGCACACCAAGGTCCCTCTGATCCTCTGTCCTTCCTAGGATCCTACCATTCATTGTGTATTCCCTTGCCTTGTTAGTCCTCCCAAAATGCATCACCTCACACTTTTCAGGGTTAAATTCCATTTGCCACTGTTCTGCCCATCTAACCAACCCATCTATATTGTCCTGTAACCTGAGGCTTCCTTCCTCGCTATTTACCACTCCACCAATTTTCGTGTCATCTGCGAACTTACTGATCATACCTCCTACATTCATATCTAAATCATTAATGTAGACTACAAACAGCAAAGGACCCAGCACCGATCCCTGCGGTACACCACTGGACACAGGCTTCCAGTCACAAAAACAACCTTCGACCATCACCATCATTCAGACTGGAGTGTTTTCTATAGATATGCTGGGCTTCACTTTTAAATGGAGGACTACAGACAACAAAGACATAGGACCAGCTCCTTGCTATTACATTGTTAATACCGGCTTCCTTAGCTCAAAAGTAAAGTCGTGATGCGGAGATGCCGGTGTTGGACTGGGGTGGACAAAAATGAGAAGTCGCACAACACCAGGTTATAGTCCAACAGTTTTATTTGAAATCACAAGCTTTCGGAGCTTACACCCCTTCCTCAGGTGAAGTAAAGAAATACAGAGTCGACAAAGTATATATAGATAGAGAACAATGCATGTGTAACTTACAATAGCAGACGACTACATTTAAATCATCCTGACTGTTTATCTGCCGAGGTGTGACAAAAGGCAATCAGGTCAGCCAGGAAAGTACCACATCAAAGACATAGCAAGATACAACTGAGACAATGAGGTGGAGCCACTATCGACACCACAAACTGCCGGCTCAAAGTGGAGAGAATCGCCAAGAAGATCGCGCATATCGACACCGACATCAAGTATCTACAGAGATGCAAGAAAGCAGACAAGATCCCGAAAGGACTACAGATCACGAACCCACTCAAGTCGACATACAACACAGACTACGCTGAGAGACTCTGCCGTCGTACCTCTCGCACACTCCTCAACCATCTCGTACACCAGCTCTACAGCAAACGCCGCAACCTCGAAACCAAGATAGAGTCCATGCTCTCAGCCTGTGCTCAGGACACAGCAGACCAGTTACGAGACACCGCCAAACAGACGAGGCAATGGAACTACGCTGCCTACATGCGCATCAAGAACAGGAAGCTTGAGAAACTCGGCATCACCACCAGCAGCAACCAAGCCTCCCCCGGTACCACGGTTGCAACCACAGGGAAGTCCATCGTCAACTTGTCCGACCACACCCTTCAACCAGACGAAATCGAAGTTCTCGCCCTAGGGCTCAAGTTCTGCCCCACCTCCAAAATGGACCCCATCGGTCTCGCGGCGGACACGGAGGAATTCATCAGGAGAATGAGGCTCCAGGAATACTTCCACAAATCCCAAGATGTCAGCAACAAACCCAATGAGACAATCAATGATCCAGAACAGCAGACAGAGGGACTCGCAGTGCAGCAACCGAAGAAAAAAGAGTCAAATTGGACCCCTCCGGAGGGTCGCTGCCCCAAGCTTGACATGTATGCTCAAGCTGTCAGGAGATGCATCAACGCCAGATTCATCAGCCGCACTCACAAGACAGTCCAGAATGTCACCCGAGCACAACGCAACGCCATCCACGCTCTCAAGACCAACCGCAACATCGTCATCAAACCAGCGGACAAAGGAGGAGCCATCGTCATACAGAACAGAATGGACTATTGCAAAGAAGCATACCGACAACTGGACAACCTGGAACACTACAGACAGTTACCCGCAGATCCGACCAAAGAACACACCCGCCAACTCAATAGACTGATCAAGACCTTCGATCCAGACCTTCAAAGCATCCTACGCGCTCTCATCCCACGTACTCCCCGCGTGGGAGACTTCTACTGCCTCCCAAAGATACACAAAGCCAACACACCCAGACGTCCTATCGTATCAGGCAACGGAACCCTGCGTGAGAACCTCTCTGGATACGTCGAGGGCATCCTGAAACCCATCGTACAGGGAACCCCCAGCTTCTGCCGTGACACCACAGACTTCTTACAGAAACTCAGCACCCACGGACCAGTTGAACCAGGAACACTCCTCGCCACGATGGACGTATCGGCACTCTACACCAGTATCCCCCACGATGACGGCATCGCTGCGACAGCCTCAGTACTCAACACCAACAACAGCCAATCTCCAGACGCCATCCTACAACTCATCCGCTTCATCCTTGACCACAATGTCTTCACCTTCGACAACCATTTTTTTACCCAAACACACGGAACAGCCATGGGCACCAAATTCGCACCCCAATACGCCAACATCTTCATGCACAAGTTCGAGCAAGACTTCTTCGCTGCACAGGACCTCCAGCCAATGCTGTACACCAGATACATTGACGACATTTTCTTCCTTTGGACCCATGGTGAAGCATCACTGAAAAGACTACACGATAACATAAACAAGTTCCATCCCACCATCAAACTCACCATGGACTACTCCTCAGAATCGGTTTCATTCCTGGACACACGAATCTCCATCAAAGACGGACACCTCAGCACTTCACTCTACCGCAAGCCCACGGACAACCTCACGATGCTCCACTTCTCCAGCTTCCACCCTAACCACGTTAAAGAAGCCATCCCCTATGGACAAGCCCTGCGAATACACAGGATCTGCTCAGACGAGGAGGAACGCGATGGACACCTACGGATGCTGAAAAACGCCCTCGTAAGAACGGGATATGACGCTCGACTCATCGATCGACAGTTCCGACAGGCCACAGCGAAAAATCGCATAGACCTCCTCAGAAGGCAAACACGGGACACAACCAACAGAGTACCCTACGTCGTCCAGTACTTCCCCGGAGCGGAGAAACTACGCCATGTTCTTCGCAGCCTCCAACATGTCATCGATGACGACGAACACATCGCTAAGGCCATCCCCACGCCTCCACTACTTGCCTTCAAACAGCCGCCTAACCTCAGAAGTACCATCGTTCGCAGCAAATTACCCAGCTTTCAGGATAACAGCGACCACGACACCACACAACCCTGCCACGGCAACCTCTGCAACACATGCCAGATCATCAAAACAGATACCATCATCACACGTGAGGACACTACCCACCAGGTACATGGTACATACTCATGTGACTCGGCCAACGTTGTCTACCTCATACGTTGCAGGAAAGAATGCACCGCGGCATGGTACATCGGCGAGACCATGCAGACACTGAGACAACGTATTAACGGACACCGCGCAACAATCACCAGGCAGGAGTGTTCCCTCCCAGTCGGGGAACACTTCAGCAGTCAAGGACATTCAGCCTCGGATCTGCGGGTAAGCGTTCTCCAAGGCGGCCTTAGAAACACACGACAACGCAAAATCATCGAGCAGAAACTGATAGCCAAGTTCCGCACTCATGAGGACGGCCTCAACCGGGATCTTGGGTTTATGTCACGATACATGACGTGATCCAGACTCGAGTCGTCGTTGGCTTGTTAACAGATGTGATTCCCAGTAAAAAAGTAAAAATTTTAAAGTTTATCGTTTCCCATACTGCGGCTTTTGACACATTGGACCCCCCCTGTGGCTCCACCTCATTGTCTCAGTTGTATCTTGCTATGTCTTTGATGTGGTACTTTCCTGGCTGACCTAATTGCCTTTTGTCACACCTCGGCAGATAAACAGTCAGGATGATTTAAATGTAGTCGTCTGCTATTGTAAGTTACACATGCATTGTTCTCTATCTATATATACTTTGTCGACTCTGTATTTCTTTACTTCACCTGAGGAAGGGGTGTAAGCTCCGAAAGCTTGTGATTTCAAATAAAACTGTTGGACTATAACCTGGTGTTGTGCGACTTCTCAAAAGTAAAGTGGTAGATCTATACTTTTGTGGGTATGCAGTATTATTAGGATAAGGAAACTGGGCTTGTTTACACTGTCGAGTCCAACTAATGGAAGGACACCACGTTTCCCTCTGTCACTGTACTTAATTTGTGTAAAAGTGCTTTGACAGAGGGGTTCTAATGCCAACATCCATGGGTTTTCTAATGACTTTTGCCTCCTACCTAAGGTCTCACTGCGCACAGCTCACTGGATCAGCCCTGATACATAAACAATTGGATGGACTGCAGCCCAGAACTGCAGCCCCACAGTTATGTGGAGAGAGTATGCACAGTTCTTTCTGTATCTGGACTTTTATCTCTGAAAGGAGCTCTAAGCAGACAGGAACTATAGGAATAGCAAAGATGAGAACATGGGATTAAAGCAGTTGACAGGGTCCAGAGTGTTGCTAAGGCTCTGAAGCTAGAAGAGCAGAACAAGATTTATAGTGTACTCTACAAGGTCAAGAGAATATCCAGGCAGATCTGTTAAGTTCTTGCAGATGTTGTGGGCTATAGACAGTAGACTGAAGCTGCTCACAGAGACAGGGAGATTGGAAGCGCAGATTGAGGCAGCTGCAAACAAACTGGTGTCAGAACCTCAAGGTAGACCAAAACCTTAATAGGAGGACTGTAATGGCCTGCAACCTGGGAGGGTAGGGTTAGGAGAAACTATCTGCATGGAACTATATAGGGCTGGTGAATGGAGTTGAGGCAGAAGATCAGCCATGATCTCATTGAACGGCGGAGCAGGCTCGAAGGGTCGAATGGCCTACTCCTGCTCCTATTTCTTATGTTCTTATGTAACTATACCTTTGGAAATAAAACCTATTCTCTCTATTTCTTGAAATCCAATAACTGTCCTTGCACCATTAAAACTTAAAAATAGTTGGGGGAAGGTTACTTGAAAATATCAGGATTTCACAAATGATCCCCTACCATGTGATGGAAAGCCAGGAGTCCTTAGCAGCCAAGTATGCCTCACACATACATATTCAGATACAAACAGTCAAGTCCACTTACCATATTTAATTCTCCCTACAGAGTCTATGAAGGGTCATAAGCCAATGGTCAACAGAGAAATTGTGCACAAAATATGATTTTTTTTCACCAGGTCAACCTTTTCCAGTCAGTTTTGGGTTCACTGTTCTTGATGATAACACTGTGTTGTGGCGGATCGCCACCTAAACGGGCATTATACACTTTTCCGTCCATGGTCAAATATCGAGCACCTTCCCTTTAAGGCACCTTACCTTTAAGGCAGGAGTGGGCGGGGCCTCAGGATTTTTCCAGAGAATTCTGGGAGCAGTCTGTTCAGCCATTTTTGTACCATGCAGTTATTAAAAAAGTCTTTTGTTTTCCACACATGGATTCAGCCTTAATTCGTGTTTCACGGCAGTCTCAACATTGGTGACCCCGACGCTCAGAACGTATTCCGAGCACTGCAATGGCGGACACGAACGCAGTTTCCGTGAAACTGCGGGAGTTTTGGGAAAACCAGCCCGAAGCCTGGTTTCTCCAAGCTGAATCTCGCTTCCGGCTGCGAAACATCACCACAGATGGGACGAAGTACGACTATCTCGTCACATCACTCGGTAGCGCCGCAGTTTCGAAGGTTTGGACAGCGCTGCAGAACCCGCCAGAGGAAGGCAAGTACACACATCTCAAGACAGCGCTCCTTAAAAAATTTACGGCCTCGGCATATCAGCGAAACTGCCACCTCCTCGACCTTCCAGGCCTCGGTGATGCCTCACCGTCAGACCTCCTCTCCCACATGCTCTCCCTCACCAACGAGAGCCCACCCGGATCCCTCTTCCGCACGCTGTTCATCCGCCACCTCCCTCTCAGCATCCGCCCAGCGATCGTGGCGTCCGGCCTCACGAACCTGGAAGCCCTGGCCGATGATGCCGACAAGCTGCTGTCCGCTCACTCCAGCCGTGACGTCACTCCGGACCTGGCAGCTAATGCCTGGGCGCGCCCCTCACCGGCCAGCACGCGGCCACAAGGGCCTGCCACCAGGCCCACGGGGCCTTCACGGCCCACTAACCCGGGCCACTGTTACTACCACGCCCCCGTACCAGCCCCCGCGATGGCCGTGGGCCACGCGGGCTCCCTGCTGTTCGTCACGGATGACAAAACCGGCCGCCGGTTCCTGTGCGACACTGGAGCTCAGCACAGCATCATCCCGGCCTCCTCCCTCGACATCCAAAAGGGCAAACGAGGACCGGCGCTGGCTGCTGCTAACGGCTCGGAAATCCGGACGTATGGCACCCGGACAGTCACCCTCGACCTCGCTGGTCGCCGCTACCGATGGGAGTTCATCACTGCCAAGGTGCACTCCCCTCTCATCGGCGCAGATTTCCTGTGCGCCCACGGCCTACTGGTAGACATCCCCCGTCACCGCCTCGTGGACATGAACACCATGTCCCCCATCCTGGGCGCCATGGCCCCCCGTCAACCCGCCGACATGGCGTCACAGTGCCACGCCCAGGCCACGGATGACTACTCGGCACTCCTGGCCGAATTCCCGGCCCTTATCAATCCGACCTTCTCCGCGGAGGCCACCAAACACGGGGTGGAACACTTCATCCCCACCACAGGCCCTCCAGTGTACGCCCACGCCCGCAGGCTGGACCCGACCAAACTGGAGATTGCGCGGACCGAGTTTGCCACCATGGAACAGCTCGGCATCATCCGCCGCTCCAACAGTCCCTGGGCCTCCCCACTCCACATCGCCCCCAAACCAGGCGGAGGTTGGCGCCCCTGCGGGGATTACCGCCGCCTCAACAACGCTACCACCCCTGATCGGTACCCCGTGCCACACATTCAGGACTTCTCGGCTAGACTGGCCGGCCGCTCAGTCTTTTCCAAGGTCGACCTGGTGCGCGGCTACCACCAAGTCCCCATCCACCCCGCGGACGTCCCCAAGACGGCCGTAATCACCCCCTTCGGCCTGTTCGAGTTCCTGCGGATGCCCTTCGGCCTCAAAAACTCGGCCCAGGCATTCCAACGGCTCATGGACTCGGTCCTTCGGGACCTGAAGTTCCTGTTCGTCTACCTGGATGACATCCTGGTAGCCAGTTCCTCCAAGCAGGAACACCTCGAACACCTTCGCATCCTGTTCGGGCGCCTCAGCGACCACGGGCTCATCCTCAGCCCAGCCAAATGCCAGTTCGGCCTGGACAAGATCGACTTCCTCGGCCACCACATCACCCATGCTGGGGCCATTCCCCTGCCCACCAAGGTGCAGGCCGTCCAACAATTTCCCCGCCCCACCACCATCAAAGGCCTCCAGGAGTTCCTCGGGATGGTGAATTTCTATAACCGCTTCATCCCCAAAGCGGCGTCCCTCATGAGGCCCCTGTATGAAGCCCTCCGGGGCAGGAGCGGCAAGATGGCGGTCGAATGGACGGCAGACGCGTCCGCCGCCTTCGACTCCACCAAGACCGTGCTCACCAACGCCACCCTGCTCGCGCACCCACGGCCCAATGCCAAGGTAGCGCTCACCACGGACGCCTCCGACCACGCGGTCGGCGCCGTGTATGAGCAGTGGGTCGACGGCGCCTGGCAACCACTTGCCTTCTTCAGCCGCCAACTACGCCCCCCGGAGGTCAATACAGCACCTTCGACCGCGAGCTCCTCGCGCTGTTCCTGGCGGTCCGCCATTTCTGGTTTTTGCTTGAGGGCCACCCCTTCACTGCGTTTGTCGACCACAAGCCCCTGACATTCGCAATGGCAAAGACAACCGACCCCTGGTCCGCCAGGCAGCAGCGCCAGCTCGCGGCAGTGTCCGAGTTCACCACGGACATCCAACACGTCTCCGGCCGAGACAATGTGGTAGCCGACTGCCTTTCCCGCCCCGCCATCCACGCCGCACACCTGGCAGTCGACTACGCCCAACTCGCAGCAGACCAGATCACCGACCCTGATCTGCTCTCCGCACCCACCAACCTACCAGGGCTACGCCTGGCCGACGTCACCTGTGGCCCGACCGCAGTCACGATCAAGTGCGGCATATCCCTATGTCAACCTCGGCCCGTTGTCCCAACGTCCTGGCGCCGCCGGGTATTCGACATTCTCCACAATCTCTCCCACCCCGGCGCCCGCGCATCCATCAAATTGGTAGCCAACCGCTTCGTCTGGCGCGGCCTTCGCAAGGATGTGCGTACTTGGGCCAATTCCTGCCTAGCCTGCCAACGGGCCAAGGTACAGCAACACACGAAAGCACCCCTCGGGGAGTTTACCGTCCCTTCGCGGAGATTCGACCACATCCACGTGGACATCGTCGGGCTCCTGCCGCCGTCGCAAGGCCACACACACTTGCTGACCATCGTTGATCGCACCACACGCTGGTCCGAGGCAATTCCACTGACCTCTACCACCACCGCCGACATCGCCAGAGCCTTCGTCAGCACCTGGGTCGCACGGATCGGCGTCCCCTCCGACATGACGTCGGACAGAGGTCCGCAATTTACCTCTGAACTCTGGACCGCCGTCGCACGCAATCTCGGGGTGACCATTCACCGCACCACAGCGTACCACCCCCAAGCCAACGGACTGTGTGAGCGGTTCCACAGATCCTTGAAGGCATCTCTTCGAGCCAGCCTCCAGGACGGCGCCTGGACCGACCGACTTCCGTGGGTCCTCCTCGGCCTGCGCACCGCGGTTAAAGAAGACCTCCACGCATCGGCAGCAGAGCTTGTGTACGGTCAGCCGCTGCGCGTACCCGGCGAGTTCCTGCCCACCGCCACGACACCCTGGTCAGCCAACCAGCAACGCCACGACTTCGCCTCACCGGCGCTGCAGTTTGCCCCGGTGCCCATTGCCCGACACGGCGAATCCACCTCACACGTCCCACTAAGCCTGCACCAGGCACGGTTTGTTTTCGTCCGGCACGACGCCCACCGCGGACCCCTTCAACCCCCGTACGACGGGCCCTACAAGGTGCTACAGGCTGGGGACAAATTTTTCACCCTGCAAGTGGGCGACAGGACCGAAAAAGTGTCGGTTGACCGACTCAAGCCAGCACACTCGGAGCCCGGTGAGCAGGTCCCTGTAGCTCGTCCACCTCCATGCGGCCGACCTGCCCTCAAGCCGGTTCACCCGGCTGCTCCACGCCCAGCCGTTCCACGTCCACCGGCGTCCTACAAGAGCCGCTCCGGCCGGCCCATCAGACCGCCGCACCTTCTCGTCCACACCTCCTAAGCAGATTCTGGGGGGAGCTGTGTGGCGGATCGCCACCTAAACGGGCATTATCCACTTTTCCGTCCATGGACAAATATCGAGCACCTTCCCTTTAAGGCACCTTACCTTTAAGGCAGGAGTGGGCGGGGCCTCTGGATTTTTCCAGGGAATTCTGGGAGCAGTCTGTTCAGCCATTTTTGTACCATGCAGTTATTAAAAAAGTCTCTTGTTTTCCACACATGGATTCAGCCTTAATTCGTGTTTCGCGGCAGCCTCAACAGTGTGATCTTTAAGTGGAAACAAACAAAAGCATCCAGAGAAAGCAGTCGATGTAATGTATATGGATTTTCAGAATCCATTCTGAGGTGTCTTGTTAGAAAAATTCAGGTGTAAATAAATGTAGCAACATAGATTTTTTTTTTAAATCAGTTGACAGACAAGAAACAAAGAGTTAGGGGAAATGAGTGTTGCTTGGACTGGAGAAGGGTTGGATGTGGAGTACCCAGGTGTCAGTGTTGGGTCCACTTTTATTCTCAGTGTACATAGATCATTTGCACTTGGGTGTATGGAACACAATCTCAACATTTGCTGATAACACAAAAGTAGAAGGTTTGGAAAACAGTGAGAAGGACTTCAGGAAGACATAGACAGAATAGTGGAATGGGCAGACAGGTGGGAGATGCAATTTAATGTGGGTAAGTGTGAGGTACTGCATCATGTGAGAAAAAAACCAAGAAATGGGAGCATACACTTAATGGAAGGAAACTGAAGGTTGAGGATGATTAGAGGGATCTAGGGGTTTAAATACATAATTCTCTGAAAGTGTAAGGTAGATAAAGCCATAAAAAAAACGTCAGTACAATTTTAGGTTTTATAAATAGAGGCACAAAGTACAAAAGTAAAGAAGTAATGATGAATTCATGCTAAATATTTGTTAGGCTACAGTTAGAGTACTGTCTGCAGTTTTGGGCACCCTATTATAGAAAGGACATGAAAGCCATAGGGAGCACACAACGTACATTCACCTGTGTGAAAGGTCATTAAAAAGTGATTACTAATTACAAAGAAATCACTCTGCTTCAGTATTTTTCCATTAAACTAACCAACATTACTTGTAATTTTTTCATGCAGCAGTTAATTTGAAATTTTGGATATTCATGCACATGCACCCTCATAAGTCATCATGTGCGAGCCTTATTATAATATGCAAATTATATTAATAAGGTAATCAGTATAGAAATCAATGATCACAAAAGTCCTTACATACAAAACTCCCCACCCCAGTAAGCCCTTTAAGATCTGTTCCTTGGCTTGATTTCCCCCTCCACCAATCACACTACTGACCAGATTTCCTGCACCCATTTTTCAGGAAACAATGAGTTTATCAAAATGAGAAGACTCACCAATGCCATGGGAAGGCACAGCAGGTAAAATCTGGACTCTGGTATAATAGTCTCCATCTATCTAATATGTGGGGATTATAAGAACATAAGAACATAAGAACATAAGAAATAGGAGCAGGAGTAGGCCAATCGGCCTCTCGAGCCTGCTCCGCCATTCAATAAGATCGTGGCTGATCTGATCCTAACCGCCAATCTACTATCTACTATCACAGAACCATCTCCTGAATCTAACAGAATTGCACACACGAAACAGGAGCAGAATCAGGCTACACGGTCCCTGGGCCCGCTCCACTACCCACAGGGCCATGACCGATCCGAACCTAGACTCATGTCCAAATTCCTGCCCGCTCCCCGTAACCCTTAATGCCCTTTACTTCTAGGAAACTGTCTATTTCTGTTTTAAATTTATTTAATGATGTAGCTTCTACAGCTTTTTGTGGCAGCATATTCCATGGACCTACCACCCTCTGAGTGAAGTAGTTCCTCCTCATCTCAGTTTTAAAAGAGCAGCCCCTTATTCTAAGACTATGTCCCCTAGTTCTAGTCTCACCCGTCATCGGGAACATCCTCCCCGCATCCACCCGATCCAACCCCTTCACAATCTTATATGTTTCAATAAGATCGCCTCTCATTCTTCTGAACTCCAATGAGTAGAGTCCAATCTACACAACCTCTCCTCATATGACCACCCCCTCATCCCCGGGATTAACCGAGTGAACCTTTTTTGCACTGCCTCGAGAGCAAGGATGTCTTTCCTTAAGTAAGGACACCAAAACTGTATGCAGTATTCCAGGTGCGGTCTCACCAATACCTTGTACAACTGAAGCAATACCTCCCTATTTTTATATTCTATCCCCCTAGCAATGAAAGCCAACATTCCATTTGCCTTCTTAATCACTTGCTGCACCTGCATACTAACCTTTTGAGTTTCGTGCACCAGGACCCCCAGATCCCTTTGCACTTCAGTACTCTCCAGTTTCTTGCCATTAAGATAATAAATTGCTCTAGGATTTTTCATGCCAAAGTGCATCACCTCACACTTTCCAGTGTTGTATTCCATCTGCCAAATCTCTGCCCACTTACTTAGCCTGTCTATGTCCCCTTGCAGGTTTTTTATGTCCTCCTCACTCACTACTTTCCCTCCCATCTTAGTATCATCTGCAAATTTTGATATGTTACACTTGGTCCCTTCCTCCAAATCGTTAATATAGATTGTAAAGAGTTGCGGACCCAGCACTGACCCCTGTGGAACACCACTAGTTACTGATTGCCAGTCTGAGAATGAACCATTTATCCCAACTCTTTGCTTTCTGTTAGATAGCCAATCCTCTATCCATGCCAGAATATTACCCCCAATCCCGTGATTTTTTACCTTAAGCAATAATCTTTTGTGTGGCACCTTGTCAAATGCCTTTTGGAAGTCTAAATACACTACGTCTACTGGTTCCCCTTTATCCACTCTATATGTTACTTCCTCAAAGAACTCCAGCAAATTTGTCAAACATGACTTCCCCTTCGTAAAACCATGCTGACTTTGTCCTATTAAATTATGATTATCCAAATGTCCTGTTACTGTTTCCTTAATAATGGATTCCAAAATTTTACCTACCACAGATGTTAGGCTAACCGGTCTATAGTTACCAGCCTTCTGTCTACTGCCCTTTTTAAATAAGGGTGTTACATTAGCAGTTTTCCAGTCTGCCGGGACCTTAGCGGAATCCAGGGAGTTTTGAAAAATTATTACCAATGCATCTACAATCCCTACCGCCACTTCCTTCAAGACTCTAGGATGTAAGCCATCAGGTCCAGGTGATTTATCCGCCTTGAGTCCCATTATTTTACCGAGTACCACTTCCTTAGTGATTTTGATCGTGTTTAGCTCCTCTCCCCCTATAGCCCCCTGTTTGTCCAGTGTTGGGATATTCTTAGTGTCCTCTACTGTAAAGACTGATACAAAATATTCATTCAGTGTTTTTGCCATCTCCATATTTCCCACCATTAATTTCCCGGTCTCATCCTCTAAGGGACCAACATTTACTTTAGCCACCCTTTTTCTTTTTATATAACTATAAAAACTCTTACTATCTGTTTTTATATTTTTTGCTAATTTACTTTCATAATCTATCTTCCCTTTCTTAATCAATCTTTTTGTTATTTTTTGCTGCCTTTTAAAGTTTTCCCAATCCTCTGTCCTCCCACTTGATTTTGCTACCTTATATGCCCTTGTTTTTAGTCGAATACTATCCTTAATTTCTTTACTTAGCCACGGATGACTGTCCTTTCTTTTACACCCTTTTCTTTTCAGTGGAATATATTTTTTTTGGAAGTTGTAAAATAACTCATTGAATGTACACCACTGATCATGTGTCGTCTTACCCTTTAATCTATTTTCCCAATCCACTCTACTCAATTCTGCTCGCATACCTTCATAGTCTCCTTTATTCAAGCTTAGCACGCTTGTTTGAGATCCAACCTTCTCACCCTCTAATTGAATATGGAATTCAACCATGTTATGGTCACTCATTCCAAGGGGATCCTTTACTAGGACATTTTTAATTAATCCTGTCTCGTTACACAGGACCAGATCTAAGGTTGCTTGGCCCCTGGTCGGTTCAGTTACATACTGCTCAAGAAACCCATCCCTAATACACTCAATGAACTCATCCTCAAGGCAGCCCTGCCCCATTTGATTTGTCCAATTAATATGATAGTTAAAATCCCCCATAATTATAGATGTTCCCTTATTACATGCCTCAACTATTTCCTGATTGATACTCCGTCCAACAGAGTTGCAACTGTTCGGAGGCCTATAGACTACGCCCACTAGTGTTTTTTTCCCCTTATTATTCCTTATCTCCACCCAAACTGTTTCATTATCATGATTTTTTGACCCAATATCATTACTCTGTATTACAGTGATTCCTTCCTTTATTAACATAGCCACCCCACCTCCCCTTCCTTCCTGCCTGTCCTTCCTGATCGTTAAATAACCTGGTATGTTTAATTCCCAGGCATAGTCACCCTGCAGCCATGTTTCTGTAATGGCCACAATATCATAACCATATGTAGTTATTTGTGCCATTAACTCGTCTATTTTGTTACGAATGCTACGTGCATTCAGATAGAGAACTTTCAAATATGCTTTGTGGCACTTAGTTCCTGCTTTTTCACTTTTTACCACTTTACCTTTTACTCCACACACTCTGTCCCTTCCTGCTACGCTCTGATTTGTGATTCCCCTACTGCTACCTATGTCTATGACCATCTCTGTTGTCATTTTTATTTTTTGCTCTCTTGAAACCTCCCCCCCACTAATTAGTTTAAAGCCCTCTCCACAGCCCTAGTTATTCGATTCACCAGGACACTAGTCCCAGCACTGGCCAAGTGAAGTCCGTCCCAACGGAACAGCTCTCTCCTGCCCCAGTACTGGTGCCAGTGTCCCAAGAAGCAAAACCCATTTTTCACACACCAGTCTTTGAGCCACGCATTCAACTCCCTGATTTTATTTACCCTAGCCAAATTTGCTCGTGGCTCAGGTAGTAATCCAGAGATTATTACCCTCGAGGTTCTGCTTTTTAATTTGGCCCCTAGCTGCTCAAACTCCCTCAGCAGAACCTCTTTCCTTGTCCTATCTATGTCATTGGTACCAACATGGACCACGACAACTGGATCCTCCCCCTCCCACTCCAAGTTTCTCTCCAGCCCAGAGGAGATGTCCTTAACCCTGGCACCGGGCAGGCAACACAGCCTTCGGGACTCTCGCTCTTGGCTGCAAAGAACCCTATCTATCCCCCTAATGATACTATCCCCTACCACTACAACATTTCTTTTTGCTCCCCCCACTTGAGTGGCCCCCCTTACCACGGTGCTGTGGCCAGGTTGCTCATCCTCCCTGCAGTCCCCGCTCCTATCCACACAGGGAGTAAGAGCCTCGAACCTGTTGGATAAGAGCAAGGGCTGCGGCTCCTCCAACACTACCTCCTGGATCCCTGTAGCTGCCTCACTCGTAGTCACACCTTCCTGTCCCTGACCACGGGCTACTTCTGAATTAGTTACTCTAATTGGTGTGACTACCTCCTGAAACACGGAGTCCAGGTAACTCTCCCCCTCCCTGATGTGTCGCAGTGTTTGAAACTCGGACTCTAGCTCATCAACACGGAGCCGGAGTTCCTCGAGCAGCCAACACTTACTGCAAATGTGTTCACCGTGAACATCAATGGTGTCCACCAGCTCCCACATATTGCAGCAGTAACACATCACCTGCTCTCCCATTCTATGTAATTAATTAAAAATGTATTATTTTCCCTTCAGTTAATTTATGCCAGCAGTCTCCGCTACACCACAGATACCCGAGAAACTATAAACTATGGAATTGAAGTTTTGTGTAAAAAAAAGAGAAATACTCACCAACCAATCACTTACCTGCTTTCTGGTGACGTCACACTTCGATTATTTTTTACCTCTCTCCTGCTCTCGGCTTGGTGAAAGCCTACCTGGTCGCTGCCGCCTTTTACCGCCGCCGCCTCGCCGCTGTTGCTCCACCCAGGTCCACCGCCTCTGTGGGCCTACCTGGTCGCTACCGCCTTTTACCGCCGCCGCCTCGCCGCTGTTGCTCCACCCAGGTCCGCCGCCCTTGCACAATCAGCCGGGTGAACTAGTTATTCCTTCCTGGCTCCTGGCGGCAGAGCGGATGGGGCTTGGGTCCTAGCAGATTTTTCGTGCTTCCGCCTGTGTTGCCACCACTTCCCAGGGCTGCCAAGGGGAAAGTGGCAGCAGGACCCAAGAATCGGCGGGCACCATTTGTAAATTATAAACAAGTATTGTTTCGATAAAATGTATTTACATTTCTCAGTACAAATGTTGTCAAATTATGTGAAAATAAAATGGATTGAAGGTGATTTTCTGAATTTAACCTTCACATGAAAGCTATCAATTTTTTTACTTTAAAAATAGAATCTAGCTAAAAAAAAAGACAAAGCCCGATTAGAACATCTTGGGCTGGATTCTCCTCTTTGGAGCAGTGGTGGGGCAGGACATCCACCCACCCCTTCAAATCTGCCCCAACACTAAACCATTTCCCTGGGTCAGGGGTTATTGGATAGGAACAGCAGGCTACAAGAAGGGAAAATGGAAACTCAATTTGCTTAAATTACGGAAGAGAAGACTGAGGGGGAATCTAATTGAGGTATTGAAGATCCTTATGGCTATTAACAAGTTAAAGTCCAAGAGTGACAATGCAGAGACATATAATGAACTTCAGAAGAGGGAAAGTGAATGGGCAGATCATATATAACTATTTCATGTGGAGGGTGTTGAATATTTGGAATGCACTGCTCAGGGAGATGATCAAGGCTTCAGTAATTTCAACAGCTGGACAAGCATTTGTTGAGAAAATCAATTGAGTAAATTGCATATTCTATTTTTGAACTCTGGGGCTGGCCATATGGACTAAAATGGTTTTTTCCAATTCTATACATTCCTAAGTTCCTATAAACCTCACATTCCCCTAAGTTCTTCCATGCTCGGGTTCCCCCTTCAAAATACTCCTAACCCCCAGAACTTCTCCCAAACTCCAAGATCCCTTCTCAGTGCTGCAAAACCCCCAAGACCTCCCACTGCTGTGCTGATAAACTCCAGGTCCCCCATCTTAGTTTTGCCAAACTCAGGACCACCCCTCAGTGCTACCAAAGCCCATGCAATTAAAAGTAGTTTGACTTATTCAATCATCAAAAAAATCAATAACCTCACCTGGATAATAATACATTGTGCGTTGCATGTCACAACACCTCTATGGTTATAAAACAGCATATCGCCTAGTCAACCATGACTAAACCGTGGGAGATCAGCAGGTGTTATAAAATGTTATTATGACAACCTGCTGTGTCTGCGGATTGTGAATGTTAAAGTGATCTGAACCAATTCTGGGAAGGGATTAAATGGCGACAGATGAATTTAATGTAGATATAAATGTACATTGGAATGTAATATACACTGGAACAGGTGTGTGCAATGAACAAAAATGCAAAAGGATAAATATTTGAGAGTGTTTTTACATGTTCACTGCCTTCAAACAGATATTGCTGCAGGAGGGAGAGTTAAGAGAAGTAAAATGAAAATATTTTTTTCTTTTAAATCACAAAGCTGAACTTGTTTTTACTGGAGAAAAGAGTAAAAGAGACGTGACTCAGGACTGGCTGGAAGGCAAGGATAATGTCGATGCAAGCAGACTATATAACTATGCAAACCTAGGCAAAGCATAAAATTAACAAGCCTCAAGCAAGACTAGAGGTTAGATTATTTTCCCCTTACAAATTTGTGACAATACAAAATGTAGTCACAGCTGAAGCAGTTGTAACCGTGTCAATGGATTTATGAAAAGAAAAGCTCAAGAATAGCATTGAAGGCTATAGGAATCAGGGCAGGCTGAAATGAGCAAGCACTGTTCATAAAGGCATTCTGCTGCCGTTCCACAGGCCTAGACTGAGCTGCTCCATCATGGTGTCACCATCTGGCCCTGGCACACTGCAGCTCACCGCCCAACAGCCACACTTCAGCAATAAAGATAATTACATCCTCTCACATCTCAGAAAAAGTTAAACGACAGAAAGTTAATTAACTGAACAGTGTTTAGCCCCCAGGTGCCATTATTTTTGATTCATCTGTCTTACATGGGGATCTTCAAAGAGTCGCTATTCATTCAAAAAAGAGCAGCCTGCATTTTGAGGGATGTCAGATGGCCATCCCTGTTGGAGAATTGGGATTGCCTCAGGAATCTGTGCTATAAAGAAAAGTTAAGATAGTTTGGCGTATTCAAGGTGCTGATTTTTTTTAAATCATGAAGGCGATTGATAAAGTTGATCCAGACAGATTGTTCACAGTAGCGTAGGTTTAAAAAACTAAGGAGCATAAATATTACTCAAATAGTAATATAATATTACGAGTAAGTAGGCAATTCAGGCAGAATCGTTTCATACCATGAGCCATAGGTATAATAAATTACCAGGGAAGGCCACTGAAGGGAAAAGAAACGCGCTCAAAGACAATGGAGCCGTTTTTCCTCCTCCCAATGCCCCATGTGCACCAGTGTTCAGGGCATTAAGATGAGGAAAAGGTGCGGTAACCCATAATGTCTAGTCACTAACCCATAATGCAGTATCTCCATCCCGTAACAGCAGGTCTTCACCCCCTTTATATATGATGCACATATCAGCTGCGGGAGACACTCCCACTTGAAACAGATGCAGTTTCATTCTAATATTAAAGTGAGGTGGGAGTGCTATTCTGGTTCCCCCATGTCTTTTTCATACCTTTACACTGTGTCTACAGCGATTAAAATGAACGCTCATTTTAACTATTGCAGGCAGCCCAGGTAAATACGTGTACTGAACAGCACAGAGAGGTACATTTAAAGAGCCATAAAGTAGACCTTTTTTTGCAGTTTCGAGACCATTTTTGGCTTGTTTTTCATATTTATTTCTTCCTGATATTTAGGTTCTCGTGGCCCTTCCTGAAAATTGTTTCATTCTTTTATAGCCTGCAGCACTCTTACTGCCATCAATGTGGTTCTGGGAAGAAGAAAAGGACCACTGAACGGATGCCAGATAGGTCAGGCTGCATGAGAGGTGCTCTGTACCCAGCCACATCTGCAGGCAGAGGTGATTAGATCTTGATATGGCAAATGATTAGTGCAGGCAGAGGTTCCAACTATCAACAGCACATTTATGCCTGGGCGGCAAGTTGAAAATCTAGCCCAGCATTGTTAAGCTTCTTCTCTTAAAATTTCCTGTGTTTTTCATGTCCCTGATAGCCCCATAAAAATCTGCAGAAAAGCTAAACATGGTGGGGTACTCATAGCTGGAGTGATCTTATGAAAGACACCTGTCATCATTTTGAGGTTATTATTTATAGCTACACTCATTCATACAATTGACTGTGCTCTGACCATGGTTTCAAAATCATTTGTTAACTCTTCGGTCCCAATACAGGCCCTTCTTGTCCTCTCTGCACGCTCCTGATGCTAATGGCCAGGGTTGGAGAATAGGATCAGTAAAGTTAGATGGGAAAAGAGTGGACTTGGTTTTCCATAATCTACCCAGGGGAGCTTTCGCCCACCACCAAAACCCTGCCATGACTCCGACCCATTTTCCTGGGCTGGGATCATTAGCTCTGCAGGGAAGATTCCCACCAGCAAGAGGAAGCCCACTGCTGCCAGACGTTTAAAGGAGCAGAAGAGCCCGGAGATCCAAGAGGGCCTTTCAGATTAAGTGTCAGTGTCAGCTGTGGCTCAGTGGGTAGCACTCTCGCCTCTGAGTCACGAAGGTTGTGGGTTCAAGTCCCACTCCAGGGACTTGAGCACATAAAGACTAGGCTGACACTCCAGTGCAGTGCTGAGGGAGTGCTGCACTGTCGCAGGTGCCGTCTCTCAAGTGGACGTAAAAGATCCCACGGCACTATTTCGAAGAAGAGCAGGCGGTGTCCTGGCCAATATTTATCCCTCAACCAACATAACAAAAACAGATTATCTGGTCATTATCACATTGCTGTTTGTGGGACCTTGCTGTGCGCAAATTGGTTGCTGCGTTTCCCACATTACAGTGACTACACTCCAAATAGTACTTCATTGGCTGCAAAGCGCTTTGAGACATCTGGTGGTCGTGAAAGGCGCTGGAGAAATGCAAGTCTTTCTTTCTTTAAGACTGGGCTGAGACCGAATGGCCCAGAGAGCTGCCCTTTACTGGGCCTTCTCCCTCTAAAAGGGGCATCAGCGGAAGGCAGAGGAATACAGCAACTGGCTGAGCCCTGCCTCCCTGCTGTAATTTACATGCGACAGGTAGGAAAGAGGCAGCTGGTGGCCATCCCAGTAGGGTGGAGGCGATGACATTTGTATCAGTTGAGGATAAACAGAATACCTTGAAGGACATACTCCAAAGCTTACAGGATATATAATAAATACCAAAGGCTGGTAATTAAACAAACGTGACCCTAAGTGGGTTAACAAGATGAAGGTAGACTGGGCCCTCAAAGTCAGCATCTGAGTCCTCTACAGCAGAGCTAGTACGTGATCTCGCCCTCCGGCGAGCTAGCACCTGGGACGTCCTATCCCCCTGCCCTAGCTCCTGCACACTTGTGGCCGGTAATTCACCATGTGAACACCCCTCCTCTTACCCACCCTCTAATGTGCACGTGGTGCCTGTCTCTGATCTGGTGCTTGCTTGGGTCAGGCCCAGTGACCCTACAGCTTCTGGAACTTTGGGCAACACGGTGGCATAGTGGTTAGCACTGGTGCCTCACAGCGCCAGAGACCCGGGTTCGAATCTGACCTCGGGTGACTGTCTGTGTGGAGTTTGCACATTCTCCCCGTGTCTGCGTGGGTTTCCTCCGGGTGCTCCGGTTTCCTCCCACAGTCCAAAAATGTGTGGGTTAGGTTGATTTGGCTATGATAAATTGACCCTTAGTGTTAGGGGGGATTAAATATGTGGGGTTATGGGGATAGGATGGGATATGTTAGGGGGAATTAAATACATGGGGTTACGGGGGTAGGGTGGGATATGTGTACTGTGGGGATTAAAGCAGGGACAGGGTACTGGATTTGGATGATCAGCCATGATCGTATTGAATGGCGGAGCAGGCTCGACGGGCCGAATGGCCTACTCCTGCTCCTAGATTCTATGTTTCTATGGAAGGCACGCCTCCTGTTCCTGATGCGGCATAAAGGCGTTGACATTTTCAGCACCTGAAATGAAAGAGTAGGACAAGGGTTAGCTTTTAGTGAGAAGGGAGAGTAGAGAGAGATGGTGAAAGCAGCTGCAGTTTGTTACACAGAGTGTAGGACGAGATAGAATTGAGATGGGAAAAAGAGGAGAAGGTAAGAAGAAACCCTGCGTGACGTCTCCTCCAGTCTTGCCACTTGCCACGGCCATGGCTCCCCCTGCCCGTGAAGGCCAGCACGTCTGTTCCAGAGGGGAGAGATGTGCAGGTGGGCTCTGCCTCCTCTGCTCGTGACCTTCCTATCGCATGTTGTGCGTGACCTTCTCCTGCAAGAAAGGGAGTGTGTTAGTGGCAGCCGTGGGAGGTATTTGTCGAATGTGCCTGTCATGTGAATAATTCATATGTTGTGTGGAAGATGTGAGGTGTAAGGAAGTGCGGGTTGCAATAGTGATGGGAGTAAAAGTTGCAGAGATTGTGAATAGGAGCAAAAGGAGTTGGAGTGAAGTGTGGTGCAGTGATTGCAGCAGAATGAAGGGAAGCGGGGGAGGGGAGTGTTGTGATTAGTAAGGCTCCAGGTGGTGCAGATGTGCGAAGAGAGTGGTTGAGGTGAAAGATAAGATTCTTACATTGACAACTCTGGTGAGGTCATTGAACTTTGTTCTGCATTGCAGCCATGTCCTGAGATCTAAGCTCCTGGTATTGACCTCCTCTTCAACCTCTTCCCACTGGTGGTGGAAGTGTTGCCGGGGGCTTTCTCACTCGCTCACAGCACAAATCAAAAATTCGGGCACGCACTTCCCGCAATTTTCCAACCATTTTCGCTGCGGACAGGCAAAGCTCCCCGCCGACAACGTGAACTCATACAATTACCCACTCTGCATCATTAGCACGCCTTTTACTGATTTAAGGTATGTTTACTCTTCCATCTTTCTTCCTCTTGCCATCTGACATTGCGTTCCAGCTGGCAGGAAAGTAGCCTGCAGAACTCGCACAGGACGTCATCAATGCTGTATTAAGCCAGCAGGAAGCAAGACTCAAGCAGGGCAAACCAATCAGATCAGACCCATACCCTTCTCCACTTTCCCACTCCCCCTGCTCCCCCATGACGCTTACATGGAATATCTCACTTTCAAACTCACCCAACAAAGGCAAATCGAGAGACAGCAGGTTCTGGACGATCTTTTGATTGACAGTCAAGTTGGCTGTTACGCTCCTCTTTCAGATTGATATTTTTACAAAACAATTGTGCTCACAGATCATCAAAGCCTCCAAACGCTTGCCAGGGTTTCATCGAGGGGTTCCACTAGACTACCATAAGTCTGGTGAGAGTCTGGGAGAACCCATCGGTAAATGGAGAGGACCCAATGGCATTGGGTCGCTGCTGGATATCCCAATCAACCTTGTAAGGAGCAGAACCTCCATCCACCCCTTACACGGCCAATGGCGTCAGGGGGCGGCCCCAAGAGGCAGAGGCTCCCAACGCCAGGAGTTCCGTTTCCCCAGCTCACTCACGACCTAGTTTATTACGGGAGGCTGGATGAATGAGACGAGGCTTTCCAGCCTCCAGATGGACACAAGTGGGCCCCACCGGGGAAGTCGAGACAACAGCAACAGATTGGACCGCCAAAAAAAGGGTAAGCTGAGGAGGACATTAAAGGGTCACGAGAGGAGCCTGGTAAAACAACCCCCACTCCCCCGCATAATGGGCAGGTATTGAATATTGCAGCTACATGGGCCAAGCAGACTCCAAAAGGGTCAGTGCTGCAGAGCACTGACAGACGTGACCGGAATTGCAGCCTACAGATTTTCGGGGCAAAGATGTTTTCTTTCTTAGTATAGCTGCCTCCTTTGACTATAAGATTTCTCATCTTCTAAGGTTAGTATTTGCCCCCAAACAAATTTGAAATTCTATGAAGTAAAGAGATTTGTTTTTCATTTATGACAGAGATGAATCTAAAACCACAGTTTGTTTACTGTGAGTTTCCACGGAACTTTGCTGTTGGCCTCCAACATGCTACAAATCACAGAGACAAGAAAGTGTCGACACTTTCAGTAAACATTCCATACTTTTCCAAAGTTTGATTTCGCATAGAGTCTTAGGGCTGGATTTTGCCATTGGGGTCAGACTGGGGGCGTGTCAGGTGGTTTTCGTGTCAGGAACCCGACTCCGATGTGAAATGGGAAAAAAGTGCGATTTTCCCCTAATTGGGCACTTGATTTCCAGCGTGTGGGAACCCCTGGCCCAATGAGTCTTCCCATCCTGAAAGTCGCCTCCGTTGACGTCATCAGTGCTGCTGGATTTAAGGCCTGCAAGCAGCCTTGCTTCTTCTGGAGACTACAAACTTTATGCCCATTGTTGTGATCACTTCATTCAGCAACTATGTCCAGCAGTAGGCCAAAGTGTGCTCCAAGGTTCGATGACTCCGCCCTGCAAGCTCTGGTGGAGGGAGCAAGATCAAATAAGGAGGTGCTCTTCCCTTCCTCAGGGAGGAAAAAGCCTCCCCAGCAGACTAAAGCTGTGTGGATGCAAGTGGCCCAGGAGGTCAACTCAATGTCCATGTGCCGCAGAACCTGGCTGCAGTGCAGGAAGAGGTTTCATGACCTTCTCCGCACAGGAAAAGTGAGTATGACTTTCCCATCACCCTCAATCTGATCCCCATCGCCTCTCCTCACCAGCACTCATCTTTGCCAACCTCATCCTCCACATCCCACTTGACACTGACATCCCTGCACCCTTACCCATTCCCTCTCTCTAGATGTTCACATTCACTTAACTATTCGACTATGCAGCCCTCACACTGCCTATCGCTGTGATGCTATGACAACAACTTACAACAGACAGGGAGGGCCCTTGGTCTTGGCACCTCACTCCATCTTTGTCTACGGCCATGGAGGAGCTTAGTCGCCAGGGTCGTGAAAACATGGTCATTGTTCAGAATAGACTGACATCTCATGAGGAGCGATGGTCAGCTATTGAGCAGAGAAACCAGACCTTCATGGAAGTCCTCTGGACTAGGACTTCCAGCGCAGAAACGGGTCCTCATGGCCCCCCTGAAGTGCAGAAAGGGGCTGTCCAGCCACTTGCTAGGTCTGAAGTGGGGCTGACCCATGAGAGGGATGTTGGTGGCAGACAACAAGGAAGTGGGAGCTCCTCCCCAAGCGCTCACACGACCATGCCACTGCAGAACCCTTGGTCAGAACCCCACCAGAGTCCCCACCCAACTGAGATCGGCGTCTCAACCCCTGCACAGCCGCAGGAGCAGCAGACTGTTGCCGAGCCCTCACAGGCTCGCAACCCCAGAGGACCCCCGCCAAAGGTGTCGAGGCAGGAGCAGCAAGAAAGTGAGCAAGGGGCCTCCACATCTGCTGAAGCCACAGGGGACACACTACGTAGGAGCACGCGTAAGAGGAATATAATGCACAAGTAGTCACAAGGGTAGTCACTTGGGTGTCATGTGTTTATTTTTGAAATGCCATCAGTTGCTTGTTGTGATAAAAAATGCTGATGTGAAACTGTTGAAATTGTGGCATGTGTCATTTCACAAATGGAACTTCCACATTGAGAGCTTAGGGTGACTTGCAATTGTCAGTATGGTGGTCATAGTGATAGGAATCCGCAGGTTCTTGGCCATTGTCGTAGCTCTGGTAAGAAGGTGTGAGGCAAAAGTGTTTGATTGTCTAGGCTAAGCAAATCTGGCCAAGATGAGTGCATCCCTTGCATCCCGGCCAGCAATGTTCTCGCATGCTGCTGCCGCTGGTTGATGCGCCTCTGCAAGCTGTTCGTTGTCGCTCTCCTCCTCCTCCTCATCTGAGGAGGCTATGTGATGAGCCATTTGTTCCTCAGGCATCTGCAAGCCACGATGCTGTGCCATGTTGTGAAGTGCACAGCAGACCACAACCATTCTGGAGACCCTGGCTGCTGAGTACTGCAGGGCTCCACCTGATCTATCCAGGCATCTGAAGCACATCTTCAGCAAGCCAATGGTTTGTTCGATTATGGATCTGGTGGAAATGTGGCTGGAGTTGTAGCGCTCCTCAGCTTCGTTGGATGGGCTCCTCAATGGCGTCATTAGCCACATCTTCAGGGGATAGCCCTTGTCTCCAAGTAGCCATCCGAAAAGTTGGTCTGGCGGACTGAAGAGCGGAGGCACACTAGACTGGTGCAGGATGAAGGAGTCATGGCAACTGCCAGGGTACTTGGCGCAAACATGCAAAATTTCCTTCTTGTGGTCACACACCAGCTGTACGTTGAGGGAGTGGAAGCCCTTGTGGTTGACAAAAATACCTGGATTGTAATGGGATGCCTTAAGGGCCACATGTGTGCAGTCAACAAAGCCCTGCACCCTTGGAAAGCCTGCCAGATTGTCAAACCCAGTTACACTGGCTTGATCCTTGGAGAAATTGATGTAATTATGAGCGATGGCAAAGAGGGCATCGGTTACCTGCGTGATGCAAGTGTGTGCGGCCGCCTGGGAGACGCCGCTGATGTCTACTGCTGATCCCTGGAATGAGCCTGAAGCAAAAAAGTTGAGTGCGGTGGTGACTTTGACGGCCACTGGTAAGGGGTGTCCACCCGCTCCTCTGGGCTCCAGCTCTTGCTGCAGCATTGCGCAGATGTCACCCACTACCTCTCGCGAAAGTCAGAGCCTCCTTTGGCACTGCTGCTCAGTTATGTTGAGGTAGCTGATCCTCTGTTCCTCTGCTCTTCTCTTCGACGGGATTTCCGTTTGGCTCTTCAACCTTGTTCATCTTCATTGCTTTATCTGTTTAATTTCCTGCTCTTCTCTCAGTTCCGACGAAGGGTTTCGACCTGAAACATTAACTCTGTTTCTCTCTCCACGGATGTTGCCTGGCCTGCTGAGTTTTTCCAGCGTTTTCTGTTGTTATTTCGGATTTCCAGCATCCGCAGTATTTTGCTATCGTATTAGTGTTTGGTTCACTGCCACCTCTCTTCTAGGAATGCCTACCTTGAAAAAGTTCTGCTCTTCTCTTCGACAGGATTTCCGTTTGGCTCTTCAACCTTGTTCATCTTTATTGCTTTATCTGTTTAATTTCCTGCTCTTCTCTCAGTTCCGACGAAGGGTTTCGACCTGAAACGTTAACTCTGTTTCTCTCTCCACGGATGTTGCCTGGCCTGCTGAGTTTTTCCAGCATTTTCTGTTGTTATTCTCTGTCTGTAGACCCTGTTTTGGGGGTATCTCCTGCGCCGACATACTTCCATGCGCTGGCGCCTTCTGGCCTGTGCAGCTTCAGGTGGGTGAGCAGCAGCTTGGAGCTACTGCTGTTGTTCCTGCAGTTGGTGCTGCTGTTGTTCAGGGTTCTGCTGCTGCCACGGCTGGTTTTCGTCTGAATCTGATGTCCAGGAGGAAAGGAAATAAATGGTTCCCATTCTTCTGGTATATACCTCCATTGAGGAAGTGCTCATTCAAGGTGGAGAGAGGGGTTTCCCAGGAGGTCAGGCTCCAAACTTCCAGAACAATGAGTAGGCCTGCTAAAAGTTCCCCCAGACCTGAGCCAACAAAGTTCTGCCACCTGCAAATGATGATTGCTGAAAACTCCTTTTTAATGGTGGAGCTGCAACTGTTAGTAAGCAATCCACTTGTGATACCGCCAGGATTACCTGGCATGTTCCAGAGGAGGCGTGTAGGATGGGGGAAATGTCTAAAAATCAGACAGGCCTCTCAAAATTGGATTATAGAGGCAATTAAGTAGTTGTTAAGGGCCTTAAGGGCCTATCCCACCTCTTGGAGGTGGGATGGAAACGGGGTCTGAAACGCCGATTCTGGGAAAATTGCTCGGAGGCGGGATGGAGGCGGGATCGGGCCCACCCGCCATTTTTTGCAATTTTAACACCTCACACGCCTCCAATCCCGCCTCCTCGAGCCTGGCAAAATCGAGCCCAAAGTGTTAAGAATGGATTTTGATACTGGGGCGGGTTGGGGTCGTGTCATTCACTTTTTGTGTTATCCCCCGACTGCAATTGGATGTGGGAGATTGATGCAATTTTCACCTAATTGGGCAATTGAGTTCCAGCCCATGAACCAATTAGTGTTTTCAGTCTGAAAGTCGCCTTTGATGATGTCATCATTGCTGCTGCATTGAAGGTCTTCAAAGACTGCCTGGCCTTTGCTGTGAGAGGACCTGCAAAATGAGCAGCCAGCCAGCCAGCAAGCTGTGCTCCCCGCCAGGTTTGACAATCGTGGTTCAGAACAGGCGTGCTTCACGTAGAACAAGGGTTAAAATCACAAAGGCCTTTCAAAATGGCATTATACAGGCAATGTAGTGCTTATTAAGGGCCTTAACAGCCTATCCCGCCTCTTAGAGGCGGGATGGAGGCGGGACCAGCAGACACGATTTAATGAAAATTGCGTGGAGGCGGGATGGAGGCGGACTTGTGCCCGCCCGCCAGTTTTCGCAATTTTAACCCCCCACACGCCTCCAAACCTGCCTCCACGGGTCAATGAAAATCCAGCCCAAAGTCTCTGTGCTCAGTCTCCACCCAGGGCCGCTCTCGCTGCCTCTGCCGCCGGTGAGTCTGCCACATAAAGATTTAAAAAGTGGGTTGTAATACAAAACATTGAGGCAAAAATTGTTGAGGGGTGCGGGGTTTATTACTTTAATTGCTGGTGATTAATATGGTGCATACATTTTTACTTTAATGATGTAAATGGGAGCTCATTTTGTGGTTAAATTAATCTGAAACTGGAGCAGATTTGTAAACAACCACATTGCATGCCAATTTGTAAGCAAGATATCAACCCTGTTCGGGAAGTGTGGGCTTTTGACTGTCAGCAATGGAAGTAGTTCAAAGCATTCATTGAGCCACTAGGGTCAAACTTCCACAGTGATGCAATCCCAGCAGTTACGAGAAGGACCCGCTCGCCAGTGACCTCCATCACTGACCCCGTCGGAGGATGCTGGGTCATTAGGAGGTCACCTTATTTGCTTAGGGATGCCACTAGAGGGACCTGTCCAATGCCTGCCTGCCGCAAAATGCAACCTTGTTGGCTTGGCTGAGGGAAGGTGGATGTCGGATCCCACCCTCCACCCCCCGCACCCCAGAAATGCCAGCCTGTGCCCCCAGCCAAGGGGTCCTCACTACAAGTGTTTTTAAAAAATTCCCCTTATTACACCTTTGGAGTCCAGGCCACAATCCTGGTTGGACCTCACACCCTGCCACTTGTGGGGCACACTTCCACTCTTCAGTAGTCCGGTACACCTCACTCAGCATAAAGGCCTCAAACTTACATCAGGTCCTTTAAGACCGGAGATGTATGGAATCACCACCCTAAGCCACACCTCCTCCGTGTCAATGGTCTTATTTATTGCGGGCATGAGACTCCACTCCAAACAAGGCCGCAGGAAATGCTTGCACCAGTCCAGGACCCGACTCGTCCCAGTGGAGTTTGCAGTCATTCTAGCAGACTCCTGTAGGCGTTACGACAGGAGTCCGTGCTATATAAATGCAAGTTCTTTCATTCTTTAGGGTTGGTTACTCACTTCTAGTCATGGATATAAGGTATACAGAACATTAAAAAGATATAAAGGAAGTAAAAATATGACTGTACTGTCCTACAGTTGTAATAATCTCAGGTAAAAATCAAAGCTGCATTTCCTTAAATTTTATACATTGGGGTTTTCTAGTTTAGCAACTGATAAAATAATATGCAAAGTTTGGAAGTCTGCTTTTAAAAGGCTTGACAGCATATTCTCACCGAGAAAAGTCTGCTGTTATTAAAAATGTAATTGAACTCTCCTCTGCACCATTTACACCATCCTGACCAAGAGTTCATGTTCCCTTTCTTTCAATTTCTTTCCATTGATGTCTCATGCAATGGTTTAAGGACATCTATGCCACAGTCTTTATGTGGTGTTTCCAGTCAAAGTCCCTCCAGATCTGAGCCTGTGCTTTAAGAGCCCCTCACCAGGGAGTGAATCCCCTGTGATATGCAGGCTAGTGCACTGTCACTGCTAGCTGCAAGACAGTGCATCCCCCTCCCCCTCCCCCTCCCCCTCCAGCACCATGGTGGAGCACAAACCACCGCACAGCAAACATCTGGATGAAAGATCTGTGGACCTATGGCAGCCAGTGAAGGTGGGACTACTAGGCAGTCTGGCACCCATTTATGGACCTCACACAAGACTCAGACACATGTCCGCCAAAGTAAGAGGGGAGCCATCGACAAACAAATGCCTCGTGATGTGCCACAACAGACAATACACCAAACCTACAAGGGCCATCAGCGGACTCGATAGCAAAACCCAGGAGCCATCACCAAATGATCCGACACGGCACTTTGCCCGAGAATGCCGCACCGATCCTTTCGATGCGACCTTCGGCCTCCTGCTGAGGTTCGCGCTGGAAAGAGCGCGTTGCACAAGAGATTCTCCACTCCACTCGTAAATTAGCAAGCCCCACCAAAATACCTGTGCTGCCTGCGCTCTTTTTGCGGGCAGTTATTAGCCTTGGCCAGCTAGGTTTCTGGCCTACTCAAATTTCTAGGTCTTAAAATTCAATCCCTAGGTTTTTGTTTAGAAAGCAGTTAAATGCCATGTATGCTGTATGCTAATTCAAAGTTGCTTGATACTGAAAATAAATATTTCCTTCTCCTTTGAACACAGCAGGAAGTAATCATTCTTGACAGCGTGCAAGAACTGTTTATTTACTAAGTACATTTTGAAACAAAGTTAACCAATATCTGCAATGTTATTTTTTGTTTGCTTTATGGAATACAAAATTGAAAGTTCTCCTAACCATTGAACAAAGCTTTTGTAATATGTATTATAGACAGGATCTACTGCAGATGCTTCTATAGCAAAGTTATTAAAAGTAATTCTATAGAAAAGATATCTCCAAGGAGGTTAGTATCATTATGTGAACTTTACAGGATCCGGGCCCAGGATTTTTACCAACAATGGTAAGCAACAGAGGCAGCCATTTCCAACTTTAACAATATAATTTGGGGTAGTGAGCTAAGCTCAGTTCAGATAAAACACACAAAGACCAGGTTTTTACTTTTTAAAATCAAGCCAACAACCAAAAAGAACTGAAATAATTGTTAAAGATCAAAAGCTTGGAACAATACAAAGTCCAATACGCACAGCTGTGCTGGCAAATTCTCATTCTATAAAGATCATAACCTGTGCAAATGTAGCTGTGAGGCTTTTGGATTTCTACAGTTAATTAAAAACTAAAAACTGCCAGAATATACAAGATCGCCATTCAATGGATGTCCTTCCTGGAAACCCACCATAACCCTCCCTCCAGAGATTCACTAATATCAATCCTCTTTCTAAAAGTTTAATATTTGTCAACCTAGACTTCCAAAGGTACTTGACAAAGTTCCACATGAAAGGCCATTAGTTAAAGTCAAAGCTGTCGAGATTCAGAGTAAATTTGGGGAATGGATAAGAAATTGGCTGAAGAGTAGAGAACAGTGGGAACTAATTAAAGTTGTTCTTGGGTAGGGGAAGGAGGTACTGAGTGGGGTGTCCCAGGATCAGTATTGGGACCACTATTTTCAGCAGCTTGAATTCAGAGGCGCGATGCAAACTGATGAAGTTTGTAGATAATACTGAGCTAAGAGGGATAGTTGATTCTGGCAGCTCAGAAAATACAAAATGACTTGGCCAAAATATGCAGATAAAATCTGAATCAGTCAAGACGAGATGAGCTTCTGACCACATATCCGCTCCATCAAAACCGCCTACTTCCACCTCCGTAATATTGCCCGACTCCGCCCCTGCCTCAGCTCATCTGCTGCTGAAACCCTCATCAATGCCTTTGTTACTCTAGACTTGACTATTCCAATGCTCCCCTGGCCAGCCTTCCATCTGCCACCCTCCATAAACTTGAGCTCATCCAAAACCTTGCTGCCTGTATCCTAACGCACACCAAGTCCCGTTCATCCATCACCCCTGTGCTCGCTGACCTACATTGGCTCCCGGTCCGGCAATGCTTCAATTTTAAAATTCCCATCCTTGTTTTCAGCTTCCGCCATGGCCTTGCCCCTCCCTATCTCTGTAACCTCCTACAACCCTCCGAGAACTCTGCACTCCTCCAATTCTGGCCTCTTGCACATCCACGATTTTAATCACTCCACCATTGGCGGCCGTGCCATCAGCTGCCAAGGCTCTAAGCTCTGGAATTCCCTCCCTAAACCTCTCCGCCTCTCTCTCCTCCTTTAAGATGCTCCTTAAAACCTACCTCTGTCCTAATATCCCCTTATGTGGCTCGGTGTCAAACGTTGTTTGTTAACACTCCTGAGAAGCACCTTGGGACATTTTACTACATTAAAGGCGCTATATAAATGCGAGTTGATGTTGTTGAAAAGGAGATAAAAGCCTTAGTAGACTCAGCCCTCAACGTATCTAACGAATGCAGAGCAGCAATCTACAAAGTCAATAAAACGCTGAACTATATAGTATGAGGAAGTTCTTCACACAAAGAGTGATCAGTACATGAACTGGCCTTACTGCAAACAGTCGGGCATTATTAATAATTCCCATCAGGCAAATTTCTGCAGTCAAGTTGCTGCGTGAGCAGGCATCCTTGCATTTTTATAGGAGAATCACAGCTGCACAGATGTGTACAGCTGAACAAGCTAAGCAGGTTTCGGGTTTGGTTTAAATAGACCAATCCTCAATCTTTGTCATTTGGTTTCCTGCCCATCTCTGAAAAATAAGACTCCATGGGGGAGATCAGGACTGAATCTAATTTCTGAAGTTGGGTGCTGTTTATTAGCCTCCCTGGTTTGGCTCGTATATCATCTGAATTGATGGGTTAGTTTACATCATTGCGCTTCACCCCCGAGTAGCAATTATCCTAGTTATGTACGGTATTAAAATTTGAAGTACAGAATGGGAAAGGGCTGTACGACTCACCAAGCAATCTACCCTTTTCATGCACTCTGACCCACTTAATCACTTGAGCAAAAGTTCTGCATATTTTTTTCCTATCCTCAAAGCTAGTCAAGCGAAACTCCAAAATATCTGTCAATTCCCACAACCCATGTTTAACTCTGGCTGGTCGCTGTTCACAGATGGCAATTCCATTCCGGCAGCATTCTGTTCCATGGAGTATTGAGTATCTGATTATTTGATTATTTCTATAATCTTCAACCCATTCCTCCTATTCATCCAGCTTTTTAGGGTGATAAGCAGCAAAGCAATTATTGAGTCTATTCCACGTGCTATTTACTCTGTGGGAAATAAAGTAGATTTATATTACAAATTGCATAAATAGTGGAACTTTCTATGATTACTTTCCTTGGAATGTAGGTGACCTTTGATAAGGGTCCACATGAGGGATTACTAATAAAACTAAAGTGGGAATCTAGGGTAGAACAAGGGACGGGAGTAAGAAATTAGATCAAAATAGGAAAAATAGAGTACTCCTGAGAGTTGTAGTGTTGAGTGAAGTAACAGCAGCTTTCAGCATTGAGATATAGCATTTCTAATATGGAAGGAGGCCATTTTGTCTATTGTACCTATGTCAGTGCTAGATCTTCAACAGGAGCTGTCTACTCTAATCACTTCTCCTTGCCCTTTCGCCAAATCCTTTTATAATTTTCATTTTCAAATACTTGTCCAATTACCTTTTAACTCATGTCATAGTCTCTGCCTCAATCGTAACTGGTGATAAAGCATTCCATATTCAAATTCACTAAACAGTAGAAACAATCTTTCACTCTCCTCTCAGAACCATGCATAATTTTGAAAACCTCTATTAGATCCAGTTTTGGAAAAGAAACCTCCAGCTTTTCAGCATTTCTTCAAAATTATAACCTCTCACTCCCAGTGTCATTGTAGTGAACCTTTGGTGGACCCTTTCCCGGGGGCGGTGTTCGGAACATGCAACCTGGGCAATTGCACTTGGCCATGAGCCAGTCAGGGGCTCCAAGCAGATCCAGTGAAAGGACACCTACGCAATAAGTAATAGCTGATCCCTTATCCTTTTTATATGACCTATTGCAAACATACCTCAACACGATCCTACGCATGTGGATTTGACACCAGATTAAGCAGATAGTATTTAGTATCATTCTCTAGTAAAGTGCAGGGGCCCCAAACCAAACCTTTGCATGGGGCCTCCGCAAGGAAAACACTACTTCTGCCTTTTTCATAACTCTTTGAGATGCATCCTGGTGCTTGATTGCCCTTGTCAATAACAGCTTCACATTCTCAGAGATGCCTGGTAACTACAGTGCATGAGTATTGAACTTACATAGAATGGCATCGACTGTACAGCACAGAAACAGGCCTTTCGGCCCAACAGGTCTATGCTAGTTTTTATGCTCCACACGAGCCTCCTCCCACCCTACTTTATCTAGCCCTACCAGCGTATCCTTCTATTCCTTTCTCCCTCATGTACTTATCTATCTTCTCCTTAAATGCGTCTATGCGATACCACTTGATGTGTTACTGAATTGTATAATAAGAGCTGGGTGAGATTTAATTTGTAGCTGGTGTCAGCCACTGAAAGCCAAGAGTGAATATATTCTGAAGTAATTCTTGTTCAATGTCTGAATAACTGTGATTAAGGTAAATAGATGGAGAAATGAGAGATACATAGATAGCGTTAGATAGATACATCCATAGAGACATGGCGGTAAACAGATAATTAGTCAGACAGACAAGAGCCAAGTCCTTAATGATCATTTTAATCCCGCAGTGCTCAGTTGTGGCTGTACTATTTACGCTGTAATTTATCACAGAGATTATTATGTGTCAGAAATTTGTAGTATCGCTCCATATCACTGCAGGAGTCTGCTCTACTCCAAGGGTGGCCTTATTCCACAGGAAATCGTCCAATTCACAAGTTTGCCTTTTGCAGTGGTATTTCTAGGAGTGATTTTTTTTTTAAACGTGCACAGATTCAGATTAAAAAAGACGCAGAACTGAAGGTCACCAAAACACAAGTACAATCAAACTGAAGTATCTGTTTGTTAGTTTGTGTCAGAATTTACTCACAATTAACAATAAAAAACACAGATCTTCAGAAGTACTATTAAAACTTTGGGCTCGATTTTGCCAGTGTGGGCGGGCTAGGGCGTGTCAGGTGGCATTCTTGTCAGGACCCCGACTCTGAAGTGAAGTGGGGAAAAAGTGCGATTTTCCTCTAATTGGGCAATTGATTTCCAGCGTGTGGGAACACCTGGCCCAATGAGTCTTTTCATATACAAAGTCACCTCCGATGACGTCATCAATGCTGCTGGATTTAAGGCCTGCAAGCAGCCTTGCCTCTTCTGGAGACTGCAAACTTTATGGTGATTGTAGTAAGGAATTCATTGATCGACTATGTCCACCAGCAGGCAAAAGTGTGCTCCACGCTTCGATGCGCCCTCCCTCCAAGCTCTGGTGGAGGGAGCAAGATCGAATAAGGAGGTGCTCTTCCCTTCCTCAGGGAGAAAAAAGCCACCCCAGCAGACTAAAGCTGTGTGGCTGCAAGTGGCCCAGGAGGTCAACTCCATATCGATGAGTCGCAGAACCTGGCTGCAGTTCAGGAAGAGGTTTCAAGACCTTCTCCGCACAGGAAAAGTGAGTATGACTTTCCCATCTCCCACAATCTGATCCCCATCGCCTCTCCTCACCAGCACTCTGCTTTGCTAACCTCTTCCTCCACATCCCACTTGACACTGACATCCCTGCACCCTTACCCATTGCCTCTCTCTCTATGGTCACATTCACTTAACTATTCGACCATGCAGCCCTCACACTCCCTATCACTGTGATGCAATAACAACAACAACTTCCAACACACAGGGAGGGCCCTTTGTCTCCTTCTAAGCATCTATGCTATGCATTCTCTATACTCACTCCTTCATTCTCACTCAAACTCCACTTGTGTCCCTCATTGCAGGAAAAGAGAGCCCACAATAAGATTGAAAAAGCAATGACATGAGGAGGGCCACCCTCAGTAGCCCAGCTCACCACCTGGGAGGAGGCGGCCCTGGAAATCGCCGGGATCAAGGAGGATTCCCAAGTGGGGGACGGACAGACGGGCGCATCACAGCAAGCTGGTGACAGAATAGTTTGGCATCTCGCTCATTGACATTGCATGAGTCACTGATAATGAATCTGATGCTCTAACAGATTGACTTATGATCATCTGCACTATTCAATGTGCATGCAACCTTGACCTCACATCGCTAACTCTTTCCTTTACTCCCCCACAGGACCATCGAAAGCTCCCATCCCCACTGTCCAGGAGGAAGAGCCTGAGCCTCCAGACTCCTCAGAGGAAGCTGCAACCTCTGAGGGCGCAGCAGAATTCAGCACACCCAGCACCAGCGCAGACACTCACACCTCGGTGGGACCTTCGCGAGATAGAGTAGTGTTGTCACCTGGTGTATCACAGCTCACAAGTGAGCATCAGCAGACGGTGGAGACAGGGACAGCAGTGGAGAGTCCTCGTCAGAGGGCGCAGGACTCTGCCAGCTCGGCTCAGCTGCATGTCGACCCTGTGCCTCCAGGTCCACCCAGAAGGAGAGCGGTGCTGGAACTCCAGGAACAGGTGCAGGAATCTCTGGCAGGTTTTGTCTCCAGGGTCGCTGCGAGTGTGGCGCGAATGGAGGAGTCCATCGCGAACATGAGCAGAGCCTTTGTGGAGGCATTGGCACATGAACGCATCACCATGGAAAGGATGGCAACCTCCGTGGAAAGGATGGCTAACTCCGTGATAAGGCTGGCTACCGTAGAGGAGAGGATGGCTATGGCCATGGAGGAGCTTAGTCGCCAGGGTCTTGAAAACATGGTCATTGTTCAGAATAGAATGACATCTCTTGAGGAGCGATTGTCAGCTATTGAGCATAGAAACCAAACCTTCATGGAAGTCCTCTGGAGTAGGATTTCCAGTGCAGAAACGGGTCCTCATGGCCCCCCTGAAGTACAGCAAGGTGCTGTCAAGCCACTTGCTAGCTCTGAAGTGGGGCTGGCCCATGAGAGGGCTGTTGGTGGCAGACAACAAGGAAGTGGGGGCTCCTCTCCAAGCGCTCACGCTTCCATGCCACTGTGGAGCCCTCGGTCAGAGCCCCACCAGAGTCCTCACCCAACTGAGATCGGCGTCTCAGCCCCTGCACAGCCGCAGGAGCAGCAGACTGTTGCCGAACCCACACAGGTTCGCCACCCCAGAGGACGCCTGCCAAAGCCGTCGAGACAGGAGCAGCAAGAAAGTGAGCAAGGGGCCTCCACATCTGCTGAAGCCACAGGGGAAGCACCACGTAGGAGCACACGTAAGAGGAAGATAAAGCACAAGTAGTCACAAGGGTAGTCACTTGGGTGCTGTGATGTATTGTATTTGGACCAGCCATCCTTGTCATGGTATCATAAACAGATTTGATGGCAAACTGTTGAAGTTGTGGCCTGTGTCATTTTGCAAATGGGACTTTCAATTTGAGGGCTTAGGGCGACTTGCAATTGTCAGTATGGTGGTCAGAGTGATAGGAATCCGTAGGTTCTTGTCCAAAGTCGATGCTCTGGTAAGAAAGTGCAAGACAAAAGTGTTTGATTGTGCAGGCTAAGCAAATCTGGGCAACATGAGTGCATCCCTTGCATCCCGGGCAGCAATGTGGTCACGCTCTGGTGCTTTCTGGCCTGTGCAGTTTCAGGTGGGTGAGCAGCAGCTTGGCGCTCCTGTTGATGCTCTTGCTGTTGGTGCTGCTGTTGTTCATGGTTCTGCTGCTGCCGCGACTGGTCTTCGTCCGAATCTGATGTCCAGGAGGAAAGGAAATAAATGGTTTCCATGCTTCTGGTATATACCTCAGTTGAGGAAGCGCTCAGTCCAGGTGGGGAGAGGGGTTTCCCAGGAGGTCACACTGGAGATGGGTGTCAGGCTCCAAACTTCCACAACAATGAGTAGGCCTGCTAAAAGTTCCCCCAGACCTGAGACAACAAAGTTCTGCCACCTGCAAATGATGATTGCTGAAAACTCCTTTTTAATGATGGAGCTGCAGCTGTTAGTAAGCAATCCACTTGTGATGCCACCAGGATTACCTGCCGTGTTCCAGAGGAGGCGTGTAGGATGGATTATAGAGGCAATTAAGTAGTTGTTAAGGGCCTTAAGGGACTATCCCGCCTCTTGGAGGTGGGATGGAAACGGGGTCTGAAACGCCGATTCTGGGAAAATTGCTCGGAGGCGGGATCGGGCCCACCCGCCATTTTTTGCAATTTTAACACCTCACACGCCTCCAATCCCGCCTCATCGAGCCTGGCAAAATCGAGCCCAAAGTGTTAAGAATGGATTTTAGGATATCAGCAACAACAACAACTTGCATTTATAGAATGCCTTCAATGTAACAAAACGTCCCAAACTTGTGACAAGGAAAGCTAGCTTGAATCTTAAGCTGCTTTTTTGTTGTTCTAACAGATTTGGAATCTGGGCCCTGAAATCCCAATCGGGGCCAAGGCATAAGCGGGATGATCTGCCACGGAAATGTGGCAGAAGCTAGTTCCACTGGGATTCTGCCTCATTTGCGTCCTTAGAAATAATTCTGATGGCGGAGGTCATTGGCGAATCTACCGCCCACCTCCTATATCAAGGGGATGTGTCTGGGGAAGTTCCCGAGCTCTCCTGGGAATCCCGCCCAGTATGTCGTTTCAAGGCCTCAAGGAACTAACACCAGCTAAGAACATTCATGCTAAGAGGGGGCTTTAGTCCTGCTGAAAAGAACATTATAAAAGCAGCTCGAGTTCCCATAGTGGGCCAGTCTTCTAATCTCAGCTGGGTCATCTGGATGGGGGGGTGGGTGGGGGGATGTTCTTTCACAAATTGATCAAGCATGCCTTGCGAGCAGCTCAACAAACAAGGGCATTGACTGTGTCCATGGATATGTCTGCAGACTTGACTTTTCTGACCTTCTGACCCCATTGATAAACTTTGCTGTTTGGGAGACAGTACACAAGGGTCGGCACATTGCAGAAATTATATTATTGTTTATACAGGTGCAGTAGGCTTAAAAAGCGTTCTACGCACCAAAACAGTAAATGTTCTTCCTGAGCAACGGCAGAAGAAGCACACACCAGAGGATTCCTGTTTTCTAAAACAAACTACAATAACTGAACATTCAAAACAGTGTTCATTCACATTGACTCACTGATCACCTCCTTGTCCTTCTCTGTCCTTTAAGGTCATGTTATTCAGGAAGCACTGGGATGAATGGCAGCTAGCAGATCAAACAAACTTTACACAGTTTATCTGAACCAGAATGTTATGTTAATTCTTTGACAGGGTGGTCAACCTGTATAGCATTTTCAGCTCACCAAGTTGTTGGAAATTCATTCTTCTACAACTAAGTAATTAAAAACATTTTAAATTTCTGGCTAAAAATGTTATTAATTGAGAAAAAAAATTAAAGAAATATAGGGAGATGGCCTAGAAATCTTTAATTTTCTTATTACGTCATTCAGGCTTAATTCACGGTTCAGATGTTGCTTTACCCATTATATCCAACACCTTTCTTATATTTATTGGGTAGTGGCTTCATTCTTGGATAGCTGCATGTTATCGAAACTAGGCCTAGCCGTGCTCATTCGCAAAAGTTGCTTGTTTACACAATAATGGATGCCAAATGTGCAAAGATTGTGCGTAAAAGCTATTCTATCTATCGGCGCATCAAATGTGCAAAAGGCTACAAATAAATTGTTTTCACAGGTGCAGCACACGTGCATTTGGAGAGATTTCTTAAATAAATCTGCTCCAATGAACAGGGATAGACGTGCTGTGTAATTCAGGACCATGTTGCATGTTGGAACAGGGGTCAGAGAAACCTTATTTCAGCAGATCCAGGGCAATCGTCTTATATCACCTATGTTTATCTTTTAAAAAGCTTCTTACTTCACTATGACAACCAGTTAAAAAAGAATCGAAAACTTGGTGTTATACAAATTAATGTGTGTCTCTTAACTTCTTACACTAAAATGCGTATGAACAAAAATCAGGAATCACTCAGAGAAGCAGAAAGTAGATTTGACCCTCCTTTCACATAATCCCCATCTGTTCCAGGTGAGAGTTGGCAGCTGTTAAATGTTCCAAAATATGAATTTCAGATGTCTTACTCATGAGGGCAACGTGTAGGAGAACGAGGTCCTGTCCTATTTTTGGAGGGAACGACGCCACATACGCTGCTCAGACTCGTGGGTCTCCCCAGAGGTCTGCCATTATTGCCGTTGGCATATGTCCACCAGGATGTGCAGCCCTCCAGATGGGGGAAGTGCAGCGCATCCAACAGAAGTAGCCCCACCTTTGTAGCAATTGTGGGCTTTCCACTAAATATTTCAACTTAGGTTGTGTCACATAGCCATGAGAGGTGACATTAGGTGATCCCTCCTCTGATGGGGTGACAGCAGTCACAATGGATGGATTTCTTCTTCCTTGAGACAGTGGCTGGGGAGGAGATTGGAATTGATGGCAAAGCTATGGCGTTTTTGGCAAGGGCCGAAGAGAATGGCTTCAGTTTTACCAATGTTTAGCTGGAGGAAATTGCAGCTCATCCACAACTGGAAATCAGACGAGCAGTCTAATAACACAGAGACAGTGGAGGGGTTAAGACAGCTTCATTATCCCCACCTTGGCCTTCTTCCAATTGGAGATATGATTTCTCCTCTTGGGACGAGACTTGCTCAGGGAAAATCACATCATGTAAATGAGACCCAGGCCTCACAGCAGTAACAACAGCCGCACCATGTCTACCCTTTGAGCCAGTGACCTTACTTCCTCGTGAACCTAATCTACTATTCCTATGCGTAGTAATTACTCCCACCCCCACCGCCCCCGAATGAATTTTTGCCTTGTAAGCTGCAGGTGGAGATTCTGCCCCTCACAAGGTAGACCAGAAAATTCCAGTAACGTTGCAGAGTTGGCGCAGCCGGGGGTCCCTGCCATTCTCTAGTGGGTTTCTCCAGTCTTCCGCTGAGATTACAAACGGGAATCTGGCAGTAACTTCCATGGATTTTCAGGGCCAATCCTTTTTTTAAAAAAATGTTTATATTTGGGGGAAACATGGCATATGATAATGGGATTTTTCCCCACTCACGGACAGAAATTTATTTCAATTTTTAACTTTTATCTGTGCTCCATATCTTGTCAACTGTGTGTAGCTGCATCAAATTACATCAATGTAATGTGAGAAAAATAGGTTCAATGGTGTCAATTGTGCTTCAAATCCTGCTTTTCCGAATGCCACAATGCTGGTAAACTAGTGAAATGTCACTCGCACTATTAAGTGAAACAAAATTCATAAATTGAGTGGTGGAGCAGTGGTCCGTGCCCATGATTCCCCGCACAGCTATTTCCTGTGTTCAGCTGTGCCATCAGGGAAAGTTGCCAAGCAACAAAAAGATCGAGTTTCTAAGCCACAGGATACTGCTTCTGCAGAGCAGCAGAGTCAACTATTAGAGAAGACGCGAACCCATGCTTTCCCCAGGCACCTCCAAACATGCAGCTGGATCAGAACAACATTGGCAGAGACGGAAGTAAGTCAGCTGCCCATTCTGTGCGCCATCGGAACATGTGGAACAGACAAACCTAAAGAGTGGGAAAGTAATAACTTACAAAAACAGGGATAAGATGCGGGTTGTATTTTTAATAATAGAACAGTTCATGGGATGTCTACCATTTTACCAAAATTATTTTTCCTGAAATCATCACAGTCACACATAATATTGAAAATTGTACCATATATCTGCTTATAATAGAATATCGTAAAACAACCTTCTTACTGTTTGAGGTCTGATATTATTTCTTGTAGTGTGGATTTGCTAACTTTTGCTAATTGCAATTTTTCATCCTAATCAGAGAGTACTACAAAGAAGGGCATGGGGCTAAAAATTGAGTAGCGCCCCATTTGAGGCGCTAACTTCGCCAGGGTGCAACTTTTAGCGCCACGGAAAAATTAGCGCCCCCGCGCCAGAAATTGTGTGGTTCGCCCCAAGAGGGAAGGGGGGGGCGCTACTGGAAACGCCCCGCGTCCCTCTTGGGGCGCTGCGAGTCAATATCGCGGTGCTACGTGCCGCGGTATTGCAGGCCTTCCTCCCCTTCTTGGAGCGCGGCCGGCACTCCGCGGGAGGGGGGGGGGGACAGGAGCGCAGGCAGGTGCTGGCAGGCAGCCAGCAACAAAAATGGCCGCCCCGCACCTCGCCTTTAAATGACGCCTCCCCGGCCACAGGTAGGCCCCCCTGACCCCGTCGGACATAGCGTCCGGTGGTAAGTCAGGGGGCGCTCCCGAAGATCGTGGCCAGGGTGCGAGCGGGGCGCTGCGCACGGCGATGACGGCGCTAACGGGAGGCGCAAAGCAACCCAATTTTTCCCCCAATATTTCTAATTCTGTAGTTTGTTCTAAATATTAGACGTCTGAAATATTAGACATATGTTTTACAGACTAATCACTCAGGAAAGAAATTCTCTGGAATTCTTTTACATAGGAATTTCAAAATGCAACTAAGCAACAGAAGACAAGGCCGAGTGTCTTAAAGCTTCATGCTGGGGCTTGTGCTTGAATCCACCCAGATTGATTGTGTGTTGACGTCTCCTCTCTCTGATCACAAAGTAGGTACTGCAGTTCATTGTGAAATACTATAGTGAAGTAAAGTTTGAGAAGTTTCAGCTACACCACAGACCCACAGCACTAAACTGCACACAAACCGATAATACCCAAAGTCATAAGAAAGGTTGGTGTTTCAAATAGAAATAGACAAACTCACTCTGGTCTAGAAGGCTAAGATACACGGTTAGGGAAGAGTGGAGCTAGCATATCTCTGTATATGGTTGTGATATGTTTGAAGTAGGAAAGATTGATGCTTATGCTGAGTGACAAATGGAAAAAGAGAGCAATAGTACATTGTATCCCAGCTCTGATAACATTACCTTATAACCGCAAAATTCATTAAAATAATTTATAATGTATAGAAGTTTATTAAGTTAAATGCATTGGGTCTGTAATTTAGATTTTAATGAGGAAGGGTCAATGTAGTCATGAAGGTACACCTAAAAAATTATAATAACAATACACATGAGGACTCATTTATGCACAGCAGTTTAAAGACTCAAAATCAAAGGTGGCAATATGATTGCACTTTGGGCAATCTGTGAGGTAACTCCCATAAGATGGATTTTTGCAGAATTACATTTTTTTTTTAGTTGATATTGCAATGATCCTGAAGAACTGGCTTTGGGAATTGATCTTGTGGCTCATCCCATCCTTGGGGAAGAGGAGGGGAAGTTGAGTATATAGGGCAAAAGTGAGGGTAGGTGCTGAAAGGCCAGCGATGCCCTCAGCTTCAACCTGTTTCACTTCTCCCCTCTTCCTCCGCCTACCCACCCTTCTGATCTATTTCCTTCAAAGACGCTTATTGTGCTTTCAAAATTCATTTGCTTTTTCTTAAAAAGAAATTGAATAAGAATGAGAAAAGCACATTCTGCTTGTCTCTTACTGTATCTGTCTCTGTCTGTCTCTGTCTCACAGCTTAATATGCTTCCTGAAGTTTATGGAACCAAAAGCAAAAGCTACAACAGATGTGTAATCATTACACTGTAAGTTTTCTTACACTCTCTCAGCTAGACAAAAACACACACACAGATACATAGACAGTTTCTCCATTTAACGAAAAGCATTCATATAAATTTTCCCCGAATAAAGCTTTAGGAATTTGTTCTCTAGCTTTAATTCAAATAATTTTTAAAAACTGAACAGAAACAGTTGCAAGCTTAGAAAAATCCATTTGTACAGCTAAATGAAGGAATTTATGTATCCTGGAAAACTCGGTACACTGCATATACACTAATTTTCTTTAAGTAAAAACTTTAATGATAGTGTTAAAAGGCATAAAAGATAGCTTGATGAATAAATTCAATACTGTTATTGTGAAATATGCATTTTTTTAAATTTTGTTTAAACCCTAATATTGGGCTCAGTTACTGAGGAAAAAAGGTTTTGCAAAATTTTCAGAAAGCATTTTGAGCAGTTTGTGGGGTAAAGCCACCCAGTGGTTAGTTGAGGCAATGACAGGGTAAAGAGGTTTTGATTACAAAAGTGGACATGGGAATTGAAAGTGGAAAATCTTGATGCGGAAGTGTGATGAAAAGAGTCGCAACAGGCAGTAAGGTTTTGTAGGCAGGAAGCGCGTGCAAATGCAATATTTTTTAAAAAATGAATAGAGTTGATATAAGTCTAAGGATCATGTATTTGCAGGAGCTTATTTATGCCATATTTTCCAGCCAATTTGTGGGCAAAATTTAGAATATTTCTTTCAAAGGGGAAAAGACCATTGTTCACATTATCAAAGTCCGAGCTAGAACAGATGGAACTTGTTTCTGAAGGACAGGATACAAAGTGCTGGACTTGGAGGAATATGGACCCAAATGGTGGTATGGATATAGCCCATCATATTTCTCCTGAAGAAGGTAAATTTAAGGCCGCCTCAACATTATCATTTAGAGGACATCATCCCCTTTCCCCTATGCATCTTAATCTGCTCTGAGTCATATAGATTCTATTAAGAAATACCTGCAGTTTTCTAATAGTCAAGGATTGTAGACAATACTGAATGATTTTGAAATGTGTCTGCGATGCACTGGTGTAAAATCTTAATCTACACTTCAAGTCATTCTGGAGCGTGTGAAATGCTAATGAGACCTAACACTTGAAAGGAACCAGGCCTCCCACCGGACCTATCGGGCGAAGTCCGCTTGAGGGGAAAATCTATCACGTGGAGTATAGTTAGCTTCACCACTGCCAATCTTGACAGTAATGAGAAGTCGCACAACACCAGGTTATAGTCCAACAGATTTATTTAAAATTACAAGCTTTCGGAGCTGTCGCCCCTTCCTCAGGTAGAGTTACTGTGAGACAATCTACCAGAATTCACAGAATATAAACACAGAGAAAATGCAGAGATTCAATCTATCCCTACATCAAAGACATACTAAGAGCACAGCCAAGACAATGAGATGTGTCCCAGGGGGTCCAACGTGTCAAAACACCTGCTGGCTGCATATCCTCTCCATTTGGGTTTGTTTCTTGTGTTTGTTTCTTGTGTTTGTTTTTTTAAAAAGCTGGAAAGACCGGCAACGATGTCAAGTCACGTTCTGTAGCGTGACATGAACCCGATATCCCGATTGAGGCCGTCCTCATGAGTGCGGAACTTGGCTATCAGTTTCTGCTCGATGATTTTGCGTTGTCGTGTATCCCGAAGGCCGCCTTGGAGAACGCTAACCCGCAGATCCGAGGCTGAATGCCCTTGACTGCTGAAGTGTTCCCCGACTGGGAGGCAACCCTCCTGCCTGGCGATTGTTGCGCGGTGTCCGTTCATACGTTGTCTCAGTGTCTGCATGGTCTCGCCGATGTACCATGCTCTGGGGCATCCTTTACTGCAACGTATCAGGTAGACAACGTTGGCCGAGTCACATGAGTATGCACCATGTACCTGGTGGGTAGTGTCCTCACGTGTGATGACAGTATCTGTGTCCATGATCTGGCATGTCTTGCAGAGGTTGCCGTGGCAGGGTTGTGTGGTGTCGTGGTCGCTGTTCTCCTGAAAGCTGGGTAATTTGCTGCAATCTTGACAGTGTCATTACTTTAGGCAGAAAGTTTTTAAAGAACCTATGAGAATCTACAATATGTACAATATTCTGTATATTTACAGAGCTTGATGCATGTACAAATGACACTGGCTTATTGTTGGGGTGGGAGTTTCAGATGATGAGTCCTTACTTCCTTAAAGGTTCTCAAATTAAGTGTCCAAAAATGTAAAAGAACTATAGCTACAAAATCCTGATTATCCGGGTGCAGCAGGAGAGGGTGACCAATAAGGTTGTTAGCAAGCAAGCTCAGTTCTTATAGATTGTATTTCATTGGCTGTAAAGCGCTTTGGGATGTCCTGAGGTCGTGAAAGGCGCTATATAAATGTAAGTCTTTTATGTTGCTGTTGGGTCTCTAAAGGAGAAATAAGAATTTCAAACTGACAATATCCACAAAATCAGATTTGCTGTGCCAGTCTGCTAGATTGCTATTATGTACAAAGAGCCACACCAGCTGAGACTTCAACTGAGATGTCGATGAGTATTCTTTCGTTGGTGACCCCAATATCACCAAGTGATCTTTTATCATACATATAGGAGTATGTATATTCCCCCTGCCCAATACAAGAAAGTCTTAATCATCTGTGTTAACCTTGTGAAGACCATTGGCAGAGCCAACGCCAATCAGAGATTAAGCACCAAAAGTTACCTTAAAAGGCTTTTAATAACCCCAAGAAAAGACACAGATAAGGAATACATCATTGCATATAAGATCCAGTTTTGTTTAAAAGGGGTGTGAGATTGTAGGTTGATGATCACAAGTGCATATCATACTTTTATCCAATGTTTTGTGCCCTTATTCATCAACCAGAAAGGAGACCAGTTGCATTCTGCACCCCTCTTCCCCAAAGAAATGTTTACAGGGCATGTTCAGGAAGCCTCACTAGATGGTAGCATGAGTTGGACATGGAGTTATGCCACTATAGCCCTGATTCTCTGACTCATACTCTTGCTGAGTGAGGCTGAGCTCTGAATTTGCCCTTATATGCCAAGAAGATACAACATTGCAAACTTTACAATCTGCTAGGCTTGAGAACCAACACATCCTCTAACCCAGCGGTTTGCAAACTTTTCTGTTTGGGGATTCCCCTGGAAGTATTAACCAAGCTTCAAGGAACCCTGCAAATATTGATACAGTTCTAGGAACCCCCCTGTCCTAATGGTCTAGGTGAGAGTGGGAAGTTGCTTTACGGAAAAAGAGTGTTTTTGGGTTCCTAATGATCACAAGCTTTCTACAGCCCTAAGTCTACCTCCGTCATCCACCACTACCTGCCACTGTTACCAAGGTAGCCCTAGGTCCAGCTGCTTGTCCAATGATCTTATTCATACTCCACCTCACTGTCATCTCCCTTGTAATTGAATGATTGACAGTTTGGCAAACTCACCATGTAGGACATCACAGACTTGAATTCAAAACTTCCACTCTGTCACACAGTTACAGCTGAATATTGCATTATACAAGCAGGCTGCACACCCACCCCCCTCCCCCCCACCCCCCCCACCCCACCACCCCTTTAGAACTTTCTGATTTATTTTCCACAATTACAGCTGTATAAGCATATTACTTCCAAAAAAATGTTTAATCTCACTGTTTCATGCACAGCACCTGTGCCAGAAAGGTGCTTTCATATTCAAAAGGGACAATTCTTCAAAGCTGTCAAGTCTATTTGCCAAGCACTATGTTTGTCTGGGTTTTCAAACGTGCCTTGCAATAACTCAGTTGTGTGTTCAGTTCAAGGAAAAATGAATTTACATGCAGGTTAACACAAGTGCTCACAGTATATCAAATAAGCAAAGCACTGAATAATGCAAATTGCTTTTGCAGCAATAGTTTATAGCTATCAAATAATCCATCTTCAACTTGCCTTTCCTTTTTCCCTTTTAGTTTGTGATCTACTTATGCTACTTTTTTCCTCTTTCTTTCTAAATCTGTTTGACTTTGTGAAACTCATCTCCCCGACTTGCATTTCTGCTTTCTGCACATTCCTAGCTTGTTTTTCTCTTTCTAGCCACTTACCCGGTTCTCTCTCACTTATTCACTCCATCAATATAGCTCATTCCTTCTGGATCTTCTGCACAGAGCTTTCCAATGGGAATACTGGCCCAAAGTTCCTGTATTTATATTTGCATTTTAAAGTATTTGATAGCAAATTTTTGACAGCATAAAATGAATGGACTAGAAAATCATAGGCTGAGGGTGCACAATCTCCAGATATGAACTCCCAGCTGACACCAGGAGCACAGATGCAGAAAGTGCTTTGTGCACATGTAATAAGTTTGTTTATTTATACAGTACAAACATAAGTTTCCACAAACAAAAATTACTTTGTAAAGACTCAAAAGATCATCCTTTATACAGTTCTTAAGTTTTTATATAAAAAATATCCGTGCACCTCAAATAGCTAAACTAACGGGGTGAATGACTAAATGAAAAATCCATTCTCGACAAATAATCTCTTTGTTTTCTTTTCTAAACACTAACAAAGAAACCATGATCACAGATGTTTCTGGTCACGGCTGCTGCTGATCACAGGTGTTGCTGATCGCTGGTGTTGTTTGTCAGGGCAGTTCAGCAGCAATCATTAAAGAATGTTTTCACTTTGAGAATTTAGCCTCCAGTTTCTTTCGATGTCTTGTGGAAAAAGCAACGCAACTCTCAAATGCACACAGGATGAGGGGGACATACCTTTCTGTCTTTCAACGCCTGTTGAGGCGGAGACTGCATGCTGGGAAATTCTGGCGTCTGCACATGCTCAGAATGCACAGACGTGGTTTAAAGTTGTGAGCCTAGGCTTTTGAAACAGGCCGAGACCTCGAAGTTAAAACTTTAATGAAGGTATTAAAAGACACAAAAATACTTCAATTGCTAAATTTAATCATGTCATTGTGAATTATGCATTTTTAACATTTTGTTTAAAACCTTATTTTGGATATAGACATTTCAGAACTGAGAAAAAAAAACTGATTATTTTTCAAAAAGCACTTTGAAAGATTTGATTGGTTCATCAAGGCAGCTACAGTAAAATGTTGGCACATTGATATAGAGTTTACCTAGTTGACATGTTCCTTTGAGGTTTTTCCATTATAAATGATTACATAGGCAGTTTCAATATTAAATGTTGACATTAAAAGCGTGACTCAAAATGGCAACACAAGATGTAAGGCTTGAGGACAGGATATCCATGCTACACCCAAGGTTGTTAATAGTAAATAGACGGGCGCATTTTTGGAACATACGCCTAGAAATTGGATCGCGCCCAGATAGGGTGCGATCCTGGTGCACGGTTAGGTGCACACACCTAATGAGGTGATCAGCAACATCTGTTACCAGCAGCACCTGTGACCAGAAACATCTGTATCATGAGCATTCCTGCTCCGCACTAAGCTAAGTAAAAAACTTTAAACTTATATTTCAGATGGCAGGCTATAGCAGTCGCTTCAAGGACCTCTGGGTTGGCTGCTGTGTGCCTGAGTAAACTGGCCACAGCGTGCACAGTGTTTGCTGCAGTCACTCACAAACAAATTTTACAAAGGGGCCTGAAACAGGTGTTAGACCCCCAGATTTTCATAAGCAATGGGCCTAATGGCAGTTTCAAGCAGGTGGCCTGGACGGCTATAATATGGAGTGTGGTGCGCTCCCGGGGCGGAATGAGCGTAGCTCGCCATATTGGGTCCTGCAGCGCCCATTTTCCACCTGAAAAAAGGGCATGCACAATCGAATTTCTAAAAGTAGTTTTCAGAAACAAACCACTCGTGATAAATTGGCTGAGATTTTCTGCTTTTGGGGGAATCCCAGCATATCTTTGGCAAAATCCCAGCAAACCTTTGGCAAAATCCCAGCAGGTCTTTGGCAGAATCCCAGCATATCTTTGGCAGAATCCCAGCCAGTGGTCCACTCCTGACCCTGGCCCAAATTTCTACGGTTATCATAGGTTAGGCAGGCTCCCAAAGGAATTCCCAACTCCACCAGGGAGCCAACATGGGAGCAAACAAAAGAAAATGGCTGCTGCAAGCCTTGGGTGCTACAGCATTTGTTTCCTCCTTAATATTCCTCTGGAATTTTTGTAGTACTCCAGCAATCTATTAAAATTAACTCTTTGGGCTGAATTTTGCTGGCACTCAGGGTGGGTTTGGAGGCGGGTCAGCTGTCAAAATAGCAAAGATTGACAGCTGGTAGGAAACATGCTGTCAACCCACCTCCACGCGAGTCTCCCAGGTGTCGGGTCTGTCGGCGCTAAACAGACCCGACACCAAGCAGTGGGGGAGGCAATTCACATCATTAAATAGGTTGTTAACATCCAATTAACTGTTATTTTAAGCCTACATTTCAATTTTATGTGCTCCGCCACGGGTTACCCGCTGCTCAGGGAACACATCAGCTCAGCCTGTCGTGAGTGGATTCAGCATTGAATTATCTCATAACCTGACAGCTGCCAAAGTTGTATAAAAGAGCCCATGTTACAGCTGTTCACTTTCAAAGCTCAGAAACTGTTGGTTACTGCATTTGGAAGACATATTGAGCTTTCTGCAGGTTGCAAGTGTTTGGAGCCAGCTTTCTATCTAGTGCCACCTCATTAGAACAACCTCTCTCACCATTGACTGATCGCTTCTGTCATCTCAACCTCACCTGCCATCTGTTCCATCAGCATCGTTGCCCTTGAAAATATCTCACCTCAGAATCCCACCAAGATCAGCCCCAACACCAGCAGCACCAGGCACACCAGCAACAACAACAACAATGCCAACCTTCTCCGCAATCAACTGAGGCTACACAGGACACAGGGCATCAGCACCCGACCACATTGCTGCCTGGGAGGCCAGTGATGGCCTCACTGTGGCCAGATTTACTTCATTTGATGCTGTACACCTTGGCTGCCACATGATACGCCAGGTTGGCACCACCCCACACCAACACCATAAAGCATCCCTACAATGCCCAAGCCATTCCTTTCACACTCGTCACCATTGTGGGGGGGGTAGGGGGTACCCTTACTTCTCACCATTCACTACAACTCACTAAGCCACTTCCAAAGGTGCACACAAATCTGTCCAAGAACGCAAAGTGCTGAAAATAAAGGTTTCAATGTTTGACAGCACATTACCAGAAACTTCACATGAACATTGGCTAAACCACCCAAGTGCCTACCCTTGTGTGTTGTTAGTTGGTATACTTGCAGTAGGATGTTGGTGAGTGTGAGTGGTGGCTAGTGAGATGGGGAAGTGATAATGTAGATAGACAGGGATGGGTGGAGGTGCAAGATAAGTTGGTGTGAGTAAGGATGTGCAGGAGTAGGGTAGGGAAGGCAGAGTGATGTGGATGTGATGAGTGGCACAGCAGGATGAGGTTGAGTGTGGCTTTGCAGTAACGTTTCGTGATCTACTGAGATCATTGAAAGGTTTGCGCCACGGCAGCCTGGTCCTCCTGACGACATCCCTGCTTGTGTCCTCCTGTGTAATGTGCAACCAGGCTGCGTTGATCTCCTGGGGAGGTCTCTTCCGCCCATGGGAAGGGAAGAGAACCTCCCTGCGTGCTGTGACTCCATAAGCATATGGAGGGAGTCATGCGAGAGCCTGGGTGCAGCCGTGCACCTCTGTGCAGAGCTTGTCAGTGTTTGCAGCAGCTCAGTGTTATAGAACACTGACAACACAACTGTCAAAATCAATTTGGACATGGTCCCTTTAAGGAAACCGGCTGATGACCCGTCATCAAATGATGTCATCAGACCCGCTTCCTTTTAATTGGCCGGGAGCCTCGCAGGGCGGGCTTAAAAAGGCTTATTAACGTAAAATCGCTTGGAGAGTGCGGGCTGCAGTAGGCAGCGGGCTGGGACAGCGACACCGACCCCGACCGCCCCGGACCTGCCTCGGTCGGCGAAATCACGGCCTTTTTTTTTCTTTCATTCTGAGGATGTGGGCATTGTTAGCAAAACTGGCATTTATTGCCTATCCCTAGTTGCCCTCAGACGGTTATGGTGGGTCACCTTCTTGAAACACTACAGTCCGTATGACGAAGGCGAGCGCCTTGATACAACTGAGTGGCTTGCGAGGCCACTTCAGAAGACAGTTAAGAGTCAACCATGTGGGACTGAAGTCACCTTTAGGCCAGACAAAGTAATGACAGCAGGTTTCCTTCCCTAAAAGACATTAGTGAGCCAGTTGAGTTTTTAACAACAATCCAGCAGCTTCATGGTTCACTTTTACTGACACCAGCTATTTATTTCCAGATTTTTTAACTGAATATAATTGTTAAACTTCCATGGTAGGATTTGAACTCACAGGGGCCGATTTTCTAACGTTGGAGGAGGCGGGTTTGGAGGCGGGAAAGGCAGGAAAATTAGATTCAAAGAGGTCGGGTTCGGAACCCGCCTCCAATCCACCTCCGCGGGATTTTGCCGGTGCCGGTTTTGGAGGTCGGGAGATGGAAATAAGAACATAAGAAATAGGAGCAGGAGTAGGCCATTCGGCCCCTCGAGCCTGCTCCGCCATTCAATAAGATCATGGCTGATCTTCTACCTCAACTCCACTTTCCTGCACTATCCCCATATCCCTTGATTCCCTTAATATCCAAAAATCTATCGATCTCTGTCTTGAATATAGTCAACGGCTGAGCCTCCACAGCCCTCTGGGGTAGAGAATTCCAAAGATTCACCACCCTCTGAGTGAAGAAATTTCTCCTCATCTCAGTCCTAAATGGCCGACACCTTATTCTGAGACTGTGATCCCTGGTTCTAGACTCCCCAGCCAGGGGAAACATCCTCCCTGCATCTACCCTGTCAAGCCCTGTAAGAATTTTGTATGTTTCAATGAGATTACCTCTCATTCTTCTAAACTCTAGAGTTTACAGGCCTAGTCTACTCAATCTCTCCTCATAGGACAATCCCCCCATCCCAGGAATCAGTCTGGTGAACCTTCGCTGCACTCCCTCTATGGCAAGTATATCCTTTCTTAGATAAGGAGACCAAGACTGCACACAGTACTCCAGGTGTGGTCTCACCTAGGCCCTGTACAACTGTAGTAAGACATCCTTGCTCCTGTACTCAAATTCTCTTGCAATGTAGGCCAACATACCATTTGCCTTCCTAACTGCTTGCTGCACCTGCATGTTTGCTTTCAGTGACTGGTGTACAAGGACACCCAGGTCCCTTTGTACATCAACATTTCCCAATCTATCACCATTTAAATAATACTCTACCTTTCTGTTTTTCCTACCGAAATGGATAACTTCACATTTATCCACGTTATACTGCATCTGCCATGTATTTGCCCACTCACTCAACTTGTCTAAATCGCCTTGAAGCCTCTTTGCATCCTCCTCACAACTCACAATCCCCCCTAGTTTCGTGTCGTCAGCAAACTTGGAAATATTACATTTGGTTCCCTCATCCAAATCATTGATATATATTGTGAATAGCTGGGGCCCTAGCACTGATCCTTGCGGTACCCCACTCGTCACCGCCTGCCACCCCGAAAAAGACCCATTTATTCCTACTCTCTGTTTCCTGCCTGTTAACCAATTTTCAATCCATGCCAGTATATTACCCCCAATCCCATGTGCTTTAAAGCATCTTCAACATTTATCCCCACTCCTCTCTCTTGAGTTTCTCTTTTCTTATTTATCTATTTCTCCCTTTCTTGCAATTACAGCCAACCTGAATGTGCGATTAGTAAGTGTTTCTCTTGCTTTCTTTCACTGGAAAATGAATAAAAGAAAGCATGTGACACGTAAGATATGGGGTTATTCCAGCCTCTATAACATATAGTAAAGGGACTCCATTAAAACTATACTTTCAATAAAGGGCTTTCACTACCACCATGAATAAATGGGAGAGCCACACCCTTCACTAGCATTTTCTTCCATTCATTTGTTGTCCACTGAAAGAAAGCAAGAGTAATCACCAGCAATTACTGCCACGTTGCATACAAGCATGAACACATAATTGTAAAGCAGGAGAAGAGGAGACAGCAAGTCCCCTGCTGAACACAGAGGCTGGAATTCTGATGCTGCCATGCTTGCGGGATTGGAGGTGGGTTGGGAGTAAAAGTGGAAATAAATCGGAGCACGTCGGGAACCCGCTGTCATCCTGCCGCCTCGTGCCTTTAACTCGGGCACGTTTGCCAGCACGGCAGCGACCCGAATGGCAGAGGCGGGCGACCGAATTTAGATATTATTACCTTGCTGTCAGACCCTTAACCGTGTTTTTAACCAGACCTTTTGAATTTCACTGCAAGACCACGGGAATCACGCATCTCGGGAACCACGTCTGTCAAACTGAGGCAGAAGTTCAGTGGCTGTTGATCAAGGTCATTAATGCAGAGCATGGAAAGCACAATAAATACTGACACCTGAGACCTGCTTACTTGCTGAAGGGAAATGTTCTTGCTGCGTGCATTTTCAGCACAGATTTAGGTGTCTAGAGTTTGCAAGTCTTCTCCAAATTCGGAAACCACTCTCACCTCATTGCTACTACCTATCACACCATTGACAGATTGCTTCTCTGATCTTTACTTGACCTGCCATCTATTACATCAACATGGGTGCCATTTATACTGTCTCACCTTGGTCCTCAGAATCAGACCAGGATGAGCCCCAACACCAGGCAGCACCAGGCACACCAGCAGCAGCAACAACAACACCACCAACCTTCTCCTTAATGACCTGATGCTCCACAGAACAGAGGGCATCAGCGCAGGTTTGCACCGCACCAGAGGCAATACCCCCAACACAGGTTATTCAGGCAGAGGATGAACTTCCTGGACATGACTGAGCAGCAGTACCAAAGAAGGCTCAGGTTATCGCGCCAGGTCATCGCAGACATTTGCGGCTTCCTGGAGCAAGACCTGCAGACCAGAGGAGCGGGTGGACACGCCTTACCAATGGCTGTCAAAGTCATCAGTGCCCTCAACTTCTTCACCTCAGGCTCCTTCCAGGGATCTGCAACAGACATTTGTGGCATCTCACAGTCGACCGCCCACAGATGCATCACACAGATCACCGCTGCCCTCTTTGACAAGTCAGCCAATTGTATCAACTTCGCCACTGATGAAGCCAGTGTTACTGAGCGGGTGCTCAGCTTTACGGCTCTGCCTGACTTCCCACGGCCATTCCTTTCACACTGACCCCCATTGCTGGAGGTAACATTATGTCTCACCATTCACTCCGACTCACTAAGCCACTTCCAAAGTAGCAGACAAAATTGGGCATGTGAAAATAAATAGTTTTATATGTGACATAAGAGTAACGGAACCTTAACAGAAATACTTCTTTAAACACCCTTGTGCTTACCCTTCTGCATCTACTTCTGTGTCATCTTTAGCTTACGCGTCCTTCTACGGGGTGCAACACCTGTGGCTTCAGCAGAGGTACAGACAGTCTGCTCACTTCCCTGCTGCGACTGTGTAGACACTTTTGACAGATGTCCTCTAGCTTTTGGAGCCTTTGATGGCCCCGCCAAACTCTGCTCCTCCTGCAACTGTGCAGGGGCAGACTTGGCCATCGCAGTCCGAGGAGGCATCTGGGGCTCTGACTGAGGAGGAGGCAACGGAGAGGAGCACTTTGAGAGGAGCCCCCAGTTCCATGTCCCCTCTCACCATCATCCCTCTCATGGACCACATGCACTTCCCTGCTTGCATGGAGCTGGAGAGCACCCTGCTGCACGGCAGTGGGGCCATGAGGACCCAAGTCTACGTTGACTTCCCTCCTAGAGAGGAGGTCTATGAACCTCTGCCATCTATTCTCCATAGATAGTATGTGCCCATGTGAGTGGTGTATTAGCTGTTCCATGCAGGTGGTCATCCTTTCTATGGAAGAGCCTACAGTCGCCATCACCTGCGACACGGTGCTGCTCATGTTGGAGATGGACTCCTCCATTCTCTGCACATTTGCGAACATCACGGTCGCAAAACCTGTCAAAGCCTCCTGCAATTCTTGCTGCACCTCCAGGATCGCCCTCTTTCTGGATGGCCCCCGAGGCTCAGCGTCTGTATGCAGCTGAGCAGAGCTGGGAATGTCCTGCGCCCTCCGGCGAAGAGTCTCCACTGCTGTCCCTGTCGCCACCATCTGCTCTTGCTCACTTGTGACTTGTGAGACACCAGGTGACAACACTACTCTATCTCGCGTAGAACCCACCGAGGCGTGCGTATCTGCGCTGGTGCTGGGTGCGCTTATGTCTGGTGACGGTGCGCCCTCAGAGACTGGAGGCTCCTCCTCCGAGTCGTCTTCCTCTTCCTCCTGGACAGTGGTGGGGGGTGGGGGGGGGGGCTCTTGATGGACCTGTGGGACAGTAAAGAGATGAGTTAGATATGTCATATCAAGAATGGGTACAGATACCATTATGCCGTGATGAACATTCACTAGCTGCTGACATCAGCCCCCATATGAGTGACCGCTGTATGCCATGTGGCTGTATGATATGTAATTCTGTCACCAGGTTGCTGAGATGTCCCCCTCTCTCCATCTCCCACCACCAGCAGCTCCGCAACTTCTGACACCTCCAGGGCGACCTCCTATTATGGAGGGTCACCTCCGGTTCTCTTCCTCTTATCATGTGCTCTCTTCTCCTGCAAGGAGGGAAAGAAGAGATGTTTGTGTGAGAGTGATGGCATGAGTGTAAGGAATGTGTGAGTTACATCTTTAGAGGGTGACTATGATGGAGTGTGGTACCAATGCCAAAGTGCCAATGTAAAGTGGCCTCCTTGTGTGTTGTTAGTTGGTATGATTGCATTAGTATGAGGGTGAGTGTGAGCAGTGATTAGTCAGATGGGGATGTGAGTATGTAGATAGAGAGAGAGAGATGGGTAGATGTGCAAGGTAAGTTGGTGTGAGTAATGATGTGCAGGAGCAGGCTTGGGAAGGCAGCATGATGATGAGAGGCACATCAGGATGATGGTGAGTGTGGCATTGCACTCACCTTTCCTGATCTCACGAGATCATTGAAGCGCTTCCAGCACTGCATCCAGGTCCTTCTCACCACACCCCTGCTGTTGACCTCCTCTGCTATCTCGAGCCAGGCTCTTTTAGTCTCTTGGGGAGGTATCTTGCACGCATCAGCAGGAAGAGGACCTCCCTGCGTGCTCTGACTCCCTCCACAAGAATATGTAGGGAGTCATCGGAAAACCTAGGTGCAGCCCTCTGTCTCTGTGAAGCCATGTGTACAAGGCTGAACAATAACCAGATGGTGATATGTACAGCCTGCACACTCCTAGATGAACCTTCAAATGCAATGTGGCCAAGGCTCCTTTAAATATCCCAGCTGGAAATGAGTCATCGATGATGTCATCAGACCCGCACCATTTAATAGGGCCGGGAAATGCGCAGGCCTGCCTTAATAGGTGCCATTAAGGGAAAGTCGCTCTGAGGAGTGGGATGAAAAGAAGAACGGGGTCCCAACCTGCCACGCCGACTGCCCGCACCCAACCCGCCCAGGTAATGAAAATTCTGGCCGGAGAATTTGGTAGGCCTGCTAAACAACACCCTGTAGTGCAGTAGTGATATTTTCCATTTCTTCAGTGAGTTAGACTGTCAGTTAGTGAGTTAAACCATTCGAGCTTACAAAGGATTTTGAGCAGGAGACAAGCCTAGCCACATCATTGGATTCCCACACTGTTAATAAGAGTAAGAATGCTTTGTCATTTCAATTAAGGAGGGTGTATTTCCACAAGGAGTATATTAACAAAGCTCTTGCTCATTTCTTTGAGGTTCTTTACAAGGCCTCTCTCCGTTTCCAAAGAGTGGCTTTCAACAACAACAACAATAACTTGCATTTATATAGCGCCTTTAACATAGTGAAATGTCCCAAGGTGCTTCACAGGAGCGTTATCAGACAAAAATTTACTACAAGCCAAAAAAGGAAACATTAGGATAGGCGATCAAGTGCTTTGTCGAAGAGGTAGATGTTAAGCAGCACCTTAAAGGAGAGAGAGAGGTGGAGAGGTGAAGAGGTTTGAGGAACACATTCCAGAGCTTAGGGCCTAGAAACTGAATGAGCCAGCCGGTATCATGTTTGGATCTGAAATCAGTCTCCAGGAAGTAACCAAGGCTATCAATGGATTGTAATCCAAAATGATGGCTTGGCTTTCTGACAAAATTTTCCAAAAGATACCTTAGATATGTGGCTCCAGAACTTTCTCAATGATGCAATTACATCTGGAAATCTGAAGTACTACTCGATGTACCATATGCTTTTAGCCCAGTTATTAATAAAAAGCCACAAACCCTTTGAGATATATTTGTTCAGATGTAATCTTAAGATATTAGCAAAGTTGCTGACCAGAAAAACAATTGCACTGTCTTGCTGGCAGCTTTAAGAAAAATGTCAATTGTTTTTTAAAGCTGCTCCTATAAGCACAAATTACACATTAGTTGCCAAAATAACAGTCTAAAAAATGATTTTCAGTCTTTTCTAAGTCATTACTTTTTGGATACAGTGACTGAGTTTAATACTTAAGGTCATATCAGATATAGAAATGGAATTTTCTGATAGCACTTTATGTTTACACATCCAAATCTAAAACAATGGGATTCAGGGGGGGAAAAGGCTTGGAAAATATGATAAGAATCTGAAAACTATTCACTTGCAATGATTTTAACATCAATATTTTCTGCCGTTAGAAGCACTTTCAGAAATCAGATCAGGAAACAGGGGAGAGACAACAGCACTATGGATATAAGGATACACTCCAACAGCTTAAATCTCCCTATTTGATCAACTATGAAGACATTAAGCTTATTTTGCTATGATTTCTATGGATATTTTGTGCATTTCACAGACCAAAGTATAAACCGGCTTGCAAATGGGCATAATGTATTTTGTTTGAAAATTGCCCCGATTTTAACTCCAGGCCAGTTTTGGGCGGGTGGGCTGCGGTATACATTAGAAACTCACCCACAGCTCCAGTAATGAGTCCCGGGGTATTTTAACTCCCAGGCTTCATTTAAATCTCACCGGCCGGAAGTCAATGAGAAGCAACGGAAAGTTACGCAGCCCAGAGGCCACCCGTCGACACCAGGTAAGTGGCGGATTAGGCTGTCTCTTGGGATTCTTGCAATCAAAAAGGTGAGGCAATTCCGCGGCAGGAGAGGCCTAAGAACATAAGAACATAAGAAATAGGAGGAGGAGTAGGCCAATCGGCCCCTCGAGCCTGCTCCGCCATTCAATAAGATCATGGCTGATCTGATCCTAACCTCAAATCTAAAGAACACAAGAAGTAGGAGCAGGACCCGGCCACTCAGCCCCTGGGCCCGCTCCGCCACCCACAGGGCCTTGACCGATCCGAACTCAGCCTCATGTCCAATTTCCTGCCCGCTCACCGTAACCCCTAATTCCCTTTACTTCTAGGAAACTGTCTATTTCTGTTTTAAATTTATTTAATGATGTAGCTTCCACAGCTTCCTGGGGCAGCAAATTCCACAGACCGACTACCCTCTGAGTGAAGAAGTTTCTCCTCATCTCAATTTTGAAAGAGCAGCCCCTTATTCTAAGATTATGCCCCCTAGTTCTAGTTTCACCCATCCTTGGGAACATCCTTACCGCATCCACCCGATCAAGCCCCTTCACAATCTTATATGTTTCAATAAGATCGCCTCTCATTCTTCTGAACTCCAATGAGTAGAGTCCCAATCTACTCAACATCTTCTCATATGTCCACCCCCTCATCCCCGGGATTAACCAAGTGAACCTTCTTTGTACTGCCTTGAGAGCAAGTATGTCTTTTCTTAAGTATGGACACCAAAACTGTATGCAGTATTCCAGGTGCGGTCTCACCAATACCTCATATAACTGCAGCAATACCTCCCTGTTTTTATAATCTATCCCCCTAGCAATAAAAGCCAACATTCCGTCGGCCTTCTTGATCACCTGCTGCACCTGCATACTAACTTTTTGATTTTCTTGCACTAGGACCCCCAGATCCCTTTGTACTGCAGTACTTTTCAGTTTCTCGCCATTAAGATAATAACTTGCTCTCTGATTTTTCCTGCCAAAGTGCATAACCTCACATTTTCCAATATTGTATTGCATCTGCCAAATCTCCGCCCACTCACCCAGCTTGTCTATATCCCCTTGTAGGTTTTTTATGTCCTCCTCACTTTCTACTTTCCCTCCCATCTTTGTATCATCTGCAAACTTTGATATGTTACACTCGGTCCCCTCCTCCAAATCGTTAATATAGATTGTAAAGTGTTGGGGACCCAGCACCGACCCCTGCGGAACACCACTGGCTACTGGTTGCCAGTCCGAGAATTAACCATTTATCCCAACTCTCTGCTTCCTGTTAGATAACCAATCTTCCACCCATGCCAGAATATTACCCCCAATCTAGTGATTTTTTATCTTGAGCAATAATCTTTTATGTGGCACCTTGTCGAATGCCTTCTGAAAGTCTAAATACACTACGTCCACTGGTTCCCCTTTATCCACCCTGTACGTTATGTCCTCAAAGAACTCAAGCAAATTTGTCAGACATGACTTCCCCTTCATAAAGCCATGCTGACTTTGTCCTATTAAATTATGTTTATCTAAATGTTCCGTTACTGTCTCCTTAATAATAGACTCCAAAATTTTACCCACCACAGATGTCAGGCTAACTGGTCTATAATTTCCAGCCTTCTGCCTACTACCCTTTTTAAATAAGGGTGTTACATTAGCAGTTTTCCAATCTGCCGGGACCTTTGCTGAGTCCAGGGAATTTTGGAAAATTATTACCAAAGCATCCACAATCCCTACTGCCACTTCCCTCAAGATCCTAGGATGTAAACCATCAGGTCCAGGGGATTTATCTGCCTTGAGTCCCATTATTTTACTGAGTACCAATTCCTTAGTGATTTTAATCGTATTTAGCTCCTCCCCCCCTAATTTGTCCAGTGTTGGGATATTCTTAGTGTCCTCTACCGTAAAGATTGAAACAAAATATTTGTTCGGCATTTTTGCCATCTCCATGTTTCCCACCATTAATTTCCCGGTCTCATCCTCTAAGGGACCTACGTTTGCCTTAACCACCCTTTTTCTTTTTATATAACTATAGAAACTCTTGCTATCTGTTTTTATATTTTTTGCTAATTTATTTTCATAATCTATCTTCCCTTTCTTAATCAATCCTTTAGTTACTTTTTGCTGTCTTTTGAAGACTTCCCAATCTTCTATCCTCCCACTAAGTTTGGCTACCTTATATGTCCTTGTTTTTAGTTGGATACTATCCTTAATTTCTTTACTTAGCCACGGATGGCTGTCATTTCTTTTACACCCTTTTTTCCTCAGTGGAATATATATTTTTTGAAAGTTGTAAAGTAACTCCTTAAATGAACACCACTGCTCATGTACCGTCTTACCCTTTAATCTATTTTCCCAGTCCACTTTAATCAATTCCGCTCTCATACCTTCATAGTCTCCTTTATTCAAGCTCAGTACGCTTGTTTGAGAACCAACCTTCTCACCCTCTAATTGGATATGGAATTCAACCATGTTATGGTCACTCATTCCAAGGGGATCCTTAACTTGGACATTATCAATTAATCCTGACTCATTACACAGGACCAGGTCCAAGGTTGCTTGCCCCCTTGTAGGATCAGTTACATACTGCTCAAGAAATCCATCCCTAATACACTCAATAAACTCTTCCTCACGGCTGCCCTGCCCAATTTGATTTGTCCAGTTAATATGATAGTTAAAATCCCCCATAATTATAGCTGTTCCCTTATTACATGCCCCAACTATTTCCTGATTAATACTTCTTCCAGCAGAGTTGCAACTATTAGGAGGCCTATATACTACTCCCACTAGTGTTTTTTCCCCTTATTATTCCTTATTTCCACCCAAACTGTTTCATTATCCTGATCCTTTGACCCAATATCATTTCTCTGTATTACAGTGATTCCTTCCTTTATTAACATAGCCACCCCACCTCCCCTTCCTTCCTGCCTGTCCTTCCTGATTGTTAAATACCCTGGCATATTTAATTCCCAGTCGTTGTCACCCTGCAGCTATGTTTCTGTAATGGCCACAAGATCATACCCATACGTAGTTATTTGTGCTGTTAACTCGTCCATTTTGTTATGAATGCTACGTGCATTCAGATAAAGAACTTTCCTTGTGAGGCCCAGAGGAGCACTCGTGCTTCTGTACATAGTTGAGCTACTGTATTGTATTCTTTTACCTGTTGCTGTGCTTGGCTTTATAAACTCCTTTTCTCTCTTAAATATATTACCAGTGGTTTATACAAACCTGGTTTAAAAAAAGGGTGGTTGGGGTGGGGGCTGCCTTCAACCTTTTATTGTTCCTAAGATAGATTCAAAATCCCAACCATTATTCGAACCGTTCACCAATAATGTTACATGAAATCACACATACAACCACTCGCAGATGTTCAGTCTAGCGTTGATTGTAGGCCACTTCCTTCCAACTGCAGCTCTTTGAGTTAAGCCGATCAGCCAGGCCCCTCCTTCCTACTGCAGTGCCGATATTTTTCGTCACTGGTTTTTGTACAGTTTTCCTTGCCTTTTTCAGTAAATCAATCATTCAGAGATGGTGAGATGTTCCTTTGATGTTCGACCTAAGTTATTTGAGCTGTTAAACTTTCACACTCACACAGCCTATGTGGCTATCCATGAGTTGCCTTTATCAAAGCCCAAAATTGTTCATTCACTCTTAAAAGTTTACAAAAGTGGCAGAAGACTACTTGGTCACATTTCATGTGTTACGTCGCATCCTGCATTTCAAAACTTCAAAGGTTTGACTCCTCCCCTTCAGCCCCAAAAGTCGTTCTACCATCTTGTAGCCTGTTTTGTTGTAGACACGAAGTCTTAAAATCAGAGGGGGTTTGTTTATCTCTGTTGTCTATGACTACCCCCTGCAGTCGTAACCATTTGTTCTGTCAGTATCTGCTTATCCGAAACACAGCTCTTGAAATAACTCTATCACAAAGCAGCTTGCAAATACAACAGTTCCTTTTGAAAGCACATTTGCTCCCAAATGTTTGCTGCCTTTTAGTAAAGAACATCAAAGCACATTCTACGATAGCAAAATACTGCGGATGCTGGAAATCCGAAATAACAACAGAAAACGCTGGAAAAACTCAGCAGGCCAGGCAGCATCCGTGGAGAGAGAAACAGAGTTAACGTTTCAGGTCGAAGACCTTTCGTCAGAACATTCTATGTCCACTTATCAGTGAAAGACCGTCTGTTACAACCTTATTTCACTTTGAAAAACCTTTTGGCCTGGCAAAGCATTTTAATATATACCAAAATTAAAAATTTAGGGTCTGTGTATGCCTACAGACCTAATGAGAGAACTTTTAAAAAGTTTGCAAACTAGTAAATGACCAACCACAAAAATTAGGTTGAATTAAATTCTCGTAAAATAAAACAGCAAATGTAATAAATGTACTATTATTTCTCATCCATTTTATGGTTCCCGTCATCATGACTGGATAAAAACATACCAATGAGGCCCCGTAAAGTCAACCATCTAATTATATGAATGTTAAAAGTATTGCAAAGGTTCCTACTTAAAACAAATATGGAGCCAAAATTCCAATCAGCCCACTCTGCCAGTGGAAGTGTGGCGGAGCAGGCCATAGATACATAGATACATAGAAGATAGGAGCAGGAGTAGGCCATCCGGCCCTTCGAGCCTGCTCCGCCATTTAATGAGATCATGGCTGATCCTTCAATTCAGTATCCCGTCCCCGCCTTCTCTCCGTAACCCTTAACCCCTTTTGCCTGTAGAAATATATCTAATTCCCTCTTAAATATATTTAATGAGCTGGCGTACACTGCCCTCTGTGGCAATGAGTTCCACAGGTTCACCACTCTCTGAGTGAAGAAATTCCCCCTCATTTCTGTCCTAAATGGTTTAGCCCTTATCCTTAAATTATGTCCTCTAGTTCTGTTCTCACCCGCCAAGGGAAACATTCCTTCTGCATCTAATCTGTCTAGACCTGTCAGAATTTTATACACTTCTATGAGGTCCCCTCTCAATCTTCTAAACTCCAGTGTGTACATCCCTAAACTACATAGTCTCTCCTCATAGGTCAATCCCGCCATTCCTGGTATCAGCCTGGTGAATCGCCGCTGCACCCCCTCCATGGCAAGAACATCTTTCCTCAGATGAGGCGACCAAAACTGTACACAGTACTCGAGGTGTGGTCTCACCAGTGCCCTGTACAGCTGCAGCAAGGTATCCCTGTTCCTGTATTCCAACCCTTTTGCTATGAAGGCCAGCATACCGTTTGCCTTCTTAACCGCCTGTTGCACCTGCATGCTCGCCTTCAGTGACTGGTGTACAAGAACACCCAGGTCTCTCTGTACTTCCCCCTCTCCCAATTTATTGCCATTTAAATAATAATTTGCCCTCCCGTTCCTGCACCCAAGGTGGATAACTTCGCACTTGTCCACATTATAGTGCATCTGCCATTTATCCGCCCAATCACCCAGTCTGTCCAAATCGCTCTGGAGCTTCCTGGTCTCCTCCTCTGAGCCCACCCCCCCTCCTAGTTTAGTGTCGTCTGCAAATTTGGAAATGCTGCATTCGACTCCCTGATCCAGGTCATTAATATAAATTGTGAACAGCTGGGGACCCAGGACAGATCCCTGTGGTACCCCACTTGTTACTGCCTGCCATTCAGAAAATGAGCCGTTTATTCCAACTCTCTGTTTTCTATCTGACAGCCAGTTCTCTATCCACGTCAATACTTTCCCCTTTATCCCATGAGCTTCAATTTTCCATGCTAATCTTTTATGTGGGACCTTATCGAAGGCCTTTTGGAAGTCCAGGTACACCACATCTACTGGCTCTCCCCCATCTATTTTACCAGTTACTCCCTCAAAAAATTCCAATAGATTAGTCAAGCACGATTTACCCTTTGTAAATCCATGTTGACTCTGTCCTATCCTGTCCCCATTTGCTAAGTGCTCGGCTATTTCATCCTTAATGATGGACTCCAGCATTTTGCCCACAACTGATGTAAGGCTTACAGGTCTGTAATTACCTGCTTTTTCCCTACCCCCCTTTTTGAATAGTGGGGTAACGTTAGCTACCCTCCAATCCATGGGCACTGTTCCCGAGTCTAATGAATTCTGAAAAATCATGCTTAGTGCATCCGCTATCTCTAGGGCCACCTCCTTCAGTACCCTAGGATGCATGTTATCAGGCCCTGGGGATTTGTCCGCCTTCAATCCCTTTAGCTTCCTTAACACCATATCCTTAGAGATATTGATTTGCGTCAGTTCCTCCTTTGCCAATGTCCCTATTTTTCCCGATATCCCAGGGAGGTTTTTTGTGTCTTCCTTCGTAAAGACTGACCCAAAGTATGCATTTAGTTGGTCTGCCATTTCCTTATTTCCCATTATATATTCCCCCGTATCTGACTGCAATGGACCAACTTTGGTTTTCACCAGTCTTTTCCTCTTGATATACTTATAAAAGCTTTTGGAGTTAGTTTTTATATTTTCCGCCAGCTTGCTTTCGTAAGCTATTTTGCCCTTCTTGATTAAGCCCTTTACCCTCCTTTGCTCTATCTTAAACTGTTCCCAATCTTCCGCTCTGGCGCGTTTTTTGGCTATTTTATACGCCCTATCTTTGGATTTTATGCTGTCTCTAATTTCCCCTGTTATCCACGGTTGAGTCACCTTTTTAGATTTCCTTTTATGCCAGATTGGTATAAACAATTTTTGCAATTTTGTCATTCTATCTTTAAATGCTTGCCATTGTTTATCTACCTCCAGTCCTCCCAGGAACGTTGTCCAATCAGACCTACTCAGTTCCCGTCTAATGGCATCATAATTCCCCTTGTTTAAATTCAGGACCTGAGTCTCTGAGTCAATTTCTTCGCTCTCCATTTCGAGTGAGAAATCGATCATGTTATGATCGCTCTGACCCAAGGGTCCCCGTACAACAAGATTACTAATTAGTCCCTTCTCATTGCACAGTACCCAGTCCAATATAGCCTGTTCCCGAGTTGGTTCCTCGACATATTGATCCATAAGGCAACTATACCTGAAGCTGTAGATCCCATCGCAAATTGTGAGGACAGGGAGGTCTACATAGTTGAGGCAGGCCAGACATTTGCAAGGGTGAATCAGCAATGTCTACCCCAACCCAAGAGCAGAGAGTGGAATGACTGAAAGTCACTCCGCTAAGGCGCATCTGAGGCTTTCCCAGGGGCCCAAAGTTAAAAATGTTGAAATGCTCTGCAGTTCCAAAGGCAGCCTTAGCGTAAGGAATTTATTCTAATTTATCCCCTCTGGGATCAATTCCCTTAGTTTGGTAAAGGTTTGGGGCCATTCAGAAGGCCTCAATGGGATCATGCCAGCTCTCAGCTGGCGAGAGTTCTGCTGAGGTTTTGTAAGAATGTATTAGGCATAATTCCTGGGATAGCTCAGGAACTCCCCCTTGATGTGGGGGACAAGCCTTGAGCTACAAAATAGCAGCAGAATGCCGCAAAATCAAGTTCCTCCCAAAGTTCCGGCCACAGGCAGGCAATCTGCCTGTTTCCCAACATTGGGCCCAACCAGAATTTCAAGCTGTTAACATCCTACAGTATCAGCTGTGGCTCAGTTGGTAGCACACTCGTCTCTGAGTCAGGAGGTTTTGGGTTCAAGGCTCACTCCAGGGACTTGAGCATATAAATCTAGGCTGACACTCCAGTGCAGTGCTGCACTGTCAGAGGTGCCGTCTTTCAGGATGGGACGTTAAATTGAGGCCCCATCTGCTCTCTCAGGTGGATGTAAAAGATCCCATAGCACTATTTTGAAGAAGAGCAGGGGCGTTATCCCCAGTGTCCTAGCCAATATTTATCCTTCAACCAACATAACAAAAACAGATTATCTGGTCATTATCACATTGCTGTTTGTGGGACCTTGCTGTGCGCAAATTGGCCTGCGGCATTTCCCACATTATAACAGTGACTTCACTTCAAAAGTACTTCATTGGCTGTAAAGCACTTTGAGACATCCGGTGGTTGTGAAAGGCGCGATATAAATGCAAGTCTTTCTTACTGCTGTTCAGGCACAGGAACTCCAGTAGTCATTATTAATTTTAGGAAAATCTTCAACTTTAATAACAATAACAAAATTATCCATTTATGTGCGCATGATGTACATGATAAGAAAAACAGCAACAGCTTGTACTTATATAGTAAAACATCCTAAAGGGGTGCACAGAGATGAAAATAAACCAACACCAAGCAGTTGTGGGAGACGGGTTGGGGTTGTGACTAAAGGCAAGATCAAATAAGTGGGTTTCAAGGACATTTTTAAAGGAGGGGGCGAGGTAGGAAGAAGTGGAGTGTAAGAGAGTCGGATCCAAAGTGTGGTGTTGAATGGCTGAAAGCTCTGTGGCCAATGGGGTGCTGCTGAGGTGGGGGGGATGCAAAAAAGGCCAGAGTAGGAAATGCAGAGGGCACAGGCAGGAACATTGTTGCTGAACAAGATTGCAGAGGAAGGGACGGCGAGGCCTTAGAAAGATTTCTAGATGAGGACAAGGGTTTTTAAATCGATGTGTAGGAGAATAGGGAGTCAGTGAAGGGTGATAAGCACAATGATGATGGGGGAACAGGAGTTAACCAATCCTCAGTCCATTTTAATATATTACGCCCAATCCCATGAGCCCTAATTTTGTGTAATAACCTTATCGAATGCTAGTTACAGCCTCAAAAAACTCTAACAGATTTGTCAAATACAATTTCCCTTTCATAAATCCATGTTGACTCTTCTCAATCATATTATGATTTTCTAAGTGCCCTGTTACCTTTTGGTCTTGTTAATGTTGAGTTGAAGGAAGTTCTTGATCATTGAGGACTTGATATTGGCTAAGCAGTTGGACAATACAGTGGTGGTCATAAAATGAAGGATGGTGACAGAGAGATAAAACTGGGTGTGGTAACCATACATGTGAAAGCTGAGCTCATGCCTACAAATGATGTTGCTCTAACCCTGACTACTAGTGACTATCCTCCTTAGAGAGAAGGTAAGCAGGGTCTCTTTGGAGTTGAAGTGGCTTCAAGTTGACATGCCTGGTGATGGAAGTTTGAATTCATTCGGACTCGGTAACTCAATAATTGAACCAGGCAAGTCTTCATATCTCCAGGGCACTATTGATGATTAACTAGTTAGTCCGGCTTACCAATGAGAGGTAGATCTGTCAGTGGAGCTCGGGATTCAACCCAGTCTAGCCATTATCCTAACAGGTAAGGTGGTTTCAGTTGGGCAAGCAGTGGAAAACTTACCAGTACTCTGTACTGGTAAAATGCACTGTTTTAACTGATTATTCCACATAAAATTTCTCAAGTGATTTGTGTACTCAATTTTGCCTGTTCTGCAGTTTGCAACATCTGGCACAGTATATTTTGTAACATTTTATGTGTGCTTTCCCAAGTTGGCAACCTTGCAATTTATGTTGTGTGCCACAGTTTCTCCATAATTTTCTTTTTTCATTCTCTCCTTCAGCGTTGACAGATTGAATTTCTGACAGCAAGAAATGGTTCTTATTTTGAATAGTTTCTGGGCTCCTTTTAATACAAGATTGATGAAAACCTAGTAAACAACAGGAAAATGTGAATTCAGAAAGGAAAGATTCTACCTGACAAACTTCCTTGACTTTTTAGAGGAAGTGGCCCTGGCACAGTATTCCTTGACTTTCATAACACAGTTGAAATAGCTCTGCACAAAAGGCTCTCCTGTAAAATTAAACTGGTAGCTGAATAGGGTTAAAACTTGGGAATGGGTAAGAAATTGGCTTTAATGATCTTGGAATGTGGGCAACACCGGCAAAGCAGCATTTATTGTCCATCCCTAGGTGTCCTGAGGGTGCATTAAGGGTCAACCACATAATCTGGAACTGAAGTCACATGTAGACCAGAGCAGGTAGAGGCAGTAGGTTCCTTTGTCTGAAGGACATTAGCGAACCAACATTACAACAACTTTCATGGTGCTACTCTACAAATTACCAGATTTTTTGAATTCACTTTCACCACTTGCTAGAGTGGGATTTTGAACTCACAACCTTTGGGATGCTATAGCCTAGTGCTATAACCACGAGGTTACTGTACCCAAATGCTGGGCAGGAGCAAGAGCTTAATAAGGTGTCCCAGGGATTGGTGTTGGGAACCCATCTCTATTCAATTTACATCAATGACTTGGATTCAGAAACTTAACACTAAGTGATCAAATTCACAGACAATACCACGTTGGAGGATTTGTCGTTGAACCTGAGGAGGCAACCCAAGAACTCCAAAATGAGTTGGACAAAATATGTAAGTGGATAGAACAATGATAGATGAAATTTAATATGGAGAAGTGTAAAGTACTGCATATAAGAAACAAAAGAAGCAACATAAGTGCATCATGAATGGTATTGAAATAGATAAGGATGAGGTTGAAAGAGAGCTAAGGGTCTTCATAGGCTTGACATTCAACAAGTTTCATCGCTACGGACCAACAATCAACAACGAAAATCGAATACTGAGCTGCACATCTAAACAGTAGAGTGCAAGTTACAAGAAGTCATACTCAAACTGGATAGTCCTCAGGTTAGGCCACATTTTGAGTACTGCATCTGGTTCTGATCACCAAAACAAAAACAAGAGACTCAGGTCCTGGAGGTGGTTCAGGGAAGAGCCATCGAGCTGATCCCTCGCATCAGAGGACTGAGTTCTGAGAAAAAACTGGAAATGATATTGGAGTAAAATTTCTGCTTCTGCACGCACCAGCCCGCAATTTTGCATCCATTTTAAGTGAATGGGTGGAAAATTACAAGGATTTGAATACAGGAGTGAACATCTCAGCATTCAAAGGCAGCTACCGAAAGGTGATCTTATAGAGGTATATAAGATAGTAAATGGTTTAGAAAATGTAGATCCAGAACATTTCTTTAAGTTAACTCATGGCTGTAGGAAAAGGGGCCATAGGTTCAAACTAGTAAAAGGCAAATTTAGGACTGATGTCAGAAGTTCTTCGTCACACAAAAACTGGTCAACACATTGAATGCCCGTCCAGATAAAGTAGTCGGGCCAAAAATCCTGGGATAATTTAGAAATGGATGCCGTGGCTGGGGATCTGTAGGTTCTGTCTGAATTGATGAGGTAAGAAGGCCAAATGGCCTTCCGGATTGTATCTATATTGTGATCATGCCATGTTCTGAAAAATAATAATTTTATTAAAACATAGTATACACTGCAGCATTCAATAATTCTCAGCCTTTGCTAACAAACTTCATCTTGCAATCTCTCTGGATCAGCATGCTTCACAGCAGTTCGCTAGTTCAAACATTGTCAGGCACTGAAGGGAAAGGGTGACTGGGGGTTACTGTTGATTGCACATTTTTCATTCGAGTGAAAACCAAGTCAACTATTTCTTTTCTTTCATAGAAACATAGAAACTAGGAGCAGGAGTAGGCCATTCGGCCCGTCGAGCCTGCTCCACCATTCAATACGATCATGGCTGATCATCCAAATCCAGTACCCTGTCCCTGCTTTCTCACACAGAATCCCCATCGAGCCTGCACCGACACATATCCCACCCTATCCCCGTAACCCCACATATTTAATCCCCCCCTAACACTAAGGGTCAATTTATCATAGCCAAATCAACCTAACCCGCACATTTTTGGACTGTGGGAGGAAACCGGAGCACCCGGAGGAAACCCACGCAGACACGGGGAGAATGTGCAAACTCCACACAGACAGTCACCCGAGGCCAGATTCGAACCCGGGTCCCTGGCGCTGTGAGGCACCAGTGCTAACCACTATGCCACCGTGTTGCCCTCTTTCCTTATATATTCATTCATCATTGTTCCATTTAAGGTCCAAAGGGGGGAAAATTCAGTTGGTTTGTGCCTCCCGTTAGCGGTGATGTCTGCGCCGTTCGCGAAATTGACCAGACATTTTGCGGCGGCACTAAACACTACCGCCCCATCTCCTGCGCCCGCAGATCGTGACGTCAGTTGAGCATGCAACGCCCTTGTGGTGACCCGGACCGGATATTGAGTGGCGCCCCCCTCCTTTCCGCCTGGCGTAAGCAACAACAAGGAGACTGGAACATTTCCCAGTTGGTGAGGGGCTGGAGGGACGCTATTTAAAGGCGGCCTCTCCCTGGCTTTTTCTGCGGTAGACATTTTTGCACCACTCATTCTGACAGAGAGAGATTCTGAGAGAGAGAAGGAGAGACTTCTGCATAGAGTCAACGCTGTGTGAAGTAGTTTTGGCTACTGAGCATCACTTTGCAGGTACTTTTGGATTTGACCTTCATTACTTCAATTACCAAGAGACTATGGGGGCTGCACTTATTCGGGGCGTCATCCTGCGCCTGCAGAATCGGAGGCAACAGAGACGCAGAGAGAGAGTGGCAATCATGGCCAGATGAAGGAGGGCCAACAGGCCTCTGCACAGGAGACCTTACCCTCCCAGGGTATTTCGGCAACAATTCTCCTACATTAATTTGTCTGAGGAGCAGTGTTTGCGCAGGCTGTGCTTCAGCAAGGAGGTGGTTACTGAGCTCTGCCACCTGCTGCAGCCAGATCTGCAGCCTCAACTGAGGACCAGGATGTCTCTGTCGGTGGCAGTGAAGGTCACAGTGGCTCTGAACTTTTATGCCACCGGCTCCTTTCAAGCAGCTACTGGGGACATCGCCAATGTCTCCCAGTTCGCAGTCCATTGCTGTATCCGTCAGGTCACAAATGCCCTCTATAAAAGGAGACGCCAGTACATCTCTTTCCTGATGACCCGGGCCAAACAGCATGAACGCGCATTGGGCTTTGCGAGGATAGTGGGCTTCCCCATGTTGCACGGGCGCCATTGACTGCACGCATGTGGCATTGCGGGCACCGCATGAGAATGCAGAGGTTTTCCAAAACTGCAAGGGGTTCCACTCCTTAAACGTCCAGTTGGTCTGTGACCACAGACAGCTGATACTCGCTGTCAATGCCCGCTATCCCGGCAGCAGCCACGATGCTTTCATCCTGCGCCAGACTGCAGTGCCAGAACTTTTCCAGGCACAGCATCAGCCAAGTGGTTGGCTCCTCGGGGACAAGGGTTATCCACTGTGCACCTGGCTGATGACACCGCTCCGTAACCCCAACACCCCTGCTGAGCTGCAGTACAACGAGAGCCATCTCGCCACCAGGAGCATCATTGAGCAGACGATCAGCATGCTCAAGCAACGGTTCCGCTGTCTGGACCACTCAGGAGGAGCCCTGCAGTACTCGCCTGAGCGAGTCTCCCTCTTCATAGTTGTGTGCTGCATGCTGCATAACCTGGCAATCCTCAGGACCCAGCTAAGGCCACCAGGTCTTGGAGCACCACCGGCGGAGGAGGAGGAAGAGGAGGAGGATGATTAGCAGCAGCACCAAGGCGGGAGGGAGGCCCACAATGTTGAAACTGCAATGGCCGTCCGTCAACGGCTGATAACAAGCCACTTCTAGGCCCCTACTGAGGAAATGGCTTCTGGCATGGAGAACAACATGAATGAAAGCAACCCGCAACCCCTAAGTCGGCCAAGGCAGCAATGATTCCAAAGGCCAAACCTGTACATTTTGAATACAAAAACTTTTTTATTTTACAAACTCTGCATGTGTCATTTCTTCATGACAAACTAATAGAAACAAACACAAAAAATCATACATTAACATAACTGGTTCTGTGAAGGAATAAGCCATATAACCTATTCAGAAAAATACACCATTCTATGAAAGAATTCTGGCCTTATTAAAACATGACAAACTGGGTTTGGAAATCTGGAAACCTCAACAATCTAAAGCTGTGATAGAATTCTGACTATAGAGATAAGATAGTTGTTGACACTGAATCAATAACCTTATTGAAACAGAAGGTTAAAGGCTCCCGACAGTCTGAACCTTGCGGAACAAAACAAAAGTTCACCCTATACAAGGTGTTCTAATTTACACTTCGTAAAGAGACACAAACAGAAGGCCTTAGTAAAAATGACATCAAATAAAATGCACCTGCTGTTACACTGTTTTTTATGGTAAGCTTGGAACACCTAGAGGAGAGACACAAGACTGTATTGCTACCAGCTGAGGTGACTAAGAATTGCAGAAGTCAGCAGAAAAATGACTAGAGATAATTAGCTTACATCAGCAGAAAACCTTAAAGGGAATACCACTGGCAAAGGGTATAAATATTGAACTCTCAAATAGGATAATAGATTCGCTGTAAAGGGGCAAAGCGATTCTCGGCTTCAGAGGCAGGCTCTGTAAGTCTCCAACTCTTTGTACCTCGGGGATCAAAAGGTACTGTATTTGATTTTGGTGGATATCCTGAATAAGACTAAGAACTGTAAAACTGTAGCGAAGTTAAGATTTGAGAATAAGGATCTCTGATAATAAGATTGTAAAGCTTTCTCTTTTTGGAACTGTTAATGTTGCGATTGACTCACCAACTGTAAAATACATGTCGGTTCTTTAATAAATCTATATATTTTTAGAATTGTCTCACATAAGACTTCTTTATCAAACTCGCGAACTCAATCTCTGTACACTCTTTGGTGAGGAGTTGCAGAATTCTGGGGGAGTTTTCCGGACCCTCATAATATCCGGAACGTTACAGTCTAGCTAAACTTATTAAAAGTGCTATCTGGAGGACGGTAACATCTTCAGGTTGTTCCTTTCCTTTAGGGAGAGATGGTCCAGACCTTTAGACCCAATTAAGTGTCTTTAGGATTCGGCTACCTCAAACTTCAGTTGAAAGTGAACGTCTGGGGAATATGCCTGATCTGGGGTAGCCCTAAAGGGGCTAGGACTAATAATTATCCCTTCAGTTCTCACAACCTGGAGATAATGTCCAAAACACTAAACAAAAGTTTGAACACGAACCTCGGCCTTTAATAAAAAATTGACCAACATTTTGTCACACCTCCTACTTTTTGCCCTTCGAGGGTGATCTCCTTCCCTTGCGCACTTCCCCCCTTCCCACCTTACTGCTCCTCCGTAATGGGGGCCCAGTGGCTGCAGCAAGGCTGGTGGAAGGCTGCTGATTGTCAGAACCTGAGACTGCAGATGCCCTTGAAGGACGGCCTCGACCAGCTCTGGGCCTGGAGGGCCCGACTGCAGATTGCACCAACTCTGCATGGGCGGCAGCAGACTGGGCTACAGGCGGTGGTAAGTGCAATGGGGAAGTGACAGTGGTGGCAGCAGGAATGCTGTCATCTTGAGAGGGGACAGCAACTCCCTGCTCGACTGGCACTCCCACGGGGCAGCACATCAGCATCCAGAGCAATCTGCTGGAGCACAGATTGCTGGCCTGCTGCGGCACTGAGAGCCCCGGGGAAATGTGTCTGAACCAGCGACAATGGCAGCAGTCAGTGCTTGCGTGGCTTCAATCTGAGTCTGCATGAGAGCAGTCTGAGATGGGATCACGGCCTCCAGTGACTGAATTGCAGCATTAAGCATTAGAGTGGCATCCGCCTGTGCTACAGCAAAATGCTCCACACTCCTTGCCAGTGCATCAATGCATTCGGGCACCCTTCCCACTGCACCCATGAGCTGAGTGTGCATGTCCACCGCCTGGGTGTTCATTTCAGCGATGAGCCGCTCCTCCTCTGCGTCCAGTGCAGCAGGACTTGCTGGCATACTCTCCCTCCGGGGAGAAGGCCCCCGAGCTTCCCTACCCCCATCGCGTTGCTGCAGCCCGCTGGGTCCTGGAGCTTCACCCTCATCAGACCCTTCCCCCCTGCTCCCCTCCAGGGAAGACGTGTTCCCAGAGTTGGCATGGGCTTCCTCGGGAGAGAGTGGCGCTGATGCTCCGGCTTCCTCTTCCTCCTCGCCTGCAGCTTCACTCCCACTGGCAGCTTCAGGGCCCGTCTCCTCAGCTGGTGAATCACCATCTGAAAGCAGGGAGGTACAAGAGTGGCTTTAGCGTGAGGACAGGGGGGCAGTAAGGGAGGAAGGAGTGCAGCGATTTAGTAAGTTGGATTGAAAGTGTCAAAGGCTGGTGTTGTGAGGGACAAGTGGAATGAGAGAGGACAAAAAGGTGATGACCTTACCATTGCTGTCCCGAACGGGGTCGGCCTCTCCAGGGACGACGGGACCGATCACCTGGCTTGCCACAATCCTGTGGATGCGCGCCTCAAGATCGCTGAGGGGTTGCAGCTGAGGCCGCCCTCCACCCATCCGTTGCTGCTGTCTCCTATTATGAGATAGCTTGGCCTGCAAAAAAAAGGACGGCGTCTGAGTAAATATACAGCCATGATCTTGCCTGATGTGCCTCCCATAGTTGAATAGCCCTTACTGTATGCAAAGTGTGGAATGTGCATGTGTGTTTCATGAGAGGGCCATAGGTGTTGGATGAGTGTTGGGCATTGAGGTTTTGGGGTAGAAATTAGGTCGCGCCCCATTTGGGGAGCAAATATCGTCCGGGCGCAAATATTAGCGCCTGGCGCTAATTATCGGCACTGACAGGAAACTTCACTTTTACCGCCCCAGGAGGTGAGTGGAGCGCTAAATTAGGCGCTGCACACCTCTCTTAAGGCGCAAAGGCCAAGGAGTGAGGCGCTAACTCAGCGCACGAGCGCAGCGCAGCTGCTGCCAGTTAGCAAGGGAACACAGACACAATGGCGCCGGACACTTCTTAAAGCGGGGGGGGCCACTTGCTCCCCAGCCACACCCTGCTCATTGCAGCCTTGAATCTCAGCCTGGAGAGACCTGTAATCCATTTTGCTGCCAAGCATGGAGAGGGTGAGAGAACGCGCTCATCGCTTCACCGAGCGGGCCTTGGATGCTCTGGTTGACGCAGTGGAGCGCAGACGATGCATGCTGTTCCCGGAGAGTGGCAGGAGGCCTTTGCCACGCGAGTTCAGAAGAGTGTGGAGGGAAGTGGCTCAGAGCGTCTCCTCCAGGAGCATGGTGCCCAGGACCCATGTTCAATGCCGCAAAAAGTTCAACAACCTCACTCGGGTCGTCAGGGTGAGTGGCTTTTTCTCAATACCTCTCCATCCCTCCATCTCAACCTCACTCTATGGCCAGAGGGTCTTAAAACCCCAATGCACAACACTCATCCAACACCTATGGCCCTTTCATCAAACACACACACACATTCCACACTTTGCATACAGTAAGGGCTATTCACCTATGGGAGGCACATCAGGCAAGACCATGGCTGTATATTGTAAGGGCTATTCACCTATGGGAGGCACATCAGGCAAGACCATGGCTGCATACAGTAAGGGCTATTCACCTATGGGAGGCACATCAGGCAAGACCATGGCTGCATACAGTAAGGGCTATTCACCTATGGGAGGCACATCAGGCAAGACCATGGCTGTATATTTACTCAGATGCTGTCCTTTTTCTTGCAGGCTAAGCTGGCTCATAATCGGAGACAGCAGCAACGGACGGGTGGAGGGCGGCTTCAGCTGCAACCCCTCAGCGATCTGGAGGAGCACGTCCACACGATTGTGGCAAGCCGGGTGATCGGTCCCGTCGCCACTGGAGACGCCGACCCCGTTGTGGACAGCAATGGTAAGGTCATCACCTTTTTGTCCTCTGTCCTTCCACTTGTCCCTCACAATACCAGCCTTTGACACTTTCAATCCAACTTGCTAACTCGCTGCACTTATTCCTCCCTTACTGCCACCCTGTCCTCACGCTAAAGCCACTCTTGTACCTCCCTGCCTTCAGATGGTGATTCACCAGCTGAGGAGACGGGCCCTGAAGCTGCCACTGGGAGTGATGCTGCAGCTGAGGAGGAAGAGGAAGCCGGAGCATCAGTGCCACCCTCTCCCGAGGAAGCCCATGCCCACACTGGGAACACGCCTTCCCCGGAGGGGAGCAGGGGGGAAGGGGCTGATGATGGTGAAGCTCCAGGACCCAGCGGGCTGCAGCAACGCCATGGGGGGGGGAGGGAAGAACGGGAGCCTTCTCCCCAGAGGGAGAGTATGCCAGACACTCCTACTGCAATGGACGCAGAGGAGGAGCGGCTGATTGCAGAAATGAACAGCCAGGCGGTGGGCATGCACACTGAGCTCATGGGTGCAGTGGGAAGGGTGCCCGAATGCATTGAGTCACTGGCAAGGAGTGCGGAGCACTTCGCTGTAGCACAGGCGGATGCCACACTAAAGCTTAGTGCTGCAATTCAGTCACTGGCTGCCAGGAACCCATCTGAGACTGCTCTCATGCAGACTCAGATTGAGGCCACGCGAGCACTGACTGCTGCCATCCTCGATGGTTCGTGCACATGTCCCCGGGGCTGTCACCGCGCCGCAGCAGGCCAGCAATCTGTTCTCCGGCAAATTGCTCCGGATGCTGAAGTGCTGCCCCGTGGGAGTGCCAGTGTGTCGGGCGAGCAGGGAGTTGCTGTCCTCTCTCACGATGACAGCATTCCTGCTGCCAACACTGTCACTTCTCCACTGCACTTGCCACCGCCTGTAGGACAGACTGCTGCCGCCCATGCAGAGTTGGTGCAGTCTGCAGCCGGGCCCTCCAGACCCAGAAGTGGTCGAGGCCGTCCTTCAGGGGCATCTGCAGTGTCAGGGTCTGACGAGCAGCAGCCTTCCACCAGCCTTGCTGCAGCCACTGAGGTCCCATTACGGAGGAGCAGTAGGGTTAGAAGGGGGGAAGTGCGCAAGGGAAGGAGATCACCCTCGAAGGGCAAAAAGTAGGAGGTGTGCCAAAATGCTGGTCATTTTTTTATTAAAGGCCGAGGTTCATGGTCCAACTTTTGTTTAGTGTTTTGGACATTATCTCCAGGTTGTGAGAACCAGTTATGTTATTGACTGTTTTTTTGTGTTTATTTCTATGAGTTTGTCATGAGGAATTGACACACACAGAGTTTGTAAAATAAATAAGTTTCTGTATTCAAAATATACATGGTTGGTGTTTGGAATTATTGGTGCCTTGGCCGGCTTAGGGGTTGCGTGCTGGGTTGATTAGTGTTTGTAGCAATGGCAGGGGCCCTAGAAGCGGCTTGCTATTAGTCGTTGACGGACGGCCCTTGCAGTTTGACCATTGTGGGCCGCCCTCCCGCCTTGGTGCTGCTGATGATCATCGTCCTCGTCCTGTTCCTCCTCTTCCTCCTCCTCCTCTGGTGGTGCTACAAGGCCTGGTGGCATTGGCTGGGTCCTGAGGATTGCCATGTTGTGCAACATGCAGCACACGACTACGAAGTTCGAAACTTGCTCAGGCGAGTACTGCAGGGCTCCTCCGGAATGGTCCAGACAGCGGAACCGTTGTTTCAGCACACCGATTGTGCGCTCAATAATGTTCCTGGTTGCTTGATGGCTTTCATTGTACCGCAGCTCAGCAGGGGTGTTTGGCGTACGGAGCGGTGTCATCAGCCAGGTGCTCAATGCGTACCCCTTGTCCCCCAGAAGCCAACCAACTGGCTGATGCGGTGCCTCGAAAAGTTCTGCCACAGTAGTCTGGCGCAGGATGAAAGCATCGTGGCAGCTGCCCGGATAGTGGGCATTGACAGCGAGTATCACCTGTCTGTGGTCACAGACCAACTGCACATTCAAGGAATGGAACCCCTTTCTGTTCCTGAATTCCTCTGCATTCTCTCGCGGAGCACGCAAAGCCACATGCGTGCAGTCAATGGCGCCCTGCACCATGGGGAAGCCCGCTACCCTCGCAAAGCCCATAGCACGGTCACGCTGCTTGTCTGGGGTCATAGGGAAAGAGATGAAGTCTCGTCTCCTTCTGAAGAGGGCATTGGTGACCTGCCGGATGCAGCGATGCACCGCAAACTGGGAGATATTGGCGAGGTCCCCAACAGCAGCTTGGAATGAGCCAGTGGCGTAGAAGTTCAAAGCCACTGTGACCTTCACTGCCACCGACAGAGACGTCCTGGACCTCAGCTGAGGCTGCAGATCTGGCTGCAGCAGGTGGCAGAGCTCAGTGACCACCTCCTTGCTGAATCGCAGCCTTCGCAAACACAGCTCCTCGGACATATGGATGTAGGAGAGCTGTTCACGATATACCCTGGGAGGGTAAGTTCTCCTGTACATGCGCCTGATGGCCCTCCTCCGTCTGGCCATCATTGCCACTCTCTGTCTGCGTCTCACTATCCTCCGATTCAGCTGGAGCAGGACGACGCCCCCAATCATTGCAGCCCCCATATTCTCTTTGCCAGAAAAGTAATGAGGTACAGCAACTAAAGTAGCAACAATGTTAGGATGAATAGGCAAAACTACCTCACAAAGCGTTGAGTCAATGTAGAAGTCTCTCTCTCTCTCTCTCCGAATCTCTCTCTCTCTCTCAGAACGAGTGGTGCATAAATGTCGACCACAGAAAAAGACAGGAAGAGGCCCCCTTTAAATAGCGCCCCCCCCCAGCCCCACACCGATTGATAACGTTCCAGTCTTCCGGTCGTTGGAAGCGCCAGGCGGTAAGGCAGGGGGCGCCACTCAATTTCCGCTCCGGGGCGCCGCAAGGGCGTTGCACCATGGAATGACGTCACAATCTGCGCGCGCAGGTGGTCGCAGCGGTAACTTTTAGCGCCGCCGCACAATCTCAAGTTAAGTTCTCGAGCGGCGCAAACAGCGCTGCGCCCGGGCGTTAGCGGCTTAACGCCCCATTAGCGCCCTCTTAAGGCGCTAACGGGAGGCGCAACCAAGTGAATTTTTACCCCTTTAAGACCCTCTGGCCATAGAGTGAGGTTGAGATGGAGGGACGGAGAGGTATTGAAAAAAAGCCACTCGCCCTGACCACCCGAGTGAGGTCGTTGAACTTTTTGCGACATTGAGTATGGGTCCTGGTCACCATGCTCCTGGAGGAGACGTGCTGAGCCACCGCCCTCCACACTCTTCTGTAGTCACGCGGCAAAGGCCTCCTGCCACTCTCAGGGTAGTGTATAGATCTTCTGCGCTCCACCGCGCCAACCAGAGCCTCCAAGGCCCACTCGCTGAAGCGCTGAGCTCGTTCTCTCACCCTCTCCATAGTCCTTGGCTGGAAAATGTAGTCACAGGTCTCTCCAGGCCGAGATTCAAGGCTCCAATGAGCAGGGTGTGGCTGGAGAGCAAGATCGACCCTCCCCTTTAAGAACTGTCTGGCACCAGTGTGTCTATGTTCCATCGCTAACTGACAGCACCTGCTCTGCGCCCGCGCTCTGAGTTAGCGCCTCGCTCCTCGGCCTTTGCGCCTTAAGACAGGTGTGCAGCGCCTGATTTAGTGCTCCAATCACCTCCAGGGACAATAAAAGCCAAGTTTGCAGTCGGAGGCGATAATTAGCACCAGGCGTTAAACTTTGCGCCCGGCCGATAATCGCGCCCCAAACGGAGCAATACTGAATTTCTCCCCCATAAACTTTTGCCGTGTGCATGGCCTTCAGTTGAACTTATGAAGATCTTTCATTGATTGCTTCCCATCCAGTAACAGATGATGGTCTGAGCTTTTAGCCACTGTATATTACTCTAAATTCATGAACAATCACTGTGAAACATTAATTATCACTGTCTGTAATCAGGTAATTATTTAGACTGTCATTGCCAGGATTTTGGTAGTAACATATAAAGTGGTGGGTCCAGAAATGCATTTCCCATTTAAAATACTTTAGTAAATATTTAAAACAAAGTGCATGGAATTAATTGCATGTAATGTTATGCACAATTCATATAATTAATAAGCCAAACTGTTGCTCATAAGCATATATTACACAAACAACATTGAGGATTTTAAAATTGAGAGGTTGGGGCTCAGAGAGCCAATTTACATCAGTGAAGACTGGGGTAAAAAGCAAACAGGACAGGATGCATGCAGCAGAGTGTTAGACAGATTAGAGTTTATGGAGGGTGTAACTCAGGAGGCCATCAACAAGAGAGTGGGAGTAGGTGAGGCTGGAAGTGACAAGGGTATGTGTAAGAGTTGAGGTAGGGTGGAGGAGCTGAGGTAGGGTGGAGGAACTGAGGTAGGGTGGAGGAGCTGAGGTAGGGTGGAGGAGTTGAGGTAGGGTGGAGGAGCTGAGGTAGGGTGGAGGAGCTGAGGTAGGGTGTAAGAGTTGAGGTAGGGTGGAGGAGCTGAGGTAGGGTGGAGGAGTTGAGGTAGGGTGGAGGAGCTGAGGTAGGGTGGAGGAGTTGAGGTAGGGTGGAGGAGTTGAGGTAGGGTGGAGGAGCTGAGGTAGGGTGGAGGAGTTGAGGTAGGGTGGAGGAGTTGAGGTAGGGTGGAGGAGCTGAGGTAGGGTGGAGGAGTTGAGGTAGGGTGGAGGAGTTGAGGTAGGGTGGAGGAGTTGAGGTAGGGTGGAGGAGTTGAGGTAGGGTGGAGGAGCTGAGGTAGGGTGGAGGAGCTGAGGTAGGGTGGAGGAGTTGAGGTAGGGTGGAGGAGTTGAGGTAGGGTGGAGGAGCTGAGGTAGGGTGGAGGAGTTGAGGTAGGGTGGAGGAGTTGAGGCAGGGTGGAGGAGCTGAGGTAGGGTGGAGGAGTTGAGGTAGGGTGGAGGAGTTGAGGTAGGGTGGAGGAGCTGAGGTAGGGTGGAGGAGCTGAGGTAGGGTGGAGGAGTTGAGGTAGGGTGGAGGAGCTGAGGTAGGGTGGAGGAGTTGAGGTAGGGTGGAGGAGCTGAGGTAGGGTGGAGGAGTTGAGGTAGGGTGGAGGAGTTGAGGTAGGGTGGAGGAGCTGAGGTAGGGTGGAGGAGCTGAGGTAGGGTGGAGGAGCTGAGGTAGGGTGGAGGAGCTGAGGTAGGGTGGAGGAGCTGAGGTAGGGTGGAGGAGCTGAGGTAGGGTGGAGGAGCTGAGGTAGGGTGGAGGAGTTGAGGTAGGGTGGAGGAGTTGAGGTAGGGTGGAGGAGCTGAGGTATGGTGGAGGAGCTGAGGTAGGGTGGAGGAGCTGAGGTAGGGTGGAGGAGTTGAGGTAGGGTGGAGGAGCTCCGGTAGGGTGGAGGTGGGAGTAAGCAGTCTTGTCATTTGAACATGGAATGCTTTGCCATAGCAGGGTGATTGATGCAGAGACAATTTAATCTTTTAAGAGTGGATAAACATTTGATACAGAAGAAGATACAAAGCAATAGGGAGAGAGCAAGACAGTGGGATTAGTTTTGGAGAGCTTTCGCAAAGTGCCGACATAAATATGATTCCCAAAAGCCTCCTTCTGTACTGTAACTTCTGTGGTTTCAAGCATAATATAACATGGGGAGAAATTTACATATAACAATAAAGCTTTTAATAGTGAGATTTTTTAATAAGATAATCATTTGTAAGGTTTAAACAGTAAGGAATACATAGCAGAAATATTCCATCACAATAATAGAAAAAAGAAAACACGTTTTAATCTCCTTTATGCAGTTTTAATCATCTTCTGAAGAAAATAAATCAACACAAGCTCTTTTTCCATTTGGATGTGAGTATCTCTTGTGCCTCAATTAACACTTTAGATAGTGATATTCAGCCAGTGATAATTGAATCAGTGAAGGTTACATTTAACATTGTGCCTGTAACTTGGCATGCACATAAGATTTCCTTGTGCTGATTCTCAGGGATTCCACTTTATACATTTTTTATGTCAGAGCTTCTGAACATTATGGTTCAGTGTAGAGATAACTAAGCCAACAAAGGTTCAGAAATGCAATTCAAACTCCCTCTGTTCAGCCAAATGAAAGTTGAAACCAAGCTACCTGATTTCCACTTTACTTGTGCAACCATAGTCTTTGAGTCTCTGCAAAAGACATCGATTAATAGGCCACAGCTGATTGGAAAATCTTCATTATTGAGTTCAGTCCAATGCAATAATCCCTATGCCTTGTGATTTCAGAGTTCAATTTTTACAAAACTGTTTGCATAACAAATGACTTATGAGTTTTACGTTATATTCCAGGCCAAATTCAGCAAAATTGATCTCATTCTTATTTATTGCAATATGAATTATAATTGGATTGGGGTCATCAACAGTTAGCAGTGCATTTAAATTTAGCCCTTAAAGGACAGTGGAGACGTATTTTTGGCTCAGCTTTCATTCTATTGAGTAAACTCTCGGCTACTAGTTACCTAGATTTATGCATTTGGTTTTTGTGTGTGGAGTATTGCAGATAAGTGGATCAGTTTTCATGTTGCATTGTTTCTATCAGCAGTAATATTCATACAAGAATTATAAGAACAAATTTATTGACTTAATTTGTGGATAAAATTCCTCATTTAATGAAAATGAGAAAAGCCCACACAAACAAAAACTTGTTAAAGTAGAGAAAATCTGTTTTAACTTCTGATCTAATGCATTTGCAGCTTACATTTTTCCCACTCTTTCTCTATTTTTCTTTAACTCCTTACACTTTTGTGTCTTTTCAGCCTCCACTATTTGCAAATTCATTTGCCCTTTTCACATCTCTGCATCACTTCACTGATGATCTTTTAGCTCGAGTGATACAAGATACTATGGGCTGAAAATTCGTGGGCTTTATGCCACCCGTTACCGGCAAAAAGTAGCGAAAAGAGTGCGGCCGCCGCTCTTTCGCCAGCTGATGGTGGGTCCGCGGTGTCCACCATTTTCTGCAGCCCGGCAGCAATGCCGGTGAGGTCAATAGCCCTGCAGATTTAAATGAGGGAGAGGTGACGTCAGTCGGCGTGCAACACCGACTTAACGTCACCTCAGCAAACTTGGACTTTAGTGCTGAGTTCAGCGCTGAGTCCTTAGCTCGCCATGAAAACCCAGAGGTCAGCACCTCTTAAAGGGACATCTTTCAGGTAAGTTTGCATTTAAGCTTTTGGACTGAATCTTTTTGATTTTATTGAAGTATGGCTTGTTGCAATACATGTTAAAAGTTTTTTTAAGTGTGTAGGAAGTGCTGCTGGATGCTTGCAAGGCCTCGGATGGTAAAACAAGGCCTCTGAGAAGACAGAAACTGCTGCAAATACTCAGCAGATCGGCAACATCCCTGGAAAGAGAGACAGAGTTCACATCTCAGGTGGAGATGTTGCCTGACCTGCTGAGTATTTCCAGAATTTTACAGCATCTGCTCTCAGAGGAAGAGGAAGAAACCGAAGAGGAGGAATCCGAAGAGGAGGAAGCGGAAGGAAGGATGCAACTCTGACAGCCCCTTTCTGGCCGGGATATCCAGGATGGAATCATGTGCCTGCGGTACCAGTGGCCGCAACCCCAATTTCCCTTTCAGTATTTGTCCCACACCATACCTTCCCTCTGTTACTGACCATCACAGCGTCCTCTTGGCCACATGCTGAAATAAAAGCCACCACAAAGCAAACTTTCCAATCCAACTTTATACATCTATTCTTCCAATATGATATCAAGAGACCAACTAATCACCCTTATGCATTCCCTTAGTGGCTGTCTTGTGTGTGCCTTTGCCTATCCTACTGATGGCACGCAGTGCTACCCCAGTGGCGGCAGCATGGATGGTGGAAGGCTGCTGACTTTCAGTGAAGGACACTGCAAATGGACTTGCTGGTCGACCTTGAGGAGCTGGTGGCTGGGAGTGTGAAATTGAGTGATGGTGTTTCTTCTTCTTCTTCACTCTCCTCTCCCTCTTCTTGGTCAACCACTGGCTGGGCAGGCTGCATTTCTTGGGTGTGTGAAATGTGGAAGGCACAAGGGTGGAGTTGTGGTGAGGGGAGGGCAGGAAAGCAAGAGGTGCATGCGAAAGGAGGATAACATATGAGGATACCAGCATCTTGTGTCCTTTCTGCCCCGCCGCTGGCCAAGGGCTCAGCCATACCCCTGCCAAGAATGGCCAGCACCGTCTCCTCCAAGGGGTTGAGGTGAGGCTAGGAATGTGTGGTGTACCTCGTGATTGGTACAGATTGTTGGTAGGTGAGTGATGGGGGGGCGGGGGGCAGTCATGCATTGAGTAGTGTGGGAGGCTAGTGATTCAGTTGGTAAGAGACGGCTTTTTAAGATGCAGTCACTGATATTGACCAGTGGTCTGAGGTCATGAAGCTTCTTTGGGCACTGGAGCCAGGTGGTGGGGGCGACACTGCTGGCAGTGACGGCCTCGGTGATCTGGTCCCACAAAGTTCTTTCTGGAGGGCCTCCTGCCCCTGTGGGTAGAGGACCTCTCTTGCAGTGTAGACCCCCTGCACAAAGCTGGAGTGCTGCGTGCAAGACCCTGGGTGCCCCTTTCCTGGCTTGTTGAGCCATTTGTGTTAGTGATGAAGCACTTTTCACATTTTTTGAGGTGCGAAAGGGATTTCAGCTTTAAGAATTCAGCTGAAGACTCCCATTTGGGACTTCTTTTTAAGGTAACTTTTTTTAAAAGGCAGTAAAGGCTGAAAACTGCATTTTTTTACTTCATTTTTATTTTTATTAGTTCAGAATGCATTGCCCTTTTAATGCATGCCCTTTTAATGTTCCACAATGCCTAGTGAACTCATTGCCTCACTTTCAGAGGCTGTTGGAAGATGGAACGCCACTTCCAGACGCCAACTTCACTACCGATGCCTGCACTAACTCCACCAGGAGGGCGTTACACGGTGAGTTAGCGCTGGGCTAAAAGTCTTTAGTCCCCAGCGTGAATTTTTCTCTTCTACCGCCGCCACTATTTTCAGAGGCCGTTAACCCGAGGCCACAGTGACACCGACAACTCTTGTAGCGGCCACGAATTTCGAGGCCACTCTACCTGAAGGCAGTCTCACTAATGCTTAGCTTTGGTGCATCCCAGAGTAATCAGATCGGGACCTGATTCCAGCATCTTACTCTGAGGTGCACCTGAAACTTTTCGCAACCGGTGCGCACTGCTGAACATACTAGTTTTCGTTGACTATCAAAATAGAACAATATTCTAAGCTCACGTGCATATTTTAGTTTGTTGTGAGCCAGTTGTTTTAGTGGTGCCTTCCTTGTCAAAGAAGCCACTTGTCAGAAATTGATGATTATTTTGTGACAAAATGCCACTTATTGATTGAAACTAAATAGAACTGATGATCTTTTATATCATCTAACAGTCTTTTGTTAAGAAGTTTGCAGGTCATTCAACTCACTCTCTCCCTCCTCCCATTGCCTTTTTCTCTCTATTTTTCCAAATTACTAAACTGCCTGTTTAGCTTTCAGGCTTCCGTTCAAATAAAAGGTGCACACATAAAATGTTAATATCCTGTATTTTCTCTTTACAGATGCTGACTGGACTACAGTGTATTCCCAGCATTTTCTGTTTTAATTCAGATTTCCCGCATTTGCAGATTGTCCTTTTTTGTTTTAGTAATGAATATTATGATCCCAAAATTTCACGGAGCCATTTGCCCTGATCTTCTGCTGTTGATCCAGGACTATCGGTCACTGATCCATTCCAGCACTGACCCTGGGGTCATCTTATTCAAATATCCATTGGTGTTAGCTAAGCACACTCCCATGTAACATGGGAGTACTGCACTGGGGGAGGGGAGGTTTGCAGGTTTAAAAAACAACTTTAAAAATGTTAAGAGTAGCTGAAGATTTCAGTAACAGGCCAGGAGCAGCAGGGAAGTATTAAACTTTTTGCAAGACTGAGTTTATTGTCAGGTAGCTGCAATAGATGGCTCGTGAAGCTTTGTGGCACTTCCAAGGAATGTATTCTACTGGAGGAACAGATAGAGGGACCCGAAGAAGGGAGGACAGTGGAAAGGTGTGGAAAAGAAGAGCACAAAATTTTAATGGGCCAGAAATTCAGCTCTCAGGCTTCCTGCGGGTGCAAGCATCGCGCGCGTACTTGCCTACCGCGCCTGCAGTTGTGCTTTGGGCCCACGAGGACTTCGGGTCCTGGGCCTCCTCCAGCTGCCGGCGCGCAGTGCTTGTGTATCTCAGGGGTGCAGTTAGTTCGAAGCGTCCCCTGGAATCACGTGGGCCATGGAGAGCCAATCCTAGCAGGGCATTTTCATTCATAGATTTGACATCACATTTTTAAAATAACTATAAGTTAAATAAATTAACTACTTTAAACAAAAATTTAAATTTTTGAAAAAATTAATTATACTTTGTAACGGTGCTAAAAATAAACTTACCTTTCTTTAAAGTATCTAAAAAAGATAAACCTGTTGAAAAAATTTTTTAATTGTAATTAATTAACCACTTACCTTGTTAAAAACAGGCCTTGCGCCTCCTTTTTAAAAGTGCAGCTTCTTCATACTTACCTTCCCGGAGAAACCTGAAAAAAAAATCGAAGTTCGCTGCGTGCGCGCAGCCTCTCCCGCACACGCGTTCGACTTCTGAACTCCTCCCTTCAGGAGAACGGAAGTTCCGGTTTCCCGCGCATGCGCAGTGCATGCAGGAAACCGGCACTTCAGATGACCTTACGGCTGAGTACACAGCGCGTACTCACCTGACAACAGCCGAATTTCTGGCCCTATAATAGTTTGAACTTCACATTCCTGGATAAAATGCAGGAAAGCAGAGAGAGACTGCAGTGTACCCTTGGAAGGAAACCTTAAAAAAGTGTTGCCCATGCCGTATGGAGGAAGGTGGCAGTGGGTTCTCTTGATGATCAAGTCCATGCTCCTCTGCCTCCAAAGCAGTTGTTGCAGGAATCTCCATGTTTGGATGTGTAGGGTATATCAAGCTGTAACTAATCAAGCACAAGTCAGGAGTGTGATGGAATACTCTCCACTTGCCTGGATGAGTGCAGCTCCAACAACACTCAAGAAGCTCAACACCATCCAGGACAAAGCATCCCCTTTGATTGGCACCCCATCCACCACCTTAAACATTCACTCCCTCCACCACCGGCGCATCGTGGCTGCAGTGTGCACCATCTACAAGATGCACTGCAGCAACTCGCAAACCCGCGAGTTCTTCGGCAGCACCTCCCAAACCCGTGACCTCTTCCACCTAGAAGGACAAGGGCAGCAGGTGCATGGGAACACCACCACCTCCAAGTTCCCCTCCAAGTCACACACCATCCTGACTTAGAAGTATATCGCCGATCCTTCATCGTCGCTGGGTCAAAATCCTGGAACTCCCTCCCTAACAGCACTGTGGGAGTACCTTCACCACACGGACTGCAGCGGTTCAAGAAGGCGGCTCACCACCACCTTCTTAAGGGCAATTAGGGATGGGCAATAAATGCTGGCCTTGCCAACGATGCCCACATCCCATAAGCGAATTAAAAAAAAACTATCATGAGCTCTCAAGGCAGTGAAAGAATCCCTTTGGTTCACTCTATCACCATTCTAGTAGAGGCAAGTGCCTCGCAGTGCTCCTCAGCTGATGGTCTTGCCACCCACGGAGAGGTCATTATCCATGGTAGCGAGGTGTACGATTTGTTACCCACAAGCAACCCAGTCACTTGACTATCTTCCTTGCAGAGCCCAGGGAGAGCAAAATTCCTGAGGACAAAGGCATCATGGCAACTTCCAGCAAATCTGGCATTAATGGGGAAGGTTCTTTGAACCTGGTCACACACAACCTGGTTATTCAGTGAGTGGTAGCCCTTTCTATTAAGAAAGTTGAAGCGGTTAAGTGTAGGAGCTTGCATTGATACATATGTGTGCTATCTTTTGAACCCTGCATTTTGGGGAACTCAGCAATGTGAAAACACAATGGCCATATCATGCCGCTGCCTTGCCAAACTGAATGAATTCCCCAGCTCTCCTGAAAAGTGTGTTGGTTCCAAATATATGCCCAGGCAGTACATTGGGTAACATTACACAGATCCCCTGTGACTGAAATGTGCTAGTGATATAAATATTGAGTGTGTTGTTAAGTCTCACAGCCATAAGCAGAGATGCCAAGGCACAGATGATCTTGGCTGTAGGATTTTGTGCCGAAATTGGCACAGCTCTTTGGAGCAGAGGTCCTCACAGAGAACTTCATAAGATTTGCATTCTGAGGGAGAGGGCTAAGATCTCCTCAAAAGCTGCCTCACACTCCTTTTCTCCATCTTGCACTGCTCCTCCTGCTCAACAACTAAAACAGAGAACAAGGATGTGCCCATTTGGAACCCAATGACTTTAACTCAGAACCTCTTACCATGGCTGGGGGGCTGTCAATGGGGGGGGGGGGGGAATATTCTGGTGATCTCACAAGCTTTCAGGCTGTTAGAGGCAAGATCAGTTCTCTCCAGGTATAACACAAAAATGCTGCAAAATTTCCCTTTTATGGCAGATAATCACTTTTCAAAGCTTCACCATTCTGCAGACTCTAAATTAAAGCACTTCCAACAGCGTCAGCCGATGCAAGCAACACATATGCCTCTAAGTTACTCTGGGGGGAATTTTAACCTTAAAAAAAGGGTAGGTTTAGAGCGTGGGGGTAGTTAAATTGTTAAAAATGGGATTCCCGGCCTGATCCCGCCTCCAACCCGCCCAGTTCCGGTTTTAACGCAGGCGGGACGGGGGCGGGCGACCAACCCGCTCCCAGGGGCGGAACGTCAATTTAAATATTATAATGAGGCTGCATTTTGTTTTTAACTGCATGTGGACAGGTTTCACACAATTCGTGAAATCCCGCAGTTACAGCAAGGCGGGGACTGCTGGATCCAGGCGGTAAGTGTGTTTATACCTACCTCCTGGATCCAGGGTCCCTACCTAACCCACCCCCCGCGATCAGAGACCCCCCCCCCTCCCCCACGAGGCCTCCGATGACTCCCACTTCCAGGCATTCCTCCCCCCCCCACCCCAGAGATGATGTTGAGGCCGGCCACGATCTTCTCTCCCCCAGCACCGATCTTCCCTTCATCCCCCACCACCCTCCCCATCATCCAGCCCCGATCCTCTCTCTCCCCACGCCACCCCCCCCCCCGCCCCAGATCCTCTGCCCGACCCCCCGATCCAGTTTACGGCCCAGCCCCCAGGCGAACCCTCCCTCCCTCCTCTATGCGGCCACAGGCCTACCCGCCCGCAGCCAGCCAGCCTCTCAATCTGGCTGGCTGGTGGCGAGAAACCGAGGCCTCGCATGCAAATCAGGCCCTGCCGTTAAAGTCAGCAGAGCCTACGGGAAACCCAGCAATTACAGCAAGGCGGGGACTACTGCATTCAGGAGGTAAATGCCTTTACACTTAGAGAAGCCTCTGATCGCCTCCTTGGACCCCTCCCCCCGATGAACCTGACGCCAGCCCCGATCGCTTGCCTGCCTCCCCCGCCCCCCTCCATTCCCTCAACGGCCGCAATCCGCTGTTGCCTCCACCCCCCTCCAGTCTTCCAGAGGCCGCGATCTCCTGTTGTCTCCCCCCACCCCGGTCTTCCAGAGGTCACGATCCTCTGTTGCCAACCGCCGCCCCCCCAACCCACCCCGGTCTTCCAGAGGCCGGCACCGGCCCCCACCCGATCCCTCCCTCCCTCCCCTGTACAGACTAGTGCCACAGGCCCACCCGCCCACAGCCAGCCAGCCTCTTCATCTGGCTGGCTGCGGGTGGGAAACAGAGGCTTCAGATGCAAATCAGGCCCTGCCGTTAAAGTCGGCAGGGCCTGCAGGAATCCCGTTCTCCCAGGTTTCCCACCCACATCGGAGACCCCCCGCCCCCAACCCACCTTCCCCATGAAAATCCAGCCCAATGTTTTATTTAACTTTTATAACTGTGTCAAATCCTGACAGGTTACCGAATAAAACAGGAGGTAATACTCATCAAATGTGGGTCAATTTACGTGACTGTGACTTTTGGGGTTTTCAGGTTTCAGTTAGCAAAATGGGCATTTAGTGTCACTATGGCAACTTGGTGAACCTTCTGTTCCTTTTCTTTCAAGATTAGAAGATTGTGACACTTGCGAATGCCATTTGTGAGTTCATGTATGTTGCAGTGTATCAGGACAGTAGTTTTGCTCTGCGGATTGTTAAAATGGTTTTATTCTTCCCACAAAATTGTTCTAATTGTTCGTTTATAATTTCCAGAAATAGTGAATTGTTTTGGATCAAAAAAGATCCCACAAGGAAGAGTATGAAATGATTTAATTGTGCTAAATTTAAATACTGCTTTGCAAGGAATTATGAAATGAAACAGAGCCTTTGACCCCTTGTGATTTTTAGCTATAAATTCCAAAGTTTCTACCCTAAGCCATCGCCAGAACACGTGGCCCCTTAAATTCTGCTATTTCACACATAATCTCTGTAACATATATAGTTTAAATAAAAATTTTAGATTGGCTGAACAGCACAGATGCAGCAGTATTTCCAAAACCAGAAAGGAAACAAAATGGTATTTTCACATGCAATAGCGTATTGGCTGTCCAAACGAAACAGAAACATAAATCTGATACAACTGGCATGGAACATTTGAACCTTACTGTGAACATTTCAATTTCTCTAAAAGTAAGCAACTCCAATTTAAATCTTTGAGTTTGAATCTTTTGCCTTTTCTGATTTTGGCTCAGCTTCGATAATTTTGGAGAATCGCCCCTCATTTTCTTTTTCATATGACATGCAAGTGCATATTATAGGGTTAATGTTCCAGTCAGTGGGCCAAATGCCACCAGCAGGGGATCTGTAAAGTGACTCCTATTAGTGTAAACATTTCTTCCACCTCAAGGAGCACCAAGGCATCTAACTCCAAGCTACATCCAGTATGGTTTGGCAAGTCAACGTGAAATTAATGCTGAGGATTGTTTTGAAAGTGACCCAGTTGCCATCATATCAAGCTTTACAAGACAGTGTATTCTGCAGAAACTCTCTGGACAAAGTAGAAAAATATTAAATTAAATAATTGCTCTGCGATAATTGTGTTCAATGGTTCCAATACCCGTGCTTCTCCTTTGTGATAGTGTAGGCTTTCTGTGTTCTACATCTGAATCTTGTGCTCCTTCTTGGTCTTTCCCTAATGGCAAGGTGGATGGCTGCTGGGTGCCATTGGGAGCCACTTGGGATTGACAACAGGAAGTCCACACATAAGCAATAGTGAAAGAGCGATTTATTTGTACTTCTTTCAATTTAGTATACTGTATTCACTGCTCGCGATGCATTCTCCTCTACAGTGGGGAGACCAAACGTCGATTGTGTGATCGCTTTGCGGGACACCTCCATTCAGTCCACAAGCGTGACCCTGAGCTTCCGGTCGCCTGTCATTTTAATTCTCCGCCCCATTCCCACTCTGATCTCTATGTCCTTGGCCTCCTACACTGTTCTAATGAAGCTCAACAAAAGCTCGAGGAACAGCACGCCATCTTTCTATTGGGCACTTTACAGCCTTTCGGACCTGACATCTGTCATATGCACACTTTTTCTGCTTCATCTTACTCTCTAACTCTTTTGTCATCCAAGGAGCTCTGACTTTAGTTGCCCTACCTTTCCCCCTAGTGGGAATGTACCTCAACTGTACCCGAACTATTTCCTCTTTAAAGGCATTCCATTACAGTTTTGCCTTCCAGTCTTTGATTCCAATTTACCCAGGCCAGATCCGTTCTTATCCCACTGAAATTGGCCTTCCTCCAATTAAGAATTTTTACTCTAGATTGTTCCCTGTCCTTTTCCATAGCTAATCTAAACCTTATGATACTATGGGGGGAAAATTCAGTTGGTTGCGCCTCACATTAGTGCCTTAAGAGGGCGCTAATGGGGCGCAAAGCAACTAGTGCCCGGGCGTGGCGATGTTTGCGCCGCTCGCGAAATTAACTAGACATTTTGCGGTGGCGCTAAACAGTACCGCCACGATCTCCTGCGCCGGCAGATCGTGACGTCAGTCGAGTGCGCAACGCCCCGGTAGCGCCCCGGAGCGGATATTGAGTGGCGCCCCCTGCCTTACCACCTGCCGCTAGCAACGACAGGTTGAGGGGAGCGTTTTGCAGTCAGGAAGGGACTGGGGGAGCGCTATTTAAAGGCGACCGCTTCCTGCCTATTTTTGTTGGCGACATTTTTGAACCACGCATTCTGAGAGAGAGAGACTTCTGGAGAGATTCAATGCTGTGTGAAGGAGTTTTGGGTACTGAGCAACACTTTGCAGGTTCATTTTGATTTGCCCTTCCTTGCATCAATTTAGAAGAGACTGTGGGGGCTGCACTCTGAGCTCTTTCCATGGGCCTCTCCATTGTTCTTTCCAGCAGATTTGATGTACAGGTCTCTCCAGGCCGAGATTCAAGGCTGCAATGAGCAGGATGTGGATGGAAAGCAAGATCAACCCTCCCCTTTAAGAATTGGCCGGGGCCATTGTGTCTGTGTTCCATTGCTGACTGACATCACATGAGCTTCGCCAGCGCTCTGAGGTAGCGCCTCGCTACTCGGCCTTTGCGCCTTAAGACAGATGTGTAGCGCCTGATTTAGCGCTCCAATCACCTCCAGGGGCGATAAAAGTCAAGTTTGCAGTCGGAGGCGATAATTAGCAGCAGGCGCTAATCTTTGCGCCCGGCCGATAATTGCGCCCCAAAAGGGGCGATACTGAATTTTTCCCCCTATGATCACTGTTTCCTAAATGTTCACCTATTGACACTTGGTCCACTTGACCTACCTCATTCCCCAGAGCCAGATCCTAAAGGGGAGGGACCTTGCGCAGCGTGACCCGGGGCCCAGCTGGGCCACCAGGGATCGGAGTGCCGGCAAAAGAGCCCGGCACTCAAGAGAAGTGCCGGGCTCACGGAGCGCAGCCAGCACCCCGCGGGGGGGCTGGTCAGGAGGCCGGGGACGGCAACGGGGGCAGGTGCTGGCAGGCGGCCAGCAACAAAATTGGCCGCCCAGCACCGCGCCTTTAATTAGTGCCGCCCCGGCCACAGGTAGGCCCCCTGGACCCTGTTGGACATAGCGTCCGGCGGTAAGTCAGGGGACGCTACCAAAGATCGCGGCCGTGGTCCGAGCGGGGCGCTGCGCACTGGCGATGATGTCATCGCCGGCGGCACAGCGCCACAGGGCGCTAGCAGTTACCGCCGCCACTAACCTCCCGCTGAATTTTGCGGGAGGCGTTGGCGGCGCCGCACCAGGGCGCTAGTTGCTTTGCGCCCCATTTGCGCCCTCTTAGGGCACTAACAGGAGGCGCAAAGCAACCGAACTTTTAGGCCCTGAAGCCCTCCCTCCTGCACCATCTGTCCAGCCACGCATTCATCTGCTCTATCCTTCTATTTCTATACTCGCTCGCGCGTGGCACGGGAGTAATCCAGAGATTACTACCTTTGAGGTCCTGCTTTTTACTTTCTTTCCTAGCTCCCTAAAATCTGCCTGCAGGACCTCATCCCTCTTTCTACCTATGTCGTTGGTACCGATATGGATCACGACCTCTGGCTGTTCACCCTCCCCCCTCAGAATGTTCTGCACCCACCATTGCTGGCCAAGCCTTCAGCTGTCTAGGGCCAAGCTCTGGAATTCTCTCCCCAAACCGCTCTGCCTCTCTCTCCTTTAAGATGCTGCTTAAAGCATACCTATTTGACCAAGCATTTGGTCTCCTGTCCTAATGTCTCCTTCTTTGGCTCCATGTCAACTTTTGTCTGATTACGCTCCTGTGAAGCACCTTGGGACGTTTTATGACGTTAAAGGCGTTATATAACTGCAAGTTGTACTTGTTGTCGTTGTGAAGCGCCTCTGTTTTTTCATGCTTTCAGTCTCCTGCTCTTAAATTTACTCCTTTTCCTGCTCGGTGGCTACCTCTTTACCTTGTAAAGTATTCTGAGATGTTCTTTTGTGTGGAGTTCTATACAAACATAAGCTGCTGTTGCTGTTGTTGTTGATCTCGGTCAAAGCAATAATTAGGGCTCTGTGTTTGCCCTCGGCGCTGCTGGGATAGGGAGCAGAAAATTGGCCATGGTTGCTGCTGCGGATTGCAATCCAGCATTCCATCTTCTTTGCCCACCAATGGCCTTGTAAGATCTTAATGATCTCTGAGTTCTTGGACAAGACACCAATAGGCAGCAGCCAGTATGTTTGAGCAATAGATCAAGATTTATTAAGCTTACAGCGTAATATACTTAATATTAGGCGATAGTTTTAACGAGTAGCTCGCAGCCCTTGGTCTCTGGAACCTCTTGGACACAGATGACGTCGTCTTAAGTCTGTTCCTTTGCTCTCACAGTACGTCTGTGTAAAGTTGTTCTTTGAGTATCGAGGGTTTAACCCTTTTCTTATCAAAAGTTGGTTTAGCCAGTGTCCATATATGGTCTTTAACAAAATCACCTTTTTTAATTGGTTCTAATGGTCAAAATACCATTGTCACTCAGACTAAGGTAGCGTCCCGCCTTTCCAGTAATTTTCCACCAACTTTGCCATGTTCAGTGTTATCTTGTTTATAGTTTTTCACCCCATTGGAATTTACTTTATCTCTTTCATTTCTAGCTTCCCTGGTACAAGGCCTTTATACCAAGGGCTCATATCAGCGCTGTTTCACTAGTCTTGAGGTATCCAAACTATCTCACTTTAATCTACCAGATAAATACCTTATCTCCATGATCTCCCTCATTTTATGTCCTTATACTAATTATTCTTTAAATATCGTTGCAATTAGTTTTGTTAAGCGAATTCTAATTTCTACTCAGCATCATAATATGTTATTTAATGATTTAACCTTCACTCGCAGTCTGTGGCTATTTGTTACCAAAACTTAATCAAAACTGCTTTTGACTGTGCAGCTACATTTTGAACAAGTCTTAGCTTTTTAGTTGCCCAGGAGTAATTATGGGTAATATTATTTGGTCAATGGCTACACTTGAAGTTATACATATATGATTCTCGTCTACTAAATATCTCTAAATATCAGCCTTTCGTACAGCCTGCATCAGTTATGTCATACTTTAAACCTAGCAAGATGCTTCAAATTATTAATTCGTTTCCTATAGTCGTCTGTAACAATGAATTTTTAAGGCCTGATTTAAACTTGGGGCGGCAGTTGTGCGGGCGGGGCCGAAGTGGGTGGCAAACCATCACAACCTCAGCAGCATGAGGCCTGGGAGATTTTAATTCTGCAGAGTCCCGGTCAGAAGTCTGCTCAAAGCCGGCAGGAACAGCAGCTGGTCAGCGAGCGGTTTACGGAGTGTCGGGCGGCAGGAGGCCATCGCTGGGGACAAAAGGAACTCAGATATGTCGCCAGGAGGGGGTTTGGGTGGGCGGTGGCGGGGGGACGGTTGCCTCACAATCAGCCAGGGGGGGGGAAGCCCAGGAGAGCATAAACTTCCCTTGTGGGGCCGGAGGAGTCAAGAAAAGTGAAACAGAAACTTACCTTAATGTCATCGGAGCCCAATCTGCAAATTTATAGAAGGACCCACTGGTTTCTGGCAGGTGTCCTTCCCACCTACTTAAAAGAGCAAGTTAAAATCACAACCTGCGGGAAGAGAGTGGGACCTTGACGGTTAAGTCCCACAGGCAATTGGAACTGCCCTCCTGCCCAGTTTCTGCCGGCAGGCCGGGTTCAAATTGCCCTTTTGGTGTCAGCTATGGTCCTTCCCCCAGCCTCTTTACAGATCAACCATCTTTTTTGCGCTTGTTGAATAGCAAGTTTTAACATAACGCATGTTAAATTAAGACTCAGTGGCCTCCAAAATGAGGTCAGCAGTAAGTTCAGTGGTAAATACACATAGTTTCCGAAATTGTCTTAAATATCATTACACCCAAACATCTGAGAGCAATGCCCAGACTTTCACAGTGACATTAGCCTTGAAATTATACTGTGGGATAATAGCAGAGCCATTCACCCATTTATTTTAAATACTTGAGAGAAGTATTTCAAAGGAAAGTTTTTGCATGTGTATGCACAGTGTAATTTGTGTGTTAGTTGTCTAGAAGAGATTTCTACAGACTTTGTTACTACTATTTTTAGACTAGTGCAAAGTCTAGATGTGCTGGCGAACACATCTTGCTGACGCCCAGGATCCTGCACAGATCGAGTACTTCAATACTTTAGTAGATATCGCACTGAGAAGAAAACAACTTTGACATAGGCACAGGAGTAGGCCATTCAGCCCCTCGAGACTGTTCCGCCATTCAAATTAGATCATGGCTGATCTGTACCTCAACTCATTTTACCCGCCTTTGATCCATATTCATTGATACCCATAAGTAACAAAAATCTTATCGATCTCAGTCTTGAAAATGTCAATTGGCCCAACATCCACAGCCTTTTGGGGGAGTGAGTTCCAGTTTTCTACTATCTGTTGTGTGAAAAAGTGGTTCCTGTATTCACTCCGAAATGGCCCAGCTCTAATTTCAAGATTATGCCCTCTTGTTCTCGATTTATCCACCAGAGGAAATCGATTTTTATGTATCTATCTTATTGACCCCCTTAATCATTTTAAATACCTCGATTAGCTCACCCATCAACCTTCTAAACTCCAAGAAATACAAGCAAAGTTTATGCAACCTGTCCTCATAACTCTTTAAGCCCTGATATCGTTCTGGTGAATCTGCGCTGTACCCTTTCCAAGGCCAGTATATATTTCCTGTAGTTGGGTGCCTAAAACTGAATGCAGTACTCAGATAGGGTGTAACCAAGGCTCTGTACAATTGAAGCATCACTTTGTCGCTTCTGAATTCCAACCCCCTGGAAATAAAGGCCAACATTCCATTAGCCTTTTTGATTACTTTTTTTATGTGCACTAGCTTTGTGTACATGGAAGCCTAAATCCCTTTGCTCTTCCGCAGTTCCTCTCTCGCCATGAAGAAAATATTCCAATTTGTCTTTCTCAGAGCCAAAGTGGATAACCTCTGGCTTCCCCACATTGAACATATGGATGACTACGATCTGAAATCATGGCTGCATGATATCCACCTTTAATTGGATTTCAGCATTGGTGTTGTGACTTCTTGGAAAGAATTCTGTGAAGATTCAAATATAATCTGGATATTCTAGTGGATACCCCATGGCATTGCTCATGGCAAGTCAGCAGAAACACTGGGGGTAATTTTAACCTAATTCGCCAGGCGGGTAACCCATGGGATCGGGTGGAATGTCAGTTTTACACCTGCCCAGTATTATTCCCTATTGATTTCAACGGAGAGTAAAATCGGGTGGGGTGTAAAACCAGCGTTTTCCCACTCCCACACCGTTACCTCTGGTGTCCCCCAAGGATCTATCCTTGGCCCCCACCTATTTCTCCTCTACATGCTGCTACGCAGGGACATCATCCGAAAACACAGCATCAGTTTCCACATGTGTGCTGACGATACCCAGCTCTACCTCACCTCCATCTCTATCAACCCCTCCACTATCTCTAAATTGTCAGACTGCTTGTCCGACATCCAGTACTGGATGAGCAGAAATTTCCTCCAACTTAATAATGGGAAGACCGAAGCCATTGCCTTCGGTCCCCGCCACAAACTCCGTTCCCTTGCCACCGACTCTATCCCTCTCCCTCGCAACTGTCTTAGGCTGAACCAGACTGTTCGCAACCTTGGTGTTACATTTGACCCCAAAATGAGCTTCGAACCACATATCCGCGCCATCACTAAGACTGCCTGTTTCCACCTCTGGAACATTGCCTGACTCCATCCTGCCTCAGCTTATCTGCTACTGAAACCCTCATCCTTGCCTTTGTTATCTCTAGACTTGACTAGTCCAATGCATTCCTAGCCGGCCTCCCTAGTTCTACCCTCCGTAAACTTGAGGTCATCCAAAACTTTGCTGCCCGTGCTCTAACTTGCACCAAGGCCCCCTCACCCATCACCCCTGTGCTCGCTGACCTACATTGGCTCCCGGTCCACCATTTTAAAATTCTCATCCTTGTTTTCAAATCCCTCCATGGCCTCGCCCATCCCTATCTCTGTAATCTCCTCCAGCCCCACAACCCTCCGAGATATCTGCGCTCCTCTAATTCTGGCCTCTTGAACATCCCCGATTTTAATCACTCCATCATTGGCGGCCGTGCCTTCAGCTGCCAAGGCCCTAAGCTCTGGAATTCCCTCCCTAAACCTCTCTGCCTCTCTACCTCTCTGTCCTCCTTTAAGATGCTCCTTAAAACCTACTTCTTTGACCAATTTTTTTGTCCTAATATCTCCTTATGTGGCTCAGTGTCAAATTTTGTTTGATACGCTCCTATGAAGCGCCTTGGGACATTTTACTACGTTAAAGGCGCTATATAAATACAAGTTGTTGTTGTTGTTGTTGCATCTGATCCCATCAGTTTCCCTGATGAGCGGGTTAGGTTAAATTTGCTCCCAGTATTTTTCTTACCAGTGTCTGTCATCTTTATATTGCTGGTTCTGTCTGTCTCTCCTCTTCTGCTTCAATCTGTCTTTCTCTTGTTTCTCTCACCCTTTCTCTTTTTTGTTTCTCTTTCTGCTTTTCTTTGTTTTCCTTTTCTTCTGTCCTTTCAGGTGGCAAGTGGTGGGTAACGTGGTGTGGCAAGAGCTGTAGGCTGCATTATCTACTGGCAGGTACGGGTTGCCAACTGGGTAGGGAAGGGAGCCATGGATGGCAACAAGCCACATTTTTAGGTGGCCAGTATAGGTTGCTAATCATTGGAGGGATCCCACCAGAGACATAGGCCAGCAGGTCACTTGTTGAGTAAGGAATCTGCCTAGGAGGCAGGGCAGTAGTAGAAAGCAACGTAAAGGGAGCAGTGCCCCAGCGGCGTGCCTGATGTCTGCTCCTGCAGCTCCACACCCTATCTCATCCCCTATCCCTTTCCCTTTCTGCCACTCCTTCACTCCTATCGCACCCTGTACCTTGCCCTGCCTCTTACTCCGCTGTCCTCTACCCTCATCACTACCAACAAGCATCACGAATTGTCATCTGTCAGATGCCAGCCCATTCCCCCATCACATTTAGATCAGATTGTAACCTTTTCTTCTTCTCAATGGTTCTAACACCAGCACATGTTATCCACAATTTTTGTAGATGGTATCGCCAATGCCTTCATCCAGATCATTGACAAATAACAGAAAGAGGTAGGGCAGGCGAGCAAGCATATCTAGAAGTCTGATGGTGGCATCCTGAATCATTGAGGACCAGCACATCCAAGGAAGAAGTGGGTGCGAGAAGAAGTGCAAGGCCTGTCATTATCTCATTGCTGTTTGTGGGAGCTTGCTGTGCGTAAATTGGCTGCCAGATTTCCCTACATTAGAACAGTGACTACACTTCAAAAGTATTTCATTGGCTGTAAAGTGCTTTCTGGGATCCTGAGGTGTTGAAAGGCATTATATAAATGCAAGTTTTTTCCTTCCTTTCCATTTAATGATTAATTAAAATTACTGTAAAATATTTAGTACACTGACTCCATCTAGTGGTCGTTGTTTGTGGAGTGGCCAGAGTGACACCTTCTGATTTTGCTTCAATGTAAAAATATGTTTTATCCTCACTTGCTGCCTCCTACTGACTATGAATTCCTCATAGAATCATTCATCTGTGGTTGCAGACGTGAGCGCACATGGCAAGCAACCATCCTGCCAATCCGTTGCTAGGATCTGGCTCAACCACTTCAAGAGTTACAATGTGTTCCGTGCTGGTCTGCAATTCTGTTAAACAGTTATGCATGACTATAAGATGCAGTCACTACTAGGTCCGAAAGGATGCTCAGCAAACCCTTTAATGATTGGAGAAAATGTTGGTACTCAGATATCATCCTTCTTTTAAATGGAGGCCCCACGAGGATCTCAAGGCTCTCCAGCTAAGGAAGGACACAAGCTTGCCCTCCAGCTAACACAATACAGGAAACTCTTGTTTAACCGGCACCTAAATATCCGGAATTCTCTCTTAACCGGCAAAAATCATCCTCCGAAAACTCCTCTCAAATAACCGACAATGTTGCCGAGTCGCAGTCCGAGTCTCCTGCGAACGCCGAGTACTCCGAAAACTCCTCTCAAATAACCGGCAATGTTGCCGAGTCCGAGCCCGAGCCCGCGAACGCCGAGTTAGTCAGTGGGGGTAGTACTGTACTTAATCAAGCATCTTCCACCATCCATTTAACACAACATTCTGTAGGTGAGTACCCAAATACTGTATACTGCACATTTCTTGATTTTTTTATTTTTCTTTGTTAAAAATAGCCTCGGTAGATATAACTCTCTGTTATCCGGAACTTTCAATCAACCGGCACCACGCCAGGTCCCGTCGGTGCCGGATACCAAAGAGTTTCCTGTAACAACAACTTGTATTTATATAGCATGTTTAACATAGTAAAAAATCCCAAGGCATTTCACAAGAGCGTAATCAGACAAAAATTGATACTGAGCCAAGGAAGGAGACATTAGGATGGGTGAGCAAAGGCGTGGTCAAAGAGATAGGTTTTAAGGAACATCTTAAAGGCAGTGAGATAGGTGGAGAGGTGGAGAGGTTTAGGAGGGAATTCCAGAGCTTGGGGCCTAGACAGCTGAAGGTACAGCCACCAATGGTGGAGTGAAGGAAGTGGGTGATGCACAAGAGGCCAGAGTTGGAAGAACTCAGAGTTCTCGGAGGGTTGTAGGGCTGCAGGTGGTTACAGAGATAGGGAGGTGCGAGGCCATAGAGCGATATGAACACGAGGATGAGAATTTTAAAATCGAGGTGTTCAGGGCCCGGGAGCACAGGGTTGATGCGTGATAGCAGGTTCCAGCTCCAGAACCTCAGTGACCTCCCTAATGCAATGGTGAACTGCAAACTGAGAGATGTCACTGCTGTCAGCTGCTGCAGTCAGGAAGGAACCTGTTGCATAAAAGTTAAGGGCCATGGTGACCTTGACAGCCACAGGCAGTGCTGTCCATGCCCTGGTGTGAGGCTCGAGTTGTGGCAGCAGCCGGGGACATAGTTCGGTGATAGCCTCCTTTGTGAAGCAAAGGTGCCTGAGACATTGCTCCTCAGTGAAGTTAAGTTTGGAGAAGAGCTCTCTGAAGACGCCTGTAAAATGGGCGCGGAGCCAACTAATTTCTAGGCCCTTCAATCTGCTGGAGCAGCAGGAGAGTGTAGGCATGGCCTGCAGGTGGAAGGAGAATGGAAATGTGAAATGGATGGGGAGGAAAGACAATCATGTCAACTGAACTGGGGGGAGAAGGGGGAAAGAGGGAGAAATATGTCAGCATTAATTGAGCAGGAAAAAAAAGAACGCTGTACTCATTTCTCGGGCTATATATAAGGAAGTACTTTAAAGTGCAGGTGTCAAAGGGGAACTAGGCACTTTGACTTCCCAGGAAAATCTGGCCACTTCTAATAAGGTGTATTATCTTCCCGCAGAGGCTGCATATCACTTGCATAATGATGGAATAATATCCTTTCCCATTTAGGTATGCCATAGGGTTGTTGGCGGGCACACACATGGCTTCACACTATCAATGATGCCCTGTAATTTAGGAAAGCTAGCAGTTTGGAAAAACTTTTGTTGCTTTTACAACTGCTGAAATATATGTACCCGGGTTTTAGTTACTTCCTTCATAGATTGACGCATGGCAAAGTGACTGACTGCTGAGAGGTTCCATGTGGGTGCCGAAAAGGTCCCTCTGGCATAAAGGTTGAGGATAGTGGTGGCCTTCACTGCCACTGGTAGTGAGGTGTGGATGGTTGACTATCCCTGGACCAGATGGCACACCTCAGTCACAGTTCCCCTTGTTGAGTCTGACACCCTGTTCTTCCAATTATTCCTGTTGCTCTATCGTCCCCAGGTAGCTGACTGTGTTGCAGTAGATGCACTGCAGCCTGACATAGTACCTGCTAAGCATCATGAACCTCCGATTCGTTTCTCCTCTTCCTGTTTCGCAGTAAAGTACCCACTAATGGCTGCTATCCATGGTCCCAGATAGAAGATTGCTCTGTGATATTCACTTCTGTCACTGCTGTGGGGATACTTGAAAATCTTCCCCTTCTTTAAGCTCCCTAACTTCAGGTCTGATCTTAATAAAATACATGGGGGGGAGGCTGATTTTCAACTGCCAGCCGCCTGTTTCTTGCCTGAAAAACTGGAGACCGGCAGAGGAAAAATCTGATGGGGACCTCGGACAACCATTTAACCAGCAGTCCTTAAAGGTAAGTTTTTCTTTTTTTTGGAAGTGCAAGGACCTTCAGAGTGGCAATTAGCACAGATGAATACTGACAACACTTTCTACCAAAACGACATCACTTTGTACCTAACAAAGACAGAATCGTAACTCTTAGATTGTGCAACATTCACAGGTCTAAGAGAATCTGGACTTATCCGCATTATTGATATTGGTGTGGATTTTGTGGCAGAAATAATGATGAGGCTATCAGCGCTCACCGTTGTTAAAGTGTAAATCGAACAGCAACTTCCGGCGACTGCACATGCGCAGTTAAATGCAGAAATAAAAAACTTGCTCACCAAGTTTCCCTGCTTCCCCAGAGGCTTCGCTATACCGGTATTTCGCCGAGAGACTTGGCATTGAAACACATAGTCATAGGCGGCTAAATTCGGTTGATTTGCGCCTCCCGTTAGCGCCTGGGCACGGCACCGCTAACACCTCCCGCGAAATTCAGCGGGAGATTAGCGGCGGCGCTAACTGTTAGCGCCGCGCGGCACTGTGCCGCCGGCGATGACGTCATCACCGTGCGCAGCGCCCCGCTCACGCCCCGGCTGTAATATTGGGAGGCGCCCCCCCGACTTACCACCGGACGCCATGTCCGCCGGGGTCAGGGGGGCCTACCTGCGGCCGGGGCTGCGCTAGTTAAAGGGGAGGTGGCGGGCGGCCATTTTTGTGGCTGGCCGCCTGCCAGCACCTGCCCCCGTGAAGCCCCCCTGTGGGGTGCCGGCTGCTCTCCGTGAGCCCAGCACTCCTCTTGAGTGCCGGGCTCGTTTGCCGGCACTCCCGATCCCTGCTGGCCCAACTGGGTGCCAGGATGCACTGCGCCAGGCCCCTCCCCTTTAATAAAGGGGAGGAAGGCCTGCAGTACCGCGGCACGTAGTACCGCGATATTGGCTCGCAGCGCCCCAAGAGGGATGCGGGGCGCTTCCAGTAGCGCCCCTTCTCCCTCTCGGGGCGCTATCTGGGAAAATCGGCCGCGGGGGCGCTAACTTTTTCGGGGCGCTAAAATTAGCGCCCCAGCGAAGGTAGAGAGGGCACTACCCAATTTATACCCCATAGAGTCATAGGGGTAGAAATTAGGTCGCGCCCCATTTGGGGCGCAAATATCGTCCGCGCGCAAATATTAGCGCCTGGCGCTAATTATCGGCACTGACAGGAAACTTCACTTTTACCGCCCCGGGAGGTGAGTGGAGCGCTAAATTAGGCGCTGCACACCTCTCTTAAGGCGCAAAGGCCTAGGAGTGAGGCGCTAACTCAGCGCACGAGCGCAGCGCAGCTGCTGCCAGTTAGCGAGGGAACACAGACACACTGGCGCCGGACACTTCTTAAAGCGGGGGGGGCCACTTGCTCCCCAGCCACACCCTGCTCATTGCAGCCTTGAATCTCAGCCTGGAGAGACCTGTAATCCATTTTGCTGCCAAGCATGGAGAGGGTGAGAGAACGCGCTCATCGCTTCACCGAGCGGGCCTTGGATGCTCTGGTTGACGCAGTGGAGCGCAGACGATGCATGCTGTTCCCAGAGAGTGGCAGGAGGCCTTTGCCACGCGAGTTCAGAAGAGTGTGGAGGGAGGTGGCTCAGAGCGTCTCCTCCAGGAGCATGGTGCCCAGGACCCATGTCCAGTGCCGCAAAAAGTTCAACGACCTCACTCGGGTCGTCAGGGTGAGTGGCTTTTTCTCAATACCTCTCCATCCCTCCATCTCAACCTCACTCTATGGCCAGAGGGTCTTAAAACCCCAATGCACAACACTCATCCAACACCTATGGCCCTTTCATCAAACACACACACACATTCCACACTTTGCATACAGTAAGGGCTATTCACCTATGGGAGGCACATCAGGCAAGACCATGGCTGTATATTGTAAGGGCTATTCACCTATGGGAGGCACATCAGGCAAGACCATGGCTGTATATTGACTCAGATGCTGTCCTTTTTCTTGCAGGCTAAGCTGGCTCATAATCGGAGACAGCAGCAACGGACGGGTGGAGGGCGGCTTCAGCTGCAACCCCTCAGCGATCTGGAGGAGCGCGTCCACAGGATTGTGGCAAGCCGGGTGATCGGTCCCGTCGCCACTGGAGACGCCGACCCCGTTGTGGACAGCAATGGTAAGGTCATCACCTTTTTGTCCTCTGTCCTTCCACTTGTCCCTCACAATACCAGCCTTTGACACTTTCAATCCAACTTGCTAACTCGCTGCACTTATTCCTCCCTTACTGCCACCCTGTCCTCACGCTAAAGCCACTCTTGTACCTCCCTGCTTTCAGATGGTGATTCACCAGCTGAGGAGATGGTCCCTGAAGCTGCCACTGGGAGTGATGCTGCAGCTGAGGAGGAAGAGGAAGCCGGAGCATCAGTGCCACCCTCTCCCGAGGAAGCCCATGGCCACACTGGGAACACGCCTTCCCCGGAGGGGAGCAGGGGGGAAGGGGCTGATGATGGTGAAGTTCCAGGACCCAGCGGGCTGCAGCAACGCCATGGGGGGGGGAGGGAAGAACGGGAGCCTTCTCCCCAGAGGGAGAGTATGCCAGACACTCCTAATGCAATGGACGCAGAGGAGGAGCGGCTGATTGCAGAAATGAACAGCCAGGCGGTGGTCATGCACACTGAGCTCATGGGTGCAGTGGGAAGGGTGCCCGAATGCATTGAGGCACTGGCAAGGAGTGTGGAGCACTTCGCTGTAGCACAGGCGGATGCCACACTAAAGCTTACTGCTGCAATTCAGTCACTGGCTGCCAGGAACCCATCTGAGCCTGCTCTCATGCAGACTCAGATTGAGGCCACGCGAGCACTGACTGCTGCCATCCTCGATGGTTCGTGCACATGTCCCCGGGGCTGTCACCGCGCCGCAGCAGGCCAGCAATCTGTTCTCAGGCAAATTGCTCCGGATGCTGAAGTGCTGCCCCGTGGGAGTGCCAGTGTGTCGGGCGAGCAGGGAGTTGCTGTCCTCTCTCACGATGACAGCATTCCTGCTGCCAACACTGTCACTTCTCCACTGCACTTGCCACCGCCTGTAGGACAGACTGCTGCCGCCCATGCAGAGTTGGTGCAGTCTGCAGCCGGGCCCTCCAGGCCCAGAAGTGGTCGAGGCCGTCCTTCAGGGGCATCTGCAGTGTCAGGGTCTGACAAGCAGCAGCCTTCCACCAGCCTTGCTGCAGCCACTGAGGTCCCATTACGGAGGAGCAGTAGGGTTAGAAGGGGGGAAGTGCACAAGGGAAGGAGATCACCCTCGAAGGGCAAAAAGTAGGAGGTGTGCCAAAATGCTGGTCATTTTTTTATTAAAGGCCGAGGTTCATGGCCCAACTTTTGTTTAGTGTTTTGGACATTATCTCCAGGTTGTGAGAACCAGTTATGTTATTGACTGTTTTTTTGTGTTTATTTCTATGAGTTTGTCATGAGGAATTGACACACACAGAGTTTGTACAATAAATAAGTTTCTGTATTCAAAATATACATGGCTGGTGGTTGGAATTATTGGTGCCTTGGCCGGCTTAGGGGTTGCGTGCTGGGTTGATTCGTGTTTGTAGCACTGGCAGGGGCCCTAGAAGCGGCTTGCTATTAGTCGTTGACGGACGGCCCTTGCAGTTTGACCATTGTGGGCCGCCCTCCTGCCTTGGTGCTGCTGCTGATCATCGTCCTCGGCCAGTTCCTCCTCTTCCTCCTCCTCCTCTTGTGGTGCTGCAAGGCCTGGTGGCATTGGCTGCGTCCTGAGGATTGCCATGTTGTGCAACATGCAGCACACCACTACGAATTTGGAAACTTGCTCAGGCGAGTACTGCAGGGCTCCTCCGGAATGGTCCAGACAGCGGAATCGTTGTTTGAGCACGCCGATTGTGCGCTCAATAATGTTCCTCGTTGCTTGTTGGCTTTCCTGGTACCGCAGCTCAGCAGGGGTGTTTGGCGCACGGAGCGGTGTCATCAGCCAGGTGCTCAATGCGTACCCCTTGTCCCCCAGAAGCCAACCGACTGGCTGATGCGGTGCCTCGAAAATTTCTGCCACAGTACTCTGGCGCAGGATGAAAGCATCGTGGCAGCTGCCCGGATAGTGGGCATTGACAGCGAGAATCACCTGTCTGTGGTCACAGACCAACTGCACATTCAAGGAATGGAACCCTTTTCTGTTCCGGAACTCCTCTGCATTCTCTCGCGGAGCACGCAAAGCCACATGCGTGCAGTCAATGGCGCCCTGCACCATGGGGAAGCCCGCTACCCTCGCAAAGCCCATAGCACGGTCATGCTGCTTGTCTGGGGTCATAGGGAAGGAGATGAAGTCTCGTCTCCTTGTGAAGAGGGCATTGGTGACCTGCCGGATGCAGCGATGCACCGCAAACTGGGAGATATTGGCGAGGTCCCCAACAGCAGCTTGGAATGAGCCAGTGGCGTAGAAGTTCAAGGCCACTGTGACCTTCACTGCCACCGACAGAGACGTCCTGGACCTCAGCTGAGGCTGCAGATCTGGCTGCAGCAGGTGGCAGAGCTCAGTGACCACCTCCTTGCTGAATCGCAGCCTTCGCAAACACAGCTCCTCGGACATGTGGATGTAGGAGAGCTGTTCACGATATACCCTGGGAGGGTAAGCTCTCCTGTACATGCGCCTGATGGGCCTCCTCCGTCTGGCCATCATTGCCACTCTCTGTCTGCGTCTCACTCTGCTCCGATTGAGCTGGAGCAGGACGACGCCCCAATCATTGCAGCCCCCATCTTCTCTTTGCCAGAAAAGTAATGAGGTACAGCAACGAAAGTAGCAGCAAAGTTAGGATGAACTAGGCAAAACTACCTCACAAAGCGTTGAGTCAATGTAGAAGTCTCTCTCTCTCTCTCTCCGAATCTCTCTCTCTCTCTCAGAACGAGTGGTGCATAAATGTCGACCACAGAAAAAGACAGGAAGAGGCCCCCTTTAAATAGCGCCCCCCCAGCCCCAGACCGATTGATAACGTTCCAGTCTTCCGGTCGTTGGAAGCGCCAGGCGGTAAGGCAGGGGGCGCCACTCAATTTCCGCTCCGGGGCGCCCCAACGGCGTTGCACCACGGACTGACGTCACAATCTGCGCACGCAGGTGGTCGCAGCGGTAAGTTTTAGCGCCGCCGCACAATCTCAAGTTAAGTTCTCGAGCGGCGCAAACAGCGCCGCGCCCGGGCGTTAGCGCCTTAACGCCCCATTAGCGCCCATTTAAGGCGCTAACGGGAGGCGCAACCAACTGAATTTTTACCCCATAGAGTCATAACAGCACAGAAGAAGGCCATTCGGCCCATCGAGTCTGTGCCGGCTCTCTGCAGAGCAATCCAGTCAGTCCCATTCCCCGCTCTATCCCCGTAGCCCTGCAAGTTTATTTCCCTCAAGTGCCTATCCAGTCTCTCCTTGAAAGCATTGAGTGTCTCGGCTTCCACCACTTCCGTCAGCAGCGAGTTCCAGGTCCTCATCACTGGCTGCGTAAAAAAGTTTTTCCTCACATCCCCCCTGTATCTCTTGCCCAAAACCTTAAATCTGTGTCCCCTAGTCCTGTACCATCAACTAGTGGGAACAGCCTTTCCCCGTCTAGCCTATCCAAACCCGTCATAATCTTGTACACCTCTATCAAATCACCCCTCAACCTCCTTTGCTCTAATGAAAACAAATCCAGTTTCTCCAACCTGTCCTTGTAGCTAAGATCCCCCATCCCCGGAACCATTCTGGTAAATCTCCTCTGCACCCTCTCAAGGGCCTTCACATCCTTCCTAAAGTGTGGTGACCAGAACTGGACGCAATACTCCAGTTGTGGCCTAACCAGCACTTTATAAAGGTTCAGCATAACTTCCCTACTTTTGTACTCAATACCACTATTTATGAAGCCCAAGATCCCATATGCTTTGCTAACCACTCTCTCAATATGTCCTGCCACCTTCAGGGACCTATGCACATTAACTCCCAGGTCCCTCTGTCCCTGCACGCTCTTTAAAACTGTGCCATTAAGTGTATATTGCCTCTCCCTGTTCCTTCTGCCAAAATACATCACCTCACACTTCTTTGTATTAAATTCCATCTGCCACTTGTCTGCCCATTCTGCTAGCCTTTCTCTGTCCTGTTGCAGTCGATTGGTATCATCCTCAGTGTTTGCAACACCCCCAAGTTTGGTGTCATCGGCAAATTTAGAAATTCTACTCTGTATTCCAATATCCAGGTCATTTATATATATATATATAAAAAAGAGGCCGTGACGTTGCGGTACTTATGTGATTTTTACCCACTAAACTCGCCAGCAAAGGTTAGGGCTTGTCCACTCAAGTGTAAGTCCATTTTTAATGGCGTGATAAGCAACATTCCCTGTAATTTTTCCACACGGCCCCTTTAACGGGCTGCGGGGCCCATTCAAAATTCTGTGCATGTGCGTTTTTTTCAATTTAATAGCTGGCTCACCGGCTGCGCGGGACCGCTGGAGCGTTGTGCAACCACGAGACCGCACAGCTTAAAGGGAACATTGGTGATAAGTCTTAACTGCCAAACAACCTCTCTGGCACAGAAAATTAACTTTTACAAGTTTGGAGTCTCATTCCTTCAGCTTTTAATTATTGTTGGAGTTTTTAAAAAAATAATGTTTTATACTTTATCTTTCTGTCTCTTTTATCTCTCTCTTTCTTAATCCCATCTTTCTTTCCCTCTCTTTATTTCGCTTTCTGTATATGATTTGGCATTGAATTAAATATTCTTAACTGCCACTTCCTGGTTCAGACGGCTCAGTAACAATTCTTCAATCTGATTGGTTAAGGAGACACACCGTTGCTTGAGTTGGTCAACGGATCTCAGATCCCCATTAGAGGGCGCTGCGCTGAAATGGCTCTCTAATCACAGCAAGTTCCAGTGGAAAACCCCACAGAAAGTCTGTGGCCAAGTCTAAGTGTAATGAACGCCGTTCGTTCGCTGCTGACTGCAAAACTCCGGACCAATGTCAATTTGTAAACCAAAGCATGCCAGAAATTAAAATGGTTCCAGTTTACAAATGATGGTATAAGCAGATTAAAGGGAGGTCAGAAGGAACTCAGTGAGTTGAAGAGACTGTCTCTGTGGGTATTGCAGTGCAGTGCATGTCAGACAGCTGAATGGAAAGCTGTCTGGACGGAACATCTTAAAAGCAAAAAGGCTCAAGCTCCAGCAGCGAAAAAAATTAATAAAACTTCTGCGAATTGGCTTGACAGCTTGCATGTGCTCATTAGGAATCCCAATATTGTGGAAAAAGATAGCAGGTGTCTAATGGATTAAAGCTTTTTATTCAGAATTTGTAACAGTAGTGAGTATAGATCCAACAGGACGCTACCACTGCTTGCATCAGTCAATGAATTTCCTCTATATGACTTACATCACACTTTTTTTTGATTGTGAGAAGCAGCCACACTCATTAAAATAACCACCCCTGCTGTTTGAACACATTTCTTTTATTTGCCAGTTATATCCACAGAGGAAGCTGTATACGAACAATGCACATTACAAGATCATATTATAAAATTCCCTTTGCATTATAATACCATAATTACCCAAGCACCAACTGTAGATTAACTCTCACAAATCATGACCAACGAGAGTTATCCCATATATCATAGGATGAGGTCTTATTTTCAGACTTGTGAGAATTGGAAATTAAAGGCACTTTTGGCAGTAACTCGATGCGAACAGCATTCAGTTACTATTAAGGCACTAACACTCAATATTCAGATCCACCTGTTCTTAGCTAATCACCATCATTAAATTAAACTATCCAAAGGAACATTAGCTGAAATTATTTGAATTCATTGATCTTAACTGGATAATTAGCCATCAAGCCGATTTCTGGCACTCTTTTAGTAGAAAGGCATCTAAAGCAAAGGTGCAGTTAATGACTATGAATTAATCGTGAAGAAGTACATAAAGTACAAAGAATATTTTTGAATATCAGAAACAGATTGCATGCAGCAAAGAGCCATTGAAAGGGCTGGTACATAACTTTATCTAAAAGTCAACGAAGCTTCTAATGGGACGATCTTAACCCTGCCTGCCCGGCGGAAAGCGGGCGGGTGGGCAGTTAAATCAGCCAGTGGGATTTACCCGTCCAGGTCCTGCTCTCCACCCACAGGTTGCGATTCTAACCTGCCCTTCTGGACAGGCGGGAAGGACACCCGCCGGCAACCGACTGGGGTCCTTCTTTAAATATGGCTCTGATGACATAATCGGGGCCCGACTGCTATCTCAACCAAAAGCCTGCCGTGGAAGCTGTTGTGGTTTTTCCACCAGGCCAACCTAGCGGGAAGAGGAGCCGGTGCCAGAAGAGTCCCAAAATGATCAATTTAAAACTTTTTTTTTTTGACATTCCTTGTGGGGCCAGAAGGAGCAAGAGTGGTTCTCCAGGCCCCAAAAGTAAAGTTTAGATCTTCCCCTGCCACCGGCTTTCCCCCTCCCCAAATCAGTAGGCCCTCCCGACCCCGCTTCTGGCAACTTACATGCGCACTGGGGACTGTTGCCGCGGCCTCCTGCCATCCGGCATTCCGCCGCAACCCATTGGCCAGCTGCTGCTTCTCGCCAGTGTCGGCCAAGAACCCGACGCACGTGAGGCCTGGGAGTTAAAATCTCACAGGCTTCATGCTGCCAAGGTCGGGACAGTTTGCAACCCGCTTCAGCTCCTGACCACATGACTGCCGCTTCGAGTTAAAATCGGGGCTTGAAAGTCGACTGTGTTGCAGACAACTACAGGAAATGAATCAATGATTTGAAGCATGTTGCTGGGTTTAAAGTATGACATAACTGATGGGCAAAGAAGATGGAATTGCTTCCTAAAAAAAAGACTCGCATAAGGAGGATATAAAATTGCCAAATTTTGCCATCTTCTCAGTATATTCTATGCCACAGGGTATAGTTACTGATTCTAACCTGCCCGATATTCTGAGACCAGCCATCATTTAGTATGCAAGGCAAGCTGCCAGTCTACATTGGGCCTGTGGTTTGGATTTTGCCAAAGGGTGAGTGGAAAATAGTGTGCATCATCAACTTTTATTCGATTGTGGGCCAAAATTAAATTGATGTGCTTGCTATATATTTCTCTGTTCTCTCACGCTATCCAAAATAATCAGAATGGGCTCATTAGAAAAGAGGGCAATTCTATGCTTTACTCCCTTCATCAACACCCCAATTTTCACACTCCACAGCTGGATTAATGCACTTATTACTGTTTACTGCCTGTAACTGCCTATTAAGGGGCTAACACATGATTCAGCACCATTTTTTGCTGGTTTTCTGATTGGCTGCTCAGCTATGTGTTAGTTGAATCATGTCTGAGCTCCAAAAATGCACTGTCAGTAAACTTGTGTTCTCCTATGAGAACACTAAAAAAAACTGAAGAAAAATGTGTTCTCATTTAATGACTGATTAGTGCACTAAGAGCGCACACTAAATCTTCATATTCCTTGGCTCAGAATTTGCGGTTGTAATGACGGCGAAACTGTCAGCGTTCGCCGTCATTGCTCTGTGAAACTGGTTCTGGCGTCCACACATACGCAGTTAAATACGGAAATCCAGAAATTGCTGTCAGTGATTCCCCGCTCCTCCACAGGAGTTGAAGTCCTCACAGATGGAAATCTTAGAAATCACTTGAATTGACATGAACTTTTTATGCTCTAATCTCGCTGTAATCTCGTTTCCCACATTACAACAGTGACTCCACTTCAAAAGTACTTCATTGACTGTAAAGCACTTTGAGGCATCTGGTGGTCATGAAAGGTGCTATATAAATGCAAGTCTTTCTTTCTTCTTTCTTTCTAAAACACTCCCAAAAAGTTAAGCCTTGTTGAATGAGGTGGAACTGGGTTTTTAACGGCATACTAAGTCATAATTACTGCTGAACAACCTCTCTGGCCCTGAGAAACTATTTTTATATTTGTGGAATGTCAAATTTCTCCATTATTCCCATAGATTTTTAAAATAATAAAAAATATTTAAAGTTTGTTTATGATATTTCAGCTTCTACTTTAATCCCATGTGTTGGCCCCCAATCTTTATTTTGCTCTCTGTAAAATGATTAAAAACTGAAGGATAATCAGTGCTTTTTACTTCCTGGTTTGCTGTCTGTGAGAATTCTTCAATGCGATTGGTTGCTTAGCCTGCTTGATGACATCACTGTTGTTGGACACCAGAGGTGCCCTATATGTGGCACCAGAATGAATTTAACATCGGGAAAGGTGAAATCCATGCCACAGAGATCGCTAGATCTTTGTGGGCAGCTTTCTTCGAGGTCAGCGGCGAGCGTCATCACTTCGCCGCTGACTGCAAAATCCAAGCCCTTGAGTTTTCAAAATTGTATCATTAGTTCTTTTGTTCCAATATTTATCCTTAATTGTCCAGCTATCTTTAGCAGCTATTTTCTCTAATCACTCTGCAACACATAGAATCAGAGAATGATACAGCACAGAAGGAGGCCATTCAGCCCATTGTGCCTGTGCCGGCTCTTTGGAAGAACTATCGCATTCGTCCCACACCTCTGCTCTTTCCCCATAGCCCTGCAATTTTTTTCCCTTAATCTGATACTGAAAGGAAGCAAAGCATTTATTACACAGTCATAGTCTTAGAATGTACTTATAGAGAGATCATCACTCTTTAGGAAAGAAATTTCAGCTCTTGTACTGAAGCTGAGAATGATTTTTTATCACTATGACATTACCCGCAAGCAGCATGATGATGTAACAAAATGAGTGATGTTTTCTTAATGTTATCCATGTCAGCGTGTTAAGTAGAGCTCAATAAATTCCCTAAAAACATTCAGCTTGTGATGACCTTTAAAATGAAAGGTCATGAAAGGTGCTATATAAAAGTTTCTTCTTTCTTAATCTCGGACTCTTCACAGATTTCACTTTAAAAAACTGAGTTCCTTCACTGGAAACATTTCACTATTCTGGATGTGACTGGCTGTCTCAATCCCGCTATTTTTACAGTCAGAAAGGGATCAAAGGCTCTCCAACACAATGGTCGGGGCCGGGGAGAGAGCAGGGTGGAGAATTTTTGGACGAGGAACCCGGAAGTATGGGTTTCCTGGACGTCCTGCAGAAATAAACCACAGAATGTCTTTTAAATTTTTTCAAAAGGTTTCCTGCCTGACAGCCAGCAAGATTGATAGGCTGGCTGCCTGTCGGGCGGGAAAGTAGCTGGGGGGGCGGATGCCAGGTAAGTCTGACATCGCAGGGGTGGGTCGGATGTCACGGGGGGGTTTGGACATCGCGAGTGGGTCGGACTTCAGGGGGTTCGGACATCGCGGGAGGTCGGATATCGTGGTGGGGTCAGATATCACGTGGGGGGGTCGGACCTCACAGTGGGGTCGGACATGGGGGGTGGGCGTCGGCCGATCGCGGGGGTCCGATCACGTGGAGGTAAGCTTGTTGGGCCTGGAGAAAACATTCCTGCTTTTCCTGGCCCACAAGCAGTGCAATAAAGGCAGTTACCTCATGGACCAGGCCCTTCTCAGCTCCTTTTACCTGAGGCCTGGGAAACCATGCCTCAATGAGTTAAAAATTAAAATTGTGTTAAAATGGAGGCACACAGCTTCCTTAAAAGATTTGAGTGATCAACCCGCCGCCTGAGAGCAGGCTGGTCACCCACTCCCCGCGTCGGGCAACCAATGGGGGAGAATGTGGGTGGGGGGCGGTTGGAGACAGGCAGTCATGTGATGAAACCTCCCAGAATATGTCCAACCAGCATTGGCAAGCCTAGCAGCAACAGGAGGGGAGGAAGTGGCGAAGACAACACACTGAAGAGGCCTGGCAGTGCCAATAGGGGCTGAGAAAGTAGCTGCAACCACATAAAGAGAAAGAAAGCTGGCAGGGTCATAGCCAGGGCTCAAGGCGATCAGGCCTGCAGCAGAACCACTAATAGCAGCTGCACCCACATCAGAGACCAGAAAGTCGCTGAGGCTACAGCAGGAGCATCAGTAATGATGACAGCTGCACCGGGGAGCCAGAGAGCAAGCATGTCTAAAGCAGCTGCTTAATTTATTCAATGTAAAATATTGCGCATGCACGCATCATCGGACCCCAGGCCACATATGTGTGATCAAGACCTATTTTGATCAAACAAAAAATACTGGGTGGCCAAGCCCAAGTCAACTATTGGATCAAACACTCCAAACGGAACCTAACTTCAAACCCAGGAGTAGGACTTTCTGAGAAAATGTTTTCCAGGGATTTACAATCCTGTGCAGACAAGTCAATGCATAAGAATAAGCGTATAATGTTTTGAATTGTTTTATTTTTATGGAGTTCTTGGGGGTGAAATTGGATTGCGCCCGAAAACGGGTGCGGGGAGCGCGAAGCACGATCTGCCCGCTCCCGTTCAAAGTGGTGCAGGCAGCACGTAAAATTCGTGCTGCCTACTCATTTACATAATTGGAGCGCTGAGCTCAGCAAAAAACACGCTGCTGGTTGGCTCAGTGCTCAAGGGGGTGAGGGGGGGGCAATATTGGGTGCAGTCTGCTGGCCAGTAAAATTGTGCCTAGGCTCTCTGCACTTATTAAAGGGGATGTACTTTGTTGCAGAAGAACCTCATTGTCACTCTGCATGCAGCCATGTCTCAACAGTGAAGAGAGAGGGCAAGGAGATCCTCTGATGCAACACTGGAGGCTTTGTCACATGTACACTGACGACACCCAGCTCTATCTCACCACCACTTCTCTCGACCCCTCCACTGTCTCTAAATTGTCAGACTGCTTGTCCGATATCCAGTACCTCCAACTAATTATTGGGAAGACAGAAGCCATTGTCTTTGGTCCCCGCCACAAACTCCATTCCCTAGCCACCGACTCCATTCCTCTCCCTAGCATCTGTCTGAGGCTGCACCAGACCGTTCGCAACCTTGGTGTCATATTTGACCCTGAAATGAGCTTCCGACCACATATCCGCACCATTACTAAGACCGCCTATTTCCACCTCTGGAACATCGCTCGTCTCCGCCCCTGCCTCAGCTCATCTGCTGCTGAAACCCTCATCCATGCCTTTGTTATCTCTAGATTTGACTATTCCAACGCACTCCTGGCTGGCCTCCCACATTCTACCCTCCGTAAACTTGAGGTCATCCAAAACTCTGCTGCCCGTGTCCTAACTCGCACCAAGTCCCGTTCACCCATCACCCCCGTGCTTGCTGACCTACATTGGCTCCCGGTTAAGCAACGCCTCGATTTTAAAATTCTCATCCTTGTTTTCAAATCCCTCCATGGCCTCGCCCCTTCCTATCTCTGTAATCTCCTCCAGCCCACAACCCCCCGAGACATCTGCGCTCCTCAAATTCTGACCTCTTGAGCATCCCTGATCTTAATCGCTCAACCATTGGCAGCCGTGCCTTCAACTGCCAAGACCCTAAGCTTTGGAATTCCCTCCCTAAACCTTTCCGCCTCTCTACTTCTCCTTCCTCCTTTAAGACGCTCCTTAAAACCTACCTCTCACCTGCCCTAATATCTCCTTGTGTGGCTCGGTGTCAAATTTTTTGTTTTATCCTGTGAAGCGCCTTGGGGCATTTTATTATGTTAAAGGCGCTATATAAATGCAAGTTGTTGTTGTTGGTCCTGGGGGTACACAGATGAAGTCGGGTCCTCTACCCACAGGGGGGTAGGAAGCCTTCCAGGCAGAATGCCAGAAAGCAGTGGGAGGAGATAGCACAAGCCGTCAGTGCCACGTGTATTGCCCCCAGGACCTGGATCCAGTGCCGCAAGAAGTTTATTGACCTCACACGAGTGGTCAAGGTCAGTGAATGTATCTTCAAATGCCATATCCCACCAACTGCACCACTAGCCTCACACACTGCTCAATGCACCACACCCTCGTCACTCATCGACCAACAATCCCTCGCAATCATGACTCATACCTCACAATCATAGCTTCACCTCACCCTCACACACTTACCACTGCTGAAAGCCTCACACTCACATCTCACACCTTGTACACCCTGCCAGCTATTCAACCATGATAGGCACATCACCCAAACACATTGCACCGCACTCACTGACACACGCCCCTTTCTCTTGCAGGCCAAGGTGGCTCACAACCGGTGTGAGCAGCAGCAGACAGGCAGAGGGGAAGCACGTCTTCAAAACCTCACTGCGCTGGAGGAGATGGTGCTGGAGATCATTGGATGGGCCATCACTGAGGCCGTGGCAAGCGGCGAGGTTGAAAGTATTGCTGATGATGGTATTCTCATACCTAATCCTTCTTCTCACATCCCACTTCCCCCTCATGGCACAATCGCTTCTCACTTACAAGCTGCTGATGGTGTAAGCATGCACATCTTGCTTTCCACCGCCTCCCCTCACCACAACCCAACCCCTGTGCCTTTCTCCTTTCAGATACCCAAGAACTGCCAGCAGCCCAGCCTGACCCCGACCTAGGAGAGGAGGAGAGTGAGGGAGAAGAAAGGCACCATCTCTCGATCTGACACTCCCAGGCACCAGCTCAGAAAATGGCACTGTGCGTACATTAGAGCGCAGTATAGAGGTGGGATCTGCACGTGGTGAGTCACCAGGCACGAGTCAGCTGCAGCCAGGCCAGGGGGAAAGGGTAACTCGGATGCCAGCTCCCTGGAGGGCGAGTTCACACATGGGTTCTGCTGCACAGGACTCAGATGATGACTTTGATGGGGCGGCCTTCAGAAGAAGGGTGATGGCCATGCACACAGAAATGCTTGGTGCAATGGCAGGCCTGCCAGAGAGTCTCTTGTCAGTGTCAAAGAGCATGGCTCCAACATTGCACGGGGCTTTGCGCGGAGCTTGGAGCCCATGATTTCCAGGGTGGAAGTGATGGGCAACAACATTAGAACACTTGTAGACCCAAATGAGGCTGGGTGTGATGGGCGATGTCACAGCTTCAATTGCAGCACAAGCAGAAGCGACCCAATGTCTGAGTGCTGCAGCGGAAGCTCAGACTTCTGTCATGCAGGCTCAGCCTGCAGCCACGCAAGCTCAGACTGCTCTCATGCAGGCTCAGCTTGCTGCCACACAAGCTCAGAGTGTTGCCATCATGGCTGGGTTTACCAGTGTGGAAAGGAGCTTGCAGGGTATCACAGCAGTCCATCAATCTGGTCCAACAGATGGCTAGGATTGCTGAGGTGCTGCCCCAGGGGAGTGGTAGTGGCGCCATGGAGCATGAACCTGTTGTCCTCTATCAGGATGACAGCATTCGTCGTCTCACCACTGCCACTCCGCTAGTGCCCTTGCTGTTGCCTGTCAGCCAACCAGCCCAGACTGCTGCCACCCATGCCAAAGTGGTGCAATCTGCCTTCTAGGCCCAGAGCTGCTCGAGGTCATCCTGCAAGGCCATCTGCAGTGTCCCCCATGGAAAGTCAGCAGCCTTCCACCAGCCAGGCTGCAGCCACTGGGGTAGACAAATGAACATGAAAGACAGACACTAAGGGAATGCATAAGGGTGATTCGTTGACTTTGTTATGTAGTTTTGGATTGATTAATTTAAAATTATAGAAAGTTTGGAATGTTTGTTTTTCGGTGGCTCTCATTTCAGTTTTGTGCCCAAGAGGATGTTGTGATGTTCCACGACAGAATGATGGTAAGGTGGGGAAGTGGTGAGCAACAGGGATCTGGGGTTTCAGTCAGGGGAACCGGATTCTGATGAGGCGCTCATGGACAGCCCATCTGGAATGGGGATCTGCTGCCTGCCTCGTCCCTTCCTCCTCCTCCTCCTTCTCCTGAGGTGGTCGCGGAACCCGTGGTGGCAAGGGCTGTGCCCTCATGATGGCCAACTTGTAGAGGATGCAGCAGACCACCACGAAATGGGACACCCGCTCTGGTGAGTACTGGAGGGCTCCTCCCGAGCAGTCAAGGCAGCGGAACCGTTGCTTGAGCACCCCGATGGTCTGCTCGATGAGGTTCCTCTTGGCAGCATGGCTCTCATTATATGATTGCTGGCCACGAGTGGTGGGGTTGCGGAGGGGAGTCATCAGCCAGGTGTAGAGCGGATAGCCCTTGTCTCCGAGCAGCCACACTCTGGTTCAACGTGGTGGCTGGAAGATTGTTGTCACAGCGGACTGGCGCAGGATGAAGGCATCATGACTGCTGCCAGGATACCGGGCATTCTGTGCTGGGCGTGGTCACACGCCAACTGCACCTTAAGTGAGTGGTAGCCTTTGTGGTTATGTTACATCTCAGGATTGATATGCAGCGCCTGCAAAGCCACATGTGTGCAGTTCATAGCGCCCTGCACCATCGGGAAGCCTGATATTCTGTCAAAGCCATGTGCGCGCTTATCCTGCTTCTCTCTGTTCAGAGAGAAGACAATGAAGTCCCTTCTCTTGGAGTACAGAGCCCCTGTGACCTCCCGGATGCAGCGATGGATGGAGAACTGGGAAATGTTAGCTATGTCTCCTGCTCCAGACTGGAAGGATCCGGTAGCGAAAAAATTCAGGGCCACAGTTACCTTGAGGGCCACTGGCAGCGCTGTCGTCACCCTGCTCTGAGGCTGCAGGTCTGGTTGCAGGAGATGGCAGAGTTCCGTTACCAGCTCATACAAAAAGAAAATACTGCAGATGCTGGAAATCTGAAATAAAAACAGAAAATGCTGGAGATACTCAGCAGGTCAGGCAGCATCTGTGAAGAGAGAAACAGAGTTCACGTTTCAGGTCGATGACCTTTCATCAGAACTGGGAAAGGTCTGACGTTCTGACGAAAGGTCATCGACCTGAAACGTTAACTCTGTTTCTCTCTTCACAGATGCTGCCTGACCTGCTGAGTATCTCCAACATTTTCTGATTTTATTTCTGTTACCAGCTCCTTGGTGAAGCGGAGCCTCCAAATACACTGCTCCTGGCTTAAGTACAGTTAGGGGAAGTGCTCTCGGACGACCCTGCACAGGTAAGGCCTCCTGCTGAGAGCCCTCCTGCCCCTCCTCCTCCTCCCTCTGCGAGCAGCTTGTACTTTTCTTCGTTGCCTCTGCACCATTTCGCTGTCATGCTCCAGCGTGAGGGAGACTGCAAGTAGAGCCCCCATGACTGGGACCAAGTGGTCTGAGCAGAACCCTAGAATTCAGAAGCAAGGCCTTCTCCACTTGCAGTACCACTCCTTGTCACCTCACCAACTTTAAATAACTGTAGAAAGCTCCAAACAGTTGCACAAACTTACACAGAGCCAGCAGAAATCAAAAAGCCAAGTCACCTGCAAGTTGTTGATCCCTTTAAAAACCGCTGGTGGGGGAATCCCTCGTGGTGAACACACGCTGAGCTGTGTGTGATTTGGAGAGGGCAAGCAGTCGAGCGGTGACGTCCAAAATAGCAGGTTGTGTGTCAAATCAGCATTGCACGCTGACTGATGTCACGATCTGACATACCAGAAATGGGCGGAAGCGAGATGACCGCCATTCTTTTGACAAACGTGACCTTAACAGCCGGCGCTAAGGTGCCGAATTTTGCGACCCTTATGTTATAAATGGTACTTACATGAGTACTTTATCAGGCAGCTGAAAAATCAAGATGGTGGCTCAAACCAAGTTCACAAAATCATTTGAGTGCTCAGTTTTCTGCTTTTGATTTGTTTATTTTAGATAATCATTATTTGATCAGTAATTTAACAGATTAAGGGGTAATTCTCACTTTCAATGGAGATGAAATTCGAGCGGGTTCTATAATGTGCGTGCGATCCGCTCCGCCAGTTTACTACCCAAGCAGTGAAGGCAAAAATTACCCGTTAAGTCCTTCTCTTAACCAGCCACTAATTTCTGCCTCCCAGACATGTGGTGTGACAAACTGAACTATGATAATTGAGAAGTGTGGCATTTCTGAAATGTCTTTGAAAGGCATGACAAGATGCGTTCAAAAAAGGTGTGAGACTTTTAATTCTAACTCTTCTGAAGTTGGGATTTATCGCTCCCAAACAGTTACAATCCTCTTTGACATAATAGCCTCGATTTTATTCCCCTCCTGCCCCCAGGCCTCCCGATCTCCAGCTTCCCCCCCAGCCCTCCTGATCTACCCCCCAGCCCTCCCGATCTACCCCCCAGCCCTCCCGATCTACCCCCAGCCCTCCTGATCTCCAGCCTCCCCTCCAGCCCTCCCGATCTACCCCCAGCCCTCCTGATCTCCAGCCTCCCCTCCAGCCCTCCCGATCTACCCCCAGCCCTCCTGATCTCCAGCCTCCCCTCCAGCCCTCCCGATCTACCCCCAGCCCTCCTGATCTCCAGCCTCCCCTCCAGCCCTCCTGATCTCCAGCCTCCCCCCCAGCCCTCCCGATCTCCAGCCTCCCCCCAGCCCTCCCGATCTCCAGCCTCCCCCCAGCCCTCCCGATCACCAGCCTCCCTCCAGCCCTCCCGATCTACCCCCCAGCCCTCCCGATCTCCAGCCTCCCCCCAGCCCTCCCGATCTCCAGCCTCCCCCCAGCCCTCCCGATCTCCAGCCTCACCCCAGCCCTCCTGATCTAACCCCAGCCCTCCCGATCTCCAGCCTCCCCCCAGCCCTCCCGATCTACCCCCCAGCCCTCCCGATCTCCAGCCTCACCCCAGCCCTCCTGATCTACCCCCAGCCCTCCCGATCACCAGCCTCCCCCCAGCCCTCCTGATCTACCCCCAGCCCTCCCGATCTCCAGCCTCCCCCCAGCCCTCCTGATCTACCACCCAGCCCTCCCGATCACCAGCCTCCCCTCCAGCCCACCCGATCTACCCCCAGCCCTCCCGATCTCCAGCCTCTCCCCAGCCCCCCCCCCCCCCTCCCGATCACCAGCCTCCCCCGAGCCCACCCGATCACCACCCAGATCTGATGCTCCCTTCCCACTGCCAGGGACCATCCCTAAATTTCCTCACCTGTGGCCTCCTGCCGCTGGTGGTTCCTCCCGCCTGCTGGCCAGGCTGTCCATTAGGCCAGTTGCCGGGTGGAGGCAACCCTACAATATGCCAATGAGGCCCTGCCGCTAAGCTCGACGGGGCCTCCATGTCCCTGGCCTTGCCAGGTTCTTTGGCTGTTTTCAGCCTCCCCGATTCCCCATTAATATCAGGACCAATGTTTTCATCCTGAAGTTCAGGTTTGCCCTAAATTAACTTCAATTTTTGCAACATTTGCAGTACAATATTTCATAAACTCAACGATAGAATCTCATTGTGTGTCTTTGTAAGAGTTAAAAGTATAATTGTCAGCCAGAACATTTTTCTGTTGTTATGGTAGATGGCAAGTGAATTATTTCCTAAACGCTAGTCAAAATATAACCTTGTTTACTTTCTGTCTATAGCCAGTGTGATCCAACCATTGATGTTTAAAATGACTGAGTTTTTCTGAAGGAAACCAGAAATGTTAAAATACTAGAATAATGCACTCTGTACTTATTATAACACACATATGGATTATAGTGAACATTACAGCAAATTTTCCATAAGGCTCATGGGCACCACACAGCATCTCAAGCAGCGTATTAAATATTTATGTCTGAGTGTTTGCAGATGTAGTTGTATTAGGCTAGGTTGGAACTAGAAGCGTATTGTGGGATTGTTTATTCAATGCGCTATAAAGTAGTCCATTGGGGAATAACATGTTCTGTTGTAAATAAATTGCCCATTTTAGTTTTGTCTGACTCCATTTTCTTCTATAGTTAGTTCCCAAGATACAGTGCCCCTAAGATTATTACATTACAATACCATCCTATGGAATAGGTGACTGGAGTTCCATATTCCACAGTTCCTTACAGAGTATTCTGTTTATATTTTCATCATATTTTGTGGAGAAGTTTCATTCTGATGACTTTGTACCCATAAGTAACCAGAAATGCTCCTTTCAAACTGCTCACAGCCTCATGTAAACTGCATCTTACATCATTAATAATTTGCTACCACCATTTTAAAAATCTGTGCAGATCTACCGATAAAGCATGAAGTCCACAGGGACATCTCAGCCACAAACACTGCGGGGTTGATTTTTGTTTGCCTACCACCCATTTACAAAACTAGGTGGGAAAGTAAGCTGTGAGGAGGACGCAAGGTGTCTGCAAAGGGATATAGACAGGTTAAATGAGTGGGCAACAAGGTGGCAGATGGAGTATAATGCGGGAAAATGTGAGGTTATTCACTTTGGTAGGAAGAATAGATAAACATTTTTTTTTAAATGGTGAGAAATTATTAAATGGTGGTGTTCAGAGGGATTTGGGTGTCCTTGTACACGAAACACAGAAAGTTAACATGCAGGTACAACTAGAAATTAGGACAGCAAATCGTAAGTTGGCCTATATTGCAAGTAAACTGGAGCACAAGAGTAAGGAAGTCTTGCTGCAATTGTACAGGGATTGGTGAGACCACACCTGGAGTACTGTGTACAGTTTTGGTCTCCCTACCTAAGGAAGGATATAATTGCCTTAGTGGGGGTGCAACAAAGGTTCACTAGATTGAATCCTGCGATGAGAGGGCTGTCCTATGAGGAGAGATTGAGTAGAATGGGCCTATATTCTCTGGAGTTTAGAAGAATAAGAGGTGATCTCATTGACAAATATAAGATTCTGAGGGTGCTTGACAAGGTAGATGCTGAGAGGCTGTTTCCCTTGGTTGGAGAGTCTAGAACTAGGGGGCATAGTCTCAGGATAAGGGGTCAGCCATTTAGGATTGCGATGAGGAGAAATTTCTTCAGTCAGAGGGTTGTGAATATTTGGAATACTCTATCCCAGAGAGCTGTGGATGCTCATTCGTTAAGTATATTCAAGGCTGAGAGTGATAGATTTTTGGACTGAAGGGAATCAAGGGATATGAGGATTGGGCAGGAAAGTGGAGTTGAGGTCAAAGATCAGCCATGATCTTATTGAATGGCGGAGCAGGCTCAAGGAGCCGTATGGGCTACTCCTGCTCCTAATTCTTATGTTTTTATTTACGCTGGATAATAGGGTGGTAGGGTAACAACAATTTGAAAATAAATTAGTCCTGCTAACTATCCGCCCAAGGCCTGCCTGACTCGATTTGTTTCAGCAGGCTTCGAGATGGTAGCCTTCTTTAAATATTTAAATTGGGGTCCTACGCCTGTTGTAGGGTTCCAACGTGACTTTCATGTACCAATGAACAGGGCATGCACCGTGTATGCCACGCCATTGGTCCCTCGCAATGGAGCGGCCTAACCAGCAGTCCTTAAAGGGACCATTGCAGGCTGCTCCAAAAGTGGCTGAATTTTTTTTCTTTCAATTTGTGGGGCCATGAAGAGCAGGCCCGATGCCAAACCCTGCGTGGGGTAGAGTATTATAATGTCATAAGTAATTAAAAAATTATTGATTGAGTCACATCTTTGTTATCTAATCTACTACTATTGATTCTAGAAATGTATTTACCCAGTTTTTACAAATACACTTTTGGCAACATTGTAAGTTTATTTTTCTCTGTTCGTTGTCTAGTACCACAGCTAAAACTATTAAAGAATAGTCGTACCATGGCTCAGTGTTAGCACTCTAATTGCTGAGTCCATGTTGTGGCTTCAAGCCTCATTCCAGCACTTAAGCACATGTTCTAGGCTGACACTCAGTATGGTACTGGGGGAGTGCTGCACTGTCAGAGGTGTTGCCTTTTGGATGATTTGCTAAGTCAAGGCCCCATCTGTAGGTTCAGGTAGACATTAAAGATTTCATGCTACGTGGGATGGGCATTCTTTTGTTCTTAGTTTTTGATCTAAAGCTGTCGGTCATTAAACATCCCAACACCGGATGAATGCTGCTGTGTACCTGGCCTCTACTGTTAATTAATGACTAACAGCTTTAGGTTAGTATCCAAGAATAAAAGCGATGGCAATCCCCATTAAGAAATAATGATTTTAATGGCTACCTTACCTTATACATATTGAAATAAAAAGAAATGCATACTGCAGTATTAGCATGCCAGGAATTCATGTATCAGCGCTGTCTGGTACGTATAGCTGCCACGTGTAAATTTGCAAAGCAGTTCTTAGGTGTTCAGTTTTATTTTCATTTTAGTTGCCATGTGCCATGGCACTGGGCCACACAGAACAGGAATATCTTAGCTTTGATTCTTGGTCTGTGCTACTAGCCAGCCTCAGCTCCAACGGTGGTAGTTTGCTACAATTGGCCTCAGTGTTTCTGGGGCAGGGAGGAGAAAAAATTAGACAGGGTTCCTGCTCTTAATTGCTATCCAGTGAGCCCATTTTAAAAAGTGCATTTGTGTAGAAGTTACTACAAAAAACTAAAACCACGCACAGAAACGAACTTAGAACGTATTGTGCACAAACCGTATTTACTTAAGAACATAAGAAATAGGAGCAGGAGCAGGCCATTCGGCCCCTCGAGCCTGCTCCGCCATTCAATAAGATCATGGCTGATCTGACCTTGGCCTCAACTCCACTTTCCTGCCCGATCCCCATAACCTTTGACTCCCCTGTTTTTCAAAAATCTGTCTATCTCCACCTTGAATATATTCAATGACCCAGCCTCCACAGCTCTCTGGGGTAGAGAATTCCAAAGATTCACGACCCTCTGAGAGAAGAAATTCCTCCTCATCTCTGTTTTAAATGGGCGACCCCTTATTCTGAAACTATGCCCCTTAGTTCTAGATACCCCCTCGAGGGGAAACATCCTCTCAGCATCTACCCTGTCCAACCCCCTCAGAATCTTATATATTTCAATAAGATCACCTCTCATTCTTCGAAACTCCAAAGAGTATAGGCCCAATCTGCTCAACCTATCATCATATGTCAACCCCTTCATCCCAGGAATCAACCTAGTGAACCTTCTCTGAACTGCCTCCAATGCAAGTATATCCCTCCTTAAATAAGGGGACCAAAACTGTACGCATTACTCTAGGTGTGGTCTCACCAACGCCCTGTACAGTTGTAGCAAGACTTCCTTACTTTTATACTCCATCCCCCTTGCAATAAAGGCCACTACTTCACACAACATATTCTCCAAAAGGTGCCAGAAATTCCAATCACACTATCAACTACTTCTTAACACCATGACTACCCTTAGCACAAACTAACTTGCTGTGCTCCTAATCTAATACATCACAAGGTGCTCCCTGAGTGATATGAGGTTGGGATAGTCCCCCCAAAGACTTAGAGGCCTGAGGTGAATCTTTTCTCAGGGAAACAGCTTTTCCAAAGAAATTAGCTTCCAGCTGATCTTACTCTTGCAGTGACAAGAGGTGCTGGGCCCATGCTGGAAGCTGCCTTATGTTAGGCAGAGATGAGGACCTAAAGGTGACAGGCTCAATGCACCATTTACATATGTAAGGGGCCTAACGCCTGTTTTAGGTGGCCGCCAGGGGTGCCTGACAAAATAGTCCGACTCAATTTTGGGTTGGAAGTCTTTCAGATGTCCTTCAAGTGCAGGACATTGGTCCCTGAAATTAACCCACATTGTGCCTGCTTTTTGCCCATAAAATGCATGCAACAAGGTCCAATTGCTACCCCTAACAGTTAGCTATACTGTCAAACTTGACTCAATGATAGCCTGTGAGTCGGAGGTTTGTCCGTTTAAACCCCACTCCAGAAACCTGGGCTCATAGTCTAAGCTGACATTTCAGTGCAGTACTGAGGGAGTGCTGCACTGTTGGAAATGCTGTCTTTCGGATGAGATGTTAAACCGAAGCCCTGTCTGTCCTCTCAGGTGGACAAAAAAGATCACATGGCACTTTTGAAGAAGAGCAGGGGAGTTCTGCTGGTGTCCTGACCAACATTTATCCCACAACCAACACCACCAAAAAAAAAGCTTATCTGGTCATTTATTGTATATTGCTGTTTGTGGGACCTTGCTGTGAACAAATTGGCTGTCGCATTTTCTACATTATAACAGTGACTACACTTCAAAAGTATTTAATTGGTGGTGAAGCACTTTGGAATCTCCTGAGGTCTTGAAAGGCACTATATAAATGCAAGTCATATGATTTCAGCCCATCCAGCTTGTTCTGTCACCCAATTCTGTTTCAGGACCCAAACCGATCGTTTCTTATCTTTTCCCCTTCCCAAATCCATAACCATTCATAGAAACATAGAAGATAGGAGCAGGAGTAGGCCATTCGGCCCCTCGAGCCTGCTCCGTCATTTAATGAGATCATGGCTGATCATCCAAATTCAGTACCCTGTCCCTGCTTTCTCCCCATATCCCTTGATCCCTTTAGCCTTAAGAAATATATCTAACTCCTTCTTGAATATATTTAATGAATTGGCCTCAACTGCCTTCTGTGGTAGAGAATTCCACAGGTTCACCACTCTCTGGGTGAAGAAATTCCTCCTCATCTCAGTCCTAAACGGCTTACCCCTTATCCTTAGAATGTGACCCCTGGTTCTGGACTCCCCCGCCATCGGGAACATCCTTCCTGCATCCAGTCTGTCTAGTCATGTTAGAATTTTATAAGTTTCAATGAGATCCCCTCTCATTCTTCAAAACTCTAGCGAATACAAGCCCAATCATCCCAATCTTTCTTCATATGTCATTCCTGCCATCCCAGGTATCAGTCTGGTGAATCTTCGCTGCACTCCCTCCATGGCAAGAACATCCTTCCTCAGATAAGGCGACCAAAACTGCACACAATACTCAAGGTGTGGTCTCACCAAGGCCCTGTACAACTGCAGCAAGACATCCTTGCTCCTGTACTCCAATCCTCTCGCTATGAAGGCCAACATACCATTTGCCTTCTTAACTGCCTGCTGCACCTGCATGCTTACCTTCAACGACTGGTGGACAAGGACTCCCAGGTCTCGTTGCACTTCCCCTTTTCCCAATCTATTGCCATTCAGATAATAATCTGCCTTCCTGTTTTTGCCACCAAAGTGGATAACCTCGCATTTATCCACATTATACTGCATCTGCCATGCATCTGCCCAATCACCCAACTTGTCCAAATCATACTGGAGTTTCTCTGCATCCTCCTCACAACACACACGCCCACCCAGCTTTGTGTCGTCTGCAAACTTGGAGATATTACATCTAGTTCCCTCGTCTAGATCATTAATATATATTGTGAATAGCTGGGGTCCTAGCACCGATCCCTGCGGTACCCCACTAGTCACTGCCTGCCACTCGGAAAAAGACCCGTTTATTCCAACTCTTTGCTTCCTGTCTGCCAACCAGTTCTCTATCCAAGTCAGTACCTTACCCCCAATCCCATGTGCTTTAACTTTGCACGCCAATCTCTTATGCGGGACCTTATTGAAAGCCTTCTGAAAGTCCAAATACACCACATCCACTGGTTCTCCCTTATCTATTCTACCAGTTACATCCTCAAAAAATTCCAGTAGATTAGTCAAGCATGATTTACCTTTTGTAAATCCATGTTGACTTTGTCCGATCCTGTAACTGTTTTCCAAGCGCTCTGCTATTACGTCTTTTATAAATGGACTCTAGCATTTTCCCCACTACCGATGTCAGGCTTACCAGTCTATAATTCCCCATTTTCTCTCTCCCACCTTTTTTAAATAGTGGGGTTACATTAGCTACCCTCCAATCCATGGAAACTGTTCCAGAGTCTATAGAATTTTGGAAGATGACCAGCAATGCATCTACTATTTCTAGGGCCACTTCCTTAAGTACCCTAGGATGTAGATCATCAGGCCCTGGGGATTTATCAGCCTTCAATCCCGTCAATTTCCCTCACACCATTTCCCTACAAATACTGATTTCATTCAGTTCTTCCCTCTCATTAGACCCTATGTTCCCCGGCATCTCTGGGAGGTTATTTGTGGCCTCCTTTGTGAAGACAGAACCAAAGTATGTATTTAATTGGTCTGCCATTTCTTTGTTCCCCATTATAAATTCCCCTGATTCTGACTGCAAGGGACCTATGCTTGACTTCACCAATCTTTTTCTCTTTACATATCTATAGAAGCTTTTACAGTCAGTTTTTATGTTCCCTGCAAGCTTACTCTCATACTCTATTTTCCCCCTCTTAATTAATCCCTTTGTCCTCCTTTGCTGAATCCTAAACTGCTCCCAATCCTCAGGTTTGTTGCTTTTTCTGGCCAATTTATATGTCCTCTCCTTGGATCTTATGCTATCCCTAATTTCCCTTGTTAGCCACGGTTGAGTCACCTTTTTTGTTTTATTTTTATGCCAGACAGGGATGAACAAATTCTGTAGTTCATCCATGCGATCTTTAAATGTTTGCCATTGCCTATCCATCGTCAACCCTTTAAGTAACGTTCCCCAATCCATCCTAGCCAATTCGCGCCTCATACCATTGTAGTTTCTTTTATTTAAATTCAGGACCCTAGTCTCTGAGTCAACTACTTCACTCTCCATCTTAATGAAGAATTCTATCATATTATGATCGCTCCTCCCCAAGGGGCCTCGCACAAGATTGCTAATGAATCCTTTCTCATTACATAATACCCAGTCTAAGATGACCTGATCTCTAGTTGGTTCCTCGACATATTGGTCCAGGAAACCATCCCGTATACACTCTAGGAATTCCTCCTCCACAGTATTGTTACTAATTTGGTTAGCCCAATCTATATGTAAATTAAAGTCACCCATGATAACTGCTGTGCCCTTATTGCACGTGTCTCTAATTTCCCGTTTAATGCCATCCCCAACCTCAGCATTACTGTTTGGGGGTCTGTATACAACTCCCACTAACGTTTTCTGCCCCTTGGTATTTCTCAGCTCTACCCATATAGATTCCACATCATCAGAGCTAATATCCTTCCTTACTATTGTGTTAATCTCCTCTTTAACCAGCAATGCTACCCCACCTCCTTTTCCTTTTTGCCTGTCCCTCCTGAATATTGAATACCCCTGGATGTTGAATTCCCAGCCTTGGTCACCTTGGAGCCACGTCTCCGTAATCCCAATTATATCATATCCGTTTACATCTATTTGCGCAGCCAATTCATCCACCTTATTACGAATGCTCCTCGCATTAAGACACAAAGCCGTCAGGCTTGTTTTTTTAACACTCTTAGACCTTTTAGAATTATTATTTACTGTGGCCATGTTTGATTTACACCCTTGATTTCTCTGACTGCCACTTTTGCTTTTCTCCTTCTTGTCTTTTGCTTCTATCCTTGCTTCCCTTTCCTCTGTCTCCCTGCACAGGTTCACAACCCCCTGCCATTTTAGTTTAAACCCTCCCCAACAGCGCTAGCAAACACTCCCCCTAGGACATCAGTCCCGGTCCTGCCCAGGTGCAAACCGTCCAGTTTATACTGGTCCCACCTCCCCCAGAACCGGTTCCAATGTCCCAGGAATTTGAATCCCTCCCCCTTGCACCATTCCTCTAGTCACGTATTCATCTGAAATATCCTTCTATTTCTACTCTGACTAGCACGTGGCACTGGTAGCAATCCTGAGATTACTACCTTTGAGGTCCTATTTTTTAAATTTACCTCCTAACTCCCTATATGCAGCTTTTAGGACCTCATCCCAGTTTTTACCTATATCGTTGGTACCTATATGCACCACGACAACTGGCTGTTCACCCTCCCTCTCCAGAATGCCCTGCAGCCGCTCCGAGACATCCTTGACCCTTGCACCAGGGAGGCAACACACCATCCTGGAGTCTCGTTTGCGGCCGCAGAAACGCCTATCTATTCCCCTTACAATAGAATCCCCTATCACTATAGCTCTCCCGCTCTTTTTCCTCCCGTCCTGTGCAGCAGAACCACTCATGGTGCCAGGAAGTTGGCTGCTGCTGCCTTCCCCCGATAAGCCATCTCCTTATTCACTTCTTCCTGGATCAGGATTTGCAAATATGGTTAGTATAATTTTGAATGCTTCACCTAAATGCTCTAGGTGGCAGTCTATTCCATAAGTAAGTGGTTCAAAGCTCCAAGAAGTAGTTCTTAAATTTAACCTATTGCATTTTGACTTATAATCAAGTGTTCTCATTCTTCTGTCTTAATTTAGTATAAAATTATTTTATCAATTCTCATTAATATTTTTGAAAAATGAATCATAGTTTCTCATAATTGTTTATTAAAGAGAATGCATTTAGATCCTGATGTCTTAAAAGGCGCTATATAAATGCAAATCATATGATTTCAGCCCATCCAGCTTATTCTGTCACCCAATTGTGTTTCAGGACCCAAACTGTCAACTGTGGCTCAGTTGGTAGCACACTTGCCTCTGAGGCAGAAGGTTGTGGGTTTAAGTCCCACTCCAGGGACTTGAAGCACATAAAGCTAGGCTGACACTCCAGTGCAGTGCTGAGGGAGTGCTGCACTGTTGGTGGTGCTGTCTTTTGGATGAGACGTTAAACCGAGGCCCCGTCTGCTCTTTCAGGTGGACATAAAAGATCCCATGGCTCTATTTCGAAGAAGAGCAGGGGAGTTAGCTCTGGTGTCCTGGCCAATATTTATCCCTCAATCAACATAACAAAAACAGCCTATCTGGTCATGATCACATTGCTGTTTGTGGGAGCTTGCTGGGCGCAAATTGGCTGCCGTGTTTCCCACATTACAACAGTGACTACACTTCAAAAAGTACTTCATTGGCTGTAAAGTGCTTTGAGACATCTGGTGGTCATGAAAGGCGCTATATAAATGCAAGTCTTTCTTTTTAACCTCTTTTCACAGTTCAGTGATCTAAGATCTATTTTTTTCATTGCCTCTTTATTTATCGCTATAATAATACTGCATTTACTGTGCTATACATTTTAGGGGGTGGATTTTCAACTTGCCGGCCAGGTGTAATACAGGCATTGCAGACAGGCCGCCTATTATAGAAACCATCTCATTTTCCTTTGCATTGAAATTAGTGGAAATGAAAATCTGGCGGTTTACGCCGGGGGGGGCAGGCAAGTTGAAAATTTACCTCTAAGGGTCCAATGACAGAGATAAAGGAGGCCTGCTCTATTGCAAGGAAAACTAACAGATTACAGAGACAGGTAAAGCTAATAGATCACAAAAAATATTGATTTCTACAGAGGGACGTGCATGCCAACCTAGAACGCTAGCATAAGTTGACGAACAACTTCAAAAAAGCTGATAAAGACCAAAACCTGCAGGCATCTGAGGAGACTGGTGGGAGGGCTCACTTGACCTGCCATTGTGACAGCTGTATCACGTGAGTACCTTCCTGTCAGGCCACTGGCACTGGCTCTACAAAGCTACTGTTCAGCAGGAACGTAAACTAAACAGTGCCAATGAGAGACATGGAGCCCTCCCTCATAGTTACCTTCAATTCTTCCCAATCTGGAGGAGCAGCCCTATTGACCCAGTCATCCAAGGCTTCAATGGCAGCAGTTTGAGTCGTCAGGCAGGAATCTTGTTCTGCTTCATGGGCACTGTATTGGGAGCATCTGCTGCAGACTGTCCTGGAGCTGCAGGACGGTCTGCAACACTATACATCCACCCCCAGTAGTGCTACTTATGCTAGGTATGGACTTCTACAGTTGTCATTCAGGTGCTGTACATGATGGAAGACTGTTCATAATGTCTGCACACAAGTATGCTCTGCAAATATCCCCTTTTAAAAGCAGGACTTATGAAATGGGGATCCACAGGATCTTCAGATGAGGGCTGATAGCTCCTGACCCTCTGCTCAGGAATATGAGGCTCTCATCTTCTAAACCCCATTCCCACGCAGCTGTGTTCAGTACATCACCTTGTGCAATGTCCTCATGTCCACTATCTAAAGCCCCCTACGTGCCTGATCTTGAACTGATTCTGGTAAGGTGAATGACAGCATGGGTGATATATCATGTGCAAGCCCTGAAGTAAAGAAGCCTGAGGCAATCTTTTTCATCCTGCTCTGATTCTTGGTACAATGTTCCATCTAGAGGAGGAAAATAGAAAGACAGATTAGAATGGATGGGGATGGAACAGTTTTCTAGTCACTTTCAGAAGAAGCAGTAACGTGATGATGTTTGCAGGAAGTTTCAGTGTGATCCGGAAGCAAGGGATGGAAGAGCAGCAGACTGTCATTACGAACCTATAGCTGGCATCTGCTCTCCTACTTTTCCTTCTCTAAGTCCCTTAGTTATGGGTATTCCCAACAGTAGGAGTGCTTTCTCCTCATGCGGGGGGGGAAAACGGGGAAGGGGGCAGTCAGAGGCCTAATGTTGAGTGGCCCACCCCCTGTGGCCTTTTCTTCACTCATATAATATGCCATCTTCTTCTGAAACAATAATGCAGACTATGCTGATTCCAAACTAAGAAATCACAGATATAACAACAGAAAACGCTGGAAAAACTCAGCAGGCCAGGCAGCATCCGTGGAGAGAGAAACAGAGTTAATGTTTCAGGTCGAAGACCTTTCGTCAGAACTGGAAAAAAAGCAGGAAATGGAATAGAATTTAAGGCAGGTTTAGGGGCTGGGAAATGGGGGAGGGGATGCAAGAACAAAAGGGAAGGTCAGTGATAGGATAGAAAGCAGGAGAGATTAAGAGACATTAAGAGATATTCAAGGCAAGAGGAGGTGGTAATGGGACAGGTTAAGAAACAAAGGATGGCTCTAGATGAAGTGTGAATTGCGCTGGCAGAATGAAGGACAGCTGCCAGCTTCTGGGAGGGAAGAAAAAAAGGGCCAAACAAAAAGTGTGGATAAAAAAAATATATAAATATATATATATGTGATAGGGGCCGAGGTTATGATCTGAAATTGTTGAACTCTAAGAAATCACAGATGTGCCTTTCAAAGACGGCCAGCATAATGTTGTAAGAGAAGGTCCATTTGAGGTGCCAGTTGGGAGTTTCAAGGTGGCCATGGAAAGTAGTAAATGTAAGGCCTCCTTGAAAGCCTTGGGACACAGTGAGAGTAAGTAGAGGGAAAATAGCACATATGGCAATACAAGTGCACTCTTGAAAATTATGGGTGACTTCTCTTACCTTGCCCATCACAGTGAGGTCTCTCATTTTTTTTCTGCATTTAGCAGCTGTTCAGGGGATGGTGGCGATGGTGCGAATTGCAAATGTCAACTCCCACCACTGGGCTACAACCACTGCTCTCAATGGCCTCCTGCCTGCACACCAAACAGGCTGGTTCTCCTCACCCTCATCTCCTGCAGAAGGACTTCATCTCACTATTGTGGAAGTTTGCAGCCTAACTCTCAGACTGAGCCCTCCCATTGTAATACAAAAGCAAAATGCTGCGGATGCTGGAAATCTGAAATAAAAACAGAAAATGCTGGAAATACTCGGCAGGTCAGGCAGCATCTGTGGAGAGAGAAACAGAGTTAACGTTTCAGGTCGATGACCCTTCGTCGGAACTGGAAAAAGCTGGAGATCGAACAGATTGTAATGTCCTCTTGTGCTGCTTGGCTCTTTTATGTTGCTGCATGAGTTTAAATCCTGTGCGGTACTGAGGGAGTCTTTCAGATGAGACATTAAACAAATGCCCCATCTGCCTTCACAGGTTAATGTAAAAGATCCCATGACACAATTCAAAGAAAAGCAGTCCCAGTGTCCTGACCAATAGGTATCCCTCAACCAATAAAATAGATTATCTGGTCGTTTATCTCATTGTTGTTTGGGGAACCTTGCTGTGTGCAATTGGTTGATATATAGCCCTGCATTACAATAAGATTACAATTCTAAAGTACTTAATTGGCTGTGAAGTACTTTGGGATATTCTGAGGTTGTGGAAGACACTATATAAATATAAATTCTTTCTTTGGATAACCTCTTATCCTTCTTTGTTCGAATGGACATAACCCCAGTTTATCTACAAAAGCAAAAACGAAAGATCATCGACCTGAAACGTTAACTCTGTTTCTCTCTCCACAGATGCTGCCTGACCTGCTGAGCATTTCCAGCATTTTCTGTTTTTATCCCAGTTTAACTCGTTCTTTTTCATAACTAAAGTTTCCCATCCCTTAAATCGAGGTATCTCCTAACAGGTAGGAGAAATCTTGTGAGCTTTCTTTACTAAGAAAAATGAGGAGTACTTTCTACACTGGCTGATAAAGTGTGAAGATGACCTTTCCCCCCAGTACTGAGTTTCTTCACTCTGATGACACAAAAATTCACCAACATTTTCAAAAATAAAAATAGTTTTATTTTTAATTTGGATTTTTCAGATTCATTTTCAGTATTAGCCATTTCTGTATCACTTTATTTTTTTTAAAAACGCATAAAACACAAAACTCATCAGGGATAGCATTATGGTGGTGCTTGAATTCTGAAACAATAACACTTTCATAGAATCAGAAATTTCAGTATAAAAAGAGGTTATTTGGCCCCTCATGCCTGCTCGGGTGCGAACTTCCCCACCAGAGCTCTGTATTCTAATCCCATTTCCCTGTCTTTAACAGTTTATTTCTTTAAATCTTAAATGTCATGATTGTGTCAGCTTCAATAAACATTTGTGTTATATAGCCCTTTGTGTGAAAAACATTCATTCTTTACACTTCATGTGTAACTTCACTAATACATTACAAGTACATGCCGTATGTTTGAAATTAATACCCACATATCCTGGCAAAATTAAGCAGCACAGAGTTACGTCATTTATTTAGCTTTGAATAGATGAATATATTGCAACTGACATTGAACAGATAAATCAAACAAAGCCAAAATGTTTTCACATGGCAGTCTACAATGATGTAAGCAGTGGCTAGACAGAAAATGTTTTCTTATGAAGGAAACCACTCACATAAAGCAGAAATCTGCACTACAGATGTGAATACGAAAGGGAGAGAGAGAGAGAGAGAGAAGAATTACTTGCATGTAATCCAGATCGAATTTATAATACAGGTAACTGATAAACGAAATGAGCTATTTCAGAATTGTATTATGTGCACACATATATGGGGTGAATAATGTTCTGGCCGGCACGTTGCATTGGGCCTGGTGGCCCACATTATGGGGGGGGGTGAGACATGATACATACTAAATGTCTAGTGTGCGGATAGTGCGATAATGCAATCCAGAAGTACTTGTATCACTGAGACCCTGCGGACCTACCGTGCTCGAGGTTCATTACAGGCCTGGAATGATGGCTAATTAGAGGACTGCCCCATAATTCACTTGGCATGCCTAAACAGATGCTCAGTGCCCATATAAAAGACACTCTACCTGAGAATCGCCTGACCATACATTGGGCTTTTTGCTTTAACCAGTAGTGACTGTCAATGTTTATTTGCAGTTGATCACCATCAAGCCAGGAGACCCAACCCTGATTCAATGGGGAGAGTAGAATGGCATGCCGGGGCAACACCAGGCATAACAGAATGGAGTACCAACCGAGTGAAGCTACAACATAGGACTGTCTACATGTTAATCACAAAAAGCAGCAGGTTATAGACAGAGCTACGTTATCCCATAACGAATGGATTTGAGCAAAGCTTTCTAGCCCTAACAAATCCAGTCAAAAATGATGGTAGTCAACCAAGCAACTAACAGAAGCCGACTCCATGAACATCCCCGTTGTCAGCCACAGTGGAGCCCAGCACATGTCTGACGAAAGGTCATCGACCTGAAACGTTAACTCTCTTTCTCTCTCCACGGATGCTGCCTGGCCTGCTGAGTTTTTCCAGCGTTTTCTGTTGTTATTTCGGATTTCCAGCATCCGCAGTATTTTGCTATCACATGAATGCAATGCTCTGTTTAGTCAACAACTATTACCGCAGAATTGAAAGGTCAAGACTCTTTGGAGTAATTATTTTTTATTCATTCCTGGGATGTGGGCGTCGCTGGCAAGGCAGCATTTATTGCTCAATGCTAATTGCCCTTGAGAAAGTGGTGGTGAGCCGCCTTCTTGAACCACTGCAGTTCATGTGGTGAAGTTACTCCCACAGTGCTGTTAGGGAGGGAGTTCCAGGATTTTGACCCAGCGACAATGAAGGAATGGCGATATATTTCCAAGTCAGGATAGTGTGTGACTTGGAGAGGAACTTGGAGGTGGTGATGTTCCCATGCACCTGCTGCCCTTGTCCTTCTAGGTGGTAGAGGTCGCAGGTTTGGGAGGTGCTCTCGAATAAGCCGTGGTGAGTTGCTGCAGTGCATCTTGTAGATGGTACACACTGCAGCCACGGTACGCCGGTGGTGGAGGGAGTGAATGTTTAAGGTGGTGGATGGGGTGCTAATCAAGTGGGCTGCTTTGTCCTGGATGGTGTCGAGCTTCTTGAGTGTTGTTGGAGCTGCACTCATCCAGGCAAGTGGAGAGTATTCCATCACACTGCTGACTTGTGCCTTGTAGATGGTGGAAAGGCTTTGGGGAGTCAGAAGGTGAGACACTCACCGCAGAATACCCAGCCTCTGACTTGCTCTTGTAGCCACATTATTTATTAAGTTGCGAATGGCGCTGAACACTGCAGTCATCAGCGAATATCCCCACGTCTAACCTTATGATGGAGGGAAGGTCATTGATGAAGCAGATGAAGATGGTTGGCCATAGGACACTGCCCTGAGGAACTCCTGCAGCGATGTCCTGGGGCTAAGATGATTGACCACCAACAACCACAACCATCTTCCTTTGTGCTAGGTATGACTCCAGCCAGTGGAGAGTTTTCCCCTGTTTCCCATTGACTTCAATTTTACTAGGGCTCCTTGATGCCACACTCGGTCAAAAGGTTGCCTTGATGTCAAGGGCAGTCACTCTCACCTCACCTCTGGAATTCAGCTCTTTTGTCCATGTTTAGACAAAGGCTGTAATGAGGACTGGAGCCGAGCGGTCCTGGAGGAACCCAGACTGAGCACCAGTGAGCAGGTTATTGGTGAGTAAGTGCCGCTTGAAAGGACTGTCGACAACACCTTCCATCACTTTGTTGATGATTGAGAGTAGACTGATGGGGCGGTAATTGGCCGGATTGGATTTGTCCTGCTTTTTGTGGACAGGACATACCTGGGCAGTTTTCCACTTTGTCGGGTAGATGCCAGTGTTGTCGCTGTACTGGAACAGCTTGGCTAGAGGTGTGGCTAGATCTGGAGCACAAGTCTTCAGCACGACAGCCGGGATGTTGTCAGGGCCCACAGCCTTTGCTGTATCCAGTGCGCTCAGCTGTTTCTTAATGGCATGTGGAGTGAATCAGATTGGCTACTATAATGGTGGGGACCTCACCCACTTGGCACTTCTGGCTGAAGATGGTTACAAATGCTTCAGTCTTGTCTTTTGCACTTGCATTCTGGGCCCCGCCATCACTGAGGATGGGAATATTCATGGAGCCTCCTCCTCTCGTTAGTTGTTTAATTGCCCATTACCATTCACGACTAGATGTGGCAGGACTGCAGAGCTTTGCTCTGATCCGTTGGTTGTGGGATTACTTAGCTTTGCCAGTGGGACAGGACATACCCGGGGATGGTGATGGAGGAGTCTGGGACATTGGCTGAAAGGTATGATTCTGTGAGTATGACTATGTCAGGCTGTTGCTTGACTAGTGCTCTGCTATTACATCTTTTATAATGGACTCTAGCATTTCCCCCACTACCGATGTCAGGCTTACCGGTCTATAATTCCCCGTTTTCTCTCTCCCACCTTTTTTAAATAGTGGGATTACATTAGCTACCCCCCAATCCATGGGAACTATTCCAGAGTCTATAGAATTTTGGAAGATGATCAGCAATGCATCTACTATTTCTAGGGCCACTTCCTTAAGTACCCTAGGATGTAGATTATCAGGCCCTGGGGATTTATCGGCCTTCAATCCCGTCAATTTCCCTAACACCATTTCCCGACAAATACTAATATCATTCAGTTCTTCCCTCTCATTAGACCCTGTGTTCCCCGACATCTCTGGGAAGTTATTTGTGTCCTCCTTTGTGAAGACAGAACCAAAGTATGTATTTAATTGGTCTGCTATTTCTTTGTTCCCCATTATAAATTCCACTGATTCTGACTGCAAGGGACCTACGCTTGACTTCACCAATGTTTTTCTCTTCACATATCTATAGAAGCTTTTACAGTCAGTTTTTATGTTCCCTGCAAGCTTACTCTCATACTCTATTTTCCCCCTCTTAATTAATCCCTTTGTCCTCCTTTGCTGAATCCTAAACTGCTCCCAATCCTCAGGTTTGCTGCTTTTTCTGGCCAATTTATATATCCTCTCCTTGGATCTTATGCTGTCCCTAATTTCCCTTGTTAGCCACAGTTCAGTCACCTTTTTTGTTTTATTTTTATGCTAAACAGGGATGAACAAATTCTGTAGTTCATCCATGCGATCTTTAAATGTTTGCCATTGCCTATCCACCGTCAACCCTTTAAGTAACGTTCCCCAATCCATCCTAGCCAATTCGCGCCTCATACCATCGCAGTTTCCTTTATTTAAATTCAGGACCCTAGTCTCTGAGTCAACTACTTCACTCTCCATCCTAATGAAGAATTCTATCATATTATGATCGCTCCTCCCCAAGGGGCCTCGCACAACAAGATTGCTAATTAATCCTTTCTCATTACACAATACCCAGTCTAAGATGGCCTGATCGCTGGTTGGTTCCTCGACATATTGGTCCAGGAAACCATCCCGTATACAGTGACAGGATCGGACAAAGTCAACATGGATTTACAAAAGGTAAATCATGCTTGACTAATCTACTGGAATTTTTTGAGGATGTAACTGGTAGAATAGATAAGGGAGAACCAGTGGATGTGGTGTATTTGGACTTTCAGAAGGCTTTCGATAAGGTCCCGCATAAGAGATTGGTGTGCAAAGTTAAAGCACATGGGATTGGGGGTAAGGTACTGACTTGGATAGAGAACTGGCTGGCAGACAGGAAGCAAAGAGTTGGAATAAACGGGTCTTTTTCCGAATGGCAGGCAGTGACCAGTGGGGTACCGCAGGGATTGGTGCTAGGACCCCAGTTATTCACAATATATATTAATGATCTAGACGAGGGAACTAGATGTAATATCTCCAAGTTTGCAGACGACACAAAGCTGGGTGGGCGTGTGTGTTGTGAGGAGGATGCAGAGAAACTCCAGTATGATTTGGACAAGTTGGGTGATTGGGCAGATGCATGGCAGATGCAGTATAATGTGGATAAATGCGAGGTTATCCACTTTGGTGGCAAAAACAGGAAGGCAGATTATTATCTGAACGGCAATAGATTGGGAAAAGGGAAAGTGCAACGAGACCTGGGAGTCCTTGTGCACCAGTCGTTGAAGGTAAGCATGCAGGTGCAGCAGGCGGTTAAGAAGGCAAATGGTATGTTGGCCTTCATAGCGAGAGGATTTGAGTACAGGAGCAAGGATGTCTTGCTGCAGTTGTACAGGGCCTTGGTGAGACCACACCTTGAATATTGTGTGTAGTTTTGGTCGCCTTATGTGAGGAAGGATGTTCTTGCCATGGAGGGAGTGCAGCGAAGATTCACCAGACTGATACCTGGGATGGCAGGAATGACATATGAAGAGAGATTGGGACGATTGGGCTTGTATTCGCTAGAGTTTAGAAGAATGAGAGGGGAACTCATTGAAACTTATAAAATTCTAACAGGAATAGACAGACTAGATGTTCCCGATGGCGGGGGAGTCCAGAACCAGGGGTCACAGTCTAAGGAGTAAGCCATTAGGACTGAGATGAGGAGGAATTTCTTCACCCAGAGAGTGGTGAACCTGTGGAATTCTCTACCACAGAAGGCAGTTGAGGCCAATTCATTAAATATATTCAAGAAGGAGTTAGATATATTTCTTAAGGCTAAAGGGATATGGGGAGAAAGCAGGGACAGGGTACTGAATTTGAATGATCAGCCATGATCTCATTAAATGGCAGAGCAGGCTCGAGGGGCCGAACGGCCTACTCCTGCTCCTATCTTCTATGTTTCTATGTAGTCTGTGGGACAGCTCTCCCAATTTTGGCACAAGTCCCCAGATGTTAGTGAGGAGGACTTTGCAGGGTCGACTGGGCTGGGTGTGTTGTTGTCGTGTCCGAAGCTGGTGCCTAATATCGAAGCCGGTCGATGTCAGTTTTATTCTTATTTTTCGTAGCGGTTTGGTACAACTGAGTGGCTTGCTAGGCCATTGCAGAGGACAATTAAGAGTCAATCACATTGCTGTGGGTCTGGACGCTAGATATCCTTCCCTAAAGGACATTAGTGGACCAGATGCGTTTTTAACGACAATCTGATAGTTTCATGGTCACCATTACTGATACTAACTTTTTATTCCAGATTTATTAACTGAATTTAAATTCCCCAGCTGCCGTGGTGGGATTTGAACTCATACCGCTGGATCATTAGTGCAGGTTCTGGATTACTAGTCCAGTAACATAACCACTGTGCTACCGTTCCTGGGAGTGGATTGATTGTGGAACGAAATCTGGCGGGTTCTACAACGGACGAGTGATCCGCTCCAGCAGGTTATCACCCAGGCAACAAAGTCGAAAATTACCCCCATTATAGCTCAGACTTATTTCCTCCGAATCTAAAGAGGATTATTCATTGTTGTTCCTGCAAAAATGTTGAAAATTAGGTTCTGTTTTCCATTATGGTAGTGTAGTAGCTGTGTTACACGACATTATGTAGCTGCCCCCATGAGAGTACGCAAAGTGCAGCATTTAGCCAGTTAAAAGACTGAATGGTTCATGGTCTTTAATTTTCCCCAAATAAGTAAACATCAGAAAAACGTGTACTTTGCAGCATAATTCTAATTCAATGAATTCCGTTGTCCCAGATCACTTCCTGTTCATTCCTATTATATTATAATTCCTGTTCCAGGAATAACAAGTAAGTGTGTGATCCTGCTCCAAGCGTAGCAAATGTGTCCAATTATTCATCTTGGTTTTTTTTGTTTTGTGTGTTGAATATTGTTAGTCCACCATGTGCAAATCACCTTTGACATTTTAACAATGCTTGTAAAATATAAAATGTTACATGATGAAGTGCTTTCATTTAGCTTCCACTTGCAACAGGAGTGCAGTGAAGGATGTCCAGATTTCAAACTGGTCAATTTGTCTTATCAGCAGTGTATTGGAATTCTCCCGAAGGAGAGTATTTCTTGGCAAACTAGTTCTATATTTACTGTAGCAGAATGCAAAGTAAACCAACTTTGATTCTAAAGTTAACCATGCAGACATTTTGGAAGCAATTACATTTAGTGTTCGGTTGATATACTGTACTTGTCATGTCGATTGCAAAGTCTCCTTGGTGCTTGTTCAATGTAAGCAAAGGAGCAGTGCCAGGCAAACCTCCATCAATGGCTTTAACACTGAATCCTGGAGCTTGGCTTCAGACATACATTATACCCAGTGAGGCAAATTAATTCAGCCATCCTTCAGCCAACAACAATTTAAGTTAAAGCCAAAATTGGTTCTGTGTCTTTTGTTTGTCCACCTGGGAACCAGTATCCTGCTTAAGGAGAAAGTATAAAACTAAACAGTGGATTAGATTCTCAATAAACGGTGTTGAAGTAAAATTGGCGACCACCAGCTTATAGTGTAAGTTTAACATGAAGCATTCCATCTAACGTCTTATTTAAATTCATTAAAATACAAGATTTCAGTGCCATATCTGTGGTAAGAATACACAATGGTCAGTTTGTGATGGCTTCTTTCTCAATCTTGACTATTTTGGGGTGCATCAAATGAATTGCAATTAGGCAGAAAAGCCACAGAACCCCTGGAAAAATGGCGTGTACGCCAATTACACTGTTTTTCCAGGGTTTCCGCGGCTCTTCTGCTAAAGTTATGGCGGATGAGTAGGAGAACCCCTGAGGAAATTCACCCCTGAGATCTTTAAACTACTGAAAGGCATTGATAATGTAAGTCTTTGTAAGTTTTAACTTAAATGTGATAAATGTGAGGTAGTACATTTTGGTAGGAAGAATAGGGAGGTCACTTATCACTTGGAGGGTGCGAGTCTAGGTGGGGTAGAGGAACAAAGGGATCTCGGAGTACAAATACACAAATCACTAAAAGTTGCGACACAGGTTAGCATGGCCATAAAAATAGCAAACCAAGCACTCGGGTTTATTTCTAAAGGTATAGAATTGAAAAGTAGGGAGGTTATACTAAACCTGTTTCGAACCTTGATTAGACCACACTTAGAGTACTGCGTACAGTTCTGGTTGCCATATCATAAAACGACGACGACGCTTGCGTCTGCGCTCACTCGGAGGTCGAACTCCAAACCATCGTCAACACCTTCACCAAAGCATACGAGAGCATGGGCCTTACACTAAACATCCGTAAGACAAAGGTCCTCTATCAACCTGCCCCCGCCACACAGTACTGCCCCCCGATTATCAAAATCCACGACAAGGGAAACAGAAAGCAATGAAGGTGAAGAAGATAAAAGAGACAAACGGAAATCCCGTCGGAGAGAAGAGCAGAACTTCTTCAAGGTGGGCATTCCTAGAAGAGAAGTGGCAGTGAACCAAACACTAATACAATAGCAAAATACTGCGGATGCTGGAAATCTGAAATAAAAACAGAAAACGCTGGAAATACTCAGCAGGTCAGATAGCATCTGTGGAGAGAGAAACAGAGTTAACGTTTCAGGTCGATGACCGTCCGTTCACTCCGCTCAGGCTCACAACAGCGGAGGCTTTACTTAACAAAGTAGGAGCAGCCAAGAAAAGTATCCGATCAGGGAAAGGGGCGTGGCCTCACCCGCCCTGACCGACAGCCCGCTCCACCAATCACCGCCCAAGCTTCTGTGACTGACGTCGACTCTCACCAATAGCTATAGCGGAGGGGCATGGGGGGGTCCTGAGGGTCCGGCAGATGAGCCAATAGCAGGTGAGAGGGGCCGGGTGCTGGATGGCTTTCCTGTGGATAGCCGGCCCGGGAAAGGGAATCAGGAACTTAGTGAACTGAAGAATGCGGACGAGATATTAACAGCAAAATATTGACAAGCAAGAATATTTAAAGGGCTAGGGTCGATATAAAGTGCAACTGGTTCTGACCTTTTACTGGATTCAATAGTCCCTTTATGTAAAGATGAGCCCTGAGCTGCTCAATGAGACATTGAAAGTAATCGTCGGTTCACCTCTTAGCCTCCTGTGTATGCTGTGCACCCGGATTTTCTTTTCAGAAAAATCGTTGATTTGCACAGGCGTGGAAAATTACACAACTTGCACATGCGCAAAAAATACAGAAATTTGGAATACTTTTTGAATCTTGAGGAACTCTGCCATTTCAGCCATCTTGATTTCTCTTACTCCCAGGTTAAAAATTAAGAATTTGTTACTATCTTTTTTAAAATTAAGACAACAATGACACCTTCTGGCATTTGAAAGGCACCAGTTACATAAAGCTTACTTCAGCAGCAGGGTAATACTCTTGTTCCAAAACAGCGTTTGCCTCAGACACACAGTGAGCCAATTTTTTTTTATTCGTTCATGGGATGTGGGCATCGCTGGCAAGGCAAGCATTTATTGCCCATCTCTAATTACCCTCGAGAAGGTGGTGGTGAGCCGCCTTATTGAACAGCTGCAGTCCGTGTGGTGAAGGTATTCCCACAGTGCTGTTAGGGAGGGAGTTCCAGGATTTTGACCCAGCAACGATGAAGGATCGGCGATATATTTCCAAGTCAGGATGGTGTGTGACTTTGAGGGGAACTTGGAGGTGGTGGTGTTGCCATGTGTCTGCTGCCCTTGTCCTTCTAGGTGGAAGAGGTCGTGGGTTTTGGAGGTGCTTCCGAAGAAGCCTTGGCGAGTTGCTGCAGTGCATCTTGTAGATGGTGCACACTGCAGCCACGGTACGCTGGTGGTGGAGGGAGTGAATGTTTAAGGTGGTGGATGGGGTGCCAATCAAGTGGAATGCTTTGTCCTAAATGGTGTTGAGCTTCTTGAGTGTTGTTGGAGCTGCACCCATCCAGGCAAGTGGAAAGTATTCCATCACACTCCTTATTTGTGCCCTGTAGATGGTGGAAAGGCTTTAGGGAATCAGGAGGTGAGACACTCGCCGCAGAAAACCTAGCCTCTGACCTGCTCTTGTTGCCACAGTATTTATGTGGCTGGTCCAGTTAAGTTTCTGGTCAATGGTGACCCCCAGGATGTTGATGGTGGGGGATTCGGCGATGGTAATGCCATTGAATGTCAAGGGGCGGTGGTTAGACTCTCGCTTGTTCGAGATAGTCATTGCCTGGCACTTCTGTGGCGCGAATGTTACCTGCCACTTATCAACCCAAGCCTGAACGTCGTCCAGGTCTTTTTGCATGTGGGCATGGACTGCTTCATTATCTGAGGAGTTGTGAATGGCGCTGAACACAGTGCAGTCATCAGCGAACATCCCCATTTCTGACCTTATGTTGGAGGGAAGGTCATTGATGAAGCAGCTGAAGATGTTTGGGCCCTGAGGAACTGGGGCTGTGATGATTGACCTTCAACCACCACAACCATCTTCCTTTGTGCTAGGTATGACTCCAGCCAGTGGAGAGTTTTCCCCCCGATTCCCATTGACTTCAGTTTTACTAGGGCTCCTTGATGCCACACTTGGTCAAATGCTGCCTTGATGTCAAGGGCAGTCACTCTCACCTCTGGAATTCAGCTCCTTTGTCCATGTTTGGACCAAGGCTGTAATGAGGTCGGGAGCCGAGTGGTCTTGGCGGGACCCAAACTGGGCATCAGTGAGCAGGTTATTGGTGAGTAAGTGCCGCTTGATAGCACTGTTGATGACACCTTCCATCACTTTGCTGATGATTGAGGGTAGACTGATGGGGCGGTAATTGGCCTGGTTGGATTTGTCCTGCTTTTTGTAGACAGGACATACCTGGGCAGTTTTCCACATTGTCGGATAGATGCCAGTGTTGTAACTGTACTGGAACAGCTTGGCTAGAGGTGCGGCTAGTTCTGGAGCACAAGTCTTCAGCACGGTAGCCGGGATGTTGTCGGGGCCCATAGCCTTTGCTGTATCCAGTGCGCTCAGCCGTTTCTTGGTATCACGTGGAGTGAATCGAATTGGCTGAAGACTGGCTTCTGTGATGGTGGGGACCTCAGGAGGAGGCCGATATGGATCATCCACTCGGCACTTCCATCCGTGACTCAGCAGTTGGATAAACCGAACTGTACAAATAAAATAAAATTCCAGTGCCAGAAGATTGATAAACAACCCCGCAGGGTGATTAAATCAACTCCCACAAAATCTCTCATCATGAGTTTGAACCAAGAGGCTGGAGCTTCAGCCTGCTGAACGGCGACTTGCTCTCCGGCTGGTGTCCCTGTCGAATAACCGCACGTTCTTTCGCGGCCCATCTGAGGCGACCGATTCTTGTTGGTAATAATGAGCGAGAAAGAAAAGGTACCTAGGAAGCGCGCGTGGGAAAATTGCTCGTTGCAGAGAATTGCAACGGAGACCTGGGAAAGGTATTGTTCTCAGAACTTTATATACACAACGATCATATTCCCAGGCTCGAGCCCAGGGCACACAGCTTCTACACGTAAAGATTAATGTTTCAATTTAAAAAAAAACATTTTTTAACTCATTTGGGATGCAGCTAATAGCAAGCAGCAGGGCTTTATAGGATCCCCATGTGATTCAATGTGCCAAGGCAATGCTACAATTTAGCGGGGCTTGATTTTTTTTAGATTTCATTATTAAATGCGATCCTTTCCCCAGTCATTTATTAACAGTTTGTAATAAAGTCTGTCCTGACTTTTAAAAAAATGTTTATGTAACAGTGCAAAAACGTGCAGATATACTGCTGTAAGATACAATTATGTAAAATATGCCGTCCACTGGGATGCACGCCGAAAGCTTACGGTTTATAAAACTTAAGATCTACTCTCCTGTTAAACTCGCTATGAAACTATTTGTCACAGATGTGAGTTAACTTGACAAATCATTTAAAATTAAAGATTTTTTCCTCATTAAACTGGTGGTTGAGACTCTCAGGAAATCAAGTGATATGAGGATCGGGCGGGAAAGTGGAGTTGAGGTCGAAGATCAACCATGATCTTATTGAACGGAGGAGCAGGCTCGAGCGGCTGTATGACCTACTCCTGCTCCTATTTCTTATGTTATTATGTCAGTAATCGATCAGTGACGGCCAAATGCACTTCCTGTCCAGGAGCAAAGGTCGCAAAACGTGCTTCCTGTCTGGGAGCAAAGATCAGTACGGGGTCGGGTCAGGAAAAAAATAGTAACTCATGATTTCTTACCAAATCTCATGATTTTTAAGGGTTTGTCTCCTGATTTATGAGGCGGTGGGGTTGGCAATACTGAGCTTTAGCCAGGAACACTGGAACAGTCCTGTTCCCTGGCATTCGGGAGCTCTCCCCGCGGGTAAAGGTCTCACTGCGGGGGGGGGGTGCAGAACAGCAAAGGGGACAAAGCAAAGAAACCCATCTGCCCCCCCAAAAATGGAAGAGAAGGAAACATTAAGCATACAAATACAGGCTGGGCTCCATTCAACCCTAGCACAGCAAATAGATGCCTTATTAATAGTTATTATCGTGTTGGGTAATGACTAGTCAAAAGCAGATCAATTTACATATTATTACGACTTGAGTGCATAAAGCGAGATGCCCAAAATCATTTCAGTGAGGAGACACAAAGAACTCGGCTGGAAAGTCAAACTGCAGATAAAACCCAAGCCGAAACTCAGAAACGTCAATATTATTAATGCCATGAAATGTCTCGCCGAAAAGAAAAGTCAGATTCCATGTAGTGCGTCAAAGTGAACAAGGCAATGGAAAACACATTACATTGAGTGAGGTGCCAACATGGGTTGTAGAGTCTGCCAAAAAAAAAATTACACTCAAATAATAATAAAATCATAAGTAAGAAAATTAAAATGAATCATTTGCCTTAATTGCAATTCTTAAAAATTTCTCCAACTCCCCCTCAACCTGGCTTTAGGCTTGATAAACAATATCATCAGATAGAATGATAGAGCACAGAAGGAGGCCATTCGGCTCATCATGCCTGTGCCAGCTCTTTGATAGAGCTGCCAAATTAGTCCCACTCTCCTGCCATTTCCCCATAGCCCTGCAAAGTTTTCCTTTTCAAATATTTATCCAATTCCCTTTTGAAAGTTATTATTGAATCTGCTTCCGCTACCCTTTCAGGCAGTGCATTCCAGATCATAACAACTCGCTGCATAAAAAAATATTCTCTTCATTGTAGGATCGATTCCTCCCCCCCAACGGTAAAAATATTGGACTATGAAAGATAAAAAAAACCAGAAGTGCACAGCCCGCAAAAAGAGCTGGACAATAAAGGGTTAATTCAAACATTGCAGCTGAAACTACGAACCTTCAAGAGACTGGATCACAGACAATCTAATATACAAATCTAAAGTCTGAACGAGAACATCCGCATATTCATGTACCTTAAGGGGTGACATTGTCTACCTTAGACCATGGCCCCCGAATAACGAGTTTCAGTGCAGGCCTGGACAATGGGCCGGGCCTTGAACCTTTTGAATACGAATGCTAACAGAAACCAACAACTTCGCACATGCAGTCACTTTGGGAGGGTTGCATTGTCAAAAAGATATCTCAAATCAATGGACAATACCAGGAACAATTCACACATTTTGATACGGCCATCATATGCTCAGGAAGGGGCCAGGAAATACTGAAGGTTGGTTTTGGTTTAAAGTAAGATCACTTCGAGGACAGGCAGACAGCATGGTGGAAGCCGACGGCAGAACAGCGAACAGAAAGATTCGGGCCTGCAATCAACTCCAAGAGACAGCCGAGCGGGAGTGGTGATTGTATGTTTCAGTCAAATCATAGAGGGGGCTTTTGTGATTGAGTCTGAGTAAGTTTATATGTAACAGTTAAATCACGGACGGGTTTGACTGTGTCATATTGTGTCGATGCAAATGACCCTTGCGTAGGGGTTTGTATTTTGGGGTTGTTAGCCTGATATAAATCATAGGGATTTATACTGGGGAAGTAATTGTGTGTGTGTGTTCAATAAACGAACGAATCAAAGGTTGAGCCAAAACCCTGTGCCGTGTGTATTTTGTTCTTATAAATCCTGACGTCCAAGAACTGTGTGTAACGGGGGACCAGTATCGGAGAAAACCCCTTACAGAATCTTGCCGTCAAGGTTTAGAACAAAATTATGGACAGGGATAAGTGCAAGAAACCCACGATGGAGGATAGGATATCCTCGTATGTGTTTGGGAAAGTAAACATTTCCGAGCACTGGGTGCGGGATATGTTACACTCCGACAGTCCGTATGAGAAAGCGGTAGCGTGGATGTGTAGTAGTATACATAAGAAATTGAAGGAAAAGGCGATTTGGCTAATATGCATGCAGAAACAAATTCAGATGCTCACGGAGAAAGTTGAGCGTTTAGGAAAAGAGAAACAGGAATCAGAAAGTAGGGCAGGAGAGAGAGAGGCCGTAGTGAACCGGCTGACAGAAGATTTGAGCTTTGAAAGGCAGAAGAGAAAAGCGCAGGAAGGAAAAGCTAGAAACACGTTAGAGTACCTGCAATGTCAGGTCACCGAAAGTAGAAGGCAGTGTCAGGCTCAGCGTGAGGAAGGTAATAGGAACTCAGAGAGAGCTGACAAGGCTGAGGAGCAGTTAAAAGATATAAAGGTGGCATATAGGGTATCCAAAAACTGGGTACATGAAGAGGCCGATCACGGGCCCTGTAATGAAAAAATCCGTAAGTTGACCCTAGCATTATCCAGGGCCAGGGGTATGGTTTGTCTCATGGCACCAGGGGAAGTTGGGGTAGACTGGAATGAGGAGGAAAAGGAGCCCGATGATGAGATCCAGTATAGAGAGGTTCGTCCGGCTCCCAAAGCACAGGTTCCACCGGGACCGATGTGTCCCCTGCGACAGCAAAACTTCGGTCCACCCCCACAAGGCGGCGGTCAGGGGCCATTGCAGAGTGATTATGTGCTTCCCTATACGTCCCTTCAGTTGCAGGAAATGCTGGCCAGTGTGCCGAAACTGAAGCACGGAGGGGATGCCTCTGTTCATTTTGCCAATGTAGAGCAGATAGGAGGGATCAATAATTGTGACGACGACGAACGGAAAAAGATGATACTCTTCTCTTTAGATGGGAAGCTGTACCATGGTTTGTCGGCAGCCACTAATTTAGGAGGGGGTACCCTGGACGGGGTAAAGGACAACATTTTAATGGTGCTGGGACATAGCCAAGGCAGCCCGTTCTTGCAGGTCGAGCAGACCAGACAGCTGGCTGGCGAGGCACTGGATGCATTCGCAGACAGGTTGTGGCCCGTGTATCTGAAAGCAACGGGGGGAAATCTAGCCCGAGCACAGTTGTTAGGGACTCCCAGGAATCCTAGTGGCTAACAGCCTGCCACGGATCAGGGTTAGGGCGGAATCATGGTTCGACTCCGAGGATGTTAATAATAGAGCCAGGCGTGTTAAGGAAACTGACTCTGGCTTTTAAATCCGACCAAGGGGAGGAGAATAAACAAAAGGGAAAAGTACACGAGATGAAGGGAAGCGTGGATGGTAGAAAAGAATGGAAGCAGGAGGCGGGTAAGGTGGACAGATCCCAGGCGTGCTTTAACTGTGGTAGAATGGGACACCGGAACAGGGAGTGCAAGTTCCCAAAAAGGGAAAAACCAGGATACGGGGGTCCCTGAGGGTGAAAACCACGGGTAGTAGAGGCAGAGAAGGAGAGGGTAGAAGACCCGGTGGAAACTTCTAGTGACCGCGTTACGGCAGGTTATGGGCAAAGACCAGGGAAAGCTGGACGCTGCCGTATGCAGTGAAAAGCCCAGCGCGCACCCACTTCTCCCATGACTAGGACGCACCCAGCCCGAGTACCTGTGCCCGCTCACCTACGATGAGTGGGGCAGACCTTGTGTAGAGATCAGGGTAGAGGCTGTTCGAGAAAATATCTAGTGGACACCGGAGCTTCCAGTATGGTGGTTCACTCACCAAACCCGACCACTTCTCCATGGTCGAGCAGGGTCCCGTTTAAGTTAGTGGGTTTCACAGGGAACGAGCAGGCTGGGGCGGTATCGAAACCTTTGTCTATAGAGTTAGGACCCCTTGTCACTGATGTAATGGGATCAGGTCCTCGGAGCTGAATTTATGCTGGCCAACTATGTGATCGTGGATATGAGAAACCACTGTCTATGGGGGGCGGTTGGTTCAGATAAACCTGAGGAAGTTCTAGTTATCCCCAAGGCGGAGAAAGTCAAAGGTAGCGCCTGTACTATGAAACCGAAGGGTAGCTGTGACTTGGAACAATTGGTCCATAGCACCCCGGAAAGGTACCAGGGGTATGTGAAAAATAATCTTGCAATGTTCGCCACTCACCGACATGACTGTGGGAGGATAACGGGGGTAGAGGTGGAGGTTCACGGGGACCCAATGTCGCGACCTCAGAAACAGTATAGTTTTCCCCGGAAGGCAGAGAAGGACATGGAAACTGCACTGAGCTCCCTCGTGGAACAAGGGGTACTGAGGCCGATAGCGACCCACGTAAATTCACACCTATGGCCAGTTAAGAAGCCCGATCAGTCATGGAGAGCCACGGTAGACTACTGGGTTCTCAATAAAGGTATTCCAGCATGCGCGCTCACGGTAGCAACAGTAGCCAATCTAATTGGGAATATCCCTGCGGAGGCAACGACGTTCACTGTATTGGACAAAGCTAACGGGTTCTGGTCTATCCCAGTAAGACGGGAGGATCAGTATAAATTTGCCTTTACATTCAGAGGGCAACAGTATACGTGGACGTGCCTCCCACAAGGGTTTCATAACAGTCCCTCGATTTTCCATCAGTGTATGGCTAATGCTTTAAAGAATTTCAGTCAGCCTAGCCAGTTGATCCAGTACGTGGATGACCTATTACTATTCTCATAAAATGCAGAGGACCACGGGCCCACTACTGGATGAGCTACTAAAGCTGTTGGGGGAGGCAGGGTTTAAGGCAAACCCCAAGAAAGCCCAAATAGGACAGGAGGAGGTGAAATTCTTAGGATTGATGATTAGGGCAGGGGAAAGGGCTATAGACGAGGCGAAGAGGAGGGCAGTACAGGAACTACCCGCTCCAAAGAGTGTAACTGGGGTGAGATCTTTTCTTGGTATGACAGTGTATTGCAGGGATTTTATTGAAGGCTATGCAGCCACAGCAGCCCCTTAGGAAAGGAGTAGGATGGGAATGGGATGAGAGTTGTAAGGAGGCATTTACTCGCCTAAAGGAAAATTTACAAACTGCACCCGCACTAGGAGCAATAAACGGGAACGAAGATTTTTATCTGGAGGTAGCAGCCACTGGGGATAGTTTGAGTGCAGTGTTGCTCCAAGAACGGCATGACAAGTTGAGGCCAGTGGCTTATGCCTCCTGAGTCCTGACAGATGTAGAGAGGGGTTACTCGAACTGTGAAAGACACCTTTTGGCGAGCTATTGGGCTGTCAAACGTTTCCAATTATTTACGGGGTCATCTTTAATAACCTTACTGACATGTCATACCCCGACACAGATGCTATTGGACAGGAGGATAAAAGATGGGACAGTGAGTAGCCGTCGTATTGCACGCTGGGCATTGCTACTCTCCCAGATGAACCTGAGGGTGGAAAGATTGGCGGAACCTAAGCTGGCCTTGAACATGATTTATCCAGGGACGAATCACGTGTGCACGGTAGAAGGGGTATGGGATGTAGACGTGGGATTCCGGGCCAGGCAACATCCGATAGGGAGATATATATATGTGGATGGGTCCAGCTCGGTGACAAACGGAGAGCGTAGGACAGGGTGTGGAATTTATGACCCAGGGGCTGGGATAGAGAAAGCCATTCAATAAGATCAAGGTCGAAGATCAACCATGATCTTATTGAATGGAGGACCAGGCTCGAGGGGCTGTATGACCTACTCCTGCTCCTATTTCTGATGTTCTTATGTCAGTAATCGATCAGTGATGGCCAAATGCACTTCCTGTCCGGGAGCAAAGGTCGCAAAACGTGCTTCCTGTCTGGGAGCAAAGGTCAGTATGGGGTCGGGTCAGGAAAAAAATAGTAACTCATGATTTCTTACCAAATCTCATGATTTTTAAGGGTTTGTCTCCTGATTTATGAGGCGGTGGGGTTGGCAATACTGAAATTTAGCCACGAACACTGGAACAGTCCTGTTCCCTGGCATTCGGGAGCGCTCCCCACGGGTAAAGGTCTCACTGGGGTGGGGTGGGGGGGCAGAACAGCAAAGGGGACAAAGCAAATAAACCCATCTGCCCCCCAAAAAAGGAAGAGAAGGAAACATTAAGCATGCAAATACAGGCTGGGCTCCATTCAGCCCTAGCACAGCAAATAGATGCCTTATTAATAGTTATTATCGTGTTGGGTAATGACTAGTCAAAAGCAGATCAATTTACATATTATTACGACTTGAGTGCGTAAAGCGAGATGCCCAAAATCATTTCAGTGAGGAGACACAAAGAACTCGGCTGGAAAGTCAAACTGCAAATAAAACCCAAGCCGAAACTCAGAAACGTCATTAATATTAATGCCATGAAATGTCTCGCCGAAAGGAAAAGTCAGATTCCATGTAGTGCGTCAAAGTGAACAAGGCAATGGAAAACACATTACATTGAGTGAGGTGCCAACATGGGTTATAGGGGGAAAAATTCAGTTGGTTGCGCCTCCCGTTAGCGCCTTAAGAGGGCGCTAATGAGGCGCAAAGCAGCTAGCGCCCGGGCGCAGCGATGTTTGCGCCGCTCGCGAAATTAACTAGACATTTTGCGGCGGCGCTAAACACTACCGCCACGATCTCCTGCGCCGGCAGATCGTGACATCATACGAGAGTGCAACGCCCTTGTGGCACCCCGGAGCAGAATTTCAGTGGCGCCCCCATCCTTACCGCCTGGCGCATCCAACGACCGGTAGAGTGGAATGCTATCAATCGCTGTGGGGCTGGGGGGGGCGCTATTTAAAGGGGGCCTCTTCCTGTCTTTCTCTGTGGTTGACATTTTTGCACCACTCGTTCTGAGAGAGAGAGAGAGAGACTTCTGGAGAGATTCAATGCTGTGTGAAGGAGTTTTGGGTACTGAGCAGCACTTTGCAGGTTCATTTTGATTTGCCCTTCCTTGTATCGATTCAGAAGAGACTGTGGGGGCTGCACTCTGAGCTCTTTCCCTCGGCCTCTCCATTGTTCTTTCCAGCAGATTTGATGTACAGGTCTCTCCAGGCCGAGATTCAAGTCTGCAATGAGCAGGATGTGGATGGAAAGCAAGATCAGCCCTCCCCTTTAAGAACTGGCCGGCGCCATTGTGTCTGTGTTCCATTGCTGACTGACATCACATGAGCTTCGCCAGCGCTCTGAGTTAGCGCCTCACTCCTCGGCCTTTGCGCCTTAAGACAGGTGTGCAGCGCCTGCTTTAGCGCTCCAATCACCTCCCGGGGCGTTAAAAGTGAAGTTTCCAGTCAGTGGCGATAATTAGCGCCAGGCGCTAATTTTTGCGCCCGGACGATATTTGCGCCCCAAATGGGGCGCGACTGAACTTTTCCCCCATAGAGTCTGCCAAAAAAAAAATTACTCTCAAATAATAATAAAATCATAAGTAAGAAAATTAAAATGAATCATTTGCCTTAATTGCAATTCTCAAAAAGTTCTCCAACTCCCCCTCAACCTGGCTTTAGGCTTGATAAACAATATCATCAGATAGAATGATAGAGCACAGAAGGAGGCCATTCGGCTCATCGTGCCTGTGCCAGCTCTTTGATAGAGCTGCCAAATTAGTCCCACTCTCCTGCCATTTCCCCATAGCCCTGCAAAGTTTTCCTTTTCAAATATTTATCCAATTCCCTTTTGAAAGTTATTATTGAATCTGCTTCCGCTGCCCTTTCAGGCAGTGCATTCCAGATCATAACAACTCGCTGCATAAAAAAATATTCTCTTCATTGTAGGATCGATTCCTCCCCCCCAACGGTAAAAATATTGGACTATGAAAGATAAAAAAACCAGAAGTGCACAGCCCGCAAAAAGAGCTGGACAATAAAGGGTTAATTCAAACATTGCAGCCGAAACTACGAACTTTCAAGAGACTGGATCACAGACAATCTAATATACGAATCTAAAGTCTGAACGAGAACATTCGCATATTCATGTACCTTAAGGGGTGACATTGTCCACCTTCGACCATGGCCCCCGAATAACGAGTTTCAGTGCAGGCCTGGACAATGGGCCGGGCCTTGAACCTTTTGAATACGAATGTTACCAGAAACCAACAACTTCGCACATGCAGTCACTTTGGGAGGGTTGCATTGTCAAAAAGATATCTCAAATCAATGGACAATACCAGGAACAATTCACACATTTTGATACGGCCATCATATGCTCAGGAAGGGGCCAGGAAATACTGAAGATTGGTTTTGGTTTAAAGTAAGATCATTTCGAGGACAGACAGCATGGTGGAAGCCGACGGCAGAACAGCGAACAGAAAGATTCGGGCCTGCAATCAACTCCAAGAGACAGCCGATCGGGAGTGGTGATTGTATGTTTCAGCCAAATCATAGAGGGGGCTTTTATGATTGAGTCTGAGTAAGTTTATATGTAACAGTTAAATCACGGACGGGTTTGACTGTGTCATATTGTGTCGATGCAAATGACCCTTGTGTAGGGGTTTGTATTTTGGGGTTGTTAGCCTGATATAAATCATAGGGATTTATACTGGGGAAGTAATTGTGTGTGTGTGTTCAATAAACGAACGAATCAAAGGTTGAGCCAAAACCCTGTGCCGTGTGTATTTTGTTCTTATAAATCCTGACGTCCAAGAACTGTGTGTAACGGGGGACCAGTATCGGAGAAAACCCCTTACATCATAATATAAATGTGATTGGAGCTGAGGTTATGATCTAAAATTGTTGAACTCGATATTGAGTCCAGAGGGCTGTAGCGTGCCTAAACGAAAGATGAGGTGCTGTTCCTCGAGCTTACGCTGCGCTTCCGTGGAACAGTGTAATAGGCCGAGGACGGTGAGGTCAGAGTGGGAGTGAAGCGGTGAATTAAAGTGACAGGCCACCGGGAGCTCGGGGTCCCCCTTACGGACTGAACGGAGGTGTTCCGCAAAGCGGTCACCCAATCTGCGTTTGGTCTCCCCAATGTAGAGGAGACCACATCGTGAGCAGCGAATACAGTATACTAAATTGCAGGAAGTACAAGTAAATCGCTGTTTCACCTGGAAGGGGTGTTTGGGGCCCTGGACAGTGGGAAGAGGGGAGGTGTAAGGGCATGTGTTGCATCTCCTGCGCGTGCACGGGAAGGTGCCGGGCGAAGGAGAAGGGGTGCTGGGGGTGGTAGAGGAGTGGACTAGGGTGTCGCGGAGGGAGCGGTCCCTGCGGAATGCTGAAAGGGGAGGTGAGGGGAAGATGTGTTTGGTGGTGGGATCACGCTGGAGGTGGCGGAAATGGCGGAGGATGATCCGTTGAATGTGGAGGCTGGTGGGGTGAAAGGTGAGGACAAGGGGAACCCTATCGTGGTTCCGGGAGGGAGGGGCAGGGGTGAGGGCAGAAGTGCAGGAGATAGAACGGACACGGTCGAGGGCCGTGTCGACCACGGTAGAGGGGAATCCTCGGTTGAGGAAAAAGGAAGACATGTCGGAAGCACTGGTATGGAAGGTGGCATCATCAGAGCAGATGCGGCGGAGACGGAGAAACTGGGAGAATGGAATAGAGTCCTTACAGGAGGCGGGGTGGGAGGAAGTGTAGTCCAGGTAGCTGTGGGAGTCAGTGGGCTTGTAGTGAATGTTAGTCAATAACCTATCCCCAGAGATGGAGATGGAGAAGTCGAGGAAGGGAAGGGAAGAGTCGGAGATGGACCATGTGAAGGTGAGGGAAGGGTGGAAATTGGAAGCATAGTGAATGAAATGTTCTAGTTCAGGGCGAGAGCAGGAGACGGCACCGATACAGTCATCAATGTACCGGAAAAAGAGGTGAGGGAGGGGACCCGAGTAGGACTGGAACAAAGAGTGTTCCACATATCCCACGAAAAGGCAGGCATAGCTAGGACCCATGCGGGTACCCATAGCAACACCTTTAATTTGGAGGAAATGGGTAGAGTCAAAGGAGAAGTTGTTCAATGTGAGAACAAGTTCAGCCAGGCGGAGGAGGGTGGTGGTGGATGGGGACTGGTTGGGCCTCTGTTCAAGGAAGAAGCGGAGCGCCCTCAGGCCATCCTGGTGGGGAATGGAGGTGTAGAGGGATTGTACGTCCATAGTGAAGAGGAGACGGTTGGGGCCGGGAAACTGCAAACTGTTAAAATGGCGGAGGGCATCGGAAGAGTCGCGGATGTAGGTGGGAAGAGACTGGACAAGGGGAGAAAAAATAGAGTCGAGATAGGAAGAGATAAGTTCCGTGGGGCAAGAACAGGCTGAAACGATGGGTCTACCGGGGCAGTCCTGTTTGTGGATCTTGGGAAGGAGGTAGAAGCGGGCTGTGCGCGGTTGGGGAACTATGAGGTTGGCGGCCGTGGGGGGAAGATCTCCAGAGGAGATGAGGTCAGTGACGGTCTTGGACACGGTGGCTTGATGTTCAGTAGTGGGGTCATGGTCCAGGTGGAGGTAGGAGGAGGTGTCAGAGAGTTGGCGTTCAACTTCCGCTAGGTAGAGGTCGGTTCGCCAAACAACAACAGCGCCACCCTTGTCAGCAGGTTTAATGACAATGTCAGGGTTGGATCGGAGAGAATGGAGTGCTGCAAGTTCAGAGGGAGGTAGGTTGGAGTGAGTGAGGGGAGCAGAGAAATTGAGCTGGCCGATGTCACGGCGGCAGTTAGCAATGAAAAGATCTAGAGAGGGTAAGAGGCCAGAGGGAGGGGTCCAGGTGGAACGAGAATTCTGAAAGCGGGAGAAAGGGTCAGCCGTGCGGGGGGAAGACTCCTGGCCAGAGAAGTGGGCACGGAGACGGAGGCGGCGGAAAAAGAGCTCAGCATCGTGCCGAGCTCGAAATTCATTGAGATGGGCGCGTAAGGGGATGAAGCTCAGGCCTTTGCTGAGGACTGATCGTTTGGAGTCAGAGAGGGGAAGGTCAGAGGGGATAGTGAAAACACGGCAGGGGGTGAGATTGGGAGAAGTGGGGTCAGAGGAAAGTGAAGGGGAAGAAGGTTCCGGAGGGGTGTTAGTGTCCAAGAGTTGTTGAAGCTTGCGATCCTTGACATCGGAAAGGAAGAAGAAAAGTTTTTTGTTGAAGCGTCGGATGAGTCTAAGGATGAAATGGAACTGTGGACCCGGACAGCTTTGAGATAGAGTGCGTCGGTGCTGCTGAAGAGAGATGTCGAGAGTGTTCATGTGGCGCCGCATGGCGTTGAGCGTGGATCTCAAGATGCGGCGAGAGCAGTAGTTCGAGGAACGATGAATATCTTGGAGATATTTGTAATCCTGGGTTGATCCGAAACACGAAGGGTGGAAGTTTAGTTGGAATCCATGTGGGATAAGTCGGAACCGGAGACAGTTGCTGAGGAAAGTAATGTGGCTGTGAAACCGAGTCTTGGCAGATACCTGATCAAACACGAGAAGGGAAACTGAAATCAATGAAGATGAACAAGGTTGAAGAGCCAAACGGAAATCCCGTCGAAGAGAAGAGCAGAACTTCTTCAAGGTAGGCATTCCTAGAAGAGAGGTGGCAGTGAACCAAACACTAATACGATAGCAAAATACTGCGGATGCTGGAAATCTGAAATAACAACAGAAAACGCTGGAAAAACTCAGCAGGCCAGGCAGCATCCGTGGAGAGAGAAAGAGAGTTAACGTTTCAGGTCGATGACCTTTCGTCAGAACTGTGAAGAGCCGGAAATCAAATGGATTTAAGGCCAGGGTAAAGCTGGGAAAAGGGGGAGGGGATAAAAGGGGAGGGGATAAAAGAACCTGTATTTTTTGCCAATCAACTTAAATCTGTGTCCTCTGGTTACCGACCCTCCTGCCAGTGGAAACAGTTTCTCCTTATTTACTCTATCAAAGCCCCTCAACATTTTGAACACCTCTATTAAATCTCTTCTTAACCTTCTCTGCTCTAAGGAGAACAACTCCAGCTTCTTTAATCTCTCCAGATAACTGAATTCCCTCATCCCTGGTACCATTCCAGTAAATCTCCTCTGCACCCTCTCCAATTATATCAGAACCTGACCTGGGATTGCTTGATGTGAAGAGGGGAACCAGGAGAAAGAGATAAAATGAAGCTATCAAGGCAATGGCCCTGAAATTGCGGTCGGAGGCGTACCTCCGGAGTACGCCTCCGACCCGCGAAACGTATGAGCAGCAACCCCAACTGTCCCATCCTACTCTGTCGCTAAACTATATCACATCTATAGAGACAGTGGTGCAGAAATTCCGATCCCTACGGGTGTGTACGCGCTGTGTACTCACCCGTAGGGACGTCGGAAATGCCGGTTTCAGGCAAGCACTGCGCATGCACTGGAAACCGGCATTTCCGATCTGTCAAGATCCTCCGGCTGCCCTGGAGAAGGGCCTCTGCGGGTGGAGAATTCCGCTTTTTGGAGACCCTCCGCCCGCAGAAAACCCTTACAATTTCCAATGATTTATCATTTAAAAATACTTTAAAGAAAGGTAAGTTTATTTTTAGCCACGTTAAAAACGTTAATTATTTTTTTCAAAAAATAAAATTTTTGTTTAAAATACTTAATTTATTGTAATTTAACGTCATTTTAAAAATGTGATTTTTTTTTTAATTTATTTAAAGTTTTACTATGTTTTGAGGTGATCTCTATTCATATATTTGACAGGTCTTCCTGTCAAATGTATGAAGGGAGATTCCCTTCTCTGATTGGCTCCCCATGGCCCACGTGATCCCAGGGACGCTGCGAACCGCCTCTGGGATACGTGGGCCCTGCGCACCAGCAGTTTGGAGAGGCCCAGCAGCGGAACTCTGTGCCTCCCGGGAGCCCTCCGGTCTTGGCGCAGATTTTTCCAGATCGCAGCCCTCCGCCCGCGGGAGGCCTGCGATCGGAATTTCTGGGCCAGTGGAATCGATAGCCCAGAGAAGCTGACAGTCTTGGGAAAATTAAGATGCAGTTGGATGGATCTTGAGGCATTGGGCAAGCGACACGGGTGTGATTAATATCCTGTACTGCCTGAATGTACTGACGTATGCGTCCCAGTTCTTTTCCTTTCTTCCGTCCCGTTACTCAGCATTGTAGATATTGTGTGTGTGGACACTCCCTGCTGTTTGCTCCCCTCCACTCCAGCTGTACAAGTCAGTGAGAGTCTGGGTTTAACCGCATCGCAGAACTGCCTGTCACTGCCCTATTAATCTCATGGGCTTCAATGCTGCTAGCCAGTTTATTATGTGGCACTTTATCAAACGCTGAGACTAACATAAAGCCAAGAATGATGAATGAGCAGGTGTGAGTTGTGCCTGCCATTAGGTGGCTCATCTCACACTGTCTATGATGAGCCTTCTGTTTCCTTTAATTTGATGCATGCCTTTTGATCAATTTGCAGTTTTCCTCAGGTGCTGATATCTATGAGGGCTACTCCAGTTGGTACAATGGAGCAATTCCTTGCCATTTTTATGCACCTGGAATTTGACAGTTATGATGATTTCAACACTAAACTGGAGGAGTTTCAACAGGTAACTTGGTCGCTTCCCAACCGTGTCACACAGCAGTGTTTGTGTTCCACACTCATTAACATGCTATTTACCTTCTTACAGGCAGCGGGCGGTCTATTTAAGAAATTCTCCTCCACGCTCTTACAACAAAGGATCCAAATTCCCAGCCACTTCAAGTATGCCTCATTGAAACAACGCTGCGTCCACTATGGACAGCCACGGAACCGCTCCACTGGGATAAGACCGACTCAGCGGTACGTGTTGCAGCCAAGACACTTCTAATTGTGCTTTGAGCAGTGAAAACATGACAGCGATGCAGAATGGTGGGAGCAGGTGGAGAGTGGACTACCAAAGGCGACATTTGATAAGTGTGAGAATTCAGTGTTGAGCAGTAGATAAGCCTGATGGAGTCAGGGTCGAGTGTGACTTGCAGCGACCTGATGGCTTTGGTCTTAAGCATGAGCCCAAAGTATGACCTCCACAGCCAGCTCACGCAAAGCCAATCACTAAAGCCTCCTACGGCGGCTTTGAAATTCTGCGGTGGAGACTCTGAGGGGTGCACCACGGAGTCCACTATCTCACTAGTAATGGACACTACCATCCACAGCAACCACCATCAATTAACCATCCCCTCCAGGTCGGCACCGCTCTCAACCAAACCAAGCACCACACAGAATGCAGAGAAAGAAAGACTTACATTTATATAGTGCCTTTCACGACCACCAGACGTCCCAAAGCACTTTGCAGCCAATGAAGTATTTTTTGAAGTGTTGTCACTGTTGTAATGTAGGAAATGTGACAGCTAATTTGCGCACATATTGGCCAGGACACCCGCTGTTCTTCGAAATAGTGCCTTGGGATCTTTTATGTCAACCTGAGAGAGAAGACGGGGCTTCAGTTTAACATCTCATCCGAAAGACGGCACCTCTGACAATGCAGCACTCCCTCAGTACTGCACTGGAATGTTAGCCTAGATTTTTGTGCTCAAGTTCCTGGAGTGGGTCTTGAACCCACAGCCTTCTGACTCAGAGGCGAGGATGCTACCCACTGAGCCATGGCTGGCACTGTGAATGAATTGGTCATTCCAGCTTACCATGCTTACACATGGGCCCAACCCCAAGGATCCAAGGCAGAGCAGTCCCTGGCAGAGTCCAGGGTAGAGGGCAGTAGCAGATCAGGAGATGTAGGCAGCATATGCCCGAAGTACCATTCTGACTTTTGGGAATAACGCCAATAATCGGATTGAGTCGGAGAATGCCTAGATAAAACACCTGCTCCACTCCTCCTCATCCATGAAGAAATGCATCGAAGCGCTGGTCTTCCACAATGAGATCCTGGATCAGGAGAGCTCCTCTGCCACATTCCTGCAGAAGACCTCCTTCAAGCAGTTTGCAGAGTGGCACGCAGTTCTATAATCGTTGTATGCAGATTTCTCCAATGACACTGTGAAGCAGATGTGGGGAAATCATCGTATGCAGTGAGCGTAAAGCAGCAGGAAGCTGACACGGTCAGTGTGACTTCTGCTGACAAGTAGTACACTCTGCAGACACATGACAGCCAAGCTACCTGTAGCTTCACCTTTTGGCTTCAACATTTGTTGTCCTGCAAGCACGCTGTCATTGTGCAGAGGCATTTGAGTTTGTCTCTGGGGAGACTTGCCCCTGACAGCCTTGGCGATCATCTCGGCCACGCGTTGAGCAAGACGTGGCTGCTGGAGTTGTTGTCACTGAAGCCCAGCCACGGCCCCTCAGCAGCCGTGAGAAGTACCATATAGCTGCAGACATTTCATCTTGACCAGCAGAGGATTTCTTTGCGAAGACGGGACTGGCTTGAATGACAGATTCACAACTGGCAGCAAGGACTGGGCGATGAGATGGCGTGTCTTAATGTAACCACTGGGCCACGTAACGTACTGCAGTCTTTGCATGAAGTGGCTTTGGATGAAACAGGCCCCACTGTCCCAACTGCATTTGGTGACTCTGCACTCTGCACCGAGGTTCATGAGGACATCAGCATCCCTGGCTGAGAATGCTCCTAGCCCCTGGTCTCCTGAGCACCTTGCCCATACAGCTGTCTACCTGCACACCACTCCAGATCCCTCACCTGAGCAGCCCTCTTCTCAACGGCCTGTCACACTGGGAGAACCAGACACCTCATGGGCTTACACACAACCACCAGCTTCCTTGCCAATTCCAACACCCGGGGAGACAACCGCACAGAAGCTCCGAGGTTGTCGGCTGGTGGGCATCCAACAACGAGGCTGCCCAAAGGGATCGAAGGCCTGGGGAACATTCAGTAAGAAGAAACAGTGAAGAGAAAACAAGAAAAAATGACACACTCTGCAGCTTCTGCCACGTGAAAAGAACCAGGGCGACATGAGGAAAAACATTTTTACACAACGAGTGGTTAGGATTTGGAATGCACTGCCTGATCGGGCGGTGGAAACAGATTCAACAGTAGCTTTCAAAAGGGAATTGGATAAATACTTGAAGGAGAAAAAAATTGCAGGGATATGGGGAAAGAGCCAGGGAGTGGGACTAACTGGATTGCTCTTGGAAAGAGCCTATGCTGTACTATTCTATGATTCGATGAGCGATCTGCCCAGCCATTGAAGCACGCAGCCAATGATTTCATGGGTGGAGTGTGAACGTGGATGCTCTCGGTGGTTTCACCTGTACTGCTTGCCACCTGGAGTGGATCCCCACACAGTTCTGTGTGAGTGCTGCTCGTCATGGCCAATGACGCAATTGTGCCTCAGTCTGTGTCTGCTGCCTCCAACATACTGTGCGTGGTAAATGTAGCTGAGGCCTCTTCATTCTCAGTTCAGAGAAATGTTGAATTTAAACTCATCTGTGTTGCGAAAGAAAATAAAACAGTTTTATTTTGATGATAAAGTGTGGTGGGGATTGTCATTCTGATAAGAACGTGTATTTTTCTTCCCCAGTGAGTGGCCCCATCGCATTCCATCCCGATATTATTATTTTTGGCCCCAATATTAACCCGGAGACAGGAACGGAGCGTGGGGTGGGTTCCTCAAATTCTACCTTATAACACCTGACCCTCTCCCGCCCGTCACGGGGGTGTGGGTGAAAATCGAGGCCTTTGTCTCAAAACTGGCCTTCGACCTCTCCTGCGTGCCACAGCAAAGGTCAGTAAACCTGTGTCATATCTGTCGGAAAGCTTTGCCAGAAGCATTCCTGGACAATAGCCACATACCAAACAGACCCAAGCATTGGGAAAGGGAAGTAAATGTGTCATATAGAACGGTGAGCTGGATGAGTATGGTGGGTTAAACCTTTAATTTCTCTCAGTTTGTTTCAGCGATGGGCAAAGACGCCTGCGTAGATTTGTTGCAGCCCAGCTTACTAAATGGAGAAACTGCACCATGTGAAGTTGTATTTGGATCCATTTTTATTGGGAAACTCATCCTCTTTATGTGGTCTAAGTCAATTCCTCCAGAGATTTCAAAAACAAGCAATTTTGGGTGAATGTCAACAAGACAGCCTCAAGCGCCAAGGCCCCTTACAGGGCTGGCACAGACTGTCATTACTTAGGAGGCATTCTGAATCCTTGTGCCGTTCTAACCTTCAGATACATACATTTATCTGTTTGACCACTACATGCCTACTTTTTATGTACATGTTATGATACAAGAAATTTCCCTCCAGCCCCTGGTAGAAAGTGGCTTGAAGTCTTTGACAGGCCAAACAAATAGCCTCTAATGTGATTATACCATGGTCCTTCACACTATACCCTGGTCCTTCACACTATACCCTGGTCCCTCACACTGTACCCTGGAGTCTCACACTATACCCTGGTCCCTCACACTATACCCTGGTCCATCACACTGTACCCTGGGGTCTCACACTATACCCTGGTACTTCACACTATACCCTGGTCCCTCACACTATACCCTGGTCCCTCACACTATACCCTGGGGTCTCACACTATACCCTGGTACTTCACACTATACCCTGGTCCTTCACACTATACCCTGGTCCCTCACAGTATACCCTGGGGTCTCACACTATATCTGGAATCTCACACTATACCCTGGTCCCTCACACTATACCCTGGTCCCTCACACTGTACCCTGGCGTCTCAGACTATACCCTGGGGTCTCACACTATACCCTGGAGTCTCACACTATACCCTGGAGTCTCACACTATACCATGGTCCCTCACACTATACCCTGGTCGCTCACACTATACCCTGGTCCTTCACACTATACCCTGGTCCTTCACACTATACCCTGGTCCTTCACACTATACCCTGGTCCATCACACTATACCCTGGTCCTTCACACTATACCCTGGTCCTTCACACTATACCCTGGTACTTCACACTATACCCTGGTCCATCACACTATACCCTGGTCCTTCACACTATACCCTGGTCCCTCACACTATACCCTGGTCCATCACACTATACCCTGGTCCTTCACACTATACCCTGGTCCCTCACACTATACCCTGGTCCCTCACACTATACCCTGGTCCATCACACTATACCCTGGTCCTTCACACTATACCCTGGTCCCTCACACTATACCCTGGTCCTTCACACTATACCCTGGTCCATCACACTATACCCTGGACCCTCACACTATACCCTGGTCCTTCACACTATACCCTGGTCCTTCACACTATACCCTGGTACTTCACACTATACCCTGGTCCATCACACTATACCCTGGTCCTTCACACTATACCCTGGTCCCTCACACTATACCCTGGTCCTTCACACTATACCCTGGTCCTTCACACTATACCCTGGTCCATCACACTATACCCTGGTCCTTCACACTATACCCTGGTCCCTCACACTATACCCTGGTCCCTCACACTATACCCTGGTCCATCACACTATACCCTGGTCCTTCACACTATACCCTGGTCCCTCACACTATACCCTGGTCCTTCACACTATACCCTGGTCCATCACACTATACCCTGGACCCTCACACTATACCCTGGTCCTTCACACTATACCCTGGTCCATCACACTATACCCTGGTCCCTCACACTATACCCTGGTCCCTCACACTATACCCTGGTCACTCACACTATACCCTGGTCCCTCACACTATACCCTGGAGTCTCACACCATACCCTGGACCCTCACACTATACCCTGGTCCCTCACACTATACCCTGGGGTCTCACACTATACCATGGTCCCTCACACTATACCCTGGTCCATCACACTATACCCTGGTCCCTCACACTATACCCTGGTCCCTCACACTATACCCTGGAGTCTCACACCATACCCTGGACCCTCACACTATACCCTGGTCCCTCACACTATACCCTGGGGTCTCACACTATACCATGGTCCCTCACACTATACCCTGGTCCATCACACTATACCCTGGTCCCTCACACTATACCCTGGTCCCTCACACTATACCCGGGGGTCTCACACTATACCATGGTCCATCACACTATACCCTGGTCCCTCACACTATACCCTGGTCACTCACACTATACCCTGGTCCCTCACACTATACCCTGGTCCCTCACACTATACCCTGGTCCTTCACACTATACCCTGGACCCTCACACTATACCCTGGTCCCTCACACCATACCCTGGACCCTCACACTATACCCTGGTCCCTCACACTATACCCTGGGGTCTCACACTATACCATGGACCCTCACACTATACCCTGGTCCTTCACACTATACCCTGGTCCCTCACACTATACCATGGTCCCTCACACTATACCCTGGTCCCTCACACTATACCCTGGACCCTCACACTATACCCTGGTCCCTCACACTATACCCTGGAGTCTCACACTATAGCCTGGACCCTCACACTATACCCTGGTCCATCACACTATACCCTGGTCCATCACACTATACCCTGGTCCCTCACACTATACCCTGGTCCTTCACACTATACCCTGGGGTCTCACACTATACCATGGTCCCTCACACTATACCCTGGTCCCTCACACTATACCCTGGTCCATCACACTATACCCTGGTCCCTCACACTATACCCTGGTCCCTCACACTATACCCTGGTCCATCACACTATACCCTGGTCCCTCACACTATACCCTGGTCCCTCACACTATACCATGGTCCATCACACTATACCCTGGTACTTCACACTATACCCTGGTCCCTCACACTATACCCTGGAGTTTCAGACTATACCCTAGACCCTCACACTATACCCTGGTCCCTCACACTATACCCTGGTCCTTCACACTATACCCTGGAGCCTCACACTATACCCTGGTCCCTCACACTATACCCTGGTCCCTCACACTATACCATGGACCCTCACACTATACCCTGGTCCCTCACACTATACCCTGGTCCCTCACACTATACCCTGGAGTTTCAGACTATACCCTAGACCCTCACACTATACCCTGGTCCCTCACACTATACCCTGGTCCTTCACACTATACCCTGGAGCCTCACACTATACCCTGGTCCCTCACACTATACCCTGGTCCCTCACACTATACCCTGGGGTCTCACACTATACCCTGGTCCCTCACACTATACCCTGGTCCCTCACACTATACCCTGGGGTCTCACACTATACCCTGGTCCCTCACACTATACCCTGGTCCCTCACACTATACCCTGGGGTCTCACACTATACCCTGGTCCCTCACACTATACCCTGGTCCATCACACTATACCCTGGTACTTCACACTATACCCTGGTCCCTCACACTATACCATGGTCCCTCACACTATACCCTGGTCCCTCACACTATACCATGGTCCATCACACTATACCCTGGTCCTTCACACTATACCCTGGTCCCTCACACTATACCCTGGTCCCTCACACTATACCCTGGTCCATCACACTATACCCTGGTCCTTCACACTATACCCTGGTCCCTCACACTATACCCTGGTCCTTCACACTATACCCTGGTCCATCACACTATACCCTGGACCCTCACACTATACCCTGGTCCTTCACACTATACCCTGGTCCATCACACTATACCCTGGTCCCTCACACTATACCCTGGTCCCTCACACTATACCCTGGTCACTCACACTATACCCTGGTCCCTCACACTATACCCTGGAGTCTCACACCATACCCTGGACCCTCACACTATACCCTGGTCCCTCACACTATACCCTGGGGTCTCACACTATACCATGGTCCCTCACACTATACCCTGGTCCCTCACACTATACCCTGGTCCCTCACACTATACCCTGGTCCCTCACACTATACCCTGGTCACTCACACTATACCCTGGTCCCTCACACTATACCCTGGTCCCTCACACTATACCCTGGTCCCTCACACTATACCCTGGTCCATCACACTATACCCTGGACCCTCACACTATACCCTGGTCCCTCACACTATACCCTGGTCACTCACACTATACCCTGGTCCCTCACACTATACCCTGGTCCCTCACACTATACCCTGGTCCTTCACACTATACCCTGGACCCTCACACTATACCCTGGTCCCTCACACCATACCCTGGGGTCTCACACTATACCATGGACCCTCACACTATACCCTGGTCCTTCACACTATACCCTGGTCCCTCACACTATACCCTGGACCCTCACACTATACCCTGGTCCCTCACACTATACCCTGGAGTCTCACACTATAGCCTGGACCCTCACACTATACCCTGGTCCATCACACTATACCCTGGTCCATCACACTATACCCTGGTCCCTCACACTATACCCTGGACCCTCACACTATACCCTGGTCCCTCACACTATACCCTGGAGTCTCACACTATAGCCTGGACCCTCACACTATACCCTGGTCCCTCACACTATACCCTGGTCCCTCACACTATACCCTGGTCCCTCACACTATACCCTGGTCCTTCACACTATACCCTGGGGTCTCACACTATACCATGGTCCCTCACACTATACCCTGGTCCCTCACACTATACCCTGGTCCATCACACTATACCCTGGTCCCTCACACTATACCCTGGTCCCTCACACTATACCCTGGTCCATCACACTATACCCTGGTCCCTCACACTATACCCTGGTCCCTCACACTATACCATGGTCCATCACACTATACCCTGGTACTTCACACTATACCCTGGTCCCTCACCCTATACCCTGGAGTTTCAGACTATACCCTAGACCCTCACACTATACCCTGGTCCCTCACACTATACCCTGGTCCCTCACACTATACCCTGGAGTTTCAGACTATACCCTAGACCCTCACACTATACCCTGGTCCCTCACACTATACCCTGGTCCTTCACACTATACCCTGGAGTCTCACACTATACCCTGGTCCCTCACACTATACCCTGGTCCCTCACACTGTACCCTGGTCCCTCACACTATACCCTGGGGTCTCACACTATACCCTGGTCCCTCACACTATACCCTGGTCCCTCACACTATACCCTGGTCCCTCACACTATACCCTGGTCCCTCACACTATACCCTGGTCCCTCACACTATACCCGGGGGTCTCACACTATACCATGGTCCCTCACACTATACCCTGGTCCCTCACACTATACCCTGGTCCCTCACACTATACCCTGGAGTTTCAGACTATACCCTAGACCCTCACACTATACCCTGGTCCCTCACACTATACCCTGGTCCCTCACACTATACCCTGGTCCCTCACACTATACCCTGGTCCCTCACACTATACCCTGGTCCTTCACACTATACCCTGGTCCCTCACACTATACCCTGGTCCCTCACACTATACCCTGGTCCCACACACTATACCCTGGTCCCTCACACTATACCCTGGTCCTTCACACTATACCCTGGTCCCTCACACTATACCCTGGTCCCTCACACTATACCCTGGTCCCTCACACTATACCCTGGTCCTTCACACTATACCCTGGTCCCTCACACTATACCCTGGTCCCTCACACTATACCCTGGTCCCTCACACTATACCCTGGTCCCTCACACTATACCCTGGTCCCTCACACTATACCCTGGTCCCTCACACTATACCCTGGTCCCTCACACTATACCCTGGTCCCTCACACTATACCCTGGTCCCTCACACTATACCCTGGTCCCTCACACTATACCCTGGTCCTTCACACTATACCCTGGTCCCTCACACTATACCCTGGTCCCTCACACTATACCCTGGTCCCTCACACTATACCCTGGTCCCTCACACTATACCCTGGTCCCACACACTATACCCTGGGGTCTCACACTGTACCCTGGTCCCTCACACTATACCATGGTCCCTCACACTATACCATGGTCCCTCACACTATACCCTGGTCCCTCACACTATACCCTGGTCCTTCACACTATACCCTGGTCCCTCACACTATACCCTGGTCCCTCACACTATACCCTGGAGTTTCAGACTATACCCTAGACCCTCACACTATACCCTGGTCCCTCACACTATACCCTGGTCCTTCACACTATACCCTGGAGTCTCACACTATACCCTGGTCCCTCACACTATACCCTGGTCCCTCACACTATACCCTGGGGTCTCACACTATACCCTGGTCCCTCACAGTATACCCTGGTCCCTCACACTATACCCTGGGGTCTCACACTATACCCTGGTCCCTCACACTATACCCTGGTCCATCACACTATACCCTGGGGTCTCACACTATACCCTGGTCCCTCACACTATACCCTGGTCCCTCACACTATACCCTGGGGTCTCACACTGTACCCTGGTCCCTCACACTATACCCTGGTCCCTCACACTATACCCTGGTCCCTCACACTATACCCTGGTCCCTCACACTATACCCTGGTCCCTCACACTATACCCTGGGGTCTCACACTATACCCTGGTCCCTCACACTATACCCTGGACCCTCACACTATACCCTAGGCCCTCACACTGTACCCTGGTCCCTCACACTATACCCTGATCCTGCGTTGTCAGGGATGTGAGAGGAGGTAGCTGACCAAGTAATTAATTTGCTGACTAAGTTATTAGTTTAGCAATTTCATGCAAACAATTCTGGAGGAGCCATATCATAGAATTCCATAAAATTGCTACAATGGTTCCGGAGACGGTGTTGGGATTGACAACGCCGGTTTTCAAAAGCGCGCATGCGTGTTTCTGACCATGTGCACACACGCGTCACCAACACCGTGCATGAATGGTGTTGGAATAGCTATGGATGAAGCTGAAGAGAAGAGGAGTCTTTGAGTTAGAGCAAGTAACAAGTAAACTCTATAGTGTTCCAGTAAAACCATACCTTGAATACTACATCAAGTTTTGTTCTGGTCATTAAGAAACAGACATTCAAGTTGTGGAGGCAGCGCAGAGAAGAGCCACCAGGCTGATCCTCGGGGATGTGAGACAAGACTGGAGAAACTTGGGCTTCTCAGCCAGTCTCTCACATCCCATCACCCAGCTGCAGGTCACAGAGGCACTATACCTATCCAATTCCACACTCTTTCAGAGAGATGCACTTCTAATCCAACCCTTCCATTTATACTGGCACTCTTCTCCTTCCCACTGAATTCAACCTGTCACTCTTCATCCCTTCTCCCAATTCATGATGGCACTCTTTACTCCACCCCTCATCCTTCATGCGCGAAAACCCGGAACTTGCGATCTGTCAAGATTCAGCTTGACAGATCGTACAAATCCGCAGGAAATGGACATTCGCTGGCAGAGAGTTGGGCTATTTGCCCAACTACTGCCCAGCGAATGCCCACAAAACTCTTACGCCTGGTAAAAGCAGGCGTAAGGCCTCCTTTTACCAATGTAAGGGTTTAAATAAGTATTAAAATAAAAAAAATTAAAATCGTTTAAACATTCAAAAACCTTTAAAATTAGTTTAGGTTATTTTTGGCCGCTTTAAAAATGTTTACATTTATTTTTCAAAAATTTTAATTTTTGTTTTAAATGTTTAATTAAATTGTATTTTAATTAATTTTGACCATGTGATAATTTATTTTTATTTAGGTTGTGTGAAAGTGTTTTTTATGTCATTCCTATTATGCGTATAGGGATTCCGTACGTAAATGGAATCCCCATAAGCTCAATGGGAATTCTCCCTTTGTGATTGGTTGGGCCGGCCCACGTGATCCCAGGGATGCTTGCGAACCGCGTACACTCCTGGGATACGTGGGCCTTTAGCCAGGCGTATGCCTGCAGGCCCAGGAGCGCGAGTCTTCGAAGGTACAGAGGCACTAGGTTGGTGCGTACTTTTCTTGCGGATCGGAGGCAATTGCCCACGGAAGCCTCCAACCTCAATTTCCTGCCCATTAAAAGACAACTTTATAACTGCGTTCTTCTTTAAGCAGAGAGTGATCAACACTCGGATCGGTCTGCCAGGCAGAGTGGAGAAGGCGAAAACCATGGAATCATTTAAAAACCAACTAGATTCAGCAATGGAAGGAGTGTAGGGTTGTTCTGGATGGACAAATTAAAATAATCCGAATGTAAGTATCTTGTGATTTCCTGCCCCATTGCTCATAGTGAATTGTGAATCAGAGGTAACACTGTTGCAAGGGGCAGGGTGCTAAATGTGGAAGTAGGAGTGAGGTAGCCATCCTCACTGAAAGAAATAAGTTTGTAAGAAATCTCAGAAATAGTGCAGTAAATGTATTTCCTTACCAACTGCAGGTCGATAAATAAATTTGTTCCCACACAGATCACAAAATAAATAAACCTCTGCATGCAAGTCTGTCCACCTGTTTAGGGTATGGGTTTTTATAGCAATGGCCAAAAAATATATAGGCCCCCATATTCATCAGTGGTTCTGCCAGTCTTTCACCGTAACTGGTGGGAAATCAGTGGAAACCCCAGGAAAACAGCAGAAACCCAGTTGCGTCACTTCTAGGAGTTTCCACATTGCCTTCTAAAAGGTGGAACCTCTGGCCACCCTGTACTCAGGAAATAACAACAGCAGGGGCTGAGCCGGGGCAAAGACTTTGTATGCTGGGAGTTCCCGCTCCTTGGACCTGTCAGTGGAGCTGTGTGAGCGGGGGTCCAGAGTGGCAAGTCTTCTTTGTCAAATTTTGTCATTTCTGGGCACCTAGTGTCAGCATCAGGCTTGACTAGGTCCCTCTACTCTGCCCCAAACAATGTGCCTTAGCCCCAACTCAGAAGCCCTTAGCAGACCTGAGGGTCAGGGATCATTTAAACTCAGGAGAAATAACCTTTGGCCAGCTCGAAGCACACTGACGGATTCTCCTGAAGGACGTAGAACTGCACAATTGTTTCATGCCACAGTTTGTATGAACAACAAAGGGGCCTATTTTGTCACAGTTATCTGGATGCAATGCATTAAGCTGGAATAGATTAACTGTAGCTATTTAGTAAGCCTTTAGTGAATAAGCTCAGTTAATCAGTTCCTGGAACAGAACTGTGAATGACATTGTTTTTCAATACTACATGTGCCTCCTTCTAATGGACCAGATGTAGTCACTCAGCGCATTTTTACTGGCAGTTCTTTCTTCACCCATTTCCCAGATCAGCTGGCTTAAATCGGTATCCTCAGCATCTTGGAATTTACTGGGGTAATTTGCTCAAAACACAAGTGGCGGTGCACGCATATCACGCTGCGATGTCTTTCAGTTACTTAAGGCGTGTGCCTGTTATCCAGGCGTAAAATGGGCACCGAAGCATCCACACGGACTGCAGCGGTTCAAGAAGGCGGCTCACCACCACCTTCTCAAGGGCAATTAGGGATGGGCAATAAATGCTGGCCTTGCCACATCCCATGAACTAATAAAAAAAATATATGCACGTGCTTATTCCACGCCGAAAGTGCGCCACCCGCCATATTAGATTGGGCTTCTCCATTGGCATCCAGGGGGTTTTCACTGAGCTATGTCACCTGCTGCAGCCACTGGAATTGTTTAAAACACTCATTCAAATATTTAAATATAGCTCCTGTGCTTGTTGTAGGACTATTTTGTGAAATTGGGCTGCCCCAGCATCTGACTCGCTCAGCAACTCATGGCACTAACAGGCAGCAAAGACCCTTCAGCAGTGCTATTTAAAGGGCTCATCCACTACATACAGATTAATTGCTGGTTTGTCCTTTTAGGCTGCTGGTTAACTTCTGGGCGTTGTTTGACATATTTTCTGACTCCTACAACTGAATTTTGACTTCTGGTGGTGCTGGACTGCTCCACTGCAGTCATGGGTGCTCTGGCAGGGCTTATGCGGCTAAAGGACGAGGGGGAACAGCTAAGAAAACAGGAGAGCAGGAGCAACAAGGGAGAGGAGGGAGGAGGAGAGCAGGGCGCAGGAGGCCATACCCACAGTGGAGCTTCAGGGAGTAGTTTTCCTACCTTAACTTCACTGAGCAGCAATGTGTCAGACATCTTCGCTTCACAAAGGAGGCCATCACTGAGCTATATCACCTGCTGAAGCCACAACACAAGCCTCAAACCAGGGCATGGACAGCACTGCCTGTGACTGCCAGGTTCACCGTAGCCCTTAACTTTTATGCAACAAACTGGTGACCATGCTATTGAATATTCATCAACCCAAGCAATGCACCTAACTCATGATCTGATTTTCTCTATATACTACCTGTTTTATGTTCCTCTGTTTTTCCAGCGTTTCCTTGATGGCTCCTCAAAATGGTTTCTTGCAAATATCTGGTTGGGAATGAACCAAGAGAAACTCCTCCCACCCCTTCTTGTTAGTCCCTTACCTTAGGGAACACTAAGGGGCTGAAATTCCATGGGCCCACATTGTTAATCCTGCAAGTGACCAGCAAAAGCCTCAGGGAAACAGCAGAAATGGCGGGTGTGTTGGGTTTCCGTTGGGGTTTTGGCGGTCTCCCATTGGAGTTATGACAGGAAACTGGTGGAACCCCCAGTGGAATTTCAGCCCCTACTTTTTTTTCCTAACTTTCCCTGTATTTGTGTCCTCTAGTCCTATGATCATTGTCCAAGTTAAACTGTTTACTTATTTCCACTGCTCCCATTTTTTTGGACACCAGCTGCTGATAATGATTCTGCTGTTGTCAATTACAGCTCCTCCAGACTCATCTCTTGTTTCTTTACTTGTCCCATTACCATCCCCTTTTGCCTTGCACCATCATCCCTTTTGTCTTTAAATCTCTCCTGCCTTCCACCCTACCACAGACCTTCCCTTTGTTCTTTCCTCCCCATCCCCCTCCTTTACCTGCCTCTGTACTTGCTTAAAACCTGTTACATCTCTTAACTTTTTCCTGTTCTGAGGAAAGGTCATTGACCTGAAACATTAACGCTCCACAGATGCTGCCTAACCTGCTGAGTATTTCCAGCATTTTCTGTTTTTATTTCAGATTTCCAGCATCCGCAGTATTTTGCTTTCGCACTTATTTCGCACTTCACCTGACGAAGGGGCAGCAGCTCCGAAAGCTTGTGATTTCAAATAAAACTGTTGGACTATAACCTGGTGTTGTGTGACTTCTCGCACTTATTTCAAACTTGTCTTTACATTTCATTTTTACCCAGGGTCATAACATTTGAACTTTACTGTTCTTTTAATGTATCCTATTTCTGCATTCATCAGGCACAGCTCCAATTTATTGTTTTTAACTTGACCAGGGGTTAAATTCTCAGCTTTTGCTGGCATGGCCGTACAAGCTGTTAATTATTAAAGAAATTAACATTCGCCGTGAGTAGCTGAGCCAGAGAGACCAGGAAGCTGCCTGGTTTGATTCCTAATCAGTGCTGAATTAGCTGACCTCAGCTCGTGTGAAAGAAAGACTTGCATTTATATAGCGCCTTTTACGACCTCAGGACATCCCAAAGTGCTCTACAGCCAATGAAGTACTTTTGGAGTGTAGTCACTGTTGTAATGTAGGAAATGCGGCAGCCAATATGCGCACAGTAAGCTCCCACAAACAGCAATGTGATAATGACCAGATAACCTGTTTTTAGTGATGTTGATTGAGAGATAAATATTGGCCAGGACACTGGGGATAACTCCCCTGCTCTTCTTCGAAATAGTGCCATGGGATCTTTTACATCCAACTGAGAGAGCAGACGGGGCCTCGGTTTAACGTCTCATTCAAAAGACAGCACCTCTGACAGTGCAGCACTCCCTCAGTACTGCCCTGGAGTGTCAGCTTGGATTTTTGAGCTCAAGTCTCTGGAGTGGGACTTGAACCCACAACCTTTTGACTCAGAGGTGAGAGATGTTACCAACTGAGCCACACTGACACAAGTAGGTGTACTACAATTGACCCTGAGTTATAGAGAGGAAAATAGGCCAGGTTCTATTCCTGATTGCTATCCAGTAACTCCTGCAGTGAAATGTATGTGTGTGCACGTAGCATAGGATATGGGTAGATGGTGATGCCCCTATGTTCAAATAGCCTGCTGGTACTCACAGTCTAGGCTCATACATGAAGAACGGCCACTTGAGTGAAGTACTGGGGGGTGGCTGCCACCCTGGGAATGGTACCCCAGAAAGGAGATGACACCTTCACAAGTACAGGAAAGAAAATTGGCAGAGAAAAAATAATTCCTTTTGGAATCCAAGTGTTCCTTCCAGCTTTGAAAAAACTCCCTGGATTGGTTCTGAAGCCAGGGCCAAGGGGAAAAAGTGCAGCTGCGACCCTGAGTGCTGCTGCCCTCACATTGCTGGTTTCCACCCCAGTTCAGCATTTCTGGCCCTTAGCTTAGCCTTTAACCACTTTTTCAGCTGTGTCTCTTCAGCCAGTCTCCAGACAATGAAGAAGTTCTATGGCGAAAAACCATTGTATGGGCCTGAAACGTAGCTATGAAATGGTTGAGATTGATAGATTTTTGTTAGGCAAGGGTATTAAGGGTTACATGGCAGGTAGATGGAGTTAAGATACAGATCTAATTGAATGGCAGAACTGTCTCGAGGGGCTGAATGGCCTACTCCTGTCTGGAGGAAGCAGTGGCCATTGATTTAGGACATGGGATTTTTTTTTTTTTACCAAGGCATCTGTTTAGTGACTTGGATTCCAAGTTGGTTTGGGGCTCAGTCCAATATCTAAACTGGTCACAGCCAACTCAGAACCTAGGCAGATTAAGAATGTTTTGCTTTCCAAATGAATATTGGCATTCATCAAAATTAGCAAGCAAATTTATTATCCCTTTGGAATACTAAACAGGGTGTAATGTATATGGTCTGAGGCAAGATTGTACTAGAGACTTTGCAGAGGTAAAATACCATGGTGTCATCAGCAATGTCTGTGGAAAAGGTATTAAGACCATTTGGTAATAGTTTCTTAGAGTACTGCGTACAGTTCTGGTCGCCATATTATAAAAAGGATATAGAGGCACTGGAGAGGGTGCAGAGAAGATTTACAAGGATGATACCATAAATGCGAGGTTATACATATCAGGAAAGGATGAACAGGCTGGGTCTCTTTTCTCTTGAAAAAGAAGGCTGAGGGGTGACCTAATAGAGGTCTTTAAAATTATGAAAAATTTTGATACAGTGGATACAGAGAGAATGTTTCCACTTGTGGGGAAGAGCATAACTAGAGGCCATCAATATAAGATAGTCACCAAGAAATCAAATAGGGAATTCAGAAGAAACTTCTTTACCCAAAGAGTGGTGAGAATGTGGAACTCGCTACCACAGGGAGTGGTTGAAGCGAATAGTATAGATGCATTTAAGGGGAGGCTAGACAAGCATATGAGGGAGAAGGGAATAGAGGGTTACACTGATAGAGTTAGATAAGGAAAAGACGGGAGGAGGCTCGTGTGGTGCATAAACGCCGGCATGGACTGGTTAGGTCGAATGGCCTGTTTCTGTGCCGTATATCCTATGTTTCAAAATGTGAAATTGTGTTTGCTTTGGTGTTGTATATCCATTTGGTTCATATTTCAATCAAAGCTCGCAGTTATTAGTCGTAAGGGATTGTATAATGTTAATAGTGTCAGTTTACTTTATTGAAACTCTTCAAGCTACCAAACAAAAACTCTTAACAATTTAATTCAAGCAGAACATCAAGAAATTGTTGATCACAGAAATTAAAGTGATACTATGTGTGCCAGAAAAATTCCAGATCCTAAATTTGGTATTCTGCCCAAAAATTCAAATAAAATCTATGTAGCAAGAAATGTTTTTAGTATGCTCCATAGACTATTAATGAGCACAAAATAAGTAAACTATGCCTTTGCATCGCCGTGTAAGTATTATTCCTATATTAAAATCTGTAAAACTAAGACTCTGCGTTTAGAAACGTAATTCCTGGCACAGAGACAGCAGCTCAAGCTGGTTTCTCTAATACCACCCACTGTCTGACTGTGCATTCCACCTAGGCAATTATCCAATGACCAAGTACAAAAGAAAAAAATCTGCCCCCCAACCTCAGGTCTTGCATGAGGCTTGTAAATTTTACAGTCACATTTTCCAGCTCTGTGTTCATAGTCCAAGTTAATTAATGACCAGAATTTTCTGTAGCTGGGCGGGTCGGGTGCGGGCAGTCGGCGTGGCGGGTTGCGACTCCATTGTTGCTTCCATCCCGCTGCAGAATAATGGGGCCTATTAAGCCCGCCATGTGCGTTACCTGACCCAATTAAATGGTACGGGTCTGATGACATCATCCATGACGCATTTTCAGCCGTTATATTTAAAAGGAGCCATGGCCACATTGCATTTGAAGGTTCATCTAGGAGTGTCCAGGCAGCACACTGGAGGTTTTCATTGCTCCAAACAGTTGGAGAGGTGGCTGCACAGAGGCAGAGGGCTGCACCCAGGTTCACCGATGACTCCCTCCATATGCTTGTGGAGGGAGTCAGAGCAGGCAGGGAGGTCCTCTTCCCTTCCGATGGGCGGAAGAGACCTCCCCAGGAGATCAAGACAGCCTGGTTGCATTTCATCATATCCCCATCACTTTGCCTTCACAACCCTACTCCTGCACATCCTTACTCACACCAACTTATCTTGCACGTCCACCCATCTAACGCATCTCTTTAGTCTTTCTATCCATTATCACATCTCCATCTTACTAGCCACCCCTCACACTCAGCCTTATCCTAGTGCAATCATACCAACTAACAACACACAAGGAGCCCACTTGGCATTGCCACCCCAATCCATCATAGTCTGCCTCTAAAGATGTAACTCATCCATTCCTTACACTCATTCCATCACTCTCACTCAACCTTCTCTTTCCCTCCTTGCAGAAGAGAGCGCACAATAAGAGAGAGAGGGAGAGAACTGGAAGTGGGCCTCCATCATTTGCCACCCTCACAACAGCAGAGGAGGCTGCGTTGGAAGTCTCGGGAGTGTCCGAGCAGCTGGAGGTGGGAGACGGAGAGAGGGGGACATCTCAGCAACCTGGTGACAGAATTACATATCATACAGCTACATGGCATATATCAGTCACTCATATGGGGACTGATGTCAGCAGCCACTGAATGGTCATCATGTGCATAATGGTATGTGCACCCATTCTTCAAATGGCATATCTAACTCATCTCTTTACTCTCCCGCAGGACCATCAAGAGCCCCCCACCCCCACTGTCCAGGAGGAAGAGCAAGACGACTTCTCAGAGAAGTCTGCAGCCCCTGAGGGTGCAGCATTGCGAGACAGGAGCGCAACCAGCACCAGCGCAGAGACGCACACCTTGGTGGGTCCAACGCAAGATAGAGTAGTGTTGTCACCGGGTCCGTCACAAGTCACAAGTGAGCAAGAGCAGATGGTGGAGACAGGGACACAGGATGCTCCCAGCTCTGCTCAGCTGCATGCAGACGCTGAGTCTCAGGGGCCATCCAGAAGGAAGATGATCCTGGAGGTGCAGGAACAAGTGCAGGAGGCTTTGACAGGTTTTGCGAGCACGATGTTTGCAAACGTTCAGAGAATGGCGGAGTCTATCTCCAACATAAGCACCACCATGTCGCAGGCGATGGTGATTGTAGGCTCTTCCATGGATAGGATGGCCACCTGCATGGAGCAGCGAATGCACCACTCACAGGAGCACGTGGGCTCTATGGAGAATAGATGGCTATCTATGGAGCATAGATGGCAGAGGCTCATAGACCTCCTGTCTAGGAGGGATGTCAGCATAGACGTGGGTCCTCATGGCCCCATTGAGGTGTAACAAGGTGCTCTCCAGCTCCTTGCTAGCAGGGAAGTGTGGGTGGCCCATGAGAGGGATGATGGTGAGAGGGGAGACGGAAGTGTGGGCTCCTTTCAAAGCACTGACACTTCTTCCCCATTGCCACCCCCTCAGTCAGAGCCCCAGATGCCTCCTGGGATCACGATGCCCGAGTCTGCCCCTGCAGTCACAGGAGGAGCAGACTTTGGTGGGTAATCGCAGGCTCCGAAACCCAGAGGACGTCCGTCAAGAGTGTCTAAGCAGTCACAGCAGGGAAGTGAGCAGGCTGCCTCTACCTCTGCTGAAGCCACAGGGGTAGCACCTCGTAGAAGCACGCGGAAGAGAAAGATGACACACAGGTATATTCACAAGGGTAGCCACTTGGTTATTTTAGTCAATGTTAATGGCAAGTTTCCGTTAATGTATTGTCAACCATTAAAATCTTTATTTTCACCACTTTCCCGTCTTGGACACCTTTGTGTGCACCTTTGGAAGTGGCTTAGTGAGTTGCAATGACTGGTGAGACATAACAGAACCTCCAGCAATGGTGGTCAGTGTGAAAGGAATGGCTTGGTTATTGTAGGGATCCTTTATGGTGTTGCTGTGGGGTGGTGCTAACCTGGCGCAGCATGTGGCAGCCATATGGGTGTACTGCGTAAAGTTAAGTAAATCTGGACATGACTGAGGCCATCCCTGGCCTCCAGGCAGCAATGTCCTCGGGTGCTGATGCCCTCTGTCCTGTGCAGCATCAGGTGGTTGCGGAGAAGGTTGGTGGTGTTGTTGGTGGTGTTGATGGTGTGCCTGGTGCTGGTGGTGTTGGGGCTAGGGTTGCAAAGGGGTGGAAAGTTTCCAGTAAATTTCCAGAAATTTTCCACGGGAAGTTTAGCTTGGGAATTTTGCCCAAAAAAGCACATGCTAGCATAATATTGGGTTTTTTTTGTCTTTCTTTTTTTTTCCACAGGTCCTCTCTTAAAATTACTAACAGAGATGGAATCTTAATTATTAAGGAATTTCTTAATCAATATATGTTTATCTTCTTACTTGGCTTGTTTTAATAATTACAAATTTTGTGTGTGACTGTGAACAAATGTGTTGTGATTGGTTGGATGTGTGGATGCGCGATTAGCTCCCTCTATTGGTGATGTAGTGTTGTGCATGCACAGGTCATGCTTCCATCACATGGAGCATCAGGAAAAATTTACTCACCCTGGCCTGTTGCAATCGTGCTGATCGACCGCAGTTCGACACAGAGACGAATGCCCTTTATTTCTCTGCATAGAACAATGCCACGTTTACCGTCGGATGTGTGGAAGCATTTTACCCCAGGCATTAAAGATGGAAAGACTGTGTACATGTGCAAACACTGTACAAAGCCATATGTAAAGAATGCCACAAAGATGCAGCAGCATTTATCCAAATGCAACAACTTCACTCAAAGCTCACAGCAGTCAGCCCAGAGTTCCTCTGCTTCCATTCAAGAAGATGATGGTTCACATTCAGCATCAGGCTCCTTATCATCAGCAACTCCTGGCCCACTTGGAAGGTTCTTTGATACAATGGATAACCATAGCCAGAAGAATGCAGATGAGTGCCTTGCTCGAGCTGTATATGCGACAGGCTCACCCCTCATGCTCACAGCCAATGTGTACTGGAAGAGATTTTTCAATGTTATTCGCCCTGCATACTGTCCTCCCACCAGACATGCTTTGTCTACTTATTTGCTGGAGGCTGAGTATAACAGAGTCCAAGGAAAGCTCAGAGAAACAATAGAGATGGCAGACTGTGTTGCAGTTATCTCAGATGGGTGGTCAAATGTACGAGGGGAGGGCATTATAAACTACATCGTCTCCACTCCTCTCCCAGTGTTCTTCAAGAGCACAGACACGAAGGACAACAGACACACAGGCACATACATTGCTGATGAGCTGAAAGCGGTCATCAACGATCTTGGATCACAAAAGGTCTTTGCAGTAGTTACTGACAATGCTGCGAATATGAAGGCTGCTTGGGCTCAAGTGGAGGAGGCCTACCCTCATATTACATCTATTGGGTGCGCAGCTCATGGGCTCAACCTGCTCCTCAAGGACATCATGGGTTTGAGAACCATGGAAACACTGTACAAGAGAGCCAAGCAAGTTGTTAAGTATGTCAGGGGAAAACAGGTAGTTGCAGCAACCTACAACTCCAAGCAAACAACAAAGAACAAGAACACCACACTGAAGCTGCCCAGCAACACTAGATGGGGTGGCGTTGTCATAATGTGCAACAGCCTTCTGGAGGGTAAGGAGTCGCTGCAAGGAATGGCAATATCCCAGTCTGGGGATATGGAAACCACCATCAAGAAAATACTGCTGGATGATGTGTTTTGGGAGAGAGTGGTTAGCAGCCTTAAACTACTCTCACCAGTAGCATCTGCAATTGCTCAGATTGAAGGAGATGACGCTGTCTTGTCAGATGTTCTCAGGCTTTTTGCTGATTTAAAAGAACAAATCAGCATTGCCCTACCCACATCCCTACTGCTCAAAGCAGAGGAGAAGGCAATTGTTCAATTCATACAGATGCGTCAAGAATTTTGTGTCAAGCCGATTCATGCTGCAGCATACATGCTGGACCCAAAGCATGTTGGGAGACCAATACTTTCTGGAGAACAGATCAACAGCACTTACAGTGTGATTTCTACCCTCTCACGCCACCTCAATCTGGACATGGGCAAAGTTCTGGGAAGTCTGGCAAAGTTCTCTACCAAGCAAGGTCTTTGGAATGGGGACGGGATATGGGAATCATGCAAGCATATCAGTGCACATACCTGGTGGAAGGGACTTTGTGCATCTGAAGCCCTGTCACCCATTGCATCGGTGATACTCCAAATCCCACCTTCATCAGCGGCCTCTGAACGAAACTGGTCACTTTTTGGGAATACGCATACAAAGGTGCGCAACAGGTTGACTAACAAGAGAGTGGAGAAACTGGTGGCTATCCGGGCGAACCTACAACTTATTGAGCCAGATACAGAAGTGTCCACCACACAGCTAGACAGTGACACAGAGGAGGAAATGGACACGTCAGAGCCAGAGTCAGAGAATCAGGAGGAGCAATGATGAGTAGAAGACTCATGAGTAGAAGACTCAAAGGGACAAAATAAGAACAAATTACAGGCTAAATAAGTTGACGCTCTTTTTATTTTATTTTAGATGGGTCTTTTTTGTGGGGGTTCAATAAAGTTCAAAATTATAACCTAAATAAAGTTTTGAAAGCCTGTTTTTATTTGTATGGAACAGTATGTCTATTTTGATGACAAAGATAATATAAGGGTCAGAGACAAAAACCATCAGTGTGCAAAAAAACTCAAAATTCCCATAAATTCCCAAAATTCCCATAAATTCCCAAAAATTCCCATGGAAAGTTTCCTCTTTTAAAAATTCCCTGAATTTTGCAACCCTAATTGGGGTTCATCGTGGTCAGATTCTGAGGACCAAGGTGAGACAGTATAAATGACACCCATGCTGATGGAACAGATGACAGGTGAAGTCGTGTTGAAAGAAGCAATCTGTCAATGGTGAAAGAGGTTCTTCCAGAGGTGACTCTGGATGGAGACTTTGCTGGAAACACTTGCAGCCTGCAGAAAGTTAAATCTGTGTTGGCAATGTAGTCAGCAACAGCTTCTGCCTGAGGAAAGTGATCATCTGTGAGGTCGGAGCTTTTATAGTACATTTGGTGCTGTCAAGTAATCAGCTGGAGCAATGGCCACTCAACTCCCGCCTCAGGTTGACAGACGTGGATCCCGAGCTACGACTTTTTTCAAATTTCCCACCCAACCCGCCTCCGATCGCGCCCACACAGACCCCAGAAAATTCCGGCTGTTTGTTTACATCTGCATTATTCATTCTTCTCAACATTTCAAATCTTGAATCATTCCTAGATAATAGTGGCATTCCAAACCTGAGACAGAATTGAGGCAAGGAGGTACAATGGTTGGAAATGGGTTCTTCACTGTAAGAAAGTTATTGATACAGTGACTCAAATCCCACCTGAACTAAGCCTATCACTTAGACATGAGGTAGTGGATCCAGGAGAGGAACAATGTGTCAGTCTCTACTCACTTCAATACTTGAAATGTACCCTCACAGGTAAGAAATATAAAAATCTATTGCAGAGTATTTCAGGGAAGAGATTTTACATTGAAAATGTCACTAGAATGAAATTCCCCTTTAAGGAGATCATGGAAAAAAAACTTGGGTGACAAGAATAAATTGTATATGCAAGCACTTCCTGTGGCACACGTCCTGCAACATTTTTGTGCTACTTCCATAGTGCCTGTCTGGTCTGTCATGCTTTTCTGTCACTATTACACCTCTCTATTTTACTCACCTCGGATTGAAGCCTCCAAGCTTCGTCTCCAAGACAGATGGCGCTGTTGCATACTTACCTCTGAGACCTCTGAGTTTTCACTTCAAGACAGGTGATGCTGTTGTCCACAGCGCCACCTGTCTTGGAGCTCTTAAAATTGCATGTCAAAAGAAATTTTGATGCTGTATGCCAATTTTTGGATCTCAAAATCTAAGCTCAATTTCAATTTATTTCCCCAAAACTATATCCCCTAATTATTCTCTCCTCTCATGAGGATCACAGCTTTTTTTTTTAATTCATTCACGGGATGTGGGCGACGCTGGCAAGGCCAGCATTTATTGCCCATCCCTAATTGACCTTGAGAAGGTGGTGGTGAGCCACCGTCAGCTGCTGCTGGTATAGGTTCCACAGATGGTAGCAGCCCTCTGGTACCTCAACCAAATGGCATTATTCTTTATGTGTAATCCCAGACAATTAATATTGGAAAGCTACTTAACCTTGGCAGGAATCACAACTAAGCCCGACCCTGTCCTCACCCAATATCCACACACATATATCTTTCAGTAGAGGTCATGAACCCTGGCTGATCCTCCGCATAGCCAAGGATTTCTGGCCCCGTGGCTCAGTACCAAACCTGACAACCTGTGCCCCAGAGTGACTTATTTGAGAGGTCGGTGACTGCACGTGGGTGCATCAATTCTCTCCCAGAGCGCTCTGAATAAAGTGTACTCCCGCATTTAACCGTGTAAATTGGTGTTTGAGTTTTATTGCTCAGTCGGGCTAAGTCGGGTAGCGCGTCGACTCTCCTTCACGGTTAGTCCGCTTAAGGCTCCGATTAGCCCCTACAACAGAGGTCATGAACCCTGGCTGATCCTCCGCATAGCCAAGGATTTCTGGCCCCGTGGCTCAGTACCAAACCTGACAATAACCCTATCATTTAAATTTCGTAACATCATAAATTAATTTTCCGGGCAATGGTTGGTATCAGCTGTTAGAGCACCTGACATTATATGTGCTTGAAGCAAGCAGAACAACGGCCTGAAATCAAAATCAAACAAGATATTGTTTATAATCCTCAAATTTTCATTGTGTTCCAAAAAAAGATTTGGAAAAACCACAAGGGCAAAATCAAAAGAGCAGATTTGCAGTACAGGATGACTCATCTATACCATCGAGAGGGTTTAATAAATTATTACATACATAGTATTTACAGCACAGAAATAGACCATTCGGCCCAACAGGTCCATGCCGGTTATTATGCTCCACACGAGCCTCCTCCCACCTCTCTTCATCGAACCCCATCAACTTATCCTTCTATTACTTTCTTTTTCATGTGTTTATCTAGCTTCCCCTTAAATGCATCTATGCTATTCGCCGCAACTACTCCTTGTGATAGCGAGTTACACATTCTAATGACTCTCTGGGTAAAGAAGTTTCTCCTGAATTCCCTATTGCATTTATTAGTGACTGTCTTATATTTATGGCCCCTAGTTCTGGTCTCCCCCACAAGTGGAATCATCGGCCCGGATATTCCGATCCCTACGGGTGTGTACGGGCTGTGTACACACCCGTAGGGACATCGGAAATGCCGGTTTCAGGCATGCAAAGCGCATGCGCTGAAAACCGGCATTTCCGATCTGTCAAGAATGCTCTTGACAGATCGGACACCTGCCCTGGAAAAGGGCCTCTGCGGACGGATAGTTCCGCTTTCTGGAGAACCTCCGCCTGCAGAACACCCTTAGAAATCTTACGCCTGGCAAAAGCATACTTTAAGAAATACTTTTAAAAAGGTAAGTTTATTTTTAGCCCCATAAAAAACTTTAATTCTTTTTTTCAAAATTTTTTATTTTTGTTTAAAATATTTAATTTATTGTAATTTCAACTCATTTTAAAAATGTGATTTAAAAAAATGTATTTAATGTTTTACAGTGTTTTTGGTGTGATCTCCATTCATATATTTGACAGGTCTATCTGTCAAGTGTATGAAGGGAGATTCCCTTCTATTGGCTCCCCATGGCCCACTTGATCCCAGGGACGCTTGCGAACCGCATGTGCCTCTGGGATACGTGGGCCCTGCACATTTCGAGTTGGAGAGGCCCAGGAATGGAAGTATACGTACCTCGGGAGCCCTCAGGTAAGTCCGTAGATTTTTTCCAGATCGGAGGCCTCCGCACGCGGGAAGCCTCCGATTGGAAAATACGGGCCATCTTCTCTACGTCTACCCTATCAAACCCTTTCATAATCTTAAAGACCTCTATCATGTCACCCCTCAATCTTCTCTTTTCTAGAGAAAAGAGACCAGCCTGTTCAATCTTTCCAGGTATAACCTCTCAGTTCTGGTGTCATTCTAGTAAATCATTTTTGCACCTTCTCCAGTGCCTCTATAACTTTTTTATAATATGGAGACCACAAATGTTCACAGTACTCCACGTGTAAGCTTCGCAAAATCCCCCAGAAACTCGTATAGAACCCTAAAAGGGGTGATTTTTGGATTTGTCTTACGAATTTGGGATGATGGGACCTAAATGAAGTGATTTGAGGCAAAAACCTCAGTTTTGGACATTTTTAAGGATCAGGGAAGAAAACCCCTGATGAAAATGACTTTTGGATATGACTATTGGGAAAAACACTTTTCACAGACACAAGACAGGCTGCGGAGGGGTGTGGCGAGGCAGTGGACAGCTTTTGGGTATTGGGGCCCAGTCAAGCTGTCTGGAGTATGTTTGCACTGCAATCCAAGCAGGAGGAAGAGCCTCACCCAAAACCTCACAAACACATCCAAATTGAATTATGTTCGCGCCCGGGTGGCCCTGGAGATGGAGCATGCGGTGTCCGCCGGCACACTTGAAGCCTTCCGAGACCGGTGGGCGCCGCAGGGACTGGAGTGCATCGTTTCCCTGGGAAATGTTATTTTAATTTAATGCACTCCAAGTTGTCCGCTTCGCAGAAGGCCCAAGGTGGAAGACCCGGAGGAGAGTGGCCTGGGCGGGAGGCCCAGCACGGAGAACCCCAGGCGGGGGCCCAGGGCGGGGCGGCTGGTCGGCAGAGGTGGAGTCAGGAGATGCGGTTGCTTCACCCCGGCTGCTCGCGGGGAATGCCGGTGCGGAGGGTCCGGTGCAGAAGGCCCAAGGTGGAAGACCCAGAGGAGAGTGGCCTGGGTGGGAGGCCCAGCACGGAGAACCCCAGGCGGGGGGCCCAGGGCGGGGCGGCTGGTCGGCAGAGGTGGAGTCGGGAGATGCGGTTGATTCACCCCGGCTGCTCGCGGGGAATGCCGGTGCGGAGGGTCCGGTGCAGAAGGCCCAAGGTGGAAGACCCGGAGGAGAGTGGCCTGGGCGGGAGGCCCAGCACGGAGAACAATTGAGTGGATGGTCGGGTGGGCGGTGCCAGTGGGACTGGCGCGGAACAGGTTTCTTGGGTTATTGGAGTGGATGATATATGTGGCATTTAGTTGGATTGTGATGGTGCTATGTGTTTGTACACTGTGGTGTTGAAATGGGTTGTTTTATGTGGAGTTAAGTGAGATGTATTATTTTAATATTAAAAAAAAGTGTGGTATTGTTTGGGGGTATTTGTACTGTATTTTGATGGATGAATGTAATGGTTTTACTATGTAATTTGTATTATTGGTTTGAATAAAAGATTCACCTTTTGAATAATCCCAGGCCCAAACAGGATGCTAGAAGCCTGAAAACAATAAAACATCCAGTACACCCATTACCCCACCAATCACCTGTAATCAACCGAAGAGATCGACAGGACGCAAGCCATTTGAAAGTCGTTACTGTTAACGAGGTCTTACAATGACCAGGATTTGATTTGGTTTTGACAAGGCCACTTCAATTGAGTATAATTGAAGGCCCATCAAGCAGTTACAGTTCAAGTTCAACAGAAGGCAGTTGAATCGAAAAGCCTGTGTTGAACAGAAGTCAGTGCTGGAGTTACAGAGTTCAGGACAAGCAGGCGGAAGGCAGTTTCCACAGTTCTGCAAGAAGGCAGTTCCACAGCTCGGAAGAAGACAGTTTAAACAGAGGCAGAGTTACAGCAAGAAGTTAAACAAAGAAGGCTAACAGCTTCACAAGCAGACCAACACGCAAGAAGAAACCAGAGCGACTGCCTCAGTGACCATCGGACACCTCGCGGCAACAAGGGCCTTATGAAACCTTTTACTCAAAAGATTCTAAACCCTAACTCTAAACTGTCAAGGATTCGTTTGGTGAGCATTATCCCTGGTTCTCCAGAGTCCAACCTAGCTAGTGAAGTGGGATTGGGAGGGGTGAAGTATTCTTATGTTATTTCCCTCACCTGTACCGCGTGTTCCCCAACCTGTGTTTAAGTGTTAAGTGTGTTATAAGTTTGTTACCCTTTTCTTTTAATAAAAGTCAAAACTCTTTCATCCAAACCTGTTGTCTCCTGCATCTTTGTTCACAACCCCCAAATAAGTCCAAGGTCTAGAATCAGGGGCGTGGGAGCGATTCGAACCGCTCACTGAGTCAGAGGTGAAACTGACCCCACACACCACCCCCTACACACGTGTTTTTATTTATTCGTTCACAGGATGTGGGTGTCGCTGGCAAGGCCAGCATTTATTGCCTATCCCTGACTGCCCTTGAGAAGGTGATGGTGAGCCGCTGCAATCCATGTGGTGAGGGTACCCCCATAGTGTTGTCATACTTCTTTTTGTAGCGGTTTGGCACAACTGAGTGGCTTGCTAGGCCATTTAAAAGTCAACCACATTGCTGTGAGTCTGAAGTCAACATATAGGCCAGACCAGGTAAGGACGGCAGATTTCCTTCCCTAAAGGACATTAGTGAACCAGATGGGTTTTTACAACAAGTAATTTCATGGTCACCATTACTGACACTAGCTTTTTAAATTTGAACCTAAATTCCCCAACTCATGTCTCCGGATCATTAGTCCAGGCCTCTGGATTACTGGTCCAGTAACTTAACCACTATGCTACCGTACCCTTGTGGTCTAACCAAGGTTCTATACAAGTTTAACATAACTTCTCTACTTTTCAATTCTATCCCTCTAGAAATGAACCCCAATGTTTGTTTTATGGCCTTATTAACTTGCATCGCTACTTTTAGTGATTTGTGTATCTGTACTCCCAGATCCCACTGCTCCTTTTTAGACATTTATTTTCCAAGCAGTATGTGGCCTCCTTATTCTTCCTACCAAAATTTACCACCTCGCACTTATCTATATTGAAGTTAATTTGCCAATTACATGCCTATTCTGCAAGTTTATTATTATCTTCCTGTATTTTGTTGCAGTCCTCCTCTGTATTAACTACACCCCCCAATTTAGTGTCAGCCGCAAATTTTGAAATTCTACTTCGGATTCCTGAGTCCAAATCGTTTATGTAAATGGAGAACATCCGTGGACCCAGCACCAATCCTTGTGGAATACCACTTCCCACCTTTTGCCAGTCTGAGTAACTAGCTTTAACCCCAACTCTCTGTTTCCTGTTTTGTAGCCAGCTTGCTATCCATTCTGCTACTTGTCCCCTGACTCCACATGTTCTGACCTTAGTCCTGAGTCTGCTATGTGGTACCTTATCGAAGGCCTTTTGAAAATCCCTCCATCATAAGATCAGCAGTGGGGATATTCGCTGATGATTGCACAGTGTTCAGTTCCATTCGCAACTCCTCAGATAATGAAGCAGTCTGTGCCCGCATGCAGCAAGACCTGGACAACATTCAGGCTTGGGCTGATGTGTGGCGTGAATTTTACTTGCCACTTAAGTGCCAGGCAATGACCATCTCCAACAAAAGAGAGTCTAACCACTGCCCAAGCCTGAATGTTGTCCAGGTCTTGCTGCATGCGGTCATGGACTGCTTCATTATCTGGGGAATTGCGAATGGAATTGAACACCGTGCAATCATCAGTGAACATCCCCACGTCTGACCTTATGATGGAGGGAAGGTCATTGATGAAGCAGCTGAAGATGGTTGGGCCTAGGACACTGCTCTGAGGAACTCTTGCAGCGATGTCCTGGGGCTGAGATGCTTGACCTCCTACACCCACAACCATCTTCATTTGTGCTAGGTATGCCTCCAGCCAGTGGAGAGTCTTTCCCCTGATTCGCATTGACTTCAATTTTACTAGGGCTCCTTGATGCCACACTCTGTCAAATGCTGCCTTGATGTCAAGGGCAGTCACTCTCACCTCACCTCTGGAATTCAGCTCTTTGCTGATTCACTAAATCACTTCAAGCGACAGCTGGACTTGTTTCTCGCTGGGGCGGAGATCACCTCTTGCAGAAGGTACGTACTGCAGGGAATTCAGGGCCAGGGTGATCCCCTGGACTAGTTTCGATCGCCTAGATGGGTCGGAGAGGAAATTCCCAGATTTTCCCCCCCAAATTGGCCTGGGTTTTTATCTGTTTTTTGCCTCTCCCAGGAGATCACATGATTTCGGGTAGGGTGGAAAGTATATATTGTGATACACAAGGTATCACAATTGTGTGGGACAGGCTTGATGGACCAAGGGGTCTATACCTGTCTGTCATTGTTCGTGTCATCAGGACGTTGTCTGATTGGTATGATTCTGTGATTACGACTATGTCAGGCAAAGATTGACAGCTACCAATCAATCACCCTCCTGAGTGTTTACTTTGAGATGCGAGAGAGAGAGTAATCCTCCAATTGTTAGGTGATGCTGTGCTGAGCCCAGATCAAGCTGGTTTTGCATAAATACTTTCCCTAACCATCTTCACTGTAAATGGCTTCCTTGATCTAACAGCAAGGTATGACACTGGCTGGCAGACTGGTCTTCTGCTGAAAATATCAAGAGTCCAACCATATTGGACCACCTGCTTGGTTGAATTACTGCTACGGGGCCAATATTTCAGAGTATCTTGGCCAACCGTACCAGGTTGTGGAGACATCAAATCAGTGGCCTCCTGCAGGGATCATTCAAGCACCTCTCCTTTTTAATTTATACATAAACAACCTGCCTGCAAACAGATCGCAGAAATCAATCTATACTGATGAGTGCTTTTGCTACTGGAGCTGGTGACTTTTCCACCCTGGAAACTGCTTAAATAAACTACTTTTCAATATTGGAAATGTGGCTGCTGCCCATCATTGAAAGAGGCAACTGTCCAAGAGAATTTGCCAGGTTTGGCAAAAAGTGAGTGGTAATCCCCAATGTTTTAATACAAATTGTTATGGAACTAAAATTTCAAAGTGTTAGGCAAGCATCTGTCCCCATGTTGTTAAACTAATCATGACCAAGCTACTATTTTATTTTTGGAAATTCAAAAGTATGGCTTTGGCATTCCTTTCTTCAGACTGGTGTTGTTTTATGCCTGTGTTTATTGGTTGGGTACACCTTGCAGCCCCAGCACAGACACCCTGCCCCGGGGCTTCCGATCCCAGAGCTCCTCCTCCTGTCATCAGACCGGAAGTTGGGTCGGACTGGAGGGAAAATGGCCGTTTGGAAGCCGGCGGGTCGCTGATTCGAGTAACGGAACAAATCATAAAACACACACCAGAAACAAGCAGTCGGGAGCTGAGATACCTCCGTAAATGGCTGGCGATGGCACGAAAACCGGCAAGTCCGCTTTTCGCACTTTTTGTATTGTGTGTGTTGTGTGTTCGGGGCCGGCGGTGCTGGAGCTGCGCCGATTGTCCCCGCCCAGTCACAGCGCGCCATGGCCGGGAAGCCAGCGGTTGCTGGGCGATAGGCCCCGCCGCGCCGCCGCCTCCTCACTGAGAACAACACGACAGCGAGCTCTCCCGGGGGGAGGCGCCCGCCCGCCCGCCCGCCCGACTTCCATCCCCGGTCTGCGCTGATCTCAAGGGCGCCGGGCGGGGGCGAGCGCTGCACTTGATCTCATCGACCCCCCCCTGGGGTGAGGGAGAGGCAATCGGCCAGTTGCTGACCCCGCTCTCTCGGATGGGCCGACTGCTCTGTGTGGAGGTCCAGTGAGTGCCCGATCGGAATTGAATACCTTACTGATGGGTCTCTACATTGCACTCGAACAATAGCCACTTCGGTGAGGTGTTGGAAGGTTCAGAGTCAACCCCGCCCCCTCCTACAGGAAAAGGAGATATTTCGGGAATGCAACAGGGACTGAGATGCTGCAGTCACAGAATGTAGTCGCATAAGGGGAAGTGACAGATCTGTCTGGTAGTGTTAAGTAGGATTAGTACAAGAGGGCAAGAATGAAAGAATACCTAGAATAGACATAGGGTGATGTGCTAGATTGGTAAGGATTTATAAAAGATACATAGGAATTCACTGAATACTTTATTCAACTGGCAGACCTTAGCAAATAAAGCAAGTCCCATGAAATTGTACAATAGATATAAACACGTGCAATACATGTTGGCATTTACTTTAGGTCAGTAAAGAGATAATAAAAATTTGCAGACATCCTATATGTTAAATCACATGATATCATAATGTGCAGTGATTGCCTCTAGTTATCAATTGGGTTTTCCTAATAAACAAACGTGAATTGGGCAAAACCAATCCTCCTGTACTTGATGATTTTGTTGGAAGACGCCGACGACTACCCACGGAGGTTAAGCTACATCGGAGGTGTTCTGCACCCACCTATTGATACCCTCACATCCACATATACAGGCAGGTGCAAATAGATCACTTTGTCAGGAGATGAATGCGTGCAGAGGCACCAATTTCCATGGGACATTGTGATAGCATATCTGATGGCATATAGTGATGGTATGTGAAGGCCTGACTTACCTTAGTGCAGAATGATTGAAGCACTCATACATACTGGAGGAAAGAAGGCATACGAAGGAGGTAGCAGCCAGTAGAGCCTGATTGGCCATATCAACTATGACTATATTTGCAGGCCCTTGCCCACCTATCTGACAACCTCAGAACGTAACTGGTTTTGAGTTAACAGACAGAAAACTCAAAACATAATAGTGGTGGCGGCCTAGGTGGGATAAAACATAATTTAACGACCAACAAGTGGAGCAGTAGTAGACAGCATTAAGAATGAACAAACTTGCTTTTATGCAGTACTCTTCAGGACATCAGGATGTCCACAAACACTTCACAGTCAATTAAATGTTTAGTTAAAAATGTTCACTAGGGTGCAGAGAGATAGAATTAGCTTGTTTAGCTGCTGAGGAAAATACTAAGTAACATGTGTAGCATCTATAGGTGCTGAAGCTGAAGGAGAAGAAAGAGCACAAGACTGCTAAGAAGCACTGCAAGGAGAGAAAGGAATACCACATATTTGAAGCAGTGAACAGGTGAAGCAATGACAACATGAACTAGAGAAGGAGAGAGAGCATCAATGTACGCTATAGCTGACAGAAAAGCACATATCTTGAACACCCACATAAGCATTAGATAACAGGGTCTTCAACTTCTTAAGTTCCAAACTGTTACCAATTATAGTTGATTTCCCACGTGTATGGCATGTTGTGGCAGGGAAAGAACCACCAATGGCATAGCTGCATTTGATCTCTCTGTAAACCCACTTAAAACGTGTCTCTTTTTATACCTATCCTCCTGAGTTACTGGATACACATCCCTCTGCATGCTCGAACTGTTAAATTTGAATATATTTTTAATGAAACAAGTTCTTGGTCCCTGACATAATGGCCAGAAGTCCCAACGTATTTGCTGCAACCCATCTGGAAGCCGGGAACATTGCGAACACTGCTTCTGTCTGCTGAAACCCTATGCAGAACTCAAAAAAAATACATCAAAATCTCCAATATAGAAAACACAGTTAGTACTAAATGACTTACCACCCCCTCCATCTACTGAGGAATATTCTTCTCTTTTCCTCCTGCCACACTAAGCAGCATACCCAGTGGTTAAGCTGTACATCCTCCTCTTTTGGGGATGGAGGATGTTAGGACACAGTCTTCCAGTCATTGGATTTCTCCTCGTGCCATAAACCTTTATCAGTCACCTTTAATCCAAAGCCAACAACAGTCTTATTGGCAACCCTGCCTTGGCATTTTCACACCATGTGCCACAATTAAGTGGTCTTTTACCAGCTGATGTATATATTCCAACATTGCCTTCAGATTGGCCTTGTAGGAGCCAACAGACTTTCTGTTGGACGATCTAGTATTTGTAACAAGGTCAAAAGGAGTTAGAAGCTACCTTTTGAAGAGGATAAATACCAGTGCATCTTCTCTGGTAGCATGAGATGTAGTTCGAAAGGTAGTTAAGCTACATCTTTGCCCCAGTCATTGTAGTACAGGCCCTTACGGCAATCCTGATCGTTTAGTTCAAGGTCTATTTCGTTCGACTTGGGATAAGGGAATGTAGCAAGGTATTTAGTTCCAAGTGCCTCTTGTTATCTGAGCACTGCACTTATAAATGATGTACCCTGGACAGACACCTGGTAACTTTCCTATGCTAACTTCTTGGCAGGTACCATAAGAACATAAGAATTAAGAGCAGGAGTAGGCCATACGGCCCCTTGAGCCTGCTCCGCCATTCAATAAGATCATGGCTGATCATCGACCTCAACTCCACTTTCCCACCCGATCTCCATATCCCTTGATTCACCTAGAGTCCAAAAATCTATCTATCTCAGCCTGGAATATACTCAAAGACTCAGCATTCACAGCCCTCTGGGGCAGAGAATTCCAAAGATTCACAACCCTCTGAGTGAAGAAATTCCTCCTCATCTCAGCCTTAAATGGCCGACCCCTTATCCTGAGACTCTGCCCCCTAGTTCTAGACACTCTAGCCAGGGGAAACAATCTCTCAGCATCTACCCTGTCAATCCCCTTCAGAATCTTGTATGTTTCAATGAGATCACCTCTCATTCTTCTAAACTCCAGAGAGTATAGGCTAATTCTACACAATCTCTCCTCATAGGACAGCCCTCTCATCCCAGGAATCAATCTAGTGAACCTTTGCTGCACCGCCTCCAAGGCAAGTATATCCTTCCTTAGATAAGGAGACCAGAACTGTGCACAGTACTCCAGGTGTGGTCTCACCAAGGCCCTGTACAATTGTAGCAAGACTTCCTTACTCCTATACTCCAACCCCCTTGCAATAAAGGCCAACATGCCATTTGCCTTCCCTATTGCTTGCTGTACCTGCATGCTAGCTTTCTGTGTTTCTTGCACGAGGACACCCAAATCTCTCTGAACACCAACATTTGAAAGTTTCTCACCATTTAAAAAATATTCTGTTTTTCTATTCTTCCTACCAAAGTGAATAACCTCACATTTCCCTACATTATACTCCATCTGCCACCTTACTGCCCACTCACTTAATCTATCTATATCCCTTTGCAGACTCTTTGTGTTCTCCTCACAGCTTACTGTCCCACCTAGCTTTGTATCATCAGCAAACTTGGATACATTACACTCGGTCCTTTCATCTAGGTCATTATATAGATTGTAAATAGCTGAGGCCCCTACACTGATCCTTGTGGCACCCCACTAGTTACAGCCTGCCAACCTGAAAATGATCCGTTTATTCCTACTCTGTTTTCTGTCCGTTAACCAATCCTCTATCCATGCTACTATATTACCCCACCTTAGCTGTTGTGCACCTGTGGTGTTGGGGTGTGGGGGGCGGGGAGATATTTCTACCCATTTAGAGAAGTCATCAAAAATACCAATAAGTAACAGTTACAATGGGTCCAACAAAGTGTTCCCATGGAATCATAGGCTTTAAAGCAGAAATTAACTCTGTTGGCGTCTGCTGCGTTGCATATATGACAAGACATCCCCCAATTAATGGCACCTTTTCTTGTATTCAGCCAATAAGTTTCTTAGCGGAGTCATAGCATCGTTTTTAGTGATACCCGGTTGCCCACACTTAGAATGGTGGTGGAATGCTCCCTTTTAACATGTCTTTGATTTAATTTCCCCTTCTAAAGCTGCCAGATCCTGATACAGTACTAAGGGTTTACATTATGCTCCCTTGGTTGCAAAATCTGAGCTACTCCTGGATACAATTTATATCCCCTTCCATCCATATCAATCACCATGTGTATGAAAAAATGAACAAATATGAAATATCTTTACCAGGAATAACTTTACACAAAGATAAACAAAGTCAATCTTAGCTTTGGCTCCTGTACAATGGGATTGAATCCATTCCTACAATGGCAGTTGAAATTGAAACCAAAAAACTTAAATTCAAAGATATTGGTGGTATGTATTTACCGCCCTCCCCCCTCCCCCCTCCCCACTTATTCTCTGGGTTGCTTGAACTAGATGTATCAAAATTTTGTACACCTTGTACCTTAAAAGTCTGACCACTTAACTCTGTCTGCAGATGCTTAATATTTTCAGCAAACAGTAACACTCTGTTTTATAAAGCTTTATAGATCTGGCAGACATTTGATAGAAGTGTGGGAGAAAAGAAATTGGTATCCTGTATTAAATGTGCAAAACCATTGGAGGAGACTTAACAATTCAGACATCAAGATAGATCTGAGAAATCATTTTTGAAATGACAAAATATATGTATCCATCCGTTGACTCCTTGATTCTGATGCGATGATTTTTTTTACTCACTACTATGAGTTGAAAGGTTGCTTATCTTGTCCCCACCAACTAAAGATACTTTTGTTTGGGAACCAATTGTGAAGACCTGCGTAAGCACCAGATAACAGGATCTACAAGCTGTTCCAGAAAAGGCTCCAAGCACGGTTGTGTATAGAACATTAATGGGAGAAATTCAGTATCGCCCCATTTGGGGCACAATTATCGGCCGGGCACAAAGATTAGCGCCTGGCACTAATTATCGCCTCCGACTGCAAACTTGACTTTTATCGCCCCTGGAGGTGATTGGAGCGCTAAATCAGGCACTACACACCTGTCTTAAGGCGCAAAGGCCGAGGAGCGAGGCGCTAACTCAGAGCGCGGGCGCAGCGCAGGTGCTGTCAGTTAGCGATGGAACACAGACACACTGGCGCCCGACAGTTCTTAAAGGGGAGGGTCGATCTTGCACTCCAGCCACACCCTGCTCATTGGAGCCTTGAATCTCGGCCTGGAGAGACCCGATCCTAAATCTTCCAGCCAAGGACTATGGAGAGGGTGAGAGAACGAGCTCAGCGCTTCAGCGAGCGGGCCTTGGATGCTCTGGTTGGCGCGATGGAGCGCAGAAGATCTATACTCTTCCCAGAGAGTGGCAGGAGGCCTTTGCCGCGCGAGTACAGAAGAGTGTGGAGGGAGGTGGCTCAGAGCGTCTCCTCCAGGAGCATGGTGCCCAGGACCCATATACAATGTCGAAAAAAGTTCAACGACCTCACTCGGATCGTCAGGGTGAGTGGCTTTTTTTCAATACCTCTCCATCCCTCCATCTCAACCTCACTCTATGGCCAGAGGGTCTTAAAACCCCAATGCCCAACACTCATCCAACACCTATGGCCCTCTCATGAAACACACACGCACATGCCACACTTTGCATACAGTAAGGGCTATTCACCTATGGGAGGCACATCAGGCAAGACCATGGCTGCATACAGTAAGGGCTATTCGCCTATGGGAGGCACATCAGGCAAGACCATGGCTGCATACAGTAAGGGCTGTTCACCTATGGGAGGCACATCAGGCAAGACCATGGCTGTACATTTACTCAGACGCCGTCCTTTTTCTTGCAGGCCAAGCTATCTCATAATAGGAGACAGCAGCAACGGACGGGTGGAGGGCGGCCTCAGCTGCAACCCCTCAGCGATCTTGAGGCGCGCGTCCACAGGATTGTGGCAAGCCGGGTGATCGGTCCCGTCGCCACTGGAGATGCCGACCCCGTTCTGGACAGCAATGGTAAGGTCATCACCTTTTTGTCCTCTGTCCTTCCACTTGTCCCTCACAACACCAGCCTTTGACACTTTCAATCCAACTTACCAAATCGCTGCACTCATTCCTCCCTTACTGCCCCCCTGTCCTCACGCTAAAGCCACTCTTGTACCTCCCTGCTTTCAGGTGGTGATTCACCAGCTGAGGAGACGGGCCCTCAAGCTGCCAGTGGGAATGAAGCTACAGCCGAGGAGGAAGATGAAGGCGGAGCATCAGCGCCACCCTCTCCCGAGAAAGCCCATGCCCACACTGGGAACACGCCTTCCCTGTAGGGGAGCAGGGGGGAAGGGTCTGATGAGGGTGAAGCTCCAGGACCCAGCGGGCTGCAGCAACGCGATGGAGGGAGAGTATGCCAGCGAGTCCTACCGCACTGGACGCAGAGGAGGAGCGGCTCATCGCTGAAATGAACACCCAGGCGGTGGACTTGCACACTGAGCTCATGGGTGCAGTGGGAAGGGTGCCCAAATGCATTGAATCACTGGCAAGGAGTGTGGAGCACTTCGCTGTAGCACAGGCAGATGCCACGCAAATGTTTAGTGCTGCAATTCAGTCAATGGCTGCCATGAACCCATCTCTGACTGCTCTCATGCAGACTCAGATTGAGGCCACGCGAGCACTGACTGCTGCCATCCTCGATGGTTCGTACACATTTCCCCGGGGCTCTCACCGCGCCACAGCAGGCCAGCAATCTGTGCTCCAGCAGATTGCTCCGGATGCTGAAGTGCTGCCCCGTGGGAGTGCCAGTGTGTCGGTCGAGCAGGGAGTTGCTGTCCTCTCTCAAGATGACAGCATTCCTGCTGCCACCACTGTCACTTCTCCACTGCACTTGCCACCGCCTGTAGGACAGACTGCTGCCGTCCATGCAGAGTTGGTGCAGTCTGCAGCCGGGCCCTCCAGGCCCAGAGCTGGTCGAGGCCGTCCTTCAAGGGCATCTGCAGTCTCAGGTTCTGACAATCAGCAGCCTTCTACCAGCCTTGCTGCAGCCACTGAGGTCCCATTACGGAGGAGCAGTAGGGTGGGAAGGGGGGAAGTGCACAAGGGAAGGAGATCACCCTTGAAGGGCAGAAAGTAGGAGGTGTGACAAAATGTTGGTCATTTTTTTTATTAAAGGCCGAGGTTCGTGGTCAAACTTTTGAACATTATCTCCAGGTTATGAGAACCAGTTATGTTAATGACTGTGTTTTTGTGTTTCTTTCTATTAGTTTGTCATGAGGAAATGACACACAGAGTTTGTGAAATAAATAAGTTTTTGTATTCAAAATGTACATGTTTGGTCTTTGGAATCATTGCTGCCTTGGCCGGCTTAGGGGTTGCGGGTTGGTTTCATTCATGTTCTCAATGGCAGAAGCCATTTCCTCAGCAGGGGCCTAGAAGCGGCTTGCTATCAGCCGTTGACGGACGGCCCTTCCAGTTTCTACATTGTGGGCCTCCCTCCCGCCTTCGTGCTGCTGCTGATCATCCTCCTCCTCTTCCTCCTCCTCTGGTGGTGCTCCAAGGCCTGGTGGCATTGGCTGGGTCCTGAGGATTGCCAGGTTATGCAGCATGCAGCACACAACTACAAAGTGGGAAACTCACTCAGGCGAGTACTGCAGGGCTCCTCCAGAATGGTCCAGACAGCGGAACCGTTGCTTGAGCACGCCGATTATGTGCTCAACGATGTTCCTGGTAGCTTGATGGCTCTCGTTGTACCGCAGCTCAGCAGGGGTGTTGGGCGTACGGAGCGGTGTCATCAGCCAGGTGCTCAGTGGATATCCCTTGTCCCCGAGAAGCCAACCAACTGGCTGATGCGGTGCCTGGAAAAGTTCTGCCACAGTAGTCTGGCGCAGGATGAATGCATCGTGGCAGCTGCCAGGATAGTGGGCATTGACCGAGTATCAGCTGTCTGGTCACAGACCAACTGAACGTTTAAGGAATGGAACCCCTTTCTGTTGCGGAAATCCTCAGCATTCTCATGCGGAGCACGCAAAGTCACATGGCGCCCTGCACCATGGGGAAGTCCGCTATCCTAGCAAAGCCCATTGCGCGTTCTTGCTGCTTGTCTGGGGTCATGGGGAAAGAGATGTACTCTTGTCTCCTTTTAAAGAGGGCATTTGTGACCTGACGGATGCAGCAATGCACCGCGAACTGGGAGATATTGGCGATGTCCCCAGTAGCTGATTGAAATGAGCCAGTGGCATAAAAGTTCAGAGCCACTGTGATCTTCACTGCCACCGACAGAGGCGTCCTGGACCTCAGTTGAGGCTGCAGATCTGGCTGCAGCAGGTGGCAGAGCTCAGTGACTACCTCCTTGCTGAAGCGCAGCCTTCGCAAACACTGCTCCTCAGACATATTAATATATGTGAATTGTTGGCGATATACCCTGGGAGGGTAAGGTCTCCTGTACAGAGGCCTGTTGGCCCTCCTCCGTCTGGCCATGATTGCCACTCTCTCTCTGTGTCCTCCGATTCTGGTGGCGCAGGACGACGCCCCCAATCAGTGCAGCCCCCCTAGTCTCTTGGCAATCAAAGTTATGAAGGTCAAAAACCAAAGTACCTGTAAAGTTATGATCAGTAGCCAAAACTACCTCACACAGCGTTGACTCAATGCAGAAGTCTCTCTTTCTTTCTCTCTCTCTCTCTCTCTCTCTCTCTCAGAACGAGTGGTGCAAAAATGTCAACCACAGAGAAAGACAGGAAGAGGCCCCCTTTAAATAGCGCCCCCCCAGCCCCACAGCGACTGGGGAGCGTTCCAGTCTTCCGGTCGTTGGTTGCGCCAGGCGGAAAGGATGGGGGCGCCACTCAATTTCCGCTCCGGGGCGCCACAAGGGCGTTGCACCCTCGTATGACGTCAAGATCTGCGTGCGCAGGAGATCGCGGCGGTAAAGTTTAGCGCCGCTGCAAAATGTCTAGTTAATTTCGCGAGCGACGCAAACATCGCTGTGCCCGGGCGCTAGTTGCTTTGCGCCCCATTAGCGCCCTCTTAAGGCGCTAACGGGAGATGCAACCAACTGAATTTTTCCCCCCCAAGTGTACTAGTTACTACTGTGTTGAGCAACAGTTCTTTTGTTGCTACTTGGGCGAACTTGATTGAAACTGCAATTGAGTAACTGCTCACATGAAGCAGCCAGGGTGACAGGGGAACGGAGTGGTTTGTACCACATAGTGCTGGCAGAAGGTTTTGCTTGAGATAGAGAATTGTTCTTCTAGAGAGTGTTTCTGAGTCCTGAGAAGCTACTAGGAACATGGGCAGAGGAGTAGGTCATTCAACCTCTCAAGCCTGTTCCGCCATACTGTTTGGAAAGGAGGGGTGTTCACTAAGAAATTTAAGGATGGAAATAAGTGGTTGGCAAAAGTGGTGCAAGAACAATATTATCTTTATAGATAACTGGGAACCATTAGAAAAAGGGACTGGAACAAGGGAGATGGGCTGCACCTAAACCAAGTAGGCACAAAGAGGCAGCAATTGAGAATCATTTAAATCAGATAAGTAGGAGGGAAGGCAGTGAAAAACCAGATCCCAGACAAGATAGATTGCAAGGTAGAAGGTAGCCAACAGGTAGGTATGGACAACGATACCAAGAGTGACATACAAGAACCAGAGACCAGGAATTGGCAGAGGAACATGAAAGGAAGTGAGTCTGTAAGATATATTTACTTAAATGCTAGAAACATTCATAAGGGAGGACATGAGCAACACGCCCTGCTCAAGAAGAGATAACCTAAGTAAACTGAATGACTAAATGAAATGGAAATCCTAGAAAGGCTAAAAGGGCTTAAAACAAATTAAGTCCACAGTTATGATTGGGATTTATCTGAGTACTGAGACAATCATTTACGAGAGAGTCACTAGACACTGATGAGGTATTAGTAGATGGTAAACAGTAGATTAGTAAACAGGCTAATGTGGTGTTCATATTCAAAAAGGGGGACAAAACATGCACACAAAGCTACAGACTCATTAGTCTATCTTGAGTCCATGTAAAATAATGAAATCAATAATCAGGAGTAAACATGAGAATATCTACATGTAATAACTTTGTTCACAGCAGTCAGCATAGATTCAGAAGGGGAGGGTCCTGCCTGACCATCCTCCTCGGCTTCTTTGAGGATGTTACAACCCTAGTGGAATGTAGGAAACCCTACAACCTGGTGTACCAAGACTTCAAAAGGGCATTTGACAATGTTCTGCACAAATGACTATTACACCCAAAGCATTAGGGATTCAAGGTAATCGTGGGAATGGATAATAAATTGGTTTACAGATGGAAAGCAACAGTATTTGATAGAGGAGTTATGTCCAGGTGGGAGGAAGTACTGAGTGGGGTAGCTCAGGGCGTGGTGTTGGAATCGCATACAATATACAGTAGCCTACTGGTTATGCTACTGAACTAGAAATTGAACTTAAGAGTTCAAATCCGACCATGGAAAGTTGTGAAATTGAATTCAATGAATAAACATTTGTAGACTAGCACCAGAAAATGACAGTGAAAGCTGGATTGTCATAAAAACCCAACTGGTTCTCATAATTTCTTTCAGGGAAGGGAACCTGCCACCCTTACCTGGTCTGGCCTACATGTAACTCCAGTCCCACACTACAAAGTTGACTCTTTCTGCCCCGAGGGCAACTAGAGATGGCATTAAGTGCCCACATCCCAAGAACAAATATTTTTTAAAAATGATCTGGATTGAGAAACCCAGTGGTCAAATTTGCAAATGATACAAAACTAGGAGTGGCAGTGGATTTGGAAGCAGCAGCTCAGAAATTATAGAATGATTGGATAGAGTATATATATGAGTGGAAGCAAGGCAGATGAAATTTAATATAAACAAATATAAAGCACTACACATAGGAAGAAAAAATAAGCATCCGATGTACTCTTAGGATGGTATTGAAAAAGCTGAGGATGAAGCCAAAAGAAACCCAAGAGTTTTAGTAGACTCTAGGATCAGTATGTCCAACCAATGCAGAACACCAATCAACAAAGCCAATAGAAAATTAAACTGTGTGGCCAAAACAGTCGAATACAAGTTATGGGAAGTCATAGCCAAACTCTGGTCAGATTGCACCTTGAGTACTGCTTCCTCTTCTGGTGGCCAAGACACAAAGGAGACATTCAGGCTGTGGAGGCAGTGCCACAGGCTGATCCCTAATGTCAGTTTCTAAGTTATGTGGAAAGACTGGAGAAACTTGAACTTTTCAGCCTATATAGGTGGTTGAGGGTTATAAGATAATTAAGGGACTGGAAAAGGTAAAGCCGGAATATCAATTTAAATTAAATAGCAAGAGTAGGACGTGGGGACGTAGATTCAAACTGGTAAATGTCAGGAAAGTCTTCTTGCACAGAATAATCAACGGGAATCTTTAAGAAACAATTGGATGCTGAATTGGAGGAACTTTAAGATCTTTCTAGGGTTGATGAACTCGGTTATGACTCCAGCCACTGGCACACTCATTGGAATGCTGTCTTGATGTCAAGGGCAGTCACTGTCGCCTCAACTCTGGAATTCAGATCTTGTGTCCATGTTTGGGTCAAGGCTGTAATGAGGTAGGGGGCCGAATGGTCCTGGCAGAACCTATGCATGGTATTGGTGAGTAAGCGCCACTTGATACTACTATTGATGACAATTTTATAAATTCCAAATGATCATGTTGTGTAGCTCTAGTTGCTTTGCCCAATTTACCACACAAGTCCCCCAATATTGGTTGTGCCACTGGGAAGTGCTGTCTGGGCACAGGAGGTGCTTTTGCATAGGAAGGTTAAATCAGCAGAAGAATTGTGTGGTGCTGTTCCTGAACACCTGCAATGTACTGGCTGAAGTTTTACCCATGGAATAATGTGAAGGAACCTGAAGAGGGCAGGAAGATGCATTTAAAAATGTAACTTATTTAAATACTCTAAATAAAAACATAACTAGTAATTCACCCGTTTGGAATATAAATGACTGATCTTTCTCACGTCTTGGGACGTTTTACTATGTTAAAAGCGCTATATTAATGCAAGTTGTTGTTTAGAGGCTTTGTGAAAGTCCTGCAAAATAATGAACTAATTTTGCTTTCAACAGAGTTCGAAGTCTGTTGGAGAACCATGACTTTGTGCCTGCATTCATGATTTCTCTTCTGATACCTGAGGCCTGATTCCTTTCATAATGGTGAGTTTTGTGAGTTAAGCAGTTTTCCTGTTAACCCGTGAATTAAAATGGAAGCTAATTAGTACCCATTTGTTGATTACTAAAGTTGTCTTTATTTAAAAATTAATTATGAAAAAGGAACTTTTGGGAAGTTATCAGGAATTGTACTACACTTTTAACTAATTTTTGAGGCACGGTAACACCATGGTTAGAATGTTGAATGCTGTCTTTTACAAAAAAAGATAAAATGGAAATTAATATCTGGCCTTAAGTTTTAATATTTTAGTTGTGAGCTGATTTTGGATGGGAGAGGCTACTTAGCTAGAAGGCAACAACAGGATGTGGGAAGATTCGTTTTAGATTTATTTTTACAGGATTGTGTGGCACAGGGAAGTTAGGCTGGTCCTTCACCTCTATCGATCTTCAGTTCTATCCAGCACTGATTGATGAGATGAAAGTCTTGTCTGCTGGTTGTAGGGTTTGTTTGTGAAATAGTTTTGGCAAACCTTAACTCAATACCAAGTGGGCATGAGTCTACTGAGAAAACTGTCCAAAATTGGAACTAAAGTAGTAGTCTCTCACAGGATGGCTGGTGTGGGGAATGGAAAAGGTCACATCGGTACTCTGCTGGGGTTGAAGCTAAGGCATATAATTGTGTCAGTAAAGACAGAGCTTGACCCTGCATTTAAGTGTGGAATACCTGGCTGTGCTTGATGCTGGCTGCGTGTGCTCGAAATGAGCTATAGTTCCATTTCCCAGTGTTGCCGTCCTTTACCTTCATGGGTATAAAAATTCACATTGTTAAGCACCAAGAATTCACACTGCTTTATTTTGTAAAGCCTGATGTGAGAAATTAAAGTGGAAGCGCCAAAAGAGCAGTTTATGGCAAGTGCACCTAAAATTAAAACAGTGAATGCGAGAACTCTGAAATAAAACCAGAAAATACTAGAAATACCTTGTAGATGCAGTCAGTATCAGAAAGGTCATCGACCTGAAACGTTAACTCTGTTTCTCTCTCCACAGATGCTGCCTCACCTGCTGAGTATTTCCAGCATTTTCTGTTTTTATTTCAGAAAGAGATGGACAGGTTAACACTTCATTTTAAACCAGAGCATCTCCAGGAATGGCTCCTGCCCCTGCACCGTTACATGCAGAGGTCCCAAGAATCTGGCCTCGGCCTCCCTGTGCTTATCTACATGCTGTCCCCAGGCGACATCATCTGCAGACATGGTGCCAGCTTTCACATGTACGCTGACTTCGCCCAGTTCTATCTCTCCACCACCTTTCTTGATCCCTTCACTGCTGACATCCAGTCTTGGATGAGCTGCAATTTCCTCCAGCTAAACATTGGAAAGACTAAAGCCATCACCTTCAGCCCCCATCAGATCTCTGTACCCTTGCCACCGATTCCTTCCCCTTCTCCGTCCACTCTCGGGCTGAACCAGACTCTTGGCAGCCTCTGTGTCCTATTTCACGGAGCTGAGCCTCCAACCCCATATCCTCTCCATCGCAAAGACCGCCTACTTCTACCTCAGTAACATTGCCCGCCTCTGCCCCTATCAGCCCATCGGCTGCTAAAACCCTCATCCATGCCTTTGTTGCCTTCACACTCAACTGTTCCAATGATCTCCTGGCCACCCATCCTCTACCCTCCGTAAACTTTAGATCATCTAAAACTTTCCTACAGGACCCTCCTCTCCTTAAAACCCACCTCTTTGACCAAGCCTTTGGTCAGCCTTGGCAATATCTGCTCTTGTGCCCACTTTTCTTTGCTGGTAATTAGATACATTTGCTTGAAAGAATGTTAAGTCATGTTGTACATCTGTTTCTGGCATTTTATGTCTGCTCTAGCTTTCATATTCAAGTTGGCACAGCGCTATTTCTGCAACAGGCAATAAGTTGGGTCTTGTTGAAGGCAGTTTGGGTATGCTAATTTATGACTCAGCGGTGTTATACTGTGAACTTAGTTATTTATTCTTAAGCTTTAAAAAAAATCTGATTTGTGGTAGAAAAGGGGATACAATCTATTAACTCACCTCTTCCAAGTAATTTAGTTCCCTGTTGCTATAAACAAGGAATTATTTGCACTGAACCGAATACTGATTCTCTCACACTTAGATTCTTACAATTACTTGTTTATACAATTATACTTTCAACAAGTTAAAACCTGAAATCATATTTCTGAAATGTAATATTTTGGGTTAAGTTCTACATTCGAAATTGGTCCTGGTGGAAACAGGATCAGCCATGGTTTTAACGATGATGCTGATTAGGATTCATGCAGGTATAATCTGGTAATGGAGTGGAAGCAATTATTTCCTTCATTACAACCAGTGAATCACTTGTAAAATTGTTGCTTCCTACATATGCAGGAAGAATTCTTGTGGGGGTTTGGGGAGGAAAACAATCAAGTAGTGGATTTTAGTTCACTATTTAATATAGATTTATTTAAACAGCTTAAATAATCTCTTTGGATTGTTTTCCTGGAGTTTTCCTTTAAAGCAATATATCCATTGTTGGGATGCCCAATAATTTGGCATACTATATATTAAAAAAGGTGGGAAATTCTAGAAGGAAATCCCAAAACTATGGATTTCAGGTTGCTTAGTATCTTTAGAATTCCTTAGTAAAACCATTTTTTTTCTGCAGTATCACGCTTTGGAGTATGCATTGGACCGTGCAGAGGTGAGTCATCTACAGCAACTCATCTATTCTGCTGTGTAGTATTGCAGTGCAACTCTTATTAAACCTGTTACTCAGCTATTCTGTATATATATATAATGATTTATTTTTATTTTTTGTAGTACATAATTGGATGTGCCAGGCAACGACCTCCAAAAAGAAGACATTCATCTAGTGGAAGGTGGTGCTCCATAATTAAAATATTTTAAAGTTAAATATATATTTTTGACTTAAATTTTTTTTTCAAAATTGAATTTTAAAACTTCTTATTTTAGGAAATCTGTACATCAGAAACTGTATGACTTGTACATGGAAGAATGTGAAAAAGAACCAGAGCTGAAGGTATGCACAATTCATGCACTAATCCATGATTCTTCTATGAGCTATTTAGTTCTGCTTGGAAATTTACAGGATAGAATTTTTTAAATCATTAACAATTAAGATTTAAAACTCGTATTTTATTTATTTGTCAAATGATAGTCCACAAGTAGAGGGAAAGAATACTACATCTATAGTTTCCCCTTTTGTTTTAGGTTCTACCTTAATGGTTGCATTTGCCTGGCTTATCAAGTACTCACATAAAATCCTAAATGTAATGAGGTTTATGAAATGGTTAAACCCATATTTGAATCTTTTTAAAAGCTTTATGAATCCTGAAAACTTAGTTATAATTTTTTCTAGTTGATTAAGGTGAGGTCTAGTCGGCTCTCAGAAGGCTTCGTGAGTGTATGCTGTGAATAGATGAGCCATACAGATTGAAAAGATCCCAGGCTCAAGTCTTGATCTGTCCTGAGTTAGCTGACCTCAACTGTTGGGGATCCTACAATTGGCCGCAATGCTTTTGTGTCAGAAAGGCTAAAATCAGCAAGGTTCCCACTCCTGATTGTTATCTGCGGAGCCCTGCTGGAAGTGCGTGTGGATTTTGAATCAAGGATAGCACTGTGCTGTGGTTAAAAGGGTTAAATAATGAGGACAGGTTGTGTTAGACTAGGTTTGTATTCCCTTGAGTATAAAAGATTAAGAGGTGATCTAATTGAGGTATTTAAGATGCTTAAAGGATTTGATAGGGTGGATAGAGATAAACTATTTCCTCTGGTGGGCGAGTCCAGAACAAGAGGGCATAACCTTAAATTTAGAGCTCGGCTGTTCAGGGGTGATGTCAGGAAGCACTTCACACAAAGGGTAGTGGATATCTGGAACTCTCTCCCCCAAAAAGCTGTTGAGGCTAGGGTAATTGCAAATTTCAAAACTGAGATTGATAGATTTTTGTTAGGCAAGGGTATTAAGGGATACGGAACCAAGGAGGGTAGATGGAGTTAAGATACAGATCAGCCATGATCTAATTGAACAGGCTCGAGGGGCTGAATGGCCGACTCCTTCTATGTTAAATAGCCTGCTGATGATGTCAAGGCTCACACATGAAAAATGGCCACGGCAAGGTGTCAGAGTGATTGCAAAACAGTGCATCACAAGGAGCAAACACATTTAGGAGAGGAGATTGGGGGAGAAAGTTTACAAAAGGGCGGGGGGGGAATTGGTTGAGTAATATGATAGTTGCAAAGGAACCTGTTGTTCTTGTTACCTTTGGTTATTTTAATGCCCTTATAAAATAACACACCCTGCAAGTGCAATATTTATAGATAGCTGCATCACTTTTGTAAAGAACATATTAATAACGATATAACTTAATGCAAGTGGTGATATTCAGCTGTTTGCCATAGAGCAGAATTTGACATTTGTTTAAAGTGTAAATTTCTGATTAATTCTCAGAAATTAAGGCGAAATGTTAACCTGCTGGAGAAACTGGTTATGCAAGAAAGAGTATCATGTCTTGTTGTAAATCTATATCCAGGAAATGAAGGCTATTCCCTGATGCTCCGAGGGAAAAATGGATCAGGTACCATTATTTAACTTTTGTAGACTGTTAATTATAAGGGCTTTATAAATCTCCTTGAGAAATTATCCATGCAGTTTTATTATTGCAAACGCTGCCTTTCATCTGGTTTCTTGCAGATATAAAAAAAATAGTTCGAGTGCAGTTGGTAGAGTAATGCATATACCATTGCCTGTATTTGTAAAAAAAAAGTCTGAGATGTGTAAATTTTTTATATCGGAATGTTTTCTTATTTTAAATCTTTACTTGTAATAAATTCAGATTCGGAAACAATCCGGTTGCCTTATGAGGAGGGAGAGTTGCTGGAATACTTGGATGCAGAGGAGCTACCACCAATTCTTGTAGATCTTTTGGAAAAATCTCAGGTGAGGTAAAATATGTAAGAGTGGAAACTTCATGATCAAAATAATTCCAGTGTAATTCTGTGGGGGAGGCGCGTTAGAAAACTCTCCTTTTGCACTGCACAAAAAATTGTGTTTTGTGGGCTAGGTGCTTCTTCTGTCTGTACCGCTTATGTCCTGGTAGCAGTTTGGGGATGTTACCCTGGGAACCCCACCAGATACACTACTGATTGGTTGAGTGTAGGTTCCATTCTGAGCCTGAAGTATTCCCTAAATGTAAAGCTGCAATTGATCCTAGAAGGATTGTTTGCTATTGGCAAAAAAGCCCATCAGAGAGGGACATCAGAAAGTTAGAATTTTGAATCCTGCTCCTTTTTGGGCCAAGCGATCTCTTGCTCCCCCTCTCAGAGTAGCAGGGTGCTGCACTGAGATTTAAATGACCCCATTCCCTGGATTTTTGACTGGAGTCACAGCCAGGCAAAAGCAGCTGGCAGAAGTGCTGCCACAATGAACATCCGATGGCACAATTGCACTGCCAGTGTATTCTCTCCCCCACTGTGTGTTATTATGTAGTAGTCAACTGGCATATTATGTGCTTTCTACTTTAAAGTAAGTATAAAATCAGTATCTCTTTTTATGCTGCTTAGAAAATCTAGTCCCAAATTTGGAATTGGCACTTGACAAAATTTGCCAAAAGTGAGTATCTGAAGATTTGGCAAATCTACCAACTCATGTAGTAACTATGAATTACAATTAAAGTGGCCGACATTAGGAAATGCATAACTCCCAGGCTTTTTATTTAAATTATTTTTATCTTTTACTAGTTCATTTCCTATGGCCTTGTCCAAGGCCAAATTCAACATTTCTGTACTAACCTGCAGTATACTATAAAAAAGTGGATGGATAAATGGATCAATTTCTTTTGTTGGTATATATTTTTACAAATTCTGACTCTTTCCCATCTTTGCCTCCCAGTTCCACAAGCTCCATCAATGTCTTGTGGTCACCCATGGCCCCTTTCCCCCATCCCACCCATGACACTCGCAGTCTGCTGTGGCCATTTGACAGTGTACTTTATTTCTGTGAGTGACACTTTACCCACACTCCATTTCACCCTATCCCCCCAACCAAGACCTACTCTCACGGCTGAGCCTTAGCATTCCTTCAAGTGTGTACAGATACAGGGCTTTTTCCTTCCCCATCCCCTTACCTCAGCAAAATTATCTGATACAGTTAAAGTAATAAACTTATGAAATGATAAATATTGCAATTTGTAAATATAAAAATATTGTAAATATAAATGCATATAATTTTTTATATAGGTCTGGGTTGGAGTGTTCATAGGGGTGAAAAACAGGAGAGTGTGGTTTTAAAAAAGATACAACCGGACTAGCTTGGAAGGGACGGTGGGTGGGAAGCAGGCCACAGACTATGATCAAAGTTTAAGCTGAGGCTGCATGTGGAGGTAGATGGACTGATAATGATGGCTGGGCCTCAAATTGAGTTCTATCACTGCTAGTCTGTGAGAAAAGACTACATGTAGAGCTGGGTCGAGAGTGAGGAATGACAAAGCTGACTACAGGGTCAGGGTAGGAGCAAGCGCAGGGCAGGTTTCTGTTGTCTATCTTATGCAAATTGTTATGGTCCTATCGGGAATTAAAGTCTGATAACATGGCACATTCTTATCTAGGGCTATGAATTCTGCTGTGTTCTACTCAAAGATGTGTCAGGATTTAGTTTCAAATAGAAATTTATCCACTAAAACCTAACTTGCAGTTCAAATACCAAGGCAGTTTCTGGGAAAAGAGAACAGTTGCCTACCAAACAGCTGCTGTGCTGGTTGTTTTATCTGCCCATTGACAGCATAACTTTGATTGACAAAGGATCTTTCTCGACAGAATGCATCATTGATCCCAGTCCTAGGTAAGAATTTGGAATGCTGTCCAAGATGTTGACCTAGATTTTGCAGTCAGCGGCGAACTAACAGCCCTAGCCATTCATTACACTTACACTTGCCCACAAACTTTCTATGGAACCTGTGATTATTAGAAATCCAAAACAGCGCGACGCCCTCTACAGGGAATCTGGGACCTGTGTGAACAGGGCAAGCAACTGTATTTCTCCTTAGCCAATCAGATTGAAGAATCCTTTCTTAGACATGCAGGCCGAGATTTTCCTTACCTCAGCGGGTCCGGTGCGGGCGATGTCGGTGGCGGGTCATGACCCCGCTGCTAGCTCCATCCCGCTGTCTAAAATGAATTTACGTTGATAGGGCTTGTTAAGCCCATCCAGTGCGTTTCCCGAACCAATTAGAGGAAGTGGGTCTGGTGACGTCTTTCATGACGCGTCATCAGCCAGTTTCCTTAAAGGAACCATGGCCGACTTTCTTTTGACATTTGTGCTGCAAACACTGACAAGCACTGTACAGAGGTGCATGGCTGCACCCAGGTTCTCCCATGACTCCCTCCACATGCTTATGGAGGGAGTCACAGCACACACGGAGGTCCTCTTCCCTTCCAATGGGTGGAAGACACCTCCCCAGGAGGCCAAAACAGCTGGTTGCACATTGCACAGGAGGACACGAGCAGGGATGTGGTCCGGAGGACCTGGGTGCAGTGGCGCAAACATTTCAATGATCTCATTAGATCACAAAATGTTAGTACAAAGCCACACTCAACCTCATCCTGCTGTGCCTCTCATTACATCCCCATCTCTCTGCCTTCCCTACCCTACTCCTGCACGTCCTTACTCACGCCAACATATCTTGCACCTCCACCCAGCCCCTCTCTATCTACATTATCACATCCCCATCTCACCAGCAACCCCTCACACTCACCCTCTTCCTAATGCAATCATACCAACTAACAACACACAAGGGTAGCCACTTGGGTGTTTTATCCAATGTTTATGTAAAGTTTCTCTTAATGTGCTGTCAAACATTGAAATCTTTATTTTCAAAACTTTCCGGTCTTGGACAGATTTGTGTGCACCTTTGGAAGTGGCTTAGTGAGTTGCAGTGAATGGTGAGACTTAACGGAACCCCTCGCAATGGTGATGAGTGTGAAAGGAATGGCTTGGTCATTGTAGGGATACTTTATGGTGTTGGTGTGGGGTGGTGCCAACCTGGCGCATCATGTGGCAGCCAGGGTGTACAGCATAAAGTTAAGTAAATCTGGCTATGGTGAGGCCATCCCGGGCAGCAGTGTGGTCGGGTGCTGATGCCCTGTGTCCTGTGCAGCATCAGGTGATTGCGGAGAAGATTGGTGTTGTTAGTGCTGCTGATGTGCCTGGTGCTGCTGGTGTTGGGGCTCATTGTGGTCCGATTTCAGTGCCAGAGAGGTTGTTTGGCAGTAATTAAGATTTATCACGCTGTTAAAAATTCACTTACACTTGAATGGACAAGCCCAAGCTCTTTCTGGCGTGTTTAGTGGGTACCTATCATGTAAGTACTGCAACTTAATGCCCTTCCACGTTTTTGAATGCCGAGTCTCTCGGCGAGATACTGTTATAGTGAAGCTTCTGATGGAACAGGGCAACTTGAAGAGCAACTTCCTAATTTCTGTGTTTAACTGCGCATGTGCGGTCGCTGGAAGTTGCTGTCCGATTTACTCTTTAATAACGCTGAGCACTGATAGCCTCACCGTTATTTCTACTTCAAAATCAGTGTCATTGATTCAGTCAGTCATTTGAACAGGCTCCCTTCAACTTTGTTTTTGACTTAAAGTCAGCACCAATTTGTTAAATCAATTAAGTGACCATTTCTGTTAAATTAAAATTTTATTTTCCTGTTAGGTGAATATTTTTCATTGTGGATGTGTCGTAGCTGAAGTACGAGATTATCGACAATCTGGTCATGTGAAAGCGCCTACATACCAAAGCAGGCATATATTACTTCGGCCCACGATGCAGGTAATAAACTGTGTTTTGATAAAAGTTATATTCCCCCTCTCTTACTTCACCCTTCCCCCCCCCCCCCCCCCAAACACACCAATTACTTTTAATGAGGTTAGTATTATATCTTAAATAGTTCCTGAAAATAAACTCTTAATTATTTTCTCGTCTGTGTTTTCTCTACTACTCTCCAGAAGACGTTGTTTTATGCTGGGATGCCATTGAACCTCCAGTGTCTTACCCAGCAACCGTTCTTCATGTGTGAATTCACAGCATGAGTTTTCGGGAGGTACAACTAAGGATGATATTCTCATCTAACTTTGTGTATACACTTTCTTGCAGAGGCCATAGGATAATCAGGAATGGGAACCTTGGCTGATTTTTCTCTTTCTTCCCTTCCCTGCCCTCTGGAAACCAGAAATCTAATTATTGAGCCCCATCATTGCTCAACTATAATGAGATAAGTTGTGGTAGTTCCTGTTCTGCCCTGTAAGTTTTAAAATAGCATAAGTTGAAGGTCGTAAAACAATCTGCAGTTTAAATGTTGTTTTGAAACTGCTTATTTCAGCTGCGGCCCTGAATGTGATACTCCGTCCAGTTCAACTGTTATGCTATGTGTAGGGATTGCCAGAACTTTTAATATTATTTGTTCATTGCAGTTACAGAACATCATGCAGATGCAAGATGTTGCTGACCGAATGAAATAGTCACAAACAGAAATTTAGGATAATGACATTCTGGCCCTGAAATTGCATTTGGTGGCGTAGTTAAGGAGTATGCTGCCGACCTCCGAATGAAATCCGTACTTAACCTGGTGCGAGGACCCCTTCGAAAACTTGCGTTGTTTCGCTGCGGAGTTGTGCGCAGCGTAGTGGCCCACGGATCCATGGGGCGCACCGTGTGCGTAAGCATACCTACTATCGCATGGGGCAGTGCGCCAATCAGGAAACAGAAATCTCCGATGCCCGACATCAATCAAATTTTAAATTAAACTGTGTGAATATTGATTTGCAAGGTATTGATGACATCACTCCCACTGTAAATAATAATAATCATTATAACACTCAAGCTAAACTGGCAAGGAATATTTTTTGTAATTTAGACACTGATCCCTTTCCGAAGTTCTGTGCAGTTTTACTTAGAATAAAATGAATAAAAACAATTAATCAAAGCGAGGTAGGCAAAGAAATATTAGGCAGCAAATCTTGTTTCAACAATATCCAATTACTTTATTATGCAAAAAGTCTGGTGGCTGGAAATAATTTGTAATCAGAGTGATGGACAGCAGAGTGAAAACAATACAAAGTAATGGCAGTGTTGCTCCTCACTATACTCCTTGATTAAAGACACCTAATTATATGGCAATGAACAGTGTCGCAATTATGTTCCTTAATCACATCCAGGAGGTTTACTTGCCTTAACGATGTGTTTCATTAAATTAATTTAGGTATTATAGTCGACAGTTTTTATACACAGTTGTTTTCAAATTAACATAATATTAGACAACGTCATGGAAATTGTTTTAATAATCATATTTAGGTGCACGGAGGCTTTGTAATCTAATGCTGAGAGACCTTTGACCTCGGGGCAGTGAACCCTTCTGTGTGTGCGGCTGTGCTATTGCTTTGTGGCACGGATAGCTATGTTTCCTGAAAAGTTACAGGTTTTGATAGTAAGTGGAGTAGAAAATGTTCATTCCAATTCTACCACGTTTAGCCTCGCCTAAGGCATATGGTTGTGGACTGAGGACAAACAGCTATGTTGAATATTAAACCGGAATGGACAACTATTACTTTACCACCCCCTCCCCTTACGCTATGCAAACAGGCTCCTGTGCCTGTTTGCACCAGCTGTAAAATTTTCTAGCGTAATTGATGGGCAGTTGGTGGGCAATTAGTCCAACTCTACGCTAGCAATGAGGATTTGACAGTCACAGCGGATGATCTGTCTAATCTGACAGATCGTAAGTTCGGGAGTTAGTGCATGCACAAGCATGTGGAAATCCTGAACTAGTAGTCAATTTCAAAGGTGGTATGATGGCATAATCTGAGAGTATGCCATTATACCGACCGCAAATTCTGCCCCTCTATTTTTATCAAACCAAACTGTAGGTCTAAGTCAGCAAAAGCTTAAACTATTTTAATGTAGTGTAATTGTTAATTAACTTGCTATAAGGTGATTGCGACAGTTAATGATATGATTATCATGCTTTCTTTCATACAGGTTGTAATATTATGCTCGACTTGTCTGCCTGATGCTGATCTTGAACTTGTACAATTTCCTAACCTGTAAATATGTTTGCTTTTTTATTCTTACATTTATATTTTTTTCTGCAGACTTTGATTTGTGATGTACATGCAATAACAAGTGACAACCACAAATGGACACAGGTAAATTTAGCAGCAACCAACTCATGGGGTTGCTGTGTCATGGTAGATCTATTTAATAGAAATATTCATTTGTAAGCTGAAGGCCGTGGAGTAAAATCGCTAAGCATTTTCTAAGACTTTCTTCAGGTAAAAACAGCACACTTGTTCAATATATTGAAACCATGAACCTTTTAAAACTCTGTGTGACCCCGTTACTGAACATTTGATCACCCAAATTGATATTTGCTGTGTTATTTGTTTGGTTAAAAACAGTACAGCTTTGCCTTTTGAAGTTGATCTTTTTCATGATGCAGGATGATAAGCTAGTCCTTGAAAGCCAGCTGGTGCTCCATACGGCAGAGCCTCTTTGCCTGGACCCTTCCTTCACTGTAACATGCACAACCAACAGACTTCTTTATAACAAACAAAAGATGAACACTAGACCAATGAAAAGGTGGGTGTTGGATAAATATTATGCGGTTAAGTTTTGTTTCGATACGCTGCTGCTGGTCAATACCTCTCCCTCTCTCCTAATTAAAGCTGTCTGACTATGAAAATATATTTTTAAACTCAGCACTATTTGAAATAACTTCTGTAATCATTCTACTTAGGACTTGAGATGTATCTAAAGTTTTAAATAAATAGATATGTGTATTTTTATTTTATGATCATCCACGACCAATTAAGTTGTATGTTTGCATCAGGGCAGGAGGTGGTCAAAGAGACAGATGAGCAAGTTTTCTTACTGCTGATGATTTGCAAATCATGTGAAATTTCTGTCAATGCACTAATCTGTAATAAGTCATAAGTTATGTGGTATTTTAGCACTTCCTTGGCTTCCTATGATGTGAACTTTGAAGAGGAACAATGAGTCCAGTGTACCCAATGGGAACTTCATGTTGGTTGAGACGAGGATTTGTCCCAGTTATTACTCTGGGCTAGGAGCTGGATGTTCTAATGCTTAAAGCTACTGGACAAGCCATGAATTTTGAGAGTTCTCCCACTTCTACTTTCTACGGCCCACTTTTATTCTCTCTCCTCCTGTCCAATCTAGAATTAGGAAAAAAGATTTTGAATTTACCGTGTATTATGTTTTGAGCTCTGTTTACTGGTTATTAATTTGGGTCATTTTAATTGTCCATTCTGGCTATCTTCAATAGGTGTATGAAGCGGTACTCCCGGCCAGCATTGAACAAACAGCAGGAGCTAGCCCAATTCACACCACCACCTCATCTCAAACTGTTTGATTATTTACAAAAAAGAAAGGAAAGAAAGCCAGTGCCACCCATTGACCTTAAAATTTCAAGAGCTGGAAATGTATGTTCCTTTGTATTTTTCAAAAACAAATGCTTATGTTCATTTATTTTCTATTGTGCACAGTTCTAACAGGATTTTTTTCTCCCTTTTTTGGAAGTGTGTTGATATGTGGAAGCAGAATCCTTGCCAGCTCACTGTGCCATCTGAAATTGATGTAAGTTTGCTTTCTTTGGAGTCCATCCAGAATGCTGTGTAATAATTCCCCAGAAATTGCTGGAAATAAGTTCACGGCACCCACCATTATTAGCGCGTTTAAAAACACCCAGCGATTTGTGGCAGAGGAGCTACGCCACGAGTTCCGATTCACCACAAATTGCTGGACGATTTGCCGTTAGCCTCGGCAAAACGGGAAAAATTATCATCTCTGCATGAGCCTCCCCATCGTGTGCCATGAAATTGCTGGATTTGCGCCGTTAATACAAGTTAATCTCGCCGCATCCATTTTAGGGCTGGTAATTCATGCCGTAAGGACCCTGTTAATGGCGAGATTTATGTTCCTGACATGTCACTCAACCATGGAGGCCCAGAAAGGGGACACTGAAACTGTGGCGCATCACTCCCGCAGGTAGTAAATTGTTGCTAGAGGTTTTTTTTAAAAAATACATATATATTTTCCTTTCTGTCTCTATTTTTCTCTCAATGCAGTCTTTATTTATCTTTCTGTTTCTAATTTGGCTCTAATTCACCCTATTTCCTTCACCATCATTCACTCCGGTTCTTTCTTATCTTTAAATTTCAATGGTTAAGGAGATAGACCATTGGACTCGACGTTCATGAGGTTTCAGATGCCCTGTTGACGTCGCAGTGCCATTATCAATTTGCATTTCTAGCAATTTGCGGTGCATAAGTAATACGATATGATGGCCGAGGTAAAAAAAAATCCAATTCACGGTGCTTGCCGCGAGATATGCCACTCCAGCAATTTCTGGGCCATTATATTGAAAACATGTGTGGAAGTTTAAAGCTGTGAAAGAGGTTACAGTTCAAAGGTTTTATATTATTAACATTTACAAAATGTGTTTAAATTTCTAGTTGAGAATATTGTAATAGTAGAAATGCAAGGAGTAGGTGAGTACAGACCCCACCATTTATATCAGGCAAATGGCACTAACTCATTTCCCATTACCATAGGCGTCAGTTACAAAGGCGCCGCTTAAACCGATGCCGACTGTTTCGGGCAGTTCAAGCAGCTGTTTGCACCTCGTTAACGTGCGATTACCTGTCATTCAAGTCCTAACACCCGTAGCCTCTAGAACTCCTGCCACTGCTGCGAGCCCTTCTTGTCGACTTGCTGAACTGGATATATTCCAGTTCTGTTTTAAAATTAAAATGACAATTAAGATGAGAAAGTGGACTTGGCCCATTTAACTCGTCCTCCTACAGACACCTTCCATCCGCCCCTGCCGCAGTATGACTGCCTCTTAAATGGTTCCAGGGCTTTAATCTTCAACCCAAGTTGCTGAGGAAGAGCTGATTTGAGTTGTGAAAGGAACAATTTTCCATTTGGATCATTACAATGGTGTGTCTGTTGTCATTTAGCGTATTTTCACATCAGTAACTAAGCATTGTCACTAAACATTGAATAGGGGCTAAGCGGGAGGGGAGTGAAGGGGCATCTTTCTCATGGAGAATGTAGAGTCTGTGTATACGAGGTATTGAATAATGGCACTGTAAATGTACACAACAGGAAGGGGAGAAACGGAGGATGAAGTTTCACTCCGCTTTAAAAAAAATTTGGCTATAGCGGGCAAATTGCATTGACACCAATGTGACCAAATAAGTGGTGGGGGCTATTACCAGATTCATTAAATAAACTGAAAATGAGAATGTAGGCATAATGCCAGAGTGTCCCAGGTCACCGAGCAGTTAAAGCAGGCTATCTGCCATTTGGGCCGAAAAAGGCATGAGGAGTTTAAATGGAGGGGACCAAAATAATGAGGGCAAGAGTTTACATGAAGTCAGGAATCTGAGCGTGATTTAGCCTCAAAGGGAGCTGAATGAATGTACAGGAGATTACATGACCAGATAATTTTATATATACCCAGACCAATAATGTACACCTCTACACGCAGCATCCGTAACAAAATAGACGAGTTGACGGTACAAATAACTACGTATGGGTATGATCTTGTGGCCATTACAGAAACATGGCTGCAGGGTGACAACGACTGGGAATTAAATATGCCAGGGTATTTAACAATCAGGAAGGACAGGCAGGAAGGAAGGGGAGGTGGGGTGGCTATGTTAATAAAGGAAGGAATCACTGTAATACAGAGAAATGATATTGGGTCAAAGGGTCAGGATAATGAAACAGTTTGGGTGGAGATAAGGAATAATAAGGGGGAAAAAACACTAGTGGGAGTAGTATATAGGCCTCCTAATAGTTGCAACTCTGCTGGAAGAAGTATTAATCAGGAAATAGTTGGGGCATGTAATAAGGGAACAGCTATAATTATGGGGGATTTTAACTATCATATTAACTGGACAAATCAAATTGGGCAGGGCAGCCTTGAGGAAGAGTTTATTGAGTGTAATAAGGATGGATTTCTTGAGCAGTATGTAACTGATCCTACAAGGGGGCAAGCAACCATGGACCTGGTCCTGTGTAATGAGTCAGGATTAATTAATAATGTCCTAGTTAAGGATCCCCTTGGAATGAGTGACCATAACATGGTTGAATTCCATATCCAATTAGAGGGTGAGAAGGTTGGTTCTCAAACAAGCGTACTGAGCTGAATAAAGGAGACTATGATGGTATGAGAGCGGAATTGATTAAAGTGGACTGGGAAAATAGATTAAAGGGTAAGACGGTACATGAGCAGTTGTGTTCATTTAAGGAGTTATTTTACAACTTTCAAAAAAAATACATTCCACTGAGGAAAAAAGGGTGTAAAAGAAATGACAGCCATCCGTGGCTAAGTAAAGAAATTAAGGATAGTATCCAACTAAAAACAAGGACGTATAAGGTAGCCAAACTTAGTGGGAGGATAGAAGATTGGGAAGTCTTCAAAAGACAGCAAAAAGTAACTAAAGGATTGATTAAGAAAGGGAAGCTAGATTATGAAAATAAATTAGCAAAAAATATAAAAACAGATAGCAAGAGTTTCTATAGTTATATAAAAAGAAAAAGGGTGGCTAAGGCAAACGTAGGTCCCTTAGAGGATGAGACCGGGAAATTAATGGTGGGAAACATGGAGATGGCAAAAATGCTGAACAAATATTTTGTTTCAGTCTTTACGGTAGAGGACACTAAGAATATCCCAACACTGGACAAACAGGGGGCTCTAGGGGGGGGAGGAGCTAAATACGATTAAAATCACTAAGGAATTGGTACTCAGTAAAATAATGGGACTCAAGGTGGATAAATCCCCTGGACCTGATGGCTTACATCCTAGGGTCTTGAGGGAAGTGGCAATAGGGATTGTGGATGCTTTGGTAATAATTTTCCAAAATTCCCTGGAATCAGCAAAGGTCCTGGCAGATTGGAAAACTGCTAATGTAACACCCTTATTTAAAAAGGGTAGTAGGCAGAACGCTGGAAATTATAGACCAGTTAGCCTAACATCTGTGGTGGGTAAAATTTTGGAGTCTATTATTAAGGAGACAGTAACGGAACATTTAGATAAACATAATTTAATAGGACAAAGTCAGCATGGCTTTATGAAGGGGAAGTCATGTCTGACAAATTTGCTTGAGTTCTTTGAGGACATAACGTACAGGGTGGATAAAGGGGAACCAGTGGACGTAGTGTATTTAGACTTCCAGAAGGCATTCGACAAGGTGCCACATAAAAGATTATTGCTCAAGATAAAAAATCACTGGATTGGGGGTAATATTCTGGCATGGGTGGAGGATTGGTTATCTAACAGGAAGCAGAGAGTTGGGATAAATGGTTCATTCTCGGACTGGCAACCAGTAGCCAGTGGTGTTCCGCAGGGGTCGGTGCTGGGTCCCCAACACTTTACAATCTATATTAACGATTTGGAGGAGGGGACCGAGTGTAACATATCAAAGTTTGCAGATGATACAAAGATGGGAGGGAAAGTAGAAAGTGAGGAGGACATAAAAAACCTACAAGGGGATATAGACAGGCTGGGTGAGTGGGCGGAGATTTGGCAGATGCAATACAATATTGGAAAATGTGAGGTTATGCACTTTGGCAGGAAAAATCAGAGAGCAAGTTATTATCTTAATGGCGAGAAACTGGAAAGTACTGCAGTACAAAGGGATCTGGGGGTCCTAGTGCAAGAAAATCAAAAAGTTAGTATGCAGGTGCAGCAGGTGATCAAGAAGGCCAATGAAATGTTGGCTTTTATTGCTAGGGGGATAAATTATAAAAACAGGGAGGTATTGCTGCAGTTGTATAAGGTATTGGTGAGACCGCAGCTGGAATACTGCATGCAGTTTTGGTGTCCATACTTAAGAAAAGACATACTTGCTCTCGAGGCAGTACAAAGAAGGTTCACTCGGTTAATCCCGGGGATGAGGGGGTGGACATATGAGGAGAGGTTGAGTAGATTGGGACTCTACTCATTGGAGTTCAGAAGAATGAGAGGCGATCTTATTGAAACACATAAGATTGTGAAGGGGCTTGATCGGGTGGATGCGGTAAGGATGTTCCCAAGGATGGGTGAAACTAGAACTAGGGGGATAATCTTAGAATAAGGGGCTGCTCTTTCAAAACTGAGATGAGGAGAAACTTCTTCACTCAGAGGGTAGTAGGTCTGTGGAATTTGCTGCCCCAGGAAGCTGTGGAAGCTACATCATTAAATAAATTTAAAACAGAAATAGACAGTTTCCTAGAAGTAAAGGGAATTAGGGGTTACGGGGAGCGGGCAGGAAATTGGACATGAGGCTGAGTTCGGATCAGTCGAGGCCCTGTGGGTGGCGGAGCGGGCCCAGGGGCTGAGTGGCCGGGTCCTGCTCCTACTTCTTGTGTTCTTTAGATTTGAGGTTAGGATCAGATCAGCCATGATCTTATTGAATGACGGAGCAGGCTCGAGGGGCCGATTGGCCTACTCCTGCTCCTATTTCTTATGTTCTTATGTACCACTTGTGGAATTCTGTAACACTTGTGAAGAACAAAGCAGCTACTTGTAGGTTGTTTTTCAAGGTGTTAAAACTATCGCCCAAAACAAAGGACGACCATTATGAGAAGCCAAAACACCTAATTACCAATGAGTGTACTGTAAAGAGACCTAGGACATTTTTGGTGATTAATTTCAGTCCTAACAAACTAGGCTACAGACAAGAAAGCCAGTGTTTTAAGGCACTCACTAGTACCTGTGCAAATAAAGTGTTAGAAATGTCAGGTCGATGCTTGACACTCTTGGCTTCAGAGTCACCGGTCATTTCCGTACACCGGTCGGTCTCATGTCCCCTAAGAAATAGCGAGTACCTTTACTGCCCAATATCTAGTTAAATGATTGTGTGACCTGGGAACCTTAACAATATAAGCAGTAATCTCGCACATGCCACCATGTGTATTTCTATGTTTTGGAAGCAGGCTGTAAAATACTTTATCTGGACAAATCACCATTGGAAACCAAGAAACGTAATTTATTTTACATGAAAAACGTGAATGAACAGAATATTATTTTCACAGTAAAATTCCCTGTTTCCTTTCAGTTCTCATGCCATCTAAATAATGAATCTCACAACTTTGCCCTTCACTTTGCAAGTCAGGAGTCCCTAAACTGACTCGTGCTAACATTAGAAAGCAAGACGTCACTATCTTATTTTGACTGTTCCAGAGTCAACCGTCCCCAGACTGAGTTGTTGAATGCTAAAATTAGAGCTCTTCAAAAATCGAATAGAAGTTGTACTGCAGGAGATTTTGAATCTGGTGGCTGTAAAACTGAGTTTTCACATTCTACTCTCGGCAACAATTGCCTCAATGTGACAGCAGCACCCTTAAATTGAGCCCCATGTTGATGTATAATATAATGCTGATAATTTAATATAAGCAATAGTCATTTGTCTTCTGTAATTGAGATAAACATGTGTTCTGTTCAGTTTTGCCGTTTTCTTAAGGTTTAAGCCTTCACGCGTTTCAGAATTTGACGGCTGTTTGCAGCCCCCAGAACCAGCCTTTAAGTAGACGTCTGGGAAATGTGTGTAATTTTTATTAACTTGCATTCAGTTTTTGGGTTCTCTCTCTGAGTGCTTTAGCATCTCTGACTACATTTTGTTAAGTGAATTTTAAAGGATAGATTTTTATATTAATTTTGGGGTGGCAGTGGGAGAGTGACTCATTCAAAGGTTTCATAGTATGAAACTTACAAAGTGAAAAGCTCTTCTGTTTTCTGTTCATTAATTTTGGTTTCAAATTTGGCACTTGCTCTAGGTGGAAAAGTATGCGAAGGTGGAAAAAGCTAGCAAATCTGATGACTTGCAAACAGCTGTCTGGCCAACCCATGTAAGTACCTCTGTTCTTTGGCTGGTTTCTTCAGATATCTTGTGGGACTTATTCAGACACCATAGAGCTTACTTCCAATTACAGTGCTTCTAATTGCAGTGATTTATTACATTGGGAATGTGGGACAAAATAGACATATGCCTACTTCCAATTCAGCTGTGAGGATTTTTTGAAAATTTTCAAAATCTGAATAAACAGGTCATTTTCGGGTTGGCAGGCTATAACTAGTGGGGTACCGCAAGGATCAGTGCTTGAGCCTCAGCTATTTACAATCTATATCAATGATTTGGACGAAGGGACCAAATATAATATATCCAAGTTTGCTGATGATACAAAGCTGGGTGGGAATGTGAGTTGTGAGGAGGATGCAAAGAGGCTTCAAGGGGATATAGACAAGCTAAGTGGGTGGGCAACAACATGGCAAATGGAATATAATGTGGAGAAATGTGAAGTTACCCACTTTGGTAGGAAAAATAGAAAAGCAGAGTATTTTTTAAATGGTGAGAGATTGGGAAATGTTGGTGTTTAGAGAGACCTGGGTGTCCTTGTACACGAATCACTGAAAGTTAACATGCAGGTACAGCAAGCAATTAGGAAAGCAAATGGTATGTTGGCCTTTATTATAAGAGGATTTGAGTATAAGAGTAAAGAAGTCTTACTGCAATTATATAGGGCCCTGGTAAGGCCACACCTGGAGTATTGTGTACAGTTTTGGTCTCCTTACCTAAGGAAGGATATACTTGCCATAGAGGGAGTGCAACAAAGGTTTGCCAGACTGACTCCTGGGATGGGGGGATTGTCCTATGAGGAGAGATTGAGTAGACTAGGCCTATATTCTCTAGAGTTTAGAAGAATGAGATGTGATTTAATTGAAACATACAAAATTCTTACAGGGCTTGACAGGGTAGATACATGGAGGATGTTTCCCCTGGCTGGGGAGTCTAGAACCAGGGGTCACAGTCTCAGAATAAGGGGTTGGTCATTTAGGACTGAGATGAGGAGAAATTTCTTCACTCAGAGGGTGGTGAATCTTTGGAATTCTCTACCCCAGAGGGCTGTGGAGGCTCAGTCATTGAGTATATTCAAGACAGAGATCGATAGATTTTTGGATATTAAGGGAATCAAGGGATATGGGGATAGTGCAGGAAAGTGGAGATGAGGTAGAAGATCAGCCATGATCTTATTGAATGGCGGAGCAGGCTCGAGGGGTCAAATGGCCTACTCCTGCTCCTATTTCTTATGTTCTTAGGAAATCATTTTAAGTGTATTCATCTGTTTGAATATATATCCAATAATTCCTTATTACAAAAATGAAACCGAAATTACAAATTTGAAGCAAGTAAGCAGAATAAAGATTGAGAGGCGATTATAAGCACGTGATTGCTCTGTATGGTTGATTGCTAATGTTCAGTTTAACAAATAATTACTTCTGAAATATATATTTGATCAACTTTAATGGTTTGTATAATTGAATGGGACTCTAGACTAGATTCCAAATCTAGACAGTTTACTTGATCTACAATCTTGGTTACTTGTCAGACCTCATTTGTTCATCTAACAGAAGTAGATAAACTTTCAGTAGTAAATTGTTTGGAATTAATAGTGTTGGAGAACTATTTTGAGTTTCTCAATGGCTTAAATAGGAGATTCTGTTCAAATGGAGTGCATTTTATTGTAACATGAATATTGCCTATTAAGATAATGCTGAAAATTTACAGCATTATCATATTTAGAAGGGTGTATTGTGGTAAATGGATGTTATTGTTAGTAATGGTCCAATGACCAAATACAGTACAAGCTCTCAGTATCATAGGATAATGTTGGGTATATTGCACTGTAATGCTCTAATTCTGCCCCTAAATACTTCTAGTCTATCATTCTTATGGAGGGGGTTGCAACAATGAGCACTGTGCTTTTATTCCAATTCCTCGGATTATTGTGAGTAGCAAGAGTTCAATTGAATTTGTACGGCCAGGAGAATGTGGAGTTCAGCCTCCGTATTGGGGCAAATGTACTGAAAAATTTGCTTATTGTATCTTGGATTTAATTTACTTAATTTTAAATGTTCAATACTAGAAAGTGTGTTGTAACTGTTTAAACTTATTTATTTGGTGTCTTACCTGTGAACTGGTAATAGGTTCATTAATTGATTGCATAAGTGATATGATTGGCTGCTTTTTCCCTGTGGTAGTTCAGCTATTGTGTCAGTTAACACGGTATAAATTTGATTTAATTAGTCGAGCAACGAGAGAATAGCAAGAATTCAGCCTTGAGGTGCACTTGCATTCAAATTATATTTGAAGGATTAAATCACTAAGTTTGATTTTATTCTTCTTTTCAAGAGAAAACAGTTTGGTTTAGTATGGAGACAGCTGAAGCCTAGAATGTGTCGCACCTGTCGAAAGTCTTTGATGTTTTGTGTATCCTGTCAACCAAATGTACGAGAAGTGTCTTCAACTTCTTGCACTTGAGCTCAAGGTTTCTGAACTTGAAGAGCAGTTTTGTACATTCCATTCATACGGAAGGTTGAAGGGTTCCTGGAATGCACCCTCCGCAGGCAGGGAGTGAGTGAGGAAAGGAAGTGGATGACTATCTGAGTAGGAATGTTGAATTGATAATCTGATATTCAGTATTGATAATGGCAATAATGTAGAGAAGTGCAACAATAAGCAAAACTGTGGCACTGTGGAATAAGTAGTTACCAAAAGGGAAGCTGGCGTGCAGAAGAAAGGTATGGGGAATTCCATTGTCAGGAGAATAACTGTGTACTTTTATAGCCATATAATAAGAATTCTATATGGTGTTTACCTCTCAGATTCTAGGGTAACATAGGTGCAAAAGATTTTCCAACGGGAGAGGAAACAGTCGTAGTTCATGTCAGATCCAATTACAGGAGGGAATAGAATTGAGATCCTGCAAAGGGAGTTACAGAAATTAGAAGACAGATTAAAGAACAGGGCCTACAAGGGTAGTAATCTCTTACCCTGCTAGTCAGTGTGGGAATATAGCAGGATAAGGGAGGTTAAATGCGTGTCTGGACAGATGGTATTGGAGGGAAGAATTCAGATTCTTGGGGCATTGGGACCAGTTATGGAACAAAAGTGGCCTGTACAGGATAGGTGGCTTCACACTTGCACAATTTTGGGACCAATGTCCTTGCTGGGAGAGTAGCTGGTGCTGTGGGAGAGAGTTTAAACTAGCATGGCAAGTGGAGAGAATAAACAAGATAATGAAGAAGAAATAAAAGCAAAAACGATAGAGAGGAAGATTTTTTAGACAGCTTAGAGAAATATGCAAGAACAACAGTACATTAATTGGGTGATTTTATCTATCCCAAGATAGACTGGGATAAAGGTGAGGAACAGTTTTTTTAAGAATTTATCATGATTGCTTCCTAAATCAGTGTCTTTCTGGTCCAACAGGTAAGAATTGTTTATTTAGTTCTGGGAAATGAAATAGGGCAAACAGTTGATATGAGAGATGGGGAACAATTGGGAAATAGTGACCATAACTGCAGGGGAGTGATACTTGGTACTCGGTGTTGGTAGAAGAGTAAGAGATTTAACGACCAGTAAAATTTATGTTCACATCTAGTCTTTTGTTCTACTGTGTAACATGTAATGAAGTCATTAAGAAGGTGGTGATGTTTAATTATTGAATCCTTTCAGGAAGCGAATGATGAATACGTTTTTGAGTGGGAAGGGACTGATCAAGTTCACGCCTCCAAATTAACAATTTACCAGTCATCAGATGACCCCCTCTTTTATGGTAAGATACAAATGACGAAGGACCCCAAACCAGAGGAAGAAAATGAACACTTGGTTACTCACATCCCGTAAGTAGAAGTTTGTTGCACAAGCAGGATTAGGGAATGAATAGGACTGGGACTGAATTGGGAAGTTGTGTGAATGCAAAATAAATGTTTTGGAGTGAACCTTTTTGTGTCCCAAGTTTAAAACCACTGGCCCAAAGCAGTAGCTTCACCAATGAACATTGTCTATATTATTGAAAGAAATTTCAGGGACTGCCTTTCCTATATTTCCCATCAACCAAATCATGAAATTACACCTTGTACATCTTCTGTAGAGCTATCTGCTAATGATAATTGCAGTACATAGATGGCGGAAGGTGTTGTACAACACAAATGAGCTGAAATATTATACTATAGTAACAATCCCAATCTAACTTCTCTGATTCAGAGAATTCTAATTGTGCAAATTAGCTAAAAGTTGGACAAGATAGGTGGAGCTTTGATATTCTATTTGTAAATCTATCTACATCTATAATATATCAGTTGACTAGTGTGTGTTTCCTCAAGTGTCACACCTACTTCCTGTACCCCATCATACTTATACCACTGATATAAAACCACATATCTTCTGACTCACCTTGAGCAGTGCCGCGAGAGATGTACGAGTAATAGATTTAAAATATTGCATACTGCACTTCCTGTACTTCATGTTTGTGTCAGGCTTGACTGTCATGTTTAAAACATACCTATCTATACTTACTTACCTTTGAGTTCTTTCAGCTCCAAGGTGGTGATGGTGTGTTTGTCAGTCCCCTAAACTCTGAGGCCAATGCTGTGCTCACAGTACCACCTTATCTGAGCCTCATTCAGTTTTGGTCTTCTAATGGTTTTGGTCCTGGTGCTGGATTCCTGCTAGCAGTGGGAACCAGTTGTATGTTTCTCAAGCATTTTGAGCACTTAAAAAAAAAAAATATTGCAGCAGGAACTGGCTTTTGATGGCAGTGATTGCTGTTTCAATAACATAGAGCTGTAGAGAATGGGAAAGCCCTCTTAAGATTTTTAAAATCTGAGGGAGGGAGGGAAAGGATTCTAATTCCCCCGCCTGCCTCTTGCCACAATTGCCCCTACTGAGTGGCCATAAATTTTCTCACCATGCTCCTTACTATTGCTTCCCCTGCCTGAGTGCCTATGGCTTAAACCTGTGCTTGCCATTCCTTCCTACCACCTCTTCCAGTCCCCACCCATCACAAACCACCATGCCTTCTTGCCCTCCTCTATCTCTTCTATTACCTCTCCCTTCCCCACCCCCAAACAACCATACGTTCCTCCTCTTCCCTGCTCCGTCCAATAATCTCTCATTGCACATCCACACTCAGGAATCCATTCAGCTGCTTTTTGAATGGATTTTATTAATATTCGTTCATGGGATGTGGGCGTCGCTGGCAAGGCCAGCATTTATTGCCCATCCCTAGTTGCCCTTGAGAAGGTGATGGTGAGCCGCCGCCTTGAACAGCTGCAGTCCGTGTGGTGAAGGTACTCCCACAGTGCTGTTAGGGAGGGAGTTCCAGGATTTTGACCCAGCGACGATGAAGGATCGGCGATATACTTCCAAGTCAGGGTGATGTGTGACTTGGAGGTGGTGGTGTTCCCATGCGCCTGCTGCCCTTGTCCTTCTAGGTGGTAGAGGGACGCTTCCCAAACCCGCAACCTCTACCACCTAGAAGGACAAGGGCAGCAGGCGCATGGGAACATCACCACCGCCAAGTTGCCCTCCAAGTCACACACCATCCTGACTTGTAAATATATCGCTGTTCCTTCATCATTGCTGGGTCAAAATCCTGGAACTCCCTCCCTAACAGCACTGTGGGAGTACCTTCACCACACGGACTGCAGCGGTTCAAGAGGTAGCTCACCACCACCTTTTCTTGAGGGTAATTAGGGATGGGCAATAAATGCTGGCCTTGCCAGTGACGCCTACACCCCATGATGAATAAAAAATAACTATTCATCCAAAATATTATAAGGAAACCAGCATAAGGAAGTACTGCAGGGTGAACTTCTTGACGTCTGGCAGGCATGAATGGCATCTGACTCACTTTTGGTCTGGCTTACACCTGATTGGAATATCCAGGCTTTAATAATTACAGTACCAATTCTAATATTTCTAAGTAAAGATTTTTTTGCCATTTTCTCGTGAGTTGTTAGATAATCCTAAATTGAACATTTGTCAGTGTCGGCCTTTTAGTTCCTTGCTGCAATTTAGGTTTTAAAATGTACAATTCCCCCTCATATGACTCGGTGATGTCATGACCAAAGGGTGCCCACAATGTCACATGTGGGAGAATTGTAAACCGAATGCATGCACCCAGGCTGCCTCAAAGCAACAATTTAAATGGTAGCAGGGAGACAAGAGATATAGACTAATAATTCCTTTAAAAATGTTTAGGATTATGAAATTATTCTTTGGAAAGTGCAGTATCATTTTGTCTGAAAATTTGTTACAAATGGTAGGATTCAGGAATAGTAATGTCACAAAGAATTGCCAGATCTGAATGATTCAGAAGTATCAAAATATCATTTTGGTTATATAAAAGCTTTAAAAAATACTTTGTAGTTGCTAAATATTATAATTTATAAGAAAGTAAATTTTTTTTTAATCTTGAATTTATAAAGCACCACAGGACATCCTAAAATTGCTTTATAGTTCATGGATTACTCCTGAAATGCAACCACTGTTATTTTTTGGCAAAGGCAGCAGCCAATTTGTCCCACAAGCATGAAATGAATGAATGACCAGATCATCTGTTTTTTGGTGGTGCTGGTTGAGGAAAGAATGTTTGCCAGGAAACCAACTTTGCTCTTCCTCAAATAGCCATAGGGTCTTTTAAGTCCACTTGAGCTGGTATATGGGGCCTCGGTTTAATGTTGCATCTGAAAGATTGCATCTCAGTACTGAACTGAAGTGTCAGCTTAGACTATGTGCTCATGTCTGTAATAGGGCTTGAACCCACAACATTCTAAGTCAGAGTTGAGGGTCTTTAACTTGCAGAAGTGTGTTTACATTTGAATAGTTTAAGTCTATACAGTTTCTATATTGGTTCCATGACTCTCAACTGATAAACATTGTTTTGTATACCAGGTTCCCTATAGGTACAAAAGCAGAAGCCGATAGGTGAGTGCCCTTGTTTTTCCCCTCATCCTCCACATACTGTGTATTACAGAGTTTTCATAGTAAGGGTTTACTGTTTAAAACCCATCTTGTTAAACTGCAGGTTTGTAAAGCAGTATTTTGAGGTTTTGCAGCAGGACACCAAGTGCCCAGTGAAGATTTCCCACAATTCAGCTGGCTCAGTGAGCCAGGGTCACTTGTCTCCTGGGAAAGAAATTGAGGTGGGTTCACAATAGTGTGTTTTACTATTTAAAGCTTGGATTTGTGTTCCGAATTATTTATTTATTTAAACCTGCCCATTCTCTTGCTCTTGATATCTTTACCCATCGCACTTGACAGTTGCATTTTATTGAGTTCATCTTTTTGGTGAAAATGACAATTGAAATTAGTTTTTTTTTTAAATGTAATTGATTATTTTGAGTAACAGAACCTCAAATGGCCAGCTCCACCAGCCTCTGTGGTCCTGCTGGTTTCTGTACAAGGATGAATCCGAGCGTAAACTAATTACATCTGTCCCCCATACAAGATCCTTGTGGGACTGTACAGCCTCTGCTGGCCCTGCTAATTCCAGTCTAAAATTATGCTTTTTCCATTTAAAAAAACTAATATTTATATATAGCTACTGATTTGATCTTGGAAGGGCAGCTCTTTTTAATGTTAATTAATGTACTGAAATAGTCACATTGGTTATCACCAGTCAGTTATTTTATTGGAGAAGACGCAGGTGGCTTTTTTTTAGTGTAGGCAAAAACTCAAGAATTGTGTCAGGCTGATATTGTTCTACATGTAAATATATATACACACTGGTAGTAAAAATCAATTTTACAAGAAAATAGCCCATAATTTTCAGTCAGGACTGCTCCAGTGTTACATGGCTGTCATTACGAGTTTTGTTGCACATTTTGCAACAATCATAACAGTCTTCGTATTGAAAGGAATGAAGTGTGCAGAGGATGGGAATAATTGGGATGCAAATTAAAGGTTCTTCACTACAATCAAAACTAGTGCACTAGTTAAGTGGTATGACTTAAAATGTTGAAAGTAATTGCTTAAACACTGGTTCTGTGTTTATCCAAGTGAAAAATGCCATATGTTTTTAAAAATGTGATTCTATATGTTCTGTCCAATAAGTGTTTGATTAGCCATGTTATTTTTTTTTGTAGCAATCTGAAGAAATTTCTGGATCTGTCCAGTCTTCTATACTGGGGAAGGGCGTGAAGCACCGACCTCCACCCATTAAGCTTCCTAGTGGCTCAAGTAGCAGTTCTTCAGGTAAATTCTTTAGTGATTGAATTGTTTGAGTAGCAACTTTAACCATCTCTTCTGATTATGCCTTTATTGGCACATACACAAGTGAAAAAGATTATACTTCAGAAGAATGGAACTGAAACGTCAAACAAACATTTATTACTAAAATGTTACATAGGTTTGTAGTTTCGTGTGGATATGTTAAATATCGAATAATCTATACGAGCCTTTATTCTTTTACAGCATCAGTTGTTAAATTGCTGACCAGTCCATTCTGCCTCTCTCACCAATCTTTCCTGTTTTAATTACTGGAGATCCTTATGTACAAATCCAAATGCTAATGGTTCTTTAATGTAGGTTAAAACAATGTGTTAGCCTTACAGATCATTGTCACCTACGCTAAAGATCTACCATTGCACAAATCTAAATGAGGATGGTTCTCACTGATGTTCTTTAGCAACAGCACTGATGCCAGTAATGAAAAGGTGTTTTTGAGTGATATCTGAATCATTTCCTTCTGTTACCTAACACATCTGCTGGTCTGTTTGTCTGCTGAAGAGGGGAGCCCTGTTCATGAAATTATTTTAAAAGGTAATGAGATTGATTTAAGAGTAAGTACTTAGCACTAATAAATCTTAGACTTCTTTCTTTTCTAGCTGTAACATTGCTGGTGAAATGCTCCATACAAATTAAATGAGCTTATTAAAATAACAATTACGTTTCTGCTTTGGTGGAATGTTTTTCTTTCTCAATCAGTAAAACTTGCTTTACTACTTGATGTGATGCAGACCTACATCAAAAAAGTTGTTCTCTGATTAGTTAAATAGCCTTTAGAGTCAGCTTGTATCTGTCACTCAAGGCCCGAAAGTGCAAAGATTCACATAGTCACACCGTTGACATATTTAAGATCATGATGCGGAGATGCCGGCGTTGGACTGGGGTGGACAAAAATGAGAAGTCGCACAACACCAGGTTATAGTCCAACAGATTTATTTAAAATTACAAGCTTTCGGAGCTATCGCCCCTTCCTCAGGTAGAGTTACAATGAGTGAATCTACAAAAGTTCACAGAATATAAACACAGAAACTACAGAGATACAATCTCTGACACGTTGGACCCCCTGGGACACATCTCATTGTCGTGGCTGTGCTCTGGGTGTGTCTTTGATGCAAGGACTGAAAGATTGTATCTCTGTATAGGCTGGGTCTGTTTTCCTTGGAACAGAGGAGGCTGAGGGGAGACCTTATTGAGGTGTATAAAATTATGAAGGGCATAGATAAAGTGGATAGAAAGGACCTATTTCCCTTAGCAGAGGGGTCAAAAACCAGGGGGCACAGATTTAAAGTAATTGGAAGAAGGTTTAGAGGGGATTTGAGGGGAAATTTCTTCACCCAGAGGGTTGTGGGGGTCTGGAACTCACTGCCTGAAAGGGTGGTAGAGGCAGGAACCCTAACCACATTTAAAAAGTACTTGGATGTGCACTTGGGATGCTCTAACCTGCAGGGCTACGGACCAAGAGCTGGGAAGTGGGATTAGGCTGGATAGCTCTTTGTCGGCCGGCGTGGACACGATGGCCTCCTTCCATGCTGTAACTTTCTATGATTCTATAAAACAGGAATGTTGCTTTTTGGTGAGCTTGTCTTGCTGATTGCTCAATCATGCCTCGTAAGGGCAGCTCATTGGCAGTGGTCCAAGGATTAGTACTGTTCTGTGCTTGAAATTCTAAAAGTTAAATAACATACCCCTAAGAGTAAGTTGGTATTTATAAAATTAATAGTAAGCAAACTTTTTAATATGTGTTCCCTAACTTGTGTGGCCTGGCTGTCAAGGATGTCGGGGTGGCAATAAATAGAAGCTTGTTGCTTCTTTGAAAGAAATCACCACAGGATGCTCTTGTCTGTGTTCTTGGAGATTAAAGCAGAAAATGCTGGAAATACTCAGCAGGTCAGGCAGCATCTGTGGAGAAAGAAACAAAGTTAATGTTTCAGGTCGATGACCTTTCATCAGACCTTTAAATATGTCAGCGCTGTGACTATGTGAATCTTTGCACTTTTGGGTCTTGAGTGACAGATATAAGCTAACTCTAAAGGCTATTTCACTAATCAGAGAATAACTTTTTTGATGTAGATCTGCAGCATGTCAAGTAGTAAAGCAAATTTTGCTGATGGAGAAAGAAAAACATTCCACCAAAGCAGAAATGTAATCATTATTTTAATAAGTTCATTTAATTTGTGTGTTCTTGGAGATGTGTTTTTGGAGAAAGTAGGGATAGATTGGTAAGTAAGAAGGTGAGAAAATAAATTGGTGATCACTCAATAAAGGAACAGATTTGTTGGGTCAAATAGCCTATTCCTGTTCATAAGATTTCCTTTGTGTCCAACTATTAACAACGTAGAAAATAGGAACCGAGATTGACAGAGGCCAGGAAGCAGGTCCATCTGCTTCTTTTCTCATGGAGGGAATAGGACATAGGCTGGCTTGAGGAAGGATGACAGAGAGAAGAACAAAAGAAAAAATGGGGAATGGAAAATTAAGACCTTAGTTTGCCCAGAGCTCAATGGTAACCTCTTTTGTTTCAGTAGAGTGCTGTACTAAAATATATTTGTGCTCTGTATTTTAGGAAATGTCTTTAGTCCATTGCAACCAAGTGGCCACCTGAAATCCACAACTCCCCCTCCTCCTACTACCAAAAGTGCTAGTCTGTCTAGAAAGCATTCTATGGATCTAAATCAAGTGAACATGCTCTCACCACCTGCCATGTCTCCAGTGGGCTCATCACAAAGTGAGTGGAATAACTAGCAACATATTTGTGGCTAGTTCACTATGTTAATGGTGTGCATAGTCGTCAAGAAGCTAAATTGCTTAGTGTTGCTTTTCTCTAAGAATGCCTTTCTCTTGTGTTGAATGTGTGCCAGATTTAAATGTATAATTTAATTAAGTTTGATGTATATAATTGTATAATACTGCATTTTGTATGTTTGTGTACTCAAAATAGTCAAAGTGAAAATAAATGAGTGCTGTAGTTGACAAATTGAACCCTTTACAAGCATTGGTATAAGATGAATGTATAAAAGACTTGATGGCAAAAGACAGTGATAAATTCAAAGGATCACAATTTGAACTTACATGCTTAAGTTCTTAACCTCCTTAAGAATAACTTAGTTCTGTAAAACAAAAGGTGAAAGATAAATAAATTACTTCATTACTACTGCAGGAAACAGGTCACACCTTATCCTCAGAAATGGCAAAATGCAGTAGAAATTTGAATTGGAATATGCCCATAGATTATATCAACAGCAACTTGCATTTAGATAGCACCTTTAACATAGTAAAATGTTGCAAGGCGCTTCTCGAGCATTATCAAACAAAATTTAACACAGAGCCATATGAGGACAGCTTGGTCTCAGATGTAGGTTTTAAAGAGTGTCTTAAGGGAGGAGAGAGAAGCGGAGAGGTTTAGGATGGGAATTTCAGAGCATGTGGCCTAGGCAGCTGATGCTACGGCTGCCAGTGGTGCGGCAATGAAAGTTGGGGGTGTACAAGAGGCCAGAATTGCAGGAGCGCAGATATCTCGGAGGGTTGTAGGGCTGGAGGAGGTTACAGAGATAGGGAAGGACGAGTGGAGGGATTTGAAAACAAGGATGAGCATTTTTTAAATGAGAAGTTGCCAGACCGAGAGCCGATGTCAGTCAGCGAGCACAGTGGTGATGGATGAACGAGACTTGGTGCGAGTTAGGATACAGCTTGAATCAGTTGGTAGCACTTTTGCTTGTAGATTAGGGTTCGAGCATATAATCTAGGCAGAAACTCCGGTGCAGTTCAGAGGGAGTGATGCATTGTTTGGAGTGTTGTTTTTTGGATAACATGTTAAACACAGGTCCTAGCTACCTGTTCTGGTGGTTCAGGTGGACGTTAAAGTTTCTGCAGCACTATTTGAAGAAGAGCAGGTCTACATTACTCCCTCAGCGAGTACCAGCTAAAAACAGACATGGCTGTTTGTGGAATATTATTGGCACAGAATGGCTGTCATGTTTGTCCACATAACAATCACTGCACTTCAAAAAGTAGTTCACTGTGTACAGTGCTTCGAAGTGTTTAGACATGAAAAATACTATATAGATGCAGATAAATATTTCAATGTAAATATTTTGTAACATGTACTTTCATTCTTTACTATATTTGTGCTTCAGTGACTCTTGTAAATCACTGTACTTTCTCACAATTATAATAACTCCATCAAACTCTTTTTTCATATACCAATACAGTTAACTGAAGAAACAACTTAAAACTGAGAAATAACAAATACTTGAGCCCACCTTTGTGAAAATACAGGTGACACTTGTTAAAAGAAATTGTCCCTTGGTAGTTTTTTTATAATTCACAGTGCAGGCACAATGCAAATTATTGAATTGTCATAGACCCTGTTTATAGGGCTTTAATTTATACATTGATGTAATTGCATGTTAATTTGCTGACATCCAATATCTGTCTGCCCTGAGAGATGCTAAGTTTATTTCTGTAGCTGAGCTGAAAACAAGTACATTTTCCCCCGATATAATTTATTCCAGTCCCTTATACTTGAATCTATTAGGGCCATGGTACATGCAGATAACTATTCAAATCTTCTTACCTTCTATAGAGCAAAACAATTCCAGCAGCTTCGTGGAATTAGTGAGAAGGGAATTACACACATTAAAATTGGAAGCAGCATTGCCATAAGTGTCCAGTGGTTGAAATTTTTAAAATATTTTGAAGTGTTATTATTTTAAAGGAGTATTATTTTCCCTGCAAGTTGGTCTGAGAGATAAACCTTGTACTGCCAGGACCTTGAGAATCAGTCTGTGAAAATCCATCCCTTTGGTGTCTTTCAGTTCAAGCTATGTTAATGCCTTGAATCCTGCTCAGTCTGTGTGAGTCCATACCCAGGCCCAACCATCTCAGACATTGGTGAGGCTGGTAAACTTGACCATAAAAAGGGCTTTCGATAGATGGTAGAGGATCATATCAATTTTAAGACTAAACACTACGGGCCGTATTTTCCGATCGGAGGCTTCCCGCGTGCGGAGGCCTCCGATCTGGAAAAAATCTACGGACTTACCTGAGGGCTCCCGAGGTCTGGACATTTCCGTTCCTGGGCCTCTCCAACTCGAGATGCGCAGGGCCCACGTATCCCAGAGGCGCATGCGGTTCGCAAGCGTCCCTGGGATCACGTGGGCCATGGGGAGCCAATCAAAGAAGGGAATCTCCCTTCATACACTTGACAGATAGACCTGTCAAATATATGAATGGAGATCACCCCAAAAACACTTTAAAACATTAAATACATTTTTTTAATCACATTTTTAAAATTAGTTGAAATTACAATAAATTAAATATTTTAAACAAAAATTTAATTTTTTGAAAAAAATAATTAAGGTTTTTTACAGGGCTAAAAATAAACTTACCTTTTTTAAAAGTATTTTTAAATGATAAATGAGTGAGATTTAAAAAAAAAAAAAATTTTTTTAAATCTTATGCTGGTAAAAGCAGGCCTTATGCCTGCTTTTACCAGGCGTAAGATTTCTAAGGGTTTTCTGCGGGCGAAGGTTCTGCAGAAAGTGGAACTCTCCACCCGCAGAGGCCCTTCTCTAGGGCAGGCGTCTGACCTGTCGAGAGCATTCTTGACAGATCGGAAATGCCAGTTTTCTGCACATGCGCTTCGCATGCCTGAAACCGGCATTTCCGATGTCCCTATGGGTGTGTACACAGCGCGTACCCACCCGTAGGGATCGGAATATCCGGCCCTACATTTACTTATGGGCACATATTGGTGCAGTCTTCAAATAGATTGTGAAGACTTCATATATATTTTTAAGTAACTTAGAGAAGATTTGATGCATTACATACATTGAAATTTTGATTCTTTTCACCTGTTCTACTTCACAGGTCATGGTTAGCAGGGCATTCAAACCAGGACAGTCACAGAGATTGCCCACTCCTTTAAGGGAATTCCAGACAAAACAACATAAGCTTTCTTAAATGTATATTAGGTGGCGTAACTGTGCAGTTCAAGATCACTAGGATGAACATCTCTGAAAATTGGTTGGTGCGAATTTTTAAGCTCTAATTTAAAAATATAAGTGCACTGACAACCCGAAGGAGTCTACTGGGGAAGTTAAAGTTAAGCCTGGGAATTTAAAGCGATCTAAAATTCTACCATTCCATCCTTTTACTACAAATTTTCTTTCCGACACCTTACATACAACTCTAATACCTAATTGCAAAGTACACTTTTATAGCATATATGTTAATGCCATCTTCATTAAACATTTTTCATATTTCTTGAAGGTGACATCATAACTTATATACTCTACAATCTGTACCTCATTTTAATTCCCAATAATTATTAGAATTTATGTCTGTCTTGTACCATTTTAATTACCTAAAATGTGATATAAACAGAATAAAAACCATTGGATACAATATATATATATACCCCGCTTCGTTACATTAACTGTAACTCATTCTTGTCTTCCACTTGTGAGTTCTCATATGACTATAGATGGGTGCAAACAAGAGTATGATGACCCTTATTCACTTTGCTAGTTACATTTATTTTACACCAAATGGAATAGGTACAGTGCAATATAAATATGCTGCAGTCTTTTTACAAGGTGCCCATGCCTTCTGTAGCAGTTATACCTCAAATTGCTCAGCTACAACTGTAGGATTGGCAGATTTCTTGTGCTGTGCAACTAAGTTGCCTTGTGCAAACATTATACCCTTAGAATAGTAGCGATACCCACAAAGATTGAACATCTGGTTGCAAATCTATTGTTTAATGAAAAGAGCTTGTTTGTTAATTAGGTAAAGGAAACACTGATTAAATTTAAAGCTAAAGGAAAATCCATAATTTTTCCCTGTCACTAAGGGTACAAGAATGAGCATGTGTTGGATCCTGTGATGGTGGGACCATAGATTTATATTGAAGGATGGGCTAGATTGGACAAATGACCTTCATCTGTACTTCTTTGCGATATGGTTATCATATTGTCTTATTATGTGGACACAATAAGAACCTTGGAGAGATGGGATTGTTTCCTGTGTTGAGTAGGATTGACACTAGAATCTTAGATTCCCTATCTCCAAATAGAACCTGATAACTGGTTTGTAAAATGCATTACCCCCTCCACTGCTAGTAGTCAAAAGAGAACCTTTCAAGAGAAACAGACACTTTAAAAAAAATTTGCAGGATATCTACAGAGCACAAAGAGAAACCTGCACAACTTCTCAAAGCACCTCAATTTTGCAGGGTAGGCTGGTCTGTCTGTGCTAAAGTTGCCATCCTAGTTATCTGTGATAATGTGTCGTGTAAATTAATAAGAAAATTATTATTTACTGTTTGATATAATAGTACATCATTCTTTAAATGAAAGTATAGCCATGGAACCTATCTTATGACGTCCTCCTTCTGAACCTGCTGTGGGGAGAGCATTTGTTCCTTTTCGGGAGTTGCTTTACCTGCTCTTGTTAACTGTGTACTTTTCTTTTTTTTAATCCTGTATTTGATTTGTTGTGTAAATAGTTTTAAACTACTTTTTTCCTCTCCGTATTGAAGATTGAGGGGAACGTTGAATTATTTTCAAACCCCATGTTTGTGACTCTCGTGATCCAAATAAACTGACGATCACTGCCTGAAGAGGTCCTTGTAAAGTGCATTAGTAATGTCAAGTGACTTTGCCTCATAATGCCTTAAAGGGGGCAACCAGGTTGTTTTCCTGTTTGGGTTAGCAAGCTGTCCATGAATAGCACTGACACCTAAGGTAACCTTAACCTGTGATTCTCGGGGCTTCTGACCATTTTTTTTGGCTCCTAAAATATCTATTGGAGCCAAGTATTTCGGTGTAAAATTATTAAATTTGAGGTCTTTGGAATGTGTGTTTTGTGAAGGTCTTTGTCTCAAAGGTCCTTAGTTTTTGTGACTAAATTCTTTATGGTGAGCACTAAAAACATGGCTTGATAAAATTGGTCTACAAATTTGGGCAAGCCAATAAAAATTTGGTCCGGTGATGCAAACACTATAAAAATAGTCTTTGAGTTTGTCCAGCGCACAAGAATACATTGTTTTTATTGTAATTGACTTTTTAATTTTTCTTGAATAATGTATTCATCATATTGGCCTGATTGCTTTTTACTTGTAATAAAGTTAAAATACTGCAAATCAGAAGCAAAAACAGAAAATGCTAAAAACGCACAACGGTCAGTCAGCATCTGTAGAGAGAATAGACAAGTTAACATTTTATGAGCAGACACTTTTTCAGATCTGAAATATAAGCAGACAGACATATTAATATAATCAAAAAACCGGTGGGGGGGGGAAATGTCTATATTACAAAAGGACACACAAACCCAGAGAGGAATCATGAGTGCAATGATGTAACAGATCATCCTAGCTAAGTAATGGACAGAAGCATTAAAGAAGCAAAGGGTGGTGTATAAATAGCTAAGGAAGTAGTTGGCCTGGGGAAAGGCAAGAAAGTGGCAGAGATGGAGAACCTCAGGGCAAGAATTAATTGAAATGGGTTTGAAAATGAGGATATAACTAAAGTATGAAGTTACTGAAATCAGTGTTCAGACCAGAAGGTTATGGAGTGCCTTGGAAGAAGAAACTTGTCTTGAGCTTCATTGGAACAGTGTATAAGAACAAAAGAACATAAGAAATAGGAGCAGGTGCAGGCCATTCGGCCCCTTGAGCCTGCTCCGCCATTTAATGAGATCATGGCTGATCCGATTTTGGCCTCAACTCCACTTTCCAGCCTGCTCCCTATAACCCTTGACTCCCTTGTTGCTCAAAAATCTGTCTATCTCAGCCTTGAATATGTTCAATGCTTCAACTTCCACAGCTCTCTGGGTAAAGAATTCCAAAGATTCACGACCCTCTGAGAAAAGAAATTCCTCCTCATCCCTGTCTTAAATGGGCGACCCCTTATTCTAAAACTATGCCCCCTCGTTCTAGATTCCCCCATGAGGAGAAACATCCTCTCAGCATCTACCCTGTCCAACCCCCTCAGAATCTTATATGTTTCAATAAGATCACCTCTCATTCTTCTAAACTCCAATGAGTATAGGCCCAACCTGCTCAACCTTTCCTCATAAGACAACCCTTCCATCCCAGGAATCAACCCAGTGAACCTTCTCTGACTGCCTCCAATGCAAGTATATCCCTCCTTAAATAAGGGGACCAAAACTGTACGCAGTACTCTAGGTGTGGTCTCACCAGCGCCCTGTACAGTTGTAGCAAGACTTCCCTACTTTTATACTCTATCCCCCTTGAAATAAAGGCCAACATTCCATTTGCCTTCCTAATTACTTGCTGCACCTGCATGTTAACTTTTTGTGTTTCATGTACGAGGACACCCAAATCCCTCTGTACCGCCACATTCTGTAGTCTTTCTCCATTTAAATAATATTTTTCTTTTCTATTCTTCCTACCAAAATGGATAACTTCACATTTTCCCACATTATACTCCATCTGCCAAATTCTTGCCCACTCACTTAACCTATCTATATCCCTTTGCAGACTCTTTATGTCAACCTCACAACTTGCTTTCCCACCTATCTTTATATCGTCCGCAAATTTGGCTACAATACACTCGCTTCCTTCATCCAAGTCATTAATATAGAATGAAAATAGTTGATTGAGGCCCCCGCACTGATCCCTGTGGCACCCCACTAGTTACAGATTGCCATCCTGAAAATGACCCATTTATCCCGACCCTCTGTTTTCTGTTAGTTAGCCAATCCTATATCCAATCTAATATATTACCCCCAACACCATGAGCTGTTATCTTATGCAGTATCCTTTTATGTGGCACCTTGTCGAATGCCTTTTGGAAATCCAAATACACTACATCTACTGGTTCCCCTTTATCCACCCTGCTCCTTACCTACTCAAAGAACTCTAATAGATTTGTCAAACACGATTTCCCTTTCATACAATCAAACAGAGTCAACATGGTTTTATTATGATTTTCTAAATGCCCTGCTACTACTTCCTTAATAATGGATTCGAGCATTTTGCCAATGACAGATGTTAGGCTAACTGGCCTATAGTTTCCTGCTTTCTGTCTCCCTCCTTTTTTGAATAAGGGCGTTACATTTGCAGTTTTCCAATCCGCAAGGACTTTTCCAGAGTCGAGGGAATTTTGGAAGATTACAACCAATGCATCCACTATCTCTGTAGCCACTTCTTTTAAGACCCTAGGATGCAGGCCATCAAGTCCAGGGGACTTGTCAGCCTTTAGATCCATAATGGGTCAGAGTAGGAATGGGAGGAGGAGTTAGAGTAGCAAGCCACAGGCAGCTTGGGGTTGCACTTGCAGATAGAATGGAGGCGTTGCACAAAGTGATCATCTAATCTGCATTTGGGTTCCCCAATGTAGAGGAAACTTTGCAATCTGTTTCTCTTTTTTTTCCAATCAAATGTTAGCACAATTGCAGGATGGGAAACGAGTGAACATAAATAGGAGCAGGAGTCGGCCATTTGGCCCCTCGAGCCTGCTCCGCCATTTAATGAGATCATGGCTGATCTGATCTTAGGCTCAGCTCCATTTCCCTGCCCGCTCCCCATAACCCATCACTCCCTTATTGTTCAAAAATCTGTCTATCTCCACCTTAAATATATTCAATGACCCAGCCTCCACTGCTCTCTGAGGGTAGAGAATTCCACAGATTCATGACCCTCAGAGAAGAAATTCCTCCTCATCTCAGTTTTAAATGGGCGACCCCTTATTCTGAAACTATGCCCCATAGTTCTAGATTCCCCCATGAGGGGAAACCTCTTCTCTGCATCTACCTTGTCAAGCCCCCTCAGTATCTTATATGTTTCAATAAGATCACCTCTCATTCTTCTACATTCCAATGAGTATAGGCCCAACCTGCTCAACCTTTCTTCATAAGTCAACCCCTTCATCTCAGGAATCAACCTAGTGAACCTTCTCTGAACTGCCTCCGATGCAAGTATATCCCTCCTCAAATAAGGAGACCAAAATCAAAGTACAGGACTCGGTTAGATAACAAAGCTTATACACCGTAACAATTCAGAGAGAAAGAAAATTACGTTAATCTTACATATATTGCCTGTACCAATTCCCTTCTATCTAAAACCTTCCTTCTGAAATTGGATTCCTGGACACAGCACTTCAAAATAATTGTCTGTGCACATAAAAGAACTAAATCGATGCTTCTGAGCTAACAACAACAACTTGTATTTATATAGCGCCTTTAACGTAGTAAAACGTCCCAAGGCACTTCACAAGGAGTGTTAGAAAACAAAATGACGCCGAGCCACATAAGGAGATATTAGGGCAGATGGCCAAAAGCTTGGCCAAAGAGGTAGGTTTTAAAGAGTGTCTTAAAGGAGGAAAGAACCTAATAGCTGTAATGCAAAGTAATGGCCCATCTGCTCCTTCTGACCAGGGCTTTTGAACACATAGTCACATGGATTACAACTTTTGGGTTTACAAGATTTTTTTTTAACTACTCCATTATCTGATTCAAAAACACCTGCTTAGTTTCCAACTACATAGAACAAATCACTGTTTCCTTGCCACACCAACCAGCAAACCCTCTTCCTTCCCCACTGTGTGGAATGTGAAGGGACACCTTTAAAGTGCCCACTGAACTCCTTATTTGATAAAAAGGGGCACTAAAATTAAGATAGAATGTGTTCTCCTTCACTTAGCATTCACATGGCACACTTTTTTAATGGTGCAAATTTCTGTTCAGATCTCTTTAAACTAGTATATTTGTGGACTCTTGCAAGTTGATTTTTTTGCAGTCAAAAATGAACATTGTAAAGAATGCAAACTTTGCAAGTTACACTATGGGCCAAGATAAAATTTGACTACATACAGTCTTTGCACTTCAAAAGTAACATCGTTGGAAGAGCTTTAAGACGCTTGATATAAGTGCAAGTATTATCCATGGTACAAATTGTTCTCAAACTTTAGTAATCTGTAAAAGTATATTAATTCATTTATTTTACAATCTCTAAAAGTTATCAATAGCGCATATAGGACAATTTGTTTCTTTTGCATGCATGACCACCACCACATATGTATTAACTACAAGGTTATCACACTTGGGACTACATACAAGTCTAATTCACCCCAACAGTTCATTATTCCATGGCTAGTATATGATATTAACCATCTAATCATACAAAACCACATACTCTGTATTAAATATTTAACTATTTCAATGTGTATAGGCAAAGCTTAGAAGTCGCAGTCACTGATTTAGATCTGGTGATTTTTTTTCCCCCGTTAACTACTCAGGCAGTGTAAGATTTCTTCAAAACCTAGTTTTCTTAGTTGTATACTGCAGCTGCATTGTGTGAAACTATTGTATCACTCAAAATAAATGATGGAAATTGACTTGATTTACAGTTTACAGATGGCCTTGAAATGTACTTGGCATCAATGTATGAAATTGCAAGTTACTATTTCTGCTTACTTGAATAAACTACTTTTTTTCCCTCAGCATTAACATTAAATGTTATTTTTTTTGGACAGTTTTACAGAAAGCCTTTACGTCGGTCTTAAAGTAATAACCTGGCACTTTTTGTTTTCTTAATGAGCAGGATCTGGGACACCCAAGCCATCTACCCCCACACCAACCAACACCCCTTCATCAACTCCACACCCTCCTGATGTCCAAACCCCAGCATCTACAGCTACTCCCACAGCTACCCCTTCTGCACAAGAGTCAGGCCTCAGTCCGCAGACCCTTTTAACCCCTTTTGCCCAACAGCAGATGGCTCTCAGTCAAGCTCTGCCAGTAATGACCATTCCTCTTTCCACGATGGTAACTTCCATTACAACAGGAAGTTCATCCACCCAGGTGATGACCAATCCAGCGGGTCTCAACTTCATCAATGTAGTGGGCTCTGTTTGGTAAGAATATTTACAAATCTTTTAAACCTATCCTAAACATTTTAATTGGATGTATTAATCTTATAAGATTGAAGTGTATTTTCACTTTTATTCAATACTGTGGATTTTTATTGTTGCTGACTCTGACAACGGATGCTGGCTGAGCACCATGCTTCTATAGTCAGCATCCTTCACGTACCACAGGAGCTAGCCCAGGTTGGCAGTGAAATAACATCACTATTGATGCTTTAAGGTGTTTTTGATGACAGATGGCAGCCATATTACACTCTCTCCTATGCTACTCTATCTTCTCGTCATTGTAGCATTTACTGTACTCCTGCATGATGAGTTTGTTTTACAGTTTTCCTCAAGCCTGACTATCTCACTTTGTTTTACTTGTTGAAGAGATTTGGTAACTTCAAAGATGTACTGAAAGGTTTAATTTTCCAAGTGCATGTGGGGAACCTCACTGTCAGTGTGTACTCGGACAGTTAGTCCCAAAATGTAACCCAACATTTACAGTGGTCGGCACCCACCATTGGATGCCTTTGTTCTACAACAACAACTACTTGTATTTATATAGCGCCTTTAACGTCCCAAGGCGCTGCACAGGAGTATTTTAAGACAAAAAATTTGACACCGATCCACATAAGGATAAATTAGGGCAGGTGACCAAAAGCTTGGTCAAAGAGGTAGGTTTTAAGGAGCGTCTTAAAGGAGGAAAGAGAGGTAGCGAGGTGGACAGGTTTAGGCAGGGAATTCCAGAGCTTAGGGCCAAGGCAACAGAAGGCACGGCCACCAAAGGTTGAGAGATTATAATCAGGGATCCTCAAGAGGGCAGAATTAGAGGAGCGCAGATATCTCAGGGGGTTGTGGGGCTGAAGGAGATTACAGAGATAGGAAGGGACGAGGCCATGGAGGGATTTGAAAACAAGGATGAGAATTTTGAAATCGAGGCGCTGCTTAACCGGGAGCCAATGTAGGTCAGCGAGCACAGGGGTGATGGACGAACGGAACTTGGTGCGAGTTAGGACACGGGCAGCCGAGTTTTGGATGACCTCAAGTTTACATAGGGTGGAATGTGGGAGACCAGCCAGGAGTGCGTTGGAATAGTCAAGTCGAGAGGTAACAAAGGCATGGATGAGGGTTTCAGCAGCCGATGAGCTGAGGCAAGGGCAGAGACGGGCGATGTTACGGAGGTGGGAAGTAGGCGGTCTTTGTTATGCTGCGGATATGTGGTCGGAAGCTCATTTCAGGGTCAAATATGACACCAAGGTTGCGAACAGTGTGGTTTAGCCTCAAACAGATGTCAGGGAGATGGATGGAGTCAGTGGCGAGGAAACTGAGTTTGTGGTGGGGACCGAAAACAATGGCTTCGGTTTTCCCAATATTTAATTGGAGAAAATTTTTGCTCATCCAGAACTGTATGTCGGACAAGCAGTCTGACAATTTAGACACCGTGGAGAGGTCGAGAGAAGAAGTAGTGAGGTAGAGCTGGGTGTCGTCAGCATACATGTGGAAACTGACGCTGTGTTTTCGGATGATGTCGCCAAGGGGCAACATGTAGATGAGAAATAGGAGGGGGCCAAGGATAGATCCTTGGGGGACACCAGAGGTTACGATGCGGGAGCGGGAAGAGAAGCCGTTGCAGGTGATTCTTTGGTTATGATTAGATAGATAAGAATGGAACCAGGCGAGTGCAGTCCCACCCAGCTGGACAACGGTGGAGAGGCATTGGAGAAGGATGGAGTGGTCAACCGTGTCAAAGGCTGCAGACAAGTCAAGAAGGACAAGGAGGAATAGTTTACCTTTGTCACAGTCACAAAGGATGTAATTTGTGACTTTGATGAGAGCCGTTTCGGTACTGTGGCAAGGGCAGAAACCTGATTGGAGGGATTCAAACATGGAATTGCGGGAAAGATGGGCACGGATTTGGGAGGCAACAACACGTTCAAGGACTTTGGAGAGGAAAGGGAGGTTGGAGATGGGGTGGAAGTTTGCAAGAACGGAGGGATCAAGGGTTGTTTTTTTGAGGAGAGGGGTGATGACGGCAGATTTGAGGGAGAGGGGGACAGTACCTGAGGAGAGAGAACCATTAACAATATCAGCTAACATGGAGCCAGAAATAGAAGTTGGATGGTCAGCAGTTTGGTGGGAATAGGGTCGAGGGAGCAGGAGGTGGGTCTCATAGAGAAGATGAGCGCAGAGAGGTCATGAAGGGAGATCGGAGAAAAACTGGAGAAAGATGTGAGTTCAGGGCTAGGGCAGGGGGGAACCTTAGAGGAAGTTTGGCCCAGTGGGCTAGGGGAAGGAAGGGAAGTGGCAGAGGCAGCTGAACGGATGGTCTCAATCTTAGAGACAAAGAAGTCCATGAGCTCCTCACATTTGTTATCGGAGGTGAGGGTGGAGGAGACGGGGGAGAGGGGTTTAAGAAGAGGGTTAGCAGTAGAGAATAGGAGCCGGGGTTTATCTTTGCATTCCAGATGATTCTGGAATAGTGAGCAATTTTGGCAGACGAGAGCAGGGCATGATAGTGCTTTATGTGGTCCAGCCAGATCTGGCGGTGAATGGCTAAACCAGTTGTCCGCCATATCCGTTCAAGTCTACGTCCCTTGGACTTAAGGGAGCGAAGATGAGAGCCGTACCAGGGGGAACGGCCAGGGTGAGAGAGGGTAATTGTTTTAGTAGGGACTAGGGCATCAAAGATAGTGGTGAGGGTGTGGTTGAGCAGATTGGCAGCTGCAGAAATGTCATGGTGAATGGAGGGCCAGAGACTGGACAGTTGGGATTTCATAAGTGCAGTTGTAAGAGAGTTGAGAGTTTTTTCCAAGGGCGGACACAGAAGGAAGTAGGGTTGGGGGGCGGTGGTGGAGAGCGATACGTGGAAATGGTCAGAGATGGCCTTATCTGCAATTGACACGATGGGAGTAGCGAGGCCACGAGAGATGGCAAGGTCGAGCGGGTGGAATTGAATATGGGTTGGGGAGTTTACGTGGAGGGAGAGATTAAGGGAGGATAGGAGGCTAGTGAACTCAGAGGAGAGAGAGCATGATGAATTGAGATGGAGGTTGAAATCACCGAGGATGAGAAGTCGTATACTGCGTATACAACACCATGTTGTGTTTCAGTCTGTCTATGCCCTTCTTCACAGACTCCACAAGGCCATCCTCCAAGAAAAGACCTGCTACAGGGGTAAACCAAGAAATACAGTTACATCTACAGCTAAGAGTCTGTCAACACAGGTCACTTTCTGCAGAGCTGGGATAGCAGTGCATGAGAGTAGACTTCTCCCCCACCCTTCCCAGTACAACAGCTGCTTTCTTGGCTCAAGTCAATGAGCTGAACACTAAAAGTGTATGGTGCATTCAACACTGATCCACTACCAGAGCTGAGTTAACCATCTCCAGTCACATCTCTTCTGAAAGCAATTCCTCCCTTACTCCAGGGTCTTATTGAAGAACTAGAATTTGAAGAACTAGAATAGACCCAAACTTTTTGCTACAAACTGCATCCTCTGATCTTCCTCCACCATACTCACTGCTCAACTCTGATACTAACTGTGAGGAGCTCATGGACTTTGTGTCAAACATAGAGGCCCTCTATGTGGCTGCCTCTCTCCTCTGGCCCTCCCCTTGCCTCTGACTACTCCCAGCAATCATCCTAACACATCTCCCCACCACTCTCATTTGACAGCCTGTGCCCCATTATCTCTTCACCAGCCCCCCCCCCCTCCCCCAAGTAACCATGAAACCCACCACTTGCTCTCATGAGGTGTTCCCAACTTCCACTTCTTGGCCTCATACACTCCAACAAAATCTCAAGTCTAGTTTCTGTCCTTTTCACAGCACCAGACTGCCCTGGTCCAATGACATGTGACTGAGGCTCCCTGTCTCTCCCTTTCTGTCCTCCTTGATCTCTTTGTTACCTTTGACATTATTGATCACTCCATTCTCCTCAATTACCTCTCCTCCGTGATCCAGCTCCATCCTCTTGCATTTCCACTTATACCTCTTTAATTCAGCCACAACTATTTTTCAAATGGTTTCTCCTCCCTTGTCCACATAGTCACTTTCAGTGTGTCCCAGGTCTCCATTGTTAATGCCTTCTTCATTATTTACATGCTACTCTTGGTGACATTATCTACAAGAACTGGGTCAGCTTACCTGTTCACCACCAGCAATGACTCCAAGACTCTTGCAATACTTTCTGACTGTTTGTACAGTATTGGTCTTTGAATCAATTTCTTTCAGCTCAACATTGGCAATAAACAAGGCTATCGTTTTCCACTTTTCATAGTGGAGTCTCGAGTCTGTTCAAATATGTTTGTCACTTTCCATGGCTGTCCTCTTTGGCCAAATTCAGTGATGCGTAACCACAGTACCCAGTTCAATACTGGCTGAACTTTTTACCTATATCCTTTCCATTGCTGTGATCATATTCTTTCAGTTCTGGAATATTTCCTTGTTACACTCCTACTTCTGCCTCACTGCTGCTGAAACCCTAATTCACACCTTCATCACCTCAAGGATTCATTTCTTGTCATTCTAACTGGGTGCATCTTTTACACACTAGTTGATCGAGAGAGCTTTGGCCCATGTTCTCTTTTGCACAACCGTTATTCCATCCTTACTGAACTCCACTAGCTCTCTGTGCCCCAGTGAATCGAATCGAATTCAATTCCTTGCAAGTAAAACAGAAAATGCTCAAACACTCAGCAGGTCAGGCAGCATCTGATGAGTTCTGATGACAGGTCATTGACCTGAAACATTAACTCTGTTTCTCTCTCCACAGATGAGTTAATGTTTCAGGTCGATGACCTGTCATCAGAACTCATCAGATGCTGCCTGATCTGCTGAGTGTTTTCCAGCATTTTCTGTTTTTATTTCAGATTTCCAGCATCCGCAGTATTTTCCTTTTTGTTTTAGTGTTCAATTTCTTGTACTAGTTTTCAAATCACTCCATGGCCTCATTCCACCCTATCTGAGCAATCTTCTGTAGCTATTACTTCCTACCCAATCTCTCCATCCTACCATCTGACTTTGATCATTCAATCAGTGTGCCTTGGCCCTCTGGAATTTTCCCCCCAAAGCCAAATGATTATTTTGTGGGCTAAGTTCAAGAACATTGCTTTAGACAGCATCTGCAGAGCTGCAACCTGGATCATACTATTACTGAACATTGTTTGGATTTAACTTTCAATGATGACCTGCAGTTTGACAGTTCAGTTTTAATCTAAACCAAGAAAAATACACTCTTCCTTCTGAGTAGTATAGTCTGCATCCTATTAATTCAGTGATCCTTTGCTTGAAAAAAAAATTGTATTATCCAATAGTTCATGTCAAGAAATTGTCATAAAACAGCCGAGTTTTTTTTTACACCATTTCATAATTTCCATTCAAGTTAACAGATAATTCGAAATAAGCATCTATTGAGTTAGACTCCTGAAGTGTGAAAAGGATGCTGATTGAGGAAGAAAGTTAGTTTTATTTTATTTTTTTAAGTACCTATCCCTTGTATCATGTTAGTAAATAGTTTTCCTCTCACAAAGACTTACCATTCTAACCTCCATTCTCACCCAGAGCTGCTCCAATGATGTAGATTAAGAGTGCAGCTACTTTCACTTACATGGATGCTTGTGCTTTGAACAGACCTGGATATCTATCTAAAAGCACTTGGTCTGGGAAACGTTATCAACTGTGGGCACAACAGTACACAGCTAGTACAAACTTTATGCAGTATTGTGCCTCCAGATTGACATCCAGGCCAGTCAAAGGTCCTGACTTCCAAATACAGGGCCAAGATGCACCAGGCCCCACTAACCTCCACCATCACAATGACTGGAAGCACAGCTAGAGACCGAAATAGTGAGTCTCTGTGGTAAAAGAAAATCAGTTTAAAAAATGATTAGTTGCTCCTTTTAATTACATGGATATTAAATATTTAATTTTTCCTATAATTTAAAGTCAATGCTATATGCAAAGTTTAATTGATACTTGCATACTTTTTAAAATATTTGTATTACTCATATTAAATAATGTGCCATACATGGTTATGACACTTGGTCATTTTAGAACATAATTTGGCAATACTATGAAATGTCAAGTGAGGCTTGGAATCTGTTCTGAGATTTTTGAGATTATAGTGTTTATAGAAATTACTAACCCAATATTTTTAAACAGAAAATAAATCCAGATTTCATAGACCTATCTGAAATTTGGGGTCATTTTTGTTGCCCTTCCCTGAATCCTTACACTTCCTTTATATCATTTACTAAGTATAATGATTACAGTACTCCATGTGTGGTCTCAGTCATATTTTATTGAATGTTTTTTCTTTCTTGGAGTGGCATTCTGTGGTTCTAATTGCACACCATAACATTTTTGCTTGTCTTTGTAACTACTACCCTACATTGTGATGCACTTCGACTGTTCAGTCAGCTTTTACACGAGATCTTTTACCTGACTTATTTTTATTAAGTTTGTGCCTGCCGGGATCTATTTTCTATAACCATATTAGGTTCGTAATTTAATGATTCTTCAGCTTTACAGTAATTGTAGCGTGTTTACTTTAAACCTTTTAGTTACAGCTGATGCTGTAAGAAGCAGCCTAATAGCTAAACAAAATCAGAACCATATGGACAATGTATTTGTTTTTTCCCCTTCTAGTGGAGCACAGACATTAATGAGTGGTTCAAATCCCATGCTGGGGAGTAATGCTGGTGCCATAACCCCTACCGGCATAAATCTAAGCAGCATTATACCGCCAGCAGGACTGGTGCCAAGCTCCCTGCCAGCTGCCATGCAGTCTGCAGCCCAAGCAGGTTAGTACTAAATGAGACAAATGGTGGGTGAGGTTCCTGAAATATTTTAAACAATTATCATCCTGCTTTGGTCTTTGATTTCAGTATACCTGCGCTTTAGGAGAATCCCCTTGTCAGCGTCTCGAGCCTTTCTACAGGAGTGAGTTAGATTAGACAGACAGACAGAATATTGAACATTGTGTTATTTAATCCAACCTTTCCTTCTCGTGTTTCCCAGGAGCCTACGGTATCAATATTGGCTGGCACTGTGTGGAAAATCTCTTTTTAAAAAAAAATAGTATTCCAGAATATTCTTTTCAGGCCAAACATAGAAAAGAAACAAGCTATGTTCTTCATTGTAACACCAGCAACCAATCCTATGCTCCCGAGGCAGCTGTATAGAAAGCAAATGAAGAAGGCAAAAACAAATATGTAGGATTCACTCGACAGTTTTAACTTAAGGTTGCTTCCTTGTATTATCCATTGTCACATAATTCAGAGCCGGAACATTTTTCTTAGGTAGATGCTCAGAGGCCCAAGCTGTTATTTCTCTCATACAGCAAATCAGACAGTCTCAACAGTTATTTATTTCGTATGGTGCAAAGATTCAAGGCAAACTGGTTACTAAGCAACAGATAGACAATTGATGGATGAGTACATCCTCTGTTGCTACCATCTCACAAGGAAGAAGCCCTGCTAGTTGGTTAAGCATGGGCAAGGAAACCTGCTGATTACCACTTACCGCCCTCCCTCAGCCGATGAATCAGTACTCCTCCATGTTGAACACTACATGGAAGAAGCACTGAGAGCAGCAAGGGCACAGAATGTACTCTGGGTGGGGGACTTCAATGTCCATCACCAAGAGTGGCTCGGTAGCACCACTACTGACCGAGCTGGCTGAGTCCTGAAGGACATAGCTGCCAGTCTGGGCCTGCGACAGGTGGTGAGAACCAACACGAGGGAAAAACCTACTTGACTTCGTCCTCATCAATCTACCTGTCGCAGATGCATCTGTCCATGACAGTATTGGTAGCAGTAACCACCGCACAGTCATTGTGGAGACGAAGTCCCGTCTTCACACTGAGGACACCATCCATCGTGTTGTGTGACACTACCACCGTGCTAAATGGGATGGATTCAAAACAGATCTAGCAGCTCAAAACTGGGCATCCATGAGGTGCTGCGGGCCATCAGCAGCAGCAGAATTGTATTCCACCACAATCTGTAACCTCATGGCCCGGCATATCCCTCACTCTACCATTACCATCAAGCCAGGGGACCAACCTTGGTTCAATAAGGAGTGTAGAAGAGCATGCCAGGAGCAGCACCAGGCGTACCTAAAAATTAGTTGCCAACCTGGGGAAGCTGCAACACAGGACTACATGCATGCTAAAAAGCGGAAGCAGCATGCTATAGACAGGGCTAAGCGATCCCACAATCACCAGATCAGATCAAAGCTCTGCAGTCCTGCCACATCCAGTCGTGAATGGTGGTGGACCATTAAACAACTAACGGGAGGAGGAGGCTCCATGAATATCCCCATCCTCAATGATGGTGGAGCCCAGCACTTGAGTGCAAAAGACAAGGCTGAATCATTTGCAACCATCTTCAGCCAGAAGTGTCGAGTGGATGATCCATATCGGCCTCCTCCTGAGGTCCTCACCATTACAGAAGCCAGTCTTCAGCCAATTCGACTCACTCCACGTGATATCAAGAAACGGCTGAGCGCACTGCATACAGCAAATGCTATGGGCCCCGACAACATCCCAACTATCGTGCTGAAGACTTGTGCTCCAGAACTAGCCGCGCCTCAAGCCAAGCTGTTCCAGTACACTGGCATCTATCCGACAATGTGGAAAACTGCCCAGGTATGTCCTGTCCTCAAAAAGCAGGACAAATCCAATCCGGCCAATTACCGCCCCATCAGTCTACTCTCAATCATCAGCAAAGTGATGGAAGGTGTCATCAACAGTGCTATCAAGCGGCACTTACTCACCAATAACCTGCTCACTGATGCCCAGTTTGGGTTCTGCCAAGACCACTCGGCTCCCGACCTCATTACAGCCTTGGTCCAAACACGGACAAAGGAGCTGAATTCCAGAGGTGAGAGTGACTGCCCTTGACATCAAGGCAGCATTTCACCGAGTGTGGCATCAAGGAGCCCAAGTAAAACTGAAGTCAGTGGGAATCGGGGGGGAAAACTCTCCACTGGCTGGAGTCATACCTAGCACAAAGGAAGATGGTTGTGGTGGTTGAAGGTCAATCATCACAGCCCCAGGACATCGCTGCAGGAGTTCCTCAGGGCAGTGTTCTGGGCCCAACCATCTTCAGCTGCTTCATCAATGACCTTCCCTCCAACATAAGGTCAGAAATGGGGATGTTCGCTGATGACTGCACAGTGTTCAGCGGCATTCACAACTCCTCAGGTAATGAAGCAGTCCATGCCCGCATGCAATAAGACCTGGACGACGTTCAGGCTTGGGCTGATAAGTGGCAGGTAACATTCGCGCCACAGAAGTGCCAGGCAATGACTATCTCCAACAAGCGAGAGTCCAACCACCGCCCCTTGACATTCAACTGCATTACCATTGCCGAATCCACCACCATCAACATCCTGGGGGTCACCATTGACCAGAAACTTAACTGGACCAGCCACATAAATACTGTGGCAACAAGAGCAGGTCAGAGGCTAGCTATTCTGCGGCGAGTGTCTCACCTCCTGACTCCCCAAGCCTTTCCACCATCTACAAGGCACAAGTAAGGAGTGTGATGGAATACTCTCTACTTGCCTGGATGAGTGCAGCTCCTACAACACTCAAGAAGCTCGACACCATCCAGGACAAAGCAGCCCGCTTGATTGGCACTCCCTCTACCACCTTAAACATTCACTCCCTCCACCACCAGCGTACCGTGGCTGCAGTGTGCACCATCTACAAGATGCACTGCAGCAACTCGCCAAGGCTTCTTCGGCAGCACCTCCCAAACCCGCGACCTCTTCCACCTAGAAGGACAAGGGCAGCAGGCGCATGGGAACACCACCACCTCCAAGTTCCCCTCCAAGTCACACACCATCCTGACTTGGAAATATATCGCCGATCCTTCATCGCCGCTGGGTCAAAATCGTGGAACTCCCTCCCTAACAGTACTGTGGGAGTACCTTCACCACACGGACTGCAGCGGTTCAAGAAGGCGGCTCACCACCACCTTCTGAAGGGCAATTAGGGATGGGCAATAAATGCTGGCCTTGCCAGCGACACTCACATCCCATAAATGAATTTTTTTTTAAATTCCACCCTTTCCACATCTGCTTTCAGGACATCTCTTACTCAGGTTCTAATTGATAGTGTAGGCAAGGCTACACTATCAATATGGAACAATCTTCACACATTTGCAAAACATTACTGCTGAGATTTAACTGCAGCCCAGCGTGACGAGCAGTGACAGCTGATACGGCTGCGATGCTGGCCTCTCCTTAAATTTGTATGACTTTGAGGGGGGGGGGGGAGGGAGAGAGGTCAGCGTCAATTGGTTAGTTTCCGTTCTTCAAATTGCTCAGTGGCGCCGGTCTTGGAGCTTTATATAACATGGGAGTAGGGGCCCACATGAACTCCCATCTATCTGCTCTGTCATAATGACCTCTTCATGTGTGTGCTCAACATGTAGTTTTAGTAGAAGCTATCAAGCTAGACTATATCCCATTTAAAGAATAATGAAGACCTTACTACTTAGGTAATCTATCGTTGTATAAAAAGGTTTATCCTTGCAGTGTTAGTGATGAACAACTGGTCTTAGCAGACATCCTGACTTTCAGGACTCCTTTACGAAGAAGCAGTACCGAACCGGGGCTAAAAGGGTTAAATTATGAGGACAGGTCTCCTAGATTAGGCTTGTATTCCCTTCAGTATAGAAGATTTAAGGGGTGGTCTAATTGAGGTGTTTAAAATAATAAAGGGATTCAATAGGGTAGATACAGAGAAACTATTTCCTCTGGTGGAGGAGTCCAAAAGGAGACATAACCTTAAAATTAGAACTCGCCATTTAGGAGTGAAAATAAAGATGCACTTTGACCATACGCAAGGTAGTGGAAATCTGGAACTCTCTCATTCAAAAGGCTGTTGAGGCTAGCTCAGTTGTAGTTTTCAAGACTAAGATCAGTAGATTTTTGTTAGGTAAGGGTATCAGGGATATGGAACAAAGGCGGGCAAGTGGAGTTGAGGTACAGATCAGCCATGATCTAATTAAATGGGGCTGAATGGCCTAGACCTTTCCCAATGTTCCAATGAGTTAATCCAAATAAGACTACTTCCTGCCCTCCTTTTCCGCAAGAAGAGAGGAAAAACTATTGTTTGAGTCATTCCAGACCAGACTACCTCCATCTCAGTAGCAGAGAGCTAGCAGCTGTTTGTCTTGTTGCCCCCTTAACTTGGATAGTTGGAATTTAAAGCAGCTTTTTATTTTTTGTATCTAGCTGTGAAAGATACCTAATAAAGTTCATTGGCTACCTGGATAATTAACTGCAGTATCTTGGTAGCTGCGAATGTCTGTAAAATGTCTAAATTGAACAAACCTTAGCTTATTAACGCAAGACTAAAAAGTTCAGTTTCCTAATTTAGCTAAAATTCAAATTAAACTATATACATTTTCAGAATTTTTTCAAGTACTGCAACTTGATGCGCTCAAACTGGCTTTCAAATTATGTAATTTGAAATAGCTGTTTAAGTCTGTTCAAATTTCTAGTGACTGATTGCATAACATGTCTAAACTGACAAAATTAATAAAATGTAACGTTTAATATTCTGCCCACAATCTGAATCCAGATTGGATGATGATGATTCAAATTTCTAGTGCCCGATTGCTTAACATGTCTAACTGACAAAATTAATAAAATGTAAAGTTTAATATAACTGTCTAAAATCTGGTGATTCAAATTTTTTGGATATCATTGTGATTTATTTCAAAGCAGCAATTTTTTTTTGGAGGTCCTGAAGATGAGATTTTATTGTTGGGAAATAGAACACTTTGACACTTTTGTCAGGCACAAGGAACACTCTGGTCAGGCATAGTGTAAGTAAGGCGGCATTAGATCTGCATCAACAGTATGCCTTAACATCAGAAGTGGCACCCACTTGGTTTGTGTTACAGCACTTTTGTGAATTCTTAGCTACAACTTTAATTAATACTAAATACTAAAATGCATTTAAAAGTAGTGAATTGCTCATGGTGTTGGTCACGAAGTTTAGAGTCTGGAGCATGGATATAAGTATCGCTGTTAATTTGGCCTGTGCCTTTATGGCCACTGCTCTAAATACATAAATCCAAGTAATTAGATTTAGCTACTTTTAAATGAGCTGACTTAATCATAGAGCAGTTGTAACTGCTTGTAGATTTCAGGTTCCAGGTCAATGACTGGATTTCTCTTTTTTTAAAGAATGTTTTACATCTGTAACAGTATTATTTACTGGATGCAAGACATGTTAATCTATTTGGAAATATGAGAAACCTACATATAAATGCACTTTTAGGAAAGCCTTGTATCTGAACATAAATAGTGCTTTTGAATCAAATGATTTAACATCATTCACAGTACCTAATATGTCACTGTTTTCTTTGCAGGTGGTTCATTCGTTGGTTTAAAAAATGCTCCTGGTTTCCGACCTCTGAATTTGCTTCAGGTAGGGTTCCTTATTACAGTGTAGCGTGGATTATTTTAATTCATAGTCATTTAAAGTCATCTTCCCTGTTCTGGTTCTCGTGCCACAGTTATCTGTGATGTTTCATATTTGTAACTCTGTAGCATTTTTGAAATGTGGAATATAGCATGTTTATAATGGCAAGTAGAGCTTTAATTCTGCCCCAAATCAGCCCCCAACTTGAAATTCAGAGTTCCTAATAGCACCAATATGAATGAGATCCTGTAAATCTCACAACTGTCTTGATTTAGACATTTGCCAGTACAAACTGAGAACAGGATTCAAACCCCAAATACAGCCACTACTTCCCCTCCTACCCATTATTCCTGACTCCAATAAAGACTAAACGAAAAAAAATTAAAAATGTATACACATGCTGCACATATACAAAATGTGTAACATGCCTCTGATCATGTAATGTAGATAAAACCATTTTTTTAACCTAAGTTTGTACAGTGTAGATTTGACAAAAGTTGGTACATCTAAATCCCCTTACTGACGCCAAAGCTAGTTGACATTGTAAACAGTTCTCTCTTGGGCACAATCCCTCCCTGTCAAAGCTGCTGTATAACCCCTCAGTTTGCAGTAGCTCGCGTCTGAATTAAGATCAGCATGACACTCAGCTCCAAGGTGAATCTAATCTTTGCTGCTACCAATTAGGAAATCTGAATTTAAAGATGTGCACTGAATTTGGGCAAAAGTCATCCTTCATTTGCCACTAGAAACTTTCTATGTAGTGCACATTGAAAACGCTACATATTAACATATGCACAGCTGAGTTTTTACCAAATGAAATGGCTATCTCTAGTGGCAGAAAATATTTTTGCATCAACTTTTTATTTCTATCATTCCTATTGAAAATACATGGAGATTTGTTGAAATCATCCATCAGTGAGGGAACAGCACTGAGGACAGACCTTTCCAAACTGCCAAGTCCATCGAACACAAGCAGGCAAACCCAGCAGTATGAACAGTATGTCTGGAAGTAGAAACAGAAAAAGCATTGGAAGCAGACTGCAGGAGACAAAGTAATTTGGGTTTTGCAGGCCAAATAGCCCATAGGCTATAGTTTGGACATTGCAATAATAGCGTAATTACCATAATCAGGATTTTTAAAGGTTTGTGTGCCACGAGTAAAATTTTGCAATATGGATTGTTTCAAATAATCATTGATTTTTCTTTGAAACTATAATGTAAACACTGCTAACACAGATCGTAAATAGTACTGTATTCTATAGTCTGGGTACTATATATAAATATATAAAATACATACAAATTATTAATACTTTCAGCTACCTTGTTTACCAGTTTTAAATTTGCTGTTCTGATGACTTCAAATCCTAAATCCAAAACGTCCCCTGCCATTGAAGGAGCATATTAGGTGTGGTCTCCCTTGCTTAAATGTAGTTCAGTTTTCACCTAGCATCTCCGTTCCAGCTTGTCTCTTGCATTTTATTCAGCCTGGAACTATTCAGATAAAATTCATTGTGTGTGTGTGTTCTTGCATCATTTCTACTTAGGTCACTCTGCCACATCTGACAAAGAAGTAAGTGATTTGGAATATGTGAAGAAGACCACCTGCTGAAAATAACAGCCAAAGGGGAAGAAATTTGGTTGGGGGGCTAACTTTTGAAATCTTGAAAAATTAGCGCCAGGCGCTAATGATTGTGAGCTTCCAGTAAATTGGTTTTTAGCGCTCCAGGAAGGAAGTAGAGCGCTAAATCAAGCGCTACCACTTCCCTTGGAGCGCTAAAACCGGCAAGAGGGCAGCGCTGCCGGGAATAGAGGCTCCTTCCCTCCCTTAAAGGGAAGGGCCATCGCTGCAGGCTCTGCATTGAAACGAGGTCGCTCGTCGCCGACAGCAGCCGCGATCAGCCCCAAGCACTCCAACAGAGTGCAGGGCTGATCGATCACGGCCGAAGAAAATGTTGAAAAATGGACGTAAAGCATTAAGAAAAAAAATTTCCGCGCAACCATTATCACCTTTAAATACCGCTCCCCAAGCGGCCGCCTCTCTGACAATGCCTCCTGCAGCTGTCGGTGATGCCACCCGGCGATGTTGCAGGGGACAGAACCGAATTTCGGGTCCGGGGTGATACGCAGTACCATGACGTCACAATCTCCGGGCGCAGGAGATCGTGACGCATGGGGTTACTGCCGCCGCAAACCTCGACGGGAATTTCGCGGGTGTCGGTACATTCGCCGCGCCCCGTCGCAAAGCTGGTAGTACCCCGTTATCGCTCCCTTGGAGACGCTAACGGGAGGTGCAAAGGAGGCAAATTTCTAGCCCGAAGTTTCTAAAGCAAGTATCCCAAAGTGCCCCATCCAATGACAACATAGTCTGTTGTAGCTGTACCAACAGGATAACACCCACATGCACGTATACACACACATGTAGCATTATTATAAATGCTACGTATATGAGCCAGCAGACCCAAAGTGGAAAATATTTGAGCGGTTGTTTCCTGTCTAAGATGGTGATCATCTGTAGTTTCCTGACTATGCCATTGATTAAACAAAATTCTCTCCCTGCTGGATGGTGCACTGACATGCTGTGTTGGCGGGCATAATGTTTCAATTCTTCATGCATTGTCATTTAAAGATGCTACAGTTTATTGATCTTCAAGAATATGTGCATAACTTATTAGAGGAGATGTATACATGCATAGAAAACATGATGGCTATTTATATTGCCATTATTGGCACGTAGAAATGTATCTAATTTATTTCAAAATTTAGTAACAGGCGCAAGGTATTTCCTTTTTTTTAAATATAACAAGTTCCTTGTACGTTTTTTTTTAAATGCATTTGCTCAAAGTGACATTTTCATGAGGAATATTGTTAACACATCAAATGTTGGTAAACACAAGAATATGCTTTGCAGACACTTTGTAGGGTTGGCAATGGCCCTTTGAATCCTCCCCATAAACACTATCCCACAAATGCAATAACTACCTTACAGTTAACATTCAGACCAAGTAAGCTGCAACTGCTTACATCAGTCTTGAATTCTGGAAAAACTTTTGGCATGGTTGCAGTCATTAGCCCTTATTCTGCTGAATAAACAGGAACTTCAGAATGATTAGAATATAACATAAAGCTTTCAGAAGAAAAACCCCAGTCAGCTCACCATATTTTTTTGTTTCTCCACCCAGTTTATTTTTGGTCATGAGTAGAGTGCATAGCAACAGGTAATTCTGCTAAGGAGATAAACTGAGTATTTTTTCCTCTGGCTCGCAAAGATAACCTAATGAAATATTGCAATTCTAACTAGTTACTGCAGATGACTTTTCCATGGCTCAAGCAGCGCAGCACCCACATTGTTCCACTGAGAATTTGATGATGCATGTGTAAACCTAGAATCTCCAATTCCATGCAATTTTTAAGCAGCTAATTGGCATTATATTAACTGATATAGCAATGTACTTCACACTAAATACTGTGGGATGACTAAAAGACAATTGTTTCTTCCTCATTCTCTGCCGATGGACATCTGTTTGTTGTGCACACATTTCATTATTGCATTATTCCATGTCTGTCTGCAAAATTGCCTGTTTCCTACAGTCCTTTGTACTTAAATCCAGTTTTTCATAAACCGTTGCATCTTCCCTTTAACCCATATCTTTGTTGTGAACTTATTCCTGGTGTGAAGAACTGTATGCTTGTTGTACTTGTCACAACATAATGATCATGCAATCTTATAGCCTCACTCTAAATTCCTTCTGAAGATGATTTAATTTCCAACATTGTAATAACTGTTCTTTTGTTCTATTTATCCTCATTAAATTAGAAATAGACTGTAGATTCCACTATGTAATCGGCGAGACCTTTTATCAATTCTCTTTACAAAACTATACATTTTTGTACCTTATGGCAATTAAAACCAAATATGGCTTGCTTAGTGATATCCTACAGTACTGTTGTTTTGCATCTAAAACTTTCAGAAAATGTAATGGGTTCATTCTATTTGCATTATCATTACATCTTGGGGCTACTGGGAGCTGCTCCAATACTTTCATCAAACATTATTGTTTGATTAATAAATACAAATTGTAATGTGCTAGTGAGTATAGGAGCAGCAAGATAAGGCAGGATAATGCGTTGCTGGAGAAATGGTGCAGGAGGGAGGGCTTCAGATTCCTGGCGGATTGGCACCAGTTCTGGGGCAGGAGGGACCTCAACAGGGCTGGGACCAATGTTCTTGCGGGGAGATTAACTAGTGCTATGGGGAACGATTTAAACTAATTTGGCAGGGGGACGGGCACCAGGATGAAGCATTGGAGAGGAGAAACAAGGTGCACAGAGGACTGAGAGAGACAAACCGCATTAGAATAAAGAGTAGATCTGAAATAGGGTGGGATCAGACGGGGGGAAATGCGAGGCCGACTCGGATATGTTTGGAGTGGATATGCGTAAATGCATGAAGTGTGGTAAATAAGGTTGGTGAGCTGCAGGCATAAATTGCCACGTGGGAATAACGGAGACCTGGTTCAAACAAGGGGAGGATTGGAAACTTAATATTCCTGGCTACAAGGTTTTCAGCAAAGATAGAGGATAAAAAGGAGGTGGGGTGGCAGTATTAATCAAAGATACTGTTACAGCAGTGGAAATGGCTGATGTACTTGAGGATTCAAAGACAGAATCTATTTGGTTAGAATTAAGGAATATTAGAGGAGCTATTAAGCTGCTGGGTGTATACTATAAGCCACCAAATAGTGGGAAGGAGATAGAGGAGCAAATTTGGGAAACTGTGATCACAATATCATTAGGTTTAGAGTAGTAATGGAAAACGACAAGGAACAAATGTTAAAATACTCAACTAGAGGAGAGCTAATTTCAGTGAGTTGAAAGGGGATCTGGCCCAGGTATCAAAGATTGGCACGAAAACAGTAAGTGAGCAATGGGAGGCCTTCAGAGAGGAGGTACTTCGGGTACAAACTAGACACATTCCCACGAGGGGAAAAGGAAGTGCATACAAAGCTAGAGCTCTCAGGATGACTAAAGATATAGAGATTAAAATGAAACAGGAAAAGGAGGCTTATGATAAATTTTAGGGTCGTAGTACAGTAGAGAACCAAGCTGAATACAGAAAGTACAGAGGATAATTGAAAAAGGAAATAAGAGGGGCAAAGAGAGTGTATGAGAATAGATTAGCAGGTAACATTAATGGGTCTTTTATAAACATAAATAATAAAAGGGTAGTCAAAGGAAGCGTGAGGCCAATTAGGGACCAAAAAGGAGATGATCTTGTGGAGGGAGAGGGCATGGCTGAGGTACTAAATGAGTACTTTGCATCTGTCTTCACTAAAGAAGAGGATGCTTCCAATGTCACAGTAAAGAAGGAGGTAGTAGAGAAATTGGATCAGATAAAAATAGATAAAGAGAAGGTACTTAAAAAGTTAGCAGCGCTCAATGTAAAAAAAGTCATCCAGTCCGGATGGGATGCATCCTCGGTTGCTGAGGAAAATAAGGGTGGAGATAGCGGAGGCTCTAGCCACAATCTTCCAATCCTCCCAATATGGGAGCGGTGCCAGAGGACTGGAGGATTCAAATGTTTCATCCCGTTCAAAAAAAGGGAGAGAGATAAACCCAGCAACTACAGGCCAGTCAGCCGAACGTAGGTGGTGGATAAACTTTTAGAGACAATAATCCGAGACAAAATTAATTGTCACTTAGAAATATATGGGTTACTAAGTGACAGCCAGCATGGATTTGTTAAAGATAAATCTTGTTTGACTAACTTGATTGAGTTCTTTTAAGTAACGGAGAGAGTTGATGAAGGTAGTGCGGTTGATGTTGTATATGGACTTTCAAAAGACGTTTGATATAGTACCACATAATAGACTTGTTAGCAAAATTAAAGCCCATGGAATTAAAGGGACAGTGGCAGCATGGATACAAAATTGGCTAAGGGACAGAAAGCAGAGAGTAGTGGTGAATGGTTACTTTCAGACTGGAGGGAAGAATACAGTGGTGTTCTCCAGAGGTCGGTATTAGGACCACTGCTCGTTTTGTTATATATTAATGACGGTCTTTGAAATTAAAAGTTTGCAGATGACACAGAACTTGGAAATGTTGTAAACAGTGAGGAGGATAGTTGCAGACTCCAGGAGGACATAGACAGACTGGTGAAATGGGCAGACACATGGCAGATGCAATTTAATGCAGAGAAGTGTGATGTGATGCATTCTGATGGGAAGAATGAGGAGAGGCAATATGAACTAAATGGTGCAATTTTAAATGGGGTGCAGGAACAGAGAGACCCAGGGGTCTATATACACGAGTCTTTGAATGTGGCAGGACAAGTTGAGAAGGCTGTTAAAAAAGCATCCTTGACTTTATAAACAGGCATAGAGTACAAAAGCAAGGAGTTTCTGCTAAACCTTTATAAATCACTGGTTAGGCCCCAGCTGGAGTATTATCTAATTCTGGGCACCACACTTAGGAAGGATGTCAAGGTCTTTGAGAGGGTGCAGAGGAGATTTATTGGAATGGTACCAGCGATTCAGGAACTCAGTCACTTGGAGAGATTAGAGAAGCTGGGGCTGTTCTCCTTATAGCAGAGAAGGTGAAGGGGCAATTTAATAGAGGTGTTCAAAATCATGAGGGGTTTTGATAGAGTAAACAAGGAGAAACTGTTTCCAGAGGCAGCAGGGTCAGTAATCAGAGGATACAGATTTAAGTTCATTGACAAAAGTGGGGAGAGGAGGAGAGTTTTTACGCCGCGAGTTGTTATGATCTGGAATGCACTGCCAGAAAGGATGGTGGAAGCAGATTCAGTAATAACTTTCAAAAGGGAATTGGATAAATACTTGAAGGGAAAAAAATTGCACGGCTATGGGGAAAGGGCAGGGGAATAGGACTAATTGGATAGCTCTTTCAAAGAGCTGGCACAGGCATGATGGGTTCCTCCTTCTGTGCTGTATGATTCTATGATTAGCAAACGACTGTCCTAGAAGTATCCTCCTAGGTACTTCTGGATTAGACTGATGAAGCATGTGGAGGATGTGAAAGAAGAAGAAAAAGATGAAGATTATTTGCCATCTATGGTCATCTTCATTCTTTAGCTGAAACATTTTCCATACGCCATAGAAACATAGAATCTAGGAGCAGGAGTAGGCCATTCGGCCCGTCGAGCCTGCTCCACCATTCAATACGATCATGGCTGATCATCCAAATCCAGTACCCTGTCCCTGCTTTAATCCCCACAGTACACATATCCCACCCTACCCCTGTAACCCCACGTATTTAATTCCCCCTAACATATCCCATCCTATCCCCATAACCCCACATATTTAATCCCCCCCCTAACACTAAGGGTCAATTTATCATAGCCAAATCAACCTAACCCGCACATTTTTGGACGCCAAGATCCTTCCTGTTCAGCTCCTCTGACCCTGTCTTCAGGATCACATTATATAGTTTATTATATTTGCTATAGTTATCACACTTTTGTGTTGGCTCTGTTCTGACTCCTCTAGAAAGGTAGAACTGCATAGCAACCCAGGGAGGTGTTTTTATATAGTGCTGTAGGGGAGAATCACAGGTGATGTGAAAAATATCTTGAAAAGATTTTGTGATTTCTCTTGTTAACACTCAGGACTTAGTCTGTGAGTGGAGGAAGCTTCACTCAGAGAATGAGAAAGACCATACAAGATAATCTATTTGTTCCATTTGCATAGAAAGTCCTAATAGTATTTTTGCCAAAAGGAACAAATCACTTTATCAAATACTTGATAAATGTTTTGATGGGTATGATAGGAACAGTGTTTATCATGCATAGCTTTAAACACCAAAGTGTTATCTCTGTGTTGAAGCTATTTTGCAAAGATGTTGCTTTTTTTTCTATTTAATACTCTTTTAGGACTAATGACTGGGTTTTCCCTGCACAAGTAAAATTAACAACTTTTTCCTCATCAGCAGCTACATCAAAATTGTTGAGAAGGTTGTAGCATTAGTTGACCCAAACAAATTTAAAGTTGTCAAATTCTGCTTCCCTTGATCCTGCTCTGAGGGGAAGAGAGGTCTTTAACATATAGCAAACAAAAAAGCTGTCAACATTGTAAAACACAGCTGCCTTTCTCAAAGGACCCGAGGGTTTTGTGAAGCCCGGCTGTACATACTTGTGACTATGATCAGGGTCTGACGCGAAGATACTTGTTTTGAAAGTTGCGCCTGCAGTTGGAACGCTGCTTGCTCCACAGATGAGATGCATGTCTCCTTTCAGAAGCCATTCGGGTTTGTTGGCAAAAACCTAAATCTCAAATCTTACAGGTGGTGAGAGTTCAGGCAATCATCCCTCAATAAGATGATTGTGACTCAAACATGCTTACATGTATTTTACACCTATGAAAGACTGATGGTAACTCAATTAGAATTTCTCCAACTATTGCCTACTTCTGAAACTTCAGATATTTAAGCAAGGTACACAGGAATTCTACACTGAAGAAATTCATCATCTCTTTAACTGTGCTTCTCTGTAACCTGTGACAGCACAGTAGCATGAGAGAACATGCATCCCTTCTCTTACAAGTTAAATGCCTGTGCATTGTGTGTGCTTAAATAACAATTTGAGCATGGATACTTGACTCCCCAGAGAGAAATGTGGTACAGGATTCTGTAGAGGGTATGGTACTGACTAGCAAATCAGAGGTCATGAGTTCATATCCCATCATGAAAAGCTGTGAAATTAATTTCAGTAATTTGTGGGCTGCCATGAGAAAAAAAGACCAATGTCAGCATTCATCTGATTCACTAACGTCCTTCAAGGAAGGGAACCTACCGCTCCTATCTGGTCTAGCCTACATGTGACTCTACATGCTGTGGTTTACTCTCAATGCCTTCTGAAATGGCCTAGCAAGCCACTCCGTTTAGGGCAAGTAGGGATGGGAAGTAAATGTGCCCTTGTCACTGTCACAAATTTTTTAAAAAAGCATTGATAAGTTCGCAGTGGCCTTATCATGTCATTTGCAGGGACACTTTGAAAAATGGTAATCGATTTGCTTTTCTATGTGAGTTCTTAACGAAACACTTCTGTGCCAAAAAGGGGTGTAGTTATAAAGATATTACGGTGTAATCCAAATTTAGATAGTGGTTTTGTCTTTATTTTACATTTTTAATCCTATCCCAGCTGTCAAGTGGCCCGCCAGTGATCTTCAATCCACTACAGCAGCAACAGCTCCCCCAGTTTTCTCAGCAGCAGTCATCCCAGCAGTCTGCAACCTCCAGCCCTCAACAGCAGGGAGAACAGGTGCATTTTCTTTACATGTTACAAAGCTAGTAAGTTGAGTCACTGATACTTACGGAACAGACTGCAGGACACAGCTGAAGAATGCAGATAATTCTTTTGAGATGACAAGAATATAAAGGTTGAACACTGAAAACTAAAGCTATTAGGGCTGGGGTTTTCCACTCGTGCGCTTGCCAGCACACAATTTTCCCCCATTCTTTATAATGGGTGGGAAAATTGAGGCCTGGCACGTGCTCAAACAGAAACCCCAGCTTAGAATTTCAAATTGCAAATCAACATTTGCCTTAATAGGCATTTCTATAATATCTTCAAGCTTGCTTTGCAATAACGGTAGTAAAACATTGCCATGTTATAACTTTATCTTGTGATTAGCATTCAGAAGCTTAAACTAGCATAGTATCTATGTCCCTAGAAAAAACTGATATGGGAAGCATAATTTTTTTTAAAGGGTTCCGAAATTTGAAAACATTTTAAATAAAATATTAGCCACTGTTTCATTAAAGTAGTATTCATATATGGTGGTCTCTACAAATGGTAGAATATTAAATCATTAATTCTAATTAAATCAATATAATTTATATAAATTTAAATGTTAAGTGTTTGATATTAACAATATTCATTGCATTAAATTAGAAATTATTTGAATACCATAATTTTTTTGCTGTTTGCTTGGACGTGGTCAACCAGTCACTTTCATGGTCAGAATGAGCCAGGCGTCTGGTGTAGTTCTCCGGCTAGAACTGGAGTGAACCTTGGTCTTCAATGACTGAAGTCGCATAAATATCAACAAAATATTGGCTCTGATTTGCTATTATACTTGTTTGTGTTCAAAGGGGTGCATCATTGTCTTAATTTACATAGTTTGTTTAGAAAGTGAAGGAGCCATTACTAACTCTGGAGAGATCACAGGAAAAGTTTTAAAGTACTGTATAACATAATACAATAGTGGCATCTATTGATAGTCAATACTTAACTGCTGTGTTGACTTTCTTTTTTGGCATTATGTTCCATTAATAGTGAGACTAGCAATACCTGTGTTGCTCTTTTACAAGTAAAGTATTTGTGTACATAATTTAATCCTTTGGCACTACATTGATAACATTATTTCTGACCTCTGAACTTTTAAGAGCATTAAATTCTTGCTTAAAAAATAAATAACCAAAGGCAGCTGAGAAAAGATGAAAAATGCATTGTAAAAGCAGAAGTTCGTTGCAGCACAAAATACAGAAGGTGGATCATATAGAAGATCAAAGATCGAAAGGCCCACGTCTGTAACTTGTTGAACATTAATTTCCCTGTCTCAAGCCTCTTTTATATTGGACCAGTTCTGTACCTAGTAACATATTAACTTAAAAGTAAATTGCCAGAAATTTCCTCAACAAGCTTTAATTCCTGTCCTCCCACCCACCTGCAAGTCTCGGCCGAGCAGGTTGCTCTGGCCAGTAACAATATATAACTTAAATTCAAGCAGTCAATCACTTCAATGGTTAACTTGTTACAGGATACAGGAACTCATTGTAACTGTTATATGTAGAATTTTATGCCATGTTATTAAATCCACAAAATTTCAGCAGTACCAATGGCAAACTTTCATGGCAGATGGTTGAAGCTGCTTTATTTGTGTTGGCTTGGGTAAGATGGGTTATGTTATTGCTTTTTAAAATGCATGATGCTTCCTTTTTTGCCAACTTCATTGTCGCACTAAACTAGGATTGCCTTTCACGTTTCCTTCTAAATATCTTCATTCATACTGGATGAAATTTTCTCACACTTTTCTACTAGGTCATTACTTCAGATACGTAGGTTATAATTAATTGTACCCCAGATAAGATTGCTTGCCTCTGAGAATCAACTTTTTCTTTGAAAAAGTTATGTTTATCTTGAAAGGGTTTGAACTATCTTTATGTAAATTAAACAGCAATATGAAGAGACTATTTTTTTGAAGAGCTACTTCTGGGTTAGAAGGCAGTGCCTTGTTGATTGTTCAGGCTAACGTTTGGGAAATACATGTGCATACTCCAAACTTGTAGTCCAGTTCAGAATACACACGCTATTTTAAGGATCTGCCCTCTTTGGTATAAAATTATTAATCACTCTTCAACCAACCAACACCAAAGTGAACTAAGTCTAGTCTTTGTTACCTTGTGTAAGCGTAACAATTAGATTCATTGATTTCTGGAAAATAATGGAAAGGAAATGGTATACAGAATGTGGGATATGTAGTCTGATTATTCTGAAACCAGAATCTAGGTAGATTAGGTTTACTATTGAACAGAACTTTTTTTGACAAAATGCTGAATTATCCAGGAAAATAGTTTGTAGCTATGCCATCGGCTTCTCAAAATTCCCCATTGTTAAAATGTTGTGATTCCTTGTGAAATGTTAGTTTGGTTCACTGAGCTCAAAATCCGTGAGAGATTTAGTCTAGAAAGTGTTCAAATATCAGATCAATAGTACTTCACACTGATGCAAAGTACCATAGAACTCAGATGTAGGAACTCTGTTCTGTCCAGCAGAATTCTGACCAGGTTCCAGCTAGCCAGGAGCAGGCTTTGGCAGCTCAGCAGACTGCAGTCATCAACCTGGCAGCAGGTTTTGTGCCTCCACAGGCTGCAGGTACATACTATTACTTTCATCTTCTGACTGTTATGTTCCTTACTCTTCCTTTCATTTCTGTCTTGAGCAACATTCTTTCAGAAATGTCACTGACTAGTCTAGCAGCCTTGTATTTTGCACCTATGAACTGCTAACGATTGCTTTTTCCTTGTAGTCTTGTCATGCCACTTCCAGTCAGATACAGATTGCTTGACAGTGTGCGCCATATTAAAAGGATTGCACCTACTCTTTGAAAGCCTGAATGCATGTATTTATTTTGTTGCACTTAACCCTTTCCCCTTGAGCTTTCCCCTCCCCCCACCCCAAAAATGTCTGTTGCTTTGCATAGCAATTCTTCTGGGTGGTTCAGGGAGTGTACCAATCCATTCCCTGATTATACCCAATACTGTGGAGGTCTGACTAATCAATTGATCAGCATGTATATTTCCATAAAAAAATTACAGCCATTTAACCATTTGAGTACTGAGTGTGCATTATTTTGTTGTAGTTGGAATTAGGAAATTGATAAAATTGTATTATGCTGATTCTAGTTGCCATAAATCCAGAAAGAATGCTTGCATTTTGAAACAAAATTGAAGATGAGGCTTTGTCAAATTGATGTGGTAAAAATTGGATCCTGTTAATTGAGATGTCTAATACTTCTCACCCAATTACTGTCATTTTAAATACAATTAATTGGACCTTGTGAAAGTTCCACAAATATCTGTTAAGATACTTCCAACTGATAAAAATGTAAATGCCATTATCAAATTGAGGCACAAAATGAGATGCACCCTCAGTATATTTAACAAATTACATACCTGTAATCTTATTACATTCCATAAAAATATATTTAGCTATGTTTCTGATTTACACTAATAGGTGAATTCTACTGATCCCCTTTCTGTTACAATCTTTCCCTATCCTGATTTCCCTCCCTCATTTGATCCTCTTGTTGTCCCTCCCTTTCCCCCTACCTGTCTCCCCTGTAGTGTTGTCTCAGCTTGGCTCTGCTGTGAACAGACCTGGGCAAAGCCTTCCTCAGCAGAGACTCCAGCTTACATCTGCCTTGCAGCAGCAACAGCAACAAGCCTTGCAGCAGCAGCAACAGATACAAGTAATCCAGCAACTTGGCTACAGTTACATGAAATAAAAAATTCTCAGCTCCAAAATAAAGAATGGAGAAAAGTCACTGAGGTGCTGCCCAAAAATCTAAAATGTTTTATGTTTGTTTGAATCTGGGGAGGGTTGGCAGTTGAAAAAAAATTGGGTGATTAGGACGCAATTATTTAATCACTTTGGAGCATTGAATTTACATTGACATCCTAGCCATCCACCTCTTTCTCTTGTATTTATGCTCAAGAAGTGCTTGTGGCACGTTGAAAGATAAGAACCACTGCAGGCAATGTTGTAGGGATACTTCCCACTTCCCCTCCCAAAATATGTAAAAAGCATACATATATTTTTGCATACCTGCAGTTGGAATCATCTTAAAGTCAACTTGCTTATCCTTTTACACAATATATATACACACACAGGTTTTCTATAAAATGCTAGTGCTCAATGTTTTCATTGCACTTTGTTTTGGGTTATATTGGTGTATTTTTTTTAAAGGGAGGAGAGTAAATGAGTCACAGCATGATGAAATTGAAATCATTTGAAAATGCAAAATATACCATTGTTTAACTTTGGACATTACACTCCAGTACAATACTGAGCCTAGCACAGATGCCTCTTAGAAGTTGCTGACTTGCTGCGGTTCTGTTACCATCTACATCTGCATCCAACTGGAAATACTAAAGCATTTTTAGATCAGACGTTGACTAACAAGCATGCAGTTAGCTCTGCAAGAACAAGTGTTTGTGTGTCAAATTGTCTTAACTCTTCTGTGCCACTGGTGCTGCTTGACTGTAGTCATTAAGTTTGTGGGTTTAATTTTCTTTTCCGTCTCCATCCTTAAAAACTTCCAAAATGTTTAAACTGATTCATCTCTTTGCTGTCGAGACTTCAGTTAATTCATCTGAATATTGTTCTTCAAGTCTTACAGATGTGCTCTTTTGTTCCCCTTCCCTTCCTGACAGCAGTTACGATACTTGCAGCATCAAATGGCTATAGCAGTTCAGCTTCGGCAACAACAACAGCAGCAGCAGCAGCATCAGCATCATTCAGGCAGCCAGTCAAAAAGTAAAAGGAAAAGAGGGACTCCAACTCCACCAAAATCATGAACCATCTCATGTAACCTTAAGACTGCTTCTTGAACTTAATATCTCTTTTGTGGTGAAGTGAATGCTTTTTTACAATATTTTTTAAAAATGAAACCCAACCATTGTATATAGTATCTTTTGTTTCAGTGAGAAGTAATTGTGAACTTAGTTTAAAAACAACTTGTACATACTGATTTTTGAAAGAAATAACTGATTTATTGTACAGTCAAAGTTTCAACAGCAGGTTTAACTATTCTCTCTTCACATTTATTGTGGGTGTTACACTCTTCAGCACTTCAGTGAGCAATTTATGGACTTCTCTGTGTCTTGTTTGTGCACGAACAATGCAGTCCTGGAGTTTTTCACCAGAGAGACCACTCCCGCCTCCATATGGAAAGAAAAAGATAAGATAATTTGCAGCAAAGAGCGGTTGATACGTTTTTGTTGATGTAGAAAACATCCAAAGAATGACATTGTTAGGTATTTTAAATCAGTGCTGTTAATGACAAAAATTGGAATTAATTACTGAAGTGTCACTAGCTCAACTGCAAATCTTCTGAAAAAGTGGCTTGGGCCACCTTATTTGAAGGCTTTCTAAAACATTGAATGTTGCAAAACTTAAACAAATCCTTGTACAGATTTAACTAGTGATCAACAATTATGCAATACAACTGATTAATGAAACATTTTTTAAAATCACAAATGTCCGATGCCTAAGGTAATTGCACTTGGGTGAATAAAAATTCTAAAATCTTGCTTCAAAAAAAAGTCTTGGTGGTGAAAGCCTAGGTTTTTTCCCCCCATTGGTAATGATTTTGCTGTCCATTTTTCCCAAAGTTTTAGACTTTATTCACGGAGCTTTTTTGGGGGGGAATGGAGGGGAAAGAAAATGAATTAGAACGCCCTCGTCGGAAGATGGAGAGCAGGTAAGTGAGTGAAGGTGTGGATAGAGGTGTTTGAGAGTACCAGAGGTGGTGTGGCCTGCTACTGCTGATTTGGAGGGTGGAGAAAGAGGGGAAAAAGTGGACCAGAGCAAGAGAAGCAGTTAATGGATAGTGGTTTGTAAGATTGGAGAAAATTTCTGGGGTAGGAATTTGAAATCAATGCTTTTGAAGTCAATGCACTGGGGGATGGGGAGCTAACATGACTTCATAAAGGATTGGATATGAGCAGCATGAGTTGGATCATATGCAAGGGCAAGCTCGAGAGGGGGTTAGGAGAAAGAATCAGAAGTGACATGGAATTTTTTGATAATGGACTGGATGTGAGGAATCATGTTCCACTCAGTCAAGCAGTACACTAAGGTTGTGCATCATTAAGGTCAGCCTGAGCATGTAAATCAGAATTGGTAGTAATGCTTTATTGCCTGTGTCATGGGAGAATTACTTTGCTCTCCGTTTTCTCTTTTCTTGAAAAACTGATGTTTGTCATTATATTCTTCATTTCTATTCTAAATGGAAAAACCAACCACTGCTTTAACAGCTCAGCTGCAGTCTTCATTGGACACAGTGGTAACTGGGGCAGGCTTCTTCTGTCAAACCTGCACAGGATCACATGTACATTCATTTCTATAATGACTATTTAAGGTTTAAGTACTGGTGACAAACGTTTATTAAAAAAACAGACCAACTACCCAAGAGGGCTAGTAGGTGGCATGCGGAGACATTTATTTTTCATAAGACAGTACCATCTGCATAATGGAAGATGCCAGCCCAAAATGTCCAACAAAATCATGCAAAAGAACAGACTGCCAAATTGGACCACTCACTTTATATTAACACACCTGGTTTATGTACGGCACAAAGCCTATCCTCTTCATCAATTACTATAGTAGCCATCCCTGATGCCAACGTCTCCTCCTCAGCTGTTGGATCTACAATGAATATTGTGCTTTTTTTTTTTAAAAAGGAAAAAAAGCTTTTTAGAAGATCATCCAAGTCTAATTATGAACCAGTCCCATCATGTTGGATCTATACAACTTGCTCCCTAGATGCCCTGATTCAAGTTACCAATTACAGCATTTTGGAATAATAGGTACCAAGACTGAAATAAGATAGGATAAAAATCTCCTTTATTACCCATGAAAGGAGTCTTAAGCAATCTCAACCCAGTTTTGAGTAAGTGTATTAATTAGGCTTGCTGGTATGAACAAAATATGACTTTCAAGGGCCCAACCGGTAAAAAGCTGATGACACCCAGGAAGGCAGTACCTGTAAAATATTGGAGGGTATGTCACAGTACCCACACCCTCAGTGATGCACAAATATAACATCCGAACGGGGGCGGCACTAACACAATCTCCCCTTGGAAACCAGGGTTCATTCTATATGTAGGTATGTGAAAGAACAAAACTTAAATGTATATAGCCCCAAAGTGCTTTACAACCAGTGGATCACTTTTGAAGTAGTCACTTATTATGTAAGGAAATGCAGCAGCCACTTGCACACAGCAAGGTACCACAAACAGCAAATGAATGAATGACAGATAATCTGTTGTTGATGGTGTTGGATAAGGGAGGTACATTAGCCACGAAATGGAAAAACTCCCTGCTCCTCTTTGATTAGTGCCAGGTTATCTTTCACCTGAACAGGCAGATATGGCTTTGGTTTAATGTTTCATGCAAAAGACAGCACCTCCAATTCAGCACACACTCAGTATTGCGCTGGACTTTCAGCCTAGACTCTAGCCTAAAGTCTGTAGTGAAGGTGAACCCACAACTTTGATTCAGAGGTGAGTGTGCTACCAACTGAGCCAAGTTAACACACTGCTATCTCACTGAGCCAAATAACTCCGTATATGATTTTAAAAAAGGAACACATTGAATAATAAAGCTACTCAAATATCAGGAATAGCTATGCTACTGTATTAACCCTTAAAAGCTGTTACATTAAGCATAATTTTACATGAAAATTAAATTTAAAACACTACCTGTGCTCACCCTACTATCCTTTTCTAACTTCAATTTTATTTTTCCTTCCTTCCCCCAATTATATTCCGAAGTGAAATATGGAAGAAGAATGATTTCTACCAATTACGCGGAGAATACCAAATTAACGGGTGTTTGAATCTGAGGAAGCAGCTTGGGAAATACATAAAATATGTAGGAAGGGAAAATGAGCAACATATGAACTCCATGAATGGTACTGAAATAGCTAATAATGAATTTGGGAGATAGAGGTCTTTGTAGACTTGATGCTCAACACTGCAGAGTAACAATCAACAAAACCAATAGAATACTAAACTGTGTAGCCAAAACAGTAGACTATATGTCTGAGGAAGTCATTCTCAAACTGTATAGTGCACTAGTCAGACCATACATTGAATAGTGTACACCATTCTGGTCATCAAGAGAAAGGAGACATTCAAGCCCTGGAGGTGGTTCAGAGAAGAATCACAGGCTGATCCCCATTTTAAGAGGTTGAGCTGAGGAAAGACTTAGTCTCCCCTTTCAGGACTGAAAGACCCGAGAGATGATCTTATAGAGAAGACAGTAAACGATATGGAAAATATAAATCCAGAATATTACTTCAAAATAAATTTGGAGAATAGGACAAGGGGACACTAATTCAAACTAAATTTAGGACTGATGTCAGGAAATTCTTTTTCACAAAAAAAGAGTGACAATATATGGAATGGGCCTCCAGGTGGAGCAGTGGACATGGAAATCCTGGTATTTAAGAAAAGAATAGATGCTACAATGGCGGGGAGGAAGAAGTGGAAGGTCTTTTTAGATGGATGAACGAAAGCCAGATGCCCTTCATTATCCATGTTGTGATCTTATTAAAAAATGACGTGCATAATGGTTGTGTTGCACTTGCTGCTTTGAAATGTAGAAATGTCATATAGCCCACAGTCATAAGATAACAGTATCATCTCTCAAAACAATTTTGAGGTATTACAATATTACTTTACACAAAAGTAACTCACTCATCAAAAATGGCAAAAGATGTAGCAACTGGGTGCTTTCTGATATTCAGTTGATTTTTCTGGATCATATTAACTTCTGCCAAACCAGTTTCTTCACTGATCGACACCAATGGTAATTGGACTGTAGAAAAAAAAGTTAATCTTCAGCAATCATCTAGAATGGGGATCAGTTGCAAAATGTAGTGTTAATGGGGGGACTTTATGCTGGACTTTTTGAAAACTCTGCTCTACATTTTACAAAAAGTATTGTAAATTTCAATTGCTATATTCTGCTGTACTGAACCAGTCAGAATCATGGAATTTTGTAGCAAAAAAAACAAGCTATTCGTCCCATGAAATCTATCAGTGTTTTTTCTCTACAAGCCACCTAGTCCAATACAAACACAAAAGCAAAATACTGTGGATGCTGGAAATCTGAAGGAAGGCCAATTTCAGTGGGTTGAGAACGGATCTGGGCCGGGTAAATTGGAATCAAAGATTGGCAGGCAAAACTGTAATCAAATAATGAGCTGCCTTTAAAGAGGAGATAGTTTGGGTACAGTCAAGGTACATTCCCACGAGGGAGAACGGTAAGGCAACTAAAGCCGGAGCTCCCTGGATGATGAAAGAGTAAGATGAAGCAGAAAAAGAGCATGTATGACAGATGTCAGGTTGAGAATACAAGTGAGAATCAGGCTGAATATAGAAAGTTCAGAGCGGAAGTGAAAAAGAAAATAAGAGGGGCCAAGAGACAGTATGAGAATAGATTGGCAGCGAACATAAAAGGGAATTCAAAAGTCTTCCATAGGCATATAAATAATAAACGGCTAGTAAGAGGAGGGGTGGGGCCGATTAGGGACCAAAAAGGAGACCTACGCATGGAAGCAGAGGGCATGACTGAGGTACTACATGAGTACTTTGCATCTGTCTGCGCCAAGGAAGAACATAAGAAATAGGAGCAGGAGTAGGCCATTTGGCCCTTCGAGCCTGCTCCGCCATTCAATAAGATCATGGCTGATCTTCTACCTCAACTCCACTTTCCTACACTATCCCCATATCCCTCGATTCCCTTAATATCTAAAAATCTATCGCTCTCTGTCTTGAATATACTCAACAACTGAGCCTCCACAGCCCTCTGGGGTAGAGAATTCCAAAGATTCACCATTCTCTGAGTGAAGAAATTTCTCCTCATCTCAGTCCTAAATGGCCGACCCCTTATTCTGAGACTATGACCCCTGGTTCTAGATTCCCCAGCCAGGGGAAACATCCTCCTTGCATCTACCCTGTCAAGCCCTGTGAGAATTTTGTAGTTTCAATGAGATCACCTCTCATTCTTCTAAATTCTAGAGAATATAGGCCTAGTCTATTCAATCTCTCCCCATTAGGACAATCCCCCATCCCAGGAATCAGTTTGGTGAACCTGCGTTGCTCTCCCTCTATGGCAAGGATATCCTTCCTTGGGTAAGGAGACCAGAACTGTACACAATACTCCAGGTGTGGTCTCACCAGGGCCCTATATAATTGCAGTAAGACATCTTTACTCTTATACTCAAATCCTCTTGTAATAAAGGCCAACATACCATTTGCTTTCTTAATTGCTTGCTGTACCTGCATGTTAACTTTCAGTGATTCGTTTACAAGGACACCCAGGTCCCTCTGAACATCAACATTTACCAGAATCTCACCATTTAAAAAATACTCTGCTTTTCTATTTTTCCTACCAAAGTGGATAATTTCACATTTCTCCGCATTATATTCTATTTGCCATGTTGTTGCCCACTCACTTAGCTTGCCTATATCCCCTTGAGGCCTCTTTGCATCCTCCTCATCACAACTTACATTCCCACTCAGCTTTGTATCACCAGCAAACTTGGATATATTACATTTGGTCCCCTCATCCAAATCTTTGATATAGATTGTGAATAGCTGAGGCCCAAGCACTGATCCTTGAGGTACGCTACTAGGTACAAGCCTGCCAACCCGAAAATGACCCGTTTATTCCTACTCTGTTTTCTGTCCGTTAACCAATCCTCAATCCATGCTAGTATATTACCCCCAATCCCATGAGCCCTAATTTTGTTTAATAACCTCTTGTGTGGCACCTTATCAAATGCCTTCTGAAAATCCAAATACACCACATCCACTGGTTCCCCCTTATCTATTCTGCTAGTTACAACCTCAAAAATTTCCAACAGATTCGTCAAACATGATTTCCCTTTCATAAATCCGTGTTGACTCTGCCCAATCCTATTATTATTTTCTAAGTGCCCTGTTACCACGTCCTTAATAATGGATTCTAGCATTTTCCCTACTACTGATGTCAGGCTAACTGGTCTGTAGTTCCCCGTTTTCTCTCTCCCTCCTTTCTGAAATAGTGGGTTTACATTTACTACCATCCAATCCGCAGGAACCGTTCCTAGAATCTGTGTAACTTTGGAAAATGACAACTAATGCATCCACTATCTCTATAGCCACCTCTTTCAAAACCCTAGGATGCAGGCCATCAGGTCATGGGGATTTATCAGCTTTCAGTCTCATTAATTTCTTCAGTACTTTTTTTTTACTAATACTAATTTCTTTCAGTTCCTCATTCTCGCTAGACCCTTGGTTCTCCACTATTTCCGGGAAGTTTTTTGCGTCTTCTTCCGTGAAGACAGACACAAAGTATTTGTTTAATTTCTCTGCCATTTCCTTATTCCCCATGATCATTTCTCCTGTCTCAGCCTGTAAGGGATCCACATTTACTTTCGCTAATCTTTTCCTTTTTACATATCTATAGAAGCTTTTACAGTCTGTTATGTCTCTCATTGGTTTACTCTCGTATTCTATTTTCCCTTTCTTTATCAATTTCTTGGTCCCCCTTTGCTGAATTCTAAAATCCTCCCAATCCTCAGGCTTACTACTCTTTTTGGCAACATTATAAGCCTCTTCCTTTGATCTAATACTATATTTAACTTCTCGTTAGCCACGGTTGGACCACTTTTCCTGTGGGGTTTGTGTGCCTTAAAGGAATGTATATTTGTTGTAAATTATGTATTAATTCTTTAAATGCTAGCGATTGCTTATCTACCGTCATACCTCTTAATGTAGTATCCCAATCTACCTTAGCCAACTAGCCCCTCATACCTACGTAGTTTGCTTTGTTTAGATTTAAGACCCTAGTTTCAGATTTAACTAAATCACCTTCAAACTCAATATAAAATTCTATCATATTATGGTCACTCTTCCCTAAAAGCCCCTTTACTACAAGGTTATTCATTAACCCTTTCTCATTGCACAATACCAGATCTAAAATAGCCTGTTCCCTAGTTGGTTCCTCAATATACTGATCTAGAAAACTATCTTGCATACATTCCATGAATTCGTCCTCCACACTATTACTGCAAATTTGGTTTGCCCAGTCTATATGTAGATTAAAGTCCCCCATGTTACATGCGCCTCTAATTTCCTGATTTATACTCTGCCCTACATTACAACTACTGTTTGGGGGCCTATAAACAACTCCCACCAATGTTTTCTGCCCCTTGCTGGTTCATAGCTCCACCCAAACTGATTCTACTTCTTGATTTTCGGAGGTAAGATCCTTTCCCTCTACTGTCTTTATTCCCATCCTTTATCAGGGCTACCCCTACTCCTTTTCCATTTTGCCTATCTCTTCTAAAAGTTAAGTATCCTGGAATATTTAGTTCCCACCCTTGGCCACATTGCAACCGCAATGGCTATTAGATCAAACCTATTATTTCTATCTGCGTTATTCATCTATTTTGTTGCGAATGCTTCGTGCATTCAGATATAATGCCTTTAGCTTTGACTTATTTCTATTTTTCCCTGATGTCACCTTAGTCACTGATGCCTTATTACCTTTGTTACTCTCTCTGTCCCTTCCTGACCCACTCTGCTTATTTTTACCCAAAACTCTACTCTGCTCTAGAGCCTTGACATTTCTCTCACGATGCTGCAAAAATCATAGTGAAAGAGGAGATAGTGGATATACTATATGAGATTTAAAAAATTAATAAAGGAGGAGGTACTAGAAAGGTTGTTTGTACTTAAAGTTGGTAAGTCTCCAGGACCGGATGGGATGCATCCTAGGATGCTGAGGGAAGTTGAGGAGGAAATTGCGGAGGTACTGACCATAATCTTCCAATCCTCCTTTGATATGGGGGATGGTGCCAGAGGACTGGAGAATTGCAAATGTTACACCCTTGTTCAAAAAAGGGTTTAAGGATAAACCCAGCAACTACAGGCTAGTCAGTTTAACCTTGGTAGTGGGGAAGCTTTTAGAAACGATAATCAGGGACAAAGTTAAGTCACTTGATCCAGTGTGGATTAATTAAGGAAAGCCAGCACGGATTTGTTAACAGCAAATCGTGTTTAACTAACTTGATCGAGTTGTTTGATGAGGTAACAGAGAGGGTTGATGAGGGCAATGCGGTTGACGTGGACTTCCAAAAGGCGTTTGATAAAGTGCCACATAATAGGCTTGCCAGCAAAGTTGAAGCCCATGGAATAAAAGGGACAGTGGCAGCATGGATACAAAATCAGCTAAGTGACAAGAAACAGAGAGTAGTGGTGAACGGTTGTTTTTCAGACTGGAGGAAGGTATACAGTGGTGTTCCCCAGGGGTCAGGTGTACAGGGCACAATTTCAAAATTTGCAGATGGCACAAAACTTGGAAGTATGGTGAACAGTGAGGAGGATAGTGATAGACTTCAAGAAGACAGATAAGCTGGTGAATTGGGCGGACACGAGGCCGATGAAATTTAACGCAGAAAAGTGCGAAGTGATACATTTTGGTAGGAAGAACGAGAAGCAATATAAACTAAAGGGTACAATCCTAAAGGGGGTGCATGAACAGAGACACCTGGGGGTATATGTGCACAAATCGTTGAAGGTGGCAGGGCAGGTTGAGAAAGCAGTTAAAAAAAAGCATACGGAATCCTGGGTTTCCTAAATAGAGGCATAAGTACAAAAGTAAGGAAGTTATGAACCACATTTATAAAACACTGGTTCGGCATTTGATAAGGTGCCACATCAAAGGTTATTACGGAAAATAAAAGCTCATGGTGTAGGGGGTAACATATTGGCATGGATAGAAGATTGGCTAGCTAACAGGAAACAGAGAGTAGGCATAAATGGGTCATTTTCTGGTTGGCAAGATGTAACAAGTGGTGTGCCACAGGGATCAGTGCTGGGACCTCAACTTTTTACAATTTATATAAATGACTTGGATGAAGTGACCAAAGGTATGGTTGCTAAATTTGCTGATGACACAAAGATAGGTAGGAAAGTAAATTGTGAAGAGGACATAAGGAGACTACAAAGGGATATAGATAGGTTAAGTGAGTTGGCAAAGATCTGGCAAATGGAGTATAATGTGGGAAAATGTGAAATTGTCCATTTTGGCAGGAAGAATAAAAAAAGCATATTATCTAAATGGTGAGAGTTTGCAGAGCTCCGAGATGCAGAGGGATCTGGGTGTCCTAGTGCATGAATCACAAAAGGTTACTATGCAGGTACAGCAAGTAATTAGGAAAGCTAATAGAATGTTATTGTTTATTGCGAGGGGAATTGAATACAAAAGTAGGGAAGTTATGCTTCAGTTATACAGGGCATTGGTGAGACCACATCTGGAGTACTTTGTACAGTATTGGTCTCCTTATTTAAGGAAGGATGTAAATACATTGGAAGCAGTTCAGAGAAGGTTTACTAGACTAATACCTGGAATGAGCGGGTTGTCTTATGAGGAAAGGTTGGACAGGCTGGGCTTGTATCCACTGGAGTTTAGAAGAGTAAGAGGTGACTTGACTGAAACATATAAGATCCTGAGGGGTCTCTTGACAGGGTGGATGTGGAGAGGATGTTTCCTCTTGTGGGAGAATCTAGAACTAGGGGTCACTGTTTAAAAAGAGGGTCGTGAGTCTTTGGAACTCTCTTCCTCAGAGGGCAGAGGAAGCAGAGTCTTTGAATATTTTTAAGGCAGAGGTAGATAGATTCTTGGTAAGCAAGGGGGTGAAAGGATATCGGGGTAGGCGGGAATATGGAGTAATCAGATCAGCCATGATCTTATTGAATGGCGGAGCAGGCTCGAGGGGCCGAGTGGCCTACTCCTGCTCCTATTTCGTATGTTCGTATGTTCTGGTCACCACACTTTAGGAAGGATGTGAAGGACCTTGAGAGGGTGCAGAGGAGATTTACCAGAATGGTTCCGGGGATGGGGGATCTTAGCTACAAGGACAGGTTGGAGAAGCTGGATTTGTTTTCATTAGAGCAAAGGAGGTTGAGGGGTAATTTGATAGAGGTGTACAAGATTATGACGGGTTTGGATAGGCTAGACGGGGAAAGGCTGTTCCCACTAGTTGATGGTACAAGGACTAGGGGACGCAGATTTAAGGTTTTGGGCAAGAGATACAGGGGGGATGGGAGGAAAAACTTTTTTTACGCAGCAAGTGGTGAGGACCTGGAACTCGCTGCCGACGGAAGTGGTGGAAGCGGACACACTCAATGTTTTCAAGGGGAGACTGGATAGGCACTTGAGGGAAATAAACTTGCAGGGCTACAGGGATAGAGCGGGGGAATGGGACTGACTATTGCTCTACAGAGAGCTGGCATGGACTCGATGGGCCGAATGGCCTCCTTCTGTGCCGTTATGACTCTGAAAAGTAAAAGCTGCTCTCACTTGCTCATAAGTTAATGAATTGACTGCAAAGAAACGTAGCAACACACAAGAATCCAACCATCCACAGTCTGTACCATAAGTAAAAATAAGAAAGAGATCGTGGAGGAGTGGCAGTGAAGAGAGAACATCCACAGGAAAAGAAGCACAAGGCCAATATCAGCCACTTCAGTAGGATTTAGAAGAACATAAGAAATAGGAGCAGGAATAGGCCACTTGGCCCCTCGAGCCTGCTCCGCCATTCAATAAGATCATGGCTGATCTTGGGCTCAAAGCCACTTTCCTGCCTGCTCCCCATAACCCTTCACTCCCTTATCTTGCAAAAATCTGTCTGTCTCCACCTTAAATGTATTTAATGACCCAGCCTCCACGGCTCTCTGGGGCAGAGAATTCCACAGATTTACGACCCTCAGAGAAGAAATTCCTCCTCATCTCAATTCTAAAAGGGCGACCCTTTATTCTGAAACTATGTGAAATCATGTGAAAAAGAAGCAACAATAAATGGAGAAGTGTTCACAACAAAAGCACAGTCATTTCAAACTAGTCACAAATGGCTGACCACATCAATGCCAACAGCTTCATAGTATAGAACAACATATGCAGTTTTTAAAAAGCAAAACAATTCATACTGGAACTGCTAAAAACTGTTTTTAAATCTGAAACATGCCAAAGCTGTAAAGTTATGTAAAATACTGAATAAAGTTTAAGGACATTGAAACTTAATGTAATTTGTGTCTTATTTCTGCATGCCACACACTCTTCTGATGTATTCCTGCATAGAATAAACACCAGTTTAATCCAATTATTCACATGGCAAGATAGTATTAAATGTAGGGTTGACTTCATTTTTTTAAATCTGCAATGATTAGACATTAGCAGTACACAAAGAACCCATTTCAAGATAGTGGTGTGGAAGGATGTAGGTCAGTTCCTCTGCTTGGCTGAATTCACAAACCTGGCTATGCTGCTAAGGGGAGGCACCTGGCTGACAGTCAGCATCTCCTTGCAGCGAAAGATGAAATAAATCTGTACATTACATTTTTTTTTTTTAAATAGGGACGCTTACCATTTTTCAGTGCTGCTAACAGAGCTATTGTACAGGCATCCAATAAGTTTCCATCATAATCTAAGCACATCATGTCACAGTATACAACCCAAGCGAGCTGAAACAAAAGAAAAAATAGATGCATCAATACTCAGGTTAAAAATAACGTGTATCTGAACCATTCTGAAGTCGTCCTCTAATCAGCTGTGGTCTAATTAAGTTGCACTTGAAATATTAAAAAGCATGAGAAATACAGCTGCAGGCACAAAACACACACTGATAAGGTTGCTACAATTTCCCTCAGTACGCCTGGGTTATATGCAAGGGGGGAAAAAAAGCCAGGATTCCTGATCCTGATTACTATCCAGTGAACCCTGGTGGAAGTACATGTGGGTGGAGATCACACACAATAAATTTGGGTGTAATGCCCCTACAGCCAAATCGCCTACTGATCATCATTGTCTAAGCTCACACATGAACAATGCTCACTTGGGTGAGGTACTCAAAAGAAAAAGACAGACTTGCATTTATATAGCGCCTTTCACGACCACCAGACGTCCCAAAGCGCTTTACAGCCAATGAAGTATTTTTGAATTGTAGTCACTGTTGTAATGTAGGAAACGCGGCAGCCAATTTGCGCACAGCAAGGTCCCACAAACAGCAATGTGATAATGACCAGATAATCTGTTTGTGAAATAAAAACAGAAAATGCTGGAGATACTCAGCAGGTCAGGCAGCATCCGTGAAGAGAGAAACAGAGTTAACGTTTCAGGTCATCGATGCTGCCTGACCTGCTGAGTATCTCCAGCATTTTCTGTTTTTATTTCAGATTTCCAGCATCTGCAGTATTTTCTTTTTGTATCTGTTTTAGTGATGTTGATTGAGGGATAAATATTGGCCAGGACACAGGGGATAACTCCCCTGCTCTTCTTCGAAATAGTGCCATGGGATCTTTTAATTCCACCTGAGAGAGCAAAGTGCGGTTCCCAGGATTGCTGCACAGTTGACTTGTACGTGTTCGGGTAACCTTACAAAGAGATCACGCAGTGTCCATCGAGATGCTTGAAGCTTTCCGTGACAGCTGAGCGTTATTGATCATGGAAATGGCAATCCTGATTTAACTGCACAGTTTTATTCTGTTGGGACCATTCGGGGAGCCGCTTGTAGAATGTGCCACTTCGCTGGCGACATTGGCAAATCCCGACCGGTGTCGCTCTATTGGTCCCCGTCAAATGAGTCCAGAGATTGTTGCGCACTTTTCCATTCTTAAATTAAAACTATAAAGGAGACACTGGGGCACTTTTTTGCCCAATGACACAAACAATTCCCAGCCTTCACTTCATGACTTCAGCGTCACGTTGCCGTTGGAGATGCGTCCATGAAACTGATGAAACTGTACCTCAGGGAAGAATCTTCATCATCCACCCCCCAGCACAGCACACCCAAATAGCCACAGGATTAAAACATCATCTTGTGCAGATTTGGGAAATAATGGTCACACCCAAGAGAAACTGAACACCGGAACTCTCACTCACAAGCAGTTTATTGCTATGGACTCCGCCGCCCCCCCCCCCCAAGGTTGTTGGCTGAGTAGGAGATTACCAGTCACTGGATACTTCACATACTTATATATGTACATGATTTCACCAGTTAGACAAACCTATGCATAAAATAATTCCACGAGGAAAGGCATATACCACACAATGAATAAACACAAAGGGTCACAGACCTTTAACACAGTTACAATTTGATTACAGGGGTTTGCTAATCCTCACATACGCCGTAATGAAACAACAGTCATGCATCCTGCAATCAGCCAGCTGAAGAGATCCAGACACAAGGGGAGGGATTAAGCATAGGCCAGCCTTAGCCCTTCACCCACCAACCAATAAGGAAATCATCTCCTCAGAGCACAGATAAGAACTCCATGGGGATAGGGAATGAAGTAATGGGGACATAGGAGTCGGAGGAGAACAAACACTGGTAATCTCCTACTCAACCAACAACCTGGGGGGGGTGCGGTGTCCATATTAATTAACAAATACCATTCCCTCCGGCCACATTTTTGGGTCTTACCCCATATTATTTCAGCTCTTGTATCTTACATCATTATCATGGGTGAGTCTCTAATCCCCAAACCTTTGAGTGCCTGTCCCTTGCCTTGAGATCTAGGTAAGATTTTGGTAACAGACTGGGTAAACAAACAAACCCTCATTTGATAATTGTTTTTAGGTACTGGATTATCTTATGGCTCCATAAGATCCCACTTCAGTCTTTGAAAGCATCACAACACAGCCCAATTAAAGTTTAAAATATGAAGCAAATTTATTAGGCAAGTAATCTAACGTACAGTACCTTGTAGACAAAATAATTTTTAAAATCCTAACTAGGAACTAAACTGATTCTTTATGAATAACTTTTAAATACACACAATAATGCCATTTCCTTTCAGGAATTTCAAACTGTCCATCTTTCTCAAACTGGGGGTGAAATCGAATAACACTGATTTCTGGCGCTAAATGGGCAGTGTGATGCAATTACACGCCCGAAGATGAAATTAGGTCTCGGGCCTCATCTGCACAAAACCGATGAGCTGCTGATGCCAATCAGGCCTCCCAATGCACCTCACCGGTCGGGGCCTCAGATATTTCAGCTGGTTCTAATGCCGAGCGGGCCCAAAGGTAGGTTCTGGGGAGAGGTGAACCAGAGGGGGGCAAGCCTAGACCTGCAACGGTCTGCTGTATTTTTCAAGAGCCAGGAGGAGCAGCTAGGCTGCCACTCCAGTGCAGTGCTGAGGGAGTGCTGCACTGTCGGCGGTACCGTCTTTCAGATGAGACTTTAAACCGAGGCCCCGTCTGCTCTCAGGTGGACGTAAAAGATCCAATGGCACTACTTCGAAGAAGAGTAGGGGAGTTATCCCCAGTGTCCTGGCCAATATTTCTCCCTCAACCAACATAACAAAAACAGATTATCTGGTCATTTTCACATTGCTGTTTGTGGGAGCTTGCTGTGCGCAAATTGGCTGCCGCGTTTCCCACATTACAACAGTGACTCCACTTCAAAAGTACTTTGTTGGCTGTAAAGCGCTTTGAGACGTCCGGTGGTCGTAAAAGGCGCTAAATAAATGCAAGTCTTTCTTTCTTGGCTCAACAGAAATTAAACTGCAAAAGATTTTCCCTACCTTTTTGTGGACGGCCTCCAGCAGTCTCTTTAAGGACCGCTGGTTAGGCCGCTGAAGACCCAGGACAACTGGGTGGAGCACCTGTGACACAATCTCCGCCCAGTGATGACCAATTTCGATTGGATCCTTCAACCAGTGTTAGGTGCCCTGCATATGCAAATTGGGGTCCTAACACCCGTTTCAGCAGGAAGTTGCCGGCTTCCAATTTGATAGCATTTCCGGGGGAGATCGGGCTTACGAGATCGCGATCCAAAATTAATCCCACCAACCTCAATTTTTCACCCAAAACACAAGCGAAACGTGTTTGAATTTCTCCCCCATTGTCTCCTGGTTACTTTGAGATTTTTTAAATGCTCTCTGTCAGCGGACAACCCCATTTTTTTTATACTGTTCTGGAAAACATAGTTATCAGGCCCTCGTGGGTTTTGGATAACTATTTAAATTCCAACACTAGCAAACTGAACTAATAAAGTCATTATATATTTGAAAATTGTGTTTAATATTTATATTCAAAAATGTTAAACAAACAATACCTACTATTGAATTTTTCTTACCTTCCCTTTCTCAATGCAGAGATCCTCCTTCTGTATGATCTGTGAACTATATTTTGAAAAAAAAAAGTTGAATTGCTCCAGAGATTTTAATTTGCCACACTGCTGTACTATAAAAACATCTCATGTACGATTGAAATGCCAAAAGAATTTGTAAGATTACTGATGAAATTGAGATTCTTACTTTTCTATGATATCAAAAATGAACTGACTAGCCGCTTGTGCTTGTTCCCCGGGAGGGCCAGGTCGAAATCTTGATGAGCATAATGGTGGTAAATCGACATTTGGCACTGTAATATAAACATTAATAAGTACACATTTGTTAGTTACACCACCTCTAAGGCACTTACATTTTCTGTCATTAAAAAATGAATCAATAGAGACGACTATCCTACCAGTATTATTGCTGGTTGCAAAAATTGTTCCCAAAACAAAATTGTTCTGATTTTTTTTTTTTTAAATGGCCACTTTGGGCAAGGTATTGGGAAGGCATCCTACCCCCATGAAATTATATTCCTACATTACTACAGTGACTACGCTTCAAAAAGTACTTCATTGGCTGTAAAGCGCCTTGGGACATCCGGTGGTCGTGAAAGGCGCTATAGAAATGCAAGTCTGTCTTTCTTCTTTCTTTAAGTTGCTACCTTTGGGAGAGGAGGGGGCAAAACTGGAATAAAAAATAACTTTCTTCATTTACATAGCCCCTTATCACTAACTCCGACATCTCAAAGCAATTCACAACCAAGGAATTATGTTTGAAGTGTTGTCACTGTTCTTATGTAGACAAATTATAGCAGCAAAAAGTGCACAGAGAAATCTGTTGGTGGTGGTATTGGTTGAGGGATAAATGTTGGGAAACCAGGGGAACGCCCTGCTCGTTTTCAGATAGTGCCATAGGATCTTTTATGTACACCTGAACAGGTAGGCAACGACTTGGTTTAACATCTCATCTGAAAGTCAGTACCTCTGACAATGCAGCACTCCCTCAATACTACACTGAAGCTTCAGCCTAGACTATGTGCTCAAATTCTGGAGTACGGGCTTGAATCCACAACCTTCTGTCTCAGAGCAAGAAAATTAAAAGCACAAACTAAATGTGGCAAAATATAATTAAATTGGGTTTTAATTAATGGTTTACCAAATAGTTAATTTTGGTAACTGCATATGTGGAAGTAATAAAGCTGTGGAAAAAGTACAACTTCCTGTCAAATATGAACACAGGAATGGGTTACCATTACACCAAATGACCTCCCGCTCCTTTGGATTGTATTTTTAAGCCAGCACATGTCAGTTGCCCAGCCAACATACCCAAGCACAATATTGCATTTGGGTTTGAATCAAATCAGTGAGATTTTAAATGGAATAACTGGTAGGATTATTCCATTACCACCAGCTGTTAAGTTCACAGTGGACTTGCATAGAAACATATAAACAAGAGTAGGCTATTCAGCCCCTCAAGCTTATTCCGTCATTGAATTAGATCATGGCTGATCAGTACCTCAACTCCATTTAGCCGCCTTTGCTCCATATCCTTTGATACCCTTACCCAACAAAAATCTATCTACCTCAGTCTTAAAAAATGTCAATTAACCCAGAATCCACAGCCTTATGTGGGGGGGGGGGGGGGGGGGGTGAAGAGAGTTCCAGATTTCCACTGCCCTTTGTGTGAAAAAAGGATCACTCTTAAATGTTATAATTAATTTTATGATTATGATCCTTTGTTCTGGATTCCCTTACCAAAGCAAATAGTTTTTCTGTATCTACCCTATCAAATCCCTTCATCATTTTAAACACCTTGATTAGATTACCCCTCAACCTTCTGAACTCCAAGGAATACAAACCAAGTTTATGCAACTGTCCTTATAATTTAACTCTGCACTGTACCCCCGAAGGCCAACATATTTCCTGAGCTTTGATGCCCAAAACTGAACACAGTACTGCAGAGGAGGTCTGACCAAGGCTCTGTACAACTGAAGCATCATTCATTGCCTCACTTTTGTATTCCAACCCCCTTGAGATAAAGGCTAACATTCCATCAGCCTTTTCCATTAGATTTTGTATCTGTGCACTAGCTTTTAGTAATTTGTGTACATGGACACCTAAATCTCTTTGCTCCTTCACAACTCCGAGTCACTCGCCATTAAGAAAACATTCCAATTTGTCTTTCTCTAATCCGAAGTTTATGATCTCATACTTCCCCACATTGAACTCCATCTGCCATAGTTTTGCCATAGTCTGTCTATGTCCCTTTATAACTTCCTGCTCCCATCTACACAACTTACTGCACCTTGTGACTTAGTATCATCTGCAAACTTGAAGAGGTGAATATCACAACGGACCAGAGTCTGATCTCTACATTATATAATTCAATGTATTAATCATGTTCTAAAAGTTGGTTTCCATTTTTGTAAAGGATATAGGCTTAATCCTATTTTTAATTTCAGGTCCCCCCTAAACTTTGCCATATTTATAGACATTGTTACTAGATGGTATGTCTAGGGTTACAAGATCCAGATAAATGTAATTAAAAAATAACAGCAAAATTAAAAATTCAAAGATACTTGTCAGGTTTCAGTGACAATCTCACATATTTTGCAAAAAACCCTAAATCATCGTTTGTTGCCAGCTAACAGGCAAGTTAGAATTCATAATAATCACAGCCACTGTCACAAAAAAATAACCAAACCATCAACATTAACCATTTCACAATAGGAATTTAACACTACACTATTGCAATTTTATAGACTGAATTGTGGATCAATTCTTTTACCAATAACGCACCTATGTATCCTTTATTTGGTGCATCTACTGTTGGTGTTGCAAATTCCTGCAAAGTAAAAAGTAATTTCATCATTTTATACAAAATATTTTTCTACCTGCATTAAAGTAATGGCTGCACATCTATGCAATTTTAATTTAAATAGAATAATGTTACACATCTCTGCAATGTTAATTATAAAAGTCCTTTAATATGAACAAATTATAATTTGATGAGGTTAGAGAGTGTTTAGTGCTCGGTTGTTAACACCTATTTTAGTTTGCTGAATCCCAAAACTGCGTGGAGCCCATTTGGCGTTATTTCATTTTCTTTTTGTCAACTGATGAAATAGTAGGCAGAATATCGTACATCCCCAAAATCAACATTAGCAATTTGAAGACCAAGGTGTTACAGAGTGAAATACTTTTCTGTCCAAGTATCAGTCTGCAGTACTTTCAGCCTAGAACACAGCATAGTGCAATGCAGAATAAAACTCCGCTCAGAAGACTATCCCACTACAGTACAATTCCCCCAGCTATTCCCCACAGCAATCATCTATATAGTCAATCTTAGCGAGATTGGCCAATTCATGCTGAAATAAGCATAATTCTGTGCTGCATACACATGTCCACTTGGAACTGGATAGTGAAATTATGCAAACTCATTTTAATAAAAGGAGCCAGACAGAGAGTTTATCACATCTCTCAAACATTTCAAAAAGCTTCAGACACAATTAATATTAGTTTGAAATGCAGCCATCATTACATAGGCAAATACTGCACTCATTTCACTCACAGCAAGATCATACAAACAGCAATGACCAGTTAATGTAGTTTTGGTGGTTTTGGTTGAGGGAGGAATAGTGACCAGGGCACTGGGAGAACTCCCTGCTTTTCTTCAAATAATGCCATAGGATCTTTAACACCCACCTGAAATAATGGTACAGGCAGATAGGGCATTGGTTTAATGACTCAGCCAAAGGGCAGAACCTCCAACAGAGCTGAAACCCCTCAGTCCCGCACTGGAGTATGGGTCTACACTATATGCTCCGGTCCTAGAGTGAGGCTAGAAACCACCACCTTTTAACAGCGATATTCCAGCGTAATGGGGAAGTTTTCGTCCTTCAGTACGATTTGAATTGATTGCCGGCTCCAGGGAGTTCCACAGCGCAACCTGTGGAGGAGCAGGGAATGACAGAGAGCAACTTCTGGATTTCCGTGTTTATCTGCACATGCGTTGGCTCCAGTAATTGCTGTCACTTTCAGAGGAGTAACGACAGCAAACGCTGACAGTTTTGCCGTCATTACCGCCGCAAAATCCGGGCCATTATATGTATCTGCCGAATTGCTAGTTAACACACTGACTGTATAAACATTCATGCAGATTTTTTTCTACTTAAAATTCAAGCAATACAAGTTATACACTAAAAGGTGAATGCTGAAATCTCACCACTTTAATGCCACAAACAACTGTCGTGTTCCCCAGCTTTACCAGTGCAGAACCATCCGCAGTTGTAATTGAACCTGAAATATCAGACATGAAGTTAGAAAAGCAATACTTTCAAACATGGTTACTCTTCCTAACTGTTTCGTAGCAGATTTTTTTCTTTTAAATTGTAACCAGTAAAATGTACAACCAAGAAGCATGCTGTGATTCCATTTTAGAGGACACCAAAAACAATTACATTATCTGTAACATTTTGTTGTAGGCTCATAGATTCTAATGACAAGGATTAAGTTTGTGATGAAAATCTACAGTCCTATTACAGCCTCATTAGTAAGTAGTTAATAAGAGCATTAAGAAAAATATATACATCTATGATATATTAATTTTCTTGCGGCTATCCACAGATCTTGTTGCTCATAATTTAATTACAAGTTGTAACATTAGGTAACACCTGAATTAATGCCTGGTTTTAATACGTAATTAAAATTACTTTAATGGGTAAGCCGGTTAAACTTACTATTGTACTTACTGGACACTTTCTTTCAGTCCTCACCACTACATATACAACAACTTGCATTTATATAGCTCCTTTAACGTAGGAAAATGTCCCAAGGAGCATAGTCACAGACAAAATTTGACACTGAGCCAAAGGAGGAGATATTAGGAGGGGTGACTAAAAGTTTGGTCAAAGAGAAGGGTCTTAAAATGGAGAGGGGGGGAATTAATTCCAGAGCTTAAGACATAGACGGTTGAAGGCGCGGCCATCACTGGTGGGGCGAGGAGAGTGGGGGGATGCGTAAAAGGCCAGAGTTGGAAGAACGCAGAGTTCTTGGGAGAGTTGCAAGGCTGAAGGAGGTTACAGAGATAGGCTGGGGTGAGGCCGTGGAGGGACTGAATCACAAGGATGAGCATTTTAAATTTAAGGTGGTTATACTTCCCGCCCGATTTTCCTTTCTGTTTTACGCCCTCGCTGAAAGAAGAATCGGACGGGGTGTATAACGGGTGGTTGATCCATTATCGGGCATTTTGTGCCCCTGCTAAAGTTGAATTTCACCCCCAAGGGGAGAAACATAGATAGATAGCTGGGGCAAAAATATATATATATCCTGGACGAAATGACATTATCTTAAACTTATAGACAAGTTACAATGTGCCACTGAATCGTTCGGTTAAGTAAATCTTATATCATTGCTTCTCAGTTGCAAGAACTTGTCTGTCATTGCCCAACATGGCATATTCACAGAATTAATTAAAAAAACATAAAATGATAAAAGATATTAGTAAGAAGCCATTAGATTTGCACATATTGTGAAGAACACCACATGCCCTGGAGTGCGTTCTAAAGCACTAATCACTTTGGAGCGGAGATAAACTGGACAAACCACTCTGGCTTTGCTCCCACTGTTTACATCACCCCAACTAACTCCATGTGTTACTGCCTTGAAACACATTGTTGACTGTACGTTCATCAAGAACTGCATGTTTATACATTTATTTTTCATTAAAAATACAAGATTAGGATTTATACTGTTCAGGTTAAGTTGTATAACCCGTACAAACTTTACTAACAACTATTTAACACCATAAATACTTTGGACTATGAAATTTAGGTGAAATTATGCATCCAAGCACTCCGGCTTGGTAATCACATCTCATCTACAGTGGGACAATCAAATAGTGAAAATTTGCAAGATTCAAATAATCTGCAAGAAAACCTGTCATCATCAGCAACAATTTCAATGGTTTACAAACCATGGGCAGAAATTTGAACTTTGGCGGGGGCCTTGAAACAAGTGGTAGCAGATTGACTGCCTGTTATACACCCTGCCCAATTTTCCCTTTCCATCACAGTCAATGGAAGGTAAATTGGGTGGGCTGTATAAGGGACGGACGTTTCACTACTGTCCGTTTTATGCCCCCGCTGAAGTAACGTCCTGTCCCCATATCTGCAGCCAGAGAAAACCTATGTATTTCTCCTGTAGTCTTTTCGAAGCCATTCAGACCAGTGGACTGGGTGAGGATGACTTAGTCTACAACACTGAAGAGATGCAGCCAAGCTTTCAATCCTCTACATCACCACAACAGTAATATAAGAGTGTATGGTGCTTAAACCAGATCTCCACTTTATGCCAGGAACACAGGAGCTGCTGCAACTCCAAGTCAATGCTCTGTATCAATTTAAAAACTCTAAACAATACTAACAGTGAAGCTCCAAACACCAGAGGAGACGTTAAATCAAAGCCCCCCTCTGCCTATTCAAATCGATGTAAAAGAATACCACGGCACTACTCAAAGAGGGAATTTTCCTGGTGGTCCTGGACAACCTTACTTCCCTCAACCAACATCGAAGTAGAAAAGTCACCCGGTCCAGATGGGTTAGTGAGAGAAGGGTGGGAATTGCGGATTGGCCACAATCTTCCAATCCTCCCTGGATATGGGGAGAGGACGGGAGGATTTCAAATGTTACACCCCTGTTCAAAAAAGGGAGAGGGATAAACCCGGCAACTACAGGCCAGTCAGTCTAACATCGGTGGTGGGGAAACTTTGAGACAAAATAATCCGGGACAAAATTAATTGGCATTTACAAAGTATGGGCTAATAAATTAAAGGCAGCACAGATTTGTTAAAGGCAAATCGTGTTTGACTAACTTGTTCTTTGATGAAGTAGCAGAGAGGGTTGATGAGGGTAGTGCGATTGATGTTGTGTATATGGACTTTCAAAAGGTGTTTGACAAAGTATCACATAATAGACTTGTTAGCAAAATTAAAGCCCATGGAATTAAAAGGGACAGTGGCAGCATGGATACAAAATTGGCTAATGGACAGAAAGCAGTGAGTGGTAGTGAATGGTTGTTTTTCAGACTGGGGGGGAAGAATACAGTGGTGTTTCCCAGGGGTCAAATATTAATGACCTGGACTTGGGTATTCAGGGCATAATTTCAAAATTTGCAGATGATACAAAACTCGGAAATGTAGTAAACAATGAGGCGGCTAGTAAGAGACTTCAAGAGGACATAGACAGACTAGTGAAAAGGGCAGACACGTGGCAGATGATATTTAGTGCAGAGAAGTGTGAAGTGATACATTTTGATAGGAAGAATGAGGAGACACAATCTGGTCCAATTTTAAAGGGGGTGAAGGAACAGAGAGACCCGGGGGTGTATGTACACAAATCTTTGAAGGTGGCAGGACAAGTTGAGAAGACTGTTAAAAACGTATATGGGATCCTTGGCTTTATTAATAGAGGAATGGAGTACAAAAGCAAGGAAGTTATGCTAAACCTTTATAAAACACTGGTTAGGCCTCAGCTGGAGTATTGTGTTCAATTCTGGGCACCACACTTTAGGAAAGATGTCAAGATCTTGGAGAGGGTGCAGAGGAGATTTACTAGAATGGTACCAGGGATGAGGGACTTCTGTTATGTGGAGAAGCTGGAGTTGTTCTCCTTAAGCAGAGAAGGTTAAGGGGAGATTTGATAGAGATGTTCAAAATCATGAATGGTTTTGATGGAGTAAATAATGAGAAACTGTTTCCAATAACAGAAGAGTCGGGAACCAGAGAACACATTTTAAGATGATTGGCAGAAGAACCAGAGGCAACTTGAGGAAACTTTTTTTTTTTACACAGCGAATTGTTGTGATCTGGAATGCACTGCCTGAAAGGTTGGTGGAAGCAGATTCAAGAGCAACATTCAAAACAGAACTCGATAAATACTTGAAAGGAAAAAATTTACAGGGCAAGAGCAGGGTACTGGGATTAATTGGATAGCTCTACCAAAGAGCCGACACAGGCATGATGGGCCGAATGGCCTCCTTCTATGCTGTATCATTCTATGATTCTATGAAAAACAGATAAATAGGTCTTTCATTGCATTTGTAGTTTACAGGATCTTGCTGTGTGCAATTTGGCTGCCATATTTGCCTACACAACAGCAACTGCACTTCAAAAGTACTTCCTTGCAATGTCCTGATGACTTGATAGTGTTCTGTATAAATACAAGTTCTTTCTTGCTAATGTGTTCATTGGTAGCCCTGTATAATTTCACTAAATGTTTCTGTGTTCTGAAAAACCAACAGGGTCAGTTCCCCAAGACCTCTGCCCTTATTATGGTTATCTCTAGCCTCATTCTGTTGTTATGGCAACAATTATTCAAAAAAAATTATAGCTCTCACTTTAAGGAAATTGATTCAGGATTTGTCAGGAAAGGGTTGTTCCAGCTTACAAATTTATCAAGTTAGAATTTTATGAATGAAGCATTTCAGCAAGTGCAGAATTCTCACCTATATTGAGAGTCGTCGTTCTGAATTCACCCAGCTCCCTTCCATCAGGTCGACAATTTTCTTTCTAGCATACATACAGATACCATTTAGGAAGACTGTTTAGCATCATAGTTCATGGTACACGTGCAGCATCTAGGGTCCATGTAGGACCATTCCAAATCTCTCAAAAGAATATACATTTTCTTTCAAAATTGCACCTGAAGCCATCAGAAAATGTAAACCTTTCACAAGTCATTTGCCAAAGATTAAATGGAGAAACAGCCTACCAGAAATTTTCTGTAGTATTCCAAGGGTTCTACCGTTCTGACAAAGGGGAAAGAGAACACAGGTCAAGTTTATTGTGCTCAAATATTAAATTAGATCATACAACAGTTACAGCATGTTTATTAGAAACATTTTAAAAACACATCACCTTTTACTGTATATTCATAACATTAAAAATATTTCAGCACTTTACAATGCACTTTAGCATTAAGGGCTAACATATCATAACATGGGTCAAAATCCTGGAACTCCCTCCCTAACAGCACAGTGGGAGCACCTTCATCACACGGACTGCAGCGATTCAAGGCGGCGGCTCACCACCACCTTCTCAAGGGCAATTAGGGATGGGCAATAAATGCTGGCCTTGCCAGTGACGCCCACATCCCAGGAACTAATTTTTTTTTTTTTAATTACTTTTCTCCTCATAAATTATCCACCTGCTAACAAAAGTAACGGAACAGCTTGAAAATATACAATTTCTGAGAATGCAACTAATTTCATTAGCGGGTTGTTAATTAAGCAGAAAAATAGGCTTTCTTCCATTTTTCACTAGAAGCTGAATTTCACCCCTAAATTCTCATTCAAAGCAAAATCTGCAGTGTAGCAGTAGAAGTAACCCAGCAAAATTACAAATGGCACTATAGGGAAGTAATCTCCAATAATCAAATATTCTATGTAGCCCACATATACAGACCGCAAAATACAATCTAAATACTATAACTAAAGCACAAAGTCATGTACTCCTGTTCTTCAAACTAATTACAGAAGTACAAGTTGTATTTTGCATCTCCAGCATTTAAAATTATTTTCTGAGCAAGACTTGGTTTGTAGTTACTCCCTTTAAACAGTATTCAACCCTTTACATCTTTAACAAACTATATTTAAATGGACGTGTGATGAACCAGACATTGTGAATAAGCCAGAGTTAACATCAGCAGAAAGAGTCAACTCTATGTTAACTCTAATTACTTGGTTTATTTTTAAATGACCAACACAAGTTAACGTAGCCCAACATACTAGAACATCGGTAAATAGGTTATTACAGATTCTCAGAGCCCAGCAACTTAATTTCAAATTATGTAGCATTTAAAAGTCTATAAACACATTGACACAACTGGAGAATGAATCATTCTTACAACTCCGAGTCCCCTCTCCAATTCTCGCCACCAAGAATTCAAGTTTTACAGAACTACCTTTGCTATGCTATTTCTCCTTCACCCATACAGTACAGCACTAAACAAAATGTGACCGTAGCAATCACACTTCCACTATTGAACAGGAGAACTAAACTAAGCAGTTAAATGATCCTTACACAACAGAATATCTTTGGTTCTTTGAAAAGACTTAACACCATCTATGGTGCCACTGCCCCAAATCACTTTAATCCACCTCCTTAATCCTCCTATTTTCTGAACTACACTAAAGCTCTAAAGTTATTTGCAAATGATGGGATTGTTAGACATACTATTTATCCAACATGCTCCATTATAATACAGGTCCATCTGCTGAATAAATACTGTGCCCTGCAGATCCTCAACATGTATCCTCTATTGATCTTTATGACAGAGGTGTGTCCTCCTCTCTCCCCACGCTCAGTGCCTACCATTTTCCTTTCCTCCTAATTGTAAACCATCGAAACGTCTTGCACACGAGCACTGTATAAATACAAGATGTTGTTTATCTATACAAAGGATGAAGGCCCTGAAAAATACCTTTTTAAAAACAAAGTCTACCAATTATCATTCATTACACTTTTACAGTGGCCGTTGGTTTCAGTACCATGTAATCACACTTCCAAGGCAATGACTCTGTGATCAGCGCCACACAGTGAAGGGTAGTGGGCAGAAGCAGGTGCATACAATGCAGACAGGATTGAAACTGGCCTCTGCTCCAAAAGGTTAAATATCTTTACAACAGATTTCACAAAGTGAACAGGCAACCTCAGCAGCTCTTACCTGTAGGTTAAAAACTGAAATACAAAGTTACAAGGATAAAACATGTTGAAAACAGATCGGAAGTTTCCTGCTACAGTGCTGCTATCTAACCTGGAGTTAGGTGCAGTTTGTTTCATCAAATGAGTTGCAAGCCACATTCACATAACAGGGCACAGACCAACATAAGTCTGGGCTACAGGCCACATTCACATCACAGGGCATAGACCAAATCAAGCTCTAAATTGCAATCATTCTCTTTCTTGTGAAAAGCTGCAGCTCCTGCTCCAGATTAAAACTTTAAACAGAACCATCAACACTAGGGAAATGTTAGGAGCCGTGCTTTTGCTACAGTGAACTGAACTTTACTGCAACCCCACTTAAAACATTTATAGTGTTGAAGATATGAAGCTAAATAGTGAGAGCCTGCACTCTTAAACCAGGCCAGTTGCTCCCTGTCCCCAGCTCCCAGCCCTCAGATCCAAGTTCCCAATCCCCAGCCTCCAACCTCCCAACTCCCAGGTCCCAATCCCCAGCCTCCAAGGTCCGCTCTAACCCACCGTCTCTCTCACTCTCTCTCTCACTCACTTGAATCCAGCCGCCATCCTGCGCCCAGCACCACGTGAACCTGGCGCGCGCTGGCTCCGCACAGATTCAACACCGCTCAGCTCGGACACACTGAAAGAGCCGCACCCACAGCTCTCATTAAATTGCAAATATTTCTGCTCCGGGTTGTTCAGTGCTTTTCCCTCCGGTGGTGTTCATTTTATTTGTTCTCGTATTGAATGTGCTGAAGTGAAATGGCGGCCATGTCCCGAGCTGCAGACTTACTCAGGCCGAGGGAGAGACTCTGTATTCAGACTCACTCAGGCCGAGGGAGAGACTCTGTATTCAGACTCGGGCCGAGGGAGGGACTCTGTATTCAGACTCGGGCCGAGGGAGGGACTCTGTATTCAGACTCACTCACTCAGGCCGAGGGAGGGACTCTGTATTCAGACTCACTCACTCGGGCCGAGGGAGAGACTCTGTATTCAGACACACTCACTCGGGCCGAGGGAGGGACTCTGTATTCAGACTCACTCACTCGGGCCGAGGGAGGGACTCTGTATTCAGACTCACTCACTCAGGCCGAGGGAGGGACTCTGTATTCAGACTCACTCACTCAGGCCGAGGGAGAGACTCTGTATTCAGACTCACTCACTCAGGCCGAGGGAGAGACTCTGTATTCAGACTCACTCAGGCCGAGGGAGAGACTCTGTATTCAGACTCACTCACTCAGGCCGAGGGAGGGACTCTGTATTCAGACTCACTCACTCAGGCCGAGGGAGAGACTCTGTATTCAGACTCACTCACTCAGGCCGAGGGAGAGACTCTGTATTCAGACTCACTCAGGCCGAGGGAGAGACTCTGTATTCAGACTCACTCACTCAGGCCGAGGGAGGGACTCTATATTCAGACTCACTCACTCAGGCCGAGGGAGGGACTCTGTATTCAGACTCACTCACTCAGGCCGAGGGAGAGACTCTATTCAGACTCACTCACTCAGGCCGAGGGAGAGACTCTGTATTCAGACTCACTCAGGCCGAGGGAGAGACTCTGTATTCAGACTCACTCAGGCCGAGGGAGAGACTCTATTCAGACTCACTCGGGCCGAGGGAGGGACTCTGTATTCAGACTCACTCACTCGGGCCGAGGGAGGGACTCTGTATTCAGACTCACTCACTCGGGCCGAGGGAGAGACTCTGTATTCAGACTCACTCACTCGGGCCGAGGGAGGGACTCTGTATTCAGACTCACTCACTCGGGCCGAGGGAGGGACTCTGTATTCAGACTCACTCACTCGGGCCGAGGGAGGGACTCTGTATTCAGACTCACTCACTCGGGCCGAGGGAGGGACTCTGTATTCAGACTCACTCACTCGGGCCGAGGGAGGGACTCTGTATTCAGACTCACTCACTCGGGCCGAGGGAGGGACTCTGTATTCAGACTCACTCACTCGGGCCGAGGGAGGGACTCTGTATTCAGACTCACTCACTCAGGCCGAGGGAGAGACTCTGTTTTCAGACTCACTCATGCCGAGGGAGGGACTCTGTTTTCAGACTCACTCATGCCGAGGGAGGGACTCTGTATTCAGACTCACTCAGGCCGAGGGAGGGACTCTGTATTCAGACACACTCACTCGGGCCGAGGGAGGGACTCTGTATTCAGACTCACTCAGGCCGAGGGAGGGACTCTGTAATCAGACACACTCACTCGGGCCGAGGGAGGGACTCTGTATTCAGACACACTCACTCGGGCCGAGGGAGGGACTCTGTATTCAGACTCACTCAGGCCGAGGGACGGACTCTGTATTCAGACTCACTCGGGCCGAGGGAGGGACTCTGTATTCAGACTCACTCAGGCCGAGGGAGGGACTCTGTATTCAGACTCACTCACTGAGGCCGAGGGAGAGACTCTGTATTCAGACTCACTCGGGCCGAGGGAGAGACTCTGTATTCAGACTCACTCACTCAGGCCGAGGGAGGGACTCTGTATTCAGACTCACTCACTCAGGCCGAGGGAGGGACTCTGTATTCAGACTCACTCACTCGGGCCGCGGGAGGGACTCTGTATTCAGACTCACTCGCTCGGGCCGAGGGAGGGACTCTGTATTCAGACTCACTCAGGCCGAGGGAGGGACTCTGTATTCAGACTCACTCACTCAGGCCGAGGGAGGGACTCTGTATTCAAACTCACTCACTCAGGCCGAGGGAGGGACTCTGTATTCAGACTCACTCACTCAGGCCGAGGGAGAGACTCTGTATTCAGACTCACTCACTCGGGCCGAGGGAGAGACTCTGTATTCAGACTCACTCAGGCCGAGGGAGAGACTCTGTATTCAGACTCACTCAGGCCGAGGGAGAGACTCTGTATTCAGACTCACTCAGGCCGAGGGAGAGACTCTGTATTCAGACTCACTCACTCAGGCCGAGGGAGGGACTCTGTATTCAGACTCACTCACTCAGGCCGAGGGAGAGACTCTGTATTCAGACTCACTCAGGCCGAGGGAGAGACTCTGTATTCAGACTCACTCACTCAGGCCGAGGGGGAGACTCTGTATTCAGACTCACTCAGGCCGAGGGAGGGACTCTGTATTCAGACTCACTCACTCAGGCCGAGGGAGAGACTCTGTATTCAGACTCACTCACTCAGGCCGAGGGAGGGACTCTGTATTCAGACTCACTCACTCAGGCCGAGGGAGGGACTCTGTATTCAGACTCACTCACTCAGGCCGAGGGAGAGACTCTGTATTCAGACTCACTCACTCAGGCCGAGGGAGAGACTCTGTATTCAGACTCACTCAGGCCGAGGGAGAGACTCTGTATTCAGACTCACTCACTCAGGCCGAGGGAGGGACTCTGTATTCAGACTCACTCACTCAGGCCGAGGGAGAGACTCTGTATTCAGACTCACTCACTCAGGCCGAGGGAGAGACTCTGTATTCAGACTCACTCAGGCCGAGGGAGAGACTCTGTATTCAGACTCACTCACTCAGGCCGAGGGAGGGACTCTGTATTCAGACTCACTCACTCAGGCCGAGGGAGGGACTCTGTATTCAGACTCACTCACTCAGGCCGAGGGAGAGACTCTGTATTCAGACTCACTCACTCAGGCCGAGGGAGAGACTCTGTATTCAGACTCACTCAGGCCGAGGGAGAGACTCTGTATTCAGACTCACTCAGGCCGAGGGAGAGACTCTATTCAGACTCACTCGGGCCGAGGGAGGGACTCTGTATTCAGACTCACTCACTCAGGCCGAGGGAGGGACTCTGTATTCAGACTCACTCACTCAGGCCGAGGGAGAGACTCTGTATTCAGACTCACTCACTCGGGCCGAGGGAGGGACTCTGTATTCAGACTCACTCACTCGGGCCGAGGGAGGGACTCTGTATTCAGACTCACTCACTCGGGCCGAGGGAGGGACTCTGTATTCAGACTCACTCACTCGGGCCGAGGGAGGGACTCTGTATTCAGACTCACTCACTCGGGCCGAGGGAGGGACTCTGTATTCAGACTCACTCACTCGGGCCGAGGGAGGGACTCTGTATTCAGACTCACTCACTCAGGCCGAGGGAGAGACTCTGTTTTCAGACTCACTCATGCCGAGGGAGGGACTCTGTTTTCAGACTCACTCATGCCGAGGGAGGGACTCTGTATTCAGACTCACTCAGGCCGAGGGAGGGACTCTGTATTCAGACACACTCACTCGGGCCGAGGGAGGGACTCTGTATTCAGACTCACTCAGGCCGAGGGAGGGACTCTGTATTCAGACACACTCACTCGGGCCGAGGGAGGGACTCTGGATTCAGACACACTCACTCGGGCCGAGGGAGGGACTCTGTATTCAGACTCACTCAGGCCGAGGGACGGACTCTGTATTCAGACTCACTCGGGCCGAGGGAGGGACTCTGTATTCAGACTCACTCAGGCCGAGGGAGGGACTCTGTATTCAGACTCACTCACTGAGGCCGAGGGAGAGACTCTGTATTCAGACTCACTCGGGCCGAGGGAGAGACTCTGTATTCAGACTCACTCACTCAGGCCGAGGGAGGGACTCTGTATTCAGACTCACTCACTCAGGCCGAGGGAGGGACTCTGTATTCAGACTCACTCACTCGGGCCGCGGGAGGGACTCTGTATTCAGACTCACTCGCTCGGGCCGAGGGAGGGACTCTGTATTCAGACTCACTCAGGCCGAGGGAGGGACTCTGTATTCAGACTCACTCACTCAGGCCGAGGGAGGGACTCTGTATTCAAACTCACTCGCTCAGGCCGAGGGAGGGACTCTGTATTCAGACTCACTCAGGCCGAGGGAGGGACTCTGTATTCAGACTCACTCAGGCCGAGGGAGGGACTCTGTATTCAGACTCACTCACTCAGGCCGAGGGAGGGACTCTGTATTCAGACTCACTCACTCGGGCCGAGGGAGAGACTCTGTATTCAGACTCACTCAGGCCGAGGGAGGGACTCTGTATTCAGACTCACTCACTCAGGCCGAGGGAGGGACTCTGTATTCAGACTCACTCACTCAGGCCGAGGGAGGGACTCTGTATTCAGACTCACTCACTCGGGCCGAGGGAGGGACTCTGTATTCAGACTCACTCACTCAGGCCGAGGGAGGGACTCTGTATTCAGACTCACTCGGGCCGAGGGAGGGACTCTGTATTCAGACTCACTCACTCAGGCCGAGGGAGGGACTCTGTATTCAGACTCACTCAGGCCGAGGGAGGGACTCTGTATTCAGACTCACTCGGGCCGCGGGAGGGACTCTGTATTCAGACTCACTCAGGCCGAGGGAGGGACTCTGTATTCAGACTCACTCAGGCCGAGGGAGGGACTCTGTTTTCAGACTCACTCAGGCCGAGGGAGAGACTCTGTATTCAGACTCACTCGGGCCGAGGGAGGGACTCTGTATTCAGACTCACTCAGGCCGAGGGAGGGACTCTGTATTCAGACTCACTCGGGCCGCGGGAGGGACTCTGTATTCAGACTCACTCAGGCCGAGAGAGGGACTCTGTATTCAGACTCACTCAGGCCGAGGGAGGGATTCTGCATTCAGACTCACTCAGGCCGAGGGAGGGACTCTGCATTCAGACTCACTCAGGCCGAGGGGGAGACTCTTGTATTCAGACTCACTCAGGCCGAGGGGGAGACTCTGTATTCAGACTCACTCACTCAGGCCGAGGGAGGGACTCTGTATTCAGACTCACTCAGGCCGAGGGAGAGACTCTGTATTCAGACTCACTCAGGCCGAGGGAGGGACTCTGTATTCAGACTCACTCACTCAGGCCGAGGGAGAGACTCTGTATTCAGACTCACTCACTCAGGCCGAGGGAGGGACTCTGTATTCAGACTCACTCACTCAGGCCGAGGGAGAGACTCTGTATTCAGACTCACTCACTCGGGCCGAGGGAGAGACTCTGTATTCAGACTCACTCACTCAGGCCGAGGGAGGGACTCTGTATTCAGACTCACTCACTCAGGCCGAGGGAGGGACTCTGTATTCAGACTCACTCACTCAGGCCGAGGGGGAGACTCTGTATTCAGACTCACTCAGGCCGAGGGAGAGACTCTGTATTCAGACACACTCACTCAGGCCGAGGGAGGGACTCTGTATTCAGACTCACTCAGGCCGAGGGAGGGACTCTGTATTCAGACTCACTCGGGCCGAGCGAGGGACTCTGTATTCAGACTCACTCACTCGGGCCGAGGGAGGGACTCTGTATTCAGACTCACTCACTCGGGCCGAGGGAGAGACTCTGTATTCAGACTCACTCACTCAGGCCGAGGGAGGGACTCTGTATTCAGACTCACTCACTCAGGCCGAGGGAGGGACTCTGTATTCAGACTCACTCACTCAGGCCGAGGGAGGGACTCTGTATTCAGACACACTCACTCAGGCCGAGGGAGAGACTCTGTATTCAGACTCACTCAGGCCGAGGGAGGGACTCTGTATTCAGACTCACTCACTCAGGCCGAGGGAGGGACTCTGTATTCAGACACACTCACTCGGGCCGAGGGAGGGACTCTGTATTCAGACACACTCACTCGGGCCGAGGGAGAGACTCTGTATTCAGACTCACTCAGGCCGAGGGAGGGACTCTGTATTCAGACACACTCACTCGGGCCGAGGGAGAGACTCTGTATTCAGACTCACTCAGGCCGAGGGAGAGACTCTGTATTCAGACACACTCACTCAGGCCGAGGGAGGGACTCTGTATTCAGACTCACTCAGGCCGAGGGACGGACTCTGTATTCAGACTCACTCAGGCCGAGGGACGGACTCTGTATTCAGACTCACTCGGGCCGAGGGAGGGACTCTGTATTCAGACACACTCACTCAGGCCGAGGGAGGGACTCTGTATTCAAACTCACTCGCTCAGGCCGAGGGAGGGACTCTGTATTCAGACTCACTCAGGCCGAGGGAGGGACTCTGTATTCAGACTCACTCAGGCCGAGGGAGGGACTCTGTATTCAGACTCACTCACTCAGGCCGAGGGAGGGACTCTGTATTCAGACTCACTCACTCGGGCCGAGGGAGAGACTCTGTATTCAGACTCACTCAGGCCGAGGGAGGGACTCTGTATTCAGACTCACTCACTCAGGCCGAGGGAGGGACTCTGTATTCAGACTCACTCACTCAGGCCGAGGGAGGGACTCTGTATTCAGACTCACTCACTCGGGCCGAGGGAGGGACTCTGTATTCAGACTCACTCACTCAGGCCGAGGGAGGGACTCTGTATTCAGACTCACTCGGGCCGAGGGAGGGACTCTGTATTCAGACTCACTCACTCAGGCCGAGGGAGGGACTCTGTATTCAGACTCACTCAGGCCGAGGGAGGGACTCTGTATTCAGACTCACTCGGGCCGCGGGAGGGACTCTATATTCAGACTCACTCAGGCCGAGGGAGGGACTCTGTATTCAGACTCACTCAGGCCGAGGGAGGGACTCTGTTTTCAGACTCACTCAGGCCGAGGGAGAGACTCTGTATTCAGACTCACTCGGGCCGAGGGAGGGACTCTGTATTCAGACTCACTCAGGCCGAGGGAGGGACTCTGTATTCAGACTCACTCGGGCCGCGGGAGGGACTCTGTATTCAGACTCACTCAGGCCGAGAGAGGGACTCTGTATTCAGACTCACTCAGGCCGAGGGAGGGATTCTGCATTCAGACTCACTCAGGCCGAGGGAGGGACTCTGCATTCAGACTCACTCAGGCCGAGGGGGAGACTCTTGTATTCAGACTCACTCAGGCCGAGGGGGAGACTCTGTATTCAGACTCACTCACTCAGGCCGAGGGAGGGACTCTGTATTCAGACTCACTCAGGCCGAGGGAGAGACTCTGTATTCAGACTCACTCAGGCCGAGGGAGGGACTCTGTATTCAGACTCACTCACTCAGGCCGAGGGAGAGACTCTGTATTCAGACTCACTCACTCAGGCCGAGGGAGGGACTCTGTATTCAGACTCACTCACTCAGGCCGAGGGAGAGACTCTGTATTCAGACTCACTCACTCGGGCCGAGGGAGAGACTCTGTATTCAGACTCACTCACTCAGGCCGAGGGAGGGACTCTGTATTCAGACTCACTCACTCAGGCCGAGGGAGGGACTCTGTATTCAGACTCACTCACTCAGGCCGAGGGGGAGACTCTGTATTCAGACTCACTCAGGCCGAGGGAGAGACTCTGTATTCAGACACACTCACTCAGGCCGAGGGAGGGACTCTGTATTCAGACTCACTCAGGCCGAGGGAGGGACTCTGTATTCAGACTCACTCGGGCCGAGCGAGGGACTCTGTATTCAGACTCACTCACTCGGGCCGAGGGAGGGACTCTGTATTCAGACTCACTCACTCGGGCCGAGGGAGAGACTCTGTATTCAGACTCACTCACTCAGGCCGAGGGAGGGACTCTGTATTCAGACTCACTCACTCAGGCCGAGGGAGGGACTCTGTATTCAGACTCACTCACTCAGGCCGAGGGAGGGACTCTGTATTCAGACACACTCACTCAGGCCGAGGGAGAGACTCTGTATTCAGACTCACTCAGGCCGAGGGAGGGACTCTGTATTCAGACTCACTCAGGCCGAGGGAGGGACTCTGTATTCAGACACACTCACTCGGGCCGAGGGAGGGACTCTGGATTCAGACACACTCACTCGGGCCGAGGGAGGGACTCTGTATTCAGACTCACTCAGGCCGAGGGACGGACTCTGTATTCAGACTCACTCGGGCCGAGGGAGGGACTCTGTATTCAGACTCACTCAGGCCGAGGGAGGGACTCTGTATTCAGACTCACTCACTGAGGCCGAGGGAGAGACTCTGTATTCAGACTCACTCGGGCCGAGGGAGAGACTCTGTATTCAGACTCACTCACTCAGGCCGAGGGAGGGACTCTGTATTCAGACTCACTCACTCAGGCCGAGGGAGGGACTCTGTATTCAGACTCACTCACTCGGGCCGCGGGAGGGACTCTGTATTCAGACTCACTCGCTCGGGCCGAGGGAGGGACTCTGTATTCAGACTCACTCAGGCCGAGGGAGGGACTCTGTATTCAGACTCACTCACTCAGGCCGAGGGAGGGACTCTGTATTCAAACTCACTCGCTCAGGCCGAGGGAGGGACTCTGTATTCAGACTCACTCAGGCCGAGGGAGGGACTCTGTATTCAGACTCACTCAGGCCGAGGGAGGGACTCTGTATTCAGACTCACTCACTCAGGCCGAGGGAGGGACTCTGTATTCAGACTCACTCACTCGGGCCGAGGGAGAGACTCTGTATTCAGACTCACTCAGGCCGAGGGAGGGACTCTGTATTCAGACTCACTCACTCAGGCCGAGGGAGGGACTCTGTATTCAGACTCACTCACTCAGGCCGAGGGAGGGACTCTGTATTCAGACTCACTCACTCGGGCCGAGGGAGGGACTCTGTATTCAGACTCACTCACTCAGGCCGAGGGAGGGACTCTGTATTCAGACTCACTCGGGCCGAGGGAGGGACTCTGTATTCAGACTCACTCACTCAGGCCGAGGGAGGGACTCTGTATTCAGACTCACTCAGGCCGAGGGAGGGACTCTGTATTCAGACTCACTCGGGCCGCGGGAGGGACTCTGTATTCAGACTCACTCAGGCCGAGGGAGGGACTCTGTATTCAGACTCACTCAGGCCGAGGGAGGGACTCTGTTTTCAGACTCACTCAGGCCGAGGGAGAGACTCTGTATTCAGACTCACTCGGGCCGAGGGAGGGACTCTGTATTCAGACTCACTCAGGCCGAGGGAGGGACTCTGTATTCAGACTCACTCGGGCCGCGGGAGGGACTCTGTATTCAGACTCACTCAGGCCGAGAGAGGGACTCTGTATTCAGACTCACTCAGGCCGAGGGAGGGATTCTGCATTCAGACTCACTCAGGCCGAGGGAGGGACTCTGCATTCAGACTCACTCAGGCCGAGGGGGAGACTCTTGTATTCAGACTCACTCAGGCCGAGGGGGAGACTCTGTATTCAGACTCACTCACTCAGGCCGAGGGAGGGACTCTGTATTCAGACTCACTCAGGCCGAGGGAGAGACTCTGTATTCAGACTCACTCACTCAGGCCGAGGGAGGGACTCTGTATTCAGACTCACTCACTCAGGCCGAGGGAGAGACTCTGTATTCAGACTCACTCACTCAGGCCGAGGGAGAGACTCTGTATTCAGACTCACTCAGGCCGAGGGAGAGACTCTGTATTCAGACTCACTCACTCAGGCCGAGGGAGGGACTCTATATTCAGACTCACTCACTCAGGCCGAGGGAGGGACTCTGTATTCAGACTCACTCACTCAGGCCGAGGGAGAGACTCTATTCAGACTCACTCACTCAGGCCGAGGGAGAGACTCTGTATTCAGACTCACTCAGGCCGAGGGAGAGACTCTGTATTCAGACTCACTCAGGCCGAGGGAGAGACTCTATTCAGACTCACTCGGGCCGAGGGAGGGACTCTGTATTCAGACTCACTCACTCGGGCCGAGGGAGGGACTCTGTATTCAGACTCACTCACTCGGGCCGAGGGAGAGACTCTGTATTCAGACTCACTCACTCGGGCCGAGGGAGGGACTCTGTATTCAGACTCACTCACTCGGGCCGAGGGAGGGACTCTGTATTCAGACTCACTCACTCGGGCCGAGGGAGGGACTCTGTATTCAGACTCACTCACTCGGGCCGAGGGAGGGACTCTGTATTCAGACTCACTCACTCGGGCCGAGGGAGGGACTCTGTATTCAGACTCACTCACTCGGGCCGAGGGAGGGACTCTGTATTCAGACTCACTCACTCGGGCCGAGGGAGGGACTCTGTATTCAGACTCACTCACTCAGGCCGAGGGAGAGACTCTGTTTTCAGACTCACTCATGCCGAGGGAGGGACTCTGTTTTCAGACTCACTCATGCCGAGGGAGGGACTCTGTATTCAGACTCACTCAGGCCGAGGGAGGGACTCTGTATTCAGACACACTCACTCGGGCCGAGGGAGGGACTCTGTATTCAGACTCACTCAGGCCGAGGGAGGGACTCTGTAATCAGACACACTCACTCGGGCCGAGGGAGGGACTCTGTATTCAGACACACTCACTCGGGCCGAGGGAGGGACTCTGTATTCAGACTCACTCAGGCCGAGGGACGGACTCTGTATTCAGACTCACTCGGGCCGAGGGAGGGACTCTGTATTCAGACTCACTCAGGCCGAGGGAGGGACTCTGTATTCAGACTCACTCACTGAGGCCGAGGGAGAGACTCTGTATTCAGACTCACTCGGGCCGAGGGAGAGACTCTGTATTCAGACTCACTCACTCAGGCCGAGGGAGGGACTCTGTATTCAGACTCACTCACTCAGGCCGAGGGAGGGACTCTGTATTCAGACTCACTCACTCGGGCCGCGGGAGGGACTCTGTATTCAGACTCACTCGCTCGGGCCGAGGGAGGGACTCTGTATTCAGACTCACTCAGGCCGAGGGAGGGACTCTGTATTCAGACTCACTCACTCAGGCCGAGGGAGGGACTCTGTATTCAAACTCACTCACTCAGGCCGAGGGAGGGACTCTGTATTCAGACTCACTCACTCAGGCCGAGGGAGAGACTCTGTATTCAGACTCACTCACTCGGGCCGAGGGAGAGACTCTGTATTCAGACTCACTCAGGCCGAGGGAGAGACTCTGTATTCAGACTCACTCAGGCCGAGGGAGAGACTCTGTATTCAGACTCACTCAGGCCGAGGGAGAGACTCTGTATTCAGACTCACTCACTCAGGCCGAGGGAGGGACTCTGTATTCAGACTCACTCACTCAGGCCGAGGGAGAGACTCTGTATTCAGACTCACTCAGGCCGAGGGAGAGACTCTGTATTCAGACTCACTCACTCAGGCCGAGGGGGAGACTCTGTATTCAGACTCACTCAGGCCGAGGGAGGGACTCTGTATTCAGACTCACTCACTCAGGCCGAGGGAGAGACTCTGTATTCAGACTCACTCACTCAGGCCGAGGGAGGGACTCTGTATTCAGACTCACTCACTCAGGCCGAGGGAGGGACTCTGTATTCAGACTCACTCACTCAGGCCGAGGGAGAGACTCTGTATTCAGACTCACTCACTCAGGCCGAGGGAGAGACTCTGTATTCAGACTCACTCAGGCCGAGGGAGAGACTCTGTATTCAGACTCACTCACTCAGGCCGAGGGAGGGACTCTGTATTCAGACTCACTCACTCAGGCCGAGGGAGAGACTCTGTATTCAGACTCACTCACTCAGGCCGAGGGAGAGACTCTGTATTCAGACTCACTCAGGCCGAGGGAGAGACTCTGTATTCAGACTCACTCACTCAGGCCGAGGGAGGGACTCTGTATTCAGACTCACTCACTCAGGCCGAGGGAGGGACTCTGTATTCAGACTCACTCACTCAGGCCGAGGGAGAGACTCTGTATTCAGACTCACTCACTCAGGCCGAGGGAGAGACTCTGTATTCAGACTCACTCAGGCCGAGGGAGAGACTCTGTATTCAGACTCACTCAGGCCGAGGGAGAGACTCTATTCAGACTCACTCGGGCCGAGGGAGGGACTCTGTATTCAGACTCACTCACTCAGGCCGAGGGAGGGACTCTGTATTCAGACTCACTCACTCAGGCCGAGGGAGAGACTCTGTATTCAGACTCACTCACTCGGGCCGAGGGAGGGACTCTGTATTCAGACTCACTCACTCGGGCCGAGGGAGGGACTCTGTATTCAGACTCACTCACTCGGGCCGAGGGAGGGACTCTGTATTCAGACTCACTCACTCGGGCCGAGGGAGGGACTCTGTATTCAGACTCACTCACTCGGGCCGAGGGAGGGACTCTGTATTCAGACTCACTCACTCGGGCCGAGGGAGGGACTCTGTATTCAGACTCACTCACTCAGGCCGAGGGAGAGACTCTGTTTTCAGACTCACTCATGCCGAGGGAGGGACTCTGTTTTCAGACTCACTCATGCCGAGGGAGGGACTCTGTATTCAGACTCACTCAGGCCGAGGGAGGGACTCTGTATTCAGACACACTCACTCGGGCCGAGGGAGGGACTCTGTATTCAGACTCACTCAGGCCGAGGGAGGGACTCTGTATTCAGACACACTCACTCGGGCCGAGGGAGGGACTCTGGATTCAGACACACTCACTCGGGCCGAGGGAGGGACTCTGTATTCAGACTCACTCAGGCCGAGGGACGGACTCTGTATTCAGACTCACTCGGGCCGAGGGAGGGACTCTGTATTCAGACTCACTCAGGCCGAGGGAAGGACTCTGTATTCAGACTCACTCACTGAGGCCGAGGGAGAGACTCTGTATTCAGACTCACTCGGGCCGAGGGAGAGACTCTGTATTCAGACTCACTCACTCAGGCCGAGGGAGGGACTCTGTATTCAGACTCACTCACTCAGGCCGAGGGAGGGACTCTGTATTCAGACTCACTCACTCGGGCCGCGGGAGGGACTCTGTATTCAGACTCACTCGCTCGGGCCGAGGGAGGGACTCTGTATTCAGACTCACTCAGGCCGAGGGAGGGACTCTGTATTCAGACTCACTCACTCAGGCCGAGGGAGGGACTCTGTATTCAAACTCACTCGCTCAGGCCGAGGGAGGGACTCTGTATTCAGACTCACTCAGGCCGAGGGAGGGACTCTGTATTCAGACTCACTCAGGCCGAGGGAGGGACTCTGTATTCAGACTCACTCACTCAGGCCGAGGGAGGGACTCTGTATTCAGACTCACTCACTCGGGCCGAGGGAGAGACTCTGTATTCAGACTCACTCAGGCCGAGGGAGGGACTCTGTATTCAGACTCACTCACTCAGGCCGAGGGAGGGACTCTGTATTCAGACTCACTCACTCAGGCCGAGGGAGGGACTCTGTATTCAGACTCACTCACTCGGGCCGAGGGAGGGACTCTGTATTCAGACTCACTCACTCAGGCCGAGGGAGGGACTCTGTATTCAGACTCACTCGGGCCGAGGGAGGGACTCTGTATTCAGACTCACTCACTCAGGCCGAGGGAGGGACTCTGTATTCAGACTCACTCAGGCCGAGGGAGGGACTCTGTATTCAGACTCACTCGGGCCGCGGGAGGGACTCTGTATTCAGACTCACTCAGGCCGAGGGAGGGACTCTGTATTCAGACTCACTCAGGCCGAGGGAGGGACTCTGTTTTCAGACTCACTCAGGCCGAGGGAGAGACTCTGTATTCAGACTCACTCGGGCCGAGGGAGGGACTCTGTATTCAGACTCACTCAGGCCGAGGGAGGGACTCTGTATTCAGACTCACTCGGGCCGCGGGAGGGACTCTGTATTCAGACTCACTCAGGCCGAGAGAGGGACTCTGTATTCAGACTCACTCAGGCCGAGGGAGGGATTCTGCATTCAGACTCACTCAGGCCGAGGGAGGGACTCTGCATTCAGACTCACTCAGGCCGAGGGGGAGACTCTTGTATTCAGACTCACTCAGGCCGAGGGGGAGACTCTGTATTCAGACTCACTCACTCAGGCCGAGGGAGGGACTCTGTATTCAGACTCACTCAGGCCGAGGGAGAGACTCTGTATTCAGACTCACTCAGGCCGAGGGAGGGACTCTGTATTCAGACTCACTCACTCAGGCCGAGGGAGAGACTCTGTATTCAGACTCACTCACTCAGGCCGAGGGAGGGACTCTGTATTCAGACTCACTCACTCAGGCCGAGGGAGAGACTCTGTATTCAGACTCACTCACTCGGGCCGAGGGAGAGACTCTGTATTCAGACTCACTCACTCAGGCCGAGGGAGGGACTCTGTATTCAGACTCACTCACTCAGGCCGAGGGAGGGACTCTGTATTCAGACTCACTCACTCAGGCCGAGGGGGAGACTCTGTATTCAGACTCACTCAGGCCGAGGGAGAGACTCTGTATTCAGACACACTCACTCAGGCCGAGGGAGGGACTCTGTATTCAGACTCACTCAGGCCGAGGGAGGGACTCTGTATTCAGACTCACTCGGGCCGAGCGAGGGACTCTGTATTCAGACTCACTCACTCGGGCCGAGGGAGGGACTCTGTATTCAGACTCACTCACTCGGGCCGAGGGAGAGACTCTGTATTCAGACTCACTCACTCAGGCCGAGGGAGGGACTCTGTATTCAGACTCACTCACTCAGGCCGAGGGAGGGACTCTGTATTCAGACTCACTCACTCAGGCCGAGGGAGGGACTCTGTATTCAGACACACTCACTCAGGCCGAGGGAGAGACTCTGTATTCAGACTCACTCAGGCCGAGGGAGGGACTCTGTATTCAGACTCACTCACTCAGGCCGAGGGAGGGACTCTGTATTCAGACACACTCACTCGGGCCGAGGGAGGGACTCTGTATTCAGACACACTCACTCGGGCCGAGGGAGAGACTCTGTATTCAGACTCACTCAGGCCGAGGGAGGGACTCTGTATTCAGACACACTCACTCGGGCCGAGGGAGAGACTCTGTATTCAGACTCACTCAGGCCGAGGGAGAGACTCTGTATTCAGACACACTCACTCAGGCCGAGGGAGGGACTCTGTATTCAGACTCACTCAGGCCGAGGGACGGACTCTGTATTCAGACTCACTCAGGCCGAGGGACGGACTCTGTATTCAGACTCACTCGGGCCGAGGGAGGGACTCTGTATTCAGACACACTCACTCAGGCCGAGGGAGGGACTCTGTATTCAAACTCACTCGCTCAGGCCGAGGGAGGGACTCTGTATTCAGACTCACTCAGGCCGAGGGAGGGACTCTGTATTCAGACTCACTCAGGCCGAGGGAGGGACTCTGTATTCAGACTCACTCACTCAGGCCGAGGGAGGGACTCTGTATTCAGACTCACTCACTCGGGCCGAGGGAGAGACTCTGTATTCAGACTCACTCAGGCCGAGGGAGGGACTCTGTATTCAGACTCACTCACTCAGGCCGAGGGAGGGACTCTGTATTCAGACTCACTCACTCAGGCCGAGGGAGGGACTCTGTATTCAGACTCACTCACTCGGGCCGAGGGAGGGACTCTGTATTCAGACTCACTCACTCAGGCCGAGGGAGGGACTCTGTATTCAGACTCACTCGGGCCGAGGGAGGGACTCTGTATTCAGACTCACTCACTCAGGCCGAGGGAGGGACTCTGTATTCAGACTCACTCAGGCCGAGGGAGGGACTCTGTATTCAGACTCACTCGGGCCGCGGGAGGGACTCTATATTCAGACTCACTCAGGCCGAGGGAGGGACTCTGTATTCAGACTCACTCAGGCCGAGGGAGGGACTCTGTTTTCAGACTCACTCAGGCCGAGGGAGAGACTCTGTATTCAGACTCACTCGGGCCGAGGGAGGGACTCTGTATTCAGACTCACTCAGGCCGAGGGAGGGACTCTGTATTCAGACTCACTCGGGCCGCGGGAGGGACTCTGTATTCAGACTCACTCAGGCCGAGAGAGGGACTCTGTATTCAGACTCACTCAGGCCGAGGGAGGGATTCTGCATTCAGACTCACTCAGGCCGAGGGAGGGACTCTGCATTCAGACTCACTCAGGCCGAGGGGGAGACTCTTGTATTCAGACTCACTCAGGCCGAGGGGGAGACTCTGTATTCAGACTCACTCACTCAGGCCGAGGGAGGGACTCTGTATTCAGACTCACTCAGGCCGAGGGAGAGACTCTGTATTCAGACTCACTCAGGCCGAGGGAGGGACTCTGTATTCAGACTCACTCACTCAGGCCGAGGGAGAGACTCTGTATTCAGACTCACTCACTCAGGCCGAGGGAGGGACTCTGTATTCAGACTCACTCACTCAGGCCGAGGGAGAGACTCTGTATTCAGACTCACTCACTCGGGCCGAGGGAGAGACTCTGTATTCAGACTCACTCACTCAGGCCGAGGGAGGGACTCTGTATTCAGACTCACTCACTCAGGCCGAGGGAGGGACTCTGTATTCAGACTCACTCACTCAGGCCGAGGGGGAGACTCTGTATTCAGACTCACTCAGGCCGAGGGAGAGACTCTGTATTCAGACACACTCACTCAGGCCGAGGGAGGGACTCTGTATTCAGACTCACTCAGGCCGAGGGAGGGACTCTGTATTCAGACTCACTCGGGCCGAGCGAGGGACTCTGTATTCAGACTCACTCACTCGGGCCGAGGGAGGGACTCTGTATTCAGACTCACTCACTCGGGCCGAGGGAGAGACTCTGTATTCAGACTCACTCACTCAGGCCGAGGGAGGGACTCTGTATTCAGACTCACTCACTCAGGCCGAGGGAGGGACTCTGTATTCAGACTCACTCACTCAGGCCGAGGGAGGGACTCTGTATTCAGACACACTCACTCAGGCCGAGGGAGAGACTCTGTATTCAGACTCACTCAGGCCGAGGGAGGGACTCTGTATTCAGACTCACTCAGGCCGAGGGAGGGACTCTGTATTCAGACACACTCACTCGGGCCGAGGGAGGGACTCTGGATTCAGACACACTCACTCGGGCCGAGGGAGGGACTCTGTATTCAGACTCACTCAGGCCGAGGGACGGACTCTGTATTCAGACTCACTCGGGCCGAGGGAGGGACTCTGTATTCAGACTCACTCAGGCCGAGGGAGGGACTCTGTATTCAGACTCACTCACTGAGGCCGAGGGAGAGACTCTGTATTCAGACTCACTCGGGCCGAGGGAGAGACTCTGTATTCAGACTCACTCACTCAGGCCGAGGGAGGGACTCTGTATTCAGACTCACTCACTCAGGCCGAGGGAGGGACTCTGTATTCAGACTCACTCACTCGGGCCGCGGGAGGGACTCTGTATTCAGACTCACTCGCTCGGGCCGAGGGAGGGACTCTGTATTCAGACTCACTCAGGCCGAGGGAGGGACTCTGTATTCAGACTCACTCACTCAGGCCGAGGAGGGACTCTGTATTCAAACTCACTCGCTCAGGCCGAGGGAGGGACTCTGTATTCAGACTCACTCAGGCCGAGGGAGGGACTCTGTATTCAGACTCACTCAGGCCGAGGGAGGGACTCTGTATTCAGACTCACTCACTCAGGCCGAGGGAGGGACTCTGTATTCAGACTCACTCACTCGGGCCGAGGGAGAGACTCTGTATTCAGACTCACTCAGGCCGAGGGAGGGACTCTGTATTCAGACTCACTCACTCAGGCCGAGGGAGGGACTCTGTATTCAGACTCACTCACTCAGGCCGAGGGAGGGACTCTGTATTCAGACTCACTCACTCGGGCCGAGGGAGGGACTCTGTATTCAGACTCACTCACTCAGGCCGAGGGAGGGACTCTGTATTCAGACTCACTCGGGCCGAGGGAGGGACTCTGTATTCAGACTCACTCACTCAGGCCGAGGGAGGGACTCTGTATTCAGACTCACTCAGGCCGAGGGAGGGACTCTGTATTCAGACTCACTCGGGCCGCGGGAGGGACTCTGTATTCAGACTCACTCAGGCCGAGGGAGGGACTCTGTATTCAGACTCACTCAGGCCGAGGGAGGGACTCTGTTTTCAGACTCACTCAGGCCGAGGGAGAGACTCTGTATTCAGACTCACTCGGGCCGAGGGAGGGACTCTGTATTCAGACTCACTCAGGCCGAGGGAGGGACTCTGTATTCAGACTCACTCGGGCCGCGGGAGGGACTCTGTATTCAGACTCACTCAGGCCGAGAGAGGGACTCTGTATTCAGACTCACTCAGGCCGAGGGAGGGATTCTGCATTCAGACTCACTCAGGCCGAGGGAGGGACTCTGCATTCAGACTCACTCAGGCCGAGGGGGAGACTCTTGTATTCAGACTCACTCAGGCCGAGGGGGAGACTCTGTATTCAGACTCACTCACTCAGGCCGAGGGAGGGACTCTGTATTCAGACTCACTCAGGCCGAGGGAGAGACTCTGTATTCAGACTCACTCAGGCCGAGGGAGGGACTCTGTATTCAGACTCACTCACTCAGGCCGAGGGAGAGACTCTGTATTCAGACTCACTCACTCAGGCCGAGGGAGGGACTCTGTATTCAGACTCACTCACTCAGGCCGAGGGAGAGACTCTGTATTCAGACTCACTCACTCGGGCCGAGGGAGAGACTCTGTATTCAGACTCACTCACTCAGGCCGAGGGAGGGACTCTGTATTCAGACTCACTCACTCAGGCCGAGGGAGGGACTCTGTATTCAGACTCACTCACTCAGGCCGAGGGGGAGACTCTGTATTCAGACTCACTCAGGCCGAGGGAGAGACTCTGTATTCAGACACACTCACTCAGGCCGAGGGAGGGACTCTGTATTCAGACTCACTCAGGCCGAGGGAGGGACTCTGTATTCAGACTCACTCGGGCCGAGCGAGGGACTCTGTATTCAGACTCACTCACTCGGGCCGAGGGAGGGACTCTGTATTCAGACTCACTCACTCGGGCCGAGGGAGAGACTCTGTATTCAGACTCACTCACTCAGGCCGAGGGAGGGACTCTGTATTCAGACTCACTCACTCAGGCCGAGGGAGGGACTCTGTATTCAGACTCACTCACTCAGGCCGAGGGAGGGACTCTGTATTCAGACACACTCACTCAGGCCGAGGGAGAGACTCTGTATTCAGACTCACTCAGGCCGAGGGAGGGACTCTGTATTCAGACTCACTCACTCAGGCCGAGGGAGGGACTCTGTATTCAGACACACTCACTCGGGCCGAGGGAGGGACTCTGTATTCAGACACACTCACTCGGGCCGAGGGAGAGACTCTGTATTCAGACTCACTCAGGCCGAGGGAGGGACTCTGTATTCAGACACACTCACTCGGGCCGAGGGAGAGACTCTGTATTCAGACTCACTCAGGCCGAGGGAGAGACTCTGTATTCAGACACACTCACTCAGGCCGAGGGAGGGACTCTGTATTCAGACTCACTCAGGCCGAGGGACGGACTCTGTATTCAGACTCACTCAGGCCGAGGGACGGACTCTGTATTCAGACTCACTCGGGCCGAGGGAGGGACTCTGTATTCAGACACACTCACTCAGGCCGAGGGAGGGACTCTGTATTCAAACTCACTCGCTCAGGCCGAGGGAGGGACTCTGTATTCAGACTCACTCAGGCCGAGGGAGGGACTCTGTATTCAGACTCACTCAGGCCGAGGGAGGGACTCTGTATTCAGACTCACTCACTCAGGCCGAGGGAGGGACTCTGTATTCAGACTCACTCACTCGGGCCGAGGGAGAGGACTCTGTATTCAGACTCACTCAGGCCGAGGGAGGGACTCTGTATTCAGACTCACTCACTCAGGCCGAGGGAGGGACTCTGTATTCAGACTCACTCACTCAGGCCGAGGGAGGGACTCTGTATTCAGACTCACTCACTCGGGCCGAGGGAGGGACTCTGTATTCAGACTCACTCACTCAGGCCGAGGGAGGGACTCTGTATTCAGACTCACTCGGGCCGAGGGAGGGACTCTGTATTCAGACTCACTCACTCAGGCGAGGGAGGGACTCTGTATTCAGACTCACTCAGGCCGAGGGAGGGACTCTGTATTCAGACTCACTCGGGCCGCGGGAGGGACTCTATATTCAGACTCACTCAGGCCGAGGGAGGGACTCTGTATTCAGACTCACTCAGGCCGAGGGAGGGACTCTGTTTTCAGACTCACTCAGGCCGAGGGAGAGACTCTGTATTCAGACTCACTCGGGCCGAGGGAGGGACTCTGTATTCAGACTCACTCAGGCCGAGGGAGGGACTCTGTATTCAGACTCACTCGGGCCGCGGGAGGGACTCTGTATTCAGACTCACTCAGGCCGAGAGAGGGACTCTGTATTCAGACTCACTCAGGCCGAGGGAGGGACTCTGTATTCAGACTCACTCAGGCCGAGGGAGGGACTCTGTATTCAGACTCACTCAGGCCGAGGGGGAGACTCTGTATTCAGACTCACTCAGGCCGAGGGGGAGACTCTGTATTCAGACTCACTCACTCAGGCCGAGGGAGGGACTCTGTATTCAGACTCACTCAGGCCGAGGGAGAGACTCTGTATTCAGACTCACTCAGGCCGAGGGAGGGACTCTGTATTCAGACTCACTCACTCAGGCCGAGGGAGAGACTCTGTATTCAGACTCACTCACTCAGGCCGAGGGAGGGACTCTGTATTCAGACTCACTCACTCAGGCCGAGGGAGAGACTCTGTATTCAGACTCACTCACTCGGGCCGAGGGAGAGACTCTGTATTCAGACTCACTCACTCAGGCCGAGGGAGGGACTCTGTATTCAGACTCACTCACTCAGGCCGAGGGAGGGACTCTGTATTCAGACTCACTCACTCAGGCCGAGGGGGGAGACTCTGTATTCAGACTCACTCAGGCCGAGGGAGAGACTCTGTATTCAGACACACTCACTCAGGCCGAGGGAGGGACTCTGTATTCAGACTCACTCAGGCCGAGGGAGGGACTCTGTATTCAGACTCACTCGGGCCGAGCGAGGGACTCTGTATTCAGACTCACTCACTCGGGCCGAGGGAGGGACTCTGTATTCAGACTCACTCACTCGGGCCGAGGGAGAGACTCTGTATTCAGACTCACTCACTCAGGCCGAGGGAGGGACTCTGTATTCAGACTCACTCACTCAGGCCGAGGGAGGGACTCTGTATTCAGACTCACTCACTCAGGCCGAGGGAGGGACTCTGTATTCAGACACACTCACTCAGGCCGAGGGAGAGACTCTGTATTCAGACTCACTCAGGCCGAGGGAGGGACTCTGTATTCAGACTCACTCACTCAGGCCGAGGGAGGGACTCTGTATTCAGACACACTCACTCGGGCCGAGGGAGGGACTCTGTATTCAGACACACTCACTCGGGCCGAGGGAGAGACTCTGTATTCAGACTCACTCAGGCCGAGGGAGGGACTCTGTATTCAGACACACTCACTCGGGCCGAGGGAGAGACTCTGTATTCAGACTCACTCAGGCCGAGGGAGAGACTCTGTATTCAGACACACTCACTCAGGCCGAGGGAGGGACTCTGTATTCAGACTCACTCAGGCCGAGGGACGGACTCTGTATTCAGACTCACTCAGGCCGAGGGACGGACTCTGTATTCAGACTCACTCGGGCCGAGGGAGGGACTCTGTATTCAGACACACTCACTCGGGCCGAGGGAGGGACTCTGTATTCAGACTCACTCAGGCCGCGGGAGGGACTCTGTATTCAGACTCACTCGGGCCGAGGGAGAGACTCTGTATTCAGACTCACTCAGGCCGAGGGACGGACTCTGTATTCAGACTCACTCAGGCCGAGGGACGGACTCTGTATTCAGACTCACTCGGGCCGAGGGAGGGACTCTGTATTCAGACTCACTCAGGCCGAGGGAGGGACTCTGTATTCAGACTCACTCACTCAGGCCGAGGGAGGGACTCTGTATTCAGACTCACTCACTCAGGCCGAGGGAGAGACTCTGTATTCAGACTCACTCACTCAGGCCGAGGGAGGGACTCTGTATTCAGACTCACTCACTCAGGCCGAGGGAGGGACTCTGTATTCAGACTCACTCACTCGGGCCGAGGGAGGGACTCTGTATTCAGACTCACTCACTCAGGCCGAGGGAGGGACTCTGTATTCAGACTCACTCGGGCCGCGGGAGGGACTCTGTATTCAGACTCACTCACTCGGGCCGAGGGAGGGACTCTGTATTCAGACTCACTCACTCAGGCCGAGGGAGGGACTCTGTATTCAGACTCACTCACTCGGGCCGAGGGAGAGACTCTGTATTCAGACTCACTCAGGCCGAGGGAGGGACTCTGTATTCAGACTCACTCACTCAGGCCGAGGGAGGGACTCTGTATTCAGACTCACTCACTCAGGCCGAGGGAGGGACTCTGTATTCAGACTCACTCGGGCCGCGGGAGGGAATCTGTATTCAGACTCACTCAGGCCGAGGGAGGGACTCTGTATTCAGACTCACTCAGGCCGAGGGAGGGACTCTGCATTCAGACTCACTCAGGCCGAGGGAGGGACTCTGTATTCAGACTCACTCAGGCCGAGGGAGGGACTCTGCATTCAGACTCACTCAGGCCGAGGGGGAGACTCTGTATTCAGACTCACTCAGGCCGAGGGAGAGACTCTGTATTCAGACTCACTCAGGCCGAGGGAGGGACTCTGTATTCAGACTCACTCGGGCCGCGGGTGGGACTCTGTATTCAGACTCACTCACTCGGGCCGAGGGAGGGACTCTGTATTCAGACTCACTCACTCAGGCCGAGGGAGGGACTCTGTATTCAGACTCACTCACTCGGGCCGAGGGAGAGACTCTGTATTCAGACTCACTCAGGCCGAGGGAGGGGCTCTGTATTCAGACTCACTCACTCAGGCCGAGGGAGGGACTCTGTATTCAGACTCACTCACTCAGGCCGAGGGAGGGACTCTGTATTCAGACTCACTCGGGCCGCGGGAGGGAATCTGTATTCAGACTCACTCAGGCCGAGGGAGGGACTCTGTATTCAGACTCACTCAGGCCGAGGGAGGGACTCTGCATTCAGACTCACTCAGGCCGAGGGAGGGACTCTGTATTCAGACTCACTCAGGCCGAGGGAGGGACTCTGCATTCAGACTCACTCAGGCCGAGGGGGAGACTCTGTATTCAGACTCACTCAGGCCGAGGGAGAGACTCTGTATTCAGACTCACTCAGGCCGAGGGGGAGACTCTGTATTCAGACTCACTCAGGCCGAGGGAGGGACTCTGTATTCAGACTCACTCAGGCCGAGGGAGAGACTCTGTATTCAGACTCACTCAGGCCGAGGGAGGGACTCTGTATTCAGACTCACTCAGGCCGAGGGAGGGACTCTGTATTCAGACTCACTCACTCAGGCCGAGGGAGGGACTCTGTATTCAGACTCACTCAGGCCGAGGGAGGGACTCTGCATTCAGACTCACTCAGGCCGAGGAGGGACTCTGTATTCAGACACACTCAGGCCGAGGGAGGGACTCTGTATTCAGACTCACTCAGGCCGAGGGAGAGACTCTGTATTCAGACTCACTCAGGCCGAGGGAGAGACTCTGTATTCAGACTCACTCGGGCCGCGGAGGGACTCTGTATTCAGATTCACTCAGGCCGAGGAGGGACTCTGCATTCAGACTCACTCAGGCCGAGGGAGGGACTCTGTATTCAGACTCACTCAGGCCGAGAGAGGGACTCTGTATTCAGACTCACTCAGGCCGAGGGAGGACTCTGTATTCAGACTCACTCAGGCCGAGAGAGGGACTCTGTATTCAGACTCACTCAGGCCCGAAGGAGGGACTCTGTATTCAGACTCACTCAGGCCGAGGGAGGGACTCTGTATTCAGACTCACTCACTCAGGCCGAGTGAGGGACTCTGTATTCAGACTCACTCACTCAGGCCGAGGGGGAGACTCTGTATTCAGACTCACTCAGGCCGAGGGAGAGACTCTGTATTCAGACACACTCACTCAGGCCGAGGGAGGGACTCTGTATTCAGACTCACTCAGGCCGAGGGAGGGACTCTGTATTCAGACTCACTCGGGCCGAGGGAGGGACTCTGTATTCAGACTCACTCACTCGGGCCGAGGGAGGGACTCTGTATTCAGACTCACTCACTCGGGCCGAGGGAGAGACTCTGTATTCAGACTCACTCACTCAGGCCGAGGGAGGGACTCTGTATTCAGACTCACTCACTCAGGCCGAGGGAGGGACTCTGTATTCAGACTCACTCACTCAGGCCGAGGGAGGGACTCTGTATTCAGACACACTCACTCAGGCCGAGGGAGAGACTCTGTATTCAGACTCACTCAGGCCGAGGGAGGGACTCTGTATTCAGACTCACTCACTCGGCCGAGGGAGGGACTCTGAATTCAGACTCACTCGGCCCGAGGGAGGGACTCTGTATTCAGACTCACTCACTCGGGCCGAGGGAGAGACTCTGTATTCAGACTCACTCAGGCCGAGGGAGGGACTCTGTATTCAAGCTCACTCACTCGGGCCGAGGGAGAGTCTCTGATTCAGACTCACTCACTCGGGCCGAGGGGAGAGACTCTGTATTCAGACTCACTCACGCGGGCGAGGGAGGGACTCTGTATTCAGACACACTCACTCAGGCCGAGGGAGGGACTCTGTATTCAGACTCACTCAGGCCGAGGGAGAGACTCTGTATTCAGACTCACTCTAGGGCCGAGGAGGACTCTGTATTCAGACTCACTCAGGCCGAGGGAGAGACTCTGTATCATACTCACTCGGGCCGAGGGACGGACTCTGTATTCAGACTCACTCAGGGCCGCGGGAGGGACTCTGTATTCAGACTCACTCGGGCCGAGGGAGAGACTCTGTATTCAGACTCACTCAGGCCGAGGGACGGACTCTGTATTCAGACTCACTCAGGCCGAGGGACGGACTCTGTATTCAGACTCACTCGGGCCGAGGGAGGGACTCTGTATTCAGACTCACTCAGGCCGAGGGAGGGACTCTGTATTCAGACTCACTCACTCAGGCCGAGGGAGGGACTCTGTATTCAGACTCACTCACTCAGGCCGAGGGAGAGACTCTGTATTCAGACTCACTCACTCAGGCCGAGGGAGGGACTCTGTATTCAGACTCACTCACTCAGGCCGAGGGAGGGACTCTGTATTCAGACTCACTCACTCGGGCCGAGGGAGGGACTCTGTATTCAGACTCACTCACTCAGGCCGAGGGAGGGACTCTGTATTCAGACTCACTCGGGCCGCGGGAGGGACTCTGTATTCAGACTCACTCACTCGGGCCGAGGGAGGGACTCTGTATTCAGACTCACTCACTCAGGCCGAGGGAGGGACTCTGTATTCAGACTCACTCACTCGGGCCGAGGGAGAGACTCTGTATTCAGACTCACTCAGGCCGAGGGAGGGACTCTGTATTCAGACTCACTCACTCAGGCCGAGGAGGGACTCTGTATTCAGACTCACTCACTCAGGCCGAGGGAGGGACTCTGTATTCAGACTCACTCAGGCCGAGGGAGGGACTCTGTATTCAGACTCACTCAGGCCGAGGGAGGGACTCTGTATTCAGACTCACTCAGGCCGAGGGAGGGACTCTGATTCAGACTCACTCAGGCCGAGGGAGGGACTCTGTATTCAGACTCACTCAGGCCGAGGGAGGGACTCTGTATTCAGACTCACTCAGGCCGAGGGGGAGACTCTGTATTCAGACTCACTCAGGCCGAGGGAGAGACTCTGTATTCAGACTCACTCAGGCCGAGGGAGGGACTCTGTATTCAGACTCACTCGGGCCGAGGGAGGGACTCTGTATTCAGACTCACTCACTCGGGCCGAGGGAGGGACTCTGTATTCAGACTCACTCAGGCCGAGGGAGGGACTCTGTATTCAGACTCACTCACGGCCGAGGGAGAGACTCTGTATTCAGACTCACTCAGGCCGAGGGAGGGCTCTGTATTCAGACTCACTCACTCAGGCCCGAGGGAGGGACTCTGTATTCAGACTCACTCATCAGGCCGAGGGAGGGACTCTGTATTCAGACTCACTCGGGCCGCGGGAGGGAATCTGTATTCAGACTCACTCAGGCCGAGGGAGGGACTCTGTATTCAGACTCACTCAGGCCGTGGGAGGGACTCTGCTATTCAGACTCACTCAGGCCGAGGGAGGGACTCTGTATTCAGACTCACTCAGGCCGAGGGAGGGACTCTGCATTCAGACTCACTCAGGCCGAGGGAGACTCTGTATTCAGACTCACTCAGGCCGAGGGAGAGACTCTGTATTCAGACTCACTCAGGCCGAGGGGGAGACTCTGTATTCAGACTCACTCAGGCCGAGGGAGGGACTCTGTATTCAGACTCACTCAGGCCGAGGGAGAGACTCTGTATTCAGACTCACTCAGGCCGAGGGAGGGACTCTGTATTCAGACTCACTCAGGCCGAGGGAGGGACTCTGTATTCAGACTCACTCACTCAGGCCGAGGGAGGGACTCTGTATTCAGACTCACTCAGGCCGAGGGAGGGACTCTGCATTCAGACTCACTCAGGCCGAGGGAGGGACTCTGTATTCAGACACACTCAGGCCGAGGGAGGGACTCTGTATTCAGACTCACTCAGGCCGAGGGAGAGACTCTGTATTCAGACTCACTCAGGCCGAGGGAGAGACTCTGTATTCAGACTCACTCGGGCCGCGGTAGGGACTCTGTATTCAGATTCACTCAGGCCGAGAGAGGGACTCTGCATTCAGACTCACTCAGGCCGAGGGAGGGACTCTGTATTCAGACTCACTCAGGCCGAGAGAGGGACTCTGTATTCAGACTCACTCAGGCCGAGGGAGGGACTCTGTATTCAGACTCACTCAGGCCGAGAGAGGGACTCTGCATTCAGACTCACTCAGGCCGAGAGAGGGACTCTGTATTCAGACTCACTCAGGCCGAGGGAGGGACTCTGTATTCAGACTCACTCACTCAGGCTGAGGGAGGGACTCTGTATTCAGACTCACTCAGGCCGAGGGGGAGACTCTGTATTCAGACTCACTCAGGCCGAGGGAGAGAATCTGTATTCAGACTCACTCAGCCGAGGGAGGGACTCTGTATCAGACTCACTCAGGCCAAGGGGGAGACTCTGTATTCAGACTCACACAGGCCGAGGGAGGGACTCTGTATTCAGACTCACTCAGGCCGAGGGAGGGACTCTGTATTCAGACTCACTCAGGCCGAGGGAGAGACTCTGTATTCAGACTCACACAGGCCGAGGGAGGGACTCTGTATTCAGACTCACTCAGGCCGAGGGAGAGACTCTGTATTCAGACTCACACAGGCCGAGGGAGGGACTCTGTATTCAGACTCACTCAGGCCGAGGGAGAGACTCTGTATTCAGACTCACTCACTCAGGCCGAGGGAGGGACTCTGTATTCAGACTCACTCAGGCCGAGGGAGGGACTCTGTATTCAGACTCACTCACTCGGGCCGAGGGAGGGACTCTGTATTCAAACTCACTCAGGCCGAGGGAGAGACTCTGTATTCAGACTCACTCACTCGGGCCGAGGGAGGGACTCTGTATTCAGACTCACTCACTCGGGCCGAGGGAGGGACTCTGTATTCAGACTCACTCAGGCCGAGGGAGGACTCTGTATTCAGACTCACTCAGGCCGAGGGAGGGACTCTGTATTCAGACTCACTCGGGCCGAGGGAGAGACTCTGTATTCAGACTCACTCACTAGGGCCGAGGGAGGGACTCTGTATTCAGACTCACTCAGCCGAGGGAGGGACTCTGTATTCAGACTCACTCAGCCGAGGGAGAGACTCTGTATTCAGACTCACTCAGGCCGAGGAGGGACGCTGTATTCAGACTCACTCGGGCCGAGGGAGGGACTCTGTATTCAGACTCACTCGGGCCGAGGGAGAGACTCTGTATTCATACTCACTCGGGCCGAGGGACGGACTCTGTATTCAGACTCACTCGGGCCGAGGGAGGGGACTCTGTATTCAGAGTCACTCGGCCGAGGGAGAGACTCTGTATTCAGACTCACTCGGGCCGAGGGAGAGACTCTGTATTCAGACTCACTCGGCCGAGGGAGGGACTCTGTATTCAGACTCACTCGGGCCGAGGGAGGGACTCTGTATTCAGACTCACTCGGGCCGAGGGAGGGACTCTGTATTCAGACTCACTCGGGCCGAGGGAGGGACTCTGTATTCAGACTCACTAACTCGGGCCGAGGGAGAGACTCTGTATTCAGACTCACTCACTCGGGCCGAGGGAGGGACTCTGTATTCAGACTCACTCACTCGGGCCGAGGGAGGGAATCTGTATTCAGACTCACTCGGGCCGAGGGAGGGACTCTGTATTCAGACTCACTCACTCAGGCCGAGGGAGAGACACTGTATTCAGACTCACTCACTCAGGCCGAGGGAGAGACTCTGTATTCAGACTCACTCAGGCCGAGGGAGGGACTCTGTATTCAGACTCACTCAGGCCGAGGGAGAGACTCTGTATTCAGACTCACTCAGGCCGTGGGAGGGACTCTGTATTCAGATTCACTCAGGCCGAGGGAGGGACTCTGTATTCAGACTCACTCAGGCCGAGGGAGGGACTCTGTATTCAGACTCACTCACTCAGGCCGAGGGAGAGAATCTGTATTCAGACTCACTCACTCAGGCCGAGGGAGGGACTCTGTATTCAGACTCACTCAGGCCGAGGGAGGGACTCTGTATTCAGACTCACTCGGGCCGAGGGAGGGACTCTGTATTCAGACTCACTCACTCGGGCCGAGGGAGGGACTCTGTATTCAGACTCACTCAGGCCGAGGGAGGGACTCTGTATTCAGACTCACTCACTCGGGCCGAGGGAGAGACTCTGTATTCAGACTCACTCAGGCCGAGGGAGGGACTCTGTATTCAGACTCACTCACTCGGGCCGAGGGAGGGACTCTGTATTCAGACTCACTCACTCGGGCCGAGGGAGAGACTCTGTATTCAGACTCACTCACTCGGGCCGAGGGAGGGACTCTGTATTCAGACTCACTCACTCAGGCCGAGGGAGGGACTCTGTATTCAGACTCACTCAGGCCGAGGGAGGGACTCTGTATTCAGACTCACTCACTAGGGCCGAGGGAGGGACTCTGTATTCAGACTCACTCAGGCCGAGGGAGAGACTCTGTATTCAGACTCACTCGGGCCGAGGGAGGGACTCTGTATTCAGACTCACTCAGGCCGAGGGAGGGACTCTGTATTCAGACTCACTCAGGCCGAGGGAGGGACTCTGTATTCAGACTCACTCAGGCCGAGGGAGGGACTCTGTATTCAGACTCACTCAGGCCGAGGGAGGGACTCTGTATTCAGACTCACTCAGGCCGAGGGAGGGACTCTGTATTCAGACTCACTCACTCAGGCCGAGGGAGGGACTCTGTATTCAGACTCACTCAGGCCGAGGGGGAGACTCTGTATTCAGACTCACTCAGGCCGAGGGAGAGAATCTGTATTCAGACTCACTCAGGCCGAGGGAGGGACTCTGTATTCAGACTCACTCAGGCCAAGGGGGAGACTCTGTATTCAGACTCACACAGGCCGAGGGAGGACTCTGTATTCAGACTCACTCAGGCCGAGGAGGGACTCTGTATTCAGACTCACTCAGGCCGAGGGAGAGACTCTGTATTCAGACTCACACAGGCCGAGGGGAGGGACTCTGTATTCAGACTCACTCAGGCCGAGGGAGAGACTCTGTATTCAGACTCACACAGGCCGAGGGAGGGACTCTGTATCAGACTCACTCAGGCCGAGGGAGAGACTCTGTATTCAGACTCACTCACTCAGGCCGAGGGAGGGACTCTGTATTCAGACTCACTCAGGCCGAGGGAGGGACTCTGTATTCAGACTCACTCACTCGGGCCGAGGGAGGGACTCTGTATTCAAACTCACTCTGCCGAGGGAGGGACTCTGTATTCAGACTCACTCAGGCCGAGGGAGAGACTCTGTATTCAGACACTCACTCGGGCCGAGGGAGAGACTCTGTATTCAGACTCACTCACTAGGGCCGAGGGAGGGACTCTGTATTCAGACTCACTCAGGCCGAGGGAGGGACTCTGTATTCAGACTCACTCAGGCCGAGGGGAGAGACTCTGTATTCAGACTCACTCAGGCCGAGGGAGAGACTCTGTATTCAGACTCACTCAGGCCGAGGGAGGGACTCTGTATTCAGACTCACTCAGGCCGAGGGAGGAGACTCTGTATTCAGACTCACTCGGGCCGAGGGAGGGACTCTGTATTCAGACTCACTCGGCCGAGGGAGGGACTCTGTATTCAGACTCACTCGGGCCGAGGGAGAGACTCTGTATTCAGACTCACTCTCGGCCGAGGAGAGACTCTGTATTCAGACTCACTCGGCCGAGGGAGGGACTCTGTATTCAGACTCACTCAGGCCGAGGGAGGGACTCTGTATTCAGACTCACTCGGGCCGAGGGAGGGACTCTGTATTCAGACCTCACTCGGGCCGAGGGAGGGACTCTGTATTCAGACTCACTCACTCAGGCCGAGGGAGGGACTCTGTATTCAGACTCACTCACTCGGGCCGAGGGAGGGACTCTGTATTCAGACTCACTCACTCGGGCCGAGGGAGGGACTCTGTATTCAGACTCACTCGGGCCGAGGGAGGGACTCTGTATTCAGACTCACTCACTCAGGCCGAGGGAGAGACTCTGTATTCAGACTCACTCACTCAGGCCGAGGGAGAGACTCTGTATTCAGACTCACTCAGGCCGAGGGAGGGACTCTGTATTCAGACTCACTCAGGCCGAGGGAGAGACTCTGTATTCAGACTCACTCAGGCCGAGGGAGGGACTCTGTATTCAGACTCACTCAGGCCGAGGGAGGGACTCTGTATTCAGACTCACTCAGGCCGAGGGAGGGACTCTGTATTCAGACTCACTCACTCAGGCCGAGGGAGAGACTCTGTATTCAGACTCACTCACTCAGGCCGAGGGAGGGACTCTGTATTCAGACTCACTCAGGCCGAGGAGGGACTCTGTATTCAGACTCACTCGGGCCGAGGGAGGGACTCTGTATTCAGACTCACTCACTCGGGCCGAGGGAGGGACTCTGTATTCAGACTCACTCAGGCCGAGGGAGGGACTCTGTATTCAGACTCACTCACTCGGCCGAGGGAGGGACTCTGTATTCAGACTCACTCAGGCCGAGGAGGGACTCTGTATTCAGACTCACTCACTCGGGCCGAGGGAGAGACTCTGTATTCAGACTCACTCACTCAGGGCCGAGGGAGAGACTCTGTATTCAGACTCACTCGGCCGAGGGAGGGACTCTGTATTCAGACTCACTCACTCAGGCCGAGGGAGGGACTCTGTATTCAGACTCACTCACTCGGGCGAGGGAGGGACTCTGTATTCAGACTCACTCACTCAGGCCGAGGGAGGGACTCTGTATTCAGACTCCTCAGGCCGAGGGAGGGACTCTGTATTCAGACTCACTCAGGCCGAGGGAGAGACTCTGTATTCAGACTCACTCCTAGGGCCGAGGGAGAGACTCTGTATTCAGACTCACTCAGGCGAGGGAGGACTCTGTATTCAGACTCACTCACGGGCCGAGGGAGGACTCTGTATTCAGACTCACTCGGGCCGAGGGAGGGACTCTGTATTCAGACTCACTCGGGCCGAGGGAGACTCTGTATTCAGACTCACTCCGGCCGAGGGAGGGACTCTGTATTCAGACTCCTCGGGCCGAGGAGGGGACTCTGTATTCAGACTCACTCGGGCCGAGGGAGGGACTCTGTATTCAGACTCACTCGGGCCGCAGGGAGGGACTCTGTATTCAGACTCACCTCGGGCCGAGGGAGGGACTCTGTATTCAGACTCTCACTCAGGCCGAGGGAGGGACTCTGTATTCCAGACTCAGTCACTCGGGCGAGGAGAGGACTCTGTATTCAGACTCACTCAGGGCCGAGGGAGGGACTCTGTATTCAGACTCACTCTCGGGCCGAGGGAGGGACTCTGTATTCAGACTCACTCCGCGGCGAGGAGGGACTCTGTATTCAGACTCACTCACTCGGGCCGAGGGAGAGACTCTGTATTCAGACTCACTCACTCGGGCCGAGGGAGGACTCCTGTATTCAGACTCACTACTCAGGCCGAGGGAGGGACTCTGTATTCAGACTCACTCACGGCCGAGGGAGAGACTCTGTACTCAGACTCACTCAGGCCGAGGGAGGGACTCTGTATTCAGACTCACTCAGGCCGAGGGAGGGCTCTGTATTCAGACTCACTCACTCAGGCCGAGGGAGAGACTCTGTATTCAGACTCACTCACTCAGGCCGAGGGAGGGACTCTGTATTCAGACTCACTCAGGCCGAGGGAGGGACTCTGTATTCAGACTCACTCGGGCCGAGGGAGGGACTCTGTATTCAGACTCACTCACTCGGGCCGAGGGAGGGACTCTGTATTCAGACTCACTCAGGCCGAGGGAGGGACTCTGTATTCAGACTCACTCACTCGGGCCGAGGGAGAGACTCTGTATTCAGACTCACTCAGGCCGAGGGAGGGACTCTGTATTCAGACTCACTCACTCGGGCCGAGGGAGAGACTCTGTATTCAGACTCACTCACTCGGGCCGAGGGAGAGACTCTGTATTCAGACTCACTCACTCGGGCCGAGGGAGGGACTCTGTATTCAGACTCACTCGGGCCGAGGAAGAGACTCTGTATTCAGACTCACTCACTCGGGCCGAGGGAGGGACTCTGTATTCAGACTCACTCACTCGGGCCGAGGGAGGGACTCTGTATTCAGACTCACTCACTCAGGCCGAGGGAGGGACTCTGTATTCAGACTCACTCACTCGGGCCGAGGGAGGGACTCTGTATTCAGACTCACTCACTCAGGCCGAGGGAGGGACTCTGTATTCAGACTCACTCAGGCCGAGGGAGAGACTCTGTATTCAGACTCACTCACTAGGCCGAGGGAGGGACTCTGTATTCAGACTCACTCAGGCCGAGGGAGGGACTCTGTATTCAGACTCACTCACTAGGCCGAGGGAGGGACTCTGTATTCAGACTCACTCACTCAGGCCGAGGGAGGGACTCTGTATTCAGACTCACTCAGGCCGAGGGAGAGACTCTGTATTCAGACTCACTCAGGCCGAGGGAGGGACTCTGTATTCAGACTCACTCGGGCCGAGGGAGGGACTCTGTATTCAGACTCACTCGGCCGAGGGAGGGACTCTGTATTCAGACTCACTCGGCCGAGGGAGGGACTCTGTATTCAGACTCACTCACTCGGGCCGAGGGAGGGACTCTGTATTCAGACTCACTCAGGCCGAGGGAGGGACTCTGTATTCAGACTCACTCACTCGGGCCGAGGGAGGGACTCTGTATTCAGACTCACTCACTCGGGCCGAGGGAGGGACTCTGTATTCAGACTCACTCACTCGGCCGAGGGAGGGACTCTGTATTCAGACTCACTCGGGCCGAGGGAGGGACTCTGTATTCAGACTCACTCACTCAGGCCGAGGGAGGGACTCTGTATTCAGACTCACTCACTCAGGCCGAGGGAGGGACTCTGTATTCAGACTCACTCAGGCCGAGGGAGGGACTCTGTATTCAGACTCACTCAGGCCGAGGGAGGGACTCTGTATTCAGACTCACTCAGGCCGAGGGAGGGACTCTGTATTCAGACTCACTCAGGCCGAGGGAGAGACTCTGTATTCAGACTCACTCAGGCCGAGGGAGAGACTCTGTATTCAGACTCACTCACTCGGCCGAGGGAGGGACTCTGTATTCAGACTCACTCAGGCCGAGGGAGGGACTCTGTATTCAGACTCACTCACTCGGGCCGAGGGAGGGATTCTGTATTCAGACTCACTCACTCGGCCGAGGGGGAGACTCTGTATTCAGACTCACTCAGGCCGAGGGAGAGACTCTGTATTCAGACTCACTCAGGCCGAGGGAGGGACTCTGTATTCAGACTCACTCAGGCCGAGGGAGGGACTCTGTATTCAGACTCACTCACTCAGGCCGAGGGAGGGACTCTGTATTCAGACTCACTCACTCAGGCCGAGGGAGGGACTCTGTATTCAGACTCACTCACTCGGGCCGAGGGAGGGACTCTGTATTCAGACTCACTCAGGCCGAGGGAGAGACTCTGTATTCAGACTCACTCACTCAGGCCGAGGGAGGGACTCTGTATTCAGACTCACTCACTCGGGCCGAGGGAGGGACTCTGTATTCAGACTCACTCACTCGGGCCCGAGGGAGGGACTCTGTATTCAGACTCACTCAGGCCGAGGGAGGGACTCTGTATTCAGACTCACTCAGGCGAGGGAGGGACTCTGTATTCAGACACACTCACTCGGGCCGAGGGAGGGACTCTGTATTCAGACTCACTCAGGCCGAGGGAGGGACTCTGTATTCAGACTCACTCACTCGGGCCGAGGGAGGGACTCTGTATTCAGACACACTCACTCGGGCCGAGGGAGGGACTCTGTATTCAGACTCACTCAGGCCGAGGGAGGACTCTGTATTCAGACTCACTCGGGCCGAGGGAGGGACTCTGTATTCAGACTCACTCAGGCCGAGGGAGGGACTCTGTATTCAGACTCACTCACTCAGGCCGAGGGAGAGACTCTGTATTCAGACTCACTCGGGCCGAGGGAGGGACTCTGTATTCAGACTCACTCACTCAGGCCGAGGGAGGGACTCTGTATTCAGACTCACTCACTCAGGCCGAGGGAGGGACTCTGTATTCAGACTCACTCACTCGGGCCGAGGGAGAGACTCTGTATTCAGACTCACTCAGGCCGAGGGAGGGACTCTGTATTCAGACTCACTCACTCAGGCCGAGGGAGGGACTCTGTATTCAGACTCACTCACTCAGGCCGAGGGAGGACTCTGTATTCAGACTCACTCACTCAGGCCGAGGGAGGGACTCTGTATTCAGACTCACTCGGGCCGAGGGACGGACTCTGTATTCAGACTCACTCAGGCGCGAGGGAGGGACTCTGTATTCAGACTCACTCACTCAGGGCCGAGGGAGGGACTCTGTATTCAACTCACTCGCTCAGGGCCGAGGGAGGAGACTCTGTATTCAGACTCACTCAGGGCCGAGGGGAGGGACTCTGTATTCAGACTCACTCACTCAGGCCGAGGAAGGGACTCTGTATTCAGACTCACTCACTCGGGCCGAGGGAGAGACTCCTGTATTCAGACTCACTCAGGCCGAGGGAGGGACTCTGTATTCAGACTCACTCACTCAGGCCGAGGGAGGGACTCTGTATTCAGACTCACTCACTTCAGGCCGAGGGAGGGACTCTGTATTCAGACTCACTCACTCGGGCCGAGGGAGGGACTCTGTATTCAGACTCACTCACTCAGGCCGAGGGAGGGACTCTGTATTCAGACTCACTCGGGCCGAGGGAGGGACTCTGTATTCAGACCCCTCACTCAGGCCGAGGGAGGGACTCTGTATTCAGACTCACTCACTCAGGCCGAGGGAGGGACTCTGTATTCAGACTCACTCACTCGGGCCGAGGGAGGGACTCTGTATTCAGCACTCACTCACTCAGGCCGAGGGAGGAGACTTTGTATTCAGACTCACTCAGGCGAGGGAGGGACTCTGTATTCAGACTCACTCGGGCCGAGGGAGCGATCTGTATTCAGACTCACTCGGGCCGAGGGAGGGGACTCTGTATTCATACTCACTCGGGCCGAGGGAGGGACTCTGCATTCAGACTCACTCACTCGCGCCGAGGGAGGGACTCTGTATTCATACTCACTGAGGCCGAGGGAGGGACTCTGTATTCAGACTCACTCACTCGGGCCGAGGGAGGGACTCTGTATTCAGACTCACTCACTCGGGCCGAGGGAGGGACCTCTGTATTCAGACTCACTCACTCGGGCCGAGGAGGGACTCTGTATTCATACTCACTCGGGCCGAGGGAGGGACTCTGTAATCAGACTCACTCAGGCCGAGGGAGGGACTCTGTATTCAGACTCACTCACTCAAGCCGAGGGAGGGACTCTGTATTCAGACAGACTCACTCAGGCCGAGGGAGGGACTCTGTATTCAGACTCACTCAGGCCGAGGGAGGGACTCTGTATTCAGACTCACTCAGGCCGAGGGAGGGACTCTGTATTCAGACTCACTCAGGCCGAGGGAGAGACTCTGTATTCAGACTCACTCAGGCCGAGGGAGAGACTCTGTATTCAGACTCACTCACTCGGGCCGAGGGAGGGACTCTGTATTCAGACTCACTCAGGCCGAGGGAGGGACTCTGTATTCAGACTCACTCACTCGGGCCGAGGGAGGGACTCTGTATTCAGACTCACTCACTCGGGCCGAGGGAGAGACTCTGTATTCAGACTCACTCAGGCCGAGGGAGAGACTCTGTATTCAGACTCACTCAGGCCGAGGGAGGGACTCTGTATTCAGACTCACTCAGGCCGAGGGAGGGACTCTGTATTCAGACTCACTCACTCAGGCCGAGGGAGGGACTCTGTATTCAGACTCACTCACTCAGGCCGAGGGAGGGACTCTGTATTCAGACTCACTCACTCAGGCCGAGGGAGGGACTCTGTATTCAGACACACTCAGGCCGAGGGAGAGACTCTGTATTCAGACTCACTCACTCGGGCCGAGGGAGGGACTCTGTATTCAGACACACTCACTCGGGCCGAGGGAGGGACTCTGTATTCAGACTCACTCACTCGGGCCGAGGGAGGGACTCTGTATTCAGACTCACTCAAGCCGAGGGAGGGACTCTGTATTCAGACTCACTCAGGCCGAGGGAGGGACTCTGTATTCAGACACACTCACTCGGGCCGAGGGAGGGACTCTGTATTCAGACTCACTCAGGCCGAGGGAGGGACTCCTGTATCAGACACACTCACTCGGGCCGAGGGAGGGACTCTGTAGTTCAGACGCACACTCCCTCGGGCCCCCCGAGGAGGACTCTGTATTCAGATCACTCAGCCCTCCCCCCCAGGCTCGCAGGGGACGGACTCTGTATTCAGACTCACACGGGCCCGAGGGATGGACTCTGTATTCAACTCACTCAGGCCCGAGGGAGGGACTCTGTATTCAGACCCACTCATCTGAGGCCGATGCGGAAGAGACTCTGTATTCCAGACTCACTCGGGCCGAGGGAGAGGACTCTTATTCAGACTCACTACACTCAGGCCGAGGGAGGGACTCTGTATTCAGACTCACTCGCTCAGGCAGAGGCCGAGGGCACTCTGTAATCAGACTCACTCACTCGGCCGCGGAGCAGACTCTGTATTCAGACTCACTCAGGCCGAGGGACGGGACTCTGTATTCAGACTCATCACTAGGGCCGAGGGAGGGACTCTGTATTCAGACTCACTCACTCAGGACCGAGGAGGGACTCTGTATTCAGACTCACTCACTCAGGCCGAGGGAGGGACTCTGTATTCAGACTCACTCGGGCCGAGGGAGGGACTCTGTATTCAGACTCACTCAGGCCGAGGGAGGGACTCTGTATTCAGACTCACTCACTCAGGCCGAGGGAGGGACTCTGTATTCAGACTCACTCACTCAGGCCGAGGGAGGGACTCTGTATTCAGACTCACTCAGGCCGAGGGAGGGACTCTGTATTCAGACTCACTCACTCAGGCCGAGGGAGGGACTCTGTATTCAGACTCACTCACTCGGGCCGAGGGAGAGACTCTGTATTCAGACTCACTCAGGCCGAGGGAGGGACTCTGTATTCAGACTCACTCACTCAGGCCGAGGGAGGGACTCTGTATTCAGACTCACTCACTCAGGCCGAGGGAGGGACTCTGTATTCAGACTCACTCACTCGGGCCGAGGGAGGGACTCTGTATTCAGACTCACTCACTCAGGCCGAGGGAGGGACTCTGTATTCAGACTCACTCGGGCCGAGGGAGGGACTCTGTATTCAGACTCACTCACTCAGGCCGAGGGAGGGACTCTGTATTCAGACTCACTCAGGCCGAGGGAGGGACTCTGTATTCAGACTCACTCAGGCCGAGGGAGAGACTCTGTATTCAGACTCACTCGGCCGAGGGAGGGACTCTGTATTCAGACTCACTCAGGCCGAGGGAGGGACTCTGTATTCAGACTCACTCACTCGGCCGAGGGAGGGACTCTGTATTCAGACTCACTCAGGCCGAGGGAGAGACTCTGTATTCAGACTCACTCGGGCCGAGGGAGGGACTCTGTATTCAGACTCACTCAGGCCGAGGGAGGGACTCTGTATTCAGACTCACTCGGGCCGAGGGAGGGACTCTGTATTCAGACTCACTCAGGCCGAGGGAGGGACTCTGTATTCAGACTCACTCAGGCCGAGGGAGGGACTCTGTATTCAGACTCACTCAGGCCGAGGGGGAGACTCTGTATTCAGACTCACTCAGGCCGAGGGGGAGATTCTGTATTCAGACTCACTCACTCAGGCCGAGGGAGGGACTCTGTATTCAGACTCACTCACTCGGGCCGAGGGAGAGACTCTGTATTCAGACTCACTCAGGCCGAGGGAGGGACTCTGTATTCAGACTCACTCAGGCCGAGGGAGAGACTCTGTATTCAGACTCACTCAGGCCGAGGGAGGGACTCTGTATTCAGACTCACTCACTCAGGCCGAGGGAGAGACTCTGTATTCAGACTCACTCACTCAGGCCGAGGGAGGGACTCTGTATTCAGACTCACTCACTCAGGCCGAGGGAGGGACTCTGTATTCAGACTCACTCACTCGGGCCGAGGGAGGGACTCTGTATTCAGACTCACTCACTCAGGCCGAGGGAGGGACTCTGTATTCAGACTCACTCAGGCCGAGGGAGGGACTCTGTATTCAGACTCACTCACTCAGGCCGAGGGGGGGACTCTGTATTCAGACTCACTCACTCAGGCCGAGGGAGGGACTCTGTATTCAGACTCACTCAGGCCGAGGGAGGGACTCTGTATTCAGACTCACTCAGGCCGAGGGAGGGACTCTGTATTCAGACTCACTCACTCAGGCCGAGGGAGGGACTCTGTATTCAGACTCACTCAGGCCGAGGGAGGGACTCTGTATTCAGACTCACTCACTCAGGCCGAGGGAGGGACTCTGTATTCAGACTCACTCACTCAGGCCGAGGGGGGACTCTGTATTCAGACTCACTCAGGCCGAGGGAGAGACTCTGTATTCAGACACACTCACTCAGGCCGAGGGAGGGACTCTGTATTCAGACTCACTCAGGCCGAGGGAGGGACTCTGTATTCAGACTCACTCACTCAGGCCGAGGGAGGGACTCTGTATTCAGACTCACTCACTCGGGCCGAGGGAGAGACTCTGTATTCAGACTCACTCAGGCCGAGGGAGGGACTCTGTATTCAGACTCACTCACTCAGGCCGAGGGAGGGACTCTGTATTCAGACTCACTCACTCAGGCCGAGGGAGGGACTCTGTATCAGACTCACTCACTCGGGCCGAGGGAGGGACTCTGTATTCAGACTCACTCACTCAGGCCGAGGGAGGGACTCTGTATTCAGACTCACTCGGGCCGAGGGAGGGACTCTGTATTCAGACTCACTCACTCAGGCCGAGGGAGGGACTCTGTATTCAGACTCACTCAGGCCGAGGGAGGGGACTCTGTATTCAGACTCACTCAGGCCGAGGGAGAGACTCTGTATTCAGACTCACTCGGGCCGAGGGAGGGACTCTGTATTCAGACTCACTCAGGCCGAGGGAGGGACGCTGTATTCAGACTCACTCACTCGGGCCGCGGGAGGGACTCTGTATTCAGACTCACTCAGGCCGAGGGAGAGACTCTGTATTCAGACTCACTCGGGCCGAGGGAGGGACTCTGTATTCAGACTCACGCAGGCCGAGGGAGGGACTCTGTATTCAGACTCACTCGGGCCGCGGGAGGGACTCTGTATTCAGACTCACTCAGGCCGAGGGAGGGACTCTGTATTCAGACTCACTCAGGCCGAGGGAGGGACTCTGCATTCAGACTCACTCAGGCCGAGGGGGGACTCTGTATTCAGACTCACTCAGGCCGAGGGGGAGACTCTGTATTCAGACTCACTCACTCAGGCCGAGGGAGGGACTCTGTATTCAGACTCACTCACTCGGGCCGAGGGAGGGACTCTGTATTCAGACTCACTCAGGCCGAGGGAGGGACTCTGTATTCAGACTCACTCAGGCCGAGGGAGAGACTCTGTATTCAGACTCACTCAGGCCGAGGGAGGGACTCTGTATTCAGACTCACTCACTCAGGCCGAGGGAGAGACTCTGTATTCAGACTCACTCACTCAGGCCGAGGGAGGGACTCTGTATTCAGACTCACTCACTCAGGCCGAGGGAGGGACTCTGTATTCAGACTCACTCACTCGGGCCGAGGGAGAGACTCTGTATTCAGACTCACTCACTCAGGCCGAGGGAGGGACTCTGTATTCAGACTCACTCAGGCCGAGGGAGGGACTCTGTATTCAGACTCACTCACTCAGGCCGAGGGGGGACTCTGTATTCAGAATCACTCACTCAGGCCGAGGGAGGGACTCTGTATTCAGACTCACTCAGGCCGAGGGAGGGACTCTGTATTCAGACTCACTCAGGCCGAGGGAGGGACTCTGTATTCAGACTCACTCACTCAGGCCGAGGGAGGGACTCTGTATTCAGACTCACTCAGGCCGAGGGAGGGACTCTGTATTCAGACTCACTCACTCAGGCCGAGGAGGGACTCTGTATTCAGACTCACTCACTCGGCCGAGGCGAGAGACTCTGTATTCAGACTCACTCAGGCCGAGGGAGAGACTCTGTATTCAGACACACTCACTCAGGCCGAGGGAGGGACTCTGTATTCAGACTCACTCACGGCCGAGGGAGGGACTCTGTATTCAGACTCACTCACTCGGCCGAGGGAGGGACTCTGTATTCAGACACACTCACTCAGGCCGAGGGAGGGACTCTGTATTCAGACTCACTCGGGCCGAGGGAGGGACTCTGTATTCAGACTCACTCAGGCCGAGGGAGGGACTCTGTATTCAGACTCACTCAGGCCGAGGGAGGGACTCTGTATTCAGACTCACTCACTCAGGCCGAGGGAGGGACTCTGTATTCAGACTCACTCACTCAGGCCGAGGGAGGGACTCTGTATTCAGACACACTCACTCAGGCCGAGGGAGGGACTCTGTATTCAGACTCACTCAGGCCGAGGGAGGGACTCTGTATTCAGACACACTCACTCGGGCCGAGGGAGGGACTCTGTATTCAGACACACTCACTCGGGCCGAGGGAGGGACTCTGTATTCAGACTCACTCAGGCCGAGGGAGGGACTCTGTATTCAGACTCACTCACTCGGGCCGAGGGAGGGACTCTGTATTCAGACTCACTCGGGCCGAGGGAGAGACTCTGTATTCAGACTCACTCAGGCCGAGGGAGAGACTCTTTATTCAGACACACTCACTCAGGCCGAGGAGGACTCTGTATTCAGACTCACCTCAGGCCGAGGGACGGACTCTGTATCAGACTCACTCAGGCCGAGGGACGGACTCTGTATTCAGACTCACTCGGGCCGAGGGAGGGACTCTGTATTCAGACACACTCACTCGGGCGAGGGAGGGACTCTGTATTCAGACTCACTCAGGCCGAGGGAGGGACTCTGTATTCAGACTCACTCGGGCCGTGGAGAGACTCTGTATTCAGACTCACTCAGGCCGAGGGACGGACTCTGTATTCAGACTCACTCAGGCCGAGGGACGGACTCTGTATTCAGACTCACTCGGGCCGAGGGGAGGGGACTCTGTATCAGACTCACTCACCGAGGAGGGACTCTGTATCAGACTCACTCAGGGCCGAGGAAGGACTCTGTATTCAGACTCACTCACTCAGCCGAGGGAGAGGACCTCTGTATTCAGACTCACTCACTCGGGCCGAGGGAGGGACTCTGTATTCAGACTCACTCACTCAGGCCGAGGGAGGGAACTCTGTATTCAGACTCACTCACTCGGGCCGAGGAGGGACTCTGTATTCAGACTCACTCACTCAGGCCGAGGGAGGGACTCTGTATTCAGACTCACTCGAGGCCGAGGGAGGGACTCTGTATTCAGACTCACTCACTCGGGCCGAGGGAGGGACTCTGTATTCAGACTCACTCAGGCCGAGGGAGGGACTCTGTATCAGACTCACTCACTCAGGCCGAGGGAGGGGACTCTGTATTCAGACTCACTCACTCAGGCCGAGGAGGGACTCTGTATTCAGACTCACTCACTCGGGCCGAGGGAGAGACTCTGTATTCAGACTCACTCAGGCCGAGGAGGGACTCTGTATTCAGACTCACTCGGCCAGAGGGAGGGACTCTGTATTCAGACTCACTCACTCAGGCCGAGGGAGGGACTCTGTATTCAGACTCACTAGGGCCGAGGGAGGGACTCTGTATTCAGACTCACTCAGGCCGAGGGAGAGACTCTGTATTCAGACCTCACTCAGGCCGAGGGAGGGACTCTGTATTCCGACTCACTCAGGCCGAGGGAGGGACTCTGTATTCAGACTCACTCAGGCCGAGGGAGGGACTCTGTATTCAGACTCACTCAGGCCGAGGGAGGGACTCTGTATTCAGGACTCACTCGGGCCGAGGGAGGGACTCTGTATTCAGACTCACTCAGGGCCGAGGGAGGACTCTGTATTCAGACTCACTCACTCGGGCCGAGGGAGGACTCTGTATTCAGACTCACTCGGGCCGAGGGAGGGACTCTGTATTCAGACTCACTCAGGCCGAGGGAGGGACTCTGTATTCAGACTCACTCACTCAGGCCGAGGGAGGGACTCTGTATTCAGACTCACTCAGGGCCGAGGGACGGACTCTGTATTCAGACTCACTCAGGCCGAGGGAGGGACTCTGTATTCAGACTCACTCAGGCCGAGGGAGGGACTCTGTATTCAGACACACTCACTCGGGCCGAGGGAGGACTCTGTATTCAGACTCACTCAGGCCGAGGGAGGGACTCTGTATTCAGACTCACTCATCAGGCGGGGGAGAGACTCTGTATTCAGACTCACTCAGGCCGAGGGAGGACTCTGTATTCAGACTCACTCAGGCCGAGGGAGGACTCTGTATTCAGACTCACTCACTCAGGCCGAGGGAGGGACTCTGTATTCAGACTCACTCAGGCCGAGGGAGGGGACTCTGTATTCAGACTCACTCCTCAGGCCGAGGGAGGGGACTCTGTATTCAGATCACTCACTCAGGCCGAGGGAGGGACTCTGTATTCAGACTCCTCACTCAGGCCGAGGGAGGGACTCTGTATTCAGACTCACTCACTCAGGCCGAGGAGGGACTCTGTATCAGACTCACTCACTCAGGCCGAGGGAGGACTCTGTATTCAGACTCACTCACTCAGGGCCGAGGGAGGGACTCTGTATTCAGACTCACTCACTCAGGCCGAGGGAGGGACTCTGTATTCAGACTCACTCACTCGGGCCGAGGGAGGACTCTGTATTCAGACTCACTCAGGCCGAGGGAGGGACTCTGTATTCAGACTCACTCACTCAGGCCGAGGGAGAGACTCTGTATTCAGACTCACTCACTCAGGCCGAGGGAGGGACTCTGTATTCAGACTCACTCACTCGGGCCGAGGGAGAGACTCTGTATTCAGACTCACTCAGGCCGAGGGAGGGACTCTGTATTCAGACTCACTCACTCAGCCGAGGGAGGGACTCTGTATTCAGACTCACTCACTCAGGCCGAGGGAGGGACTCTGTATTCAGACACTCACTCGGGCCCGAGGGAGGGACTCTGTATTCAGACTCACTCAGGCGAGGGAGGGACTCTGTATTCAGACTCACTCAGGCCGAGGGAGGGACTCTGATTCAGACTCACTCAGCCGAGGGAGGGACTCTGTATTCAGACTCACTCAGGCCGAGGGAGGGACTCTGAATTCAGACTCACTCAGGCCGAGGGGAGGACTCTGTATTCAGACTCACTCAGGCCGAGGGAGAGACTCTGTATTCAGACTCACTCAGGCCGAGGGGGAGACTCTGTATTCAGACTCACTCAGGCCGAGGGAGGGACTCTGTATTCAGACTCACTCAGGCCGAGGGAGAGACTCTGTATTCAGACTCACTCAGGCCGAGGGAGGGACTCTGTATTCAGACTCACTCAGGCCGAGGGAGGGACTCTGTATTCAGACTCACTCAGGCCGAGGGAGGGACTCTGTATTCAGACACACTCAGGCCGAGGGAGGGACTCTGTATTCAGACTCACTCAGGCCGAGGGAGAGACTCTGTATTCAGACTCACTCAGGCCGAGGGAGAGACTCTGTATTCAGACTCACTCGGGCCGCGGGAGGGACTCTGTATTCAGACTCACTCAGGCCGAGGGAGGGACTCTGTATTCAGACTCACTCAGGCCGAGGGAGGGACTCTGTATTCAGACTCACTCAGGCCGAGAGAGGGACTCTGTATTCAGACTCACTCAGGCCGAGGGAGGGACTCTGTATTCAGACTCACTCAGGCCGAGAGAGGGACTCTGCATTCAGACTCACTCAGGCCGAGAGAGGGACTCTGTATTCAGACTCACTCAGGCCGAGGGAGAGACTCTGTATTCAGACTCACTCACTCGGGCCGAGGGAGAGACTCTGTATTCAGACTCACTCACTCAGGCCGAGGGAGGGACTCTGTATTCAGACTCACTCAGGCCGAGGGAGGGACTCTGTATTCAGACTCACTCACTCAGGCCGAGGGGGGGACTCTGTATTCAGAATCACTCACTCAGGCCGAGGGAGGGACTCTGTATTCAGACTCACTCAGGCCGAGGGAGGGACTCTGTATTCAGACTCACTCAGGCCGAGGGAGGGACTCTGTATTCAGACTCACTCACTCAGGCCGAGGAGGGACTCTGTATTCAGACTCACTCAGGCCGAGGGAGGGACTCTGTATTCAGACTCACTCACTCAGGCCGAGGGAGGGACTCTGTATTCAGACTCACTCACTCAGGCCGAGGGGGAGACTCTGTATTCAGACTCACTCAGGCCGAGGGAGAGACTCTGTATTCAGACACACTCACTCAGGCCGAGGGAGGGACTCTGTATTCAGACTCACTCAGGCCGAGGGAGGGACTCTGTATTCAGACTCACTCACTCAGGCCGAGGGAGGGACTCTGTATTCAGACACACTCACTCAGGCCGAGGGAGGGACTCTGTATTCAGACTCACTCGGGCCGAGCGAGGGACTCTGTATTCAGACTCACTCAGGCCGAGGGAGGGACTCTGTATTCAGACTCACTCAGGCCGAGGGAGGGACTCTGTATTCAGACTCACTCACTCAGGCCGAGGGAGGGACTCTGTATTCAGACTCACTCACTCAGGCCGAGGGAGGGACTCTGTATTCAGACACACTCACTCAGGCCGAGGGAGAGACTCTGTATTCAGACTCACTCAGGCCGAGGGAGGGACTCTGTATTCAGACACACTCACTCGGGCCGAGGGAGGGACTCTGTATTCAGACACACTCACTCGGGCCGAGGGAGAGACTCTGTATTCAGACTCACTCAGGCCGAGGGAGGGACTCTGTATTCAGACTCACTCACTCGGGCCGAGGGAGGGACTCTGTATTCAGACTCACTCGGGCCGAGGGAGAGACTCTGTATTCAGACTCACTCAGGCCGAGGGAGAGACTCTGTATTCAGACACACTCACTCAGGCCGAGGGAGGGACTCTGTATTCAGACTCACTCAGGCCGAGGGACGGACTCTGTATTCAGACTCACTCAGGCCGAGGGACGGACTCTGTATTCAGACTCACTCGGGCCGAGGGAGGGACTCTGTATTCAGACACACTCACTCGGGCCGAGGGAGGGACTCTGTATTCAGACTCACTCAGGCCGCGGGAGGGACTCTGTATTCAGACTCACTCGGGCCGAGGGAGAGACTCTGTATTCAGACTCACTCAGGCCGAGGGACGGACTCTGTATTCAGACTCACTCAGGCCGAGGGACGGACTCTGTATTCAGACTCACTCACTCAGGCCGAGGGAGGGACTCTGTATTCAGACTCACTCACTCAGGCCGAGGGAGAGACTCTGTATTCAGACTCACTCACTCGGGCCGAGGGAGGGACTCTGTATTCAGACTCACTCACTCAGGCCGAGGGAGGGACTCTGTATTCAGACTCACTCACTCGGGCCGAGGGAGGGACTCTGTATTCAGACTCACTCACTCAGGCCGAGGGAGGGACTCTGTATTCAGACTCACTCGGGCCGCGGGAGGGACTCTGTATTCAGACTCACTCACTCGGGCCGAGGGAGGGACTCTGTATTCAGACTCACTCAGGCCGAGGGAGGGACTCTGTATTCAGACTCACTCACTCAGGCCGAGGGAGGGACTCTGTATTCAGACTCACTCACTCAGGCCGAGGGAGGGACTCTGTATTCAGACTCACTCACTCGGGCCGAGGGAGAGACTCTGTATTCAGACTCACTCAGGCCGAGGGAGGGACTCTGTATTCAGACTCACTCACTCAGCCCGAGGGAGGGACTCTGTATTCAGACTCACTCACTCAGGCCGAGGGAGGGACTCTGTATTCAGACTCACTCGGGCCGCGGGAGGGACTCTGTATTCAGACTCACTCAGGCCGAGGGAGGGACTCTGTATTCAGACTCACTCAGGCCGAGGGAGGGACTCTGCATTCAGACTCACTCAGGCCGAGGGAGGGACTCTGTATTCAGACTCACTCAGGCCGAGGGAGGGACTCTGCATTCAGACTCACTCAGGCCGAGGGGGAGACTCTGTATTCAGACTCACTCGGGCCGAGGGAGAGACTCTGTATTCAGACTCACTCAGGCCGAGGGAGGGACTCTGTATTCAGACTCACTCACTCGGGCCGAGGGAGGGACTCTGTATTCAGACTCACTCGGGCCGAGGGAGAGACTCTGTATTCAGACTCACTCAGGCCGAGGGAGAGACTCTGTATTCAGACACACTCACTCAGGCCGAGGGAGGGACTCTGTATTCAGACTCACTCAGGCCGAGGGACGGACTCTGTATTCAGACTCACTCAGGCCGAGGGACGGACTCTGTATTCAGACTCACTCGGGCCGAGGGAGGGACTCTGTATTCAGACACACTCACTCGGGCCGAGGGAGGGACTCTGTATTCAGACTCACTCAGGCCGCGGGAGGGACTCTGTATTCAGACTCACTCGGGCCGAGGGAGAGACTCTGTATTCAGACTCACTCAGGCCGAGGACGGACTCTGTATTCAGACTCACTCAGGCCGAGGGACGGACTCTGTATTCAGACTCACTCGGGCCGAGGGAGGGACTCTGTATTCAGACTCACTCAGGCCGAGGGAGGGACTCTGTATTCAGACTCACTCACTCAGGCCGAGGGAGGGACTCTGTATTCAGACTCACTCACTCAGGCCGAGGGAGAGACTCTGTATTCAGACTCACTCACTCGGGCCGAGGGAGGGACTCTGTATTCAGACTCACTCACTCAGGCCGAGGGAGGGACTCTGTATTCAGACTCACTCACTCGGGCCGAGGGAGGGACTCTGTATTCAGACTCACTCACTCAGGCCGAGGGAGGGACTCTGTATTCAGACTCACTCGGGCCGCGGGAGGGACTCTGTATTCAGACTCACTCACTCGGGCCGAGGGAGGGACTCTGTATTCAGACTCACTCAGGCCGAGGGAGGGACTCTGTATTCAGACTCACTCACTCAGGCCGAGGGAGGGACTCTGTATTCAGACTCACTCACTCAGGCCGAGGGAGGGACTCTGTATTCAGACTCACTCACTCGGGCCGAGGGAGAGACTCTGTATTCAGACTCACTCAGGCCGAGGGAGGGACTCTGTATTCAGACTCACTCACTCAGCCCGAGGGAGGGACTCTGTATTCAGACTCACTCACTCAGGCCGAGGGAGGGACTCTGTATTCAGACTCACTCGGGCCGCGGGAGGGACTCTGTATTCAGACTCACTCAGGCCGAGGGAGGGACTCTGTATTCAGACTCACTCAGGCCGAGGGAGGGACTCTGCATTCAGACTCACTCAGGCCGAGGGAGGGACTCTGTATTCAGACTCACTCAGGCCGAGGGAGGGACTCTGCATTCAGACTCACTCAGCCGAGGGGGAGACTCTGTATTCAGACTCACTCAGGCCGAGGGAGAGACTCTGTATTTAGACTCACTCAGGCCGAGGGGGAGACTCTGTATTCAGACTCACTCAGGCCGAGGGAGGGACTCTGTATTCAGACTCACTCAGGCCGAGGGAGAGACCCTGTATTCAGACTCACTCAGGCCGAGGGAGGGACTCTGTATTCAGACTCACTCAGGCCGAGGGAGGGACTCTGCATTCAGACTCACTCAGGCCGAGGGAGGGACTCTGTATTCAGACACACTCAGGCCGAGGGAGGGACTCTGTATTCAGACTCACTCAGGCCGAGGGAGAGACTCTGTATTCAGACTCACTCAGGCCGAGGGAGAGACTCTGTATTCAGACTCACTCGGGCCGCGGTAGGGACTCTGTATTCAGATTCACTCAGGCCGAGAGAGGGACTCTGCATTCAGACTCACTCAGGCCGAGGGAGGGACTCTGTATTCAGACTCACTCAGGCCGAGAGAGGGACTCTGTATTCAGACTCACTCAGGCCGAGGGAGGGACTCTGTATTCAGACTCACTCAGGCCGAGAGAGGGACTCTGCATTCAGACTCACTCAGGCCGAGAGAGGGACTCTGTATTCAGACTCACTCAGGCCGAGGGAGGGACTCTGTATTCAGACTCACTCACTCAGGCCGAGGGAGGGACTCTGTATTCAGACTCACTCAGGCCGAGGGGAGACTCTGTATTCAGACTCACTCAGGCCGAGGGAGAGACTCTGTATTCAGACTCACTCAGGCCGAGGGAGGGACTCTGTATTCAGACTCACTCAGGCCAAGGGGGAGACTCTGTATTCAGACTCACACAGGCCGAGGGAGGGACTCTGTATTCAGACTCACTCAGGCCGAGGGAGGGACTCTGTATTCAGACTCACTCAGGCCGAGGGAGAGACTCTGTATTCAGACTCACTCAGGCCGAGGGAGAGACTCTGTATTCAGACTCACACAGGCCGAGGGAGGGATTCTGTATTCAGACTCACTCAGGCCGAGGGAGAGACTCTGTATTCAGACTCACTCACTCAGGCCGAGGGAGGGACTCTGTATTCAGACTCACTCAGGCCGAGGGAGGGACTCTGTATTCAGACTCACTCACTCGGGCCGAGGGAGGGACTCTGTATTCAGACTCACTCAGGCCGAGGGAGAGACTCTGTATTCAGACTCACTCACTCGGGCCGAGGGAGGGACTCTGTATTCAGACTCACTCACTCGGGCCGAGGGAGGGACTCTGTATTCAGACTCACTCAGGCCGAGGGAGGGACTCTGTATTCAGACTCACTCAGGCCGAGGGAGGGACTCTGTATTCAGACTCACTCGGGCCGAGGGAGAGACTCTGTATTCAGACTCACTCACTAGGGCCGAGGGAGGGACTCTGTATTCAGACTCACTCAAGCCGAGGGAGGGACTCTGTATTCAGACTCACTCAGGCCGAGGGAGAGACTCTGTATTCAGACTCACTCAGGCCGAGGAGGGACGCTGTATTCAGACTCACTCGGGCCGAGGGAGAGACTCTGTATTCAGACTCACTCGGGCCGAGGGAGAGACTCTGTATTCATACTCACTCGGGCCGAGGGACGGACTCTGTATTCAGACTCACTCGGGCCGAGGGAGGGACTCTGTATTCAGACTCACTCGGGCCGAGGGAGAGACTCTGTATTCAGACTCACTCGGGCCGAGGGAGAGACTCTGTATTCAGACTCACTCGGGCCGAGGGAGGGACTCTGTATTCAGACTCACTCGGGCCGAGGGAGGACTCTGTATTCAGACTCACTCGGGCCGAGGGAGGGACTCTGTATTCAGACTCACTCGGGCCGAGGGAGGGACTCTGTATTCAGACTCACTAACTCGGGCCGAGGGAGAGACTCTGTATTCAGACTCACTCACTCGGGCCGAGGGAGGGACTCTGTATTCAGACTCACTCACTCGGGCCGAGGGAGGGACTCTGTATTCAGACTCACTCAGGCCGAGGGAGAGACTCTGTATTTAGACTCACTCAGGCCGAGGGGGAGACTCTGTATTCAGACTCACTCAGGCCGAGGGAGGGACTCTGTATTCAGACTCACTCAGGCCGAGGGAGAGACCCTGTATTCAGACTCACTCAGGCCGAGGGAGGGACTCTGTATTCAGACTCACTCAGGCCGAGGGAGGGACTCTGCATTCAGACTCACTCAGGCCGAGGGAGGGACTCTGTATTCAGACACACTCAGGCCGAGGGAGGGACTCTGTATTCAGACTCACTCAGGCCGAGGGAGAGACTCTGTATTCAGACTCACTCAGGCCGAGGGAGAGACTCTGTATTCAGACTCACTCGGGCCGCGGTAGGGACTCTGTATTCAGATTCACTCAGGCCGAGAGAGGGACTCTGCATTCAGACTCACTCAGGCCGAGGGAGGGACTCTGTATTCAGACTCACTCAGGCCGAGAGAGGGACTCTGTATTCAGACTCACTCAGGCCGAGGGAGGGACTCTGTATTCAGACTCACTCAGGCCGAGAGAGGGACTCTGCATTCAGACTCACTCAGGCCGAGAGAGGGACTCTGTATTCAGACTCACTCAGGCCGAGGGAGAGACTCTGTATTCAGACTCACTCACTCGGGCCGAGGGAGAGACTCTGTATTCAGACTCACTCACTCAGGCCGAGGGAGGGACTCTGTATTCAGACTCACTCAGGCCGAGGGAGGGACTCTGTATTCAGACTCACTCACTCAGGCCGAGGGGGGGACTCTGTATTCAGAATCACTCACTCAGGCCGAGGGAGGGACTCTGTATTCAGACTCACTCAGGCCGAGGGAGGGACTCTGTATTCAGACTCACTCAGGCCGAGGGAGGGACTCTGTATTCAGACTCACTCACTCAGGCCGAGGGAGGGACTCTGTATTCAGACTCACTCAGGCCGAGGGAGGGACTCTGTATTCAGACTCACTCACTCAGGCCGAGGGAGGGACTCTGTATTCAGACTCACTCACTCAGGCCGAGGGGGAGACTCTGTATTCAGACTCACTCAGGCCGAGGGAGAGACTCTGTATTCAGACACACTCACTCAGGCCGAGGGAGGGACTCTGTATTCAGACTCACTCAGGCCGAGGGAGGGACTCTGTATTCAGACTCACTCACTCAGGCCGAGGGAGGGACTCTGTATTCAGACACACTCACTCAGGCCGAGGGAGGGACTCTGTATTCAGACTCACTCGGGCCGAGCGAGGGACTCTGTATTCAGACTCACTCAGGCCGAGGGAGGGACTCTGTATTCAGACTCACTCAGGCCGAGGGAGGGACTCTGTATTCAGACTCACTCACTCAGGCCGAGGGAGGGACTCTGTATTCAGACTCACTCACTCAGGCCGAGGGAGGGACTCTGTATTCAGACACACTCACTCAGGCCGAGGGAGAGACTCTGTATTCAGACTCACTCAGGCCGAGGGAGGGACTCTGTATTCAGACACACTCACTCGGGCCGAGGGAGGGACTCTGTATTCAGACACACTCACTCGGGCCGAGGGAGAGACTCTGTATTCAGACTCACTCAGGCCGAGGGAGGGACTCTGTATTCAGACTCACTCACTCGGGCCGAGGGAGGGACTCTGTATTCAGACTCACTCGGGCCGAGGGAGAGACTCTGTATTCAGACTCACTCAGGCCGAGGGAGAGACTCTGTATTCAGACACACTCACTCAGGCCGAGGGAGGGACTCTGTATTCAGACTCACTCAGGCCGAGGGACGGACTCTGTATTCAGACTCACTCAGGCCGAGGGACGGACTCTGTATTCAGACTCACTCGGGCCGAGGGAGGGACTCTGTATTCAGACACACTCACTCGGGCCGAGGGAGGGACTCTGTATTCAGACTCACTCAGGCCGCGGGAGGGACTCTGTATTCAGACTCACTCGGGCCGAGGGAGAGACTCTGTATTCAGACTCACTCAGGCCGAGGGACGGACTCTGTATTCAGACTCACTCAGGCCGAGGGACGGACTCTGTATTCAGACTCACTCACTCAGGCCGAGGGAGGGACTCTGTATTCAGACTCACTCACTCAGGCCGAGGGAGAGACTCTGTATTCAGACTCACTCACTCGGGCCGAGGGAGGGACTCTGTATTCAGACTCACTCACTCAGGCCGAGGGAGGGACTCTGTATTCAGACTCACTCACTCGGGCCGAGGGAGGGACTCTGTATTCAGACTCACTCACTCAGGCCGAGGGAGGGACTCTGTATTCAGACTCACTCGGGCCGCGGGAGGGACTCTGTATTCAGACTCACTCACTCGGGCCGAGGGAGGGACTCTGTATTCAGACTCACTCAGGCCGAGGGAGGGACTCTGTATTCAGACTCACTCACTCAGGCCGAGGGAGGGACTCTGTATTCAGACTCACTCACTCAGGCCGAGGGAGGGACTCTGTATTCAGACTCACTCACTCGGGCCGAGGGAGAGACTCTGTATTCAGACTCACTCAGGCCGAGGGAGGGACTCTGTATTCAGACTCACTCACTCAGCCCGAGGGAGGGACTCTGTATTCAGACTCACTCACTCAGGCCGAGGGAGGGACTCTGTATTCAGACTCACTCGGGCCGCGGGAGGGACTCTGTATTCAGACTCACTCAGGCCGAGGGAGGGACTCTGTATTCAGACTCACTCAGGCCGAGGGAGGGACTCTGCATTCAGACTCACTCAGGCCGAGGGAGGGACTCTGTATTCAGACTCACTCAGGCCGAGGGAGGGACTCTGCATTCAGACTCACTCAGGCCGAGGGGGAGACTCTGTATTCAGACTCACTCGGGCCGAGGGAGAGACTCTGTATTCAGACTCACTCAGGCCGAGGGAGGGACTCTGTATTCAGACTCACTCACTCGGGCCGAGGGAGGGACTCTGTATTCAGACTCACTCGGGCCGAGGGAGAGACTCTGTATTCAGACTCACTCAGGCCGAGGGAGAGACTCTGTATTCAGACACACTCACTCAGGCCGAGGGAGGGACTCTGTATTCAGACTCACTCAGGCCGAGGGACGGACTCTGTATTCAGACTCACTCAGGCCGAGGGACGGACTCTGTATTCAGACTCACTCGGGCCGAGGGAGGGACTCTGTATTCAGACACACTCACTCGGGCCGAGGGAGGGACTCTGTATTCAGACTCACTCAGGCCGCGGGAGGGACTCTGTATTCAGACTCACTCGGGCCGAGGGAGAGACTCTGTATTCAGACTCACTCAGGCCGAGGGACGGACTCTGTATTCAGACTCACTCAGGCCGAGGGACGGACTCTGTATTCAGACTCACTCGGGCCGAGGGAGGGACTCTGTATTCAGACTCACTCAGGCCGAGGGAGGGACTCTGTATTCAGACTCACTCACTCAGGCCGAGGGAGGGACTCTGTATTCAGACTCACTCACTCAGGCCGAGGGAGAGACTCTGTATTCAGACTCACTCACTCGGGCCGAGGGAGGGACTCTGTATTCAGACTCACTCACTCAGGCCGAGGGAGGGACTCTGTATTCAGACTCACTCACTCGGGCCGAGGGAGGGACTCTGTATTCAGACTCACTCACTCAGGCCGAGGGAGGGACTCTGTATTCAGACTCACTCGGGCCGCGGGAGGGACTCTGTATTCAGACTCACTCACTCGGGCCGAGGGAGGGACTCTGTATTCAGACTCACTCAGGCCGAGGGAGGGACTCTGTATTCAGACTCACTCACTCAGGCCGAGGGAGGGACTCTGTATTCAGACTCACTCACTCAGGCCGAGGGAGGGACTCTGTATTCAGACTCACTCACTCGGGCCGAGGGAGAGACTCTGTATTCAGACTCACTCAGGCCGAGGGAGGGACTCTGTATTCAGACTCACTCACTCAGCCCGAGGGAGGGACTCTGTATTCAGACTCACTCACTCAGGCCGAGGGAGGGACTCTGTATTCAGACTCACTCGGGCCGCGGGAGGGACTCTGTATTCAGACTCACTCAGGCCGAGGGAGGGACTCTGTATTCAGACTCACTCAGGCCGAGGGAGGGACTCTGCATTCAGACTCACTCAGGCCGAGGGAGGGACTCTGTATTCAGACTCACTCAGGCCGAGGGAGGGACTCTGCATTCAGACTCACTCAGGCCGAGGGGGAGACTCTGTATTCAGACTCACTCAGGCCGAGGGAGAGACTCTGTATTTAGACTCACTCAGGCCGAGGGGGAGACTCTGTATTCAGACTCACTCAGGCCGAGGGAGGGACTCTGTATTCAGACTCACTCAGGCCGAGGGAGAGACCCTGTATTCAGACTCACTCAGGCCGAGGGAGGGACTCTGTATTCAGACTCACTCAGGCCGAGGGAGGGACTCTGCATTCAGACTCACTCAGGCCGAGGGAGGGACTCTGTATTCAGACACACTCAGGCCGAGGGAGGGACTCTGTATTCAGACTCACTCAGGCCGAGGGAGAGACTCTGTATTCAGACTCACTCAGGCCGAGGGAGAGACTCTGTATTCAGACTCACTCGGGCCGCGGTAGGGACTCTGTATTCAGATTCACTCAGGCCGAGAGAGGGACTCTGCATTCAGACTCACTCAGGCCGAGGGAGGGACTCTGTATTCAGACTCACTCAGGCCGAGAGAGGGACTCTGTATTCAGACTCACTCAGGCCGAGGGAGGGACTCTGTATTCAGACTCACTCAGGCCGAGAGAGGGACTCTGCATTCAGACTCACTCAGGCCGAGAGAGGGACTCTGTATTCAGACTCACTCAGGCCGAGGGAGGGACTCTGTATTCAGACTCACTCACTCAGGCCGAGGGAGGGACTCTGTATTCAGACTCACTCAGGCCGAGGGGGAGACTCTGTATTCAGACTCACTCAGGCCGAGGGAGAGACTCTGTATTCAGACTCACTCAGGCCGAGGGAGGGACTCTGTATTCAGACTCACTCAGGCCAAGGGGGAGACTCTGTATTCAGACTCACACAGGCCGAGGGAGGGACTCTGTATTCAGACTCACTCAGGCCGAGGGAGGGACTCTGTATTCAGACTCACTCAGGCCGAGGGAGAGACTCTGTATTCAGACTCACTCAGGCCGAGGGAGAGACTCTGTATTCAGACTCACACAGGCCGAGGGAGGGATTCTGTATTCAGACTCACTCAGGCCGAGGGAGAGACTCTGTATTCAGACTCACTCACTCAGGCCGAGGGAGGGACTCTGTATTCAGACTCACTCAGGCCGAGGGAGGGACTCTGTATTCAGACTCACTCACTCGGGCCGAGGGAGGGACTCTGTATTCAGACTCACTCAGGCCGAGGGAGAGACTCTGTATTCAGACTCACTCACTCGGGCCGAGGGAGGGACTCTGTATTCAGACTCACTCACTCGGGCCGAGGGAGGGACTCTGTATTCAGACTCACTCAGGCCGAGGGAGGGACTCTGTATTCAGACTCACTCAGGCCGAGGGAGGGACTCTGTATTCAGACTCACTCGGGCCGAGGGAGAGACTCTGTATTCAGACTCACTCACTAGGGCCGAGGGAGGGACTCTGTATTCAGACTCACTCAAGCCGAGGGAGGGACTCTGTATTCAGACTCACTCAGGCCGAGGGAGAGACTCTGTATTCAGACTCACTCAGGCCGAGGGAGGGACGCTGTATTCAGACTCACTCGGGCCGAGGGAGAGACTCTGTATTCAGACTCACTCGGGCCGAGGGAGAGACTCTGTATTCATACTCACTCGGGCCGAGGGACGGACTCTGTATTCAGACTCACTCGGGCCGAGGGAGGGACTCTGTATTCAGACTCACTCGGGCCGAGGGAGAGACTCTGTATTCAGACTCACTCGGGCCGAGGGAGAGACTCTGTATTCAGACTCACTCGGGCCGAGGGAGGGACTCTGTATTCAGACTCACTCGGGCCGAGGGAGGGACTCTGTATTCAGACTCACTCGGGCCGAGGGAGGGACTCTGTATTCAGACTCACTCGGGCCGAGGGAGGGACTCTGTATTCAGACTCACTAACTCGGGCCGAGGGAGAGACTCTGTATTCAGACTCACTCACTCGGGCCGAGGGAGGGACTCTGTATTCAGACTCACTCACTCGGGCCGAGGGAGGGACTCTGTATTCAGACTCACTCGGGCCGAGGGAGGGACTCTGTATTCAGACTCACTCGGGCCGAGGGAGGGACTCTGTATTCAGACTCACTCACTCAGGCCGAGGGAGAGACTCTGTATTCAGACTCACTCACTCGGGCCGAGGGAGAGACTCTGTATTCAGACTCACTCAGGCCGAGGGAGGGACTCTGTATTCAGACTCACTCACTCGGGCCGAGGGAGAGACTCTGTATTCAGACTCACTCAGGCCGAGGGAGAGACTCTGTATTCAGACTCACTCAGGCCGAGGGAGGGACTCTGTATTCAGACTCACTCAGGCCGAGGGAGGGACTCTGTATTCAGACTCACTCAGGCCGAGGGAGGGACTCTGTATTCAGACTCACTCACTCAGGCCGAGGGATAGAATCTGTATTCAGACTCACTCAGGCCGAGGGAGGGACTCTGTATTCAGACTCACTCGGGCCGAGGGAGGGACTCTGTATTCAGACTCACTCACTCGGGCCGAGGGAGGGACTCTGTATTCAGACTCACTCAGGCCGAGGGAGGGACTCTGTATTCAGACTCACTCACTCGGGCCGAGGGAGAGACTCTGTATTCAGACTCACTCAGGCCGAGGGAGGGACTCTGTATTCAGACTCACTCACTCGGGCCGAGGGAGGGACTCTGTATTCAGACTCACTCACTCGGGCCGAGGGAGAGACTCTGTATTCAGACTCACTCACTCGGGCCGAGGGAGGGACTCTGTATTCAGACTCACTCACTCAGGCCGAGGGAGGGACTCTGTATTCAGACTCACTCACTCGGGCCGAGGGAGGGACTCTGTATTCAGACTCACTCACTCAGGCCGAGGGAGGGACTCTGTATTCAGACTCACTCAGGCCGAGGGAGAGACTCTGTATTCAGACTCACTCACTAGGGCCGAGGGAGGGACTCTGTATTCAGACTCACTCAGGCCGAGGGAGAGACTCTGTATTCAGACTCACTCACTAGGGCCGAGGCAGCGACTCTGTATTCAGACTCACTCACTCAGGCCGAGGGAGGGACTCTGTATTCAGACTCACTCAGGCCGAGGGAGAGACTCTGTATTCAGACTCACTCAGGCCGAGGGAGGGACTCTGTATTCAGACTCACTCGGGCCGAGGGAGCGACTCTGTATTCAGACTCACTCAGGCCGAGGGAGGGACTCTGTATTCAGACTCACTCGGGCCGAGGGAGGGACTCTGCATTCAGACTCATTCACTCAGGCCGAGGCAGGGACTCTGTATTCAGACTCACTCGGGCCGAGGGAGCGACTCTGTATTCAGACTCACTCAGGCCGAGGGAGGGACTCTGTATTCAGACTCAGGCCGAGGGAGGGACTCTGTATTCAGACTCACTCGGGCCGAGGGAGGGACTCTGTATTCAGACTCACTCAGGCCGAGGGAGGGACTCTGTATTCAGACTCACTCAGGCCGAGGGAGGGACTCTGTATTCAGACTCACTCGGGCCGAGGGAGGGACTCTGTATTCAGACTCACTCAGGCAGAGGGAGGGACTCTGTATTCAGACTCACTCACTCAGGCCGAGGGAGGGACTCTGTATTCAGACTCACTCACTCAGGCCGAGGGAGGGACTCTGTATTCAGACTCACTCACTCAGGCCGAGGGAGAGACTCTGTATTCAGACTCACTCACTCAGGCCGAGGGAGGGACTCTGTATTCAGACTCACTCCTGCCGAGGGAGGGACTCTGTATTCAGACTCACTCACTCAGGCTGAGGGAGAGACTCTGTATTCAGACTCACTCACTCGGGCCGAGGGAGGGACTCTGTATTCAGACTCACTCCTGCCGAGGGAGGGACTCTGTATTCAGACTCACTCACTCAGGCTGAGGGAGAGACTCTGTATTCAGACTCACTCCTGCCGAGGGGGAGACTCTGTATTCAGACTCACTCACTCAGGCCGAGGGAGAGACTCTGTATTCAGACTCACTCAGGCCGAGGGAGAGACTCTGTATTCAGACTCACTCACTCAGGCCGAGGGAGGGACTCTGTATTCAGACTCACTCAGGCCGAGGGAGGGACTCTGTATTCAGACTCACTCACTCGGGCCGAGGGAGGGACTCTGTATTCAGACTCACTCACTCGGGCCGAGGGAGGAACTCTGCATTCAGACTCACTCAGGCCGAGGGAGGGACTCTGTATTCAGACTCACTCGGGCCGAGGGAGGGACTCTGTATTTAGACTCACTCGGGCCGAGGGAGGGACTCTGTATTCAGACTCACTCCGGCCGAGGGAGCGACTCTGTATTCAGACTCACTCAGGCCGAGGGAGGGACTCTGTATTCATACTCACTCAGGCCGAGGGAGGGACTCTGTATTCAGACACAGCAAACCTTGGTGCTCAGCTTCTTCAGACTGCAGTGGCCTCCGCGGCTTTTTTACACACTTAAATGCTGCACATTTAATGTGATTAATTTAATTAAACACTGCTTTGTTTCTTGCAAGCTTTTTTGCTCCCTGTTAAGCAATGCATTAATTTTAAAATTCTCATCCTTGTTTTCAAATCCCTCCATGGCCTCATCCCTCCCTATCTCTCTCATCTCTTCCAGCCCCACAACCTCCGGGATATCTGCGCTCGTTCAATTCTGGCCTCTTGCGCATCCCTAATTTCAATTGCTCCACCATTGGTGGCTGTACCTTCAATTGCCTAAGCTCTGGAATTCCATCCTTAAACCTCTCTATCTCTCTTTCATCCTTTTAAAACGCTCTTTAAAATCTACCTCTTTGACCAAGCTTTTGGTCATCTGCCCTAATATCTCCTTATGTGGCTCAATGTCAAATTTTGTTTTATAACGCTCCTGTGAAGCGCCTTGGGACGTTTTACTACGTTAAAGGCGCTATATAAAACCAAGTTGTTGTTGCGCTTTTTTAAATAAAGGTGTGTAAAATTTAACAGTTTTACAATAGATATCGCCCATTGCATCATAACCTAGTGATGTTGGTAAATAACACCTGATTTTTTTTTAAAGTGCTGAGGGTGGGAAAGCTTCTGGAGTTTGCTCCAAGATGGGCCAATAATTGAACTGGAATTGATACAAGTAATGTTGACAAACGGCACAAAGGAACTCCAAGAGTATACAAACATTCCACACATCTGACTATTTCTCTTACAGTAAAAATACATTCTCATTACATTTCTGTTTTGGTGATGTTGTTTGAGGGATAAATATTGGCCAGGACACCTGCTCTACGAAATAGCGCCATGGGATCTTTTACGTTCCCCTGAGAGAGCAGAGGGGGCCTCGGTTTAATGCCTCATCGAAAGATGGCACCTCTGACAGTGCAGCACTCCTTCAGTAGTAGAAACATAGAAGATAGGAGCACGAGTAGGCCATTCGGCCCCTCGAGCCTGCTCCGCCATTCAGTGCGATCATGGCTGATCACCCAAATTCAGTACCCTGTCCCTGCTTTCTCCCCATATCCCTTGAGCCCCTTAGCCTTAAGAAATATATCTAAATCCTTCTTGAATATATTTAATGAATTGGCCTCAACTGCCTTCTGTGGTAGAGAATTCACAGGTTCACCACTCTCTGGGTAAGAAATTCCTCCTCATCTCAGTCCTAAATGGCTTACCCCTTATCCTTAGACTGTGACCCCTGGTTCTGGACTCCCCGCCATCGGGAACAGCCTTCCTGCATCTAGTCTGTCTAGTCCTGTTAGAATTTTATAAGTTTCAATGAGATCCCCTCTCATTCTTCTAAACTCTAGCGAATATAAACCTAATCGACCCAATCTCTCTTCATACGTCATTCCTGCCATCCCAGGTATCAGTCTGGTGAATCTTCGCTGCACTCCCTCCATGGCAAGAACATCCTTCCTCAGATAAGGCGACCAAAACTGCACACAATACTCAAGGTGTGGTCTCACCAAGGCCCTGTACAACTGCAGCAAGACATCCTTGCTCCTGTACTCGAATCCTCTTGCAATGAAGGCCAACATACCATTTGCCTTCTTAACCGCCTGCTGCACCTGCATGCTTACCTTCAGCGACTGGTTCACAAGGACTCCCAGGTCTCGTTGCACTTCCCCTTTTCCTAATCTATTGCCGTTCAGATAATAATCTGCCTTCCTGTTTTTGCCACCAAAGTGGATAACCTTGCATTTATCCACATTATACTGCATCTGCCATGCATCTGCCCAATCACCCAACCTGTCCAAATCATACTGGAGTTTCTCTGCATCCTCCTCACAGCACACACGCCCACCCAGCTTTGTGTCATCTGCAAACTTGGAAATATTACATCTAGTTCCCTCGTCTAGATCATTAATATATATTGTGAATAACTGGGGTCCTAGCACCGATCTCTGAGGTACAACACTAGTCACTGCCTGCCACTCGGAAAAAAACCCGTTTATTCCAACTCTTTGCTTCCTGTCTGCCAACCAGTTTTCTATCCAAGTCAGTACCTTACCCCCAATCCCGTGTGCTTTAACTTTGCACGCTAATCTCTTATGCGGGACCTTATCGAAAGCCTTCTGAAAGTCCAAATACACCACATCCACTGGTTCTCCCTTATCTATTCTACCAGTTACATCCTCAAAAAATTCCAGTAGATTAGTCAAGCATGATTTACCTTTTGTAGTGCACTGGGAGTGTCAGCCTAGATACTTCGAAGAATATATCATGTTCTGACGAAAGGTCACCGACCTGAAACCTGGACAACGTTCAGGTTTGGGCTGATAAGTGGCAAATAACATTCGCGCCACACAAGTGCCAGACAATTACTATCTCCAACAAGCGAGAGTCTAACCACTGCCCCTTGACATTCAACGGCATTACCATCGCCGAATCCCCCACCATCAACATCCTGGGGGTCACCATTGACCAGAAACTTAACTGGACCAGCCACATAAATACTGTGGCAACAAGAGCAGGTCAGAGACTAGGTATTCTGCGGCGAGTGTCTCACCTCCTAACTCCTTAAAGCCTTTCCACCATCTACAAGGCACAAGTAAGGAGTGTGATGGAATACTCTCCACTTGCCTGGATGAGTGAAGCTCCAACAACACTCAAGAAGCTCGACACCATACAGGACAAAGCAGCCCGCTTGATTGGCACCCCATCCACCACCTTAAACATTTACTCCCTCCACCACCGGCGTACCGTGGCTGCAGTGTGTACCATCTACAAGATGCACTGCAGCAACTCGCCAAGGCTTCTTCGGCAGCACCTCCCAAACCCACGACCTCTTCCACCTAGAAGGACAAGGGCAGCAGGCGCATGGGAACACCACCACCTCCAAGTTCCCCTCCAAGTCACACACCATCCTGACTTGAAAATATATCGTCGTTCCTTTATCGTCACTGGGTCAAAATCGTGGAACTCCCTACCTAACAGCACTGTGGGAATACCTTCACCACACGGACTGCAGCGGCTCAAGGCCTGGCTCACCACCACCTGCTCAAGTACAATTAGGGATGGGTAATAAATGCTGGCCTTGCTAGCGATGCCCACATCCCAAAAACAAATAAAAAAAGTTAAAAATAAAAACAGAAAATGCTGGAAATACTCAGCAGGGGGGATGGGGAGTAAAGAACAAAAAGGAAGATCTGTGATAGGATGGAAGGCAGGAGAGATTAAGAGACAAAAGGGATGATGGTGCAAGGCAAAAGGAGATGGTAATGGGACAAGTTAAGCAACAAAAGATGGCTCTAGATGAAGTGTAAACGTTAGCTTTGTTTCTCTCTACACAGATGCTGCCTGACCTGCTGAGTATTTCCAGCATTTTCTGTTTTTATTTCAGATTTCCAGCATCCGCAGTATTTTGCTTTTGTACTTCAATATATCAAATGCTCAAAGGTCGATATAACTTGTGGAACTGTTGGGTGAGAAAAAAAATTACAAAGATTGCAGCAGTCGGCGCTGCCTGCAGTGTCCGTTGCTGTGCACGGGGCGGCGCGCTGCAGTGACAACTCCCGAGCACCAGGGCGGCGCGCTGCAGTAACGGCTCCCGAGCACCAGGGCGGCGCGCTGCAGTGACAACTCCCGAGCACCAGGGCGGCGCGCTGCAGTGACAACTCCCGAGCACCAGGGCGGCGCGCTGCAGTGACAACTCCCGAGCACCAGGGCGGCGCGCTGCAGTGACAACTCCCGAGCACCAGGGCGGCGCGCTGCAGTGACAACTCCCGAGCACCAGGGCGGCGCGCTGCAGTGACGGCTCCCGAGCACCAGGGCGGCGCTGCCGCAGTGGACCAACACTGCGGGCGCTGGCGCTGGCGCTCTTGTCCCGGCTCGGGCCCTGGTCCCGGAACGTTTCCGCCTCGCTGTGTCGCTCCCATAGGCTGGTGCGGTTGCCACGGTGCCGAATGTCCCGGGTCCGGCGGGTCGGCAGGGCCGGAGCATGGAGCCCGAGCTACTCAAAGTGCTGCAGATCGTGGCGGCTCTCGCCCTCGCAGCCCTGGTCCTGGTGAGTTGTGTCGCTTGCCCTTTTGCTTCAAGTCTTGCAAACTGACGGCCACTTCCACTTTTGCAAACTTTTTTTTGTCCCCAATCCCGGGGGGATGTCAGCTCTTATCGTCCAGGTGGCCACCTCTTGACCGATCGAATTCATGACTCTGTTTGAATGGGGTTCAATAGCCATAGTGTCAGCCAGTGGTTCAGTGGGTAGCACTCTCACCTCTGAGTCAGAAGGTTCAAGTCCCACCCCAGAGACACAAATCTAGATTGACACTCCTGAGGGAGTGCTGCACTGTCGGAGGTGCCGCCTTTCAGATGAGACGTTCTGCTCTCAAGTGGACGTAAAAGATCCCATGGCGCTATTTTGAAGAAGAGCAGGGGAGTTGTCCCCAGTGTCCTAGCCAATATTTATCCCTCAATCAACATCACTAAAAACAGATTATCTGGTCATTATCACATTGCTGTTTGTGGGAGCTTGCTGTGTGCAAATTGGCTGCCGCATTTCCTACACTTCCAAAAAACAGTACTTCATTGGCTGTAAAGCGCTTTGGGACGTCAGGTGGTCATGAAAGGCGCTACATTTCTTAAAGTCTTTCTTTTATTTATTTCTCTAACTTGTTCTTTTTCTCTAACTGGCTCCTAGCATGTGTGGTGTCACCGAGAGATTGGATGGCAGTTCATGCACCGTTTCCCCAGACACTGGCTCCTTCAATGGCCCGTATTTTCCGATCGCAGGCCATCCGCGTGCGGAGGCCTGCGATCTGGAAAAATCTACGCCCTTACCCGAGGGCTCCCAAGACGCACACGCTTCCAATCCTGGGCCTCTCCAAACTCGAGATGCGCAGGGCCCACGTATCCCAGAGGCGCAGGTAGTTCGCAGCATCCCTGGGATCACATGGGCCATGGGGAGCCAATCAAAGAAGGGAATCTCCCTTCATACACTTGACAGGAAGACCTGTCAAATATATGAATGGAGATCACTCCAAAACATTTTTAAAATGACTTGAAATTACAATAAATTAAACATTTTAAACAAAAATTTAATTTTTTGAATAAAATAATTAGAGATTTTTACGGGGCTAAAAATAAACTTACCTTTTTTTAAAGTATTTTTAAATGATAAATCAGTGAAAAAGATTTTTTTTTACTTTTTTCAACTCTTATTCTGGTAAAAGCAGGCCTTACGCCTGCTTTTACCAGGCGTAAGAATTGTAAGGGTTTTCTGCGGGCGGAGGGTCTCCAAAAAGCAGAACTATCTGCCCGCAGAGGCCCTTCTCTCGGGCAGCCAGAGGATCTGTCAAGAGCATTCTTGACAGATCGGAAATGTCGGTTTTCAGCGCATGCGTTGTGCATGCCTGAAACCGGCATTTCCGATGTCCCTACGGGTGGGTACACAGCGCGCACCCACCCACCCGTAGGGATCGGAATATCTGGGCCATTGTATTGAAGCACTGGGCAGAGGCATGGTGCTTCTCCCTGGGTAACCATGGAAAGTTGCACCCTGGAGCAAGTTCGTGCACCTCCAATTGACTTGTTTCAAAAATGGCAGCAGTGGAAATCTGGGAGCATTTCAGCTGGGCTTCTGCCCCTGAATGGTGTACACAGATCTAAATGGAAGAAAAGGGAGAAAAATGGCAGTTTCCACGTGTATGTTAATAACATCTACTTTGACCTTTCCACCACTTCTCGAACCCTCCACTGCCTCTGTGCTATCAGGTGGCTTGTCCAATCCTGGATGAGCCATCACTTCCTCAAACTAAGCATTGAAAAAGAAAGAAAGACTTGCATTTAAATAGCGCCTTTCATGACCTCGGGATGTCCCAAAGCGCTTTGCAGCCAATGAAGTACTTTTGGAGTGTAGTCACTGTTGTAATGTAGGAAACGTGGCAGCTAAATTGTGCACAGCAAGCTCCCACAAACAGCAATGTGATAATGACCAGATGATCTGTTTTTAGTGATGTTGATTGAGGAATAAACATTGGCCAGGACACTGGGGATAACACCCCTGCTCCTCTTCGAAATAGTGGCGTGGGATCGTTTACGTCCACCTGAGAGCAGACTGTTTAACAGGACCTCCGACAGTGCAGCACTCCCTCAGTACAGCCTTGGATGTCAGCCTAGGTTTTTGTGCTCAAGTCTGAGAAGATTGAAGCCATCATTTAAGTTCATGTTACAAACCCTTGCCACTGACTGCATTTCCCCACCACTGAATAAGACTTCGCAACCTGAGTGGTCTCTTCAACCTCAAGCTGAGCTTCCAACCCCATATTCTCTTTCACAAATACTGTCTCAATATCGTCGCCAAACTTTGCCCCAACCTCAGCCCATCTGCTACTGAAAACCTAATCCATGCCTTTGTTGTCTCCAGATTCAACAGTTCCAGTGCTCTCCTGTCCGGTCTCCCATCCATCATAAATTTCAGCTCAGTCAAAATTCTGCAACCTATGTCATATCCTGTACCAAGTCCTGCTCACGTGACCCTTGCTAGCCTATATTGGCTCCCAGACCCCAGCGCTTTAAATTTAAAATTCTTATCCTTGTACTTAAATTCCTTGTGGCCTCGCTCCTACCTATCTCTGTAATCTCCTCTAGTTCTGCATATCCCCCTCCCCTCCCCAACCCCATCCCCCCCAAACTTCTCCCTTCCTCTGTCTACAGCCCCTTGTGCATTACCCCTCCTTTCATTCCACTTTTAGTAACCGTGCCTTCAGCTGCTTAAATCTCACTAACTGGAATTCCTTCTCTTAAACCCCTCTGCGCCTCCATTTAGGTACATAGGAACAGTAGTAGGCCATTCAGCCCTTTGAGCCTGCTCAGTCATTCATTTACCTCCATTTCTCTTGATACCCCAACAAAAATCTATCTATCTATCTCAAACTTGAAAGCACCTATTGTCCCAGCATCCACAGCCTTTTGGGGGAGAGAATGCCTTCCTACTACCCTTTGTGTGAAAAGTGCTTCCTGAATTCTGGCCTAGCTCTAATTTTAAGATGATGTCCCTTCATTCTCGATTCCTCGTAGAGGAAATAGTTTCTCTGTATCTACCCTATCGAATCCCCCTCCATCTTCTATACTCAAGGGAATACAAGCCAGGTTTATGCATGATTTAATCCTCTAAGGCCTGTGTTCATTCTGGTGAATCTGCACTGCACCCCCTCAAAAGCCAATATATCCTTCCTGAGGTGTAGTGCCCAAAACTGAACGCAGTACTCCCGATGGGGTCTGACCAAAGCTTTATATGACTGAAACATAACTTCCTCGCTTTGTAATCCAACCCTCGAGATAAAGGTCCATATTCCATTAGCCTTTGATTGCTTTTTGTACCTGTCGACTAACTTTTAATGATTTGTGTACTTTACTCCCCAATCTCTCTGCTCCTCTACAGTTCCTAATTTCTCACCAGTTAGAAAATACTCCCGATTTATCTTTCTGGGGTCCAAAGTGGATGACCTCACACTAGCACGCATTAAACTCCATGTGCCGTAGTTTTTGCCCACTCACTTAATCTGTCTATGCCCCTTTGCAACTTCCTGCTCCTGTAGCACTACATACTGCTGATGTCCCGACTGATTTAGTGTCATCTGCAAACTTGGATATACAAAACTCTATTCTTTCATCCAAGTCATTAATAAACATGGTGAAATGTTGAGGCCCTAGAACAGATCCCTGGAGAACACCACTTGTCACGTCCTGCCAATCTGAGTACATACCCTTTAATCCCACTCTCTCTATCCTACCTCCCAACCAATTACCAACCCATGTCACAAGATTACCTCCAATTTCGTGCACTTTTAGTTTTGCTAATCTCTTATGTAGAACCTTCTCACCTGCCTTCGGAAAGTCCATATCGACAACATCCATAGACACTCCCTTATCCACCATGCTAGTGACCTCCTCAAAAAATCAGCCAGATTAGTCAGACTTGACCTACCCTTCACAAAGAACTGAAAAAGGAAATAAGAGGGGCAAAGAAAGTGTATGATAATAGATTAGCAGGTACCATAAAAGGAAACCCAAAAGTCTTTTAAAGAATGAAAGGCTTGCATTTGTATCCTGCCTTTCACGACCACTGGACGTCTCAAAGCGCTTTACAGCCAATGAAGTACTTTTTGAAGTGGAGTCACTGTTGTAATGTGGGAAACGCGGCAGCCAATTTGCGCACTGCAAGGTCCCACAAACAGCAATGTTATAATGACCAGATAATCTGTTTTTGTTATGTTGGTTGAGGGATAAATATTGGCCAGGACACCGGGGATAACTCCCCTGTTCTTCTTCGAAATAGTACCATGGGATCTTTTACGTCCACCTGAGAGAACAGACGGGTCCTCGGTTTAATGTCTCATCCAAAAGACGGCACCTCCGACAGTGCAGCACTCCCTCAGCACTGCACTGGAGTGTCAGCCTAGCTTTATGTGCTCAAGTCCCTGGAGTGGGACTTGAACCCACAACCTTCTGACTCGGCGAGTGTGCTACCAACTGAGCCACAGCTGACACTATAAACATATAAATAGTAAAAGGGTAGTCAAAGGAAGGGTGGGGCCGATTAGGGACCCAAAAGGAAATCTTATGGAGGCAGCAGGCATGGCTGAGGCCCTAAATAAGTACTTTGCATCTGTCTTCACTAAAGAAGAGGATGCTGCCAATGTTATAGTAAAAGAGGAGGTAGAGCAATTGGATAGGATAAAAATAGTTAAAAGATAGATATTTAAAAGGTTGGTAGCACTCAAAGTAGAAAAGTCACCCTGTCCGGATGGAAGCATCCTCACACTTCTCCAGATTGAATTCCATTTGCCACTTTTCTGCCCACCTGACCAGTCCATTGATATCTTCCTGCAGTCTACAGCTTTCTTCCTCACTATCAACCACACGGCCAATTTTTGTTTCATCTGCAAACTTCTTAATCATGCCCCCTACATTGAAGTCTAAATCATTGATATATACCACAAAAAACAAGGGACCAAGTACTGAGCCCTGCAGAACCCCACTGGAAACAGCCTTCCAGTCACAAAAACACCCATCGACCATTACCCTTTGCTTCCTGCCACCGAGCCAATTTTGGATCCAACTTGCCAGTTTGCCTTGGATCCCATGGGCTTTTATTTTTCTGACCAATTGCCATGTGGGACCTTGTCAAAAGCCTTGCTAAAATCCATGTAGACTGCATCAAACGCGCTACCCTCATCGACCCTCCTTGTTACCACCTCAAAAAAATTCACTCCAGTTAGTCAGACACGACCTTACCTTAACAAATCCATGCTGGCTGTCCTTGATTAATCCGTGACTTTCTAAATGACGATTTATACTGTCCCTCAGAATTTTTTCCAATTATTTGCCCATTAGGCTGACTGGCCTGTAATTACTCGGTCTATCCCTTTCTCCTTTTTTAAACAACGGTACAACGTTAACAGAACTCTGGCATCATGCCTGTATGGTCTCAATCGGGATCTTGGGTTTATGTCACGATACATGACGTGATCCGGACTCGAGTCGTCGTTAGCTTGTTCACAGATGTGATTCCCAGTAAAAAAGTAAAAATTTTCCCAGTAAAAAAGTAAAATTTTTTAAAGCTTTTCGTTTTACATACAGACGGCAGCTTTTGACACGTTAGAACCCCTGCGACTACACCTCATTGTCTCAGTTGTATCTTGCTATGTCTTTGATGTGGTACCTTCCTGGCTGACTTAATTAACTTTATCACACCTCGGCAGATAGTCAGGATGATTTAATTTATTGGTCTGCAATTGTAAAGTACACATGCTTTGTTTTCTATCTATATATGCTTTGGCGATTCTGTATCTAATTTACTTCACCTGAGGAAGGAGCAATCGATAGCTCCGAAAGCTTGTGATTTCAAATAAAACTGTTGGACTATAACCTGGTGTTGTGCGACCTCTCAATTTTGATCATGCCTGTAGCCAGAGAGGATTGGAAAATGATGGTCAGAGCCTCCGCTCTTTCCCCCCCTGCTTCTCTTAACAGCCTAGGATACATTTCATCCGGGCCTGGCGCTTTATCTACTTTCAAAGATGCTAAACCCCTTAATATTTCCTCTCTCACTATGTTTATCCCATCTAATATTTCACACTCCTCCTCCTTAACTACAATGTCTGCATCGTCCCTCTCCTTTGTGAAGACAGACGCAAAGTTTTCATTAAGAACCATACCCACATCTTCCGCCTCAACACAAAAATAGGCCCTACTCTTTCTTTAGTTATCCTCTTGCTCTTTATGTATTTATAAAACATCTTTGGGTTTTCCTTGATTTTACTTGCCAATATTTTTTCATGCCCTCTCTTTGCTTTCCTAATTTCCTTTTTAATTTTACCCCAGTACTTTCTATACTCCTCTAGGCTTTCTACAGTATTTAGCTCTCTGTATCTGACATAAGCTTCCCTTTTGTGCCTTATCCTACCCTGTATACCCCTTGACGTCCAGGGGGCTCTAGATTTGGGAGCCCCATCCCTTTTATTTGTGGGAACATATTTGCTCTGAATGAAAAATGAACAGAATTGAAAAATATGATCCTAAAACACCAGTAATGCATTTCTAGATCCTGTGTACTATAAACAAATTTGACTACTTCTGTCACCAAAATAGTGGCCTGGCTGTTCAAAGAACTGAGACTACCTGGAAAGTGCCCCCAACAGCAACAGTGACCTTTTTAATGGAGTGATCTTTTCTAAAATATTAAATTAGAAATTTTAGAGTAATTTTAGACAACTTATTGGAAGTAAATATATATGCAAAACTGCAAGAGTCCGTACAGCAGCTTATATAATAAGAAAAGCAATTTTTAGGAACAGGAAAAAATAATTAAGCTACCAATCTCATCAGTTTTTGATAGCCTGCCCTCACCACATTCCCTTCAGCAATGCATCTAGCAGGCTCAAATCTATTTACACTGCCTTACTTCAGTGATTTACCATCAAACTGTTTTTTAGAATCATACAACACAGGTCATTTGGCCCATCACGCCTGTGCTGGGTTTATGGCACTATTCAAAAAAAAAGAGCAGGGGAGTTCTCTGTGACCTGGCCAACATTTATCCCCCAAAAACAGATTAACTGGTCATTTAGCTCAATGCTCTTTGTGGGCCCTTGCAGTGTGCAAATTTGTTGCCACATTGCCCTACATAGCAACGGTGTCTAGTCTTCAAAAGTAATTAATTGGCTGTGAAGCACTTTGAGACATCCTGACGATGTGAAAGGCACTATATAAATTACGTTTTTTAAAAAATATATTTTTTTACCAATTTCCACCGCTAAATTCCTGGATTTTCTTTGAGTGGTGAATTGGTTAAAAACTAATTTCTTCCCAAATTTGAGTAAAAAACCTTTATGAAATTTCGTATTTTTTTTCTTGCAAAAAATCAGGTGTGTGTGTGTGCGTAGTATCTGTAATGTCAGTGTGCATTGAAAAGCCTTGCTAATGATTATAGCCATGTTAAAAACAAAATGGATACACTGCATTCAATGATCACAATATACCACTCTACAGCACATACCACAAAATTACGTATTTGCATCAACTATCACATTTTCAGCAGACTTCAACAATATTTACGCTTCATGATACGATGGTGATAATGGTGCAATTTGACTCATATTTAACAGCCAATATTTTGTAGTGCACAGTTCATCCACAAATATTATAAATGTTTTTTACTGCTAAAAATAACTGACAGTATTTTGTGTTCTTGGAAACATTACTTTTGGAACTTTTTTGAGGCCATGTTGGATTGTTTAAATAATTGACATAATTTAGTTTAACTGTGCCTTGATAGTCTTTTGATAGTTTTCTTGAGGTTTAGTGATGTTCAAAATATAAACTGATTTTTCTCCAAATTTACCCTGGTTTTATCGGCTCTAATTTTCTCACTTTTCGATGCTGAAATAAAATATGAAGTCTCCAACAGTACTGAGAACCCTGTAAGATCGTAATGATCTCTGAGTTCTTGGACAAGACACCAATAGGCAGCAGCCAGTATGTTTGAGCAATAGATCAAGATTTATTAAGCTTACAGCGTAATATACTTAATATTAAGCGATAGTTTTAACGAGTAGCTCGCAGCCCTAGGTCTCTGGTACCTCTCGGACACAGATGACGTCGTCTTAAGTCTGTTCCTTTGCTCTCGCAGTACGTCTGTGTAAAGTTGTTCTTTGAGTATTGAGGTTTTAACCCTTTTCTTATCAAAAGTTGATTTGGCCAGTGTCCATATATGGTCTTTAACAAAATCACCTTTTTTAATTGGTTCTAATGGTCAAAATACCATTGTCACTCAGACTAAGGTAGCATCCCGCCTTTCCAGTAATTTTCCACCAACTTTGCCATGTTCAGTGTTTTCTTGTTTATAGTTTTTCACCCCATTGGAATTTACTTTATCTCTTTCATTTCTAGCTTCCCTGGTACAAGGCCTTTATACCAAGGGCCCATATCAGCGCTGTTTCACTAGTCTTGAGGTATCCAAACTATCTCACTTTAATCTACCAGATAAATACCTTATCTCCATGATCTCTCTCATTTTATGTCCTTATACTAATTATTCTTTAAATATCGTTGCAATTAGTTTTGTTAAGCGAATTCTAATTTCTACTTCGCATCATAATATGTTATTTAATGATTTAACTTTCACTCGCAGTCTGTGGCTGTTTGTTATCAAAACTTAGTCAAAACTGCTTTTGACTGTGCAGCCACATTATGGGTAATATTATTTGCTCAATGGCTACACTTGAAGTTATACATATATGATTCTCGTCTACTAAATATCTCTAAATATCAGCCTTTCGTACACCCCCATTACAAATTTTCCAAGCCCTTTCACCCCATCCAAAATTAACCTAAAATGACTATTGGCTTGCCAGAATTGATCTGATTGTTGTTAATGTGACATCATCACATAGAAGGAGTAAGAAAAATATTAAACTGTCTGTAATGAGGTTTTGGATTCGTACAGGCCTAAGATAACAGGGCCCAGAACTGTAATAAGTTTGAATCGCAACAAACCATTATTGGGTGTGGTTGTCTGCTTAATAAATCTATCACACCTGATTTTCAATACTTAAGAACCATATACGAATTAGAAGCAGGAGTAGGCCCCTCGGCCCTTCGAGCCTGCTCCGCCATTCAATAAGATCATGGCTGATCTGATTACTCCACATTCCCGCCTACTCCTGATAACTTTTCACCCCTTGCTTACCAAGAATCTATCTACCTCTGCCTTAAAAATATTCAAAGACTCTGCTTCCACTGCCCTCTGAGGAAGAGAGTTCCAAAGACTCACGACCCTCTGTGAGAAAAAATTTCTCCTCATCTCTGTCTTAAATGGGCGACCCCTTATTTTTAAACAGTGACCCCTAGTTCTAGATTCTCCCACAAGAGGAAACATCCTCTCCACATCCACTCTGTCCAGACCCCTCAGGATCTTATATGTTACAATCAAGTCACCTCTTATTCTTCTAAACTCCAGCGGATACAAGCCTAGCCTGCCCAACCTTTCCTCATAAAGACAACCCGCCCATTCCAGGTATTAGTCTAGTAAACCTTCTCTGAACTGCTTCCAATGCATTTACATCCTTCCTTAAATAAGGAGACCAATACTGTACACAGTACTCCAGATGTGGTCTCACCAATGTCCTGTATAACTGAAGCATAACCTCCCTACTTTTGTATTCAATTCCCCTCGCAATAAACGATAACATTCTATTAGCTTTCCTAATTACTTGCTGTACCTGCATAGTAACCTTTTGTGATTCATGCACTAGGACACCCAGATCCCTCTGCATCTCAGAGCTCTGCAATCTCTCACCATTTAGATAATATGCTTTTTTATTCTTCCTGCCAAAATGGACAACTTCACATTTTCCCACATTATACTCCATTTGCCAGATCTTTGCCCACTCACTTAACTTATCTATATCCCTTTGTAGCCTCCTTATGTCCTCTTCACAATTTACTTTCCTACCTATCTTTGTGTCATCAGCAAATTTAGCAACCATACCTTCGGTCCCTTCATCCAAGTCATTTATATAAATTGTAAAAAGTTGAGGGCCCAGCACTGATCCCTATGGCACACCACTCGTTACATCTTGCCAATCAGAAAATGACCCATTTATGCCTACTCTCTGTTTCCTGTTAGCTAGCCAATCTTCTATCCATGCCAATATGTTACCCCCTACACCATGAGCTTTTATTTTCCGCAATAACCTTTGATGTGGCACCTTATCAAATGCCTTCTGGAAATCTAAGTACAGTACATCCACCGGTTCCCCTTTAGCCACAGCACATGTTACTTCCTCAAAGAACTCCAATAAATTGGTTAAACATGATTTCCCTTGCACAAAACCATGTTGACTCTGCCTGATTACTTTAAACTTTTCTAAATGCCCTGCTATAACGTCTTTAATAATAGCTTCTAACATTTTTTTATGACAGATGTTAAGCTAACTGGCCTGTAGTTTCCTGCTTTCTGTCTCCCTCCCTTTTTGAATAAAGGAGTTACATTCGCTATTTTCCAATCTAATGGAACCTTCCCCGAATCTAGGGAATTTTGGAAAATTAAAACCAAAGCATCAACTATCTCACTAGCCACTTCTTTTAAGACCCTAGGATGAAGTCCATTAGGACCCGGGGACTTGTCAGCCCGCAGCTCCAACAATTTGCTCAGTACCACTTCCCTGGTGATTATAATTTTCTTGAGTTCCTCCCTCCCTTCCATTTCCTGATTTACAGCTATTTCTGGGATGTTACTTGTATCCTCTATAGTGAAGACCGATGCAAAATACCTGTTCAATTCAACTGCCATCTCCTTATTTTCCATTATTAATTCCCCAGACTCACTTTTTATAGGACCAACGCTCACTTTGTTAACTTTTCTTTTTTAAATATCTATAGAAACTCTTACTATCTGTTTTTATATTTCTAGCTAGCTTTCTCTCGTACTCTAATTTTTCTCTCCTTATTAATATTTTAGTCATTCTTTGCTGTTTTTTATATTCTGTCCAATCTTCTGACCTGCCACCAATCTTTGCGCAATTATATGCTTTTTCTCTAAGTTTAATACTATCTTTAACTTTTTTGGTTAACCACGGATGGTGGGTCCTCCCCTTGGAATTTTTCTTTCTTGTTGGAATGTATATATTCTGTGTATTTTGAAATATCCCCTTAAATGTCTGCCACTGCAACTCTATTGACCTATCCCTCAACCTAATTTGCCAGTTCACTTTAGCTAGCTCTGCTTTCATGCCCTCATAATTGCCCTTATTTAAGTTTAAAATACTAGTCTTGGACCCACTCTTCTCTATCTCAAACTGAATGTAAAATTCAACCATATTATGATCGCTGCTACCTAGGGGCGCCTTCAATAATTAATTAATCCTATCTCGTTGCACAATACCAGGTCTAGTATAGCCTGCTCTCTGGTTGGCTCCAGAACGTGCTGTTGTAAGAAACTATCCCGAAAACATTCCATGAACTCCTCATCTATGCTACCTTTGCCCATCTGATTTTCCCAGTCTATATGCAGATTAAAATCCCCCATGATTATTGCCGTACCCTTCTGACAAGCTCCCATTATTTCTTCCTTTATACTCCATCCTACCATGTGGTTACTGTTAGGGGGCCTGTACACCACTCCCACAAGTGACTTCTTGCCTTTATTATTTCTCATCTCTACCCAAACCGCTTCTACATCCTGGTTTCCTGAACTTAGGTCATCCCTCTCTATTGTGCTAATACCATCATTAATTAACAGAGCCACCCCTCCACCTTTTCCCACCTTCCTGTCCTTCCTAAATGTCATGTACCCTTCAATATTCAGGTCCCAATCTATGTCATCCTGCAGCCATGTTTCTGTAATGGCTATCAGATCATATTTATTTATTTCTATTTGCGCTATAAGTTCATCTGTTTTGTTTCGAATGCTACGTGCATTCCGATGCAGAGCCTTTAGTTTTGTCCTTTTATTATTTTTGTAACCTCTAGCCTTATCTGTTGATTTACTCTTAGATTTGTAGTCTCTATCCCTTCCTGTCACGGTCTGTTTATCATTTCCCATATTAATACCTTTCTCTATCGCCTTGTCTCTAATCTTTGAATTACCACATCTTCCCAAATTTGATCCCATGCCCCCAATATTTAGTTTAAAGCCCTCTCTACCGCCCTAGTTATACGACTCGCCAGAACACTGGTCCCAGCACGGTTCAGGTGAAGACCGTCCCAACGATACAGATCCCACTTTCCCCAGTACTGGTGCCAGTGCCCCAGGAATTGAAACCCATTCCTCCCACACCAGTCTTTGAGCCACGCATTCATCTCTCTAATTTTATTTACCCTATGCCAATTTGCTCGTGTTGATTTGAGGAGTAAATAATAATTAAGAACCCCATCTCTATAATGTGTCACATTGTATGTTTTACAACCTGAATGGTTTTCTTGTCCTTTTTTTTTACAGCTGGTGTTTATTGCACATGTGACTGCCATAAAAATGCCAAATCTCGCTCGTGGAGAGAAAGAAAAATTCTTCTTAAGTCTAAATTCTGCCGGGAAGGAATTGTTCCCCAGTATCCATGACCCTCCCGCTAAAGAACTGTCTGTTATTGTCCCGTCTTATAATGAAGAAAAAAGATGTAAGTTTTATTGACAAAAAAAATAGTTTTTCAAATGCAGTGATTCTTGGCAAGACCACGACTGATCAATTTAAGTAGGATTTCTCTCGGCATAGGTTCTGATACACTGGTCCAGCTTTCGGCAGATGTAAGCTTCCTGTCTTTAGGACTGCGTAATGTCCTGAAGATAGAATAATTTGGTGTCAGCCATGGCACAGTGGTAGCATTCTTGCCTCTGAAGTCAGAGATTGTGGGTTCAAGACCCACTCCAGAGACATGAGCACAAAATCTAGGCTGACACTCCCAGTGCAGTTCTGAGGGAGTGCTGCACCGTTGGAGGTGCCGTCTTACGATGAGACGTTAAACTGAGGCCCCATCTGACCTCAGGTGGACGTAAAAGATCCCATGACACTATTTTGACAAAAAGCAGGGGAGTTTTCCCGGTGTCCTGACCAATATTTATCCCTCCACCAATACTACTGGTTATTTATTTCATTTCTGTTTTTGAGAGCTTGCTGTGTGCAAATTGGCTGCCACATTTCCTACATTACAACAGTGATTACACTTCAAAAGTACATCATTGGCAGTAAAGTGCTTTGGGAGGTCCTGAGGTCGTGAAAGGAACTATATAAATGCAGGTTCTTTTTCTTAGAACACAATGTTGAATGCTGTGCAGTGGCATTGTAGATAAAAGTAGGAAGCTTTCCTCTCGTTGAAATTTAAATTGCAAACACTTTGTGAAAGAAAACATTTACGATTTCACTAGAAACACCGACCAGAGGAAATCATCCCCACATTAGCGACTAAAGAAAATCATTCTGAAAGGTGAATGTTGCTGGGATGGAGGATTGGAATGAGCATCAGCACCAACCACTTCAACACAGCCAGCCGCACATTAACATTCCCTCTCCTGTACCGCAACAACTCCCCGAATTTATTTCATGTAGGGCTAAAGTGGAGAGAGGAGTCATAGAATCGTACAGTGATGCAGCACAATGAGATCATTCAGCCCATCGTGCCTGTGCCGGCTCTTTGAAAGAGCTGTACAATTAATCCCACTCCCTGCTCTTTCCCCATAGCCCTGCAAATTTTTCCCTGCACAACATTTCAAGTACTTATCCAGTTTCCTTTTGAAAGTTATTATTGAATCTGCTTCCACACCCCTTTCAGGCACTGCATTCCAGATCATCATAACTTGCGTAAAAAAAAAAAAAATTCTCCTCGTGTCACCTCTGGTTCTTTTGCTAATTGACTGAAATCTGTTTCCTCTGGTTACCGACCCTTCTGCAACTGGAAACAGTTTCTCCTTCATGATTTTGAGCACCTCTATTAAATTAAATATTGCTTTAAGCTTTTCTACTTTAAGGATAACAACCGAAGCTTCTCTCGTCTCTCCACGTAACAGTCCTGCATCCCTGATACCATTCTAGTAAATCTCCTCTGCCTCCTCTCTAAGACCTTGACATCCTTCCTAAAGTGTGGTGCCCAGAAATAGCCACAATACTCCAGCTGGGGCCTAGCCAGTGATTTATTTATTTTCCGTGCTCTGTGCCTCTATTTATAAAGCAAAGGATCCCATATGTTTTTTTAACAACCTTCTCAACTTGTCCTGCCAGCTTCAAAGATTTGTGTACATAGACCCCCAGGTCACTCTATTCTTGCACCCCTTTAACATTGTACCACTTAGTTTATATTGCATCTCCTCATTCTTCCTTCCAAAATGCATCACTTTGCACTTCTCTGTGTTAAATTTGATCTGCCAAATAGTACGGAACAGATTTGAACTTCGGTCCCAAAAATAAAAGAACGATGGTCTTAACCCAGAGCCTATTCTTCATCAGAGCAATTAAAATTCCTTTATTCTGTGCCTGCTGCCAGTACAGTTTAGCTTGCTTTTTGTTCTTCCCAACTGCTCTTTGAATGTAGTCAACAAATTTGACTAGAATTAGTTTATTTTCAGTGTTTTAAATTCCAGTATTTGGACTAGCAGTGTCAGGATATCCTTCAATTAAGGAAAAAAGTCTCAATTTAAGCCTATTTTTTTTCGTGCACCTTCCCTCTTGTAGGCTGTACCCCATTACATACTATCCTAGAACAGCCCTGACTGACAGTGCCGTTCCACCAGGTCATGTACAGCTTAAACAGATGACAATGATGTCTGGCATTTTTTCTTTTTCCCCCTCCTTTCCTCCAAAATAATTAATTCTAATTTGTTATAATACTACCACAGTACCTTTGTGTGAGACTATGCTGATGATAATTTGCATTGTGAACAACACTATTCTTTGCTGCAGTATAATCAATGTAATTTGAGCTAAAGTATAGTGCTCCACTAACTTTAATATCAAGAAATCTTGTAAAAGACCACCTTCATCAAAATTTAAAAATTACCAGGTTCTCATGCTTTTTCTCTAATTTCAGTACCTCTGATGATGGATGAGGCATTAGAATATTTGGAACAAAGACAGGTATTGATGTTTTCAATCCTAGTGACCATTTGTTATATTCGTTACTTTGTGACTTTGAATGATGGAAAGTGCAATATGTGAATGCACAACATTTCTTTGTTTTGTTTACTCTTTAGAATGGCATAATGTGCTAAATGGTGCCTTTCATTTTTGGGGAAAGGCTTTTATTTTTCATTAGTTATTTTAATCAGTAACTTAATATAGGAGTTCTTTCCAGAAAGCAAAGCTCCTTGAACAGCGTGCTCCAAAACTCCACCTCCGAATCACCGCGTTGGCCACCAGGGAAAGCTTGCACTGCTGTATCTCCTGCAGCATGAGTCATTGAGATCTCCTTGTGAAGAGCGCATTGCAACATATTTTCACAGAGATCTTAACAAAACTTTCAGTAAATTCAAACTTTTACGCAGCATAATGATAAATTATCACCCAAGTCATTTTACCCGTGATAGGTTTTTAAGAAAAATACAATCTGAACTGATATTAGACACTTCAGCCATGCATACAAAATTGCCCATTTGTTTTCTGCCCATTTTGTGTCATTTCAAATGGAACAAACTGCAGCTGGTTTAAAAAAAAATTGTAATGGCATACAGAATACATATGAATTTGAATATCAAAATTTAATCAATTCAGCTTGATTAAGGACAGTCAAATTCAAATCCTCGTCATTGTTTAATAGGAAGTGTATATGCGCTACAAGCTACGAGCAGCAGGTGGCAGTGTAGTAATGCAAAATGATAGTCTAAGAGGAAGTGGGAGTATCCCCATTATGTTCCCACCAGCTACAGTATACAAGGGTTGGCATTTACTATAAAGTATCATCTTTTTTAAAAGGAATCCAATTCTGATCGCAGTGGGTTCTATTTTGTATTTTGACTGCCTCAGTTATTTTTTTAACTTTCTTACCTGTTCCGATCATTACTTTGAGGTACCTTTATACCACTGTTAATAACTGTCATAAATACTATTGTTATAATGAATGCGGTTTTGAGTCAAGTCCAGTGTTGGAGACACTTGTAATTTTATAAAGTGCATATAGAGCAGATTGTCTCAGTAAAAAGAAAAAAACAGTGAACACTGAAAATCTGAATTAAAAAACATATCCGGTTTGTCAACAGAACTGTTTGATGCTTGAAGCGTTGGAAAGTGATCTTGGAAAAAAAAAAATTAGCTTTGTTAAGCACTGCTGAATCTTCCGTGTATCAGTGAGGCTAGCTCTTATCTGAAACAGTCCAGTCAGACAGAAAAAGTGTAGAACTTCATCTTAATTAAAAGTACCAGGTGAGTCATTTGGTGCTTTGAATCAAGAGGGTGAGTACCTAATGGCCCACAGCGATTCCATAAAGGCAGGAGTTGTTGCTGCAGATGGCACAGCTCCCCTCAGGCCTCCGTATTATTGGCTTGGCTTTTCAGATGGCCAGTTAAACTCTGTAAGGGTTCTTTCCGTTGGATGCCTTGCTGCCACCCAGAAACCCTCCACCTTAATAGCTTACAACACTAACTGGAAAACAGTCTGTTGACAGCAGTTTAAGAGTTAAACTTTGTAAGCAATTAGGCTGATGGAGGGGGTGGGGAGAGGCCCGTGTGCTTGTATGGCTACTGCGAGGAGCTGGTTCCATAAACAAACAACTTGGTTTTCCCAGTTTGAATGAATGCGTGTTCATCTGCATGAGGCGGTAATCCTAGAAGGTAATCATTGGGTCCATCATGCCTGTGCCATGCCAGCTCTTCAACTGGCGCTATCCACTCTCATCCCATTCCCCTGTCCTTTCCCAGTATCCTTTTATAATAATCCTTTTCAAATCAGAGAATCAGAGAAACTTACAGCACGGAAGGAGGCCATTCGAGGCCATTGAAAGAGCAGTCGTGCTTAGTCCCACATCCCCGCTTTTTGTCCATAACCCTGTAAGTTCCTCATCCTCAAGTACCTGTCCAACTCCCTTTTAAAATAATTTATGGAATCAGCTTCCACAACCTTTTCAGGTAGAGCGTTCCAGGTCCCGGCAACTCTGAGTTAAAAAATTTCTCATCTCCCCTCTAGATCTTTTGCCAATGATTTTGAATCTATGACCTCTGGCTATTAATGCACTCGCCAGAGGAAATAGTTTTTCTCTCTCTACTCTATCAAAACCTCTCTTCATCTTGAAAACCTCTATTAGGTCACCTCTTAACCTTCTCTGTTCCAAGAAGAACAGTCCTAACTTTTCCAACCTCTCCTCATAACTAACGTCCCTCATCCCTGGTAGCATCCTGGTAAACCTCCTCTGGACCCTTGCTAAGGCCTTTATATCTTTCCTGAGTCTGGTGGCCCAGAATTGTCCACAATACTCCAGCTGAGGCCTAACCAGTGATTTATAAAGTTCTAACATGATCTCTTTTGCTTTTATATTCTATTCCTCTATTTATAAACCCAAGTAACCCATATGTTTTTTAACCAACTTATCAACTTGCCCTGCCACCATTAAGGGTTTGTGTATTTGGGCACCAAAGTGTCTCTGCTCATCTACACTTTTCAAAATCATGCCATTTATAGTATACTGTCTTTCCATATTAGTCCTCCCAAAATACATCACTTCAAACTTCTCCGCATTGAATCCCTTCTTAAATCAATGAAATTAGCTCTTTCCCAGTTGTGCATTTTTACCTTCGATATTTTCTGGTCTCTTTCCATAATTACTTTAAACCGAATTATATAGTGGTCACTTAGCTAGATGATCTCCTACAGTAACACACTCCACTTGCCCTGCTTCATTTCCCAGAACCAGAACCAATACTGCTTCCTTCCTTCCTGGAGGCATATTGATTGAGAAAGTTCTCCTGTACACTTATCAGAAACTCTTTACCTTCCCTACCCTTAGCACTATGTTTTTCCCCAGTCTATATCAGGGTAATTAAAGTCTCCGAATATTACTACTTTATTTTTGTTGCACGCCTTTGAAATTTGACGACAAATTTGCTCATCTATCTCCTTCTCACTGTTTGGAGCTCTACAAAAACAACTCCCAACAATGTAACAGCTCCCCCCACCGCCCCCTGTTCCTCAACTCAAGCCAACAGAGGTAAGAAATCTCCAAAACAGATCTACAGGAGTGCTTCCAGCAGTTTTTACTGTAATTAAAGTACTTGGTGTACTTAAGTGTTACACCAGGTGCCCTAACTATAGTTTTGCTCTCTGTTTTAAATACTTTTCCAATTCCTTTTTAAATGATGTAGATAGACCATAGAAGATGTGTAACATTTTGCACTTGCAAATATAAAAACTAAGAAGTGATATTTTAAAACGTTATTGTTTTTACCTTCTTTATAGAAGAAAGACTCCTCATTTACCTATGAGGTGATTGTGGTAGATGATGGGAGCAAAGATGAAACAACGGAGGTAAGAAATATCCAAAACAAATCTACAGGAGTGCTTCCAGCTGTTTTTGCCGTACATAAAGTACTTGGTGTACCTAAGGATTGCACCAGGTGCCCTAGCTATAGTTATGCTCTGTCTGTTTTAACAAAATGGTTGCAGACCAATGTAAAGATTTTTGTATCTGACTTAGCCTGCTTCTGCCTGTTGATAGTTTTGTGTTCTAGAGTCACATCTTCCTACAGATGCTCTTTTACAACACATTGCCAGAGAGGAAAAGCATGTAAACTGTGTTTTTTTTATTAATGTCACTAACAATAATATCCAGCTATAAAAAAAAGTGAGACACCTCCTCCCCAATTAAGAACATAAGAAATAGGAGCAGGAGTAGGCCATTCGGCCCTTCGAGCCTGCTCCACCATTCAATGAGATCATGGCTGATCTTCTGCCTCAATTCCATTCACTGGCCCTATCGCCAGATCCCTTGATGCCCTTGCTAGTCAGAAATCTATCGATTTCTGTTTTGAATATACCCAATGACTGAGCCTCCACAGCCCTCTGGGGTAGAGAATTCCAAAGATTCACCGCCCTCTGTGTGAAGAAATTTCTTCTCCTCTCAGTCCTGAATGGCCTACCCTTTATCTTGAGGCTGTGGCCCCTGGTTCTAGACTCCCCAGCCAAGGGAAACATTCTCCCAGCATCCACCCTATCAAGCCCTGTAATAATTTTGTATGCTTCAATGAGATCCCCTCTCATTCTTCTGAATTCAAGAGAATACAGGCCTAGTTTACTCAATCTCTTCTCATACGACAGTCCCGACATCCCAGGAATCAATCTCGTGAACCTTCGTTGCACTCCCTCTATGGCAAGTATATCCTTCCTTCGGTAAGGAGACCAAAATTGTACACCGTACTCCAGGTGTGGTCTCACCAAGGCCCTATATAATTGGAGTAAGACATCTTTACTCCTGTACTCAAATCCTCTTGTAATGAATGCCAGCATACCATTTGCCTTCCTAATGGCTTGCTGCACCTGCATATTCACTTTCAGTGACTCATGTACAAGGACACCCAGGTCCCTTTGAGCATCTGCATTCCCCAATCTTTCACCATTTAGGAAATACTCTGCCTTTCTGTTTTTTCTCCCAAAGCGGATAACTTCACATTTATCCACATTATATTCCATCTGCCATGTTCTCACCCACTCACTGAGCCTGTCGAGATCCCCTTGAAGCCTCTTCACATCCTCTTCGCAACTGACACTGCCACCTAGCTTTGTATCATCAGCAAATTTGGAAATGTTACATTTAGTCCCCTCATCCAAATCATTGATATAGATTGTGAATAGCTGCCCAAGCACCGATCCTTGCGGTACCCCACTAGTCACAGCCTGTCATCCTGAAAAAGACCCGTTTATCCCTACTCTTTTTGTTTTCTGTCTGTTAACCAATTCTCAATCCATGCTAGTATATTACCTCCAATTCCATGTGCCCTAATTTTGTTCACCAACCTCTTGTGTGGGACCTTATCGAAGGCCTTCTGAAAATCCAAATAAACCACATCTACCGGTTCTCCTTTGTCTACTCCACTAGTTACATCCTCAAAGAACTCCAATAGGTTTGTCAAACAGGATTTCCCTATCATAAATCCATGTTGACTCTGCCCAATCTTACAATTAGTTTCTAAGTGCCCAGTTATTGCATCCTTTATAATAGATTCCAGCATCTTCCCAACTACTGATGTGAGGGTAACAGGTCTGTATTTCCCCGTTTTCTCTCTTCCCTCCTTTCTTAAAAAGCGGGGTTACATTTGCTATCCTCCAATCTGCAGGAACTGTTCCAGAATTTTGGAAGATGACAACCAATGCGTCCACTATCCCAATGGCCACCTCTTTCAAAACCCTAGGATGTAGGTCATCCGGTCCTTGGGATTTATCGACTTTTAATCCCATTAATTTTGCTAGTACTGTTTTTTTACTAATAATAATTTCTTTAAGTTCCTCATTCTCGCCACACCCTTGGTTTTCTCGTATTTCTGGGAGTTTTTTTGTGTCTTCCTCCATGATATTGAGTCTGCAGTAATGTCGTTTTTGAAGTGGGTTGTGTTCTGAATTTGTTGCACAGCAATAAGTAACATTCTGATTATAGATCGGTCAAAACTTGGAGTTTAGCTGAAGTGAAATATATTTTTAAATGGGACAAATTGAATACATTGTACTTTTTACTGATGAAACTGCCTATAGTGGCCGACTGTGGTACCAATATGGTTTGTTTGATTTGTTTATTGTTGAACTGAGATTAAATGGCCATGTATGTATTGTTTAGATATTATTTTAATGGAATAATGAAAATAATAAACAATAGCGTTGAGAAAAGAGATGCTTCATAGTTCAGATGTAATTTTGTGTCCAGGGGATTGGCAGAAACACCTGTCAGCAATTCTTTATTGCAAAACCGTTTTGATATTTCTGAGGGTGGCTTTAGTTACCCTTAACTGTATCTTTGTATCTTAAATAAAAACAGAGAATGCTGGAAACACTCAGCAGGTCAGGCAGCATCTGTGGGGAGAGAGAAACAGCGTTTACGGGCTAGATTTTCTCAGCGGTGTCGGGATGGTGGTGGAATAGCTGTTTGCCGGGTTCGCTCCCACTCCCGACTGCAGCCGCCCTGTCAACGGGATTTTTCCTTAATTAGCCTTGTTAAGCCCGTCCTGCGATCTTCCCAGCCAATTGACAGGAAGCGGGACTGATGACGTCATTTGATGACGCGCCATCAGCCGGTTACCTTAAAGGGACCACGGCCACATTGAGTTTGACAGTTGTTCTGTTAGTGACAGCATTGAGGTGCTGCAATCATACTGCAAAACCACACTCAAACTCACCCTGCTGTGCCACTCAACACATCCCCATCACTCTGCCTTCCATACCCTTCTCCTGCACATCCTTACTCACACCAACTTACCTTGCACCTCCACCGATCCCGCTCCATCTACATTATCACTTCGCCATCTCACTAGTCACCTCTCACCCTCACCCTCATCCTACTGCAAGCATACCAACTAACAACACACAAGGGTAGGCACTTGAGAGGTTTAGCCAATGTCCATGTGAAGTTTCTGGTAATGTGATGTCATACAGTGAAATCTATATTTTCAACATTGCCCCTTATTGGACAGATCTGTGCGCACCTTGCGAAGTGTCTTGCTGAGTTCCAGTGAATGTTGAGACATAGCTCCCCCCCCCCCCCCCAAACCGCCGCTATAGTGATGAGTGTGAATGGAATGGCTTGGACATTAAAGGGATGCTTTACAGTGCTGGTGTGGGATGGTGTCAACCTGGCGCATCATGTGGCAGCCAGGGTTTACAGTGTCAAGTGAAGTAAATTTGGCAGTGTTGTCAGGGGCTGATGCCCTGTGTCCTGTGCAGCATCAGGTGATGGCAGAGAAGGTTGTTGATGTTGATGTGCCTGGTGACGTTGGTGTTGGGGCTGAGCGTGGAGGGATTCAAAGGACCAAGGTCTGTTTTTTTTCAAGGGCACTGATGTTGCTGCAATAGATGGCAGCTGCAGGTGAGATGACAGAAGCAATCTGTCAATGGTGAGAGAGGTTGTTCCAATGAGGTGGCACTGGACATACAGTTGGCTCTAAACACTTGCAAGCTAAAGAAATCTCTATCTGTCTTACAAATGCAGTAACCAACAGTTTCTGTGCTCTGAAACTGACCATCTGCAACATTGCCTCCTTTACACCACTTCTGCAGCTGTCAGCTTATCAGAGCAGACTCAACTCACGCCAGGGTGAGCTGGCGTGTTCCCAGTGCAGCGGGTAACCCGTGGGGGAGCACGTAAAATTGGAAGGTAGCCTCAAAATACCATTAAATTGGCTCTTAACAAGCCATTTAATGAGCTCTATTGTCTCCCCCGCCGCTTGGTGTCGGGTCAGTTCTCCGCTGACAGACCCGACACCTGGGAGACTCGCGTGGAGGCGGGTTGACAGGCGGGTTTCCTACCCACTGTCAATCTTTGCTATTTTGACAGCGGACCCGCCTCCAAACCCGCCCTCTAACCACCAGCAAAATTCCGGCCAACGTTTCAGTTTGATGACCTTTTATCAGAACTGGAAGATGCTGGAGATGAACAGCTTTTAAGCAAATACAGAGCCAGGGAAAAGGTGGGTGGGGGAAAGGAAAGACATTAAAATAGATAAAAGAACAGGCTTCCTTCCTGAGATCAAACTTTTTGTCTAAAAGATTTGATGAGAGCACATATTTACTTATCTCCCTTCCCTTTCCATTAATATCAGTGAAAGGTAAAATGTATAACTAAAACTCGGGAATTTTTCTCACACTATTGGTTTCTTTTGGGGAAGAGCCAGCTTTTTTTGAAGGAGAATAACGTGTGATTAATTGTTGTGGAAAGTTTGCTGAGTACAGCAGTTGTTTGTGTGCATAATCCCATGAGTTGAAAACAAGCCAATCTTTAATGGAGCCAATACATAATTCTGTCTTTTTTACTTTAGAGTTTCATTATTAAAACTGAGATAAACAACAAAATCAATAATTACTCTCCCAGAATTCTGACATGACAGCAGCTATGTCAAAGAGCTAACTCATTATTGGAGAGACTCGGTAAATGGTCCTCTGTAAATTGTAAAGCCAGTAACAATGAATTAAAGTTGCTTAGGGCTGCATTTTAACTTTAAGCTGTTTGTCAATCACATTAAGCTGTTGTAAAGTCAAGTATTACTGCACATGATGGTGACTGTGTGGGAAAGTCTAAATCTCTTGCAAAGAAGGTTTTATTAAAGTTGTATGTGAAAGTTTTGCCAGGTAGCTTACCTCATGACATTGGGTTTTTTTCCTAGGTGACCTGAATTCTGCATTAATTTTCTTTAATGTATGTTTAAATCTGTTTATTGTAGATTGCACTGAAGTATTCCAAGGAGTATGGATCTGATAAGGTGCGCGTACTAACACTAGTAAAAAATCGTGGGAAAGGTGGAGCTATTAAAATGGTAAGTGTTTTTTAATTTCCTATAACCAGATCCTTTAGTGACCAGAAGTTACCTTTTTTTTAACACCTGTGAGACTCCTGTATGATTTGTAATTGTACCTTGCAATTAATGGTAGTAGTTTGTATATCTTGTTCAATGTTTGGAATAGTGTAGAAACATTGGAGCTAAATTGAATCTTGTGGGATCAGAGGTCTTTTCCAGTGCAGATGCAGCTAACCTCTGCTCTGTAGTTTCCTTTGGATGTTGCAGCTGAGATAGGAACATAGGACCAAGAGTAGGCCATTCAGCCCTTTGAGCCTGTTCCGCCATTCAATTAGATCATGGCTGATCTGTATCTCAACTCCATCTACTCACCTTGGTTCCATATCTCTTAATACCTTTACCTAACAAAAATCTATCAATCTCGAGTTTTGACATTTTCAATTGACCCCCAGCTTCAGCAGCTTTTTTTTGGCGGTGGGGGAGGAAAAGAGCTCCAGATTTCCACTACCCTTTGTGAAGAAGTGCTTTCTGACAGCACTCCTGAATGACCGAGTTCTAATTTTAAGGTTTTGGCCCCTTGTTCTGAACTCTGCCTCTCCCCCCCAGACAAAATAGTTTCTCTCTAACTACCCTATCAAATCCTTTAATCATCTTAAACACCTCAGTTAGATCACCCTTAATCTTATATACTCAAGGGAGTGCGGAATCTTCTATTACTGCAAAATTTATGCAGCAAACTTGCATCCCACCACACTGCGGCACGGCACGCTGAGTACCAGCACACTGCAACATATGAAACTCTACCTTCTGCTATTGTTTTAAAATCTGAAACAGTCGCGCAATACTTGAAGCACAATGCCCCTGTTCCTTTTCATAGTTAACATACAATGGAATTCACTAAACACATCGTACATATTTTATGAACCACAGAAATTTAAGGAGGCATTAAAGCAAAAATCAGATTTCTGGCATTTTCGATTGTGTTCAAAGAAGCATTGCAATAATTAAAAAATATTACAGCAGGGCCATCATTATACAGAAATTCCAAATTTCCGAAAGACCCACCCCACCGCCAAAGATGCTCAGTGTCATCCTTGCCTGTTCTGGAGCTTACAACTGTATCGATAACATGTATGTACAATATAACACAAACCATGACACATTTTATTTCTGTTCAGGGTGTGTTGAGTTCTCGAGGAAGATATATTCTAATGGCTGACGCTGATGGAGCTACTAAGTTTGCTGATATTGAAAAAGTAGAAGCTGGCTTGAAAGATCTCCAGCCAGGGCCAGTGAGTATTTTGTCCAGTGCTTAAATGCCTGACCTGTGGAAATAGAGAATGTTACCTGCAGTAATTAAAAAGGAAAGTTCCAGAAACATTATTTGGATATGGTTTATATTTTCCTTTCTCTCAATTGTGCATTCGGGTGGTACTAAAATGCAAAATGACTGCTTTGAATTGGCATCCTAAATGCAAAGGATACTGGCACCATCCCCATTGTCTTCAGAACCTCCCTTCATGTCCAGTGTCCAGAATTCTGAACTCTTGTACTTTTTTACACATATATGCTGGTGTGTAGGAAAAATTCAAAAATTGCTATGCAATGCAGTACTCTGTATAAATAACTAAAATAGGAACCTCAAGAAAACGATTGAGACAGAATGCTTCATGCAGTTGTGGGAACAAATGCTGTGGTCAGCACATCAATGAGTTGTTTGGACCCTTTAATTTTTTGGGAATTGTTATTACCATAATTGATTCCTGTAGATTGTTCAGTGAGAAGTCTACTTCATCAAAATCTATTTTGGATAATTTGATTTGCTGATGTATTGCATGACTGCTGGGAGATTCATGATACTGATTATGTAAGCTATATTGACACTGATATGGCTTGAAAACAGCATCACTTATTTGGCTTTGATCCTGTTCTGGGAAACTGGCGAATTAAATTTACTTTGATCTCTCTTTCAGGACAACATGGCCATCTCGTGTGGATCTAGAGCTCATTTGGAGAAGGAAACAGTAGCCAAAGTAAGTGTAGTTGAATAGCTGTAAGTAGATGGATTTGTACTCTCAGTGGATGTGAAAACTTTGATTAAAACAATTCTCCTAACTGAATTTTAGGAATGCAGTTTAATAGTTCCAAGATTTCAGTTGTATAGTAGAGTTCATTTATGGAACCAAAACCATATTAACAAAGCCATGTTTTACTTTGCAAACTCTTGAAGATAGTTTCAAAAAAATGTACAGTCTATTTGTTTAATTCAGAGTTGCTAAATTTGAATTATTTGTTGAATCGAATTGAAATTGTGCAACAAAAAAAAGCCTCCTGCTGAAAATGCATTGAAAATGTTTTTCTTAATTCAAACCTTTCACTCAATTATTGCTGAATGTTCTGAAGTTCCAGTGGGAGGGTTGTGGGTACCTCTTCTATCCTGACATTGAAAGAGGCTGGACTGGCAGGATGGCATCCCCAACGGTTTACATAGATTACATAGAAGATAGGAGCAGGAGTAGGCCATCCGGCCCTTCGAGCCTGCTCCGCCATTTAATGAGATCATGGCTGATCCTCCAATTCAGTATCCCGTCCCCGCCTTCTCTCCGTAACCCTTAACCCCTTTTGCCTGTAGAAATATATCTAATTCCCTCTTAAATATATTTAATGAGCTGGCGTACACTGCCCTCTGTGGCAATGAGTTCCACAGGTTCACCACCCTCTGAGTGAAGAAATTCCCCCTCATTTCTGTCCTAAATGGTTTAGCCCTTATCCTTAAATTATGTCCTCTAGTTCTGTTCTCACCCGCCAAGGGAAACATTCCTTCTGCATCTAGTCTGTCTAGACCTGTCAGAATTTTATACACTTCTATGAGGTCCCCTCTCAATCTTCTAAACTCCAGTGTGTACATCCCTACACTACATAGTCTCTCCTCATAGGTCAATCCCGCCATTCCTGGTATCAGCCTGGTGAATCGCCGCTGCACCCCCTCCATGGCAAGAACATCTTTCCTCAGATGAGGCGACCAAAACTGTACACAGTACTCGAGGTGTGGTCTCACCAGTGCCCTGTACAGCTGCAGCAAGGTATCCCTGTTCCTGTATTCCAACCCTTTTGCTATGAAGGCCAGCATACCGTTTGCCTTCTTGACCGCCTGTTGCACCTGCATGCTCTCCTTCAGTGACTGGTGTACAAGAACACCCAGGTCTCTCTGTACTTCCCCCTCTCCCAATTTATTGCCATTTAAATAATAATTTGCCCTCCCGTTCCTGCACCCAAGGTGGATAACTTCGCACTTGTCCACATTATAGTGCATCTGCCATTTATCCGCCCAATCACCCAGTCTGTCCAAATCGCTCTGGAGCTTCCTGGTCTCCTCCTCTGAGCCCACCCCCCCCCCTCCTAGTTTAGTGTCGTCTGCAAATTTGGAAATGCTGCATCCGACTCCCTGATCCAGGTCATTAATGTAAATTGTGAACAGCTGGGGACCCAGGACAGATCCCTGTGGTACCCCACTTGTTACTGCCTGCCATTCAGAAAATGAGCCGTTTATTCCAACTCTCTGTTTTCTATCTGACAGCCAGTTCTCTATCCACGTCAATACTTTCCCCTTTATCCCATGAGCTTCAATTTTCCATGCTAATCTTTTATGTGGGACCTTATCGAAGGCCTTTTGGAAGTGCAGGTACACCACATCTACTGGCTCTTCCCCATCTATTTTACCAGTTACTCCCTCAAAATTCCTGCCAGCCAGGGGAAATATGCCAGCATGAGGCAAGTGCCAATCGGGATTTGAGAGCCTAGTGTCGGGTTAATGATTGACTGTGGTTCAGAAAACCGCTCCAGATAAATTCCCAGCATTTTTCTTTAAACATTAAACTTTCAATCAAAGTGTCGCCCGAGCATCATGCTCTCTGTGGGGCGGTTGCCCAGGGAGTGCTGAAAATGGCATGGGTGCAATTCCCCTTTATGTGGATGACTCCCAACCCTCGCATTTCGGATTGGGTCAATGCCAGATCAGACTGGTGGTTGGACGTTCCACTCCGCCACACTTCCAATGGCGAGGTGAGCCCCCGGGAATTTCAGCGCCCGTATTTCTAAAGGAAACTCAGAGCTTTGTCAGTTTAGATGTCAGTAACTATTGATGTGATCTTAATTTTCTTTTCTATTTCAGCGTTCCTATTTTCGGACCCTACTCATGTATGGTTTCCACTTTTTGGTGTGGTTTCTATGTGTAAGAGGAATACGGGATACACAGTGCGGCTTCAAGCTTTTGACTCGAGAAGCAGCTCGACAGACCTTCTCAACTTTGCATGTAGACCGCTGGTATGTTTTTTAAATAGTCTTTACCAAAATAGGGAATTATAGAGACGCAAAGTTAAAATTACTTTTTGCATATACAGTCTACTCCTGATTTGTTGAAATTGCTTAATTTGAATTACTGGATAAATCAAATTCAAATTAAGTTTTTTAACAAAAACTGCAGTACTGTTTTATTCCAGTTTAATTGGATTGCTGGATAATTCCTTTTTTATTGCAAAAAATGACTTTAATCATCACGAGTCGACTGTAGAAAAAATAAAATGTCACTTTTTTAAATAATGAAGTGTAGAATATAATGTGATTTGACCACAGAGCAAAACATGAATAATTTGACTGTAACTGTCTTGAACAGACTCTCTAACGCATAGTTTTGTTCTTAACTTAATTTACTGTATTGAAAAAAATATTTTTGGACGCTTCATAGATTTAACTGAATAAAAATAATGGTTGGCATCATTTCCAAATAAATTCCTCAAAGTGGAAAAAATCTGTATTAAAAGATGCAGATGAATATCAAATAAAGCTGAGAAAGGGCTTCTGGTCACGGCAGCCAGCTTTTGGATATACCTGTACAAGAAAGCAGAAAATATCTGATATCAAATTTCCTCTGTTTAAGGGAAGAAAGGATTCTAAAGTAGAGCACTTAAATCTAGAACATTTTAGCCTAGAGTTGAAAATCCCATGGTTCCAGTGTCTAAGACTTTTTAATTGGGCCACCAGAAAATATCAATCTAAAGTCTAATGGGCCTAAATTCAGCCTCTTGAATCTTTAGAATAGCTTCTCACTATCAGCCTCTAGTGGCTAAAAGAGTCTGCAGTGCTGAAACTATCCAGCATGTCGCATTTAGGCTGCTGCAGTTAAGCTAGAAAGTTTTATTTGATACTTAGATAGGGCCATTCTTAGACCTCCTCTGAACTTGTTAACTAGAACGGTCTCAGAATCCTGGTCTTTCTAAACTGAGTATGGTGCCAAAATTCTTTCTGCCATCTCTTGAATATAGGTTTCAATGAGCAGTCATTCTTGAGAATGGTGGATTTCTCATTTGACAATTAAACCTTTAGGTAACCTCATTGCCAAGCAATATTGCCAGGTGAGTTGTGCAATTGTCTTTTGTCTTGATTATGTCTTCACCTGTAAAATGCTCCTCTATTCAAGCTATGTCCATCTAATGTTCATTGTTGGAAAAAGTCCCTCTATACTTATCTGAAAGGAAGCCATGTGAATTATCTTGATGTCTGTACTGATCACTGCTGTCTGACTTAGTTTCAAAGTTGATATATTTTGGTACGTTGTTTCTTCAGCCAAGCTATCAAATCATAGTTTGCTTGCCCCATTTTTTGGCACTACTGTGGTATAATCACAGGGTACATGGTGGGGAGAAAAGAATGAGGAACAAAGTTATTATGGTCTTCCCATTCTATGAAAGTGGATTAGTCTATATGCATCTTATTCACATTCTTTTTTCCCATTTCTCCAACATTGAGTATTACAGTTATTTAATTTTGGCAAATACTTTTCTCTGTTGTGTGACCATAGTTTGCATTGAATGCTTCCTGTATGGAAAAGGGCAGAGCATTGGTATATGAGCATGGCTTTTATGCAGTTGGCACTAGAGGGAGATAACTTTGTTTGAGAGTATACGACTTCAAAGAGAAGCACTGTACTAATGTATTAAATTATTGTGGAATTTTGTTGAAAGCCAGTGTCATGAACTTGGTATTTGTGTTTCATGTTTCAAGAGTTTTCATAAATGTAGGTAATACAGTAAATTGGGTAGAAACTGGCTGTTCTGTCTCAATTTTGGTAAATTCTGTACATTTATTTTATGAACAGGATCAATTGTTTTCCCACCATAGCAGATGAACAGATACTTGAGAGCAAATTAGCTGTGCTGGTTGGTGATGGATGAGTTGGTATTCATTTGTCTAGCGTTTCCGGTATGTATGGCAGCTGTACAAGTGTCATAATATCTCCTAAAAGAATCACATGATATGCATTCCAATGTCATCTTAAACTGTACTAAAGATACCTGATTAATAATTCACGTAGGATGATAAATATAACCTGTCTAGCAGTACTAGAGAGTTTATTGCAAGCCCAGATTCAGTGGGGAATAAAGTTCTGACCCAGAGTCCATCACCTTGAAAGAAGGGAAGGGCCACTAAAATGAGGGATTGGTGAGCAAAATATTAGACAGCCTGCTAGTCTGCATCATGGCAAGACGGCAGGTGGTTGTGCAGTACACTTAAAATGCATTCATTACAACTGTAGGTGGAACAAAGACATTGAGGATTCAGACAGGGAATGCAAGGATATTTCATTTATCACAGCAGTGAGGCTAAGCTAACTCATGAGAGTCAGTCAGAACTGAATTTATGGAGCCTGCCTGCTGAGTTTGGTAAGCACAGTGTTGCCCATTTCTTTCAGTTGTCTTAATTGTGCAACCTTTTTGTGTGTGTGTGTGTTATTCTGTTGCTTTTTAAAAATAAAATCAGCCGCACTTCCTGCTCCTGGATTTTCATCCAATGACGGCAACTAAAAAGTATGCGGGTGAGGGCAAGATCAGGCTTGGCTGTGACGCATCATACAGTTGAATAGTTTGTTGACTTTAACTGTCTGGGCCCCCATGTGAAGAAGGACCACTTGAGCAAAGTACCGGAGGGTGACTGGCGCTAGTGGAACTTTCCCTCCGCAAGAATTAGCACCTCGGTGAGAGAAAGGAAAATAGGTTGTAAAAAAAAAAGTATACTTTTGAATACTGTCTATCATCTTGTGTTCATCGTATTTATTTTTAGTCAAACTATCCCCACATAGTTGTATAAACCTAAATAAATGCAGCATGTCAGTGTTGCTAAGGATCAAAATTGTCCAATTCATTGCTACCTTGCATCTGTTTATTTTTTTTGAAGAAAACAATTCCAGGATTTTATTCATTTCAGATATAATGTACTGTGCTTTCAAGTGGGTTAATTGTTGTCAGCTCAAAACAATTCTGTCTTAGAAAAAAGGTAATTGCAAGCTATCCACCCCAGCTTGGTTTTTATTTAAGATTCTTGTATAATAAAAACCTAAGTCTTTGAGATTTAATTAATGTGATTTTTCTTACTATAACTCATAAATAAATCAAAAAAATTGCAGGAGTAGCCTTTTCAAAATAAGTTATGTATGGCAAGGTTATTTTTCTGTGCTGTGTTTGAGTGAAACTGTTGAGAATTCCAACCTAATTCTGCGTTGAGCAGTGTAACAATTTGAAAGTTAATCAGATTTATCAGTGACATCCCTACCACTGTTACTATTTCAGGTTTAATGTTTTATTTTAAAATGCATAAATGGAGAGGGTGGAGGTATTTGCATGACCTTGTCACAATTATGAATGCAGCAGTAATGGACCATGAGCTCTTGTCAAGGTTTACAAATCACAAGACAGCGTTCTGGAAGTATGTTGGTGTTCAAGTAGTGTAGTGGTTATGTTACTGGACTAGTGATCCGGGAGCCTGGACTAATAATCTAGAGAACGCAAGTTCAAATCTCACCATGGCAGTTTGAGAATGTGTATTCAGTTCTAAAAATCTGAAAATAAAAAGCTGGTATTGGTAAAAGTGACCATGAAGCTGTCAGATTGTCATAAAATTCCTAATGTCCTTTAGGGAAGCAAACCTGCTGTCCTTACCAATGTTCCCTCTAAGCTGCGCAGCCAGCCGCTCACCAGCTTTTCCATTGTAAATACCGCGCATGCATGGAAATTTAAAGGGACCGCGCACTAATAGAAACAGGCCGCACAGAACAAAATGCTGCTTACAGGGAACATTGGTCCTTACCCCAGTCTGGCCTATACGTGACTCCAGTCCCACACCTAAGTGGTTGACTCTTTACTGCCCTCTGAAGTGGCCTGGAAAGTCACTCGGTTGTATCAAACTTCTACCAGCAGTTCAAGAAGAGGCCCACCACCACCATCTCAGGGCAACTAGGGATGGGCAATAAATGTTGACCTGGCCAGCGATAACCACGTCCAAAGAGTGAAAGAAAAAATGGAAAACTAATCAATCCTCTTGAGAGCTGGCTGTGCATGGAAAAATATAGGAAACCTGGAATATTTCATCTTTATTTGAAAGCTAGTGTTTTGGTGTCACCATTTTGGCTACCAGGAGCGTTCATGTAGCAAATGCAATGTCCACTGCAGTGTAAACTTTTACTGTGCATTTTTTTATCCAAGCCTGTACTAATTTACGTTTTTTTCTGAAGATCCCTGCACCATGTCGTTTTGTTGCACAAATACTAACACCAGAGTTTATCGAGCTGGTTTTCAGAGATGACAATCCCCCTCTAATCTTGAACAAATTCTGTCCGCGACATATTGTCATATTCCTTTTAAATGATATACTAAAGCCTTACTAGTGTGAAGCTGAGGAGCAGCTGAATTTCTGCAGTCTGAGGTTACACATAATTTTCATGTACAACCTTGATGAGAGTGACTGCAACATTGGGCAAGTGATGAGTAGTTTCTCTTCTTGCATTAAGAAGATTCTGCAAGTTGGCAATGGTATCTGTGTTGGTTGGTGCTTGAGTAGTACATGAAAATCAAAACATTCTCAATCATTTGTCGCTCAGAATCTGTTATCTGGTAGATGAGATTTATTTGTGGCAAACTGGTGTCAGTAGATTTTGGTGACGTATGCATTACAGTCATGAATGAGAAGTAGCGGAGTGTGTAACAATGTAAACAGTAGTTTTCCAATCTCTGAACTGCAATTCGTTTTAAATATCAGCAGAAAGCAGGTCAGACAGCTCTATATTGGAAAATATCCTTCCTTGTAGTTAGAATTTGGATGAGCAATTATGCTTTACATGTTTTGAAAAAAATTCAAAATGTGTAACTGATCAGTTTTTTCTGAAGAGGAAAGTCCCACATGGTGACTTAGCTAAGAGTTATAGAGCCAGAATTTGCTGCGAAACAGTACAGCAGCCTCAGGGGAGGAGCAGATGCAAGGTTAAATGCAAAAATCCATAAGTTGCTGTCTGAGTTGTGCCACTCCTTCGTTAGCTTTGCGAAAGTGGCATCTTGCTCTTAACCACCTCGTTTTTGTTAGGATCTCGCTGTATTTTCCCATTAATTGCCCATTAAACTCGCCACAGGAAGTGAAGTCTTGTCATTACAAGTGTAAGCACCCTTTTAACGACGTGATAAGTCTTAATTACTGCTCTTAACCAACCTCTCTGGCACCGAAAATTAACTCTTACAAATATGGAGTCTCATTCCTTCACATTCTGAATTTTTCAGGAATATTTTAAAAATGTAAAAAAAAATAATTCTTACTTTTCCTTTCTGTCTTTTTTTCCTCTCTCTCTTAATCGAATCTTTCTTTCCCTCTCTTTATTTCTCTCTCTCTACCTGATTTGACATTGAAATCACCCCCTTTAATTCACCCTTCTTCTCAGTCCTTCATTGTTTATTTCCCAATCCTTAAATCTTATTGGTTAAGGAGATATCCTGTTGGTTGCCCTGTTCACTCAGGTCCCAGCTGCCTTGTTTCCCTCGCTGTACCTTTATCAGCTCACGTTTTCAGCAACTTTGTGGGCAAAAATTTTTTGAGCTGGTGGGTGCAGGAGCAAGTCTATCTAACGGTAGATGCTGTTAGATGCTCTGCCACAGCAAAATCTGGCCCAATTGTATTGTTGCACTTCAAGAATCGGTATGGTTGTAAAAAGTGAGCATCTTAAATGCTGCACAAGGTTACTTATGTCCACCCACATTTAACCAGGTTGAACATAGTAAGTCGTCCAGTGGAGCATATCCATTCTGAGTTGTAATAACATAGCGTTTGCTGATTAAAGCTGTGGATGACATTTTCATTTTGGACACTTTATTTATAATATTTCTGCTTTCAGTAATAGAATGATAATGAGGCTTTGCACAATGGTGCAAATTTTATATACAAACAGAAGATAGGAGCAGGAGTAGGCCATTCGGCCCCTCGAGCCTGCTCCGCCATTCAATGCGATCATGGCTGATCATCCAAATTCAGTACCCTGTCCCTGCTTTCTCCCCATATCCCTTGATCCCCTTAGCCTCTGCTGTCAGTTTTTGGTATCCTTTGCTTATTAAGTAACTATCCCTCTGATACATTGCCACATTGCTGCTACTTTTTAGAGCTCAGACTTGGGAAGAAATCGGCAGCCAACAGTGCAGGCCCCATAATGTGAGACAAATGGTCATTGCATTTGTGTTGTCAGTGTATTTATTTATTGATTCGATAGTTATGGGTGCACTTCTCACCATACAATACTTATAAATGCAGTTACACCCAAGAAATTATGAGAAGCCCGAGAGACCACAATCAGGCTTTCATAGATGTTTTGTTCTGTCATTTTGTGAAATATTTTTCTGCACTTCAAGAGATTGCCATCAGGGCTTTCTAACATGCACAGTGGAAATTCCCAATTACAAAATGGTAAGAACATAAGAATTATGAGCAGGAGTAGGCCGTACAGCCCTTCGAGTCTGATCCGCCATTCAATAAGATCATGGCTGATCTACGACCTCAACTCCACTTTCCCGCCCGATCCCCATATCTTGATTCCCCTAGAGTCCAAAAATCTATCTATCTCAGCCTTAAATATACTCAACGACTCAGCATCCAGCTTTGGTGACGAGAATTTAAATTGATGATTATTTTTAGAATAGGGTCGATTTTACCAGGTCCAAAAGTACAATAAAGAAAATGAAAGGCTTGCATTTATATAATGCTCTCTGTTTGTCAGAAACGTCTGAGATCTTTCTGACAAACAGACGTAGAGAAGATGTTTTCACTTGCGGCGAGACCAGAACTAGGGGCCATAAATACAAGATAGTCACTAATAAATCCAATAGGGAATTCAGGAGAAACTTCTTTACCCAGAGAGTGGTTAGAATGTGGAATTCGCTACCACAGGGAGCGGTTGAAGTGAATAGCATAGATGCATTCAAGGGGAAGCTAGATAAACACATGAGGGAGAAAGGAATAGATGGATATATTGATGAGGTTAGATGGAGAGGGGTAGGAGGAGGCTTCTGTGGAGCATAAACACCGGCATGGACCTGTTGGGCTGATTGGCCTGTTTCTGTGCTGTAAATACGTTAATATTTTGTAATCTCAAATACACCGAATGAATTACTGAAGTTGTAGCGAGTTGGTAAACAGCAAGATCCACAAACTGCAATGAGATGAATGACCAATTAATCTGTTTTTGGTGGTGTTGAGAAATACTTGATATTTTTTTTAATTTATTCATTCATGGGACGTGAGCATCGCTGGCAAGACCAGCATTTATTGCCCATCCCTAATTGCCCTCGAGAAGGTGGTGAGCCGCCGCCTTGAACCGCTGCAGTCCGTGTGGTGAAGGTACTCCCGCAGTGCTGTTCAGGAGGGAGTTCCAGGATTTTGACCCAGCGACGATGAAGGAATGGCGATATATTTCCAAGTCAGGAAGTTGTGTGACTTGGAGGTGGTGGTCTGCTGCCCTTGTCCTTCTAGGTGGTAGAGGTCGTGGGTTTGGGAGGTGCTGTTAAAGAAGCCTTGGCAAGTTGCTGCAGTGCCAATCAAGCGGGCTGCTTTGTCATGGATGGTGGCGAGCTTCTTGAGTGTTGTTGGAGCTGCACTCATCCAGGCAAGTGGAGAGTATTCCATCACACTCCTGACTTGTGCCTTGTAGAAGGTGGAAAGGCTTTGGGGAGTCAGGAGGTGAGTCATTCGCCGCAGAATACCCAGCCTCTTACCTGCTCTTGTTGCCACAGTATTTATGTGGCTGGTCCTGTTAAGTTTCTGGTCAATGGTGACCCCCCAGGATGTTGATGGTGGGGGATTCGGAGATGGTAATCCCGATGAATGTCATGGGGAGGTGGCTAGACACTCTCTTATTGGAGATGGTCATTGCCTGGCACTTGTGTGGCACGAATGTTACTTGCCACTTATCAGCCCAAGCCTGAATGTTGTCCAGGTCTTGCTACATGTGGGCATGGACTGCTTCATTATCTGAGGAGTTGCGAATGGAACTGAACACTGTGCAATCATCAGCGAACATCCCACTTCTGACCTGATGATGGAGGGAAAGTCATTGATGAAGCAGCTGAAGATGGTTGGGCCTAGAACACTGCCCTGAGGAATTCCTGCAACGATGTCCTGGAGCTGAGATGACTGGCCTCCCAACAACCACAACCATTTTCCTTTGTGCTAGGTATGACTCCAGCCAGTGGAGTTTTCCCCATGATTCCCATTGACTTCAGTTTTACTAGGGCTCCTTGATGCCACACTCGGTCAAATGCTGCCTTGATGTCAAGGACAGTCACTCTCACCTCACCTCTGGAATTTAGCTCTTTTGTCCATGTTTGGACCAAGGCTGTAATGAGGTCTGGAGCCGAGTGGGTCTGGAGGAACCCAAACTGAGCATCGGTGAGCTGGATATTGGTGAGTAAGTGCTGCTTGATAGCACTGTCGACAACACCTTCCATCATTTTGCTGATGTTTGAGAGTCGACTGATGGGGCGGTAATTGGCCGGATTGGATTTGTCCTGCTTTTTGTTCAAAGAACAGCAACTCCAACAATGCAGCATTCCCTTATCTGCTCAAGTCCTGGAGTGGCTCAATTCCACAACCTTCTGGCTTGGATGAGACTGCTACCAACTGAGCCAATCTGACACTAAACGTCAAAGCAAATTATAGCAGGTTAAAATGGGAGCATGCCCATATCAAATTGAAGGAAAATTTGACAAACAGAACTGTAGATCAGCAATGGGAAACATTTAACCGGAAAAGAAAAGGGAAAAAATATATTCCAGTACAGATAAGGGGAGTGCATCGAAGATTGGGTTCCAAAGAGATTGGAAAGGGAGATTTGATCAAATTTGAAATTTTAAAAAACATTTACAGCTTACAGGTTAAATCATTTTTATTTAAAGCAAGAAAAGTATAAAGAATACAGGGAAACTACAAAACAGCAACTTGCATTTATTTGCTGCCTTTAACGTAAAACAAATCTGCTTCATAGATAGACATAGATATTAGTAACTAATTAATTTCACGCTCATCACTTCCTTTAGAGATCAGCAGAATCTGCTGTTCCCTTCGTGGAGCACTTTTTTATTAAGCTTATGCAATGACTGATTTTCACTAAAGGGTACTGGAGGTAAGTAAGTGGAGGTACTGGACTTTCAGTCTGATCAAGTACAGCAGCAGTTACCTCTTTCCATCACCATCCTTTATGAGGAGAGAAAATCTGAAGAAAGCCACCTAGGGTTGTCAGAAGGAAAAAAATATTTTGGAAACATTGTTTTGTCCCATATTAAATGTATTTCCCTTTGTGTAAACTGTGTACGTGCTACTTGCCTTAAATTCTTAAGCAAGGAATCTAAATGTTTTGCTCAACCGTACAATTTTATTGCATTTTAGGGCTTTTGACGTGGAACTCCTCTACATAGCCCAGCGTTTAAAGATTCCAATTGCAGAAGTTGCTGTAAAATGGACAGAGATCGAAGGTAAGTTATTTACATGACCAGCAAAGTAGAGGCTAATGGTGGGGAGCTGGGGTGACTACTAACAACTTGGTATGTAGGGTCGATATAAATTGGTTTTCATTATCTATGCCATGATTAGGGCTATTGATCTCTATTAATTGTGTAACTTTCACATACACTGATTTAGAAAGAAGCTCATTTTCTCAGCTGTTCCATCAGGGAATGGTGTCAAGCCGAAAGTAAAACCTATGGCTGTTTGCCCAGGTCTCCTAGCAGCGCGCTTAGAACTTGCATTGGCAGAGATGTAGGAGCAAAAGACTTGCTCTCCTCAGGTGGAGCATGGTGTAATGGGCAGAACGGGAGAGCTACACAGATGTAGTACTTAAAAAAAAAATCAATGTTATGAATATCCTTCTGTTATGTTTTTGAGTTTTTACTCTCGATAGTTTTCTCAGGTTCAATGCCTCAGACCATTCCCATAGCTGAGCCTTTAATCCCTATGACTCAGAGTGTGACGTTGCCTTCTCAATATCCAGGTAATATGTAACAAGCCCAATAATCGAACGGAAAAGCCTCATTATTGCAATTCAGCTACTAGTTTTTTGTAATTTGATCTCTGGATGTGAGTGAGGCTGGCAAAACTGCATTTATTGCCCATCTCTAATTGGCCTGAGAAGGAGGTAGTGGGTCTTCTTGAGCCATTGCAGTCCTTGTGCTGATGGTAATGGAGCTCCAATAATGGCATTACGTAGAGAATTCCAGTTACGATGATGTCCAAGTCAGAATGTTGTGTAATTTGGAAGGGCACTTGGAAGTAACGGTGTTCCCATGACCTTGCTGCTCTTGGCCTTCTAGATGGTTGAAATCATGGGGCTGGAAGGTGCTATCAAAGTACACCGTTACATCATCATCCTGACAGCAGAATAAGCGCTTTAATAGACTACGGCTTAGACCGCAAACTGGGACATGAATATGGCACACTGTAGATTTACAGTAGTTATAGGCTTAACTCGTGGGGGGGAATAAATAAGTAACAAGCAAACACGTATGCTACACAAAACTGCAATATAAACTGGACCAGACACACATGTCTCTGAATATTACTCTTTACCTGTGGGTTTGTAGTTGACCATCCATGGAATCTCTCTTATCTATTGCTTTCTAATAGCTTCAGGTGGACTACCCAATTCGAACAAAGTTGAGAAATACTTCTGGAAAAAAATTATTGGGGCAAAATAAGTTTTAAAATGTCTCAAGCTGCCAATCAAACATACACACAAATGAAACCTTCAAGGAAGGAATTTGAGGCTTTAGCAGGGTACAACACAGATTCACTAGGATGCTGCCTGTTATGAGGATTTACAAATACGAAGAAAGACATGAAAAATTGGGTCTTTTTTCATTAGGGTAACACAGGTTATGTGCCAATATAACAGAAATATTCTGTGTTTGGCACTCTGACAGACAATTATGAGGCCGCCTTTTTAATTTTTGCCTGAACTTGGATCTGTATTTCATTTTCTTTAGCAAATAATGGTGCTGAAATTGTACCCAACACTGCCTGCCTATTCCTTGAAAAATGTGCCATTTCATAAAAACTCTAAATATGTATATGTGTACAATAAACATTTGCCAATGAGTTGCCATGGTAAATGAATACACTGAATTGTAAGCAGACCAATACGTTTCTTCTTTTCAAAAAAAGATGAAAAGCATGTCTGTTTAGCTAGAGACCCACCTGCCTTACATAAATTTGAGTGTTATTTTGCTCCACCAGGAGAACGTCTTTCGGATGAGACGTTAAAAAAAAGTCTGCTCTTTCAGGTGGACGTAAAAGATCCCATGGCACTATTTTGAAGAAGAGCAGGGGAGTTCTCCCCGGTGTCCTGGCCAATATTTCTCCCTCAACCAACATAACAAAAACAGATTATTTGGTCATTTTCACATTGCTGTTTGTGGGAGCTTGCTGTGCGCAAATTGGCTGCCACGTTTCCCACATTACAACAGTGACTACACTTCAAAAGTACTTTGTTTTTCTGTAAAGCGCTTTGAGACGTCTGGTGGTCATGAAAGGTGCTAATATAAATGCAAGTCTTTCTTTTTTTCCTTCTTATTGGTCTTAGAATTTAATTTTTTTGAGGGGGGAGTTGCCTTTTTAGTTTGCTTCTATTGCATTTATTTAGGAGCATAATTTTTTTTTTTTGCATTTTTATTCATTTCACCACCTACTAGTCAAGGCTGTTTCACTGATTTACAGAAGTTTCTGCTGGACATTCCTTTTGGAATGCATTTTGCTCTTGAGAAGCTAGAGGACAAGTAGGAGCTCCAGAAAAATGATCAGTGGGAGGTCTGTCTAAACCCGAGGCGAGTTACACAGATCCACCGTTAGCCGAGTACGTGGATCCATAGATGCTGCCAGAGCTACTTGTCCAATAAGATGTGCCTTTCCACTTGACATGGGAGACCTTTCTTCCGGTTGGAAATTTGTTCTTGCGCTGCCATCTTTATCAGCACAAAAGTAGTCTTGTGTGGCTGGAAGTTAAAGTACAATGTACAAGTTAAATGTACAACAACAGACATGTGCACAACCTGCATGCCAAGCTGGATGTCAATTAGTGACTATGCTATATGCAGCCAGGTTATTTTCGAAAGACTTGAAGTATTATGGCCTTGAAAGATATGTGTGGCAAGGCTTTCAATTCTACTTTGCATCTTGAAGGTGTGCCCTATTGAGGTACAGGTATGCATGAGATGCAAAGAAAGAGCTATGAGGTTGAATGAGGGCTTGGCATGGGTGAGGAATATTGGAACAGGTTTACAGGAACAGCAGTTTGCAGAATGCAATCTTGGGATCTCTACGAGATGCATGATACTGTTAAGTAGTTTTTTATTGCTTATTCTGTCTCCAGGTCCTGCAGAAGTGTACATAGTCTTGACCAATTACTACTTGCTGCCAGAATTGTGAATTCTGTCCTTCAGCAGCCCTGAAATGTCAAATAGGACAAGTCTGCTCGCACCCACATCATGTAGCTACACGTCTGGGTCACTTGCCCACAGTGCCTGTTTCGTGCCTCACATTGGATTTCCTGTTACTTCACTTATGCCTCGGCAAAGAATGGCAAATATATAAATTAATTTTGAAGCTTGATAAATGCTGAAACAATATTTGCCCCTATATGTAGCTACTTATCTTTCAAGCTCACCCAGCCCTTTAATTTGGACCTACTGGCCACAGCTTTCCCCATTAGACGTGCTCCTTGCAGAAGACCCAAAACTGCAGAGATAGCCGTCAATAATCCTTCCAATGAGCTGACCACAGAAAATTGAGGACACTCAATTCAGTGTATTGCCGATGCTCCAGCAATGTGGCACGAAAGCCTCAGTTGCTCCAGTAGTGGAATATCTGCCTTTAAATTTCCAGTCTTAATCAAATTGGCCACAAGCCTATCTGGTGTGAGAAATTAAACATCATGCTGGTGCAATAGTAGTGCTTTTTGAAAGTTGATGGTATAAATTTAGTTTATCCTTCATCTAAGCCATTCCACACATGACCTGGGAATGCTTTGTGTTGAAATGGGGAAAATTATAATTTTCCCAGTACTCCAATCATTGTCAGATGTTGGGTCACCTGGAACACGGTTGCCTCAAAAAAAATTGAATGGACAACAGAAATGCGCATTTTTCAAAGTCTTCAGAACAGTGAATTGCAATTTTGTAAAAATATATAAAAGTAGTGTAACTCCATTATTCTGGTGTAAATGAAAGATTTCGAGAGCAAAATCATGACTACTCTCATAACCAGCACCTTTTTTGTTTTACTATGTTACTGTGTTCTAAAATTGCAGATTTTTTTTGTAAACCAGCAATACATTTATGAAAGCCAAATACAGAATTAATTATATCTTTAATTTTACATTGTCTGTCTTATATTGTAGGATCCAAGCTAGTTCCCTTCTGGAGTTGGTTACAGATGGGTAGAGATCTTCTCTTCATTCGATTACGTTACCTTACTGGTGCCTGGAATCTGGAAATGCCCAAAAAAGTCAACTAAGTTATTGCACTGTAACTGTTTGAGCAGGTGGAAGGATACATCAAATTACTGACATGTAATCAAGGGACATGGTGACACAAGATATTTTACTGTAGATGGCCGAACAGTTCATTCTGCATTCACATTGCAGTCCTTTGTTTTGTAAATTGCATGCTGGTGAATAAAGTGGAAACTTTCTATATAGGTTGTATTCTTGGTTAAATCAAAGATAAAATGTCATGAATGACCAAATAGAGACAGCGGAGTGAGTATGTTTAACGGTAATGGTTTACTGCTCTCTTCTATATCACTGTTACAATAAGGCGTCTTGGTTTGCCTCATTCTGTAAGCGGCATTAAATTAACAATGTACGTTTTATGCTGTGTATTTAATGGAAACGTCTTAAAACAGTACTTTCTTTGGTCTTGTATAATTCAATTGCCAAACTCAAGGAAATTGCTGTACCTCATTATAATGGATGAAGCATAGCTAAATGCTAAAGTTGTACTTATGTTTTTCTTATTTTTTTTAATCTTCTATTTTGTATGTGGACTCTTCGGTTTGATCATTAATTGTGGAGCAGTTTTAGATTCCTAGGCATCAAATTTATTGGCTGAGATTGAAAGCCAATATAGTGGGACTTGTATTAAAGGAGGGTTATTGCCCATTAAACATACTATGGTTGATTCATGTAAATTAAGCTAAATTTTAAGATATTTATTTGAAAAACTGGAACTTATCTGAAGTCTTTAAACTCGAAATAATTTTTTATTCACAGTACTTCAATTAAAAAAAACTGTAAAGGTTAAATTTGGAACATCTATCTTTGTATTTCTAAACAACTGCATATAGATTTAAAGTTCCTAACCTTGGTACCTACAGTCACGCGGACCACTCTTTATGACATGCCTACTATTTTCAGAACATAAATATGTGACAGTTTACTGCCTGAGACACAATATTTACTCTTTCAAAGCACCTGTATCATTCAGTATCGGAAGCATTATATCTAAATCTAATATAGAGTCAAAACAAGGTGCAGGAAACAGGCTTCATTTAATGTGGTAAACACAGAAATTGAAGAAATCCTAAATTAAGCCAGATCAAATTGGGTCTGTTTGTAGTTAGAGACTATTTCCAGGTGTAAATAGTCAAAAGTATAAAAATCAAGCCAAGAATTAGTAAGAGATACAGTCTCTACAAGATCACCTCTTTCTTTCCAGGCTATAAAGCCCAAATTTCTCCAGTCTCTCCTTATAACTCAGATGGTTGATGTTGGGATCATCCTACTGGTTCCTGTGTACGCTGTCTCCTGCACTTTAATGTTTACATGCATAGGATCAGTCCATTTTTAAAGTGGACTTCTCATTGCTGTACAATGGAAAGACCTTGCTGTGTGTCATCTGATGAATAACTTGCAATGAGTTTGTTCACAGACTTGTACATGAAACTAAGCATGCATTCCAGACTTCAACAAATTTTACTGCAGATCAACTAACTCAACAGTAAAATCTTGCTGAGAAAAATTGCTGAATTTGGAGCCAATGTAGGAGCCACCACATCTCCAGTTCAATAGATTCCAGAGCCCCCAGAGTTTGCAATGAGTTGTCCAGGATGCATTAAACTCCTCTATAATACAAATGGGAAATTATGAGCGTGCCGCACAGCAAGAAGCTTCCCAACCAATTAGTTGGGCCACCAGACCAAGAAGATCCAATATTCCATCCCTGTCTTGTGTTGGATTACCTGATCTCCGCTGTGGTGGTAGTGATGCTACAACTGATCTTTCTCATCCTAGGTTAGGGAAAGGACAAATCAGACTGGGTCCTCGTTCCTGATCACAATTCAGCAACCCCTGTGGGCTTCAGGCAAGAACAGCATCAGGCTTGATTATGATTCTCCTATTGTTGAATAGCCTACTAATGACCACTGTTGAGACACAACATGAATAATAGGCACTTAGATGACATACTGGAGGGCTATTGGTGCCTGTGTAGTTTACACCTGCAAACAATCAATGCATTCAAGAAAAGAATGGAGAAAATTGGTGAGATAAAGAAACTACTTGGAGTTAGCTAATCTTAAAAAAAAGTACAGGACAAATGAAATTATGTTTTGCATGCCTTCATAAGAGATGGTAATATTATGCTTTTGATCTGAGAAAACTTTACACTTGTATTCACTACCTTTACTGCTGTACTCTGATCTTACCACAGAAGAACTTGGAGTGGGAGAAGGGGAGGAACCAGTTGTCTTGGTCCACATGGGAACCAATGACATAGGTAGAACTAGGAATGAGGTTCTACTGAGAGAGTTTGAGGAGTTGAGGTCCAAATTAAAAAGCAGAACATCAAAGGTAATAATCTCTGGATTGTTACCTGAGCCACGAGCCAATTGGCATAGGGATGAGCAGATTAGAAGGTTAAGTGCATGGCTCAAAGAGTGGTGTGGGGGGCAAGGGGTTTTGCTTCATGGGGCACTGGCATTAGTACTGGAGAAAGAGGGAGTTGTTCCTTTGGGACGGGCTCCACTTAAACCGGACTGGAACCAGTGTCCTGGCGAATCGAATAACTAGGGCAGTAGACAGGGCTTTAAACTGATGAAGGGGTGGGGGGTGGGATGGGATGATTCAGGAAAGAGTAAATTTAAAAGCAGCAAGAGAAATGTCAAGGCTCTAGAGCAGAGTTTTGGGTAAAAATAAGCAAAGTGGGTCAGGAAGGGCCAGAGAGAGTAACAAAGGTAATAGGGTATCAGTGACTAAGGTGACATCAGGGAAAAATAGAAAAAAGTCAAAGCTAAAGGCACTATATCTGAATGTGCGAAGCATTCGCAACAAAATAGATGAATTAATAACGGAGATAGAAATTAATAGGTTTGATCTAATAGCCATTACAGTTGCAATGTGGCCAAGGTTGGGAACTAAATATTCCAGGATACTTAACTTTCAGAAGAGATAGGCAAAATGGAAAAGGAGGAGGGGTAGCCCTGATAATAAAGGATGGGATAAAGACAGCAGAGAGAAAGGATCTTTGCCCAGAAAATCAAGAAGTAGAATCAATTTGAGTGGAGCTAAGAAACAGCAAGGGGCAGAAAACATTGGTGGGAGTTGTTTATAGGCCCCCAAACAGTAGTTGTAATGTAGGGCAGTGTATAACTCAGGAAATTAGAGGCGCATGTAACAAGGGTAATACAGTAATCATCGGGGACTTTAATCTACATACAGACTGGGCAAAACAAATTTGCAGTAATAGTGTGGAGGACGAATTCATGGAATGTATACAAGAGAGTTTTCTAGCTCAGTATGTTGAGGAACCAACTAGGGAACAGGCTATTTTAGATCTAGTATTGTGCAATGAGAAAGGGGCCCTTAGGGAAGAGTGACCATAATATGATAGAATTTTATGTTAAGTTTGAAAGTGATTTAGTTAAATCCGAAACTAGGGTCTTAAATCTAAACAAAGCAAACTACGTAGGTATGAGGGGCGAGTTGGCTAAGGTAGATTGGGAAACTACATTAAAAGGTATGATGGTAGAGAAGCAATGGCTAGCATTTAAAGAATTAATACATAATTTACAACAAATATACATTCCTTTAAGTCACAGAAACCCCACAGGAAAAATGGTCCAACCGTGGCTAACAAGAGAAGGTAAAGATAGTATGAGGTCAAAGAGGCTTATAATGTTGCCATAAAGAGTAGTAAGCCTGAGGATTGGGAGGATTTTAGAATTCAGCAAAGGAGGGCCAAGAAATTGATAAAGAAAGGGAAAATAGAATATGAGAGTAAACTAGCGAGAGACATAAAAACAGATTGTAAAAGCTATAGGTATGTAAAAAGGAAAAGATTAGCAAAAGTAAATGTGGGTCCCTTACAGGCTGAGACAGGAGAAATTATAATGGGGAATAAGGAAATGGCAGATAAATTAAACAAATACTTTGTGTCTGTCTTCACGGAAGATGATGCAAAAAACTTCCCAGAAATTGTGGAGAACCAAGGCTCTAGCGAGAATGAGGAACAGAAAGAAATTAGTATTAGTAAAAAAATAGTACTGGAGAAATTAATGAGACTGAAAGCCAATAAATCCCCTGGACCTGATGGCATACTTCCTAGGGTTTTGAAAGAGGTGGCTATAGAGATAGTGGATGCATTAGTTGTCATCTTCCAAAATTCAGTTGATTCTAGAACGGTTCCCGTGGACTGGAAGGTAGCAAATGTAACCCCACTATTTAAGAAAGGAGGGAGAGAGAAAATGAGGAACTACAGACCAGTTAGCCTGACATCAGTAGTAGGGAAAATGCTAGAATCCATTATTAAGGACGTGGTAACAGAGCACTTAGAAAATAATAATAGGATTGGGCAGAGTCAACACGGATTTATGAAAGGGAAATCATGTTTGACAAATCTGTTAGAGTTTTTTGAGGTTGTAACTTGCAGAATAGATAAGGGGGAACCAGTGGATGTGGTGTATTTGGATTTTCAGAAGGCATTTGATAAGGTGCCACACAAGAGGTTATTAAACAAAATTAGGGCTCATGGGATTGGGGGTAATATACTAGCATGGATTGACGATTGGTTAACGGACAGAAAACAGAGAGTAGGAATAAACGGGTAATTTTCGGGTTGGCAGGCTGTAACTAGTGGGGTACCTCAAGGATCAGTGCTTGGGCCTCAGCTATTCACAATCTATATCAATGATTTGGATGAGGGGACCAAATGTAATATATCCAAGTTTGCTGATGATACAGAGCTAGGTGGGAATGTAAGTTGTGAGGAGGATACAAAGAGGCTTCAAGGGGATATAGACAGGCTAAGTGAGTGAGCAAGAATGTGGCAAATGGAATATAATGGGGAGAAATGTGAAGTTATCCACTTTAGGAAATGTTGGTATTCAGAGGGACCTGGGTGTCCTTGTACACGAATCACTGAAAGTTAACATGCAGGTACAGCAAGCAATTAAGAAAGCAAATGGTATGTTGGCCTTTATTACAAGAGGATTTGAGTGTAAGAGTAAAGATGTCTTACTACAATTATATAGGGCCCTGGTTAGACCACACCTGGAGTATTGTGTATAGTTTTGGTCTTACCTAAGGAAGGATATCCTTGCCATAGAGGGAGTGCAATGAAGGTTCACCAGACTGATTCCTGGGATGGGGGGATTGTCCTATGAGGAGAGATTGAGTAGACTAGGCCTGCAAACTCTAGAGTTTAGAAGAATGAGAGGTAATCTCATTGAAACATACAAAATTCTTACAGGGCTTGACAGGGTAGATGCAGGGAGGATGTTTCCCCTGGCTGGAGAGTCTAGAACCAGGGTCACAGTCTCAGAATAAGGGGTCGGCCATTTAGGACTGAGATGAGGAGAAATTTCTTCACTCAGAGGTGGTAAATCTTTGGAATTCTCTACCCCAGAGGGCTGTGGAGGCTCAGTTGTTGAGTATATTCAAGACAGAGATCGATAGATTTTTGGATGTTAAGGGAATCAAGGGATATGGGGATTAGTGCAGAAAGTGGAGTTGAGGTAGAAGATCAGCCATGATCTTATTGAATGGCGGAGCAGGCTCGAGGAGCCGAATGGCCTACTCCTGCTCCTATTTCTTATGTTCTTATTTCCATCCACTAGCCTTGTACTCCAATGGTCTCTCATCACTTACCACATTTCATTAAAAAGTTTCTTTTCTGCATTATAAAATGGCAGTCTTGCAGATTCATATTCTCAAAGACCAGAGTCATCAGTGAGTACTTTATTCAGTCTTAACTGTTTATTGATATTAAGAGGTAGAAAATGGGTTTCGGCATGTTTTTGGGCCCAAAATAGACGCGTGAAGCTGGAAGCCTGAGGAACAAGAGGTTATCAAAAGGCATGAAATGTATTCCCTAAAATAAAGTCGCCCTTCCACGTGAAGAACCTGTGTCTTTTTACTTTCCTCTACAGAACTCATAATTCTGGTCAATTTAGTTCTGTTCTTTTTCCCTATTAACAAACTGGGCATGTTGCTGATCCAGATAAATTACCAAAGCAAAAGGACTGATTGATATCCTTTTGTCGAAACAATAACTCAAATGCACATCTTCATGGAATAAGCTGACACGCAAAACAGCTGAAAAATTATTTTACGAACAAACCTTATACATCAAGTAAAATGAAAACTAACCAAAACCAGTGAGTTATTTCATGAAATAAAAACAGAAAATGCTGGAAATACTCAGCAGGTCAGGCAGCATCTGTGGAGAGAGAAACAGAGTTAACGTTTCAGGTCGATGACCCTTCGTCAGAACTGGGTTATTTCATGGCTGTAATCTAATTGATCACAGTTGACAATTATAAACCTTGGTTGTTGCTGAATACGATTTGTGTACAGCTGGTGAACATGGCACTACACCGTGTTCACAACTGAGTTAATTATCAGTCATTTGGTTGATTCACTCATAGAAGAAATTTGGGATGGGATTTCCTGTGTAGTTGTGCCCAGAGACATGTGTAATCGAGGTATAAAGCGTAACAGATCTAGGAAACTCAGGCACAAGAATGTTACAAATGTTATTAACGCTACGCCCGAATTTCCTTGCGCTTTTACACTTGTCTATCGATCCCTGCTCCTGACCACATCACAGCTCATTATAAAAGCTCAGTCCCCAGGCTAAAGAGCTGTAGACACAAATTTCCTGCGATAACACTGGTTCAAACCGGCTGTAAAATTAAACCCAGAATGTTAGGCACAGCATAAATAAAAGTCAGTTTTCTGGTGTTGTATTGTAATTTTATGAGTGATTTTTTAAATTATTTCTCCTCACTGAGACCTGCATGGTATTTTTTGTTTCTTTGAATGCATTTTTTATGGCATCAGTATAAGTCACATTAAAAATTGAAAGGCTTCCATAACTGCATGTTCTTAAACATGCTGTGCCTAATGTGCATGAATGATAGTTAGATGGCTTTAAACTTTAATTTCCATACTTGAAGATGGAATACATGGTGAGTGGTTGGTGCTTTCCTCGAGCCCTGACTGTTTACACTGATTTTTGTTTGTTTACGCCATTTTACGTTCCGACATATGTTAATGAAATTGGCAGGAAATTTGGGTGTAAATAGACATCAGCAAAAAGGGCACACGAATGGGTGTAGCTTTCCAATTACTCCCGCCACAAGATATTCCACCCCCTTTTTCTTTACCATACTCTGTGGATGCAAGTGCTGTCATGTCAGAGTAAAATGTAGTTATTTCTGTGAACTTAACTTCCATCTCTCCAGATAATGCTGCTGTTGACTGTCCAGTGGCTGTACAGTCCTTGCCCAGGACTAAAGCTCTAGAGGGTAGAAATTACTGTTGGCTATGATATTGTACAAATACTTGATATATTCATATTAAATTACTATCTCTGCTCTTTTAACAGAGATATTAATCAGTTTATTTTAAACAGTTCATCATCGCAATTAAAATAACGGATAGGAAATTAATATGAGCATGTTAAGTGTTTATAAAAAATTGCTGATACTATTGAACCTTATAATTGTTTCCCTCTGCACAGATTGCTGCAGCAGCCTGCTAGATAACTATTGTTCTGGAGCAAGGATTATCTCTATCCCTCTTTACACATATATATTACTGTAAAAGTCTGCCAGATAACACTGAAGCTCTGTTTTGCTCCGTCACTCTCTGTTCCCTGTTCAGTGTGTGACTGTAAACTACCAGTTTTCCTTTTTCTCTGTGACTGAATGTCATACTTCAGACATTTAAATTATTGGCTAGAGCTTTATCATGGTATAAATCTCCTGTCTAACCTCACCCTATCTAAGTCACCTTGTGTGTCTAATGAAAATGTCAAAGTCCTGACTCTTAGACTTTCTGTCTCCACTGCAACTAATCAACTGATGTCATCCCGCTGTTGCTTTGCCACCCATAGGTGTCATTTTGGATTCTGCTCCCATCCCCCATCCCTCCGCAAATGAATACCTACTAAAAGAAGCAAAATGCAAAGGAATAATTATTCCATGAGTTCCAGGACAGTCTTTAATGTCACTTTCCTAATGCATTTCTCATTTTCTTCTGTAGTCTCATTATTTTTTATTAGCAATATTGTATACTGAGGCATTGTGTGGAAATTTTAGCCCTAACCTTTTACACAAAATATGTGGCTGGGATTTAATGTTCTCAAAAGTAAATACATTGATGTACGTGTGATATGAGAGCAGGGTTGTTCAATTACTGCTTTGTAATGTAAATGAATTTTTAATCTGTATCCTGATGCATAGAAAATAATTGGTAATACTACATAAAGTACACGGACATATGACACCAAGTACCTTCAGGTTCTATCTCACAACCTTTTTACCCTGAATATATGTCCTGCTGTGTCTACTCTATAAAGAGACCTTTTATTTTTAGGGAAATAAACTATTCGACACACATACAGCAAATAGTCAAGAGTGGGATTTAGGCTATAGTTTAATATTGGTTCAGAAAGTACTCAGCTCCCGCTGTGAAAGTTTATGATGCAACAAGAATGGTTTGCTTAAACTATAGACACCACTAGAATTCTGTAGAAAAGATTAATTTGGAATTTGTGTCTAAAGTTAGTTAATTTATTGGAGAGGTTTTTTGGTTCTGAGTCACCATGACATAAAAACAATTCAAATATGGGAAAGAATTTCATCCAGTACACCGAAGTCCCGACAAGAATTACCAATTAGCTTTTATTTTTATCTCCGAGGCATCAATAGCTTGGCACAGTGCGTTATGTACTACGAAACAAAGCTAATTTATTGTACTTTATGTATGGATTGTTCCCATTCAATTCTACATGTGATCAGTATTATCATGGCAATAGCTAACTGTTGTATTCGAAGTAGTACTGGAGGATAAAAGACAACCATCAAATCTAAATTAGGAAAGTTGAATGGCATTATAACAAAAACATGACTTCTAAACTTTGCTTCCAATTTTCACCCCTCCCTCGTCTTCACATGGTCCATCGCCGACTTTTCCCTTCTCTTCCTCGACTCCTCTATCTCCATTTCTAGGGATAGGCTGTCAACCAGTATCTATTATAAGCCCACTGACTCCCACAGCTACCTTGATTACATTTCCTGCCACCCCTGGAAGGACTCTATTCCATTCTCCCAGTTTCTTCATCTCCGTCTCATCTGTTCTGATGATGCCAGCTTCCACACCAATGTTTCCGATATATCTTCCTTTTTCCTCAACCGAGGATTCCCCTCCACTGTGGTTGGCAGGACCTTCGACCGTGTTTATCCCATTTCCTGCACTTCTGCCCTCACCATTTCCCCTCCCTCCCAGAGCTACGATAGGATTCCCCTTATCCTCACTTTTCACCACCTCCAGCACGATGCCACGATAAAAACACATCTTCCCCTCCCCTCCTCTCATCTTTCAGCATTCCGAAGGAACCCTTCGCTCCCTGACACCCTGGTCCACTCTTCAATCACCCTCAGCACCTGCTCCCCTTCTCACGGCACCTTCCCGTGCAAGTGCAGGAGATGCAACAGCTGTCCTTTCACCTCCCCCCTCCCCAATGTCCAGAGCCTCAAACACTCCTTCCAGGCGAAACAGCAACTTACTTGGACTTCTTTCAATTTAGTGTACTGTATACACTGCTCTACACTGGGGAGACCAAACGCAGATTGGGTGATCACTTTGCTGAACACCTCCTACAGTCTGCAAGCGTGAACCTCAGCTTCCGGTCACTTGCCATTTTAATTCTCTGTCCCACTCCCACTCTGATCTCTCTGTCCTCATGCTCAAACACTGGTCATTTATCTCAATGCTGTTTGTGGGACCTTGATGTGCACAAATTGGCTGCTGCATTTCCCTACATTATAACAGAGATTACACTTTATAAGTACTTCATTGGCTGTGAAGCACTTTGGGACGTCCTGAGGTTGTGGAAGGCGCTGTATAAGTTTAAGATATTTCTTCTTTCTTTCTTTATCATTATAACAAACTGTCTGTGCAAATGACTGTATACTGCTTGCTTGTTTTTACCTTGCTTATAGATGTCACGCAGCAACAACAAAGGTATGTCCTGTCCACAAAAAGCAGGACAAATCCAATCCGGCCAATTACCGCCCCATCAGTCTACTCTCAATCATCAGCAAAGTGATGGAAGGTGTCATCAACAGTGCTATCAAGCGGCACTTACTCACCAATAACCTGCTCACTGATGCCCAGTTTGGGTTCCGCCAAGACCACTCGGCTCCCGACCTCATTACAGCCTTGGTCCATCAAGGAGCCCTAGCAAAACTGAAGTCAATGGGAATTGGGGGGAAAACTCTCCACTGGCTGGAGTCATACCTAGCACAAAGGAAGATGGTTGTGGTGGTTGAAGGTCAATCATCACAGCCCCAGGACACAGCTGCAGGAGTTCCTCAGGGCAGTGTCCTAGGCCCAACCATCTTCAGCTGCTTCATCAATGACCTTCCCTCCAACATAAGGTCAGAAATGGGGATGTTCACTGATGACTGCACAGTGTTCAGCGCCATTCACAACTCCTCAGATAATGAAGCAGTCCATGCCCGCGTGCAACAAGACCTGGACAACGTTCAGGCTTGGACTGATAAGTGACAGGTAACAGTCGCGCCACAGAAGTGCCAGGCAATAACTATCTCTAACAAGCTAGAGTCTAACCACCGTCCCTTGACATTCAACAGCATTACCATCGCCGAATCCCTCAACATCCTGGGGGTCACCATTGACCAGAAACTTAACTGGATCAGCCACATAAATAGTGTGGCAACAAGAGCAGGTCAGAGGCTAGGTATTCTGCAGCGAATGTCTCACCTCCTGACTCCCCAAAGTCTCTCCACCATTTACAAGGCACAAGTAAGGAGTGTGATGGAATACTCTCCACTTGCCTGGATGAGTGAAGCTCCAACAACACTCAAGAAGCTCGACACCATCCAGGACAAAGCAGCCCGCTTGACTGGCACCCCATCCACCACCTTAAACATTCACTCCCTTCACCACCAGTGTACCGTGGCTGCAGTGTGTACCATCTACAAGATGCACTGCAGCAACTCGCCAAGGCTTCTTCGGCAGCACCTCCCAAACCCGCGACCTCTTCCACCTAGAAGGACAAGGGCAGCAGGCGAATGGGAACACCACCATCTCCAAGTTCCCCTCCAAGTCACACACCATCCTGACTTGGAAATATATCGCTGATCCTTCATCGTCGCTGGGTCAAAATCCTGGAACTCCCTACCTAACAGCACTGTGGGAGCACCTTCACCACACGGACTGCAGCGGTTCAAGAAGGCGGCTCACCACCACCTTCTCAAGGGCAATTAGGGATGGGCAATAAATGCTGGGCTTGCCAGCGTCGCCCATATCCCATAAACGAATTAAAAAGAAATATATATTCTATGGAAAGTATACAAGAAAACAATGGGATTATTGGAGGAGATACAGCTCAAATGATACCTTTTATGGGTCCTCACTCCTTTCTTGTAGCTAACTATATCATTTTCACCCAGTCTCCAGCTTGAGAGTGTTTTCAGCTGAACTGTATTCTAGCACCCTGGCACTGCAGAGGTTTAGTTGCATGTTTGAGGACCAAAATGGTGCTCTTTCATAAATACCTGAGTTATCAGAAGGCCTTGGCTGATGGTTGTTGACCAAGTTTGTAGTACAAGATGAGTGTGTGCTACTATTAATGAACAGAAATACCCAACATCAGAAGAACAAATAGAATATCTTCTCACCACTCAGAATGCAAGGCATGGACTCGATGGGCTGAATGGCCTCCTTTTGTGCCGTAAGATCGGGCGGGAAAGTGGAGTTGAGGTCGTTGATCAGCCATGATCTTACTGAATGGCGGAGCAGGCTCGAGGGGCCGAATGGCCTACTCCTGCTCCTATTTCTTATGTTCTTATGTAATGACTCTATGACTATGACAAGCAGGCATTTGTTTTAAAAGCTGCTTTGGAAAATCTTTTCAATGGCACTGTAATTTTAATGTAGCTTTCATAACACTGTTTAATCTGTTCAAAAATTAGCATTATTGTAAAGACTGTAGCAGACTAGCAGACTCCCACAGATGAATCAGTTTTTATTTACGTGCGGTGGTCTGGTTACATGAACTGTGCTGGAGATTGTGTGAGCATTAGGATTCATTTTTAGGATTGTGCTTACAGCAGAAGGTAGAAAAGAGTAAACACAAAGATGAAAGGATAGGGACAAGGATAATGTTAATTGTATTTCATATTTGGGAGAAGGGTAAACGACTGAGATTAGTACTTGTGAGCTGCAGTTACTTGTATTCGGGATTCTGCTTGTCAGCTGAAATGTCATGGCTTTAGCCTGTGTTGATTGCTTGTACAAGTCCAAAATAGTCTGTTAGTGTAATATCATGGTACTGAGCGAATGCTACTGTTTTTGTGTCTAAAATGGAAATTGTTGGTTTGATGTCTCAGAGGCTTTTTGAGGGCCTTGCTGGCATTTTGTTCTACAAGTGTGAGGATGAATGGGTTTCTGAGGAATTATGTCGAATAGACTGGAAGTGTAGACTGCAAAGGACAGAGACTGATTTGTTTTTTTTGTGAGGTCTCTGAAAACTAATATGAGAGTAAAATATTGCTATGTTTCAGATGAGAATGTAATAATCATAAGCATACTACAAGATGCACTTGCGCAACTCGCCAAGGCTTCTTCGACAGAACCTCCCAAACCCGCGACTTCTACCACCTAGAAGGACAAGGGCAGCAGGCGCATGGGAACACCACCACCTCCAAGTTCCTCTCCAAGTCACACACCATCCTGACTTGGAAATATATCGTCATTCCTTCATCGTCGCTGGGCCAAAATCCTGGAATGCCCTCCCTTACAGCACTGTGGGAGTACCTTCACCTCATGGACTGCAGCGGTTCAAGAAGGCGGCTCACCACCACCTTCTCAAAGGCAATTAGGGATGGGCAATAAATGCTGGCCTTGCCAGCGATGCCCACATCCCATGAATGAATAAAAAAAATACAGACCTCGAGTTTAATTAGGGAGGTGGGGGTTAGGGGGAGTATCGGTGAGTGTGGTGTCATCATTGACCAGTAGCTTAACTGGAAAATGCCATATCTACATCATGGCTACAAGAGCAGGGCAGAGGCTGGGTACGCTACAATGAGTGGCTCACCACCTGACCTCTCAAATCTTATCCACCATCTACAAGGCTCAAGTCAGGAGTCTGATTGCATACTCACAACTCGCCTCGATGGTGCAACCACAACACTCAAGAAGTTCAACGGCACTCAGGACAGAGCAGTTCCCTTGATTAGTGACCCTATTATCAGGCTCAATATCCACCCCCTCCATCATTGGCGCACCAGGGCTGCAGTACATAGGATCTACAGCACTACTGTAACTCACCGAGGTCACTTTGACAGAACCTCCTTCCTGCAACTTCTACTACCACAATGGAGAAGAGCAGCAATATTGTGGGAATGCCATCACCTCTAAGTTTCCCTCCAAGTCACACACCATCCTAACTTGGACATATGTCACCGTTCCTTCATGATCATGTCCTTGAATTCCCTACTTAACACCATTGTTGCAGCACCATTACCACAGGGACAGCAGAGGTTCAAATAGAAGGCCCATCCCCACCTTCTCAAGGAACACTCGGGAAGGGCAATAAATTCAGCCTTGCCAACGTTGTCTACATCCTGAGAACAAATTAAAATCCCTGCCCAAAATTTTTAGATGTCACCAAACTAGGAAGCTATAAAAAGAAGTTGGACAAAATCTGCAAAAGAGTAGAACACCGGCAGATGAAAGTTAATGCAGATATGTGTAAAGTATTGCACATAGGAAGAAAAAACAGATGACACACGTATTCCATGGATGGTGTTGAAATAGCTACGGATGAAATTTGAAAAGACCTTGGCATCTTAGTTGCTGCTCAACATGTCCAACCACTAGAGAACAGTAATCAATAAAGGAAGTACAGTGTTGAACAGTTAATGTAAGTCAGAGAAAGCTATGATCAAACGGTAATGTGCTGTGATCAGACCATATGTCAGTATCATATCTACTAGCGATCACTGAGATACAAAGGAGACATTCAAGGGCTTGAGGCAGTGCGTAGAAAAGCCATAAATCTAATCCCTAGTGTCAGACATCTGGATTTTGAGGAAATACTGGAGAAATATAGACTTTTCAACCTTGAAAGGAGGCATCTGAGTGGTGATCTTATAATGTATAACACGTTGGACCCCCTGTGACCCACCTCATTGTCTTAGCTGTACTCTGCTGTGTCTTTGATGTAATGCCTCCCTAACAGATTGTATCTCTGCAGACACATTATTCTCTGTGTATATATACTGTGTAATCGATTCCCTCACTGTACCTGTACCTGAAGAAGGAGCGGAGCTCCGAAAGCTCGTAATTTTAAATAAAACTGTTGGACTATAACCTGGTGTTGTGCGACTTCTCATTTTTATAATGTATAAAATAGGGAATGGTGAAAGCAAATCTGGAATATTACTATAAATTGAACTGTGGGAGTAGGACAAGTGGACACAGGTTTAAACTAGTAATAGATCTGATTATTAGGAAGTTCTCATGCAGAGTGATCAATACATGGAAGGGGCTCTAGGACAACCAAATTGTCCATGGAAAGAATGACTCTAGTACTATTGGGACGATGATAATATCATCTGTAGAGTATAATCAGCCGGCAAGGATTGTAACTTGGAGTAAAAACAGAAAATGCTGGAAATACTCAGCAGGTCAGGCAGCATTTGTGGAGAGAGGAACAGAGTTAACATTTCAGGTCGATGACAACATCTGCTGTATTTTGCTTTTGTAACTTGGAGTGTTAAATTGATATCACAGAGTTCCATTCACTAGATTACTTTCAAAAGTCAGGGAGAGATTCCACAGAACTTTATTCTCTTGGATGTTCTGCCTGTGGTAAGTCATGCTCCTTAGAGGATTGAATGGATTGGGCAGAGTCCATGATAATGTATTTTCGTATAACTGCAGAAAGAATGACCTTACTGGGTTGAATGGCTTTCCATGTGATTTTTTTATTTCTTGATTCAAAGAAGTTTCCAATTGCTTTATGAATAGAATGTGAAGAAAATGTTGTTTCTGTACTTTACACCATGTGTGAAATCTAAAGTGATACTTTCACTGGCATGAGGCAGTCAAAGTGTACAATTGAAATGCAATGTCGAGAACTGATATTTTTAGAGCTTACGATCTCTGTTAACGTTGTGCAGTTGCAAGCTGTTTAAAATTCAGTTAGGTTTAAGAGATGTCCTGTAAGTTCTATAAATAGCCACTGCATACTTTATGAACTCACACCTAATCATTCAGGCATCTAAACAACATATGCTGCATCTTCAACCTGGAAAATAAAATAAAGCACAACTTCACTGCTAATGCAGTAAATTTAAATTTTGTAAAAAGAATATGGTACTATTTTAGGTTGTACTTTTGTGAGTGAATTGTGGAGATCATCCTCAATAGTGAAATACTTGGACGGGACAATAATAATGTGAGCAATATTCAAATATTGGCAACAGTTTAGAAGTTATACAAAAGTAAAATACAGCGGATGCTGGAAATCTGAAATAAAAACAGAAAATACTGGAAATACTCAGCAGATCAGGCATCATCTGTGGAGAGAGAAACAGAGTTAACGTTTCAGGTCTGTCAGAACTGGAAAATGTTAGAGATGTAACAGGTTTTAAGCAAGTACAGAGGCAGGGAAAGGGTGGGGAGGGGAGGAAAAAACAAAAGGGAAGGTCTGTGATAGGGTGGAAGGCAGGAGAGATTAAATGACAAAGGGGATGATGGTGCAAGGCAAAAGAGGGTGTTAACGGGACAAGTAAAGATGGGTCTAGAGGAGCTGTAAATGGCAACAGCAGAACCATTACAAGCACCTGCTTTCCAAAAAATTGGGAGCAGTGATTATGAACTGAAATTGTTGAACTCGATGTTGAGGTTGGAAGGTTGGAAAGTGCCTAATCGAAAGATGAGGTGCTGTTCCTCGAGCTTTCGTTGAGCTTCATTGGAACAGTGTAGGGGGCCGAGGACAGAGAGGGAGTGGGACAGAGAATTAAAAGGGCAATAGACCGGAAGCTCAGGGTCATGCTTGCGACTGAATGGAGGTGTTCAGCAAAACGATCGCCCAATCTGCTTTTGGTCTCCCCAATGTAGAGGAGACCGCATCGTGAGCAGCGAATACAATATATTCATTTGAAAGAAGGACAAGTAAATCTCTTTCACCTGGAAGGAGTGTTTGGGACCCGAGACGGTGGGAAGGGAAGAGGTGAAAGGGCAAGTGTTGCATCTCCTGCGCTTGCACGGGAAGGTGCCGTGGGAAGGGGAGGGGATGTTAGGGGTGATGGAAGAGTAGACCAGGGTGTCGCAGAGGGAATGGTCCCTTCAGAATGCTGAAAGGGGAGAAGATGTGTTTGGTGGTGGCATCACGCTGGAGGTGGTGGAAATGGCGGAGGGTGATCCATTAAATCCGATCATCTTATTTGTAATGCTTCTACTGTTCATAAAAAAACATTTTACCATAGATTCCCCACCCCCCTTTATTACATTGTATTGTAGGTTTGTCTTCCAGTGTCTCCCTATTTCTGGTTTCCAGTTCAAGTGGTCTCTCTGAGTTTCTGCGTTCATAGTCAGCTGTGGACTACCTTTAACCCCATGGTCTGTCTCATCGTGGTTTCTCCCTGCTCTGTGCCCATCTCTCTAGTTTAAATGATTTTCTCTTGCTGCCTCGATGTTCCTTGCAAGTCTTTTTGTCCCTGCTTGGTTTAAGTGTAGCCCATCTTTCCATATCAGTCCCTTTTATTCTGCAAGGATTTCCAGTTATTTATGATGGTAGCATTGTTGTGCTCAAACCATGCTGCCTGCCACTTGTTTATCTCCCCAATTCTTTTGGTTGAACTCTCCTCCTTTCCAAAATACTGGAAGTGTACCTCCTAAATGTGGCTTTTAAGGCCCCTATATTTCTCCCGATGTCATTTACTCCTATATGGATTAGTACCACTGACTGCATCTCTACCTGAATCTTTCAGTATCCCTTTTAATCTCTCCTCAGTATGTACTGCTCTAGCTCCAGGTGGAGAGCTCACCATCATGTAGGTATTGCCCTTATGATACATGTGGCTATCCACTTACACAAGCAAAGAATCGCCGAAGTAAACAATGGGGCAGATTTTGAGGTCGGCGGCGTGCCTACGGAAATAAACCATTTACGGCGTTTTTCCAGAGATTCCGCCGAAGTTACGGCGGACGAGCGGGAGGACACTCGAGGAAGTTCGCATCCTTGTATGTTACACACATACTGGAATATCTATTTAGAATCATAGAATGGTTTAAATTTGTTCAGATAACTCTCTGGATGTGCATGCACGGTGCGCTGGATGCTGTTCTGTTCCCAGCGGTGTGAAGCCTGACTGGTCGAGTAAGGCTGCCCTCCTTGGTGTCTCCATAGCAGGACGGAGTGATACAATCCCGCAACAGGCAGCTCCAGCCTCACCGACGCCAGCCAGAGTCACAGGAGCAGCTGGAGCAGGAGGAGGCTGGGAATGGGAAGATCACCACACTCTCACTCAGGAAGGAAACTTTCCAGCTCTTTTGAAGAGCAATCCAGTTTGTCCCAACATTAACTTTAACCGTTGTGCGGGTTTTGCTCGGTTTCCTTTGCTCTTTGACAGGGCAGAGCTCGTTCCCAATTGCAGCCGCTGGGACAAGTTGCAGGTCGTCACGGGCAGCGTGTCGCTGAGTGAGTGGCAATATGAGACTTCTTGTATACTGCCCAGGACTGCAAAAGAGAAGATCGAAGGGCCTCCCCAGATATTTGAGCAAGTCAAGCTTGGTGTACTCTAATCATTAGATCCTGATTTATATCGAAGATATGGGAGCAGCATTCAGTCTTCGAACAACTTGGCCTTTATTAAGAGTTAAGGGCAAAATTTAAGGTGATTGGCAATAGAATCAGAGACGACATGAGGAAAAACTTTTTTATGCAACGAGTGGTTAGGATTTGGAATGCACTGCCTGATAGGGGGCGGCGGGGGGGGTGGATACAGATTTAATAGTGGCCTTCAAAGGAGAATTGGATAAATACTTGAAGGAGAAAAAATTGCAGGGATATGGGGAAAGAGCGGGGGAGTGGGACTAACTGATTGCTCTTCGAAAGAGCTGGTGCAGACTCGATGAGCCAAATGGCCTCCTTCTGTGCTGTACTATTCTCTGATTCTATGAAAATGAGCATTTGTCACCAAAGAGGAAACCAAGCTTTTTGGGATCAGCATTAGCAATGAAGGAGGTTTGGGGGTTCCATTTGGGGTCAGAGGAGATAGTGAGTCCAATAAAGATGACAAATAAAGGACTAATGCTGGATAGGATGGTTCGACCTGCAATAGACAGGAAGAAACTGTGCTTCTGAAGAACTGGTTTTAAAAAGCGAGATTTTCATTGCTATATTAAAGAACATGGAGGTGTGGTTCAACCATTGCACTGCGAGGACTGGAGGTGTAGTTCAACCATTGCACTGCGAGGATTGGAGGTGTAGTTCAACCATTGCACTGCGAGGACTGGAGGTGTAGTTCAACCATTGCACTGCGAGGATTGGTGATTTATGCCACATGTGCAGTATATAACCCTTTTAATTTCACTAAAATGGGTAGTTTGGTATTGCTAATAAGACCGTATAAAGGTCAACTTGCAGTGTTCACCGATGTAATCAGTCCACAGATGAATTAACAAGTTTAAAAATAGCTAAGATAGTTAAGCAACGCCTCGATTTCAAAATTTTCATCCTTGTTTTCAAATCCCTCCATGGCCTCGCCCCTCCCTATCTCTGTAATCTCCAGCCCTACAACCCCCCAGGATATCTGCACTCCTCTAATTCTGCCCTCTTGAGCATCCTTAATTATAATCGCTCAACCATTGGTGGCTGTGCCTTCTGTTGCCTAGGCCCTAAGCTCTGGAATTCCCACCTAAACCTCTCCACCTCTCCACCTCTCTTTCCTCCTTTAAGATGCTCCTTAAAACCTACCTCTTTGACCAAGCTTTTGGTCACTTGCCCTAATTTCTCCTTATGTGGCTCGGTGTCAAATTTTTTGTCTTTTAATACTCCTGTGAAGCACCTTGGGATGTTTTACTATATTAAAGGCGCTATATAAATATAGTTGTTGTTGTTGCTTTTGTTGATAGAAAAGAGCTAACCAGACAGTTTGCTTTATTCTAACTTTAGAAATTTCACTGGCAGTTGGCGGTCAATGAGCACAGCTCTAGCACACTTTGAAGTATGCATGTGTGCAATTGCACTTCCCCGAGAGAACAGTGTAAACACAATGGCCCGAAAATTAAACCTAATACGCGAGAGTACGCACTGTGTACTCTTGCGTATTAGATCCCGAATTGCTGGTTTCCTGCATGCACTGCGCATGCGCGGGAAACCGGCACTTCGTGAATTGCAAAGGGGGCGGTTCCTAAGTGAACCGCGTGCGTGCTACAGGTTGTGCGCACGCAGTGCACTTAGTTTTTTTTCAGCTTTGAATGCGCAGGTAAGTGGTGAAGATTTTACACATAAAGAAAGCAGGCGTAGGACCCCCTTTTAACAAGGTAAGTAGTTAATTAAGTGTTATTTTAAAAAATTTTCAACAGGTTTATCTTTTTTAGAGACTTTAAAGAAAGGTAAGTTTATTTTTATAACTTTTAAAAAGATTTTAAATTTTTTCAAAAATTTAATTTTTTGTTTAAAGTGGTTAATTTATTTAACTATACTTATTTTATTAATGTGATGGCTTTTTTTTAATTTAATTGAGGTTTAGCTGTTCTTTTGGGGGTTTGTAGTATTCATAGCTTTGACAGCTCTTGCCGTCAAAACTATGAATGAAAGATGGTGTGCTGCCATTGGCTCTAACTGAATCACGTGATCCCAGAGCTCGCACGAACTAATTGCGCCTCTGGGATACGCACACACTGCGCGGTTGCAACGAGAAGAGGCTCTGAAACTAAAGTTCGTGTGGGCCCCAAACAAAAAGGTAGGCGCGGAGTGCGATATCGCGGGGAATCCTTACCCCCGCGGGAACCATCCATGTTTAACAGCACCTGCCCACTTACATCACTAATATTCTCGCACCACTCAGGTGCAATTTAGACTGAATCTGTCCCTGACTGACTCTGACTAATATTAATATCATTGTTATACCGGCAGTGCTGGTTTGGCACCAGTACTATTTGCACAGCAGATTTGTGGGGAGTGTGTGGTTATACTGGCCAGTCACATCACTGTGGAGGGGCAGAGCTGTGCACAGATACATTCACACTTAAACATGTAATTTCCAGGCTTCTTGTACTGTTGGCGAGCTTTCAACTGATTGAAGGCTATCTCATCATAATCATAGTGAAAGGTGCTTTTCACAACTAAAATCTATTTGAGACAACTTCTCTAAGGTTGTGTCTCTTATGTTACTGATAAGACTGGGCTGGCACCAGCAGCAGAATACTGCACTTTTGACCCTGGCATGATGGCTATGTCAGTGCAGCACTGGTGCCAGAATCACAGTGCAGGAACGGTATAAGGCTGGATGTTTGTGACGCTGAACTCTAGGGCTGAGACTGAAACAGTAAGTCATGATTCTGACACTCTGGCTGTCTTCCGGTTAAGACCATTACTATCTGACTTGAGCGTGAATGTCACTGAGTAACTTGGGCCCTGTGACTGTCCCTGATCGACATTCTCGGAGACTGGTCCTTTTGAATAGCAGTGTGAGAGTCGGACTGTCTCTTTGGGACTTCACAGATTCTGGCTCCTGGATCTAACTCTCTCTGGCAGTGGTGGTCTGTGACTGAGAATTTCTTTGTCAGTGACCTTGATTCTTACTGTCTGTCCCTCTTGCACTTTCCGTCGTTAAGCCTCATTCACTTTTGCTTTTCCTAATAAGTAATTAAGTATCTATTTAATCTTCTCTCGCTCTCCATGGGATCCTCACGTAGGCGGCGCTGACTGGATCCTCGGACACTTGAGAACGATCAGTAAGTTGAGCCGTTAACGCATTTTTTGCAAAGAATATTAAACTCTTTTCTAACTTGGGGATTCATGTGATTGACTCTAAACTCAGTATGAAATCAATCAGTTACTGGTGCCAGTCATGATGAATGCGTGTTTTTATGTTTTATCGAATGAGTTAGTTAAGGCTGACTCATCAAATATTTTTTTTAAATTTTTCTCTCAGGTTTTAGCAGCACAACAGCCTAATTGCAAGGAGTTGGACCGTTAAGATTTATGGTCTGGGTGTCACCAGCCTGGATAGCGAAAGGGGTAAGGTATGAGCGAAAGAGTTTCACGTGTTGGCCAATACTTTTTAACTTCTGCTGATTTAAAATTGCCGCAGTTCTGTTTTGCCGGCTGTCTTGTATTCTGGAGAAGATTGGGGGTCTTTTACAGGCGGAGGTGGATTTAATGCAGCTTCTTAGAGGCCAGTTCCTGGCATTGTCGCCTGGTCTGTCCGCAGTCACAAATGAGAGCCCAACATCTAACAATAGAGTTTATCTATCCGTAATACAGCGCAGTTTTGTGTCACAGGTGTTGATGGTGTGATATGAGCACAGGGAAGTAACATCAGTTCCTTACATTTATTTAACATTGTTTGGTTTTGTAACCAGTAATGTGTAACGTGGCTTTCATTTTCATCTACGTTCGATATATTGCCAATCGGGCATTTTCAAATGGATTTGCAAATTGTAAGGGGGAAAAATTCAGTATCGCCCCGTTTGGGGCGCAATTATCGGCCGGGCGCAAAGATTAGCGCCTGGCGCTAATTATCGCCTCCGACTGCAAACTTGACTTTTATCGCCCCTGGAGGTGATTGGAGCGCTAAATCAGGTGCTACACATTTGTCTTAAGGCGCAAAGGCCGAGGAGCGAGGCGCTACCTCAGAGCGCTGGTGAAGCTCATGTGATGTCAGTCAGCAATGGAACACACACACAATGGCGCCGGCCAGTTCTTAAAGGGGAGGGTTGATCTTGCTTTCCATCCACATCCTGCTCATTGCAGCCTTGAATCTTGGCCTGGAGAGACCTGTACATCAAATCTGCTGGAAAGAACAATGGAGAGTACCAGGGAAAGAGCTCAGAGTGCAACCTCCACAGTCTCTTCTAAATCAATACAAGGAAGGGCAAATCAAAAGGAACCTGCAAAGTGCTGCTCAGTACCCAAAACTCCTTCACACAGCGTTGAATCTCTCCAGAAGTCTCTCTCTCTCTCTCTCTCAGAATGCGTGGTTCAAAAATGTCGCCAACAAAAAAAGGCAGGAAGCAGTCGCCTTTAAATAGCGCTCCCCCAGTCCCTTCCTGACTGCAAAACGCTCCCCTCAACCTGTCGTTGCTAGCGGCAGGCGGTAAGGCAGGGGGCGCCACTCAATATCCGCTCCGGGGCGCTACCGGGGCGTTGCGCACTCGACTGACGTCACGATCTGCCGGCGCAGGAGATCGTGGCGGTAGTGTTTAGCGCTGCCGCAAAATGTCTAGTTAATTTTGCGAGCGGCGCAAACATCGCCCGGGCGCTAGTTGCTTTGCACCCCATTAGCGCCCTCTTAAGGCGCTAACGGGAGGTGCAACCAACTGAATTTCCCCCCCGAAGTGTTTTAGGTAGCATTAATTGTCAACAATTTTGCAGTCTTCTACATTAAACCCCTCCCCTCTGTCCCCTCCACCCTCACCTCCAACAACAAGTGCGAGGAGCTCATGGGCCTCTTTGTCACTAATATTGAGACCATCTGTTCAGCTGCCTCTGCCGCATCCCTCCCCTCTGTCCTTGAAAAATTACCTCTCAATCTCCAACCTCACTTTCCTCTCCAAAGTCCTTGAACGTGTTGTTGCCTACGAAATCCGTGCCCATTTTTCCCGCAACTCCATGTTTGAACCACTCCAATCAGGTTTCCGCCCCAGCCACAGCACTGAAACAGCTCTAATCAAAAGTCAAAAATGACATCCTTTGTGACTGATCATCCCTCCTCATTCTTCTCACCCTCTCTGCAGTCTTTGACAGGCTTGATTTTCTTCCAGTGTTCTCCTTGCTGACCTGTACACTCCACAATCTGCAACTCGCCCAAGCCAGCACAAAAAGCTTACTCTATACTCCCATCACCACCATTCTCCACAAGTCCCAGCGAACTAACTTTAAGAATGTTGTCCTTGTTTTCGAATAGCTTCATGGCTTAACCCTATCCTCACTTCACCCTACCCTTTCTCAGCCATCTCCTCCAGCTATAAGTCCTTGCATGCAAAGCTGTGGCGCAGTGGGTAGCACTCACTAGGTGGGAGGGGCTAGGAGTGAGCAGGTGCTGCTGGGTGCTTGATTACTGCAGGGAGTTGGAGTGAGTTTGTAAAAAGTTGGTGGTGGTTTTTTGTTCGGGTTTTAGGGACTTTTTGGTCCTTAAGCAGCAGTCAGAGGACAATGTTCCCAGGATGAATTTAATCAGGGGAGAATATGTTGGGGGAAGGGAGAAAAAAAGGCCCAAAGATTTGGGTCGGGACCCCAGGAGGTTTGGAAAAGAAAACACGGTGGTGGTGCAGTGCGAGGATAAGGAGATACGAGCTTGGGATATTATCCAGGTGGTACATGAGGACTGTGGCGAGGGAAGCTGCTTTGCTTGCCGGCCAAAGCTGAATGTTGGGTTCGAGGTGACGGTCAGTGGCCGAGAGGAGGTGAAAAGACTTTTACTGAGTTTGAAAGTTGGAGATAAGTTCTTGGAGGTAACTCTGCTATATTCTGAAGAGGTGGTGATCTCATTCTTAAAACTGCCAGTTTATATTGAGGACGATGTGCTAATAAAAAAGTTGGAGTTGTGGGACATTAAAATTTGCTCGGCAATAAAGAGGAGATACTATCCAGGAACACGGGTAGCAGATGGAACCCGTTATGTAAAGCTGCGATTCCCAGAGGGGCTGAAGTCATTGACGTATAGCATGAAATTCAAGACAATGGAAGGAGTGTAGTACTTCTGGGTACTGCATGATAACCAGGTGAAGGTTTGTTATTACTGTCTTGGACACGACCATCTTGTAAGAAGCTGTCCAGACTTGTACTGTTATAACTGCGGCGAGACTGGACACATCGCTCGGAGCTGCAAGGTGGAGAGCTGTGGGGTGTGTCACAAAGGCCCCACCCGCTGTGAGTGTGAGGCAGAAGGAAGCCCCTTGAGTGATGAGGAGATGGGAGAAGGAGCAGGAGGTGTGAGTGGAGCGGCTGGAGGAGCAGCGCAGGCGGAGGACACAACTGGTGAATGGAAGGAGAAAAGAGTGCAGGAAGAGGCAGAAAATTGCAGAGCAGAGAACAAGATGGAGATGATGGAAAACACACCAAGTACGGTGGAAAAGGACAAAGACAGCATGAGTCGAGGGCAGAGTCGAGCCATAATACGGCTCGGCTCTCCCTAAAGAATCTGGTGTCCGCGGGGGGAGAGGAGGCGGGAGCGGGGTGCGGGCTAAGTGTAAGTACTCCAAAGAAAGACGGGGAGTTGGACATCTCGGGGAGCAGGAGGCGGCAAGACAAGGAGAGGGTGCAAGAGGCAGGAGCCTTAAAGGGGCAGCAGGACAGGAGCAGGGAGACAAAGATGCCAGAAGGGAGCAAGATAAGTGCAGATGCGCCATTGTCCCAGAGAGAGAAGAAACGGGGAGCAAGGGTCAGCGGTGGAGATGAGGCTGAAGGGAGTGGCACTGTTGGAGAAACCATGATAGCAGGAAGACTCTTGAAGGGAGATTATGTATCTGACGGGGAGCAGGGACGGGAGATTACAGAAGAGCTGGAGAGTGAGGAGTCAGAGGACGACAGAGACATGGAAGTGGGGGGTGGGGTGGCATCGGTGGAAAGGGAAATGTTAGTGAGGGGCAGAAAGAGGGCGAAGGGCAGCTCCTTGGCCCAAACCTAATGTAAGGAAGAGGCTGAAACTGCAGGGAAGGTTCAAACAGGAGATGAAAAAGAGCCGGAGGCTGCAGGAAAAAGCAACAGCTGCCCGAAAAGTTGGGAAGGAGCATGAGAGGAGGGAAGGGCCGGAGATTAAATGATGGGGGGATTGTCAGGCACACTTTCCTTATTCGGAGCCATGATTACTGATCAATTTTTAAAGTACAATAGATTAGTATATGTTATGGGAGACAAATTAAACTTCAGGTTTTGATGTTAATATGTGGTGGAGGAATGGCTGTGCAGAGCGGCGGAATGGATTTGTATGATACAATGGAATGATCACGATGTTGAAAATGTTTTTAATGTTCAATAAATATATATTAAAAAAAAGTTGGTAGCACTCTCGCCTCTGAGCCAGAAGGTTGTGGGTTCAAGTCCCACTCCAGAGACTTAAGCACAAAAATCTAGGCTGACACTCCAGTGCAGTGCTGAGGGAGTGCTGCACTGTCGGAGGTGCCGTCTTTCGATGAGATGTTAAACCATCTCTCTCAGGTGGATGTAAAAGGTCCCATGGCGCTAGTTCAAAGAAGAGCAGGGGCGTTATCCTCAGTGTTCTGGACAATATTTATCCCTAAATCAACCGTGGTTAACAAGAGAAGTTAAAGATAGTATTAGATTAAAGGAAGAGGCTTATAATGTTGCCAAAAAGAGTAGTGAGCCTGAGGATTGGAGGATTTTAGAATTCAGCAAAGGAGGACCAAGAAATTGATAAAGAGAGAGAAAATAGAATATGAGAGTAAACTAGCAAGAGACATAAAAACAGATTGTAAAAGCTTCTATAAGTATGTAAAAAGGAAAAGATTAGCGAAATTAAATGTAGGCCCCTTACAGGCTGAGACAGGAGAAATTATAATGGGGAATAAGGAAACGGCAGAGAAATTAAACAAATACTTTGTATCTGTCTTCACGGAAGAAGTCACAAAAAACATTCCGGAAATAATGGGGAACCAAGGGTCTAGTGAGAATGAGGAACTGAAAGAAATTAGTATTAGTAAAGAAATAGTACTTGAGAAACTAATGGGACTAAAAGCCGACAAATCCCCTGGACCTGATGGTCTACATCCAAGGGTTTTAAAAGAGGTGGCTACCAAGATGCATTGGTTTTGATCTTCCAGAATTCCCTAGATTCTAGAACGGGCCCCGCAGATTGTAAGGTAACCCCACTATTCAAGAAAGGAGGGAGAGAGAAAACAGGGAACTATAGACCAGTTAGCCTGACATCAGTAGTAGGGAAAATGCTAGAATCTATTATTAGGGACGTGGTAACAGGGCACTTAGAAAATCATAATATGATTGGGCAGAGTCAACACGGATTTATGAAAGGAAAATCGTGTTTGACAAATCTGTTGGAGTTTTTTGAGGTTGTAACTAGCAGGGTAGATAAGGGGGAACCAGTGGATGTGGTGTATTTGGACAAAAAGCATTCGATAAGGTGCCACACAAGGTTATTATACAAAATTAGGGCCCAGGGGATTGGGGGTAATATATTAGCATGGATTGAGGATTGGTTAATGGACAGAAAACAGAGAATAGGAATAAACGGATCATTTTCGGGTTGGCAGGCTGTAACTAGTGGGGTACTGCAAGGATCAGTGCTTGCGCCTCAGCTATTTACAATCTACATCAATGACTTAGATGAGGGGACTGAGTGTAATATATCCAAGTTTGCTAACGATAGAAAGCTAGGTGGGAAAGTAAGTTGTGAGGATGACACAAAGAGGCTGCAAAGGGTATAGACAGATTAAATGAGTGGGCAAGAACGTGGCAGATGGAATATAATGTGGAGAGATGTAAAGTTATCCACTTTGATATGAAAAATAGAAAATCAGAATATTTTTTAAATGGTGAGAGATTGGAAAATATTGGTAGTCAGAGGGACCTGGGTAGCCTTGTACACAGATCACTGAAAGTTAACATGCAGGTACGGCAAGCAATTAGGAAAGTAAATGTATGTTAGCCTTTATTAAAAAAGGATTGGAGTATAAGAGTAAGCAAGTCTTACTGCAATTATCTAGGGCCTTGGTGAGACCACACATGGAGTATTGTGTACAGTTTTGGTCTCCTTACCTTAGGAAGGATATACTTGCCTTAGAGGGAGTGCAACAAAGGTTCACTAGACTGATTCCTAGGATGGGGGGATTGTCTTATGAGGAGAGATTGAGGAGACTAGGCCTATATTCCGTAGAATTAGAAGAATGAGAGGTGATCTGATTGAAACATATAAAATTCTTACAGGGCTTGACAGGGTAGATGCTGGGAGGATGTTTCCCTGGGCTGAGGAGTTTAGAATTAGGGGGTCACAGTCTCAGAATAAGGGGTCGGCCATTTAGGACTGAGATGAGGAGAAATTTCTTCACTCAAAGGGTTGTGAATCTTTGGAATTCTCTACCCAGAGGGCTGTGGATACTCAGTCGTTGAGTACATTCAAGACAGAGATCGATAGATTTTTGGATATTAAGGGAAATAAGGGATATGGGGATAGTGTGGGAAGGTGGAGTTGAAGTAGAAGATTAGCCATGATCTTATTGATTGGCGGAGCAGGCTCGAGGGGTCAAATAGCCTACTCCTGCTCCTATTTCTTATGTTCTTATCAACATCACTAAAAACAGATTATCTGGTAATGATCATATTGCTGTTTGTGGGAGCTTGCTGTGCGCAAATTGGCTGCCGTGTCTCCTACATTACAACAGTGACTACATTTCAAAAGTATTTCATTGGCTGTCAAGCACTTTGAGACGTCCTGAAGTCATGAAAGGTGTTATGTACATGCAAGTCTTTCTTTTTTTTCTTTATTTCCCTGCTCTGTTTGCTCCACCAGTAACAATTTCTGCTTCAGCCACTATGGCCTGGATATTAATAGGGGTGGGTTGCGTAGTGGGGGGTCGGAATTTCGGACGGTAAACCCGGGTTCCCCTACAGCGTGCATCTTCTCTCCTTGACAGGTTCCCCGCCCAGAAGTCAGCCTGGATTCCAGTCGGCGGGGAAGATTTCGGAGCAGGCCGCAGGAACAGATAGGCCTGATCCTCGACCCCGGTGGGGGGGTCCCATCCTAGACCCCGGGGGGGGGGGGGGGTGTCTTTGTCTGGGGAGGGGATCTGAATTGGGGCTGGAGCTTGGGGGGCCGGGGGGGGGGGTGGGGGGGAGCACGCCTGCTCCTCCTGACCCACAAACAGTGCTGTTAATGCACTTATCTTCTCCCCAAAGCTGTCCTCACCTCCCTCTGGCTGCCGGGTTAAATCAGTGACTACCAGCCTCATTCAAATATTTAAAATACCAACCCGCCTCCTGGGAGCGAGTTGGTTGCCCACCCCTTGTCCCGTCTCCGTTAAACCCGGAAGTGGGCGGGTTGGAGGCGGGTTTGAGATTTTAAAAATTTTAACATCTGACCCGACCCCAACCCCCCTGTTTCTGGGGGTTAAAATTCAGCCCTATATCTCTGTTCTCGAACTCTGTCCTGCTGAATTTTTGCCTTATCGCCTCCCTCCCTGACTTCTAAAAAAACCTTCTTTTCAACTGTAGTTTCACACCCCAACCCCTCTTTTCCTAACACCAGTAAAGTCTGAGATGGCTGTTTCATGAGGAGCTATATAAATATAAGTTGTTGAAAGTTAATTTAATTTTGCTTACCATTTTGCAGTGGGCATTCTGAGCATAATAGATTGTGTGGATTTTGACCCAGCGACAATGTGGAATGGGGGGAATTGAATTTCATGTCTCTCCCAGAAGGGAAATAAGGAAGCACTTTTTTACACAATGGGTGGTAGAAATCCAGCACTCTCGCCTCCAAAAAGCTGTGGATGCTGGGTCAATTGAAATTTTCAAGACTGCGATAGATAACTTTTTGTTAGGTAAGGAGATCAAAGACGGGTAAATGGAGTTGTGGTCCAGACCAGCCACGATCTGATTGAATGGCGGAACAGGCTCAAGGGGCTGAATGGCCTACTCCTGTTCTATAATCATATTAATGTGCAGTGTTTGAATTATTTATGTTTACATAGCTCGCCAGCAGCCTCCAATTGCGTAAACAGTACAGTAATTAGATATTGTAGTAATCAAATGCTACACATTTTGTCACTGAAATTGTATATTTTAACACTGTCAAATCTTGGCTGAGTGTGTATGTATATATGTATATTTACCTATATGTGTATATATAAACAACAACAACAACTTGTATTTATATAGCGCCTTTAGTTAAACATCCCAAAGCGTGTCACAGGAGCGTTATGAAACAAAATTTGACACCGAGCCACATAAGGAGATATTAGAGCAGATGACCAAAAGCTTGGTCAAAGAGGTAGGTTTTAAGGAGCATCTTAAATGAGGAAAGAGAGGTAGAGAGGCGGAGAGGTTTAGGGAGGGAATTCCAGAGCTTTGGGCCTTGGCAGCTGAAGGCACGGCCACCAATGGTTGAGCAACTGAAATCGGGGATGCGCAACAGGCAGAATTAGAGAAGCGCAGGTATCTCGGTGGGTTGTGGGGCTGGAGGAGATTACAGAGATAGGGAGGGGCGAGGCCATGGAGGGATTTGAAAACAAGGAGGAGAATTTTAAAAATCGAGGCGTTGCTCAAACGGGAGCCAATGTATGTCAGCGAGCACAGGGGTGATGGGCAAACGGGACTTGGTGCGAGTTAGAACACAGGCAGCAGAGTTTTGGATGACCTCAAGTTTACGAAGAGTAGAACTTGGGAGACCAGCCAGGAGAGAGTTGGAATAGTCAAGTCTAGAGATAACAAAGGCATGGATGAGGGTTTCAGCAGCAAATGAGCTGAGGCAGGGACGGAGTCCATAGGTGGAAATAGGCTGTCTTCGTGATGACGCGGATATGTGGTCGGAAGCTCATCTCGGGGTCAAATATGACACCAAGGTTACGAACAGTTTGGTTCAGCTTCAGACAGTTGCCAGGGAGAGGGATGGAGTCTGTGGCTAGGGAAAGGAGTTCGCAGTGGGGACCGAAGACAATGGCTTCGGTCTTCCCAATATTTAGTTGGAGGAAATTTCTGCTCATCCGGTACTGGATGTCGGACAAGCAGTCTGACAATTTAGATACAGTGGAGGGGTCGAGAGAGGTGGTGGTAGAGCTGGCTGTCATCAGTGACATGTGGAAACTGACGTTGAGTTTTCAGCCAAGGGGCAACATGTAGATGAGAAATAGGAGGGGGCCAAGGATAGATCCTTGGGGGACACCGGAGGTAATGGTACGGGAGCGGGAAGAGATGCCATTACAGGTGAGTCTCTGGCTCCGATTAGATAGATAAGAATGGTGCAGTCCCACCCAGCTGGACGACGGTGGAGAGGCGTTGGAGGAGGATGGAGTGGTCAGCCGTGCCAAAGGCTACAGACAGGTCGAGAAGGACGAGGAGGGATAGTTTACCTTTGTCACAGTCACATAGGATGTCATTTGTGACTTTGATAAGAGCCATTTCGGTACTGTGGCAAGGGCGGAAACCTGATCAGTGGGATTCAAACATGGAGTTCCGGGAAAGATGAACACGGATTTGGGAGGTGACAACACGTTCAAGGACTTTGGAGAGGAAAGGGAGGTTGGAGATGGGTAGGAAGTTTGCAAGGACGGAGGGGTTAAGGGCAATGCCCCCTATAAGCTGCACTACCTCCTGCATGGCCTGCTTCCCCCAATGAGCATGCCCATTCAAATTTTGTGCATGCGCGGTATCTACAATGGAAAGGCCAGTGAGAGGCCTTCGTGGGACTTTGCAGATGACTGCGCGGCAACGCAGCTTAGCGAGAACATTTTCAAGGGTTGTTTTTTTGAGGAGAGGGGTGATGACGGCAGATTTGAAGGCAAGGGAGGCAGTACCTGAGGAGAGAGAACCATTAACAATATCAGCTAACAGGGGAGCCAGGAAGGGATGTTGGAAGTTATACATGTATATAATTTTTTTTTTACATTGTAGCATAGTTCTACGACAAAAGGGGTTGCTTTGCATTTCATAACAATTATTACAGCATTAAAGTGTACACTAAACTAAAGTGATGCATTCTTCTAAAGGGATAGGTGTTAGCTATCTGATCTTTAACATGGTTGTGTGTTATTCTAACAGGTGAATGTAATAGCATCTGGCCTCTGACTACAGAAGAAAGGCAGCTTCTCAGATTTTCCCAGTGGCCAGCTATACATTCAGAACACTCAGAGATTTGCTGTGGCTGACTTCCAAATATCACTGGAACTTTATCCTGGATGGTTATCAAACTCCATAGGCTTTGGAGGCCTTTATGATGACATTTTAAAAATATTTCCCAACTGTTTAAAAAAAGCACCTCCTCTGTACTTTCAATGATGACTATGGTTAGCTTGTTTTCCTTCACAAGTCCTGCAGTGAAAAGACTTCTGGGGTGGAAACAAGGAGACGAGGAGGAAAAATGGGCTGAAAAGGCTGTAGACTCACTGGTGAAAAAACTGAAGAAAAAGAAAGGGGCAATGGAGGAACTGGAGAAAGCCCTCAGCTCACCAGGGCAACTCAGCAAATGTGTCACCATTCCAAGATCTTTGGATGGGAGATTACAAGTGTCTCACCACAAAGGCTTACCACATGTTATTTACTGCAGGGTATGGCGATGGCCAGATTTACAGTCCCACCACGAATTAAAACCTCTCGCGTGTTGTGAGTTCCCATTTGGTTCAAAGCAGAAAGAAGTATGCATTAACCCATATCATTACAGAAGGGTGGAAACGCCAGGTATGTCTTTCGTGGTCATTCCTTTAATCCGGTTCCCCTACTGCCCTGGAGATTTAATTCTGAGTACTATGAAACCTGTCTTAACGATTGCATGATAATATTGCAAGCCCATAACCTAATGTAAGCAAAAACATGTCCTTTTTAAAAACTCATTCACTGAGTACTGGTCTATCTTTTTACCAGGCCTGCCATCTTGGAGTTGCAGCTGAGTGTTTCCAAGCTGATCTAGGATTCGCGCAGAGGCTGGTGGGATTAGTTGTGTGATTGTCTGATTCCCCACAACAAATGCATGTTTATTTTAAATACCTGCAGGTAGTAAGAGGCCACAACAGAAAACCTGCAGGTAAGGTTTAAATGTTATAATTAAAATTAAATGTCGCCAGCCAGGTATCCCATTTAATAACATTTGCAACCAAAAATTAATGAATCTGTCTTGAACCTATGCTGACCTCTCTCCAAAGACCATCTGGGCAATCCAAAGAGTGATCATAACAGACAAATTTTGGTGCAAGGAATGATAATTAAGTATTACATCATGTTGCTGTTAAATGCAGTCTGCAATATATGCTGTTGGTTGTGCCATGTTGTTATTATTTTGCACCAAAACATTTATTATATATGAGCATTTAATGAATAGTATCTGGACTTGTAATTTCATGTGTACTGGAGTTAGTTTACTGAAAAACAATAATTTTGAGAATGTGTATGAAGAGAACCTTTCTGGAAAATGTGCTGGGAAGCCAATAACACAAATCTTGTCTGTCTAATTTATTTTAAGCTTGGTACTGTATTTAATAATTTCTTGCAACAACAATGGACCATTCAATGTAAATCTTTTTAAATGTTTTTTTAAAAGGTGCTTTTAAGTAGTAAGAACACAAGCAAAGGTTACCACGTTTGACATGAGATTCGCGGCACATTCGGCTGCAAAACGTTCGATTTGCTCCTGGTCATTTCATGGTTCTCAGTAGTAATTAAATGAATCTCTCGCCTTTTACTTTCTGCACCTTTAAGTTTTCTTGTCTACAGGAATGGGACAAACCAGGTTTAACCAATGGCTGTGGAAATTGTTCCAGCAAATTGCTACATGTTGCAGACAGTTTTGGTTCAGGGCGGTCAGACTGTACATAGTGTGGGTGTTGGGATGATAGACAGTATGTGTGGGTGGGGGTGGAATTCCATGAAACTCAGTTAAGTCTTGCGGTAATTTGATTATTTTGGGGGGGGGAAATTGCATGTGCTCAGCTTAAAAAAAAGTTTCAATGAACATGCAGTATTGGTTTCTAGCCTTCAGTGAGCAGAGATATTCTGAGACACAGTCACTTCGGCCAATGTCAAGCACACACAGAGCAAATGTTTTCTGAGAACTTCTTCCCTGCTTTCCATAGCCTCTTGAAAACAAGATTTTTAATGTACCATTTAAAAAGCGGCTGATTACCAGGCCCAAAACTGGATCAGTGGACACCCGTGTCTTAGTTTTTTCAATCATTTCCACCCCCACAAAAGGTGGGTCATTCTCATGGACTATTTTCAGCTGGGAGGGGCAGGATGTTCCAGGCAAATCATTCTGTGCTTAGCACTATCAGTCCCCTGTAACTGGCAATGTTTGTATGAGGACCTCCCCAGCTCTTGGTGCTATTGCTAAGTAATTATGGGCCTATCTTCTTGGGACGTTTTTTAATATGGTTGCTTTGTGCTACCATTCATCTTCTGGTTGAAAGCACTGGCAGGTGAAATGTTCTCGGGGCTTTATCGATGCTGCTTTGTAACCTACCAATGGAAGATGATCTAGAGTAGGTTGGGTGACGTTTAAGCTATTCTTTCTCTCTCTGTAGGGGAGTAATTAGCATACATACCCATACATACATAGCACAACTGAGATTGGGAACTCATCATTTGGAGAAATGCAGGAATTATTGTTAAAGTTATGTTATTGCCATTGAGGACTATTGTAGCACTTCTACATGAATGTTATATGTGGCAGAATTTCTGGGCAGACCTTACTTTTTTGCTGAGATTGCTAAGAAAGAACATTCTTAATTCAATTTTATGCTATTCAGCTTTAGAAATGCTACAGATATCTTTACAGATGCAGTGTGACTGTTGTGACTAACATGCTTATAGTTTGAAAAACCTCAAAGGACGTTCAGTCTTCAAATGATTAATTATTTCTCTGATAAATAGATAGTAATTCTGTGCCGTTAGAATAATAAATAACTTGTTCTTTTAAGAGCTAATTTCAATCTCTATTGTATTGGAATTTATGTGCAGTACTTATAGCCAGAAATGGCATCATGTGTACTTAAGTAATGAAAATGTGCACAATGATTAAAACTGATAAGTCTAAGAACATAAGACATAAGAACATAAGACGTAGGAGCAGGAGTAGGTCATTTGGCCCCTCGAGCCTGCTCCGCCATTCAATAAGATCATGGCTGATCTGATCTTGGCCTCAACTCCACTTCCCTGCCCCGCTCCCCATAACCCTTCACTCCCTTATCGTTCAAAAATCTGTCTATCTCTACCTTAAATATATTCAATGACCCAGCCTCCACAGCTTTCTGGGGAAGAGAATTCCAAAGATTCACGACCTTCAGAGAAGAAATTCCTCCTCATTTCCGTTTTGAATGGGTGCCCCCTTATTCCGAAATTATGCCCCCTAGTTCTAGATTCCCCCACGAGGGGAAACATCCTCTCTGCATCTACCCTGTCAAGCCCCTTCAGAATCTTATATGTTTCAATAAGATCCCCTCTCATTCTTCTAAACTCCAATGAGTATAGGCCCAACCTGCTCAACCTTTCTTCATAAGACAACCACTTCATCTCCAGAATCAACCTCGTGAACCTTCCCTGAACTGCCTCCAATGCAAGTATATCCTTTCTTAAATAAGGAGACCAATAAGTATCTGAGCATGTCACAGGTAAATGTCAATTTTGTAAATGGGCACCTAATGCACAAGACTGCTGAGACAGAGGAATAGATGCACATAATACCCTAGAATGATTTTGATTCATTTTCTGCATTGTCTTGTACAAGTTGTCAATCTAGTAACCTTGTTTATCTTTCATTATTAAAGAAGCACTTCGTCAGAAGTCCTAATGTATGTAGAATCACCTGGAATTTTCCTTTTAAGTTCACCTACAATTGACCACCGCACCCCTGAAATAGGAAAGGAGAAAGATCTGTCACGGGTTTCCATCCCTGATCGCTACACTGGAAGTGTATCAGGTGAACAATGACTGGCCCTGATGGTGATGTCCTCCACAATTGGATAGCCTGCTATCACTCCCAACTTGAAAATGATTAATTGCTCGTTGCCTGTTGAATTGGACCCCAGTTCAGGGTAGGAGAGGACGGGAGACAATTGCAGACATAAAAGAATGAGCATGGCTGAAAAAAAATATTTTAAAAGAGTTGCTCAGAAATCGACATGGGAGCAAGCAGGCAAACAGGTCTGTTCAAATTGTCCACCTACAATTGGGGGCAGCTTATAACAAGCACAACTTGGCCGATGAAAAAATGGTCATCTTATTTTCAGCAGAACTTGAACTAAAAACTTACAGATTGGATTGACCCAGGGAGATTCCCTGAAACTGCCAGCAGGCTAAGAATTAAAAGAAGGAATTACTATTTATCTCTTCTGCTTCAGGGAATCAGGCATATTTGTGCCCAGTGTTTGAAGTGGGAGGCGGGGGAGAGGGTGGGGTTGGCGAAGAGAAAAATACTACAATTAAAGTTGTGATATTTTTAAATCAGCCACAATTTTTAAATGTTACAAATTGCTGCATTTTGTTAAAGCGCAGGTACAGAATTAAAACTAAGAATTATTAGAAGTCGCACAACACCAGGTTATAGTCCAACAGATTTATTTAATTTTTCAAGCTTTCGGAGCTGTTCGCTCCTTCCTCAGGTAGGTTAGCAGTGAGAGAATCTCCCAGAATTCACAATTTAAACACAGACAAAATCTATTCAAATCTTTCCCTACATCAAAGACACACTAAGAGCACAGCCAAGACAATGAGATGTGTCCCAGGGGGTCCAACGTGTCAAACCACCTGCTGGCTGCATATCCTGTCAATTTGTGTTGGTTCTTGTGTTAGTCTTTTTAAAAAAAAACAAACACCTGGGAAGACCGGCCATGATGTCAATCTCATTGTCTTGGCTGTGCTCTTAGTGTGTCTTTGATGTAGGGAAAGATTTGAATAGATTTTGTCTGTGTTTAAATTGTGAATTCTGGGAGATTCTCTCACTGCTAACCTACCTGAGGAAGGAGCGAACAGCTCCGAAAGCTTGTAAAATTAAATAAATCTGTTGGACTATAACCTGGTGTTGTGCGACTTCTCATTTTTGTCCACCCCAGTCCAACGCCGGCATCTCCACATCATGACCTCTATTAAGAATTATTAGTAACCTATTACTGGTTGTGATTCATTTTAAGCAATTTTGTTGTGATAGAGAAAGTTATGGACTCTGTTCGACACCTGAACCTGTTTTCTCTTACAGTGCTGCCACCTGTACCTGTTTTCTCTTACAGTGCTGCCACCTGTGCCTGTGTTCTGTTACAGTGCTGCCACCTGTACCTGTTTTCTCTTACAGTGCTGCCACCTGTACCTGTTTTCTCTTACAGTGCTGCCACCTGTACCTGTTTTCTCTTACAGTGCTGCCACCTGTACCTGTGTTCTGTTACAGTGCTGCCACCTGTACCTGTGTTCTGTTACAGTGCTGCCACCTGTACCTGTGTTCTGTTACAGTGCTGCCACCTGTGCTTGTGTTCTCTTAGGTGCTGCCACCTGTGCCTGTGTTCTGTTACAGTGCTGCCACCTGTACCTGTGTTCTCTTACAGTGCTGCCACCTGTGCTTGTGTTCTCTTACAGTGCTGCCACCTGTACCTGTTTTCTCTTACAGTGCTGCCACCTGTACCTGTGTTCTGTTACAGTGTTACTACCTGTACCTGTGTTCTGTTACAGTGCTGCCACCTGTACCTGTGTTCTGTTACAGTGCTGCCACATGTGCCTGTGTTCTGTTACAGTGCTGCCACATGTGCCTGTGTTCTGTTACAGTGCTGCCACCTGTGCTTGTGTTCTCTTACAGTGCTGCCACCTGTACCTGTGTTCTCTTACAGTGCTGCCACCTGTGCTTGTGTTCTCTTACAGTGCTGCCACCTGTACCTGTGTTCTGTTACAGTGTTACTACCTGTACCTGTGTTCTGTTACAGTGCTGCCACCTGTACCTGTGTTCTGTTACAGTGCTGCCACATGTGCCTGTGTTCTGTTACAGTGCTGCCACCTGTACCTGTTTTCTCTTACAGTGCTGCCACCTGTACCTGTGTTCTGTTACAGTGTTACTACCTGTACCTGTGTTCTGTTACAGTGCTGCCACCTGTACCTGTGTTCTGTTACAGTGCTGCCACATGTGCCTGTGTTCTGTTACAGTGCTGCCACCTGTACCTGTTTTCTCTTACAGTGCTGCCACCTGTACCTGTTTTCTCTTACAGTGCTGCCACCTGTACCTGTGTTCCCTTACAGTGCTGCCACCTGTACCTGTTTTCTCTTACAGTGCTGCCACCTGTACCTGTGTTCTGTTACAGTGTTACTACCTGTACCTGTGTTCTGTTACAGTGCTGCCACCTGTACCTGTGTTCTGTTACAGTGCTGCCACATGTGCCTGTGTTCTGTTACAGTGCTGCCACCTGTACCTGTTTTCTCTTACAGTGCTGCCACCTGTACCTGTTTTCTCTTACAGTGCTGCCACCTGTACCTGTGTTCTGTTACAGTGCTGCCACCTGTACCTGTGTTCCCTTACAGTGCTGCCACCTGTACCTGTTTTCTCTTACAGTGCTGCCACCTGTACCTGTGTTCTGTTACAGTGTTACTACCTGTACCTGTGTTCTGTTACAGTGCTGCCACCTGTACCTGTGTTCTGTTACAGTGCTGCCACATGTGCCTGTGTTCTGTTACAGTGCTGCCACCTGTACCTGTTTTCTCTTACAGTGCTGCCACCTGTACCTGTTTTCTCTTACAGTGCTGCCACCTGTACCTGTGTTCCCTTACAGTGCTGCCACCTGTGCTTGTGTTCTGTTACAGTGCTGCCACCTGTACCTGTTTTCCCTTACAGTGCTGCCACCTGTGCTTGTGTTCTGTTACAGTGCTGCCACCTGTACCTGTTTTCCCTTACAGTGCTGCCACCTGTGCTTGTGTTCTGTTACAGTGCTGCCACCTGTACCTGTTTTCCCTTACAGTGCTGCCACCTGTGCTTGTGTTCTGTTACAGTGCTGCCACCTGTACCTGTGTTCTGTTACAGTGCTGCCACCTGTGCTTGTGTTCTCTTACATTGCTGCCACCTGTGCTTGTGTTCTCTTACAGTGCTGCCACCTGTGCTTGTGCCAATTCACAGTGAGTTCAACCCACAAGACAGTCTACTTGTCAAGTTTCGCAACGTGCCTCTGCCACATCAGAATGAACCTTTGATGCCACGCAATACTACCTTCCCGAACTCTTTTCATCAACAAATGGACTCCCCTTACCCTCCCTCAATCAACAACACTTTCCCCCAATCTCCAAGCAACATCAACTATTCCAGTTCTCCTGGCGGTTCTGGTTCCAGGAGCCCATACCAACTCACAGGTAGCATTTCAACTGATATAAAAGGAAAGACTTGCATTTGTATAGCGCCTTTCATGACCTCAGGACCTCTCAAAGCACTTTACAGCAAATGAAGTACTTTTGAAGATAAGATGCCTCCGAGGATTCTTAAGGAAATAAGGGAGGGAAATTGCAGGAATTCTGGCACAAATCTTCCAGAATTCATTGAATACTGGAGAGGTGCCTGGGGACTAGACAAAGGTCGATGTTATTTTTAAAAAAGTGACCCAAGAAACTAAAGACCAGTGAGTTTGATATCGATTGTGGGTAAAGTTATCGAAACCCTTATTAAAGATAAGATCATGGAGCATCTGGATAGAAATAAAATCACAAAAGATAGCCAATATGGGTTCATGAATGGGAGGTCTTTCCAATCTAATTTACTGGCTTTCTTTGAGGGTGTGACAAAGGAGCTTGATGGGGTAAGGCAGTGGATGTGGTTCACTTGGATTTCAGTAAGACCTTTGATACATTTCCTTTGGAAAGGCTGGTACTGAAAATAAATAAAGTGGCAATCAGTGGAAATAATTTACAATGGCTATGTAATTGGTTGACCAATAGATCTCAGAGGACAGTGATACAGGGATTGTCATCAGTCTGGATGAATGTTACCAGCACGGTCCCACAGGGGTCTGTTTTGGGACTTCTTTTGTTTCATTACTTTATAAATGATCTGGAGCTAGGAGTCACAAGCAGAGTGGCTAAGTGTGCAGATATTTCAAAGCTAATGAAGGTGGTAGACTCCAAAGCTGAACAGGATAAACTACAGGAGGATTGAATATTCTTGGGAATTGGGCAGACAAGTGGCAGATGAATTTCAATGTAGAGAAATGGAAAGTGCTTCACATGGGGACAAAACATCCAGGAAGGGACTAGTACTTAAATGGAAAGAAAATAATGTGCATGGAAAATGAGAGAAATCTGAGGGTCCTGACTGACAAAAAATTGAAGCTATCGCAACAATGCTCGGTGGCAGTGAGTATAGCAAATGAGATGTTGGGATGTATTAGAAGGTCAATATTGAGCCGAAATAGTGAAGTAAAACTGCCACCTTATAAATCATTGGTGCGACTGCACTTAGAATAATACTGTGTACAGTTCTGGTCGACCTTAATACAAAAAGGATATTGCAGCTATTAAAAGGAGACAGATGAGAGCAACCAGAATGATTGAGGGGGTGGAAGGATTGGATTATGAGTAGCGATTATGTAAATTGGGTATGTTCTCACTGGAAAGCAGAAGTTTGAGAGGTGATATGATTGCTGTTTTTAGGATTCTAAAGGGACAAGATAATGTAAACCACGACAAACTGTTTCACCTTGTCCAGAACATTAGAACCAGAGGACACGGCCTGTGCTTGAAGGGGGTAAATTAAAAATAATCTGCCAAAACAATATTTCGGTGAGCAAGTGGTCAATCTATAGAACAGGCTCCTTTGGGAGATGATGGAAGTTTCATATTGCTTCATTCAAATTAGACATATTTCTTTCATAAAATAACATTTTGGGATACAGTCTGAATAATTTGAGCCATGACCATGTGGTCAGTGTAGCATGCTTGTGAGGAACAGGTGACTTTGGACCTATGGTTCCCAAAGCTTTCCACCACTGGGATTTTCCTCACATCATGTCTGGATCTATTGTAGACTAATTGATTGTTATGATTAGTCTAGAACTCCATTATCATTGTATCATCTACCAGGATGGTGGAAGGTGAACTTGATGGACCTTGGTATTTTCTCGTCTAGCAATTCCTATGTTCCTATGTTTGACTAGGTTTGGCCGTTATTTTTGTTGTTTGGAGAGCAGGTGTATTTTTTAAAGGACCAATTTAGAATAATTGTGTGTATGTCTTACCTGATTGAACAAGTAACATTAGTGGCAACTTCTCTACAGCTAATATCAGCCGTGTCTGTTTGCAGCTAAGACACCACCCCCTCCGTACGAACCCACAGAGAAACAGGTGATCCGGGATGTTCAGCCAATGGATACCACAACCGACTCCTCATTAGTGCCAGATTTGGCTGACAGTAAAGGTGAGCTGACACAGCAGTTTTGTGGCACACAGATTATTCAAGTTACAGCAGCAGTAAATCTGTCTACAGATGCACAGAGTAGTATTGGTCAGCCAATAATTCTGCAGTTGGAGCCACATTGTCTGAACGTCAAACGTGACCGATTTGGGATATGCATTTACTTTAATTATATATTTATTTGGGAAATGTAAAATACGGTCTCAAAATTCAGACAGGACAATTGTAGCATATACACTAAATAATTTTACAGTGAGTTTAGACAACTATTTCCTTCTTTTTGAAATGTAGTGTGTTATCGTGCCTGTTATTTTCTTCACTATTTTGCTTTAGTTTTTTTTTAATGGTGGTTATATGGGGGTGTCCTGAATTTTTCCCGTTTTTATTGGTTACATTCAACGTTTAAGTGCTTTCGTGCTATTTCTTTGTTCTTGTGATGCCTTATTTATGCCTTTCTCTCTGTTGGAGAAATGTATATAAATATTTATGTGAGAAGTCGCACAACACCAGGTTATAGTCCAACAGTTTTATTTGAAATCACAAGCTTTCGGAGCGCTGCTCCTTCGTCAGGTGAAGTCACTTCACCTGATGAAGGAGCAGCGCTCCGAAAGCTTGTGATTTCAAATAAAACTGTTGGACTATAACCTGGTGTTGTGCGACTTCTCACATTTGTCCACCCCAGTCCAACACCGGCATCTCCACATCATATAAATATTTATTAATTGGTTATTAACTTTAGCACTGCATAATAGCCACAAATCCCATATGATTGGCACAAGTGCTGTGACATTAAATGTTAGTAACTGAGGGGGACGGCCCTGGACTGATTTGGACTGTGGTTGACAGTTTCTTCCTCATGGTGTGGAGCAAAATTGCTAGGAGCTATTTCTAATACACCATAAACCAATGCTGCAGCTTAAATACTGAACTATGGAGACCAAGAAGGACACAGTTTTGACCATTGATCTGTGCTGACATTACTAATCTCAGCCAGGGTGGTAGTTAAGCACTACAATTGATGTCAGCCTCCCCAGGCTTATAGGGAAAGGGAAAAACTAAACTAGGGTTTCAGCTCCTAATCACTATCCAGTGTAGGGTGAGATGGAGCATTGCAGCCAGGAAGATCGAGAAGAGCGTTGGTGCGATGACGCAGCCTTGAGTGACCCCGGTCTGTACGTGAATTGGGTCTGTGGTGGATCCGTTGGTCAGGATCACGGCTTGCATGTCGTCGTGAAGCAGGCGGAGGATGGTGACAAACATTTGAGGGCAGCCGAATTTGAGGACACTCCATAATCCCTCACAGTTGACAGTGTCGAAGGCCTTTGTGAGGTCAAAGAAGGCCATGTACAGCGGTTGGTGCTGTTCCCTGCATTTCTCTTGTAGTTGACACGCGGTGAAGATCATGTTCATTGTGCCCCTTCGTGCCCCTGTAGGTCCCGCATTGGACTCATTAGTAACCTGAGAACTCATTTCTAGTGTGGAAGCAAGTCATCCTCGGTTCCGAGGGTCTGCCTAAGAAGAAGACTATCCAGTGTATCTTAATGTAAAGTGCACTTGTGGGCATCAGTTGAATTGTCTATGACCACACATGTAGAGTGGCCACTTGGGCAAGGTATTGAAAGGCTGGTTCCACAGTGTAACCATATAAATCAGTGTCTTGAGGAAAGGAGGGAGAAATTTGAAGGGTGTGTCTGATTGGCATTGTGACAGTGTAAATTTAACGTGCAACAGCTGGTGACTATGCCACCCGATAACTTCTTCCAGACTATTGATTCGCAGGTGGGCAGAGCAGCATCAGGTAAATGGGTTAGAGACAACAGCAGAATCCGGTCAAATTATTTAATTAGAAAGGTAAACTTGATCCAACAAAAATTGCAAAGTACGAATGTTTCTAGCTACAACAATAGTTTACACTCACAGTCAAAGATATAGAACCCTTATATAACAACAGAAAACGCTGGAAAAACTCAGCAGGCCAGGCAGCATCCGTGGGGTACCGCAGGGATCGGTCCTTGGACCCCAGCTATTCACAATATACATTAATGATCTAGATAAGGGAACTAAATGTAATATCTCCAAGTTTGCAGATGACACAAAGCTGGGTGGGAGTGTGTGCTGCGAGGAGGATACCGAGAAACTCCAGGATGATTTGGACAGGTTGGGTGAGTGGGCACATGCGTGGCAGATGCAATATAACGTGGATAAGTGCGAGGTTATCCACTTTGGTGTCAAAAACAGAAAGGCAGACTATTATCTGAATGGCAATAGATTGGGAGAAGGGGAAGTGCAACGAGACCTAGGTGTCCTTGTGCACCAGTCACTGAAAGTAAGCATGCAGGTGCAGCAGGCGGTGAAGAAGGCAAATGGTATGTTGGCCTTCATAGCGAAAGGGTTTGAGTATAGGAACAGGGATGTCCTGCTGCAGTTGTACAGGGCCTTGGTGAGACCACACCTTGAGTACTGTGTGCAGTTTTGGTCGCCTTATCTGAGGAAGGATGTTCTTGCCATGGAAGGAGTTCAGCGAAGATTCACAAGGCTGATACCTGGGATGGCAGGAATGACATATGAGGAGAGATTGGCTCGATTGGGCTTATACTCGCTGGAGTATAGAAGAATGAAAGGGGATCTCATCGAAACATATAAAATTCTGACAGGTCTGGACAAACTAGATGCAGGAAGAATGTTCCTGATGGTCGGAGAGTCCAGAACCAGGGGTCATAATCTAAGGATAACGGGGTAAGCCATTTAGGACAGAAATGAGGAAGAATTTCTTCACCCAGAGAGTGGTGAACCTGTGGAATTCTCTACCACAGAAGGTAGTTGAGGCCAAGTCATTAAATATATTCAAGAATGAGTTAGATATATTTCTTAAAGCTAAAGGTATCAAGGGATATGGGGAGAAGGCAGGTACAGGGTACTGAGTTTGGATGATCAGCCATGATCTCATCGAATGGCGGAGCAGGCTCGAGGGGCCGAATGGCCTACTCCTGCTCCTATCTTCTATGTTTCTATGAGAGAGAAACAGAGTTAACGTTTCAGGTCGAAGACCTTTCGTCGGAACTCTTATTTCTGTTTTAATAGAACCCTTATTTCTGTTTTAACTCTATTTTTGTTGCTGCAGTATTGGAAAGTATGGATGAGATTTTACTAGAGATGTGTCAAAGCTTGTCAATTGATTTCCTTGCAGATTTACAACCCGTCTGCTATGAAGAGCCAGATCACTGGTGCTCTATCGTCTATTATGAACTAAACAATAGAGTTGGAGAGGCTTTTCACACATCATCAACAAGTTTGCTCGTTGATGGATTTACAGATCCCTCCAATAATAAGAACAGGTTCTGCCTTGGGCTCCTGTCTAATGTAAATCGAAATTCTACAATTGAAAACACCAGACGGCACATTGGAAAAGGTCAGGTCCATAAATAAATGCATTTTCTCTTTAAAAGGTTATATGTTATTTATCCTCAGAATTTTCTTAGTCTTTAATGTTTTTTCCCTTCAAAAGTCTGAGAAAGTGCTTGACATCTTCCCACAACAACATGCTGAGATCAGGAATTCAGCAGATGGGGAATTGGCTCAGAGGAGGTGGGCAAAGGGCTGAGAAATACGGAGAAGCTGAGAAAGATAACACTAAGGGGGCTGCAGCCAAACTTAATAACAACGGAGTGTGCCAATGTGTGCCTTGGATAACACACAAGAATGCAATATATTTCACAGAGCAGTTATAAATGGTGTTTCAGGCTGTACCAAAGCCCTTCACATACAATGAATTACTCTAAATTGCAGTCGCTGTTGCCATGGAAGTGAACACAGCACCCATTTTGCACACAGCCGTGCCTCACAGACAGCAATGAGATGAATATGTTTGGTAATAGTGATTGAGGGAGGACGCTGGGAGAATGTCCTGCTCTTCCTCAAATAAAGCCATGGGATCTTTAACATCCACCTGAACATGCAGTTCAGTTTAACCTCTCATTTGCATCCTTTATTTGGACTGTTGAGCAGAATATAAGACTTAAAACAGGACTGCATAAATGCGCTATAAAAAATGAAGTTTTAATTAAAGATACTTATAATGAAATATTGTTCTCAGATATAACTTGGTGATAGAACTGCAAATATAGTGGGACAGTCAGGTGGTACAGTGTGTTGATGCACTGGGGATCAGTCACAATATGGTATAGAGTGAGAAATCTTAAGGGGAGACTACAAACAATAGTTGTACAACCAGCCTATAAAATTAAAGGTACATTTTTCCATGTCCAACTTTTGTTTACATCACAAATTGAGAAATGCTTCTGATGTTTTTATTTTGATCTTGGAATATGGGCAGTGCTGGCAAAGCCGCATTTATTGCCCATCCCTAGTTGCCCTGAGAAGATGGTGGTGGTTGTTCTCCCTGAATCGCTGCAGCCCTGTGTTGATAGTGCTCCCACACATTACACCAGACTTAATTCAAGGAGTTGGAGTTGCTATTTCTGCTTTCTGATACATTGTATTCATAACAGCAGGTGATATGCGGACAGACATGATAGGCTCATTATTAATTTTATTGTTCCAGCCGATCTTGATTGGCTGGAAGTTCACAGAGCTAAATAAATTGAAGGTGCATGCCCTTAAAAAAATCAATGGTGTATCGCTAAAAAAAAATCCTTTCGAAGGTCTTATAATGTTAATGTCATTATTTTTAAACAAAGCTTCTTTAGGTAAGCAGACACAATAAACTCTTCATGAAAAATCTTCCAGGTGTCCATCTATACTATGTTGGAGGTGAGGTTTATGCTGAATGCTTGAGTGACAGCAGCATCTTTGTTCAGAGTCGCAACTGCAACTATCACCATGGCTTTCACCCAACCACTGTTTGCAAGATTCCCAGCGGCTGTAGCCTCAAGATATTCAATAACCAGCTCTTTGCGCAGCTCTTAGCTCAATCTGTAAATCATGGATTTGAGGTGGTCTACGAGTTGACAAAAATGTGCACAATTCGCATGAGCTTTGTGAAGGCAAGTAATCTATTATAGGTTGCTATGGAGAAATGGCTTTGTACTATGCATAGTTGATGAAATCCAATATCCAAGACAGTTGTTGTGTTAACAAAGGCATATTTTACTACTGTTAATGCACGATGGAATTCTTGCCACATAAAAATTGTTTTATTCATGCCATGTTTTTATTTTCCAGAAGTTGTAGATGTAAATAACAATTAGGGGGGGCAATTGGCTCGCGCCCCCTTAGGAGCGATAACTGCGCCCCGAAAAAGTTAGCGCCCCCGCGCCCGAAATTCAATGGTAGTGCCCCAAGCAGGAGGCAGGGCGCTATTGGAAGCGCTCCCCCTCCCTCTTGGGGCGTTCCCATTGATTTTCGCGGCGCTACATGCAACAGCGCCACGCGCGTCAGCATGTAGTGCCGCGGTACTACAAGGCTCCCTCCCCTGATTAAAGGGGAGGGGCCTAGCGCAGCACGCACCAGAGCCCTGCCGGACCACCAGGATCGGGGTGCCGGCAAAAGAGCCCGGCATTCAAGAGGAGTGCCAGGCTGACGGATCGTGGCCGGCACCCCGCAGGAGGAGGCCAGAGGGGGCAGGTGCTGGCAGGCGGCCCCCCCAAAAAAATGGTCGCCCGGCACCTGCCCTTTAATTATCGCCACCCCGGCCGCAAAAACACCACCCTGACCCTGTCGGACATAGCGTCCGGCGGTAGGTCAGGCGGCGTGAGCCAAGTTTGCGGCCGGGGCGCTGCGCACGGCGATGACTTCATTGCCGGAGGCGCAGCGCCACAGGGCACTACCGGCTACCGCCGCCGCTAATCTCCCACTGAATTTCGCGGGAGGTGTTAGTGGCACCGCGCCCGGGCGCTAGTTGCTTTGCGCCCCGTTAGCGCCCCTGAAAGCAACCGAATTTTTCCCCCTTAGTGTTTTGCAGATAATGTTTTGCTCCTTGTTGCCTGCTCAACTATTAAAATGATCAGTATTTTAAGCATTGTTTAACATGCTGGGGGAGTAGAAGCTGAGTAGCGCATTTAAACTCAGAACTTAAAACATTTCCAGCTGGCTAGTGGTTATGTAAAATTTAAGCTTATATTGATATCTTTAAACCTTAGTGTATCAATCAGGAGATGCTCTGTACTTTAGAGTTTAGATCCACCACACTTGAACGAAAAATTATTTTAATAAATCAAATTTTTAGGGGTGGATTTCTAGATCGCCCCCCCCACCCCCCAATGGTCGTGCAGTCGGCGGAGTGGCAGTGTTGTCTGACTAAAGCTGGCATCGGGAGGGCCAAACCATTTTCGGGTTCAGGCCTCATTTGACTGCTGCCAGTGAGCTGTGGGCAGCCCGCTGCAGCTTGCCAGTTGTGGGCGAGCATAAAATCGACTGGCAGCTATGCTAGATCCCAATTTTGAGCATGGGACTGGCAGCAAGGTGCAGTATTTTTGTGGATCCAGAAGGCGTAGGACCCATTTACAATATCAGCTAGCATGGGGCCCAGGAAGGGGTGGTCAGCAGTTTAGTGGGAATGGGGTCGAGAGAGCAGGAGGTAGATCTCATGGAGAAGATGAGCTCGGAGAGGGCATGAGGAGAGATACGAGAGAAACTAGAGAAAGATGCAAGTTCCGGGCTAGGGTAGGGGGGAACCTTGGCTTTCTGAGCAAGGGGAAGGGAGGGATGTGGCAGAGGCAGCTGAACAGATGGTCTCAATCTTAGTGACAGAGAAGTCCATGACTCCTCACACTTATTGTTGGAGGTGAGGGTGGAGGGGCAGGGGAGAGGGATTTAAGGAGGTGGTTGGTAGTGGAGAAAAGAAGCAGGAATCACCTTTGCATTCCAGAATGCTCTTTGAGTATTGAGCAGTTTCATCAGAGGAGTGATGGATCTGCTGAGAAGTTATTTCCCCTGGCTGGAGAGTCTAGAACTAGGGGGCATAGTCTCAGGATAAGGGGTTGACCATTTAAGACTGAGATGAGGAGGAATTTCTTCACTCAGAGGGTTGTGAATCTTTGGAATTCTCTACCCCAAAGGGCTGGGGATGCTGAGTCTTTGAGTATATTCAAGGCTGAGATAGATAGATTTTTGGACTCTAGGGGTATCAAGGGATATGGAGATCGGGCGGAAAAGTGGAGTTGAGGTCAAAGATCAGCCACGATCTTATTGAATGGTGGAGCAGGCTCGAGGGGCCGCATGGCCTACTCCTGCTCCTAATTCTTATGTTCTTATGGAGATGATTGGTTAAACCAGTTGTGCACCATAAAAGTTCAAATTGTGTCCCTTGGTCAAGAGAATGAAGATGGGGGCCGTACACCAAGGGGACAAGCAGGGTGGGAGAGTGTAATGGTTTTACCGGCGACAAGGGCATTAAAGATGGAGGTGAGGGTGTGATTGAACAGATAGGTAGCTGCAGCAGTATACTGGCAAACAGAGGGCCAAAGGCTAGACAGTTGGGAGTTTGAAAGTGCCGTTATAAGTGGATTGGGGAATAGTTTGTTCGAAGGTCGGGCGCAGAAGGAAGTGCGGTTGAAGGCCGGATGTGAGTGGTGAGGGATACAAGGAAGTGATCAGAGATGGCCATGTCTGTGATTGATACGAAGGGAATAGACAGGCCACGTGAGATGGTAAGGTCGAGGGGTGGCCCTGAATATGGGTAGGAGAGTTTATATGGAGGGAGAGGCTAACGGCGAACAGGAGGGGCAGTGAACTCAGGTGAGAGGGCAAGGTGAGTTGAGATGGAGATTGAAATCACCGAGGATTATGTCATTCAGTGCAGAGGCTGAGGGAGGAAAGCAGAGGATATCTCTGTGAACAACTTGGCGTGAGTAGATAGAATAGAATTAAGTAGCTATGTCAAGACAGGAGTTGAAAAGAAAATTCTTAAATGAGTAGCTATGACTTCTAAAGCTATAAAGACTCAAATGATCATCCAATAGCCGCAGCAATCTTTTTAAACGTCCACAAGGGAAAACCAAAGTATAACACAAATTAATAATGGACAGTAACAATACAAAATAGGAATAATGGTCAAGCTGGTGGTGCAGTATATTGGTGCACTAATATTAGAGTATTTGATACAAGATGGCACCCGAGGTTGCCCACATGATAAATTCATACTATTGGGATGTCTGAAGGAGAATCATTTCCCTGCATGAATGGAAGTGATCCCCCAAGTAAATCAACTTAGGCTGTGCCTCCATATGATTGATTCCAGAGAGCCATTGTCAGTTGCCTCATAACAGGTTGTCTGCCAGCCCTCACTGTAGGTAAATGGTGCATGGCTTTGAAGACTTAAAAAATAAAATGTCAAAATAACTGAAAATTGTATAAAAATGTAATTCTAATAAAGATAAAACCATAAAATGAAAACTGCATACAGAAGACTGATGGATTTTTTAATGATTTCAGGGCTGGGGAGCAGAGTATCATCGTCAAGACGTTACAAGCACTCCCTGCTGGATAGAGATCCATCTGCATGGGCCATTGCAATGGCTGGATAAAGTCCTAACCCAGATGGGTTCACCTCATAATCCCATCTCTTCAGTCTCCTAATACAGCTCTATATTAACGCTTCCTAAAATAAAAATTGGCAATAGCTAGAAACTAATGTGTACAATGTTTGCAGGCATTTCTCGGTTTTATATTGGGAGTCATTTTAAAAATGTTGCATATTACATTTGGCTTAAATCCTAATATTTAATATAGTGTTCAGCCAATTAGGGTCTAGCATTTTTCCATGTGGAAAACAAGCAGCTTTTAGTGAAAATAATTGGTTGTTAGTTGAGCTTGGAAATTACAGAGTTAAAGAGATTTCCAGCATCCGCAGCATTTTGCTATTATGAAGAGATTCTTTGTCTTTTTGTGCAGTGATTACATTGTCCTTCATAGGCTGGATTTAAATATGCACAGAATGTTATAGGAACACTTAAAAATTGTACTACAGATGCCATCTGTTTAAATATTTATTAAAACTTGCATTGAAAAAAAACATGGAGTTCTGAATAAATTCGTGCATTTCTTAAGTGTTAAATGATCTGACAAATTGAAGTTTTTTAAATATAGTCTTATACATTATAGCAGCTTAACCCAACAGGAGGAGGGCCTGCCTTTTTAAGTTTAAAATTCCAGTGTGACAAATAGGTTATGGTTCTGTTTGAATGCTTATAAAACTCTAAATAACCTAATTCGAGAAGCGGATCTCCTTCCTTCTTGTAAACACTACCAGGCTAAGTTGTTGCTGAGCATTGTTAGATCCTGGAAAGAAACTGACCTTTTCAAAATGTCACACTTCATTACTGTGTCAGCTCTTGCAGTACAAAATGTTGTTGCACCTTGCTCAATTTAGCCATGTATATCTACGAATCCAATAGACAATTAATATTCCAGTTGAAAATCTGTGAAGAGTATAAGTTGATGCAGACAATTGCTGATGTAATATTGATCTGCCATTTGATGTCATTAGCACATTTAGGAAATACTATACCATATTTTTACAAATGCTAAAAATATTTAGTAGAACATCATTGCTCCATTAACAGTTTCTACTTTGACTGCAAAATTGTTCTTTTAATTATTTTTAATAAAAACAACTAAGACAGAATGTTGTTGCTCAACTTTATTCTGTTTTCAGCTGGGGATTGTTCTCTGGATGCCAGTTGCCCTCCAGTACTTCACCCAAGTGTGCGAGTCCTGATGGTGAAATTCAGCATATTATTTGATCATTGGGAGCATCACAGCCGAGCCAGATCCTGTACTTATTCGCACATATCGCATGCGTCACTGAATAGCTGCAGGAGGGAGAACCCTGTCTAACCTGGAACCTTTCAGGGTTATGTGGCTGGATAAATTCACTGAATCATCAGATGAGCTCTCAACTACAAAATTGGACCTGAGGGTCTGAATGGGTCTGAATCCCAATTTCAAAATCTCAACTAACAAGGTGCCTTGCATGCTGCAACACTTTTTAACACTCTAAATGTCTAAAATAATTTTAGTAAAATAATTGTATAAATTTCTTAGAGAATAATTTAGAACCAGAGGTTACTGTCAAACCCTTTAATGTACAGAATCATAATTGTAGATGAGCAATCAACAGCTCTTAAATGTTAATTGCCATTTCACAATGCTCCAATTAAATTGTCTTTCAAAATCAGATGCTGCACTATTAAAATGGCCGAAAAGCTGATGTATAACTGCAGATCAGGGGACAAGTAACAGAATGGATAGCTAGCTGGCTTCAAGACAGAAAGCAGAACGTAGGGGTAAAGGGTAGCTATTCACAGTGGCAGAAGGTGGGAAGTGGTGTTCATACGAACATACGAATTAGGAGCAGGAGTAGGCCACTCGGCCCCTCGAGCCTGCTCCGCCATTCAATAAGATCATGGCTGATCTGATTACTCCACATTCCCGCCTACCCCCGATAACCTTTCACCTCCTTGCTTATCAAGAATCTATCTACCTCTGCCTTAAAAATATTCAAAGACTCTGCTTCCACCGCCCTCTGAGGAAGAGAGTTCCAAAGACTGACGACCCTCTGAGAAAAGATTTCTCCTCATCTCTGTCTTAAATGGGCGACCCCTTATTTTTAAGGATCAGTGCTGGGACCACTGTTGTTCACAATTTATATTAACGATTTAGACTTTGGAATCAAAAACACAATTTCTAAATTTGCAGATGACACCAAATTGGGGGAGGGGAATAGTCAATACTGAGGAGGACTGCAACAAATTACAAGACATTAATAAACTTGCAGAATGGGCATATAATTGGCAAATGAATTTCAACACATAAATGTGAGGTATTATATTTTGGTAAGAAAAATAGGGAGGTCACATATTACTTGGAAAATAAGAATCTAAATGGGGTAGAAGAGCAAAGGGATCTCGGAGTACAAATACACAAATCACTAAAAGTAGCGACGCAGGTTAATAAGGTCATAAAGAAAAGCAAACCAAGCACTAGGGTTTATTTCTAGGGGGATAGAATTGAAAAGTAGAGAAGTTATGCTAAACTTGTATCGAACCTTGGTTAGACCACATGGAGTACTGCGTACAATTCTGTTCGCCATAATATAAAAAGGATATAGAGGCACTGGAGGGGGGTGCAAAAAAATTTACAAGGATGACACCAGAAATGCAAGGGTATACCTAGCAGGAAAGGATGAACAGGCTGGGTCTCTTCTCTTGAAAAGAGAATGATGCAGAGATGCCGGCGTTGGACTGGGGTGGACAAATGTGAGAAGTCGCACAACACCAGGTTATAGTCCAACAGCTTTATTTGAAATCACAAGCTTTCGGAGCTGCTGACTGAGGAGAAGCAGCAGCAGCATCAGAGTGGTGGTCTCTGTGAGCAGGAAGAGGAGAAGGAGAAGGAGACTAGACAGCAGGCCACCACCAACAATCCACAAACCACAACTGAGGTGCCTGGAGAGAGAGGACAGGAGAGGAGAGGAGAAAGAAAGGAAGGCCAAGGCCATCAACAACAGAGGAGAGGCCTTTCCACACTGCCTCCTCAATTGGCCTCCATTTTAGGAGAGGGAGAGAGGGGAGAAAACAACACAACATCCATCATCTGTTTGGAAGGAGGAAGGAAGGAAAGAACAGCTACAGGTGGGTGTGATTCTGGGGCACTCTCCCAGAGACTTTGTTTTGTAGGTGGGGGGAGGAAAGAAGAAAAAGAAGAAGGCCGGAACATCTAAGGGGTGTGTGTGTGTGTGTGGCTTCTGTAAAAGCTAGGCCGCACACACCATATTAAACACCCCTTTCCCATTGCCTGACCTGGGACAGCTGGAGCTGCCTAGGTGAAGTCCCCAATTAATTTAATCTTATTGGGCATCGTTAAGACCTGGTGCAGGACTGAGCCTGGGCATCTCCAGCTATCCCAGGTGAAGACATCTTCTCCCCCCACCAGAAGACCACCACCAAAGACTTTTATTACATCGGAGAGTGCACCCCCCTGCCAAACACCCACCCACCTACCATCCTGAGTGGCGACCCTGCCCTTGCGGCTTCCCTCCTTCCCACCCCCTCTCTCTCTCTCTTTGTCTCTTGTCTCTCTCTGCCTCTCTCTCTAAGAGGCACCTCAATCTATTTTAATTAAGTACCTATTGAGCAGAGGGGAGAAGGCCCCTCTCCCAATTCAATCAACTAAAGGGAGAGGTGTGCCTTCAATTTAAGAGCTCCCTCTGCTCAGGGGAAAACAAAAACAAAAAACCAGAGGCCATTAACACCTTCAGGCCTGTGACTTGGGGTGAGTGTAGCCCTTAAAAGACCCGTCCATTATGGCGAGCACATCTTCGTCGGTGGCGGGGGCAGCGAGGACGTATGCGAGCGTGGCAGCCGCGGCCACGGCCGCAGCCACGAGTCCTCCTGTTACCCCGTCACCTTTTACCCTCCTTACGAGGAAGAATGGGGTCAAGAGCTACACTCACCCCAACATGACTATAGAGGCGTGCGTTAAAGCCATGGCTGGGGTTGTCGGCCCTTCAGCCATCGTCGCCGCCTCTAAAATGTACGGCAAGGCTGTGTTCTTCCTGGGGTCGGAGCGGGCGGTGTCCCTGGCCATCGAGAAGGGGCTCACCGTGGGCGGGACCTTCCTGCCGGTGGACCCCCTTGAGGCCACCGCGCAAAGGATTGTGGTTTCCAACGTCCCGCCCTTTGTTCCGGGTGAGCTCCTCCTCCCCCACCTACGTCAACTGGGGGAGGTGAGGTCGGGGATCACACCCATCCCGCTCGGCTTCCGGGAAGCCAGCCTTCGGCACGTCTTCTCCTTCCGGCGCCAGCTTTTCGTCCGGCTGGCGCGGGAGGAGGACGCGGATGGCGCGTTCACGGTGCTCCACGGGGGGACCGCCCACCGTGTCTTCTGGACCTCGGACGGCGTGCGGTGCTACGCCTGTAAGGAGGTGGGGCACGTCCGCAAAAACTGCCCCGCCTCCAAGGCCGCCACGACACCTGGCGCGGCCAGGGTTGGCGCCGCCGCCCCCCCTCCCCGATACTGTCCGCGCGTCGACGGCGACGGATGCGCGGTCGAAATCGGAGGCCAACACCACCACGGCCTCCGGCGGGGGGGAGGGAGAGCGTCCGGGGGGGAAGGAAGGCGCGTAGGAAAAATAAACACCTAGGGGCGGATCCCCTCGTGGAGGAAACATCGGAGTTGACCGAACTCACGCCCGAGTACATCGCGGAGTTGGTCGGGACGCATGAGACTGGGGGGGTCCTCGTGCCCGGGCCCGTGACCGTGACCGCAACTGCTGAGGCAGCTAAATCAAGACCTGCGGCCGGGCTCGGGCCCGAGGGGCCCAAGAAACCCAGTCGTCGGAAGGGGGCAGAGAGGGAGGCCCCAGCAGACATGGAGGCCTCCCCCTCTCCGGGCCCCAACTTGTTAAAAAGAAAGCTCCGCCCCCAGCAGGAGGACTGCGAGGAGGAAGGTCCCTCCGCAAAAGGGGGGCAGTCGCCCGCCGCGGGTGCTGCGCCCCACCCCACCACCGTCATCGTCGCGCGCGATCGGCAGGGGTCGTCTGTCCCTCGGGAGGGTGAGACAGCCGAGTCTGTCCGACCTGTGCCTCCCGGGGATGGGGAAGAGACCCTGCCCGTGGGGGGGGGGCGCGGAACAACCCGCAGAGGGAAATGTAGTTCCGGAACCGTTGCTCCTCGCCGGGTCGGGCGTCCTGGGGACTGGGGCGGGCGAGGCCAAAGAGGCTGAAGCCGAGCCCGCCTTTTATAACCCAGACATCTCCCAGGGACTGCTCGACCTGGTGGAGGAGTGTAGCAATCCCCAGCCCGCTGGGTCGGAGGTTGGTGGCGGGGAGACGGAAAGCCCCCTGACTCCGTCTCTGTTGTTGGCGCCGGACGTGCTGGAGGAATTTGGGATTATTTTCTCCCCGGTTTCTCCGGTCGCTCCGGCGCCTGAGGCGGGGGGGGGGCCCCGAACCGCCGCCGCCTCCCGGCCCGGCGCCCCTGAAGGAGCCCAGGGTGGACTCCTCTGCCACCGATCCTGGGGGTGGGATCGTGACGGAGGCGGGGCCGGCCGGTGCGGCCGAGCCGTTCGCTGCACTCCGTGTGACGGACGGGTTGGCCGCCGGTGACGACCTCCCGGAGGAGGACGGGGACTCGGTGTTGGGCAACGAGGACGATTTGGAGTCCATCGGCAGCGAGGCGATGGACGCCCTCGTGCCCTTCACCGACTCTCCCCTCATCCCCGTAGGGGAACTCCGGGATTTTATGGCCATGAGCCAGGGTCGTCACAAGAAGATCCGGCTGGCCCTCGACAAGTGGTCGGAGCTGGCGCTGCTCGTCGTGTCCGTCCGCGCCGCCGTTAAAATCATGGGCGCGGACAAGGACGTTGGCCGGCTCGAGCTGCGTCGGCTCAAGAGTTTCCACACTGGGCTGCTGAGGGAGTGGCGGTCGTCAGTGACCGCGCTCCCTCCCCTCCGTTAGGTAGAGGTTGCACTATGCTTCTGAGATGAAGATAACCATAGCCAGCCTCAACATCAACGGCAGCAGGGAGGCGCGCCGTAGATTCAATAACTTCTCGGTCCTTCGGGACGGGAAATATGCGGTGTGCTTCCTGCAAGAAACCCACACCGTTCCGGGAGACGAGGCCACGTGGCTCCTGGAGTGGCAAGGAGGGGTCAGCATGAGTCACCTCTCTAACAATTCCTGCGGGGTGGCTGTCTTGCTGGCCCCGCATTTTCAGCCGGAGATCTTGAGGGTCAAGGAGCACGTGCCGGGCCGCTTGCTCCAGGTCACTGTTCGCCTGGGAGGCGTGCCGCTCCATTTAGTGAACGTGTACGCCCCCCGGACCGGTGCGCAGCAAGTGCGCTTCTTCGGAGAAGTGTCCGCTCTTCTGGGCTCCATCGACGTGGGCGAGTGCGTCATCCTCGGGGGGGATTTCAATTGTACCCTCGAGGCGCGGGACCGGTCGGGTCCCCCGCGAAGCCCGGCGGCGATGGAGAAGTTGCGGGACCTGGTCGGGTCCTTCGACTTGGTGGACGTCTGGCGAAATCTCCATCCCGACTCCAGCGCCTTCACGAGCGTGAGGTCTGGAGGAGGAAGGTCCAGAATCGACCGCCTTTACATTTCCCGGGCGTACGTCTCCTGCGTTCCGGCGGCTTCCATGCGGCCGGTGCCGTGCACGGACCACCACCTGGTGTGGGCGGAGCTCGCTCCGCTGCGCGCGCGGGGGGGGTCCGCGTACTGGCATTTTAACAACCTGCTGCTGGAGGACGCGCGGTTCCGGGATTCGTTTCGCCGGTTCTGGGCCGACTGGAGAAGGAAGCGGGGAGGCTTCCCCTCCTTGAGGCTATGGTGGGACGTGGGCAAGGCTCACGTCCGCGTCTTCTGTCAGGAGTACGCGAAGGGGTCGACCAAGAGGCGGGAGGCCCGGGTCGGGCGATTGGAGAAAGAAGTGCTCGACCTGGAGTCCCGTCTCGGTCAAGTCGTCGAGGACCCGGCCCTGCGGAAGGTGTACGAAGAGAAGAAGGGCGCGCTGAAGGACCTGCAGCTGGTCGGGTCCCGAGGCGCGTACGTGAGGTCGCGGATCCAGTTCCTGCGGGACCTGGACCGCGGCTCCCCCTTCTTCTACTCGCTGGAAAAAAGACGGGGGGTCCGTAAGCAGCTCTTGGGGCTGCTGGCCGACGACGGATCTCTGGTCTCGGATCCGGAGGGCATCAGCGCGGAGGCCCGGGCATATTACGGGGCTCTGTTCTCTTCGGATCCGTCCAGCGAGGATGCGCGCAGAGTTTTGTGGGAGGACCTGCCGAAGGTCGGCCCGGAGGGCGCCGAGAATTTAGAAGCTCCGCTAAGCCTGGCGGAGCTGACCGGCGCCCTGCGCCAGCTCTCGAGGGGCAAGTCCCCGGGGCTGGACGGGCTGACCGTGGAATTCCACAGGGCGTTCTGGGACGTCTTGGGGGACGACTACGCGCGGGTCCTGGGGGAAAGTCTGGCGACCGGGGAGATGCCCCTCTCTTGGCGCAGGGCGGTCATCGTCCTGCTGCCCAAGAAGGGCGATCTCCGCCTACTTAAGAACTGGCGCCCGGTCTCCCTCCTCAGCACGGACTACAAAATTTTCGCCAGGGCTATGTCTGCTCGCCTTGGCACCGTGCTGGCCCGCATGATCCACCCCGACCAGTCCTACACGGTCCCGGGCCGGAGTATCCACGATAACATCCATCTGGTCCGGGACCTGGTCCACCATTCCCAGAGGGCTGGTCTGTCGGTCGCCTTCCTTTCCCTGGATCAGGAGAAGGCGTTCGACAGGGTGGATCACGAGTATCTTTTCGGGACTCTGCGCGCATTCGGGTTCGGGACGCATTTTGTCGCCCGGATCCGACTTCTGTACGCCGCCGCGGAGTGTCTCATTAAAGTTAACGGGTCTTTGACGGCGCCCCTTCGCTTCGGGAGGGGGGTGCGTCAGGGATGCCCCATGTCCGGTCAGTTATACGCCGTTTGCGTGGAGCCTTTCCTGCGCCTCTTGCGGAAGAGGTTGACGGGACTGGCTCTGCAAGGGCCGGGCGTGGAGGTGGTCCTCTCGGCTTACGCCGATGACGTGCTCCTCGCGGTCACGGATCCCGTCGACTTGCGGAGGATGCGAGAATGCCAGCAGATTTACTCGGACGCATCCTCCGCCAAGATCAACTGGGAGAAATGTTCTGGACTCCTGGTGGGCCCATGGCAGGTGGACTCCCTGCCGGAGGAGTTCGGGCCTTTCGCCTGGAGCACCACGCACCTCCTCTACCTGGGAGTCTACCTCAGCCCGGCCGAGGACGCCTGGCCGGCGAACTGGCAAGAGCTGGAGGCCAAAGTCACCGCTCGCCTAGGGCGCTGGACAGGATTGCTCCGAGTGTTGTCCTACAGGGGTCGAGCGCTGGTCATAAACCAGCTGGTGGCCGCCATGTTGTGGTACCGGTTGGTCACTTTGATCCCTCCCCCTGCGTTTGTCGCCAAGATGCAGAAGAAGCTTGTCGACTTCTTCTGGGACAAAAGGAAGCACTGGGTCTCTGCCGCGGTTTTGAGTCTCCCGCTTAGGGAGGGCGGTCAGGCGCTGGTGTGCCTTCGCACCCAGGCGGCGACTTTCCGTCTTCAGACGCTGCAGAGATACCTGTACGTGGAGAATCCTCCTAGGTGGCGTGCGCTGGCGACGTATTTCTTCCGCCAGCTGCACGGCCTCAATTACGACACGCAGCTCCTGTTTGTGAGAGTGGGTGGCACGCGTGCCAGCCTGCGGGAGCTGCCTGTATTCTACCAGGAACTGCTATGGGTTTGGAACAGCGTCGCCTCCGAGCGCAGTTCTCCCCCGTCAGGAGCGGCGGCCGTCCTTCGGGAGCCGCTGTTCAGGAATCCGCACCTCCACGACCGCGGGTTCGGCTGGCTGGCGGAGGGCAGGGCTGTGCCCGGTAAGGTGACCAGAGTCGGGGACCTGCTCGATGGCGGAGGAGCGGGCTGGATGGCGCCGGAGGAGTTGGCGAGGCGCATGTCCTGGGTCAACGTCCGGCTCGCGGTCAAAGCCATCGAGTCGCTAAAAGTGGCACTGGGCCCCGTCTCCACTAGGTGTGTCGAGGAGGCTCAAGCACGTGGGGCGATCCCGTCCGAACTGACCCCCGTTCGGACGGAATTCCTTATCGGCGCCCGGCCCCGAATCCTCCCTCGGGAGCCGCCGCCTCACCACTTGAGCCTTCTTGGAGAAATGCCCTCCGTGCCCTTTCAATCCGCACGGAGGCGTTTCCTGTACGGGCTGCTCCTGCACACTCTCCACTTTGCCATCTTCGTCTGCCGTCCGGACACGCCTTGGCGTACCATCCTGCCATCCGGCGGAGGCGAAGGTCCCCATTGGAAGGCTCTCTACGCGGGAGTCTTCCCTTGTTCTATTGGGGACTTGGCCTGGAGGGTGTTGCACGGAGCAGTCCCGTGCAATAGGATTTTAAGTAGGTTTACGGACTCCCAGGCTGCTTGCCATTTTTGCGGCCTGGAGGAGTCCGTTTATCACATTTATGTTGAATGTGAGAGGTTGCAGCCCCTCTTTCATTATTTGAAGGGGCTGCTCCTCAATTTCTGGTTGCACTTCAGCCCCACGCTCCTGATCTACGGTCACCCGGTGCGGAGGGGAGAGGGTAGGTCGGAGGACCTCCTCGTAGGACTGCTCCTGGGCCTGGCCAAGAAAGCCATTAATTGGTCCAGGCAGCGGGCGGTCGAGGGGGTCGTTCGGCCCGATTGCCTGCCTCTCTTCCGCGGCCATGTTCGCGCCCGGGTGGCCCTGGAGATGGAGCACGCGGTGTCCGCCGGCACGCTTGAGTTTTTCCGCGACCGGTGGGCGCCGCGGGGACTGGAGTGCATCGTCACCCCGGACTTTCAAATTCTAATTTGATTTATTAAGTTTCATTTCAAGTTTTAATTGATTTACAGTAAATTTGCGTTCTGTCAAACCAAAAAGATGAACACCAGGTTATAGTCCAACAGCTTTATTTGAAATCACAAGCTTTCGGAGCTGCTGACTGAGGAGAAGCAGCAGCAGCAGCAGAGTGGTGGTCTCTGTGAGCAGGAAGAGGAGAAGGAGAAGGAGACCAGACAGCAGACCACCACCAACAACCACAACTACAACTGAGGTGCCTGGAGAGAGAGGACAGGACAGGAGAGGAGAGGAGAAAGAAAGGAAGGCCAAGGCCATCAACAACAGAGGAGAGGCCTTTCCACACTGCCTCCTCAATTGGCCTCCATTTTAGGAGAGGGAGAGAGGGGAGAAAACAACACAACATCCATCATCTGTTTGGAAGGAGGAAGGAAGGAAAGAACAGCTACAGGTGGGTGTGATTCTGGTGCACTCTCCCAGAGACTTTGTTTTGTAGGTGGGGGGAGGAAAGAAGAAAAGAAGAGGGCCGGAACATCTAAGGGGTGTGTGTGTGTGGCTTTTGTAAAAAACTAGGCCGCACACACCATATTAAACACCCCTTTCCCATTGCCTGACCTGGGACAGCTGGAGCTGCCTAGGTGAAGTCCCCAATTAATTTGATCTTATTGGGCATCGTTAAGACCTGGTGCAGGACTGAGCCTGGGCATCTCCAGCTATCCCAGGTGAAGACATCTTCTCCCCCCACCAGAAGACCACCACCAAAGACTTTTATTACATCGGAGAGTGCACCCCCCTGCCAACACCCACCCACCCACCATCCTGAGTGGCGACCCTGCCCTTGCGGCTTCCCTCCTTCCCACCCCCTCTCTCTCTCTCTCTTTGTCTCTTGTCTCTCTCTGCCTCTCTCTCTAAGAGGCACCTCAATCTATTTTTAAGTACCTATTGAGCAGAGGGGAGAAGGCCCCTCTCCCAATTAATTCATATAAAGGGAGAGGTGTGCCTTCAATTTAAGAGCTCCCTCTGCTCAGGGGAAAACAAAAACAAAAAAACCGAGGCCATTAACACCTTCAGGCCTGTGACTTGGGGTGAGTGTAGCCCTTAAAGACCAACCCATCATGGCGACCACATCTTCGCCGGTGGCGGGGGCAGCGAGGACATACGCAAGCGTGGCAGCCGCGGCCATGGCCGCAGCCACGAGTCCTCCTGTTACCCCGTCACCTTTTACCCTCCTTACGAGGAAGAATGGGGTCAAGAGCTACACTCACCCCAATATGACAATAGAGGCGTGCGTAAAAGCCATGGCTGGGGTTGTCGGCCCTTCAGCCATCGTCGCCGCCTCTAAAATGTACGGCAAGGCTGTGTTCTTCCTGGGGTCGGAGCGGGCGGTGTCCCTGGCCATCGAGAAGGGGCTCACCGTGGGCGGGACCTTCCTGCCGGTGGACCCCCTTGAGGCCACCGCGCAAAGGATTGTGGTTTCCAACGTCCCGCCCTTTGTTCCGGGTGAGCTCCTCCTCCCCCACCTACGTCAACTGGGGGAGGTGAGGTCGGGGATCACACCCATCCCGCTCGGCTTCCGGGAAGCCAGCCTTCGGCACGTCTTCTCCTTCCGGCGCCAGCTTTTCGTCCGGCTGGCGCGGGAGGAGGACGCGGATGGCGCGTTCACGGTGCTCCACGGGGGGACCGCCCACCGCGTCTTCTGGACCTCGGACGGCGTGCGGTGCTACGCCTGTAAGGAGGTGGGGCACGTCCGCAAAAACTGCCCCGCCTCCAAGGCCGCCACGACACCTGGCGCGGCCAGGGTTGGCGCCGCCGCCCCCCCTCCCCCTGATACTGTCCGCGCGTCGACGGCGACGGATGCGCGGTCGAAATCGGAGGCCAACACCACCACGGCCTCCGGCGGGGAGGAGGGAGAGCGTCCGGGGGGAAGGAAGGCGCGTAGGAAAAATAAGCACCTAAGGGCGGATCCCCTCGCGGAGGAAACATCAGAGTTGACCGAACTCACGCCCGAGTACATCGCGGAGTTGGTCGGGACGCATGAGACTGGGGGGGTCCTCGTGCCCGGGCCCGTGACCGTGACCGCAACTGCTGAGGCAGCTAAATCAAGACCTGCGGCCGGGCTCGGGCCCGAGGGGCCCAAGAAACCCAGTCGTCGGAAGGGGGCAGAGAGGGAGGCCCCAGCAGACATGGAGGCCTCCCCCTCTCCGGGCCCCAACTTGTTAAAAAGAAAGCTCCGCCCCCAGCAGGAGGACTGCAAGGAGGAAGGTCCCTCCGCAAAAGGGGGGCAGTCGCCCGCCGCGGGTGCTGCGCCCCACCCCACCACCGTCATCGTCGCGCGCGATCGGCAGGGGTCGTCTGTCCCTCGGGAGGGTGAGACAGCCGAGTCTGTCCGACCTGTGCCTCCCGGGGATGGGGAAGAGACCCTGCCCGTGGGGGGGGGCGCGGAACAACCCGCGGAGGGAAATGTAGTTCCGGAACCGTTGCTCCTCGCCGGGTCGGGCGTCCTGGGGACTGGGGCGGGCGAGGCCAAAGAGGCTGAAGCCGAGCCCGCCTTTTATAACCCAGATATCTCCCAGGGACTGCTCGACCTGGTGGAGGAGTTTCACAATCCCCAGCCCGCTGGGTCGGAGGTTGGTGGCGGGGAGACAGAAATCCCCCTGACTCCGTCTCTGATGTTGGCACCGGACGTACTGGAGGAAATTGAGATTATTTTCTCCCCGGTTTCTCCGGTTGCTCCGGCGCCTGAGGCGGGGGGGGGCCCCGAACCGCCGCCGCCTCCCGGCCCGGCACCCCTGAAGGAGCCCAGGGTGGACTCCTCTGCCACCGATCCTGGGGGTGGGATCGTGACGGAGGCGGGGCCGGCCGGTGCGGCCGAGCCGTTCGCTGCACCCCGTGCGACGGACGGGTCGGCCGCCGGTGACGACCTCCCGGAGGAGGACGGGGACTCGGTGGTGGGCTTCGAGGACGATTTGGAGTCCATCGGCAGCGAGGTGATGGACGCCCTCGTGCCCTTCACCGACTCTCCCCTCATCCCCGTAGGGGAACTCCGGGATTTTATGGCCGTGAGCCAGGGTCGTCACAAGAAGATCCGGCTGGCCCTCGACAAGTGGTCGGAGCTGGCGCTGCTCGTCGTGTCCGTCCGCGCCGCCGTTAAAATCATGGGCGCGGACAAGGACGTTGGCCGGCTCGAGCTGCGTCGGCTCAAGAGTTTCCACACTGGGCTGCTGAGGGAGTGGCGGTCGTCAGTGACCGCGCTCCCTCCCCTCCGTTAGGTAGAGGTTGCACTATGCTTCTGAGATGAAGATAACCATAGCCAGCCTCAACATCAACGGCAGCAGGGAGGCGCACCGTAGATTCAATAACTTCTCGGTCCTTCGGGACGGGAAATATGCGGTGTGCTTCCTGCAAGAAACCCACACCGTTCCGGGAGACGAGGCCACGTGGCTCCTGGAGTGGCAAGGAGGGGTCAGCATGAGTCACCTCTCCAACAATTCCTGCGGGGTGGCTGTCTTGCTGGCCCCGCATTTTCAGCCGGAGATCTTGAGGGTCAAGGAGCACGTGCCGGGCCGCTTGCTCCAGGTCACTGTTCGCCTGGGAGGCGTGCCGCTCCATTTAGTGAACGTGTACGCCCCCCGGACCGGTGCGCAGCAAGTGCGCTTCTTCGGAGAAGTGTCCGCTCTTCTGGGCTCCATCGACGTGGGCGAGTGCGTCATCCTCGGGGGGGATTTCAATTGTACCCTCGAGGCGCGGGACCGGTCGGGTCCCCCGCGAAGCCCGGCGGCGATGGAGAAGTTGCGGGACCTGGTCGGGTCCTTCGACTTGGTGGACGTCTGGCGAAATCTCCATCCCGACTCCAGCGCCTTCACGAGCGTGAGGTCTGGAGGAGGAAGGTCCAGAATCGACCGCCTTTACATTTCCCGGGCGTACGTCTCCTGCGTTCCGGCGGCTTCCATGCGGCCGGTGCCGTGCACGGACCACCACCTGGTGTGGGCGGAACTCGCTCCGTTGCGCGCGCGGGGGGGGTCCGCGTACTGGCATTTTAACAACCTGCTGCTGGAGGACGCGCGGTTCCGGGATTCGTTTCGCCGGTTCTGGGCCGACTGGAGAAGGAAGCGGGGAGGCTTCCCCTCCTTGAGGCTATGGTGGGACGTGGGCAAGGCTCACGTCCGCGTCTTCTGTCAGGAGTACGCGAAGGGGTCGACCAAGAGGCGGGAGGCCCGGGTCGGGCGATTGGAGAAAGAAGTGCTCGACCTGGAGTCCCGTCTCGGTCAAGTCGTCGAGGACCCGGCCCTGCGGAAGGTGTACGAAGAGAAGAAGGGCGCGCTGAAGGACCTGCAGCTGGTCGGGTCCCGAGGCGCGTACGTGAGGTCGCGGATCCAGTTCCTGCGGGACCTGGACCGCGGCTCCCCCTTCTTCTACTCGCTGGAAAAAAGACGGGGGGTCCGTAAGCAGCTCTTGGGGCTGCTGGCCGACGACGGATCTCTGGTCTCGGATCCGGAGGGCATCAGCGCGGAGGCCCGGGCCTATTACGGGGCTCTGTTCTCTTCGGATCCGTCCAGCGAGGATGCGCGCAGAGTTTTGTGGGAGGACCTGCCGAAGGTCGGCCCGGAGGGCGCCGAGAATTTAGATGCTCCGCTAAGCCTGGCGGAGCTGACCGGCGCCCTGCGCCAGCTCTCGAGGGGCAAGTCCCCGGGGCTGGACGGGCTGACCGTGGAGTTCCACAGGGCGTTCTGGGACGTCTTGGGGGACGACTACGCGCGGATCCTGGGGGAAAGTCTGGCGACCGGGGAGATGCCCCTCTCTTGGCGCAGGGTGGTCATCGTCCTGCTGCCCAAGAAGGGCGATCTCAAGGATGTCTCGGCGCGGGTGCAGAACATTCTGGAGGGGGAGGGGGAACAGCCAGTTGTCGTGATACATGTTGGTACCAACGACGTAGCTAAAAAAAGGGAAGAGGTCCTACAAGTAGAATTTAGGGAGTTAGGAGCCAAGCTAAAAAGTAGGACCTCGAAGGTAGTAATCTCTGGATTACTACCAGTGCCACGTGCTAGTAAGAGTACAGAGAACAGGATAGTTAGGCTAAATACGTGGCTTGAGCAGTGGTGTAAGAGGGAGGGTTTTAAATTTTTGAGGCATTGGGACCAGTTTTGTGGTAGGTGTGACCTATACAAAAGGGACGGTCTACACCTGTGCAAAGATGGAACTGAGGTTCTCGGGGTAAATTTTGATAAAGCAGTTCGGGAGCATTTAAACTAGTATGGCAGGGGGCTAGAAACCCATGTAGTGAAATAGAGGAAAGTGAAAGGCAGACAGAAATAAATGGTAAAAAGGAGAGGAACAAAAAACAAAGGGCCAAACTAATTCATAAAAAATGTGAGCATAAAAAAAGCCTGAGGGTTTTATACCTTAATGCGAGAAGCATCAGGAACAAGGTAGATGAATTAGCTGTGGAAATAGAGGTTAATAATTATGATCTAATTGGGATTACGGAAACATGGTTGCAGGGTGAGCAGGGCTGGGAGCTTAACATACAGGGGTATTCAGTATTTAGGAAGGATCGACAAAAAAGAAAGGGAGGAGGGGTAGCATTGCTGGTAAAAGAGGGGATAAATGCAATTGAAAGGAAGGATATTAACTCAGTTAATACAGAATCTATATGGGTGGAGCTAAGAAATAGCGAGGGGCGAAAAACATTAATAGGAGTGGTATATAGGCCTCCAAATAGTAAAATAGAGGTTGGGGAGGGCATCACGAGGGAAATTAGAGAAGCGTGCAATAAGAGCACAGCTGTCATCATAGGTGACTTTAACTTACATATAGATTGGACTAGCCTAATCAGTAAAAATAATGAGGAGGAGGAATTCCTTGAGTGTTTAAGGGATGGTTATCTGGATCAATATGTCGAGGAACCAACTCGGGAACAGGCTATATTGGACTGGGTACTGTGCAATGAGAAGGGACTAATTAGTAATCTTGTTGTACGGGGACCCTTGGGTCAGAGCGATCATAACATGATCGATTTCTCACTCGAAATGGAGAGCGAAGAAATTGACTCAGAGACTCAGGTCCTGAATTTAAACAAGGGGAATTATGATGCCATTAGACGGGAACTGAGTAGGTCTGATTGGACAACGTTCCTGGGAGGACTGGAGGTAGATAAACAATGGCAAGCATTTAAAGATAGAATGACAAAATTGCAAAAATTGTTTATACCAATCTGGCATAAAAGGAAATCTAAAAAGGTGACTCAACCGTGGATAACAGGGGAAATTAGAGACAGCATAAAATCCAAAGATAGGGCGTATAAAATAGCCAAAAAACGCGCCAGAGCGGAAGATTGGGAACAGTTTAAGATAGAGCAAAGGAGGGCAAAGGGCTTAATCAAGAAGGGCAAAATAGCTTACGAAAGCAAGCTGGCGGAAAATATAAAAACTAACTCCAAAAGCTTTTATAAGTATATCAAGAGGAAAAGACTGGTGAAAACCAAAGTTGGTCCATTGCAGTCAGATACGGGGGAATATATAATGGGAAATAAGGAAATGGCAGACCAACTAAATGCATACTTTGGGTCAGTCTTTACGAAGGAAGACACAAAAAACCTCCCTGGGATATCGGGAAAAATAGGGACATTGGCAAAGGAGGAACTGACGCAAATCAATATCTCTAAGGATATGGTGTTAAGGAAGCTAAAGGGATTGAAGGCGGACAAATCCCCAGGGCCTGATAACATGCATCCTAGGGTACTGAAGGAGGTGGCCCTAGAGATAGCGGATGCACTAAGCATGATTTTTCAGAATTCATTAGACTCGGGAACAGTGCCCATGGATTGGAGGGTAGCTAACGTTACCCCACTATTCAAAAAGGGGGGTAGGGAAAAAGCAGGTAATTACAGACCTGTAAGCCTTACATCAGTTGTGGGCAAAATGCTGGAGTCCATCATTAAGGATGAAATAGCCGAGCACTTAGCAAATGGGGACAGGATAGGACAGAGTCAACATGGATTTACAAAGGGTAAATCGTGCTTGACTAATCTATTGGAATTTTTTGAGGGAGTAACTGGTAAAATAGATGGGGGAGAGCCAGTAGATGTGGTGTACCTGGACTTCCAAAAGGCCTTCGATAAGGTCCCACATAAAAGATTAGCATGGAAAATTGAAGCTCATGGGATAAAGGGGAAAGTATTAACGTGGATAGAGAACTGGCTGTCAGATAGAAAACAGAGAGTTGGAATAAACGGCTCATTTTCTGAATGGCAGGCAGTAACAAGTGGGGTACCACAGGGATCTGTCCTGGGTCCCCAGCTGTTCACAATTTATATTAATGACCTGGATCAGGGAGTCGAATGCAGCATTTCCAAATTTGCAGACGACACTAAACTAGGAGGGGGGGTGGGCTCAGAGGAGGAGACCAGGAAGCTCCAGAGCGATTTGGACAGACTGGGTGATTGGGCGGATAAATGGCAGATGCACTATAATGTGGACAAGTGCGAAGTTATCCACCTTGGGTGCAGGAACGGGAGGGCAAATTATTATTTAAATGGCAATAAATTGGGAGAGGGGGAAGTACAGAGAGACCTGGGTGTTCTTGTACACCAGTCACTGAAGGCGAGCATGCAGGTGCAACAGGCGGTCAAGAAGGCAAACGGTATGCTGGCCTTCATAGCAAAAGGGTTGGAATACAGGAACAGGGATACCTTGCTGCAGCTGTACAGGGCACTGGTGAGACCACACCTCGAGTACTGTGTACAGTTTTGGTCGCCTCATCTGAGGAAAGATGTTCTTGCCATGGAGGGGGTGCAGCGGCGATTCACCAGGCTGATACCAGGAATGGCGGGATTGACCTATGAGGAGAGACTATGTAGTTTAGGGATGTACACACTGGAGTTTAGAAGATTGAGAGGGGACCTCATAGAAGTGTATAAAATTCTGACAGGTCTAGACAGATTAGATGCAGAAGGAATGTTTCCCTTGGCGGGTGAGAACAGAACTAGAGGACATAATTTAAGGATAAGGGCTAAACCATTTAGGACAGAAATGAGGGGGAATTTCTTCACTCAGAGAGTGGTGAACCTGTGGAACTCATTGCCACAGAGGGCAGTGTACGCCAGCTCATTAAATATATTTAAGAGGGAATTAGATATATTTCTACAGGCAAAAGGGGTTAAGGGTTACGGAGAGAAGGCGGGGACGGGATACTGAATTGAAGGATCAGCCATGATCTCATTAAATGGCGGAGCAGGCTCGAAGGGCCGGATGGCCTACTCCTGCTCCTATCTTCTATGTATCTATGTATCTATGTACTTAAGAACTGGCGCCCGGTCTCCCTCCTCAGCACGGACTACAAAATTTTCGCCAGGGCTATGTCTGCTCGCCTTGGCACCGTGCTGGCCCGCATGATCCACCCCGACCAGTCCTACACGGTCCCGGGCCGGAGTATCCACGATAACATCCATCTGGTCCGCACCTGGTCCACCATTCCCAGAGGGCTGGTCTGTCGGTCGCCTTCCTTTCCCTGGATCAGGAGAAGGCGTTCGACAGGGTGGATCACGAGTATCTTTTCGGGACTCTGCGCGCATTCGGGTTCGGGACGCATTTCGTCGCCCGGATCCGACTTCTGTACGCCGCCGCGGAGTGTCTCATTAAAGTTAACGGGTCTTTGACGGCGCCCCTTCGCTTCGGGAGGGGGGTGCGTCAGGGATGCCCCATGTCCGGTCAGTTATACGCCGTTTGCGTGGAGCCTTTCCTGCGCCTCTTGCGGAAGAGGTTGACGGGACTGGCTCTGCAAGGGCCGGGCGTGGAGGTGGTCCTCTCGGCTTACGCCGATGACGTGCTCCTCGCGGTCATGGATCCCGTCGACTTGCGGAGGATGCGAGAATGCCAGCAGATTTACTCGGACGCATCCTCCGCCAAGATCAACTGGGAGAAATGTTCTGGACTCCTGGTGGGCCCATGGCGGGTGGACTCCCTGCCGGAGGAGTTCGGGCCTTTCGCCTGGAGCACCACGCACCTCCTCTACCTGGGAGTCTACCTCAGCCCGGCCGAGGACGCCTGGCCGGCGAACTGGCAAGAGCTGGAGGCCAAAGTCACCGCTCGCCTAGGGCGCTGGACAGGATTGCTCCGAGTGTTGTCCTACAGGGGTCGAGCGCTGGTCATAAACCAGCTGGTGGCCGCCATGTTGTGGTACCGGTTGGTCACTTTGATCCCTCCCCCTGCGTTTGTCGCCAAGATGCAGAAGAAGCTCGTCGACTTCTTCTGGGACAAAAGGAAGCACTGGGTCTCTGCCGCGGTTTTGAGTCTCCCGCTTAGGGAGGGCGGTCAGGCGCTGGTGTGCCTTCGCACCCAGGCGGCGACTTTCCGTCTTCAGACGCTGCAGAGATACCTGTACGTGGAGAATCCTCCTAGGTGGCGTGCGCTGGCGACGTATTTCTTCCGCCAGCTGCACGGCCTCAATTACGACACGCAGCTCCTGTTTGTGAGAGTGGGTGGCACGCGTGCCAGCCTGCGGGAGCTGCCTGTCTTCTACCAGGAACTGCTATGGGTTTGGAACAGCGTCGCCTCCGAGCGCAGTTCTCCCCCGTCAGGAGCGGCGGCCGTCCTTCGGGAGCCGCTGTTCAGGAATCCGCACCTCCACGACCGCGGGTTCGGCTGGCTGGCGGAGGGCAGGGCTGTGCCCGGTAAGGTGACCAGAGTCGGGGACCTGCTCGATGGCGGAGGAGCGGGCTGGATGGCGCCGGAGGAGTTGGCGAGGCGCATGTCCTGGGTCAACGTCCGGCTCGCGGTCAAAGCCATCGAGTCGCTAAAAGTGGCACTGGGCCCCGTCTCCACTAGGTGTGTCGAGGAGGCTCAAGCACGTGGGGCGATCCCGTCCGAACTGACCCCCGTTCGGACGGGATTCCTTATCGGCGCCTGGCCCCGAATCCTCCCTCGGGAGCCGCCGCCTCACCACTTGAGCCTTCTCGGAGAAATGCCCTCCGTGCCCTTTCAATCCGCACGGAGGCGTTTCCTGTACGGGCTGCTCCTGCACACTCTCCACTTTGCCATCTTCGTCTGCCGTCCGGACACGCCTTGGTGTACCATCCTGCCGTCCGGCGGAGGCGAAGGTCCCCATTGGAAGGCTCTCTACGCGGGAGTCTTCCCTTGTTCTATTGGGGACTTGGCCTGGAGGGTGTTGCACGGAGCAGTCCCGTGCAATAGGATTTTAAGTAGGTTTACAGACTCCCAGGCTGCTTGCCATTTTTGCGGCCTGGAGGAGTCCGTTTATCACATTTATGTTGAATGTGAGAGGTTGCAGCCCCTCTTTCATTATTTGAAGGGGCTGCTCCTCAATTTCTGGTTGCACTTCAGCCCCACGCTCCTGATCTACGGTCACCCGGTGCGGAGGGGAGCGGGTAGGTCGGAGGACCTCCTCGTAGGACTGCTCCTGGGCCTGGCCAAGAAAGCCATTAATTGGTCCAGGCAGCGGGCGGTCGAGGGGGTCGTTCGGCCCGATTGCCTGCCTCTCTTCCGCGGCCATGTTCGCGCCCGGGTGGCCCTGGAGATGGAGCACGCGGTGTCCGCCGGAACGCTTGAGTTTTTCCGCGACCGGTGGGCGCCGCGGGGACTGGAGTGCATCGTCACCCCGGACTTTCAAATTTTAATTTGATTTATTAAGTTTCATTTCAAGTTTTAATTGATTTACAGTAAATTTGGGTTCAACCAAAAAGATGAACACCAGGTTATAGTCCAACAGATTTATTTAAAATTACAAGCTTTCGGAGCTGTCGCCCCTTCCTCAGGTAAATTACAATGAGTGAATCTACAATATTTCACAGTATTTAAACACAGAAACTGCAGAGATACAATCTTTCAGGGAAGGTGTCCTTACATCAAAGACACACCAAGAGCACAGCCAAGACAATGAGATGTGTCACAGGGGGTCCAAGGTGTCAAATCCTGCTGTCTGCTGTTTTTTTTTTGGTGGTTTTTTTGGGTTTGCTTTTTTTTTAAAACTGGAAAGACAGACAACGATGTCGAGTCACGTTCTGTAGCGTGACATGAACCCGATATCCCTATTGAGGCCGTCCTCATGGGTGCGGAACTTGGCTATCAGTTTCTGCTCGATGATTTTGCGTTGTCGTGTATCCCGAAGGCCGCCTTGGAGAACGCTAACCCGCAGATTCGAGGCTGAATGTCCTTGACTGCTGAAGTGTTCCCCGACTGGGAGGTGACAATCCTGCCTGGCGATTGTTGCGCGGTGTCAGTTCATACGTTGTCTCAGTGTCTGCATGGTCTCGCCGATGTACCATGCTCTGGGGCATCCTTTCCTGCAACGTATCAGGTAGACAATGTTGGCCGAGTCACATGAGTATGTACCATGTACCTGGTGGGTAGTGTCCTCACGTGTGATGACAGTATCTGTGTTCATGATCTGGCATGTCTTGCAGAGGTTGCCGTGGCAGGGTTGTGTGGTGTCGTGGTCGCTGTTCTCCTGACAGCTGGGTAATTTGCTGCGAACGATGGTACTTTGAGGTTAGGCGGCTGCTTGAAGGCGAGTAGTGGAGGCGTGGGGATGGCCTTAGCAAGGTGTTCGTCGTCATCGATGACATGCTGAAGGCTGCGAAGAACATGGCGTAGTTTCTCCGCTCCGGGGAAGTACTGGACGACGTAGGGTACTCTGTTGGTTGTGTCCCGTGTTCGCCTTCTGAGGAGGTCTATGCGGTTTTTCGCTGTGGCCCGTCGGAACTGTCGATCGACGAGTCGAGCGTCATATCCCGTTCTTACGAGGGCGTCTTTCAGTGTCCGTAGGTGTCCATCGCGTTCCTCCTCGTCTGAGCAGATCCTGTGTATTCGCAGGGCTTGTCCATAGGGGATGGCTTCTTTAACGTGGTTAGGGTGGAAGCTGGAGAAGTGGAGCATCGTGAGGTTGTCCGTGGGCTTGCGGTAGAGTGAAGTGCTGAGGCGTCCGTCTTTGATGGAGATTCGTGTGTCCAAGAATGAAACTGATTCTGAGGAGTAGTCCATGGTGAGTTTGATGGTGGGATGGAACCTGTTGATGTTATCGTGTAGTCCTTTCAGTGATCCTTCGCCGTGGGTCCAAAGGAAGAAGATGTCGTCGATGTATCTGGCGTACAGCGTTGGTTGGAGGTCCTGTCGACACTACAGACCTCTTGCAGAAACTCAGCACCCATGGACCAGTTGAACCAGGAACACTCCTCGCCACGATGGACGTATCGGCACTCTACACCAATATCCCCCACGATGACGGCATCGCTGCGACAGCCTCAGTACTCAACACCAACAATAGCCAATCTCCAGACGCCATCCTACAACTCATCCGCTTCATCCTGGACCACAATGTCTTCACCTTCGACAACCAGTTTTTTACCCAAACACACGGAACAGCCATGGGGACCAAATTCGCACCCCAATACGCCAACATCTTCATGCACAAGTTCGAGCAAGACTTCTTTGCTGCACAGGACCTCTAACCAACGCTGTACACCAGATACATCGACGACATCTTCTTTCTTTGGACCCACGGCGAAGGATCACTGAAAGGACTACACGATAACATCAACAGGTTCCATCCCACCATCAAACTCACCATGGACTACTCCTCAGAATCAGTTTCATTCTTGGACACACGAATCTCCATCAAAGACGGACGCCTCAGCACTTCACTCTACCGCAAGCCCACGGACAACCTCACGATGCTCCACTTCTCCAGCTTCCACCCTAACCACGTTAAAGAAGCCATCCCCTATGGACAAGCCCTGCGAATACACAGGATCTGCTCAGACGAGGAGGAACGCGATGGACACCTACGGACACTGAAAGACGCCATCGTAAGAACGGGATATGACGCTCGACTCGTCGATCGACAGTTCCGACGGGCCACAGCGAAAAACCGCATAGACCTCTTCAGAAGGCGAACACGGGACACAACCAACAGAGTACCCTACGTCGTCCAGTACTTCCCCGGAGCGGAGAAACTACGCCATGTTCTTCGCAGCCTTCAGCATGTCATCGATGACGACGAACACCTTGCTAAGGCCATCCCCACGCCTCCACTACTCGCCTTCAAGCAGCCGCCTAACCTCAAAAGTACCATCGTTCGCAGCAAATTACCCAGCTGTCAGGAGAACAGCGACCACGACACCACACAACCCTGCCACGGCAACCTCTGCAAGATATGCCAGATCATGAACACAGATACTGTCATCACACGTGAGGACACTACCCACCAGGTACATGGTACATACTCATGTGACTCGGCCAACGTTGTCTACCTGATACGTTGCAGGAAAGGATGCCCCAGAGCATGGTACATCGGCGAGACTATGCAGACACTGAGACAACGTATGAACGGACACCGCGCAACAATCGCCAGGCAGGATTGTCACCTCCCAGTCGGGGAACACTTCAGCAGTCAAGGACATTCAGCCTTGGATCTGCGGGTTAGCGTTCTCCAAGGCGGCCTTCGAGACACACGACAACGCAAAATCATCAAGAAGAAACTGATAGCCAAGTTCCGCACCCATGAGGACGGCCTCAATAGGGATATCGGGTTCATGTCACGCTACAGAACATGACTCGACATCGTTGTCTGTCTTTCCAGTTTTAAAAAAAAAACACCAAAAAAAACAAACAAAAAAAAACAGCAAAAACCCCCCCCCCCCCAAAAAAAAACAGCAGACAGCAGGATTTGACACCTTGGACCCCCTGTGACACATCTCATTGTCTTGGCTGTGCTCTTGGTGTGTCTTTGATGTAAGGACACCTTCCCTGAAAGATTGTATCTCTGCAGTTTCTGTGTTTAAATACTGTGAAATATTGTAGATTCACTCATTGTAACTTACCTGAGGAAGGGACGACAGCTCCGAAAGCTTGTAATTTTAAATAAATCTGTTGGACTATAACCTGGTGTTGTGCGACTTCTCATTTTTGAAAAGAGAAGGCGGAGGGGTGACCTAATAGAGGTCTTTAAAATTATGAAAGGTTTTGATAGAGTAGATAGTGTTTCCACTTGTGGGGGAAGAGCAAAACTAGAGGCCATCAATATAAGATAGTCACCAAGAAATCAAATAAGGAATTCAGAAGAAACTTCTTTACCCATAGAGTGGTGAGAATGTGGAACTTGCTACCACAGGAAGTGGTTGAAGCGAATAGATAGATGCATTTAAGGGGAGACTAAATATGCATATATGAGGGAGAAGGGAATAGAGGGTTATGCTGATAAGAATTAGATGGGGAAAGACAGGAGGCTCGAGTGGAACATAAACGCCAGCATGGACTGGTTGGGCCGAATGGCCCGTTTCTGTGCTGTATATCCTATGTAATCATGCAAACCCATTTTTATCATTCACCTCATCTTTTCTCCTGGGTGGCAGGTTCCCTTAACTGTAGGACATGAGTGAACCAGTTGGGTTTTTAAAAACAGCAATCGAGCAGTTTTTAAGTGGCCACATTTTTCCCTGGCACTATCCCACAAATTGCTAGAACCACACTGCTGTACCCACACAGGATGTGTTACAGATCCACATGTTTCAGCAACCCTCTGAAATCTTTCCCAAGTAGATATTCACATTATTCTAGATCATGTCAGTAGGCTATCTATGCAGGATAAAATTATGATCCTATCCTGAAAATTGTGGATTCTCCAATAAAAAATTTTTAAATCCTAGAATATCTTTTATATTAAATTTTGTTAACGGAAAGAACTGTTGAAAGTGGAGTATGGAGTTTTAATATGGATATTTTCTTTTTCAAAAGTCCTTGGGCTTCAATTTTTTGGTTTCTGGGAAGAATACACACAAAGCTAAAACATTTTAAAAATCTACAAAAGGGTTTTGATAAGAGTGAACAGGAAAAGATCATTTCCTCTAGTTGGAGTCATTGACAAGGGTTTATCAATTTTAAAGTGTCACTCAGAGAATGAAGAAAGAGGTTAGAAGAAATGTCTTCAAAATTGTTAAAGCAAGTAATTCTTTGCCAAAGGGAAAAGTTGAGGTAGAGACAATTGCATTTTTAAGGGAAAAATTGGATAAAACTTTGAAGCAAGGAAGTTAAATGGTTATGGGGAGAGAGCAAGGATGAGTTTTGCATTGCTCTAGCAAAGAGCTGACACACAAGGAGCCAAATCGGTTCCTGTGCTGCAAATTTCTGCAGTTACAAAGAGTAAAAAAACTGAACATGGCAACAACCAGTGACAAACTTAACGGCCAGGATTTTGCGGTCAGCGGCGAAGGAACGGCACTTGCCGTTCACTACGCTGACAGTTTCAGATTGTTCGCAGGCTTTTGAGTGGCGACTTGCTGTCATCGTCCGATCCAGTGCGGCGCCCTCTACAGCGGCTCTGTGGTGAAAGAGCAGGGCAAGCAACAGCCTGGCTCTTCAACCACATTGAAGAATCCTCACTGAGCTAGCGTCTAAATCAGGGAGTATAAAATTAGATTTAAATCATGTACAGAAAGCAAAATAAAGAGGGAAAGAAAGATGATATTGAGAGAGATGACAGAGAAAGAAAGAAAATTTTTTTTTTTAAATCTCCAACAATAATTAAATTCTGAAGGAATGAGACTTCACACTTCTGAAATTTAATTTTCAGCGCCAGAGAAAGTTGTTTGGCAGTAATCAAGACTTATCATGCCGTTAAAAATTCACTTACACCTGAATGCGCCAGTCTTAACTTTTTCTGGTATTTTTAGTGGGTAACTAGTGGGTAAGTACGGCAACTTCACATCCTTCATGTATTTTAATGCAGAGTCTCTTGGCGAGGTACTGGTGTAGCAAAGTTTGTGGAGGAGCAGGGCAACTCAACCAGCAACTTCCAAATTTACGTGTTTAACTGCACACATGCAAACGCCTATGACTTTCATTTATCTCTTCCCTCCACCCCACCCAAAGGGTTTGGTTACGATTTTTCACCTGTCTGTTTCCCCCTCAATCATGGGTAAGGAATTTTTAGTCACAGACTTTGGTTAAGAAACATACATTATTGAAAAATAGTCCACAGCAAATACAAATTTGAACACAAACATGCACAAAGTGGATTTTCCACTTCACAGAACTAGGTTTCCTTTCATTTTCTATGTGACATTGAGTATAGTATTTACTACTGTGGATTCTATAATCAGCTCCTATTGCAAAATCAATGTCAACCAATCTCCATCCTAGCTGGATAAAAAAAAACTTGCTGTGAAGCATCTAAATTAACGTGTGAAGTGTAAAAATATTTTTAAGCAGGGAGATTCAAAATGTGCATATATTAATTTAGTGCAGTTTGGCATCAACAGATAATTCCGTGCCACAGTGGAAGGATATAGGCAAAAAAGAAAGCAGAATTAAATTATAGCTACTAGGGTTATGTTTGGGAGGGGGAGGCAGCAAGTGAAAATTTTTTCAAAATTGCTGCATTAAATATAATGGCTTCCAAAATTCTCTGGAAAATTGATCCCATGGCTAAGTGGGTAAATGCATTGCTTGGTGTGCTACTAAGTTTACAGACCTGAAAACTCCCAGGTTTAAATATAGTAAGCTAGTTTCAGATGCAGATAGTGGGGCACGACAATTGGTTTTAGTGTCCTTGGGTTAAAGAGGGAAAAAATTGAGACAGCTTTCTACTCCTAAATCCTATCCAGAGACCACAGCTTAAGATTGCATGTGTGAATGGTGAAGACAGGATTGGGCTTGGCGAGGACATCCATAGTAGAATGGTACAGGCTCATATGAAGACTGCCACTTGGGTGGATTATTGGAGAACTTTTAGCACCTGTGGGATCCACAGCAGTGATATGCTGCTGTACAAGAGGTGGGGTGAAAATTGGACTCCAGTTCAGAAAAATTGCAGCCTATGCCTTGAACAAGTGTGCCGGAATGTCCTTCTTTAAATTTGCTTTAATGGATGGATGTGTCTAAGTTTAGGTTAACCACTAGACTACCTTAAGGTCCAGAGAAACAATGAATCTTCCTGGGCATGACTAGCTGGAGAGAAACTTAAGATTTATAGATCAACAATGGAGTTGGTTTCTCATCAACACAATCAGTGGAAAGTTGCACATTTTAAATTGATTGCTCCTTTCAAAGAAATAGGTGCAAAGAAACCAAACATGAAGGGATACGGAACCATAATTTATTTAAAAATCAATTTGTTACAAAAACTGGTAAAAGACAATAAAAGACTTAATACATTTGCAAATAAAATTCACCTTTTAGACACTCAACAGAATAAACCATATTTTAAAGTATTTAATACATTTAAAACTCCAGTAAATATACATAGCTAGAAACTCAAACTTCCTCTGTCCTAACCAGATCTAATTTCAAATTGATTGAGTAATATTTACTGAAATGTTTAAAATACCTGCAAAGCATTTGGGAATTAAAGAAAAAATCATGCTCACATCTCTACAACAGTATGTGTTCTATATTGGTTTCCACATTTTACTTGCTTCTTTTATCATATTTGAAGGCTGGCTATGTGAAATCAGAAGAGGAAGAACCTAAAGTTATAGTCCCTGCAGAACTTTGTTGCTCCCACTAGGCATCTTTGTATTTTGTGATTATTCATGTGGTGCCTGCGGTCAAGTTTCCCCTTCTTAATTAAAAAAGGGAGTCTTGATTGGATGAAAATCTCCTTGATTTAAGGTTATGGTAGGACTTTTGAGTTTGGCCAGTCCAAACCTAAACCCAGTGTGCTTGGACGCACAGCAGAAATCTGCCCAAATTTTGCAATCTGCTTTAGAATTTTTTTTAGTCATAACAGTAGAGGGTGCTTTTCTGTAGCACTACAATCACCACATTCTTTCAAGCTCTACAGACACCCTGTACCCAGCCTCTCTCTCCAGCAATCACTCTCAGCCAATACATCTCTTCTCTCAAACTTCCTCCCTAAATCCCTCCACTCCCTCCCCATTTTTAGAGGCCTCATAAAAACTCTCTTCCAACTATGCTTTTAAATTCTCTCTGCCACCCCCAACTCTTTTCTCATTTTCACTCTTGTTCAGCATCCACTATTTTTCTCCCTTCCACTGCAATGCTTCCTCAGATGTCTTTCTATATGAGGAACAGCAAATTTTTGTTTAGACTGAAGCACACTGTTGGTGCAGGGAGATTTACTTTACACGGAATCATCCTGTATCTAACCTGGAAATGTTTGGTGTTGACACTGGGGTCCTGCAATAGGAAATTGTTCCATTTTCCACCACCAGCCCTCACCCTCAACAGCGCAACATTCACTAAGAAAAAGAAATAACATCAGTCAAGAATTTTCAAGTAGCCAAAATTTTGAAATGCATCTATACAGTACCTTTAACACAGAAAACATTCCAAAGTGTTCCATAGAGTAGAAACAGAAGCTGAGCAATATCACAATTATGTCCCCTAGTTCACAACAATGTTTTTTTTTTAATGTGTTGTGTGTTGGAAGATACTGTTCTCACAGTTACGAAGTAAAACAGCTGAAATGTAAAAACTCTACATAAGAGTAACTTACTTAAGTTTCATCAGCGCCATCTTTCTGTGCATTACCTAAACATTTAGCTCTTGATTTACCATCCTATTTTGAAAAGAAAGCATCACATTGGTGTTTCTTGAAACTGCTGCCTTTGAGCAAGGGCCTGGTTGCTCAGCAATCGTTGCTGCTGTTGTAGAAATTGGACAACTTCTGGACTTCTCAATAATGACTAAAAATAAATGTAATTGCATTACTGATCAAAGCAGATTTTAACAGAACATTTTGTTGCTGTAATAGAATTTTCTGTATACTATCTAGACTTTAAAAATTGTTTATAGAGCTTTTCTACTGAAAACTTCTCAAACTGTACTTCACATTAAAAGGGCAAATTCAACACTCACATGCTCCCAGCAGGAAGCCAGGCCTGGAGAGCATAGATTGGAAAATAAACATTAGTGTTGTAGCCACATCTCTGACTGCACTCTTCAAGTTTGGCTCCCCACTAGCAGTGCTGGCTTTAGCATTAAAAATATTGGCCCGGAATTTGCGGTGGGTAATAACTGTGAACTAACAGCGTTTGTCGTTATTACCCCTTTGAAACTGACCGCAACTTCAGGAGGTAGCGCATGCGCATCTAAACGCGGAAATCCTGAAGTTGCGGTCGGTCAGTCACTGCTCGGACACTGGCTGCGCTGTGCCGCAACCCCCCCATTCCCACACAATAGCCAGCAATCAGTGAAACTGACAAAAACTTGGGCTTGTGCATGGTAATATCACTGTTAAATACCCCATTAAAAATTAGGCCTTGTTGGATTAGGCATCACTGGGGTTTTAACAGTGTATTGACTGCTAAACAAACGTTATGGCCCTAAAAAAAAAGTAATTTTAATTTTGTGGAGTGTCAAATTTCTCCATTATGATAAAAATTAAAATGAAGTTACAAAAAACTTTATATTTTTTAAAAGTTTGTTCATATTTATTCCAGGATTACCTTTTCCCCACTCTTTGTTTTGCTGTCTAACATTTTTAAAAGCAACTTCTTCACTTCCTGGCTCACTGTCTGAGAATTCTGCATTGTGATCGAGATTGCGCGCGCACATCTAGTCTAGCGCACATTAGAACTGCTGTCTTCTGTTCTCAGTCAGACTTTCACATCAGGCCTCGGGTGGGGAAGGGGAAGAAAAAGAAAAAGCTAAATATAATTCTTGACATACAATTGTGATTTTTGACCAGATTCCCTCCCCCCCCTGTTCAAAAATAACTGTACTTCAGTTTAAGACCAGAGCACTTCTCCTTAATTGAATAATGTCCGAGAAATTACAGCACTAAATATCATTCTGTAAGCCACAGCTAATGTGCTCAATACTTGGGATTGTGTCACTCCCCAATTGCCAATACCGATACTGGCTGGCTAATGCCACAAATGAAAAATTATAGCAGCATCGTGCCTATTGCCGTTCACTTTCTGGGCGTCTGACATATTTAAAAAGAAAAAAGTTAATTTCATCCTACCCATCCCAATGGCAGCATTGGTTAAAGGCAGCAGGTAGTTGAGCCATAAAGCTATAATCGTACTTTTTGTCCGCCGAACTTTATCGGATTACGTCTCTGAAGCGCCTTGGGACATTTTTCCTATGTTAAAAAGGCACTATGCAAGTGGTTACTGTTGCATTCTCCCCATAATCTTTTATATTCCTCTTAAATAATGATCCAGTATCTTTCTGAATGCTGAAATGAATCACCATTTTTTGGAAAGCAGTCCACAGTCAGATAATTTTTTGCATACAAGGTTTCTTCTAATCTCCCCTTTGATGCGTCTAGTACTTATCTTAAGATCATGATCCCTTATCTTCAACTTGCCTACCAATGGAAATAATGTTTAAATTGTCTATTTCTTTATCACTTTGAACACGATCAGATCCCCCTCAACTTTCTCAATTCAATATAATAGTTGCTCTAGCCAGTCTTAGTAACTCAGATCCCTCAATCCTGGCACGTTTGCAGTGCTCTGATTTTATATTCCTACAGGTTTTATATTCCTTCTGCAGTGCGGAGCCCAAAATTGCACAACATTCCAGATATGGCCTAACTATCATTATCTTTACTTTTGCATTCACAGTCAAGTCCCTCAATATAAATTTTAAAATTCCATTTACCTTCTTAATGTTTTATTTTTCTTTAAAACCTGTGCACTCATTTTTAAGTATTTATGCATCAGTGCAGCTGGATTCCTTTGCTCCTCCATTACATTGAGAATGTTACCAATCAAGGTATATTTTCTTTCTTATTGCTAAAATGTAAGACTTCACATTTTTGTATTAAATGTCTGTTTATGTTCTCCTGTAACCTCCTGCATTATTTTTGGTAGTTTGCTACTCCTCCAAGTTCAGCATCAGCAAATTTTGAAATATATGATCACATCATCAATCCCAATTGCCAGTGTGAAAAACAGTCATTTACCATAATCCTTTACTGTCTGCCTTCCAGCCACCTCCATCCAAGCTGCCACTTTCCATTTTATGCCCATGGGCCTTAATTTTCTCAACCAATTTGTGTGACACTTGAAGTCCATATAAACCACTGACTGTTACACTGCCATCCCCCTACCCAGTTTATATTTTGCATTATTGTCTCAATAGAACCTATTGTTAAATCTAATTGAATTGTAATCTGTCCATTCCCCAAGTATTATTTATTTATTTCTAATTATGGAGTCTTGTTTCCCCCCCCACCCAATACTAGCAAGGCTAACCAGTTGATTGTTGTCTGGCTCATCTCTTTTCCTTCGAGCATAAAAATAAAATTTTGCACACAATTGTGTCTCTAATGAATTCAAGTCATCATTAGTCCCTCAAAGTGCACATCACTGGACAGTTATCAATTTTTGGCACCCTTAGCTCCTTAAGAAATTTTCCTCATTAATATTTTTGATGGGGTTAAAAGTTAGATTAGCAGCTTAACTGACTAGCTGGCTGATGTAATAAAGGAGAAGTTTTGGCAGAACAAAGACAGTTGGAAAAAGCATATTACATGATGATTGGGGGAGTAAAAGGCGGCAAGGAGGCCATACATTGAACAATGGGCCGCCAAGATGTGATTTGCAAATGTCGTTAAGCGTACCTAAATTGGATAGAACAATGGCAGATGTGGAAACAGGGAAAATTAGATGAACAAGATGTGTTTTATGGAGATGTGATTAAGTGTACGTGACTTGGACAATTAATTGGCCAAATCCCGAAGATGTGAAGGAAACAAGATGTAAGATTGTATATAAGCCAACTGCTCGAATGTAAAAATTAGACTCCCGTCTCAGCTCAGACTGAGAGGGCCTCTCCCTGCACGTGCTTGAATAAAGATCACTTGGAACCAGTACACGTTCGTCTCCGTCTGCTTTGGGGCAGAGAGAAATCCCACAACACCTTCTATTCCTCACTTGAAAGCCTCTAGACACTTCCTTCCTTTGCAAATATTTTTAAAAGTTTAACAAAATTTATTAAGCAACTTTTGTCACCTTTTCTAACATAATAATCTCACCATTCATTTTGGAGTGGCCAGCCAAATTAAATAGACCCATCATTTGGAAAATCTTTCTGTGGTTTCCAAAGCAAAGCTACCTAAATGGCTCATCAAGTAAATGTACCACTGTATAGTTTGGAACCATTTGAACCAAGAAGGTTCCAGGTTCAATCCTTGATCTGTGCTGAGCTTGCTGATCTCAGCCAGCCAGGCTGGTGGGGATAGGGGTGCTAAACTGGCCTTAATTCCACAGGATTCAGAGGATGAAATGAGAGAGAGAAGTTAGCCAGGGATCCTGTTTGCTATCCAGAGATTGGGGCAGGCAGGTCTATGAACTTTCTCATGTTCTGCTCCTGGGCCTGGCCCAAACAGGTCCAGGATGCATGGGATCCACAGGGAGGATCGCTCCCACTGCTTGATTCTCTTCCACTAACTTGTCTGTGCCCAGATAGCCATAGAGAGACCGTTCATTGTCCACCAGTACGCTCAAGGCCTTCTGTGACCAGTGGACGTATATTGTTTAATTGATCAAGACAATGAGATCTTAATTTAATTTTACTATATGCATCTTTTAGTTTTGTTGGACCTCGTGTTAAACTGTTTAATTAGTGGCGCCCTCCTCAGATCGAAGAGGATTGTGGTGCTGATGTGTGTCTGGGTACCCAATGCCACTCTTATTGGTCCAATTAAAATAGGCTATCTAGGGACCCCTATTGAAAACTGAGGGCTTGATTTTCCTCACCTCGGTGGGTCCGGGGTGGGCGACGTCAGTGGCAGGTCGCGGCCCCGCTGCTGGCTCCATCCCGCTCTGGAAAATGATTTTCTGTTGATCGGGCTAGTTAAGCCCGCCCAGCGCTTTTCCTGGGCCAATTGGAGGAAGCGGGTCTGGTGACGTCATTCATGACGCGTCATCAGCCCTCTGTCCTGTGCAGCATCAGGTATTTGCGGAGAAAGTTGGTGCTGCTGGTGTTGGGGCTGATCGTGGTCAGATTCTGAGGACCAAGATGAGACAGTATAAAAGGGCACCCATGTTGATGGAATAGATGGTAGGTGAAGTAGAGATGACAGAAGCATTCAGTCAATGGTGAGAGAGTTTTTCCAATGAGGTAAGAGTGGATGGAGAGTGGAAAACCTGCAGAATCTGTGCTGGAAATGGACTGAGAAACAGCTTGTGGCTGAGGAAAGTGACGATTTGTCAGGTGGGAGCTTTTACTGTACGTTGAAGCTGTCAAGTAATCAGCTGGAGCAATGGCCACTGAACTCCTGCCTCAGGTTGACAGCAGTGGTCCCCAAACAGCGTGGTTCCCGTGGCCATGAAATTAAAGTGAAAAGGGAAGTTATAAAAGCCTCTTAATGATCGGTCAACTAGATGCTAATCAATTTAATTGGGTTGCCCGCCACTGCCTGTTGGGTCTGTTTGGCGCTGACAGACATTGGGAAAGGCACGTTGCAGCAGGGTCCCGTTCCACTGTCCAAAAAAAAATAATCAAAATTTCCCACCCAACCCACCACCAATCCCGCCCACTGACCCCCCCAGAAAATTCCGGCCCGAGAGTCTGTGTAAGTCAGCTTTTTATCCGGGGTTTCTGTGGCTCTTCTGCTGAAGTTACGGCAGACGAGCTGGAGAACCCCTGTGGAAATTCACCCACACCCACCGGAAAAAAATTGAGTTTTCCATGAGACTGCATCAATTCCATTTTGGATTTACAATGACAAACATTCACAATTTGAATATTTGGATGCACTATACGAAAAACAAACACATCAGTAGGTAGAGAAGTTGCAATGAATAGTATACTATTGGTTTGGGTTTATACAGACTAGGATGGCCCAACTACAATAGATTAGATCTGCAACTGTGGTTTACATAGGGCTCTACTTAAAAGTAGGTGTTCCAGGAACTGACACCAGAAAATTTGACAATGTATGAATAGAGTGGCATGGCAAAGATTTAAAATTTAAACAAAAAAGATATTTCACCCCTCAAAATAAAAGATCAAATAAGTACCCTCTTTCAGCATTATACAGAGGAACAATAAAGTGGGCAGACAACTGCTTCAATACACAGGACAACAGCTATGACTGAAAAATAAGATGGAGTAGAGGGGCCGGTGCAGGGATCAAAAGAAAGCCTAGTTAGCTGTGTGCACGCACGTGGGTGAAATTCAGGCATCACCAGAAACAAACACTCACCAATCTCTTTTGGTTTAAAACTTGCTCAAGAAGACTTGCTTTACGACTTGCTTGATGCACCGTCATCATACAGCTCAGACGCTGTTTAGTGACAGATGCAGGTCTTTCATCTGTATCATCCTGTGGAGCAACCAGAACAAATAAGTACCTGCTTTAAGCCACCCATTACACTGCCATAATATTTTGCAGTAAATCAAAACAGTCGGTCACACTGTAATATTCAGTTCAAACAGGATTTATATACAAATTCAAGGAAACTTCTATGCATAAGCAAAATATAATTTGTTTTAAAAAAAGTGTTAGAATTACAAGTTGTAGAAAGCAATGGCCCAGAATTTGCTGTAACCGGTCAACGAACAGCACCTGTTAGACTTGCCTGTTTAATCTCCATGATATTTTGCACTGCAAGTTGCTGGAAGTGCAAGATGGCAACTGGGATGAGTGAACAGGGCAAGCAACTGTATCTCCTTAACCAATCAGATTGAAGGCTTGTGAAATCAACAGTGCAAGGATTGAGAAGGAAGTGCAAGTTAGAATTTTTAACGCAATGTCAAATCAGGTACAGAAACAGAAATAAAAGAGGGAAAGGAAGATATAATTGAGAGAAAAAAAGACAAAGAAAAAGTAAAATAATTTTTTTTTTAAATCTCCAACAATTAAAATCTGAAGGAATGAGACTCCACACTTTTAATATTTAATTTTTAGTGCCAGATAGGTGATTGGCAGTCATCAACACTTATCACGTTATTAAAAGTGTACACTTGTATTTACTGGCCCTAAATATCTGCAGCGGGTTTAGTTTGTATCTACCATGCAAATAAAGAACGAACTTGGATTTATATAGCGCCTTTCACAACCTCAGAACGTTGAAAAACGCTTTACAGACAATGAAGTACTTTTGTAATGTAGGAAACGCAGCAGCCAATTTGTGCACGGCAACGTCCCACAAACATCAATGTGATGATGACCAGATAATCTGTTTCTTTAGTGATGTTGGTCGAGGGATAAATATTGGCCAGGACACAGGAGAACTCCACTGCTCTTCCTCAAAATAGTGCCATGGGATCTTTTACACCCACCCGAGGGGGCAGAAGAGGCCTCAGTTTACCCTCTCATCCAAAAGATGGTACCTCCGACAGATACAGCAACTTCATGACATTCAATGCACGTCAATGGAGAGGTAGACAGCGGAATGCCGTTTTTGCAAAGCGAATGGCAGAGCAACGCAACTCGGACAGCAAGTTTGGTTATTCGCATTTAACCGTGCATCTGCTCCTCACCTGAAGTTGCTGTACAATTTATGCATAAATAAGGCCATTAGCCTCACCGTTACTTTGACAGCAGAATCTGGCCCACTGACTTCAAAAAAAAATCATCAGTGAACAATAACTACTAAACTTCACAACTGATGCTGGGCTGAAGAGTTGGCAAGAAAATGAATTCAATGCATATGGTTATTTGTGGGCTGGTACAAGATACAGTGAACATGAAAGTTGCTGCTTTATCAGAATGTGGCATTCCAAAAAAGCTGCAATAATTTTTTGCACTTTAAAAGACAAAAGCCAACAAATATAATTTATTATAACTATAAATGAAGACAGAAAAAGAAAAAGAAATTCAAGCCGATTACTCACAAGATGGTTTAAGTTACATTTATGCTTTATATTATATATTTTGATTTAAAGTTATTGAGAACACCCAGTGTCTTAATGATAAATGCACCAATTACTGAGCCACACAGACCAAGTTCAATCCGAGGTCTTTCCCGAGTTTCAGGGCAGTTTTATTGCACTACAGCTAACCCAGCGACCCTGAGCTGGGAGGGGCAGGGGGTAATTTAGCCAGAATTTCTATTCTTGATTATCAGCCAGTAGCTTCAGCACATGTGGACATCAGACAAACATCGTAAAGAAAGAATTTGCATTTATATAGTGCCTTATATTTCATTTCATTACCTCTTCAGGCTGTACAAAAGCATTTTACAGCCAATAAATTACTTTAAGTGTACAGTAGCCTAGTGGTCAGGAGTTCAAATCCCACTATGGCAAGAAAATGAATTCAATAAATCTGGTCATATGTGGGCAGGTACAAGAAAAAGTGACCATTACAGTTGCTGGATTATTGTAAAAAACTAAACAACTGGCTCACTAATGTCCTTCAGGGAAGGCAACCTGCTACCCCTACCCAGTATAGCCTATGTGACTCCAGTCACAGTTAAAACCTTCAGGGAAACTAGGGTTGGAAAAGAAATTCTGTCTTGCCAGTGTCACCCACATCCCAGGAACAAGTTTTTAAAAAAGCAAACCCAGCAGCCAATTTGCACACAGGTTCCTCAAACAGCAAAGTAAGTGAGAACATAAGAACTAGGAGTTGGAGTAGGCCATACAGCTCCTCAAGCCTGCTCCACCATTCAATAAGATCACGGCTGATCTTCAACCCTCAACTCCACTTTCCCGCCCGATCGCCATATCCCTTGATTCCCCGAGAGTCCAAAAATCTATCAATCTCAGCTTTGAATATACTCAACGATTCAGCATCCACAGCCCTTTGTGGTAGAGAATTCCAAATATTCGCAACCCTCCGAGTGAAGATATTCCTCCTCAGCTCAGTCTTGAATGGCCAGCCCCTTATCCTGAGACTATGCCCCTTAGTTCTAGACTCTCCAGCCAGGGGAAACAACCTCTCAGCATCTGTCAATCGCCCTCAGAATCTTGTATGTTTCAAAGAGATCACCCCTCATTCTTCTAAACTCCAGAATAGGTCCAATCTACTCAATCTCTCCTCATAGGACAACCCTCATCCCAGGAATCAATCTACTGAACCTCTGTTGCATCGCCTCTAAGGCGAGTATATCCTTCCTCAGATATGGAAACCAAAACTGCGCATAGTACTCCAGGTGTGGTCTCACCAATGCCCTGTACAATTGTAGCAAGACTTCCTTACGCTTGCACGCCAACATGGCATTTGCCTTCCTAATAGCTTACTGTATCTGCATGCTAACTCGGTTTCCTGTACAAGGACAGCTAAATCTCTGAACACCAACATTTAATAGTTTCTCACCATTTAAAAAATATTCTGTTTTTCTATTCTTCTTACCAAAGTGAATAACCTCACATTTCCCCACATTATACTCCATCTGCCACTTTCTTGCCCACTCAATCTGTCTATATCCCTTTGCTAGCTCTTTGTGTCCTCCTCACAGCTTACTTTCCCACCTAGCTTTGTATCGTCAGCAAACTTGGATACATTACACTTGGCCCCTTCGTCTAAGTCATTAATATAGATTGTAAATAGCGGAGGCCCAAGCAATGATCCTTGCAGCATCCCAATAGTTACAGTCTGCCAACCAGAAAATTACCCATTTATCCCTACTCTGCTTTTGTCTATTAACCAACCCTCTATCCATGCTATTACCCCCAACCCAATAAGCCCTTATATCAAATGCCTTTTGAAAAATTAAATATACTACATCTACTGGTTCCCCTTTATCTACCCTGCTAGTTACATCCTGAAAAAAGTCTAATGAATTTGTTAAACATGATTTCCCTTTCATAAAACCATGTTGACTCTGCCTAATCATATTATGTTTTTCTAAGTACCCTGTTACCACTTCCTTAATAATGGATTCCAGCATTTTCCTCCCAATAACTGATGTCAGGCTAACTGGCCTAAAGTTCACTGCTTTCTCTCTCCCTCCTTTCTTGAATAGCCGGGTTACATTTGCTATCTTCCAATCTGATGGGGCTGTTCCAGAATGTAGGAAATTTTTGAAGATCACAACCAATGCATCCACTATCTCTGCAGTCACCTCTTTACCTCTTTTAGAACCCTAGGATGTAGGCCATCAGGTCTAGGGGATTTGTTGGCTTTTAGTTTCTCAAGTACTTTTTCTCTATTGATATTAATTACTTTAAGTTCCTCACTCTCATTGGCCCCTTGGTTCCCCATTATTTTTGGTATATTATTTGTGTCTTCTACTGTGAAGACAGATACAAAATATTTGTTTAAAGTCTCTGCTGTTTCCTTATTCCCCATTATAATTGCTCTTGTCTCAGCCTGTAAGGGGATCGACACTTACTTTTGCTATTCTCTTCCTTTTACATACTTGTAGAAGCTCTTAAAAATTTTTTTATGTTTCTTGCTATGTTCTCCCATATTCTATTTTCTCCCTTTTATCAATTTTTTGGTTATCCTTTGCTGGTTTCTAAAGCTGTCCCAATCCTCAGGCTTACTACTATTCTTCACATTATAAGCCTCTTCTTTTAATCTAATACTATCCTTAACTTCTTTAGTTAGCCATGGATGGATCACTTTTCCCATTGAGTTTTTATTTCTCAATGGAATGCATATTTGTTGTGAATTTTGAAATATTTCTTTAAATGTTTGCCACTGCTTATCTACTGTCATACCTTTTAATCTAATTTCCCAATTTGCCTTAGCCAACTCGCCCCTCATACCTATGCAAGTGGCTCTGTAAGTTTAAAACTCTAGTTTTGGATTTAAGGATTTCATTCTCAAATCTAATGTGAAATTCTATCATATTATGATCACTCTTCCCCAGAGGATCCTTTACTATGAGATTACTAATTAACCCCATCTCATTACACAATACAAGATCTAAAATAGCCTGTTCCCTGATTGGTTCTACAACATATTGTTCTAGGAAACTTTTTCAAATACTTTCCATGAACTCATACTCCAGACTACCTTTGCCAATTTGATTTGCCCAGTCTATATGAAGATTAAAGTCCCCCATGATTATTGTATTACCTTTGTTACACACTCCTATTATTTGTTGATTAATACTCTGTCCAACAGTATAGCTACTGTTTGGGGGGCCATAAACTACTCCCACCAGTATTTTCTACCCCATGTTATTTCTTATCTCCACCCATACTGATTCTACTTCCTGATCTTCCGAGCCAAGATCCTTTCTTTATGTCATCCTTTATTATCAGGGCTACCCCCTCCCCTTTCTCATTCTGCCTGTCTTTTCAAAACATCAAGTACCCTGGAATATTTCATTCTCAACCTTGGTCACCTTGCAACTACATCTCTAATGGCTATTAGATCAAAGCTATTTATCTCTTTTTGTGCCACTAATTCATCTATCTTGTTACAAATACTTCATGCATTCAGATAAAGAGTCTTTAATTTTAACCATTATTCCCTGCCTTCACCTTATTCGCTGATGCACTATTACTGTTAAACTCTCTGTCTCTTCCTGTCACACTCAGTGACTAGTTAGCCTTTTTTTTTGCTGGTGATGGTTCAGGGGAGAATGTTGGTCAGGAGAACCTTTTTTTTAAAAAAAATTAATACCACAGGATCTTTTACATTCACTTTTAACATCTCATCAGAAAGGCAGCATCTGAGAAGACAGTGCTCCTTCAGTAGATCATGTGCTGGAGTAGAGCTTGAACCAGAGACTTTCTGCAACCAAATGAGCAAAGCTAACATCGAATAGCAGAAGTAGGCCAAGATACCTCCAGCAAATAGCCTACCAACAAAAAAAAACACAAGAACGGCAAGGTACTAGAGAGTGCCCAGGGAAATGTACCCCAGCAAGAAATAGACACTTTAAGAGAGCATCAGAGAGGGGGAATAAAGCCCAATAGGTGCCGTTTATCCTCACATCGCTCTTGTTTGTGCTGGCCATGGCCTGGACGCTCTTCCTCTTCTTGTATTTGTCCTTGTAGGTTTTGTTGCGGTGTTTTTTGCACATCCAAGGCTTCCTCGGTTTAGCCACCTGCGTGGTGGTTTCGGTGCATCCCTCGTACACGCACTTCCTGATCACCCTCTCGCCGCCGCCGCTTTCTTCTTCTTCATCTTCATCCTCCTCCTCCTCTTCCAATTCATCGTCCGCCTCCTCCTCTTCTTCATCGTCTTCATCGTCTTCCTCCTCCTCATTGGCCTCCCCTGGGCTGTCTCTGTTGTCTGAAGTCTCCAGCGCTCCTCCTCCTCCTCCTCCTCCCTCTAGATTCACGTTAACTTCGTCGCAAGCCGCGTCCATGGTGACGGTGGTCAGCTCCTGCTGGCTGACGCTGCGAGGGGACGGGGTCGGCTCCTCACCGCCGCTCTCGCTGTGCCCCGCACTCATCCCGAGGCCCGCCCCCGCCGCTTGCACTCGGCCACCAAGGCCGCGTCTGCTCGCACTGGAGGCGGAACCGTTGAAGCCCCTTACCAATCTCGCGCGACCTCTCGAGATTTTAAACCGCGCCGACAACGCCCGCCTCCAGGTTCCCACACTCACTGAGCATGCTCGGCGGTTGGCTCGCCTCGCCCCCCGGGCCGCCTGCACCAATCAGCTGCTCGCCTTTTGCTGGGTATGCGCCGTTATAAAAACGATCGCGCGAAGGATGAGCACGTGACTTTAAGCTGCAGTTGCGCGGCGACCATCTTTGTAATGGAGAGACTGTTTTTTTGTTGCGTGATGGCCATCTTTGTAATGGAGAACAGAAAACGCTGGAAAAACTCAGCAGGCCAGGCAGCATCCGTGGAGAGAGAAAGAGAGTTAACGTTTCAGGTCGATGACCTTTCATCAGAACTGGGAAGAGCCGGAAATCAAATAGATTTAAGGCCAGGGTAAAGCTGGGAAAAGGGGGAGGGGATAAAGGAACAAAGGGGGAGATGAAGAGACATTAAGAGACATTAAGAGATATGCAAGGCTAGAGGTGGTGTTAATGTGACAGATTAAGGCTGAATGAAGTGTGAAATCCACTGGCAGAATGAAGGACAGCTGCCAGCTTCTAGGAGGAAAAAAAAAGGTGGGGGGAGGACAAATAAAAGGGTGGATAAAATAAAATATAAATGTGATTGGAGCTGAGGTTATGATCTAAAATTGTTGAACTCGATATTGAGTCCAGAGGGCTGTAGCGTGCCTAAACGAAAGATGAGGTGCTGTTCCTCGAGCTTACGCTGAGCTTCCGTGGAACAGTGTAATAGGCCGAGGACGGTGAGGTCAGAGTGGGAGTGAAGCGGTGAATTAAAGTGACAGGCCACCGGGAGCTCGGGGTCCCCCTTACGGACTGAACGGAGGTGTTCCGCAAAGCGGTCACCCAATCTGCGTTTGGTTTCCCCAATGTAGAGGAGTCCACATCGTGAGCAGCGAATACAGTATACTAAATTGCAGGAAGTACAAGTAAATCGCTGTTTCACCTGGAAGGGGTGTGACATCGGCCAGCTCAATTTCTCTGCTCCCCTCACTCACTCCAACCTACCTCCCTCTGAACTTGCAGCACTCCATTCTCTCCGATCCAACCCTGACATTGTCATTAAACCTGCTGACAAGGGTGGCGCTGTTGTTGTTTGGCGAACCGACTTCTACCTAGCGGAAGTTGAACGCCAACTCTCTGACACCTCCTCCTACCTCCACCTGGACCATGACCCCACTACCGAACATCAAGCCACCGTGTCCAAGACTGTCACTGACCTCATCTCCTCTGGAGATCTTCCCCCCCACGGCCGCCAACCTCATAGTTCCCCAACCCCGCACAGCCCGCTTCTACCTCCTTCCCAAGATCCACAAACAGGACTGCCCCGGTAGACCCATCGTTTCAGCCTGTTCTTGCCCCACGGAACTTATCTCTTCCTATCTCGACTCTATTTTTTCTCCCCTTGTCCAGTCTCTTCCCACCTACATCCGCGACTCTTCCGATGCCCTCCGCCATTTTAACAGTTTCCAGTTTCCCGGCCCCAACCGTCTCCTCTTCACTATGGACGTACCATCCCTCTACACCTCCATTCCCCACCAGGATGGCCTGAGGCGCTCCGCTTCTCCTTGACAGAGCCCACCAGTCCCACCACCACCCTCCTCCGCCTGGCTGAACTTGTTCTCACATTGAACAACTTCTCCTTTGACTCTACCCATTTCCTCCAAATTAAAGGTGTTGCTATGGGTACCCGCATGGGTCCTAGCTATGCCTGCCTTTTCGTGGGATATGTGGAACACTCTTTGTTCCAGTCCTACTCGGGTCCCCTCCCTCACCTCTTTTTCCGGTACATTGATGACTGTATCGGTGCCGTCTCCTGCTCTCGCCCTGAACTAGAACATTTCATTCACTATGCTTCCAATTTCCACCCTTCCCTCACCTTCACATGGTCCATCTCCGACTCTTCCCTTCCCTTCCTCGACTTCTCCATCTCCATCTCTGGGGATAGGTTATTGACTAACATTCACTACAAGCCCACCGACTCCCACAGCTACCTGGACTACACTTCCTCCCACCCCGCCTCCTGTAAGGACTCTATTCCATTCTCCCAGTTTCTCCGTCTCCGCCGCATCTGCTCTGATGATGCCACCTTCCATACCAGTGCTTCCGACATGTCTTCCTTTTTCCTCAACCGAGGATTCCCCTCTACCGTGGTTGACACGGCCCTCGACCGTGTCCGTTCTATCTCCCGCACATCTGCCCTCACCCCTGCCCCTCCCTCCCGGAACCACGATAGGGTTCCCCTTGTCCTCACCTTTCACCCCACCAGCCTCCACATTCAACGGATCATCCTCCGCCATTTCCGCCACCTCCAGCGTGATCCCACCACCAAACACATCTTCCCCTCACCTCCCCTTTCAGCATTCCGTAGGGACCGCTCCCTCCGCGACACCCTAGTCCACTCCTCTACCACCCCCAGCACCCCTTCCCCTTCGCCCGGCACCTTCCCGTGCACGCGCAGGAGATGCAACACATGCCCTTATACCTCCCCTCTTCCCACTGTCCAGGGCCCCAAACACCCCTTCCAGGTGAAACAGCGATTTACTTGTACTTCCTGCAATTTAGTATACTGTATTCGCTGCTCACGATGTGGACTCCTCTACATTGGGGAGACCAAACGCAGATTGGGTGACCGCTTTGCGGAACACCTCCATTCAGTCCATAAGGGGGACCTCGAGCTCCCGGTGGCCTGTCACTTTAATTCACCGCTTCACTCCCACTCTGACCTCACCGTCCTCGGCCTATTACACTGTTCCACGGAAGCTCAGCGTAAGCTCGAGGAACAGCACCTCCTCTTTCGTTTAGGCACGCTACATCCCTCTGGACTCAATATCGAGTTCAACAATTTTAGATCATAACCTCAGCTCCAATCACATTTATATTTTATTTTATCCACCCTTTTATTTGTCCCCCCCCCCACCTTTTTTTTCCTCCTAGAAGCTGGCAGCTGTCCTTCATTCTGCCAGTGGATTTCACACTTCATTCAGCCTTAATCTGTCACATTAACACCACCTCTAGCCTTGCATATCTCTTAATGTCTCTTAATGTCTCTTCATCTCCCCCTTTGTTCCTTTATCCCCTCCCCCTTTTCCCAGCTTTACCCTGGCCTTAAATCTATTTGATTTCCGGCTCTTCCCAGTTCTGATGAAAGGTCATCGACCTGAAACATTAACTCTCTTTCTCTCTCCACAGATGCTGCCTGGCCTGCTGAGTTTTTCCAGCGTTTTCTGTTGTTATTTCAGATTTCCAGCATCCGCAGTATTTTGCTATCGTATTTGTAATGGAGAAGCTGTTTTGGTTGCCATTGTTCCCAGGGTCAGGGTTGCCAACTCCAGTTGGAGGCATTCCTGGGGATTTGATCTCGTGACATTCTTATCACATAGCATCGGATTATGTGACATCTGTAAATGTTATTGAATGTACCTTATCAAGGTTGGGTCCCTCTGTAGTTGAGTATCTTTGCTCGTAGTTGATCCAGCAGCTAGCCGACAACCACGACGTGCGTGGATTCTTTAGCGCAGTCAAGACCATCTACGGCCCAAGCACCCAAGGCCCTACCCCACTGCGGGCCAAGAACGGAGAGGTACTCATCAAGGACAGAGAGGCAGTCAGTGCCCGCTGGAAGGAGCACTTCGAAGATCTCCTTAACCGAGACTCTGTCTTCGACGCGAGTGTCCTCAACTCCATCCCGCAGCATGCTACCCGCCACCATCTCAGCACAACCCCAGCCCAGCATGAGGTTGAAAAGGCCATCCGACAACTGAAGAACAACAAGGCCTCAGAAGCAGATGGAATCCCCTCTGAGGCACTAAAGCATGGCGGAGAAGCACTACTGGTGCGAATTCATGAACTCATTTCTCTTATCTAGAGGGAGGAGAGCATGCCAGGGGATCTCAGAGACGCAGTAATTGTGACCATCTTCAAGAAAGGTGACAAGTCCGATTGCGGTAATTACAGAGGAGTCTCCCTGCTGTCTGCCACAGGGAAAGTCATCGCAAGAATCCTCCTCAATCGCCTTCTCCCAGTGGCCGAAGAGCTCCTCCCAGAGTCGCAATGCGGATTCCGCCCACTGAGGGGCACAATGGACATGATCTTCACCGCACGTCAATTACAAGAGAAATGCAGGGAACAGCACCAACTGCTGTACATGGCCTTCTTTGATCTCACAAAGGCCTTCGACACTGTCAACCGTGAGGAATTATGGAGGGTCCTCCTCAAATTCGGCTGCCCTCAAAAGTTTGTCACCATTTTCCGCCTGCTTCACGACGACATGCAAGCCGTGATCCTGACCAATGGATCCACCACAGACCCAATTCACCTACGAACCGGGGTCAAGCAAGGCTGTGTCATCGCACCAACGCTCTTCTCGATCTTCCTTGCTGCAATGCTCCATCTCACCGTCAGTAAGCTCCCCACTGGAGTGGAGCTAATCTACAGAACAAACGGGAAACTGTTCAACCTCCGTCACCTCCAGTCCAGATCCAAGGTTGTCCCATCCTCTGTCGTCGAATTACAGTATGCAGACGACGCTTGCGTCTGCGCTCACTCGGAGGTCGAACTCCAAACCATCGTCAACACCTTCATCGAAGCGTACAAGAGCATAGGCCTTACACTAAACATCCGTAAGACAAAGGTCCTCTACCAACCTGCCCCCGCCACACAGTACTGCCCCCTGATTATCAAAATCCACGACAAGGCCTTGGACAACGTGGACCACTTTCCATACCTCGGGAGCCTACTGTCAACAAGGGCAGACGTCGATGACGAAGTCCAACACTGCCTTCAGTGTGTCACTGCAGTCTTCGGTCGCCTGAGGAAGAGAGTGTTTGAAGACCAGGACCTCAAACCCGGCACTAAGCTCATGGTCTACAGAGCAGCAGTGATACCCGCCCTGCTGTATGCCTCAGAGACATGGACCATGTACAGCAGGCACCTCAAAGCACTGGAGAGGTACCACCAACGCTGCCTCCGCAAGATCCTGCAAATCCATTGGCAGGATAGGCGCACCAACGTCAGTGTTCTCGCTCAGGCCAATATCCCCAGCATCGAAGCTTTGACCACGCTCGATCAGCTCCGATGGACGGGTCACATTGTCCGCATGCTTGATACGAGACTCCCGAAACAAGCGCTCTACTCGGAGCTCCGGCACGGCAAGAGAGCCCCAGGTGGGCAGAGGAAACGCTTCAAGGACACCCTCAAAGCCTCCTTGAAAAAGTGTAACATCCCCACCGACACCTGGGAATCCCTGGCCCAAGACCGCACAAAGTGGAGGAGAAGCATCCGGGAAGGCGCCGAACACCTCGAGTCTCTTCGCCGGGAGCAAGCGGAAGCCAAGCACAGGCAGCACAAGGAGCGCACGTCAACCCAAGCACCCCACCCACCTGCCCCTTCAACCACCGTCTGCCCCACCTGTGAGAGAGACTGTCGGTCCCGCATTGGACTCATCAATCACCTGTGAACTCATTTTTAATGTGGAAGTAAGTCATCCTCAGTTCCGAGGGACTGCCTAAGAAGAAGAAGAAGAAGGAGTTGAGTATCTTTGCTCGTGGTTTCGCACCAGCAGCTGTTGTTGTACGAGAAGTTCCGAGAACCAGAAAGCCTCCCACGAGCAGGCAAAGAAAGAAAACCGGTGGGGGGGGGGGGGGGATTCGCTGATGGGAAACCAGAGGTGGAAGGAACATTTATTCCACCTGTAACTAATAGTAACTTACTGAAATTGCACCAATAACTAATAACCGATAACCCAGATTCCCATCATAACCAACCATAATACAATAACTAACTGGTAATCTATATGTAACTAATAGTAATAGGTGTGATGTCCCGATAGTAACTAGTAGTAATCCTATAACCTGCTGACATTACAGCCAGAATCCCCCTGCCCTGCACAAGGCTCCCCAGTCGATGCCACTCTTAATAAGCCTCATTTCTTGCCCCCTATCTCCTTGGACCCTGGTTCTATGTGAATGTGACAATTCTGAACAGGGAGTCTGTCATAACCGATCTGTACTTGGACTTCACATGTCAAAACCAGCCATACGGTAATCATGTGGGACTTTAATCTACATATTGACTGGGCAAATCAAATTACCACTAATGGTATGGAGGACAAATTCTTGGAATGCATGCGAGATGGTTTCCTGGATCAGTATGTGGAGGAACCAACCAGGGAACAGGCTATTCTGGATCTGGTACTGTGTACTCTTCTTAGGTGGGTGTTTAAACAAATTGTCTGTAACTTAATAAAACTTTAAATAAAACTTAACAAATTTAATTAAAATTTAATTGGCCGGAGTGATCATGCACTCCAGTCCCCGCGGCGCCCACCAGTCGCGGAAGGCCTCAAGCGTGCCAGCGGACACCGCGTGCTCCATCTCCAGGGCCACCTGGGCGCGAACATGGCCGCGGAAGAGAGGCAGGTCTGGTACTGTGTAATGAGAAAGGGCTAATCAATAATCTTGTGGTAAAGGGGCCTTTAGGGACAAGTGACCATAATATGATTGAATTTTACATTAAGTTTGAGAGTGATGTAGTCCAATCTGAAACTGAGGTCTTCAATCTAAACAGAGGAAACTACAAGGGTATGAAGGACAAGTTGGCCATGGTAGATTGGGAGACTACACTAAAAGGTATGAAGGTGGACATACAATGGCTAACATTCAAGGAAATAATGCATAATTTGTAACAAACATATATTCCTCGAGGGCATAAAAACCCAAAAGGAAAAGTGATCCAACCATGGCTAACAAAAGAAATTAAATCTAGTATTAAGTCAAAGGAGGAAGCTTATAAAGTTGCCAGAAAAAGTAGTCAGCCTGAGGATTGGGATCTTTTTAGAAATCAGCAAAGGGGGTCCAAGAAATTGATAAAGAAAGGGAAAATGGAATATGAGCACAAACTAGCAAAAAATATAAAAACGGATTGTAAAATATGTGAAAAGGAAAAGACTGGTGAAGGTAAATGTAGGTCCTTTACAGTCAGAGATGGGAGAATTTATAATGGGGAATGAGGAAATGGCAGAGAAATTAAATAAATACTTTGTTTCTGTCTTCACGGAGGAAGACACAAAAAACCTCCCAGAAATACGAGAAAACCAAGGGTGTGGCGAGAATGAGGAACTTAAAGAAATTATTATTAGTAAAAAAACAGTACTAACAAAATTAATGGGTCTAAAAGTCAATAAATCCCAAGGACTGGATGACCTACATCCTAGGGTTTTGAAAGAGGTGGCAATTGGAATAGTGGACGCATTGGTTGTCATCTTTCAAAATTCTATAGATTCTGGAATGGTTCCTGCAGATTGGAGGATAGCAAATGTAACCCCACTATTTAAGAAAGGAGGGAGAAAGAAAACGGGGAACTACAGACTTGTTAGCCTCACATCAGTAGTTGGGAAAATGCTGGAATCTATTATAAAGGATGCAATAACTGGGCACTTAGAAACTAATAGTAAGATTGGGCAGAGTCAACATGGATTTATGAAAGGGAAATCCTGTTTGACAAACCTATTGGAGTTCTTTGAGGATGTAACTAATGGAGTAGACAAAGGGGAACCGATAGATGTGGTGTATCTGGATTTTCAGAAGGCCTTCGATAAGGTCCCACACAAGAGGTTGGTGAACAAAATTAGGGCACATGGAACTGGGGGTAATATACTAGCATGGATTGAGAATTGGTTAACAGACAGAAAACAAAGAGTAGGGATAAACGGGTCTTTTTCAGGATGGCAGGCTGTGACTAGTGGGGTACCGCAAGGATCGGTTCTTGGGCCCCAGCTATTCACAATCTATATCAATGATTTGGATGGGACTAAATGTAACATTTCCAAATTTGCTGATGATACAAATCTAGGTGGCAGTGTCAGTTGCGAAGAGGATGTGAAGAGGCTTCAAGGGGATCTCGACAGGCTCAGTGAGTGAGCGAGAACATGGCAGATGGAATATAATGTGGATAAATGTGAAGTTATCCACTTTGGTAGAAAAAACAGAAAGGCAGAGTATTTCCTAAATGGTGAAAGATTGGGGAATGCAGATGCTCAAAGGGACCTGGGTGTCCTTGTACATGAGTCACTGAAAGTGAATGTACAGGTGCAGCAAGCCATTAGAAAGGCAAATGGTATTTTGGCCTTCATTACAAGAGGATTTGAGTACAGGAGTAAAGAAGTCTTACTCCAATTATATAAGGCCTTGGTGAGACCACACCTGGAGTACTGTGTACAATTTTGGTCTCCTTACCTAAGGAAGGATATATTTGCCATAGAGGGAGTGCAACGAAGGTTCGCGAGATTGATTCCTGGGATGGTGGGACTGTCGTATGAGAAGAGATTGAGTAAACTAGGCCTGTATTCTCTTGAAATCAGTAGAATGAGAGGGGATCTCATTGAAGCATACAAAATTATTACAGGGCTTGATAGGGTGGATGCTGGGAGAATGTTTCCCTTGGCTGGGGAGTCTAGAACCAGGGGCCACAGCCTCAGGATAAAGGGTAGGCCATTCAGAACTGAGATGAGAAGAAATTTCTTCACACAGAGGGCGGTGAATCTTTGGAATTCTCTACCCCAGAAGGCTGTGGAGGCTCAGTCATTGGGTATATTCAAAACAGAAGTTGATAGATTTCTGACTAGTAAAAGCATCAGGGGATATGGCAATAGGGCCGGTGAATGGGGTTGAGGCAGAAGATCAGCCATGATCTCATTGAATGGCGGAGCAGGCTCAAAGGGACGAACGGCCTACTCCTGCTCCTATTTCTTATGTTCTTATGTAACACAGACTGTCCTGAACCAAACCGAAAGATCGCACAAAGGGTAGTGTTTGGGGCACCTATCACAGAGCACATCCTAAAATCTGCTCAGCGCCAACATTTCTGAACCACTCCCTGGGCTTGGACTCAATAAAGGAGAGTTTTCATAGGATGATAGAAATTATAGCACAGGAGGAGGCCATTATGTCTCCGGTGCTGACGCTCTCTTCTGTAATCCTATTTCCCCATAGATCCTTTAATTTTCCTCCTTTTCAAAGCCAGGGATGGGCGCGCAGCTACAGCGGGAAATTTAAAGCATGGTGATCTCATGGGCTGCGAGCAAGTATCCTCTCAATCTCATTAGAATATGCCTGACCTTAAAATGGGCAAAAATCAGAATAAACAATTGAGGCCCATGGAAACGCTGAACCCACACCAGTATATATTTTTTTGATTCTTAAAATTTACATTTCATCTCATTAAACCATTATTCGCACACATCAGGCACAACATGTTTATTTACTAGTTTTTTACAGGCACATACATAAAAAAGGAAGGTCGGGATGGGAATAGGGACATTAAGGGATGGACAGGATAATACCACAGGCAGTGATAGAGAGATGGCAGAAATATTAAATAATTACTTTGCTTCAGTATTTACCAGGAAGATAGAATAGGTGGACATGACATTGGATGATGAGATTAGTAATGAAATAACTGCATTTAAACTAAAAAGAGGAGATATATTAAATAAACTAATCAATTTCAAAGAGGGAAAAAAACCCTGGTCTGGATGGATTACATCCGCGCATTTTAAAAGAATCTAGGGAAGAGATATCAGAGACATTACTACACATATTTAATAATTCGTTAGAAAAACGTGTAGTGCGAGATGACTGGCGGATAGCTAACATAATACCTATATTTAAGAAGGGAGGTAGAACATGACCAGGGAACTATAGACCAGTTAGCTTAACATCGGTGGTAGGAAAAATAATGGAATCCCTATTAAAGGAGAAAATAGAAGAACATCTAGAAACCAAAAATATAATAATGAATAGTCAGCATGGATTTCAAAAGGGAAAGTCTTGCTTGACCAACCTCATTGAATTTTTTTGAAGAGGTAACAGAGAGAGTAAACAAGAGTAATGCAGTAGATGTAATTTATCTAGATATCAAAAGGCTTTCGATAAGGTACCACATAATAGACTAATGAATAAGGTCAGAGAATGCAGAGTCAGGGGACAAGTAGTAGAATGGATAGCTAGCTGGCTTCAAAACAGAAAGCAAAGAGTAGGGGTAAAGGGTAGCTATTCACAGTGGCAGAAGGTGGGTAGTGGTGTTCCACAAGGATCAGTGCTGGGACCACTGTTGTTCACAATTTATATTAACGATTTGGACTTCGGAATCAAAAACACAATTTCTAAATTTGCAGATGACACCAAATTGGGGTGGGGGGATAGTCAATACTGAGGAGGACTGCAACAACTTACAGGAGGACATTAATAACTTGCAGAATGGGCATATAATTGGCAAATGAATTTCAACACAGATAAATGTGAGGTATTACATTTTGGTAGGAAGAATAGGGAGGTCACATTATTTGGAGGGTGCAAGTCTCGGTGGGTAGAGGAGCAAAGGGATCTCGGAGTACAAATACACAAATTACTAAAAGTAGCGACACAGGTTAGCAAGACCATAAAAAAAGAAGCGGAGATGCCGGTGTTGGACTGGGGTGGACAAAAGTGAGAAGTCGCACAACACCAGGTTATAGTCCAACAGCTTTATTTGAAATCACAAGCTTTCGGAGCGCTGCTCCTTCGTCAGGTGAAGTGAAGAAATACATATGGGCACAGCATATATAGACAGAGAACAATGCCTGTGCAGAGAACAATGCCAGACGACTACAGATTAACTGTAGTCGTCTGGCATTGTTCTCTGCACAGGCATTGTTCTCTGTCTATATATGCTGTGCCCATTTGTATTTCTTCACTTCACCTGACGAAGGAGCAGCGCTCCGAAAGCTTGTGATTTCAAATAAAGCTGTTGGACTATAACCTGGTGTTGTGCGACTTCTCACTTTTATAAAAAAAGAAAACCAAGCACTAGGGTTTATTTCTAGAGGGATAGAATTGAAAAGTAGGGAAGTTATGCTAAACTTGTATCGAACCTTGGTTAGACCACACTTGGAGTACTGCGTACAGTTCTGGTCACCATATTATAAAAAAGATATAGAGGCACAGGAGAGGGTGCAGAGAAGATTTACAAGGATGATACCAGAAATGCGAGGGTATACCTATCAGGAAAGGATGAACAGGCTGGGTCTCTTTTCTCTTGAAAAAAGAAGGTTGAGGGGTGACCTAATAGAGGTCTTTAAAATTATGAAAGGTTTTGATAGAGTAGATACAGCGACAGTGTTTCCTCTTGTGGGAAAGAGCGAAACTAGAGGCCATCAATATAAGATAGTCACCAACAAGTCAAATAGGGAATTCAGAAGGAACTTCTTTACCCAGAGCGTGGTGAGAATATGGAACTCGCTACCACAGCAAGTGGTTGAGGCAAGTAGTATAGATGCATTTAAGGGGAGGTTAGGTAAGCATATGAGGGAGAGGGAATAGAGGGTTATGCTGATAGAGTTAGATGAGGAAAGACGGGAGGAGGCTCGAGTGGAGCAATAACGCCGGCATGGACTAGTTGGGCTGAATGGCCTGTTTCTGAGCCGTATATCCTACATAATGTTTAAGAACCTGTAATTGGAAAGCTTTTCAATTTTTAATGTGACTTATACTTATGCCATACAAATGCTTTAAAAGTAACAGAAAATACAGCGCTGGATCTCAGTGAGGATAAATTTATATGCTGACAGTCTGCTCGATATTTCTAGTGGTGGCATGGCTTTCGTTGTAGGTCAAATTCGCAGGAGATTTGTTATGTTCTTAATAAGGTATTTTCCATTCCATGGATATTTTACTTGCAGTTCCTGTACATTATTTGTGAATACATTGTGGTTAAAGGTAAACAAACAAAAATTGTTTATAATCCAGTCTGCGGAAGATCATTTGATGAAATGCTGTAGCCATGAAATGATTAACCAGTACATTAACATAAATATACACAAATCTTCTTTTATACCAAAGCCTAGTACAATCAGTTAATAAAAATTTGATTAATCAATTACAAAATAGGAAAATTATTTAATATTTTCTTCAAGTTTTTGATTTGTAATAAAATGACACAAGAAAATAACACTTCCTTTAAATTATTTTCCTCAATGTTAGTAAGATGTCTATGTGAACCTTCCAAGTGGCTGCTCCAAATCTCTATTTACGAGCAGTTTGAGAATGATTTTGCATAAAATGCATATCAGGCCAGATGCAGGCATTCATTATCCTCAGTTGCCTACAATAATCCTAAAATGCATTTTTCATCAATATTTCACACTTAATTTATCTAATCTTAATGAATCCCTGTGGCACTATTGTTTGCAGACCCAGCCAGGTGTTAATCTATTCTTTCATGAAACAAAGCTTGTTTTGGCCTAGTATTCTGCATACTAATGCTTACTTCAGAAGTGCCCTGCTGAGCATTCAATTGAATTTAACCCTCGGCAAGCAATCATGGTAAAGATCACCTGCATCAGAAGGATTATAAAAGGGTCAAAAAATAGAAATTCTAGAAACACACAGCAGGTCAGTTGGCATCTGATAAAAAGGAAAGACAAGTTAACTTTTAAGGAGGAATTGAAAGCTGAAAGATAAACAAATACTTTGGTAGAATCAGAACAAAACAGGAAGGATAACAACAGCAAAAAAACAAATTTGCAATCAAAGAACAAGTTAATGGTTTAAATTGTTGCCGGAAGCCAAGCGCAAGCAGCGCACGTCAACCCAAGCACCCCACCCACCCACCCCTTCAACCACCGTCTGCCCCACCTGTGACAGAGACTGTAGGTCCCGCATTGGACTCATCAGTCACCTGAGAACTCATTTTTAATGTGGAAGCAAGTCATCCTCGGTTCCGAGGGACTGCCTAAGAGAGAAGATTTTCTCCCTATGGACCCACGGCGAAGAATCACTGAAAGGACTACACGATAACATCAACAAGTTCCATCCCACCATCAAACTCAGCATGGACTACTCCTCAGAATCGGTTTCATTCTTGGACACACGAATCTCCATCAAAGACGGACACCTCAGCACTTCACTCTACCGCAAGCCCACGGACAACCTCACGATGCTCCACTTCTCCAGCTTCCACCCTAACCACGTTAAAGAAGCAATCCCCTATGGACAAGCCCTGCGAATACACAGGATCTGCTCAGACGAGGAGGAATGCGATGGACACCTACGGACGCTGAAAGACGCCCTCGTAAGAACGGGATATAACGCTCGACTCGTCGATCGACAGTTCCGACGGGCCACAGCGAAAAATCGCATAGACCTCCTCAGAAGACGAACATGGGACACAACCAACAGAGTACCCTACGTCGTCCAGTACTTCCCCGGAGCGGAGAAACTACGCCATGTTCTTCGCAGCCTTCAACATGTCATCGATGACGACGAACACCTCGCTAAGACCATCCCCACGCCTCCACTACTCGCCTTCAAACAGCCGCCTAACCTCAAAAGTACCATAGTTCGCAGCAAGTTACCCAGCTTTCAGGAGAACAGCGACCACGACACCACACAACCCTGCCACGGCAACCTCTGCAAGACATGCCAGATCATCAACACAGATACCATCATCACACGTGAGGACACTACCCACCAGGTACATGGTACATACTCATGTGACTCGGCCAACGTTGTCTACCTCATACGTTGCAGGAAAGGAATGCCCCGGAGCATGGTACATCGGCGAGACCATGCAGACACTGCGACAACGTATGAATGGACACCGCGCAACAATCGCCAGGCAGGAGTGTTACCTCCCAGTCGGGGAACACTTCAGCAGTCAAGGACATTCAGCCTCCGATCTTCGGGTAAGCGTCCTCCAAGGCGGCCTTCGAGACACACGACAACGCAAAATCATCGAGCAGAAACTGATAGCCAAGTTCCGCACCCATGAGGACGGCCTCAACCGGGATCTTGGGTTCATGTCACGCTACATGTAACCCCACCTGACGTAGAGTCATCCAGACTCGAGTCGTTGTTGGCTTGTTCTCTCTACACAGATGCAGCTGGACCTGCTGTAATTTCCAGCAAAAAAAGTTTAAAAAAAATTTGATTTCCATACAGACCCCAGCATCTGCCACATTTGACCCCTTGTGACCCCACCTCATTGTCTTTGTTGTATTTTGCTATCGTCTTTGATGTAATGTCTCCCTGACTGACCTGGTTGGACACCATCCACACCTTTGATTGCCGTGATTGTCTCTCTGCCGAGGTGTGATAAAGGGCAGTTAGAAAGATTAACTGTAGTCGTCTGGCATTGTTCTCTGACTATATATGCTGTGCCCTGTAGAATTCGCAAATTATCGCGATTTCGAAATAACGAGATAGAGACATACAGTTTCGTAAAAACAGCTTTATTTCAGCAAAATGCTGTCAGGTTCAAAAACGGACACAAGCAGCCTGTAAAATGGCCGCCGCGCCTCGTGGCAGAAGTTTCTAGACTTTTCAGTAGGCAGACAAGATGGCGTTTCAATAAACATTTCAGCAAGATCGGACAGTACTCAGCATAATGAAATAAGACAAGACACGATCGTTTTGCATTTTGTACACCTAAGAGAACATAAGTGCTGGAATCGGTTTTCCATGCACAAACGAGGGCTATTGTACTGGGCAATTAAGGGCCCATCCAAAGACATTGATACGCAAATTCCCCACGGCTCTACGATGAGAGAGCCGTTCGCGGGTACTCACAGCAAGAATTCGGAGGGCCCCAAAACCCCTCCAGGGAGACTCCTAGCCGGTTCCACAATGGGAGAAACATTAACGGGTACTTAGACAGTTACAAGTATCACCGAAACCCATTAACGACAAGAACCACCCCATACAAGAAGTTTGAGCGCCAAAACATGACAAAAGATGAACATTAAGATTGGGCGGGAGATAAAGAATTACAGTACTATAACTGTAGTAAACAAACGTCCATCTTTTCTCTTGATTCGACCCCTGGCTCTCGTTTGCGACCCACCGAGCTCTTGGTCCGCTGATCTTCCGGGAGTCAACCTCGTGGCTTGCCGCGAAGATCTGTGAAGAGCTGGGCTGCGAAGGCCGGTAAGCGGGTACACCATCCCGAGGGTCGGTAGACGGTGTAGGGACCCGAAGGCCCGACGAGATGAAACGAGATGAGAAGAGAAGAAGAAGAATCCACGTGCCGCCGCGGTCAGTAAACCCCGACCGCGCCCGAAAATATATAGACCATTTTTGAACTCTATAGGTTACTGCACGAACTGACGCAGGAAGACTTTTCTTCGAATTTTATCGAACTGGTGTCGATCCAGAAAGACTCTTCTTTGAATTCTACCGGCTAACTGGTGTCGGGCACAGGAAGACTCTTCTTTGAGTTTTATCAGAGTTCCGAGGTCAACACAGATCTTCATGACAGCAGACGGTCCAGCCTGCTAGCCGGAGCAAAGCGAGTAAACAAGTGGGGTACAGAGACCCCTGATCAACACGTGAATAGTCAGGTGCTGTGGCGAAACCATCCGAGCATCGTTTTAGAATTCTCCGAGTTATCACGAGTGGTGAGCATGGTTCTCGGTCCTACAGATCTAGATTAGGACAGGTATTGATAGGGGAGGGTTTTTGTTTTAAGGATAATTATAATGTGTGCCCCTTTTTACGATGTGTCGTGCGCTCCTCGTTTCCCTAAACCTAGTTGCATAAATGTATGTAAGTTTGTACTGTCATTAATCTGTGCTCATGACATGTATTTCGTAATCTTGAATAATATGCAATAAAGATTTTCCATTTCGTACTATTCAACCGGGTCTACCTGAGTTTTTCTCTGCATTTACTGCTCTCGCACCTAAGTCCAGTGTCAGAACCGTAAGGGCGAGTGGGTCGAACCACTCACAGGTGTCTAGTGCTACCAGGCTGGCTGGAGACCAGAACAGGCAACAAGGCCTAACCCCGCACTAGCACCCAGGCTAAGCACAGAGCCACGCGAACCCCTTACAGCCCATATGTATTTCTTCACTTCACCTGACGAAGGAGCAGCGCTCCGAAAGCTTGTGATTTCAAATAAAGCTGTTGGACTATAACCTGGTGTTGTGCGACTTCTCACATTTGTCCACCCCAGTCCAACACCGGCATCTCCGCATCATAAGAGAGAAGAGAGAGAGAATGGTTTAAATGACTTGAAACTTGCAAGAAATTGCAAGGGAAGGGAAAGATATATGAAAAAAGTTCAAATTGCTAAGACAATGAGAGGTGCAAAAATGCAGACGAATCTCCATCTTTCATTTTTGTATTTCTTCCTCCTTCCGATGATTGTTCTCAGAAACTTAACTCTTGCGTACAAGTGACATACTGAACTATTTGCCTATCTTCGGCTAGTAGAGATCTTAAAATGAAAGGATTTGCTGGTTTCCTACGGTATTGTGAGCAGGAGACCAGCAGAACCCATCGGAAACACAGCAGGGGCCAGACTGCACCACGGTGGTCCCTGCTATTTCTAGGATATCCTGGCATACCTTGTAAGGGGCAGAACTTCCCTCTGTCCTTTACAAGGCAAATGTTGCTGGGGTCCAGTTGGTGTCTCCTATGATGTACATAGGTCTCCGACTGCCATTTTGCATGTCAACCAGGGGGAGGGTGCGGCGTTCACACGTTGCCCAGTTTTATGGATGGTACAACAAGAACTTGCACTTATATAGCGCCTTTAACATAGTAAAGCATCCCAAGGCGCTTCCACAAGAGCGGAAGAGGCCCAAAAAGGCACGTTTAAAATTATTTTTGTGCAGCCAGTAAGAGCAAGAGTATTCCTCTGGGCCCCTCAAAAAATAATCTGGGCCGCTGCCACCCCGGGCTCCCCCCCCCCCCGCCCCCCACACGGCAATTGCAAATCCCCCTAGGGCTTACCTTCCTGCCGGCCCAAATCTGGTGAGTTGCATCAGGACACCCGTTTGGCTCCTGCAGCTCACTGGTTCTATTTAAATAAGGCGAGGGCTACAAAATGGCTCCAGCATCTTCGTTCCCGGCATGGGCAGATGGCCTCGCGCTCTGCCAGCCGACCGCCTGAAAGGTAAATTCTACCGCTGTGTGTAAGTGAAATTTAAAGGTATTGGAACAATTAAAGAAGAATGTCACAATAAAGGGACAAAAATTACAAAAGTTTTGGAGAGCATGTAAGGGCATCTCAAGCCATCAGCAGTCTTTGCCAAGGCAGAAGACTCAGATAACTTGCAAATGGCAGGCAAAAATCAAGGAAAAAGGAACTCTATGTGGATGAATCATCTACCCACTAGGGTGATGGAGCAGCCCAGCCATTAACCCCTTTGGGGAAATTTTAACCTAAAAAAATGAATGGGTTGGGGGCATGGGGTTAGTTAAAGTGTAAAAAATCTGAATCCCGACCTGAACATAAGAAATAGGAGCAGGAGCAGGCCATTCGGCCCCTCGAGTCTACCCCGCCACTCAATGAGATCATGGCCGATCCGATTTTGGCCTCAACTCCACTTTCCCGCCCGCTCCCCATAACCCTTGACTCTTCTGTTGCTCAAAAATCTGTCTATCTCAGCCTTGAATATATTCAATGACTCAGCTTCCACAGCTCTCTGGGGTAAAGAATTCCAAAGATCCACGACCCTCTGAGAGAAGAAATTCCTCCTCATCTCCGTCATAAATGGGCGACCCCTTATTCTGAGACTATGCCCCCTCATTCTAGATTCCCCACTAGGGGAAACATCCTCTCAGCATCTACCCTGTCCAACCCCCTCAGAATCTTATATATTTCAATAAGATCACCTCTCATTCTTCTAAACTCCAATGAGTATAGGCCCAACCTGCTCAACCTTTCCTCATAAGACAACCCCTCCATCCCAGGAATCAACCCAGTGAACCTTCTCTGAACTGCCTCCAATGCAAGTATATCCCTTCTTAAATAAGGGGACCAAAACTGTACGCAGAACTCTAGGTGTGGTCTCACCAGCGCCCTGTACAGTTGGAGCAAGACTTCCCTACTTTTATACTCTATCCCCCTTGAAATAAAGGCCAACATTCCATTTGCCTTCCTAATTAAATGCTGCACCTACCTGTTAACTTTTTGTGTTTCATGTACGAGGACACCCAGATCCCTCTGTATCGCCGTATTCTGTAGTCTTTCTCCATTTAAATAATATTTTTCTTTTCGATTCTTCCTACCAAAATGAATAACTTCACATTTTCCCACATTATACTCCATCTGCCAAATTCTTGCCCACTCACTTAACATATCTATATCCCTTTGCAGACTCTTTATGTCCTCCTCACAACTTGCTTTCCCACCTATCTTTGTATCGTCCGCAAATTTGGCTACAATACACTCGCTTCCTTCGTCCAAGTCATTAATATAGATTGAAAATAGTTGAGGCCCCAGCACTGATCCCTGTGGCACCCCACTAGTTACAGATTGCCATCCTGAAAATTACCCATTTATCCCGACCCTCTGTTTTCTGTTAGTTAGCCAAACCTCTATCTAATCAAATATATTACCCCCAACACCATGAGCTCTTATCTTATGCAGTAACCTTTTATGTGGCACCTTGTCAAATGCCTTTTGGAAATCCAAATACACTACATCTACTGGTTCCCCTTTATCCACCCTGCTCGTTACCTCCTCAAAGAACTCTAATAGATTTGTCAAACACAATTTCCCTTTCATAAAACCATGTTGACCTTCAGCCGTGATGCCCTGTGCTCTGCAACTTGCCTCTAAGTCAGAAGGTTGTTGGGGGTCATAATCTAGGCTAACACTACAGTGATGTACTGAGGGTGGGTGGAGCTGCCTCAGCATCTTCAGTGAAGTGTCCGCGGAGATTATGTGCTCAAACTCATACATAGTGGGGCTCAGGCCCACAACATTCTGACTCTGTCTGCTATTTTACCCGTTTAAACTCAATGGGTTTGTTAAATTAGCCCTGCCTTCAACCCGCCCACGGAGTTTGGCCGTCTATTTAAATATTATAATGAGGCTGGAAGCCTCTGCTTTAACCTCTATTTTGAATTTAACTTTAGCTGGTCAGGTTTTACACGCCTCGTGAAACCCGCCAGATAATGCAAGGCGAGGACTGCTGGATCCAGGAGGTACGTGCCTTTACACTTAGTTCCTGAATCCAGGGTCTCCCAGGTTTCCCAATTGCCTCGGAGGCCCCCCGCCTCCAACCCGCCTTCCCCATTAAAATTCAGCCCAGCGTTTTATAGCTACTGACGCCAAGGTGATGCTGCAAGCACAGAAGCATCTTTAGGTATGTCATTCCAGGAAGCAGCCAATTGGGTGCCACGTTTCCTACATTACACTACACTTCAAAAGTACTTCATTGGTTGCAAAGCGCTTTTGGACATCCTGAGGTAGTGAAAGGCGCTATATAAATGTAAGTTTATTCTCTTTCTTTCCTCCTTTCTTTCTTGCCTCTCTCCTTCCTTCTTTTCTTTCTTTCTGAATTGAGAGGCTATGAGGGATAAGATGAAACATTCTCCTTGGAGAATAGTCCAAGGTCAGGGTAAACTAATACAAGCTCGCCAGCTGCATCAGATCCCAACTGTATCTGATTTGTAAATGCTTTGATGCTGTCACTTCAAAAATATTCCAGGCATAATACTGATACCCCTCACACACATGAAGAAAGATACCCAAAAGGAATTTACAAAATAGAATAAAACAGTCTTTCATTTTGCATAATTCTGGCTAATTCTCATTATCAGGTCCTCAGAGCATATCCTCTCATTTTTCTTTGAAGCTGCTGTGGGCATGCTCACTCACATTTTCAACAAGCATTGCCTATACTATCAAAGCCTGGCAATACTCAAACAGCTAGACATTACTAACCCTCTTCAGAGTCTTCTGTTTCTTTACATATTCTGACAAAATTAACCACAGATGCCATCTATAAAATAAAAAGATAATCAGACGCAATTAAAATGTATTTTTTTCTTCACTTTCTATGTGGAATGAAGCTGATTATATTTTCCTCTGGCAGTAATGACAGAACATTAATTTATAGTGTTCACGTTGTTTTGTACAGCTGCCTGTGCTTTGCTAGGGACCAAGTAGAATGAACATTACTTACAAATTAACGTATATTGAAATGCAAAATAAGTAACATATTTTCAAAAGTAAAGCATTTACTTCTTGTATGAGAGTTATTTATTCATTTTCTGCTACTACTCAAGGAAGTATCAATAATTATTTCTGGTTGAATGCTGCTGGAAATCCCCATTTCACCTCCAGAAATAATGCACAGGATGAAATAGTCTGTTCTATAAAATCACACATTGTACCAGCCTGGTTTTAATGGACTTTCAATGATATACTTACTGCACAACAGCCTCAATTCATCTGTGAAATAAGCTAAAGGATAACTCTAATATAAGAAAGAATTCAAAAGAAGAAATAGATATTGATGCTGAATCCTCATAAGACTGAGCGTATTGCCAAAAAACTGGACTTGTGTACTTTTTCTAGAATTGACTATGCAAGCATACTGCTTATTTTACTAATTTCCTAAAGACAAGCCAAAATATGGGTGATTCAGTAAATTATAAATGAGTGTGGCTGAATTAATTGTAATTTTTCCAAGCATGTTTGATACTGGGTTAAGTACCTGCAGCAGTAGGCAAGCATTTTCAGTGGGACTATCACAGCACAGAGCACACCATCTACAAACAACACTAACTTCATTCAGTTCTCTCGGAGTTGGACTACTATGAACCAATGTGACAATTTGTGGCTGCGGTGTCACGTGTCATCTTCTTTTGAAACCAAGTTAATTGTGTCAAATGTGGGCAGTATTTGGAAATGATGATGCTTTATATTGCTATCGGTCAATACTTGTCAGTTCTGAGTTAACACTTCAGTCTCAGAAGATTGAAAGCAGTTCCGGATGATTGGTAATTATTTCTAATACTTACAAGAAGATTACTGCCCTGTGTGTTCTTTTACAGAATGAAGGACAGGCACAAAATGCTGTTGTTCATCTATGTATTTCTTATAAAAGCAGCACACAACAGCCTGGTTCTTGCTGTCCAGGAAAGATTGTGTTTCGAAGTATAATATATAACTTATGCCAATGAAAGATTTTAGTATAAGTAACTTTATTCTTCGTATCACTATACTTGATGTATTTGAACCCAATTAATCAAAATGGCTTAATTTTCTGAGTGTTATTAGTAGTAACTTGGTGTTAACAGCCCTTTGAGGGATTTTTGTGTGTCTTGGATGCTATACCGTTAAACAGCAATTTAAAGTACATCAATTATGGTTTAATGAGACTTCTGTCATGCTCACGTGATGATGCTCTCATTTTGCATAACAGCACAAGAGAGAAATACACAATCAACAATTGCAACTTGTATTTATATAGCACATTTAGCATGGTGCTTCAAAGAGGAGAGGGTAAGTAGCAGCTGGAGCGATGACTGAAGGAGATGGCTTATAGTTGAGGTGGCTTTTAAAGAACAAGGCAGAAGAGGTTCAGGAAGGATGTTTGGGAGAGTAGATCAAAGATGGATGAAGGTTCCACTGTCAATGGTGGAGCGTGGAGAGGGGTGATTCACAGGAAGAGTCAGAGGAACAAAGGAGACCAGGGGCCTGGGTCTGGAGGAGATTACAGGGGTAAGGTGTTGTGAAGCAATGGAGGGACTTGTAAACAAGGGTAATAATTTTGAATTCAGTGCATTAGGGGAGCATGGATCTAGTGGAGGTTGGCAAGGACAGGGGTGATGGACGAGTAAAACTTAATGCAGGACAGTACTCAAGTAACAGAGCTTTGGATAAGTTGGATTTTCAAAAGGCAGTTAATAAGCTACCACACGGTAGGCCCATGACAAAGGTTAGGGCATGGGACACATAGCTGAATGGATAGCAACTTGGCTAAAAAATAGAAAACAGAGAGTAGGGGTAAAGGGTAGTTATTCAGATTGGAGGAAGGTAGAAAGCACTGTTCCACAAGGATCAGTAATGGGACCACTGTTATTCATAATTTACATCAATGATTTGGACTTAGGAACAAGTAACTCAATGTCAAAATTTGCAGATTATACCAAACTTGAGGCAAATAGCTTAGATGCTTTCAAAAGGAAACTAGAAGAGTACATGAGAGAAAAGGGAATAGAAAGATATGCTGAAAGGCTGAGATAAGGCAGATGGAATTTGAGGAGACTCGGTGGAGTATAAACACCAACATAGACTAGTTGGGTCAAATGGCCTGTTTCTGTGGTGTATATTCTATGTAATTGTATGTAATTCTATATAAGGTGAGGCTTAGCAGGCTGGCATGGAAACCATTCAAGATTTCGTGTCTGGAGGTAACGGAAAAATGGATAAGGGTTTCAGTAGTGGCAGTGTGAGGTAAGGGCAGATGCAAGCAATATTTTTCTTCTACTCGTTCCTGGGATGTGAGCGTCGCTGGCAAGGCCAGCATTTATTGCCCATTCCTAATTGCCCTTGAGAAGGTAGTGGTGAGCCACCTTCTTCAACTGCTGCAGTGCGTGTAGTGAAGGAACTCCCACAGTACTGTTAGGGAGGGAGTTCCAGGATTTTGACCCAGTGACTATGAAGGAACGGCGATATATTTCCAAGTCAGGTTGGGTGTGTAACTTGGAGGGGAACTTGGAGGTGGTGGTGTTCCCATGCGCCTGCTGCCCTTGTCCTTCTAGGTGGTCGAGGTCGCGGGGATGGGAGGTGCTGTTGAAGAAGCCTTGGCGAGTTGCTGCACTGCATCTTGTAGATGGTGCACACTACAGCCACGGTACGCCAGTGGTGGAGGGAGTGAATGTTTAAGGTGGTGGATGGGGTGCCAATCAAGCTGCTTTCTCCTGGATGGTGTTGAGCTTCTTGAGTGTTGTTGGAGCTGCTCTCATCCAGGCAAGTGGAGAGTATTCCATCACACTCCTGACTTGTGCCTTGTAGATGGTGGAAAGGCTTTGGGAAGTCAGGAGGTGAGACACTTGGTGCAGAATACCCAGCCTCTGACCTGCTCTTGTAGCCACAGTATTCATGTGGCTGGTCCAATTAAGTTTCTGGTCAATGGTAACCCCCAGGTTGTTGATGGTGGGGGATTCAGCGATGGTAATGCCATTGAATGTCAAGGGGTGGTGGTTAGACTCTCACTTGTTGGAGATAGTCATTGCCTGGCACCTCTGTGGCGCGAATGTTACTTGCCACTTATCAGTCCCAAGCCTGAATGTCGTCCAGGTCTTGTTGCATGCAGGCATGGGCTGCTTCATTATTTGAGGAGTTGTGAATGTAACTGAAGACTGTGCAATTATCAGTGAACATCCCCACTTCTCTCCTTATGATGGAGGGAAGGTCATTGATGAAGCAGCTGAAGATGGTTGGGCCTAGGACACTGCCCTGAGGAACTCCTGCAGCTGGGGCTGAGATGATTGATCTCCAACAACCACAACCATCTTCCTCTGTGCTTGGTATGACCTCAGCCAGTGGAGAGTTTTCCCCCTGATTCCCATTGACTTCAATTTTACTAGGGCTCCTTGATACCACACCTGGTCAAATGTTGCCTTGATGTCAAGGTCAGTCATTCTCACCTCACTTCTGGAATTCAGCTCGTTTGTCCATATTTGCACTAAGGTTGTAATGAGGTCTGGAGCTGAGTGGTCCTGGAGGAACCCAAACTGAGCATGAGTGAGCAGGTTATTGGTGAGTAAGTGCCGCTTGATCGTACTGCCGACGACACCTTCCATGGGAGTTGCCTATAGGCCCCCTAACAGTAGTGGTAATGTAGGGGATGGCATCAAACAGGAAATTAGAGATGCATGTAACAAGGGTACTACAGTAATCATGGGTGACTTTAATCTACATGTAGATTGGCCAAACCAAATTAGCAATAATACTGTGGAGGATGAATTCCTGGAATGTGTACGAGATGGTTTTTTAGAGCAGTACGTTGGGGAGCCAACTAGGGAACAGGCTATCCTAGATTGGGTATTGTGCAATGAGAAGGGGTTAATTAATAATCTTGTTGTGCAGGGTCCTTTAGGGAAGAGTGACCATAACATGATAGAATTCTTCATTAAAATGGAAAGTGAAGAAGTCCAATCCGAAACTAGGGTCCTAAATTTAAACAAAGGAAACTATGATGGTATGAGGAGTGAGTTGGCTATGATAGATTGGAGAGCTTCATTAAAAGGCATGACGGTGGATAGGCAATGGCTAACATTTAAGGAATGAATGCATGAATTGCAACAGTTATACATTCCTTTCTGGCACAAAAACACAAAAGGAAAAGCGGCCCAACCATGGCTAACAAAAGAAATTAAGGATAGTATTAGATCCAAAGAGGAGTCATGTAAAAAAGTTGCCAGAAAAAGTAGCAAGCCTGAGGATTGGGAGCAGTTTAGAGTTCAGCAAAAAAGGACCAAGAGATTGATTAAGAGGGGAAAAATAGAGTGCGAGAGTAAACTTGCAAGGAACATAAAAGCGGATTGTAAAAGCTTCTACAAGTATGTAAAAAGAAAAAGATTAGTGAAGACAAATGTAGATCCCTTACAGTCAGAAACGGGAGAATTTATAATGGGGAACAAGGAAATGGCAGAGCAATTAAACAAATACTTTGGTTCTGTCTTCACGGAAGAGGACACAAATAACTTCCCAGAAATGCTAGGGAACCAAGGGTCTAGTGAGGAGGAATTAAAAGAAATTAGTATTAGTAAAAAAATAGTGCTGGAGAAATTAATGGGACTGAAAGCTGATAAATCCCCAGGGCCTGATAATCTGCATCCCAGAGTACTAAAAGAGGTAGCCATGGAAATAGTGGATGTATTGGTTGTCATCTTCCAAAATTCTATAGATTATGGAACAGTTCCTGCAGATTGGAGGGTGGCAAATGTAACCCCACTATTTAAAAAAGGAGGAATGTGAGAAGTCGCACAACACCAGGTTATAGTCCAACAGCTTTATTTGAAATCACAAGCTTTCAGAGCGCTGCTCCTTCGTCAGGTGAAGTGAAGAGATGCATATAGGCACAGCATATATAGTCAGAGAACACTGCCAGATGATTACAGTTAATCTTTCCAACTGCCCTTTATCACACCTCGGCAGAGAGATAATCACGGCAATCAAAGGTATGGATGGTGTCCAAACAGGTCAGTCAGGAAAACATTACATCAAAGACAATGTGGCAGATGCTGGGGTCTGTATGGAAAACAAAAAACTTTTTTTGCTGGAAATCACAGCAGGTCCGGCCGCATCTGTGTAGAGAGAACAAGCCAACGATGACTCAAGTCTGGATGACTCTACGTCAGGTGGGGTTACATGTAGCGTGACATGAACCCAAGATCCCAGCTGAGGCCGTCCTCATGGGTGCGGAACTTGGCTATCAGTTTCTGCTCGACGATTTTGCGTTGTCGTGTGTCTCGAAGGCCGCCTTGGAGAACGCTTACCCGAAGATCGGAGGCTGAATGTCCTTGACTGCTGAAGTGTTCCCCGACTGGGACATGTGACTCGGCCAACGTTGTCTACCTCATACGTTGCAGGAAAAGATGGCCCGGAGCATGGTACATCGGCGAGACCATGCAGACACTGCGACAACGTATGAATGGACACCGCGCAACAATTGCCAGGCAGGAGTGTTCCCTCCCAGTCGGGGAACACTTCAGCAGTCAAGGACATTCAGCCTCCGATCTTCGGGTAAGCGTTCTCCAAGGCGGCCTTCGAGACACACGACAACGCAAAATCGTCGAGCAGAAACTGATAGCCAAGTTGCGCACCCATGAGGACGGCCTCAACCGGGATCTTGGATTCATGTCACGCTACATGTAACCCCACCTGACGTAGAGTCATCCAGACTCGAGTCGTCGTTGGCTTGTTCTCTCTACACAGATGCGGCCGGACCTGCTGTGATTTCCAGCAAAAAAAGTTTTTTGTTTTCCATACAGACCCCAGCATCTGCCACATTTGACCCCTTGTGACCCCACCTCATTGTCTTTGATGTAATGTTTTCCTGACTGACCTGTTTGGACACCATCCACACCTTTGATTGCCGTGATTATCTCTCTGCCGAGGTGTGATAAAGGGGAGTTGGAAAGATTAACATTAATCATCTGGCAGTGTTCTCTGACTATATATGCTGTGCCTATATGCATCTCTTCACTTCACCTGACGAAGGAGCAGCGCTCCGAAAGCTTGTGATTTCAAATAAAGCTGTCGGACTATAACCTGGTGTTGTGCGACTTCTCACATTTGTTCACCCCAGTCCAACACCGATCTCCACATCATAAAAAAGGAGGGAGAGAGAAAACAGGGAACTACAGACCGGTTGGCCTAACATCAGTAGTAGGGAAAATGCTAGAGTCTATTATAAAGGATGTGATAACAGGACACTTAGAAAATATCAATGGGATTAGACAAAGTCAACATGGATTTATGAAAGGGAAATCGTGTTTGACAAATCTACTGGAGTTTTTTGAGGATGTAACTGGTAGAATAGTAAGGGAGAACCAGTGGATGTGGTGTATTTGGATTTTCAGAAGGCCTTTGATAAAGTTCCACTTAAGAGGTTAGTGTGCAAAATTAAAGCACATGGGATTGGGGGTAATATACTGGCATGGATTGAAAATTGGTTAACAGGCAGGAAACAGAGAGTAGGAATAAATGGGTCTTTTTCGGGGTGGCAGGCGGTGACTAGTGGGGTACCACAGGGATCAGTGCTTGGACCCCAGCTGTTCACAATATATATCAATGATTTGGATGAGGGAACCAAATGTAATATTTCCAAGTTTGCTGATGACACGAAACTAGGGGGGATTGTGAGTTGTGAGGAGGATGCAAAGAGGCTTCAAGGCAATTTAGACAAGTTGAGTGAGTGGGCAAATACATGGCAGATGCAGTATAATGTGGATAAATGTGAAGTTATTCACTTCGGTAGGAAAAACAGAAAGGTAGAATATTATTTAAATGGTGATAGATTGGGAAATGCTGATGTACAAAGGGACTTGGGTGTCCTTGTACACCAGTCACTGAAAGCAAATATGCAGGTGCAGCAAGCAGTTAGGAAGGCAAATGGTATGTTGGCCTTCATTGCAAGAGGATTTGAGTACAGGAGCAAGGATGTCTTACTACAGTTGTACAGGGCCTTGGTGAGACCACACCTGGAGTACTGTGTGCAGTTTTGGTCTCCTTACCTAAGAAAGGATATACTTGCCATAGAGGGAGTGCAGCGAAGGTTCACCAGACTGATTCCTGGGATGGCAGGACTGTTGTATGAGGAGAGATTGGGTCGACTCGGCCTGTATTCACGAGAGTTTAGAAGAATGAGAGGGGATCTCATTGAAACGTATAAAATTCTGACAGGGCTAGACAGACTGGATGCAGGGAGGATGTTTCCCCTGGCTGGGGGTCTAGAACGAGGGGTCACAGTCTCAGGATACTGGGTAGGACATTTAGGACTGAGATGAGGAGAAAATTTCTTCACTCAGAGGGTGGTGAACCTGTGGAATTCTCTACCACAGAAGGCTGTGGAGGCCAAGTTACTGAATATATTTAAGAAGGAGATACAGGCCTAGTCGACCCAATCACTCCTCATACGACAGTCCTGCCATCCCAGGAATCAGTCTGGTGAACCGTCACTGCACTCCTTCTATGGCATCAAGGGGTATGGAGCATCAAGGGGTATGGGGAGAGAGCGGAAATATGGTATTGAGATAGAGGATCAGCCATGATCATATTGAATGGCGGGGCAGGCTCAAAGGGCCGAATGGCCTACTCCTGCTCCTATTTTTCTATGTTTCTATGTTTCCATCACATTGCTGATGATTGAGAGTAGACTGATAGGGCGGTAATTGGCCGGATTGGATTTGTCTTGCTTTTTGTGGACAGGACATACCTGGGCAGTTTTCCACATTGTCAGGTAGATGCCAGTGTTGTAGCTGTACTGGAACAGCTTGGCTAGAGGCGCGGCTAGTTCTGGAGCACAAGTCTTCAGCACAACAGTCGGGATGTTTTCAGGGCCCATAGCCTTTGCTGCATCAAGTGCGCTCAGCCGTTTCTTGAGATCACGTGGAATGAATTGAATTGGCTGCAGACTGGCTTCTGTGATGGTGGGGACCTCAGGAGGAGGCTGAGATGGATCATCCACTCGGCCCTTCTGGCTGAAGATTGTTGCAAACACTTCAGCCTTGTCTTTTGCACTCGCGTGCTGGGCTCCGCCATCATTGAGGATGGGGATATTCATGGAGCCTCCTCCTCCCGTTAGTTGTTTAATTGTCCACCACCATTCATGACTGGATGTGGCAGGACTGCAGAGCTTTGTTCTGATCCATTGATTATGGGATCGCTTAGCTCTTTCTAGAACATGCTGCTTCTGCTGTTTAGCATGCATGCAGTCCTGTGTTGCAGCTTCCCCAGGTTGGCACCTCATTTTTAGGTACGCCTGGTGCTGCTCCTGGCATGCTCTTCTACACTCCTTATTGAACCAGGGTTGGTCCCCTGGCTTGATGGTAATGGTAGAGTGAGGGATATGCCAGGACATGAGGCTACAGATTGTGGTGGAATATAATTCTGCTGCTGCTGATGGCCCACAGCGCCTAATGGAAGCCCAGTTTTGAGCTGCTAGATCTGATCTAAATCTATCCCATTTAGCACGGTGGTAGTGCCACACAACATGATGGAGGGTGGCCTCAGTGTGAAGACTGGACTTGGTCTCCACAATGACTGTACGGTGGTCACTGTTACCAATGCTGTCATGGACAGATGCATCTGTGACAGGTAGATTCATGAGGACGAGGCCAAGTAGGTTTTTCCCTTGTGTTGGTTCTCTCACCACCTGCCGCAGGCCCAGACTGGCAGCAATGTCCTTCAGGACTCGGCCAGCTCGGTCAGTAGTGGTGCTACCGAGCCACTCTTGGTGATGAACATTAAAGTCCCCCACCCAGAGTACATTCTGTGCCTTTGCTACCCTCAGTGCTTCTTCCAAGTGGTGTTCAACATGGAAGAGTACTGATTCATCAGCTGAGGGAGGGTGGTAGGTGGTAATCAGCAGGAGGTTTCCTTGCCAATGCTTGACCTGAAGCCATGAGATCACGTGGAGGACTCCCAGGGACACTCCTTCCCAACTGTATACCACTGTGCCGCCACCTCTGGTGGGTCTGTCCTGTCGGTGGGACAGGACATACCCAGGGATGGTGATGGATGAGTCTGGCACATTGGCTGAAAGGTATGATTCTGTGAGTATGACTATGTCGGGCTGTTGCTTGACTAGTCTGTGGGACAGCTCTCCCAATTTTGGCACAAGTCCCCAGATGTTAGTGAGGAGGACTTTGCAGGGTCGACTGGGCTGTGCATGCCGTTATCATGTCTGAAGCCAGTGCCTAGGTCAATGCCGGGTGGTCTATCCGGTTTTATTATACTTTGTCATAGCGGTTTGGTCATTTCAGAGGGCAGTTAAGAGTCAGCCACATTGCTGTGGATCTGGCATCACATGTAAGCCAGACCAGGTAAGGACGCCAGATTTCCTTCCCGAAAAAGACATTAGTGAACCAGATGGGTTTTAACGACAATCCAAAAGTTTCATGGTCACCATTACTGATTTAATTAACTGAATTTAAATTCCGCAGCTGCCGTGGTGGGATTTGAACTCCGGTCTCTGGATCAACTTGTCCAGTAACATAACCACTATACTACCGTACCCATGAGGTGGCAGCAAGTCGTCATGGGGATGGATAGCATATGAAGTTTCAAGCTCATCTCCGGGTCAAACAGGGCACATTGTGGTTAAGGAACTAGCCCTTCAATACCTTTGATATGTGTTTTTCCCCCCAATATTGACCATTCTTTAAAAAAACATTGGGCTGTTTTCAGGAGTCTTTAATGATAGTATATTGATAACTGCTTTTTAAAAAAGCTGGTGCCACACTGTCCAGGTTACTACAGCTATCACAAAAACATCTCAGTCATTACAGCGATAGATGAGATATAATACATAATATGCTATGTGACACTGATTTGTATCAAATATTATTAGCTCATCCCATAAAATGCACTTGAGTGCAATTTGCTTGTACCAATACTAAGATAATTTATTAGGGTTTAGTTACATTGGTGAAAAATCAAATTTATGCTAATGCATAAAATATTAAATTGTCTGCATAGAAAGGGGGAAAATTAATGTAAATACCTTAACAAGTGGAACAAAAAATTTAGCCCATCTCAGTCTATTCCTTTTCCCTCAGTTAAAACTTAATTTTCTTGGAAGGCTGGAGAGTGGTCTAGGTAGCACACAGCCCTTTTCAACTTTAAGGCATGGGATTGAATCCATCTCTGACAGATGAGATGAAGGTTTTCTCTCTCTGTTGGTTTTCAAGTTCTTATGTGAATGGAGTCTGAGATTTCAACCCAGTTCCTTGTGGACATAGGTCCAACATTGCTCCTACTTAGAAATTGCACTCAGAGGCCATAAGAATGACTCAGAAATAGAAATTAAACACTGGTGCAGTAGAAAGAGCACTTCTGAAGTTGAAGCAGTGTAGCTGTGCTTACTCTGGATCTGACTGCTATGTCAGACCTTTAATGCCTCAAATGGTAATTTCATATTTTCTGGCACTAACTTAACAAAAATATTCCAATTTATTAACAAAAATATTCCAATTTATTAAGAATAATTTTTATAGTTTACAGAGTAGGCCATTCAGACCCTCGAGCCTGTTCACACTTCAATTAGATCATGGCTGATCTGCACCTCTACTCCATTTAACTTTGTTCCCTATCCCTTGATACCCTTACCTGGCCATTTAGGAGTGAAATCAGGAAGCATTTTTCACACAAAGCATAATGGAAATCTGGAACTTGATCCCCCAAAAGGCTGTGGATGCTGGGTCAATTGAAATTTTCAAAACAGATCTTTCATAAGGTTCAGTGCCCAAAATTGAACGCAGTCCTCTCTAATTTTCTCCTTCTAATTAATACAAACTATATCCCAGCCAACAGGACAATCAAATCATCCTGAAACTTTAGGCAATCCCACTTTGTTACCTCCAGCTTGAACTCTCGCTCATTTCTTATTTTGCCCTGTGATAAAGTGCCCATACCTGGTTATTATCCCCGATAGCCCAGCTGAGAATTGGAACTCGATAGAAACTCGAGTTCAAAACTATGTCCTATCTCTTAGTAATGCAGTACAATGCTACATCTCAATTAATATTGAAACATCATAATGGTATGTTATAATTCTCAATAGCAGACAATAAGCAGTTATCAATATACTAATAAATCATATATTTGACAAATCTTAATAATGGAACCAAAGAGCCATGTTCTCTGCATTTAGAGATGTATTAAGAGACAGAAATAAACAGGTCTGTTCATTGTCCTCTTTGTTTAGCAAGCCAGATGTTTTATTAAAACTTTCATTTAGTTGTCGTAAGTTGGTTTGCTTTTTAATTTGGAGTGTGTTTCTGTTTAAATAAATGACCAATTAGATTTGATGTGCTACAGACCTTTCACATTTTGATTTTGTATTGTCTCAAATTTTTTGGAAGGATTTATGACAATATGTAGCACACATTAATTAACTTGAAAAGGTCCTTGAAAATATTGATGCTCACAAGAATGAGTGCCTTTGTACATCACTCAAGTAATCACAATTATGCTTGGAGTCACTTACAAAATGCCAGTGTGTTCCCAATAGGACTAGAAGGGCTGGCAATCACACTTCAACTTAAAACCAGCATTTTCAGTGTCGCTTTGAAGCTACTGCAGTTACATTCTTTCTAGTAGTGAGAGAAGCTCCTGTATCTGCAATGCTCCATCGTCACAGTAAGCGGTTTCTTCCCGAGACTAAAACAAGAGCAGCACAGAGTCCTAAAGAAAACAGTTACTAAGAATCAAGGTAATTAAACAAGATGAATCCTTTGTCTTACTCTGGTACTCTTACCTAATCTTTGGTTATGTTTTAGTAGCAGCACTAGATGAATGTTTAGGTGTTCTTTTTTGCTTCAAAACTGTTTTTCTAATGTTATTTTATTGGTTTAATGTGGCTTTATATATTTTTTTCTTTCCTCACTGCTGCTCCTGGACAAAGGTCATTTTATTCTGTGGCTGGATTTGGCTTCCTCTGTGGCTCTGTGTACAAATGTCAAAGCATTAATTGCAGAGTGGAACCGTGGAAAAAGCACTTAGTCACTTTCTACATAACCTGTAACAATTCCGAAACCTGCTGTGTGCCTTTCCTCATAAATATTGGAAATGTCTACTGCTGAAACAGCTGTTGATTCATTCAGCGGGAACTCTGGAAACCAAACAATTGATGAACCCTACCCAACACCCATCAACACAACCATGGATTCATCATCTACCAGCCACTTGTCTAATGTCTTTGTGTATGTGTCAATTTTCCTGAGTTTGCTGGCTTTTTTGCTTTTACTACTGGTAATTGCATTGCACAGGCTTAAGAATGTCATTGCTTCCAGTTCCTCCTGTCCAGAATGCACAAGCAACACAGGGAGTTCTATCATCAATCTGGAAGTGTGCAGCCTTTCCTCCAGGACAGCTGGTTTCTCAGCTCTCTCAAGCTAAGTAAGAATGATAAACACAAATATTTATTTTAAGGCACAAGATAAAAAAAATAATTGTCAAAAACTCTGCTGTTCTTGTGCAAATATTTTGAACTATGCTCAATCAACAAAAACTTGCAAAATACAAGTATAGGAATTTTAACCACTCGGCTAGTCCCGGCACTTATAGTTGCTTAAAAATTGAATTAAAAAAAGATTTTAATGTTAAAAAATTATTGCCAGATTAAAAATCAGAACTAATTATGTTCACAAAATAATGTAGTCAAATGCAAAGGAGCTTTTCCAAACACTTGCATCTTTGTGCTAAAGTTGATTTGTAGAATAATTTCCTGGTAATTCAGTAACCTATTTACCACAAAATTATATTCACTTAAAAGGAGGATCAACCCCTTTTGTGGGAGTGAAACAAGCCAGGAGGTTCTTGCACATCTTGTCATACAAAAGCAATCAATGCCATTTTTGTCATGCAGTGTTATTTTCCAATGTGAGTTACACCATTGTATTGTGTATATTACAATGGTGAGTTGTTGTGATCTGGAATGCACTGCCTGAAAGGGTGGTGGAAGCAGATTCAATAATAACTTTCAAAAGGGAATTGGACAAATACAAAAGAGAAAAAAAATTGCAGGGCTACAGGGAAAGGGTAGGAGAATGGGAGTAATTTCAAAGAGCCCGCACAGACATGATGGGCCAAATGGCCTCCCTCTGTGCTTCATCATTCTATAACAAATATAAAACAAAAAGCATGCCGATCCTCTTTACAGGAATTTATACTGAAACATTTGTAAGAATTTGCTACTGTACATTTTTTGCATACTTTTAACTGAATTGACTATTGATAGAATTTTAAGCTGCTCCATATTGTTGTAACTTGCTGTAATTTTACAGATTGCAGAAATAATAATTTGTGAATCACATTATGCAGAAGGTGACTATGATTGTCTAAACTGTAAAGCAAAATCTGTATATTGGGAAAAAGTATTACTTTAACAGAAGTAAATGTAAATTATTCAGATAACAATCCATATAACACCAATAGTCATTTATGGAGAGTTGATTATAAAATTGTGGCAAGACTTCATGGATTGCCTTGGGTAGTAACACTGCTAAGTCTCTGTGCCCAGAGGTGGTTTCCAGAACCTTTTTATTAACTCTCTCCCTTCATTCCTTCAAAAGTGAGAAGTCGCACAACACCAGGTTATAGTCCAACAGTTTTATTTGAAATCACAAGCTTTCGGAGCTGCTGCCCCTTCGTCAGGTGAAGTAAAGGAATACGAATCGACAAAGCATATATAGATAGAGAACAATGCATGTGAAGCGTACAATGTCAGACGACTACATTTAATCCTCCTGACTGCCTTTCGTCACACCTCGGCAGAGAAACAATCAGGTCAGCCAGGAAGGCACCACATAAACATAACAAGATACAACTGAGACAATGAGGTGGGGTTACAGGGGGGTCTAATGTATCAAATGCTACAGTCTGTATGGAAAACCATAAACTTTAAACTTTTTACTTTTTTTTTTACTGGAAATCACATCTGTGAACAAGCCAGCGACGACTCGAGTCTGGATGACTTTACGTCATGTAGCGTGACATGAACCCTAGATCCCGGTTGAGGCCGTCCTCATGAGTGCGGAACTTGGCTATCAGTTTCTGCTCGATGATTTTGCGCTGTCGTGTGTCTCGCAGGCCGCCTTGGAGAACGCTTACCCGCAGATCCGAGGCTGAATGTCCTTGACTGCTGAAGTGTTCCCCGACTGGGAGGGAACACTCCTGCCTGGCGATTGTTGCGCGGTGTCCGTTCATACGTTGTCTCAGTGTCTGCATGGTCTTGCCGATGTCCCATGCTCTGGGGCATCCTTTCCTGCAACGTATCAGGTATCACAGAATCCACAGAATCCCCACAGTGCAGAGAGAGGCCATTTCGGCCCATTGAGCCTGCACCGACACATATCCCACCCTATCCCCGTAACCCCACATATTTAATCCCCCCAACACTAAGGGTCAATTTATCATAGCCAAATCAACCTAACCCACACATCTTTGGACTGTGGGAGGAAACCGGAGCACCCGGAGGAAACCCACGCAGACACGGGGAGAATGTGCAAACTCCCCACAGACAGTCACCCGAGGCCGGATTCGAACCCGGGTCCCTGGCGCTGTGAGGCAACAGTGCTAACCACTATGCCACCGTTGGCCGAGTCACATGAGTATGTACCATGTACCTGGTGGGTAGTGTCCTCACATGTTGATGGTATCTGTGTTGATGATCTGGCATGTCTTGCAGAGGTTGCCGTGGCAGGGTTGTGTGGTGTCATGGTCGCTGTTATCCTGAAAGCTGGGTAATTTGCTGCGAACGATGGTACTTCTGAGGTTAGGCGGCTGTTTGAAGGCGAGTAGTGGAGGCATGGGGATGGCCTTAGTGAGGTGTTCATCGTCATCGATGACATGTTGAAGGCTGCGAAGAACATGGCGTAGTTTCTCCGCTCCGGGGAAGTACTGGATGACGTAGGGTACCCTATTGGTTGTGTCCTGTGTTCGCCTTCTGAGGAGGTCTATGCGATTTTTCGCTGTGGCCCGTCGGAACTGTCGATCGATGAGTCAAGCGTCATATCCCGTTCTTACGAGGGCGTTTTTCAGCGTCTGTAGGTGTCCATCGCGTTCCTCCTCGTCTGAGCAGATCCTGTGTATTCGCAGGGCTTGTCCATAGGGGATGGCTTCTTTAACGTGGTTAGGGTGGAAGCTGGAGAAGTGGAGCATCATGAGGTTGTCCGTGGGCTTGCGGTAGAGTGAAGTGCTGAGGTGTCCGTCTTTGATGGAGATTCGTGTCCAGGAATGAAACCGATTCTGAGGAGTAGTCCATGGTGAGTTTGATGGTGGGATGGAACTTGATGTTATCGTGTAGTCTTTTCAGTGATCCTTCGCCGTGGGTCCAAAGGAAGAAAATGTCGTCGATGTATCTGGTGTACAGCGTTGGCTGGAGGTCCTGTGCAGCGAAGAAGTCTTCCTCGAACTTGTGCATGAAGATGTTGGCGTATTGGGGGTGCGAATTTGGTCCCCATGGCTGTTCCGTGTGTTTGGGTAAAAAAATGGTTGTCGAAGGTGAAGACATTGTGGTCAAGGATGAAGCGGATGAGTTGTAGGATGGCGTCTGGAGATTGGCTGTTGTTGTTGTTGAGTACTGAGGCTGTCGCAGCGATGCAGTCATCATGGGGGATACTGGTGTAGAGTGCCGATACGTCCATCATTCATTCCTTCAGCTTCACTTACAATCTTTAACAAAGCTTGTTACCATCTAATGTCTATGGGCCTAAAATTACATTACCCTTGTCTACTCTTTGTTACTTCTTCAAAGCATTCAATAAGGTTGGTCAAGGATGACCTTCCCTTTTGAAATCCGTATTGACTATTCTTAGTAAAGCTGGGACAATAGACTGGCAAAATATGAGCAGATGACTGCTCCTGACATGAATTTACATGCAGAATGTTATGCCTATTCTAACAAAAGACCTGGACAATTTTGGGAATGAATGACTTTGTGGTTGATGTAACTATGGAGGTTTACATTTGGGGCATGCAATGCCACATGGATGCTATCTATAGCCACCACACAATGGGGAATCAGCACCTCAGTAAAGATTATTGCCCTGTCATCCATCAGAAATTTTAAACCTCCCTATGCCCCACAGCAATGTTGAATGGCAGGGATACAGAAGGGTCTCTTGTACCGCACTTTGTTAGGGTACAAATGACAGGTAATAGTTGTAAAAAAAATCCTCCTCATTACAATACACCTGTACATAAATCTTGGAAGTGGTGTTGGGGAGGGTGTAGAGCCAGCAGCATGGCTCCCTCATTTTCTTCCCCTGCACTCATTACCCCAGTTTCCCAGCACAACACTGGAATTTTGGAGTTCTTCATTTCTTAAGTTAATACATTAGCTTTTTGACAAATGTGCAACTCACATTTTGAATTTAGTTTTTAAAAAATATTTCAACTAAAAGATACAGTAAAGAAAAAAGTGAACATTTTAATTTGTTCCTAGGAAGTAATATTTCAAGCTGGCAAAAAACTTTACTCAAGATAGAGTCTGAATAAATAAGGCAATTATTTTTGATTTCTCTAGTCTAATGGCTTTGTTAGCATTCAATCATTGTTAACTGCTGAATAAAGAACACAATCACATTCTGCAATGGGCAGGGAATCCTCAGCACTCCCAAGATAAATTTTATGCTTCGGTAGCAGGAGCACAGAAGCAGAAAATGTACCCTAAAATGTTTACACAATATAAAAGCACACTGAAAAGGAGCTCTTCATTGTCACTGAATACTGCATGAAGATGCAACATTATAAAATTAAATTTTTCCTGTGGTTTGATGCAATTGATCTTAATAATCCTCCACTCTAGCATATTACAAAACTCTTGGCCATGACACCAGAATTAGTGATCCATGAAATGTAGCTGCAATCAATGTACTCTCCCGATTCATCGAGGAATTAGAGAGGGGAGTTGGCCTAGTCACTTCAGCAAGGTGAGTTCATCATACTTTGAATGTGCTCGGTTCATTTTCTAGGAGTGCAGGGAGCAGAATGAGTAGAAGAGGTGGTGGATCATATGAGTAGCAGCTGACAATTAATAAATTATTCCCAATCATTTCTTAATTACTGACAGAAAATGGGATTGATTTAAAGCATCAGAAAATTCAAAAAAGCAGTGGGCTACTTTTATTAAAAAGATAGAGGTCCAGAGCAAAATGCTACAGTTACAATTAAGAGTTGGGACAAGGAGGAAATCGGAGTTCTATGGAGGTACGATACACTAGAGGGTTCAAAGACTGAATCTATTTGGTTAGAGTTAAGGAACAGAAAAGGAGCGGTTACATTGGTGGGTGTTTACTATAGACCCCCAAATAATGGAGATAGAGGAGCAAATCTGTAGGCAAATTTCAGAGAAACGCAAAAATAATGGAACAGTAATAGCAGGGGACTTCAATTACCCCAATATAAACTAGGAGAGAAAAAAAAAGGGTAAGGAGGGTGAAGAATTCCTAAAATGTGTACAGGAGAACTTCCTTAATCAGCATATTTCTAGCCCAATAAGGAAGGATGCTGTGCTGGATCTAGTTCTGGGGAATGAATTAGGGTAAGTGAAATGTGTTGCAGTGAAAGAACATCTGGGTAATAGTGATCATAATATAAATTCAATTTAAAGTAGTTGTGGAAAAGGACAAAGAAAAATCAGGTGAAAATACCCAACTGGAAGAGACAATTTCAGTGATTTGAGAAGGGATCCAGCACAGGTGAACTGGAAACAAAGATTGGCCAGGAAAAGAGTAAATGAGCAATGGCAGGCCTTCAAGGTGGAGATACTTCAGGTACAAACCAAGTATATTCCCATAGGGAGGAATGATGGGGCATCCAAAGCTAGTGCTCTCTGGATGACAAATGAAAGAGGTTAAAATATACAGAAAAAGGTTTGTGACAAATGTCAGGTACAGAATACAGCTGAAAACCAGACAGAATAGAGCGTGGAGGGTGAAATTGAATAAGGATACAGGCAAAGAGACTGATGAGAAACGATTAGTGGGTAACAAAAGGGAACCCAAAAAGCTTTTATAAACATAAAAAGTAAAAAGATAGTTAAAGGATTGGTGGAGCTGATTACAGACAAAATAGCACATTTTCTTGTGGAGGCAGAGGGTATGACTGGTAGTGAATGAGTACTTTTCATCCGTCTTCACAAAAAAGAGGGTGAAGTTAATGTTGCAGTAGAGGAGGGGGAGTAGCGATGTGATAGGATAAAAAGATAGAAAGGAGGTGCTAAATAGGTTGGCATTACAAAGTTACCCGGTCCAGATGGAATGCATCCTAAGTTGCTGAGGGAAGCTAGGGTGGAGATAGCAGAAGTTCTGACCACAATCTGTCAATCCTTCCTTGATATGAGTGTGTTGCCACAGGACTGGAGGATTGCAAATGATACACCTGTTCAAAAAAGGAGGGGGATAAACTGGTAACTACAGGCCAAATAGTCTAGCATCAGTGGTGCAAAAACTACAATAGACCATGGTCAAGGACAAAATGCATTCTCACTTGGAGAAGCATGGGTTAATAAGGGACAGCCAGTATGGAATTGTTAAAGGCAAATCATGTCTGACTAACCTGATTGAGTTCTTTGATGAAGTAACAGAGGGTTGATTAAGGTAATGCAGTAGATGATAGACTTTCAAAAGGCATTTGATAAAGTACCACATAACAGACTTATTTGGAAAATAGAAGCACATGGTACTAAAGGGAAGATGGTAACTTGGGTACATAATAGGCCAAGGGATAGGAGGCAGAGAGTAGCGGTGAACGGATGTTTTTCTGACTGGAGAGAAGTATGCAGTGGGGTCCCCGAGGGGTCGGTATTAGGACCATTGCTTTTCTTGTTGTATATAAATTACCTCGACTTGGGTATAGGGAGTACAATTTTGGAGTTTGCGGATGATCAAAAACATAGCAATGTAGTAAATAGTGGGCAACATAGTAGCAGACTTCAGGAAGACAGACTGGTGAACTGGGCAGATGCAATTTAATGCTGACAAGTGAAGTGATGCACTTTGGGAGAAACAACATGGAGGCACAGTATAATCTAAATTGTATAATTTTGAGGGGGGGGTGCACAAGCAGCAGGACCTGGGGATGCACAGTCACAAATCCTTGAAGGTAACAAGGCAAGTTGATAAGGCAGTTAAAGCTTATGGGATCCTTGGCTTTGTAAATCAGGGCATTAAAAAAGTTATGCCAAGCCTTTACAAATCACAAGTTAGGCCTCAGCTGGAGTATTGTGCACAATTCTGGGCACCACACTTTAAGGATGTCAATGCCTTGGAGGGTACAGAGGAGGTTTACCAGGGATGAGGGACTTCAGTTATGTGGAGATATTAGAGAAGGTGGAATTGCTCTCCTCAGCAGAGGTGGTCAAGGAGAGGCCCAATAGAAATATTCAAAATGAGTTTTGATAGAGCAAGTAGTGAAACGATTTCCTCTGGCAAGTGGATCGGTAACCAGAGGTCATAGATTTAAAATAATTGGCAAAAGAACACAAAGGGACAGGAGGAGAAATTCTCACACACACGGGTTATGATGATCTGGAACACACTACCTGAAGGTGTGATGGAATCAGATTCCATAGGAACTTTCAAAGGTAATTAGCCATGTATTTGAAGAGAACTAATTTGCAGGGTTATGGGAGAGCTGGGGCATGGGACTAAATTGAACAGCTCTTTCAAATGCCAGCACAGGCATGATGGGCCAAATGGCCACCTTCTGCACTGTAAGATTCTATGATTATGGTGATAAATCTACCCACCTTGCTTACTTCCCTCTCCCAAAAAAAGTCAAATATTTTTGCATGAAGTTCAAATTCAGTAACTTTGAATTAGTCTACATAATACACAATAGTTGAGAATCATAAAAGCAACTGACCAAAAATTGGATACTATATAAAAACCATGTACAAGTATTTTGATTCCATAACTAGCTAGCTTTCAAATTGGCATGTAGGGAGAGGAAGGATGGGAGTTAGAGGGAAAAAAAGGAAGCCAATTCTGCAGCACTGTTGCCGTGCTTCCATCAGTGACCCACTGCGACAAAACATCACAGCATGTTCCAGAGTACACATTGTACATAGAGGGAGCAAGAGTCATGGTCTTACTGATATTAACAAAAGACTATCACTAAAATCAGAATTCTTCCCCATTAAAGGATTCAATTTAAACAAAGTGGGATCCAGAGACAGGCATACAGAAGGAGATGGCGAAGGAAACATTGGAAGGAAGTGATCGCAAGGTCTTTCTTGGATATCAGAACAGTCTTTCCTTTTCTTGTACTTTTCTCAGGTGGCCATTCATGCAAAATTGAGTGAATGTCAGCAGGCTGGGACATCACAGCCAAATGCATTTCTAGCAGGACTACTTTATATTTATCAGAAGCATAACTATAGCTGTTTCCTCTACTTTAAGAGTGTGGTCAACTGCCTGCAAGTGTTATTTTTTCCCCCCACTAGGACAGCCAAACAATGGGAAAGACATCCCAACAGTAATCTTTAGCACAAGATTAGAACTTGGTACATCACTGCCTAATAAGTTGGAGGAGATATCTTAATACTTACATTAAAGTTGCATATTTCAGCATCTTAATTACTTTGTGACAATATAGGAAAATGTGACCACCATTGTGCAAAGTTCCAAACAGCAGAGAGATAAAGGAGTTTTTGGGTGGTATTGAGGAATGTTCAATACAAATACATTTGGTTATGCAAGTCTTGTATGCCCTAGCATTATACATGAAATATTTTCTGCAAGTCTGTCACTGGGGGTTTAAGCACATCTGACCCCAGAGAGAGAGAGAGAGAGAGAGAGAGAGAGAGAGAGAGAGAGAGAGCCCATGTACATTTGCCATCTCTGAACACAATCCATAGGCTGAAGTTATGGTGTAAAGCCTAGTTGATTGTTCCAGTATTCTGGTGAAATCTAGGTTTATAGTTTGTTTTGCTCAAGATTGCTCTGTAGTGGATGCCTCATTGATCAGAGTCAGAGGCTCTTCCTGCATATCAATGATCTCCAGTCATCCAACCCCATTACTTGCCAATTCCACTCTTAATACAATTTCAGGACTGCACACAACTGAATTGAATCAGAACCCCTTCAAAAAAAAAAAAAAGGGACTCCTTGGGGTTCTAGATTTTTTTGGTTCAAAAATATTTGTAGTGGAACTCCTGTTCCTGGGATCTTCCCTCCATACTCTGGCTGTGGGCATTACTGGCAAGGCCAGCAGCTGCTGCCCATCCATTGTTGAGAATGGAGGAGTGCCTTCTTTCTTGAAACACTGCAGTCTATTTTGCACAGGTATTATTCTTTGTAGCAGCTTGATACAAGTGAGTTGCTTGCTAGGCCACTTCAAAGGGCAGTTGAGTCAATTGTATTGGTAAATGGGGGTGGGGGTATCAAGGCAAGGACTGCAGGTTTCCTTCTAAAAGGAGACATTAGCACAACAATTGGCTTTAGTGACTATCCAACAGCTTCATGGTCACTTCAAATTTGCAAACAAAAAAATTGGATTACTAGTCCAGTAACAACCACACTACTGTACCCTTACAAGTGTGCCACCATACCTTGGTAATTTGTATTGAGCCCTAGGGAACAAGCTTGTACTTCAATTATATAGCAGAATTGACTCAAAGCAGAATAAATGACACTGCCTACAACTACCAGATGTTAACCAGTAAAGATATGTAAACAGGACCAAAGAAGATCCTAATTATTATTATATTTTTTTAAAACATAGCTCATTAGCTAGTGACTCATGAAAAGTCAGCTATCCAATTTGAAAACCATCCAAGATACTTTACATAGGTATTCCGTTTTTAAAAAGCCAAGAATACAACCCATAAAGAGAAGCAAGCCTTTCAATTCACTGAAGGGAATGGCGAAGGCATGGGGTAGTAGAGGATGACCAAAGATGTACACCTGGCTGCCAACACTCAAGGACTGAGGTGGTAAGTCATTAGTAGCCCCAGTTTTTAAATTTAGCCTTCATGAAAATTGTGAATGTGTGGAATGGATCACCTAATGAAAGTGGATATAGGTGTGGAAATTTATTTATGGATGAATTAGATGAGGGAAGTTAGCAGTTTCTGGGAACAATGATAACTGCAAACCCCTAGCCAAATCCCACCCCCCAGATTATTTCATCTCTTCAACCTTGGCCATGTTTTACACAAGCCTTGGCCCAGAGTACATTTCCAAATACAAGTCACCTTAAAATACCTAGGAGTACTTTTAGGGCAGAAAGTTGATGCAATGTAGTGTTTTTAAAAAAAAGCTTTATTGGTTGTTCAAGTGCAGAGTATAAACATTCATTCCTCACTGAGCAATCTCCATCTTAAGCAAAGTCAGAAATGTTACTTGCATTTAAAATAGCACTGTTCATGAAGTAGTGGATAGCATTTGAACAGTCACTATTCACAGAATAAAGAATTTCATGGAGTGCCCTTAAATATAGATTAAAAATTAATACTGTGGTTTTAAAGTGTTCTATAAAACAAGGTCACAAGCCAACAGCCACAGGGAGTTGACCAGCAGCAGTCCCTCAAGTGTTAACATTGTTGCTATGACCAGTTCAGTTTATCTTGCCATTTACAAAATCAGTGCTCCATTTTCATCCTTCTATTGCACTAAAATAAGTCCATGCAGAGGTAAAGTTGCTGGGGGGTCAATGAGAGAAATTCTCAGGTACCTGGAGAAAAGCAGATTTTTTTTGAGTTTTTAAAAATAAAAAACTAAATTTATATTGAATTAAAAACCCAACTTACTTGGAGCTCTTGTATTTTTCCTTAATGGCTTGTTGTGGCTGGAATTTGGCTTGGAGAAAGGTCTTATGCAAGTCATTCAGGCAAGGTACAATATCAACCAAAGAGTAACCACTGAATGCAGCAAGAGATTCAGGCTGTCAAACAGACAAGATAGTTACTAACGCAATAAAAGATTAGTTTCCAAAATGTGGTCTTCAGTTTCATGAGGGCAGGCATTAGAAATTATATCCAAAGTTAGAAACCTTAATTCTAGACTATGCTCAGTATTGTTGGCTGAACTAGCCAATATTATGCAAGGCAGTAAAATTGTAAACTGCAAGTACTGAAAGACATGCTGAAAATACAGGGTCAGTAGCAACTGGGCAGGCTTTTGGGCAGGTTAAATCAGAACTGAACAGAAAGTAGTTAGCAGTCAGTGTTGTAAATTCATGCTACAAGCTTCAGGAACAGCAAACCAATCTTTCTGCTGGGCACTTCAGATCTTAGTGGATGTCTATGGCATGTGGAGGGTCTGATAATGTCCAAGGAGGAGAGATGGATTACATTTGGGGCAGAGTACTCTTCACACAGCACTAGGCCAGGATCTGAATCTCTGGTATTTTAATCTCAATGGCATTTTCAGCCCATGCCTTTTGTCTTCCTCTCTTGCTTTCTTATTTCCTCATGTTTAAGTGGACTAATCACTATTTGCATTTTGCCCTTTATACCTCTGCACCACCTCACCCAATTATATTTTTAAATTAGCCTATTAATGCACTTGCTAGTAAGTTAACTTAACCCATTCTCAGTCAGTTCTGAAGGTACACCTAAAATACAGATGCTCACTGGCCTGTGGTGTATTTCCAGCTTTTTTTTTAATGAATGTGCTTTGTAAGTAGTGGCACAAAAAATGCTTACCCAAAAAGCTTTGTTGATTGTGTAGTTTGCCAAGCAATATGCAGCTGCTGCCATCAGAGAGGGTGTGTACTTCAGACATACATCAGCTTCTACTAAACTCAGTTCAGCTACGTACTGTGGATTGGAGAAGATTGTTAACCAATTGGTACAAGTGAACTTTGCAAGCACGTTTCAGATGGCTGTTGGCAGTAAGCTCATGACTTGGTGTAACAATTCCTAGAGATGGCACTAATTAGAGTACAATTTCTTTTGCTCTTGCAGCAATTTTACTTCTTCCATCCCAATCTTTTGGTCCTCCTGCATGCCAACACCAAGCCACAGTTCCATTTCAAATGACCTTCAAGTTTACCACCCAACTGAGTACATATTCAGTTTAAGCAGCCCATACCACCCACCCATAAACCAGTGGCATCTGTGGACAACATTCAATTCCACAGCGTCATCCAACTCAAAAGGTGGCAGCAAGCTGGCTGTACTATGAAATTGCTTGAACATCCAAGTCTTTGATCAATAGAAACTTGTAGCCAAGTGTTGGTAAAACTAAAGCCAACTTGTTCTGATCACATACTTCAAGCTCCAATTCCATCAAGCTCTCTAGCTTGCCCCTCAGAGTCTAGCCTAACAATTCATTAGAAAATTTGAGGTGCTCACTTCTACATGAATCTCACCCATTTAAGATGAAAGTGGATAAAGGACATCTAATGTTTTCTTCAGCTTTCCCACTTGTAACCTTAAAGGGCAACTAGGGATGGGTAATAAATGCTGGTCTTGCTAGTGACACCCAAGAATGATTAAAATAAACTCAAATTGCAGCCAAGCATCCTCTATCTTCACTTCCACCCTGCTTCAACCTAAATTTGCACCAATAGTCACTCATATTTTTGCCTTTTATTTCAGACATCTCCTAAATGGTTCAACTTGGATATTGGCACTGCCAATGACAATTTGTCAAAGTTAATGGACAAAATATTTGGGATCTCAAATCCTCACCTGATCTTCAATGCATAGAGGGTGTCTATTTCCATCAGGTCATATATTCAAGATGTGGGCACTGCCACCATTCATCACCCATCCCTAGTTGCCTAGAGAAGTGGTGGGCCTTTTTAGACAACTGTCTTATTTGCCCTCTGAAGTGGCCAAATGAAAGTCAACCATTTGAGTCAGACACCAGCTGGTGCTCATCCAAGAAAAATAAATGACAATCCAACAGCTTCTTTGCACTGAACATATGCTTTTAATTTCCAAGTGAATTGGGAAACAATGATGCCTATGGGACCTACTGCCAACATCTTTTACTTTGGTGTACCCTCACCCAGTAACATGGAATTGGTGGTTTAACCTTAGACTACCTTGTCAGGAGACAGCATATTCACATAGTAGACTGTTTGGCTATTTAGCCTACACCAAGTGTAGGTATGCCTTGAGAATCTAATGTTAGACAGTAGAAGTGGCACACCCCAATGCTTAGAATTGTGGCAATACCAGCTTTTCTAGCTGCTTGGATTCTCTGAATGTTCAGCAAATCTAGTCAATTACAATTTGAATAGTGCTTATCTACCATGATAAAATTGAGACTATTTGTGAACTTAATACTGCACAAGTATAGGGCAGCACCTAACATTACCAACAGCCCCTTACTCAACTGGAACCTGGCCATGGAAAAAGTATGTTCTGGTCAACCCAAGTATTGAAACAAAAGCCATCAGCAATTGCTTGCCAAAAAAAGTTATTGTTGAAGTAAAGCTTAAGAAATAGCTTAGCCACTCCTGCCAGTATACAAATCAGCTTAAAAAAGTTCTGGAAACTGAAATTCTCAGAAGAGAAGTTGATGTGCAAGTGATAGTCTAGTAACTATCTTGGTTGGGGGATAAATGTTGGCCAGCACACAAGAACTCCCTTGGTGCTCTTCAAATAGCACTGTTGTATTTTATGTCCACCAGGCCAGACAGGGTTGGTTAAAGGCATCTCATGCACCCCAAAAGGTGGCACTTCTAGGCAGAGGGACTGCTGCACTGATTATGCACTCGAGTCTATGGAATGAGGCATGAACTCATCACCCTCTCACTGGGCAAGTACTACTGAGTTATGACTGACATCTTAACCATGGCAAGCTACAAAGCTAGTTAACAAGTCAGGAGTTTTCCCTGTGATGACTGACAGGCATGAGGCCTACTCCCATCCACTTAAAGGCTAGTTAATATGGATCGGGACTGCAAATGGTTCTTTTGATTGACATTAAGATTGCTGCCCCCATAAAGACAGCGAGTGAGGTCTCAGTTCAGAGTCAGCCACAGGACTGCAGACAACCAATGGCCGAACCCCCTCAAGGGACTGGAAAAGCTGTTTTGTCACGTGAGCAGCAAGCAAATATACACACACACACACTAAATAGTAACAAAAGCCTTTGAGGCCCAACATGTTAGTCAATGAATTTAGCTATTCCAGCTGACCACCCTTGTGATTTCTATTGCTCATTTAAACAAGGTACTATAGCTATTGTAGCAACATGATCTGTGGACTCCACCCATGATTGACATTTAGCCATTGCATGTTGATCTTCAGTACAGACATTAACTTAAAATCTAAATCTAAAAAATCCATTTTGCAAGTGGCTCTCTCCCAGCTGATTGATGGGAGAATCTGACTGCCCAAACTAGGATCTGATGCACAATGAAGTCAGTCATCTGACTGTCTGCCTACTGCAGGATCTGAAATTCAGTCAAGCAACCATGACCTTGATTCAGAGCCACTTACAGAAAGCAAGCTGATAGTGGACAGGGAGAGTTTTCCCTTTTGAGACATCTTGCAACATGACTTTGCTTCAGGCATCAGTGTGCATTGCTGAATGCAGACTTCAGTTTAATCTGTGGGATCCACACTAGACTGCAATGAACACTTACTGCCAAGTAATTAATCAGCCCAGACTTTAGTTCCTTATGGTGTGTGCTTATAGTTCAAAAGCCAGCAATTCCACTTTTAAAATTTGGCACCACATTGGATTTGATACGAGTTAGTTACCCCTCACTGGAGATTTGCCATCAATGTCTCTATCTGCCAATTAACAGTTGTCCCTCCATCTGGTGTTTCTCCTGTAATCTTCCATGTTCTTGTCTGTTTCATGTTTGAATCTCAGTAACAGGCCAAATGAGAATTCTACCTTTGATCCTTTTACACTAACCAGTGTACAACTGCAGCAAGTTGAACTTGGGTCAGCAAGATATTCAGCACCCATGCTGCCATGTGGGTGGAAAGGAAAAAGGGGATGTTGATTTTTAGATTTCATGTTTGACTGCTCTTATGGGAACTTACATTTGCTGGCCCAGTGTGTGTTCATAAGATATCTAGATTTTAAATAAGTGCCATGGAACAGAACTCACTTCCCCTATTGGCTTTCTCATACTGTCCTGTGATTCTTAAATCTATGGCAAACACCTGGGTTTAACCAAAAAAAAAATAAAGTCACTTCATGTACCACAATTTGCAACTGCTGTCCTAACCTAGCACGTCAGTAATCCTATGCAAGAGCGGCCTCAGACGAGGATAAATTCTTCCAGTCGAGAGCTGCCACATACTGAACAATTTACAACAAGTTTTTATGGAAATTGAAGCGCTCGGTTCCTCCCTGGGACACCTACCCACTGATTAACAGTTGAATCAAAGCACACTGGCACATTGTCTGCTGTTAAAATTCGTTGAAAGGTTGACTCAAATCCTTCATGCCACCCTGTTAAAGTTTTTACAATCTACGTGCATTTGATGAAATTACTACTGGTTCCTTGCTACAGAGGCTGACCAATTATACCCAGGCATTACCTAAAGGTGCAAGATGAAATTACTTTCAAGAGCTTTTCGACTACAGCTTCAGGATCACGAAATTCCTTCACTTAATGTCGAACTCCATCTTGTACGAGTCCAGCCAGAGAGTTGAAACGGAATTCAAATTAGATATACATACCATAGCTAGGGTTCCCATTTGTCCGCCAGTTCCTTCCTCCTTCAAAAACTGCGTTAGGAACTGGTTAACTGTTGGGACAGTCATGTCAAAGCTCAAAACTTTGAGTAGGAGGTGCTCCATGCGCAGGAGTTGTTTTTTTGTATACGTGTCATCGGTTATGTAGACAAACTCATCTATTTCTGGGGGATATATTTCTTCATATTTCCTGAGGGGCGAGAATTTTAAGAGTATATATGCAACTGTTAATTTCGAACTGACGTTCTTGGAAGAGATTTTCCATTTAAGAGATTACAAATCCCAACAAAAAAAATCAAAAAAACTACATTGCAGTAGTTCGCTGTTTTAAGCAATAACTTACGATGCTACAAGCATTGCTGCTGTCCCGACAAGTTGCAGCTTCCCTCGCAGGACCGACATGCATGACAGGAATCGGTCCAAGTAGTTTATCGCCAAGTACAAAGTTTCAGTTTGCAGACTGTACTCCTCACCAACTTCTACAAGCCAGTCCACGAGGATGGAGCGCATACTGAGGGTTATGTCCGGCTGCTTCTTCAGGTACCCAAACTTTGGCCTATACTTCTCCTGAAACAGAAAGTTTAGTATTTTCATTTTTAATTAAACATTGCATCCACTTCAGGGTAATTATATTGGCACGACAAAACTCCGGATAGGAATCCGTTGTCATTTGGCTACTCCCGTAGTGCCTGATTATTCGAGAGATAGTCTCGTACGATTCAAATTCGTGAGGCGCGGGGTGGGGGTGTAAGTAAAGAAAGAAAGCATAGATCAGAACTCCATAGCCTTTATACAAACGTGGTTTTGCAAAGTTAGGGAAATGTTTAATTAATCCAAAGTTTCGGATAGAATCTAGTGTCTTGTACAGTTGCAGTTTGTATTCGGGTTGATCTATTTCAGGTCTGCGTCATTTCGAGGCATCTTCAGATCACGTGAACAAGTGGCCAGTAAATGTTAAATTTCACAAGCTCGCTGGAAAATTTGCATTAGATTGCATGCGCCCGAATCAACCCATGCATGTTCAGGCTAGCTGATATTCTGCGGGCTGCCGCTAGGACTAGCAATTCTGCTGCAAAAGCTTTGCAGGACGAGATACAGCAGTTTTAAAGCAGCTTAGTGGAGAAAGCTACTAAAGACAGTGCTATAACCAAACCCGAAGTATCACTACCAGGAGTCAATTTTGTGACATTAGGAAGCGATATTGCAACAATGTAAAAGTGGTTCCTTTGCGATTCGAACCGCTCACTAGGTTTAGTTCATTATACTACCCAAGTACGACGAACTCACTTCTGCCTCCCTAAGGTATCGATAAATGTCCTCTGCATATTCATCCACAGCGAGATAATCTACATGCTCATCCGACTCTTCATGGGAACGCTGCGAGCGAATTGTTGAATCTACTAGCATAGGCGAAACTGCGGAGATAATAAAAACAGGCATTTGAAACGAATGAACAAGATGCCTGGAGAATGTATAAACGAATGATTTAAAGTTTTAAACCCAATCGTGTTAGCAGCGAAAATAAAAGCTAAATTCTAATGGTAACGCGTCCATCCAGTTAGCAGGCAGCAAGGAAAGGGGAAAAATAGCCCCAGAGATTAGTGTTGAGCGACACCAGAATTCCAGTTCATGTCTTGCAGTTACCTTCACTGAGGTCCAGGAACAAACAATAGTCATCCGCTGTTTTGGAGATACTACCAACTTCTCCAAGTTTAGTCTCCAGTTCGGAGGTCAGGTTACATTCGGAGACTTCCACCTCATCCTGGACTTCATCCTCCATGTAAATACTGAAGTTCGGGTTGGATACAAAAGTAGCCGGACATTCAGGAAAGGTCGTGCTGCTCTTAGCCGAAGTGAAGCCATTGTCTGTGCCCAGTGCCACGACACCATAGGGTTTCGGAGGAGCCTGCTGAAACACGTTAGAAGAGGGAACAAGTTCAGGCAGCTTGCAAATTCGCCGAAATAAAATTAAAAGCTCCGTTGCAGTAATAGAAATTAAAGTTTTCAAAAGATATTAAAAGAAATACGCCTCAACATAACTCCAAGTACAAAGGAACTGGCCCCAGAAATAGCGGATTTACTGAATAGATTTTACCTGGCAAAGTGAGCGCCTCTGCTGATCATTTTCATTCAACACCCCTAAAACGGTCCTTTGTTTTTGAACAACTGGACCATTTTGTGGAACGAAACAAATGTTTTCCTGATTAGCGTTGCGCTTTAAAGCCCCAGCAGAATTATTCCTGTACATGTTGCTAATGGCAGCTGAACCACAAAGAAGACCAGCTATATTTAAAAAAATATAGGGTTTGTTACTCCTTGACCTGCTCAAAACAACTTCCAAACAAAATTGAGAGCGAGCTGCTCAGTAAAGCCAGGTATATATGAGAGTGGGTTTAATTGGTTTCCAAGCGCTGAACAGCTCGCTCCGGTTCCATCGTGTAGCAAATTACTTTCAATCAGCCCGCGTCTATTAAATCCCACCAATCACCTTCCGTTATTACTGCACGTGCGCTTCTAATCAACAGCTCTATGGTAACGCAGCACGCCACCGGCTCTCACGTGACTTCCGCATCACTGCTGCGGCTGCGCGTTACCATGGTGACGGAGGGGCAGCATCTTTGGGAAAGTGATCAAGCTGCAGAAACATCACCGGGTTATTAATGACAAGGAAGGCCGGCATTCTCCCAATAGCATGCAGGTTAACATCATTCCGACAATAGGGAGGTTTTGTTATTGGTACAAAAATCAGAAGCATAGACACCTGATCAAAATTTTTATTTTTTTTGAAAGACATTCTTTTACATTGAATGTTTGGAAATATCCACCTGTGGCTGCATTCATATCACATATATGTGGAAAATAGACATTTCGACTATCAATGATAAATTATTAAAGTACACCATATTGTGACTTTAAATGAGGCAATTCTTGGGACTGAGTGGAGTAGAATATTTGTCCTAGTTCCTACACATAAAGTGTGCAAATGAAAAACCAGCAAGTGTTATACTGTATATCTAAAACAGGACTATAATTTAGTACATAATTATACACAATTTTAAATATCAGAATAATTTTAACAACCCAACTGTGATGTTATGTTTTAGATTTTTTAGTTATATATCTCCTTTTTCATTATCAGAATATGTATGCATTCTGATTATCAAATGGTAAAGTACAGCATAGAATGTCATAGAAAAGTTTTGGATTAATGTGTCAGCCTTAGCACACTCGCCTCGAAGTCAGAAGGTTGTGGTTTCAAATACCATTCCAGAGACTTGAGCACATAATCTAGTGCAGCACTGAGGGAGTGTTGCACTGTCTGAAGTGCCGTCTTTCGGATGATATGTTAATCGAGGCCCCTTCTGTCTTCTCAGGTGGATATAAAAGATCCCATGGCACTATTCAGAGAAGAGCAGGGAAGTTCTCCCTGGCCCTGGCTAATATTTATCCCTCAACCAACATCACTAAAACAGACTATCTGGTCATTTATCTCATTGCTGTTTGTGGGAGCTTGCTGTGCACAACTTGCTGCAGTGTTTCCCTATATTATAACAGTGACTACATTTCAAAAGTACTTCATTGGCTGTAAAGTCTTTGGGACAGCCTGAGATGGTGAACGGTGCGATATAAATGCAAGTTTTTAAATTTCTCTTTATTTATTATTGTGGAGCTTCATTATCTGCAATGGATACAGTTGATGAAACTCCAAAACAGTGGATTAAAATGTCCCGAATAAATTCAACTTCAAAGCCGAATACAGGAAGAGCACTGAAATAATGAATTCTCTTATATCAGTAAATAAACATAATTATATATTTATCCAACTATCGATTTGTATCTCTGTAGATAAATCATTCTGGTCATAGGTCGTATATTTATACATAAATGACCAATTAGAAACAAATGGTCAATATTATTGAAGTATAACGGCTGTAAACGCTTCACTGTGTTCTTTTGATGCACTGGCATCCTTCTAAAGTCGGGTCTTCCATTCTGCGAATTGTAGGCTACATTTTCATGTACGCGACATCGAAATATTTATTTTCAAAGAACCGCGAATTTTGAATTAAAATTGACTGTCAGTTACGGTTTGCATCCAATTAATATTTCGTTCTATGTTGTTTATTATACGACATACAGCAATGTAACTAACAACACGGTGACGCTGGTCAGTGTTATTTGATCCTACAATGATAGTATGGATTCTTTTACGCATTCTGAATTAAGTCATTCTAATTGTATTTGCCATATTTATTTTTATATTAAAGTCGGTATCTTCTAAATTTTGCAGTGTTACACGTGCAAGTTATTTTGTTCACAATCGTTGGATGTAAATTATCTGTTTCAAATGAGGGCAAATAATCAAAAGCACAGAATCCACACCAGCGATATTAATGTAGCAGGGTATCTAAAGACTGCAGCATAGTCACATCTCAGGCTGTTACTTTGTCAGGTTGATCGTTCGCTTTACTCTGGGGCCCCGAGCTCTATAATTAGTCACCAACTGATTGCGTTTTATTTCTAAGGACGCCGAGTACCTCAAGCTTTTCGACCTCAGCGTGGTGCAGTTACTATGGAGCCAGAACTCACACACTGTATTTCCCCACATCCCTGCAAAATTACAGCAGCCCAGCAGCGGTGGTTTTCTACTCTGGCACCTTAGTCTAAGCGCAACAACCTCAGAAAACACACAAAAAAGTCTCAATGTTATTATCTCTACACCTTAAACTCGGAAAGATTTAAGAATTTCTGATTAATATAAACCTTGCAGTCTGGTACTATCAAAATAATATAAACTGCTTTCTAATATAATTCACATTGCAAATGAAACCTCGGCTGATCGCCCCATCTCCCAGACCAGTTGTATAGCCTTCACTACTGCTTTGCGGAGATCAGTTAACTTAGCCCAGGCAGAGATCAAACCTTCCTGATCTAGATGGCTAAGAAGCACACTAGGCATTGTTTATGCTCTGAGTCATTGCGGACAGCCAGGTCTATGAGTTTTATTTTACATTTTTTTTTAAAAGCCCCCCACCCACACCAACTACTTCCAATTTTCTTCCATCTCTTCTTAAGTTTACCCTAAAGCCTGATACTGCCCATTGCCTGCCTTTCTTCCGCGGCCATGTTCGCGCCCGGGTGGCCCTGGAGATGGAGCACGCGGTGTCCGCCAGCACGCTTGAGGCCTTCCGCGACGGGTGGGCGCCGCGGGGACTGGAGTGCATCATCACCCTGGCCAACCAAATTTTAATTTAATTTGTTAAGTTTTATTTAAAGTTTTATTAAGTTACAGTTGATTTGTTGAATCACCCAAACAAAAAAAAAGCCTGATACTGGGATAGATTTTCAACTTGCTGCCTGCTTGTAAACAGAAGCGGCGTTCGTCTTGCGTTGGCTCTGTGCCAAGGTTCGATTTGGGGCCTTTACACTTTGCTGAATGATACTAAATACTACCGACTTGATCTGGTGTCAAATCCGCACACGTACCATTGTGAAAATGTATGTTTGCAATGAGTAATATAAAAACAGTTGACAAAATAATCAGCGATCAGCTATTACCACTGGGTAGGTGTTCCTCCACTGGATCCATTCAGGGCCCCTGGCTGGCTCGGGGGCCCCTGCAATTGCACGGGTTGCATAGCCCTAACGCCGCCCTGGGTGTAAAAGTATCATTGCAGATAGGCTGCCCATTATAGAAACTGCCCTATTTTCATTTCCATTTCTATTGATTTCAATTGAAATGACAATGAGGCTATTTCTATATTAGGTGGCCAATCTGCAGTTTTATGCCCAGAACGGCTTGTTGAAAATCTACCCCACTCTCATTTACCATACGAACATAGGAACAGCAGTCTGCCATTTAGCCCCTTGAGCCTGTTCCACCATTCAGTGAGATCATGGCTGATCTGTGACCTAACTCCATATACCCGCCTTTTCCCCCATATCCATTAATACCTTTGGTTAACAAAAATCTATCAATCTCAGATTTAAAATTAACAATTGACCCAGCATCAACTGCCGTTTGCGGAGGAGAGTTCCAAACTTCTACCATCCTTTGCTTGTAGAAGTGTTTCCTAACTTCACTCCTGAAAGTGTGAAGAGAAAAAGATTAGTGAAATCAAGTGTAGGTCCCTTGCAGTCAGAAGCGGGGGAAGTTATAATGGGGAACAAAGAAATGGCAGCCCAATTAAATGCATATTTTGGTTCTGTCTTCACAAAGGAGGACACAAATAACCTCCCAGAGATGCTGGAGAACATATGATCTGATGAAAGGGAAGAACTGAAAGAAATCAGTATTTGCAGGGAAATGGTGTTAGGGAAATTGATGGGATTGAAGGCTGATAAATCCCCAGGGCCTGATAATCTACATCCTAGGGTACTTAAGGAAGTGGCCCTAGAAATAGTAGAGGCATTGCTGATCATCTTCCAACATTCGATGGAATCTGGAACTGTACCCATGGATTGGAGGGTAGCTAATGTTACCCCACTATTCAAAAAGGGTGGTAGAGAGAAAGCGGGGAATTACAGACCGGTAAGCCTGACATTGGTAGTGGGGAAAATGCTAGAGTCCATTATAAAGGATGTAATAGCTGAGCACTTGAAAAACAGTGACAGGATCGGACAAAGTCAACATGGATTTACAAAAGGTAAATCGTGCTTGACTTATCTACTGGAAATTTTTGAGGATGTAACTGGGAAAATAGATAAGGGAGAACCAGTAGATGTGGTGTATTTGGACTTTCAAAAGGCTTTCGATAAGGTCCCGCATAAGAGATTAGCGGGTAAAGTTAAGGCACATGGGATTGGGGGCAAGGTATTGACTTGGATAGAGAACTGGTTGGCGGACAGAAAGCAGAGAGTAGGAATTAATGGGTCTTTTTCCGAGTGGCAAGCAGTGACTAGTGGGGTACCGCAGGGATCGGTCCTTGGACCCCAGCTATTCACAATATACATTAATGATCTAGATAAGGGAACTAAATGTAATATCTCCAAGTTTGCAGATGACACAAAGCTGGGTGGGAGTGTGTGCTGCGAGGAGGATACCGAGAAACTCCAGGATGATTTGGACAGGTTGGGTGAGTGGGCAGAAGCGTGGCAGATGCAATATACATGGGATAAATGCGAGGTTATCCACTTTGGTGTCAAAAACAGAAAGGCAGACTATTATCTGAATGGCAATAGATTGGGAGAAGGGGAAGTGCAACGAGACCTAGGTGTCCTTGTGCACCAGTCGCTGAAGGTAAGCATGCAGGTGCAGCAGGCGGTGAAGAAGGCAAATGGTATGTTGGCCTTCATAGCGAAAGGGTTTGAGTACAGGAACAGGGATGTCCTGCTGCAGTTGTACAGGGCCTTGGTGAGACCACACCTTGAGTATTGTGTGCAGTTTTGGTCGCCTTATCTGAGGAAGGATGTTCTTGCCATGGAGGGAGTTCAGTGAAGATTCACAAGGCTGATACCTGGGATGGCAGGAATGACATATGAGGAGAGATTGGCTCGATTGGGCTTATACTCGCAGGAGTATAGAAGAATGAGAGGGGATCTCATCGAAACATATAAAATTCTGACAGGTCTGGACAAACTAGATGCAGGAAGAATGTTCCTGATGGTCGGAGAGTCCAGAACCAGGGGTCATAATCTAAGGATAAGGGGTAAGCCATTTAGGACAGAAATTAGGAAGAATTTCTTCACCCAGAGAGTGGTGAACCTGTGGAATTCTCTACCACAGAAGGTAGTTGAGGCCAAGTCATTAAATATATTCAAGAATGAGTTAGATATATTTCTTAAAGCTAATGGTATCAAGGGATATGGGGAGAAGGCAGGTACAGGGTACTGAGTTTGGATGATCAGCCATGATCTCATGGAATGGTGGAGCAGGCTCGAGGGGCCGAATGGCCTACTCCTGCTCCTATCTTCTATGTTTCTATGTTTCTATGAAAGGCCTGGCTCTAACATTTAGGCTATGACCCTTAGTCCTAGACTCCACAACCAGTGGAAATAGTTTCTCTCGATCAACCTTATCAGTTAGAATCATAGAATCATAGAATCTAGGAGCAGGAGTAGGCCATTCGGCCCGTCGAGCCTGCTCCACCATTCAATACGATCATGGCTGATCATTCAAATCCAGTACCCTGTCCCTGTTTTTAATCCCCACAGTACACATATCCCACACTACCCCCGTAACCCCACGTATTTAATTCCCCCTAACATATCCCATCCTATCCCCATAACCCCACATATTTATCCCCCCCTAACACTAAGTGTCAATTTATCATAGCCAAATCAACCTAACCCGCACATTTTTGGACTGTGGGAGGAAACCGGAGCACCCGGAGGAAACCCACGCAGACACGGGGAGAATGTGCAAACTCCACACAGACAGTCACCCGAGGTCAGATTCGAACCCGGGTCCCTGGCGCTGTGAGGCACCAGTGCTAACCACTATGCCACCGTGTTCCCCTTAATAGTTTGAAAACTTTAATCAAATCTCTCCTAAACCTTCTAAATTCCAGGGAATACAACCCTAGTTCGTGTAATCTCTCCTCATAATTTAACCCTTGGAGTCCAGGTATCATTCTGGTAAGCTGCACTCCCTCCAAGACCAATATATCCTTCCTAAGGTGCCTCGAACTAAACACAGTACTCCAGGTGTGGTCTAACTAGGGCTTTGTATAGCTGTAGCATAACTTCTACCCCCTTGTATTCTAGTCCTCTAGGTATAAGGCCAGCATTCCATTAGCCTTTTTGATTATTTTCTGTACCTGTCCATAACATTTTAACAATCTATGTACCTGGACCCCGAAGTCTCTTTGGACCTCCACTTTTTCTAGCTTTTCACCATTTAGAAAGTACTCTGACCTATCCTTTTTAGGCCCCAAGTGAATGCACTCACACTAGTCTATATTGAAATCCATTTGCCACAGTTCTGCCCATTCACTTAATCTATTAATATCTCTTTGTAATTTTATGCTTCCATCTACACTGCTTACAATGCCGCCTATCTTTGTGTCATTAGCAAACTTGGATATGTGGCTCTTTATCCCATCATCTAAGTCGTTAATAAATATGGTGAATAGTTGAGGCCCCAGCACAGTTCCCTGCGAGACACCATTAGTCACAACCTGCCAATTAGAAAATCTGCGCATTATCCCTACTCTCTGTCTCTTCCCGCTTAGCCAATTTCCTAACCAGGTCAATAATTTGCCTTCAATTCCATGGGCTTCAACTTTAGCTAACAATCTCTTATGTGGGACTTTATCAAATGCCTTCTGGAAGTTCATATAAATAACATCCATAGGCCTTCCCCTGTCCACTACTTTAGTCACGTCTTCAAAAAATTCAATCAGGTTCGTCAGGTATGACTTACCCTTTACTGGCTCTCTCGACCAGCTGAAAATTTTCAAGGTGTTCAGTCACTCTATCCTTAATTGTAGACTCTAGTATTTTCATGACAATAGATGTCAGGTTAACTGGTCTATAATTCACTGGTTTCCCTCTCTCACCTTTCTTAAATAGAGGAGTGACATGTGCAATTTTCCAATCGAAAGGAACGGTTCCTGGATCGAGAGAACTTTGGAAGATTATAGTTAGGACATCAGCAATGTTCTCACCTACTTCCTTTGAAACCCTGGGATGGAAACCTGGGGATTTGTCACTCTTTAGTGCCATTACTTTCTTCATTACTGTTATTTTGCTTACGTTAATTTTGGTGAGTCCCCGTCCCCGATTCAATATTTTTTCCTGGGATGTCCAGCATGTTATCCTCTTCCTCTACTGTAAATACTGGCGCAAAGTAATTATTCAACATGTCCGCCATTTCCTTAATTTCATTCACAATATCACCATTATCAGTTTTCAAGGGGTCCACATTGCTCCTGACCACCCTCTTTTTCCTAATGTAATTGTAAAAAAATTTGTGTTGATTTTGATATCCCGTGCTAGGCTAGATAGTAAGCACTGACATGCTATTTTACCATGTGGGCATCACAGCATAGACGGATTCTGTGCTCACTATACACTAGGAGTAGCAAATTAGTAAATTTATTTTTATAAACATGTTTACAGCTTTGCTATATCTAGTGCACGTAGGTAATTTTCTTTCCAATGCCCCCCCCCGCACCCCCCCCCCCCACCCCCGCAACCACCAACTCCCTCACCATATCTGCGTGAATACACATTTTCAGCAGGGGTCATTTGATAACAATCAGAATTGGGAACCTCAGCTGATTTTCCTCTCCTGAACTCAAGGGCACTGAAACCAATTGTAACACCCCTGCTGCCACTCAGGTAATTTAGCCCAGATCAGGAATATACCTGAGACCTTCAGATCTATGTTACCATCTGATATCCCAAAGTGTCAAAATCTGTGAATTATTAATAATTTTATTACAGCCAGCATGTTGGATGCCATTTTTGATAAGTTGGACAGCACTGCAACCATGTCCATAGGACAGATGTCAGGAAGTATCTATTTACATAGAGGGTGATCAAATCCATGAAATAGTTGCCAGAAAGTGTGTTTGAGGTCAAGAGGCTGGATTCTTTTTAAAACACTAGATGCTGTATTGGAAAGACAGATGGGTTGGTATTCTAGAAGAATGAGACCAAATAGGCTACATATACTTCTTCAACTAAACTTCACTTGTTGCCTTAAATGTAATTATTCATGCTGTGAAAATATAATGAAAGTCCCAAACATGCCATGTGACACTCACAGTGCAAAGCCAGAGCTCCTTCTCTTTGATCCAGAAATTTCTGGATTGTATTTACATAGAAATTACGTCAAAATTTACGACAGTTTCTACATTGATCATGCTGGCAGAAACTTACTCCCAAATTTCCTGCAGAGCTCATTTGCCTACGCCAGAACTTAAAAACTGTCATAAAACAAGTGTCAATGCAGCGCCACCAATAGGGGTAATAGCGAGTGGGCTGCTGTCTTCTGCCATGGTGCCTCACTCTCAGAGCCATTTTCCTTTGCTGCTCCTCTTACTCTTCAATTAGTGTGCAGAACAGATGTATACCCATTGGGAAGGCTATTCCAGCTGCTCAACCTTTGGTGGCCGTGCCTTCTGTTGCCTAGGCCCTAAGCTCTGGAATTCCCTGCCTAAACCTCTCCGCCTCTCTTTCCTCCTTTAAGACGCTCCTTAAAACCTACCTCTTTGACCAAGCTTTTGGTCACCTGCCCTAATTTATCCTTATGTGGCTCGGTGTCAAATTTTTGTCTTAAAATACTCCTGTGCAGCGCCGTGGGACATTTTGCTACGTTAAAGGCGCTATATAAATACAAGTTGTTGTTGTTGTTAGTCCTTCTGAACGCGTGATGGGGGATTCAACATTTTTTGGGTGTACTGAGGCTGACAGCACTTTGTTTAAGTATAGTGCAGGTCTCAGTAAAAAAAATTTTTTTTAAATTGCTGTGCTGCAAGATAAATATAACATACAATATGCAATGCTATATAAATATATTTCATTCCAGCGCTGTTGTTTGCAATGGACATTTCAGTATAAAAATGATTAATATTCAGGAGCACTGCAATACCAATGGGAGGCTATTCTGTGAATAAAAATAATGAACTGTCCCAAACCTGACCTGCAAAAAAATAATTAATTCTCCAAACCCTCATCTGTAAAAAGTTGACGAGTTTTTCTAACCCTGACATATAATCAATTGATGAATTCTCCCAAAACATATGAACATACAGGGACCTCGACTTGTGAACAATTGATGAATTCTACCAACCCTAAATTGTAAATAGTTGCTGAAGTCTCCCAACCCCGACTAGTGAATAATTAATAAATTCTCCTGACCCCGATTGGCATTTAATTAATGAATTCTCCCAACCCAACTTGTAAGTAATTAATAAATGTTGTTGCCCAGATCAATAAATAATTGATGAATTTTCCCATAGGCATATATTTGGGTAACTGTGCACAACATTCTAAGAGTAGGCAAAAGATCTCTTTAGTTTCATTCAATGCAGCTTCGATTTTCTGATCCTGACAGAATTGGGGCTAAGGTGACATCATAAACTGGATTGGCCCAAATTTCTGAATTAGGCTCCTCCCCTAATTTGAACAGCTTTTCCATGCACAGGGTGGCTGGCATGATGGTCAGTTGGCTACATTTTTTTTTCATTTTATTCTTGGGATGTGGGTGAAGCTGACAAGTCTGCATTTATTGTCCATCCTTGAACAGGAATTGTTTTACAACTAAATGGCTTGCCAAGCCACTTCAGAGGACATTAGAAGTCAACCATGCAGCATGGACTGAAGTCACGTGTAGGCCACACCAGGCAGGGGTGGCAGGTTCCCTTACCTGAAGGACATTAGTGAACTAGTTGGGTTTTTATGACAATCTGGCAACTTTCACAACCTTTTCTTTCTGGTGTTAGCCTAAAATGATTATATTTCTTGATGGGATTTGAACTCAAAACCTCTGGGTCTCTAGTCCAGTACCAGAACCACTACACCACCATACCCAAGAATACAGAAAATTGCACAAACTAGCTGCTCTTAAAAGGTTTTGCTCGCCTTTACAGGGAAGGAGAGGAGTGCTGCATCTGGCTGAAGACACAAGCAAAGCGGAGATTGAGGACATTTCTGCAATGATGGTGATGGGCAAGATCCAAGACCTGATTTTAACCTAACTCGCCCAAGCAGGAATGGGGCAGTTTTGACTCAGATGCCCGTTTTACACCCCGCCTGATTTTATGCTCCATTGACTTCAGTAGAGTATAAAATTGTGTGGGGTGTAAAATGTGTATCTGACCTGAAGTCGTCCTGTTCCCGCCAGGAAGGTTAGCTTGAAATTGTGGCTTCAGTTTTCAACATGATGTTTTGGAGATCCCCTTGCAGGAAATGCAGCGAAGGAGCATGGCCAAAGAAATTCAGTGGCATTCAAAGAAATGCCAAGCTAAATATAGGCACCTTTACATACATTCCTACTATGCCTTCATAAAAAGCATGAGTCCAATATAACTGTCCATTAGGTGCAGCCTCGGAGATTACCTCCCAAACAAGCACACAGTATTGTCCCCTCTTTCTAGTGCATCTTTATTCCACAGAAGTTGCATGCCACATTGCCAGGAGGGACCAATGGTTCATGTACAGAGTTTTTGATAAGTCAACCACAAAAGAGGAGTCAACCATAAAAGGAAAATCACTATGAGAACTCATAAGGTAGTCAGAGCCAGGGAGATGTACTCATTGCTCAGGCATGCTGTTTCATCTATTCTGCCAATTACTCACATCTTCATAAATGTGCTCTTCTTACAGACCAAGGCTGCCCACAATCTTTATGAGAGAGCCAGCACTGGAAAAGTGCCATCAAAATAAATCTACCTATCATCTTCAAGAAAATGGCGCTCACTGTATCTGGCCCAAAGCCATGAAGAACATTGGCAATAGAAAGCTTTGAGTCATCATTCCATCATCCAGCAAGTAGCTTCCATCTGCTCTCATTCTTCATGCTGATAGTCCGTTTAGGAATCATGGAAGCAGGGCATTCAATTGCTAATCTGCGGCATGATACACTAAAGTTGCAAGATCTTACTTGTCATGGAAGTTATTGTCTGTGGGATATACTGTACAACATAGTCCTTTGTTTTTCTGCAGGCTCTACTCAAGATGGGGAGGTACGAGGAAGTGGCAGTTCAGCCCCAAGTACTTCATAGCATGCAAGCACTCCACCTGCTCCAAACTCCAGCCGAGACACTAGTATCCCAGTTAGTGAGTTTGAGTAAAGGGCACTGGATGAAGCACAAGTCATGTGAGGAGAAGCAAGTGGAGTGTTAGAAATCAGTGGTGTCCAAAATGTATATGGTTATGCGGATAAAATTGTGACACGAATAATGCTGTGTTTACATGTGGTATTAAAACTGAAGGTAAAAAGTCTCTTCAGACTAGCATTAGAATAACTGGATAGATGCTTAGAATCTGCTTATGTTGTGGTTCTCTGCGGATGTTATAGTATTCTGTGCTGTGATGGTCATAAATAATTTTGCTTTCAAGCTAGCTATCTGCTGTTCTCCAGTTAGGATTTCAACTTTGTTTATGTATCTCTAATTTGACCAACTAAGGCCCAATGTCTACGTTTCTTCTATCATTACTAATAACCATGTTATAATACTAAGGTAGGAATCAGAGTTAGCTTAATTAGTGTAAAAGACAAAGAAAAAGGAATTTAAGGGAATTAAGGTATCCATCTCAGGATGGAACAGTCTGTTAGATTAAAGGGAGATAGTTTGGATAACGACAGGATGAGCAAGACAACGCTGACGTGGGACCCTTGATGGAGAGGGTACGAGGTCAGGCCTTGTACTTGCTGTGCCAGGGAGGATAGGGACAAAGAGAGATAGGACAAATTCCAATGGAGGAACCTTCAAAATGTTAAAACAAGAAAGATAAATTGGCAAAGGAGATGAGACCCCTTTGAGGGAGGGCTTTCACCTAAGAATTGAGACAAAGAACTCGACATGCCATTGGGCACTGAGTTTTATGGGGAACCTCTATTGGTTAAATGGTTTTGTCAATAATTTGGCCCCAGGCTCACCCCTAAAAGAAATTAAGAGAAAGACCTGAAAAGCCCTTAGCACAGACGGTGGAAGGGAGAGCCATATAAGAGTGAGGCTGGTCTAACACTCTTCCGGGAGTGGACTCAACCCATCCTTGGAGATTCTAGACGAGAGGGAGAAAGGCCGTAAGCCGGAGAACTGTTTGCGCACATCAGCCGTCTGTCCGATCGGGACTGGTACCAGCTGCTTGTCACGGTCGTATGTTTTTGCTGTATAACTAGTGTGTTATATTCTGTCTTAAACTCTGATTAAACACAATATTTCCACCATATTGGTTCGCAGTCAATCCTGATAACTTGAAAGAGATTGGTAATCTCCACAAGCTAACAGGAGGTTACAGGAGAGAAAGTTGTAAGATATGGTGGGGCCATGAGCCTACACCACTTGCTAACAGCAAGGGAAAGGGATTGATATCCTTTGGGACAGCCTACAAGTGGGAATCAACAGAGGAGCAAAGTCATTTGCAACCTGCTTTCAGTTCATCTTGAGCAGCCTGCAGCAGCTGGGAGACAATATGCAGCAGAGCACCCCTGACATCACTGCAGTACTGTGGGAGGAATTTGTTGACATGCAGAGGACCATGAAGTGAGTGGCATCTTTGCAAACCTCTGCAACGGATCCCCAAGTCCCTGAGGGTGCAAGCACAGAACACATGGAAATGAGCAGGAAAAGACCAGCTTGTCCATCAAGCCTGTCCCATACAATCATATTGTACTGAGCATCATGATCTCCACTGAAGAGGCCCAGAAGTCTTATTTTAAAATTAAAAAAGAAAATTCTCAGGTTTCCACGTACTGTAGGAATTGACTGAAGAAGGAAAAAGTGGGGGCTAAATTCGATAGCCCCCAAAAACGGGTGCAGGGATCGCGATGTGCGATTAACCCATGCCTATTGCTTCTGATACAGGCAGCATGCAAACTTTGTGCTGACTGCTGATTTAAATGACTGCAGCATTGACGCAGCACTGAACGCGCTGTTGAGTGGCTGAGCATTGCAGCAAGGGGCCCAAGTTCATGTGAGGCTAGCACCACTTAAAACCAGTCTGCACCTCTTAAAGGGGAGGTGCATTCTGGAGCAGGTGCTGGAAGTGACTGGGGTAGAGAGTCTGACCTGCAAGAGCAGTGAGTAATGGCTCAACAGGGGAGAGAGCGTGCTCCAAGGTTCTTAGACGCTGCACTGGAGGCCTTGGTGAAGGAGCTGGACAGGAGGGGAGAGGTCCTCTATCCACAGGGGGGCAGGAGGCCCTCCAGGTAAGCTCTACAAAGGCAGAGGGAGCAGGTAGAAGTCAAGCCCTGAGGACCTGGATGCAGTGCCGCAAGAAGTTCAATGACCTCACACGGGGCCTCCTCCTGAGGTCCCCACCATCACAGAAGCCAGTCTTCAGCCAATTTGATTCACTCCACGTGATATCAAGAAACAGCTCAGTGCACTTGACCGACATCATGCTGAAAGACTTGTGCTCCAGAACGAGCCGCGCCTCTAGCCAAGTTCTTCCAGTACAGCTACAACATTGGCATCTATCCGACAATGTGGAAAACTGCCCAGGTATGTCCTGTCCATAAAAAGCAGGACAAATCCAATCCAGCCAATTACCGCCCCATCAGTCTACTCTCAATCATCAGCAAAGTGATGGAAGGTGTCGTTGACATTGCTATCAAGCAGTACTTACTCACCAATAACCTGCTCACTGATGCCCAGTTTGGGTTCCGCCAACAACACTCTGCTCCTGACCTCATTACAGCCTTGGTCCAAACATGGACAAAGGAGCTGAATTCCAGAGGTGAGGTGAGAGTGACTGCCCTTGACATCAAGGCACCATTTGACCAAGTGTGGCATCAAGGAGCCCTAGCAAAACTGAAGTCAATGGGAATCAGGGGGAAACTCTCCACTGGCTGGAGTCATACCTAGCACAAAGGGAGATGATTGTGGTGGTTGGAGGTCAATCATCTCAGCCCCAGGACATTGCTGCAGGAGTTCCTCAGGGCAGTGTCCTAGGACCAACCATCTTCAGCTGCTTCATCAATGACCTTCCCTCCAACATAAGGTCAGAAATGGGGATGTTCGCTGATGACTGCACAGTGTTCAGTGCCATTCGCAACTCCTCAGATAATGAAGCAGTCTATGCCCACATTCAACAAGACTGGGATGATATTCAGGCTTGGGCTGATAAGTGGCAGGTAACATTCGCGCCACAGAAGTGCCAGGCAATGACTATCTCCAACAGGCGAGAGTCTAACCACCTCCCCTTGACATTCAACGGCACTACCATCGCCGAATCCCCCACCATCAACATCCTGGGGGTCACCATTGACCAGAAACTTAACTGGACCAGCCACATAAATACCGTGGCAACAAGAGCAGGTCAGAGGCTAGGTATTCTGCGGCGACTGTCTCACCTCCTGACTCCCCAAAGCCTTTCTACCATCTACAAGGCACAAGTCAGGAGTGTGATGGAATACTCTCCACTTGCCTGGATGAGTGCAGCTCCAACAACACTCAAGAAGCTCAACACCATCCAGGACAAAGCAGCCCACTTCATTGGCATCCCATCCACCACCTTAAACATTCAATCCCTCCACCACCGGCGTACTGTGGCTGCAGTGTGTACCATCTACAAGATGCACTGCAGCAACTTGCCAAGGCTTCTTCGGCAGCACCTCCCAAACCCGCGACCTCTACCACCTAGAAGGAAAAGGGCAGCAGGCGCATGTGTAGAATTCGCAATATAATCGCGATTTTATAAATAAGGAGAAAACACATAGTTTCGTTCAAACAGCTTTATTTCAGCAGAATGCTGTCAGCTTTTCAAAGTGGACACAAGCAGCCTGTAAAATGGCCGCCACGCCTCGTGGCAGAACATTCTAGACTTTTCGATAAGCAGACAAGATGGCGTTCCAATAAACATTTGTGCGAGATCGATCAAGACTCAGCACATTTGAGATAATACACGAGACATTATGGGTTTGCAGTATACACATAAATACTGAAATCGGTCTCCCAGGTGCGAATAAAGGGCTATTGTACCAAGCGATCAAGAACCCATCCAAAGACATTAATATGCAAAATCCCCACGACTCTACGATGAGAGAGCCGTTTGCGGGTAGTTACAGAAAAACATTTGGAAGCCCCAAAACCCCTCCAGGGAGAATACTGACCGGTTACACAATGGGAAAAATATTAACAGGTACTCAGACAGTTACAAGTATCACCGAAACCCATTAAACGGAGATCACCCTATACAAGAAATTTGAGCGCCAAAACCCTAACAAAAGAAAAGACATTAAGGTTGGGCGGGAAAAGAAGAGTTTTAGCACTATAACTGTAAACTACAACCGTCCATCTTTCTCTTATTCTCCTGCCTCTTGCCGCTTGCATCGTGCCTCTGCCTCTTGCAGCTCTTAAAGACTGTCGAACTTTCTGATCCGCCAGGATCAGCCTCGTGGCTTGCCGCGAAGATCTGTGTAGAACTGGGCTGTGAAGCCTTGAAACGGGCACACCATCCCGAGAAGTCGGTAAACGGTGTTGGAACCGAAGGCCCGAGATGAGATGAGATGAGATGAGATGAGATGAGAAGAGAAGAAGACGACCATACGTATCGCCACGGTCAGTAAGCTCCGACCGCGCCTGTAGGTCGAATAGACACTTTCCTTGCCCAGGAAGACTATCTTTTGAGCTTTACAGAACTGGCATCGGAAGACTATTCTTCGAATTTTATCGCACCAGGGCGATGTCACAGGAAGACTCTTTTTTGAGTAGTATCGGAACTCCGAGGACAACACAGATCTTCATGACAGCAGACGGTCCAGCCTGCTAGCCGGAGCAGAAACGAGTAAACAAGTGGGGTACAGAGACCCCTGATCAACACGTGGGTGATCAGGTGCTGCGGTAAAAACATCCGAGCAGAGTTTTCGGAATTCTCCGAGTTATCACGAGTGGTGAGCATGAGTCTCGATCCTACAAATCTAGTTTAGAGCAGGTATTGATAGGGGAGGGTTTAAGTTTTAAGGATAACTGTAATGTGTGCCCCCATTTACGATGTGTCGTTCGTTCCTCGTTTCCCTAAAATTAGTTACATAACTGCGTGTAAGATTGTACTGTCATTAATCTGTGCTTATGACATGTATTTCGTAATCTTGAATAATATGCAATAAAGATTTTCCATTTCGTACCATTCAACCGGGTCTACCTGAGTTTTCTCTCCATTATTGCTCTCGCATCTAAGTCCAGTGTCAGAACTGTAAGGGCGAGTGGGTCGAACCACTCACAGGTGTCTAGTGCTCCCAGACTGGCTGGAGACCAGAACAGGCAACAAGGCCTAACCTCGCACTAGCACCCAGGCTGAGCACAGAGCCACACGGGTCAAAACCCTTACACATGGGAACACCACCACCTCCGAGTTACTCTCCAAGTCACACACCATCCTAACTTGGAAGTATATCGTCGTTCCTTCATCGTCGCTGGGTCAAAATCCTGGAACTCCCTCCCTAACAGCACTGTGGGAGTACCTCCACCGCACGGACTGCAGTGGTTCAAGAAGGCGGCTCACCACCATCTTCTCAAGGGCAACTAGGGATGGGCAATAAATGCTGGCCTTGCCAGCAACGCCCACATCCCAAGAATGAATAAAAAACAAAAAACGAGTGGTCAAGGTTAGTGAATTCATCTTCAAATGACATATCCCACCAACTGCACCACTAGCCTCACATACTGCTCAATGCATCACACCCCTATCACTCGCCTACCAACAATCTCTATCAAGAACATAAGAACGTAAGAAATAGGAGCAGGAGTAGGCCATTCAGCCCTTCAAGCCTGCTCTGCCATTCAATAAGATCATGCCTGATCTTCTATTCAATTCCACTTTCCTGCACTATCCCCATATCCCTTGATTCCCTTAATATCAAAAATCTATCGATCTCTGCCTTGAATATACTCAACGACTGAGCATCCATAGCCCTCTGTGGTAGAGAATTTCAAAGATTCACTACCCTCTGAATGAAGAAATTTCTCCTCATCTCAGTGCTAAATGGCCGACCCCTTATTTGGAGACTGTGACCCCGTGTTCTTGACTCCCCAACCAGGGGAAACATCCTCTCTGCATCTACCCTGTCAACGCCTGTAAGAAGTTTGTGTGTTTCAATGAGATCACCTCTCATTCTTCTAAACTCTAGAGAATATAGGCCTAGTCTACTCAATCTCTCCTCATAGGACAATCCCCCCATCCCAGGAATCAGTCTGGTGAACCTTTGTTGCACTCCCTCTATGGCAAGTATATCCTTCCTTAGGTAAGGAGACCAAAACTGTACACAATACTACAGGTGTGGTCTCACCAAGGCCCTATATAATTGCAGTAAGACGTCTTTACTCTTATACTCATATCCTTTTGTAATAAAGGCCAACATATCATTTACATTCCTAATTGCTTGCTGTACCTGCATATTAACTTTCGTGTACAAGGACAACCAGGTCCCTCTGAACACCAACATTTCCTAATCTCTCACCATTTAAAAAATACTCTGCTTTTCTATTTTTCTGACAAAAATGGATAACTTCACATTTCTCCACATTATATTCCATTTGCCATGTTCTTGCCCACTCGCTTAACCTGTCTATATCCCCTTGCAGCATCTTTGCATCCTCCTCACAACTTACATTCCCACCTAGCTTTGTATCATCAGCAAACTTTTATATATTACATTTGGTCCCCTCATCCAAATCATTGATATAGATTGTGAATAGTTGAGGCCCAAGCACTGATCCTTGTGGTATCCCACTAGTTACAGCCTGCCAACCCGAAAATGACCCATTTATTATCAAACAGGACTCATACCTCACAATCATAGCTTCACCTCACCCTCACACACTTACCACTGATGCAAGCCTGACACCCACATTTCACAGCTTGCACACACTGTCAGCCATTCAACCATGACAGGTACATCACCCAAACACATTGCACCACACTCGCTGCCATCATGGCTGCGGTTACCAGTGTTCAAAGGGGCTTGCAGGGTGTCACAGCGGTCGAGCAATCTGTTCTCTAACAGATTATTAGGATTGCTGAGGCACCGCCCCGGGGGACTGGCAGTGGCTCCGTGGAGCACAAACCTGCTGTCCTCTCTCAGGATGACAACATTTGTCCTCCCACCCCTGCTACTCCACCTTTCTGTTGCCTGTCAGCCAGCCAGCCCAGACTGCTGCCGCCCATGCCGAGATGCTGCAGTCCAAAGCCAGGCCTTCTAGACCCGGAGCTCTTTAGTTGACGTTTGTATGCAATATGGCATGGCTTGATTTATAAGTTTGGTTTGGAATGTTTATTTTGTGTTGGCTTTTATTTTTGCATTGTGGCCAAGTGGACACTGTGATGGTCAGTGACAGAGGGACGGTAAGCTGTGGGATTGTTGGTGAATGTGGAATTGGGGCAACACGGTGGCATAGTGGTTAGCACTGGTGCCTCACAGCGCCAGAGACCCGGGTTCGAATCTGACCTCGGGTGACTGTCTGTGTGGAGTTTGCACATTCTCCCCGTGTCTGCGTGGGTTTCCTCCGGGTGCTCCGGTTTCCTCCCACAGTCCAAAAATGTGTGGGTTAGGTTGATTTGGCTATGATAAATTGACCCTTAGTGTTAGGGGGGATTAAATATGTGGGGTTATGGGGATAGGATGGGATATGTTAGGGGGAATTAAATACGTGGGGTTACGGGGGTAGGGTAGGATATGTGTACTGTGGGGATTAAAGCAGGGACAGGGTACTGGATTTGGATGATCAGCCATGATCGTATTGAATGGCGGAGCAGGCTCGACGGGCCGAATGGCCTACTCCTGCTCCTAGATTCTATGTTTCTATGTTTACTGGTATCACAGCCGGATGAGTTGGTCACGGACAGCCCGGCCAGAAATGGACTGTCTGTGTTGCCTCTTCCCTTCATCTTCCTCCTCTTCCTCCTCCTCTTCCTCCGCCTGCTCCTCAGCTAGTAGCCATATTGCTGGTGGCAAGGGCTGTGCTCTCATGATGGCGAGGTTGTGCAGCATGCAGCAGACCACCACGAATCTAGACACCCGCTCTGCCGAGTACTGCAGGGCTCCTCCAGAGCAGTTCAGCCAGCTTCAGCACGCCAAAGGCATGCTCGCTAATATTTCGTGTGGCAGCATGGCTTTCGTTGTATGAATGCTGCCCACGTGTGCGTGGGTTGCACACCAGAGTCATGAGCCATGAGGTCAGCGGATAGCCCTTGTTGCCCAGTAACCACCCTCTGGTTTGTCGTGGTGGCTCAAATGGAGATGGGACAGCGAACTGGACTGCCGTAGAATGAAGGCATCATAACTACTGCCAGGATACTGGGCATTCACCTGCATGATTCGCTGAGCATGGTCACACACCAGCTGGACATTGAGGGAGTGGAATCTCTTTTGGTGTGGTACATCTCCGAGTTTACATGTGGTGCCCGCAAAGCGACGTGTGTGCTGTCAATGGCACCCTGTACCATGGGGAAGCCTGCAATCCTCGCGAAGCTGCGTGCTCGCTTCGCCTACAGGTCACTGGCCAGAGAGAAGGAAATGTATTCAGCTCTCTTGGAATACAGAGTTTCAGTTACCTCAGCAACAGTGCACGGCAAACTGGGGGATGTTGCAAATATCTCCTGCTCCAGCCTGGAAGGAGCCCGACGCATAAAAGTTCATGGCCACCGTGACCTTCACAGCCACTGGCAATTCGGTCCTTGCCCTGCTCTGAGGTTGCAGTTGTGGCTGCAGCAGGTGGCAGATTTCAGTGAGGATGTCCTTGGTGAAGCGCAGACGTCTGACTCACTGTTTCTCACTGAGGTTCAGGCAGGAGTATTGCTCCCTAAACACCCTTGACAGATATGGCCTCCTGCTGAGAGCCCTTCTCCCTCTCCTCCTCCTCCCTCCGCCAGTAGCTTGTCCTGCTCTGTCTCACCTCTGCTCATTCCCCTGTCATGCTGTAGGCCAAGTGGAATGCCTACAACTGTACCCATGTCTGGGAGCAAGTGGAATTCTTCTGCAGAATCCTTGAAGTCAGGAAAAGGTCCTTCAGCACCTGCCACATCACTCCTTGTAGACTTTAGCAACCTTAAATAACTTTACAATGCACTAAACACTTCTACAAACTCAGCAACAGCCAGTCGAAATCAATCAGCAACTAACCTGTAAGTAGTTGATGAACCCTTTAAATAGCGCTGGCGGGGGTCCTTCCTGCTGCTGAATGCATGTTTAGCTGTGCGTGTTTAAGAGAGGGCGTTAGCTGGAGCATTGAGCTCCAAAATGGCAGCGCTGGCGTCAAATCAGCATTACACGCTGATTAACGTCACAATCTGACTACTCTGCATACTTCCTGCTCTCTGCATGCTCCCTGTGCCCACACTAACGCCCTACCCAAGATGGCATCTGGTGCGGTCCGCACCAGAAGTGTGCTGCAGATGCCATTTTGGAACCGAATCAGCACCGTAGCACCCAAACAACGGGCACCTCGCAGCTGAATTTTGCGGCCGGTGTGTTTCTATTTAAGACTTGGTCCAACAAAAACACCCAGGAACAGTAATACTGCAACTATGATTAAGTGATCAAAATTAATTTGACAACCTAATGATTTTGATGAGCTATAGAACTTAATCTATTTCATTCCAAGTAAAGTATTTTTCCATTAGTAGTCATGGATTATGTATTTTGTAAAAAATCATTTTTGCATGACTTAGAAAGAAATGAAAATATATTTTTAATAAACTGCATTATCTATATGCACCATTGATGAGCTTTGTACTTCATTAACCTACAATAACTAATTTGTTTGTCAAGCCTGTCTTGATGTGTAACAATTTTAAGACTAATGTGCTTTTACGTTGTGGATTTGTTAACTGCCAGCCTAATGCTTATAGATGTTGGCATATTGAAATATTTGTTTCCTCCAATGCACCATTATGAAGGTACATCAAGTGCTAGTTCCAATAAAATTAAGAAGTCCCCAAAAGAATCACTGTAGTGCTTGTTTTTGTTTTACATATGTGTTTCCTGACTTTATTGTTGCAGATGGAATTCAATTTTGCAGCGAAGTAATTCAACATTAGAAAGCTATGATTTTTTTAAAATTCGTTTATGGGATGTGGGCGTCGCTGGCAAGGCCAGCATTTATTGGCCATTCCTAATTGCCCTTGAGAAGGTGGTGGTGAGCCGCCTTCTTGAACCGCTGCAGTCCGTGTGGTGAAGGTACTCGCACCATGCTGTTAGGGAGTTAGGGAGGAAGTTCCAGGATTTTGACCCAGCGATGATGAACGATCGGCGATATACTTCTAAGTCAGGATGGTGTGTGAGCGCAGGCAGCACGTCAACTTCGTGCTGCCTGATAATTAGAGGAGTTGCAGCGCACAGCCATGCGCTGAACACGCAGCTGACAGGCTGTGTGCTCAGCAAGGGGGCAAAGTTCTCAAGGTTCGAGCGAGGCTAGCTTTGTTTAAAGCTAGCCTGCGCCTCTTAAAGGCAGCCTGCACCTCTTAAAGGTGATCTGCCTTCTGCTGATGAAAACTGACAAAAGTGCTTCAGCACTAATCGAAATGACTCAACAGGCCAGGGAAAGGGCACCCAGGGTCTCAGACACAGCACTCGAGCTTTGGGCAGGGGGTGAACACTGGAAGAGAGGTCCTCCAGAAAGAAGGATGTGGGACAAGATCGCCGAGGCAGTGTCGCCCCCAGGACCTGGCTTCAGTGTCCAAAGAAGTTTCATGACCTCAGGCGAGTGGTCAAGGTCAGTGAATGCATCTTCAAAAGCTGTCTCCTACCAACTGCACCACTAGCCTCACGCACTGCTCAATGCACGGCCCCCCTCCCTCACCATCACTCACCTCCCAACAATCTCTACCAAACACGAGGCACACCTCACATTCCTAACCTTACTTCACCCACTTGGAGGAGACAGTGCTGGCCATTCTTGACAGGGGCATGGCTGAGCCCTTGACCAGCGACGGGGCTGAAAGAATACATGATGCTGGTATCCTCATACATTATCCTCCTTCTCACATTCCACTTCCCCCTCATTTCACAATCTCTTCTGATTTACAAGCTGCACATGGTGTAAGCAGCACCTCTTGCTTTACCCCCTCCCCTCACCACAACCCTACCCTTGTGCGTTCCTCATTTCAGACACCCAAGAAATCCAGCTTGCCCAGCCAGAGGGAGAGGAGCGTGAAAAAGGAGAAAAAGAAACACCGTCACTCGATTTGACACTCCCAGTCACCAGCTCCTCGAGGTCGTACTGCAAGGCCAGCTGCAGTGCCCCCACTGAAAGTCAGCAGCCTTCCAGCAGCCATGCTGCATCCACTGGGGTAGCACTGCGTAACAGCACTAGGATAGGCAAAGGCACACGCAAGACACTCGCTAAGGGAATGCACAAGGGTGATTAGTTGATTTTTGATGTAATATTGGATGCATTTATGGATAAAGTTGGATTGGAAAGTTTGCTTTGTGGTGGCTTTTATTTCAGCATTGTGGCCAAGAGGGCATTGTGATGGTCAGTAACAGAGGGAAGGTAAGGTGTGGGACAAATGTTGAAAGGGGAATTGGGGTTGTGTTCACTGGTACCGCAGGTGGATGATTCGATCCCGGATATCCCAGCCAGAAAGGGTTGTCTCCTTCCTTCTGTTTCCTCTTCTTCTGCTTCCTCCTCTTCTGCTTCTTCCTCTTCTGCTTCTTCCTCTTCCTCCTCCTCTCCCTCCTCCTCCTCTTCTTCCTCCTCCTCCCTCTGTGAGCAGCTTGACCCCTTTGCTGCCTCTGCTCCATCTCCATGCCATGCTGCAGCCCAAGGGGGACTGCAACTAGAGCCCCCAGGACTGGGAGAAAGTGGTGTTCTCAGAAGCCTTCCTTTAAGAGCCAAAACCTTGCAAACGTCCAGCAGCACTCCCTGCATTCCCTTCACTTTTTATAACAACTTTTTAAATATATTACTCCAAGCCACTACTCCAATAAAATGTAAAGAAACCAGTACAAAAGCAAAAGAAAGTTGCGTGTGTCCCTTTAAGAAGCGCTGGTAGGGGTTCCGTCATACAACTGCACGTATGTTCTGCTGTGCGTGCTTTGGAGAGGGCATTAAAACAAACAGCAATGTTCAAAATATCAGATCGTGCAACAATTCAGCGTTGCACACTGATTGACATCACGATCTGACTCATTTCCATATCTGGAGCGAGCACAGGCAACGACAGCGCTGCCGACCTGCCCAAAATGGCTGCTGCTGTGTTCCACACCAGAAGTGGATGGAAGCAAGGCGGCCGCCATTTTTTCATCCAACCTGGCCTTAACGGCCAACTCAAATGGGCCGAATTTGATGGCCAACATGTTTCAATCCCAGCCATAGGATGAAAGAGGAGGTGCCCAACAAAACACCCCACTGTCCAGCAACACCACTTAGGTTATATTGTCTAACTAGCAAACAGTATCAAATGTATATGTGAATATGTGAAACCATGAATAACATTTGTCTTTATTGTTATGAAAATGATCAATATACTTCATTTTCCCTCTGGCAGATAAAACCCCCATCTCCAACCTCCCTTTCTGCTCCAAAGTCCTTGAACATGTTGTCATCTCCCAAATCCGTGCCCATCTTTCCTGGAACTCCATGTTTGAATCCCTCCAATCAAGTTTCTGCCCCTGCCACAGTACCGAAACGGCTCTCATCAAAGTCACAAATGACGTCCTTTGTGACTGTGACAAAGGTAAACTATCCCTCCTCGTCCTTCTCGACCTGTCTGCAGCCTTTGACATGGTTGACCACTCCATCCTCCTCCAACTCCTCTCCACCGTCATCCAGCTGAGTAGGACTGCACTTGCCTGGTTCCATTCTTACCTCTTTGACCAAGCTTTTGGCCATCTGTCCTCATTTCTCCTTATGTGGCTCGGTGTCAAATTTTTTGTCTTATAACACTCCTGTGAAGCGCCTTGGGACGTTTTACTATGTTAAAGGCACTATATAAATACAAGTTGTTGTTGTTATTTGTGCTGCAGATACGAACTTAACCCACCACAGAACATTATGGCCCGAAAATTAGACCTAATGCGGGAGAGTACGCACTGTGTACTCTCGCGTATTAGGTCCCGAAGTGCCGGTTTCCTGCATGCACTGCGCATGCGCGGGAAACCGGCACTTCGTGTATGGCAAAGGGGGCGGTTCCTAAGTGAACCGCGTGCGCGCTACAGGTTGCGCGCACGCAGCACACTTAGTTTTTTTTTCAGGTTTGAACGCGCAGGTAAGTGTTGAAGATTTTACACATAAAGAAAGCAGGCATAAGACCCCCTTTTAACAAGGTAAGTAGTTAATTAAGTATTATTTAAAAAAAAATTTCAACAGGTTTATCTTTTTTAGAGACTTTAAAGAAAGGTAAGTTTATTTTTACAACTTTTAAAAAGAATTTAAATTTTTTCAAAAATTAAAATTTTTGTTTAAAGTGGTTAATTTATTTAACTATAGTTATTTTATTAATGTGATGGCTTTTTAAAAAATTTAATTGAGATTTAGCTGTTCTTTTGGGGGCTTGTTGTATTCATAGTTTTGACAGCTCTTGTTGTCAAAACTATGAATGAAAGATGGTGTGCTGCCATTGGCTCTAACTGGCCCACGTGATCCCAGAGGTAGCATCGAACTAACTGCGCCTCTGGGACACGCACACACTGCGTGCCGGCACCAGGGAGAGGCCCAGGAACTGAAGTTCGTGTGGGCCAAAACCATAAAGGTAGGCGCGGAGTGCGATATCGCGGGGGATCCTTACCCCCGCGGCAACCATCGAATTCCAATTTCTGGGCCATTGTCTTGTCCATTCCAGTCTAAGTTTCCTTTTAATGACGTGATAAGTATTAATTACTGTCAAGCAACCACTCTGGCACAGAAAAGTAACTATTATAGGTGTGGAGTCTCATTCCTTCAGGTTTTAATTGTTGTTGGAGATTTTTAAATGTAAATTTTAAATTTTAATTTTTATTAACTTTTCATTTCTGTCTCTTTTTCTCTCTCTCTCTCTCTTAATCCGATCATTCTTTCCCTCTCTCATTTTTCTTTCTGTACCTGATTTAACATTGAATTCACCCATTCTAATTTACACTTCCTTCTCAGTCTTCCCTTGCTGCACCGTTATCAGCTCACACGTTCATCCATGCAAAAAAATTAAAAAACCTAAACATGCAAGGGCAAGTTTAACTAATGGCAAACGCCATTAGATGCACTGCTACAGCAAAATCTGGGCCAATATATTTTGAAAGCTGGATAAAGATTTTTAGACCACGATTCTTTATTAATGATAGCTCAGTAGAAACCTTTCATTCGGGGTAGAAATTAGGATTCCTGTTAACATTCTACTGTGGGTATCCCAGCTGGGCAGCTGTAAAAAGCAAAGAAACAAGCTAAGGCCCCGACAGCTGAAGCTAGGCAGGGATTATAGTCGCTTTCCTCAATCCATTTTATTGTATTCAGCCTGCAGAGTTATATTTCCTGCCTCCCCAAGCACCACATATTCAATGTACTTGAAAACAAAAATCTATAATATTGATCCTGCAATGTCACCACAATTATTCTTTTGAAACAGCCATTAAAAACAAATTACATCTGCACTGTCTTTTCATCCGATCATTCTGCAGCCACATGTGGGGCCCATTCCTTCATTATATCCAAGTTTGATTGCACTTGCTTTTATTTCATTCAAGGTTCCAGCACTGGCACAAATCTTTGTATTATCTGTGAACTTGCGGACAGTTCCCCAAATGCCTTCATTCAGATCATAGTATCGATTTTGAACACTGTGACTGGCAATGCTGAGACCATTGGCACTCAGCTACAGGAGGCTGGCATTGCTGGATTTCATACTGTAGTAGAAATGCCCTAAAAGTGCTTTGAAAACCCTCAAAAGTTTTCAGCAATCAAACTGAACTCTGGGAAACCAAAGGAGTTAATTATAAAAAACATGGATGCAAAAAGACTTTCACAAAAATTGGTAGACCTGAGTTGTCATGGTCGTAACTTAGAGCTAGTGGCCTAGAAATGGCGGGCTTCTGTTTTAATCCTCCAATATGGCGGGCAGGAAGCGCATGCTCATTATGAGCCGGAAGTGCGCCACCTGCCATATTGGTATAGGCAACAAGTAGGTGTCCAGGGCTCGTGCCTGAAACAGACATATGCAAAAATGTGGCCTATCGTCTGTTTGAGGCCCCCACTGCAATATGGGTTTGCCCTGAGACAGCCGGCGTTGGCTGCATTCAGGAAAAGCACTTCTACATGCAGCCTAACAGGCGGTCCTGAAAGGGCTGCTGCAGGCCGCCACCAAAAAACTAAGCTTGTTAAAAATACTTACCTGAATGTGGAACCAGGAAGAGCAGGAGCCACCGCTCATCCCCCGATCATGACCTTGACTCCCCGATTGTGACCTCGAACTCCTCGATCATGACTTCAAACCCCCTTGATTGCGACCTCGACCCCCCCCGACCCCCCCGATCACCTTCGCACCCTCCCCGATCACCCACCCACGAGGTGCTTTTTCACCTGAAGATGGTGTCCCTTCATGAATTCATCTGCCACACTCAGGGCATGCAGAGCTATTGGATTTCCAAAAGTGACTACCATCCTCCTACCTTGCTTTCCCAGTACCTTGTGCAGCAGCAGTAATGAGGGAGACTGCAGGAAATTGATTCTTTTAAAAATTAAGGTTCCGCAAAAAGAAATAAAAATAGAGGCTTTCACAACCTCGCAACAGCTTCAATGCAGCCCCTTTTAGTAATTCACTAAAGCAGGCCAGACCCAATCCCCCTAGAAATGCCCACTTCCACGCTGTGGGTGGATCCTCATCCGATGCTGAGAAATTTTGCCTCAGACCTAATTTGAATACATTTGCTAGGGTGAGTGAGATTTTGCATGTCTTCAGCGGGGCTAACATCAAACACTGAAAATTGCCCATTGGAAAATCAGGCGTGGCATAAATGCAACATGTGAGGTCAGAGCCCTACTCAATTTGTGAATGGTGTGTGAGGAGGAGACACCTAAAGAGGGAAAGAAAAATACATTAACTACAGGATAGATGAAAATAAGATTATTTTCCATATCGAGGATACACATCAGGTTTGGCAGTTTTCAGAAAATTATTTGAGTGCTAGTAAGTGCTATCCAAAGAACTGCAGGGATCCAGTAAGTTATGTGTGTCATGCAACAAATGGTTTATTTTGCATAAACCACTGGTCCTAACATGTATTACATGTAGGCAATATTTAATAATTTTAAGATGTTTAAAGTAATTTAAAGTATTATTTCCTGGCATACTTACTAATGATACTGCTGTGAGATCAGGGGATACAATCCTCCAAAATTCATCCATGCATGTTTGAAGCTGCAGTTTGGAATGGGGAGTTAATTTAATTTAATTGGTTATAGAGTTTGTGTGCCACATGTAAAACATATTTTTCATCATGATATTTGCAACACGGTTGATGCTTGTGTCATTTGTCCCTAATGTATTTGGTTATCTTGTACCTTATTTTGTGATGCTAATGGATCAAAAAAATAGTTCAGTGGAAGCGTGAAACCACCAGTCTAGAAGCTACATGTATTGTATAAATGTCTGTCAACCAGTATTACTGCCCAGGAAGATCGATTGTTTAACTAGTGTTGGATTAAATAATGTGACAGCTGTTTCTCAGCTACCATTTGATTGCATGGCCTTTGTTTTCTATGCCGGCAGTTAACAAAAAGCTTCATTCAGTTTACTGAAGCTCAGTGGGAAACATGAGTTTGACCCAAGGGCATTTTGCTTTCCCATTTTCATTCAGATCGATGCTATCATGTTCCCATGCAATAATTACAGCTTGTTAATGTTCTAAAGCTTTGCTTCAATTGCTTGTAAGTATACAGCTAAGAACCTTTCCACTAATTTAAGATCAACTCAAGCATTACTGTGCTGCTTCATTGCTAGTATAACTGGATGACCTTACAGTGCACCAGTTAAGGCTCATGATCTTTGTATTTTGAGTGCCAGTGGAGAGTAGTATCATACTGTACCAATTACCATAATGAGCTTTGATTGACAGTTCTTAGCCAAGTCCCTAACTGCCACAATAGTTTGCAACACCTAAATCTCTGAATCTCTGTGTGCGTATGACCCTATAGTATGGAGTGAGCCTTTGGGTAAGTGGTGGCATTCCCGTGTCCGAGTCAGAAGGTGCAGGGTTTTAACCCTGCTTTAGACAATCCTGGCAAGTGGAGCTCTGGCTCTAAATTCTGGGTTGACATCCAGTGGGATATTTATGTCCGGTGGGTGTGGGTGTCCACCACCAACGGTTAGATGACGGTTTTATTTATGATTAGGTGTTCTATCTATGCCTCAAAATCAATAAAGTTCTTGAAACATTGAGGTCAAACGTTCATAGATTCAGCATACAGTACATGCAATAGTACTTTCAAAAGCGTTACAGTTTTGAGCTCATTATGCACGTTGATCAAACCCTTATGAATCTAAATGCTCATTACAGTCTGCCATTTTTTTTAAACTACAGGTTTTTGAGCTACAGGTTCCTTATCAAAATGTTTATATATGGTAAACTACTACGTGTATAGCTTTACATCTTTAAATTGCAGAGTCTTGACTAATGGGTAATTTTATAATGGCCCTGAAATTGCAGTGTGTATGATGGCATACTCTCCGTGTACGTTGTCGTATTCCCTTTGAAATGCACCGCAAGTTTGGGATTTGCGCAAAATCCGGAATTTGCGGCCTGTCAATGTATGCATTGACAGGCCATCCATGGGGGCCACGAAAAAGCAATCGCTGGCACAGAGTTGGGCTATTTGCCCACCGACTGGCCAGCAATTGTGCACAGAAGTCTTACGGCACAGGGCCTATTTGCATCAGTGTAAGGGGATCTCTAAGCCATTAATTAAACATTTTCATATCCTAAATTATGCACATACACTGTATAAAATGAGTTTATGCAAATATTGGCCTGGATTACAATATTAATGATGTATAAAATTATCAAAAAAATTACATTTTTAGAGAGGTTGGTGGAATGAAAGCAATTATGAATAAAATTCCAATTCTGTACATTGTATAATTATTAGATTTGGGGATTCCATTGCATCTCATTCAGGGATTCCCTTCGTAAATGATTGAAATGGAATTCTGCTTATTGATTGGAGGACCAGGCCCACGTGATCCCAGGTACGCTTCTACACTGCCTGTGTCCGTGGGATTTGTGGGCCATGACGCTGCCCTCCGCCTCGAGGCCTGAGACTGCAAGTGTTCGCAGCCTGGCCACCAGCAGATACTTTTGTACTTCTTTCGCGGGTCAGAAGCATACTCCGGAGGTACGCCTCCGACTGCAATTTCTAGCCCAATAGTTCTATTGTTTGACATGGATAAAAATGTAAACATCGTGCTTTCCACTTTCTCAGGAATCCAACTCCATATACCTCCATTACTTTGTTAGTTTATCAAAAATTTCATTCTGATACTTAGGAACCAGTTGCATGAGTAGTAGTGCAGTTGTTTGGTTGAGAAGATCAAGCCTCAGTTTGGTGGCTGGGCTGTGAAGTACAGGTATTGATTTACTTAACATCAACTGTGTTCATGGAGTTGCAGAGTGTGTTGACGTGTTGTGGGGGCCAGAGTTGCTGAAGCAACTGGATGATGGGATGGGTAAGTTGGGATTCTTTTTGTGAACCATTCAATTTTTAATGTTATAAATGTTATCTTTAGAAGTATATAGTAGAATGGATGAGGAACTGTCATGGCAGTTTTTATCTATGGCGTTTTTAAAAATCTGAAATGTGTTTGGGTAAAACTTTATTTTAGCTGAATATGACTGTATGTTTCTTTGATGGAATATGGTTGGGGAGTCTGGAACTAGGGGTCACAGTCTCAGAATAAGGGGTCGGCCATTTAGGACTGAGATGAGGAGAAATTTCTTCACTCAAAGGGCTTTGAATCTTTGGAATTCTCTACCCCAGAGGGCTGTGGATATTCAGTCGTTGAGTATATTCAAGACAGAGATTGATAGATTTTTGGATACTAAAGGAATCAAGGGATATGGGGATAGTGCGGGAAGGTGGAGTTGAGGTAGAAGATCAGCCATGACCTTATTGAATGGTGAAGCAGGCTCGAAGGAGCGAATGGCCTGCTCCTGTTCCTATTTCTTATGTTCTTATGATTGAGGAGAAAATTAAAATTAGAGAAAAAATGTTTTATGTGAAATGATGGATGAATAACCAAAGTACAAAAATAACCAACTAGAAAGGAAAAAAAACACACTGGCCATGAAATTTCATGTGGCCATTTACACTGGTATTGCACCCCTGAGCCACGACTGCCCCACACTGATGCTGGCCAGTTCTGTCAGCTCATTCAACTATCCATTGGCAGTTCAGTAGTGCAACTCCTGTGTAACACAGGAGTAGTGCACTGTGGGGAAGGGGCTTAGAATTTAAGAGTGGAGCCTATAAAAAGCCACTGAAGATTGCAGCAGCAGGCTGGGGGATCAGCAGGTAAGTAGAAAAGAGTTTAGCTCAGTGAATTGACTGTTAAGTAGCTGTAATGGTTGGCTCATGTGCCACTTTTAAAGTATATCTTTAAGTTGACAACTTGGCAGGGGCAACCCATGAAGGGAGCAGGGCATTTAAAGGAGGCAGAAAGAGCACATCATTTGGATTAGACCAATCTTCAGATGCTCCTGGATGAAATGCAGCAAAGGAAAGAAAGACTGCTAGGTGCCCATGGAGAGAGCCTCAGAAAAATGTCTCAAATGCCATGTGGAGGGAGGTGGCAGTGGCAATGAGTGCTATTGCTTTTACCCGAGAACTGAACACCAGTGCTGGAAGAAGTTCAATGACCTCACAAAGGCAGGCAAAGTAACACACTGACCAATATCCTTTTTTCCCTTGGGCACCATGGCCACCAACACACTGTTCACCCTCTAAAATGAACAGCTGCTCAAGTAATCTGTCACACTGCTCTATAGTTAAGGGGGTACTAATTAGGTATCTTACAATATGTGTTGCCCTCTCCACTAACAGAAGTTACTTGCATGTAGAACTTTACAATCCCTTCCTCCATTTTATTAGGATGATGCCAGCAGGTCTATTACATTGGCTGTCTGATGCCGACCTGGGAGAAATCCCTCTTTGACAACTTTGATAGAGGCATGTGCCTTGTTGTGGTGCTCCTCAGCTGCTGCTCTTGCGACTCTTAGAGAGGTTATTATCCATGGCAGCAAAGGGTATGCCTTATCAACAAGCCAACCGTTCACTTGATTAGCTTTTTTGAAGCGCCCAAGGAGGGCAGAATTTATGAGGATGTAAGTCTCATGGTAAAATCTAGCAAACTGGCATTCATATGAAAGATTCTTGCATCTGGTCACACGCAAGGCAGTGGTGTAGCTTCCAAAAGCTCTTATAATAATTTGTCCGTGACTACACAAAACACTCTGGGTACAGGTATATTGTGTATAAGTAAAACAGGTTTATTAAGCATTCAACATCCAGTACAAAGAAGTAATACTTAACAAGGAAGTAGTCACAGTCTTGTTTGTTTGAGCCTCGGCATTCCTTCTGAGTGACTGTGGCGCGGTCTCTTTATTCTCTTGCTGTTTTCTCTTGACTAAGTTCCTTCAACTCTGATTCTGGGTTCGCGCTGCCTTCAGTGTTCAATATCCATATCTTTATACACTTTCCCTTCCTTTGCTTACGTGACTGCAAACAGCTATCTGACACCTGGTACATGTTTTATGACCTTGTTGATCCCACTAGGTCTCGCTTTGTGCATATCAAAGTGCCCTTTATCTTTAGATGTTCTCTTTCCAAAGACCATTTCCCAAGATGTTGTCTAAACAGTCTGTCCATTTTATAGTGGTATCACTGAGGGGTGCCTTCAATTTCTTTCTCTCTTCTCTTCTCTTATCTCTTTTCCATCACATTACTGAATACCACGTTCCTGACAGTCTCCATAAACTTAGCAGTACATTCCATTACTTCAGTAATTGAAAACACAGCAGTTTCAGTCAGGTTGGCATCATTTCCCATCCTGCTTTTCTCTCAGCCATTCGCCATTTTATACAGGCTTTTAGGCTTTTAACATACAATTTCACATATTATAGTTATACAAAAATGTTTACTAATCATACAGATACACCCTATCCTACAGTGGTACCCCTTTCTGTTAGGAGGAGTTAACATTAGCAGATTGCAATGGTACTTGGGTGCCATGATTGCCATCTATTGCACCCTGCACTTTGAGAAATCCAGCAATGCGATTAAACTGGATAACCATATCACCATGTCACACCAATCTGGATGAATTCCCCACCTCCTAAAAAGTGAGTCAGTGACCTGATAAATCCATGCTCGGATAAAACCCTAGGCGACATTGCACAGATCCCGCAAGGCTGGTTGAAATGAGCCTGTGGCATTAAAGTTGAGTGCGGTTGTTATGTTCACAGCCATAGGCAGAGCTGTCCAGGCAAAGGATCTTGGCTACAGGTTGTCAGGTAGCAGCTGGTATTCTTTTCCTGTTGCCTCTTTGATAAAGTACACTTGTCTAATACAGAGCTCCTCACTAAGAGCTTCATGGGATCTGTTTGGCCTGTAAATTGTTTGGGACGGTGGTAGTATCCTGCAGGACAATGTTTCCTCAAATTCTATCTCACTCTCTTTTCCTCCATCATGCACTACTCCTCATCCATTAAAATTGCATACAACAGAATGCCTATGCAGAATCCCATAGCTTATACTCAGATCCTTTTACTGTTGGTGGTAAGAAAAATTTCCCTGTCTCAAAGGCTTTTCTGTAACTCCAGAAATCTCTCTTGAAAGTTCCATCAGGCTGCAAGGTCCAAAATAAAGCACTTTGTATTATCAGCTGACACTGGCAACATGTATGCCTCTTTTATTTATTTCTGTTAATCTTGATACAATAGGAGTGCAAGTTATGGGATTTCTGGACTCCAACGCTTTTACTGCTGATTCTAATTTCCAGTAATGAGCTCCCAGCAGTATTGGTGAGTGCCCACATGAAAAGTATCAGATAGTGTCAGATCCAAGCAATTATATTTGGATGGGTATTTCAATGAATATAAATGTAAAAGCTATTGCTTGTGAACTGAATGCAACTTTTGTTATTTACAAAAGTACATGGGACTAGTCAGAATTGAAATTAAGGTAATATTTATTAGTCACCACTCAGCACTTTAATTGATATGATATAGTTTCAATTAAAGGCCATAACTAACAAAAGGCTTCTACTAATTGTCCTTCGCTTGTCTTGCATCTGGATTTTTAAAAATTCATTGGATGTGGGCATCGCCGGCAAGGCCAGCATTTATTGCCTGTCCCTAATTGCCCTCGAAGGTGGTGGTGAGCCGCCTTATTGAATAAGTGGCTGCTAGGCCATTTCAGAGGGCAGTTAAGAGTCAACCACATTTCTGTGGGTCTGGAGTCACATATAGGCCAGACCAGGTAAGGACAATATCCTGGGGGGTCACCATTGACCAGAAACTTAACTGGACCAGCCACATAAATACTGTGGCAACAAGAGCAGGCCAGAGGCTGGGTATTCTGCAGCGAGTGTCTCACCTCCTGACTCCCCAAAGCCTTTCCACCATCTACAAGGCACAAGTCAGGAGTGTGATGGAATACTCTCCACTTGCCTGGATGAGTGCAGCTCCAACAACACTCAAGAAGCTCGACACCATCCAGGGCAAAGCAGCCCGCTCGACTGGCACCCCATCCACCACCTTAAACATTCACTCCCTCCACCGCCGGCGTACCGTGGCTGTAGTGTGTACCATCTACAAGATGCACTGCAGCAACTTGCCAAGGCTTCTTCGGCAGCACCTCCTAAATCCGCGGCCTCTACCACCTAGAAGGACAAGGGCAGCACTACCTCCAAGTCACACACCATCCTGACTTGGAAATATATCACCGTTCCTTCATCGTTGCTGGGTCAAAATCGTGGAACTCCCTCCCTAACAGCACTGTGGGAGTACCTTCACCACACAGACTGCAGCGGTTCAAGAAGGCGGCTCACCACCACCTTCTCAAGGGCAACTAGGGATGGGCAATAAATGCTACTAGCCTTGCCAGTGATGCCCACATCCCATGAATGAATTAAAAAAAGGACAGCAGATTTCCTTCCCTAAAGGACATTAGTGAACCAGATGGGTTTTTACAACAATCCGGTAGTTTCATGGTCACCATTGATACTAAATTCCCCAGTTGCTGTGGTGGGATTGGAACTCAATTCTCCGGATCATCAGTCCAGGCCTGTAACATAACCACTATGTTACCATACCCCCTGATTACAACAGTAACTTTCTGAATCTCTTTAGAGTTTTGTGTCACTTGCTTCAACCTTTTACTCCTCACAATGTTCCTGTTGGTTCTATCCATCTAACTTCTTTATTCTGTCTTCTAAACTGCACAGCCATCCAACTCCATGAACTAATCATTTAATCTCACAGCCAGACTCAGTTACTACACTGTGTGTCCTTAAACCAGTTTACCAAGATTAAACTTCAATCCCTTTTTACTCACTAAGGGTAATGACAGTCAACGATGGGGCTTTTTGAGATTCCCTTGGGGATCTGTCGCTCCCAGGCTTCTCTTTCCATTTTACTCGGTACCCGGGGTTGAAAAAGAGCTGTTGCACTTGTTAAACTCCTTTTTGATCTTTTATTGCAAGGATCTCAGAAATCCTGTCCCACTTCTGAAAGTCCAAGCTATTAATTTTCCTTGGAGCTACTCCTATTGGCTGGTGTGGGGCATAGCCCTGGAAATCCTGTCTGCACACTCATTAAAATAAACACAACCTTCTGCACAGTGAAGAAACTGACACACAAAAAATATTTGATACATATTTTTATTATATCGCTATAAACAAAAATATTCTGTATAATTAAATCACACAATATATAAAAATATTTGCTCAGTACATATGTTTATATACACAGCTTAAATTTTTATGTAGTATTTCATATATTTCATATTAATGTATTTGAACTCCCATTCATTTTATTGATATACCTCTACAATGATATAAAACCTTCCAATATACCAATAGGCAATTTCATGTATTTTTTCAAATGTATTCATTTCAATTTCTAAGGCCGGAATTTTGCCTACCTGGGTGAGTCCGGTGCGGGCAGTGTCTGTGGGGGGTCCCGACCCCGCTGCTGGCTCCATCCCACTGTTGAAAATAACTTACCTTAATGGGGCCTATTAGTCCGCCCAGCACATTACCCAGCCCAATGAGATGGAGCGGGTCTGGTGATGTATTCATGACGCATTTTCAGCTGGGATCTTTAAAGGGACCATGGCCACATTAAATTTGAAGTTTAATCTAACATAGTGCTGTCAGTGCACTACAGCATTGGAGTGCTGCAAACACTGACAATGACTGCACAGAGGCAGAGGGCTGCACCCAGGTTCTCCGATGTCTCACTCCATATGCTTATGGAGGGAGTCACAGCACGCAGGGAGGTCCTCTTCCCTTCCGATGGGCGGAAGAGACCTCCCCAGGAGACCAAGACAGCCTGATGGCAGATTACAGAGGAGGTCACAAGCAGGGATGTGGTCAGGAGGACCTGGGTGCAGTGCCGCAAATGTTTCAATGATCTCATTAGATCAGGAAACATTAGTACAAAGCCACACTCAACTTCATCCTGCTGTGCCTCTCATCACATCCCCATAACTCTGCCTTCCCTACCCCACTCCTGCACATCCTTACTTACACCAACTTACCTTGCACCTCCACCCATCCCTCTCTATCTACATCATCACATCCCCATCTCACTAGCTACCCCTCACACTCACCCTCATTCTAGTGCAATCATACCAACTAACAACACACAAAGGTAGCCACTTGGGTGTTTTATCCAATGTTTATGTAAAGTTTCTGTTAATGTGGTGTCAAATATAAAATTCTTTATTTTCAACACTTTCTGGTCTTGGACAGATTTGTGTGCACCTTTGGAAGTGGCAACCTGGCGCATCATGTGGCAGCCATATGGGTGTACGGCGTCAAGCTAACTAAATCTGGCCATGAGGAGGCCATTCCTGGCCTCGTGGGCAGGAATGTGCTCGGGTGCTGATGCCCTCTGTCCTGTGCAGCATCAGGTGATTGCGGAGAAGGTTGGTGTTGTTGTTGGTGCTGCTGGTGTGCCTGGTGCTGCTAGTGTTGGGCTCATCGTGGTCAGATTCTGAGGACCAAGGTGAGACAGTATAAATGGCACACATGTTAATGGAATAGATGGCAGGTGAAGTAGAGATGACAGAAGAAATCTATCAATGGTGAGAGAGGTTCCTCCAATGAGATGGCACTGGATGGAGACTTTGCTAGAAAGACTTGCAGCCTGCAGAATCTGTGCTGGAAATGGACTGAGCAACAGCTTCTGCCTGAGGAAAGTGATCATCTGTCAGGAGGGAGCTTTTACTGTACATTTGATGCTGTCAAGTAATCAGCTGGAGCAATGGCCACGGAACTCCCGCCTCAGGTTGACAGACGTGGTTCCCCAGCTGCGTGAATCCCGTGGCTATGCAGGGAAATTTAAAATGTCGGGGGAAAAAGGCTCTTAAGTGCCTGTAAGCTACCAGTTAATGATTCGAATTGGGTCGCACGCTGCTGCTGGTCGGGTCGGCTCCACTGCACGATGACAGATGCGCCTGGGGGAAAGGCGCGTGGGGGTGGGATGACAGCGGGTTCCCGACCCACTGTCAAAAATAACAACTTTCCCACCCAACCCGCCACCGATCGCGCCCGCTACCACCCCGGAAAATTCCGACCTATGCATTTTTTCTCTACCGTTTAATCTATTTTATATTTATTTCTTTATTTTTAACCAACATTCACTTTATTCCCAACCCTATAAGTATGCCACCACAATAATGCATTCATCTTTGCAGCATATACTCTTCTCCTTATCAAATACATAAGGATGCATCAGTAGCATTTTGTCAGCTGAAATGAAGAAATGTTTCTCTTCAGCCTTCAACAGTGTACATTTAATTGTTTTCTAGAAAATATTTGAAGAAAAACTAGATGATGTAAAGCACAGAGGAATTAGATGAGAGTCAGGGCTCGATTTTGCCAGGCCCGAGGAGGCGGGATTGGAGGCGTGTGAGGTGTTAAAATCGCAAAAAATGGCGGGTGGCTCCGATTCCGCCTCCAGTCCTCCTCCGAGCAATTTTCCCAGAATCGGGGTTTCTGACCCCATTTCCATCCCGCCTCCAAGAGGCGGGATAGGCCCTTAAGGCCCTTAACAACCAGTTAATTGCCTCTATAATCCCATTTTGAGAGGCCTTTCTGATTTTAACACATTTCCCCCGTCCTGCGCGTCTCCTCTGGAACACGCCAGTTAATCCTGGCGGCCTCACAAGTGGATTGCTTACTAACAGCTGCAGCTCCACCATTAAAAAGGAGTTTTCAACAATGATCATTTGCAGGTGGCAGAACTTTGTTTTCTCAGGTCTGAGAGAACTTTTAGCAGGCATACTCATTGTTGTGGAAGTTTGGAGCCTGACACCCATTTCCAGTGTGACCTCCTCAGAAACCCCTCTCCCCACCTTGACTGAGCGCTTCCTCAACTGAGGCATATACCAGAAGCATGGAAACCATTTATTTCCTTTCCTCCTGGACATCAGATCCGGACGAAGACCAGCTGCGGCAGCAGCAGAACCATGAACATCAGCAGTACCAACAGCAGCAGCAACAACAGGAGCGCCAAGCTGCTGCTCACCCACCTGAAGCTGCACAGGCCAGAAGGTGCCAGCGCACGACCACATTGCTGCCCGGGATGCAAGGGACGCATTCATGTTGGCCAGATTTGCTTAGCCTGCACAATCAAACACTTTTGCCTCGCACCTTCTTACCAGAGCATCGACAATGAACAAGAAGCTGCGGATTCCTATCACTCTGACCACCATACTGACAATTGCAAGTCGCCCTAAGCCCTCAATGTGGAAGTCCCATTTGCGAGATGACACAGGCCACAACTTCAACAGTTTGCCATCAAATCTGTTTATCAGAACATTGCAAGGATCGCTTGTCAAAAAACAATACAACAGAACACCCAAGTGACTACCCTTGTGACTACTTGTGCTTTATATTCCTCTTACGCGTGCTTCTACGTGGTGCTTCCCCTGTGGCTTCAGCAGATGTGAAGGCCCCTTGCTCACTTTCTTGCTGCTCCTGTCTCGACACCTTTGGCGGGCATCCTCTGGGGTTGCGAGCCTGTGAGGGCTCGGCAACAGTCTGCTGCTCCTGCGGCTGTGCAGGGGCTGAGACGCCCATCTCAGTTGGGTGAGGACTCTGGTGGGGCTCTGACCGAGGGCTTTGCAGTGGCATGGTCATGTGAGCGCTTGGAGAAGAGCCCCCACTTCCTTGTTGTCTGCCACCAACATCCCTCTCATGGGTCAGCCCCACTTCAGAGCTAGCAAGTGGCTTGACAGCATCTTGCTGCACTTCAGGGGGGCCATGAGGACCTGTTTCTGCACTGGAAGTCCTACTCCAGAGGACTTCCATGAAGGTCTGGTTTCTATGCTCAATAGCTGACCATCGCTCCTCAAGAGATGTCAGTCTATTCTGAACAATGACCATGTTTTCAACACTCTGGCGACTTAGCTCCTCCATGGCCGTAGCCATTCTCTCCTCTACGGTAGCCATCCTTACCACGGAGGTTGCCATCCTTTCCGTGGTGATGCGTTCATGCCTCCACAAAGGCTCTGCTCATGTTCGCGATGGACTCCTCCATTTGCTCCACACTCGCAGCGACCCTGGAGACAAAATCTGCCAGAGACTCTTGCACCTGTTCCTGGAGTTCCAGCACCGCTCTCCTTCTGGATGGACCCGGAGGCACAGGGTCGACATACAGCGGAGCCGAGCTGGCAGAGTCCTGCGCCCTCCGACGAGGACTCTCCACTGCTGTCCCTGTCTCCACCATCTGCTGATGCTCACTTGTGAGCTGTAATACACCAGGTGACAACTCTACTCTATCTCCTGAAGGTCCTACCGAGGTCTGAGTGTCTACGCTGATGCTGGGTGCGCTGAATTCTGCTGAGGTTGCAGCTTCCTCTGAGGAGTCTTGAGGCTCAGGCTGTTCCTCCTGGACAATGGGGACGGGGGCTGTCGATGGTCCTGTGGGGGAGTAAAGGAAAGAGTTAGAGATGTGAGGTAAAGGTTGCATGCACATTGAATTGTGCAGATGATCATAAGTCAATCTGTTAGAGCATCAGAATCATTATCAGTCACTCATGCAATGTCAATGAGAGAGATGCCAAACTATTCTGTCACCAGCTTGCTGTGATGCGCCCGTCTGTCTGTCCCCCACTTGCGAATTGTCCTCAACACCGGCGATTTCCAGGGCCGCCTGCTCCGAGGTGGTGAGCTGGGCTACTGAGGGTGGCCCTCCTCCTGTCCTCGCTCTTTCCCTCTTATTGTGGGCTCTCTTTTCCTGCAATGAGGGACACAAGTGGAGTTTGAGTGAGAATGAAGGAGTGAGTGTAGAGAATCAATAGCATAGATGCTTCGAAGGAGATAAAGGGCCCTTCCTGTGTGTTGTAAGTTGTTGTCATGGCATCACAGTGATAGGGAGTGTGAGGGCTGCATGGTCGAATAGTTAAGTGAATGTGACCATAGAGAGAGCGGGAATGGGTAAGGGTGCAGGGATGTCAGTGTCAAGTGGGATGTGCAGGAAGAGGTTGGCAAAGCAGAGTGCTGGTGAGGAGAGGCGATGGGGATCAGATTGAGGGTGATGGGAAAGTCATACTCACTTTTTCTGTGTGGAGAAGGTCTTGAAACCTCTTCCTGAACTGCAGCCAGGTTCTGCGGCTCATCGATATTGAGTTGACCTCCTGGGCCACTTGCAGCCACACAGTTTTAGTCTGCTGGGGAGGCTTTTTCCTCCCTGAGGAAGGGAAGAGCACCTCCTTATTTGATCTGGCTCCCTCCACCAGAGCTTGGAGGGAGGCCTCATCGAACCTTGGAGCACACTTTGGCCTACTGGTGGACATAGTTGCTGAATGAAGAGATCACAACAATGGGCATAAAGTTTAAAGTCTCCAAAAGAAGCAAGGCTGCTTGCAGGCCTTAAATCCAGCAGCACTGATGATGTCATCGGAGGCGACTTTCAGGATGGAAAGAGTCATTGGGCCAGGGGTTTCCACACGCTGGAAATCAAGTGCCCAATTAGGGCAAAATTGCACTTTTTTCCAACTTCACATCGGAGTCGGGGTCCTGACACAAAAACCACCTGACACGCCCCAGCCCGCCCCCAATGGCAAAATCGAGCCCTCAGTGTCTGTTGGCTGCCAAATTGCTCCATGACCTGGCACGCTCTGTGCTCCCAAATTCCAACCCAGCAGTCCCAAGTGGTCCTAGTTCCATCCACTTGAGTGCTTCTGGCCCTGGCAGGAATATCTATACTAATAAATTTGAATAAATTGTAACTTCGTAAAAATGGATACCAGAAATGTGTTTATATTAAATTTGTATATGTCTTTGTGCAAATTTGACAGCATAAAAGCATTTCTATTTTAAGAATTAGTGAGAGACAGCTAACGTTATCTCTGAGCAGTCACAGGAGATGTTAAGGCAGACTCACAGGATGAAGGAAGGTCACATGGAATAAACTACTCTGGATGCTCTTCAACAACTAATCTCCTGTCACATTGCCAAGCTCGGGCTCATGTGCAACCTTTAGATAAAATGGGAAGAAAATGAATCATGGCCAAAAACAAATGCAAGACAAGGTAGAGATTAATACTTATCTAAAATAACACAAATCTATTGTCATATGTGGAAAAATCATTTGGATGGTAAATATCATGAAAGTTAAATGACTACAAAACCACATATTCATAAGAAATACCAACCTGAATGCAGTAATGCTATTTTTAAGTGATTAAACGTGACTACTGGGTAGAAATAAAAGGGTTACATTCTGTGTAAATACTGCACATTCATAAACGAACTTGCCCATTGGAATTTCTATCCTTATATTGATATATATCTGTCCTGCAAGTTACAGTTTGTGGAACAACTATATATACATTTAAATGTACCAAAAAGGTTTTTAGATTAAGGTTAAAACAATTATTGCAGAGGAAACAGTTTAGAGTTAGGTCTTTTTTCACAAAATGGGCTAGCAAACAAATAACAATTATTTATTTGCTTATTTGGAGTTAGTTGTCAGTTGCTACTTGTGCAAAGCTAGAATATGCTGTGACATGTTTGTTTAATATTACAACATATCACAACAATGCTACATTTAAAGTTAGTGACAGCCACCAACATACTGTTAAACATAATCATAATCATTTGGTACTAAGGATACGTTACACTTGGCAACAACAAGCTGGATTTATAAACATACATAGATACATAGATACATAGAAGATAGGAGCAGGAGTAGGCCATCCGGCCCTTCGAGCCTGCTCCGCCATTTAATGAGATCATGGCTGATCCTCCAATTCAGTATCCCGTCCCCGCCTTCTCTCCGTAACCCTTAACCCCTTTTGCCTGTAGAAATATATCTAATTCCCTCTTAAATATATTTAATGAGCTGGCGTACACTGCCCTCTGTGGCAATGAGTTCCACAGGTTCACCACCCTCTGAGTGAAGAAATTCCCCCTCATTTCTGTCCTAAATGGTTTAGCCCTTATCCTTAAATTATGTCCTCTAGTTCTGTTCTCACCCGCCAAGGGAAACATTCCTTCTGCATCTAGTCTGTCTAGACCTGTCAGAATTTTATACACTTCTATGAGGTCCCCTCTCAATCTTCTAAACTCCAGTGTGTACATCCCTAAACTACATAGTCTCTCCTCATAGGTCAATCCTGCCATTCCTGGTATCAGCCTGGTGAATCGCCGCTGCACCCCCTCCATGGCAAGAACATCTTTCCTCAGATGAGGCGACCAAAACTGTACACAGTACTCGAGGTGTGGTCTCACCAGTGCCCTGTACAGCTGCAGCAAGGTATCCCTGTTCCTGTATTCCAACCCTTTTGCTATGAAGGCCAGCATACCGTTTGCCTTCTTGACCGCCTGATGCACCTGCATGCTCGCCTTCAGTGACTGGTGTACAAGAACACCCAGGTCTCTCTGTACTTCCCCCTCTCCCAATTTATTGCCATTTAAATAATAATTTGCCCTCCCGTTCCTGCACCCAAGGTGGATAACTTCGCACTTGTCCACATTATAGTGCATCTGCCATTTATCCGCCCAATCACCCAGTCTGTCCAAATCGCTCTGGAACTTCCTGGTCTCCTCCTCTGAGCCCACCCCCCCTCCTAGTTTAGTGTCGTCTGCAAATTGGAAATGCTGCATCCGACTCCCTGATCCAGGTCATTAATGTAAATTGTGAACAGCTGGGGACCCAGGACAGATCCCTGTGGTACCCCACTTGTTACTGCCTGCCATTCAGAAAATGAGCCGTTTATTCTAACTCTCTGTTTTCTATCTGACAGCCAGTTCTCTATCCATGTCAATACTTTCCCCTTTATCCCATGAGCTTCAATTTTCCATGCTAATCTTTTATGTGGGACCTTATCGAAGGCCTTTTGGAAGTCCAGGTACACCACATCTACTGGCTCTCCCCCATCTATTTTACCAGTTACTCCCTCAAAAAATTCCAATAGATTAGTCAAGCACGATTTACCCTTTGTAAATCCATGTTGACTCTGTCCTATCCTGTCCCCATTTGCTAAGTGCTCCGCTATTTCATCCTTAATGATGGACTCCAGCATTTTGCCCACAACTGATGTAAGGCTTACAGGTCTGTAATTACCTGCTTTTTCCCTACCCCCCTTTTTGAATAGTGGGGTAACGTTAGCTACCCTCCAATCCATGGGCACTGTTCCCGAGTCTAATGAATTCTGAAAAATCATACTTAGTGCATCCGCTATCTCTAGGGCCACTTCCTTCAGTACCCTAGGATGCATGTTATCAGGCCCTGGGGATTTGTCCGCCTTCAATCCCTTTAGCTTCCTTAACACCATATCCTTAGAGATATTGATTTGCGTCAGTTCCTCCTTTGCCAATGTCCCTATTTTTCCCGATATCCCAGGGAGGTTTTTTGTGTCTTCCTTCGTAAAGACTGACCCAAAGTATGCATTTAGTTGGTCTGCCATTTCCTTATTTCCCGTTATATATTCCCCCGTATCTGACTGCAATGGACCAACTTTGGTTTTCACCAGTCTTTTCCTCTTGATATACTTATAAAAGCTTTTGGAGTTAGTTTTTATATTTTCCGCCAGCTTGCTTTCGTAAGCTATTTTGCCCCTCTTGATTAAGCCCTTTGTCCTCCTTTGCTCTATCTTAAACTGTTCCCAATCTTCCGCTCTGGCGCTTTTTTTGGCTATTTTATACGCCCTATCTTTGGATTTTATGCTGTCTCTAATTTCCCCTGTTATCCACGGTTGAGTCACCTTTTTAGATTTCCTTTTATGCCAGATTGGTATAAACAATTTTTGCAATTTTGTCATTCTATCTTTAAATGCTTGCCATTGTTTATCTACCTCCAGTCCTCCCAGGAACGTTGTCCAATCAGACCTACTCAGTTCCCGTCTAATGGCATCATAATTCCCCTTGTTTAAATTCAGGACCTTAGTCTCTGAGTCAATTTCTTCGCTCTCCATTTCGAGTGAGAAATCGATCATGTTATGATCGCTCTGACCCAAGGGTCCCCGTACAACAAGATTACTAATTAGTCCCTTCTCATTGCACAGTACCCAGTCCAATATAGCCTGTTCCCGAGTTGGTTCCTTGACATATTGATCCAGATAACCATCCCTTAAACACTCAAAGAATTCCTCCTCCTCATTATTTTTACTGATTAGGCTAGTCCAATCTATATGTAAGTTAAAGTCACCTATGATGACAGCTGTGCTCTTATTGCACGCTTCTCTAATTTCCCTCGTGATGCCCTCCCCAACCTCTATTTTACTATTTGGAGGCCTATATACCACTCCTATTAATGTTTTTCGCCCCTCGCTATTTCTTAGCTCCACCCATATAGATTCTGTATTAACTGAGTTAATATCCTTCCTTTCAATTGCATTTATCCCCTCTTTTACCAGCAATGCTACCCCTCCTCCCTTTCTTTTTTGTCGATCCTTCCTAAATACTGAATACCCCTGTATGTTAAGCTCCCAGCCCTGCTCACCCTGCAACCATGTTTCCGTAATCCCAATTAGATCATAATTATTAACCTCTATTTCCACAGCTAATTCATCTACCTTGTTCCTGATGCTTCTCGCATTAAGGTATAAAACCCTCAGGCTTTTTTTATGCTCACATTTTTTATGAATTAGTTTGGCCCTTTGTTTTTTTGTTCCTCACCCTTTTACCATTTATTTCTGTCTGCCTTTCACTTTCCTCTATTTCACTACATAGGTTTCTAGCCCCCTGCCATACTAGTTTAAATGCTCCCGAACTGCTTTATCAAAAATTACCCCGAGAACATCAGTTCCATCTTTGCACAGGTGTAGACCGTCCCTTTTGTATAGGTCACACCTACCACAAAACTGGTTCCAATGCCTCAAAAATTTAAAACCCTCCCTCTTACACCACTGCTCAAGCCACGTATTTAGCCTAACTATCCTGTTCTCTGTACTCTTACTAGCACGTGGCACTGGTAGTAATCCAGAGATTACTACCTTCGAGGTCCTACTTTTTAGCTTGGCTCCTAACTCCCTAAATTCTACTTGTAGGACCTCTTCCCTTTTTTTAGCTACGTCGTTGGTACCAACATGTATCACGACAACTGGCTGTTCCCCCTCCCCCTCCAGAATGTTCTGCACCTGCGCCGAGACATCCTTGACCCTTGCACCAGGGAGGCAACATACCATCCTGGAGTCTCGGTCGCGACCACAGAAACCCCTATCTATTCCCCTTACAATCGAATCCACTATTACTATAGCCCTGCCACTCTTTTTCCCTCCCTTCTTTGCAACAGAGCCAGTCATGGTGCCATGAGCCTGGCTGCTGGTGCCTTCCCCCGATGAGTCATCCCCCCCGACAACAGCACCTAAGGCGGTGAACCTGTTGCTAAGGGAGACAACCCCAGGGGATTTCTGCACTACCTTCCTGCCCTTGCTCTGCCTTTTGGTCACCCAAGTACTATCTACGCTGGCCTTAACCTGCGGTGTGACCAACTCACTAAATGTGCTATCCACAACCCTCTCAGAATCGTGGATGCTCCAAAGTGAGTCCATCCGCAGCTCAAGGGCCGTCATGCGGTCCCACATGAGCTGCAGCTGGACACACTTCCCGCACACATGGTTGTCAGGGACACAGGAAGCGTCCCTGATTTCCCACATGTTACAGGAGGAGCATGACACAGGTCCGAGCTCTACTGCCATGACTTAACCCTTATATTACTTTTTAATTTTCTAGTTTTAGTTTATTTATTGACTTTTGTTTTCCCGAAGCTTACTTAGACCAATGTATACTGTACTCCTCTTATTCCTTTTTAAACTAACCAAATCCCACTAGTTTTAGTTTTACTTTCTAGTTGTTGCTCCTATGCTTTCTTCCTGCAGTAATGAAAGATATAACAATAACCGTGTCACATTTCAGGATTTTTTGACCATTTTTACACAGAACGGATGTGGAAATTTTTTTTTTAAATGTTGTGTCCCCATTTATGAACAATAATCAATTCATTAGCCAATCTTGGCATTCGACAAACACCTTACACCACTGTGTTGGGAAGTTATATTTTCACTGTGAACAGAGGGAGACAAAAAATAGAGACAGACACAGGCAGTCAGGTTTTTTTTATAAACAGAATGCTGCAAAGCAGAGAAGGCTGTAGGAAGATTAGAATGTAGGGGAGCAGTCATAAACTATTTTGTTTAATTCAAGCAAGACAACTCACTGATGTGGAACAACATATTCATTATTTTGTACTATTACACAAGGAAAGTCATAGGGCTAGATTTTCATAGGGCCATGGAGGCGGGTTTGGAGGTGTGTGGGGGGTTAAAATTGCGAAAAGTGGCGGGCGGACCTGATCCCGCCTCCATGCCATTTTGATAAAATCGTGTGCGGTGTTCCCGACTCCGTCCCGCCTCCAAGAGGCGGGAGAGGCCATTAAAGCCCTTAACAAGCCCTAAATTGGCTCTGTAATGCCATTTTGAAACGTTTTAGCTAGTTTAACCCTTTTCCGACGTGAAGCATGCCTGATGTGAAACACGCCAGTGAAACCTGGCGGGAGCACAAGTGGATAGCTGACTATCAGCTGCAGGTCCACTATTACAACGGAGATGTGATGAAGGTAGTAGTATTAGGTCTGAAAGTCGCCTCTGATGCTGCTGCATTGAATGTCTTCAGAGACTGCCTGGCCTTTGCTGTGAGAGGACCTGGATGCAAAAAAAATTCTCATTCTCTCTCTCTCTCTCTCTCTCTCAGCTGCTGCTCATTTTGCATCCAGGTCCACTCACAGCAAAGGTCAGGCAGTCTCTGAAGACCTTCAATGCAGCAGCAATGATGACATCATCAGAGGCGACTTTCAGACTGAAAACACTAATTGGTTCATGGGTTCCCACATGCTGGAACTCAATTGCCCAATTAGGTGAAAATTGCATCAATCTCCCACATCCAATTGCAGTCGGATGGATAACACGAAATGTGGATGACACGACCCCAACCCGCCCCAGTATCAAAATCCAGCCCATAGTGATTAAAATTAGTCAATCTGATCATAAATGTTGTTCTGTCTGCTTACATGCTGTGAAATAAAGCATCTTAAGATTCATATCCGGCCTTGTCTTACCAATTGTTTTCTTTGTCTGTTTATGAAGAGATTGAAAAAACTTGAATATTCAGTCCAGGTCACAAGGAGATAGGTACTATTGTTATACCTGTGGGTTACACCATCACATAGTTAAACATTGTGTTTATGGGAACACTCTCAGACCACCTATAGAAATGACTGACACCGCTCCAGCCGAAAGAATATTTAAGATAAGACCCTAAACTTGTAACAACCTCATGAGAAACATTATTATTGTTGGTACGTTACCAATGAGTTGTAATCAAATTAAGGGTTAAATTACGAGGAGAGATTACAGAAATTTAGACAGTTAAGGGGTGATTTGATCAAAGTTTTCAAGATATTAAGGGGAACAGATAGGGTAGATAGAGAGAAACTATTTCCGCTGGTTGGGGAGTCTAGGACTAGGGAGCATAGTCTAAAAATTAGAGCCAGCTATTTCAGGAGTGAAATTAGGAAACACTTCTACACAGAAAGGGTGGTAGAAGTTTGGAACTCTCTTCCACAAACAGCAATTGATGCTAGATCAATTATTCATTTTAAATCTGAGATTAATAGATTTTTATTAACCAATGGTGTTGAGGGATATGGGCCAAAGGCAGGTATATGGAGTTAGGTCACAGATCAGCCATGATCTCATAGAATGGCAGAAAAAGCTCGAGGGGCTGAATGGCCTACTCCTGTTCTTATGTTCCTAAATCCATATCTATGCAAATCGTATTGAAAGTAAGTGGTATGTATGATAATCATAGAATGATACAGCACAGCAGGAAGCTATATGGTCCATCGTGCCTAAGCTGGCTCTTTGAAAGAGCCATCCAATTAGTCCCATTCCCCTGCCCTTTACCTATAGCCCTGCAACTGTTACCTTTCAAGTGTTTATCTAATTCTCTTTTGAAAGTTATTATTGAATCTGCTTCCACCACTTTTTCAGGCAGTGCATTCCAGATCATGACAACTAACTGCGTAAAAGATTGTCTCCTCATCTTGCCACTTGTTCTTTTGCCAATTATCTTAAATCTGTGTCCTCTGGTTACTGATCCTTCTGCCACTAAAAAGTTTCTCCTTATTTACACTATCTAAACCCTTCATGATTTTGAACATCTCTATTAAATCACCCCTTAATCTTCTCTGCTCTAAGGAGAACAACCCCATCCTCTCTAGTCATAGAGTTATACAGCACAGAAAGAGGCCATTCGGCCCATCGTGTCCGCGCCGGCCATCAAGCCCTGTCTATTCTAATCCCATTTTCCAGCACTTGGTCCGTAGCCTTGTATGCTATGGCGTTTCAAATGCTCATCTAAATGCTTCTTGCATGTTGTGAGGGTTCCTGCCTCTACCACCCTTTCAGGCAGTGAGTTCCAGATTCCAACCACCCTCTGGGTGAAAAAGTTTTTCCTCAAATCCCCTCTAAACCTCCTGCCCCTTACCTTGAAACTATGCCCCCTGGTTATTGACCCCTCTACTAAGGGGAAAAGTTCCTTTCTATCTACCCTATCTATGCCCCTCATAATTTTGTACACCTCAATCAGGTCCCCGCTCAGCCTTCTCTGCTCTAAGGAAAACAACCCCAGCCTGTCCAGTCTCTCTTCATAGCTGAAGCGCTCCAACCCAGGTAACATCCTGGTGAATCTCCTCTGCACCCTCTCCAATGCAATCACATCCCTCCTATAGTGTGGTGACCAGAACTGCACACAGTATTCCAGGTGTGGCCTAACTAGCGTTTTGTACAGCTCCATCATAACCTCCCTGCTCTTATATTCTATGCCTCGGCTAATGAAGGCAAGTATCCCATATGCCTTTTTAACCACCTTATCTACCTGTCCTGCTGCCTTCAAGGATCTATGTACATGCACACCAAGGTCCCTCTGATCCTCTGTCCTTCCTGGGGTCCTACCATTCATTGTGTATTCCCTTGCCTTGTTTGTCCTCCCAAAATGCATCACCTCACACTTTTCAGGGTTAAATTCCATTTGCCACCGTTCTGCCCATCTAACCAACCCATCTATATCGTCCTGTAGCCCGAGGCTTCCCTCCTCACTAATTACCACTCCACCAATTTTCGTGTCATCTGTGAACTTACTGATCATACCTCCTACATTCATATCTAAATCATTAATGTACACTACACACAGCAAAGGACCCAGCACCGATCCCTGCGGTACACCACTGGACACAGGCTTCCAGTCACAAAAACAACCTTCGACCATCACCCTCTGCCTCCTGCCACTAAGCCAATTTTGGATCCAATGTGCCAAATTGCCCTGGATCCCATGGACTCTTACCTTCTTGACCAGTCTCCCATGTGGGACTTTGTCAAAAGCCTTACTGAAGTCCATGTAGACTACATCAACTGCACTACCCTCATCCACACACCTAGTCACCCCCTCGAAAAATTCAATCAAATTGGTCAGACATGATCTCCCCCTGACAAAGCCATGCTGACTATCCTTGATTAATCCTTGCCTCTCCAAGTGGAGACTAATTCTGTCCCTCAGAATTTTTTCCAATTATTTCCCTACCACTGATGTTAGGCTCACTGGCCTGTAATTCCCTGGTTTATCTCTACTACCCTTCTTGAATAATGGTACTACATTCGCTGTTCTCCAGTCCTCTGTGGCCAGAGAGGTTCTGAAAATTTGTGTCAGAGCCCCTGCAATCTCCTTCCTTGCCTCACACAGCAGCCTGGGCTACATCTCGTCTGGGCCTGGGGAGTTATCCACTTTTAAGCCCGCTAAAACCGCTAGTATCTCCTCCCTCTCAATACTAATTTGTTCAAGTATATCACAATCCCCCTGCCTGATTTCTATGCCTACATCGTCCTTCTCCATAGTGAACACAGATACAAAATATTCATTTAAAACCTCACCTACATCTTCCGGCTCTACACACAGATTGCCACTTTGGTCCCTAATGGGCTCTACTCTTTCCCTGGTTATCCTCTTGCCCTTAATATACTTATAAAACACCTTGGGATTTTCCTTTATTTTGCCCGCCAGTGTTTTTTCATGCCCCCTCTTCGCTCTCCTAATTTCTTTTTTAAGTACCCCCCCCTGCACTTTCTATACTCCTCTAGGGCTTCCACTGTTTTTAGTCCTTTGTATCTGCCAAAAGCCTCCCTTTTTTTCCTAATCCATTCTTGTATATCCCTTGACATCCAGGGTTCCCTGGGCTTGTTGGTCCCACCCTTGACCTTTATGGGAACATGTTGCCGTTGTACTCTCCCTATTTCCTTTCTGAAAGACTCCCACTGCTCTGATGTGGATTTTCCTACAAGTAGCTGATCCCAGTCCACTTTGGCCAGATCCTGCCTTATCATATTAAAATCGGCCTTTCCCCAATTTAGAACCTTTATTTCTGGTCCATCTTTGTCCTTTTCCACGACTACCTTAAATCTCACCGAATTATGGTCACTGTCACCAAAATGCTCTCCTACTGACACATCTACCACTTGTCCGGCTACATTCCCTAGAATTAGGTCCAGTACCGCCCCCTCTCTTGTAGGACTTTCTACATGCTGGCTCAAAAAGCTCTCCTGGATGCACTTTAAGAATTCCGCACCCTCTAAGCCTTTCACACTCTGACGATCCCAGTTAATATTGGGGAAGTTGAAATCCCCTACTATTATTACCCTATTATTTCTCCACATAACTGAAGTCCCACATCCCTGGTACAATTCTAGTAAATCTCCTCTGTACCCTCAAAGGTCTTGACATCCTTCCTAAAGTGTGGTGCCTAGAATTGTAGACAATATTCCAGCTGTGGCCTAACCAATGATTTACAAAGGTTTAGCATAACTTCCTTGCTTTTGTACTCTATACCTCTGTTTATAAAGCCAAGAATGTTACAATGCAATAATTTTACAGATAACAAATGCAAAGATCAAGCATTTAACAATACTTAATGATCTCCAATATATTTTGTTGCAATGTAACAAAATCTTTTGTTCTACAAAACATCTATATGTGTAAAGGTTTTGTATCTGGCAGTGTCCTTATGCCAAACACTGAATATAGGGCATGGGAACATTTGTGATACGGTTGTTTAACAGGCTGGAGGGGAGTGTGCAGTGGTGTCCCCCAGGGGTCATTATTAGCACTACTGCTCTTTTTGATATATAATGGCCCGTAATTTCCGATAGGAGGCTTCCTGCGTGCGGATGCCTCCTATCGGAAAAAAATCTACACTCTTACCTGAGGGCTCCCGAGGTCCGGACACTTCCAATGCTGGGCCTCTCCACAGTCGAAATGCGCAGGGCCCACGTATCCCAGGGGCGCAGTTCGCAAGCGTCCCTGGAATCACGTGGGCCAGGCCAGCCAATAGGAGAAGGGAATCTCCCTTCATACTTTTGACAGATAGACCCGTCAAAAGTATGAATGGAGATCACCCCAAAAAGACACTAAACATTAAATAATTTTTTTTAAAACCATCACGTTTTTAAAATTAGTTAAAATTACATTAAATTATTTTAAACAAAAATGTAATTAAAAAAATAATAATAATTAAAGTTTTTTAACGGGGCTAAAATTAAACTTACCTTTTTTAAAAGTATTTTGAAATTATAAATGAGTGAAAAAAAATGTTTTTATTTTATTTTTAATTTTTTTCAACTCTTATGCTGGTAAAAGCAGGCCTTACGCCTGGTTATGGTAAACTTTTATAAATCACTGGTTAGACCTCAGCTAGAGTATTGTGTCCAATTCTGGGCACCACACTTTAGGAATGATGTCAAGGCCCTGGAGAGGGTGCAGAGGAGATTTACCAGAATGGTACCAGGGATGAGGGACTTCAGTTATCTGTAGAGACTAGATAAGCTGCAATTGTTCTACTTAGAGCATAGAAGGTTAAGGGGAGATTTAATAGAGGTGTTCAAAATCATGAGGGGTTTTGATAGTGTAATTAAGGAGAAACTGTTTCCACTGGCAGGAGGATCGGTAACCAGAACACACAGATTTAAGATAATTGGCAAAAAAATCCGGGGGGCGGGGGGGAATGGGGAGAATTCCTTTTACGCAGTGAGGTGTTATGATCTGGAATGCACTACCTAAAAAGATGGTGGCGGCAGATTCAATAGTAACTTTCAAAAGGGAACTGAAAAGGATAAATTTGCAGGGCTATGGGGAAAGAGAAGGGGAGTGGGACTAATTGGATAGCTCTTCAAAGAGCCGACATAGGCACGATGGGCCAAATGGCCTCCTTTTGTGCTGTATGATTCTATGATCTCTGACAAATATTTACCAAGTTCCTTCAGGAACCATGTTAGTTCCTCATACTATATATCCCTAGAAATCAATAACATAATACACACCTGAAATAAACAGTTCACAAATATGCTACTAAGATTACCCAAAAATGTAACATTTGCGTGTTGGAACACCCTGCAGCAACTTTCCCAAAATGGGTCTTGCCTCTCTTAGGGACGTTGGGCTTGTGTTGTCTTTTGCTCCTGAAGTTTCCATCGTTCATATGGACTTTCCTGGCTGGTAGTTTTCAGCCCTTTGCAGCGCCTCAATCCTACATGTACATGTGCAATGCTATTTCTGACTCTGTCCCACTCAAGCTATTTCATACAATTTTCCAGCTGAGAGCCTGACATGCTTCTTCTTAGAACAAAACTGCTGGGACTGAGAGGCTGCATTTTGAGACTGGCATTTAACTTGTTGGAGAGACATTGTGTCGAGACAGAGACAGTTGGGGAAAGAGATTTCTGTGAGACTGAGACAGAATTTAAAAAGAAATCAATACAAACAAAAAGTATAATAAAAATAATTACCCCACAAAACATAATGCTAAAATTTGAAACCAGATTACAAAAGGCACAAAATAATATTTAATAATTTAAATAAGAACATCTTCCTGCATTACAATTTTTTGTTTTCTCTGTCTATATTGTGCCTTACATACTGTAATGCCGCAGTTGTTCTAACCAATGAGAAACACTCCTTCATATCTCTTCCAAACCTCTGAACAATGTTACAGGAGATCCACTTGTATATACAGTAAAACAATTTTTTTACTGTTTTTGCAAAGGACAACAGTGGCATTTAGTAGTAAGTTCCCTGTCATCAAAAACCAGATATTTTATGATATGACTCAAAAGGTAGTGATACTATAACATACTATAGTGGATTCAATTTCACTACATGTTGTAGGGAAATAATATACCTTGTTTATTGTGCAGATAGGATTCATTTGAGGAGCCATTTATACATTGTAATTTCTTAGGAGTTTGTGCAATTGCATAAAATAATAAAGACATCTTAACTGGCCACTCAAATTCCTCCCCCTCTTAAACCGCTGCATTCCTATTTCACGGCTGTCACCAAAGGCAGCCCTGACTCCAACAGCACCATTATAATATAAATGTGATAGCTGCTATTGCCTCTGCCATTAGCAGCTATCAACTTCAAGAGATGGTTTCACTCCGCTCAGCTGCTGGAGGAAGTGACTAAAACAGTGGATAAAGGAAATTCAATAGATATTATCTATTTGCATTTCCAGGAAGCTTTTGATAAACTTCTGCATAGATGGCAATAAAAAATGTTAGATAAGTTGGGCCCATTTATTGTTCAGGATGCATATGACTGAGGTTTTTTAAAAAGTGAAAGATTTGGATAAGATATTCAGTTTGGATAGTGAAAGTAGGACTTAAAGGCATTCCTCTGAAATATGTAAGCAAAGATTAGCTGCCAAGAAGTATATAAGAGGAAGGAAAGAAAGAATTTGCATTTATATAATGCCTTTCATGTCCTCAGATATCTCAAAATGCTTCACAGCCAATTATGTACATTTGATGTGTAGTCAATGTAGGGAAGAGTGGCAGCCAAATATCCACAGAGCAAGGTCCCACAAACAGCAATGAGATAAATGATCAGATAATCTGGTTTTTGGTTGAGAGATAAATGTTGGCCAAGACACTTGGAGAATTCTCTTGCTCTTCTTTGAATAGTGCCATGGAATCTTTTACATCCACCTGATTGGACAGATAGGTCCTCGGGAAAACATCTCATCCAAAAGCTGTCACCTACAACAATGCAGCACTCCCTCAGTACTGTATTGAATTAAAAAACATTTCTTTTTAAGAGGTGTGTTGCTTTCTCAATGGATGTAGTAAATATGAATTTGCTACCTGCTTTTAAGAAAGGCCTGGTAAGTTCAGGAGCGAAGAGGACTTTCGGGCCTATCAATGCAGATGTATGTATTAGTTAGTTACATTTTCTTAGTGATGTGTCATGTGTAATTATGGTCTTCTGGAGCTTGTTGATTGCCTTATGGAGTCATGATGGAATTTCCCAACGTTTTTCCTGAAAGTATCCAGTTTTATTTCTCTCGTCACCTTTTGCCTCTCCCAAAAGTTGGCAGTACTAGTGGTGGGGAGAATTGGTGCACAAGTTTCATCTTCTAGTGAATTGGATAAGCTTTAATGGCCCTGCGAGACAGTCTTTTGTCACCTTTCTTTTTGTATGTTCAAATTTAATTGGCTTTCATTGGTGGTGATGCTAGATGCTGCCACTTTTATCAGCTCACTGGCAGACTAGGCAGACTAATCTCTCGGCCTGGTTGCACAGGGCTTTGCAGTTTTTGCATTGTTGGCCTATATTGACTTTCCCTGACATCAAAGATCTGTATCTAGAAACTTAAGTTGCAATTTCGACTTTTGAACATCTGTGTGAGCAAACCATAACACATGTGTAGCTGTTTCAATGCTGTCACTGGTGCTCTGAATTCCACACCTAAATGTAAGGGCAACAGTGGAGGTGGTTCTACAATATAAACACATCCTAAGTCTGTTGCAGCTTAACAAAGTGCCTATACTGATGCAGAGCAGTTGGTTGACAGTTCCATTTATTGACACAGGGTATAAATTCATGTTGGGCGGTGACACAAAACAGACAGACATGACCTACCTTTCACAATACCATACTGACTTTCTTTGATCAACTAATACCTGTCCAAGTGCTCAGCCACTCTGTCCCTGACGACAGATTTCAGCAACTTTACCACAACTGATGTTAAACTGAAAGGTATGTAAGTTTACTGGTTTCTCCCTCCCTTCATTCTTAAATAAGGGACTGACATTTGCAATTGTCGAATCCAAAGGCACACTTCCCAAATCTAGAGAGCTTTGGAAAATGATAACTAATGCATCTACAATTTTCTCAACTGTATCTTTTAATACTCTGCGGTGGAAACCATCAGGCCCTGGAGACTTGTCTATCATAAATCCCATTATTTTCTCCATTACCATTTTTAAAGCTTATATCAAATCCTCCCCTTGACTTATTTTTAGATTCCCTTGTACCATTGGTACTTTGTCCTCTCTCTCCACTGTGAAACTGGATACAAAGTAGTCATTTAACAAGTCTGCCATTTTGTTATTATATATTAGTCTCATATATTTAATGGGCCCACATTCCCTGCTTATCACTTTCTTTCTCAATATACTTATAGCTTATACTTATATTCCAACACACTCCTGGCTGGCCTCCCACATTCCACCCTGTGTAAACTTGAGGTCATCCAATACTCGGCTGCCCGTGTCCTAACTCGCACCAAGTCCCGTTTGCCCATCACCCCTGTGCTCGCTGACCTACATTGGCTCCCGGTTAAGCAACGCCTCGATTTCAAAATTCTCATCCTTGTTTTCAAATCCCTCCATGGCCTCGCCCCTTCCTATCTCTTTAATCTCCTTCAGCCCCACAACCCCCCGAGATATCTGCGCTCCTCTAATTCTGCCCTCTTGAGCATCCCCGATTAGAATCGCTCAACTTTTGGTGGCCGTGCCTTCTGTTGCCTAGGCCCTAAGCTCTGGAATTCCCTGCCTAAACCTGTCCGCCTCGCTACCTTTCTTTCCTCCTTTCAGATGCTCCTTAAAGCCTCCCTCTTTGACCAAGCTTTTGGTCACCTGCCCTAATTTATCTGTCTGTGGATCGGTGTCAAATTTGTTGTCTTAAAATACTCCTGTGCAGCGCCTTGGGACGTTTTACTACGTTAAAGGCACTATATAAAGACAAGTTGTTGTTGTATAAAAGCTTGCAAGTTTTTTTTTATTTTCTGCATCCTCACTTTCTTTTTATCCCTTTGTTGCTTTTTATAGCTCTCCCAGCCTGCTGGTTTTCCACTTTTCCTTGCTTTTGTGTAAGCCTTTTCTTTTAGCTTGATACAGTCTTTTACCTCAATGGTTGCTTAACTGTACAAGTGGGGATTTTGCTTTTTAGGGGTATGTACTGATTTTATACTGTACCACTGTTTGCCTATAGGTCTACCCATTGATAAAAGACACAATTACAACAGTGGAAAGAAAGGATTTCAGTAAAGGAGATCAGGCACTAAGCTTACTGTGGTTAATTTATTTTTCATCTCTTCAAAGTTTGCCTTACATAACTTTAAAACCTTGGTTTGTGACTCTGCCTTCACTCTATCAAACCTAATATCAAATTCAATTACATTACGGTCATTATTGGCAAGATGTTCCCTTACCACAATTGTTAACTAAATCTAGTATAGCCTGTTCCCTTGTCAGTTCTAAAACATATTGTTCCAGTAAACTGTCTCAAAATACATTTTTAGAAATTTGTTGCACTTACTATTTAAGCTGTTGTGCTTCTCCCAGTCTATGTGAAAGTTAAAATCTCCCATTATAAGCACATTGGGCTGGATTGTCAATGACCCGTGGAGTCGGGTTTGGAGGCGTGTGGGGGGTTAAAGTTGCAGATTCGGGGGTCCCGACCCCATCCCGACTCCAACACGCCTCCACGCAATTTTGACAAAATCGGTCGCGGGGTTCCTGACTCCGTCCCGCCTCCAAGAGGTGGGAGAGGCCATTAAAGCCCTTAACAAGCCCTAAATTGGCTCTGTAATGCCATTTTGAAACGTTTTAGCTAGTTTAACCCTTTTCCGACATGAAGCACGCCTGATGTGAAACACGCCAGTGAAACCTGGCGGGAGCACAAGTGGATAGCTGACTATCAGCTGCAGGTCCACTATTACAACGGAGATGTGATAAAGGTAGTAGTAGTATTGTGATGACGTCGTCCAGTACTTCCCCGGAGCGGAGAAACTACGCCATGTTCTTCGCAGCCTTCAACATGGCATCGATGGCAACGAACACCTTGCTAAGGCCATCCCCACGCCTCCACTACTCGCCTTCAAGCAGCTGCCTAACCTCAAAAGTACCATCGTTCGCAGCAAATTACCCAGCTGTCAGGAGAACAGCAACCACGACACCACACAACCCTACCACGGCAACCTCTGCAAGACATGCCAGATCATCAACACAGATACCATCATCACACGTGAGGACACTACCCACCAGGTACATGGTACATACTCATGTGACTCGGCCAACGTTGTCTACCTCATACGTTGCAGGAAAGAATGCCCCGCAGCATGGTACATCGGCGAGACCATGCAGACACTGAGACAACGTATGAACGGACACCGCGCAACAATCACCAGGTAGGATTGTTACCTCCCAGTCGGGGAACACTTCAGCAGTCAAGGACATTCAGCCTCTGATCTGCGGGTTAGTGTTCTCCAAGGCAGCCTTCGAGACACACGACAACGCAAAATCATCAAGCAGAAACCGATAGCCAAGTCCGCACCCATGAGGACGGCCTCAACCGGGATCTCAGTTTCATGTCACGCTACAGGACGTGACTCGACATCATTGTCTGGTTCACAGATGTGATTTCCAGTTTTAAAAAAAAAGTAAAAAGCTTAACTGCAGACTGCAGCATTTGACACGTTGGACCCCCTGTGGCCCCACCTCATTGTCTTAGCTGTACTCTGCTGTGTCTTTGATGTAATGCCTCCCTGACGGATTGTATCTCTGCAGACACATTGTTCTCTGTCTATATATACTTTGTAACCGATTTGTATTCCCTCACTGTACCTGACGAAGGAGCAGAGCTCCGAAAGCTCGTAATTTCAAATAAAACTGTTGGACTATAACCTGGTGTTGTGCGACTTCTCATTATTGTGATGAAGGTAGTAGTAGTATTAGGTCTGAAAGTCGCCTCTGATTGTTCGGAGACTGCCTGGCCTCTGCTGTGAGAGGACCTGGATGCAAAAACCTCTCTCTCTCTCTCTCTCTCTGAGATGCTGCTCATTGTGCATCCAGGTCCTCTCACAGCAAAGGCCAGGCAATCTCTGAGACCAGGTAGTCTCTGACCTGCAATGATGACATCATCAGAGGCGACTTTGAGACTGAAACCACTAATTGGTTCATGGGTTCCCACATGCTGGAACTCAATTGCCCAATAGGGTGGACAGGGGGGAACCAGTAGATGTGGTGTATTTGGACTTTCAGAAGGCCTTCGACAAGGTCCCACACAAGAGATTGGTGAGCAAAGTTAAAGCACATGGGATTGGGGGTAATGTGTTGACGTGGATTGAGAACTGGTTGGCACACAGGAAACAAAGAGTAGGAGTAAATGGGTACTTTTCAGAATGGCAGGCAGTGACCAGCGGGGTACCGCAGGGTTTGGTGCTGGGACCCCAGCTGTTTACATTATATATTAATGATTTGGACGAAGGGATTAAATGTAATATCTCCAAATTTGCGGATGACACTAAATTGGGAGGCAGTGTGAACAATGAGGAGGATGCTAGGAGGCTACAGAGTGACTTGGACAGGTTGGGTGAATGGGCAAATTGTATGGCAGATGAAGTACAATGTGGATAAATGTGAGGTTATCCACTTTGGTGGTAAAAATAGAGAGGCGGACTATTACCTGAATGGTGGCAGATTAGGGAAAGGGGAGGTGCAACGAGACCTGGGCGTCATGGTACATCAGTCACTGAAGGTGGGAATGCAAGTGCAGCAGGCAGTCAAGAAAGCAAACGGAATGATGGCCTTCATAGTAAGGGGATTTGAGTACAGGAGTAGGGAGGTGATGCTGCAATTGTACAGGGCCTTGGTGAGGCCACACCTGGAGTATTGTGCGCAGTTTTGGTCTCCTAACTTAAGGAAGGACATTCTTGCAATTGAGGGAGTGCAGCGAAGGTTCACTAGATTGATTCCTGGGATGGCCGGACTGACATATCAAGAAAGATTGGGTCAACTGAACTTGTATCCTCTGGAGTTCAGAAGAATGAGGGGGGATCTTATAGAGACATTTAAAATCCTGACTGGTTTAGACAAATTAGATGCGGGCAGAATGTTCCCAATGTTAGGGAAAACTAGAACCAGGGGTCACAGTCTAAGGATTAAGGGGAAGCCATTTAAGACTGAGCTGAGGAGGAACTTCTTCACCCAGAGAGTGGTGAATCTATGGAATTCTCTTCCACAGAAGGTTGTTGAGGCCAGTTCGCTAAATATATTCAAAAGGGAGTTAGATATAACACTCACAACTAGGGGGATCAAGCGGTATGGCGAGAAAGCAGGAATGGGGTACTGAGGTAGCATGTTCAGCCATGAACGCATTGAATGGCGGTGCAGGCTCGAAGGACCGAATGGTCTACTCCTGTACCTATTTTCTATGTTTCTATGTTAAGTGAAAATTGCATCAATCTCCCACATCCAATTGCAGGCGGGTGGATAACACGAAATGTGGATGACACGACCCCAACCCGCCCCAGTATCAAAATCCAGCCCATTGTTTATACTGCATGTTCCCTGATCTCCATATTTAAATATGCTTCCCTGATCTCCATATTTATACATCCCCACAACATCAATACTGTCAGGAGGTCTGTAGACAACTCCCACCAGAGTCTTGCTTCCTTTGCTGTTCCTTAGCTCTACCCATAGGGCTGGATTTCGATACTGGGGAGGGTTGGGGTCGTGTTATCCGCTTTTCGTGTTATCCACCCGACTGCAATTGGATGTGGGAGATTGATGCAATTTTCACCTAATTAGGCAATTGAGTTCCAGCATGTGGGAACCCCTGACCCAATTAGTGTTTTCAGTCTGAAAGTCACCTCTGATGATGTCATCATTGCTGCTGCATTGAAGGTCTTCAGAGACTGCCTAGCCTTTGCTGTGAGAGGTGAGAGAGAGAGAGAGACACACACACAGAGAGAGAGAGACACACAGAGACAGAGAGAGAGACACAGACAGAGAGAGAGAGAGAGAGAGAGAGAGAGAGAGAGAGTTTTGCATCCATCCAGGTCCTCTCACAGCAAAGGCCAGGCAGTCTCCGAACAATCAGAGTCGATTTTCACACCTAATACTACTACCTTCATCACATCTCCGTTGTAATAGTGGACCTGCAGCTGATAGTCAGCTATCCAAATGTGCTCCTGCCAGGTTTCACAATTGTGGTTCAGAACAGGCGTGCTTCACGTAGATCAAGGGTTAAAATCACAAAGGCCTTTCAAAATAGCATTATAGAGCCAATTTAGTGCTTGTTAAGGGCCTTAACAGCCTATCCCGCCTCTTAAAGGCAGGACGGAGTCGGGACCAGCAGACACGATTTAATGAAAATTGCATGAGGCGGACTTGTGCCCGCCCACCAGTTTTCGCAATTTTAACCCCCCCCCACGCCTCCAAACCCGCCTCCACAGGTCAATGAAAATCCAGCCCATAGTGTTTCCACTGCCTGATCTCCCTTACTGAAATCCTTTCTTTCCACTGTTGTAATTGTGTCTTTTATCAATATTGCTACTTCCTCCGCCTTTCCCAAATTCCTTGTCCTTTCTAAGGATCCTATGGCCTGTAGTATTTATCTCCAAATCATGCCCAGCTTGTAGCCAGGTCTCTGTAATGGCTACTACATCATACCTCTTAGCTGAATTTGTGCTTCTAACTCATTTATTTTATTTATTATGCTATGTGGATTTGTGTATAGAACTTTTATTTGGGTAACTGTCCCCACCTTGCCCATATGCCCTGATAGTGTATTTCTCACAGTTTTAACTTAATGAGTTAACCACAAAGAGTTAATCTTGCTGGATAATGTGCGTCATTTGAAAACATTTTCTGCACGTTAGTTTGGGCACGTTACAGGGGCTCAATAAAGGCTACCCAGGCGGGGAGAGGGAATCTTTTCCTTTTGTCAAAAACATGGCTTCCCAGTCAAAGCTGTTTCAAATAGATACTGTGCAGCTGGAGTGCTGCTCGGGCACTCCAGCTACATTATGACATTGTGGGTAGCTGCCTAACTGACACGAAAGTTGGGAGCTTAATGAGCCCAGCACACAACTTGTGCACAGGGCATATTGTGGGCTTCAGGCCTCCATGGCCAATAATCGTTGAATTATTGGCACCATATAATCCATACAATGTAAGATCTGCCTAAATTGTTGACTTTTAATCACTGTGCATTGCATAGCTTAACTGCCCTCTACTGGATAAACATTACTGCAAAATAAAACTTTATAGGGGAAGATGTCCTCATTTCCTTTGTACTAGCTGTAGCAAAATTGTAAATCTGTTCTTTACAAGCACGTTTAAGATTTTGCTACATCTAGCACATACAGGAAATCTCCCCCATATCTTTCTTAATATACTAAAAGTCTACAAGCAAGCATTAAACTCACTTCCGATCACTCTTTTGCTGTCACATTTTATATTGGCATATCCTCTGCCGCGCAATGATCAATTCCACAGGACATATGCTACTATATAATTAAAAGCCTTACATATAGCATGCCACAAATTAAATACGTAAGATGGCACATCAAGTTTGTTTAGCAGAAGAAATAAGTCTCACACTTCTTATTGGTTCAAATAAGCAACTTAACCAGAGTAATTCAGTGAAATATAGATCAGCAAAGATCCACAAAAAAGCCACCACTTGAAATTCTGCAAATTTAACCAATCACACTGCTGAATTTATTTTTCTCAGTGGTTTCAGCTGTCGTTATTTCTGACCTAGCTGAATATATAGGCATATAAATAACATAGGAAAAATGTAAAAGAATTACAATTTCCCTGAAAATTATTATAGTTACCCATACAGTTGCCTGTATGGTATTCCACTTTCCTGCAATACAATTTCTTCCCAAAGACCCAACTGTGTATTTGGGTTTGGGACTCACTTTTTCTTCTTACTTGCAATTAATTTCTTCTGCCTGACCTTTGTTATCTGTTTCTAAGAATGAGCAACAACAACAACTTCAATTTATATAGTGCCTTTAACATAGTAAAATGTCCCAAGGCACTTCAGAGGAGCGTTATCAAACAAAATTTGACACCGAGCCACATAAAGAGATATTAAGACAGGTGACCAGAAACTTGGTCAAAGAGGTAGGTTTTAAGGAGCATCTCAAAAGAGTTGTTAGAGATGCAGAGAGAGTTAGGGAGGGAATTCGAGAGTTTAGAGCTCGGCAGCTGAAGGCATGGCCACCAATGGTGGAGCACTTAAAATCGGGGATGCGCAAGAGGCCAGAATTGGAGGAGCACAGAGCTCTCGAAGGGTTAGGCAATGTAAGCTGCCTGTTCCCTGCGTGGCCTGTTTCTTTTAATGTACGGTCCCTTTAAATTTCTGAGCATGCCCGGTATTTATCTGAGGAAGGATGTTCTTGCCATGGAGGGAGTGCAGCGAAGATTCACCAGACTGATACCTGGGATGGCAGGAATGACGTATGAAGAGAGATTGGGTCGATTAGGCTTATATTCGCTAGAGTTTAGAAGAATGAGAGGGGATCGCATTGAAACTTATAAAATTCTAACAGGACTAGACAGACTAGATGCAGGAAGGCTGTTCCCGATGGCGGGGGAGTCCAGAACCAGGGGTCACAGTCTAAGGATAAGGGGTAGCCATTTAGGACTGAGATGAGGAGGAATTTCTTCACCCAGAGAGTGGTGAACCTGTGGAATTCTCTACCACAGAAGGCAGTTGAGGCCAATTCATTAAATATATTCAAGAAGGAGTTAAATATATTTCTTAAGGCTAAGGGGATCAAGGGATATGGGGAAAAAGCAGGGACAGGGTACTGAATTTGGATGATCAGCCATGATCGCATTGAATGGCGGAGCAGGCTCGAGCGGCCGAATGGCCTACTCCTGCTCCTATCTTCTATGTTTCTATGAAAAGCCGGTGAGCGGCCTGCGCGGGACCATTTCCCATTACTGCGCGGGAACATTGGTTGTCGGGCTGGAGGAGGTCAGAGAGCACAGGGGTGAATGGGACTTGGTGTGATCCCTAACAAGAGTCATGATTCACTCATTCAAAAGCAATCCACCATTACCTCAACTACCATGGATGCCCATCCTTAAATCTGCAGATAGTTTTGAAATAAAGTCCACCCAATTGATCACTGTATGTGCCACTAATGTTTCTTTTCCTGCTGCTTCCCCTTGGTGGCACTGTACATGTGTTTTCTTGAACTTAGCCTAGTGCTCCTTCTAGGTGCATCCAAGTTAGATGGCTGGCTGCTGGTTGTTAGTGTGTGGCTCTTGAGATGGATATTAGGAACGCTAGCAGGAAAGGTTGTGTTAAAGCAGCCATTTTATGTTAAAGACTCCATTTTGTAACAAACAGACAGCTTTTCCAGAATCTGCTGGTAACAGCATTTTGGAACATGTCCAGAAACAGCTCAGCAAGGCCCTTCCATGACTGGAACAGCTATAATCATAAAGCCTGTTCTTTGTGTACTCCTTTGGGTACGAACAATAAACAAACTGTAAATTAACAAAAATACATTAAAGGAAACTTAATAAATTAAATTTAAATTTCATTGCCAGTGGTGATAATGCACTCCAGTCCCTGCGGTGCCCACCGGTCGCGGAAGGCCTCGAGCATGCCGGCGGAAACCGCATGCTCCATCTCCAGGGCCACCCCGGCGCGAACGTGGCCGCGGAAGAGAGGCAGGCAGTCGGGACGAACAACCCTCTCGACCACCCGGACCAATTGATGGCCACTTTGGCCAGGAGCAATCCGACGAGGAGGTACCCTGACCTGCCCGCTCCCCCACCCCCCACCCGCACCGGGTGACCAAAGATCAGGAGCGTGGGACTGAAGTGCAGCCAAAAATCGAGGAGCAGGCCCTTCAAATAATGGAAGAGGCGCTGCAACCTCTCACATTCGATATAAACATGGAACACGGACTCCTCCAGGCCGTAGAAAAGGCAGGCGGCCTGGGAGTCCGTGAACCTACTTAAAACCTTATTGCACGGGACTGCTCCGTGCAACACCCTTCAATCCCCAATAGATAAAGAGAGGACTCCCGTGTAGAGAGTCCTGTTCTTTGTGTAGCTTCAACATCCTTGTAAGTAAGCTTATTCGTATTACTGTCTTAAGGCCACCATACACACAGATGAAAGCCATGGAACTTTCACCCACTGATGCCTCCAAGACTGCTAGGGGGAAAAATTCAGTTGATTAGCGCCTCCCGTTAGTGCCCTACGAGGGCGCTAACGGGGCGCAAAGCAACTAGCACCCGGGCGCGGCGATGTTTGCGCCGCTCGCGAAATTGACCAGACATTTTGTGGCGGCGCTAAACACTGCCGCCACGATCTCCTGCGCCCGCAGATCATGACGTCAGTCGAGCGTGCAACGCCCCGGTAACACCCCGGACCGGATATTGAGTGGTGCCCCCTGCCTTTCCGCCTGCCGCTAGCAACAACAGGTAGAGGGGAACGTTTTCAAGTCGGGAAGGGGCTGGGGGAGCGCTATTTAAAGGTAGCTGCTTCCTGCCTTTTTTTGTCGGCGACATTTTTGCACCACACATTCTGAGAGAGACTGACTTCTGGAGAGATTCAACGCTGTGTGAAGGAGTTTTGGGTACTGAGCAACACTTTGCAGGTTCATTTTGATTTGACCTTCCTTGCATCGATTTAGAAGAGACTATAGGGCTACACTGATTCGGGGCATCGTCCTGCACCTGCAGAATCGGAGGCATCAGAGACACAGAGAGAGAGTGGCAAACATGGCCAGAGGGAGGAGGGCCAACAGGCCTCTGCACAGGAGACCTTATCCTCCCAGGGTAGTCCGGGAACAATTCTCCTACATTCATTTGTCTGAGGAGCAGTGTTTGCGCAGGCTGCGCTTCAGCAAGGAGGTGGTCACTGAGCTCTGCCATCTGCTGCAACCAGATCTGCAGCCTCAACTGAGGACCAGGACGTCTCTGTCGGTGGCAGTGAAGGTGACGGTGGCTCTGAATTTTTATGCCAGCGGCTCCTTTCAAGCATCTACTGGGGACATCGCCAATATCTCCCAGTTCACTGTCCATTGTTGTATCCGGGAGGTGACAAATGCCCTGTATAAAAGGAGACGCCAGTACATCTCTTTCCCCATGACCCGGGCCAAACAGCATGAACGCGCATGTGGCTTTGCTAGGATAGCGGGCTTCCCCATGGTGCAAGGTGCCACTGACTGCACGCATGTGGCATTGCGGGCACCGCATGAAAATGCAGAGGTATTCCAAAACCGCAAGGGCTACCACTCCTTAAATGTGCAGTTGGTCTGTGACCACAGACCACTCATACTCGCCGTCAATGCCCGCTATCCTGGCAGCAACCACGATGCTTTCATCCTGTGCCAGACTGGTGTGCCAGACCTTTTCCAGGCACCGCATCACCCAAGTGGATGGCTCCTCGGGGAGAAGGGTTATCCACTCTGCACCTGGCTGATGACACCGCTCCGTAACCCTAACACCCCTGCCGAGCTGCGATATAATGAGAGCCATATCGCCACCAGGAACATAATTGAGCAGACGATCGGCCTGCTCAAGCAACGATTCCGCTGTCTGGACCACTCAGGAGGAGCCCTGCAGTACTTTCCTGAGCGAGTCTCCCTCTTCATAGTTGTGTGCTGCATGCTTCACAACCTGGCAATCCTGAGGAGCCAGCCAATGCCACCAGGGATTGGTGCACTACCTGAGGAGGAGGAGGAAGAGGAGAAGGAAGAGGATGAGGAGGATGATCAGCAGCAGCACCAACGTGGGAGGGAGGCGCACAATTTTGCCACTGCAAGGGCCGTCCGTCAACGGCTGATAACAAGCCGCTTCTAGGCCCCTACTCAGAAGATGGCTTCTGGCATGGAGAACTACATCATGGAGAGCAACCCGCACCCCCTATTACCGGCCAAAGCTGGAATGAATCCAAAGGCCAAAAATGTAAATTTTGAATACAACTTTTTTCTTTCACAAACTCTGTGTGTGTCATTTATTCAGGACAAACAATTAGAAACAAACACAACAATTCATGAATTAACAGAACTGGTTCTCATAAGCTGGAGATAAATGCCAAAACAGTAAACAAATGTAATCACATGAACCTCGACCTTTACTACAAGCATTCCCACCATTTATTAAGACCTCCTACTGTTTGCCCTTCGAGGGTGATCTCCATTCCCTGCGCACTTCCCCCCCTTGCCACCCTACTGCTCCTCCGTAATGGGGTCCCAGTGGCTGCAGCAAGGCTGGTGGAAGGCTGCTGAATGTCAGATGCAGAGACTACAGATGCCCTTGAAGGATGCCCTCGACCAGCTCTGGGCCTGGAGGCCCCGGCTGCAGACTGCACCAACTCTGCATGGGCAGCAGCAGTCTGGGCTGGCTGTGTTGCAGGCGGTGGCAAGTGCAATGGGGAAGTGACAGTGGTGGGAGCAGGAATGCTGTCATCCTGAGAGAGGACAGCACCTTCCTGCTCGACCGACACACTGGCACTCCCACGGGGCAGTACCTCAGCATCCGGAGCAATCTGCTCGAGCACAGACTGCTGGCCTGCTGCGGCACCGTGAGAGCCCCGGGGCAATGTGGCCGACCCAGCGACGATGGCAGCAGTCAGTGCTTGCCTGACATCAATCTGAGACTGCATGAGAGCAGTCTGAGATTGGATGGCAGCAGCCAGTGACTGAATTACAACACTAAGCCATTGCGTTGCGTCGGCCTGTGCTGCAGTGGAGTGCTCCACACTCCTTGCCAGTCCATCAATGCTTTCGGGCACCCTTGCCATTGCACCCATGAGCTCAGTATGCATGCTCAAGGCCTGGCTATTAATTTCCGCAATGACGTCCTCCTCCTCTACGTCCAGTGCAAGGTGGCCCCCGAGCTTCCCTACCCCCATGGCGTTGCTGCAGCCCGCTGGGTCCCAGAGCTTCGTCCTCATCAGACTCTTCTCCCCTGCTCCCCTCCAGGGAAGGCGTGGTCCCAGTGTGGGCATGGGCTCTCTCGGGAGATGCAGGCGGGGGCGTCGCTGCCACTGGTTGGTTGAGGGACAGGCTGGTCAGCTGGTGGTTCACTATCTGAAAGCAAGGAGGTACAAGAGTGGCTTTAGCATCAGGACAGGGGGGCAGTAAGGGAGCAAGGACTGGAGACATTTAGTAAGTTGGATTGAAAGTGTAAAAGCCTGGTGTTGTGAGGGGCAAGTGGCATGAGAGAGGAGAGAAAGCTGATGAACATGCCATTGCTGTCCCCAAGGGGGTCGACCTCTCCAGCGACCACGGCACCTATCACCTGGCTGGCAACAATCCTGTGCACGCGCGCCTCCAAATCGCTGAGGGTCTGCAGCTCAGCCAGTCCTCTACCTGTGCATTGCTGCTGGCACCTGTTATGAGATAGCTTGGCCTGCAAGAAATAGGATGGCGTCTGAGTGAATGTGCAGCCATGTGCTTGCCTGATGTGCCTCCCATAGTTGAATAGCCCTTAATGTATGCAGCCATGTGCTTGCCTGATGTGCCTCGCATAGTTGAATAGTCCTTAATGTATGCAAGGTGTGGAATGTGCATGTGTGTTTTATGAGATGGCCATAGGTCTTGGATGAGTGTTGGGCATTTGGAGTTTTTAAACCCTCTGGGCACAGAGTGAAGTTGAGATGGAGGGATGTAGAGGTATTGAAAAGCAGCCACTCACCTTGACCACCCGAGTGAGGTCGTTGAACTTCTTCTGACATTGGGTGTGGGTCCTGGGCACCAGGCTCCTGGAGGAGACGTGCTGAGCCACCTCCCTCCAGACTCTTCTGTATTCGTGTGGCAATGGCCTCCTGCCACTCTGTGGGTAGAGTACTGCCCTTCACCGCTCCACAGCGCCAACCAGAGCCACCAAGGCCCAGTCGCTGAAGCGCTGAGCTCTTTCCCTGGGCCTCTCCATTGTTGTTTCCAGCAGAATTGATGTACAGGTCTCTCCAGGCCAAGATTCAAGGCTGCAATCAGCAGGTTGTGGCTGGAGAACAAGATCGACCCTCCCCTTTAAGAACTGGCCGGCGCCAGTCTGTCTGTGTTCCATAGCTAACTGACATCACCTGAGCTTCGCCAGCGCTCTGAGGTAGCGCCTCGCTCCTCGGCGTTAGCGCCTTCAGAAAGGTGTGTAGCGCTTGATTTAGCACTCAAATCACCTCCAGGGGCGATAAGAGGCCAAGTTTGCAGTCGGAGGCGATAATTAGCGCCAGGCGCTAAACTTTGCACCCAGCCGATAATTGCACCCCAAACGGGGTGATACCGAATTTCTCCCCCCAGTCTTTGGAATGCTGAAATGATGCATTAGTGTAAACTATGAGAATGGCCATAGAAAAGGTAATGAGGTAATGGTGAAACTAAGGGATGAAAGCACAATACTGTGGCATAAAGTTAGGAAGACCAGTGCTGATCACCCTGCTACTGAGCTGAGCAACTGTAATGTAAGGCCTCCCACAGCCTTTGCATCATTGTGTGTGCTGTCTGCATCATTTCCTCAAATAAATCTAAAAGCCTGAGACTCCGCATCTAGAATTTTCATTCAAGGCACGTATACAACAGCTCTAAGCTTGTCTTTCTAGTATTCTCCACTGGAGGTGACCCTGTTGCTGCTTGTGCAGAGTCACAAAATGGTCCTGCAACTATTTGAACTATGCCAAATGTAATGGCAACTACGGCTTTCTGGTACATCCCATGACATTTGAGGGCTGGATGAGCCGAATGTGACATCTCCCTGAAAGACAGTTTTCTCATGTGTGCATACTCGAGCCATGCCCCTGCTGTTCAACACTCCCTCGGGTGTCCAGTGATCTGTGCATCAGCCCTGCATTCTGTTAAGTCCCGTGCAATGGCTGTCTAAATGCGATGCCGAGCATTTTGTATATTGGTGCTTAAGAGCTCCATAGCATGATGTGAGCTGGGTTCGAACAAAAGGTTAATTGTACCTTGCTCTCTCCACAAATACAACCCGACCTGCTGAGAGGAAAGGCAGGTTGGAGATGGGGCAATGGTTTGTAAGGACAGAGGGGTTGAGGTTGGATTCAAATATTTTTAAAGTCCAACTGAAATATGAAATAGTTGTTAAAATGTAATTCTGTAGTATGTGCTGTGAATGGTAGTATATTGTGATTGTTGTATACATTGTATCCATTTTGTTGATATAATCATTATCAAGGCTCTTCAATGTGCGTTCTGACATAAGAACATAAGAAATAGGAGCAGGAGTAGGCCATCGGCCCCTCGAGCCTGCTCCGCCATTCAATAAGATCATGGCTGATCATTGACCTCAACTCCACTTTCCCGCCCGATCTCCATATCCCTTGATTCCCCTAGGGTCCAAAAATCTATCAATCTCAGCCCTGAATATACTCACTCAAAGACTCAGCATTCACAGCCCTCTGGGGCAGAGAATTCCAAAGATTCACAACCCTCTGAGTGAAGAAATGCCTCCTCATCTCAGTCTTAAATAGCCTACCCCTTATTCTGAGACTATGCCCCCTAGTTCTAGACACTCCAGCCAGGGGAAACAACCTCTCAGCATCTACCCTGTCAATCCCCTTCAAAATCTTGTATGTTTCAATGAGATCACCTCTCATTCTTCTAAACTCCAGAGAGTATAGGCCCATTCTACACAATATCTCATCATAGGACAGCCCTCTCATCCCAGGAATCAATCTCGTGAACCTTCGTTGCACTGCCTCCAAGGCAAGTATATCCTTCCTTAGATAAGGAGACCAAAACTGTACACAGTACTCCATGTGTGGTCTCACCAAGGCCCTGTACAATTGTAGCAAGACTTCCTTACTCTTATACTCCAACCCCCTTGCAATAAAGGCCAACATGCCATGCCTTCCTTATTGCTTGCTGTACCTGCATGCTAGCTTTCTGTGTTTCTTGCACGAGGACACCCAAATCTCTCTGAACACCAACATTTGAAAGTTTCTCACCTTTTAAAAAATATTGTTTTTCTATTCTTCCTACCAAAGTGAATAACCTCACATTTCCCTACATTATACTCCCTCTACCTTACTGCCCACTCACTTAATCTATCTATATCCCTTTGCAGACTCTTTGTGTTCTCCTCACAGCTTACTGTCCCACCTAGCTTTGTATCATCAGCAAACTTGGATACATTACACTCGGTCCCTTCATCTAAGTCATTAATATAGATTGTAAATAGCTGAGGCCCCAGCACTGATCCTCCAACCTGAAAAAGACCCAGTTATCCATACTCTCTGTTTTCTGTCCGTTAACCAATCCTCTATCCATGCTACTATATTACCCCCAATCCCATATCTTGTGTAATAACCTTTTATGTGGCACCTTATCGAATGCCTTTTGGAAATCCAAATATACTACATCCACTGGTTCCCCTTTATCTACCCTGCTAGTTACATCCTCAAAAAACTCTAGTACATTTGTCAAACACGATTTCCCTTTCATAAAACCATGTTGACTCTGCCTAATCATGTTATGATTTTCTAAGTGCCCTGATACCACTACCTTAACAATGGATTCCAACATTTTCCCGACGACTGATGTCAACTGGCCTGTAATTCCATTTTCTCTCTCCCTCCTTTCTTGAATAGCGGTGTTACATTTGCTACCTTCCAATCCGCTGGGACCGTTCTAGAATCTAGGGAATTTTGGAAGATCAAAACCAATGCATCCACTATCTCTGCAGCCACCTCTTTTAGATCCTAGGATGTAGGCCATCAGGTCCAGGGGATTTGTCAGCTTTTAGTCCCATTAGTTTCTCTAGTACTTTTTCCTATACTTATATTAATTACGTTAAGTTCCTCACCCTCATTAGATCCTTGGTTCCCCACCATTTTTGATATGCTTTTTGTGTCTTCGACTGTGAAGACAGATACAAAATATTTGTTTAACGTTTCTGCCCTTTCCTTATTCCCCATAATTTCTATTGTCTCAGCCTCTAATGGACCAACATTTACTTTTGCTACTCTCTTCCTTTTTACATACTTGTTGAAGCTCTTACAATCTGTTTTTATATTTCTTGCTAGTTTTCTCTCATTCTATTTTTTCCCTTTTTATCAATTTTTTGGTCATCCTTTGCTGGTTTCTGAAACTCTCCCAATCCTCAGGCTTACTACTATTCTTCGCAATATGATAAGCTTCTTCTTTCAATCTAATGCTATCCTTAACTCCTTTAGTTAGCCACGGATAGATCACTTTTCCCCTGGAGTTTTTGTTTCTCAAGAGAATATATTTTTGTTGAGTATTATGAAATATTTCTTTAAATGCTAGCCACTGCTTATCTACCACCATACCTTTTAGTCTATCTACCACCATACCTTTTAGTCGATTTTTCCAATCTACCTTAGCCAACTCGCCCCTCATATCTAATAATTGGCTTTATTTAAGTTTAAGACTCTAGTTTCGGACTTAGGCAAGTCACTCTCAAACTTAATGTGAAATTCTATTATATTATGATCACTCTGCCCCAGAGGATCCTTTACTATGAGATTGCTAATTAACCCTGTCTCATTACACAAGATCTAAAATAGCCTGTTCCCTGGTTGTTTCCATGACGTATTGTTCCAGGAAACTGTCCCAAATGCATTCCATGAACTCGTCCTCCCAGACTACCTTTGCCAATTTGATTTGTCCAGTCTATTTGAAGATTAAAGTCCCCCACGATTATTGCATTACCTTTGTTACGAGCTCCTACTATTTCTTGATTAATATTCTATCCAGCAGTATAGCTACTGTTAGGGGGCCTATATACTACTCCCACCAGTGTTTTCTGTCCCTTGTTATTCCTTATCTCCACCCAGACTGATTCTACTTCCTGCTCTTCCGAGCCGAGAGCCTTTCTCTCTACTGTCCTTATGTCATCCTTTATTATCAGGGCTACCTCCACCCCCTTTTCCATTCTGCCTGTCTTTTCGAAACGTCAAGGCCTGGGAAATCCGGCCGGCCAATGTTAAATCTGCAAAGCAGGTTAAATCAGAGGCTGCCAGCCGCATTAAACTATTTAAGCTGCCAACCCACCTCCTGGGAGTGGGTTGGTTGCCCGCCCCTTGTCCTGCCTCCGTTAAACCCAGAAGTGGGTGGGTTTGAGATTTTTGAATTAAACATCTGGCCCAACCCCAATCTACCTGTTTTTGGCCGTTAAAATTCAGCCCTTAGAATGTAAACTACTTGACACTGGAGTGTGGCAAAGCTGCACATTGAGTTTTATGCATGAGGTGCTTAGATTTATATCCCTCTTGGTTATTCACAAAGAGTAACATTTATCCCTCAACCAACACGGTTTGTGGGACCTTGCCGCATTTCCTACAACACTTCAAAACTTCCGCGACCGGTGTGCGCCGCGGGGACTGGAGTGCATCATCACCCCGGCCAATCAAATTTTAATTTAATTTGTTAAGTTTTATTTAAAGTTATTTTAGTTACAGACTATTTGTTTAATCACCCAAAATCAGAAGAGTACAACACTTCAAAAAATACAACACTTCAAAAAAATACTTAATTGGCTGTGAAGTGCTTGGGACGTCCTGCTGTCGTGAATGCAAGTTCCTTTCTTTCTAACAGCACTGAAGAGCCCTTAGTGCGAAATTAAAAGTGTTTAATAATAGAGCATAGAGAGATTTTAAAAATGTGGTGGCAATTGCAGGTACAAAGAGAGAGAGAAATTAAAAGCACTATAAAACCAATACAGCGCACTCCTTAAAACATGCAAGGCTGGCGGGGATGGGAATGTGAAAAGCTGCAACCTGTGAAGAGTGTATTTGTCTGCTAGCTCTCCCCATGAGACGGGGTTGGCGGAGACTGTATGTTACAGCACGATTGCGTATTGTTCACTGGTACGTTCACGTACGAACCAGGGTCAAGCAAGGCTGTGTCATCGCACCAACGCTCTTCTCGATCTTCCTTGCTGCAATGCTCCATCTCACCCTCAGTAAGCTCCCCGCTGGAGTGGAGCTAATTTACAGAACAAACGGGAAACTGTTCAACCTCCGTCGCCTCCAGTCCAGATCCAAGGTCGTCCCATCCTCTGTCGTCGAATTACAGTATGCAGACGACGCTTGCGTCTGCGCTCACTCGGAGGTCGAACTCCAAACCATCGTCAACACCTTCACCGCAGCATACGAGAGCATGGGCCTTACACTAAACATCTGTAAGACAAACGTCCTCTACCAACCTGCCCCCACCACACAGTACTGCCCCCCGATTATCAAAATCCACGACAAGGCCTTGGACAACGTGGACCACTTTCCATACCTCGGGAGCCTACTGTCAACAAGGGCAAACGTCGATGACGAAGTCCAACACCGCCTTCAGTGTGCAAGTGCAGCCTTCGGTCGCCTGAGGAAGAGAGTGTTTGAAGACCAGGACCTCAAACCCGGCACTAAGCTCATGGTCTACAGAGCAGCAGTGATACCCGCCCTGCTGTATGCCTCAGAGACATGGACCATGTGCAGCAGGCACCTCAAAGCACTGGAGAGGTACCACCAACGCTGCCTCCGCAAGATCCTGCAAATCCATTGGCAGGATAGGCACACCAACGTCAGTGTTCTTGCTCAGGCCAACATCCCCAGCATCGAAGCTTTGACGACTCTCGATCAGCTCCGATGGACGGGTCACATTGTCTGCATGCCCGATACGAGACTCCCAAAACAAGCGCTCTACTCGGAGCTCCGGCACGGCAAGAGTGCCCCAGGTGGGCAGAGGAAACGCTTCAAGGACACCCTCAAAGCCTCCTTGAAAAAGTGTAACATCCCCACCGACACCTGGGAATCCCTGGCCCAAGACCGCACAAAGTGGAGGAGAAGCATCCGGGAAGGCGCCGAACACCTCGAGTCTCTTCGCCGGGAGCAAGCGGAAGCCAAGCGCAAACAGCGGAAGGAGCGCACGTCAAACCAAGCACCCCACCCATCTGCCCCTTCAACCACCGTCTGCCCCACCTGTGACAGAGACTGTAGGTCCTGCATTGGACTCATCAGTCACCTGAGAACTCACTTTTAATGTGGAATCAAGTCATCCTCGGTTCCGAGGGACTGCCTAAGAAGGAAGAGAAGAAGATAGCTTTGTTGCCATCGTTCAGTTAGTAAGTGTCACTTTACTTTTTGGAGCCAGTCACGACCCTCCTTCCCCCTCTTACTTTGCACCTGTGGCTCTTTGGAAATGCAACTGCCACTTCGCTGGTATGGCAAAATCGAGTGGGATGCAGATTAGTTAAACAAGATTTACAACTGGCTTGTAGACTGATTACAATAATCGGAGGGCAGAGAACAGAGCTGTGAACAGTAAACAGTAAACAGTGTGATGGAGGGCAGTCAGAAAGATTTACTGTAGTCGTCTGACATTGTACGCTACACAGGCATTGTTCTCTGTCTATATACGCTCTGCTGATTTGTATCCCTTCACTTTACCTGACGAAGGAGCAGCGCTCGGAAAGCTCGTGATTTCAAATTAAACTGTTGGACTATAACCTGGTGTGGTGCGACTTCTCATTTTTGTCCACCCCAGTCCAACACCGGCATCTCCGCATCACAGTAAACTCAGGCCGATTCCCAGCAGGTGTCACTGTATAGCCTCACACTGTCTACTTGGTTTATGTTAGGTCTGGTGTCGCATTCAAATACACAAAAAAATAAGTAGCAGCTCCAGATATTTAACTCGGTTTCCAATCCTGCTAAGACCGCGCTGCGCTCCACCTCCTCACTGCGGGCGACAAACGGAAAATCTCTTCAAAAATCATCCGCGCGCGGCGGGGGGGGCACGTGAGGCGGCCGCGGCGCCCGGATGTGAACGTTGCTCTCCGCCCATGTGACCGAGTGTCGCAGTTCACGGGGTCAGGTAGCGTGGCGCAGAAGTCGCGAATGATCTGCCTGGGGCTTGATCCCGGGGGGCGGTGTGACCATGTCAAATAAGGGCAACTCCTCCCTCCCCTAAATAATTAAACGAATTATTTAACACGGCTCAACTGCGGGTGGGAGATATTCGTTGTATTTCTTTTTCCAAACTATTTGGACCCAGCCGCCCGTCCAGTGGGAGGGGATTTCCCAACTGGCCGGTAAGTAAGTGCGGGGTAGAATTTATTGCGCGTACCTTTGGGGGGGTGGGGGCAGTTCTGATGGATAGAAATATATCCTGAGTTGGTTACCAGCTTGTTGATCTAAACCTCAACCCCATTTACCCACCTTTGCTCCATATCCATTGATGCCCTTGCATAATAATCTATCGATTTTGGTCTTGAAAGTTCCAATTGACCCAACCGCCACAGCCCTCTGGGGAGAGTTCCAGATTTCCACGACCCTCTGTGGAAAAGGCGCATCCTGCTTTCAATCCCGAATGGCCTAGTTCTAAATTTAAAATTATGCCCACCCCCAGGTTCTGGTTTCTCCTGTGTCTACCCTATTAAATCCCTTTTATAATTTTAAACACCTTGATTGGATCACTGCTCAACCATCTAAACTCCAGGGAATACAAGAAGGTTCTGCAACCTGTTTGCAAAATTTAACCCTTTATGCCCTAGTAGCATTCTGGTGAATTTGCGTTGTACCCTCTCCAAAGCAAATAAGTACGCTTCATGGGTAACTATGGTCTGGAGTTTGCTTCATTGTTTTAGGGAGTCGGGATGAATTTCCCATACTTTTTCTGAAGTTGTCCCAGTTTTTTTTGTACTAATCTAATCTGAGTCCTTCAAGAATTTAGCATTACCAGCAAGCTAACTAACAGAAAACAGAGAGTCGGGATAAATGGGTAATTTTCCAGTTGGCAATCAGTAACTAGTGGGGTGCCACAGGAATCAGTGCTGGGGCCTCAACTATTTACAATCTTGGATGAAGGGGCTGAGTGTACTGTAGCCAAATTTGCTGATGATACAAAGATAGGTGGGTTAGCAAGTTGTGAGGAGGACACAGAGTCTGCAAAGGGATATAGATAGGTTAAGTGAGTGGGCAAAAATTTGCCAAATGCAGTATAATGTGGGAAAATGTGAGGTTATCCACTTTGGAAGGAAGAATGAAAAAGAAAATTATTATTTAAATGGAGTGAGACTACAAAATGCTGCGGTACAAAGGGATCTGGGGGTCCTAGTACATGAAACACACAAGGTTAGCATGTAGGTACAGCAAGTAATTAGGAAGGCTAATGGAATGTTGGCCTTTGCAAGGGGTATGGAGTATAAAAGTAGGGAAGTTTTGATGCAACTTTACAGGGCGCTGGTGAGACCGCACCTGGAGTACTGCGTACAGTTTTGGTCTCCATATTTAAGGAAGGATATACTTGCATTGGAGGCAGTGCAGAGAAGGTTCATTAGGTTGATTCCTGGGATGACGGGGTTGACTTATGACGAAAGGTTGAGCCTATACTCATTGGAGTTTAGAAGAATGAGAGGGGATCTTATTGAAACATACAAGATTCTGAGGGGGATTGACAGGGTGGATGCTGAGAGGATGTTTCCCCTGGCTGGAGTGTCTAGAACTAGGGGCATAGTTTCAGAATAAGTGATTGCCCATTTAAGATGGAGATGAGGAGGAATTTCTTCTGAGGGTCATGAATCTTTGGAATTCTCTACCCCAGAGAGCTGTGGAGGCGGAGTCATTGAATATATTCAAGGCGGAGATTGACAGACATTTGAACTACAAGGGAGTCAAGTGGTATGGGGAGAGAGCGGGAAAGTGGTGTTGAGGCCAAGATTGGATCAGCCATGATCTTATTGAATGGCGGAGCAGGCTCGAGGGGCCGATTGGCCTACTCCTGCTTCTGTTTCTTATGTGGTGGACAAGCTTTCAGTATCCACAACAAGAACAACATCATGTATTTATATAGTGCCTTTAACATAGTAAAATGTCCCAAGGCGCTTCACAGGAGCAGTATCACGATACCGAGCCACATAGGAGCTATTAGGCAGATGACCAAAAGCTTGGCCAAAGAGGTAGGTTTTAAGGAGCGTCTTAAAGGAGGAAAGAGAGGCAGAGAGATTTAGGGAGGGAATTCCAGAGCTTAGGGCCTTGGCAACTGAAGGCATAGCCGCCCATGGTGGAGGGATGCTCGAGGCCAGAATTTGAGGAGACCAGATATCTCGGAGGGTTGTAGGACTGGAGGAGATGAGAAATAGGGAGGGGCGAGGCCATGGAGAGATTTGAAAACCAGGATGAGAATTTTAAAACTGAGGCGTTGCCGGACCGGGAGCCATTGTAGGTCAGCGAGCACTGGGTAATGGAGAGGTACCACCAACGCTGCCTCCGCAAGATCCTGCAAATCCATTGGCAGGATAGGCGCACCAACATTAGTGTTCTCGCTCAGGCCAACATCCCCAGCATCGAAGCTTTGACCACGCTCGATCAGCTCCGATACACGGGCCACATCGTCCGCATGCCCGATACGAGACTCCCAAAACAAGCACTCTACTCGGAGCTCCGACACGGCAAGAGAGCCCCAGGTGGGCAGAGGAAACGCTTCAAGGACACCCTGCAACATCCCCATCAATACCTGGGAATCCCTGGCCCAAGACCGCACAAAGTGGAGAAGAAGCATCCGTGAAGGCGCCGAACACCTTGAGTCTCTTTCGCCGGAAGCCAAGCGGAAGGAGCGCACATCAACCCAAGCACCCCACCCACCCGCCCCTTCAACCACCATCTGCCCCACCTGTAACAGAGACTGTAGGTCCCGCATCGGACTCATCAATCACCTGAGAACTCATTTTTAGTGTGGAAGCAAGTCATCCTCGGCTCCGAGGGACTGCCTAAGAAGAATGGGTGAACAGGAATTAGGGAGAGTTAGCATACGGGTTGCGGAGTTTTGGATGACCTGAAGTTTAGAGGGTAGAAAGTGGGAGGCTGGCCAGGAGTGTGTTGGAATAGTCCAGTCTAGAGGTAACAAAGGATGAGGGTTTCAGCAGCAGATGAGCTGAGGCAGGGATGGAGTTGGGCAATGTTAGAGGTGGAAATAGATGGTCTTAGTGATGGCGCGGATATGTGTTTAGAAGCTCATCGTGGGGTCAAATATGACACCAAGGTTGCAAACTGTCTGGTTCAGTCTCGGACAGTTGCCAGGGAGAGGGATGAAGTTTGTGGCAGGGACTGAAGACAATAGCTTTGGTCTTCCCAATACAGGAAACTCTTTATTAACCGGCACCGACGGGACCGGCGTGGTGCCGGTTAATCAAAAAGTCCGGATAACGGAGAGTTATATCTCCCAACGTACGAGAGCCCTGTACACACTGACATGCGCCTGCATTCGGAGCTCCGTCTCCCCGGGGACCGCCAGCTGACCATCTGTCGTGTCCGCTGCCTACCCGGGCTGCACATTCCCCTCCCAATCTACACGCTCCGATACAAGGCAAACGCCTCGGGGTTTTTTTCAAAGTTATTTTTAAAGGAGAGATGAAGGAAAACCCCGGTTACCTACTCAAGAATTTTGCCGGTTAAGAGAGATTTCCGGTTATTTGGGTGCCGGTTAAAAGCGAGTTTCCTGTATTTAGATGGAGGAAATTTCTGCTCATCCAGTACTGGATGTCAGATAAGCAGTGTGACAACTTACAGACAATGAGAGACTTGTGTGTGTGTATATAACACCTTTTAGTGTAAAAGGTGCATCACAGAGTTGTTGGGTGAAAAGTGGATGAAGGAGATATTAGCAGGGGTGACGAAGTGGCATTTAAGGAGGGGCTTAAAGGCGGTGAAGGATTTAGGGAGGGAATTCCAGAGAGTAGGATATTGGCAACTGAAGTCACATTCACCAATGGTGGAGCAAAGGGGGGTGTAAAAGAAGCTGGTGTCAGGAGGCGGTTAGAGATAGAGAAAGAACAAACTTGCCTTTCATGATCTCCGCACATCCCAAATAATTTCACAGCTGGCCAGGAGAGTAGAGGGATAGTCAAATCTGGAGGTGACAAAGGTATGGATTTCAGTGGTGGATGAATTGAGATGGTGGGTGATGTTACGGAGGTGGAATAGGTAGTTTTGTGATGAAGATGTGGGGCAAATGCTCAGCTCAGCTCGGGGTTGATTTAGGATACCAAGGTTAGGGTGTGCATTAATTGATCTGATGGGACTTTTTTCTGCCCTCCCTTTTGTAATTTAAATTATACAGTGGATACACGGTATTACTTTGCATTCAGAGTATTCCCATGGCCTTTCCTTGGTTTAATGACAAAGCTACAAAGCACTTTAAGAATTGTGCTTTTCTATGCAGTAATGGTTTAATGCAGTAAATCGCTTTCTTATGTGCTTTCATTTCTAGGATTCTCTTGAATTTTATTGTGAATCATACAGAAGAGTATATTTAATAAAAAATCACCAGGAGCATGATTGATTTCTAAATTATGAAATGGAAGTGAATTTGTACTAGCCTAGATTACACAAGTTTCAGTGGGTTTCCGTGAGAATAAAAGTGAGTGACACATTTGAAGACACACCTCCCTTCTTGATAGGAGATCTTTGTTGGCAGGTTTTTATGTGGCCTATACTGAAAGTACCCCAGGCCACTGGTTCTCGTGCGTTTTTGTGTTGGGGACTCCCTGCCAACATTGACATGCTCCCAGGGCCCATGTTTTGAAAATCTGTGCCATAGGCGTTCCTCCTTTTTAATGGAGTGAGCTGTGGAACAAGACTGAATGTCATTTAAACTCAAATCAATTGGCATTGAGTTGCCAATAGCACTGTAAGGAAGTCCATAAGGGTTGTTGGTGTTAGAAACTGAAAATTTAAATTGGTCCGTTAAAGGTACTTCTGAGGTTGGTTTGAGAGCGGATGGAGTTTTATTTTGCTATCTAAATTATTAATTCAAGTGCTTAATGATGTGAAAAGTGTTTCAATCTGCACACAATACTGAAATTCATTTTTTAAAGTTTAAGGACTATCCAAGATAATTGGCTTATTGAGGATATTGATGTGAAAATTAATGCCCACAGGTAATTCAAACATTTAAAAACAAACTAATTGAGTAATATTGGCCTCCTGATTGGAACCTTTATCTCATGGTATTTCTGAGGCTATGTTTCAAAACCAATGAACAGTACAATTTTGTGGGGAGCTGAGATTAAGCCACAAAATATGTTTCCACAACTGCTAAGAAGTTGACAACCTAGGTTGGAAACCCAGTCAGCTTGTAATTTTTAAAAAAGAAAACTCAACTGAAATTGAAGGGTCTTGAGGGCATATTCCTTTTAAATAGTTTAATGCTGAGTAGAGCTAAGCTGCTTTGTAGTTTCAGGGACAATGTGTCGCATGGAGAACTAACATAGTCATTGTGAACAGTGGCTTTTCACAGTGGTTTAATCTCTAATCACATGATGTTTTGTTCACAGGACATCACAATCAACTATTGTGCTCTTAACTTTTTGCAATTATTCCTTGTAGCACTTTTCTTTTCGCAGCCTAGTTATAATAGTACCTATTAGGCCCCCCTCCCCCAAATATGATTAAATAACAGATGCTGTATTAAAGAGGAAATATCACCAGCACTGGTTCTTTTTGTTTAAAAAAAGTGATTTTTTGTGTGTCTTTTTTAAAGGATATTGATGGCGAAACTCCTTTTAAAGGATGGAATCCATGCTCTAGGGGTTTTGTTCATTTGCTTTTGTTGTTGTGTTAAGCTTCATGACCTAATCAGATCTTGTGGATTGCATTACCAGTGCAGATTCTTGTATTGGCCATTTTGATCAATTGGAAGTAGGACTTGTGAAAGTGCGGATTGTGGCTTGATTTTGCAACTCTAGAAATTATCTAGCTCTTGTATTTGTAAGTAGCTTTCCTTCACCAGGTTAAGTCAACAGATGAAACAGTCACGGTCCAAATGTGTTTGCTATGTGTGGATGTCAAGTTATTAATATAAAACTTCTGTCAACTCCTTTCAAGTGAAATAACTTGGAATTCTGTCCATGTACCCCATGTTGTGATGCGCCTCATTTTAAACAAAAAGGAAAAATCTTAACACATTCTTGTTTATGCCTCCTATATATTGGTATTGAGCACAGAAGTGACTGCCAGACGAAACCATGGGTGCTTGTTGACCATTTGCATATCATTTGCTTAATTACCCTGGAGGGGATGAAAGAAATTTCATGGTATGGCTGAAAATATGGTACTGCATGGATTCAAAATTTCTTCTGTCCTCTCTGGGTCTTGTGTTCAGGTTAATGCCCATCTGCCCAATATCTAATCTTGCAATAGTATAACTTGGGTGCATAACAGTAGCAATGTGACCTGAACTGGTTAGCATACAGGTTGCAGAGTTTTGGATGAGTTCAAGTTTATGGAGGGTGGAAGATAGGAGGCCGCCCAGGAAAGCAGAGAACACAGATTTAAGGTAATTGGCATAAGAACCAGAGGGGAAAAATTTTTACACGGAGAGTTATCTGGCATGCACTGCCTGAAAGGGTGATGGAAGCAGATTTGATGATAATTGAATAAATACAACAACTTGTATTTATATAGCGCCTTTAACGTAGTAAAACATCCCAAGGCGCTGCACAGGAGTATTTTAAGACAAAAAATTTGACACCAAGCCACATAAGGATAAATTAGGGCAGGTGACCAAAAGCTTGGTCAAAGAGGTAGGTTTTAAGGAGGAAAGAGAGGTAGTGAGGCGGAGAGGTTTAGGCAGGGAATTCCAGAGCTTAGGGCCTAGGCAACAGAAGGCACAGCTACCAAAGGTTGAGCGATTATAATCAGGGATGCTCAAGAGGGCAGAATTAGAGTAGCGCAGAGATCTCTGGGTGGGTGGGCTGAAGGAGATTAGAGATCGGAAGGGGTGAGGCCATGGAGGGATTTGAAAACAAGGATGAGAATTTTGAAATCTAAGCGCTGCTTAACCGGGAGCCAATGTAGGTCAGTGAGCACAGGGGTGATGGGCGAATGGGACTTGGTGCGAGTTGGGACACGGGCAGCCGAGTTTTGGATAACCTCAAGTTTACATAGGGTGGAATGTGGGAGGCCAGCCAGGAGTGCGTTGGAATAGTCAGGTCTAGAGGTAACAAAGGCTTGGATGAGGGTTTCAGCAGTGGATGAGCTGAAGCAAGGGCGGAGACGGGTGATGTTGCGGAGGTGGAAATAGGTGGTCTTTGTTATGTTGCAGATATGTGGTCGGAAGCTCATTTCAGGGTTAAATATGACACCAAGGTTGCGAACAGTGAGAGAAAATACTTGAAATGAAAAAATTTGCAGGGCATTGGGGAAAGAGCAGGGGTGTGGGACTAATTGGATAGCTCTTTCAAAGAGCCGGCACAGGCACGATGGGCCGAATCACCGCCTCCTGTGCTGTATCATTCTGAGTCTCTATAACTTGAACTTTCCTGGTTAGCCTTCTGATTCTGACCAGCTCTGAGCTTAAGATGAGCATGTTTTCCCTTGCTTGGCCAGGCTCCCTTCCCAGACCTAATTGGACTGAACTAAACCATATATTTATCACTGAGCCCCTTGCTAGCTGACATTGGAACCAGATCCCCCTCCTCAGGTGCTGCTCCCCCTCCGTTTCAAAATTGTTGTCCTCAGAAAGACCCCCGCCCCCCCTTGACTCCATGTCCTTGTAAATTACCGCCCCATCTACAACCGTCCTTTCCCCTCAAGTCCTTGAATGTGTAGTCCCTTTCCAAATCTGTGCCCGTCTTTCCCACAAGTCTGTCTGAATTTCTCTTTCCTCCCCCCACCCCAGCCACAGCACTGAAATGTCATAATCAGTCACAACTGACATCCTCTGTGACTGTGGTGCAATATACCTTCTCATCCTTCCCGACCTCTTTTGGAGCCTTTGACATGGTCAACCATACCATCATCCTACAATGCTTTTCCTCACTTGTCCAGCTCAATAGGGCTGCCCTCATTTGATTCCACACTTGCCTATCCAGTCATAGCCTGAGAATCTCATGTGATGGCTTCTTTTCCCACCCCTGCACTGTTAGCTCTGGGGATTCCTGCGCCGCCCCCCCCCCCCCCCCAGGATCTATCCTTGGCCCCACCCCCCCATTCCTCATCTACATGCTACCCCACGGCAACATCATCCAAAGGCATGACGTCTAGTTCCACATGTACGCTGATGTTACCCAGCTCCATCTCACCACCACCTCTCTCAACCCCTCCACTGCCTCTGTTATCATCCTGCTTGTCCTAGGTCAGGCATAGTTTCCTTCAATGAAAGAACAAAGCCATTATCTTTGGCTCCTGCCAAAAATTCTATTCCCTCGCCACCGACTCCTCTCCCTCCCCAGCCACTTTCTCGGGCTGTCTAACTGTTTGTAACCTCTGTCTTATTTGACCATGGGCTGAGCATCCAACCCCATATCCTCCCCATCGCAAAGACCGGTTACTGTCACCTCTAACATCACCCGTCTCCGCCCCTGCCTGAGCCCATCTGCTGAAATCTTCTTCCATGCTTTTGTTACCTCTTGGCTCAACAATGATGATGCTCTCCAGTGCGACCTCCCATCCTCTACCCTCCAAAGAACCTCATCCGAAACTCTGCTGTCCGTATTCTAAACTGCACCAAGTCCTGCTCACCCATCACTTCTATGCTCGCTGACCTACATTGACTCCTGATCCAGCAACACTTCCAATTTAAAAGAAATTCTCATTCTTGTGTTGTAATCCTCCATGGCCTTGCCACATCCTATCTCTGTAAGCTCCTCCAGCTCTCTTGAGAACTCTGTGTTCCTTCAACTCTGGCCTCATGGGCATCCTCCCACTCGTGTCCCACCATTGGCACTGGGCCTTCAGCCGTCTAGGCCTTAAGCTCTGAAATTCCCTCCCTGAACCTCTGTCCACTTTTTTAAGACCCTCCTTAGAATCTACCTCTTTGACCAAGTTTTTAGTCTGCCCTCCTAATATCACCTTCTTTGGCTTGGTGTCCATTTTTGTCTGTGCTTCTGTGAAGTGTTTTGAGACTTTTTTAAAACATTAAAGGCACTATAAAAAGTAAGTTGTAGTGATTACATGAATATAAGTTATACTATCTGAAACTTATTTATATGGTTTCTGGATTTTCCATTGGTTCTTATCAGTTTTCCATTGGAATTCCTGTTGTCTTCACCTAATTTTCATGTTTCATAATGTCAGTGAGCAGCCTTGCAAACAGATGAGCACCACTGCTTGGCACTCGCTAGTTGAATAATCAGCTGTTTAAAGAATGCGGAGAAGTGCAGTTTTGAGGTATGTTGCACGTTGGGAGTCACCTTTACTGATAATCGTTTGGGATACTGGCCAGATCTCATTCTAAGTGGATTCCCCTGTAAGGGTTTCAGACCACTAACTCAAACTGTACTCCAATTGCATACCCCAATTATGTAATCTATGAAGCCATATTGACACAGCCCTTGCTCTGGGCTATGAGAGTACTAGAAATCAGTCAGCATTTGAAAGACAAAACCTACTTTTATATTGTATTAAGGACCTGTACTTGTAGTTATAGTGAGTCTTCCTGGCCCACTAGTGATATTACTAGCATGAGTTAAAGGGTTGTGAAACTTTGGAATTCTCTACCCAGAGTGCTGTGGATGCTCAGTCGTTTATTATATTCACGGCAGCGATCAATAGATTTTTGGATACTAAGGGAATCAAGGGATATAGGGACAGTGCAGGAAGGTGGAGTTGAGGTAGAAGGTCAGCCATGATCTTATTGAACAGTGGAGCAGGCTCGAAGGGCCGAATGGCCTACTCCTGCTCCTATTTCTTGTGTTCCTTAGCTAGCTGATAAAATGCTAGAGGGCACAGGGTTTCATTGGTAGGTGAAATGGAATAAGTACTTATAATAAAGCTGGAAAGACTGAAAAGTATTGATGAATTATAGTTGTATGTATTGAGAGTATGCGCATTGCAAAGAACCATCCTTGCCTGCAAAAAGCACAGATAAGAGACAACTTGTATTTATATAATGCTTTTCATATCCTCAGAACATCCCAAAATGCTTTACAGCTAATGATTACTTTTGAACTATAGTTATTGTGTAGGCAAATACAGCAGCTAATTTATGCACAGCAAGGTCCCAGAAACAAGCAATGAGGTAAATGACCAGTTAATCTGTTTCGCTAGTGACGGTTGAGAGAAATTTTGGCCAGGCACTGGAAGAGCTCCCTGGCTCTTGGTAAAAGTGCATGGGATCTATTATGTCCACCTGAACAGGCACGCAGGACCTCAATTCAACATTTCATGTGACAGATGGCACTTCTGATAATGCAGTATTCCCTTGGTACCACACTAAATGTCAGCCTAAATTATAGTGCTCATGGGGATCGAGTCCACAACCGTCTGACTCGGGTGAGAGTACGACCACTGAGCCAGCTGACACTAATGATATGGATTTAGTGATTGAGATAGGCTGCAATCATGTTGAACACTATTAAATTAGGTCCATGATTGCACCATCTTCCTACTAATTCACATAATACCTACAAAGGTTTATTTGAGAGGGAGAGAGTGAGTAGTAGACACATTAAATTATAATCTCAAGTAGTATGTGCTTAAGTGAATAAGCAACAATAAATGTAATCCACTAATGCACAAAAAATTGACTTGAAAACAATAAGTATGTAGAAGACATAGGAAGGAACATAGGAACAGGAGTAGGCCATTTAGCCCCTTGAGCCTGTTCTGCCATTTAATTAGATCATAGCTGATCTATATCTTAACTCCATTTACTCACCTTGGTTCCATACCTCTCGGTAGCCTTGCCTAACAAAAATCTATCAATCTCTGTTTTGAAATTTTCAATTGACCCAGCCTCAACAGTGCTTTTTTTGGGGAGGGAGGGAAAAGAATTCCAGATTTCCACTTCCCTTTGTGTGAGGAAGTGCTTTCTGACATAACCCCTGAATGGCCCAGCTCTAATTTTAAGGCAATCCCCCTTTGTGCTGGACTCCCCCCTCCCCCCATAGTTTCTATCTACCCAGTCAACTCCTTTGATCATCTTGATCATAATTAGATCACCCCTTAATCTTCTATATTTAAGGCAATACAAGACTGGTCTTTTCAATCTGACCTCATAATTTAACCCTTTTAGCCCTGGTATCATTCTGGTGAATCTGTGTTGCACCCCCTCCAAGGCCAATATATCCTTCCTGAGGTGCGATGCCCAGAACTGAATACAGTACTCTAAATGGGGTCTAACCAGAGCTCTGTACAACTACCATATCTTCCACCACTTTGTATTCCAGCCCTCTTGGGATAAAGGCCAACATTCCATTAGCCTTTTAAATTATTTTTTGTACCTGTCCACTAGTATTTAGTGATTTCTGTATTAGGACCCCTGAACCTCTTTGCTCATCCACAGTTTCTAGCTTCTCGCCATTTAGAGAATACTCTGATCTATCTTTTCTTGGGTCCAAAGTAGGTGACCTCACACTTTCCCACATTGAAATCCATCTGCCACAGTTTTGCCCGCTCACTTAATCTATCAATGTCCCTTTGCAATTTTCTGCTCCAGTCTACATTATTGACCTGTGCCACCTAACTTAGTGTCATCAGCATACTTGGATATACAGCTCTCCATTCCTTCTTCCAAGACATTTATAAAGTGAAAAGCTGTGGCTCCGAGTACAGATTCCTGGAGGGGCACCACTCGTCACATCCTGCCATTTTGAGTACATACCCATTATCACTACTCTTTGTCTCCTGCTTCCTAGCCAATTTCCTATCCAAGCCAATAGGTTGCCTCCAATTCCATGCACTCTGATTTTTGTTAACAGTCTCTTGTGCGGAACCTTGTCAAATGCCTTCTGGAAGTCCATATAAATAACATCCATAGACACTCCCAATGATGCATGCTGTGTGACCCATGTTCTGATAATCAGTAATTCTTGACATATGTTGGCTTTGTGTGTGTTAGGATGTTGGGGCTTGGACAGTGCAGGACCCTGTATACTTACAATAATTTGTATGTTGAATTACATGCAGTACATTTTACATTGGCCAGAGTATCTGTGACATTTCTAATGCACTGAACACTTAGGAACTATAAGATCAAATACAGAAAGTAATGTCCGGCACAAAATGGGAGACTGCTACATTTGCTCCAAGTTGTATTTATAAACTAAATGAGTAGAACTGGTATGCGCCTATCAAAACATTTGCTTTAGCTGTGCTTCTTTATTTCTGTTAGGTATGGACCACTGCAACCGTACAACTACAAATACAGCTGAAAGTCTTAATCGCATTAAGGAGGAATATAAAAAGGCATTTATCTTTATTAATAAGGGGCTCACCGCAGATGAAGTTGGTGAAAAAGAAGCTGCAAAGCAGTATTACAGGCAAGGACAGAGCCATTTAATTAAAGGATTGCATATTCCATCAAATGGTCCAGAATGTACAGGCACCCAATGGGACATGGCCCGTCAAATGCAAAATAAAATGAGTGCAACACTAAATAATATACAAACAAGGTTGACTATTTTGGAGCACAGTGAAAACCCAACAGCATCTAATCAACCAAACCAATTTCCTGAAACTGTGAGGTCTGATAACCCAAAAGCAGAGTCAAGGCTATATCCAGTTGTACCGATACCTCTCAAAGAGAAATCTTCAACATCATCAAAGCCTCAGTCTGACTCTCAATCTTTTGCCATGGATGTGAGCCCAACTACTAATGGAAACACCTCCAGTACAGCTCCTAACCTCTTGTCACCGACTGCTCCCTCTGTATCTAATGAGCTGCCCCCTCTATACACACCTGAGGCTGCAGATGGGCATATGACCATTTCCTATGGAACTGAATCTGGTGAGTTTGCCGTTGTTGGTGATGACATTTTTGGACAAAGAACCCAGCCTCGTCCAATGGAACCACTTGGTGTAGATGCACATGAGCTTATTTTTATTGAACATGGAGTGCAGATGTTCTATGTAACACCCGATGGACAAGTGAGTGCACCCTCATATCCTGGATATCTCCGCATTGTGACATTTTCTGATCCAGATCCTGGTGCAGCACAAAATAGACCACCCTCCTTTCTGCAGGTACGATATTTTTAGTTAACTGAATGTTTTTTATTAGTCTTCAGAGTGTATTGATTTTTTTTTAATAACTTGTACTCTGATTCCGAATTTTTTTGCAAAATAATGATTGGAAGCCTTGTGTCATATAAGTAGTTCAGATTCTTACAATATTTTTAAATGATATGTGTGACAAAAAGTAAAACAAAAGCCGAGGACTATCAACCATTTACCAGACATACTTTGCTTAGCTGTTAGGAAGTTGTACTAAGGATACATTTTTCAAGCAAATAGTAACTGGTGGGTTGTTTGAGAGAAAATAAGGAAATAATAGTGAGACTGGAAAGTTTTTTTAAGTTGACCTACACGAAAAGTGGCTATGTGCAAACAAAATGAATGAGAAAGTTAAATATCTAGAATTGAGAATTTGTGATAAGGATACACATCTCTGATATATATGAGTAAATTAAAGGAAAATATTCCTTTTAAAGTTTTGGAAATTGACAAACTGCTTCTAAACATCTTTTTATGAAACATCTTTTAAGGCTGGGATTAAAAAAAAAATTGAGGAAAAAGTTTATAAATTGTGAGGTACAATTAAAGAGTTTAAACTTGTATGTTGGAGTTAATACTCGTCCTCTCTCAGAACTTGATCACTGGCAAGGTATCTTTGATCCTTTACAATCCACATCTCCCTGGGTACCTTCAATACCGCCATGCTCGCCCTCCACAGGGAACTAACTGCTAAGCTACCTCACTCACCAGCACCCTTACTGTCTCCCAAATGCCTCTATCTCCCAACTTCCCCTCTTCTGGTTCTCCACCCATCATAACATTGGTACCTCTATTTCTCAATAGTTGCCTCATTTCTTTCTGTGCCCTTGTTCCCACTGGATCCTTTAGTCTCTTGCCCTTTGCTGCTCCCTAAAACACTCACCTCCTCCATCTCAAATCAAGTGCAGTAACACTTGGTTTGGTTGTCCACCAAATGCACTTGGCACATAACTGGTCTGGTCCTCTGCTGCTGGATCGACCTTCACCACTGTTATAATTTGAACTTAATCCAGATACCTTTGCTGTGCCCAGTACAAATAAAGTACAGCCCTGTGGACTAACACCCTCTTCCTTAAAACCAAAACGTGACCTTAATGTGCAAACTAATCTGGGATAGTGTTCTCCAAGTGAACAACTAGCCATTTATAACCCAATAACATGTGGAACTTCCACCACATCTTTTGTTGCCTCAGAAGATAGTTAATATCAGCCACACCTTCATAACAGACCAAAGTATATTGCAATGGATAGTTATTTATTCAAGCTTAGTAGTAACCGCAAGATATTCAATGCAGTTCAAGAGCACAGTAGTCTAGAACCAATTCATGAAAGGTTAAACAGACCAATATACCAGATGAGGCCCTTTTTTTGGAAACTTTCCTGCACAACTTGTGATAAAGCTAATGCCTTTCAGAGAGAGGGAATATATTTTAGTAGGCCAACAGGATACATGATTTCTGTAGAGTTGGGGTTTGTTTCCACATCCACCATTAGACACCACTGCACTAAAAGTTAGAAATACTGAAATATATATGCTGAAGAATCATCTTTGATCTAAAAGCATTCTCAGCAGTCTGCTTCGATGAGATTTACAGTATGATTACACAATTTACCAAAGCAATCCAATGAGATTTTGACAATGCTAACAGTCTACAGCAGATACTACTTGTTCATATAGTAATCACAGAAGTGCTTCAGTGGGCTACTGACACTTAACAAGTTTGTAATTATTTGTCCTTTCAAAAGGTTAATGTAGAATCTTGTCTCAAGTCAATACATTGGCTTTTTAATGAATTTTGAGTGTGGTATATTAAACATTTATTTAAACTATAAAGACACAGTAAAGAAAAAATACACCATGGACAAAATACTTTTTTTTTGTTAGTGACCTCAAGTAATATTGCCTGTCCTTTTACCATAGCCAGATTCCTCAGTTTGTGTTTGGCTCATCTTGCAGGGCAAGATAAACCACAAACCACTCTTCTCCACCCCTTGCCCCATCTCAAACCCATTCATCCTAATCTCTGTTCAGAGTCACCAACTACACTTTTTGATTACAGTGTGTTATACTACCATGTATGCTTTCCAGGGCCTCCAACGCTGGAACACTCCATACTAATCCACCGTCACTCCTCTGGTACCGCTCTCTTGTAGCTCCATTCCTGCTGGTCCCAATGTGCTCAGTACAGCTCCTGCAATGTCTTCTCCTCTCGGGTCTGCATGGGTATCTGTGGTATGCCTCAAGGTTCCTTTCTTGGCCCCCTCCTATTCCTCATCTCTATGTAGCTTCATGGTGAAATGCGGTCAGCTTCCAGATGTATGCTGAAAATACCCAGCTTTACTTCTCTGCTGCCATCCTCAACTCCATGATTATCACTGTATTGTTTGGCTGCCTGTTTGACATTAAATAATGAGTTCCTCTAATCAACATTACCAAGATGAACCCCTGGCAGAAACTCTTATACCTTAGCCCCAGATCATCCCCATGAATGGCTGCTTGCTCCGGCTAAACCTGAAAGTCCACAGCTTTGGTGTTGTCTTCAACCCTGAGCTGAGCTTTAAAGTCCACATCCAGTCTTTCATGTCTGTAACACTGCTGGCCACAACCCCTACATCACCCCAACTGCTGTTTAAAACCTCACCCATGTGTTGTCTTCAAGTTCACTGTCTCCAACACTCCTTGCCAGTATCCCAATATGCTCCAGTTCATCCACAACAAGGCTGCCTGCACTTAAACCCATACTATTTCCTGGTCACATTGCCCGTTTCCTCTCCCTCAGTGTATTGATTTCACAATTCTGGTGCTTCTTTACAAATTCCACCGTGGTCTTGTGCTACCCTACCTATGTGACTGCATCCAGTCCTGTGTCCCAGCTTGCACTCTCTCTCTTGCTTTTATATTTTCAGTCATAATATGAATCAATTTCCTCTTACTCTCTCTTTCCCTCCACCCAAATCTACCATTAGTGGCAGAGCCTTTAGCCACCTTACCCCTACATACAGCAGTTGCTTTCCTAAATGCCTTGCTACATCTCTCCTTACTTTCAAAACCTACCTCTTCGACCATGTCTTTGATCACTTTCCTTTGCCCTCCTCTTCTTCCCTTGCTCCCCCATCTTTGTGCAGCACTACGGGAAATTTTTCTACCTCAACGGTGCAATATAAATCAATTTTTTTCTACTGTACAAATGCATCTTACTGACACTTTTATACTTGAGGTGTCAGCCTTGGCTCAGTAGTAGCACTCTTGCCTCTGAGTCAGGACATTGTGGGTTCACTTGAGACTTGAGCATATAATCTAGGCTGGCATTGGTACTGATGGAGTGCTGCACTGTCAGAGGTGCCGTCTTTCAAATGAGACGTTAAACTGATGCCCCATCTGCCCTCTCAGGTGGACATAAGATCCTATGGCATTATTGGAAGGAGAGCAGGGGAGTTCTACCAGTGTCCTGGCCAACGTTTGTCCCACAGCCAATGCCTAAAACAGATGATCTGGTCACTTAATTAATTGCTATTTGTGGGAGCTTGCTGTGCACGAGTTGGCTGCCGCGCTTCCTACATTACAACAGTGACTGCGCATCAAAAGTACTTCATTGGCTGTAAAGCACTTTGGGATGTCCTTGGGTCGTAAAAGGCAATATATAAATGCAATCTTATTGAAGAGTGGCATCATAGAATGGTTACAGCACAGAAAGAGGCCATTCGGCCCATTGAGCCCGTGCCGGCAAATCTTGAATTGCTGATTTTAGTTAATCTGGTGTAATTGAGCCTTTCATGTACAGGCTGTAATATAGGGGCAAATTGAGGGAATATTGGAATGCTGTTTATTATATCATTCCAGGGTCACAGTTGTAGATAAACATAAAGGTGCAAAGTTATAATTTTTATTTTCTTTAATGTATTTATTGTCTAGGTTTGTGATTGGGTGTACCCGCTTGTATCTAGCCAGTCTCCTGTGCTGCAGTGCAACAATGGAGTCTACATGTTTCCTGATGTAATGTCACAAAATCCTGAAGTCTATGTTGGAGTAGTGCTATCCTCTGAGCTGCCCGCATCAGACCGAGAACACTTTGAAGACTTGTTAAAGCAAATGACTTATTTAAAGGTCCAGGTAAGTTTCAGAGATTCAAAGAATTGGCTGAAATTGCACAAGAAATACAATGTAAATTTTCAAACACTTGATTGAAGATCCACTGCTATTCAGTTATTTTTTTAAACAAGAATGCCACAGTTTGGGGAAGGCTTAAAATTGTCATTTGGCTATATACCATAACCAGCTTAGCACAGTCATCTGATGGGAGTGGTGGGGGCGTGGGGGAGATATGTGCTGCTATTGCAATGCAAATAAAATGGGTAAAGAATATCACAGATATAAACTTACTTATGTAAAATTACCACTGAATTTATCACCTCTTTATACATATGAAGGACTCCTCAACAATCAGTTGGTTAGGGTAGAGAGTAACTTGACCATATAGACTTGGAAAAATCCCAGGTTTAATCTCCAGTCTCTGCTGAGTCAGCTAATGCCAGTCGGGATGCTCATAGCAACTGTACAATTGGCTCTACACCGCGATCTAGGGAAGGTACAATTGGACAAAGTTTCCATTCCTGATTGCTATCCAGTAACCTCTGCAAAAATGCTTGTGTGGATATGAGATGAGGATGGGGACCAGGCTTGGCTATGATTTTCCTCAATTACTTGCTGGCACTTGGTGTCTAGACTGGCACATAAGAATGGCCATTTGAATGGGATATCGGAAGATGCCTGGCATCCATGGTCTTCACTGAAGACTCTATCTTCAGAAGGGCAGAGGAGAAGTTTGGCCAAAAATGGAGGGGAAAAATGAAAGGAGAAATTTCTTTTAGTTTCACTAATAGACCATTCATTTTGGCTCCAATCTTGAGTTTGGAAGTGAATGCAGGACAGAGATTGATTTTTTTTAAAAAGGAAGTTAGATCATATAATCACACAAAAGGAGGGACCCTAAGTAAGTGAGTGCACTGTTCTGAACAAGAACTAGAAAATAATAAATAAAGACAGTATTGAGATTAATTGTGCCCACTGAAGTTTGGGTCTTTTATTCAAAAAAGCATTTTTTATTGATTTAAAAAAAAAAAAAATCAAGTTTAAGTAAGACATGGACAAATACATAATAAGAGACCAAACAAGAATCCTGATTTATTTGCAGACTACAGGCAAATTTGAAGACTTGAGAAGAATTCTTAAAAAGGTATGGAAATATATTGTAAAGCCTGAAGTTTTCTACTCCCAACATTTTTGCAAGCCCAATGTTTTCATGAATGAGTTGTCTCACTTATGGTAATTTTTCTAGTCTACTTCATCTAGTAAATTAATCAGTAATTTATGTGAACAGTGCAAAATCATAGAACTATTAAATTCTTACAGCTTTAAAGCTCAGTTTATTCTGTAGCATGGTAGAAATACAGAGAAGATAGTTGAACTTTAAAGCCATTATTTACATAATAGATCACTTCTGCTTTTATCCTTCTGCTAGAAATAGCTTCTTTGCTAAAATAAAGTAGTTGAGATTATTACTTTACAATCTGTAGATTAGATTATAGCACCAGATGCTAAAATGAATTAAAATATTTTGAAGCAAGAGATTGGAAAAACAGGAGAATGTGCGAATGAAAAGGAATTATAGACTACCAAATGGGGAATCAGTTTAATATGTGAGTCCCAAGAACAGTTTTTTTTTTAGGGGGTTTTACATCAAGAATTAGTGCACCAAGATCACACATGAGCAAATTTTATTGAAATCTTGACTGGACCAGGTCTGTACTTATTCAGACTTGACTATTTTATTCACAATTTGGCAGTTGTGCTAAATAAAATCGATACCATGTGTAAATAATTTGCATTGTGATAGATCAATGTGAGGAAAACAATCCTGGATGAATTTCAAAGTCAAGGGAGGTTTCAACATAGGAGGCAGATCATCCAGACAGGAAAAAATAACACATGTACGTGTGTGTGCACACGGGTTTTATTTGCATTAATTGGACTCCCCTCCCCCCCGCCAAAAAAGGATTGGAGAAATTTCAGTCCATATTTCTAAATTTCATTCTTTTTATGGGCAAGTTCAAAATGTTGTTTTACACAATTTATCCAAGTCGTGCATCCAGGAAATTGGCTTGCAGCCATGGATGCATATATTTATCTTAATGACTGGGGAGTCCCACCAGAAGGCATTCCTCCCATTTCAGTTTTGTGCCATCTGCCAAATGTCTGTTGGTTGTAGCAGCACCTGGATGATTTGGCTGATGATGACTTCATCAGATTTAGCAGAGTATTGGTTCAACTCTTGAACCTTTGCTTGTAAATAGTAAGAATTCTCACTTTCAGCTATAAGACCCTGTCCTTATGGACCTCCATATTTCTCACCCTATGAGTTGTGGCCTAACTACAGAAACGGTTACAGCTATTAAGTTGAAATGCTCCCCTTTGCTGCATAATTATGTGCAGATTCTAAAGGTTCTTTTACATTACTACTTGGTTTTCTGGAGAAGACTATAGTTCCCTCCCCATCCTATCCCCTGGGATTAAGTTCCCACACAGCACTATTCTCCATCAGGCAATGGCTAGAAGCAAAGCTGACAAATTTTGGCTCGAGACCCACAAATAAACTGTTTTATGCACGTTCAGAAAGACTGGACAATGCAGGGGAGTTATTGTTTTTTTTAAGTAAGGTGATGTAGGGAAGTATAGCCTCTTCAACATTTTACATTATTATGCAAAAGAGAAGTTGTATTGATTGAAATAAGTGAATCCAGCCATAACTGTTGCTCCTGTTCACCTGCTATGAAATAAAGCAGCTTAAAATTCATATCAAGCCTCATCTCACTAAGGGGGCGATTTTCCCAATGGAGGCAGGTTTCAGTTTGGGTGGGTTCCAAACTCTCCTCCACTGAGAAGTGGGGAAAAAAAATTGTGATTTTTTTTTTTTTTTCTTTCCCCTAATTGGCCAGTTGATTTCAGAGGTGTGGGTTGCCCTGGGCCAATTAGTGTTTTGGGACTGAAACTCGCCTCTGCTGACGTCACTTATCCAGCTTCATTTAAGGGCTGTTTGCTGCCTTGGCTCATTCCACTGGATTTTGGTCGATGGTGCACCACCTTCAACATTTTTTCTGCTTCAACAATGGCCAACTCCAAGGCAAGGGCCTCCCCGAGGTTCTCCGATGAGGCGCTGGGTATCCTGGTTGAGGGGGCGACAGCCAGCAGGGAGGTGCTCTTCCCCTCATCTGGGAGGAAGAGACCTCCCAAAGAAACCAAGGCTGTCTGGGTACAGCTGGCAAGGGAGATCACCTCCAGATCAGTGTGCAGCAGAACATGGCTGCAGTGCCGTAAAAGGTTCAATGACCTTGTAAGATCAGGCAAAGTGAGTATACCTTCAGCTTGACCCTCCTTCTGCTCCCCTTCTCCTCTCATCACAGCACTTTGCATTGTCAACCTCCTCCTCCACATCCCACTTCACCCATACAACTCTTGCACCCTTCACCATCCCTCTCACTCTATGAACCCAATCACTTGACTATTCAACTAATCTGCCCTCGCACTCCCTTTCAATGTTATGCAATGACAACGACTAACAACGCACAGGGAGTGCCCTTGGACATGGAACCTCACTTCATCATTGTTTCCTTCTAAGCATCTATGCTCTGGACTCTCTACACTCACTCCAACTCCACTTGTCTCCCTCACTGCAGGAAAAGAGAGCCCAGAATAGAAGGGAAAGGGCAAAGACAGGAGGAGGGCCACCTTCCCTAGCCATTCTCACCCAGGCTGAAGAGGCGGCCCTGGACATCGCTGGTGTGGAGGTGGAAGTGGGGGACGGACAGACTGGCGAGGCAGAGCAAGCTGGTGACAGAATAGTCTTGCCTCTCTCTCGTTTACACTGCTTGAGTGACTGAAATGGCTGCTGGTGTACATTATTAGAATGCCACTTGAGCATCTGCACGATTGCATGTGCATGCCAGACTTCTGTCAAATGTCTAACCCATGCCTTTACTCCCCCACAGGACCATCCACAGAGACCGCCCCCCCCACTGTCGACAAGGAAGAGGCTGAGCAGCAAGACTCCTCAGGGGAACCTGCAACCTCTGAGGATGCAGCGTCAGCAGAATTAAGCGCACCCAGCACCAGCGCAGATACGCACACCTCGGTGGGACCTTCGAGACATAGATTAGTGTTGTCACCGTGTGTATCACATCACACAGATGAGCATCAGCAGGTGGTGGAGATAGGGACAGCAGTGGAGAGTCCTTGGCGGAGGGTGCAGGACTCTCCTAGCTCTGCTCCGCTGCATGTGGATCCTGTGCCATCCAGAAGGAGAGCGATGCTGGAACTCCAGGAGCAGGTGCAGGAGTCTCTGACAGGTCTTGTCTCCAGGGTCACTGCGAGTGTGGAGAGGATGGAGGAGTCCAACTCTAACCTGAGCAGTGCCATTGGGGAGGCAATGGCACATATACGCAGCACCACGGAAAGGATGGCTACGGCCATGGAGGCAATAAGTCGCCAGAGTGAGGAAAACATGGTGATTGTTCAGAATAGACTGACCTCTCTGGAGGAGCGATGGGCAGCTATTGAACAGAGAAACCAGAGCTTCATGGAAGTCCTTTTGAGTAGGTCTGCCAATGCAGAGACGGGTCCCCATGGCCCCCCTGATGTGCAGCAAGGTGCTCTCAAGCCACTTGCAAACGCTGAGGTGGACCTGACCCATGAGAGGGAAGTTGGTGGCAGACAACAAGGAAGTGGGGGCTCCTCTCCAAGCGCTCACACTTCCATGCCACTGCGTAGCCCTCGGTCAGAGCCCCACCACAGTCCGCACCCAACTGAGATGGGCGTCACAGCCCCTGCACTGCCGCAGGAGGAGCAGATGTTTGGCGAGCCCTCACAGGCTCGTAAACCCAGAAGACGCCCGCCAAAGGTGTCGAAGCAGAGCAGCATGAAAGTGAGCAAGGGGCCTCGACTTCTGCTGAAGCCACAGGGGGAGCACCACGTAGGAGCACGCGTAAGAGAAAAATAAAGCACCATTAGTCACGGGTAGCTAGTTGGGTGAATGTTTGTGTATTGACGAAATGCCATCCGTGTTTGAAAGTATAAAAATGATTTGATGGCATCTGTTATTTCGCTTTAGGCAGCTCCACATTGCGGGCTCCGCGACACTTGCGTGGTCAGGTTGGTGGCCAGAGTGAAAGGAGGCCAGAGAGTCATGTCCATTGTCTATCATGTCTTAAGATGGAGCCAAGGACATGTGCCAACATGGGCAACCTATGCAAATCTGGCCAGGATAAGTGCATGCCTTGCATCACGGGCAGCCATGTGCTGCTGCTGCTGCTGATCGATAGGCTGGCGCTCGGTCCTCCTCCTCCTCTTCATCCTCATCTGAGGAGGCTATGAACTGAGCCACTTGCTCATCAGGAAGCTGCAAGCCACGACGCTGTGCCATGTTGTGCAGTGCACAGCAGACCACGACCATTCTGGAGACCCTGGCTGCTGAATACTGCAGGGCTCCACCTGATCTGTCAAGGCATCGGAATCGCATTTTCAACAAGCCAATGGTTTGCTCGATGATGGACCTGGGGTTGAAATGTGGCTGGTGTTGTAGCGCTCTTCAGCCTCGTTAGCTGGCCTCCTGATCGGTGTCATTAGCCACTTCTTCAGGGGGTAGCCCTTGTCACCAAGGAGCCATCCGTTAACTTGGTTTGGCGGATTGAAGAGCAGAGGAACACTAGAATTCCGCAGGATGAAAGTCATGGCAACTACCACAGAACTTGGCGCAAACATGCAAAATCTTGTGGTTACACACCAGCTGTACATTGAGGGAGTGGAAGCCCTTGCGGTTGACAAAGATAGCTGGGTTGTGATGGGGTGCCCTAAGGGCCACATGTGCAGCTTATGACGCCCTGCGCCATTGGCAAGCCTGCCATATTTGCAAAGCCAACTGAACGCGTGATTATACTTGCTTGATCCCTTGAGAAGTGGATGTAATTGTGGGCCTTTGCGAAAAGGGCATCGGTAACCTGCGTGATGCAACTGTGAGATGCCGCTGATGTCTACTGATGATCCCTGGAAGGAGCCTAAGGCAAAAAAGTTGAGTGCGGTGGTGACTTTGACAGCCACTGGTAAGGGGTGTCCACCCACTCCTCTGGGCTCCAGGTGTTGGCGCAGCAGTGCGCAGATGTCTCTGACAACCCCTCGCTAAAGTCTCAGCCTCCTTTGGCACTGCTGCTCACTCATGTGGAGGTAGCTCATCCTCTGTAAACCCTGAGGGGGGGGTATCTCCTGCGGCGACGTGCTTCCATGCGCTGGCGCCTTCTGCCCTGTGTAGCATCAGGTGGGTGAGCAGGAGGTTGGGGCTCCTGCTGCTGTTGCTGCTGAGCTGCCTGGTTCTGCTGCTGCCGTGGCTGCTCCTCATCCGAATCTGAGCTCCATGGTGAAAGGAAATAAATGGTTCCCATGCTGCTGGCAGATACCTCCGTTGGGGAAGCACTCAGTCCAAGCGGGGAGAGGGTCTTCCAAGAAGGTCCCACAGTTGAGAGATGGAAGCTGCAGCACCTCCGACTTTGGTAGGCCTGCTAAAAGTGCTGAAAGACCTTTGGAACAAAAGTTCTGCCACCTGCAACTGACTCCTGATGAAAGCTCCGTTTTAATGGTGGAGCTGCAGCTGTGAGGAGGCCACCCACTTGTCAACCCGCCAGGTTTAGCTGACGTGGTTTAGGAGGGTCGTGGAACACGCTGAAAATGTGGTAAAATAATGAGGGCCTGTCAAAATAGGATTATAGAGGCTCTTAACTACCTCACTGGACTGATGGAGGCGGGACTGAATCGCACCTATCAAAACTGCTTCTGGCAAAATTGCGCGGAGGTGGGTTCCGAACCCGCCCTCAGTTTTTGCCATTTTGCCAACTGTCCCAGTGCCAAACCCGCCTCCTCGGGGCTGGGAAAATCGCCCCCTAAGTGTTTGCTCGGCCCACCTTTGGAGAGATTGAAAAAATACTTGTGCAAAAGACAGTAATATCTGGTCCAGATCACAGGATGATGCTATTGTTGCATTCCTGGGTTATGCTATCATACAATTAGATAGGCAGTGTGGTTCAACTCTCATAAATACAGACTACTTATGGGAGAAGCTGATGCCACTGAACCTTTACAACAGACCCAAATTTGTAATACAGACTGATAGTCCAGCCTTTAGGAATAACCGCAAGCACTGTAGCTACCAGGTCTATAACATTATGCCAAAAGTCTGAAGTGATTAAACAATTGATACAATGGGAGTGACTGGCTGAAGCAATTGCCTTAATAAAGACTGACCCCCCCGCCCCAACTCCATGCGTGTGCCCGTGAGGAATGTGGATTATTTTTATAATCACATCAAAACAGTTTAAACAATCTAACTCTCCTAAGACTTTTATATCAATAAAATATAAAGGTCTATGACAAAGAGGGAAGATTCCTGAATCTTTCAGATGTGTCAACTCCAGGATGATGGGAATCTTTGATATATCATGCTTTTGCACAGAACTCTGTAATCCTGAAAGAAAGCAAAAGAATTGAAATAACAACAGAAAATGCTGGAAAAACTCAGCAGGCCAGGCAGCATCCGTGGAGAGAGAAAGAGAGTTAACGTTTCAGGTCGATGACCTTTCATCAGAACTGGGAAGAGCTGGAAATCAAATAGATTTAAGGCCAGGGTAAAGCTGGGAAAAGGGGGAGGGGATAAAGGAACAAAGGGGGAGATGAAGAGACATTAAGAGATATGCAAGGCTAGAGGTGGTGTTAATGTGACAGATTAAGGCTGAAAGAAGTGTGAAATCCACTGGCAGAATGAAGGACAGCTGCCAGATTCTAGGAGGAAAAAAAAAGGTGGGGGGGGACAAATAAAAGGGTGGATAAAATAAAATATAAATGTGATTGGAGCTGAGGTTATGATCTAAAATTGTTGAACTCGATATTGAGTCCAGAGGGCTGTAGCGTGCCTAAACGAAAGATGAGGTGCTGTTCCTCGAGCTTACGCTGAGCTTCCGTGGAAAAGAATTGAAAGGCAGTTTTAAAAAGTTACTGCTAACAAGCAGTTTATCTTGTGTTGTGAGACAATTTGTATTTTACTAATTATTTATTTCTTAGGATCCAGAAGCTTCAGCTGATGAACTTAATTTGAGCCAGACTGTGCAGATTCACCATGACCCACAACCTAGTAACCAAGAGAATGTTCTGCCAGAGTGGAGTGAAAAAATGGCCCGTGGAATTCTAACAGGTAAACAGTTAATGTGCATAAGTGAAAGAACTATATAAGTTTAGAAGACATTAATTTCACTATCAGAAGCGCACATATGTACTAGTAGAGCTCCTGTGGCATTACTCGTATGTGGTCCAGGACCTGGAATGCAATTTCTGATGTAACAGCAGTACACCCATCAGTGTAGTACATGTGAAAGTATTACATCTTACTGTTATTGAAAGAATTGGGCCTTGGTTATAGTTGTAATACTATTTACCCATCACTTTGCAAAATTTAAAATACAAGTAATGTTATCCTTTAACACTCAGTTATTTACATTCTAAAACATTGTTTTTGTTCAACCATAATGGAATTGCAGTATTTGATAAAAGTGAAAGTTTGTCCTTCCTCCCTCTCCAAAGCATTCCTTGTTCTGTCACTTGCATGATAAAAGGTTTCCCCACCCCCCCCACTTGCATCTCACAATTTATTTGTAGCTCTATTACTGCACCAAGGACTTTCCCTTTATAGTCTACAATGACCAGCACCGTGAACAGCTTATTATTCGCCATGGTCCTGACCTAGCTATTTTGGTTGGATTGATTCCGACCACAGTGTCTGACTTCAGCATCAAAGCAAAGTGCCTTTTAATTGTCCCCTCCTTCCATAATAAACAACTTGCCCCAAACAATATTGTTAGCGCACAATTTTTATTAGACTATATGCAATGCTGAAAATTCATTTTTATTTTTGACTTTTTCTGTCACTCATGCTTTAGTTTATAAATATTTTAACTGGTTGTCATTTGATACAGGTTTTCAAAGTACACTCTGGCTATTGTAATTCCACAGGAGCAGGTTTAAAAAAAAAAAAAAATCTTTCACAGGATGTGGGCGTCACTGGCAAGGCTGGCATTTATTGCACATCCCTTATTGTCCTTGAAGATGGTGGTGAGCCATCTTCTTGAACCGCTGCAGTCTGTGTGGTGAAGGTACTCCCACAGTGACTTTGTCGTAGCAGTTTGGTACAACTGAGTGGCTTGCTTCACCACTTCAGAGGGCAGTTAAGAGTCAACCACATTGCTGTGGGTCTGGAGTCACCTGTAGGCCAGACCAGGGAAGGACAACAGGTCTCCTTCCCTAATGCCCTTTAGTGAACCAGATGGGTTTTTACAACAATCCAGTAGTTTCATGGTCACTGTTACTGATGCTAGCTTTTATATTCCAGATTTATTTAATTAACTGAATTTAAATGCCCCAGCTGCCATGGTTGGATTTGAGCTCTTGACTCATTAGTCCAGGCCTCCGGATTACTAGTCCCATATTTATTTCACCCGGCATCGACCTCTGCGCCCGCTACGGACATGACAACGGCACACCCAGCCCAGTCGACCCTGCAAAGTCCTCCTCACCAACATCTGGGGACTTGTGCCAAAATTGGGAGAGCTGTCCCACAGACTAGTCAAGCAACAGCCCGACATAGTCATACTCACAGAATCATACCTTTCAGCCAATGTCCCAAACTCCTCCATTACCATCCCTGGGTATGTCCTGTCCCCCCGGCAGGACAGACCCACCACGGGTGGCAGCACAGTGGTATACAGTCAGGAAGGAGTCAACATTGACTCCGGACCCCATGAAGTCTCATGGCTTCAGGTCAAGCATGGGCAAGGAAACCTCCTGCTGATTACAACCTACCGCCCTGCCTCAGCTGATGAATCAGTACTTCTCCATGTTGAATACCACTTGAAAGAAGCACTGAGTAGCAAGGGCACAGAATGTACTCTGGGAGGGGGACTTCAATGTCCATCACCAAGAGTGGCTCAGTAGCACCACAGCTGACCGAGTCCTGAAGGACATAGCTGCCAGTTTGGGCCTGCAACAGGTGGTGAGAGAACCAACGTGAGGGAAAAACCTACTTGACTTCGTCCTCACCGATCTACCTGTTGCAGATGCATCTGTCCATGACAGCATTGGTAGCATTGAGGAGACGAAGTCCCGTCTTCACACTGAGGATACCCTCTATCGTGTTGTGTGGCACTACCAGCGTGCTAAATGGGATAGATTCAGAACCGATCTAGCAGCTCAAAACTGGGCATCCATGAGGCGCTGTGGCTGCAGTATGTACCATCTACAAGATGCACTGCAGCAACTCGCCAAGGTTTCTTCGACAGCACCTCCCAAACCCGCGACCTCTACCACCTAGAAGGACAAGGTCAGCAGGCGCATGGGAACACTACCACCTCTAAGTTCCCCTCCAAGTCACACCATCCTGACTTGGAAGTATATTGCCGTTCCTTCATCGTCGCTGGGTCAAAATCTTGGAACTCCCTCCCTAACAGCACTGTGGGAGTACCTTCACCACACGGACTGCAGCGGTTCAAGAAGGCGGCTCATCACCACCTTTTCAAGGGCAACTAGGGGTGGGCAATAAATGCTGGCCTTGCCAGCGATGCCCATATCCCAGGAACGAATTTAAAAAAAAAAAAAAAATATGCTACCTGGGTGAAAAATACAGTTCCTATAATGTATCTCTTTTGTACGCAGAATTTGTTAACGGAATCGTTAACTGTCTGGTCCTTTTCTACCTTATGTTGTGGGTTAAAATGTGCATTCTGGGTATTGCAATTCCACAAGAAGTGGTGAAAACTAACTCCCAGAATGCATTTCTCTCTCTCTCAATTTGTGTACAGGTGCTAGAAATTCCCAGCATCCAAGGCCAAGATAAAATTTTCATTTTCGCCCAAGACTGAAGGGCAGGCCTATGTGAGAGAAATATCTTGCAGATATTTATAACATTAAATTAGCAGTTTTATTGGCATTTATGATTTTTCTTTGTATGATGTGTTATAAATATTATTTTAGCTGTGTATGCTGGTATGAGTGAAGAAAGAAAATGGCTGAAAATAGTGTGAAGAAATTAGTTATGGCAGTTTTGATTTATCATGGTATGTGAAGACCCACATAAGCACCCGATGACTTCTTCCAGATGAAGCTGCAAACGTCGTTCTGCATGTTAAAACGGAGTGTATTTACTAATTTGTTTGTTGAGAATTGTCAGATGAGGAAAGATGTTGCATTACCTACTTCCTGTAAGCATCACAATTACTTCTATCACACGTTGAGAGTATTCGGACTCATTCCTGAGCAGTGCCATGGGAAATCTAGTTGTTTATGAAACTACTTGGATGAATTTTTCAGGGGCCTCTTGGCTGAGCTGGGGTTTGGCTAAAGGAGCTGCGTTCACTGGTAAAGCAATCCAGAAGGGAGCCTCGAAACTGAGAGACCATATTCAGCCTGAAGATAAGCCTGCAACAATCAGTCCAACAGTGGAAAAGGGACTCAGTGCTGCAAGACAAGCAACAGGAGGGGCTGTAAAAGTCAGCCAGTTCTTGGGTAAGCTAACAACCTATATCCTTGATAAGAAATCCCTTCCAGAAGTAAATGTTACGAAACTGAAAACCTGTTGAGCAGTAGATGTTGGCATTTGGAAGTTTTTTTCATCACTTTAAAGGCTTCCTCCTCTTTGTACCTGCTCTTAGTTGACTTGCAATGCAAGTTGTTTAGCATCCTAATAATTTTACTGAAATTATTAAACAAATAATGTGAACATCAAAAATGACGCTGCAAACACTTTTGTTCTTCTCGACAACAACTGCCTTGTTCATGTAACTTAAAAGTTTAGTTACAATTTTCTTGGTACATTAAACTTACACGTGCCAGTATAACAGTCGGGTAAAAATATTTGACATGGCTGATAATGATACTATGTCTGTGAGGACGAGATGGCACATGGAATAAAATCTGTTACTGTAGGAGTTGGAATTTGAGAAAATGTGGACAGAGCAGCATTATTTTAGGAGTTTGGGAGATAACCGAATTAAAGAGGTAGCTTTTGAGGAAGCCTTTGAAGGTGGAGAGAAGGGGAGAGCAGTACTAAGAAGTACAATTTGAGGGTCTGCCACTGGTGATTCAAAGTGCTTCACAGCCAATGTATTATTTTTAAAGTGAGTTACTGTTATGTAGGCAAACGAGGCAGCCAATTTGCACGTATACAGGAAATGAGATAAATAACCAGTTAATTTTTTTTTTGGTGGTGGTGAATAAGGAAAGAATGTTGGCCAGGAAACTGGGAGAACTACCCTGCTCTTCAAAGTGCATGAAATTTTCTATGTCCACCTAAAAATAACAGACAACCTCCCTCAATCACCTTGGCTGGTAATTCAGCCATCTCACTCGTGAGGAAGAAGGAGGGCAGTGAGTTATCAGGAGAGGTGTTATAAAATGCAAGAGGGTTGCCTTTTCTACTCCAACAACCACTTCAGAAATAGTGAGTTTAAGCACATTCAGGGCAATACTAAAGAAGTTCTACATTGCAGATAGCTTTGCATAACTTTTAAATATTGTTTTAGATACTAAATACGGAATTCCTACTTGCATGTGCAAAATAAGCAAAGGAAGAATTGCTCCATGGGGAAAGTAATCAGCTAGGGATAGTAATTCTGCTGAAGGGTGTGGATATTGTCTGGGGACAAGACTGCACTTAATTGTGGTCCCCCCCTGCAATTGAATAGTCTCCTGACACTCAGTATCTAATTTTACATTTTGAAGAATAGCCACTTAGATGAGGTACGTGTGGGTTTCTGGTGCTTAACTCCTCACTAAGGAATCATCAAGGGTTCACAAACTGTCTTGCATCACCCAATTTGGATTGAATTTGGGTTTACCTTACTGGTCCTCAATTAGGATACCCACAAGCTACTAATTGAATTAACCCTTTGCCAAATCGTCAAAGACATCAGATGACATGTCATGCTCTAACATTATTGACTACAAAAATCACAATTATTGCTATTTAAATTTAAACATTGAATATACAAACAAGTGATAAATATAGTTATAAACACGGTTACCTAACAATTTGAATAACAAATGATTAATAGACTTAACAAAATGAATAACCGAGATTGTAAAGGAAGCTCAGTGTATCACTATAATTCAGCATTAACTGGATTACTAAATATCAAACTATTATTGAGTTCAATTGTCTGAGACTACTGAAAATTGGTGACATTAATTAAGGATTAATTCCTTAGATAGCTGACAAGCTAACCTTATTGAATTGCCAGTCTATTCAATAGATTAGTGTCTGTGCTAGTGGTTAACAATGTTTCTGGAGTCTATGCAACCTTTCCCTTTATGAATGGCATGATTGAGTTGATCCTCTTCCTCCAGTGGGACGGCAGTGTTCGCTCTGGAACGTCAAGGGGATGAGCAATGTTTCCTTTGACTTTTTTTTTGGCTGTGTGGCCCCTTTAACGGGCTGCGCGGCCCATTCAACTTCCTGCACATGGGTGATTTTTCCTATTGTAAAGCCGGCAAGCGGCCTGCGCAGGAGCTCCAGACAGCTGCGCAGCTTAAAAGGAATATTGGTGATGAGCCTCCTCCGTGATGGGGTTATCTGTTCCACTGTTTCGGCAGAATCTACCTTGTGCGCTAGTGACTGTATCTGAACTAGCTGGCTTAACTCTCTCCATCCTTCCTCTGGCAACTTGTAGGATCAAGTGACAGACTTATCTCTGCCTTTAACTGGCTGGTATAGTCTTTCAATTTGATTTATATAGCCTCTTGCTCTCTGTCCTGAATATACTTTACTTATTAAGTACATCTGCTAGGTAAAGATTACTGCAGAAGGTTAGAGAAGAGAGAGTCTGATGAAAGATGTGCCAAATACCCTTTTACTTACCCTAAATTCAAAGAAAAACCCCATTCCATGCAATTGACCAATCTGAATGACGCATGAGTCTGAGGATTCACCCCTTTAGTGTCCATTTCCAGAAGTCACTTAAGTTCCTGGAAGATGTCATTTAATGGGGCATGGATACCTTGACATGCCAAGTCTCGTTTTCACTCCCCTAACTTAATCTTTCTGTTCAGAGTCCTACACAAGACCAGATAAGGCACAGTATATTTCAAGCTATTTCTGAGCTGTCTTTTCACTGATAAGGAATGATTGTTTAAATAAACATCTTGATCTTAATTAGTTTCAATTTCCCAGTATTCAGTTTAACTACTGACTCCATTTTGTGTCTCCAGACTGTTCGCAACTTTGGTGTCATAATTGACCTGAAATGAGCTTCTGACCACACATCACTAAGATTGCCTATTTCCACCTCTGGAACACTGCCTGACTCCGCTCCTGCCTCAGCTCATTTGCTGCTGAAACCCTCAACTATGCCTTTGTTATCTCTAGACTTGACTATTTCAATGCACTGCTGGCTGGCCTCCCATGTTCTACCCTCCGTAAACATGAGGTCATCCAAAACTCTGCTGCCCGTGTCCTAACTCACATCAAGTCCCGTTCGCCCATCACCCTTGTGCTCACTGACCTACATTGGCTCCCAGTTAAGAAACACCTCTATTTTAAAATTCTCATCTTTGTTTTCAAATCCCTTCATGGACTCGCCCCTCCCTATCGCTGTAATCTGTTCCAGCCTCACAACCCTCCAATATCTGCACTCCTCTAATTCTGGTCTCTTGAGCATCCTTGATTTTAATTGCTCAACCATTGGTGGATTATGTGCACCAAATGTTTTTGGTGTTCTGCCTGCTATAAAGCAGTGTAGTTTGTAGTGTACCATTCTCTTAATAACCCTGTAGTCTTGGTTTTGAATGCCAGTTGTAGCGTCTTGGCTAATTAATCTTTTATCTTTCGCGCATCAGCTTACTGAAACGTACCTTGGATGGATTGGTTCCAGTTAACTTCTCTTCAGTTTCTAGTTAATGGCTCCTTATCTATGAACGCACATGTTTTTAAATACTTAATTACAAAATTAGACACTACCCAGGCTAAAATTGAAATAAAAACAGAAAATGCTGGAAATAATCAGCAGATCAGGCAGCATCTGTGGAGAGAGAAACAATATTGCCTTAAGAACCGATTGTGATTACAGTATTGACTGGTATACACTTGTTCAGTGTTCCACAACTTTCAGAGAGGTAAAGTCTGCTGAAACTCAGCAAAAGGGCCTGTTGTGATCTTGTTCACTAGAAGGCTATTCTGCTTCCAATGCCCAAAGTAAATTCTTTCAAACATAGATACCTTGAAGCTAATGGCCTGGAAATTGTGGTTGGAGGCTTGCCACTGGCATACGCTTCCAAACCGGAAAAAAACCCGAACTTTCCTGGTGTCTCTGGAGCTTCGGACTCTTCCGGTCCTGGTCCTGCATAAAGGTCCACGGATCCCAGGGGCGTATGCGGTTTGCAAGCGTCCCTGGGATCATGTGGGCCAGGCCAACCAATCAAAAAGGGGGATTCCTATGATGCTTATGGGGATTTCATTTATGTACAGAATCCCCATAAGTATAATAGAAATCCCCAAATAAATAAAATTTCACACCACTTAAATAAAAATAAATGATCACATATTCAAAATTAATTAAAAGACCCTTTAAGCATTTAAAATAAAAATTAAATTTTTTGAAAAATAAATTTAAACTAATTTTAAATGTATGTATATGTTTAAATCATTTAAAAAATGTTATTTTAACATTTATTTTAACCCTTACGCTGGTAAAAGAAGGCCTTACGCCTGCTTTTACCAGGCGTAAGGGTTTCGTGGGCATGTGCTGGCCAGTAATTGGGCAAATAGCCCAACTCTGCACCAGCAAAAGTGATTTTGTAGCGGATGCGGTGGATCTGTCCAAGCAAAACTTGATAGATCGCAAGTTTCAGGTTTTCGCGCATGCACAGCACATGCTGGTATGCTGTCGGAAGCACCGTAAAATCCGGGCCATTACTTCTGGTAGGAAGCACCAATATTTCACACGGACTCAATATTATGTCAAAGATTTTTTTATGGGCCCCTGAGGCTTTCGTGGCATTCTCCACCTTTAATTAGAAAGCTGCTCAACCTTGAGGTTCCAGTGTCTTCTTTCATTGGAACTGACAGTGTTTACAATGCTGAAGTCTTTAACCAACACAGTTAATAGCATTGCCTAATGTAATTATTTCCAGTTTGTCACTGATGCATTCCGATCCATAGATGCTAATGCACAGCAGGGGGAACTGGCTTGACTGACATACTGACTTTGCAGACAAACTGGACCAAGGATGACTCTATAGCAAAGAATAACATGTTGCCCAGAGAACCTATGAATATTGCTACAGCCTCTTTTCATAGTCACTCCTCTATGCACAAGATGGTGGAAATCCAAGCTGCGTCATTATACAAAGCTGGGTTGTACAGTAGTTTAATTTAATGCAAATTTCTTACTGCTGAAGTTCTTTACAAGGACTATACAACTAAAATTCCCTCAAATTTTTTTTTGTGCGCGGTCCCTTTAACTGGCTATGCGGCCCATTCAAATTTTCGCGCATGTGCGGTTTCTTCCCTGTAAAAGCCAGTGAGTGGCCTGTGCAGGACCTCCAGACCGCTGTGCAGCTTAGCGGGAATGTTGGCACCAATTGTATCTGTATGCAAGCAGGGTGCACTGAATTATGCTAACTGATTGCAAGGCTGTGGGAGGGGTGTGGAGTGAAGATGGTGATGACACTATGTAGTGAGTACAATTTATGCTGACTTCTAAGCCACTGGTCTGTTGTAAACTAGAGCAACGTGACAAAAGGCAGAGTTTCAAGGGAGTAAATATATACATAGGGAGTGTGCCACCTGTGGTTATGCTGTAGATGGCAAGAACCACCAAAGCAAAATAAATGTTTTCCTAAAGTTGTTATAATGCAGCTAAAGCTAACAAAAGGAATCATGCCATGGCACCAACACCAAAAGAGCAGTATAATGAAGGATGGGGAAAGAAAAGAAGATCGCAGCTTCCACTTGGGTTTGGTCCTTGATCTTTGATCATGAAAGAATGTATGGTCATGCCCTAATTTTTTTAAATCAATGAATTTTATCTTTATGTAACTTAGAGAGAAGCCCCTTAATGAGTAGATGCATTTGTCTGAACCATAAAGTTAACTTTAAAATGTATTTTTAATTCTCAGTTGATGGACTTTGTGCTGTTGCTAGTACTGTTGGAAAAGAGCTTGCGCCACATGTAAAGAAACATGGAAGTAAATTGATTCCTGAATCGATAAAGAAAGATAATAGTTCAAAAGCCAATCTAGATGGAGCCCTGGTGGTGGCAGCAAGTGGAGTTCAAGGTACATGTTCATCTATTTTGTTTTTCTATCAACTTCTCTAAGTTATAAATGTACCATTTAACGTCTCATTAAATTCATAACTTTTTTTAAACTTGCGGAAATCGCCAGATAAATAAAAGTAAGACAGCCGTGAATGGTGGTGGACAATTAAACAATTAACGGGAGGAGGAGGCTCCATGAATACCCCCATTCTCAATGATGGCGGGGCCAGCACACGAGTGCAAAAGACAAGGCTGAAGCATTTGCAACCATCTTCAGCCAGAAGTGCCAAGTGAATGATCCATATCGGCCTCCTTCTGAGGACCCCACTATCACAGAAGCCAGTCTTCAGCCAATTTGATTCACTCCATGTGATAGAGAAACGGTTGAGCGCACTGAATACAGCAAAGGCTATGGGCCCCGACAACATCCCGGCTGTCGTGCTGAAGACTTGTGCTCCAGAACTAGCCGTGCCTCCAGCCAAGCTGTTCCAGTATAGCTATAACACTGGCATCTATCAGACAATGTGGAAAACTGCCCAGGTATGTCCTGTCCACAAAAAGCAGGACAAATCCAATCTGGTCAATTACCGCCCCATCAGTCTACTCTCAATCATCAGCAAAGTGATGGAAGGTGTAGTTGGCAGTGCTATCAAGTGGCACTTACTCACCAATAACCTGCTTACCGATGCTCAGTTTGAGTTTTGCCAGGTCCACTCGGCTCCAGACCTCATTACAGACTTGGTCCAAACATGGACAAAAGAGCTGAATTCCAGAGGTGAGCTGAGAGTGACAGCCCTTGACATCAAGGCAGCATTTGACCAAGTGTGTAATCAAGGAGCCCTAGTTAAATTGAAATCAAGGGGAAAACTCTCCACTGGCTGGAGTCATACCTAGCACAAAGGAAGATGGTTGTGATTGTTAGAGGTCAATCATCTCCACACCAGGAAATCGCTGCAGGAGTTCCTCAAGCCAGTGTCCTAGGCCCAAACATCTTCAGCTGCTTCATCAATGACCTTCCCTCCATCATAAGGTCAGAAGTGGGGATGTTCACGAATGATTGCAGTCTTCAGTTCCATTCACGACTCCTTCAGATAATGAAGCAGTCGGTCCATGCCCGCATGCAGCAAGACCTGGATGACATTCAGGCTTGGGCTGATGTGTGGCATGAATGTCACTTGCCACTTAAGTGCCAGGCAATGACTATCTCCAATAAGCGAGCGTGTAACCACTGCCTGCTGATATTCAATGGCACTACCATCAACATCCTGGGGGTCACCATTGACCAGAAACTTAACTAGACCAGCCACATAAATACTGTCGCAACAAGAGCAGGTCAGAGGCTGGGTATTCTGCGGCGAGTGTCTCATCTGACTCCCAAAACCTTTCAACCATCTACAAGGCACAAAGTCAGGAATGTGATGGAATACTCTCCACTTGCCTGGATGAGTGCAGTTCCAATAACAATCAAGAAGCTCGACACCATCCAGGACAAAGCAACCCACTTGATTGGCACCACCATAAACATTCACTCCCTCTTCCACCACCAGTGTACCGTGGCTGCAGTGTGTACAATCTACAAGATGCACTGCAGCAACTCGCCAAGGCTTCTTCGGCAGCACCTCTCAAATCTGCGACTTCTACCACCTAGAAGGACAAAGACAGCAGGCGCATGGGAACACCATCACCTGCAAGTTACCCTCCAAGTTACACACCATCCTGACTTGGAAATACATTGTTCCTTCATCGCTGGGTCAAAATCCTTGAACTCCCTCCCTAACAGCATTGTGGGAGTACCTTCACCACATGGACTGCAGCTCACCACCACCTTCTCAAGGGCAATTAGAGATGGGCAGTAAATCCTGGCCTTGCCAGCCTTCCCAGGAACGAATAAAAAAAAAAAAAATACTGATTCCATTTATGCAACAGTTCAGGAAGTGCATTGTTTAGATTAGTGAATAACTTGATAGCCGAACATAAGAATTTTTATGAACACTGGGAACAGTAGCATAGTGACTAGTAATCCGAGGCCTGAACTAGATCCGGAGACACGATCCCACCACGGCAGCTGTGGAATTTAAATTCAGTTAATTAAATTAATTAATTTTTAAAAAACTGCTAGCATCAGTAATGGTGACCTACTGGATTATCGTTAAAAACCCATCTGGTTTACTAATGTCCTTTTTTAGGGAAGGAAATCTGCCATCCTTACCTGGTCTGGCCTATGTGACTCCAGACCCACAGTAATGTGGTTGACTCTTAACTGCCCTCTGAAATGGCCTAGCAAACCTAGAAGGTGACAGTTAGGGATGGGCAATAAATGCTAGCCTTGCCCACATCCTGTGAATGAAGAAACAAAAAGATAAAGGCCATTAGATCCATCAAGGCTGCCCCCTTTCATTGATCAACCAAATTTACTTGCCTTCCCTTTCCCCTCCAGAAAAGACACCAAATTTTCTACATTGACTGTTAATTTCAGTGATCTTCCCTGGTCGACAGTTCTGTTATCCTCTGCGTGAAAATGCTTCATTACTCCAACTTTCTGTTGTTCAACTTCTGTCCCTGGGATTTGAACAATTTACCTTGATTGATATCTTTCAATTCTATTCAGTCAATCACTTGGATCATCTTGCAATCTAAAAAGACAAGCTGAAATTCTTTAACTTTTCCTGATACCTAGAATCATTTTTTCTTTTGCCTGTGTACTCTCAATAGTAGTAATCTCTTTTCTAATTTGGTGACCAGAACTGCAGACATTATTCCAGATGAGGTCTCCTTAACACTTGAACAGGATAACTAATGAGGAACAGTGCAACCAGATTCAGAAGGATTTAGATCTCTTGAATAACTGGGCCAGTAGGTAGCAATGCAATTCAATGTGGGAAAAATTTAATTTGTATGGGAGCAGAAAACCCCCAAAAGAAAGGAACATATGTTAAATGGAATAGTAATACTGCATGATGGGAACAGGAGTAGGCCATTTAGTCCCTTGAGCCTGTTCCGCTATTCAGTGAGATCATGGCTGATCTGTATCATAACTCCATTTACCCACCTTGGCTCCATATCCCTTAATACTCTTGGCTATTAAAAATCTTCAGATCGCAGATTTAAAATGATTAATTGAACTACAATCTACTGTTTTTTGTATGAGACACTTCTAGCACCCTTTGCGTGAAGAAGTGTTTCCCAACTTCTCTCCTAAATGGTCTGGCTCTGATTTTAATGTTATGTCCCCTTGTCCTAGATGTTTAGAGAAGAGTCAGGAATTATGAACCGCATTTGATTTGTCCTCTATCCCTCTACTATTGTGACCCTTTAACTTATTTGTCTTTTTAAGTACAGCTAAGTGCTGTACTAAAAGCTTTATATTGGTCCACCATAATCCCTAGATCTGTTTCCTGTTCCACTTAATATATGCTCACGTGGTTCTTGTTCTCGTACTGCTTATTTTACACTTACGTGTGTTAAACTTTAATTGCCACCTGCTTCCCCAGTTACCAAAAGATTCCGTTCATTCTGAATTTGGTTGCACTTCTCCATCCTTGGTCCCTTCCTATTCATCTATGTACTGTGCCTTTCTGGTTGTCTGGAACCACAGGATCAGGTTCTGTATCAATGCTGATGACACCTCCTCTCTTGATTCCATGGCTGCTACTTAACTAACGAATATTTAAGTCTTGAATGAATCAAAATTTCTTCCTGCTTAATTCCTCTGTCATTGGTCTATTCCTCATTTCCTATTTTTTTTACTCCACCATTGGTAGCTATTCTCTCCGTCTCAAACAAAACTAATAGCAAGTTGAGGACCAGGCCAAATCATTGTGTGATCTCACAGGTGAATGAATAATCAACGTAAGTTGTAACTGGTTGGTTTTAATTGACAGGATTTGCTACTGTGTGGAATGGTTTAGAGTGCGCAGCAAAGTGCATAGCCAAGAGTGTTGCAGCAGAGACCGTCCACACTATGAAATATAAGTAAGTAGCTTTTTATTTAAAGCAGAATTCATTAGAAATTCAGTTTGCAAAAGCAATATGTATTTTGTTCATAACTGACACTTTATATACTTTCAGAAACAGAAACATGACAACTTGCACTTCAAAAATGAACTAAATTGATTCAGACAGCATAATTTATTTGAAATTAATTGCTTTAAATGAGCTTTATCTTTTTGGCACAATGCATCAAGATCAGTTTGTGAATCATTTTGGGCTATTTTGTGCAATGTTTGCTCTTGCTACTGTAGAACTATTCTATGCAAAAGGGGAGCAAGAGCACTGCTGACTGCTTTCTTTTCTTTTCTACAAATATCCTATTTAATATAAATGTGGTTCTCTTTCCTCTGTCCCTGCATACTTTGAGAATTCATTCCACCCATATAGGTGAGCTAGTTTATTTTAATTTGTGTGTCTCATTAAATAATGAAGAACAGGATTCTAATTTTCCATTGACTTCATTTCTGTTGGCAACAGTATAAACTTGTGTGTTTAGAGTATTTCTCCTATTTGGTCCCTTTCCCATCTTTGGTAATACTGTACTCCACACCACTTTCTCAGAAATTTGGAGGAGGGGGAATCAAATGTCTTCTATTATTTAACCACTATTGCCATACTCTGCTTAATGTTAACAGTTTATTCACTTTGGTAGGAAGAATAGAAAAACAGAATTTTTTTTTAAATGAAATTGTGAGAAACTATAAAATGTTGGTGTTCAGAGAGATGTACGTGTCCTCTTACAGGAAACACAGCATGCAGGTACAGCAAGCAATTAGGAAGGCAAATGGCATGTTGGTCTTTATTGCAAGGGCGTTGGAGTACAAGCGTAAGGAAGTCTTGCTACAATTGTACGGGAAATAACAACAGAAAATGCTGGAAACACTCAACAGGTCAGGCAGCATCAGTGGAGAGAGAAAAACAAGAGTTAACGTTTCACAGACCTGAAATGTTAACTCTTGGTTTTTCTCTCTCCATGGCTGCTGCCTGACCTGCTGAGTGTTTCCAGCATTTTCTGTTATTTCAGATTTCCAGCATCTGCAGTATTTTGCTATTGTACAATTGTACAGGGCTTTGGTGAGACCACACTTGGAGTACTGTGTAGTTTTGGTCTCCTTATGAGGTAGGATATACTTCCCTTTAGAGGCAGAGCAACAAAGGTTCACTAGATTGATTCCTGGAATGAGAGGGTTGTCCTATGAGGAGAGATTGAATAGATTGGGCCTATACTCTCTGGAGTTTAGAAGAATGAGAGGTGATCTCATTGAAATATACAAGATTCTGAGGGGGATTGACTGGATAGATGCTGAGAGGTTGTTTCCCCTGGCTGGAGTGTCTAAAACTAGGGGGGAGAATCTAGAACTAGAGGGTAGAGTCCCAGGATAAGGGGTCAGCCATTTAAGACTGAGATGAGGAGGAATTTCCTCACTCAGGGTTGTGGACCATAGAAATTTACGACACAGAAGGAGGCCATTCGGCCCATCATGTCTGTGCCTGCCGAAAAGAGCTATCTAGCCTAATCCCACTTTCCAACTCTTGGTCCGTAGCCTTGTAGGTTACTGCACTTCAAGTGCATATCCAAGTACTTTTTAAATGTGGTGAGGATTTCTGCCTCTAACACCCTTTCAGGCAGTGAGTTCTAGACCCCCATCACACTATGGGTGAAAAAAGTTCTCCTCAACTTCCCTCTAATCCTTCTACCATTTACTTTAAATCTATGCCCCCAGTTATTGACCTCTCTGCTAAGGGAAATAGCTCTTTCCTATCCACTCTATCTAGGCCCCTCATAATTTTATACACCTCAATTAGGTCTCCCCTCAGCCTCCTCTGTTCCAAAGAAAACAACCCCAGCCTATCCAATCTTTCCTCATAGCTAAAATTCTCCAGTCCTGGCAACATCCTCATAAATCTCCTCTGTACTGTCTCTAGTGCAATCACATCTTTCCTGTAATGTGGGGACCAGAACTGTACGGAGTATTCTAGCTGTGGCCTAACTAGTGTTTTATACAGTTCAAGCATAACCTCCCTGCTCTTGTATTCTATGTTTTGACTAGTAAAGGAAAGTATCCCATATGCCTTCTTAACCACCTTATCTACCTGTCCTGCTACCTTCAGGGATCTGTGGACATGTACTCCAAGGTCTCTCTGTTCCTCTACACTTCTCAGTATCCTACCATTTATTGTGTATTCCCTTGCCTTGTTAACCCTCCCCAAATGCATTACCTCACACTTCTCTGGATTGACTTCCATTTGCCACTTTTCTGCCCACCTGACCAGTCTACAGCGTTCTTCCTCACTATCAACCACACGGCCAATTTTTGCATCATCTGCAAACTTCTTGGTCATGTCCCTTACATTTGAAGTCTAAATCATTGATCTATACCACAAAAAGCAAGGGACTTAGTACTGAGCCCTGCGGAACTCCACTGAAAACAGCCTGCCAGTCACAAAAACACCCTTCGACCATTACCCTTTGCTTCCTGCCACTGAACCAATTTTGGATCCAACTTGCCACTTTCCCTTGGATCCCATGGGCTTTTACTTTTTTAACCAACTTGCCATGTGGGACCTTGTAGACTACATCAAACACGCTACCCTCATCGACTCTCCTCGTTACCACCTGAAAAAATTCAATCAAGTTAGTCAGACATGACCTTCCCTTAACAAATCCATGCTGACTGTCCTTGATTAATCTGTGTCTTTCTAAATGACGATTAATACCGTCCCTCAATTTTTTCCAATAATTTGCCCACCACCGAAGTTAGGCTGACTGGCCTGTAATCAATTGGTCTATCCTTTTCTCCCTTTTTAAACCGACACCACACCTGTAGCCAGAGAGGATTAGAAAATGATGGTCAGAGCCTCTGCTCTTCTCTTGTTTCTCTTAACAGCGGGCATTTCAGTGGGCCTGGCAATTTATCTACTTTCAAAGATGCTAAACCCCTTAATACTTCCTCTCTCACTGTTTATCTCATCTAATATTTCACACTCCTCAACTACAATCCCTCTCTTTTTGTAAAGACAGATGCAAGGTATTAATTAAGAACCATACTCGCGTCTTCTGCCTCCACACAGGTTACCTTTCTGAAATCTTTGGAATTCTCTACCCCAAAGGGCTGTGGATGCGAAGTCGTTGAGTATATTCAAGGCTGAAATAGATAGCTTTTTGCACTCGTGGGGAATCGGGATATGGGGATCGGGCAGGAAAGTGGAGTTGAAGTCGAAGATCAGCCATGATCTTATTGAATGGTGGAGCAGGCTCGAGGGGCTATATGTTCTACACCTGCTCCTAATTCTTATGTTATTCTTATTCCTGATCTGGTTACTGCCAACTGAAAAATCCCACTAGCACAAAGTTCTTTCATTACGGAAAGCTTTGTAAGTGTTTTCTTGACAGCTCACATTGACTTGTGTGGTACTGAGCTGTACAGACCAGGAAAATCCCAGGTTTGATCCCTGTGCTGAGTTAACTGATCTCGGCCAGGGCAGCATGGAGATGCTTGATGCTTCTTGGCAAAGCAGGAATGTGGGGGGGTGGGGGAGGAGGAATCGGTTATAGTTCCTGCTCCTTGCCAGAAATCAGTGAGCCGTGGGGAAGCACTCGTGTTCAGCTCTTTGGGCGTACCCTTGCATGGCTCCATTCCTACCTATCTAAACATAGCCAGTGCATCTCCAGCAATAGTATCTTTTCCTGCACTGTAACTATTGGAATGTGGAATTCCAAACAGATTAAGACAGAGTGGGCTAATTAACACTTACCTCTTTATTAGTTCAGCAACAAACATTTGCAAGTCTGGCCCATTTTCTTATAAAAGGGATTACCATCGAGCCTCCAAGATTGTACACGTGGCGATGGTGCTTAAGAACCTTGTGCGATGCAGGGCTCTTTGGAATAGGGAACTCCCGGCCCCTTGGATGCCTTCCATTTTTATACTTGGAACAGAAATACATATAATTATTCATTAACTCCTCACTGGTAGTTTCTTTTCCAGTTCTTATCTCGCTCTAGATTTGGATCTCTGCTTCTTTTGCTGGGTCTGCACTCGCTCTCCTGTCCATCATTCCATTCCCATTCCTCATAGGTCAGCTCTTCTCCACCCCTCTAACATTCAGTATTCTACATTCATCATCATCCTCTGTAATAGATAAGTCAACTATTTCTACTCCAAACTGCAGTTACAGACTTCCGGCCTCCTTTCCATCCTGTATCTAGTGCAAGCGCAGTATATGTAGTCCCCTAGCAACCTTCTCTCCCCATCTCCCCCCCCCCCCCCCCCCCCCCCCATGATCATATCCCTATTATATCCTACAGTAACCTCCAGAGTTTCCCCAGGATCTATTGTTAGCCTCTTCCTTAACTACATGCTACCGCTCAACCACGACAGCCACAGGCATGCAGTCAGCTTTCACACATATGCTGATGATGCCCAGCACTACCTCTTCACCATTTCTCGCAGTCCTTCGACTGCCTTTGTGCTATGAGATAACACTGTAACTGGGTACGCCTCACGGATTTTGTCGTGGGCTGTCCTTGCTATTCCACCCGCCACCTAACTGATGCAGCCATGCCCAATAAATTTGCTCTGCCCCCAGCCAGATGGTGTGTCACTTGATTACCTGCATTTTTCTCCTGAACAGGCAAAATACATAACCTCATTCTGAATGAGCTATGGTGTAGATCTGCTTCCTAATGTTGGACGCTCCTTATGACTGAAAACTCGTTCCTGGCTAAAGTGCCTTTTTAAATTCAGACGATGAAGTAAGGAGTGAGCTTTCTCTTTCCCTTTCCCCAAACCCTTGGTTTGGTTGTCTGGCTGCACCTCTTTCACTCCCCTTTGGAAGGTCCCCTTGGACAGTCAAATCCCTGAAATTGTTGGTGCCTTAACTTGCAAATGCTCCACATGCATCTGCTGTGCTCAAAGCCAATGTAACAAGTTCTCCACCTCTAACCTTGGGTCACCATTGGTGACTTCTGCGGCCAATTATACTGGACTGGCCAAGCCTGCTCTGCTTTACATTTCTTGCCTCCATTTCTCTAATGATCCTTTCACTTCTCTAATGGCGCTAATACCCCTTCACTATCTAAATCAGTTCCAATCAAAATCTTGACTGGCATGGGTGATCGACCCCCACTTCTCTCACCCCACATAGAGGTATTTCAGCCAAACTCTGGCCATGGGTATCAAACCAAAGTCCTCCAATGTGAACAACTTTGCCCTGCACAAAGTGTAATACTTCACCAGACAGAAGGAACATTCTTTGCACCCTGTTCACTATGATCTGGTGAAGGTAAGGAGACACAAATTTCTAAATCTATGGTCACTGCGAAAACCGACCTCATTATGAGTTCACTTGGTCTCCCGGATTGTGTCGCAGGACTTCTGAAAGACAAGCAAAGGTTGGCGATGTGCCCACTTTGTCATGTTTAGAATACCTAATTTTTGTCCTCCACCTTCTATGTGGCCTGATTTATAGACTCACCATGTGGGCTGAACAGCTGGCTCACCAAGTAGTCCATCTCTGGTCCAGTATGGGGTATTTGATCTCCCACCCACGTGGATGGTTCATTGACACTTGCAAGGCCATAAAATTATTGACCTGCTCATTTTAGCTGCTTGAGATCAGGTAGCCATATTCTTAAATTGCCTGGAAAACTCTCCTAAATGTTGTTGCAACATTAAGGACCAAGATCCCGGTAGTCTGTTATATTTTCACCCTCTAACCAAATCTTCCAAATGTCTCTAAGCAGGTGTTAAATCATGCATCTCAAGAATAGCATGTTTTGCAACATCATAGTTCACGCACTGTGCTGGATTGACATGAGCATACACAGCGAGTGCTTTATTGCTCATTGATGTTGTGAAACAACTTGCCCATATGTAATTGGCTCACTTATGGTGATAAGCTGTCAACACAAATGCCTGAATAAACCTATCACTATCATCTCCCTTTTTAAAATTTGGAATTAAATTGGATTTAACCATTACAAGCCAAGTGTTCCGGAACCTCAAGGACTGAACTCCCTGTCGATATGCATTTCTCTGCCAGTTGAAGAGCCCTTTCTCCTCCTCGTGCCTGAATATGCACTTTTTTTTGTTCCAGCTTGTGCTGCTCTCATTTTCAGGTTCCCAGCCTCCAACTTCAACTACAACATTTCTAACTGAAACACCTGATCCTTAACTCTTGCTCTGCAGCCAACTGAGCTAGCTCAATATCTTTGTCTACGTCTTTGATATGGTCAGCATTTTTTTTTTTATTCGTAACATACTGGGGGTGTGCAGCATTGTAGTTATGCTACTGGACTAGTAACAGTGACCAATTTCCAGAAAAAGACAGGAGTACGAACATAAGAAACAGGAGCAGGAGTAGGCCAATTGGCCCCTCGAGCCTGCTCCGCCATTCAATAAGATCATGGCTGATCCAATCTTGGCCTCAACACCACTTTCCCGCTCTCTCCCCATACCCCTTGACTCCCTTGTAATTCAAATGTCTGTCAATCTCCGCCTTGAATATATTCAATGACTCCGCCTCCACGGCTCTCTGGAGTAGAGAATTCCAAAGATTCACAAACCTCTGAAGAAATTCCTCCTCATCTCCATCTTAAATGGGCGACCTCTTATTCTGAAACTATGCCCCCTAGTTCTAGATACCCCCACTAGGGGAAACATCCTCTCAGCATCCACCCTGTCAATCCCCCTCAGAATCTTTTATGTTTCAATAAGATCACCTCTCATTCTTCTAAACTCCAATGAGTATAGGCTCAACCTTTCGTCATACGTCAACCCCTTCATCCCAGGAATCAACCTAGTCAACCTTCTCTGCACTGCCTCCAATGCAAGTATATCCTTCCTTAAATATGGAGACCAGAACTGTACGCAGCACTCCAGGTGCAGTCTCCCAATGCCCTGTAAAGTTGCATCAAAACTTCCCTACTTTCATACTCAATACCCGTTGCAATGAAGGCCAACATTCCATTAGCCTTCCTAATTACTTGCTGTACCTGCATGCTAACTTTTTGTGTTTTCATGTACTAGGACCCCCAGATCCCTTTGTACCACAGCATTTTGTAGTCTCACTCCTTTTAAATAATTTGCTTTTTCATTCTTCCTTCCAAAGTGGATAACCTCCCATTCTCCCACATTATACTCCATCTGTCAAATTTTTGCCCACTCACCTAACCTATCTATATCCCTTTGCAGACTCTTTGTGTCCTCCTCACAGCTTGCTAACCCACCTATCTTTGTATCATCAGCAAATTTGGTTACAGTGCACTCTGTCCCTTCATCCAAGTCATTAATATAGATTGTAAATAGTTGAGACCCCAGCACTGATCCCTGTGGCACCCCACTAGTTACTGATTGTCAACTGGAAAATGACCCATTTATCCCAACTCTCTGTTTTCTGTTAGTTAGCCAATCCCCTATCCATGCCAATATATTACCCCCAACCCCGTGCGCTCTTATCTTGTGCAGTAACCTTTTATGTGGCACCTTATCGAATGCCTTCTGGAAATCCAAATATACTACATCTACTGGTTCCCTTTTATCCACCCTGTTTGTTACATCCTCAAAGAACTCTAGCAAATTTGTCAAACACGATTTCCCTTTCATAAAACCATGTTGACTCTGCTTGATTGTCTTATGATTTTCTAAGTGTCCTATTACCTCCTTAATAATGGATTCCAGCATTTTCCCAATGACAGATGTTAGGCTAACTGGCCTATAGTTTCCTGCTTTCTGTCTCCCTCCTTTTTTAAATAGGGGCGTTACATTTGCAGTTTTCCAATCCGCTGGGACCTCTCCAGAATCCAGGGAATTTTGGTAGATTACAACCAACGCATCCACTATCTCTGCAGCCACTTCTTTTAAGACCCTAGGATGCAGGCCATCAGGGGACTTGTCGGCCTTTAGCCCCATTAGTTTGTCTAGTACTTTTTCTCTAGTGATAGAGATTGTTAAGTTCCTCCCTATAGCCCCTTGATTATCTATTATTATTGGGATGTTTTTAGTGTCTTCTACCGTGAAGACCGATCCAAAATAATTGTTTAGTGTCTCTGCCATTTCTCCCTTTCCCATTAATTCCCACTCTCATCCTCTAAGGGACCAATGTTTACTTTAGCTACTCTCTTCCTTTTTATATACCTGTAGAAGCTCTTACTGTCTGTTTTTATATTATTTGCTAGTTTACTCTCATACTCTCTCTTCTCCCTCCTTTATAATTTTTTTTAGTCATCCTTTGCTGGTTTCTAAAAATTTCCCAATCCTCTGGCCTACCACTAATCTTCGCAACATTGTATGCCTTTTCTTTCAATTTGATACCATCCTTAACTTCCTTAGTTAGCCACGGATGGTGCATCCTTCTCGTAGAGCCTTTCTTTCTCACTGGAATATACCTTTGCTGAGATTTATGAAATATCTCCTTAAATGTCTGCCACTGCTGATCTACCGTCTTACCCTTCAATCTATTTTCCCAGTCCACTTTAGCCAAGTCTGTCCTCATACCCTTGTAATTGCCTTTATTTAAGTTTAGGACACTAGTTTCAAACCCAAGTTTCTCATCCTCAAACTGAATTTGAAATTCTACCATGCTATGATCACTCTTTCCTAGGGGATCCTTTACTATGAGATCATTAATTAATTAATTAATTAATTAATTAATCCTGTCTCATTACACATTCACCTGAGGAAGGGGCAATCGATAGCTCCGAAAGCTTGTGATTTCAAATAAAACTGTTGGACTATAACCTGGTGTTGTGCGACCTCTCATTACACATTACCAGATCTAAAATAGCCTGCTCCCTGGTTGGTTCCTCAACGTATTGCTCTAAGAAACCATCCCGAATATACTCTATGAACTCGTCCTCAAGGCTACCCTTGCCAATTTGATTTGTCCAATCTATATGATGATTAAGATCGCCCATGATTATTGCAGTACCTTTCTTACAAGCCCCCATTATTTCTTGATTTATACTCTGTCCTACAGTATAGCTACTGTTAGGGGGCCTATATACTACTCCCACCAGTGACTTCTTACCCCTTACTATTTCTTATCTCCACCCAAACTGATTCTACATCTTGAGCTTCTGAGCCAGTGTCATTCCTCACCACTGCAGTGATGTCATCCTTTATTAACAGAGCTACCCCACCTCCTTTTCCTTTCTGCCTATCCTTCCGAAATGTCAAATACAGAAAATTTGAATAAATTAATTCTGCTCAAGTGCACAGCAGGTTAGTTAGCATCTGCAACAATCTACTTTTTCTGGCTGCTCTGCTTCTTGAAATGATTAAAATAATGGTCCTTTCTGATAAAGGTATGGGTCCGCTGCTGGGAAAGCTACAGACAATGCCGTGAACTCTGCCATCAATGTTGGTGTGACAGCTTTTAATATTGATCATCTGGGTATCAAGGCTGTGGCACGACGCACTGCAAAGGAAACTGGAAGTGCTTTTCTAGTTGACTACAGATTACAAGAAACACAAGAAAAACAGGAAAAAAAAGAGAAAAAATGAATAATTTCAGCATTGAGAATATCTTGAATTTATAACCCGTAACTGAACAGATGCTATATGAATGGTTATATTTTGCAGAATTCCATTTTCAACTAACATGCAGCAGTTTATCTTGCAGAATGAAGAACCTATTGCACTATAGATCAAATATACTAAATTGTTTTCGCAACTGTCATTTTGGCTTTATTTTCTGATGTTGGGATGTACATTAATACACTAATAGAGCACTTATTTCACCCTTCAATTGTGCAGAGTAATGAGTAAAATTGATTTAGCCCTGTGAAGGGTTTTTGGGTGTTTTCTTCCATCTTTCCTCCTCAGTTTTGTAGTTCTGCCTCAGTCTCTGCTTTAGATTCTAACTGAATTGGTTGTAAATCAGAATTGGTATTCTCTTAACAGCATACAAGATCATGATCCAGATATAGAAATGCATGGTAATGCTTACTTCATTGGATATGAACTTTATGTACAGTGTAACATTGAATATAGTTCTTAAACTGCTAAAGAATGTCCATTTTCAAATGGAAATCGGTGCACTGATTGGGGGATAAAATCCAGAGAAAAGTTTAAAATATCTTCCCCCTTGCTCATATATTTAAAACAAAAGTACATATCCATTCTGACGTGCTGTTTTAGTGATTAAAGAGTTTTATTTTGGATGCAAACAGCCATTTTCTATAATTGAGTAAATGAGTGAACTAATTTGAGTATTTGTGCAATTTTTATAGTGGGACACTGGAATTTTGTTGGAACATCAAGGGTGAAATCTTGTACAGTGCTGTGAAGATTAGCATATTAAGTTGGAGGAGCAGTACAGAGGAAAACAATTAATTAAAAAATCTGCACTGATAAGTGAATTTAAAAAAACCCACAATGCTTAAAAAAAACCCTCTGTGGTGCAATATTGTGCAACATGTTGAATAAACCAGGTAATACAGCTAAAAAGTGACCAGATTGACAGTGGTGGTATCTAGCTGCTGTATGAGTACATTCATCCCAGAACTCAGTGGTGCACCACAAACTTCTTGTGTTGTAGCTGAGATAAGAATACGGTACTTAATCTATGAACTGCAAAATAAATTTGTACTGTAAAATAGTGAATAATTTTTGCACTGAAAACAATGAATTTTGCCCTTCAGGTTAGAATATGCCAATAACCAAAAATGCTCAACATTGAGGCAAAAGGGGTAGTACTTTCAGGCTAGCCTGGTAGAGTTGGCATTTCCTGTACGATTTTAGGAAAACTTTATGCTAATCTTTAATGGAAGAACTTTTTAACTTGGCCCAGTTTATGTAACTTACAATTGTGAATAAGGAATGATGAGAAACTCGATTGTGCTGATTGCAATCCGTAAAATGGTTCTAGAATGAAGCATACTTGTGTACATGTAAATTAATTTTGTTCTGGGAATTGACCTAGAAAGGATGAAGACTGAACAAATGTTTTTGCTTCTATTCCAAGGTTGCTGATTAAACGAGAACAGCTGTAGCACTGTTTCTGTAGCATTACCTTTTACTTGAATACCTTATTCTTGCATTAAACTCTCAACTCCCTTTTCCTCAATTAAAGTGCCTAGTTTTAAACCACCCTACACTGTGTAGATGTAGTTGTATAAATGTATATTTAAATTGTATAACGGGGTTTCTAATTCACATTTAGTTGAGTTTTCCTACATTTATTTGTAAATAAGGGAAGATATCCTCAAGACTGATTACTTTTTGTGCTGTTTATATAAAATGCAGAAAACTTGACATTCAGACCAATATAATTAAGATCTTATCTAATTTTTACATTTATGGAATAGCTCTTTTTTTTTAGCTTATTCTCTTTTGTAGACTAGCATCAACCAACCAGGAATGTGGACCATGGAATGTTCCACAATTCCTCAGTATGATATAAGGAGTTGGTTGGCATTTGTCTATCCCTTTTTTTTTGGGTGGGGGGAAAATGTCACTACATAATGTTTCTCCCCCTCCAAATCTCCACCTAGGCTTCTCCCTACACATAGTGCACCCCTGAAATTCTCCTTTTACTAAGTGTGAATGCTAAACAGAAATCTCTCTTTCCAAGATGCTAAAGTTGTACTGGGAATACACCTGATTTTTTTCTCTTCTGCATTTATCTTCCACCTTGGTTTGTCTCAGCCTCTGCCTTCACTACTGATTCTCCTCCCTCTCAGCTTTTTTTTTGTTGTTTTTCCTTTTCTCTTGCTTCTGTTTCTACTTATTGCTTTGTCTGTGCAAGTATGGTCGCTGAAAGACAACATCATTCAGGTTCAGATGAGTGGCCGAGATAGAAGCAGCAACATCAGGAAGTTGGTAGGTGAGATCGTTAGCAGTGGCCACTGGATCTGAGGCATGCTGGGAAGGGATGCTCGTGATTAGGGGAGGGGATCCAAGAGTCTCCTGGTTGTCAGCCAACTGAGGGGAGAGAGACCGAGGTGCTGGCAACATCAGACTCAGCCTTTGTGAACTTGGTCAGTGAGCTGCTCCATTCTTCTGCTCCCACTTCAGTACAGAGCCACAGATAAGTGGGGTGAGTGCTAAACATGAGCATTCACTTCTGAATAACCCACCAGTGGAAACTAATGTTAATGGGTTCTTTGCAACTAAAAAAAAAAGCTCAGGCAGCACTACAGACTTTCAGGAGTGTACTGAATTAACACAAAGCTCCTGCTCCCAACAGTGCTGTTCTCCTTCAGCTGGATCCGACTTCAGGAATCCAGTACTGCAGGACCCAAAATTAAGTACAGGAGGGAAAAGCATGAATTTTTCACATTCCTATCTGACAAAGCACCACTCAGTATTGCACATGAGTATCAACCTAGACTGAGTTTAAACTCTTGGTGCAGGGCTCAAATCCACAATCTTTGGGCCTAGATGCACAAATACTACCAATGAAACCAAGCTAACATTGGGGAAAAAAAGCAGAATACCTAGAGTCTTCAGTTTTAAAGTTAGCATAGTGTAGATTTGGGCCTTTACACACTTGGTAATAGAATTTAAGTTATTCATGAAATCAGTTATTTTTGCAAGTGCTCTGAAGGAAATTTTTAAAACTCAAAAGTAAAACTTATTGTACTATTTAAATCAACAGATCAGATTCAAGTCTTTATTAGTGACGGGCACAAATAGCATACACTGAATTGCTGATATTCACATGAAATGTAAAAAAAATTATAGAACATTCACTCTCATTGAATAAACTGAACTATACCCACAAGGTAATTCTACAATTTTGAATAGATTGGGAATGTTGGTTTTCATTGCACAACAGGAGTAGTTTTCCAAGAAAGCTATTGCTTCAGTAACGTGCTACTAGGCTTCACTGCTGCTACCCGTTCCAATCTCGATTGAACCTACAAACAGATAAAAGTTTAGTTTGTTTGCTTCAGTTGTTATGCTGCACTGAATTTGTACGGTCATGTTCATGTAAAGATTAATCACTGCTGCATCAGGGCTGCAGAATTACCTATAGATGAAAAATAATTACTTTATATCGATCATAGGGCTCCTTACTGCCAACTGCAACATCAAATATGCCCATAAAGTACTTTAAGTGCAGTCAATATTGTAATGTAGGAAACGTGGCAGCCAATTTGCACACAATACAGTCCTACGAACAGCAATAAAGTAAATGACAATCATCTGGGTTTTTTTTGGTGTTGGTTGAGGGAGAAATATTGGCCAGGATACTGGCAAACTCTCCTGCTCTTCTTTGGAACAGTGCCATGGGATCTTTTAACATCCACCTGAGAGGTTAGATGAGGCTTTGGTTTAATGTCTCATCTAAAACCTGGCACCTCTGACAGTGCACCACTCCATCTATTGCACGAGAGCATCAGCTTAGATTTTTGTGCTCCATTGTCTGGAGAGGGACTTGAATCTACAACCTTCTGACCCTGAGGCGTGAGTGCTACCCACTGAGCCACGATTGAGGTTGTACTACAGAAGCCCCCTTTCCCTCTTCCTCTTCCCTCCTCTCTCTCTTTCCCTCTTCTTCTCCCCCCTTCCCTCTTCTTCTCCCCCCTTCCCTCCTCCCTCTGCTCCCCTACCCTCTCTCCACCCCCTTTCCTCCCCTAAGATTTTAGTTACTTATTGGGGTAGAGAGGGAGTAAACTGAGAAGGAATGGAATTCCTAAAATGTGGACTCTTTCCTCAAGCAGTATGATATGCCTACAAGAGGAAAGTTATTGCTAGATCTAGATATGAGTAATGAAATCAGGTAGATAAGTTAAATGTGGGTAAGCACCTTGGGCATAGTGATCATATGTTTAAGGTCCAAACAGAAAGGGAAAAAAATAGTACAAAGGCACTAGATTGGAATAGGGCAGATTTTAGCTGAGATGAGGTAGAAAGAGAATTTAGTGCACAAGATTAACATTTGTAAAGTTGAATAAATATATACCATTTAAAAAAAAAAACCTACAAGTTTTAGAATACAGTGGATAAATAAGATTACAAACAAGCTAGAATTGAAGAGGATGGCATATGGGGCCTATAGGTATGATCAAAATAAGAGCAAACATGAGAAAATAAGGAATGAGTTAAGAAAGGGATAAGGAAAGCAAGGAAGGGAGTAGGAGGAATCTTAAAAAAAAAATAGTATCTTACAAATATCAGTAAAAAGAAAAAAGTTAAATGTGAGGTGGGACATTTTCCAGTCAGCTCTTGTAGATCTTCCTTCATGGCATATGTAAAGCTACAGTCTTAATATCTCCGTGTCTCATGAGGAATATGCAAGCCAAACATTTATGGGTTTTTTCATCTGAGCAAACCTCAAAGTTGAGTTGAATTGCCAAACCTAGAAAGATGCTGTGATTTTAAGCTTGCTTTATAGATAAGGCTGTCAATAAATTATAATCAAAGCAACATGCTGTTTTGACATGCTACAATAGTGCAGACCCCTGTAATATTTCTTTAAGATGGAATTATAGTATCCTAAAGAAGACCCATATAATGCTCGAAGGTAAATTATTTGGGGAACTAGAATAAATTAACAGAAAATCATAAAATAACAAGTAACTCAAATGTGTCTCAAGCTGGATTAGGTTTGGTAAATAAATATTCCTAGATATAAAAATTTCAGGAGCAATAGGAAGGGATGAAAAGGAGGAGGGGGATGTGATATTGGAGACAATATCATAGCATTACTGCATAAGGATTTAAAGAAAAGTAGTCCAAAGTACGATCCCTTTGGATTTGGCTGAGGAATAGCAAGGGACTGACTGGTCACACTAGTGGTAAATTTTGTTGACTAGCAAAAAAAGACAAATATAGAAGTTTGATCTAAGTGCCAGTTTGTCAGTAAGGGTTGTGTGGGTGTTCAAAAATAAATTCAGGAGTGTTTTTAAATGTAGTGTTGAAACTGGAGACAGTAACAACAGTTGAAACTAGATTGCTAATTTCATTCAGAAATGCCTCTAAGATGTCTTGTGGGAAAGTGAAATGTAACACTCATGCATTGGCAACTATTGTTCGTAGGCTGGATAAGTCAAATTGTTGGGACAGAGTAAAGAGAGATCACACTGACCAGGATCACTTGAGGCTAACATTCGGTGCCTCAAATGGGAAGGTTTCCCAAACAAAAATCAAGTTTGCAGCTTCAAGTTACCTGATTGAAATTCTGGCTGAGCTTTGTAAGCACTGCATTGTGTTCCACCATTTTTTTCTGGTACATAGCCAACTGAAAAGATTCTTCAGTAAGTTTTTCTGCAATATAAATAATTTAACACATGAAATTGACTGCCTATTAAACTTTTTATTGTAATACTAGTCCATCTTCCAAAATATTGCACATGGGTAGTCGAGCTCAAGTGTAATCATGAGGTGAAGCAGGGTTAGAGCACCCCCACTAGGGAGAGGATGTAATTACAGAATGACAATTTTAAATAAGCAGTTCCATTATAAATGAATACAGGAATTTGGAATTTAAAAAGTGGACACCATTTTTCATGTTACTAGTCGGTCTCCTGTGGTGCTTCACATAATAGTGAGACCTCCGTTTAAAAGAGCAATTTAATGGATTATTGTTACTGCTTTATTGCATTGCAAGAAGTCAATTGAATGATGGCATCTGCAGAATTAGACGTGTGCATATTACTAGTCAATCTCCCGTGGCGTTTCACGTGGAGAGTCAAGACTTGTAGTCTTCAGGTGAAGCGGAGTTAAGAGGGCGGGATAATTAGATCAGGGTGCACAGTGTAATTCAGTCTCCATCTTAAAATGTTACACTCCTCATTTTAAAATGGAGACTGAATTACACTGCCCTTAAACAGAGGTCTCACTTATTTCTGTGTTTCAATCATATCAATGGTCCACGATCAGAACATGAAGTCCAATTGCTTTCAGTGGGAGGAAGGTTAGTGTCTGTAAGAGAGTACTGGGCAGGATATTCAGTGTTATTTGATTTATATGAACAAAGGTAACAGTTGCTCACCTTACGGATGACAGGCTGAGGGCTGAAGAAAATCAAATATTACAATGTTATCTGCATAAACTCAATGTCCTTAAAGTAGACCCTTCCCTCCCCAAAAAAAGTATGATCGAATAAGTTCTTAAATTTCCTTTGCCCTTTCACTCCTGATGGCATTTGGAACATTTTTGTATTCAAGAAAGGCACAATTGATTGGATCCAAACTGCTACAGCATCAGTTCTCCAACATGTGTTACATTGAGTCTACAGAACAGAAACAGGCCATTCACCCAAACAGGTCTATGCTGACGTTTATGATCTACATGAACCTCCTCCCACCCTTCTTCACCATGCCCTTCTATCCTTTCTCCCTCATGCATGCCTTTGTTACCTCTAGACTTGACTATTCCAACACACTCCTGGCTGGCTTCCCAAATTCCACCCTACGTAAACTTGAGGTCATTCAAAACTCGGCTGCCCATGTCCTAACTCTCACCAAGTCCCGTTCGCCCATCTCCCCTGTGCTCGTTTACCTACATTGGCTCCCGATTAAGCAGCGCCTCGATTTCAAAATTCTCATCCTTGTTTTCAAATCCCTCCATGGCCTCGCCCCTCCCTATATCTGTAATCTCCTTAAGCCCCACAACCCCCCCAAGATATCTGCGCTCCTCTAATTCTGCCCTCTTGAGCATCCCTGATTATAATCGCTCAACCATTGGTGGCCGTGCCTTCTGTTGCCTAGGCTCTAAGCTCTGGAATTCCCTGCCTGCACCTGTCCGCCTCTCTAGCTCTCTCTCCTCCTATAAGACGCTCCTTAAAACCTACCTCTTTGACCAAGCTTTTGGTCACCTGCCCTAATTTATCCTTATGTGGATCGGTGTCAAATTTTTTGTCTTACAATACTCTTGTGCAGTGCCTTGGGACGTTTTACTACGTTAAAGGCGCTATATAAATACAAGTTGTTGTTGGTACAGACAATACTCCAATCAGACTATCCAGCATCCGGTAACAAGAGGAACCGATAATTGAAGGTGGTGGTAGTGGACAACTGCAGTATAATAAAACCTTTAGCTATGTTAGGAGCCCGGGGGGGGAAATAACAACTTGCATTTATATAGCGCCTTTTAATGGAGAACACCTCAAGGTGCTCACAAGTGTAATCAGACAAAAATGGACACCAAACCAACCAAGAGATATTAGGAGGGGTGACTAAAAGCTTGGTCAGAGGTAGGTTTTAAGGAGGGGCTTAAAGGAGGAGAGGGAGATACTGAGGCAGAGGGGTTTACTGAGCTTAGGGCCTAGACAGGTGAAAGGGGTGTAAGTGCCTGAGGCCAAAGTCCAAGGAATAGAGAGTTTACAGGGATTGTAGAGCTGGAGAAGGTTACAGAGGGAGGAGAAAGACCTACTAGGAACTGCATAGGGTCATTAAAGGATTCCTCAGGCCAGATTCAGATGAACTCTCTGGGCATAAGAGGTTTTAAATGCTATTTTGCATCAGTCTTCATTCCAGTGGTCGGCAGCTATGCTAGGTGAGCCCCTTGCTTATATACTGAACATCTCACTAGAGTCAGGGCTTGTTCCCATGGACAGGAGGGAGGCTCGTGCTAATTTTCAAAAAGGGCAACAGGTCAGAATTGGAAAATTATAGACCCATTAGCATAACTTCAGTTATAGGCAAGTTGCTAGAAGGGATCCTTAGATCTGGCTGATCCTGGACAGAAAAGGATTTAATAGAGACCCTCAATATGTCTTCTAGAAAAGAAGCCCATATCTCATCAACCTGGTTACAATTTTTGAGGAAGTTACTAGGTTAATGGATGAAGGTAACCCAGTCAACATTGTACACTTGGATTTTGACGAGGTGGCACACAATAGGCTACTTTATAAGATAGAGTCCTATGTGATTGGAGGACAGATAGTGAAGAGGGTTGTTCTGCATGGAGACCAGTTACGAGTGGAGTCTGGAAAAGATCGGTGTTAGAACCGTTAATCATAATGATCTGGATAAAAGTTTTGGGGAAACTATCTGCAAGTTCAAGGATGTAACAAAAAGTTGTGCGAGTGTTGGAACTTTGGATGAAAAAACTGACGACAATCAGATGTAGGTGTGATGGGGAAATGGGCCTGCATCTAGCAGATGACATTTAAAGTAGCTAAATGTAGTATTATGCACATTGATGGGGCTAATGCCAAACATAGGCACACCATACAGGGTTCTGAACTAAAGTCTGTTGAGCAGGAAAGAGACCCATGTGTTATAGTACATGAGTTTCTGAAAGGTTCATGACCAGTGCTGCGAAGCTATTGCTAATGCAAACCGAATATTAGGATGTATTGCTAGGTAGAAACAATATAAAACAAAAATCACTCCAGTGACTTTGTACAAGACCTTGGTTAGGTCTCATCTAGAATACTTTCTCCAGTTTCAGTCCCCTCACATGGTGGATGATATAAATGAAAATAAAATACTGTAGATGCTGGAAATCTGAAAACAGAAACATAAAAAGCTAGAAATACTCAGGTCAGGCAGCATTAGTGGAAAACAGAATTCAGTTGATGTTTTAGGCCTCAAGACTTCAGGAATAGGAGATATTACAGAGCAACAGCATTTAAAAAGGAACAACAAGGGAAAGAGGGATTGGGGAAAAAAACAAACAGGAAAATAAATAGACTGACATGTGAAATGCTTGAGTGGAGAACAGGAGATTGATGATTAAATGGAAGGCATGATATTAGCAGAAGGCATATGGGAAATCAAAGAAATAAAGGACATATACAAGACCCAAAGTGTGTGTGAATAGCTAAAGGGGGATAGGTAGAAAGGGAAGCATGAAAAACCAGCAATCTTCAGTGGCCCAGGACTCTGGTGGAAGAAGAAAAATCAGGTCGCCACCAATGGTGCTGAGCACCCTACCAGCTGTGCTCCGACAGAGGGATGGCCACCCCAAGTACCAATCCACTCCCCCATCCTTAGAAACACCGGTGCACCCATCCCATATTGCCAGCACTGACTACTAAAGAGAAAATGGAAGTTGCATAAGGTCTGAAGTCGTTAAAGTCAATGTTAAGGCCAGCGAGCTGCAAAATGCCTAGTAGAAAGATAAAAGGTGTAATGTTAAGCTTAACCCCCGTGGCTGGGATCAGATTGGCTGCCTGTTTTACAACCAATGGAAAGTATAATCGGGCGGGGTGTAAAAAGGGTGGCCGAACCAATCCCAGCAGCTTTCCCCCAGATGGGTTAGATTAAAATCATCATTGGATTTCTGTTCCTTGAGCTTTGTTGCAATAGTGTAGAAGGCCATAGCCACAGAGATCAGAGTAGGAGTGGGCCAGAGAACGATTGAAATCGGGGATGCTAAATAGGCCAGAATTAGAGGAGCGCAGATATCTCGGAGAGTTGTGGGGCTGGAGGAGATCAGAGATAGGGAGGGGCGAGGCCATGGAGGGATTTGTAAACAAGGATGAGAATTTTAAAAATTGCAGCGTTGCTTAACCGGGAGCCAATGTAGGTCAGTGAGCACAGGGGTGATGGGCGAACGGGACTTGGTGTGAGTTAGGACATGGGCAGCAGTGTTTTGGATGATCTCAAGTTTACAGAACACACATGTGGTCTGAGTCTTCGTAAAATGGTTTGGGAACTTATTTGAAGCCACTGTGCTATGCACCATTCTCTATGTTGTCCCCAGTGGTACCGGGATGGATCCCCAAATACAAAGCTTTCGATTGGGGACGATCTCCCCCGCTGATTTACAGGATCTACCACGGAGTATCGGGCAGAAGGTGGTGGCGAGGAAATGGAGAGTGTGTCGCAGCAAATTGTACAGGAACTCCTTCCGTGCAGAGTGGAATGGCAGTGAAAATTTCCGAGAAAGGCTAAAGTTAGAAGCCTACCAATATCCAAGGTAAAACTAACTGGCCTATAATTTCCAAGCTTATCCTTTTCCCCTTGAACAGGGTTTTAACATTTGCCATCCTCCAGTTATTTGACAATTCAAACATTTTTTGGAAGATTACCCGAGGCAAAATAAATCACATCAAACGGTACTTGCATATACTGTAACATCACTGTGACAAAACAATTTTAGGCAACAGTTAAACTTTAAAAAAATAACTTCTGGCAAAATATTTTGCAAATGTGAAATCATGTACTCTCTTTGAGCCAAAAACACTCAAAAAGAGCCCTATGAAAATTCGCAGCTTAAATCATTTTTAAGTTGTAATCACTTAATGATTCAATGTGCATAAATAAAACTTTTGCATGCTCTTGGGTTGCATTTTAAGAGGGCAGTGAAAGTGATTTCCTGAGGCTAAATAAATCACATCAAAAGGCACCATGACTTGCAAACAACATCACTGTGGCAAAAAACAATACCTGTCAACCCTCTCAAAATCAACATTTTTTTTTACTGAAAGTGCCCTGCTCTGCAGCATTCCCACCCTTGTGGGTTCAAGTCTCACTCCAGAGTCTTGAACACAAAAATCTAGGCTGACAGACCAGTGCAGTACTGAAGAAGTGCTGTCTTTTGGATGAGACGTTAAACTGAGGTGGACGTAAAAGATCCCATGGCACTATTTGAAAGAAGAGCAAAGGAGTTATCCCCAGTGTCATGGCCGATATTTATCCCTCAATCAGCGTCATTAAAAACAGATTATCTGGTCATTATCACATTGCTGTTCGTGGGAGCTTGCTGTGCGCAGGTTGGCTGCCGCGTTTCCTACATTACAACAGTGACTACACTTCAAAAAGTACTGCATTGGCTGTAAAGCACCTTGGGACGTCCAATGGACGTAAAAGGCGCTATACAACTGCAAGTCTGTCTTCCTCTTTTCATGTAAACCAATCAATTATCTGTAACTAAATAAAACTTTAAAGGAAACTTAACAAATCAAATTAAAATTTGGTAGTCCGGGGTGACGATGCACTCCAGTCCCCGCGGCGCCCACCGGTCGCGGAAAAACTCAAGCGTGCTGGCGGACACCGTGTGCTCCATCTCCAGGGCCACCCGGGCGCGAACATGGCCGCGGAAGAGAGGCAGGCAATCGGGCCGAACGACCCCCTCGACCACCCGCTGCCTGGACCAATTAATGGCTTTCTTAGCCAGGCCCAGGAGCATTCCCACGAGGAGGTCCTCCGACCTGCCCGCTCCCCTCCGCACCGGGTGACCGTAGATCAGGGCAAGTCTGTCTTTCTTTCGTCTCAAACCAAACTGGGTTTGTTGAAAAACCTGTAGCTGCTGTAACGCAATGTACATGATTTGGATTTCCAGCATCCGCAGTATTTTGCTATCGTACATTATTACCGATATTGGCTTTCATCCTCTCGTACTCTTTGGCAGACTCCGACAATAACGCCCTGTCCATAGCCTTCACCCGCAGAGACTCGAGCGGCCAAGCAGCTGCTCCTGCTGGATTGCGCGGGACCTCTCAGGCACCACACACACAGGGCAAGGAAGACTTCCGGGTCACGTGGCAGCGCGTTGCCACGGAGACGAAGTAACAAGCGCGGCCCGGGAAAGCATGGAGGAGGAGGAGGCGCGCGCCAGCCGCGAGCTGGAGGTGCTGAGCAGCGAGCTGGAGCAGGAGAGGCAAATGAGGTAAGCGGCACATTGGGGCAGCGCAGTGCCAAAAAATATTCTCGAAACATGTTTGAACGAAATACAGCAGCAGCAGGAGCCAAGGTCTTCAAAAGTGACGAAGCCTATTGGTAAAATGGCTCCAAGGTGAGGAGCAGCTTGTCCCAGGAGGAGCGGTGCGCACCTCCTGGGACAAGCTGCACCTCACCTTAGAGTCATTTTACCAATAGGCTTCGTCACTATTGAAGACCTTGACTCCTGCTGCTGTATTTCGTTTAAACATGTTTCGAGGATGTTTTTGCATAATTTAAAACCCAGGGGCATATCATGAGATACGAAGCATGCAGCTTCCAGTGTCACCAGCCGACCATTTATTTTTAACCAGCTGTGTGACATGCTGCGTGCGCTATCTAATGGCAATGAATTCCAGCATATAACAACAAATGGCAATTCTTGCTGGGACTTTCATTTTGGTTGTGCTCAGTAATAGTTATCGGCAGATTTCGAAATGTTTTAGGCAACTTTAAAAAAAAAACTTACGGTAAAACATTTTGCGAATGTGAAAGCACGCACTCTTCATTGCTAAAAATCCGCTGCTCAAATCATTTTTAAGTTGTAACCATTTAATGATTCATTGTGCACAAACAAAACTTTGTACTTCTTGTTAGGTGAAAGTGATTTTTGTGGTATGGTATTGATTCAATGCTCATTATGGTGGGAAGTGCAAATTTCAGTATTTTTAAGCCTTAGCACATCTCTAGAAACCGCTCAATGCACTTAAGGCCCAGTGAATTACTTTGAAATTTAGTGATTGTTTTTGATAGTGGTTGGTTGGTGGGGAATGTTGACCAGAAGAACTTCACATAGAGGCGTCTTCCTTTTAAGAAACTGTCTAGTCTTTGAACTTGTAGTATCATTTACCTTCAGTAAAAGGTGTTTACTGATATTGTTTCTGTATTGCAGGTGTAGGCTTGAATTTCTGATGACCCCTTTGACCCACATTGCTCACAGCTCAAGCACAATCATGCCAAAAACCTGGATCGGTCAGTGCATTTCCCCTGCAAGTGCTGTGTAATTCACATTGAATTTCGAGAATTAAAAAACCTGATTTCTTTACAAAAATAGTCCAATACTTTCTGGAAGCTTGTTTATATGTGATCCAAAATTTTACCATACATTCAAATATGAATCCCTAATTAATAAGGAGGGTATTTGGTAGCCCTAAAATTGAAGTCGTTGCAAGTTGGGTGGTCTGCCGTGTCATGCGAAAGGGGTCAAGAGAGCAGGAGGTGGGACTCATGGAGATGAGCTCAGAGAGGGAAAGCAGGGAGTTGGGAGACCAATTGAAGGAGGATGATACTGATTTAGGGCTAGTTCAGGGAGAAGCCTGGGGGAGATTTGGCTTAAAGGGGAAGCGGGGAGGCAGCTGAATGAATGGTCTCAACCTTAGTGATAAAGATGTCCATGAACTCCTTGCACTTGTTGGTGAGGGTGGTGGGGGAAGGGGTCTAAGGAGACAGGTGCTAGTGGAGAAAAGAGCCCCCAGTGCCTGTTTGCTCTCCAGGATGATCTTGGAGTAATGGATGGTTTTGGCAGAGGAGATGGAACAGAGGCAGCAAAGAAGAGGACAAGCTGCTTGCAGAGGGAGGAAGAGGAGGGTGAGAAGGGCTCTCCGCAGGAAAGAAAGAAAGACTTGCATTTATATAGCACCTTTCACGACCACCGGATGTCCCAAAGCACTTTACAGCCAATGACGTACTTTTTGAAGTGTAGGCACTGTTGTAATGTAGGAAATGTGGCAGCCAATTTGTGCACAGCAAGCTCCCAGGACAGCAATGTGATAATGACCAGATAATCTGTTTTTAGTAATGTTGATTGAGGGATAAATATTGGCCAGGACACCGGGGATAACTCCCCTATTCTTCTTCAGAATAGTGCCATGGGATCTTTTACGTCCACCCGAGAGGGCAGACGGGGCCTCGGTTTAACGTCTCATCCAAAAGACAGTGCAGCTCTCCCTCAGTACTGCACTGGAGTATCAGCCTAGATTTTTGTGCTCATGTCCCTGGAGTGAGATGTGAACCCACAGCATTGTGACTCAGGAGGTCTTACCCACCTAGGGTCTTCCAAGAGCAATTCTCTTACCTCAACCTGAGCCAGGAGCAGTGTGTGAGAGGCATCTGCGCTTTACAAAGGAGGTGCTCACAGAACTTTGCCACCTCTTGCAACCAGACCTACAGCCTCACACCAGAGCAAGGACAGCGCTGACAGTGGCTGTGAAGGTGACCGCGGCCCTGAATTTCTTCGCATCGGGATCCTTCCAGGCTGGAGCAGGTGACATCTGTAACATCTCCCAATTCGCCGTCCACTGCTGCATAAGAGAGGTGACAGCCACTCTTTATGCCAGAAGAGGGGAGTTCATTGTCTTTTCTCTGACCAGAGTGAAGCAGGCTTTGCCAGGTTAGCAGGCTTCCCCATGGTGCAGAGCACCATCGACTGCACGCACGTGGCTTTGCGGGCGCCACATCTAAATGCTGAGATGTACTGCAACCACAAAGGATTCCACTCGCTGAATGTGCAGTTGATGTGCGACCATGCTCAGCACATCATAATCGTGAATGCCCAGTATCCTGGCAGCAATCATGATGCTTTTATTCTGTGCCAGTCTGCTGTTCCCTCAGTCTTTGAGCCACCGCGACAAACCAGAGTGTGGCTACTGGGCGACAAGCGCTATCCACTCACCCAATAGAATAGCAAAATACTGCGGATGCTGGAAATCCGAAATAACAACAGAAAACACTGGAAAAACTCAGCAGGCCAGGCAGCATCTGTGGAGAGAGAAACAGAGTTAACATTTCAGGTTGAAGACCTTTCGTCAGAACTGGAAAAAAGCAGGAAGTGGAATAGATTTTAAAGCAAGTTTAGCGGCTGGGAAAAGGGGGAGGGGATGAAAGAACAAAAGGGAAGGTCAGTGATAGGATAGAAAGCAGGGGAGATTAAGAGACATTGAGAGACAAGAGATATTCAAGGCAAGAGGAGGTGGTAATGGGACAGGTTAAGGAACAAAGGATGGCTCTAGATGAAGTGTGAATTGCGCTGGCAGAATGAAGGACAGCTGCCATGTGGGAGTGAAGGAAAAAAAGGGGCCAAACAAAAAGTATGGCTGGGGTTATGATCTGAAATTGTTGAACTCCAGAGGACTGTAGAGTGCCTAATCGAAAGATGAGGTGCTGTTCCTCGAGCTCACGCTGAGCTTCCGTGGAACAATGCAAGAGTCCGAGGACGGTGAGGTCTGAGTGGGAATGGAGTGGTGAATTAAAGTGACAGGCCACCGGGAGCTCGGGGTCCCCCTTACGGACTGAACAGAGGTGTTCCGCAAAGCGGTCACCCAATCTGTGTTTGGTCTTTTGTTCTTTCATCCCGACCCCCTTTTCCCAGCTGCTAAACTTGCTTTAAAATCTATTCCATTTCCTGCTTTTTTCCAGTTCTGACGAAAGGTCTCCGACCTGAAACGTTAACTCTGTTTCTCTCTCCACGGATGCTGCCTGGCCTGCTGAGTTTTTCCAGCGTTTTTTGTTGTTATTTCGGCTATCCACTCACCACCTGGCTCGTGACTCCATGGCGCATCCCACGCACATGTGGGCAGCATGCATAGAATGAAAGCCATGCTGCCACATGGATTCTGATAGAGTAGACCATTGAAGGACGATCCTAGTAATCTGTTGCTGGACTGCTGTGACAACCTGCAAGCCCCTTTTCCCACTGGTAAACGCAGCCACGATAGCAGCAATCTGAGCTTATGTAGCAGCAAGCTGAGCCTGCATGACAGAAGTCTGAACTTCCACTGCAGCACCCAGACATTGGGTGGCTTGTGCTTGTGCTGCAATGGAAGCTAAGACATCAGCCATCAGACGCTACATCGTGGTTGGGTCCACAAGTGCGCTTAAGGAGTTGCCCATCACTTCCATGCTGGAAACCATGGGCTCCAAGCTCTGCACAAAGCCCTGTGCAAGGTTGGTGCCAGACTCCTCCATGCTCCTTGACATGGCACTCAGGCTTTCTGGCAGGCCTGCCAATGCACCAAGCATTTCATTGTGCATCCCATCAGCGTTCTTCTGTAGGCTGCCCCATTGAAGTCCTCATCTGAGTCCTGTGCAGCAGAACTCCTGTGCAACCTCGCACTCCGGCCTGGCTGCAGGCTGCTTGTGCCCGGTGTCTCTCCATTTGCAGATTCCGCACCTAACCTATACTCCAAACTACGCGGAGTGTCAGTATCAGAGCTGGTGACTGCAAGTATGATATGGAGTGACGGTGCTTTGTCTTCATCATCAGTGACTTGGTGCTCTTGTATTTCGTGCTCCTCCACCAGTGCCTGGCTACGTGGCGGTTCTTGGCCATCTGGAAGGAGAAAGGCACAAGGGTAAGGTTGTAGTGAAGGGAGGGGGAAAGCAAGAGGTGCATGCTTACACCATGTGCAGCTTGTAAATCAGAAGAGATTGTGGGATGAGGGGGAAGTGCGATGTGAGAAGGAGGATTACATATGAGGGTACCGTCATCTTGTATTCTTTCAGCCCCCGCCGCTGGTCACGGGCTCAGCGATCGCCCTCCCAATAGTGGCCAGCACCGTCTCCCCCATCGGGGTCAGGTTATGCAGGCGCGCCTTTCCCCCGCTGGTTAGGTCCTGCTGCCTCCAATTGTGAGCCACCTTGTCTTGCAAAAGAAAGGGAAATGTCGGTGAGTGTGGTGCAGTGTGCTTGGGTGATATGCCTTTCATGGTTGAATAGCTGACTGTTTAAAAGCTGAGAGATGTGGGTGTGAGGCTTGCAGCAGTGGTACGTGTGTAAGGGTGAGGCGAAGTTATGAATGTGAGATATGAGTCGTGTTTGGTAGGTGAGTGATGGGTGTATGGTGCATTGGGCAGTGTGTAAGGCTAGTGTTGCAGATGGTTGAATATGGCATTTGAAGAGGAATTCAGTGACCTTGACCACTCGTGAGGTCATTAAACTGTTTCTTTTACTGCGTACAGGTCCTCGGAGAAATACTGCTGGCATTCACCACCTCCTGCACCAAGGCCTCCAGTGCTGCATCGGAGTATCTTGGAGCACGCTCTCTCCTCTGTTGTGACATGTCATTTTTTTTTGCTGCTCTGACTCTGTTCCCCAGCCAGTTCAATCACATGCTGCCAGCAGAATGCACCTCCCCTTTAAGATGTGCAGACTAGCTTTAATTGGTGCTAGCCTTGCATGAACGTAGGCTCCCTGCTGAGCGTTGAGCCACTCCGCAGCGTGTTCACCGCTGCTGAACGTCGCAATCATGTTAATCAGCAGGCAGCACGAAGTTAGCGTGCTGCCTGCAATAATTTGAACGCGTGGGCGGGTTGGTCCCGCATCGCGATCCTCGTGCCCGTTTTTGGGTGCAAACCAATTTCTAGTCGGGTAACTATAGACAATTTAATCTGACACCAGTTGTGGGTAAACTCTTAGAATCCACAATTAAAGATAAAATTAATAAGCATTTCAAAATTCTTAGGTTAATAAGGACATCCAGGATGGATTTGTTAAAGGCAGGTAATGTTTGGCAAATTTAATAGTTTTTTGAAGAAGTGACCAATTGGATAGATAAAGGGAATGCAGTAGATGTAGTGTATATGGATTGTCAGAAAATTTGATAAGGTGCCTTACAAGAGTTTGTTAGAAAATTTCAGACATCTGATATAATGAAATGTACCCCAGGGGTCAGTACTGGGTCTACTTTTGTTCTTGTGTGTATATATAGATGATTTGGACTTGAGCATAGGGAATACAGTCTTAATATATTTTATTGATGACACAAAAGTAAGAGGTTTGCCAAACAGTGAAGAGGACTGTATGACTTCAGGTAGTCAGGCTAGTAGATATGGTGGCAGATGCAATTTAACGTGGATAAGTGTAAGGTTATTGGAGAAGACACTTAATGGAAAGATACTAAAGGGTGTGGATGAACACAGACCTAGAGGTTTCTAGGGTTCAAGTATGTAATTCGCTGAATGTGGATAAATTACCAGGGCCCTGGACCCACACACAACAATCTCTGGTTCCAGACCTAGCCTCAATCCGACAGCAGTAATTTTAATTAATTCAGCAGTGAAATATAGTAGAATTCTCTGATAGTGAGCAGTCTGGCCAGTTGACCAAATGATCACTATAACTGACAGATTAGTATCTCAGCAGGTCGTAATCCTTGATGCGTACTGTTGATCCCATGATCCACAACGTGTATTGCACTGCTGAGCAGCAACACTCTGCACTCACCAGCTCTTTGAGGCAGATGTGCTGCTTAGAATGTTAGGAGTTTTATTTTGTTCCATTCATTGCTCTTGACCTAAAAGTGGTATCTGAGTGGAGCACTGCTCAGCTGTTTATAAAGTGCTGGTGAGTGCCTGAGCAGCACTACTCAAGAGTGCAGTTATTGAGTCATCCTCAGGATCCTTCAAGTTAACCAGCTAAGGATAATTGGCAGCCCATTAGTAATGTTATCATCCATATCCTAGAGTGATCATGACAACTAAACTGAGCAGATTACTGTAAGTAATTATTGACGTAAGAAAACTACGAGGCACTTGTTCGAAGCATTAAACAAAGCTTTAATCAACTGTTTTACAACATGCAGGTCTAGTTGTGTCCTTCACTAGTTCCTGTTAAGAATGTCCCGCGCAAGCTGGGCCCGTGCCCGAGTATTTATACTCTCCCTGGACAGCGCCACCAGCAGGCCGCCCAGTATAATTTCATAAGTCATTTCCACATGAATGACAAGATTCATGTCAATTATAATACTTTAAGCTATTACATATGCCTTTAGCCACTGGCACCTTAGCATGAGTCTTGTGAAGGTGGCTGCAAAATCAAGATAAACTTGATGGATTTTCAAAGAGCCAGCGGCCTAGAAGACCCATATTTGAGCAATTTCTTTCCAATTGCTGCCAGTCTCCTTGGGGCAGTAAATGTGCTGTTCTGGCAGATGCACCACATTTTGGTACTGATGTCAGTCTTTTCCACATGTGCACTAAAATGTCATGGCCAGACTACACTTGTGGAATACCACACTCAACAGTACAGCAGTTTACAGGAAGGCTATCTACACTATCCATAACTAAATGCAGAGAGTGACACAATTAGCTCTCTTCCCTCCCGCCCCCCCCCCCCCCCCCCCCCCCATTCCGGCTGCAATATTAAAAAAAGCAATAGTATTCGATAGGCTCTGGTGTTGGAAAACAGACTTTGATTGTTGTAAATGACTGATTACTGCAAAGGTTTATTAGTGTAAAAAAGATTTTTTTCATACATGGGATGTGGGCGTCGCTGGCAAGGCCAGCATTTATCACCCATCCCTAATTGCCCTTGAGAAGGTGGTGGTGAGCCTTCTTCTTGAACCACTGCAGTCCGTGAGGTGAAGGTACTCCCACAGTTGTTAGGGAGGGAGTTCCAGGATTTTGACCCAGCGACGATGAAGGAACAGCGATATATTTCCGAGTCAGGATGGTGTGTGACTTGGAGGGGAACTTGGAGGTGGTGGTGTTCCCATGCGCCTGCTGCCCATGTCCTTCTAGGTGGGTTTGGGAGGTGCTGTCAAAGGAGCCTTGGCGGGTTACTGCAGTACATCTTGTAGATGGTGCACACTGCAGCCACGATGCGCCGGTGGTGGAGGGAGTGAATGTTTAAGGCGGTGAATGGGGTGCCGATCAAGCGGGCTGCTTTGTCCTGGATGGTGTTGAGTTTCTTGAGTTTTGTTGGAGCTGCACTCATCCAGGCAAGTGGAGAGTATTCTATATATGAATCCCTGCCTAAACCTGTGCGCCTCTAAACCTACCTCTTTGACCAAGCTTTTGGTCACCTGCCCTCATTTATCCTTATGTGGATCGGTGTCAAGTTTTTTGTCTTAAAATACTCCTGTGCAGCACCGTGGGACGTTTTACTATGTTAAAGGTGCTATATAAATGCAAGTTGTTGTTGTTGTAGTATATGTAGTGGAATCCTTTTTACAGTTTATACAGTGGAATCCTTTTTACAGTAATAAAAATTACTGTTATATATGATAAAACTTTATTCACACTTCCTGTCACACTTCAGATATTTGTCGCACTTCAGCTGTTAGTGTCTTATGTAAATTTTGAAGTCACACTGGGGGGAGGGGGTGGTGGTGGTGAGAGGGGGGGAAACAAAGCAAGGCTCATTTACATTTCAGCAGCAGAACAATATGTTGTGTTTTACATGGGATAAATGTTCCTGCCCTTACAAAATGATGCATCCTCTGATTTAACATGAATAACAGCATGAGAGATTTGCTAGTATTATAATAAAAATGATGCATCTACTGCAAGTTTTATCTGTCACACTTTAGTGTCCATCACGCATGACATATCACACACTGTATAAAGCAATTTTTTTGTCACAATATCACTTTCTTTTTCCAAAAACAGCAATCAAAATTTTGTGACCAGTAAGCCAAATCTACCATTTAGAATATTCTCCCAGAACTATCACTCTGTCACCTAAAGGGAGTTAATAGTTACATCTGTCTGTCATTCCCAGGATTCTGAATTCTGAGTGTGTACAGTGTGCAGGATTTCCAAGCATGCATCAGTTTAATTCTCAGTGGACATTGTGAAGTATGCCTTTCCTTAAGCTTTAATAGTGTCTTTGATTTTCCTAATGATTTGAAAACAAGCTAGAGAATGAATTTTGAAACAATTCACCACATCTTGCCTGTAACTATTTATAATAGAAGGCATGCAAATAATCCTGATTAAAACTGTATAATAATCCTGTTTTACCTGTGGCTGAATATTGGAATACTAGCCTCAAGACTATTAAAAGTTTACATTACAGTGGTAGTGTTGATGCAAAGTAGTTTTACAAAGTTATAGCGCAAATCCAGAGTCAAAGCCTAATCTAACTCGTTAAGCAGAGTGAGATTCCCTAGAGGATCATAGAAAAATTACGACACAGAAGGAGGCCATTCGGCCCATCATGTCCATGCCGGTCGGAAAAGAGCTACCCACCTTCCAGCACTTGGTCCGTAGCCCTGTAGGTTACGGCTCTTCAAGTGCACATCCAAGTACTTTTTAAATGTGATGAGGGTTTCTGCCTCTACCACCCATTCGGGCAGTGAGTTCCAGACCCCCCACCACCCTCTGGGTGAAATTTATTTTCCTCATCTCCCCTCTAATCCTTCTACCAGCTACTTTAAATCTATACCCCTGGTTCTTGACCCCTCTGCTAAGGAAAATAGGTCCTTCCTATCCACTCTATCTAGGCCCCATATAATTTTATACATCTCAATTGAATCTCCCCTCAGCCTCCTCTGTTCCAAGGAAAACAACCCCAGCCTATCCAATCGCTCCTCAAAGCTAAAGTTTTCCAGTCCTGGCAACATCCTCGTAAAACTCCTCTGCAGCCTCTCCAGTACAATCTCATCCTTCCTGTAATGTGGTGACCAGAACTGCACGCAGTACTCAAGCTGTGGCCGAACCACTGACGAAGGGTCACCGACCTGAAACGTTAACTCTGTTTCTCTCTCCACGATGCTGCCTGACCTGCTGAGTGTTTCCAGCATTTTCTGTTGTTATAAAACTTTAGTGTTGGTGCAAAACAAAAACTGCTTCACACCAATACTACTGCTGTAGTTTAAATGAGAAGTCGCACAACACCAGGTTATAGTCCAACAGATTTATTTAATTTTACAAGCTTTCGAAGCAGTTTGCTCCTTCGTCAGGTAAGTTAGCAATGAGAGAATCTCCCAGAATTCACAATTTAAACCCAGACAAAATCTATTCACATTATTCCCTACAACAAAGAGCACAGCCAAGACAATGAGATGTGTCCCAGGGGGTCCAACGTGTCAAACCACCTGCTGGCTGCATATCCTGTCAATTTGTGTTCTTGTGTTAAGTCTTTTTAAAAAAAAACCCCTGGGAAGACCGGCCATGATGTCAAGTCACGTTCTGTATCGTGACATGAACCCGATATCGCGATTGAGGCCATCCTCATGAGTGCGGAACTTGGCTATCAGTTTCTGCTCTATGATTTTGCGCTGTCGTGTATCTCGAAGGCCGCCTTGGAGAACGCTTACCCGCAGATCCGAGGCTGAATGCCCCTGGCTGCTGAAGTGTTCCCCGTAGTTTAAATGCACCACTTTGTGCATCAGCCCAAGAGCAGGGGTATAGGTAGAAGAGTTTCCTAAGTCTTAATGCTAAAATCAGTGTGGATATGAAGTGTCAGTTGTACAGTACTGTGTAGCCCTTGTTCTTTTTGTAGATCTCCTGAGTCCAAGCAGCACCATTACAGTATTTAGAATTTGCGACAGAACACTGTTAAGTTGAACAGGTTAATAATATGCATGGTAGAATTCCAATCAGTTAAAATTCACTTCCAACAGAATTTATAATTCTATTTAGAATAAATATGAGTGATCATTTTTTAAATATTTTGCAAGAGCCAATGAGCTGAAGCAGTAATCAACTCACATTTATGGGTTTGAACAGGGTCCTCGAGTATGAGGGGAAAGTTGAAGAATTCAGGTAGCCTATGGTTGAGATGATGTCATGTAGTTTAACCCTCTGAAACTTTGTACTGTACAAGCTTTTCAGTATCACGACTGGAAAATATAACAAGACTGCAATTTTTCCTCCTTTGTTGCTAGAATTCAATTAATTTATTTTTTTCTTGTTTTTGTTAATTCTATCAATTCTTTTTATGGAAATTTGTGCTCATCAATATGAGGATCACAGTCCTTGCACAACAGATAACACCAAGCATTTTCAGATCAGATATAGCCATAGTATGGGGTTAGACGGAGAGCAAAACTTCAATTAGGCTTCCCTGCAATGTATGTTTACTCTAGCCTTAGAAGATCACCAGTATGGCAGCTAATTTCCCGTACCAGCTGCCTTTGTGGCCACTGAGCAAGATTGCCAATTTAGTTCTGAAGAATTTTCAGTTCTGTGCTGCTAATTCGTGCATCACAGGAATTAGACTGGGATTGCCAAATTTGTTTCTTATGGAAGACTTTATCCACATCCAATTCAATTCCAGGTTACAGAGATGGAAGGACTGTGCCATCTACTCCTTTTATCGCTTTTAGAAATTAGTATAAAGTATTTTAGTAAATAAGAATGGGTAGCGGCATATTAAGTGTGTTTATAAACATGTCCACTGGTTGTTAATAATCCGTTTATGAATTTTGTAGATATACTACCTGATGTATTGCTACTGAGCGCATTTATGATGTGCATAGTAACCACAGCAATTCTTATCCCACTATTTAATCTAAATTTTGGATGCTCATCTCAAAAACTTACTATAATCAGATTGTATAAAACGTTTTACTGCTGTATAATTTAGTGTGGGAAATAATAAAATTTTGTTGCAACACTTCAAGTTTTATTTTCACCGAAAACACACATATGCAACTTTTGCTGTAATAACTGATTATTTAAGTGCATTATCTTTTGTTTATAATACAGGGATATGCTTGATCAATCTGCTTCTGAATTGCGAAAACACAGTGTCTCAACTGGAAAAGCGATTAGACAGCGTAGAAGATGAAGGTACACAGGAAGAAAAGTTTTAGCCCCGCAGTATTCTTTTTCAGGGCTAAAAACCCCTTTTGGAAACAACTTTAAGAAATACAGCACCGTATGAAAATGTAATAAAACTATTTGATTGGAACCACCATCAGACAAACAGTTTTAAGTAATTTCAGATTTTACAGCAGCACCAGCCCCAAGGTCCCGGTGGAGAATCTGATCAGCACCTTGCCTTTTCAAGATGGGAAGCCCAAGGCCATTATTGGGCCAAAAATTTAAGTAAAGAAAACTTCTTTCCCTGCTGGGAATGGTGGAACAGCATTCAGATCCTCCGGAATTGATTACAACAACTTGCATTTATTCCTTTTAGCATAGAAAAATGTCCCAAAGCACTTAACAGAAGCATAATCAGATAAAAATGAACACCAAGCCAAATAAAGAGGCGTGACTAAAAGCTTGGCCAAAGAGGTGGGTTTTAAGGAAAGTCTTGAAGGAGCAGAGGGAGATGGAGAGGTTCAGAGAGGGAATTTCATAGCCGTATACCTAGACGACTGAAGGTACAGCCCCCAATGGTGGCGCAAAGGGAGTGGGGGATGCACAAATGGCCAGAGTTGTAGAAATGCAGAGTTCTTGGAGGGTTGTAGGGCTGGAGGAGGTTACAGAAATAGAGAGGGCCAAGGCTATGAAGGGAATTAAACATAACTATGGGAATTTAAATCTGTGGTATTGGGGAAGGAAGAACCAATGCAGGTCAGTAAGCACAGGGGTGATGGGTGAGTGGAACTTGAGGATAGGACTCGGACAGCAGACTTTGGGATGAGCTGACTCTTATGGAGGGTGGAGGATGTGAGGCCAGCCAGGAGAGCATTGGAATAGTCGCGTATGGAGCAATGTTCCCTGTAATTTTTTTTGGGTGCACGGCCCATTCACAGGTTCAGGAAAAGCCAATCCTGGGCTACTCGGGACTGGCAGAGAGCTGCGTGGCCGCGCAGCTTATAAGGAACGTTGGTCTGGAAGTGACAAAGGCATGGATGAGGGTCTCGGCAGTAGATGGGCTGATGTATGGATGGAGGAAGGTGATGCTACGGAGGTGGAAGTAGGCAGTCTTTGTGACGGAGAGGATATGGGGGTGGAAGCTCGGCCCTGGATCAAATAGGCCATCAAAGTTGCAAAAAGTCTGGTTCAACCTAAACCAGCAGGAGTATAGAATCTGTGACAAAGGTATGGGCTTTGTGGTGGGGTCCGAAGATGATGGCTTTGGTCTTCCCAGTATTGAATTGGAGGAAATTACGGCTCATCCAGGACTGGGCGCTAGACAAGTAATCTGACAGTGGAGGGGTTGTGAGAGGTGGTGGTGAGATAGAGCTGGGTGTCCTAGTGTACATTTGGAACCTGACCCTATGTCCCCTTGGTCCTTACCACCTTTGAGCTGTTCCGTATGTCCACAATGGAATTCACGCCTGCTCTCAGCCTGTATGGGATTCACTGGGGCTAATAGGGGCCAGGTGGGTGGAATTCCTGGGTAGCTTAGGCATACCTCTAGACATGCCCATATATTGTTGCTGGGCTAGAGGGGGGCATGAGGATGTCACGTTTACCCGTGCGCCCCCCCCCTCCCCCTCCCCCTCCCCAACTTTGGGATTTCCAGGGCTGGTTAAATGGGGTGTGAACTTGGCAAATCTGGGTTCAGTTCCAAATTAAGGCTCCATTGCCAATATGATATATTCTGCCCTCTCTAGCCCCAGGAATCGTTGTCTCTGTTTAATAACTTAATTTTGAATAATCTAGTTTGTTAAATAGTACATTATATAAACATATTGCACACATAATAGAATATGAACAAAACAAACATATTCTGTGGGTAACAGAATATAACCAAATGTGTTACCTAGGAAAGATTTATCAAGACTTGAAAGCTTGTAGGCCTAACAAAATATATATGTTTTAATAAAATGTTATCACAGATCATAGAAACATAGAAGATAGGAGCAGGAGTAGGCCATTCGGCCCCTCGAGCCTGTTCCGCCATTTAATGAGATCATGGCTGATCATCCAAATTCAGTACCCTGTCCCTGCTTTCTCCCCATATCCCTTGATCCCTTTAGCCTTAAGAAATATATCTAATGCCTTCTTGAATATATTTAATGAATTGGCCTCAACTGCCTTGCGTGGTAGAGAATTCCACAGGTTCACCACTCTCTGGGTAAAGAAATTCCTCCTCATCTCAGTCCTAAATGGCTTACCGCTTATCCTTAGACTGTGACCCCTGGTTCTGGACACCACCGCCATCGGGAACATCCTTCCTGCATCTAGTCTGTCTAGTCCTGTTAGAATTTTATAAGTTTCAATGAGATCCCCTCTCATTCTTCTAAACACTAGCGAATATAAGCCTAATCGACCCAATCTCTCCTCATACGTCATTCCTGCCATCCCAGGTATCAGTCTGGTGAATCTTTGCTGCACTCTCTCCATGGCAAGAACATCCTTCCTCAGATAAGGTGACCAAAACTGCACACAATACTCAAGGTGTGGTCTCACCAAGGCCCTGTACAACTGCAGCAAGACATCCTTGCTCCTGTACTTTAATCCTCTTGCTATGAAGGCCAACATACCATTTGCCTTCTTAACCGCCTGCTGCACCTGCATGCTTACCTTCAGCGACTGGTGCACAAGGACACCCAGGTCTCGTTGCACTTCCCCTTTTCCCAATCTATTGCCGTTCAGATAATCTGTCTTCCTGTTTTTGCCACCAAAGTGGATAACCTCGCATTTATCCACATTATACTGCATTTGTCATGCATCTGCCCAATCACCCAATCTGTCCAAATCATACTGGAGTTTCTCTGCATCCTCCTCACAGCACACGCCCACCCAGCTTTGTGTCATCTGCAAACTTGGAGATATTACATCTAGTTCCCTCGTCTAGATCATTAATATATATTGTGAATAGCTGGGGTCCTAGCACCGATCCCTGCGGTACCCCACTAGTCACTGCCTGCCATTCGGAAAAAGACCCGTTTATTCCAACTCTTTGCTTCCTGTCTGCCAACCAGTTCTCTATCCAAGACAGTACCTTACCCCCCAATCCCGTGTGCTTTAACTTTGCACGCTAATCTCTTATGTAGGACCTTCTCGAAAGCCTTCTGAAAGCCCAAATACACCACATCCACTGGTTCTCCCTTATCTATTCTACCAGTTACATCCTCAAAAAATTCCAGTAGATTAGTCAAGCATGATTTACCTTTTGTAAATCCATGTTGACTTTGTGCGATCCTGTCACTGTTTTCCAAGTGCTCTGCTATTACATCTTTTATAATGGACTCTAGCATTTTCCCCACTACCGATGTCAGGCTTATCGGTCTATAATTCCCCGTTTTCTCTCTACCACCTTTTTTAAATAGTGGGGTAACATTAGCTACCCTCCAATCCATGGGAACTGTTCCAGAGTCTATAGAATTTTGGAAGATGACCAGCAATGCATCTACTATTTCTAGGGCCACTTCCTTAAGTACCCTAGGATGTAGATTATCAGGCCCTGGGGATTTATCGGCCTTCAATCCCGTCAATTTCCCTAACACCATTTCCCTACAAATACTGATTTCATTCAGTTCTTCCCTCTCATTAGACCCTATGTTCCCCGACATCGCTGGGAGGTTATTTGTGTCCTCCTTTGTGAAGACAGAACCAAAGTACGTATTTAATTGGTCAGCCATTTCTTTGTTCCCCATTATAAATTCCCCTGATTCTGACTGCAAGGGACCTATGCTTGACTTCACCAATCTTTTTCTCTTCACATATCTATAGAAGCTTTTACAGTCAGTTTTTATGTTCCCTGAAAGCTTACTCTCATACTCTATTTTCCCCCTCTTAATTAATCCCTTTGTTCTCCTTTGCTGAATCCTAAACTGCTCCCAATCCTCAGGTTTGCTGCTTTTTCTGGCCAATTTATATGTCCTCTCCTTGGATCTTATGCTATCCCTAATTTCCCTTGTTAGCCAAGGTTGAGTCACCTTTTTTGTGACCTTATTTTAAATAATGTATGCTGGTTTCCTAAAATGTAATTTAAATAAAAAGTTTGTATGTGAAGCTTGCACCCATCAAGGTGAGGGATGTTAGTGCTGAGGAATAAAAAATGTCCATTTTGGACACCCAGTGCCAGTATACATTTCAGATAAGCACAGCTGTATGCAATGTAAAACTCTCCATGCTCCGCGCCCCAACACTGCGCCTCAATCCCAAACTCAGAGTCTGGAGTAAATGTAAGTTTTTAATGTTTTGTTTCCATCCTTCATTAGGAAATGAGTGGAAAACTAGGTATGAAACCCAACAGGAGCTGAATATACAGCTAGAGAGACAAATTAGAAATTTAGAAGAGAAAGTGGAGTATGTTCGTGGTAATCCTGCAGGTAAATACTTGCACAATACAAATATCTTTATTTTTTTGCATAGTGCAGTTTATTTTCTGCAAATGACATCAAATCATTCTTCAGGTCAATTTAATTTAACATGAAATGATTACTGGTCAAAGGCAAAAGCAAAGAACATAATAAGAACATAAGAATTAGGAGTAGGAGTAGGCCATTTGGCCCTTCGAGCCTGCTCCGCCATTCAGTAAGATCATGGCTGATCTTCTACCTCATCTCCACTTTTCTGCACTATCCCCATATCCCTTGATTCCTTTAATATTCAAAAATCTATCGATCTCAGTCTTGAATATATTCAACGACTGAGCCTCCACAGCCTTCTGGAATAGAGAATTCCAAAGATTCACCACCCTCTGAGTGAAGAAATTTCTCCTCATCTCAGTCCTAAATGGCCGACCCCTTATTCTGAGACTGACTCCTGGTTCTAGACTCCCCAGCCAGGGGGAAACATCTTTGCAACCACGTCTCCGTTATGGCTATAAAAGCTGATAAATGCACAGAAGAAACATTCATTACTAGGATTTTTTTTTTTTTTTTTTACAGATACTGAATAAGTATCAGTTGATCATTTACTGCACTGAATTATTTTGCATTAAATTATTTTACAATCTGTTATGTTTGCATTCTCACAAAACTGAGTAAAAATTTAATTAAAATATATCTTATCAGATATTCTTGTGTCTCTATTTGTAGACAGATTGTCTTCTGTACGTTCATATGAGGAGATGCCAGTAGTAAGTACAATATTTTGAAATTTGTTAAGAGTTGCCACCATACAAAGTAACATTTTCTCATGATTGTGTCTTAAGATAAAGTTTTAAATAATCATTATCTGAACAATGCCATTTTCTGTCAATAAACCAACTTTTGTTTTATGAAACAAGGTACAGAAGTAGAATTTTTTTATTTTTTTTAAAACTCCCTTTATGGCAAATGTGGGATTCAAATTCAGATCTGTACACTCCCTGTGGCCACCTGCAAAACAAATACCCAATCCTCCCCTGCAGTGGAATGAAAAGTGGAGCGTGGTCAAGTATCCCAAAGATTTCTCTGTTTCTGCCCACTTACTTACCGTCACGGTAAAGGTGGCGGTGCTTAGCTTGTATGGTGGTCCACAGGCAGGAAGGGATCGGGAAGGTGAAAGGTCACACAGGAGTGCAATTCACAACTCAGGGAGTCACTTCCTCTACTTTGACACTACAGTTTCTGAGCATTTGAAGGTACTGTGTGAAGCTTGCTGAGAATTTAACAGACCTCTGCATAGCGAACTAATGGATTTCCCTCTGGGGATTCTATTGTTCCTGTGCTTTGAGGAGGAGTATGATAAACACATGGATGGATGCCAGGAGAGTGCAGCAGCATGCACGCAGGCAACAGCCAACCCGCAGGTATCCACACCACAGGGTGTACTGACCGCAGAGGATTTTTTTCATAGGCAGTGTCTGAGAAGGCTGCATTTTTCCCCAGCACCATGACAGTGATATGCCAGCTGTTGGAACCTGAATTGCAGCCTCCTTTCACTGGGGCACTGCCTTGTATGTGGTGTTATTTATGCTCCACACAAGCCTTCTCCCACCTCACTTCATCTCACCCTATCAACACATCCTATTCCTTTCTCCCTCATGTATTTATCTAGCTTCCCCTTAAATGCATCTATGCTATTCGTCTCAAGCACTTCATGTGGTAGCGAGTTCCACAATCTCGCCACTCCCTGAGTAAATCATTATTTAATTATTCTTCAGTATTGCTATCCACCATCAAAAGACCTGCTCACACTTGCTGTCTATATTCATATATAAAGAATAAATACCTCAGCAAACAATACTGCTTTCAGGAATGGAGGGGAGAATATTGTGTGGGGAAGGAAATAAAACACAATTCTGAAAATGTAATCTTGCTGTTAAGATCTCATTGGCAAATAACATTCCATGGGTAAATAAATCCTTAGTAAAATAAACTGTCATCCAAACTCCTTAATGTCCCCAAAGTAAGGTAAGGGTTAACCGTATTTTTAAAAATCATTGCCACAGTGTTATTTTAGAATCTGTTGGGTGCGATCTTTTTGTGTATTTGAGTCATTTTTATGTGAGGACAGCTGGAGATCCAGAATTACAATTTTATGTGAAAGTAATTAGACACAATTTCCATATCAATCTTTCCTACAGACTTGTGCGTGGGTGTGAAAGCATCCTTTGGCAGTAAGTGTGCTAACCATGCATAGTTACTATTAACTCATAATGCTATTTTCTGTGTTCTTGCATGGTAATTTCTGCCAACAGGAAGATGTATGGCTTAATAGAATTCACCTTTTGAAGGGTTTCAGCTCACCATACAGGCTAATATGACATGTGTATTGCAGTCTGCCCTGCATGTTCTGTTAGCTGATATTAGAAATAGATTACCTTGCCGTCTGTGCTGCATGTGAGAGTATCACGTATTTGGATTGTTATCCAGATTGGTCTCAGCCACATTGACTACCACATTGCAGCTGAGCTTAGATCATCTTAGGCATGATAACTGTTACATTATTGGTACTGTGCATGTGGTGGTCTCGGCCACAAAACAAGTATAGTGACAACAATGCCTTTCTGTCAGACAGCTGAAGGCAGAGGCATCAGTCAAAGGCACTGTGCAACGTACCAGCCCAGTTACTAATCTCTCCATGTGCAATTGGATTTGTCTGCTCCTGCCCTAAACGTTCTACTACTGGTAGTACGAAAGGGTCTCAAACACAACCAACTGCGTATGTTGAGGACATGAATATGTACTTCATGAGGTAGAAAATACACCAGTTTACAATGATATTTATCAATAAATGAATTGTGTTACACTATCCAAACTATAAAAACAACTAGTGCATCCCAACATCACTAGTTGAAAGCTTTAGGCAGTGTCCAAAGTCATAATGATTGCATTACATGATGCAGTTTTGTTTTGGTCAGCTAGATGTATGATGCTTAAAAGTCCCCAAAACCAACTACTTTTAAATCCACAGATGTCGAGCTTCTATTTACCCTGCAAGCCATTGCCCAGGTAGGGTTGTTCTGACCTGAGATATGGTGGGATGCTTACCAGAACTCCATGCAATCAAACTATGTGGTTTAAGCTGGTTAATCTCCATCAGTACTCTTATGCAAAATTGGAGTCCATCTTGCCAACTCGTGCCTAAGTTCTCTGGACTTTGGTAAGTAGGCTTTTTTCCACAAGGAAACTCTATCTCTTTCAGTTTCTCAGTAGCTTGGTTTGAAGAGACCTAAACACATTGCCATGGGTTTCCCCACATGTCACACCTAGCTGACTGAAGAAGATACAACCTGATAAATATGTATAGCATAGCCAGATAGAGTTTCTAACCTCAGAAGAGCACTTCCTACTGGACCAGTATGATTTTTTTCCTTCACTTTTTCTACTCCTCTGAGTAAGATTTTCAATTTGTGTGCATTTTTGTACTGTGAGCACACAAGGATTGTGTTGACATTGCCCAAATTAATTTTACACTGGGTTGAGAGAACAAACTATCAAACTGTCTGTCATTCTGGCTTTGATTAAACTTGGATCCTGGGGTGATATAATCAACTATCACTCAGTCCCCTAACTTTCGATGTTCAGAAATTGATGAGACTATAATTTCCTTTCAGGAAAGATTCCAAGTAAGGGACATAACCGTGTTCGTGCTGTTGGTGTTGGTTTTCTTTCTTCAGATGTTATACAGTCTTCTACATTCTATTGTTTTTGCTTTTTTTTGCCTTTTAGTTTAAGCGAAAGATCCCTGAATAAAATTTTCCCCAGTTTCCCTGAGGACTGCATTGCTATCTCCTCCATGAGTAATCTCTTGAAAAGCTCTGCTTCCTCCACCATTCTGTCATTATACGAGTCGTTGGTTAGAACACATCTGGAGCACTGCGCCCAGTTTTGGTTCCTTCACATGATGGGTGATATAGGTGGCCTTGGAAAAAGTTCCAAGGAGAGCTACAAAAATGATTCCTACCTTAAAATACCTCAAGAAGGTGGGTCTATTTACTTTATCAGGTCGCCTCGAAGTCCACACTGTCATAGAGTCATAATGGCACAGAAGGAGGCCATTCAGCCCATCGAGTCCGTGCCGGCTCTTTGTAGAGCAATGCAGTCAGTCCCATTCCCCTGCTCTATCCCCGTAGCCCTGCAAGTTTATTTCCCTCAAGTGCCTATCCAGTCTCCCCTTGAAAACATTGAGTGTGTCCGCTTCCACCACTTCCATCGGCAGCGAATTCCAGGTCATCACCACTCGCTGCGTAAAAAAGTTTTCCTCACATCCCCCCTGTATCTCTTGCCCAAAACCTTAAATCTGTGTCCCCTAGTCCTTGTACCATCAACTAGTGGGAACAGCCTTTCCCCGTCTAGCCTATCCAAACCTGTCATAATCTTGTACACCTCTATCAAATCACTGCTCTAAACGTTTATAAAATAATGAAAGGGCTGGATTTTTTCTCTTTTTTGCCCGTCCCATGAGATTACATAGCTGTGGGGGAGTAGGAAGTGTCTAATGATAATATTCCAGTCCGTGCGGGGCAGGCTTGATGGACCAGCTGGTCTTTTCCTGCCTGTTTTTATGTTCCTCAGGCAATATACATATATGGTCTTTATATAGGCATTGACATGCCTCTGAATTATTTAATTGTGCAAGATACAGTATACAACAGTCATTTTGCGTATCTTTGAGGCGCGTGCTTCAGGGCACTTCAGAAATAAAACAATTAAATAGTAGTTTCACCCGATATTCTTCTTGTAGTTCCCTTCCTTGATTCAGGAGCTTTGTTATAGTGATACTCTGTAGGACTCGGTGGATTATGGATTGCTACGTACAACCAAGATTTTAGGCAATAGCCATGGTCATCCAAGAGTCAGTTAGGGAGTTGAACAGCTCTTAAAGATGCAGAGAGGATTGTCTCAAAATGAATGTCATGGGTTGACTCAGCAAAATTGGCAAAATATTCATTAGTATTTTGTGTATTGCATACTATCAAATATGTGATTTGTATATGGTATGGCATTGTGTGATGGTGGAAGTATCTCCTAATAGGTGGACTCCACTATGCTCTGAACCTGTAGAAACCCTATAGCTAAATAAAATTCTTCCTGTGTAAGTTACGTGTTGCTCTTTAGATTCCTGAAAATGTGTGGATCTGGATGTCCTCATTAGCTCCTCAATGTACTTGGGCATTATGGTCTGTGAAATACTTGTATAATCACATTCAGTGTCTGCAAAGAGCCTGTCATACAGAAACTAGGGCAGCTGTTCCCTTCACAGCTCCACAGCACAAAGAGAATTTTTTTTTAAATTGCAACTATTAACGAAATGTCTCTGCTGAGGCAAAAGGGATGCAAACATTGTAAGGGCAAAATATATATTTTTCTCAGTAAGTTCTCCGAATAAATTACGGTTTTGTCCTTCAGAACTTCCTTTTCCTTCCTCGGTAAAGCATCATGAACTAAAGCATTGTAATACTTTTTAGAATTTAGTAATGAAGCTAAAGGAGTTTTTGCATGCTATTAGCATTTAAACTTAAATAATGACTTGTAGTGCACGTAGATTAAAAGAACAATTAATGCAGAAAATGACTGGCTTAGTTTGGTCAGGTCCATTCTCTAATAATTGGAGTGTCAGTGTGAATTACTCTATTTATGGCTGTGTTTAATTCAGTTTGAACTGTGGTAATCACACTTAAAAGCAGGATTACTAGAGGGGAAAAAAAAATTATCCAGAAGCCGTAATTAGGCCGTAACATTACTGTAGACAGAATGATTCTTGTTTTTTAAGTCATTGGCCCATGCAAGTCTGCTATTCTGATATGATTAAATTATTAGCTCTGACGACTAGATTGAACAACTTGTGCATCTTTCCTGATTTATTTTAATTTAATTCCACTTTCACTTTGTCACCATGATCCAGCCCCTGCTGAGAGTTTAGCAGGTATATCATTATAGACCTCACTATGGATAAGGGAACAGTAGACTGAAAATTCAAAGCCTCCATTGCCAACCAAAAAGGCAGAAGTATTAACAACCTCAAAAAAATGTTCACTTTTCAAATCTGAATGAAGATCTTTAGCCATTGTGGCTCTCCGCTCAGACAATACTGTTAATATAGACAACATTGTTCCAGTAACCATTCTGTCATGCCCAGCATTCTGTTTCATTTGATTTTAACACCCTTAATCAAAGCATGCTGTGGCACATTATTGATTTTTTTTGCTCGCTGCATGGCTGTAGCTAGTTGCTGTGTTTAAAATGCCTAATCCCCTTTCTTAGCTGCTTCTGGTGCCCTTTATGTTGCTGTAATTTTGTAGGTACATTGTAAGAAAGCAAGAGAATGGCTAGCGAAACAGACAGGATTCCTATCAACTGGACTGTCAAGCACAAGAGCTGACCTTTCTTCCTTAACTACCTCATTGTTGACAATTTATTGCATGACTGTAATAAAATTTTCTGCTATGTATTACTCTGATTTCCTCTGTGGCCAAATTGCTACAAATTTCATCTGTGGTAATTGAAATAAATTAGCACGCTATAGTGAAGATCTCTGCAATACTGACCTACTTGTCAATGGTCAAAACTTAATTTGTTAATTTAAAAAAAAATATTGTTCTATTGTTTCTCTTTCACGTTGACATATATGTCTGGCAAATTATTTATAGAGTGCTTCTTTAATGGCATTTTGTAACCTGGCAACAGATTAGAAATCGCTTCTCTGAACCCACATCCATTGATCACAGACAGCACTTGCATATTTTCTGCAATAAAATTTTCAACAAGGTCAGTGAACCTAGACCTCCTTTGAGTATGTGACAGCAACATTAAATTTTGCAGTACTGTTTTTCATTTTTGTTTTTGTTTTGATTATTTCCCTTTTATATCAGTGCAATAAATTCCCATTGGGTTTTAACAGAAGTTGCTTGTTTCCTAAAAACATGCCATCTATGTTATATCACATTTCTCTCCCCCCCCCCCCCCCCCGCCATCCCTACCCCCCCAATCCCCCTCCCCCATCCATCCATCTCCCCCCCCCCCATCCATCCATCTCCCCCCCCCCATCCATCCATCTCCCCCCCCCATCCATCCATCTCCCCCCCCCCCCATCCATCCATCTCCCCCCCCCCCATCCATCCATCTCCTCCCCCCCCCATCCATCCATCTCCACCCCCCCCCCATCCATCCATCTCCACCCCCCCCCCATCCATCCATCTCCCCCCCCCCCCATCCATCCATCTCCCCCCCCCCCCATCCATCCATCTCCCCCCCCCCCCATCCATCCATCCATCTCCCCCCCCCCCCATCCATCCATCCATCCATCTCCCCCCCCCCATCCATCCATCTCCCCCCCCCCCATCCATCCATCTCCCCCCCCCCCATCCATCCATCTCCCCCCCCCCCCATCCATCCATCTCCCCCCCCCCCCATCCATCCATCCATCTCCCCCCCCCCCCCCCCCATCCATCCATCCCCCCCCCCCCATCCATCCATCCCCCCCCCCCATCCCATCTCTCTCTTCCAATTCTTGGGGGGGGAGGGCTAAATATTTCTACACCATCACTGACTTCAATGTTACAGATCGCTGCCCAACCAACTGGAGTGAGTGAATTCTTAAAACTCATTTTTTAAAAATTATGTTTCATGCTGAGTTTTAACAGCAGTATGTGAATAATGATGAAAAAAGCTCAGCTGGTGTTGTGTATATATGGTTGTTGAATTTTATTGGACCATTTTTCCTAACTGAGCCTAAGAAAATAAATCAAGTTTATCCAGCTTGATGACATTTGAGAGGAATGTGTGTCATTTGGTGCATAACAATTAAGCGCAACGGCGTAAGAGTTTAGGGAAATGATTGCTACTGGGCAGAGTTCATGATGTGTGTGGGGGGGGGGGATTTTAACCACCCACGTGACCTCTTGCCGTCCCGCGATCGCTTGACCTCTGCCCCTCCCCGCGCTTGACCTCTGCCCCTCCCCGCGCGCGAGCTCTCCCCCCGCCCCGCTTCCCAACTGCCGCCTTGGACAGCAGGCTTTCCCGCCCGCCCGCCTCGCCTCTCCGTCCGGCTGGCTGCCCGGCAGAAAACAAATTCTAATTCAGCAGGACCTCCGGTTTCCCAGCTGCTGACAGGCTTCCTCCTCGCATTCTCATAAATATCAGGGACCATATCTTATTTTAAATAGTTGCTTGAAGTAGAGAAATAGTGACGGGTATGGGAACACACGGCAGTGTGGAATTCAAACTCGGGGGCTCGTGAGAAAACTACTGGCACAGACTTTATGGGCGAAATGGCCTGTTACTATGTTGTAAGATTCTAGTCTAGAACCACGGGACAAGAGGACCCTCACTTTTTTTTTAAAGTTTAAAAAAAAAAAAAACATTTAATGTCACAAAGATTGCTAAAGAGAAAACCTGCATCCCTGTGGCGCGTAGGAGGTAGAGGAGGTAAAAGGGTATGTGTTTGTCATAGGGAAATTGCAGAAATAGTTTTCCTAGGTCTTCTATTGGAGCATTGATTTTGATTAGTGAAAACAATGGTAACAATTCATTCAAGTGACTCTATTCAATATCACTGGCAGCCATCTAAGCAACTGAGCTAAACTATGCATGTGATGTGACCACCACCTTATAAAACCGGTCCCAGTTCTGATGAAAGGTCATCGACCTGAAACGTTAACTTTGTTTCTCTTTCCACAAATGCTGTCTGACCTGCTGAGTATTTCTGGCATTTTCTGTTTTTAAAATAGGTTAGACAGGAGTAAGCTGTTTTCCATAAAATAACAAGCCCCAGTACAGCCTTTGTAGCAATATGCTTGCTAAGTTATTCCAGTTGAATGCACTATACACTGCTGCCTATTTCCTGTCGTGCACCCAGTTCTGCTCTCCCACCACCCCTGTCCTCACTGACTTAAACTGGCTCCGAGTCGTCCAACACCTCAGATATAAAATTCTCATCCGCATATTTAAATCCCTTCATGGCCTTGCCCTCCCAAGCTCTGTAATCTCTTCCAACCCTACAATCCCATCTCATATTATCTGGCCTTCTGACTTTCGCCTTTACATAGTATTTACAGCACAGAAACAGGCCATTTGGTCCAACTGGTCCATACTGGTGCTTATGCCCCACACGAGCCTCCACCCACCCTACTTCATCTAACCCCATCAACATATCCTTCTATTCCTTTCTCCCTTATGTGTAACCTTCCTCCCTTTGCCCCATCATTGGGCTGCCTAGGCTCTGGAATGCCTTCCTTAAGCTTTTCCTTCTTCAAACCCAACTCTTTACCAAGCTTTTGGTTACTTCCCTGCACCCCGCACCCCCACCCCACCAAATTCTGCTTCTTTGGCTTTCATTTTTCTGGTTATGCCTCTATGAAGCACCGTGGACATTTTGCCACATTAAAAATGCTATATACATGCAAGTTGTTGGTGTTGCGGGTGAGTTAATAATACAGATCTTGGGGTGGTTTCAGAGGGCAGGGTTAAGGAATAGGCCATACAAGATATATTGTACCGATGGGATACATTGGTCATGATTTCTCGCAGTGGAACCAGCATTGTCATTCACCGGAACTAGTTTACCACTCACCAGTAGCAAATGTTCTTGCTACCACCAAGATTAGATTGTCTCTTATCTCTAAGCATTGCTTGTGCTTTTCTCTTTCCTTGGCTCGGTGTCTATTTTTTAAAATTATCCCTCTGTGAACTGCTGTGGCATTTTTCTACATTAAAAATGCTATATAAATGAAAATTATTGTTCTTGTTGAGAGCTAATTGTGAGGCAATGATGACAGAGAATAAGCCACATTGAATCCTGCTTATCGCACTGCCATCAAAATATCCTAGCCTCTGCAGGCATTATCTTGGAATCCTGATCTGTCCTTCTTGGAGCAATGCATGTGTGGCATAAAATATTTTTTATTTTTTAACTTTAAAAAAAAAAGAGGGGAGAAAGGATGCATCAGTTCAAATTATGCTTACTTGAGCAAAATTACTGTCTGATATTTCTTGGTGATCTCAGTGCCAGTTGAAGAAAATATCCAAAACAGTATAGAAGATCTGGTCAGCAGACATTAGCAGTTGTTTTGGAAATGTAATTGCTGAATAAGATTAGGATTTCAGCTGGATGTTAATTTACGAGCAGTAAATCTGTTGCATCCCTAGTTGCCCTGAGAACATGATGGTGGGCCTTCTTTTTAACCCACTTTTCTTTGTAGCAGTTTAATACAACTGAGTGGCTTGCTAGATCACTTATGGGAGCAGTTGAGAGTCAAACACTTTGCTGTAGGAATGGAGTCATATATAGACCTGGTAAGGACGGTGAACCAGTTGGGTTTTTATGACAATTACCAGCTGCTTATTTCCAGATTTTAAGTACTGAATTTGTAAATACTTGAAGGAGAAAAAATTGCAGGGATGTGGGGAAAGAGCGGAGGATTAACTGGATTGCTCTTCGAAAGAGCTGGCATGGGCCGAAGGGCCTCCTTCTGTGCTGTAATATTCTATGATTCTGCTGCTCTCTCAGATGAAAATTAAGATCATAGAGCAAGCACAGTTGGTCAGTTAGTTCAAATGCTGTACCCCTGTAGCAGCCTTCACTATCCTCTGCTGGGCCAATCAATCCACAATTGCACAGGTCACTGGATCTTCCAAGGCAGTAGAATTTGAAATCTGACTCGAGCAAATCCCAGTTGGTGTTGCAAGTTTGGTCTTGAAGAGCAATTTATGTTTACATTTGTTGGACATTATTTTGGCATATTGACTGTGAAGGAGCACTTGTGCGAATTCTAATAACATCAAGAAACAAAATTCTGTGGGCCTTCTAGCACACCTGTAAAACAAAGTTGCACAAGCTATTTCTTGTGATTGAATGTGTACTATATTGAGACAAATATACTAATGTAGCACCAAAGAGCTACTACTTAGGATTTTAGTGATGGAGGCCAAACCATCTTATTCCTCTCTCTTCCCCATGTCTCCCTGAATGATTCGTATTTACAAGTTGAGGGGCTGTCGACTCAATTGTTTGCAGACTTCTGTCCATGCCACTTTTATGTTGGCCACTAGGAGGTGCTCACGAGTAGGTCAGGGTGACTTATCTTCCTTCTCGCTCTGGTAAAGCTGGCATTTATTACCCATCCCTAGTTGCCCTGAGAACGTGGTGGTGGGCCTTCATTTTAACCCACTTTTCTTTGTAGCAGTTTGATACAACTGAGTGGCTTGCTGGACCACTTAAGAGAGCAGTTAAGAGTCAACCACTTTGCTGTAGGAACGGAGTCATATTACCAGAACCTGGTAAGGACGGTATTTTTTTCACTGAAGGGCGTTAGTGAACCAGTTGGGTTTTTATGACAATCGACAGCTTTATGGTCACTTTTACCAGCTTTTTATTTCCAGATCTTATAAACTGAATTCTTGAATACTTAAAGGAGAAAAAATTGCAGGGATATGAGGAATGAACGGTCGAGTGGGATTAACTGGATTGCTCTTCGAAAGAGCTAGCGCGGACTCGATGGGCCAAAGGGCGTCTTCTGTGCTGTACTATTCTACGATTCTAATTCAAATTCTCAAAGTGCCATGATGGGATTTGAACTCGCATTCTCTAGATTATTAGTCCAGACCTCTAGATTAACAATCCAGTAACATACACTACCGTACCCAAACACTTAGCTTCTTTTCTATAACTTTTCTTGATGGCAAGACTTGGGTATGGAACGATAGAGAGATGGCAGAAATATTAAATAATTTTTTTGCTTCAGTATTTACCAGGGAGATAGAACAGGTGGACATGATATTGGATGATGAGTTTAGTAATGAGATAAGTGCATTTAAAATAAAAAAAAGGGGATATATTAAATAAATTAATCAAATTCGGAGGATAAAACCCTTGGTCCGTATGGATTACATCCACGCATTGTAAAAGAATCTCGGGAAGAGATAGCAGAGGCATTACTACGCATATTTAATCATTCGTTAGAAAAAGCTATAGTGCCAGAGGACTGGCGGATAGCTAACGTAATACCAATATTTAAGAAGGGGGATAGAACATGTCCAGGGAACTATAGACCAGTCAGCTTAACATCGGTGATAGAAAAAAGAATGGAACCACAACTAAAGGAGAAAATAGAAGAACATCTAGAAACCAAAAATATAATAATGAATAGTCAGCATGGATTTCAAAAGGGAAAGTCTTGCTTGACCAACCTTATTGAATTTTTTAAAGAGGTAACAGAGAGAGTAGACAATGGTAATGCAGTAGATGTAATTTATCTGGATTTTCAAAAGGCCTTCGATAAGGTACCCCATAATAGACTAATGAATAAGGTCAGATAATGCAGAGTCAGGGGACAAATAGAATGGATTGCTGGCTGGCTTCAGGACAGAAAGCAGAGTGTAAGAGTAAAGGGTAGCTATTCACAGTGGCAGAAGGTGGGTAATGGTGTTCCACAAGTATCAGTGCTGGAACCACTGCTGCTCACGATTTACATTAACGATTTAGTCTTGGGGATCAAAAACACAATTTCTAAAATTGCAGATGACACCAAATTGGGGGGATAGTCAATACTGAGGAGGACTGCAACAAGTTACAGGAGGACATTAATAAACTTGCAGAATGGGCATATAATTGGCAAATGAAATTCAACAGCTTCAATAAATGTAAGGTAGTGCATTTTGGTAGGAAGAATAGGGAGGTCACTTATCACTTGGAAGGTGCGACTCTAGGTGGGGTAGAGGAACAAAGGGATCTCTGAGTACAAATACACAAATCACAAAGTTGCAACACTGGTTAGCAAGGCCATTTAAAAAAAAAAAGCAAACCAAGCACTAGGGTTTATTTCTAGAAGTATAGAATTGAAAAGTAGAGAAGTAATGCTAAACCTGTATCGAACCTTGGTTAGACCACACTTGGAGTACTGCGTACAGTTCTGGTCGCCGTATTATAAAAAGGATATAGAGGCACTGGAGAGGTTGCAGAGAAGATTTATAAGGATGATGCCAGAAATGCGATGGTATACATATCTTTTCTCTTCAAAAAAGAAGGCTGAGGGGTGACCTAATCTCTTTAAAATTATGAAAAATTTTGATAGAGTGGATACAGAGAGAATGCTTCCACTTGTGGGGAAGAGCATAACTAGAGGACATCAATATAAGATAGTCACCAAGAAAGCCAATAGGGAATTCGGAAGAAACTTCTTTACCCAAAGAGTGGTGAGAATGTGGAACTCGCTACCACAGGGAGTGGTTGAAGCGAATAGTATAGATGCATTTAAGGGGAGGCTAGACAAGCATATGAGGGAAAAGGGAATAGAGGGTTATGCTGATAGATTTAGATGAGGAAAGACAGGAGGAGGCTCGTGGAGCATAAACGCCAGCATGGACTGGTTGGGCTGAATGGCCTGTTTCTGTGCTGTATATCCCATGTAATCCTATGAACTCACTAAGTGTAATTTCATGCATTGCACCACCACACTTCCCACACCAGACTTAAAAGCAAATTATTGAGAAATATATTTTAGTAGGAGGTTTAAATAGAAAAGACCTTTTGTAAATTGCATTCACTAGCACAGCTTTTATTCTACAGGCAAATGAAATTTCAAATATTAATTATTTACTGAGGGATATTCATATCTTAAGATTTATGAAGCCCAAGTTGATGATAAACAACGCCTGAGTGCTGATGTTTGTTTGCTGTATAAAAGGTTTGAATCACATCTTTCACTAAACTAGTATTATTACCTAATTTTCCACCCATTATGCCCAGTATAGCAAGAACTTCATATTGTTTAGAAATATTTACACAAACTCGTAGGGACTATTTTGTGAATTTATTTTAAACTCAATTTCCCCCCTGTTAGGCTTCCAGTTCTTCGTGAGCCTCCTTCAATTAGGATTATGAATAGTGGAGGTGGTAGATGTCTCAGTACTCACTAGTTATCGGGAGATTTACTTCAGTTGGGTGTATTGAATCCTATTAGCTCTTACTCTTCTGATGCAGCTGTATATCACTTCATACTGTTCTAGCAAACAGCTTAGCTGAAAGCTAACGAAACTATCGCATCACAGAACAATTAGTTCAAATGGATATTTGTGTGTCAGACAGAAATAAATGACAAGCTTGTCCTGGTCAAACTTAATAGGAGTCATGAATGTAGAGTAACAGCAGGATAATTTGAATTTGGCAACTGCTGTATGTGTGGTTTCCATAACAACAATAATCAACACTGATTTACCCCAATAAATTAAGAGTGGGTCAATTCTGATGGGTGCAGACTTTTATATTCTGCAATCTGAGTAAAATTTAACTCGATACCAAATTGTCTGGAAAAGATAATCAGTGAATGATGCATTGAACATTCATCGGCTCCATTAGCATTCTTCAATCGTGTAATGCTAAATTTTTGTAGCATGCTGTGGAGCTATAATTCTAGACCTTGCAAAACAAATATATTAAATAGATTAAAAACTTCCAACCCAGTAGTTTTGTGCAGAATAATTCTACTCCCTCTGATGGCCAGGTGTGTGACCAATAGCTTTCCAGTTGCGCCAATTAAAGCAGCTTGATATCTTCCAGTGGCATGATACAGCCATGATTGAATCGAATGTAATTAAACTAAATATCAATGAAAGCCTTGAAATTAATTTGAATCGAAGAAGCTTATCCTCGAACAGTAAGTCAAATAATATTTTCTTGTGGTATACATAACATATACAAGAGAAAATGGTTCATAAGTCATCCCTATGCAAGCTTTTATTATCTGCAAACTGGGGAGTGAGGAATCAGTCCATGTTAATGGAAAAGTTTAATATTACAGTTATTTTATAGTAACTAAAGTCAGCTCCTACCTGGTCACAGAAGACGGCAAATAACAGCTGGAGAAAAGTCAGCAGCACCAAGTTTCCAGCTGAAGGGGAGTGTGGCAGTGGCAAGTAGCAATAGGGGAGATCCTAAAAAAAAGTAAGAAAGAAGCGTTCTGGAATCTGGGAACTCTCCTGGCAATCCAAATAGCACAAAGATCCTATGATCCACTTACCTGAAGACAAGGTCCCCTTTAAATCAGGAAACATAGGAAAATAGGAACAGGGGCAGGCCATTCAGCCCCTCGAGTCTGTTCTCTTCAATTTTGCAAAAAACTTTTAAAGTTTGAAGGCTAAAGATTAATTTGTGAAATACAGCTGATTTTATTTTTGACAATAAACCTGTAAAGGCTCAAATTGTAATTTTTTGAAGATTAAGTGAATGTCAATCCTCAGTGGCTCCGAGAGACCAATCTAACTAGGTTTTACTGGCAAGTTGGGCACTGAGTGGGACGTCCGCGATGTGGTGTCAAAATGACGTTCGGGTCCTTATTGTGCCATAGCACCCCAATTTACATGTATTCATGAGGCCCACACCTGCCTCTGGTGGACATTTCAGCCCACTCAGAAAAGTGTGCAGTTAAGATGGTGCGGGCAGCAGCGCGTTGGGAACACAGCAAAAAGTGCTTTATTCCTAATTTAACCACCTGCCCCATCCCATTCCTGTTGGATGGGAAGAGTTAAAATTGGGCCTATTGTCTTTGGACCATATTCTTGCCCCCCGCCCCCCCTCCCGTCACACTTTTATGCATGCATAGACTTGTTACATATTGTCCTACAGTACTGGTTTAAGGTGGAGGTCAGTGTTCACTTTCTGGATTACATGATATGCATGCATGCCTCTTACACACCTTACTTAGATTATAGGGTTAGTACATATTAAAATACATGTTAACTGAACACCGGAGGACTAAAATGGTCCTTTATAATTCAAGGTTAAAGGAAAAAATCATGGAATAATATTATTGGGAATATCCCCACAATTTCTGAGGTCAAAATAGCTGGAAAGATTGTAATAATGTAAAAAGATGCAGGATTACTGAAATCAGTCGGGTGGTGATTCTAAGATGCTGTGTGGATCACTTATACTCAAGAAAAGAGTCAGTATCTGATAGCTTCAGCATTGAACATATCAATGGGTGCATGTCTACCTCTGAGTGTATGTCGTTAGGAGGCTCATGTCTTCGGAACAGTTTATGGTACCACGGAGCAACATTTGGAAGAGGTGAAACGTAGGTATTAGAAGTTGGGGAGCCAAGCGGATGATCTTGGCAACAACAACAGTATTCATTTGGTAACACAGAGTTAATAATATTAACGGTGAGGCTAATGGCATTCACCGTTATAACAGGGTAAATCGGACAGCAACTTCTGGCATCCGCACATGCGCAGTTAAACGCGCAAATCCAGAAGTTGTTGTCAGAAATATCCTGCTCCTGCACAGGTGCGCTGTTGTAGTCCTCGCCGATAGACTTGGCACTGAAATGAATGCAACAGCATGAACTTGGGGTACTTGCCCACTAGTTCCTTACTAAAAATGACTGAAAAAGTTAGGCTGGTGCATTGAGGAGTAAGTGAGTTTTTAGTGGCATGATAAGTGATAATTACTGATGAACAACTTCTCTGGCCCTGAAAATTTAATTTTACAAGAGTGGAGTCTCGTCACCCCAGAAGAAAATTAGTGTTGGAGATTTAAAAAAATAAAATAAAAATAAACATTTGTTTTTGCTTTTTCCTGTCTGTCTCTTTTATCCCTCTCCCTTAATCCCATCTGTATTTCCCAATCTTTATTTCGCTTTCTGTATATCATCTAAATCTAATTTACATTTCCTGCTTTATACTTTCTGGTTTAGACTCTGCGGGCTGGATTTTCCCTACGGAGGCGGGATGGCGGCGGGAGAGCTGGATGGCAGGTTCCGGTCCCGCTTCTGTCTGCAGCCGCGCTCTCAAAGATTTTCCGTATATTGGCCTTGTTAAGCCCGCCCTGCGGGGTTCCTGGCCAGTTGACAGGAAGCAGGTCTGATGACATCATTTGATGACGCGTCATCAGTCGGCTTCCTTAAAGGGACCACGGCCACATTGATTTTGACAGTTGTGCTGTCAGTGTTCTGCAGCATTGAGGTGTTGCAAACACTGAAGAGCACTGCACAAAGGTGCACGTCTGCACCCAAGCTCACGCATGACTCCCTCCTTATGGAGGGAGTCACAGCATGCAGGGAGATCCTCTTCCCTTCCCATGGGTGGAAGAGACCTCCCCAGGAGATCAACGCAGTCTGGTTGCACATTGCACAGCAGGGCACAAGCAGGGATGTCGTCAGGAGTGCCTGGCTGCAGTGGCGCAAACCTTTCAATGGTCTCAGTAGATCACAAAACATTACTGCGATGCCACACTCAACCTCATCCTGCTGTGCCACTCGTTGCATCCCCATCACTCTGCCTTCCATACCCTACTCCTGCACATCCTTACTCACACCAACTTACCTTGTACCTCCACCCATCCTTCTCTATCTACATTATCACTTCCCCATCTCACTAGTCACCCCTCACACTCACCCTCATCCTACTGCAAGCATACCAACTAACAGCACACAAGGGTAGGCACTTGAGAGGTTTAGCCAATGACCATGTGAAGTTTCTGGTAATGTGTTGTCATACAGTGAAATCTATATTTTCAACACTGCCCCGTATTGGACAGATCTGTGCGCACCTTGAGAAGTGTCTTACTGAGTTCCAGTGAATGTTGAGACATAACTCTCCCCTCCCCCCCCCCCCCCCCCCCCCCCCCCGAGTGAGCATGGAATGGCTTGGACATTAAAGAGACATTAAAGGGATGCTTTACGGTGCTGGTGTGGGATGGTGTCAACCTGGGGCATCATGTGGCAGCCAGGGTTTACAGCGTCAAATGAAGTAAATCTGGCCATGGTGATGCCATCGCTGGCCTCCCGGGCAGCAATGTTGTCACGGGCTGATGTCCTGTGCAGCATCAAGGTGATGGTGGAGAAGGTTGGTAATGTTGTGCCTGGTGATGTTGGTGGTGGGGCTGATCGTGGAAGGATTCAGGGGACCAAGGTGTGATTTTTTTCAAGGGCACCGATGTTGCTGCAATAGATTGCAGGTGAGATGTCAATGGTGAGAGAGGTTGTTCCAATGAGGTGGCACTGGACATACAGTTGGCTCTAAACACTTGCAAGCTAAAGAAATCTCTATGTCTTACAAATGCAGTTTCTGAGCTCTGAAACTGAATATCTGCAACATGGCATCCTTTCCACCACATCTGCAGCTGTCAGCTTATCGGATACATCAAAGTAGACACAACTCACGCCAGGGTGAGCTGGCGCGTTCCCCGAGCAGCGGGTAACCCGTGGGGGAGCACGTAAAATTGCAAGGTAGCCTCAAAATAGCATTAAATTGGCTGATAGCAGGCCATTTAATGATCTAAATTGTCTCCCCCGCCGCTTGGTGTCGGGTCAGTTCTGCGCAGACAGACCCGACACCTGGGAGACTTGCGTGGAGGCGGGATGACAGTGGGTTTTCTACCCACTGTCAATCTTTGCTATTTTGACAGCGGATCTGCCTCCAAACCCGCCCTCTGAACGCCAGCAAAATCCAGCCCTGCATGTCTCAGTGAGGATTCTTCAATCTGCTTGGTTGAAGAGCCTCGCTGTTTCTTTCTCTGCTCGCAGACACCACAGATCCCCTGTAGAGGGCACCGTGCTGAAACAGACGGCAGATTAGAGGAAGTCTGCGCTCTAAAGCCCGCAAAAACTCTGGGCAGCTGTCGGCGAGATGCATGGCAGGCAACGTTCCTTTGCCGCTGAGAGCAAATTCTGGGCCCATATTCTACCGCATTAAGCCTTGATTTAGGTAGCCAGTATAATGAATCCCCCTAAAAGGTAGGATGGCCAGCTCCACATTTATTCATCACCTTGTCCTCTGAAGCATTTATGCAGGCAGAGGTCTAAGGCAGGCCACTCGTAAACCTCTCGCCCCTAAATTGGCCTATATCTTACCTGCACAATAATGCTGAAAATATTGTTTGAAAATTAGAAAGTTGACCCCTGCCTTCTCCGTTTCAACTATGTTATTTTTGTATGCGTGCCGTACTATTCTGTGTACATTTTCCAACAGCACAGATTGCCCATTTTGACTTAACTAAAAATAGTATCTGCCTAATTATCCACCTGAAAATCTACACTTCAATGGCATTTTGGAAGTTAATACAAGTGTTTTGTGCACATTTTGTGAACATGCATGGTTGCAGAAAGAGTGGAAAAATTATAGGAAAATAGATTTGCCTAGAATCATGGGGAGATAATGAGTTTCAGCATGTCTAACTATCTAAATGATACAAATAATAGCAAATGTAATGTGAATCTTGAGGATTAAACATATATCCTGAGACAGTGGTGTGAACTGACTTTAATTACAAGAAGGAGATAGTAAGTGAAGTCTATAGCAGATAGCACTGTTGTTCCTCATGTTGCTTTGGTAACCAAAGGACTCAAGCTATCTCTCTCTGGTGCTATATTAAATGCAGTGGATTAGACCACTGGGTTACAGTGATGGAATAAGTCATATTCCATTCTTATTTTTCTATTAGGTTTCAGAGATTTTTATCAGTGTTTTGGAGAAGCATTCTGTAATTCTATATGTTTATCTCTGAAAACTGAAAGTCAGCAGCCTTCCCAATAATATACTAAGGGGCTGTTCCCTGTATAATATACAAAAGGGCTGGCACTTTAGAGGTGCTTGACCTGTAGAGTTAATAATTTCCCTATCTGAAAGAATCTGTATACTGTGGCGGATCGCCACCTAAACGGGCATAATCCACTCTTCCGTCCGTGGACAAATATCCAGCACCTTCCCTTTAAGGCACCTTACCTTTAAGGCAGGAGTGGGCGGGGCCTCAGGGTTTGCCCAGAGAATTCTGGGAGCTTTTCTGCAGCCATTTTGTGCCATGCTGTGATTAAAAAGTCTCTTGTTTAACACACATGGATTCAGCCTTAATTCATGTTTCGCGGCAGCCTCAACATTGGTGACCCCAACGCTCAGAACGTATTCCGAGCACTACAATGGCGGACACGAACGCAGTTTCCGTGAAACTGCCGGAGTTTTGGGTAAACCAGCCCGAAGCCTGGTTTCTCCAAGCTGAATCGCGCTTCCGGCTGCAACGCATCACCACAGATGCGACGAAGTACGACTATCTCGTCACATCACTCGGTAGCGCCACAGTTTCGAAGGTTTGGACAACGCTGCAGAACCCACCAGAGGAAGGCAAGTACGCACATCTCAAGACAGCGCTCCTTGAAAAATTTACGGCCTCGGCATATCAGCGAAACTGCCACCTCCTCGACCTTCCAGGCCTCGGTGATGCCTCACCATCAGACCTCCTCTCCCACATGCTCTCCCTCACCGACGAGAGCCCACCCGGATCCCTCTTCCGCACGCTGTTCATCCGCCAGCTCCCTCTCAGCATCCGCCCAGCGATCGTGGCGTCCGGCCTCACGAACCTGGAAGCCCTGGCCGATGAGGCCGACAAGCTGCTGTCCGCTCACTCCAGCCGCGACGTCACTCCGGACCTGGCAGCTAATGCCTGGGCGCGCCCCTCACCGGCCAGCACGCGGCCACAAGGGCCTGCCACCAGGCCCACGGGGCCTTCACGCCCCACTAACCCGGGCCACTGTTACTACCACGCACGGTTCGGCGCCAGGGCACAACGGTGCACACCTCCCTGCTCTTTCAAGTCCGCCCCGTACCAACCCCCGCGATGGCCGTGGGCCACGCGGGCTCCGTGCTGTTCGTCACGGATGACAAAACTGGCCGCCGGTTCCTGTGCGACACTGGGGCTCAGCACAGCATCATCCCAGCCTCCTCCCTCGACATCCAAAAGGGCGAACGAGGACCGGTGTTGGCTGCTGCTAACGGCTCAGAAATCCGGACGTATGGCACCTGGACAGTCACCCTCGACCTCGCTGGTCACCACTACCGATGGGAGTTCATCACTGCCAAGGTGCTCTCCCCCCTCATCGGCGCAGATTTCCTGTGCGCCCACGGCCTACTGGTAGACATCCCTCGTCACCACCTTGTGGACATGAACACCATGTCCCCCATCCTGGGCGCCATGGCCCCCCGTCAACCCGCCGACATGGCGTCACAGTGCCACGCCTGGGCCACGGATGACTACTCGGCACTCCTGGCCGAATTCCCGGCCCTTACCAATCCGACCTCCTCCGCGGAGGCCGCCAAACACGGGGTGGAACACTTCATCCCCACCACAGGCCCCCCAGTGTACGCCCACGCCCGCAGGCTGGACCCGGCCAAACTGGAGATCGCGCGGACCGAGTTTGCCACCATGGAACAGCTCGGCATCATCCGCCGCTCCAACAGTCCCTGGGCCTCCCCACTCCACATCGCCCCCAAACCAGGTGGAGGTTGGCGCCCCTGCGGGGAGTACCGCCGCCTCAATGACGCCACCATCCCTGATCGGTACCCCGTGCCGCACATTCAGGACTTCTCGGCTAGACTGGCCGGCCGCTCAGTCTTTTCCAAGGTCGACCTGGTGCGCGGCTACCACCAAGTCCCCGTCCACCCCGCGGACGTCCCCAAGACGGCCGTAATCACCCCCTTCGGCCTGTTCGAGTTCCCGCGGATGCCCTTTGGCCTCAAAAACGCGGCCCAGGCATTCCAACGGCTCATGGACTCGGTCCTTCGGGACCTGAAGTTCCTGTTCGTCTACCTGGACGACATCTTGGTAGCCAGTTCCTCCAAGCAGGAACACCTCGAACACCTTCGCATCCTGTTCGGGCGCCTCAGCGACCACGGGCTCATCCTCAGCCCAGCCAAATGCCAGTTCAGCCTGGACAAGATCGACTTCCTCGGCCACCACATCACCCATGCTGGGGCCATCCCCCTGCCCACCAAGGTGCAGGCCGTCCAACAATTTCCCCGCCCCACCACCATCAAAGGCCTCCAGGAGTTCCTCGGGATGGTGAATTTCTATAACCGCTTCATCCCCAAAGCGGCGTCCCTCATGAGGCCCCTGTATGAAGCCCTCTGGGGCAGGAGCGGCAAGATGGCGGTCGAATGGACGGCAGACGTGTCCGCCGCCTTCGATTCCACCAAGACCGCGCTCGCCAACGCCACCCTGCTCGCGCACCCACGGCCCAATGCCAGGGTAGCGCTCACCACGGACGCCTCTGACCACGCGGTCGGCGCCGTGTATGAGCAGTGGGTCGACGGCGCCTGGCAACCACTTGCCTTCTTCAGCCGCCAGCTACGCCCCCCGGAGGTCAAGTACAGCACCTTCGACCGCGATCTCCTCGCGCTGTTCCTGGCGGTCCGCCATTTCCGGTTTTTGCTTGAGGGCCACCCCTTCACTGCGTTTGTCGACCACAAGCCCCTGACATTCGCAATGGCAAAGACAACCGACCCCTGGTCCGCCAGGCAGCAGCGCCAGCTCGCGGCAGTTCACCAAGGACATCCAACACGTCTCCGGCCGAGACAATGTGGTAGCCGACTGCCTCTCCCGCCCCGCCATCCACGCCGCACACCTAGCAGTCGACTACGCTCAACTCGCAGCAGACCAGATCACCGACCCTGATCTGCTCTCCGCACCCACCAACCTACCAGGGCTACGCTTGGCCGACGTCGCCTGTGGCCCGACCGCAGTCACGGTCAAGTGTGACATATCCCTATGTCAACCTCGGCCCGTCGTCCCAGCGTCCTGGCGCCGCCGGGTATTCGACATTCTCCACAACCTCTCCCACCCCGGCGCCCGCGCATCCATCAAATTGGTAGCCAACCGCTTCGTCTGGCGCGGCCTTCGCAAGGATGTGCGTACTTGGGCCAACTCCTGCCTAGCCTGCCAACGGGCCAAGGTACAGCAACACACGAAAGCACCCCTCGAGGAGTTTACCGTCCCCTCGCAGAGATTCGACCACATCCACGTGGACATCGTCGGGCCCCTGCCGCCGTCGCAAGGCCACACGCACTTGCTGACCATCGTTGACCGCACCACACGCTGGCCTGAGGCAATTCCACTGACCTCTACCACCACCGCCGACATCGCCAGAGCCTTCGTCAGCACCTGGGTCGCACGGTTCAGCGTCCCCTCCGACATGACGTCGGACGGAGGTCCGCAATTTACCTCTGAACTCTGGACCACCGTCGCACGCAATCTCGGGGTGACCATTCACCGCACCACAGCGTACCACCCCCAAGCCAACAGACTGTGTGAGCGGTTCGAGCCAGCCTCCAAGACGGCGCCTGGACCGACCGACTTCCGTGGGTCCTCCTCGGCCTGCGCACCGCGGTTAAAGAAGACCTCCACGCATCGGCAGCAGAGCTCGTGTACGGTCAGCCGCTGCGCGTACCCGGCGAGTTCCTGCACACCGCCACGACACCCTGGTCAGCCGACCAGCAACGCCACGACTTCGCCTCACCGGCGCTGCAGTTCGCCCCGGTGCCCATTGCCCGACTCGGCGAATCCACCTCACACGTCCCACTAAGCCTGCACCAGGCACGGTTTGTTTTCGTCTGGCATGACGCCCACCGCGGACCCCTTCAAACCCCGTACGACGGGCCCTACAAGGTGCTACAGGCTGAGGACAAATTTTTCACCCTGCAAGTGGGCGACAGGACCGAAAAAGTGTCGGTTGACCGACTCAAGCCAGCACACTCGGAGCCCGGTGAGCAGGTCCCTGTAGCTCGTCCACCTCCACGCGGCCGACCTGCCCTCAAGCCGGTTCACCCGGCTGCTCCACACCCGGCCGTTCCACGTCCACCGGCGTCCTACAAGAGCCGCTCCGGCCGGCCCATCAGACCGCCGCACCGTCTCGTCCACACCTCCTAAGCGGATTCTGGGGGGAGCTGTGTGGCGGATCGCCACCTAAACGGGCATAATCCACTCTTCCGTCCGTGGACAAATATCCAGCACCTTCCCTTTAAGGCACCTTACCTTTAAGGCAGGAGTGGGCGGGGCCTCAGGGTTTGCCCAGAGAATTCTGGGAGCTTTTCTGCAGCCATTTTGTGCCATGCTGTGATTAAAAAGTCTCTTGTATAACACACATGGATTCAGCCTTAATTTGTGTTTTGCGGCAGCCTCAACAATACTGCATTAACCATAGTCTTGCACTTGTAAGGAATTTAGCAGGTACTGTAAAACCATTATGACACAAACAGCAAAGTCTGTAAGGGATTAAATGAACCCTTTCTTTCACTCCCCCCCCCCCCCCCAAATTTATTTTTAAAAACTAAACCATACCAACAATCAGAGTATAAATTGAAGCACAAAACTGGCAAACATCTAACGACTAACGTTCCAGGTATAAATTAATTTTTATTTAAAATTTTCAAAACTTTTTTTTTTACAGAAGAGAACAGATAAATGCTGATATTCACACTGGTATAGTACTGCTGTATATTCTCGCACTGATATTGTACTGGTGTATATTCTCATACTGATATTGTACTGGTGTATATTCTCATACTGAAACCGAACTGGTGTATAGTCTCACTACTGCATATTCTCACACTGATATTGTACTGCTCTACATTCTCGCATCGATATAGTAATACATATTCGCAACTCAGAATTTACAGCTTAATTGTACATATTTGTACAGTAATTTAATATTCTTCAGGTCCTCAGTAAATACGGTTTAGGTGGGGGCTATTTCCTTCTCTTCTCTCTCCTCCCCCCCCACCTTCCATAGATGTAATTGAGTTGGTTCACTTTTTCAGTACACCCAGGAACCATTGGTGGTGTGTGTTGTCATTAGCATTAAGCAGTCTCTTCCTCTGCAGAGGTACATTATGGGGCATCATATATTTGTCTCCAGGAAAGGGGTCCAGATTGCTTGTTATTTTCACAGCTCTAGGGGGAGTCCATACATCATTCACTCTGACTAGTACATGACCCACAGGTACTTATTCTACATATTTGTGGTCGGAGCAGTTTTGCCACAGTGGTGGTGAGGTGGGGTGGTGCATATATCTTTTTACCGCTCGCAGTGAGTTGTGCCAATGTATTCATCTCGGGTGAAGCTGGCCCCCATGGGAGATGGGGAGTAGGTTTGAGGGGCTATCAATGCTGGCCATAGGCCCTTATGGCATTCCAGATCGCTTCCTAAAAAGGTTGGATTCGGGGACAGGACCAAGTGATGTTGATGTTTACCACTGTGGCCACATCTTCTCCAGCAATCATCTGAAATAGAAGGACAGTATCTATGGTTATGTGTGTTGTGGCATGTTTAGTGTGCAAATTTGAATTGACACTCGCATATTCTACTGCAAGTGATGGTTTGTTCCTTCCATTCTTTTCTGTTCTCCTGAAGCAGAGAAATAGTCTTTCCATTTTGTTTAAAAAAAAGTCTTTAATAATATACTACAATAACAGACTTTTTTTTTTCTCTCCAGCAGACACTTTAAATTGTTGAAAGCTTCCTAAACTCACCCCAACCACTGGATCTGCCCCAATATTTTTCCCACTTTTCTATTTTAATTCCTCTACATGCTTAAAGGTGGCTGATTAGATGACATTTGACAAGCCAACATTCAACCATGCAATTAGCAATGTTCATACAACGTCATTCTGTTCAAAGTTGGCTGATCACACAAAACTTTACTAGATTGCACCTAGAAATGCAATTAACAATGTTCATGCACACTATCTGAATAAATGTGTTTGAAAGTCTAGCTCGATGCAGTTAACTTTAATCATCCCACTATACAGACTTGCCTGCGTAAAGTGCCAATTTCCCATCAATCGCTCAAGCAAAAAAATTACAAATTTTGATCTCTTGGGTGCAAACTGCTATCTGAAATTCCAAAGGAGCATGGGACAAGCAACTTTACATATTTACAACACCATGTTATAATATTAAACTAGTTGATCTTGTATGGGATTTGCTCATGGACAAGAACTAAAAAAGGATTTTAAGCAAATCCACACGTTTGATAATTGCCTTGTAAATGTTTGATTACTGTAAGGGAACAGATGGAAGCTGGGTGCATTAGAATTAAGATGCGGTATTTGCTGAAACAGCTGTTCATTCTCTCTCTGCATAATTTACTGCAAAGATGTTAACAGTAATTTGGAGAAAATATGCAAATGAGAACATCATTCAAAAAGGATAAAAGTTTGCAAAGAAAATATTGACTGAAATTTCCAGATTTAAGTAAAAGTTTGAGTCCCTGCTATAAGTTACTTTAGTCCCAGAGTAGTTTCAAATTTCTGCTAGCTGGTAAGAAAAATGTAATTTTGGATTACTTCACTTCAGCATTGTGGAGTTCAAGCCATCAGTGATTTCAAAATTCATTACTGGTTGGCTCTTGTGCACAGTTAGCCTATACTGAATGTTATAGTCCATTCAGGATCAACATCGGAACTGAAAAAGATGCTATTTTTTGTTGATTCTGTGGAATAATTTGCTGACTGACTTGCTATCAGCATCAGCTCAGCAAATGCTTGATGACTCAGACTTGCAATGTTGTGACAAGACTATTCAAAGATAGATTCCTTCTATAATATGCAACTTTAGTATATTTGCAAAATACAGTCTTCCTATTATGTTTTGAAATACTTCCCTTACCCAACTGTAATGTTGCCCTTTTACTGTTTGACTATTCACATTTTCTTTCAATGAAACCTTGAAATATTTTGTTTGTAATAAATTCTGACTCGGCATCGTGCCGATTTCTCAAATTTCAAATGTAATAAAGCACGATTTAAATACTGAGAACTTCACACTAAAGTTGTCAAATATTACGGAATTTTTTGAGGGGGCGAAGAGGCAGCAGATCACAGCATCTCCAAAAATAATGCTGAACTTTTGCAGGGTGCGCTAAAACAACTGATAAAGCAACTGGAGAAAGAGAAGAAAAGCCTTCAAAACCAGCTGAAAAATTATGAGTGGAGAATAGACCAAGAAGCAAAGGTTTGTCTCCCATCTTCTGTTTGGCAGTGTGGAAGCTTCTTAGTTAAAAGTATATCCATTTATCCCAAGTGAAAATAACAGGATATATTTACTGATTCTGCATTCTCAGTGGTGAATTGCACTAAGGTATTGTAGTTCTCTGTTCAACTCACACACTCCTTTTGAGCATGGCTCTCAGTTGGAAGTGTGGGATCAGTGAATTAACCTGACATAGAATCATAGAATGGTTACATTGTGCACCTGAGCCCTAAAGAATTAACCAATTCCTAACAGCAGGTTTGCAATAGGTGATGGGAGTATAGACCCCGTCACACTAAGTTTTGTGGGAATTAGTATTTTTTCAAATTTGAATTGTGCAAAGTTTACATGTTTTCTTGGGCTGTGGTAAATTGCAAATGATATGGTACTAGCAGATGCATATATTGACGATATTGTGTAATTATACAGGTTTGGGTAAGCACTACACATTGAGTATTGACAGAGCCAAAGTCATTTTTGGCAGGAGATTTAGGTTGAGCAGGGAGTGAGTACTGCATGTCCCCAGCAGGTTGTATAAAATCAACTCTAATGCTAGATATACATATAAACTATCTTTAAAAATGTTACGTTATTGGGTCGAGGAGGAGGGGTTTGCATTAACTGCTGTTAGAAATGGACTAGTACTTCAGGGATCTAATGGGTACGAGGTATATTGGGGCAAATTCAGTGTTGAGTTACATAACTTAATTGCTATTATCTATTGTGGTCTTGGACTTTTTCCAGAAATCAAATTCATTGTTTTCAGTACATACTAGTTTTGAGATGTACTTGGGCAGAAGAGCTTGGGTCTTGCTTAGTGTTACTTCCCATTAAGAGTTTGAGAAAATGCATAAATGTTTAATGATTCTTCCTGTGGCTTTCTTCAAGTGGGCCCAACCCACCAAAAGATGATTCCTAATTGAGGTTGCTGCTTTAATTCAGTGCAAATAGTCTGACTGCTATCAAAGTAATTAATTACTGGCACAGCTCAATAGCACTTAATGATGTAACTGCTTTATCAAGATCCTGTGTGATAATCCAACTGTTCCAACCATAGAAAAAAAGATCCTGAGCAGAGAAATTTGAAGATGTTAAAGGGGAGTCTTGCGCTGGGAAACCTGAGGAATAAACATGCAGATTTCTGGAGACCCATTATTTTGGGTCTCCTGAGTAACAGTAGCAGGGATTGGTAGCCTTCCTAGACTTGGATGCTGACCCCAGTGCATCATTCCAATTAAGAAGTTTGGTCCTGGGTTCTTTTGGTAGGTCAACCAGTTTGTTCAATGAGCAGTTAAGCCGAACAGACCAAGAAGGTCCCAGGTTTTAACCCTGGTGTGTGCTGAATTGGTTGGTCTCAGCCAAGGCAGATGTGGAGGTACTACAATAGGCTGCAGCACCCCTCGGGTGGAGGGGAGGGGAACACAGTCCCGCTGCCAGCTATTAGAAGTGCTTGTGTGTGGACATCAAATGAGGAGAGGATTAGCTTGGTTTTGATGCCCCCCTCCCCTCCTCGCCACAATTAAGTAGTTTGCCAGCACTCACTATCAAGGCTCGACATTGACTATCAGCCACTTGGGCAGGGTACTGGAGCCCAGTATGAAGTCAGTACTTTTAAGGGAGATGAAAAAATACTAACTAATGGAGCAGTTATGCTGGGTTCATCTAAACTGGTCTTTTTGAACTAGGAGACCTGAAATAGCTTGTCTCCAGCAGAATTTTGAAGGCAGAATTGGTAGTACCTCTCGGGGAAGAGATTTTAAATGATCTCAATCTTAATGGGAGCAAGTACTTTATATTGAAACTATTTACGCAACCTTAGTGATCTTCCTTTTTATGAATGATGTCTAAAAAGATAGCTGTTTCTTTCAATATGTTCTCCAATTCTTCAAAACTGCACCCAAGCTTGTTATAATGGCCCAGATATTCCGATCGCAGGCCTCCCACAGACGGAGGACTGCGATCTGGAAAAATCTGCGCCCTTACCTGAGGGCTCCCAGGACGCGCACAATTCCGATGCTGGGCCTCTCCAAACTGCAAGTGTGCAGGGCCCACGTATCCCAGAGGCGCAGGTAGTTCGCAGCGTCCCTGGGATCACGTGGGCCATGGGGAGCCAATCACAGAAGGCAATCTCCCTTCATACACTTGACAGGAAGACCTGTCAAATATATGAATGGAGATCACCCCAAAACATAGTAAAACTTTGAATACATTTTTTTTAAAAAATCACATTTTTAAAATGACTTGAAATTACAACATATTTTTGAAAAAAATAATCAAAGTTTTTTACGGGGCTAAAAATAAACTTACCTTTTTTAAAGTATTTTTAAATGATAAATCAGTGGAAAAAAAAATTTTTTAAAAAACTTTTTTTCAACTCTTTTATCCTGGTAAAAGCAGGCCTTACGCCTGCTTTTACCAGGCGCAAGAACTGTAAGGGTTTTCTGCGGGTGGAGGGTCTCCAGAAAGCGGAACTATCCGCCCGCAGAGGCCCTTCTCCAGTGGAGCCGGAGGATCTGTCAAGTGCTTTCTTGACAGATCGGAAATGCCGGTTTCCAGCGCATGCGCTGTGCATGCCTGAAACCGGCATTTCTGATGTCCCTACGGGTGAGTACACAGCACGTACCCACCCGTAGGGATTGGAATATCCAGCCCATTATGTTCCTTATTTGAATTCTTGCCTATAAATTGTCAGCAAAGTAGCAACCCCCCAATCTAAACTGTTACTATAAGCTAATATGTTTTGTGTTAAAAAGTATAAGAAATCATAGAAACATAGAAACATAGAATCTAGGAGCAGGAGTAGGCCATTCGGCCCGTCGAGCCTGCTCCGCCATTCAATACGATCATGGCTGATCATCCAAATCCAGTACCCTGTCCCTGCTTTAATCCCCACAGTACACATATCCCATCCTATCCCCATAACCCCACATATTTAATCCCCCCTAACACTAAGGGTCAATTTATCATAGCCAAATCAACCTAACCCACACATTTTTGGACTGTGGGAGGAAACCGGAGCACCCGGAGGAAACCCACGCAGACACGGGGAGAATGTGCAAACTCCACACAGACAGTCACCCGAGGTCAGATTCGATCTAGCTGAGCAATTGATTGTTTTAAACAAATGTGCTCAATAACAAGTGTCTGTTAATTGTCATGGACTGCATTAGATATAAAAATCATAAAATGTATACATGAGTCTAAACAACAAGTAGCTTATTTCTAGGGGATCATTTCTTCTAAGCTGCAAAATGCTGGTAATTAACACAAACTATTTAATGTCTAGCAGTTACTATTGAGCTAAAGCAGTGTTGACCAACATTTTCGCCACAAGCCACATGTGGCAAATTGGGAAACCAGAAGTAGCTAATTGCATTTCTGATTAGTAAAGAAAAAATGAGTAATAAACACCATCACTGAGTATGTGATCTCAATAGTGATATTAGTACGCCGTATGCATGTATACTTTAGCCTTTTTGTGCATTTGTTGGTTAAATGGTAACAAGAGTGTGCAAGTATTTTTTGATTATTTTGAGTGCTTTACTACCTTGGTTACTGAATGATGGTTGATGTTTGTTAAGTAAGTATACATATGTGAAGTATATATTTTTTTTAATTCGTTTTTATGGGATGTGGGCGTCACTGGCAAGGCCAGCATTTATTGCCCATCCCTAATTGCCCTTGAGAAGGTGGTGGTGAGCCGCCTTCTTGAACCGCTGCAGTCCATGTGGTGAAGGTACTCCCACAGTGCTGTTAGGGAGGGAGTTCCAGGATTTTGACCCAGCGACGATGAAGGATTGTCGATATACTTCGAAGTCAGGATGGTGTGTGGCTTGGAGGGGAACTTGGAGGTGGTGGTGCTCCCATGCGCCTGCTGCCCTTGTCCTTCTAGGTGGAAGAGGTCGTAGATTTGGGAGGTGCTGCCGAAGAAGCCTTGGCAAGTTGCTGCAGTGCATCTTGTAGGTGGTACACACTGCAGCCACGGTACGCCGGTGGTGGAGGGAGTGAATGTTTAAGGTGGTGGATGGGGTGCCAATCAAGCAGGCTGCTTTTATTTACCTGTATTGTGTAAGACGTTTTCCACTAAAATTAGTGCATGTGGCTAAAACAGTGTCGACACATGTGGCTAGTCAGCAATTTCTATTGGACAGCACTGAGCTAAAGTAACATCAATTCTCGTTATCTAATTAAATCAGTTAGCTAATTGTCATTTTTTGTTCAACAACTTTTTCTTCCAGGCTTATCATAAAGCCAATGATGAACGTCGCACGTACCTGACAGAAATTGCACAAGTAAGTTCATTATGTTTGTTAAACAAATTGGAATCATGGGGTACTTAACAAGAAATTCCAATATGTTCATTGGCATTAGTTTTCATGATTTTTACATAGATTACATAGATTACATAGAAGATAGGAGCAGGAGTAGGCCATCCGGCCCTTCGAGCCTGCTCCGCCATTTAATGAGATCATGGCTGATCCTCCAATTCAGTATCCCGTCCCCGCCTTCTCTCCTTAACCCTTAACCCCTTTTGCCTGTAGAAATATATCTAATTCCCTCTTAAATATATTTAATGAGCTGGCGTACACTGCCCTCTGTGGCAATGAGTTCCACAGGTTCACCACCCTCTGAGTGAAGAAATTCCCCCTCATTTCTGTCCTAAATGGTTTAGCCCTTATCCTTAAATTATGTCCTCTAGTTCTGTTCTCACCCGCCAAGGGAAACATTCCTTCTGCATCTAGTCTGTCTAGACCTGTCAGAATTTTATACACTTCTATGAGGTCCCCTCTCAATCTTCTAAACTCCAGTGTGTACATCCCTAAACTACATAGTCTCTCCTCATAGGTCAATCCCACCATTCCTGGTATCAGCCTGGTGAATCGCCGCTGCACCCCCTCCATGGCAAGAACATCTTTCCTCAGATGAGGCGACCAAAACTGTACACAGTACTCGAGGTGTGGTCTCACCAGTGCCCTGTACAGCTGCAGCAAGGTATCCCTGTTCCTGTATTCCAACCCTTTTGCTATGAAGGCCAGCATACCGTTTGCCTTCTTGACCGCCTGTTGCACCTGCATGCTCGCCTTCAGTGACTGGTGTACAAGAACACTCAGGTCTCTCTGTACTTCCCCCTCTCCCAATTTATTGCCATTTAAATAATAATTTGCCCTCCCGTTCCTGCACCCAAGGTGGATAACTTCGCACTTGTCCACATTATAGTGCATCTGCCATTTATCCGCCCAATCACCCAGTCTGTCCAAATCGCTCTGGAGCTTCCTGGTCTCCTCCTCTGAGCCCACCCCCCCTCCTAGTTTAGTGTCGTCTTCAAATTTGGAAATGCTGCATTCGACTCCCTGATCCAGGTCATTAATGTAAATTGTGAACAGCTGGGGACCCAGGACAGATCCCTGTGGTACCCCACTTGTTACTGCCTGCCATTCAGAAAATGAGTCGTTTATTCCAACTCTCTGTTTTCTATCTGACAGCCAGTTCTCTATCCACGTCAATACTTTCCCCTTTATCCCATGAGCTTCAATTTTCCATGCTAATCTTTTATGTGGGACCTTATCGAAGGCCTTTTGGAAGTCCAGGTACACCACATCTACTGGCTCTCCCCCATCTATTTTACCAGTTACTACCTCAAAAAATTCCAATAGATTAGTCAAGCACGATTTACCCTTTGTAAATCCATGTTGACTCTGTCCTATCCTGTCCCCATTTGCTAAGTGCTCCGCTATTTCATCCTTAATGATGGACTCCAGCATTTTGCCCACAACTGATGTAAGGCTTACAGGTCTGTAATTACCTGCTTTTTCCCTACCCCCCTTTTTGAATAGTGGGGTAACGTTAGCTACCCTCCAATCCATGGGCACTGTTCCCGAGTCTAATGAATTCTGAAAAATCATACTTAGTGCATCCGCTATCTCTAGGGCCACCTCCTTCAGCACCCTAGGATGCATGTTATCAGGCCCTGGGGATTTGTCCGCCTTCAATCCCTTTAGCTTCCTTAACACCATATCCTTAGAGATATTGATTTGCGTCAGTTCCTCCTTTGCCAATGTCCCTATTTTTCCCGATATCCCAGGGAGGTTTTTTGTGTCTTCCTTCGTAAAGACTGACCCAAAGTATGCATTTAGTTGGTCTGCCATTTCCTTATTTCCCGTTATATATTCCCCCGTATCTGACTGCAATGGACCAACTTTGGTTTTCACCAGTCTTTTCCTCTTTATATACTTATAAAAGCTTTTGGAGTTAGTTTTTATATTTTCCGCCAGCTTGCTTTCGTAAGCTATTTTGCCCCTCTTGATTAAGCCCTTTGTCCTCCTTTGCTCTATCTTAAACTGTTCCCAATCTTCCGCTCTGGCGCTTTTTTTGGCTATTTTATACGCCCTATCTTTGGATTTTATGCTGTCTCTAATTTCCCCTGTTATCCACGGTTGAGTCACCTTTTTAGATTTCCTTTTATGCCAGATTGGTATAAACAATTTTTGCAATTTTGTCATTCTATCTTTAAATGCTTGCCATTGTTTATCTACCTCCAGTCCTCCCAGGAACGTTGTCCAATCAGACCTACTCAGTTCCCGTCTAATGGCATCATAATTCCCCTTGTTTAAATTCAGGACCTTAGTCTCTGAGTCAATTTCTTCGCTCTCCATTTCGAGTGAGAAATCGATCATGTTATGATCGCTCTGACCCAAGGGTCCCCGTACAACAAGATTACTAATTAGTCCCTTCTCATTGCACAGTACCCAGTCCAATATAGCCTGTTCCCGAGTTGGTTCCTCGACATATTGATCCAGATAACCATCCCTTAAACACTCAAGGAATTCCTCCTCCTCATTATTTTTACTGATTAGGCTAGTCCAATCTATATGTAAGTTAAAGTCACCTATGATGACAGCTGTGCTCTTATTGCACGCTTCTCTAATTTCCCTCGTGATGCCCTCCCCAACCTCTATTTTACTATTTGGAGGCCTATATACCACTCCTATTAATGTTTTTCGCCCCTCGCTATTTCTTAGCTCCACCCATATAGATTCTGTATTAACTGAGTTAATATCCTTCCTTTCAATTGCATTTATCCCCTCTTTTACCAGCAATGCTACCCCTCCTCCCTTTCTTTTTTGTCGATCCTTCCTAAATACTGAATACCCCTGTATGTTAAGCTCCCAGCCCTGCTCACCCTGCAACCATGTTTCCATAATCCCAATTAGATCATAATTATTAACCTCTATTTCCACAGCTAATTCATCTACCTTGTTCCTGATGCTTCTCGCATTAAGGTATAAAACCCTCAGGCTTTTTTTATGCTCACATTTTTTATGAATTAGTTTTGCCCTTTGTTTTTTGTTCCTCACCCTTTTACCATTTATTTCTGTCTGCCTTTCACTTTCCTCTATTTCACTACATAGGTTTCTAGCCCCCTGCCATACTAGTTTAAATGCTCCCGAACTGCTTTATCAAAAATTACCCCGAGAACATCAGTTCCATCTTTGCACAGGTGTAGACCGTCCCTTTTGTATAGGTCACACCTACCACAAAACTGGTTCCAATGCCTCAAAAATTTAAAACCCTCCCTCTTACACCACTGCTCAAGCCACGTATTTAGCCTAACTATCCTGTTCTCTGTACTCTTACTAGCACGTGGCACTGGTAGTAATCCAGAGATTACTACCTTCGAGGTCCTACTTTTTAGCTTGGCTCCTAACTCCCTAAATTCTACTTGTAGGACCTCTTCCCTTTTTTTAGCTACGTCGTTGGTACCAACATGTATCACGACAACTGGCTGTTCCCCCTCCCCCTCCAGAATGTTCTGCACCTGCGCCGAGACATCCTTGACCCTTGCACCAGGGAGGCAACATACCATCCTGGAGTCTCGGTCGCGACCACAGAAACCCCTATCTATTCCCCTTACAATCGAATCCCCTAATTTACAACCTTGTTAAAACGAACACACAAGAAAGTTATCATTAGGACTCAAAATTGTTGCAAAGAAGTCTGGTCCACATTAAAATCTGTTTGTCTCTTTCTGTTCATTGCATTGATTTTTTTTTTAAAGTATTGATTGATGATGAAATCATTGCCATACTGCCTGGAAGGAATTATGAACTCAACAGTATGATGGAGCTGCATTAGGATACACAACTGATGTTTAAACTTCCTTGGGTTTATGACTATCTCCTGCTAATGGAACTTTGGCTCCTTAACTATAACTCATTCAAGTCAACTCTCCATGTTTAAGCAAAAAAATAGTTAAATCATAAGTGGACAGATTTCAACAGAACAATGTTATTTTAATCATAATTTTTGCAACTATTTAATTTTTAAAAGATTGTGATGCTAAGGCCCTTTTCATTTCATAATTTGTAATCTAGGCCATTAGAATGCAAGTTGAAAAATACTATAGTCTGAAGGTCAAATAATTTTGGATTTAAAACGTTCCAACTTACCATAAATATAAAGGGACACATTAAAGAAACAATTATGCTATCAATGTCACTACAGTTTGAGTGTGTACTGTTGTTAATGTTTTTATACTTCCATCAGGTACTGTACACTTTGATCTGTTCCTGCCAAACTTGAAATGTGTTTGTGGTAACTATTAAGCAGTGTCTATTTGCTGGCATCACACAGAATTTCAGCTACTGTTATGTGCTTTGAACTGCTCCCTCTGAAAACCACAGATGTTGAAGTATATTCAGTTTCTGGCTACACTTGCCCAACTACTCTCTCAAAAACCATTTTCTGCAGCCTATTCAGTGATATTTAAAGGGACACTCACCTGCAAGTAGTCACATCATTAGTATCTATTGGAAAAGTTGAAGGAGCTTTTCTGTGAACGATTTTTTGCTGCAATTGTGATTTTGTTTTGCACTTCTTGGATTTCAGCCATTATGTTGGCACCTGAGAGTTACTTGCTTTACTGAAAGATGAGAGTGATAGTGGCCACTCCTTACTTGTTACTGGAAAAAAGGGAACAGGAGCGAGCAGCAGCAGCAGCGATAGGTGGAGAAGCTTTGTGGAGCGGGACATGGCCCTGCAGGGGGGTCCAGAAAGAAGTAGGGCTGCTCGCAGGTAGCCTTACCCTGCTCATAGCGTCTGCTCATAGGATGGTGCTGGGCAACCTACTCCTGGAAGCATACGCACAGTATCCAGAGACCAAGCAGCCACCCCTGTGGCCAGTGCACATCCCTCCTTGTGTGGATGCATTGTACTGCAGTATGCATGTAGTTTCTGATGGCAGTGTTGTTTTGGAGCACACCTTTCAATGTTTTTGTGTTACAATGCAAGCAAGCTATTTTCCCCATTAAAAAGTGTGTACTTTAGCTTCTCTGCAATAAGAGTGTGCAGAAGAAGGGAAAAGTTGGCTCTATGCTTTGCATGCTTCCTGCCTGGGGCTGTTGCAGCTCACAATTGTTTGGCCCATGCAAACTATGCCCCAATAGTAAAATAATGTATTCAAAGGTGGGTGCTCACCTTCGGATACCACAAAACTTCCTCCTCATTTGTTCCCAACTAATATGGACCCGGGAGACTTGATTTACTCTCTCTGCAGCCTCCCTCCAAAGTTTTAACAAGACAGAAGTTTGGCCACCTCTCTGTTAAGCTGCCCTATTTTAGCATAGCTCCTGCAGCAGAACCTTAAAGGTATTTTTTTTTCTCGCATTCCTTCCTGTTTACATTATTACCAGAAAAGGGTTTGTTCAGCGGACCAAATGGTATTCCCCTTTAATGGCAAACAGTCCTTTAAGAACTTCTCTGCACCCCCCACCCCCACAGTCACTCCCTCTGCTGGTCAGATTCTCTGCACTCGTTTTCCTTGCACAGAAAAAACATTAAATTTAGGAGCAGCTGGCCTCACAAAATTCGGCGGAGCCAACCCTCCTCACTGCCTTCACCAGCTCGTCTGCTCGACAATTGGCTGGAGCTCCAATCATAAAATCATATGGTATTTAGGGATGAGGAAAGCCATTCAACCCATCTTAACTCACCCTTCCAGAATGATACTCCCATTGTGCCATCCAATTTGTAAGATCTTAATGATCTCTTGGACGAGACACCCAGAATAGGTAGCAACCAGCAGTACTTGGGCAATAGATTAAGATTTATTAAGCTTACAGCATAATATACTTAACAACAGGCGATAGTTCAACAGGTAGCTCACAGCCCTTGGTCTCTGGAACCTCTTGGACACAGGTGACATCGTCTTCAGTCTGTTCCTTTGTTGTCGCAGTAGGTCTGTGTGAAGTTGTTCTTTGAGTATTGAGGTTTTAACCCTTTTCTTACCAAAAATTCGTTTGGCCAGTGTCCATATATAGTCTTTAACAAAATCACCTTTTTTAATTGGTTCCAATGGTCAAAATACCATTGTCACTCAAATTAAGGGTAGCATCCTGACTCCTCCTGCCTCAGTAATTTTCCAACAACTCTACCCTGTTCATCGTTATCTTGTTTATACGTTCTTCACCTCATTGGAATTTACCTTATCTCTCTTATTTCTAGCTTTAAACAGTGCAAGGTCTTTCTATACCAAGGGCCCAGCCCATGTTAGCACTGTTTCACTAGTCTGGACACTTTAATCTACCAGATGGATACCTTAACTCCCATGAGATCTCTCATTTTATGTCCTTATACTAATTATCTTTTAAATATCTTTACAATTAGTTTTGTTAAGCGAACTCTAATTCTACTTCGCATTATAATATGTTATTTAACAATTTGACCTTCACTCGCAGCCTGTGGCTGGCTGTTATCCGCTTAGTCAAAACTGCTTTTGACTGTCCTCGCGGCTACATTCAAACAGTCTTTAACATTTCCATACCTACAGGGAATCATGGGTAAGATTAGTTGGTCAATGGCTACACTTGAATTTATACATATATGATTCCCCTCTTAAATGATTCCAGGATTCTCTCAGCCACAACACTATCCAGAACTACATTCCATGTTTTGAAGAAGAACTTCCTAAAACCTGTCCTAAATTTGCCCTTTACTAGTTTGAATGCAAGTCCTACTCTCAAATTTAATTTTAAGTATGTGCAGTTCTTTACACTTGTCCACTTTAAATTTCATCTGCCATTGGTCTGCATACTTTTATATTTTGTCCAACTCGTTTTGTAATTTCTCTGTGCTGCCTCCTCTGAATCTAGTGTTCGTAGTTTGGAATCGTCTATAAATTTGACCAATTTGCATTAGTTTCTGAATCCAACTCATTAATGTAAGTTAAAAATGCTATGAAGTTACTGATCTCTGGGGCATGCTCTTAGGTCTTCCCCCACCCTCTAACAGGTATCTGTTGTTTTTAACCCTTGAGACAATTTCTTACCCATTCCCAAGATTTACCCTGAATCTCTACAAATTTAATCATAACTAATAACCTTTTGAGCGAAACTTTGTCAAATGTCTTTTGGAAGTTTAGGTACACCACGTCGTATTTATTTCCATATTTCACTTGAGGGACATCATTCTTCAAAAAAAAGTCAAGGAGGTTGGTGATTCAGGATCTTCGCAAAATTGCCAACATGCAAAATTGGGGCTTTATTCAATTATCAGCATTTTCCTTTTCTGACTTTTTCTAAAGGACTATACAAATGACATTGTGAAAGGAGGCCATTCAGCTGATGCTAGCTCTTTAAGCGAAGCTATCTATTCAAATTCCGTTTCCTTGCACTTTTTGTATATCCTTTTATATTTCTTTTCAACCACTTTTCTAGTTTCTTCTTAAATGACTCAATAGCCTCTTGTGGTAACGCATTCCATGTTCTAATGGCCCTATGTGCAGAAAAAAGTCTGCTAACTTCCCCTTTCATTCTTTGTGATCATTTTTGTTACAGATTCACCAAACAGTCTCTCAAAACCGATCAAAATTATAATTTTCTGTCATTCTTTTATTATATTTCTATTTTTTTGTTCTTCCTCACTTTAATCACTGCGAACGTTTCTTTCTCTCTGATTCCTGCCTTCTGTTGCCTAGGCCCTAAGCTCTGGAATTCCCTGCCTAAACCTCTCCGCCTCTCTACCTCTCTTTCCTCCTTTAAGACGCTCCTTCAAACCTACCTCTTTGACCAAGCTTTTGGTCAGCTGCCCTAATTTCTCCTTATGTGGCTCCGGTGTCAAATTTTTTGTCTTAAAGTACTCCTGTGCAGCGCCTTGGGGCGTTTTACTACGTTAAAGGTGCTATATAAATACAAGTTGTTGTTGATGCTGCATTGTTGGAGCAGCAAGATGCATAAATCCTCATTTCCTCCTCTGTCCCATCTTCTGCATTTCCATGCAGCTTCATTTCTCTAACTTTGCATCTGTCTTCACCTCTCTGGCTAGGCCTTTGCTCTTTTTCCAGTTGCCTCTCCAATCCTAGGGTTGAGATTGTGGAGTGAGTAAATCAAAATGGATTAATCAAAAATATATAATTCTCGTATTGATGCAAGAGATAGCTCCAGTTAAAGACTGTGGCCTGGAGATCCCGCTTGATTGTGTTGTTTTTTGCGGCGCAATTCCCCTGATATCGCCGTAACCGGCACAGGAGTTCGTGGAATTTTAAGCGCAAATTGTGTCCGGCGCAACTCGAGTTTCTGCGATCTTTTGCGCTGGTTTTAAAAACATAGCGCTAGAAGCAGGCCCCACCCGCAACACTGGCAACGCACCTAGGGGGAATTAATCACTATTGAGAGTTTCCGCTAATTGCGCTCGTTTGCAGGCCTCCGAGGAGGCTTCAAAAAATAAATTAAAACCTTTGGGCGCAAGGATGCTAATAGGTACATTTTGAAAGGTTTCAAATGAATTTTTAATAAAAATTTACAAAGGAACTGAATACTGTACTCCAATCTAACCAGAAAATAGTTTTTTTTAAAGTCATTTTTAGTCATTTAAAATCGGCTTACTCACAGGTGGTGGATTGACACTGATTTAAAATGCTTACTTTTTGTGATACTCATTTTCAGCTGTATTAATGAAACTTTACCAAGTTACCACTCTTAAATATATCAAGGAATACTTTTTTTAAAGCAAAATATTTTTTTAAATTACGTTTTAAAGCGTTGCCCAATTACGCTGGTGCATGGCAGATTTTACGTTCGGTAATATGCAACTGAGTTTGAGCAGAAACTTCGGGGGTGGGGGGACTACTTTTCAAAACGGGTGCAATTTGCGCCGAAATCGCCGATTGCGTCCAAAGCGGAAACTCTACCCCTGTGCTTTTAAAGTTTTTCTTACTTGCTTCTGACTCACTCAATTTCACTGAGAAAAAGAAAGAAAAATTTGTACCTCTCAAGCCCTCAGGACGTGCTTCACAGCCAATGAAGTACTTTATAAGTTTAGTCACTGTTGTAATGCAGGAAACGCAGCAGCCAAATTGCACACCACAAGATTCCACAAACAGTAATGTGCTAACAACCTGATAATCTGTTTTTAATGGTGTTGGTTGGGAGATAAATATTGGCCAGGACACCAGGGAGAAGTCCTCTGCACTTCTTCGAAATAGTGCCAAGGGATCTTTTACACCTTCCTGAGAGGGCAGACGGGGCCTCGATTTAACGACTCACCCGAAAGACGGCACCTCCGACAGCGCAGCACTCCCTCAGTACTGCACTGGAGTGTCACCTAGATTTTGTGCTCAAGTCCCTAGAGTGGAACTTAAACCCACAACCTACTGACCCAAAGGCGAGAGTGCTACCCACTGAGCCATGGCTGACGCCATTACAGTTGGTTTAAATTATCCCATCCCTTGCATTCTCCATCCCAATCCACGTATACTTAATGCCATCATGGGGCAATTTTACGGAGTAGCTGTCCAAGTCTATTCTGCAACATTTTCAAGGATATTTTCCAGTAGGACATTGCATATTTATATATGCAATTTATATGTTTGTTCCTCTTCAGATGTTTTGGAGACTTCTATTTGCTCTAGTGGCTGTAGTTTACAGCTAGATATTGGCATTGTATAGTAAAGGCAACAATGAGTATCGTTGATCCTTCTACCTCTTGAAATTTTGTATTACCCATACATTTCTCCATGACCGCAGTTGATGTAGAACTCCTGTATGGTAGACATAAATCAGTGCTTCAACTGTACGTGTTAATTCGCAATAGCTGTTAACCTTGAGGAAAATAAAAGAGGAACAAGTGGGAGGAGGAAGACAGGAAAAGCTTATTTTCTGGTTTTCCACACCTGGAATCACAGAAGGTTGTCATGTCAACCAATTTAATCATTAATGCTCTTATATAAATACATAAATCCTTTTACTGAAATATGATCTCGATGCGTAAAAAATATTGACCCAAAATTTGCGATCGGAGGCTTCCCGCGGGCGGACGCCTCCGACCTGTGTAAAAAAAATCTACGAATTTACCTGGTGGCCCGGGAGGTACGGAGACTTGCGCTCCTGGGCCTCTCCGGGTACCCGCGGGTAGAGGCCCACGTATCCCAGGGGCGCACGTGGTTCGCAAGCGGCCCTGGGATCACGTGGGCCGGTCCAACCAATAAATGAAGGGAATCCCCATTCATACCTATGGGAGTTCCGTACATACGGAAACCCCATAAGTATGAATGGGGATCACTTAAAAAATACACAAACACACAAAATAAATAAATTAAAAAATTACATATTTAAAATGAATTAAAATGCCATTTAATTAAATATTTTAAACAAAAGCTTAATTTTTTGAATGTTTTAAAGGGTCTAAAAATAAACTTACCTTATTGGACAGGGTTTTTAATGTATAAATGAGTGATAACATTTTATTTTTCTATTTTTAAAACTCTTATGCTGGTAAAAGCAGGCCTTAGTGATTTCAGCGGGCGGAGGTTCTGCAGAAAGCGAGCATTCAGCGGGCGGAAGTTGGGCAAATAGCGCAACTCTCCACCCGTGGAGGCCCTTTTCCCGGGGATGCAGTGGATCTGTCAAGAGAATTCTTGACAGATCGCAAGTTCCGGGTTTACACGCATGCGCTTCGCATGCCTAAACCCGGAACTTGCGTGACCCCTACGGACGCGTGTGCACCTCGTACGCACCCGTGAGGGTCGCAAAATACGGCCCATTATATAGTACAGACAACGAAAAATTTAAATAAGATAAGGAAAATTCTGTTGTAGATAAACAAGTAGGACTGAACTGGTAGCAAATCTCTATAAAGTTATTTTTAGCGCGCTACAGTTTTTTTTTTAATGCAAAAAAAAAAGTTTTAAAACTACAGTACTGATTGACTCATTCATTATTTTTAAACAGATAAAAATGTGTGATGTCAAAGATCTGTGGAGCATGTAGCTTTAATTATTATGCTAGTGCATGTGAAAGGCACTAATTAAGTTCAGTCCCATTGCTATTTAATTGTAGAAATTACAAAGGCGATTAACTTCCTTTTAACTCCTTCGTACCCAAAGGAGACAGACAAAGCAGAAAGTTCTTTTTGAAAATAATGGGATTTCCTATAAAGTCCTTGGTACAAAATGGTTAACATAATATAGACTGGCAACCCTTTGTATTTGCTGCAACTGAGAACAGACATGGAGAGTGAAACAGAGGCAATGGAACTGAATACAAATGAATCCAGAGATTAGCCAATGGCAATTTCCTCCCCTAAAATGTCATCTTGTTCCTGTTCAAGAGGATGGATTAAGTAATTGCTCACCTTAAAGTCATCAATTTTAGCAAATTGGAACCAAGTATGAAATTCTGCACTCCTTTTTGATCTCTTTGGGTATCAATCAACTGATCACAGATAAGAATTACTTTGCAAATTCAGTATCAGTATACCTTTCCTTTCAGTATCAGTATACCTTTCCTTTCAGTATCAGTATACCTTTCCTGTTTATTTTACAAGCAGGTAGATTTTACTGAAAACAACATTTATTTTAGGAACAGGAAAGCAGAGCAAGGTAACATGACTCAGTACCGAAGTAATAGCTGAGGAGAAGTAATTGTTTAATTATGGAAAGGTTTCAGAACATTGCAATTCAAGAATGTACCTACTGTGAGAATTGTTTTTAATGTTTCTGACACCTTTTTTAATGATTTTGTAAGATCGAGATGATTAAATAATGTATAACGGCAACATCATAATCAACTACAAGTTATCCTTTTTAGGCAATAATTCAAACTCACTCCACACTAATTTTTCTTTAAAGTGGAATGGGTAAGTTTGAATCATTACTTAAAAAGGATAACCTGAAAAAAGGGAGGGGTTGGGAATGAGTCCAATAACTGTAAAGTTCCAATTCAGTTTAAGCTCATTAAGTATTAGATTAGTTCTAAACAGTTCTTCTTAAGTGTTCAGAATTCCTCGGCCAATGCTGTCCAATAGAAATACTGACTAGCCACAGGTGTGGCTATGGTGGCACCGTTTTAGCCATATAAGAACATAAGAAATAGGAGCAGGAATAGGCCACTTGGCCCCCTGAGCCTGCTCCGCCATTCAATAAGATCATGGCTGATCTTGGGCTCAAAGCCACTTCCCTGCCTACTCCCCATAACCATTCACTCCCTTATCTTGCAAAAATTTGTCTATCTCCACCTTAAATGTATTTAATGACCCAGCCTCCACAGCTCTCTGGGGCAGAGAATTCCACAGATTTATGACCCTCAGAGAAGAAATTCCTCCTCATCTCAGTTCTAAAAGGGCGACCCTTTATTCTGAAACTATGCCCCCGAGTTCTAGATTTCCCCACGAGGGGATACATCCTCTCTCTATCTACCTTGTCGAGCCCCCTCAGTATCTTATGTTTCAATAAGATCACCTCTCATTCTTCTGAATTCCAATGAGTATAGGCCCAACCTGCCTAATATGCACTACTTTTAGTGGAAAACACCTTACAAACTCACACAACACTGATTAATGTACTTTACGTGTGTATATCTACTTAACAAACATCTTCCATCATTCAGTAACCAAGGAATTAAAGCACTCACAATGATCAAAAAACACTTGCACTCTCTGCTTTTCGCCTTACCATTTAACCAACAAACGTACAAAAAGGTTAAAGTACACATACACACGCTGTGCAAATCATGACTGTTGAGATCACATGCCCAAGGAATGTGTCGATTATTCATTTTTATTTACTGATTTGAAATGCAATTATGCACATCTGGATTCCGAATTAGCCACATGTGACAAGTGGATAATGAGTTGACAACATTGTCCTAGGGATAGAGCAGAAGAGGTTCTTCAGTACTTGTGAGATCCAGGATAAAACTCCAAGGGCGCTTTGTGGCAAAAGGGTGATATGTTCACCGAGTGGAAGTGCTCCAGCTTACACTGACGAGGGAGTGAGCCTCATGGCAGGCACATTTCTTTGCAAGAGCCGAATAAGAAGCTGGTGACAAATAAGCCATATATGGAATTGGACTTGACTGTCAAATATCAAAGTGATTGACATGTTGTAAGTTGCTCTGCGTAGCTCCACTATGCTGAAGGTGGATGTCTGACATAAAGCTGATGAGGATAGTCTGAAACGTGGAATAACAGCTGCTGGAAGGCATTACCTGAAGGCTGGGTATGAGAAAATGCACTCAGATCTAACGTTCAACACCCAGCATGATTATGTTGCACAGATTCAAACAGCTGCTGTTGGACCCACCATTCAATGGACTATAGTGTGTGTCCAAGATGTGGTCAAAAAGACAAAGTGAACACACACCTTTTATGGTGAGTTGTGCTGGATATTAGCGCTACCCCTGAGGAGTCCTGGCTACCTGCTATCCTCCTTGTTGGGATGGTAAGCAGAGTCTTTTTGGCATTGAGTTGACTCCAAGGTGACATACCTGGCAATGAAAGTTTGGAGCGGAGTCAATCCTCCATGGCTGACTTGAATTTCATTGGTTAAGGAGATGGACTCTTGGTCCCGTCATTCACCAAGATCCCAGATGCCCGTTGACCTTGTTGTGTCGTTATCAACTCGCACTTGCAGCAAATTGTGGCGCAAAAATAATTGGAGCTGAACAGTGACGAAAAAAATCCAACTCACGGCACGCACACTCCATCAAGTCTGGACCATTAAATCATTGTAACTGGTAAGACGCATGAGTGAAAATTTAAAAAAGGCTGCCATTATTCAATATTCACAATAATGCATTGCATGATTTTAGAATTAAAGGGTTACAGGAAACTCTTTATTAACCGGCACCGACGGGACCGGCGTGGTGCCGGTTAATCAAAAAGTCCGGATAACGGAGAGTTATATCTCCCAACGTACGAGAGCCCCGTACACACTGACATGCGCCTGCATTCGGAGCTCCGTCTCCCCGGGGACCGCCAGCTGACCATCTGTCGTGTCCGCTGCCTACCCGGGCTGCACATTCCCCTCCCAATCTACATGCTCCGATACAAGGCAAATGCCTCGGGGCTTTTTTTAAAGTTATTTTTAAAGGAGAGATGAAGGAAAACCCCGGTTACCTACTCAAGAATTTTGCCGGTTAAGAGAGATTTCCGGTTATTTGGGTGCCGGTTAAAAGAGAGTTTCCTGTACTTAGGATGAACTATTTCCGAAACCATCAATATTCAGTCCACATATGCAGTATAAGAGTTCTTGCTTGTGTGCTGTGAAATTGGTAATCTGCCTCATTCTAACTAACAGTAGAATAGTATAAAAATTGGGGTTACAGCAGTTGAAGTAAGTTTTCTATGGTTTCGGAGTGCAAATTATTTTATGAGCAGCAAAACAGTTTCATTTAATCACTGAGGATCAGGATTATTCATATGTTACAATGGCGGTGAGAGCCAACTTCATGCAGTGTATTTACATGGAAACCGACATCGCCATATATATGTAGAGAGCACACCTGCACAGCCTCAGTGCCTTACATTTTGTGAGATTATGCCTGGCATTACCTCTCCGAGAACTGCAGGATTTCTGTACCAAAATATGATGAGTTTACTATGATGTGGTGGGGTAGATTTTCATAATGGAAATTTCTAACGATAGTGGAAATATTGGCCCGGATTTTGCGCTCTGTGCGTATGGCGCTGTAAGGCCCCGCAAGTTCCAGGTTTCCACATGCGCTGCGCATGCACAAAAACCCGGAACTTGCGATCTGTCAAGGTTCGCCCTCGACAGATCTACCGCACCGACCCAAGAACATTTTCGCTGGCGCAGAGTTGGGCTATTTTCCCAACGACTGCCCAGCAAATGCCCTCTAAACCCTTACGCCTGGTAAAAGCAGGTATAGGGCCTGCTTTCACCAGTGTACGGGTGAATATAAATCTTGAATTAAAAAACTATGCACTAACATTTAAAATTAGTTTATGTAAATTTTGGCCTGGATTAAAATGTTTAAAATTATTTTTCAAAAAATTTAATTTTTATTGTATATGAAGGGACTTTTAATTAAATTTGAAAATGGGAACATTTATTTTTATTCCACTTGTATAAATTATTTAATTATTTGGGAATTCCTCATATGCTTATGAGGATTCTGTTCGTAAATGGAATCCCCATAAACATATTAGGAATCTTCCTTTCTGATTGGAGGACCGGTCCCAGGGGCGCTTCCGAACAAACCTGCTCACAGGAGGCCGGTTTATCAATTTAAATATTATAATGAGGCTGTGAGCCTCACATTTAAATTTAACCCGGCGGCTAAAAGGAGGTGAGGACTGCTGGATCCAGGAGGTAAGTGCCTTTCCACTTATCTGCTAGATCCAGCTTACCTGCTTCACCCATCCCCCACTATCGGACCCCCACCCTGGACCCTTCCAATCTCCTCCACGAGGCCTCCAATCTCGCACCTCGATCCTTCCGATCTCCTCCCTGCTCTGACCTCCGATCTTCCTTGTGGGCTCCGGATTCCGATCACCCCGGCCTCCAATCTCCACGATTTCCCCCGGCTCATGACTTCCGATCTTCCTCCCCTGGCCTCCACAATGTTGCCCGGCTCACGACTCCTAATCTTCCTCCCTCCCTCCTCTCCGGTCCCCGGCTGCAGCCTGGTGCCAAAGGCCTACCCGCCCAACAGCTAGCCAGCCTCTCAATCTAGCTGGCTGCGGCCAGGAAAAGGAGACAAAGAATGTTAATCAGATCCTGTCGTTAAACTTGGCAGGGCCTGAGGGTAACCTGGTCAAATACTAATATCCCACTATGTAAATTGGGTTTAAATGGAGTTATTGTTGAAATGGTGATGCCAACTGGGGCAGGCCCTCATCCAGGCAGTGCATATCAGAAAATTGTGGGTGTAGAAAAACTGCTTGGATTTTCTGTCTCTTGAAAATTGCAAACAGCCCCATTCTCCTGTAGTAAGGTTCCGCAAGTAGTGCAGGGCCTTGTAAAATGTACCCTCTCGAGTATTAAATTTTGATCTTCCAGCTTTTACTTTTAGCACCTATGATGAGTTTTATCCGTGAACTATAAATGAATGTCATCGTATACATCGTAAAGCAGCTTAACTGTCTTTAGTGTTTAAAAGACTCATTTAAAAAAAAAACTTTATTTAATTGCATTCAGGTATAAATTGAATATCTAATTAGTGACTAGAATTTACTTTTAATTGTTATTCTTACCAATGAAATACAAATGGGTAGCTCACACTTAAATCATCACGGGCAGAATTCTGTTATGTTTTCCAATGTGGTGTGTATACAATGAGTTTTATTTTCCTTTTCCCCCTGAGTAGCTTACTACTTGATGTGTATACTGCATCACTAAGAAATGTTAGAGACACCAACACTCCGGCTCAGGGAATTTTGATGTGTTCTTACGGTTGGTCTTGCCTCAGTGCCTACAGCAGAAGTTTAAAATATACAACTTTGTTATAGGATTAAGTAGAGGACCATAGGAGGAACTCAAAAGGATAAATATTGTCACCCAATTGTTGTCTTGAGTTTTCAATTACTTACTTGGATTTTTGAATAAAATATTGATTTTTTTTCTAATTAACGGTCATATAGGCATCCTTATCGATTGAAACAACCAAGAAGCAGAAGTCAATAGGATCAAGAGAAAAGAAAGTTTTGAAGTAAGTATTTTATCTATTTGTTTTGCCAATTATTCCTATAGAACAGTGAACTTGTTTGGGACCAAGAGCACCCTTAACATAGTAAACCACTCTAGATGCTTCACCTGAGAAAACCAATGCTGAGCAGTAATTTAAGAGTTAAGAGTAATGACCAACAAGGAAGGGTGCAGTATTATATCTGTTTCTTGGTAACAAAGCAGGGTAAGTAGATGAACTGAAGGTAGGAGAGCACTTGGGAAGTAGTGAATATTACCTATAGGTTTACATTGAAAATAGCAGATGGATAAAGTGCAGGTTAAATCAATTCCAACTAGTAGTGCCACCTCCTGCTGCTGCTTAGTGAAAGCAATGGAAGTGCTGGTGGTAAGGGTCGCTGAAAGCATGGTTACCAGTGCCCACCTTTGGAAGCGAGCAGCCCAGTAAAGAGGCCAGCTACCTTTCGACTTTTTAGAAAAAAGTTATATACAAAAGCGTTCATTTTCAGACTCGAGGACCAAGCTTCTGCAGGGTCTTAATACATACATAGATACATAGAAGATAGGAGCAGGAGTAGGCCATCCGGCCCTTCGAGCCTGCTCCGCCATTTAATGAGATCATGGCTGATCCTCCAATTCAGTATCCCGTCCCCGCCTTCTCTCCGCAACCCTTAACCCCTTTTGCCTGTAGAAATATATCTAATTCCCTCTTAAATATATTTAATGAGCTGGCGTACACTGCCCTCTGTGGCAATGAGTTCCACAGGTTCACCACCCTCTGAGTGAAGAAATTCCCCCTCATTTCTGTCCTAAATGGTTTAGCCCTTATCCTTAAATTATGTCCTCTAGTTCTGTTCTCACCCGCCAAGGGAAACATTTCTTCTGCATCCAGTCTGTCTAGACCTGTCAGAATTTTATACACTTCTATGAGGTCCCCTCTCAATCTTCTAAACTCCAGTGTGTACATCCCTAAACTACATAGTCTCTCCTCATAGGTCAATCCCGCCATTCCTGGTATCAGCCTGGTGAATCGCCGCTGCACCCCCTCCATGGCAAGAACATCCTTCCTCAGATGAGGCGACCAAAACTGTACACAGTACTCGAGGTGTGGTCTCACCAGTGCCCTGTACAGCTGCAGCAAGGTATCCCTGTTCCTGTATTCCAACCCTTTTGCTATGAAGGCCAGCATACCGTTTGCCTTCTTGACCGCCTGTTGCACCTGCATGCTCGCCTTCAGTGACTGGTGTACAAGAACACCCAGGTCTCTCTGTACTTCCCCCTCTCCCAATTTATTGCCATTTAAATAATAATTTGCCCTCCCGTTCCTGCACCCAAGGTGGATAACTTCGCACTTGTCCACATTATAGTGCATCTGCCATTTATCCGCCCAATCACCCAGTCTGTCCAAATCGCTCTGGAGCTTCCTGGTCTCCTCCTCTGAGCCCACCCCCCCTCCTAGTTTAGTGTCGTCTGCAAATTTGGAAATGCTGCATCCGACTCCCTGATCCAGGTCATTAATGTAAATTGTGAACAGCTGGGGACCCAGGACAGACCCCTGTGGTACCCCACTTGTTACTGCCTGCCATTCAGAAAATGAGCCGTTTATTCCAACTCTCTGTTTCCTATCTGACAGCCAGTTCTCTATCCACGTCAATACTTTCCCCTTTATCCCATGAGCTTCAATTTTCCATGCTAATCTTTTATGTGGGACCTTGTCGAAGGCCTTTTGGAAGTCCAGGTACACCACATCTACTGGCTCTCCCCCATCTATTTTACCAGTTACTCCCTCAAAAAATTCCAATAGATTAGTCAAGCACGATTTACCCTTTGTAAATCCATGTTGACTCTGTCCTATCCTGTCCCCATTTGCTAAGTGCTCCGCTATTTCATCCTTAATGATGGACTCCAGCATTTTGCCCACAACTGATGTAAGGCTTACAGGTCTGTAATTACCTGCTTTTTCCCTACCCCCCTTTTTGAATAGTGGGGTAACGTTAGCTACCCTCCAATCCATGGGCACTGTTCCCGAGTCTAATGAATTCTGAAAAATCATACTTAGTTCATCCGCTATCTCTAGGGCCACCTCCTTCAGTACCCTAGGATGCATGTTATCAGGCCCTGGGGATTTGTCCGCCTTCAATCCCTTTAGCTTCCTTAACACCATATCCTTAGAGATATTGATTTGCGTCAGTTCCTCCTTTGCCAATGTCCCTATTTTTCCCGATATCCCAGGGAGGTTTTTTGTGTCTTCCTTCGTAAAGACTGACCCAAAGTATGCATTTAGTTGGTCTGCCATTTCCTTATTTCCCGTTATATATTCCCCCGTATCTGACTGCAATGGACCAACTTTGGTTTTCACCAGTCTTTTCCTCTTGATATACTTATAAAAGCTTTTGGAGTTAGTTTTTATATTTTCCGCCAGCTTGCTTTCGTAAGCTATTTTGCCCCTCTTGATTAAGCCCTTTGTCCTCCTTTGCTCTATCTTAAACTGTTCCCAATCTTCCGCTCTGGCGCTTTTTTTGGCTATTTTATATGCCCTATCTTTGGATTTTATGCTGTCTCTAATTTCCCCTGTTATCCACGGTTGAGTCACCTTTTTAGATTTCCTTTTATGCCAGATTGGTATAAACAATTTTTGCAATTTTGTCATTCTATCTTTAAATGCTTGCCATTGTTTATCTACCTCCAGTGTAGTTAATACTAATAATATAGCCCGAGGACCAGTGAGGCCACCTCTACCATTTATAATGCGGAATCACAGTTTTCTAGATATCAGCCTTGGCTCAGCCTCTGAGTCAGAAGGTTCAAGCCCCACTCCAGAGACTTGACTACATAATCTAGGCTGACACTGAGGGAGGCTCCAGCTTTTAGAGGATGTGTGAAACCAAGGCCACATCTGCCCTCTCGGGTGGATGTGAAAGATCCCCTGGCACTATTCAAAGAAGAGCAGAGAAGGAGGTGGGGTAGCATTGCTGGTTAAAGAGGAGATTAACACAATAGTAAGGAAGGATATTAGCTCTGATGATGTGGAATCTGTATGGGTAGAGCTGAGAAATACCAAGGGGCAGAAAACGTTAGTGGGAGTTGTATACAGACCCCCAAACAGTAATGCTGAGGTTGGAGATGGCATTAAACGGGAAATTAGAGACACGTGCAATAAGGGCACAGCAGTTATCATGGGTGACTTTAATCTACATATAGATTGGGCTAACCAAATTAGTAACAATACTGTGGAGGAGGAATTCCTAGAGTGTATACGGGATGGTTTCCTGGACCAATATGTCGAGGAACCAACTAGAGATCAGGCTATCTTAGACTGGGTATTATGTAATGAGAAAGGATTAATTAGCAATCTTGTTGTGCAAGGCCCCTTGGGGAGGAGCGGTCATAATATGATAGAATTCTTCATTAAGATGGAGTGTGAAGTAGTTGACTCAGAGACTAGGGTCCTGAATTTAAATAAAGGAAACTACGATGGTATGAGGCGCGAGTTGGCTAGGATGGATTGGGGAGCGTTACTTAAAGGGTTGACGCTGGATAGGCGATGGCAAACATTTAAAGATCGCATGGATGAACTACAGAATTTGTTCATCCTTGTTTGGCATGAAAATAAAACAAAAAAGGTGACTCAACCATGGCTAACAAGGGAAATTAGGGATAGCATAAGATCCAAGGAGAGGACAGAAAATTGGCCAGAAAAAGCAGCAAACCTGAGGATTGGGAGCAGTTTAGGATTCAGCAAAGGAGGACAAAAGGATTAATTAAGAGGGGGAAAATAGAGTATGAGAGTAAGCGTGCAGGGAACATAAAAACTGACTGTAAAAGCTTCTATAGATATGTGAAGAGAAAAAGATTGGTGAAGTCAAGCGTAGGTCCCTTGCAGTCAGAATCAGGGGAATTTATAATGGGGAACAAAGAAATGGCTGACCAATTAAATACATACTTTGGTTCTGTCTTCACAAAGGAGGACACAAATAACCTCCCAGAGATGTCGGGGAACATAGGGTCTAATGAGAGGGAGGAACTGAATGAAATCAGTATTTGTAGGGAAATAGTGTTAGGGAAATTGACGGGATTGAAGGCCGATAAATCCCCAGGGCCTGATAATCTACATCCTAGGGTACTTAAGGAAGTGGCCCTAGAAATAGTAGATGCATTGCTGGTCATCTTCCAAAATTCTATAGACTCTGGCATAGTTCCCATGGATTGGAGGGTAGCTAATGTAACCCCACTATTTAAAAAAAGGTGGTAGAGAGCAAATGGGGAATTATAGACCGGTAAGCCTGACATCGGTAGTGGGGAAAATGCTAGAGTCCATTATAAAAGATGTAATAGCAGAGCACTTGGAAAACAGTGACAGGATCGGACAAAGTCAACATGGATTTACAAAAGGTAAATCATGCTTGACTAATCTACTGGAATTTTTTGAGGATGTAACTGGTAGAACAGATAAGGGAGAACCAGTGGATGTGGTGTATTTGGACTTTCAGAAGGCTTTCGATAAGATCCCGCATAAGAGATTGGCGTGCAAAGTTAAAGCACATGGGATTGGGGGTAAGGTACTGACTTGGATAGAGAACTGGTTGGCAGACAGGAAGCAAAGAGTTGGAATAAACGGGTCTTTTTCCGAGTGGCAGGCAGTGACTAGTGGGGTACCGCAGGGATCGGTGCTAGGACCCCAGCTATTCACAATATATATTAATGATCTAGACGAGGGAACTAGATGTAATATCTCCAGGTTTGCAGACGACACAAAGCTGGGTGGGCGTGTGTGCTGTGAGGAGGATGCAGAGAAACTCCAGTATGATTTGGACAGGTTGGGTGATTGGGCAGATGCATGGCAGATGCAGTATAATGTGGATAAATGCAAGGTTATCCACTTTGGTGGCAAAAACAGGAAGACAGATTATTATCTGAACGGCAATAGATTGGGAAAAGGGGAAGTGCAACGAGATCTGGGAGTCCTTGTGCACCAGTCGCTGAAGGTAAGCATGCAGGTGCAGCAGGCGGTTAAGAAGGCAAATGGTATGTTGGCCTTCATAGCGAGAGGATTCGAGTACAGGAGCAAGGATGTCTTGCTGCAGTTCTCCAGGGCCTTGGTGAGACCACATCTTGAGTATTGTGTGCAGTTTTGGTCGCCTTATTTGAGGAAGGATGTTCTTGCCATGGAAGGGAGTGCAGCGAAGATTCACCAGACTGATACCTGGGATGGCAGGAATGACATATGAAGAGAGATTGGGTTGATTAGGCTTATATTCGCTAGAGTTTAGAAGAATGAGAGGGGATCTCATTGAAACCTATAAAATTCTAACAGGACTAGACAGACTAGATGCAGGAAGGATGTTCCCGATGGCGGGGGAGTCCAGAACCAGGGGCCACAGTCTAAGGATAAGGGGTAAGCCATTTAGGACTGAGATGAGGAGGAATTTCTTCACCCAGAGAGTGGTGAACCTGTGGAATTCTCTACCACAGAAGGCAGTTGAGGCCAATTCATTAAATATATTCAAGAAGGAGTTAGATATAGTTCTTAAGGCTAAAGAGATCAAGGGATATGGGGAGAAAGCAGGGACAGGGTACTGAATTTGGATGATCAGCCATGATCTCATTAAATGGCGGAGCAGGCGCAAGGGGCCGAATGGCCTACTCCTGCTCCTATCTTCTATGTTTTCTATAAGTTCTCCCGGTGTCCTGAGCAATATTTATCCCTCAACCAACATCACCAAAACAAATTATATGATCATTTATCTCATTGCTGTTTGTGGGACGGTGCTGTGCCTAAATTAGCTGCTGCATTTCCTACATTACAACAGTGACTACACTTCAAAAGTACTTTATTGGCTGTTAAGCGCTTTGGGAAAGGTGCTAGGCAAATGCAAGTTCTTTCTTTAGTAAAGCAGCCCTTAAGTAAAAAACAGGAGTTCCATGGATTATACTATAGGTTAGGGCAATAATGAGATTTAAAACAAGAGGCATATGATAAATGTAGTGAAGGAATAATACATGATTAAAAGATATAGAAAGGACACAACAAAATAGATTAGGAAGGCTAAGAGGGTTAAGAAAATAGTTGGGGCTTTTATAACCACTTAAGAAGTAAAAGAATAGTCAAAGAAGGTGTGGGACCACTTAGAGATGAAGGGAATCATCTTATACTGGAGAGTGAAGGGAAAGCGGAAATGCTTAACAAATATTTTGCATCAGGTTTTCAGAGGAAGGACTAGAGTATCTGAGGAAGCTGTGGAAGAACCACTATTGGAGATAAATATTGACAGTATTGATCACTTGCCAGCCATAAGTGTAGGTAGATGAACCCGCACCTCCTGTCTTATAATTCCAGAATCTGACTTGAACCCCTTCCGGGTGGGATAAAATGGTCATCGGGATTTCACTCGCACCTTAGTTTCCTTGCCCTCACTCCTCAAAATTCACTGCCATCCTGTTCTCTCTAAACTTCTCCCTCTATATAAATTCTCCTCCTCACATTCGCAGCCACCGCATGAACCACACCTAATCCCATGGCCTCTACTCCAGTGGTCTCCATCATCAGTAAGGCTATTTCTGACTACTTTCTTGTCTTACTTACCACCCACAACCTCTTCACACTACTTTTTTCAGCTTCTGCCAGTGGAAAAGCCTCTTCCCAAATAGCTTACAACCACAGTTTGAAATTTCCAGCTGCCTTGCCTTTATCTATCCATTTGCTACGATACCTCTGCAGCAGTCTTTTGCTCAACCACTCTCTCACCGCTACTTTTGGTGCCATTGTCCCCAGCAAATTATTCATTGTTTTACATTCCCATCTCCCCCAGTATGACTCCCTCCTTCACTCCCTCCAGTCCAAGGGATGTGAGCTTGACCTGGCACACATCTGGCTTAGCCATCTATCACCAGATTAGGCTTGACCAGGTTTTGCTTTCTTCCAAAATGACCCACTGTTTTATAGTCATCCTGGAGGGCAAAGATAATACTAGGATCCTTTTCTCTACTAGCAACCTCCTTCTTAAACCTCTCCCCCTGTCCCCTCCAACCTCTAACAAAATATATGAGGTGCTTATGGATTTCTTCGTCACCAGGACTGAGATCATCAGTTTTGCTGACCCCTCTGCTTCCTGACTTCCCCCTTGCCACTTAATCCAATCTCCCAGTCCCCTCCTAATTTTGTCCTGGATTCCCGTCTCTCTCTAGTTTCTCTCGCATCTCCCTCCCTGCCCTCTCCAAGATTATCTTATCAACGAGACCTATGATTGCTCAACCCATGCCCATGATACATCCCACCACCCAACTTCCTTTCCTGGCCCCCATACTAACATATTGTAAATGGTTCCCTCTACTCAGGCCCTTTCAAAATTGCAGTCATCATCCTCTTTTCAAAAAACCAACCCTCCACTCTCTGTCTTCAGTAACACTCCCCATCTCCCCTTCCTCTCCAAGATCCTTGAACATGTTGCCTCTCAGCTCCATGTCCATCTTTCCAGCAACTCCCCATTTGAGTGCTTCCAATCTAGCTTCTGCTCCTCTCATAGTATCAAAATGGCCCTAACCAAAGTCATAAAGAAAACTCACTGTTATTCTGCTCATCGTGCATTATCCCTCCTTGTCCTTTTTGCAACCTCCAATATGGTAGACCACAAAATCCTCCTCCAACGCCTCTTCTCCATTATCTGGCATTGTGTACACAAATGTGTCAAGGAAGAACCTAGGCCCAAAGATCATACTGGGAGTGAGAAGTGTTGAAATAAAGACAGAAACTTGTCTGCATAATCTTTGGGGTGCTCTCAGGACACTAGCAGACCTCTGTTCGATTGGGGATCCCAGAGCCAGGTCTCTTCAGACACCCATGCGCTAAGATACAACAATGAGGAAAGTGAGGCACCTCATTACCATTCTAACGTTTGGGTGTTGTCATAGGCATAGGTGCAGGCCCAGTTACTTTGTGGGTAGGATAAGACCCAGAATGTTCCTGGGCAGCGACCAGATGTAATGAGTCTCCACCCCTTTTTCCTCTTCACTGCACTTCAGAACTGAGTGGTCCCCAGGGGCAACAAAGAAGAACATTTCCCCTCTGAAGTGTAGCATTAGTGCAAAGCTGAAACCAAATATAAAATAGCATCCCAGATATATATCATGATTTTCTAAGTTTGAATTGGTGCTTTCTTCAAAATGAAAAAGGTGATTTATTGGGCAGTGCATTTTGGATAATCTAGCAGTTTTAAATTGTTGCAGCTGTTGAATGCACTGAAATTTTCCAAATGAATGAATAACAGACAATTATGTTTATTTCAGAGGAAAGTACAATGTGCCAGCTACTCAAAGGATTTTAGATCTCAAGAAAGGACCAATTAAAAAGACTGCAGCAATGAAACAGCTTCCAAAATTGAAGCATTGACGTTAGAATATTATTATGGAACAGACATGGTGTTATAGTTGTCAGAGAAACCTATTATTTACAGTATTTATGTCCTAATTTAGAAGGGTTGTTTAATTGTTGCTAGTCTAAATTAGAGATATATTTAGTTTTGTTGAACTGGTAGTAATTATTTGTACATCGGTGTTATTTAATAGATTTACTTAGTGTAGTTATTTTTAATGATTGTATTCATACCTAAATGTTTTATTTAATTTCTATTAAAAATCTCTGCCCTTAATTGTTTCCCTGGATGGGCTGCTGAAATATTGGATGAATAAGTAGCAGATTTGGCTCAGTGGTAGCATCCTCGCTTCTCAGTTAGAAGGTCATGGGTTCAAGCCCCACTGCAGAGACTCGAGCAGTAAAGTACCATGGAATGCAGCACTGTCGAACGTGCCATCCTTCATTTGAGACATTAAACCGAGGCATTGTTTTCCCTGTTGGGTGTATGTAAAATAGACCCTTGGGACTATTCAAAGAAGAGCTGGAGATTTCTCCTGGTGTCCTGTCCTGGCCTACATTTATCCCTCAACCAACACCACCAAAAACAGATTATCTGTTGTTTGTGAGATTTGCTGTGTGCAAATTGGGTGTAGTCTTTCCCTACATTACAACAGTGACTACATTTCAACATACTTCATGGGGCATGGTGCTTTGGGACATTGTGAGATCATGAAAGGCTCTATATAAATGCATGTTCTTTCTGTATGTCTCCAAATCATTTTTCACAATCTCATCTTTTCTTCCTGTTAAAATAATTGTAGGTTTCACAATAAGGGATGGTCATTGGGGCACCATCCCTGCTGAATCATTATTTTGATGCTATATTTCAGGAGAACATCTTGTTTTGTCTTGCATGTGCAAGTGTATGAGGATTTAATGGATTTTTATAAAATTATTTTTTCACCTATTTTATAGAGACGTCAACCCAGTTAAAATAGACAGAATAATACCTCCATTACAAAAGTGTCCTGGGTTAAAGATATTTGCTGTTGGTAATTTTTTAGCAATGAATCAGACCAAGGCTTACACTGAGCCTAGTTAGCTCCATTCTTAAAGTAAACTGCCTAGGCCTTATTTGCTTCTCTGTTAGCAGACTTCACCAAATGGCCTCAAACATGTGGATCTTTGTTCTTTTGTACCCTGTGTCCACAGGAAGTTGTGGGGGGAAAGGCTTCGGGGGAAAAATTCCGATGCGCCCCCTTTGGGTTGCTAACGTCGAAGTTTGCGCTCCTGCGCTGTAAATGCAGTAGTAGCGCCCCAAGCAGGAGGTGGAGCGCTACTGAAAAGCGCTCCCCCTCCTTCTTGGAGTGCTACCAGTGAATTTCGTGGTGCTACGTGCAACAGCACCACGTGCGGAGCAGGGTGCCGGGAAAACAGCCCAGCACTCAAGAGGACTGCTGGGCTATCATTCAACATATTCAGCTATCTGTGTGTCCACAGACTTTTTGTCACTGCTGAGGAGTGTGAAGTCCACTATCAATGTTTTCTCAAGGTAATCTTGTGCAATGCCAAATCCTTCTCTGAGAGATTCTTATAGATTGGAAGCCTTAGATCTCAATGAGGACCGTGGCGAAGAGATGTGTATTAGAAGAGGTAATAGGGCAGCTCCACCACCTACTGCATGAAGACCTGCAGCCACTGTCATCTGCCCACTGTGTTCTGTCTGAGACCATGAAGAAGATGGCCACACTCAACGTTCTTAGCATTTCAGGTAGTCACAGGGGAATCTGGAATAGCAGTCAGGTACAGCAAGGGCAAATATTTATCAAGTAACTGATACACTTCACAGGAGAGCTGCAGAATTCATTGACTTTGGCATCCCAGAAAGGAAGCAGCGACATAGGGCCATCCAGTTTTATGGGGTTGCTGCCCTTTCCAACGTCTGGGGTGCAATAGATGTCACTCATGTTGCTTTGTGAGCTCCTACAGTTAACCCTTTCAACTTCCTCAACAGAAAGGACTTCCATTCCCTTAAAGTACAGACAGTGACACAACATGCAAAGGATCATGCATGTCAATGTGAGATTTGCTAAAAGGAGCAGTGAATGTTTGCAATGACTGGTCAAGGGCCTGATTGAGGCTGATGATTATTTTAAAAGGACAGACATTTGGTGAGAAAATTCAGTTGAGAGATATATGTAGTGAAACGTGCATTATGTTTCTGAACTCTGGGTCTAGCTAGGTTTACCAAGATGTCTTTTCTGCCTTTTTACAGACCTATAGATGCTGTGCCAGAGCCTAGCCAAATTGGAGGTGGTGAAAAGCAGGCCAAAAAATATAAATAGGCCCTACTGTAGAAATGAAGCTCAAGGAAGGGAAAAAACTGAAAATTGGGACAAAATTTAGTAGAGGGATTTCCAACAATTCTTGGTCAATTACAGGAAACTCTCTTTTAACCGGCACCCAAATAACCGGAAATCTCTCTTAACCGGCAAAATTCTTGAGTAGGTAACCGGGGTTTTCCTTCATCTCTCCTTTAAAAATAACTTTAAAAAAAACCCCGAGGCGTTTGCCTTGTATCGGAGCATGTAGATTGGGAGGGGAATGTGCAGCCCGGGTAGGCAGCGGACACGACAGATGGTCAGCTGGCGGTCCCCGGGGAGACGGAGGTACGAATGCAGGCGCATGTCAGTGTGTACGGGGCTCTCGTACGTTGGGAGATATAACTCTCCGTTATCCGGACTTTTTGATAAACCGGCACCACGCCAGTCCCGTCGGTGCCGGTTAATAAAGAGTTTCCTGTATATAGATTCATAGAATGGTTACAGCACAGAAGGAGGCCATTCAGCCCGTTGAACCCGTGCCAGCTCTGCAAGAGCACTTTAGCTAGTCCCACTCCCCTGCCCTTTCCCCATAGCCCTGCAAATTTTTTTTCCTTCAGGTACTTATCCAATTCCCTTTTGAAAGCCACAATTGAATCTGCCTCCACCACCCTCTCAGGCAGTGCATTCCAGATCCTAACCACTCGCTGCGTAAAAAAGTTTTCCCTCATGTCGCCTTTGGTTCTTCTGTCAATCACCTTAAATCTGTGTCCTCTGGTTCTCGACCCTTCTGCCACTGGGAACAGTTTCTCTCTACTCTGTCAAGATCCGTGGATAACAGGGGAAATTAGAGACAGCATAAAATCCAAAGATAGGGCGTATAAAATAGCCAAAAAACGCGCCAGAGCGGAAGATTGGGAACAGTTTAAGATAGAGCAAAGGAGGGCAAAGGGCTTAATCAAGAAGGGCAAAATAGCTTACGAAAGCAAGCTGGCGGAAAATATAAAAACTAACTCCAAAAGCTTTTATAAGTATATCAAGAGGAAAAGACTGGTGAAAACCAAAGTTGGTCCATTGCAGTCAGATACGGGGGAATATATAATGGGAAATAAGGAAATGGCAGACCAACTAAATGCATACTTTGGGTCAGTCTTTACGAAGGAAGACACAAAAAACCTCCCTGGGATATCGGGAAAAATAGGGACATTGGCAAAGGAGGAACTGACGCAAATCAATATCTCTAAGGATATGGTGTTAAGGAAGCTAAAGGGATTGAAGGCGGACAAATCCCCAGGGCCTGATAACATGCATCCTAGGGTACTGAAGGAGGTGGCCCTAGAGATAGCGGATGCACTAAGCATGATTTTTCAGAATTCATTAGACTCGGGAACAGTGCCCATGGATTGGAGGGTAGCTAACGTTACCCCACTATTCAAAAAGGGGGGTAGGGAAAAAGCAGGTAATTACAGACCTGTAAGCCTTACATCAGTTGTGGGCAAAATGCTGGAGTCCATCATTAAGGATGAAATAGCCGAGCACTTAGCAAATGGGGACAGGATAGGACAGAGTCAACATGGATTTACAAAGGGTAAATCGTGCTTGACTAATCTATTGGAATTTTTTGAGGGAGTAACTGGTAAAATAGATGGGGGAGAGCCAGTAGATGTGGTGTACCTGGACTTCCAAAAGGCCTTCGATAAGGTCCCACATAAAAGATTAGCATGGAAAATTGAAGCTCATGGGATAAAGGGGAAAGTATTGACGTGGATAGAGAACTGGCTGTCAGATAGAAAACAGAGAGTTGGAATAAACGGCTCATTTTCTGAATGGCAGGCAGTAACAAGTGGGGTACCACAGGGATCTGTCCTGGGTCCCCAGCTGTTCACAATTTATATTAATGACCTGGATCAGGGAGTCGAATGCAGCATTTCCAAATTTGCAGACGACACTAAACTAGTAGGGGGGGTGGGCTCAGAGGAGGAGACCAGGAAGCTCCAGAGCGATTTGGACAGACTGGGTGATTGGGCGGATAAATGGCAGATGCACTATAATGTGGACAAGTGCGAAGTTATCCACCTTGGGTGCAGGAACGGGAGGGCAAATTATTATTTAAATGGCAATAAATTGGGAGAGGGGGAAGTACAGAGAGACCTGGGTGTTCTTGTACACCAGTCACTGAAGGCGAGCATGCAGGTGCAACAGGCGGTCAAGAAGGCAAACGGTATGCTGGCCTTCATAGCAAAAGGGTTGGAATACAGGAACAGGGATACCTTGCTGCAGCTGTACAGGGCACTGGTGAGACCACACCTCGAGTACTGTGTACAGTTTTGGTCGCCTCATCTGAGGAAAGATGTTCTTGCCATGGAGGGGGTGCAGCGGCGATTCACCAGGCTGATACCAGGAAAGGCGGGATTGACCTATGAGGAGAGACTATGTAGTTTAGGGATGTACACACTGGAGTTTAGAAGATTGAGAGGGGACCTCATAGAAGTGTATAAAATTCTGACAGGTCTAGACAGATTAGATGCAGAAGGAATGTTTCCCTTGGCGGGTGAGAACAGAACTAGAGGACATAATTTAAGGATAAGGGCTAAACCATTTAGGACAGAAATGAGGGGGAATTTCTTCACTCAGAGAGTGGTGAACCTGTGGAACTCATTGCCACAGAGGGCAGTGTACGCCAGCTCATTAAATATATTTAAGAGGGAATTAGATATATTTCTACAGGCAAAAGGGGTTAAGGGTTACGGAGAGAAGGCGGGGACGGGATACTGAATTGAAGGATCAGCCATGATCTCATTAAATGGCGGAGCAGGCTCGAAGGGCCGGATGGCCTACTCCTGCTCCTATCTTCTATGTATCTATGTATCTATGTATCCCTCATGATTTTGAACACCTCTATCAAATCTCCTTTCAACCTTCTCTGCTCTAAGGAGAACAACCCCAGCTTCTCCAGTTTATCAACGTAACTGAAGTCCCTCATCTCTGGAACCATTCTTATAAATCTTTACTGCACCCTCTCTAAGGCCTTCACATCCTTCCTAAAGTGCGGTGCCCAGAATTGGACACAATACTCCAGTTGAGGCCAAACCAGTGTTTTATAAAGGTTCATCATAACTTCCTTGCTTTTGTACTCTATGCCTCTATTTATGAAGCCCAGGATCCCGTATGATGTTTTAACCGCTTTCTCAACCTGCCCTGCCAACTTCAACAATTTGTTTACATATACTCCCAGGTCTCTCTGTTCATGCACCCCCTTTAGAATTGGACCCTTTAGTTTATATTGCCTCTCCTTGTTCTTCCTACCAAAATGTATCACTTCGCACTTTTCTGCATTAAATTTCATCTGCCACGTGTCTGCCCATTCCACCAGCCTGTCTATGTCCTCCTGAAGTCTATCACTATCCTCCTCACTGTTCACTATACTTCCAAGCGGCCCCGGGAGGGGGACCCAGAGCCTCGGCCCTTGATGAACGTTGATCAGAAGCCGCAGGCTCGGCCGCTCTCCCTCCCCACAGGGGCTTCAAGGCCTGTTGTGTCCCCCCCCCCCCCCGCAACAATGCTGCCTGGCCACCAGTGCCCAACTCCAAGCCAGATTGGGGATTGAAGCTGAGGGGTTTTCTGCTCTGTGTGGCTCAGTGTCGGTGTTTGTCAGCTGTGGCTCAGTGCGTAGCACCCTTGCCTCTGAGTCAGAAGGTTGTGGGTTCAAGTCCCACTCCAGAGACTGGAGCACAAAAATCTAGACTGACACTCCAGTGCAGTACTGAGGGAGCGCTGCACAGTCGGAGGGGGAGTGCTGCACTGTCGGAGATGCCGTCTTTCACATGAGATGTTAAACCGAGGCCCCGTGTGGATGTGAAGGATTCCATGGCACTATTTCAAAGAGGAGCAGGGGAGTTATCCCTGGTGCCCTGAGGCCAATATTTATCATCAATCAACATCACTAAAAAACAGATTTTCTGGTCATTATCGCATTTTCTGTTTGTGGGAGCTTGCTGTATGCAAATTGGCTGCCGCGTTTCCTACATTACAACAGTGACTGCACTTCAAAAAGTACTTCATTGGCTGTAAAGCGCTTTGGGATGTCCGGTGGTCGTGAAAGGCGCTATATAAATCCATGTCTTTCATCTGAATTTTGAAATTGTGCCCTATACACCCAAGTCCAAGTCATTAATATATATCAAGAAAAGCAGTGGTCCTAGTACCGACCCTTGGGGAACACCACTATACCTTCCTCCAGTCTGAAAACCAACCATTCACCATTACTCTCTGTTTACTGTCACATAGCCAATTTTGCAGCCACTGTCCCTTTTATTCCATGGGCTTCAACTTTGCTGGCAAGCCTATTATGTGGCACTTTATCAAACGCCTTTTGGAAGTCCATGTACACAACATCAACCGCATTGCCCTCATCAACCTTCTCTGTTACCTCATCAAAAAACTCAAGTTAGTTAAACACGATTTGCCTTTAACAAATCCGTGCTGGCTTTCCTTAATTAATCCACACTTGTCCAAGTGACTGTTAATTTTGTCCCGGATTATAGTTTCTAAAAGCTTCCCCACTATCGAGGTTAAACAGACTGACCTGTAGTTGCTGGGTTTATCTTTGCACCCTTTTTTGAATAAGGGTGTAACATTTGCAATTCTCCAGTCCTCTGGTACCACCCCCATATGTAAGGAGGATTGGAAGATTATGGCCAGTACTTTCCACCTTTACTTCCATCAGCATTCTAGGATGCAATCCATCCGGTCTTGGTGACTTATCTACTTTATAAGTACAGCCAGCCTTTCCAGCATCTCTTTATCAATTTTTATCCCATCCAGTATCTCAACTACCTCCTTTTTCCACGATGACTTTGGCAGCATCTTCTTCCTTGGTAAAGGCAGATGCAAAGTACTCACTTAGTACCTCAGCTATGCCCTCTGCCTCCATGCATAGATCTCCTTTCTGGTCCCTAATCAGCCGCACCCCTCCTCTTACTACCCGTTTATTATTTATATGCCTATAGAAGACTTTTGAATTCCCTTTTATGTTAGCTGCCAATCTATTCTCATACTCTCTCTTTGCCCCTCTTATTTCTTTTTTCACTTCCCCTCTGAACTTTCTATATTCAGCCTGATTCTTTCTTGTATTCTCAACCTGACATCTGTCATACACCCCGTTTCTGCTTCATCTTACTCTCTATCGCTTTCATCATCCAGGAAGCTCAGACTTTGGTTGCTCTACCTTTCCCCCTCGTGGGAATGTACCTCGACTGTACCTGAACCATCTCCTCTTTAAAGGCAGCCCATTGTTCGATTACAGTTTTGCCTGTCAATCTTTGATTCCAATTTACCCAGGCCAGATCCACAACCCACTGAAATTGCCTTCCTCCAATTAAGTATTTTTACTCTCGATTGCTCCCTGTCCTTTTTCATAGCTAATCTAAACCTTACGATACTATGATCATTATTCCCTAAATGTTCCCCTACTGACACTTGCTCCACTTGACCCACCTCATTCTCCAGAAATGCCTCCTTCCTCGTTGGGCCGGAAACGTACTGATTAAGAAAGTTCTCCTGAACACACTTCAGAAATTCTTCCCCCTCTCTGCCCTTTACACTATTACTATCCCAGTCAAAATTAGGATAGTTGAAGATCCCCATTATCATTATAGTTCTTGCACCTCTCTGTAATTTCCCTGCAAATTTGCTCCTCTATATCTTTCCCACTAGTTGGTGGCCTGTAGAATACACCTAGTAGTGTAATGGCACCTCTATTATTTCTTAACTCTAACCAAATAGATTCTGTCTTTGACCCCTCCAGGACATGCGCTCTCTCTCCAGCACTGTAATATTCTCTTTAATCAATACTGCCACCCCACCTCCATGGTTAAACACTTTTTGCAAATTAATGTTTATATGTGTTTAGTTAGGTTATAAATTATATTATTAGATGTTTATGGTCTGATAGCTGAGGAACATGGCTGCTGGAAAAAGTAATAAATTGGGAAGAATTCTGCAATTTGATTGGACCGTTTTGTAGCAGTTACTGGCTCCCACTTGGTAGATTTGGGGGGGGGGGAACTTGATTGGTTAGTTTGGTGTAAGTTGGTTTTGTGTAGGTTGAAAATTAGTAGCATTTCTTACTGGTCTTTGATTTGAGCAGCTCAGCGTGGTTAATTTAACTGATGGTGGCAATCAAGTGCCAGTGTGCTGCACACTTTCCCACATACAATCGATACTTGGTGGGCACAGGACTTACTTTGTAAATCATTGTTAATTTGTTTAACTTACTATGTTAGCCACTAATTGTTTGCATTTTGTTCTTCCTATCAATGTCATTTTAAAATGTCTTCTCTAGTATTTGTCTTGCAATCCTCAGCTTGTTTTTGTATTCAATGTAATTGCCATTCTTTAAGGATTCATTTCATTGCTTTAAAATATTTACTTGTGTAGCACTCTTTTGTATTTCAATAACCTGTGCGTATGTTCTTAAATTATGTACTTCTGAACAACAACTTGTTTTTACACAGCATCATTAACATAGCAAAATGCTCCAAGGCACTTCACAGTTGGATATCAGATCCAAGTAGGATTGGGAAGAACATAAGAAATAGGAGCAGGAGTAGGCCATTCAATGAGATCATGGCTGATCTTCTGCCTCAATTCCATTCACTCGCCCTATCCCTTGATGCCCTTACTAGTCAGAAATCTATCGACTTCTGTTTTGAATATACCCAGTGACTGAGCCACCACAGCCCTCTGGGGTAGAGAATTCCAAAGATTCATCACCCTCTGTGTGAAGAAATTTCTTCTCATCTCAGTCCTGAATGGCCTACCCTTTATCCTGAGGCTGTGGCCCCTGGTTCTAGACTCCCCAGCCAAGGGAAACATTCTCCCAGCATCCACCCTATCAAGCCCTGTAATAATTTTGTATGCTTCAATGAGATCCCCTCTCATTCTTCTGATTTCAAGAGAATACAGGCCTAGTTTACTCAATCTCTTCTCATACGACAGTCCCGACATCCCAGGAATCAATCTCGCGAACCTTCGTTGCACTCCCTCTATGGCAAGTATATCCTTCCTTAGGTAAGGAGACCAAAATTGTACACAGTACTCCAGGTGTGGTCTCACCAAGGCCCTATATAATTGGAGTAAGACTTCTTTACTCCTATACTCAAATCCTCTTGTAATGAAGGCCAGCATACCATTTGCTTTCCTAATGGCTTGCTGCACCTGCACATTCACTTTCAGTGACTCATGTACAAGGACACCCAGGTCCTTTTGAGCATCTGCATTCCCCAATCTTTCACCATTTAGGAAATACTCTGCCTTTCTGTTTTTTCCACCAAAGTGGATAACTTCACATTTATCCACATTATATTCCATCTGCCATGTTCTCGCCCACTCACTGAGCCTGTCGAGATCCCCTTGAAGCAACACGGTGGCATAGTGGTTAGCACTGGTGCCTCACAGCGCCAGAGACCCGGGTTCGAATCTGACCTCGGGTGACTGTCTGTGTGGAGTTTGCACATTCTCCCCGTGTCTGCGTGGGTTTCCTCCGGGTGCTCCGGTTTCCTCCCACAGTCCAAAAATGTGTGGGTTAGGTTGATTTGGCTATGATAAATTGACCCTTAGTGTTAGGGGGGATTAAATATGTGGGGTTATGGGGATAGGATGGGATATGTTAGGGGGAATTAAATACGTGGGGTTACGGGGGTAGGGTGGGATATGTGTACTGTGGGGATTAAAGCAGGGACAGGGTACTGGATTTGGATGATCAGCCATGATCGTATTGAATGGCGGAGCAGGCTCGACGGGCCGAATGGCCTACTCCTGCTCCTAGATTCTATGTTTCTATGTTTATGTAAGCCTCTTCGCAACTGACACTGCCAACTAGCTTTGTGTCATCAGCAAATTTGGAAATGTTACATTTAGTCCCCTCATCCAAATCAAGAGAGAAGAGGGAAGCAAGAGAGATGACCAAAATCACAGTCAAAGAGCCTTGTTTTCAGGAGGCTTTCAAAAGGTGGGGAGACATGCATGAAGATGAATGGGTTTAGGGACAGAGTTCCAAAGTGTAGGGCAATATGGTTGAAGGTTCTGCCATCAACCGTAAAGCAGAGAAAGGCAAATGCACGGTAGACTAGAGTTTCAAAGAATGAATGGTGAGCTCTTTAATTAAAACAATTAATAGGTCTGCTGCATTTTTTTAACAAAGGGAGTGAGGCCTGAAGCTGAAATGAGTTGTAGCACCATGGCAAGGCTAGCAGGAGACCCAGATTTGAGGTTAGGAGTGCAGCAGGAGCTTGGGCTATAGGGGCAGCGACAGTGGATTGACTAGTCTATATATGGAGAGAATGGATTTGGAAGTGGAAGGTAGCAAGGTCAGGGCAGAGGCCAGGAGGGAGCAGCAAACTATGGTTCTTGGAGAAGTCCAGAGTTTGGGCTGCAAAATGGTTTCTGGGACTTGTCGTCTGTTTGCTTGGTTATGTCCAGTTAGGTGTTTCTTTTATTGTATTCATCTCTCACTTTTTGCTAGGATGCAATTTTATGAATTGAAGTGAGTTTAAGCAATTTTTGGCCCTGTTAATGTACTACTAAATGCATTTTCAAGTGCATTACTTCTTACTAAGATGTCAGATGTATAGTTTCTGCCAAATTAGCATTCTGTAGTATATGATGATCCTTTCTGAAGCATATTAGTGTACAACACTTGTACAGATGTCTCATTTGTGAGACATCCACTTAGTAGGACCCCTACTGCTTGTTCGGAGGTAGACAAGTGCCGGGAAAGCTTCAGCTGCCATCTTAACACAGGAGAGATATTCAAATTTCAAGAGCTCTATGCGAGAAAGATCATAGAATCTCCACAATGTGCAATTCTTCTGTCCTGGCGCAGGACAATGTAATCAGTACCAGCATATAGTGAAATTCCAAATATCACTAATCTGGACTAAGCATAAATATGAATGTTGCATCATCCTGTAATTTAACAAAAAGCATGAAGTATAGCGGTGGCTATTGCTAATGAGCAGGCAGCTGCTAAATACAGATAGAAAATGATGAACTAGAAAAGCACTTTGTATCATCTCTAAAATTAAGAATGCTGACCTCACTCCCTCAGCCTTTTGCCAGGGTTGAATTGTGCTTTTACGGCCATTTCACTTGTCAGTTTGTTTGTAGTATAGGGTCTAATGAGAGGGAGGAATTGAATGAAATCAGTATTTGTAGGGAAATGGTGTTCGGGAAATTGGCGGGATTGAAGGCCGATAAATCCCCAGGGCCTGATAATCTACATCCTAGGGTACTTAAGGAAGTGGCCCTAGAAATAGTAGATGCATTGCTGGTCATCTTCCAAAATTCTATAGACTCTGGAACAGTTCCCATAGATTGGAGGGTAGCTAATGTAACCCCACTATTTAAAAAAGGTCAGGAGAAAAAACGGGGAATTATAGACCGGTAAACCTGACATCGGTAGTGGGGAAAATGCTAGAGTCCATTATAAAAGATGTAATAGCAGAGCACTTGGAAAACAGTGACACAATCGGACAAAGTCAACATGGATTTACAAAAGGTAAATCATGCTTGACTAATCTACTGGAATTTTTTGAGGATGTAACTGGTAGAATAGATAAGGGAGAACCAGTGGATGTGGTGTATTTGGACTTTCAGAAGGCTTTTGATAAGGTCCCGCATAAGAGATTAGCGTGCAAAGTTAAAGCACATGGGATTGGGGGTAAGGTACTGACTTGGATAGAGAACTGGTTGGCAGACAGGAAGCAAAGAGTTGGAATAAATGGGTCTTTTTCCAAGTGGCAGGCAGTGACTAGTGGGGTACCACAGGGATCGGTGCTAGGACCCCAGCTATTCACAATATATATTAATGATCTAGACGAGGGAACTAGATGTAATATCTCCAAGTTTGCAGACGACACAAAGCTGGGTGGGCGTGTGTGCTGTGAGGAGGATGCAGAGAAACTCCAGTATGATTTGGACAGATTGGGCGATTGGGCAGATGCAGTATAATGTGGATAAATGCGAGGTTATCCACTTTGGTGGCAAAAACAGGAAGGCAGATTATTATCTGAACGGCAATAGATTGGGAAAAGGGGATGTGCCACGAGACCTGGGTGTCCTTGTGCACCAGTTGCTGAAGGTAAGCATGCAGGTGCAGCAGGCGGTTAAGAAGGCAAATGGTATGTTGGCCTTCACAGCGAGAGGATTCGAGTACAGGAGCAAGGATGTCTTGCTGCAGTTGTACAGGGCCTTGGTGAGACCACACCTTGAGTATTGTGTGCAGTTTTGGTCACCTTATCTGAGGAAGGATGTTCTTGCCATGGAAGGGAGTGCAGCGAAGATTCACCAGGCTGATACCTGGGATGGCAGGACTGATGTATGAAGAGAGATTGGGTCGATTAGGCTTATATTCGCTAGAGTTTAGAAGAATGAGAGGGGATCTCATTGAAACTTATAAAATTCTAACAGGACTAGACAGACTAGATGAAGGAAGGATGTTCCCGATGGCGGGGGAGACCAGAACCAGGGGTCACAGTCTAAGGATAAGGGGTAAGCCATTTAGAACTGAGATGAGGAGGAATTTCTTCACCCAGAGAGTGGTGAACCTGTGGAATTCTCTACCACAGAAGGCAGTTGAGGCCAATTCATTAAATATATTCAAGGAGTTAGATATATTTCTTAAGGCTAAAGGGATCAAGGGATATGGGGAGAAAGCAGGGACAGGGTACTGAATTTGGATGATCAGCCATGATCTCATTAAATGGCGGAACAGGCTCGAGGGGCCGAATGGCCTACTCCTGCTCCTATCTTCTATGTTCCTATGTATATAGGATTTCTTCTCAAAACAGTAGTAAATCAAAGAAAGATGAGAACACATCTAAGCACAACCACAAGCTATGTAATATCAACATCAATATTTAGGAAAACCTTGAAACCGATGGCAAAAGCAGGTGAGCAGTAATACATGGCGATATCAGTCAGTATGATTACCAATGTGTTGCTCTCCTGAATAAGCAGCAACAGCCTATCAATCTCAGACAAGCTATTTGGTCCATGAAACATATAAAAAAAAATTGTCTCTCTTGTATTGACTTTAGTTGTGATCAGTGTAGAGTTAGATTTGGGAATTGTTGACTATTTTGCCCGGGAAGAATTTTGGGTAATTTATATTAAGATGTTGCTATTAAGTTAAATTTTGTTTGCACAAGCTTAAATCCTCAGAATACACTCATTATACGAATGTGAATTCCAGCCAGTCAAAGCATTTATCCAGGATAGTGCTTCTCGCTTACCACATCAGTTTGAGACAATTAAGTTTGTTAACATTTTCCAGAGAGGAAATTGTATGTAATATATTTGAATGAGCTCATCCATTTGAACTCAGCAGGAATCTTAGGTGGCCAATTTGTTTGCCTTGGCCCTCCCAGCCAGAGGAAAGGGATTGCAGTGTTGGTATCAGTTTTGATTAGCAACTCAGCTGACCAATCCCCGGACTTGGAGAGCTGGGGGGTGGGTCAACAGTTAAGTCTTTTGTTTCCTGTCCAGCAGGAGCAACCCGCGAGTGCAGAAATCAGGTGAAGACAGACAGAGAACCCTCTCCTTCTGGTTAGTGCCAACAAGTTTCAGAGATTTGCGCGTCAGGAAAGAGAATTTAGCCCATTAACAGGAGTAGTGTGATATGCTTTGTTAATTTCTATGTTACGAGGAACATTATGAAATAGATTGAAATTCACTGCACATTTTATTCTGTTTACTATATCATATGGTAAAAAATAAAACTTTGACCTTGTTTCACTAGAGAGTGTTCATTTGTCTGCCTTCCAGTAGGGAGAAAATGTGCTTGTGGGGACATGTGTGAGCTTATAATAGTATCCAGCTCATGCAACAGGGGATTTCACTGTTATGACCCCCAGGCCACGCCATCATATGACTAGATATTGAGCAGGATCACAAGGGTTGTGGTGTGTGCTTATGGAAGACACCATTAATGCTGACCCCGAGAATATCTGGTGCATACCTAAAATATGTAACAGCAGTCACCGAGACGGATTCTCTCTCCAACGTGGATTGTTATCTTCACATATGGAAGACAACCACCACCAGCATCATAGGATGTCTTACTATCCCTCCAGCTGCTGCAGGTTCTCCAGTTTCTTTTGTACTCTGCCTGGTGCTTTGATTTTATATTTATAATATGTCTTCAGTCTCACTCCAAAATATTTAGTTGTAATAACTTCCTTACAATAAATCCAAATAACCTTAAATCAGAACTAAAAACATATACACTTAGCTCTTCAGATTTACATTTAAACTTAGTATGAAAAGAACATAGCAATAAATTTATAACCTTCAGATAAGAAAACAACTTGGGGGCTTGCTGCTCTTTCAGCTATCCTAATTGGTGTCTTTCTAACTAATAAAAATCAATTTGATCATTGTGTATTGATCATTAAAAAAACTCCAGGGTATAGAAATGGTAAATCAGCCTTATTCTTGTTAGTCTGATCAAAGTGTCAGGCTTGGAGGGAGGAAATTATTTTAAACAAACAAAACAAATCCTAACTCCTCCCATAAGACTACATTGTATGTAAGAAACAAGAATAAGTCAATAAGCAAAACAACTTTCAGATTCTTTTGCCATATCAGAATGGAAACAGAGTTTGCATACTACTCGATAAACTATCCAGATCATTTACCAATGGGACAAGTAGAGTCATAGAGTCCTAACAACACAGAAGGAGGCCATTCGGCCCATCGAGTCCGTGCCAGCTCTCTGTAGAGCAATCCAGTCAGTCCCATTTCCCCGCTCTATCCCCGTAGCCCTGCAAGTTTATTTCCCTCAAGTGCCTATCCAGTCGCCCCTTGAAAACATTAAGTGTGTCCGCTTCCACCACTTCCGTCGGCAGCGAATTCCAGGTCCTCACCACTCGCTGCGTAAAAAGGTTTTTCCTCACATCCCCCCTGTATCTCTTGCCCAAAACCTTAAATCTGTGTCCCCTCGTCCTTGTACCATCAACTAGTGGGAACAGCCTTTCCCCGTCTAGCCTATCCAAACCCATCATAATCTTGTACACCTCTATCAAATCACCCCTCAACCTCCTTTGCTCCAATGAAAACAAATCCAGCTTCTCCAACCTGTCCTTGTAACTAATATCACCCATCCCCGGAACCATTCTGGTAAATCTCCTCTGCACCCTCTCAAGGGCCTTCACATCCTTCCTAAAGTGTGGTGAGCAGAACTGGACGCAATACTCCAGTTGTGGCCTAACCTGCGCTTTATAAAGATTCAGCATAACTTCTCTACTTTTGTATTCAATACCTCTATTTATGAAACCCAAGATCCCATATGCTTTGTTAACCACTCTCTCAATATGTCCTGCCACCTTCAGGGACCTATGCACATTGGGCCGGATATTCCGATCCCTATGGGTGGGTACGCGCTGTGTACCCACCCGTAGGGACATTGGAAATGCCGGTTTCAGGTATGCATTGTGCATGCGCTGGAAACCGTCATTTCTGATCTGTCAAGAAAGCTCTTGACAGATCCTCCGCCTGCCCTGGAGAAGGGCCTCTGCGGGCGGAGAGTTCCGCTTTTTGGAGACCCTCCGCCCGCAGAAAACACTTACAATTCTTGCGCCTGGTAAAAGCAGGTGTAAGGTCTGCTTTTACCAGGATAAGAGTTGAAAAAAGTAAAAAAAAATGTTTTCACTGATTTATCATTTAAAAATACTTTAAAGAAAGGTACGTTTATTTTTAGCCCCGTTAAAAACTTTAATTATTTTTTTCAAAAATTTTAATTTTTGTTTAAAATAATTAATTTATGTAATTTCAAGTCATTTAAAAAATGTGATTTTTTAAAATTTATTTAAAGTTTTACTATGTTTTGGGGGTGATCTCCATTCATATATTTGACAGGTCTTCCTGTCAAATGTATGAAGGCAGATTCCCTTCTCTGATTGGCTCCCCATGGCCCACGTGATCCCAGGGATGCTGCGAACTACCTGCGCCTCTGGGATACGTGGGCCCTGCGCACCGGCAGTTTGGAGAGGCTCAGCAGCGGAACTGTGCACCTCCCGGGAGCCCTCAGGTCTTGGCGCAGATTTTTCCAGATCGCAGGCCTCCCGCGGGCGGGAGGCCTGCGATCGGAATATCTGGGTCATTAACTCCCAGGTCCCTCTGTCCCTGCACACTTTTAAAAAATGTGCCATTAAGTGTATATTGCCTCTCCCTGTTCCTTCTGTGAAAATGCATCACCTCACACTTCTCTGTAATAAATTCCATCTGCCACTTGTCTGCCCATTCTGCCAGCTTTTCTATGCCCTGTTGCAGTCAATTGGTATCATCCTCACTGTTTGCCACACCCCCAAGTTTGGTGTAATATCCTTTGGAATCTTAAATTAATTACAGATACTGTTGCAGGTCCCTGAAGAAAACTATACAAGCAGATGGAATTTGATCTATCAATGGTTTGCTATAATCCATGAAAATAAATTATTCTAATATTTGAAACTCTCATCCATGCCTTTGTTATCTCTAGACTTGACTATTCCAACGCACTCCTGGCTGGCCTCCCACCTTCTACTCTACGTAAACATGAGGTCATCCAAAACTCGGCTGCCCGTGTCCTAACTCGCACCAAGCCCTGTTCACCCATCACCCCTGTGCTCGCTGACCTATATTGGCTCCCGGTTAAGCAACGCCTCGATTTCAAAATTCTCATCCTTGTTTTCAAATCCCTCCATGGCCTCGTCCCTTCCAATCTCTGTAATCTCCTCCAGCCCCACAACCCCCGAGATATCTGCGCTCCTCTAATTCTGGCCCCTTGAGCACACCTGATTATAATCGCTCAACCATCGGTGGCCGTGCCTTCTGTTGCCTAGGCTCTAAGCTCTGGAATTCCCTGCCTAAATCTCTCCGCCTCTCTTCCCTCCTTTAAGACGCTCCTTAAAGCCTACCTCTTTGACCAAGCTATTGCTCACCTGCCCTAATTTCTCCTTATGTGGCTCGGTGTCAAATTTTTTGTCTTATAATACTCCTGTGAAGCGCCTTGGGATGTTTTACTACGTTAAAGGCGCTATATAAATACAAGTTGTTGTTGTAATTGATAGTATACAAAGTTTTCCAGGAATACCTACTGGACATTTTACGTTTCAAAAGATCATGTGGCTACATATGCACCTTATAAATTTGAATATGCTGAGGCATCATTTTTTTGGGTTAGAGAAGAGTTTAAACTCAAGTCCTATGCCACTTATCCACCAGATGAAATGTGTACCTGTGAGTAACATTCACCTTGCAGATTTCCAGATCCCCAACCATTAACAACTGGAGCAGGAGTACAAAAGTAAGGGCACTTCTGTCAAAGGAGTGAAGATAGACAAGAGGAGTGGGGGGAAAGGAGGAGGGAAAAATTCACAAGAGTTCCTGGGGCTGATTACTGTCCAGTGACCTATGCCGGTGTGTGTGAGAGAGAGACAGACAATCAAGTAATGGTAGGTTTGGACTCAGCCGTGGTCATCCTCTAATGTGACCATGGCGGAGCCCAAACCTACCATTACTTGATTGTCTGTCTGTCTGTCTGTGTGTCTCTCTCCGGCATAGGTGTGTGTGTGAGAGAGAGACAGACAGACAATCGCTGTCTACTCTCCAATGTGAAGAATGGCCACTTGTACTGACAGTCGATGGCCACGGTCAGTGGAACCATATCCCTGCATAAGTCTCTTATGAGGGGAAAGAAGACAAAAAGGGGAGAAAATTGGAAAATAAAAATATACAGCCAAATTATGAGACTAGAAACAAAGCTCATCGTTGGTGATTAGCTAACATGAGTAGGAATGGGATGATAGTTAGATGTTCTCAAATTGGAGTGATTTAAATTCCTAGCTGTAGGGGAAACTACAACTGCATAAAATGTGTATAATTTGCTTTTTTTAAAGTTACATATTATGTTCGTTTCAAACCATTACAGGAGGCTAAATAGCGATGTCAGTCGACTGATAGAACTTTGGAATTGGAATTCTATTCATTTGCCCAAATGAATTTCAAATTTTTGGCACAGAGAAGGGACATTTCAGGATTTTCCCAAGGTCCCTTCGCTTACATACTGCATGACGCAAACCACAGTAGAAGTGTCTATGCTAAGGGGGAAGGATTTCCTGGGCAGGAGCAAAAATGTGCTGGGGTAGCTCCTTTAAAAGGGGTACCTGCATTTCCTGTTGATTACAAATTGCTTCCTTTTTCTTCTTCTGATCAGTATTGTGCTGATAATGAGCCAGGAATCTTCTAGTTCCCAGGAGAGAGGAAGTTTAGTTTCTGAAAAAGCCCGAGAGGTCATGCGCTGGAGGTGATGGCAAAGAGGGTTGCCATTTTTGGCTGATGGGGCAACCTTCTCAGTAAACGGCTGCCTGGGAGGAGGTGGCACAGCAGGTGAATGGAGTCTTTATGGTAGTGAGGTCGCCCTATCAGATGATGAAGAATAAATTGAGAAATTTGACAAGGTGTGAACTGCGTAAGTGTCTGCTCTTTTTATCCTTTAGCAGTGAGCTGCAATAGCATAACTGCAACACAGACATACTTTCCTCTCAACCGGCATACTCACATGAGATGCTTTCTCATCTTAATAGAGCCCTTTACTCACTAACGCTCACACAAGGCAACCCATATTTGTGCTTGACACATCTTTCATCTTCTCTGTAAACCTGGCACTACACCTGTCTGAAGAATTCCTCTTCATTCTCCTCCATCTCCCGAAGGGCAAGGGAAATTTCCAAAGGAATGTCCCTGGTATCCGAAGAGTGATGCTACCTATGTCAAGCAAAGTTTCTTGAATGGTAGAGGTACACAAATTTAATTCTACCCATGCAAAATGGAATAAATTAAAGATCGAATCCAACTGAAAGTACAATGAAAAGAAACTAAAAAGGCCCAAAAAACTAGGTCTCCGAGGGCAGGCTGGCAGCTTTAGGTTTACTCCCAGTGGCTATGCACCTGGTCCTACAGGTGCACAATGACGATGTTACACCATTAATGCAATACAATAATGCAGAAAGGACATGCCCTCAAATGCAGGAAGTTAGTGCCCCTAATCAGGTTTACACCACAGAGCAGCACAAGCCACTTGTTCCACCAGCAGAAAACTTATAGAAACATAGAAGATAGGAGCAGGAGTAGGCCATTCGGCCCCTCAAGCCTGCTCCGCCATTCGATGAGATCATGGCTGATCATCCAAACTCAGTACCCTGTACCTGCCTTCTCCCCATATCCCTTGATACCTTTAGCTTTAAGAAATATATCTAACTCATTCTTGAATATATTTAATGACTTGGCTTCAACTACCTTCTGTGGTAGAGAATTCCACAGGTTCACCACTCTCTGGGTGAAGAAATTCCTCCTCATTTCTGTCCTTATCCTTAGATTATGACCCCTGGTTCTGGACTCTCCGACCATCGGGAACATTCCTCCTGCATCTAGTTTGTCCAGACCTGTCAGAATTTTATATGTTTCGATGAGATCCCCTTTCATTCTTCTATACTTCAGCGAGTATAAGCCCAATCGACCCAATCTCTCCTCATATGTCATTCCTGCCATCCCAGGTATCAGCCTTGTGAATCTTCGCTGAACTCCTTCCATGGCAAGAACATCCTTCCTCAGATAAGGCGACCAAAACTGCACACAGTACTCAAGGTGTGGTCTCACCAAGGCCCTGTACAACTGCAGCAGGACATCCCTGTTGCTATACTCAAACCCTTTCGCTATGAAGGCCAACATACCATTTGCCTTCTTCACCGCCTGCTGCACCTACATGCTTACCTTCAGCGACTGGTGCACAAGGACACCCTGATCTCGTTGCACTTCCCCTTCTCCCAATCTATTGCCATTCAGATAATAGTCTGCCTTTCTGTTTTTGACACCAAAGTGGATAACCTCGCATTTATCCACGTTATATTGCATCTGCCACGCTTCTGCCCACTTACCCAACCTATCCAAATCATCCTGGAGTTTCTCGGTATCCTCCTCGCAGCACACACTCCCACCCAGCTTTGTGTCATCTGCAAACTTGGAGATATTACATTTAGTTCCCTTATCTAGATCATTAATGTATATTGTGAATAGCTGGGGTCTAAGGACCGATCCCTGTGGTACCCCACTAGTCACTGCTTGCCACTCGGAAAAAGACCCATTAATTCCTACTCTTTGCTTTCTGTCCGCCAACCAGTTCTCTATCCAAGTCAATACCTTGCCCCCAATCCCATGTGCCTTAACTTTACACGCTAATTTCTTATGCGGGACCTTATCGAAAGCCTTTTGAAAGTCCAAATACACCACATCTACTAGTTCTCCCTCATCTATTTTCCCAGTTACATCCTCAAAAAATTCCAGTAGATTAGTCAAGCACGATTTACCTTTTGTAAATCCATGTTGACTTTGTCCGATCCTGTCACTGTTTTTCAAGTGCTCAGCTATTACATCCTTTATAATGGACTCCAGCATTTTCCCCACTACCGATGTCAGGCTTACCGGTCTGTAATTCCCCGCTTTCTCTCTACCACCCTTTTTGAATAGTGGGGTAACATTAGCTACCCTCCAATCCATGGGTACAGTTCCAGATTCCATCGAATGTTGGAAGATGATCAGCAATGCATCTACTATTTCTAGGGCCACTTCCTTAAGTACCCTAGGATGTAGATTATCAGGCCCTGGGGATTTATCGGCCTTCAATCCCATCAATTTCCCTAACACCATTTCCCTGCAAATGCTGATTTCTTTCAGATCCTCCCTTTCATCAGACCGTATGTTTTCCAACATCTCTGGGAGGTTATTTGTGTCCTCCTTTGTGAAGACAGAACCAAAATATGCATTTAGTTGGTCTGCCATTTCTTTGTTCCCCATTATAACTTCCCCCACTTCTGACTGCAAGGGACCTACACTTGATTTCACTAATCTTTTTCTCTTCACATATTTATAAAAGCTCTTACAGTCAGTTTTTATGTTCCCCGTGAGCTTACTTTCATATTCTATTTTCACCTTCTTAATTAATCCCTTTGTCCTCCTTTGTTGAATCCTAAACTGCTCCCAATCCTCAGGGTTACCGCTTTTTCTGGCCAATTTATATGCCCTCTCCTTGGATCTTATGCTATCCCTAATTTCCCTTGTTAGCCACGGTTGAGTCACCCTTTTTGTTTTATTCTTATGCCACACTGGGATGAACAAATTCTGTAGTTCATCCATGCAGTCTTTGAATGTTTGCCATTGCCTATCCACCGTCAACCCCTTGAGTGACATTCCCCAATCAATCCTACCCAATTCGCGCCTCATACCATCATAGCTTCCTTTATTTAAATTCAGGACCCTAGTCTCTGATTCAACTACTTCACTCTCCATCCTAATGAAGAATTCTATCATATTATGATCACTCTGACCCAAGGGGCCTCGTACAACAAGATTGCTAATTAATCCGTTATCGTTACATAATACCCAGTCTAAGATGGCCTGATCTCTGGTTGGTTCCTCGACACATTGTTCCAGAAAACCATCCCGTAAACATTCTAGGAATTCCTCCTCCACAGTATTTTTACTAATTTGGTTAGCCTAATCTATATGTAAATTAAAGTCACCCATGATGACTGCTGTGCCCTTACTGCATGCTTCTCTAATTTCCCTTTTAATGCCGTCCCCAACCTCCGTATTACTGTTTGGGGGTCTATATACCACTCCCACTAATGTTTTCTGCCCCTTGTTATTTCTCAGTTCTACCCATACAGATTCCGCATCATCAGAGCTAATATCCTTCCTTTCAATTGTGTTAATCCCCTCTTTAACCAGCAATGCTACCCCACCTCCCTTTCTTTTTTGCCTATCTTTCCTAAATATTGAATAACCCTGGATGTTGAGTTCCCAGCCTTGGCCACCCTGGCGCCATGTTTCTGTAATCCCAATCAAATCGTATTCATTTACCTCTATTTGCGCAGCTAATTCATCCACCTTGTTGCGAATGCTCCTTGCATTAAGACACAAAGCCTTCAGGCTTGTTTTTTTAACGCTCTCAGACCTATATGAATTATTATTTACTGTGACCATGTTTGATTTAAACCATTGAGTTCTTTGCCTTCTACTTTTGTTTTTCTCCTTCCTGTCTTTTGCTTTTATCCTTGTTTCCCTTTCCTCTGTCTCCCTGCTCTGGTTCCCAACCCCCTGCCACTTTAGTTTAAACCCTCCCCAACAGCACTAGCAAACACTCCCCCTAGGACATCGGTCCCGGCCCTGCCCAGGTGCAGACCGTCCCGTTTGTACTGGTCCCACCTCCCCCAGAACCGGTTCCAATATCCAAGGAATTTGAATCCCTCCCCCTTGCACCATTCCTCTAGCCACGTATTCATTTGAAATATCCTCCTATTTCTACTCTGACTAGCACGTGGCACTGGTAGCAATCCTGAGATTACTACCTTTGAGGTCCTATTTTTTAATTTACCTCCTAACTCCCTATATTCTGCTTTTAGGACCTCATGCCGTTTTTTACCTATATCGTTGATGCCTATGTGCACCACGACAACTGGCTGTTCGCCCTCCCCCTCCAAAACTTGGGGCGATGTATGTAAAATACAAAAAACGGTGCAAGATCTGTGTCTCGGGCTTTATGCCTCCTCTATACCTGGTGTACAGGAATGGAATTTCAGCCCCACAGCCCTTACTGCAACAGATTTTGTGCTGTTTTCTGCAACGACTCGATTTCACATTTTTTTTTGTCAATATCACATCAAAATGTTCAATCACAGTGAAAATAACAGGGGTAGCAGCAGGTAGTTTGACAGCTATTTGGTTTGAAATTTTAAAAATCTGTCAATTTGAAAATGTACCAAACTGCAACACTTGTCTTGCAGCAAATGATGTGGCAGTCAACCAAATCCTTGTCAATATCAGAAGAAATTACCAAGCTGAAGTTAACTGAAAAGGTTTTTTTTCAAAACTATTTTCAGATAAACTGGATTTAATGCATATACATTTTTTTAAAAGTCTGCCTTCATTGTATTATTGTCATAGAATTATTATAAAAGATATACATTCCACAATCACTAATCCCAGAGGTAACGGTTTATGAAGCGATCGATACATGCTCTTCTCAGACATTGTAAAGTTTGTTCAAGTGGAACTCACCTTAGCCAGCTATTTTCAACCCACATAAACCACACTTGCATAGAAAGGGAAAATCATATGTGATGTGACCCATACTCGCTCATAGATAGAGGGAACTATGAGCTAAATTTGAAAAAGACTAATACAGAGGTAGAATAATTGGTTGTACACTTAACAAGGTCTTAATCTTGTACAGAGATCCACTTGGTAAAATATTAAAGGACTAATTTGGTGTAAGGACACAAGAAAGCATGAAATGGGGAAAAACCCATTCAAGCCAATACCTTCCACAGACCATTTGCCCGAACACAGATTCAGTCTTCTTAAGAAGGCAACCCTGCAAGAAAATGAAATTCCAAAATTATTCTCCTACCGCAAGGGTAATTGCAGAAGGCCAAAATATTGATGCAACTTTACAACCCAGAATTATAACTTTGGTGAATTGTGTTTGCAAAATAGTTTATCTGTTATCCAGCCGCACATAGATTAATGGTTCTCATTCAGCACTGATACAGCGGTGCTCACCGTTCATCACACTTACAGCTGCCCACAGACTTTGTGAGCTTTTGAGTGGCAACTTACATAAGAACATAAGAAATAGGAGCAGGAGTGGGCCATTCAGCCCCTCGAGCCTGCTCCACCATTCAATAAGATCATGGCTGATCTTCTACCTCAACTCCACTTTCCTGCACTATCCCCATAACCCTTGATTCCCTTAATATCCAAAAATCTATTGATCTCTGTCTTAAATATACTCCAACGACTGAGCCTCCACAGCCCTCTGGGGTAGAAAATTCCAAGGGGGAAAAATTCGGTATCGCCCATCTTGGGGCGCTAATATTGGCCGGGCACAAGTTTAGAGCCCGGCGCTAATTATCCCCTCCGACTGCAAAATTCGCCTCTATCGCCCCTGGAGGTGATTTGAGCGCTAAATCAGGCACTACACACCTCTCAAGGCGCAAACATCGGGGAGCGAGGCGCTACCTCAGAACGCTACCGAAGCTCAGGCGATGCCAATTACCATGGAAGCCAGACAGACTGGCGCCGTCCAGTTCTTAAAGGGGAGGGGCCATCTTGCTGGCCAGCCACTCCCTGCAGCCTTGAATCTCAGCCTGGAGAGACCTCAAAAGCAATTGTGTTGGAAGCACTAATGGATAGGCCCAGGGAAAGAGCTCAGCGCTTAGGAACCTCAAAGGTGGTGCTGAGAGCCAAAACTCCTTAGGACAGCGTTAAAACCAAAAATTTTGTCGACAAGAAAAGGCAGGAAGCGCTCGCCTTTAAATAGCGCTCCCCCAGCCCCTTCCCAACTTGAAAACGTTCCGCTCTACCTGTTGTTCCTAGCGGCAGGCGCTAAGGCAGGGGGCGCGACTCAATATCCGGTCTGGGGCGCTACCGGGGCGTTGCACACTTGACTGACGTCACGATCTGCGGGCGCAGGAGATCATGGCGGTAGTGTTTAGCGCTGCCGCAAAACGACTGGTCAATTTCACGAGCGGCGCTAAAATCGCCACACTCAGGCTCTAAGTTCCTAGCGCCCTGTTAGCGCCCCCCGGAGGCGTTAACCAACCAAATTTTTCCCCCCAAAGATTCACCACCCTCTGAGTGAAGAAATTTCTCCTCACCTCAGTCCTAAATGACCGACCCCTTATTCTGAGACTGTGACCCCTGGTTCTAGCCCCATAAATTGCCCAAAGGGTGCCTTTGAGGTTCATGGAGGAAATTACCTAAAATGTGCCTAAAATTGAGTTTTAGCATGAAAGCTGACCACACAAAATGAAGTTCAGCTATTGAACTGAATGCTGGGAAAGACTTTTAGTTAATACAAGTGAAGTGAACAATCATCCAAGCTTTTGGCCATAGAGTTTCCCAGATAATTTGAGGATAAAATTTTCTAAGCTAATGGCCATAAACTAATTAAAGCCAGAAAACATCGAGGTTAATTGCACTAGGAAGATCTGCGTTTATACTACAGACATTTCTTGCTAGTTTAAGAATCCATTATTCCTAGCTCAGGCCTCAGGCGGAACACCTAATGGAACATAAATATGTCTCCTTTCCCTATTTGTGTGAAGAAAAAAGCTCTCAAGAAGTGCAAGAGCAGATCGGGGATCATAAAAATCGTACACACAAAGGGCTAGAAATTCATTATAGCCCAGGAATGGGCGGTATCATTAGAAAAGTTGGAGAATTAGTGCCAGGCGCTAATGCTTTAGACTGTATGCAAAATTCGTGCTCGCTGCTCAAAGAAATTATTGGAGCGCTAATTCAAGCGATAAAGCCCAAGCTCATTGGTGTTACAATCAAAGGGTGGACCAATAGCAGGTGTAGTCTAATCGCAAGTCATGATTGCCACAGGCTTTTTCCAGTTCTTAAAGGGGAGGTTCATTGATGCTGCAGATCCTCTTCTCAGCATTGCTGGCGGTGCAGCTGCCTCAGCAAGCAGCAGCAGGTCAAGGAGAAGGAGCCGGAGGACTGAAGCAGCTGTACTCATGGCAGATCCACACCTCAGGGAGAGAGCCTGCAGATTCTGCGATCAAGCATTGGAAGCGTTGGTGTTCGCTGTGGAGAGACGGAGGGCGGTGCTCTACTCGGCAAGTGGCAGGAGGCCCTCGCTGCAATTCTTCTGCACCATGTGGAGGGAGGCAGTGCAGCATGTCTCAGGCAACACTGTGGTCCCCAGGACCTACACACAGTACAGAAAGAAATTTAGCAACCTCACTTGGGTGGTCAGGGTGAGTGAATGCTTCAACAAATGATACATACCACCATCTGAACCATAATCTTCACACACTGCCCAAAGCACCACACCCCCAGCACTCACCCGCCAACAATCTCTGCTACCAACAGTCACACCCACATCTCACAACTTGCACACACTGACAGCTATTCAACTATGGCAGGCACATCACCCAAACACAATGTTCCACACTCACTCACACACTTTCCTTTCTCTTGCAGGCCAAGGTGGCTCACAACAGGTGGGAGCAGGAGCGCACAGGCGGGGGACAAGCCGACACCCAACCACTGTCTGCACTGGAGACTCGAGTACTGCAGATTATTGGCCTGAGGTGGTGGGCGCCGTGGCCACTGGCGACATTGACCCCCTTGGGGACAACAACGGTATGTTCATCCCTACTCCTTCTTCTCACATCCCACTTCCTCCTCATCCCACAAGCATTTCGCACTTTCCAGCTAATCATGCTGTATGCATTCATTTCTCCCTTCCTGCCCCCCTCCCCTCATCTTAACCCGACTCTTGTGCCTTTATGCTTTCAGATAATCAGCAAGCACCTAAGCAGCCTGTCCCTGAGAGCACCGTAGAGAGCAAGGCGAGAGAAGAAGAGGAGGAAGAACACACCGTGTCACTGCATGTCTCACCCGCAGGCACCATAGAATCATAGAATGGTTACAGCACAGAAGGTGGCCATTTGGCCCATCAAACCTGTGCCAGCTCTCTGCAAGAGCACTTCAGCTAGTCCCACTCCCCCGCCCTTTCCCCGTAGCCCTGTAAATTTTTTTCTTTCAGGTACTTATCCAATTCCCTTTTGAAAGCCACGATTGAGTCTGCCTCCACCACCCTTTCAGGCAGTGTATTCCAGATCATAACCACTCGCTGCGTAAAAAGGTTTTTCTCATGTTGCCTTTGGTTCTTTTACCAATCACTTTGAATCTATGTCCTCTGGTTCTCGACCCTTCTGCTAATGGGAACAGTCTCTCTCTATCTACTCTGTCTAGACCCCTCATGATTTTGAATACCTTTATCAAATCTCCTCTCATCCTTCTCTGCTCTAAGGAGAACAACCCCAGCTTCTCCAGTCTATCAATGTAACTGAAGTCCTTCATCCCTGGAATCATTCTTGTAAATCTTTTCTGCACCCTCTCTAAGGCCTTCACATCCTTCCTAAAGTGCGGTGCCCAGAATTGGACACAATACTCCAGTTGGGGCTGAACCAGTGTTTTATAAAGGTTCATCATAACTTCCTTGCTTTTGTACTCTATACCTCTATTTATGAAGCCCAGTATCCCGTATGCTTTTTAACCGCTTTCTCAACCTGCCCTGCCAACTTCAACAATTTGTTTACACATACCCCCAGGTCTCTCTATTCATGCACCCCCTTTAGGATTGTACCCTTTATTTTATATTGCCTCTCCTCTTTCTTCCTACCAAAATGTATAACTTCGCACTTTTCTGTGTTAAATTTCATCTGCCACGTGTCCACCCATTTCACCAGCCTGTTTATGTCTTCTTGAAGTCTATCGCTATCCTCCTCACTGTTCACTATACTTCCAAGTTTTGTGTCATCTGCGAATTTTGAAATTTACACCCAATTCCAAGTCATTAATATATATCAAGAAAAGCAGTGGTCCTCGTACTGACCCCTGGGGAACACCATTGGATACCTTCCTCCAGCTGAGGTACTGGCAGTACGTGTTCTTTAGAGGCTGGTATAGTAGCAGGATCTGCACAGGGTGAGGCACCAGGAACGAGTGGGCTGCAGCAAGGCCAGGGGGAAAGGGTAGATCGGGGGCCAGCTCCCCGGAGGGCGAGTTCGCGCACGAGTTCTGCTGCACAGGACTCAGATGAGGACCTCGATGGGGAGGCCTTTAGAAGCAGGGTGATGGGCATGCACACGGAGACGATAGGTGCAATGGCAAGTGTGCCCAAGAGCCTCTTGGCAATGAAAAGGAGCGTGGAGGAGTCCGCCTCCAACATTGCACAAGGCTCTGCACACACGATGGAGCCCATCATTTCCAGTCTGCAAAGGATGGTAGACTCCCAGAGAGATCGTGGCGACCCAGACCTGATGCCGCGTGTGATGAGCGATCTGGCAGCTTCCATTGCAGCACAGGCAGATGCGATGTAACATCTTAGTGCTGTAATGCAGTCTATGCTTAGTGGCATCCAATCTCAGACTGCTCTCATGCAGTCTCAGCTTGATGCCACGCAAGCTCTGACTGCTGCCATCATGGCTGGGTCTACCACCATTGACTGGGGCTTTCACGGTGTCGCAGCAACCCAGCAATTTGTGCTCCAACGATGCTAGGGATGCTGATGTGCTACCCTGGGGGAGTGTCAGTGGAGCAGGAACCTGCTGTCCTCTCTCAGGATGACAGCATTCCTGCTCCCACCACTGCCACTCCGCCATTGCCCTTGTCGCTGCCTGTCATCCAGCCAGCCCAGACTGCTGCCGCCCATCCTGAGGTGGTGCAGTCTACAGCCGGGCCTTCCAAGCCCAGAGCTGGTCGAGGACGTCCTGCAAGGCCATCTGAAGTCTCCCGCATGGACACGCAGCAGCCTTCCACCAGCTCTGCTGCAGCCACTGGGCCAACACTTCGTAGGAGCACTAGAGTAAGCAAAGGCACAGTAACGAGAGACACTAAGGGACTGCACAAGGGTGAATGGTTAATATTTTAGTTGTATATATGTGTTCACTGAATTTTGATAAATTTATTAATTCCATTTAGATTCTTTTGTGGTGTGTCTCATTTGAGCTGTGATATGGCCTGCGACAGGGATGGAATGATGGGGATGTGGTGAGCAACGAGGATCTGGGGTTTAATTCATTCGAACCGCAGTCTGATGAGGCGGTCACGGACCACCCATCCGGAAGGCCGATTGAGTGGCTGCCTCCTCCCCTGCTCCTGTTCCTTCTCCTCCTCATCGTCCTCCTCCTACTTTCCCTCGTCCTGAGGTGATCCCACAATCCCTGGTGGCAAGGGCTGGGTCCTCATGATGGCCAAGTTGTGGAGCATGCAGCAGACCACCATGAAATGGGGCACCCGCTCAGCAGCGTACTGGAGGGCTCCTCCCGACTGGTCAAGGCAGCGGAACCGTTGATTGAGCACCCCGTTGGTCTGCTCAATGTTGTTCCTGGTGGCAGCATGGCTCTCATTATATGAGTGCTGGGCAGGAGTGTTGGGGGTTGTGGAGGGGAATCATGAGCCAGGTGGAGAGCGGATAGCCCTTGTCTCCAACTAGCCAGTCACGAGCTTAATATGGTGGCTGGAAGAGTGCTGGCACACCGGTCTGGCGCAGGATGAAGGCATCGTGGCTGCTGCCAGGATAGTGGGCATTGACATTGAGGATTCGCTGTCTGTGGTTGCACACCAACTGCACATTAAGTGACTGGTAGCCTTTGCGGTTTCAGAAGATTTCAGAATTGTTATGCGGTGCCCGCAAAGCCACGTGGATGCAGTCAATGGCGCCCTGCACCATGGGGAATCCCATACTGCTAGTATAGCCCCCATTAATGTAACCAAGTGTAGCAGTTTGATTTTTTAAAGAATAAATGTAGCTACTTTTTAGTTGCCACAACACTCCTCATACAAAATAACCTTGAAATTACTGAATTAAACTCTTGCACTATGTGAAACTGACAAGAAACTACTGAAACTGCACTAACCTGACAGCTGCGAGTTATTACTGATGATCCCTTTAAATAATGTCCCTGGAGCCGGCTTCCAGTTGCTTCACGCCAGCTCTCCCTGTCGCTGTTTCCACCAGGCACTAAGGTAGGTGGCAGCAATCACTTTTGCAGATCGGGCGGTCAGTGACCGTTGCACACTCACTGACATCACGATCTCCCTGGCGTTGAGGCTCCCGGCGATAACTGTTAGTGGCGGCGCTGCGGGGGGCGGGATTTGGCTTGCGGTGTTGGATTTGCCTCACCCCGGCAATAATGCTCTAGTGCCTCATTAATGCCATCTGCTGCCATTAACGGGAGGCGCGAAGGTACCGAATTTTTCCCTTATAGTCTGTATTTCTTAGAGAAAAGCTGTGCTCCAGTGACTCGATGGCAGCCACAAGACTCCACATTTATCAGGTTTGATTGGCAGAAGTGGGGGAGCGAAACCTTCTTGCACCAGTGTCATCCTGATTGATTACGTGAATGTAGGTTTACATGAATGTAAGGAGACCTCCCTTTAAAATTAAGATATAAAAATAGAGGTTTCTGCACCCCACAGGTTGATCAGTGTTAGTCAATCGGTAGTTGTCAGTAAACAGTCTGTAGTAATCTTTTTCTAGAGAGAGCAAGATGTCTCTCTGTTTTTGTAGAAGTAACTTTCTCTGTTAGTTCACTTAGGGTCACTTTGTTCTGTAAGAACTTTTACCTAGTAGATGCAGAAAGGAGTCTTTACAGGTGTTTTAGGACAAGCAGTACGGTAGCATAGTCGTTATGTTACTGGGCTAGTAATCCAGTAGGCCTGGACTAATGATTCGTGAAATATGAGTTCAAATCCAGCAGCTGGGAGAATTTAAATTCAATTAAATAAATCTGGGATAAAAAGCTAGTATCAGTAATGGTGACCATGAAACGATCGGATTGTCGTAAAAACCCACCTCGTTCACTAATGTCCTTTAGGGAAGGAAATCTGCTGTCCTTACCCGGTCTGGCCTATATGTGCCTACAGACACACAACAATGTGGTTGACTCTTAACTGCCCTCTGAAAGCTACTCAGTTGTATTCAAGAAGGTGGCTCACCACCACCTTCTCAGCAATTAGGGATAGGCAATAAATGCTGGCCTTGCCGGCGACGCCCACATCTCGTGAATGAATAAAAAAGTAAACACTGAGATCAGAAAAAGGTGAGTGTGAAACCAGTTCAGATATCGTCCCTCATGCGTAAGGTAGTGGAACGGTCATTGACTCAACACTGCTGAAGCTAGCGTCTGCGTCCCAGGGAAAGAAGGAGATTGACTCAACCATGCCGCTCATGACAATAGGGCTGTGTAAGCTCTGATTATTGTTAATCAAACACGTAGACTTGATTTATTTAATAGATTGACTATTCAAGGCTGTTAACTTGTGAGCTATCTAAGGAATTACTCTGAAAGTAATTCATAAACTCAGACTCTGGTCAATGCCATAGTTAATGCTCAGAATCTGTTTACAGTGATACACTGAATTAACTTTTTCTACTCATTCTGTTGTATAACTCTGTCCATTAATGATTTGCTGCTCAACTGCTAGATAGCTCTGATTAGACTTATGCACGTCTATTAAGCATTTGTGTAACCAACTTTAAATTGAAGTTGAGATTTGTAACCAATAAATAGTGTTTAGTGCATGACTTGTGTCTGGCTTCTTCCTTGATGATTTGGCAAGAAAGAGTTAATTCACTCAGCATCGAGGGTAACCGAACCGAGGGTTAGTAAATTAAATTAATTTTGATCCGAACTGGGTCGAATGTGAAACAGTTCGGTGAGCTGAGTCAGGTATCATTAATCTCTAGACCTAGGCTGGGGGGTAAAACCCCAGACAAATCTTTAATTCCCTCCTTTAACTCCTTATTAAAGACTTGTCTGATTCCTCAACATAGATTTGTCAGGGTATCAAAACCCAGCATTTTTACAATATTCTCACACCTATCAAGTCCATTCTTAAAACAGATGGCTGCAAATCCAAGATTTTTTTTCATGGATTCAGGGAGAACCAGTTACACCAGGTTGCCATCCTGTTTGGACTACATTGAGGTTTCCTCAGGCAATGGGACCAGGGGCTTCTTGCATATGCCCTCCTCAGTCATGATGTCAGAGAAAGAGGCAGGAAGGGCAATCTTAGCCATTCACCAGAATTTCCACCAGTTCCATCTCCATTTCACCCAATGTAAAGCATACTGGTACATTACTTGCCAGGACTGCATCCTGGTAGAAGTATGGCCCACAATAGTTTGAAAGGTCTGGTTTCCTTATAGCAGCCAGTTATAAAGCATGATGCGGAGATGCCGGCGTTGGACTGGGGTGGACAAAAATGAGAAGTCGCACAACACCAGGTTATAGTCCAACAGATTTATTTAAAATTACAAGCTTTCGGAGCTATCGATCGCCCCTTCTTCAGGTAAAGTTACTGTGAGTGAATCTACAAAAATTCACAGAATATTAGTTATAAAGTAATCAGCTGTGGTAATGATACTGGCCCTTTGGGAAACCAGGCCAGGGATTGGTTTGTTTTTCAACCAGAAAATTGTGTCAAACCATAGAGACACTCTTCCTCAGCAGCAGTTTAAACTCCAAATTTCCTGCCTCCAACCTAGCAGGTGCCATAGCTGTGCTACTACTGGCACAGGTGCCCGCCAATTATGTAAATACACCAATCCCAGGAACTTGGATAGAGTCAAAGGCACAGGGTGCCAGTGGGTGGAAGTCCAACTCTATCATGGCTATGGCAGTGGAGTAGGACCCATGGGTTTTAAGGCCTACTAATTATCCTCGTTTAAAAAGAAAATCAAATAGTGCAGTTGACAAGAATGGCCTATTTAATTTCAGAGTTCACTCTCAACAACATCATTGAAAGGTTACGAGGCTATTAGTTCTCCAGCAACATAAGATTTGCTAGTACTTGAGCTAAATCACCATATTTATAGTAAAAACACAGAAGCTGTTGCAGCTGTGCTTCATCATTGGCATCAATCCAAAAAGGCTGCACAAAATGATATCGACAAAGGTGCAGAGAGTACTCCTACTGCCTGCAGAATTCTCCCAGTATAATTTCTTGGAACTTTTCAAATGCAAAATTAACCATCACATAGTTAAGCGGGATTATTGAAGACTTGTGCTCCAGAACTAGCTGCGCCTCCAGCCAAGCTGTTCCAGTACAGCTACAACACTGGCATCTATCCTACAATGTGGAAAACTGCCCAGGTATGTCCTGTCCACAAAAAGCAGGATAAATCCAATCCGGCCAATTACTGCCCCATCAGTCCACTCTCAACCATCAGCAAAGTGATGGAAGGTGTCATCGACAGTGCTATCAAGCGACACTTACTCATCAATAACCTGCTCACTGATGCCCACTTTGGGTTCCGCCAAGACCACTCGGCTCCCGACATCATTACAGCCTTAGTCCAAACATGGACAAAGGAGCTGAATTCCAGAGGTGAGGTGAGGCGAGAGTGACTGCCCTTGACATCAAGGCAGCATTTGACCGAGTGTGGCTTCAAGGAGCCCTAGTAAAACTGAAGTCAATGGGAATCAGGGGGAAAACGCTCCACTGGCTGGAGTCATACCTAGCACAAAGGAAGATGGTTGTGGTGATTGAAGGTCAATCATCACAGCCCCAGGACATCGCTGCAGGAGTTCCTCATGGCAGTGTCCTAGGCCCAACCATCTTCAGCTGCTTCATCAATGACCTTCCCTCCAACATAAGGTCAGAAATGGGGATGTTCGCTGATGACTGCACAATGTTCAGCGCCATTTGCAACTCCTCAGATAATGATGCAGTCCATACCCGTATGCAACAAGACCTGGACGGCATTCAGACTTGGGCTGATAAGTGGCAGGTAACATTTGTGCCACAGAAGTGCCAGGCAATGACTATCTCCAACAAGCAAGAGTCTAACCACCTCCCCATGACATTCAACGGCATTACCATCGCCAAATCCCCCCACCATCAACATCCTGGGGGGTCACCATTGACCAGAAACTTAACTGGACCAGCCACAAATACTGTGGCAACAAGAGCAGGTCAGAGGCTAGGTATTCTGTGGCGAGTGTCTCACCTCCTGACTCCCCAAAGCCTTTCCACCATCTACAAGGCACAAGTAAGGAGTGTGATGGAATACTCTCCACTTACCTGGATGAGTGCAGCTGCAACAACACTCAAGAAGCTCGACACCATCCAGGACAAAGCAGCCCACTTGATTGGCACCCCATCCACCACCTTAAACATTCATTCCCTCCACCACCGGCATACCGTGGCTGCAGTGTGTACCCTCTACAAGATGCACTGCAGCAACTCACCAAGGCTTCTTCAGCAGCACCTCCTAAACCCGCGACCTCTTCCACCTAGAAGGACAAGGGCAGCAGACGCGTGGGAACACCACCACCTCCAAGTTCCCCTCCTAGTCACACACCATCCTGACTTAGAAGTATATCGCCGATCCTTCATCGTCGCTGGGTCAAAATCCTGGAACTCCCTACCTAACAGCACTGTGGGAGTACCTTCACCACACGGACTGCAATGGTTCAAGGCGGCGGCTCACCACCACCTTTTCAAGGGCAACTAGGGATGGGCAATAAATGCTGGCCTTGCCAGCGATGCCCACATCCCATGAACAAATTAAAAAAAAACTCATCAATCTCTCAACACACAGGGAGTCAATAACAAGTGTAGTCTTCGGGTGAAGTCAAGTTAGAGGGGAATTTGGATCACGGCATGCAGTCATATTTTTGACTTAATTTTAAAGTCACACATTCTGTACTTATTTGTATAATACCCTGATTTTATAAAATAATTTATTGTTAAATAGCTAAACCTATGGCAATTTGAGAAGGTTGAAGTATATGGAGTTTCTCTGCCATATAGGTGCACCACCACTGGGAGGAGCATGTAAATTGCAGTGTGACACATTTACATAGGCAGTTATTTTTTTATTCATCCACAGGATGTGGGAGTCATTGGCAAGGCCAGCATTTATTGCCCATCCCTAATTGCCCATGAGAAGTTGGTGGTGAGCTGCCTTCTTGAATAGCTGCAGTCCGGGTGGTGAAAGTACTCCCACAGTGCTGTTAGGTAGGGAGTTCCAGGATTTTGACCCAGCGACGATGAAGGAACAGCAATATATTTCCAAGTCAAGATGGTGTGTGACTTGGAGGGGAATTTGGAGGTGGTGGTGTTCCCATGCGCCTGCTGCCCTTGTCCTTCTAGGTGGTAGAGGTCACGGGTTTGGGAGGTGCTGCCAAAGAAGCATTGAGAGTTGCTGCAGTGCATCTTGTGGATGGTACACACTGCAGCCACGTTGCACCGGTGGTGGAGGGAGTGAATGTTTAAGGTGGTGGATGAGGTGCCGATCAAACGGGCTGCTTTGTCTTGGATAGTGTCGAGCTTCTAAAGTGTTGTTGGAGCTGCACTCATCCAGGCAAGTGAAGAGTATTCCATCACACTCCTGACTTGTAAACAGTGGAAAAGCTTTGGGGAGTCAGGAGGTGAGACACTTACCGCAGAATACCCAGCCTCTGACCTGTTCTTGTAGCCACAGTATTTGTGTGGCTGGTCTAGTTAAGTTTCTGGTCAATGGTGACCCCAAGGATGTTGATGGTGGGGGATTCAATGATGGTAATTCTATTGAATGTCAAGGGGCGGTGGTTAGACTCTCGCTTGTTGGAGATAGTCTTTACCTAGCACTTGTGTGGCGCGAATGTTACTTGCCACTTATCAGCCCAAGCCTGAACGTCGTCCAGGTCTTCCTGCATTCGGGCATGGACTGCTTCATTATCTGAGTTGCGAATGGAACTGAACACTGTGCAATCATCAACGAACATCCCCACTTCTGACCTTATGATGGAGGGAAGGTCATTGATGAAGCAGCTGAAGATGGTTGGGCCTAGGGCACTGCCCTGAGGAACTCCTGCAGTAATGTCCTGGGGCTGAGATGTTTGACCTCCAACCACCACAAACATCTTCCTTTGTGTTAGGTATGACTCCAGCCAGTGGAGAGTTTTCCCCCTGATTCCCATTGATTTCAATTTTACTAGGGCTCCTTGATGCCACACTCGGTCAAATGCTGCTTTGATGTCAAGGGCAGTCACTCTCACTTAGCGTCAGTGTAATGGAATACTCTCCACTTGCCTGGATGAGTGCAGCTCCAACACCACTCAAGATGCTCGACACCATCCAGGACAAAGCAGCCCGCTTGATTGGCACCCCATCCACCACCTTAAACATTCACTCCCTCCCCCATCGGTGCACCATGTCTGCAGTGTGTACCATCTACAAGATGCACTGCAGCAACTCACCAAGGCTTCTTCGGCAGCACCTCCCAAACCCGCAACCTCTTCCACCTAGAAGGACAAGGGCAGCAGGCACGTGGGAACACCACCATCTCCAAGTTCCCCTCCAAGTCACACACTATCTTGACTTGGAAATATATCGCCATTCCTTCATCGTCACTAGGTCAAAATCCTGGACCTCCTTACCTAACAGCACTGTGTGTAGAGTACCTTCACCACACGGACTGCAACGGTTCAAGTGCAGCATCTCAGCACCATCTTCTCATGGACAATTAGGGATGGGCAATAAATACTGGCATTGCCAATGATGCCCACATCCTGTGAATGAATAAAAAATATGTTGGAATTCTATCCCTATAATCACCAAAAAGTGCACTGTTACATTCTGGTATCCAGTACTCAGGAATCAATTTGAACTATTTCTAATTCTATATTTCTGCAAGAATAATTCTGAATTTTACAACTTCAGTAGCAACTGATTTTATAGTACCAACTCCTACTCTTTCTGTGAGCCTCTCCTGTAGATTTCTGAAAGGTTAGAAGAGCTATGGCACTTATTTGAATGGTTTACTCTGATTCATAATAAATACTTCGTTTGTTCAAAAAAATAACCAAATTGCTTACATTTTATTTCCCATCCACGCACCATTGAGATGCCAAACGCAATTTATTTTTTTTACATTAAGACGACCTCTTACCCAACCTACTTAGCATCCCAGAAACCTCCCTGCAGTCGCTGGTGAGCAGCTGCTCGTTGTTCAGTGTGATTAACAAAAGCCCGTTGTAGCAGCAATGGGAACAGTCGGAATGTAAGGATTCTGCATGGTAATCTTTTCACTTAACATACTTCTGTGATTTTTGGGTACGTGGTTAGTTTTCCTTCGTTTTATTTTCTCGTTTTTTAAGTGCTAACCAAGTGAAATGATGTTTACCCCAGCAGAAATCCGGACATCACTAAACACAGACAAGAAGGTTAAGTTTTCCACGTGAAAATAGCATAGCCGAGTTGATTGCCTTTTACTTCCCCAAGCGGTGTGTGCTAAAGTTTTGGATTTTTTCAGTAATAATTTTTAAATGGATACATCACATTAACCAGCTTTACTGTTTAAAAGAGGGTGCAAATTGGTTTAAGCTCGATAAACTCTGCTGCTATTACCTAATGTAACGTTGTTTCTCCCCAAATGCATCTTTTATTTAAACAATATTTTTGTTAACCTTGTGCGTCTCAAATGCTCTCCCGTGTTTGTGAACGTTGTGTGCACGTTTGATAGTTATTAACGGTGCCATTTGGGAGTGCCTAGGTATCTCCATACCCACGCTTCACTATAAACCTAATGGAAGGCCACAAAGCTAGAGTCATATGTCGATAAATGGGTTCTAAATGAAGATTACCATTAATAAAGAATAACATACGTGAATTCCATAGAGTTGCAGTAAAAAATAATTATTGTAGACAGTACATTTTCTTCCATGGAGTACTATCAAATCCGAAATATGTTATCCATAATGTCCATGCGTTTTAAATAAGGAACAAATGATATGGACATTTGAAGAATTGTGCATTGTTGCATATGTCCCACAAATCCATAGCAATTGATGAAAATTAACATTCTAGGCACACACTTGTTTGAAATGCAGCAGGAGTACAGAATATTCCCATGCATTTTTAAATAAACATATTTTCTTCTTCCTCCTCCCCCTCCCCCCTTTCTCTGTCCTGAAGGGGTTAACTCATTTCTGGGGTAATGTTCTGATGATTTTGATTGTCTTCTGGTATGTCACCCAAATGTCCATTATTTATTTCCACTTTAATACTTTGCTTTATAAATATTGAAAGTTTTCTGTTTTGTTTCACTTTTTGCCCCAGGCAAGAGATGGTGTTACAGGAATTTTGAAGGCATTCTTTCAGAAATGATCAATGTAATCATCGTGCAAAGTAATTTGTATAGTACTATGATGAAAGCAGAGTTTTTGATACATCAAATGGGGAAAGGTTTCTGTATTCATTATTTTCCTCTAACTTTAGATAGACAGGCTATATACAAATTAAAAATTGGCTTTAAATGTAGCAGGTTAAAGAGTTTCCTTGTCCCTGTGACCGTGTAATAGCCAATAAACAAAACTGTCCTGATTCATCCGCATGGTCAACAAGACAGGTTGTCTTTGTGAGTGCAACAACAACAACTTTTATTTATATAGCGCCTTTAACATAGTAAAACGTCCCAAGGCGCTTCACAGGAGTATTAGAAGACAACATTTTTGACACCGAGGCACATAAGGATAAATTAGGGCAGATGACCAAAAGCTTGGTCAAAGTGGTAGATTTTAAGGAGTATCTTAGCTGAGCTGAGGCAAGGGCGAAGACGGGCGATGTTACAGAGGTGGAAATAGGTGTCTTAGTTATGCCATGGATATGTGGTCGGAAACTCATTTCACTGTTAACAATGTCAGCTAACCTAGGAGCCAGAAAAGGAAGTTGGGTGGTCAGCAGTTTGGTGGGAATGGGGTCGAGGGAGCAGGAAGTGGGTCTCATGGACAAGATGAGCGTGGAGAGGTCATGAGGGGAGATTGGAGAGAAACTGGAGAAAGATTTAAGTTCAGGGCTAGGGCAGGGGGGAACCTTAGAGGAAGTTTGGCCCGGTGGGCTAGGGGAAGAGAGGGAAGTGGCAGAGGCAGCTGAACGGATGGTCTCAACCTTAGAGACAAAGAAGTCTATGAGCTCCTCACACTTGTTGTCGGAGGTGAGGGTGGAGGGGAGAGGGGTTTAAGAAGACGGTTAGCAGTAGAGAATAGAAGCCGTGCTTTATCTTTCATTCCAAAATGATTCTGGAATAGTGAGCAATTTTGGCAGACGAGAGCAGGACCCTGATAATACTTTATGTGGTCCAGCCAGATCTGGCGGTGAATGGCTAAACCAGTTGTCCGCCATATCCGTTCAAGTCTGCAGCCCTTGGACTTAAGGGAGCGAAGATGAGGGTTGTACCAGGGGGAACGGCCAGGGTGAGAGAGAGTAATTGTTTTAATAGGGACTAGGGCATCAAAAGTGGTGGTGAGGGTGTGGTTGAGCAGATCGGTAGCTGCAGAAATGTAGGTAGATTGTTTAATTATGCAAGTCAATCAGGATGCAGAATCTTTATTTCAGCTGATAATTGAATTAATGGTTCCTTGTCAAATGATATTTGATCTGTAAATTCCAGTTCCTGTTCATCAGACAATATGAATGTTTTTCATTGCCAAATAGTGTTGACATCGGAGTTTTGGTGAAGTAGAAAAATGAATTGGTCCTGAAATTCCTGGGTTGGAGGAGGGTGGAAGTCAGCATTAGCACCTGTATGGAGGCAGGGATTTGAGGCCGGCCCTTCTGGGTTTCCACACCACAAGTGGCATGTCACAAATTCCAACAGGTTTCAGGACAGGCTGAAGAACTACCCATCCTCTTAGTGACACAGAGATTAATTAGGACAGGATGGCATTCTGTCCTGCATTTCGTGACTTCCACCTTCCCATGTGTCCTGCTAATTGTACTGTATTATACAGCAGGTGCCAGGACTTGCTCATCAAGGTGGAATAATTGAAGTTAAAATCACCTATAAATTGAATGCTGTGCCTCTTGTCATAAGTTTAGCTGACAGATTTGAATAGCGCATGAAATTTGCATCTTGTTCAGGAACAGAAAACCTTCTGCTTACTCTCCGCTAAGCACATTTGAGGTGAATTTCCATTTCTCTGCTGTAGTTTTGTCAGAGCCACAGAAACTTTTGAAAAATGGTGTAAATATTTACCTGTGAAGCACGTCTTACTACATTAAAGGCGCTATACAAATGCAAGTTGTTGTTGACACATCATCCTCGAGTTAATGCCTGATAATCAATTGTGTTATTTTACATGACTGGAAGGAAGACTAATGGGTCTGTGGTTACCTGCGCCTTTTGTCACCCTTTTCAAATATGGGCACCACATTCGCATAACTCCATCTCCTGATATTAAATAGGTTAGGGAAATTGAGGAGTTATGCATAAGCAGAGCAGTAGACCTGATATCAGGAGTTTTTTTTATGCAGAGAGTTGTTGACACTTGGAACAAGTTACATGTTTATCTAGTGAGTACGGTTTTGCTGTAACAGTTCAGTAATGAGCTGGACAAGGTGCTTGCTTAAATCACTGCCTACAAACAACAACAACTTGTATTTATATAGCGCCTTTAATGTAGTAAAACGTCCCAAGGCGCTTCACAGGAGTATTAAAAGACAAAAAAAATTTGACACCGAGCCACATAAGGAGAAATTAGGTCAGGTGACCAAAAGCTTGACCAAAGAGGTCTTAAAGGAGAAAAGAGAGGTAGCGAGGCGGAGAGGTTTAGCGAGGGAATTCCAGTGCTTAGGGCCTAGGCAACAGAAGGCACGGCCACCAGTGGTTGAGCGATTATAATCAGGGATAGAAACATAGAAGATAGCAGCAGGAGTAGGCCATTCGGCCCCTCGAGCCTGTTCCGCCATTTAATGAGATCATGGCTGATCATCCAAATTCAGTACCCTGTCCCTGCTTTCTCCCCATATCCCTTGATCCCTTTAGCCTTTAGAAATATATCTAACTCCTTCTTGAATATATTTAATGAATTGGCCTCAACTGCCTTCTGTGGTAGAGAATTCCACAGGTTCACCACTCTCTGGGTGAAGAAATTCCTCCTCATCTCAGTCCTAAATGGCTACCCCTTATCCTTAGACTGTGACCCCTGGTTCTGGACTCCCCCGCCATCAGGAACATCCTTCCTGCATCTAGTCTGTCTAGTCCTGTTAGAATTTTATAAGTTTCAATGAGATCCCCTCTCATTCTTCTAAACTCTAGCGAATATAAGCCTAATCGACCCAATCACTCTTCATACGTCATTCCTGCTATCCCAGGTATCAGCTCAAGAGGGCAGAATTAGAGGAGCGCAGATATCTCGGGGGGCGGGGGTTGTGGGGCTGGAGGAGATTACAGAGATGGGAAGGGGCAAGGCCATGGAGGGATTTGAAAACAAGGATGAGAATTTTGAAATCGAGGCGCTGCTTAACCGGGAGCCAATGTAGGTCAGCGAGCACAGGGGTGATGGGCGAACGGTACTTGGTGCGAGTTAGGACACAGGCAGCCGAGTTTTGGATAACCTCAAGTTTACGTAGGGTAGAATGTGGGAGGCCAGCCAGGAGTGCATTGGAATAGTCAAGTCTAGAGGTAACAAAGGCATGGATGAGGGTTTCAGCAGCGGATGAGCTGAGGCAGAGGCGGAGACGGGCGATGTTACGGAGGTGGAAATAGGCCGTCTTAGTTATGCTGCGGATGTGTGGTTGGAAGCTCATTTCAGGTTCAAATATGACACTAAGGTTGCGAACAGTGTGGTTCAGCCTCAGACAGATGGTAGGTTGGATGCTGACCATGTACTTCGTGGATGCCCTGGAACTCATTTTGATTTCCTTGGAGGCTCTGAGAGAAATTTTTCAGATTAATTACCCCCGTGGCTTAGAGTTTTTTCAACTTTTATTTGCCTCTCCCAAGAGATTACGGAGTAGAAATTCGTCTCGGGCGGCAGTGCAAATGGGCGGCAGCGAATTGGCCGCCTGTATGCTCCCTGCCTGATATATTCAGTTCCATTGACTTCAAGCGGGGCGTATAACGGGTCCGATGTCATACCGCCTGTTTAGCGCTACCGCCCATGACAACTTTCTACCCCAACGGGACTAGAAATGAGAGGGTACACTAGGAGTTATGATGCTTAGCACGGTATGACTGTTTGGGACAGGCTTAATGGAACAGCCAGTCTTTTCGTATGTTTGTATGCATCTTTTTAAATGCTAACTAGCTATATTTATATAACAGGAGAAAAAATTGGCAAAATCAGACCACACTATTCATTGCTATAATCGCTGAAATATGTACAGGTAAGTATATATCTATATCCAAGTTGTATTTCTGTCTATTAGTAGACTTTTGTCCCATAATGTCAATATTATCTTAAATGAGCCATTAATGTAGGAAAAATAAGGATAGTCTCTAATTACTGTCAAATTAAACTTCATATCAAGTCTCGAGTGGTGTTGCTTATGATGAGTCAAAGAATACATTGTTTTATAACAACATATAACATACAATGAATTATATAGTAAAGCTCATCTCCTGTGCTATTGCTCCTGAAGTAAAATAAAACAAAATTCTTTCTTCTTCTAGCTCTCTCATTCTTTCCTTTACCCATGTACTCAAATTCTACTGCTTACATTTCTTTTTAGAGCATTACAAGAAGGTAGTACTGGGATCAGATAAGGAGAGGCTATCCAGGAAGTGGTGGTGGAGGAGGAGCAGGGGATTTGGGCTGGGAGGGAGTGGGAATGGGGGTCGTAGCCTGGGAGGAAGCGGGAGTTGGTGGGATCTACAGTTGATGCATGGGAGGAATTGGCTGTGAAGGTCAGCACCTAGTTCCTAGGAATACCCTAGGTGACCTGTGGTCTGGAGCTTGAGAGCACTGGAGGGAGGGAGGAAAGAGGAAAAATATATTGATCACTTGACTGAAGGGGATAGAGGCAGTTCGGGTGTCAGTATTCTGCATGGGAGGAAAATTTAAAAGAAACTGGTGCACATATTTGTTTTTCGCAGTTCCTTATCTTTTGAATCCAAATCTCTGTTCTTTCTCTCTTTCTCTCTCTCTCTCTCTCTCCATATCTATCTATACTGTTAAAATGTTTTACATATTTGCACACTTCCTGCCAGGACACTTCAGACATCACACACAATGCAAGTTTCTCTGTCACATATAGTTAAAAAAAAGTATAGACAAAGGCATTAATTTGGGACATACAGACTTCATAAAATGCTGGAGACACAATTTCTACAGCGTCTTAATTGACCTGTGTATGAACTTAATCCAGCATTTATTTAACATTTGGCTTTGTAGCCTGAATAGGCCTAGAAATTGAATCCCGACTGAATCAGGGCGTGATCCCGATGCTGCGTACGCTGCACGTGCCTAATGAGACCAGTGGATGGACCACGAGAAATTAGTGCGCCGGCCTCATTTCTTTATTATCGGTGAGCTGTAGGTGCCTATCGGTGAGCTGTACGTGCCAATCGGTGAGCTGTAGGTGCCAATCGGTGAGCTGTAGGTGCCAATCGGTGAGCTGTAGGTGCCTATCGGTGAGCTGTAGGTGCCTATCGGTGAGCTGTAGGTGCCTATCGGTGAGCTGTAGGTGCCTATCGGTGAGCTGTAGGTGCCTATCGGTGAGCTGTAGGTGCCTATCGGTGAGCTGTAGGTGCCTATCGGTGAGCTGTAGGTGCCTATCGGTGAGCTGTAGGTGCCAATCGCAGCACCAGAGCAGCCAGCTGGTCTCGAAGTGCACTAATGTTTCTGTCCTTGTAAAACAGTGTGTCCTGTGAGCAGCACAATATTATAAAAGCTTCACTTATGTGCACACTTCCTGTTGATCACACATCATCGAATTCAAATTTATTTCACACCTGTGGGGAGGGCAGAGAGCCAAATCTAAAGAAATCAGTTGGAATCTACAGGCAAATTCTCCAGGAATAGAACATCCGCTAAACTGACCTGTGTGTATGAACTCATCCTATGTTATCTTAAAATCAATTAAACTTATTAGCCTTAAAGGGATATACAAAATGCACAGTCCTTATAAAACAGTGCATCCTCTCACTTGCCGTGAGCAGCACCATGGGACATTTACTATAATATATTTTAAAATGGGACATCAGTGTGTTCAGATATTGCACTTTTTTGTCGATGGAAAACAACCTTTACAACAAAAAGAGATCATGATGTGGAGATGCCGGCGTTGGACTGGGGTGGACAAAAATGAGAAGTCGCACAACACCAGGTTATAGTCCAACAGATTTATTTAATTTTACAAAAAGAGAGCCAGTGATTTAATAATGTATGCGCTTGAAACTGATTAACACTTTGCAGTCTGCAGCATTCTCTGATCAAACCATTTAAGCACCTCAATCCCTGCATTATACTTGCTTTAAATCTATTTCATTTCCTGCTTTTTTCCGGTTCTGACGAAAGGTCTTCGACCTGAAACGTTAACTCTGTTTCTCTCTCCACGGATGCTGCCTGGCCTGCTGAGTTTTTCCAGCATTTTCTGTTGTTATTTCACCTCAATCTCTGTTTGTTTATAATACTTAACCATTAGGTTTTGTGGCCTTAAATTGTTTTTTTTTTAAAAAGAGCCAATCTGACCAGTAACTGACCTGCACATTGACTTCAAGAATGCAGTGCTATTGCACCTTGTAGCGGTAAAGAGAAACACATTTGCACTTTAGAAGCAAAATAATATATTGTGCGTGACATGGTACAGTGCTCTTGCCATTAAATAAACAGTGCCACCAGAGATGCAATAGTAATATTATTAAAACAATATGTCAAGGTGATTTCTGTTGCACTTTCACCTGATTGCCTCAAATTTCTTGTTCCCCCAAAAGGAATAAGTCAGAATTCTAGCTATGAGAAATGAGAAAAATGTACTAATTTAAATAAATAAAGCAGAAAGTGAACGAATCAAGTTACTCAAAATATTTTTTTAAATCCCTTTGACCCTGAACAACACCATAGGAGAGCTGCAATTTTTTTGTTTTAATAACATGTTTGTCCCTAGAATCCTGCCCTTGTGCCACTCTACCCACCTGCCCAAGTACCCCCTGGCTCGGGCCAGGCTATTTCAAATTGCCATACCCCCTTTGTGGCCTGGTGTATGCCATTCTCACACTGAGCTCTTGCTGATCAGTAGAGTATAAGCGTTTTATGGTGCTGAAAACTGTCTTTGGAACTGGCAATGGACCCAAGAAACTGGAGGCAAGGTTATAGACAGGGGGAAGTAGGGTAGTGATTCTCGGTCCCCTGGCCTAGTACTGTCAAATCCCAAAATCCCTTAGTAAGCCAAATCACACATTCCACCCCTAGTGCTGCTAAACCCCTGCTTCCTGCTCCTTTGTGATATCAAACTCAAGGATCCCCACCACAATCATATGGGTCACTAAACCCAATGACCCATATCTTCTCCCTCTTCCCTCCGTCCACTAATGCTACTAAACCCAGTATAAACTTACATGTAATACTAAAGCTCAGGACCGTCACCAGAGTGTAGCCAAGCTTCAGGATCCCCATCCTTGTTCTGACAAAGCCCAGGACCATCATCCCACTACACCCACTCCCAACCGGGAGCTGCCAAAGTTCAGGATCTCTTATCCTCCAAATGCCAGATACCTACCAAAAGCCCGATAGATATTGCTGTTTATCTGAGCTTTAAAAAAATGATGCAGGCCATTAATTTACAGTTTGTATGGGGAACAGGACAGAATCATGGAATTTGATCCCAGAAACACTGGACAAAATCCTAGAATACCAAGTAATAAAAATGCAGTTTGACTTTTTCACTGGTAAATCAACACCTTGAATATATAGTATAGCATCCGCTGTTATAAAACACTAGTATCTATATAATAAACTAAGGGGGAAAAATTGGGTCGTGCCCCCTTTGGGGCGCTAACTTCGCCAGGGCGCTATTTTTAGCGCCCGACAAAGTTAGCGCCCCCGCGCCCGAAATTGAATGGTAGCGCCCCAAGCAGGAGAAGGTGCGGTACTGCAGGCCTCCCTCCCCTGATTAAAGGGGAGGGGCCTAGCGCAGCATGCACCGAGGCCCTGCTGGACCACCAGGGAGCAGGGTGCCGGCAAAAGAGCCCAGCACCCCGCAGGAGGAGGCAAAAGGGGGCAGGTGCTGGCAGGCGGCCCCAAAAAAATGGCTGCCCAACACCTGTCCTTTAATTTGCACCGCCACGGCACCTTGACCCTGTTGGACATAGCGTCCGGCGGTAGGTCAGGGGGTGCGAGCGAAGTTTGCAGCCGGGCTGCGAGCGGGGCGCTGCGCACGGCGATGATGTCATTGCGGAGGCGCAGCGCCGCGGGGCGCTACTGGCTACCACCGCCGCTAACCTCACGCTGAATTTTGCAGGAGACGTTAGCGGTGCTGTGCCCGGGCGCTAGGTGCTTTGCGCCCCGTTAGCGCCCCCTCAGGCGTAAAGCAACCCAATTTTTCCCCCTAAGTCTTATGCCTGCATGCACTTCTTGTCTACAAAACTTTGCCTCCTTTGGTCTACTTTTTGCAATATGTATTCATTCCTGTGTCTACATTTATAATGGAAACTGCCTGTGCAAACTTATTATGCTGCAATTACACCTCTGCCACTGTGTTTTATTTATGTTAAAGGTGCTATATAAATGCAAGTAGTTGCTTGTTGTTCTGCAGAGAAACTCCTATTTGCCAACAAACTCTGCTTCTCAAATTGTTGTCAGTTTTGCCATTTAACTATAAATTTACATATTATACAAAACAAGGACAGAATGCATGACTTTAAAATGTGTTCTGAATTACGTCTGCACATCCTGGTCGAATTATCACCCATCCTCTAAGCCTGCTTCACCTGAAGACTACACTTAGTCGTGACTCCCTGTGTGATTAGTAATATCATTAAAATTATATGTCTAATGTGCATTTCCTATCTGCTGCACCACATTTCCTGTCTGTTACAGCACACTTCTGTTGCACTTGATGTTTTTTCAACTCTGATGTGGCCTTGACCACTTTCTTTTTCAGTATCTTGGTAATAGTTGCTTTTGCGCTCCTCATCCAGCCACAGCCTCTTTCTTCTTTCATGTTACAGCAGTGGGATCAAGTCCTGTATAAAGAGAACTGAAAGTGGCTTATGGTAGGAATCCTCATGTTGTAAACTGGTTATCATTGAAAGAATAAAAGACGACCTTTTTATAATAAAATGAACTACGCTGTTGACTTAAGAGTGTGAAAATTATCCCATTCTATAAGTATCTGTCACCGATTAAAGATTTTAAATGTAAGTATGGATGTATAAACACTCAGATCAGTCTGCAATGCAGAAAATTTTGAATCTGTAATATCAGTATCAGGAATAATTACTGAGCTGTTTCTGGAAACTTTCAGCTCGCCACCCGATGCTAACAAATATTTCCTCTCCCCATGTTGCAAAATCGAACATTTTCCCTGTGTTGTCAATTCCTAGAAATGTTCCCTCCCCAGTGTTGCCAAATCCCGGGAACAGTCCCCTGCCACAGCAGTACTACAAAACCCTAGGAACACACAGAATTCTCTACCACAGAAGGCAGTTGAGGCCAATTCATTAAATATATTCAAGAAGGAGTTAGATATATTTCTTAAGGCTAAAGGGATCAAGGGATATGGGGAAAAGGCAGGGACAGGGTACTGAATTTGGATGATCAGCCATGATCTCATTGAATGGCGGAGCAGGCTCGAGGGGCCGAATGGCCTAATCCTGCTCCTATCTTCTATGTTTCACCCCCCCACCCCCACCACCACCACCACAAATGCTTCCAAACTCTTCCAAAATATTTTTCTTTACAGGCATTAATCTCTCTCAGAAGTGTCCACCTATACTTTTACTCCCATATTCTGTGCCAGGCCCTGCTAGCTCTCCCATACCTCTACACACAGCTCTTGCTCTTCCTCGTCCCTCTCCTCATTTACCAATCTCCATCTAAATTTCCCGCATTACAACAGTGACTCCACTTCAAAAAGTACTTCATTGGCTGTAAAGCACTTTGAGACGTCCGGTGGTCGTGAAAGGCGCTATATAAATGCAAGTCTTTCTTTTTAAATCTCTCCCCAACCCAGCTCTTGGTGCAAATGTATAGTGGCTGGAGCCCCTTCTGCTAAACCAAGCTGGCAGTTACTCTTGTATACTTCAATCAGTTGCCTCTACAACTTCCCTCCCTTCCCCTAGCCCACTGGGCCAAACTTCCTCTAAGGTTCCCCCTGCCCTAGCCCTGAACTCTCATCTTTCTCCAGTTTCTCTCCAATCTTCCTTCATGCCCTCTCCGAGCTCATCTTGTCCATGAGACTCACTTCCTGCTTCCTCGACCCTATTCACCCTAAACTGCTGACCACCCAACTTCCCTTCCTGGCTCCCATGTTAGCTGATATTGTTAACTGTTCCCTCTCCTCAGGTACTGTCCCCCTCTCCTTCAAATCTGCCGTCATCACCCCTCTCAAAAAAAAAATCCTTGACCCCCTCCGTCCTTGCAAACTATCGCCCCATCTCCAAGCTTGCTTTCCTCTCCAGTCCTTGAACGTGTTGTCACCTCTTGAATCCGTGCCTATCTTTCCCAGAACTCCATGTTTGAATTCTTCCAATAAGGTTTCCGCCCCAGCCACAGTACCAAAACGGCACTTATCAAAGTCACAAATGACCTATGTGACTGTGACAAAGGTAATCTATCCCTCCTCGTCCTTCTTGACCTGTCTGCAGCTTTTGACACGGTTGACCACTCCATCCTTCTCTACCATGCCTCTCCACATCGTCCAGCTGGGTGGGACTGCACTCGTCTGGTTCCATTCTTATCTATCTAATTGTAGCTAGAGAAACAATTGCAATGGCTTCTCTTCCCACTCCCACACCGTTACCTCTGGTGTCCCCCAAGGATCTATCCTGGGCCCCCTCCTATTTCTCATCTACATGCTGACCCTCGGTGATGTTTCCACATGTACACTGACGACACCCAGCTCTATCTCACCACCACCACCTCTCTCGACCCCTTCACTGTTCCTAAATTGTCAGATTGCTTGTCCGAAATCCAATACTAGATGAGCAGAAATTTCCTCCAACTAAAGCCATTGTTTTCGGTCCCCACCACAAACTCCGTTCCCTAGCCACTGACTCCATCCCTATCGCTGGCAACTGTCTGAGGCAAAACTTGACTGTTCGCAACATTGGTGTCATATTTGACCCCGAGGTGAGCGTCCGACCACATATCCGCGCCATCACAAAGACCGCCTATTTCCACCTTCAGAATATCGCCGGACTCCACCCCTGCCTCAGCTCATCTGCTGCTGAAACCCTCATCCATGCCTTTGTTACCTCTAGACTTGACTAGTCCAACGCACTCCTGACCGGCCACCCACGTTCTTTCCTCCATAAACTTGAGGTCATCCAAAACTCTGCTGCCCGTGTCCTCATACCGAGTCCCGTTCACCCATCACCCCTGTGCTCGCTGACCTACATTGGCTCCTGGTTAAGCAACACCTCGATTTTAAAATTCTCATCCTGTTTTCAAATCCCTCCATGGCCTCGCCCCTCCCTATCTCTGTAATCTCCTCCAGCCCCACAACCCCCCCGAGATATCTGCGCTCCTCTAATTCTAGCCTCTTGAACATCCCTGATTTTAATCGCTCAACCATTGGTGACTGTGCCTTCAGCTGCCAAGGCCCTAAGCTCTGGATTTCCCTCCCTAAACCTCTTCACCTCTCTACATCTCTTTCCTCCTTTAAGACGCTCCTTAAAACCTACCTCTTTGACCAAGCTTATGGTCATCTGCTCTAATATCTCCCTATGTGGCTCGGTGTCAAATTTTGTTTGCTAACGCTCCTGTGAAGTGCCTTGGGACGTTTCACTATGTTAAAGGCGCTATATAAATACAAGTTGTTGTTACTCTCTTATGTCAGTGCCCTATACTCAAGTAATATTCCACTTTCCCCTCTGACTATTTCAACCTTTTCCTATCACTGACCTCCTATGCCCCACTACTACCTGTTCTTTCATAAGAACGTAAGAAGAGGAGTAGGCCATTCAGCCCCTCGAGCCTGTTACACCATTAGAATCATAGAAATTTACGGCACAGAAGGGGGCCATTCGGCCCATCATGTCTGTGCTGGCCGAAAAACAGTTATTCAGCCTTGTAGGTTGCGTCACTTCAAGTGCATATCCAAGTACTTTTTAAATGTAATGAGGGTTTCTGCCTCTACCACCCTTCCAGGCAGTGAGTTCCAGACCCCACACCACACCTCTGGGTGAAAAAAGTTCTCCTCAACTCCCCTCTAATCCTTCTACCAATTACTTTAAATCTAGGCCCCCAGGTTATTGACCTCTCTGCTATGGGAAATAGGTCCTTCCTATCCACTCTATCTGGGCCCCTCATAATTTTATACACCTCAATTAAGTCTCCCCTCAGCCTCCTCTGTTCCAAAGAAAAAACCCCAGCCTATCTGATGAAGGGTCATCGACGTGAAACATTAACTCTGTTTCTCTCTCCACATATGCTGCCTGACCTGTTGAGTATTTCCAGCATTTTCTGTTTTTATTTCAGATTTCCAGCATCCGCAGTATTTTGCTTTTGTCCCAGCCTATCTAATCTTTCCTCATAACTAAAATTTGCCAGTCCTGCAACATCCTCGTAAATCTCCTCTGTACCCTCTCTAGTGCAATCATATCTTTCCTGTAATATGGTGACCAGAACTCTGTAATATGGTGCAGTACTCTAGCTGTGGCCTAATTAGTGTTTTATGCAGTTCAAGCATAACCTCTCTCCTCTTATATTCTATGCCTCGGCTAATAAAGGAAAGTATCCCGTATGCCTTCTTAACCACCTTATCTACCTGTCCTGCTACCTTCAGGGATCGGTGGACATGCACTCCAAGGTCTCTCTGTTCCTCTATACTTCTCAGTATCCTACCATTGTGTATTCCTTGCCTTGCCTTGTTAGCCCTCCCCAAATGCATTACCTCACACTTCTCCGGATTGAATTCCATTTGCCACTTTTCTGCCAATCTGGCCAATTTTTGTATCATCTGCAAACTTCATAATCGTGCCCCCTACATTGAAATCTAAATCATTGATATACACCACAAAAAGCAAGGGACCAAGTACTGAGGCCTGCAGAACCCCACTGGAAACAGCCTTCCAGTCAAAAAACACCCGTCGACCATTAGCCTTTGCTTCCTGCCACTGAGCCAATTTTGGATCCAACTTGACACGTTCCCTTGGATCCCATGGGCTTTTACTTTTCTGACCAGTCTGCCATGTGGGATCTTGTCAAAAGCCTTGCTAAAATCCATGTAGACTACATCAAACGCACCAAGAAGTCAAAAAAAATTAGAAAGGCAAAAAGGAACTTTGAAATTAAATTATAAAGGAACATAAAACAAAACAGTAAAATATTTTACAGGCACATAAATAAAAAAAGGAAAGTCGGGATGGGAATAGGGTCACTAAGGGATGGACAGGATAATATCACAGGCAGCGATAGAGAGATGGCAGAAATATTAAATAATTACTTTGCTTCAGTATTTACCAGGGAGACAGAACAGTTGGACATGACATTGGATGATGTGATTAGAAATGAGATAACTGCATTTAAAATAAAAAGAGGAAAACTACTAAATAAACTAATCAAACTCAGAGAGAATAAAATCCCTGGTCCGGAAGGATTACATCCGCGCATTTTAAAAGAATCTAGGGAAGAGATAGCCGAGGCATTACTACACATATTTAATAATTCATTAGAAAAAGGTATAGTGCCAGAGGACTGGTGGGTAGCTAACATAATTACTATATTTAAGAAGGGAGATAGAACATGTCCAGGGAATTATAGACCAGTCAGCTTAACATCGGTGGCAAGAAAAATAATGGAATCCCTACTAAAGGAGAAAATAGAAGAATATCTAGAAACCAAAAATATAATAATGAATAGTCAGCATAGATTTCAAAAACGAAAGTCTTGTTTGACCAATCTCATTGAATTTTTTGAAAAGGTAACAGATAGAGTAGATAAGGGTAATGCAGTAGATGTAATCTATCTGGATTTTCAAAAGGCCTTCGATAAGGTACCACATGATAGACTAATGAATAAGGTCAGAGAATGCGGAGTCAGGGGACAAGTAGCAGAATGGATAACTACTTGGCTTTAAGACAGAAAGCAGAGAGTAGGAGTAAAGGGTAGCTATTCAGAGTGGCAGAAGGTGGGAAGTGGTGTTCCACAAGGATCAGTGCTGGGACCACTGTTGTTCACAATTTATATTAACAATTTAGACTTTGGAATCAAAAACATAATTTCTAAATCTGCAGATGACACCAAATTGGGGGGTGGGGGGGATAGTCAATACTGAGGAGGACTGCAACAAATTACAGGAAGACATTAATAAACTTGCAGAATGGGCATATAATTGGCAAATGAAATTCAACACAGATAAATGTGAGGTATTACATTTTGGTGAGATAAATAGGGAGGTCACTTATTACTTGAAAAATACAAATCTAAATGGGGTGGAAGAACAAAGGGATCTTGGAGTACAAATACACAAATCACTCAAAGTAGTGCCACAGGTTAATAAGGCCATAAAAAAAGCAAACCAAGCACTAGGGTTTATTTCTAGAGGGATAGAATTGAAAAGTAGTGAAGTTATGCTAAACTTGTATCAAACTGTGGTCAGACCACACTTGGAGTACTGTGTACAATTCTGGTTGCCATATTATAAAAAAGATATAGAGGCACTGGAGAGTGTGCAGAGAAGATTGATAAGGATGATGCCAGAAATACGAGGTTATACCCATCAGGAAAGAATGTACAGGCTAGGTCTCTTTTCTCTTGAAAAGAGAAGGCTGAGGGGTGACCTAATAGAGGTCTTTAAAATTATGAAAGATTTTGAATGAGTAGATACAGAGAAAGTGTTTCCACCTGTGGGGAAGAGCAAAACTCAAGGCCATTAATATAAGATAGTCACCAAGAAATCAAATAGGGAATTCAGAAGAAACCTCTTTACCCAGAGAGTGGTGAGAATGTGGAGCTTGCTACCACAGGGAGTGGTTGAAGTGAATAGTATAGATGCATTTAAGGAGAGGCTAGATAAGCATATGAGGGAGAAGGGAATAGAGGGTTATTCTGATAGATTTAGATGAGGAAGGTCGGGAGGAGGCTCGAGTGGAGCATAAACGCCAGCATGGACTGGTTGGGCCGAATGGCCTGTTTCTCCTATGTAATCCTCCTTGTTACCTCCTCAAAGAATGCAATCAATTTAGTCAGACATGACCTTCCCTTAACAAATCCATGCTGACTGTCCTTGATTAATCCATGCTTTTCTAAATGACGATTAATACTGCCCCTCAGAATTTTTTCCAGTAATTTGCCCACCACCGAGGTTAGGCTGACTGGCCTGTAATTACTCGGTCTATCCCTTTCTCCCTTTTTAAACAATGGTACAATATTGGCAGTCCTCCGGCACCACACCTGTAGCCAGAGAGGATTGGAAAATGATGGTCAGAGCCCCCACTATTTCCTCCCCTGCTTCTCTTAACAGCCTGGGATAAATTTCATCCGGGCCTGGCAGTTTATCTACTTTCAGAGATGCTAAACCCCTTAATATTTCCTCTCTAGCTATGTTCATCTCATCTAATATTTCACACTCCTCCTTAACTACTTAATGTCTGCATCGTCTCTCTCTTTAGATCATGGCTGATCTTTATCTTAACTCCATTTACCCGCCTTGGTTCCATATCACTTCATACCCTTGCCTAACAAAACACTATCAATCTCCATTTTGAAATCTTTAATTGACCTAGGGGAGAGAATTCCAGATTCCCACTACCCTCTGTGTGAAGAATTGCTTTCTGACCATCACCCCTGAATGGCCTAGCTCTAATTTTAAGGTAATGCCCCCTTCTTCTAGACTCCCCTACCAAAGGAAATAGTTTCTATCTCCCCATCAACTCCTTTAATCATCTCAAACACCTCAATTATATCGCCCCTTAATTTCTATACTCGAGGGAATACAAGCCTGGTCTATGCAACCTGTCCTCCTAATTTATCCCTTTTAGCCTCAGTATCATTCTGGTGAATCTGCGCTGCCTCCGCCCCCAGGCCAATATATCCCTCCTTTCAATGCTACTCTTTCATTCCATTATTTGCACGTTGTAATACCTCTTGTTTCTCAACTGCTTTTTCTCCACTCCAACACCTTTCTGCTGCATTCATACGGTACTCTGCTCCTTCCCTTGGTCACTCCGGACTGCTAGCTGTCCACTGCCACACCTCCTACTCTGTTCTACTTTGTCTGTTCCTCCATTGCCTTCTCACTGTTGCAGATTTCCCTTCTTATTGCATTCTGATCCTGCTATAGTCTGCACCATTCCTTCTTGCTTTGCCAGTACCAACATTATACTCTCCAATGCTGGACTTCCTCTCTGCCATAACCCCTCTATTCCTCCATTCATCACAGCTAAGAATGCACTTCATCGGCACCCGGTACAAGTCTTTTTTTGTTTTCCCTCGCCACTGCTACCTGCACCCCTCCTCCACTCCTTCCAGCCTCTCCTAAACCCCACAACAAGATTCTTGACAGATCGCAAGTTCTGAGTTTTCGTGCATGCGCTTTGTGCGCGAAAATTCTGAACTTGCGCGGCCCTTACAGGCGCGTACACACCCGTAGGGGCCGCAAATTACGGACCATTATAAAAATGGACATTTCCTGGCCACCTCATTGTGTTGTTACATTTCAATTATTATACTTAAATTTGCGTCTCAGATGTAAAATGATCTACAAACAAGCCAGCCATTGCCTGGAACCTGAAATTTACAAGCAGTTAAACCTGCCTGGCTCTATTTGAAGTGAAGGCAAGATTGCCAGATGTTAATAGCTGCAGATGCCAAACAAGAAAGACAGCCATTCAACTGAAGCCAGAAATTTACAAGCACTTACAACTGAAGAAAAAGAACAGCGCCTTTCACAACTGCTCCCATTTGATTTCAGCAATTTATAAGTATCTATAATTACCTGGATTTAGCTATTTAGTCTTAAAGACTAGATTAACAGCTAACTATGCTTCAGACTCAAGATTACCCATGAACAATGCTATAGGAGGATCCATTAGTATCACTCAATACCTTTTAATACACTTTATTTAATTTTGCATCTGTGGCCTTCTGGGTTGGTGTAGTTCACATTTTCACAACCCTTTGTATGAAGAAAATATTCCTGAATTATCTTTTAATTTGAATTAAATCAGCATGCTTGCCTTAACAGAGTACAAGTATTTGAGTCATTCAGGTGCTAATGTGACAAGAGATTTTGCAAGCGAGACACTACTTGTGTGATGTTCATTTTCCTGTACACTACAGATCACACCAACAACAACAACAACAACTTGTATTTATATAGCGCCTTTAACGTAGTAAAACGTCCCAAGGCGCTTCACAGGAATATTATAAGACAAAAAATTTGACACCGAGCCACATAAGGAGAAATTAGGGCAGGTGACCAAAAGCTTGGTCAAAGAGTTAGGTGTTAAAGAGCGTCTTAAAGGAGAAAAGAGAGGTAGCGAGGTGGAGAGGTTTAGGCAGGGAATTCCAGAGCTTAGGGCCTTGGCAACAGAAGGCATGGCCACCAATGGTTGAGCGATTATAATCAGGGATGCTCCAGAGGGCAGAATTAGAGGACCGCTTAAATGCAAGACTTTGTTATATTAGATAGTAAAAGACAAAAGTCATTGTCAGACCCAGGAAAAGTATCAACTTTATGTTGTAAAGAAAATATTGGCTGTTAAGGCAATGTGTTATTAGTAAGAATGAAATTGCATTGTAAGGTAGTGTTTTAGACATCACCAGTTGTCTTTAAAGGAAAGTGATTTATCTTAAAAGCATTGTTTAGGGGCTCCCTGGTACTCTGCAGTGCCATCTGGAAAAGTATGCTCTATATTTTACAGCAAACGTTGGTGGAATTAGAGACAATGGATTCATTGAATGAGACACCGGTGAAAGGTCATAATTTAACAGCAACTGCAACTGAAAGGTGAGTTTATTCTGTATTGACATTACAGTATCAGAAATCTAACTTGGTAGTAGTCATGATTGCAAGGTAATCAGAGCAAACGAGGCTTGAAAGAGAAGCCCTGAAATTATTGATTGGAATAATTTAAATATTCTTCTGTGCACAAGTATTTATGGTTTCTTTTGGTTATTGCTATTTCAGCTAAATTTTGTAACTTTCAGTTGATGAGATCATCTTCGATCAACCTTAAAAATAGTGAATTCCAAACAGAAATATGTTTTGTGGAAAAACCCTGCATAAATACATGTTTCCTTCTAATATCTTTAAATGTAGGTTAGAATAGTTCTGCTTTGAACACTTAAAACCAGGATTTCCATTGGTAGAATTTGCTTTTCATGTGTAGGATGACACTTGTTGCTAAATGTTATGAAATTCAGGCCTAGAGGTTACCCTTCATGTTTCGTGGCCTGTTGTGATTTTTGAAAAATTATGCAAGCCACGAATAGGGCAAGTTGACCTCTGCAATGGAATTTCCAGTTTGTGTTCCCATCACACTAAGATCTGTATAACGAGTACTAACTTGAAAAATCTACCCTTTCATGTCATAATTCCAATTTGGTTGAGAATGTCCATTTTAATTAAATAATATTGTATGATTTCAGAGCAGTAAAAAGGATGCTATTTACAGAGATAATTTTAATATATTATTCAAAGACATTGTGTTTACTTAGCTCAGAGCCTGAAGAAAATGGTGTATCATGTGAATTGGAATTGCCAGAATCCCCATCCTCAGAACCTATGTGCAAGAAACGCTGTGTTGATGCTTTATTACATAGCAGCATGGAACGGATGAGGAGGTAACAGTTGGATTACTCTTTGAATGTAAGACTCAAAATGAAAATGAATTGGAAGTATGTATATCAGAAAGAAATTGAGATGTCCTAGGGATTACGGAAACATGGCTCACTGCAGACGATGCAGTGAACTCAATCTACAGGGGTTTAAGTTGTCAAGGAAAGACAGAGGACCGGAGGGGTGGTTTTATATATTTAGGATAATTTGAATGTCGGGAAAGTTGAAATGGTATCCTGGAAAGGCAAAGTATCTGCTTGAGCTCGCAAGCAGGTGGAGGACAGGATTAACAATTAGGGCCAGTTATAGGAAAATGATAAAATGGTTCTTTACACATAATAATGCAGTGGTGACTTTAGCCAATCCACTACTGTATAAATGGGAATGTGTGAATGAAAGTATTATGACCCCACAAGGGGGAACTTGTATCTAGACTTCATTCTTGCACACAATCAGGGAAACATCTATAATATATAAGCAGTAGACTCTGGGGATAAGTGACAACAATATAGTTAAATTTGATATCTGGCAATCAGTGCCACCAGTGAGCACTCGGACAGAAATGTTTGACTTCCTGAAGTCAAACTTCAATGGAATGAAGGACAAACTAAAAGAAGTGGGACTGAGAAATAGCATTTTGAGGAAAAATGTAAAACTTTAAAATCTAGAATGTTAAATATGCAGGACCGGTATAAATGTAAGCTAAACAAGCAATCGACAGACTGGATGAATAGTGGAATCAAAGCAGAAATAAAGGGAAAGAACCAATAAAAAGCTCACAAAGGGGGAAAAGGGCAAGTTCAATTTGTGAGTATAGGAAAATGCTAAAATTATATTAGAAGCGCAAAGCGAGCACCAGAGGTGGCCATAACAAAGGATGTTATGTACGATAATGAACATTTTTATTGTTCAGTATTGTAACAGTGAAAGAATGGGGTGACCACATTAGTTAGCTTGGGCCAGGAAGGGAAGTTGGGTGGTAAGCAGTTTAGTGGGAATGGGGTCAAAGGAGCAGGTGGTGGATCTCGTGGACAAAATGAGCTTGGAAAAGGCATGAGGGAAGATAGGAGAGAAAGTGGAGAAAGACATGGGTTCAGGGTTAGGGCAGGAAAGGACTGTAGGGAGGTTTAGCTTGGTGGGTAAGGGGAAAGGGGGGAAAGTAGTGGAGGCAGCTGAGTGGATAGTTTCAATCTTAGTGATAAAGAAGTCCATGAGCTTGTTGCATTTGTTGGAGGTGAGGATGTAGATATTTGGTAGTGGAGAAAATAAGCTGTGCATTATCTTTGACCTCCAGCATGATCCCGGAAGTACGGTGCAATTTTGGCAGAGGAGAGTCCAGCTCAATAACACTTGATTTGGTCCAGCCAGAACCAGTAATGGATGGCTAAACCAGTTTTGCACCAGTAACTCTGAAGTCTCTGCCCCTTAGACTCAAGGGAGCGAAGCCGGGGTCATACATGAGCATTGACTAGGATGGAAGAAAGTAAAGGTTTTGCTGGGGGCAAGGACATCAAGGGTGGACATGAGAGGGATGGAACAAGGCTAAAGTGCTCGAAGGAAGAGGAGAAGTGGGGAGCGACCGAGGAGAGACCAACATGTGATTTGGTGATAAGGGACACACCGTCACCACAGTAGTTTGAATAGGGCAGGTGGTGGAACAGTAAGAAGCAAGGTGTCACCATCTGTGAGCCAGGTTTCAGTTAAACCCAGGATGTCAGTGCAGTCATCCACAATACGATTGTGTATGGCAAGGGCCTGGTTCGTGAGTGAACGGACATTCTGGAGAGAAATGTAGAGTGGCATAGTGGCGTTGCCTATCTTTAAAAAGGGGGAAAATCTGACCTGGGCAACTAGCCCTATTAGTGTATCAATAGCGCATAAAATAGTGGAAAACATTGAGTTTGCGGGATTATTACTAATAATCATTGGATTTATAAAGGTTTTACAACTTCTTTGAGGCTGTTAAAAATAAAATAGATCATAGCACGTCCTAGATTTGGACTTTCAGAATTAAACCAGAACATTATTTCAAGGCAAGTCAGGTCAATGGGACCCAAAGACAAATTTCAGCTTAATGAAAAATAAATATTAAATTGTTATATTAAAAAAAAACTTTATTCAAATAGTAATAATCATTTGGAATAATTTACCAAGTAAGGATGTAGAATTAAACATTAGGAGAATTCCAAATGCAGTTGTCTACCAGGCTGCATGAGACCATTAGCAGGTCAAGCCAAATGGCCTTTTATTGTCTTTAAATTTTTCTTGCGTTCTTGTGTTTTATTAGAACCAAGAAGCAATTAATTACCTTTTTTTTTATTTATAATTAGAGAACGCATTAAGGATTGTTATGACAAGTTACGAGTGCTTCTGCCTTATGTGAAGGGTAGACGAACTGATGTGGCATCCATTCTGGAAATGACCGTGGAATATGTGAGATACATTAATGGTAGAATACCAAACAATGTTGTATCACAGGTAAAAAAAATTTGAATTGCTGAAAATTATGAGGTAAACAGGATAAGAATATGCAGATATTTTGTAAGTTCCAAGTTCTCTGTCTGCTAATTAAAGCAAAATATCCAATGGTAATATCACAAAACTGCTTCAACTGATTTTTGTAGCCAAAAACAAAGATATTTAAAACTTTTTGTGTTCATAAACCAGCTTTTCTTTTTGAACAGAACATGTATATGTAATCGTGACCAGTGGTGGAACATACCTCTGTTATGAGACTAACCTTAAAGCACTCGTGAATTATTTGGTCAGCCTTACTTGTGGGCATATTTACATATCGCACTGCATGTACATATCCCCTGTGTAATCAATTTGGTGCTGGAAAGAACTTACTTTGCATTTTAGTGATATACTTAATTGTCCTTGTTACAACACTGTTTTTGCGAAGCAGCTTTAGACGTCTGATAATACTATTCAGTTTATCTGAAGGAAATCTATCAAGAAACAGCTATCCAAAATCTTAATATTTACATTAGAGTGTTTATTTTAAAACTTATTATTTCTTTTCTTGGGTAATACTCAATTACAGTGTAAACTGTTTGGTCTTTCAGTCAAGTGCAAAAACCACAATCAACTTATTTCACTGATGTTGGAGCTGCTGTACAACATAGGTACCAAGCCATACTCGTTCAGTTTAGAAGTTGAAACTGAAAAAGTCTTCAGATTTTTGCAAAAGAGATCAATTACACATTTGTGTACTCACACCATTAGTTCCAGCTCTTTGCCTAGATTTCCTACAAATCCTAGAACCAGAACACAGAAGCAAAGTGGAGGTCAACAGTGGAGTACACTAACTGTATGGATTCTTGTAAAGCTATTTCACAGAAAATGCTCTCAAGACTTCTTCTTCCATCAGGAAGGCCTTTTTTTTAGCTCCGGCCTTTATAATGCATTTGAAAAGTATATGGGAGCTGTGGAATACTGCTGCTGTAATTGTCATGTACAAATGTAGCTTCAAGTTAATTTAACGGCTCTTTGCGGAGATGACCGGTGTTTCTCTGCTGCCAGTTTATTTCTTCTGTTTTTCCCGTGTGGTTTTCTTTTTATTGAGAACCAAATTGAAAGACCAAGGCCTGTAATCCAGGACCTAGCCAATGTTGAAAAGAATAAAAGAGAAAACGAGGTAAATCAAGAAATAACGGGGGAATTTCAACCCCCGCAATGACAGGCGGTGGGGGAGGGGGGTTAAATCGTCAGATTCGGGAAACCCGCCGCACACGGGCTTGTTTCCGTTTTAACCAGGACAGGTTTTGTGATGTCCGAGTAATCCGCTCCGGAGAGGCGTGTCCATAATTACAATATTTAAATGAGGGTCCTTTCATGAGATTTTGGCAGCAATTTGAAATTACCGCCTTCTGCACAGGTTTCCCAGGTCGTCAGTGAAACAGAGGCGAGATTTAGCGGTACTGCATGGGGATGGTTAAAGGTCAGGAGTCCCAATATGAATAGAGGCTCAGTGCTCACAGCTGCTTTCTCAGTTCCCTCTGGGAAACGGTTTGGTGAGAGTTTTTGTTCTGAGAGACTTATTGGAGGTGTTTATAACATCAACAACTTGTATTTATATAGCGCCTTTAATGTAGTAAAATGTCCCAAAGCGCTTCACAGGAGCGTTATAAAACAAAATTTGAAACCGAGCCACAAATTTTGTTTCAAATTTTGTTTTATAACGCTCCTGTGAAGCGCTTTGGGACGTTTTACTACATTTAAGGGCGCTATATAAATACAAGTTGTATGATCACGCTATTGGGGGTATTCTATAGGCCTCCAAATAGTGAGAGGGAGGTAGAGAAGCAAATCTGCAGGGAAATCGCAGAGATATGCAAGAGCTATAGAGTGGTGATATTCGGGGACTTTAATTACCCAAATATTGATTGGAATAATGCTAGGGTAAAGGGGAAGGAGGGGGAGGAATTTCTGAAATGTGTTCAGGAGAATTTCCTTGACCAATATGTTCTTGGACCAACTAGGAAGGAGGCATTGCTGGATCTGGTGCTGGGGAATGAGGTGGGCCAGGTCGACCAAGTCTCTGTGGGAGAACACTTGGGTACGAGTGATCATTGTATCATAAGATTTAGATTAGCAATGGAGAGGAGCAAGGAACATTCTAGAGTGGAACTTCTAAACTGGAATAGGGCTAACTTCAATGGGATGCAAAAGGATCTAGCCAGGGTAAAATGGAACCAAAGACTGACAGGAAAAACTGTAACGGAACAATGGGTGATCTTTAGGGAGGAGATATTCCAAGTACAGGCTAGGTACATTCCAACAAGAAGGAAGGGTAAGGGAACCAAAGCAAGGGCTCCTTGGATGACAAGGGAGATAGAGAAGATGATGAAACAAAAAAAAGAGGGTGTATAATGCATGTCAGGTGAATTATTCAATGGAGAACCAGACCAAATACAATAAGTTGAGAGGGATGTGAAGATGAAAATAAGATTGGCAAAGAGAGAATATGAGCGTAGAATGGTGATTAACATAAAAGGGAACCCAAAAATCTTCTACCGGCATGTAAACAGTAAGCGGGTAGTAAGAGGTGGGGTGGGGCCTATTGGAGACAAAGAAGGTGATATATGCTTAGAGGCGCAGGGCAAGGCTAGAATACTCAGTGAGTACTTTTTAATCGGTGTTTACTGAGGAGTTGGATGCTGACAAAATATCGGTAGAAGTGGAAAAGGTAGAAGGAATGTAAGGGGTGAAAATTGATAGACAGGATGTACTAGAAAGGCTGGGTATGCTTAGAGTGGACAAGTTGCTTGGTCCAGATGGCTTGCATCCCAGGTTGCTAAGGGAATTGGGGGAGGAGATAGCGGAAGGGCTTGCCATCATTTTCCAATCTTCCCTAGATGTGGGGGGGTGCCTGAGGATTGGAAAGTGGCAAATGTGACACCATTGTTCAAGAAAGGGTGTAAGGACAATCCCAGTAACCACAGGCCAGTCAGTTTAACATCAGTGGTGGGTAAAGTTTTAGAAACAATAATCAAGGAAAAAATTAACGGGCACTTGGAGAGGTTTAAGCTAATTAAGGGGAGCCAACACGGATTTGTAAAAGGCAGATCATGTTTGACTAATCTAATTGAATTTTTTGACGAAGTAACAGAGAGGATTGATGAAGGGAATGCAATGGATGTTGTCTACATGGATTTTCGGAAGGCTTTTGACAAAGTACCACAGAAGGCTGGTTAACAAAATTGAGGCTCATGGAATAGGTGGGTCAGTGGCAGCTTGGATAAGGAATTGGCTTAAGGACAGAAAACAGCGAGTTGTGGTAAATGGCTGTTTTTCAGACTGGAGGATGGTAGACAGTGGTGTTCCCCAAGGGTCAGTGCTGGGGCCACTGCTTTTTTTGATACATATAAATGACCTGGATATTGGAATACCGAGTAGAATTTCTAAATTTGCCAATGACACCAAACTTGGGGTTGTGGGAAACAGTGATGATCGACTGCAACAGGACATAGAAAGGCTAGCAGAATGGGCAGACAAGTGGCAGATGGAATTTAATACAGAGAAGTGTGAGGTGATGCATTTTGGCAGAAGGAACAGGGAGAGGCAATATACACTTAATGGCACAGTTTTAAAGAGTATGCCGGGACAGAGGGACCTGGGAGTTAATGTGCACAGGTCCCTGAAGGTGGCAGGACATATTGAGAGAGTGGTTAACAAAGCATATGGGATCTTGGGCTTCATAAATAGAGGTATTGAGTACAAAAGTAGAGAAGTTATGCTGAACCTTTATAAAGCGCTGGTTAGGCCACAACTGGAGTATTGCGTCCAGTTCTGGTCACCACACTTTAGGAAGGATGTGAAGGCCCTTGAGAGGGTGCAGAGGAGATTTACCAGAATTGTTCCGGGGATGGGGGATCTTAGCTACAAGGACAGGTTGGAGAAGCTGGATTTGTTTTCATTAGAGCAATGGAGGTTGAGGGGTGATTTGATAGAGGTGTACAAGATTATGATGGGTTTGGATAGGCTAGACGGGGAAAGCTGTTCCCACTAATTGATGGTACAAGGACTAGGGGACACAGATTTAAGGTTTTGGGCAAGAGATACAGGGGGGACGTGAGGAAAAACTTTTTTACGCAGTGAGTGTTGATGACCTGGAATTTGCTGCTGACGGAAGTGGTGGAAGTGGAGACACTCAATGTTTTCAAGGGGAGATAGACACTTGAGGGCAATAAACTTTCAGGGCTACGGGGATAGAGTGGGGGAATGGAACTGACTGGATTGCTCTACAGAGAGCCGGCACGGACTCGATGGGCTGAATGGTCTCCTTCTGTGCCGTTATGACTCTATGACAAGGAGATATTGAGGTCAAAGAGGTAGGTTTTAAGGAGCGTCTTAAAGGAGTAAAGAGAGGTAGAGAGGCTGAGAGGTTTAAGAAGGGAATTCCATAGCTTCGTGCCTTGGCAGCTGAAGGCACGGCCACCAATGGTTGAGCGATTATAATCAGGGATGCTCAAAAGGGCAGAATTAGAGGAACGCCGATATCTCGGGGGGGTTGTGGGGCTGGAGGAGATTACAGAGATAGGGAGGGGCGAGGCCATGGAGGGATTTGGAAACAAGGATGAGAATTTTAAAATCGAGGTGTTGCTTAACCGCGAGCCAATGTAGGTCAGCGAGCACAGGGGTGATGGGTGAATGGGACTTGGTGTGAGTTAGGACACGGGCAGCCGAGTTTTGGATGACCTCAAGTTTACGTAGGCTAGAATGTGGAAGGCCAGCCAGGAGTGCGTTGGACTAGTCAAGTCTAGAGGTAACAAAGGCATGGATGAGGGTTTCAGCAGCAGATGAGCTGAGGCAGGGGCGGAGTTGGGTGATGTTACGGAGGTGAAAATAGGCGGTCTTAGTTACGGCGTGGATATGTGGTCGGATGCTTATTTCAGGGTCAAATATAACGGCAAGGTTGCGAACAGTCTGGTTCAGCCTCAGACAGATGCTAAGGAGAGGGATAGAGCCGGTGGCTAGCGAACGGAGTTTGTGGCGGGGCAATGGCTTCGGTCTTCCCAATATTTAGTTGGAGGAAATTTCTGCCCATCCAGTACTGGATGTTGGACAAGCAGTCTGACAATTTAGAGACAGTGGAGGGGTTGAGAGATGTGGTGTCGAGGAAGACACAGATCATCAGGATTGGTGGCGTCACGGCTCCTTTTGATTGGACTTCAGATGAGGAAGATAATCAGCATCCACAGCAGCAAATGCGTGCTGTGGTGAAAGCTGCAGATGGACAACAGAGGGGGGGCAACAGAGCGGTCGAGATTGCCGGAGGCACTACCCACCTGATGGGGTCTACAGACAAAGGCTCAGCTTCCTTGACCTCTCGGAAGAGCAGTGCTTCCGAAGGCTGAGATTGGCACGTCAGGTGGTCGCAGACATCTGCACCCTCCTAGAAGAAGAACTGCTACCTGTTGGACCTGGCACACTCTGACGCAGACTCTCCACAGTCTCTGCTTGTGCTCACCTGTGAAATGTGATTCATCAGGTGAGATCCCATCTAACTCTCTAACAGGACCCACCGAAGTGCTCGTATCTGCAATAGTGCCTGGTAAGCATATATCCTGTGACGGTGCACCCGTGAAAGAATCAGCTCCTCTGACGAAATGTCATCTGTAAGGGGCACGGGCTGCTGTTCTTTGCGTGATGGCCCTGGAGGAGAGAAGATACACATGATTTAGTCATGGGAATCTAAAAATGTTGAAGTTCAGCATTGAGGTGACCATATTTCATTTGATGTTGAAATCAAGTCAACATGACTTGGCCTTGTATGAGATGTGGGTTGGAGATATTTTATGCTGTCACCAGACAGCAGTGAAGTCTGAGTCTTGCCATCTCCGATGCTTAGGGACGCTGATATCGCACCTATCTCCATGGCCTCCTGCTCTGCAGATGTCAACTGTACGATGGAGGTAGCTCACCTTCAGTCCTCTCCCTCTCCCTTCTCTCTCCTCCTGCAAGGGGGCACAACAGACCTAATGAGGGTCTGTAAGGCATGTGTGCATCCAATGGATGCCGTGCATTCGATGAGGGTGACTATCGGGCAGATGCATCACGAGTGGGACCAGCATGCATTTGAGGATGTGTGCTGAGAATCGGGTGAACTGACTGAGGTGGTATCACATTACATAAGGATTGGGGTGAGTGGCAGTGGTGGATGGAGAAAGGGGGAGGTGAGGAAGTGCATTGAAATGGAATAATGGGTGCTGCTGAAACTTAAATGGGTGTGAGGAGTGATGTGATGGAGTACGCTTGACAAGGCAGAGTGGTGGTGGGGGGGGGGGTGCACTACAGATGTAGGTGAATCTGTAACTGTGCTCACCTTTCCTGACCTGGTTAGGTCATTAAACCGCTTCCTGCACTGGATCCAGGTACAGAGCACTACACTCCTGCAACTGACCTCGACTTCTTCGTCACATCTGCCATTACTGGGGAATAGGACCTCCATCCTAGCCCTCGCTGCACCCAGCAGTACATCAAATGACACCTCATTGAACTGGGGCGCATCCATTTGCCCATCCTGACACCATCTCTGCTACAATGCTCCCAACTCCTCCAAATTCCATCTTTGAATTTGCCCTTTAAAAAGTCGAAGTGAAATTGTCATGCGGGTGCGCATTACACTCGCTCACACGCATTGGAGACACAAAACCCGGAAGTAAAATGATAATGAGGCATCCATGTTGAAATCGGACATTCCCACGCATTCCATGATCTTCCTCGATTCGTGCCCACTATCGTCCACGCTCCCAGTCCCCGGCTCAGATCCCACCTCTGCGTTAATATCGACTCCAATGATTAAGTTGCATCAAGCTTGGTCTAAAAAGCCTGTTGATTGAACAAAGATGGAGGGACTGAGAGGTGTAAAAATTCCAGTTTTGAGATCCCAAACATAATGTATTGGAGTAGGAAACTGTATTGTGCATCTTCATTTCAACATGGTGAGGATGGAGGGAGGAGGAAGAGCAGTAGGACAGTGTATTTGCAGCTTAGAAATAACGAGAAGAAAGTTCAAAAGAGAACGGACTATAGCAGTATTGAGAAAAAAAAGGTAGACGAGAAAGTTAGTGAGGAGATGTTGGAGGCTAGTGATGAGAGATTATCTCATGATGTTTTTCCCTCAGAACAACTATATTTGTGTAGAATTCCATTCTAAGTTTCTTCTACATAGTTTACTTATGCGCCATTTCTCTGTGGTGGAAGAAATAATGGGCCAAAATTGCGGTCAGAGACATACCTCCAGAGTACGCCTCCGACCCGCGAAAGCATTATGCACCTACCCAATGGCGGCGAGGCTGCGAAAACCTGTGGTCTGAGGCTGCAAGGTGGAGGGCAGCGTAATGGCCCACTGATCCTAGGGACGCAGGTGGTGTGGAAGCCTGGTGGGCCTAGTCCTCCAATCACAAACAGAATTCGATTTTAATCATTTCCGAAGGGAATCCTGTAATGTGATTTAATGAAATCCTGAAATCAGATTTAATTACAATTTACAGGATTGGAATTTAATTCGTAATTAGCTTCATTCCACCAACCTCAATAAAAATTAAATTTTTTGATAATTTTCGACATCATTAAAACTCTAATCCGGGCCATTATTTGCAGAAACTCATTTGTTACAGCATGGGGGAAAAATTGGGTTGCGCCCCCTTTGGGGCGCTAAAAGTAGCGCCCCGAAAAAGTTAGCACCCCCGCGCCCGAAATTGAGTGGTAGCGCCCTAAGCAGGAGGCGGGGCGCTACTGGAAGCACTCCCCCTCCCTCTTGGGGCGCTCCCATTGAATATCACGGCGCTACGTGCAGGTGCGCCACACGCGTCGGCACGTAGCGCCGCGGTACTACAGGGCTCCCTCCCCTCATTAAAGGGGAGGGGCCTAGCACAGCACGCACCGGGGCCCTGCTGGACCACCAGGGAGCAGGGTGCCGGCAAAAGAGCCCGGCACTCGAGGAATGCCGGGCTGACCGATCATGGCCGGCACCCCGCAGGAGGAGGCGAAAGGGGGCAGGTGCTGACGGGCGACCCCAAAAAAATGGCCGCCTGGCACCTGCCCTTTAATTTGTGCCGCCCCGGCCGCAAACACGGAACCCTGACCCTGTCGGACATAGCGTCCAGCGGTAGGTCGGGGCGCGAGCCAAGTTTGCGAGCGGGGCGCTGTGCACCACTGTCGCCGCTAACCATCCGCTTAATTTTGCGGGAGGCGTTGGTGGCGCCGCGCCCAGGCGCTAGGTGCTTTGTGCCCATGGGAGGCGCAAGGCAAACAAATTTTCCCCCCCATATGTTTATAAATTCCGATACAAAAATGTTTAAATCATGCCTGAGGTATCCCCTTACGCTGATGCAAACAGGCCTTGCCCCTGTTTGCATCAACCGTAACATTTCCATACGCAATTGCTGGCCAGTCAGTGGGCAAATAGCCCAACTCTGCGCCAGCAATTGCTTTTTCGTGGCTGTGCGATGGCATGTCAACGCGCATGTTGACAGACCACAAGTTCTGGATTTCACGCAAGCGCATGCGGAAATCCCAAACTTGCAGTGGATTTCAAAGGAGATTAGCCAATTTGTTGATATTAGCTTATCTCTGGACTTTCAAATAATCAGGATCAAGTGCAAACCAATATAGTGGGTATATTGTGTTTAATTGGGGTTTAGGACGGAATATAACACACTAGTTATACAGCAAAAACATACGACCGTGACAAGCAGCTGGTACCGGTCCCGATCGGACAGACTGCTGGCGTGCGCGAACAGTTCTCCGGCTTACAGCCTTTCTTCCTCTCTTCCTCTCTTTTCGAACCGCCAAGAGCGTTAAATTCGGGTTAGCACGGGTCCACCCTCGGAAGAGTGTTAGACCATTGATCACTCTTGGAAGCTCTCCACTTCACCGTCTGTGCTAAGGGCTTTTCGGGTCTTGCTATTATTCCCTTTTTAGGGGTGGGCCTGATGTAAAATATGGACAGGACCATTTAACCTGTAAGGGTTCCTCTTCAACCAGGGTGCCCAATAGCATGTCGAGTTCTTTGTCTTAACTTTCAGATGAAAACCCTCCCCAAGGGGTCTCATTGTTTTCCCCTCGCATGTCTTTCCTGTTTATACATTCTGAAGGCCCATCCATCTGATTTCCTCCTATCTCCTCCCGTCCTTATCCTCCCAGGTTTGGAATCAGACATGCCATTCTCGGCCTTCAGATGTTCATAGCTGCTTGTTATCAGTTATTTATGTTCAAGCTGTTCATGTAGCTTTAGCTGTGCAAAACGAACTATTTCATTCCATTATCAGACTATTGTACCATGGAATGAATCATTAAATTCCCAAAGATATCCTCTATTCTATTCTCACATACTGGTTAACTTACACATTTTAAAGCAGCTTTGTTAAACAAAGTCAAAATCCTAACTTAGCTTTATAATATGGTTATTAGCAGTAATGGAAGAAACACAGGAGTTGAGCCTCAGTTGGTCAAATTAAAGATACATAAAACAAAGTTGAAATCATAACTTACAAACAGCAGATAGCTGGCAACAAGGTCATATATGACTTGTCACGGTGCAGAATGTTACAACATCCACAGGGAACTAAAAACTAAAAAGCAAATTCTAAGCATCTATCAAGCTATTCGAATACTAGTTTGAAGAGACACTTTTGTCTCAAGTTCTAATACAATCATCTAAACACAGTTTTCATTCGCAGAACCATATACATTTTAGGTCCCCTAATTTCTAACAGTATGACGGCGTACTCGGAGAGTGGCCGCCATACCTACCGCAAAATCCGGGCCAATCTTATGTAAACTTAGTTTGAGATATTTTATATCCTCCATCTTTCCTATGTTGCTATATCTTTCAGTATCAACCAAAATACCTAGTTGGTTGAATAGTGAAATAGAACTGCCTAAGTGTTTTCAGTCAGGCTTTCTACCCTCTTTCATCCTCTGTTTATCTCATCATAAAGGCTTTTTTTTAAGTCTTTGAAATTAGAATGGTTACATTTCAAACACAAGCACATTATTGGGCTTTGAACCTTTTTGGCCTGATGAGTGCTCTTATTTTAGAACAAACCTGCCCTGGTAACTAAAGGTTATCGTTTGAAGTGGTCAGAATGGATTTCAGCTGAAATTAACCTTACAATTTACATACAGGGAATGAACAGGTTGTCATTACCTGGTTGATAGATTTTAAATTAATTATCACCTTCGTGTTTAAACCCTTCATGGCTTCACCCCACCCCACCAATCCTCCAACCACTCTGCGTTCTTCAACTTCGGCCTCTTGTGCATCCCTTACTTCATTTGCACCACCATTTGCGGCAGTGTCTTCAGCCGTCTAGGTCCTACGCTCTAGAATTCGCTCCCTAAACTTCTCTGCCTCTCCACCTCCCTCTCCTCCGTTAAGACACTTCTTAAAATCCAGTTACTTGACCAAGCTTTTAGTCACCCCTCCTACTATCTCCTCCTTTGGCTCAGTGTCCATTTTTGTATGATTTGTTGTGAAGCGCCTTGGGGCATTTTGCTGTTAAAGGTACGATATAAATGCAAGCTGTTGTTGTCAGCTAGTAAACTGTTCTTAAATTAATGACAATTCTTAAACTAGGCTTGAACATCATAACTTTAATCTATCCAAGTCATGTTTCTTCCTGTTCTTAGAATGGATTGCAGGAATGTCCATTTTGTTTTGAAATAGTCCTTGGTACATAAGTCAATAACCATTTATCCCAGAAATGTCAATGCAGATATTCACCTATTAACTTCACTTGGTAACTGAGTCATATGATTTGGTGATCTAGTGCTTAAAAGTGACACATCAGGCTATCCACTATGACCATGCATCAAAATGGCACCTTTTTAGAGCAAAATTAATCAAACTTGATTAGAGATTATGCTGTAAACTGTGAAAAGCAGAAGAAGGTTACAAAAAGCCTCACAGAACAAGAAAAAGTCATTCAGCTCATTAACCCTGCTCCTTTCACAGACCATGTTCAGCTTACTCCTATCATGAACTTGAATCCCACTTATTAATTTCCTGTGGGGACATTCCATATGAATACTCCTAGATCATCAAACGTAATCAAACAAAACTTCAGAATATTCCTACATCCTTACATCGCCACTGTCCACTACAGATGCCTGGTCTACAGACATTTCTTATAATCTGTAGCTCCAGCTGCATAAAAGCCAATGTATGCCGTGGAGTTTTTGATAATCTCCGTATATCCATACAACCTTTTAATCATATTCTGAACTGATACTAATCCAATTCATTTCTCAAGGTATTAATCAAGGCAGCATCAGCCATTTTGATTGGAGTCTATTCACATATGCACAACTCTGTGGGAGTGCATTCTTCTAACATCTTATCTCACTTGAAGCTAGTTAATTTTGAGATTCTGTCTCCTAGTTCTATGCTTGCTTATTTCTACACCATTCAAACCCCAAGCCAAGAAACCTTAATGTAGCAATGCACTCCTAAAAGCACTGTGTAATCAAAATATGCAATATCTTCACAAAATATATATGTAAATATAAAATCCAATTGAATTATAACTTGAAAATGCAATTTTAAAAAGACCAAAAAAATGGATCATATTTGTTCTCAAATTTTCTGCCATGAAAACAAGATTCACACTCTTAAGTCTTTCCTCATAATTTGGAATCCCAAGAATTATCCTTGGCACTCTTCTGAATTATTTCTAGTGCGTCGGTGTCCTTTTGAAAGAAGGGTGCCAAAATTGCACAAAATATTCCACATTTGACTACATCAGTGATCAATAAAAGGCTGGTATAACTTCCTTTGACTTCTAATGAAATGCCCTTGAGCTATATCCTTATATTTAATTAGCTCTGTTGATAACTGCTCCACACTGACTGGAAATTCTCTGTGTAAAATCAATAATCATGCCTAAATCCTTTCACTTTCCACCCTTGCTAAATAAAGTCTACTCTATACTGCAGGGATACACCTATTGGCTCATTGATCAGTTTTGGCATCCATCAAGAACAACTCTTTTCTTCACAGTGTAATTGGAGTATGAGATTTACTGAAAACTGTGATCAGATTTTGTATGATTACCAAACCAAATTTTTTGCATTTCTTAGTCGTATTAGGTTTATGTATAATCTCTCGTATGTAGATTAACTTGTCAGGGTTATACTATTGTTGAAAAGAAATATAAACCTGAAAATTACTGTGAATGATGTTAACCTTTAAACGCTTAACATGTTTATGTTAAATTCATGTCTCCACTATTTTAAAAGATGTGCTAGCCCTTTTAAAATGAATAGGTTAATGTCCCCAGTTAAATACTGCAGAGAGGAGTTTCATACAAATGCATTAAGCATTCATGAGATAACATCACTCCAAGAAATTTCTAGGTTATATTAGGTTTTCTTGCCTAAAATTGACAAATGGAGTTTATTTCCTTTTTTAACAATGGAAAATTCGCATAAAAAGGCCTGGTAATTGTATACATATCAATATTCAAAATAACACATTAACTTATTGGAATGTTTTGATATTTCAGATTATTGAAATCTTTCAGGCAAATACAAGATATTGTAAATATGTCTGGAAGTCAGATGATCACAAGTATCCCCAAAAACAGTTAACACAAAGAACTCTTTCAACACCCAGGTAAGCAAAATTGAGGAACTGTTTATCAGAGTAATATCAGTTCCTGTTTTTTTTGTACACTGTAATTGGAAACAATTAAACAAACTAGTATCCTTTGCAGAAGTATCTACTTAATTGTACCACTACATACTGTAATATTTGTAAATATATGCTTTTGTTAAAGTCCAAACTTGTTCTACTTTACAGTATTAAAAAAAATCATAGGTCTATTTTGAAGATATTTAGCTTTTACGTCATAATGGTCACCCCCCCCCGCCAACCGGAGGGAATGGCAACTGTTAGTAGGGCATTTAGTTTGTAGCTGCAAACCACCTGGAGAGATATTGCTTACTATTTATTCAAAGTTGTACTTTCCATGAACAGTTTAATGTACAATTGGCTGAAGCTTTGTTGGGTTGTTATAGAAGGTTAAAATTACATGGATGTAGGCTGACTTCATAAAGTAAATCAGTGCGAGATTGGGGTCATGCTGATTATGAAGAGCAGCTTCAGGAAACCATCCTATTGTATGCTAATTTTAGTATTTATTAATTGATTTCAGAACAGTGTGTGCTACTAAAGAGAGTATAATGAGGTATAGAATAACGGTTTGAATCATTTGTGATCTGGTTTTATTTTACAGGAGTGTCTTTATTGGTGATTCTTCAGAAAAAGTAAAACCAAACGTTCAATTTGCTCCATACCAATGTAAAGGAAATGAATATTTCAACAATCATAAAACAGATGGTACGAATACTTTATAGTTGAACCATATTGTTATAAAGGGGATTAGGAAGCACAGTGTCTAAGTGTGCCATGTAAGCAGCCTATAATGACCCAGTCCCTCCTGGAGAACAAATGTAGACCAGTTAGCTTAACATCAGTGCTAGGAAAAATAATGGAATCTTTACACAAAGATGTAATAGAAAAACATCTAGAAACCAAAAATATAATAAAAAGTAGTCAGCACGGATTTCAAAAGGGAAGGTCATGCTTGACCAACCTTATTGAATTCTGTGAAGAAGTAACGGAAAGAGTAGACAAGGGTGATGTAATGTATTTAGATTTTCAAAAGACCTTCCATAATGTACTGCATAGTAGACTCACAACTAAGGTCAGATAATGTACAGTCAGGGGACAAGTAGCAGAATGGATAGCAAGCTGGTTACAAAACAGAAAACGGAGAGTAGGGGTTAAGAGTAGCTACTCAGACTGGCAAAAGGTGGGAAGTGGTGTTCCACAGGGATCGGTGCTCAGACCACTGTTCTTCACAATTTACATTAATGATTTGGACTTGGGAATCGGAAGCACAATTTCAAAATTTGTGGACAACACCAAATTGGGAGGTGTAATTAATACAAAGGAAGAATGCGATAAACTACAGAAAGACATTAATAAGCTGGCAGAATGGGCAATTAATTTGCAAATGAATTTCAATTTAGGTAAGTGTGAGGTGGTGCATATTGGTAGGATGAATAAGGAGGCCACATACTGCTTGGATAATAAAGAGTCTGAATGGGGTAGAGGAGCAAACCGATCTAGAGGTACAGATCACTAAACATAATGACACAGGTTATTAAGGCCATAAAAAAAGCAAACCAAACACTCCGGTTTGTTTCTAGAGGGATAGAATTGAAAAACAGAGAAATGATAAACTTGTACAGAACCTTGGTGAGACCACACTTGGAGTACTGTGCACAGTTCTGGTCTCCATATTATAAAGAGGATATAGAGGCACTGGAAAAGGTGCAAAAAAGATTCACAAGGATGATACCAGAACTGAGAGGATATATTTATCAGGAAAGGCTGAAGAGGCTGGGGCTATTTTCTCTCAAAGAGAAGGGTGACCTGATGGAGGTCTTCAGGATAATAAAAGGGTTTGATACGGTAGATGTAGAGAAAATGTTTCCATTTGTGGAGGACTCCAAAACTAGAGGTCTTAAATATAAGATAGTCACTAATAAGGAAATCAGGAGAAACCTCTTTACCCAAAGAGTGGTGAGAATGTGGAACGCGTTACCACAAAGAGTCGTTGAGGCAAATAGCATAGATGCATTTAAGGGGAAGCTAGGTAAACACATGAGGGAGAAAGTAGTAGAAGGATATGTTGATAGGGTTAGATGAAGAGAGGTGGGAGGAGGCTTATATGGAGCATGGACCTGTTGGGCCGAATGGCCTGTTTCTGTGCAGTAGACTCAATGTAACAACCAAATTAGCATTAAACTACACAAAAATATTGATATTGCTTGACTGGAATATGCAAGAAAACAAGATAACTAGTGCTTTATGGATATAGGACTGAGAAAATGCTAGAAGTATGTACCTACTGCTGAGCTCACCCATGTTTGATCTAGTTCTTATTTGTGTCATCAACTACAAATTCAATTCTCTAATTCTAACTCACAAGTGGAGAAGTGTAAAAAAGCTTAATCATTGTAAGTTTTAGTTAATCACAAAATTGTACAATAAGAACTTTTATTTGTAAATTTCCAAAAACATGCTGGTTAGGTTCCATATTTAAGTCATGTGTCTCATTTTATAAATGCAAGCTTTTTAAGTTAAGTATTTAGTATATAATTGATTCTGTATGGTAAAAGTTTGACTTTTTTTCCTAGCTGCAAGTCCCATGAACGGTACTATAGTACATCAAAAGACTGCTTTTGAGTCCAATCAATATTGCATTCCTGCTCCAGAAAGATTAGTTCCACAATTTCAGACTAATACTTTGGCTCCAAACATTCCTCCTTCATCTCTCATTTCTATTCCATATGATGTTCAAAATATTTGCCTCCCTAACATCTCCATTTTCCCTTCAACTGGCTGCCCTAGTGGTTCACCTCCAATGTTTACAGTCTCTAACGGAAGGCTATGGTCGTCTGATATCGCTAGATCTTGCATTGGGCCCTCTTCTTTGCTATCTTCTAGTGATTGCCTAAATTCTTTATCCTCACTTCCTTCAGGATATTTTGTCAATCCTTATTCTATAATTTCTACCTCTGCTGCACAGACTGTAGGAAGAAACGTTCAACTCTCTACTGTAGACACATCCTCTCCCTCAGTAATGCCATTCACTGGCACAAATCATGCAGCAACTAATTTCTCAGCTGTATACCCAGCAAACATTCATACAACAGTATGGACAACCAATGGGGAACAACCTGGAACAGAAGGAAGAGCAAATGAAGGAAGAGTAATTGATTAAAACAGCTCTGCAAGGTAAACTTCCACAATGTTTGTTATTATGCATTGCAGACCTAACTATTTACAGTAACCAAATGTTGATAAAGTAGTCATATAGAATAACATATGGTTGGGGGGGGGGGGGGGGGGGGGCGGCTGTGGGGTGGCTGGTTCACCACTTCAAGCTGGAGTTCCGGCAGGGCAGGACTTCTGACTGCTCTTCCTTATCCTCCCCAACTCTGACCCATTCCCTGGCTCAGGGCTTATTACATATGCACGGTGGGCTCCCAGTAGCATTGCTGGCATTAAGAGGTATTCCTCCAGTAAAAGAAAAGACTTACATTTATATAGCGCCTTTCACGACCACCGGACGTCTCAAAGCGCTTTACAGCCAATGAAGTACTTCTTGAAGTGGAGTCACTGTTGTAATGTGGGAAACGCTGCAGCCAATTTGCGCACTGCAAGCTCCCACAAACAGCAATGTGATAATGACCAGATAATCTGTTTTTGCTATGTTGGTTGAGGGATAAATATTGGCCAGGACACCGGGGATAACTCCCTTGCTCTTCTTCGAAATAGTGCCATGGGATCTTTTACGTCCACCTGAGAGAGCAGACGGGGCCTCAGTTTAACATCTCATCTGAAAGACGGCACCTCCGACAGTACAGCACTCCCTCAGCACTGTACTGGAGTGTCAGCCTAGTTTTGTGTGCTAAAGTCCCTGGAGTGGGACTTGAACCCACAACCTTCTGACTCAGGCGAGTGTGCTACCAACTGAGCCACTGGCTGACACTTAGTACAGAATCAGAACGGTAGTTCAGTACAGTACATTACAGAATCCTGATCGTGCTGCAGCAGGAATGCTGCTGCTACAGGACCAGAAGAGGCAGTGAGAGACCTTAAATGGCAGAAACGCTCCAAAGATCAGAAGAAAGGCTCCCACTGAAGACCTCGGCTGAGACATTGGCCTTCAGCAAGTCTCTGGGCTGAATGGAGGGAAAGGAGGTCACTACAATGTTTCTCCTATCATTGGGGGAACAATGGGCCTTTATTGCTACTTCCTGGGGCCTACCACTACATTTCACATTTAGGCCCAGGAAGTGATGGTAAGTGTGACAGATAGATGGAAAATCTGCACACGCCACGTGGGGAAGGAGCAGCCAGTGTTGTTTCTAGTGAAGGTGGGGGGGGGGGTGGGATGTCCCGGTTGGTGCACTGAGATGATGGTAAGCCTCAAAGCCCAAATTTTCCAACATTCTCCATTCCAATACCACTGGATTTTGGGTGGGTTCACAGAGAAGAATTCCCCCCATAGTGTCAGCTTGGCTCAGTGGTAGCACTCTCATTTCTGAATCAAAGGTCATGAGTTCAAACCACACTCCATGGAATTGATCTAGGTGTTAGTGCAACAACAACAACAACTTGTATTTATCGTGCAGTGCTAAAGGGGGTGCTGCAATGTTGGAAGTGCTAACTTTTGGATGAGATACCCTATCTGCCTGTTCAGATGGATTAAAAATCCCATAGCACTATTCCAAGCAGGGGATATCTCTTGGTGTCTTGACCAACATTTATCCCTCAACCAACACACCAAAACAGATTGGCCCGGATTTTGCGGTCAGCGGCGAATGAACGACACTAGCCGTTCATTACACTTACACTTGTCCACAGACTTTCTGTGGGCCTTTGCACTGGAAGTTGTGGTAATTAGAAATCCAAAACCTCTTCAGGGGATCTGGGACCTGTGTCCTTAACCAATCAGATTGAAGAATCCTTACTGAGGCACGCAGAGTCTGAACGATGAAGTGTAAGTTAGAAGAGTTAATTCAATGCCAAATCATGTACCAGAAAGTGAAATAAAAAGAGGGAAAGAAAGATGGGATTAAGAGAGATAAAAGAGACAGAAAGAAAAAGTTTATTAAAGTTTTTTATTTTTTTTAAATCACCAACAATAATTAAAACCTGGAGGAATGAGTCTCCACACTTGTAAAAGTAAATTTTCAGTGCCCGAGAGGTTGTTTGCGAGTAATTAAGACTTATCACTCCATTAAAAATTCACTTATACTTGAATGGACAAGCCCTAACTTTTTCTGGCGAGTTTAGTGGGTAAGTACCGCAACTTCATGTCCTTCATGTATTTGAATGCCGAGTCTCTCAGCAAGATAGCGGTGTAGCGCAGCTTCTGGAGGAGCAGGGCAACTTGGACAGCAACTTCCTGTTTTCTGCATTTAACAGCGCATGTGCGATCACCAGAAGTTGCTGTCCGATTTACCCATTAATAACGGTGAGCACTGATAGCTTCACCATTATTTTTACCACAAAATCCGGGCCATTAACTGGTCATTTATCATGTTGCTGTTGGTGGGACCTTGCTGTGTGCAGATTGGCTGCTGTGTTTGCCTTCATAACAAGAGTGACTACCCTTCAAAAATAATTAATTGGTTATGAAGCACTTTGGGATATCCTGAGGGCATAAAAGACGCAATATAAATGGAAAAGATTGTGTCTTTAAGACTTTAATATTTGAAGGGTACAGATGACATCCTGAACTATACATATAAAGCTAAAGTGTTTTTTGACTAGCATCTTAACTTCAAGGGTGTATAATGTTCCATAATTCGCTTATACTTAACTCTAATTTATGAAATGTTTATACTATTTTAGTACATATAACTGTTACAGTACTGAGATCCAACTCCACTATATTCTGCACTTTGTTTAGCTTAACGGTTGTTTAGAATAATAGCAGTTATTATGTACAATATGAAAATAGTATTGCATCATGTGACAGGAAGAGGCAACGATGTATAAAAATATTAGCACAGTATGTTGAAGATAACAGGTACTTTATTACTGTAAACTAAATACATTTTTATGCAAGTTAAATTTATCCTACTAAATCTTGTAATTAAATTGTTAGAGTAAGCACTATTTTTAACTATAAATTTATGAAAACTTTCAAGGCAAATTTTTTGTTGAAATCTGCATTCTTCCTTAATTGCTAAATTGTCACGTGTAAATGGGTAATTGCTAAATTGCCACGTGTAAATGGGATATTGCTATCCTCATAGGAAAAACACCTGGGGAAAATGTCTAGCTAGATGATCTTCACCACTCTACTATGTAATAAAAAAAAAGGCCATATTCTAGGTTGTACCCTTAGTTCTGTTTCTCCTAACATCAGATCGCTGTCATCTCCTGTGCTATTTTGAGTAGTGGCTCACAGTCACGTACCCTAGTTGGACTGAACAAAGTCCACACCTGTATTGTGAAAGTAAAGTCTGTTATAAGTGCAGACTTCTTGCTCATCAGCCTTGATGCCATGCTGGTTTGGGACTGATGTAAACCTTTTGGCTCCGATTATCAACTAACCCACTAAAATCCTGTATAAAAAGGCCTCCTGACTCTAGTGACTGGTCATTTGCCACAGTGATCGCCAGAATCTTTGACTGACGAGCTTTTGAAAGGGATAAATTAGGGAAGCAAGATTCTACCAGTTGATATCTGCAATATTCCTTACATCCAGAAAATCCCAACACTGAGGACTACAGTGCCAAATCAAAGCATTTTGTTCAGTGAAATAATGCTCATAGTTCCAATCCAATAAGGTATGACATGTCCACATTCTTATTGAATGCTGCTTAAATAAAGGACTCTCTCCAAGTTTGCTTTGTTACTTCTATATCTGCCCAACACCCATGCCTATCACTGGAGTAACGCTCCTTAATGTCCTAGTTTATGAAGGTACGGACAAAATTGTTGCCCTTCAATTCTTTGGTTGTTCTTAAATGGGGTCTGAATTTGGTTCTGAGCCAGTATTGGAATCGTTTGAATCTATGTTCCTGTCAACTAAGTTGTTTCACTCAAAACTGTGACTTTACTAGCCCTTGACACTTCATAGAATCATCGAAATTTACGGCACAGAACGAGGCCATTTGCCCATCGTTTGTATAACTTCATGGACAGTTAGTGAACTGCATACTTTAATGATAGACCACCTTATTCTTGTTTGGTATATGAATACGGCAGTTCTTAACTGCCATTCACCCTTTTTGCCAAAGGTTGTTTCTGAGGACTACTTGTTTCAGGAAGATATGCTATCAAAGTTTTATCTGCTACCTCAGGCTTCTCTCGTTGAAAAGAGGTATCATTTAGTTGAGTGGTGTAGAGCAGTAGCATTTCATATAGATTGATGATAAGTCTAGGACGATGTCTTTGTCTTTGGGAACAAGAATTTATGTAAGAACATAAGAAATAGGAGCAGGAGTAGGCCATACGGCCCCTCGAGCCTGCTCCGCCATTCCTTCTTCTTCTTAGGCAGTCCCTGAGTTCTCAGGTGACTGATGAGTCCAATGCAGGACCTACAGTCTCTGTCACAGGTGGGGCAGACGGTGGTTGAAGGGGCGGGTGGGTGGGGTGCTTGGGTTGACGTGTGCTCCTTTCGCTGTTTGCGCTTGGCTTCAGCTTGCTCCTGGCGAAGAGACTCGAGGTGTTCGGCACCTTCCCGGATGCTTTTCCTCCACTTTGTGCGGTCTTGGGCCAGGGATTCCCAGGTGTCGGTGGGGATGTTACACTTTTTCAAGGAGGCTTTGAGGGTGTCCTTGAAGCGTTTCCTCTGCCCACCTGGGGCTCTCTTGCCGTGCCGGAGCTCCGAGTAGAGCGCTTGTTTCGGGAGTCTCGTATCGGGCATGCGGACAATGTGACCCGTCCATCGGAGCTGATCAAGCGTGGTCAAAGCTTCGATGCTGGGGATGTTGGCCTGAGCGAGAACACTGATGTTGGTGCGCCTATCCTGCCAATGGATTTGCAGGATCTTGCGGAGGCAGCGTTGGTGGTACCTCTCCAGTGCTTTGAGGTGCCTGCTGTACATGGTCCATGTGAAGAAATTCCTCCTCATCTCGGTCTTAAATGGCCTACCCCTTACCCTGAGACTATGCCCCCTAGTTCTAGACTCTCCAGCCAGGGGAAACAACCTCTCCGCATCTACCCTGTCAATCCCCTTCAGAATCTTGTATGTTTCATTGAGGTCACCTCTCATTCTTCTAAACTCCAGAGAGTATAGTCCAATTCTACACAATCAGTCATCATAGGACAGTCCTCTCATCTCGGGAATCAATCTAGTGAACCTTCGTTACACCGCTTCCAAGGCAAGTATATCCTTCCTTCGATAAGGAGACCAAAACTGTACAGTACTCCAGGTGTGGTCTCACCAAGGCCCTGTACAATTGTAGCAAGACTTCCTTACTGTTACACTCCAAACCCCTTTCAATAAAGGCCAACATGCCATTTGCCTTCCTTATTGCTTGCTGTACCTGCATGCTAGCTTTCTGTGTCTCTTGCACGAGGACACCCAAATCTCTCTGAACGCCAACATTTAAAAGTTTCTCACCATTTTAAAAAATATTCTGTTTTTCTATTCTTCCTACCAAAGTGAATAACCTCACATTTCCCTACATTATACTCCCTCTACCTTACTGCCCACTCACTTAGTCTATCTATATCCCTTTGCAGGCTCTTTGTGTTCTCCACACAGCTTACTGTCCCACCTAGCTTTGTATCGTCGGCAAACTTGGATACATTACACTCGGTCCCTTCATCTAGGTCGTTAATATAGATTGTAAATAGCTGAGGCCCCAGCACTGATCCTTGCGGCACCCCACTAGTTACAGCTTGCCAACCTGAAAAAGACCCAGTTATCCCTACTCTTTGATTTCTGTCCGTTAACCAATCCTCTATCCATGCTACTATATTACCCCCAACCCCATGAGCCCTTATCTTGTGTAATAACCTTTTATGTGGCACCTTATCGAATGCCTTTTGGAAATCCAAATATACTACATCCACTGGTTCCCCTTTATCTACCCTGCTAGTTACATCCTCAAAAATTCTAATACATTTGTCAAACACGATTTCCCTTTCATAAAACCATGTAATCCCATTACTAATGAGATGTCAGCAAATTTAGTAGTCGAGTATCACTTTGTGCTACTTACTGGTAGAATGGGATTTGCCATGAAAAATAAGGGCTTATTAACTCCTAAGTTCTTGGGCCAGCAGTTCTCAGGCAGTGAGCTGGAATAGAATGCATGCTTCAACTAAGCATTATTTTCTTGACCTGACAGCTTAGGAGGATATACATTTTAGTGCTTGAAGATATCGCTGTAGAGCTTCGCAGTTTAATGCTGTTGAAACTATAACTGAAGATTCAATTTATTTCAAAAAATGAGAAACTGTACCTTGGAGATGCTCAACTGTTTTATTGTGTTCTGTTTTAGTACTTCCTGTTGCTTGGGGTTTTAGTGCTACCTACTCCATATAAAAAGGGTGCAGCCCAGAACAAGGCATAATGCAGTAGAATGGGGAAAGATCACTTGACTTCACATGATGCAAATTTCTTAAATGGACAGTGTCACCACATGTTTTATTCCCCTCAACTGATGACACTGTATTGCCACACTACCCTATTTGTAAGTGAAGGTTGAACTTCTTTTGAAGAATGAGTAAGACTATAACTACAAAAATAAATCAAACCTGTTCTGTATATAGACTTGCATCATATGAAATCAGAAAGAACCTTATTTTTGGGTATAAATGTATTCATAAAAAGCTGTCGAGGTACAAAAATTAATATTTTGAAAATCTGTCATAAAATGCTGTGGGATATGATCTGAATGAACTGAAATTTATGAGCAACAAAGTTGTGAATGAGTCATGGTCAGTTGCATAAGTAAAATCTAGATTGTCTCTTATGTACTGCTTTATAACACGTTCAGTATTTTTAAACTAAGTTAAGTGTAAATTTTCATGGGAACTAATTGGTGTGTGACTAGCAGTGTAGTTCCAGTGATCGCATTGTGACGCATTCCCCACATCTTAGTACCATATGTTCTGGTTGTGACATGTTAAAATACAAAAGCTGGCAATATCATCACTGACTATTTTTTTTTGAACTTGTCATTTCCTGCTTTTCTGTTATTTTTGGGAGCAAACATTACACAGGCACTAAGATTATGTACAGCTATAGATGAGTACAAACTGTTGATTTTTACTTTTGTGTATTTATATATCTAGGGAAATAAACCTACCAAGTGTTATCTCTGAATGTAAAGAGGACAAGAGAAATAAAGGATGGTTGAAAATCTAAAACAGTTTGGAAAAAAAACTTTGAACACGAACAGTTCTGATTCTAACAGAATAGACGAATTGCATAATGGCCTAGCCATTAGCTACTTTAATTATTCCATGGTCGATTATTGTGAATTACCCTGCAGAGATGGCTCTAGCAGCTTTAGTCAATGCTGGGATCCATCACCTGAGCTATACATATCTCCATCATATTCTGTTACTGGAAATTCTACCTCAGTGAAAGAGAGGCACATTACTTCGTTGGTGAAAGAAGCAAATGTACTGCTTCAAGCATAACTTCATGTAGAATGAGATGAATAACTTTGTATTGAATTTTGTAATATATAGAAGTTAAAATCTATAAATAAGTGTTGCTATTATAATGGTGTTATATCAATATGTACAAAAAACATTTGAATGAAGTGTAACAAAGTAAATATAAAGGTAACTTGGAAATTATATTTTTGAGACCAGGAGGGTAATTTTAACGTAACCTGGCTGGCAGGAACATGCCGGTTGCGGGTCGGTTACCCATTTTGCATGTGCCCGATTTTACGCTTCATTAACTTCAGCATAAAATTGGGCAGGGTGAAAAATGGGTGTTTGATCCGAACCTGTCCTGTTTCTACTGGGTAGGTTAGGTTAAAATTACCCCCTTTGAAAGTATTAGTTTTGATAATTATTTTGACTAAGTATTTTTATGTTAAATTATTAAGTTAGAGAAATTTATATTAGATCTTTGGGAAAATAAATTGTTCAGAAAGTAAATGTAAGAATTTTTGAATAATGCCATAAGGGAAAATGTGATTACTATTTTTTGGATTGGGGTTTCTACACTGTGGGCTGAATTTATGACTTACTGGGTGGATATCTGCTACCTATACTAGCAGACTACTTAACTCCTGCCTAATATAGAGACTTTCGCTACCTACCCTATCAGCAAGTTTTAGGCTATTTTTCTAGACTGCCATCAACAAAGTGGAATGGGCAGGAAGTGTGGATTATTTTAAACTTTTGAATATATTTTTTACTGACCCTAGCATTTGTCATTGGAATGTATGCCCCATTGAAAACAGAACAATAGTGTCTGATGGAAGGAGAACATCTTTATTGGAGGAACAAAACATGGCGAGACATCCCTGTAGCCGGTTTTAATTCTTGGGGTGGAGAAATTTAAAATTAGTTAATGACTGAAGTGTTCCACTAACCTGTTTCCGATGGGACAGGCTAGCAACCCTTTCCTCAAATCTTGGTGGTAGTCCTTATTGCTTTGTTGACAGAGAGAGAATAAAACCTGGTGGTAGCTTCATTGTTGCCGTCACTGCCACATTATTAATCACCAGACTCTCATATATTGTTTGAAAGAAAATTTCAGAAATGTGTTTTGGTGTTGTGGTGTTTTCCATTTCAAACTGGGGTCCATGAGGGACCCCCAGGGCTCCACAAGATGATCAGATTTCCCTCTGGCTCATCAGATTTCTGTGCTTTTCTCTATCTGTTGACTTACTATTAAACTTTGTACTTGAACACACTTTCTGCAGTGAATTCTCTGTTTTCTTCTGGGTAGACTACTTTGCCTTTTAGAGGTCCGGGCAGGAATGTAGCAGTATTTGCAGGAGGCCCCCCACAGAGAAAATTGAGACTCTCTGAACTCTCATGTTCTTAATAACCAACCTTTTCTGGTTATTTTAGCTTTAAGTTGCCCGAAGTATATAATTTGATATTAGTAATGCAAACAAAGCTAACAATACCATATGTGTAAGCAATTTCCAAAATATGTTGTACAATCTTCTTATTTTGTTTAGCTGCCCTACTTTGCGTAGCTGCAATAATTGAATTAGCATTAAACAATTTATAAACATGATTTATTTTCGAATTAAATATCTTATAACTTGGAAAGTTTGATTTTGCTAAATGAAGATTATACATGCAAATAAACTTACTGTAATTATTAATAATTGTATCACAAAAATGCACCACAATTTGTTTCCCTCCCTCCCTCCCAAAAAGGACAAGGCCTTGATGGAAGTTATAAATTGTTCCATTTGATAAGTTTATTTGCTTGCCTATTGTTGCACAGTTGTCTTTAGTTCATATCTGGAATATTCATTGTTGTGCTTCCTTGATCACTTATATAATGGATAGATGAGTGTGCATTTCAAGTGAAGATTTAATATTGTTTGGCCTGCATAAAAATGAATGGAGCACAATGTATTTTATTTACTTTATATATCTGAAGAATTATTATATTAAGCAATTGCACAGCCATCAGATGTCCAGACAAATACTGTAATAAATTAACTTGGAACACTTGTTTCAGTCTTCACGTTAAACAGATGATTAACATTTAACCAAGGTGTAATATTCTAGCAATGAAAAAGAATTGTAGCCTTGCTCTGATTGTGTTATAACAATACAACATATGGAATATTTAAGTAAAGCTTGAAATAAAGTATAATTCGTTCAAAACTGGTAGTTTTATATAAATGTGGCTTTTTCGACAGCATCTCCCAAACCCATAATCTCTACCATCTAGAAGAACAAGGGAAGCAGGCGCATGGTAACACTACCATCTGCACGTTCCCCTCCAAGTCACACACCTTCCTGACTTGGAAATATACCGCCGTTCCTTCATCGTCACTGGGTCAAAATCCTGGAACTCCCTCCCTAACAGCACTGTGGGAGCACCTACACCACACAGATTGCAGCAGTTCAAGAAGGTGGCTCAGCACCACCTTCTCAAGGGCAATTAGGGATGAGCAATAAATGTTGGCCCTGCCAGCGACATCCACAACCCATGAATGAATAAATAAACAATTTAAAAATTGATGTGTTGAAAACTTTACAAGGACCTTGTGGCCATCAAATTGTTGTACTAGATCTTTTTATATTATTTTGTTCTAGGATTTTCTAAAATATTACATACTTAAAATTAACTATTGTGTAGCGTTTTGAAGCTGGTATGTTAATTACAATTTTATAAATCTCGTGAAGTTGAAAACGAAACCTGCTAGCATTGTATTTTTTAAAGTGTTATTTCCCCCACATTTTTCTCCCCTCTGTACCTGGGTCAACAGGTACCAGCAACTCTCCTGAACCTGGCTAAGTGGCAATTTTAGATAGAGTAGCGTCAGGCTATTCAACCACTGAGAGCATCAAGGTTGATACTAAGCTGAATGTCGGCAAGGTGGTCAAGACTTGTAATTCATATGAAGAAATTCTCAGCTGGAAACTGGAACAAATAACTTTTTATTCACAAATACTTACACACACAAACCTTAAACTGCCAGCAACCGCACAGGAGGAAAGAAACAGAATGGACAGATAAATGGCAGATATAGTTCACCACTGAAAAATGTGAGGAAATACATTTTTGGAACAGAAATAAAGAATAAACAATACACCTGAAATGATAAATTTCTCAATTCAGTGCAAGAGTAAAGGTATCTAGGTGTGCAGATGCATAAATTCTTAAAGTGGAGTGAAGAGAAAAGAACTTGCATTTATATAGCACATTTCATAACCTCATGATGTCCCAAAGGACTTCACAGCCAATAAATTACTTTTGAAGTGTAGTCAATGTTGTACAAAAATCACTGAAAGTTAACATGCAACTACAGCTGTATACAGTTTTGGTCTCCTTACCTAAGGAAGGATATACTTGCCTGAGAGGCAACGTTCACTCTAATATTTTTTTTTGGGTGCACTGCCCATTCAAATTTCTGCGTATGCATGGTTGTTTTAGCAGTGGAGAGAAAGCGGGCGGTCCTGTACCCAGCAACTGGCAGGAGGCCCTCGCCACAAGTCTGCCGGACGATGTGGAGGGAGGTGGCCCACCACGTCACGGGCAGCACTGTGTTCCCCAGAACCCACATCCAGTGCAGGAAGAAGGTTAACGAGCTCACACAGGTGGTCAGGGTGAGTGAAGGCTTCAACAAATGCTACATACCATCTTCTGTACCACAAGCTTCACACACTGCTCAATGCACCACACCCCCAGCACTCACCCACAATCTCTACCGAGCAACACTCACATCCACACCTCCTACCTTGCACACAATGACAGCTATTCAACTATGGCAGGCACAAGGGTCATTAGTTATTAGAATTCATGTGATATGTGTGATATGTTTATAGATACATTTATTAATTGTGTTTGGAATATTTTATGGTCTCTCTCATTTCACCTTTGCACCCAGGAGAACGCTGTGATATGGTGTGAGACAGGGATTGTATGATGGGGATGTGGTGAGCTCCGGGGATCTGGGCTTTCATTCATGCGAATCGGAGTCTGATGAGCTGGTCATGGACAGCCCGTCCAGAAGGCCGATTGTCTCACTGCCTCCGCTCCCTCCACCATAGATCTTGGAGGCGAGTTCCAGCCAGTACAGCCCCCATGACTTTTAGCGAGTGTTGTAGGTTGAAGCTTTTCAGAAATAATTATGGAATTTTGTACTTGCCACAACACTCCGATATCAAAGAACCTTGAAATGAATAAAGAAAACTCTTCCAGTAGCAGGAAGTAGCACACAGCCACTCAAACTTCAAAAACCTGTCAGGTCCAAGTGATTGGTGATGATCCCTTTAAATAGCATCACTGGAGCCAGTTTCCTGCTGCTGCACGCCACCTGAAGTTATCGTTGTTTTCTCCAGCCAGTAAGTTCATTGACTGTAACGAAGTTGGGAGATCGGGCGTCAAGTGAGCGATGCACACTCACTGACGTCACGATCTCCGTGATGGTGAGGTCCCCGGCAATCGTGTTCAGCGGCAGCACTACCAGCAACACTGGTATGGCATGCCGTGCTGAAACCGGCATCAGGTGGCGTTAAAGCTCTCACCAGCGTTTTAGCACCATCTCGTGACGCTAACGTGTGGCGCAAACCACACGAATTTCTCCCCCAGATAGACTTCAGAAACTTGGCTCAGAGCCAACTAGTGGTCAAATGCTGCAAGTACCTCATGACAGTTGACATAGCAACATTGAATGGGAAATATTGACAAAATAATTAACAATGGTAATTGTTGCCACAAAAGCGTGACCAAAAATTGTGGACAATGTATATGCATCCTACAGACAATTTTTAATGATATACAGATTTAGCACATTAATGGAAAACAAACTGGTTGGAAGTGAATATTTACAGGTTTACTGAAATATAACCTATTTAGTAGGAGAATTTATTTTGTTAAGGTTTTAAGTATTAAATAACTCATGTCTGGTTAAGAGGCCTCAACATACTATCGTACAGTGATTGGACACAAGGTTGCACCCACCATTGTTCACATTGTAGCTGTGCCTGGTGCTCATGTGAAGTGTTGGACAACTTGTGCACTACTAGTTTAAAATATTTCAATTATCCCAAAGACAGTAGTAAGGCATTCTGTTTTTATAAAGAGTGGGGGGAAAAACTTATTATTGTGGCTTCCTTATTACTCAACCTTATTACTACGCAGATCAAGAATCAAGTACTTATTTGCTTTATTCCCAGTTGATACAAAATTACCAATACACTAACAGATGTTCAATCACATCCTATTAGGTGATAGCAAGCACATGCTGAGTTCTTACCATTTAATTGGTCAGTTACGACTAGCCATTGTTGATAACTCCTGATCACATTTGGCATTATCAGCTGTGACTGCTCAAGCTCGGTCCATCACTGTTGCATTCTAGAATTCCCATGTGTTCATATATTAATGAACACTACTCACCCAGAAAGTAATTAATTCTCACCAGTCTTCTTGTTTGCACAGTGCTGTGATTTCAGAGCAGCGGCTTCAACATTACTATTTTTCCTCCATTTAAAATGTACCACAAGAAGTTGCTTATGTTAAAATGCATCAGTTTGCACTATTTCAAGTGTAAATTATAAAATAAATTACTCTGCCCAAAACATGTGCTCCCCTACACCAGCTATTCTTATGGCTTGAATCACATTGCAAATTTAGTGATGAATTACAGGTAATTTTGAGACTATGCTCATTTCTTGATAGACCTGCACATTTTCTCATGTTTCTTGGCAGTTTTGGCTAATTTTAGGATGAGCAACTTTCCAATTGTAGCATCCGGCATCAACATCAAGCATTTCCAGGTTCAGCTACAACATAAATCAGAAATAGTAAGGCATCTTCTACACTGTATCGGTAATATGCCTTGGGTCCAACCTCAGCATCATACTGCATCAGTATCAATTTTTTCCTTTTAACTCTTAAGGCGTCTCTGGTGATATTGTCGTCTCTGGTGATATTGTCAATTAGGGCTGAATAATGTGCAATTTGTACTGTGCATGTGAAATCCACTGTTCACTTAATTACAAAACCTTTACAAAGAGAGGAAACGTATCCTGTCATTCTAGAGGAATACAGGCAGCAGATGCGAAAGGACAGAATGTAAACCCATCATGCTACCCAGCCACTCACTCATCCCACATGTCTAGAAAATAATGAATATTTCAGTTTATAATTATTTGTTTCTGCAAAAGCTACTTTGCTGTCATACAGAGTAGCTTTTGTTGCTCTCTTAGAATACCTGATACATCACAGTTTTCCTGAGGGACTCTTGCAGTGTTGGGATTTAAATTGAAAGGGTGGGAGACAATGATGACCAAAAAGGTCAACTGGTACAGTAACATCAAAAAGTAAATGTGGCTAAGTGGAGTAATTAATGTTCCAGCATACTATGCATAAAATTGTAGAACATGAATTTTTACATGTGTATTTTACAATGTTGATTATGCTATTAGAAGCACATTTATAGAGATGGTAAAAATCAGAGGGCATGTGACCCTGGATAACTCCTGCTACTCTGTTCAAGAGCAGCAATAGAGAAAACTGGGTGTTGACTGCATGCGTCCTTCTTGACCATGAAACTGTGTGTGGTCCATTTAGGGAAAGAAGATAAAATAAGAGTGGGGCAATAAAACATTTTACTGGCAGGGGAAACTTTATGCCATTTATGAAAGTCTTCGCCTTGAATATCTTCTGTGTTTCTTGATATCTAGTTGTTTTACTTCCATAATCTTCAATATATCTAACCACACTGGATGTAAACAGGAAAATGTTTACTTCAGTAGTTTTTTGAAAACCACTTGTTTCCATCACATGTTGCAGAAATTCAGCTGACTTCATTAAAATTCTATTAATGTGTCTTTTGCAATGATCTTACCGTTTTATTGGTTCAAAACTGCTCTTTGTAATCACTGATCTGCAGACCAATTAAATCTCTACTCTATTGACATGAATTTACTAAGCTGGTTTGATATTTTCATGGTCTCCATTTACCCCAAACAAAAAACCACAATTACAACTTTTGTTCCAAAATAGAAGCATTTTTTTAAACATTTCTACAACTGAGCAGAAATGTAACACGAGTGGACAGATTAGTAATATGCAAATAGAGTGGGACATAAAACATGGGACATGTCGGATTACTTGAATATTTTGGTCAAATGATCAGCCAAGACCATTAAAATCTCTTGGAATAACCTTATGCATCCCATAAAGAGAAACTGGCTTATCTAGTCCATCAGATACTGCTACTGCATGAAAAGAGGAAATACTATTGTAGTCAGAAAACTTGATGCTTCTTTACAGTATATAACTATCTGATTTGAATGGCTGGAGGCAGGATCATGACAAATGAATCTGCCAGCTTCAATGGTGCGCTATGAGCGCCACTCATGTACTCAGAGTCAGCTTGTCAGTCGCAGGGTGGGTGGGAGAAGACAATCAGGTGGGCAGGCGAGTGGTGATCAGCACTGGCCCACAGTTTTAAGGTGGAACTGGGAGGAGCGCTCCTGCTCCTCCTGGCTCCACAATAAGGTAAGTAAAAAACACTAAACCCACCTTTTGGGTGGCAGCTTGCAGTGGTCCTTTTAAGTCCACTGATTTAGCTGCTGAGCGTCTGAAGAAACTGATCACACCACGCACAGCACATGCTGAGCATACATTCGTCGCCTGCCATATTGGACCCTTAGACGCCTGTCTTACTCCTGTAAAAGGGCCATCAAAATTGTAGGCCTTTAGCACATAATCTCGGTTGACACTCCAGTGTAGTACTGAGGGAATACTGCACTGTCGGAGGTGCCACCTTTTGGATGAGACATAAAACCGTGATCCTGTCTGATCCTGTCTGCCCTCTTAGGTGGGTGTAAAAGATCCCATGGCACTATTCGAAGAAGAGCAGGGGAGTTCTCCCGGTGTCCTAGTTAATATTTATCCCTTTACCAACACCACTAAAACAGACTTTCTGGTCATTTATCTCACTACTTTTTGTGGGAACATAGGAACAGGAGTAGGCCATTCAGCCCCCTGCGCCTGTTCCGTGAGACCTTGCTGTGCACAAATTGGCTGCCGTGTTTCCACTGTTTCCAACAGTGACTACACTTGGAAAGTACTTAATTGGCTGTAAAGCACTTTGGGGCTATCTGAGGTCGGGAAAGACGCTATATAAATGCAAGTTCTTTCGTTTTCGGATACTGCTACACTGTCAAGCTATTCCCACATGGAGTTTTGTCAAAATGTTTGGCAGCTGTCTATCTTTTAAGTTAATTTGGAGGTAGTGCCACTACAAATTTGTATCACAAAACTTTCCTGATCTGTAAATTCCCACTTAGCAAAAAAACTTAACTATAATAGACTCTAAAGCTCACCAGTTACCTCAACATGGGATTAATACCACACTGATTTAGTACTGACATTTTTCTGACAACATGGTGGAATTTCTGAACACAGAGGATAACACGTTAGGATGTTTAGGCTACAGGTGACTTCTTTGTAAGTGATTGCAAATCTTCAGGGCTTTTGACCTTAGAATAGAGATAAATATGGACTGGTGGATGTAAATATGTCCTCCCTGAGGAGGATGTCCTATAATGTATGCCTGTTTCTTATCCAATTAAAGTTCACTAATAGGCTGTAAGTGAATTTAATACAAAAAGAAATAGTCACTCAGTTTCCATTGCTAACATTGTGAAGAAGCATAATGCTACCCCATCTGTTTTGGCAATATTCCAAAGTTCAACAGTTTTGACATGGGTATGGTATGCCAAATTACTCCAGGAATTTTTAAGAACCTGAATACCATTAAATTCTGCCTTATATATTCTGGTTGTTCTGTCATTGTTGATTAATCAGAAGATAAGGCTTATATGTTTAGGTTTGCCGGCAGGACGGAAATAGACACTGTGCTCCTGGATGGAAGAAGATCAGACATATTTAGAATGTAGTTTAATGAGATCATAACCATTGCAGGTTTTAAATCTCCTGCACTTAAGTTTAGAAGGTGCACAGAGTGCTTTAATAAGGGATGGTGATTAGACAACACAGCAGGGATGGCTGTTGGTTGGTTTGTTTCATGCACTGCTGACAAGTACACCTGCTACTTGAGATGTTGGATATATGATTTGTTTTATATGTTTTTGGTGCCATGACTTGTTTTTTTTCCCCTGGCAAATTGAAAAAATAATAATAGAATAATAAAGAGGGTCTCGAGAAACTAAATCTATTTACCTTGGAAAAAAGAAAATTTAAGTGCATATGATCTAGTTTTGAAAATAATAGATTGAATTGAAAATGTGGCTGCAAGAAGATATTTTGTACAAAATCAGGATAGAGGAATCAATGGACATGTCTATAACCGAAAGAAGTCATCAACTAAACTTAAGGAGTAATTTCTTCGCAGCAAACATCATCAACTAACGCCTACTGTACTATTCAAAAGGGATTAACTTTGATTCCTAAATAAAAACAGAATATGCTGGAAACACTCAGCAGCTCAGGGAGCATCTGTGGAGAAAGGAAGGTAGGATCACAGACCTGAAATGTTAACCCTACCTTCCTTTGTCTACAGATGCTGCCTGGCCTGCTGAGTGTTTTCAGCATTTTCTGTTTTTATTTCAGATTTCCACCATCTGCAATATTTTGCTTTTTGTTACTTTAATTCCTAATTCAGCAGGGAGTAGACTGATATGGGGTTGGTGTTGCAAAAATATGAAAAATTATCAGATCAGGTTTTGAAAAGCATCTGATAGGCAAGCCGATTGTTATATTTTTATGTTCTTAAAATTCTACAGTTATGTAACAGTGGAACTGCTTTATAACAGTGAGGCTATCGGGGCTCACTGTTATTATGGAGTAAATCGGACAGCAACTTCCGATGTCTGCACATGCGCAGTTAAATGCAGAAATCAGGAAGTTGCTGTCCGAGTTGCCCAGCTCCTCCACAAGCTTCACTACACCGGTACCTCGCCGAGAGACTCCGCATTCACATAGATGCAATGATGTGAAGTATTTACCCACTAAACACACCAGAAAAAGTTAGGGCTTGTCCATTCAAGTGTAAATGAATTTTTAACGGCATGGTAAGTCTTAATTACTGCCAAACAACCTCTCTGGCACTGAAAATTTACTTTTACAAGTGTAGAGTCTCATTCCTTCAGATTTTAATTATTGGGCCAAAAATTCGGCACTTGCCGGGTGAGTACGCGCTGTGTACTCACCCGTAAGGCTTCCTGAAGTGTCGGTTTCCTGCATGCACTGTGCATGCGCGGGAAACTGGAACTTCCAGTCTCGTGAAGGGAGCGGTTCAGGGGTGAACCGCGTGTGTGGTAGAGGCTGCACGCACGCAGCGAACTTAGGTTTTTTTTCAGGTTTCTCCGGGAGGGTAAGTATTGAAGAAGCTGCGCTTTTAAAAAGGAGGCGCAGGACCCGTTTTCAACAAGGTAAGTGGTTAATTAATTACAATTTAAAAAAAATTTCAACAGGTTTATCTTTTTTAGATACTTTAAAGAAAGGTACATTTATTTTTTAGCACTGTTAAAAAGTATTTTAATTTTTTCAAAAATTTAAATTTTTGTTTAAAGTAGTTAATTTATTTAACTTATAGTTATTTTAAAAATGTGATGGTTTTTTAAAAAATTTATTTGAAGTTTAGGTGTTGTTTTGGGGCCGATTTCAATTCATAGATTTGACAGGTCTTCCTGTCAAATCTATGAATGAAAGATGGTCTGCTGCCATTGGCTCTCCATGGCCCACGTGATCCCAGGGGACACATCGCACTAACTACGCCCCTGGGACACACAAGCACTGCGCGCCGGCAGTTGGGGGAAGCCCAGGAGCTGAAGTCCCCGTGGGCCCAGAGGTCAACGGCAGGCGCGGTAGGTAGGTGCACGTGGGATCCTTGCACCCGCGGGAAGCCAGGGAGCCTAATTTCTGGGCCATTGTTGCAGATTTTTAAAAATTAAAAATTAAATTTTACTTCTTCTTTCTGTTTCTTTTATCTCCCAATCTCATCTATCTTTCACTCTCCTTATTTTGCTTTCTGTACATGATTTTACATTGAATTAAATATTCTAACTTACACTAATACAAAAGCAAAATACTGCGGATACTGGAAATCTGAAATAAATACAGAAAATGCTGGAAATACTCAGCAGGTCAGGCAGCATCTGTGGAGAGAGAAACTTTCGTCAGAACTGGTCTAACTTGCACTTCCTGGTTCAGACTCTGCATGTCTCAGTAAGGATGCTTCAATCTGATTGGTTGAAGAGTTGCTTGCCCCGTTCACACAGGTCCCAGATCCCCTGTAGAGGGCACCGCGCTGTTTCAGCTTTCTAATTACCAAAAATCGCAGAGTTAAAGCCCACAGAAAGTCTGTGGGCAAGTTGAATTACAATGAACGGTGAGCACCGACCGTTCTTTCACTGCTGACCGCAAAATCCGGGCCCATATGTAAATATTCTGTTCTATTAGTAAAAACTTTAAAGCATTAGTTTCATTATTTGGAGAGGAACTGCTGGACAAATAATTGTTCATTTTTAAATGGAAAATGCATTTAAAAACAACTATGTTATTTAATTTGAACCTGATTGTCGTGACCCATGTAAGATCCTTTACTATTGCCTCTATCCTCTGACAATGATCTATACATATCTAACTTAAACCTTAGAACTACTGAATACAGAAATATTCTGACACACCAGAGTAAATTTTCTGACTAGCAGTATCCTCACCACTGGCAGGATTCAGATGTGCAGTTAGTAAAAATTCCGGCCGCCATAGCTTCTGCCCACTTAAAACTGACGGTTGTAATATTCCGTTGGGGGTTCACTCCTGCATTAATGCATTATGCTCATTTTGTGCGATAGGGTCATTGCATGTAGCAAGTTAATGATGTTGACTTCATTTGCCACCGAATTGCCTGATGTTTGGGTGGACGTACTACGCAGTGTAAGGTATGTTGCACATTAGTGTTTAAAAATTAAAGGGACACAGGTTTTTTGTTATTTAATTATTTTTTCCTGTGTTTTTAATAGTTTGTGTAAGAATCTGTCCCGTGTTTTACCAGATCAAACCATGGAGAAGATGTTAATGGATAAGCAGGCAATTCATTTCTACCAATATCACAGAGAAACTGCCAGTAAAATTATTCCTCAGAGTTCAGCACACCAGAAGACCCTTAAAGGAGGTGAGATCAGTGATGTGACTCCCACAATGCCAAGTCATTCCACCACAAGGAGTGCTAAGGCATCTAACTAGAATCTACAGAGACCTTTAGTAAGTCACTGTTACCTAATGCTAGGACTTGTTTTCAAAGTGCCCCAATCATTGTGCTTTATAGCAAAATGGTACAAGATGCAAAAAGATAATTGTTGGTATCTAAATCTGCAGAAAACTCCCTGGACAAAGTGCAGATGATCGAAACCCATTTTATCTTGTGACCAACTGCTCAGTGTAATGTGTACTCAGTGGGCTGGATTTTACCAGCCCTGAGGAGGCAGCTTTGGAGGTGGGACTGCTGGCAAAATGGGAAAAATTGGGAGTGGGTCCCAACCCCGCTCCCAACCCGCCTCCGAACCATCTTCCCGGGAGGTAGTTAACAGGTAGTTTTGAGGCTTTTCCCCATTTTACCCCTGCAAGTGTGGGCTTCCCAACGGCTGCGAACCTCGCCAGGGTCAGCGAGGCGAGCAGTGGGTCTGCGGGGGTGAGAGGGGTCGAAATGCTCGCTGTAGAAGTGAGTGATGGGTGCAAGTGTGGACAGGTAAGTATGAGAGGTGAGTGTAAAGTGTTGGAAAAAGTTTCCTTACCTTTGTTTCTTTCTGCAAGCTTCAACCCTTGTGGATCCGGAGGTGCCTCATCTCAAAGGCAGAGATGTCAGAATGACTGCTGCATTCTCAGATGCAGCAGCCATCTGCTTTCTGCTGAGGAGTGAGGTCTTGGTGAGTCTTCTGTGCAAGGGCTCACCTTAGAACAGAGCTTGTCAGTGTTTGACAGCTTCTCAAAGCTGTCAAACGCTGACAATTCATCTGTCAAAAAATGTTTCGACAGATGAAACGTCATACGCTGACGTCCTCTATCACCGGCTTTCCCTTAATTGGCCGGTAATTCAATCAAGGGAAAATAACGTGGGTTGGTCAGACGTCGTTGGGGGCGGGACTGAAACCCGAAAACCAGCAGTCCTGCCTCCAACACGTCCCCATTGACAAAATCCAGCCCAGTGTGTTTTACATCAGTGCTTCTCTTGGTGGTAATGTATGTTTACATGAGTTAGAACCAATCCCTGAGAGAGGCCAATGATTTGGTATCTCCACAAACTGGTGCACTTGGCCATGTGCACTCTGAAATGTCAGCCCTGTAGCAGTAATTCAACCAAGCAGGTAGTCCAATGTGGCAGGATTCTCAATACTTTTGCCAGGGGACCAGTAATGCCAGCCAGTATCATAGGCTGCTGTTAGATTGAGGAAGGCAACACCAGTCTTAAGGTTTTTATTAAAGCCATTTTCAATGAAGATGGTTAGGGCAAATATTTGGTCATAAGTGCTGCAGCCACGGCGCAAACCAGCTTGATCTCAGCTCAGCGCAGCGCTGACTACTGAAGATATGCATTGGAGGATTGGTCTCCTGAGCATGTTATAGAAAACACTCAGGAGGGAGATTAGTCAATAGCTGTGGATACTTGCCTGGCTTAAGTAGGCCAATGATATTTTCTCAGTGCCATACTGCTGGAATTTGGCCTTCAAGGACAACACGAGTGAAGAAAAGTGATAGCTAATTACAAGCTTGTGGACCAAGGTTCTTCAAAAATGTGGGCTGCAGTACCAGATTTCACACAGCTCAGAGTCAAGTTCTGATGGTGTGAAAACTGGTGCGGGATCCTGATTTGGGTATTTTGACAAAAGTCAGAATGAATTGGGTGCTTGCTATTCAAAGTCTTTGTTGTGGAGTGGGGGGAGGGGTGCTCTTGCCACTTTTAGTAGATTGTTTTTTATTACTCATTCATGGGATGTGGATTTCGCTGGCAAGGCCAGCATTTATTGCCCATCCCTAATTGCCCTTGAGAAGGTGGTGGTGAGCTGCCTTCTTGAACCGCTGCAGTCTGTGTGCTGAAGGTACTACCACAGTGCTGTTAGGTAACAAGTTCTAGGATTTTAACTAACCGACGATGAAGGAACAGCGATATATTTCCAAGTGAAGATGGTGTGTGACTTGGAGGCGAACTTGGAGGTGGTGGTGTTCCCACCTTCTAGGAGGTAGAGGTCGTAGGTTTGGGAGGTGCTGTTGAAGAAGCCTTGGCGAGTTGCTGCAGTGCATCTTGTAGATGGTACACACTTGCAGACACGGTGCGCCGGTGGTGGAGGGAATGAATGTTTAAGGTGGTGGATGAGGTGCCAATCAAGCGGGCTGCTTTCCCCTGGATGGTGTCGAGCTTCATGAGTGTTGTTGGAGCTGCATTCATCCAGGCAAGTGGACAGTATTCCATCACACTCCTGACTTGTGCCTTGTAGATGGTGGAAAGCCTTTGGGAAGTCAGAAGGTGACTTGCTCTTGTAGCCACAGTATTTATGTGGCTGGTCCATTTGAGTTTGTGGTCAATGGCGACCCCCAGGATGTTGATGGTGGGGGATTTGATGATGTCAATGCCGATGACTGACAATGGCTGATACAGATGCTCGGGTCTGTGCTAGTGGACATTAGTGAGAAGTCGCACAACACCAGGTTATAGTCCAACAGTTTTATTTGAAATCACAAGCTTTCGGAGCTGCTGCTCCTTTGTCAGGTGAAGTGAAGGAATACAAATCGGCAAAGCATATATAGACAGAGAACAATGCCTGTGCAGCGTACAATGTCAGACGACTACAGTTAATCTTTCTGACTGCCTTTTATCACACCTCGGCAGAGAGACAATCAGGTCAGTCAGGAAGACATTATATCAAAGACATAGCAAAATACAACTAAGACAATGAGGTGGGGTCACAGGGGGTCTAATGTGTCAAATGCTGCAGTCTGTATGGAAAACCATAAACTTTAAACTTTTTACTTTTTTTACTGGAAATCACATCTGTGAACAAGCCAACGACGACTCGAGTCTGGATGACTCTACGTCAGGTGGGGTTACATGTAGCGTGACATGAACCCAAGATCCCGGTTCAGGCCGTCCTCATGGGTGTGGAACTTGGCTATCAGTTTCTGCTCGATGATTTTGCGTTGTCGTGTGTCTCGAAGGCCGCCTTGGAGAACGCTTACCCGAAGATCCGAGGCTGAATGTCCTTGACTGCTGAAGTGTTCCCCGACTGGGAGGTAACAATCCTGCCTGGCGATTGTTGCGCGGTGTCCGTTCATACGTTGTCGCAGTGTCTGCATGGTCTCGCCGATGTACCATGCTCCAGGGCATCCTTTCCTGCAACGTATGAGGTAGACAACGTTGGCCGAGTCACATGAGTATGTACCATGTACCTGGTGGGTAGTGTCCTCACGTGTGATGATGGTATCTGTGTTGACATAGTGGACATTGAGCAGCACCAAAGTGACGGATGAGGTTGAAGCTTTTTCAACTCGAGTAATATCCATCTGTGAAGTTGACACTTCCCAATGGGCTCATCGAGCAGCATCAAGTGATTGAAACAGATGGTCTGCAATATTTGGGTCACCAGATTCAATAGGGCAGCACAATCTTTGTCCAGGTACAGTGTGTACAAGAAGCGAAAGCCACAGGAGACTGTGGACTTTGCAGCTTTGTGGAGGGTGTCATAAAGTATTTGTAAGCTTTCTCGATTGGGATGTTATGCGGTGGGATAGTAAAAATTATTCTTTCCACAGTCTCTGTAAACAAAGTCTAGATTCGCTTTCCTGAAATTCAATTGGGGTTTTCTTGTGCTTTTGATGAATGGTAGTTATAGGCCAATGTGGATAAGTAATAGTCAGTGTTGAAAGTAATGGAAAGCCGTTGAGAACAATGCATGATTCTGGATGGCTGTTGATTGATTTGATCCAGCAGATGACATATGAAAAGTCGTGACCACCTCTCGCTGAGCAGAAAGTGCCGCGCTGTTTAGAGTCATAGATCAGTGCAAGGACAATACTAGATGCCCAATTTTGTAACCGATCACCCTCTTTGTTGGATTGTGAGTAACCTCAGTCTGTATGGTGGCTATTAAAGCCACTAACATAGATAGCTGGGTGCAGAAGAGATGGATTAGGTTGTTTAACCAGGTTTTACTTGGTGACTTATAAATGTTCGCAATATTGAAACCACCAACCTGTATAACATCAGCAATTAGTAGATAAAGCATGAGTTGTATCTAAGATGTTGTTCTGGGCATAGGTAGCTTGACTATATTTTGTAGGAAGTGCATGGCGTGTCAAGTCGAATCCATCAATGGCAAAGCGACCAGCTTCATCTGTTGCAATGCGAGTTTCTTCAAGGCAAATTATGTCAACCTTGTGGCAGATACCGACAGTACTGATGATTGAACACATTGCCCTGAGAGACCCTCAACATTAATTGTAGGATTCGCAGTGCTGAAAGACACCTGTCTGGCTGCAAGAATCATCGCTGTCGTTATTAGCCGATTGACTGGGATCTAAAGATTCTCTGATTTATTCTGCTGGTTGCATCATTAGTTTCATCAATAAATCGATACTCACAAGTTATTCAATTCTGTGGATGGGGGGTGAGCTTTTTAAAGGGGCGGGGAAACAATCAATGAAGAAAGGAAGAGGTTGGCAATTTCGGTGAACATGAGGCCAAGAAGGGCAACTTAGGTGATCCAGAGTTGGGTTGTAAAGGTGTTGAGACATTTCAGGGAGTAAATTAGTTTAATGAGCCCTGGGAGAAGATAGGAGAAAATGCAAAATATATGTAAGTCAGGACTGAGTTTAGAGATTGGATTAGAAGGAATGGTTCATGGTAGAGGAGGAAACAGAGGAGGCAGAAGTGACTGAAATGGATTCAATATTGGAAATAAATAGTTCATGAGCACTATACATCTTGGATCAGAAATGAGAGGACAAGGGAGTGGGAGAGAGATCTGAGAACATTGTTAGTGGTGCTGAAAAAGAGTCTCAAGTTGTCCTTGCGCTCAAGGATTAGGCTGTGATTTGAAAGTTTGGTACTGCTTGGGGTAGTCAAGCTAGATCTGGTGGTGTGCAGCTGGGTGGGTCATATGCAATTTGTGGTCTAGTCTCCTGCTGGCAAACTTGTAATGGGAGAACTGTGGGTTGGAAACTGTCAAGGATTTGGTGGGAATGTTGCCATCAAAGATGGAAGCTAGGCAGTTATTAAGCAGATTGACATAGATACCATGGGTAGCAGACCAGAGGAGGGAGAACTTGGAGGTAAGAGGATGCAATTGATGGAGTTAATGAGTAGATTTTCCAGGGGTGGAAAGATGGAGAAATTAGAAGACGACAGGTGGACATGTGTGGTGAAAGACAGTTACAAATGATTTCAGAATCTATTGGTGAATGTTACCTTTAGGTGGCAAGGCCTAATGTGAACGCAAAGTCAAAGGGATAGTTGTGGATGTAGGTGGGAGACTTTGTGGATAGTTGAAGTTAAGGGAGAAAAGGATAAAGAAAATAAATTGGAGGTGAATTCAGGTGCAGGCTGTAAAAGTCGGATAGCCAGGTAGTGAAGGATAGAATACTAGAGCCTATATTTATAGAGACACACATTGCATACCATGCACTCCCAAGATAAGCTCTTCTTCCCTCACCTTGACCACTCGTGTGCGGTCATTAAACTTTTTGCAGCACTGGATCCAGGTCCTGGGGACAACACTCGTTACAGTGATGGCTTGAGCAATCTCCTCCCAGAGCCTTCTGGTGTTCAGCCTTGAAGGCCTCCTGCCCCCTGCGGGTAGAGGACCTTATGCGTCTTTGTACCCCCAGGACCAAGGCCTCCAGTGCAGCTTTGGAAAATCTTCTTGCCCTTTCCCTTGGCTGTTGGGCCATGGCTATGTTCAGACCGACAATGAGGTGCTTCTGCAACAAAGCACCTCCCCTTTAAGAAGTGCAGAGAGCCTTGGCCAAACTTTATTGGCCAGTAGACTGCACCCAATATTGGCCCCCCCGTTGAGCGCTAAGCCAAACAGCAGCGCGCTTAGCGCTGAGATCAGCACTGCAATCATTATAATTAGCAGGCAGCATGAATTTTGCGAGCTGCCTTCACCACTTTGAACGGGCGCAGGCACATAATGCTGGACGATGCACCCACCCGTTGTCAGGCCTTATCCAATTTCTAGCCTATCTTTGGAATGTGTGTTTTGTGGTGGCTTTCATTTCAGCTTTGTGCCCAGGAGGATGCTGTGATGTTCCGTGACAGAGGGATGGTATCATGGGAAGCGGTGAGTAATGGAGATCTAGGGTTTCATTCACTGGAACCGGAGTCTGATGAGGCACTCATAGACAGCCTGTCCGGAACGGGGATGTGCTGCCTGCCTCCTCCCTTCCTCCTCCTCTTCGCCCTCTTCCTCTTCTTCATCCTCCTCCTGAGGTGGTACTGGAACCCGTGGTGGCAAGGGCTGCGCATTCATACTGGCCAAGTTGTGGAGCTGCAGCAGACCACCACAAAATGGGACACCACTCCGGCGAGTACTGGAGGGCTCCTCCCGAGCGGTCACGGCAGCAGAACCATCGCTTGAGCACCCCAATGGTCTGCTCGATGACGTTCCTCGTGGCAGGATGGCTGTCATTATTTGAGTGCTGGCCACGAGTGGTGGGGTTGCGGAGGGGAGTCATCAGCCAGGTGCAGAGCCCTTGTCTCCAAGCAACCACCCTTGGGTTTGACGTGGTGGCTGGAAGTTTGCTGGCACACTGGACTGGCGCAGGATGAAGGCATCATGACTGTTGCCAGGATAGCAGGCATTCACCATCATAATGCAGTGGGTATGGTTGCACAACAACTGGACATTAAGAGATTGGTAGCCTTTGCGGTTACGGGACATCTCAGGGTTGGTATACGGTGCCTGCAAAGCCACGTGTGTACAGTCGATGGCGCCTGCTATTCTGGCAAAGCCACATGTGCGCTCGTCCTGCTTCTCTCTGTTCAGAGAGAAGACAATGAAGTCCCTTCTCCTGGAGTAGAGAGCCTCTGTGACCTCTCAGATGCAGCGATGGATAGCGAACTGGGAGGTGTTAGCTATGTCGTCTGCTCTGGAAGGATCTGGTGGCAAAAAAATTGAGAGTCATGGTGACCATGAGGGCCACTGGGAGAGCTGTCGCCGCCCTGCTCTGAGGTTGCAGGTCTCGTTCCAAGAGGTGGCAGAGTTGTGTGACCACCTCCTTTGTGAAGCAGAGCCTCCTAATATACTGCTCCTGGCTTACGTGCAGGTAGGAGAAGTGTTCTCGGAAGACCCTAGCGTGGGTAAGGCCTCCTGCTGAGAGCCCTCCTGCCCCTCCCTCTGCGAGCTTCTTGTCCTCTTCTTTGCTGCCTCCGCTCCATCTCCCTATCATACTTGACCATGAGGGGGATTACAAATAGAGCCCCCATGACTGTGAGCAAGTGGTGTGAATAGAACCCTTTAAATGGGAATCAAAGTATTCTCCACATGCAGCAATACTCCCTGTCACTTCAGCAACTTTAAACAATTCTAGAACACTCTAAACAGTTGCACAAACTTAGACAGAGCCAGTAGAACTGAAAAAGCAAGTCAGCTGCAAGTTGTTGATGATCCTTTTAAATAGCGCTGCTGGGGGTCCAGGAGAGGGCATTGAATGGAATGGCAGATTGTGCGTTAAATCAGCATTGCACACTCATTGACGTCACAATCTGCCTCAACTAAATATATGGAGCGAGCGCTGGCGATGGCAGGGCTACCGACCTCCCCAAAATGGCGGTCACTGCGGGACCCACCGGAAGCGGGCGGAAGCGAGTCGGCCGCCATTTTTTCAGCAAAACCGGCCTAAATGGCCAGCGCTAAACCCCCGAATTTCGTGGCTTATGTTTCGTAGTCTAGCCAGCAAGTACCACCTCTTATCTTGAATGACACTCTCCATTGCAACTTTTTTTGTCTTCCTGTATTTTATCAATACTTTTATGGTCAGTGTTCCTCTTCACATTCTTCTATGTTCCTTCTGAACTCCAAAATGCTCTCCTACACACTCTTCGTTCTCCCCATATCCTCACTTAAATTACAAAGCATGACAGTATCTCAAAAGTGTGGAACGCCATATGTCACTCAGTCTTTCCGTCCTCCTACAACCTTTAGGCTTTTTAAAATGCAGGTTTGGCATCACCTAATCACTAATTCCATATTTGCCTTACTTTTTTTTCTTTTATTCTTTTCAGTCTTGGTAGTGTCTTCCACAGTGGCCTTCACCTGAATTTGTCAATAATAAAGCTATTTGATTAGAGTCTCAGAAAATGCCATGAGGCCCAAGCAAGTCACTGCTTATCATACAACATCACTCTTCGTTATTAAAAAGATGCTGTTTTAACTGCTATTAGATCTTCCCCCATTGCCAAACGCTTAACAAATAAGTCATCACACGCCCCGTCTGGTCCTATCCCAGGAGACAGCTGTGCATAATTCTCTCAAATAGTATGCTAAACTAATGTTCTACATTATGTAGAGAAATCCTGGCCAGTGGAAAATTGGAATAAATTTAAATTATTTGTGCGATTATTTGATATTAATGATTTATATATTTAGGATGTATATGATCTGAATGTATTGCAAATTGTTTCCAATTTTAAAAATAAAATAATTTTCTAGTTGCCCTAGTAAACAAATATTTGGATCATCAGGATTTCCAGTTGTTTTGAAGGATTGTTCCACTGTAATTGATTTTAAAACCAAGATTAGTAAAAATGAGATTCTCGACAGTTTATATAAGATTTGAATGCACTGCACACGTTGTTTCTAATTCTGGATTTGCTTTCTCCAGCTCTTTACTGCAAGATGCACCACCCCATCAGCACCATATTCATTTGGTCATATGGTGGCCCTTTGGATCCATCAGTAGTGTGCATCATAAGAACGTGAAGAGGTCTATGCTTAAAAATAGGGATTAATACGATTAGTATTACAACACTAAAATACTGCAGTTCACTTTTTGTAGCACTTCAGCATTCTGCCCCTCCTGCTCTGGCCCAGCCCCTTATATTAACTGTAGACAAAACAGTATTATTGCTGAACAGAATCTTTATCTTATACAAATTGAACAACTTTGATTAACTGGTCTGTTCACGAACCGGGCGTTGATGTGACGAGCCGGCCAAGATGCGCGTATTTGCAATCCGTTAACAGTTTCTCTGGGGAGAATTAAACGAGTGTGTGACTGGTGTGAAGGATGAATTTAAATGAGGGACGGGCCAATGCAAATCACAGTTAACAGCAGAAACCGGCAGCTGCAGCCCCAGCCCCGTCTCTCCCCCTTTCTAACATACACACACACACAGAATAGACACTGAGAGGTCCGGAGACACAACAAAGGCATTTAGTATCTCTCCCTCTGTCTCTTTCATCCACATCAAAAAAAATATTAGGAAGAAAATCTCCTGGAAATAAAAGCGTCTCGGGATCCACGTTCACCTCCAGACATTGGTATGTATTATAATACGTTTTCGTGCAATCTAATCCACTTAGAACACTGGGTGTAAACAAGACCAAATGATACCATCAAAGGTGCATTGCTCAATAAATATTTTTCTAATTGACGATTTTGAGATGAACGTTATATTTGTTTTCATATTTGATGCTGACAGGGCTGCCTTGAGTTCTGTGCGGGCTTTTAATAGCGATTTGCCTTTGTTGTAAACCAACCTCGGTTTCGTGGACTAGAGATAAGTTCTAAAGCGAAATGTATTTGTCTCTTTGTTTTAAAAAAAAATAATTCTAGATCAACTCAACATGGATAGAGATTTAGAGTTTGAACATTTTGATGAACGAGACAAGGGAATGAGATACGGCAGAGCGTCCCGGCTGAACGGCTTACCCAGCCCCACACACAGCGCCCACTGCAGCTTCTACCGGACCCGCACCCTGCAGACTCTCAGCTCGGAGAAAAAAGCCAAGAAAGTGCGTTTTTACCGCAACGGGGACCGCTACTTTAAGGGCATCGTGTATGCGGTGTCCCAGGACCGCTTCCGCTCCTTCGAGGCGCTGCTGGCCGACCTGACCCGGACTCTCTCCGATAACGTCAATCTGCCCCAGGGAGTCAGGGTCCTCTACAGCATCGATGGCTTCAAGAAAATCACCAGTCTCGAAGAGCTAGTGGCAGGTGTGTATTGAGATCAAAAACCAAACAACAACAAACACAAAAATGGACATTTAGTGTGTTTAGAAAGCCCCGTACTTGGCCACACTGGGTTGCAGAGCAGAATCTGTCAGCAGCTGCTGTGAGCAGGTGGACATTTCAGGATAGGATCTGCCGCACCCCATTCAAACAAAAAAAAGGCAAAAGTCTTCCAATAAAAAAATTAACAAAAATATAACCGTTCCTTGTGACTCCTTAAACTGATGTGAATTGAATCAGTAAAACGTCTTGATGAAAAACGCCACGTAAATAAGATTTGTTTCACTTTTTGAATTGGACCAAATTTAATGGTCCTTTTTCTATAAACCATTCTTGGGAGAGAGTGAAAAATGCCGAGCTACAGTATGATCATGAAATGGTTTACAATTCACATTCCTATATTTTTTCAGCACAGGGATGTTTCTTATTTGTAGGTCCCCCCCAAAAATAAATAACTTCTCTCTATGAACTGGAGGAAGAAGTCAGTGGAAACCCCATCATCCTCACAATCTGTCTTTTGTTATAATTAAGGAAATTAATGATCATTTCTAAATCTTCGTACCAAGGTTTATTCCTTATTTCGAGTTCACCGCAGAAAACTGCTGCCTGAATAAGTATTGGGTTGACTGATATATTTATCCGTAGAGAATATTAAAACCCCCAATTGATATTGCGTTATGATTATAACAGTCATGTAAGAACATTGTCATTTTGACTGAATGTTTAAAAGACAGAAAACATAAATCAAACCAGAAAACAGTACAAGGGCCATTTCAGTGTACTCCTTTTAAACTGCGGTGAGTATAACTAAATTAAGATGCAACATATGTAATCTGCCGGCGATGTGATTTTCACAGCTCTCAGTGGTAGCAATTAAATATATATACACACAATTACATATATATACATTTTTGATTCTATTGTACGGTTGTTTGGTAAATAAAAGTAAGACTATATAGGAGAGACAGGGACATACAGAATATCTGCAGTGACACACAAAGAGGATATCTGGGTGGAGTCAGCCTGCTTCCTTTCGTCCTTTTGAAAGCTGTTTCTGCCCACAATTTTCATTTGTTGTTGTGATGAACTAAATTCACCAAATTGAAAACATTTGCGATGGTCATAAGTGAATTAGATGGTTAATTGCTGGTGACATTATATTAGGGGAGTACAACATATTGCTGAGATGTACAACACAAGCGATTGCTCTGCAAGTGGCGTCTGTCACCCAGACACTCTCCACACTCCTGGATTGCTTTGCTAAAGATTCATATTTCAGTGAATTCATTTTAAGTAAATCATCTGTCAAGCTATTTATTAATGATAGACTTTCGCCATTTTGAATAATTAGTTTTCAATTTCTAATGATGATGGATGCACTTGAGTGGTTAGAATTGAAAGGGCCTTAACGGTTTATATAAAATACTTAAAAGATTTTCATTTTTGGAAAATGATATTTCCTTTTATTTAGATCTGTAGAAGCGTAATTTATACACATAGATTTATGTATAGTGCTACATAGAATAACTGTTCAAACCTAAATGCAGAGGATCCCTCTCCTAGCCTCACCTTTAACCCGGACTCTGAATACGAGCACACTTGGGGATGTGGTTGCCATTGGCGACTGTTGGTGCTGAGCTGCGGTAAATGTGATTTAGTAACGAAAGCTTATCGATGAAGAAGTATCTATCACAAACCGGGAGGTGACCCTCCCTAGCTCCCGCCCTGTAGTGATCGGAAAGTGTGTGTGTGTCAAATAACTCCCGACACAATACAAGTAGACAAGGAAATGCGCGCCATTTTGGGGTTAGTTGGGGCCTCGGTTCTTCCCATCCCAGGCAAATGCAAAACGAAGATTTTTTGTTGTTGTTGAGATGTAATTTTTTTAATTAAAAAAAACTAGAGTGTAACTAATTGTCGAATAATTAATAGAAAACATTCAATCTACTGAGCTGTGGTCTATCTGGAGAACCTGTGCTTTACTAAGGAGCATTGTAGGACAAGTCTTGTGATAGTTGACAGGTAGAAAATAACTATGAATGAGGAAGCCATTTACCCAACTTAATCAGTCACCTGCCCAACTTAATTAATTCAACATTCTATTGGTCTTGTTGATTGCATTGCATTGGTTGGCCATTGAGTCTACTGAGACCCCTAGTCTCTTTTAACTTCATCCTTCTCTATTTCAATACCATTCATCACTATTTTCTATCTGATGTATAGTACTAAATACATTTAATTTGCCATTGTTCTTCCCACATATTATCTTGTCTAACATAGTCTGTAATTTCTGAGCTGCCTCCTCCGATTTCACTGCCTGTTCTAGTTTAATATTATCTGCAGATTTGACCAATTTGCTTTGGGTTTTTGATTCCAAGTTATAGATATAAAGTAAATACATCAAGCCCTGGAGTATCCCATTCAATCCTAACCCCCATCCTGACATTACTCCTCTATTGCTATTCTTTATACCCCTCAGCCAATTTCTTATCCATTCTCCAGCTTTATCCTTAATTCCCAAAACTTTAACTAATAGTCTTCAATGTGGAATTTTGTCAATGACTTTTCTTCAAGTAGTAATGAAATAAAAGTATTCCTGGGAGAGAAACAACATTTGAGAGGAACAGCATGAACAACTATTCAAGTAAGGTTATATACTTGTTAAAATTCTCATTGTAATTATGGGAAAGGAAGAAGCTGAGTATTATACATTTTCCAGCATAATCTTAAAGTCCTGGATGCTAATATTCCTAAATTGAGGTATTAGTATTACTATTTACAAAGGACATTGCCAGATCAGCTAAACATGGTCACATGTATAACATCTTGTGATATTTGTGGATTTTTATAATTTGAGGTGAATATTTATACTATGATTTTTTTTTTTAAAGTGTTAATATCCTCATTAACAAAGCCTTATCTTCACATAACTGCAGTTTAAACACTTCATTTAGGTCCAAACATATAGGCCTCGATTTTTACAGGGGGCAGGAAATGTGCACGGGAGCGGGCGATGAATGCGGTACCTTGCACAGGAAGTTGGCTAAAGGACAGGAAACTAAGTAGTGCTAAATGGATGCTTTTCCGTATGTAAGGATGATGGTAAACCCAGAGGTCAGTTTTGGGACCATTGATCTTAAATGATTTAGACCTGGGTGTAGGGGGCACAATACTAATAACACAAGATTTGGGCCACGGTTAACTGTGAAGAGGACTGTATGCAACTTCAGGAGGATGTAGACAGGTTAGTAGATTGGGCAGACTGATCAAATTTATTGTAGAGAAATGTGAGTTGTTACATAATTGGGAGGAGGAATAAGGAGGAAATATACACTATATGATAAAACTTTAAAAGGAACAAAGAGGTTCAGATACACGGGTGGGGAGGGGAAATTTGACTTCCACATAAAACGGGCATGCAGTCAGTGGAGCTGGTATCGGGATCACTGAACCATTTTTGTTACCCTTTGTGTGAAGAAGTGCTTTCTGACATCACCTCTGAACAGCCTAGCACTAATCTTAAGGTTATTCCCCCTTGATCTGAACTCCCCTACCAGAGGAAATAGTTTCTGTCTACACTATCAACTCCTTTGATCATCTTAAACATCTCAATTAGATCACCCCTTAATCTTCTATATTCAAGACAATACAAGCCTAGTCTATATAACCAGTCCTCATAATTTAACCCTTTTAGCCCCGGTATCATTCTGGTGAATCTGCACTGCACCTCCTCTAAGGCCACTATAACCTTCCTGAGGTGCGATGCCCAGAACTGAATGCAATACTCCAGCTGGGGTCTAACCAGAGCTCTGTACAACTGTAACTTAATTTCCACCCCTTTTTATTCCAGCCCTCTTGAGATAAAGGCCAACATTCTATTAGCTTTTTAAATTGTTTTTTGTACCTGTCCGCTCTTTTTTAGCGATTTCTGTACATGGACTCCTAAATCTCTCTGCTCATCCACAGTTCCTAGCTTCTAACTATTTAGAAAATACTCTGATTTATCTTTCTTGGATCCAAAGTGGAAGACCTCACACTTTCCTACATTGAACTCCATCTGCCACAGTTTTACCCACTCAGTTAATCTATCAATGTCCCTTTGCAACTTTCTGCTCCCACCTACACTATTTATTGTGCCACCTAACTTAGTGTCATCAGCGAAGTTAGATATATGCCTCTCTATTCCTTCATCCAAGTCATTTATAAATATAGTGAAAAATTAAGGCACAATACAGATCCCTGGGGGGGGGACTACTAGTCATATCTTGCCAATTTTGACTACATATCCATTATCCCTACTCTCTGTTTCCTAACTCCTAACCAATTCCGTATCCAAGCCAATAGATTGCCTCCAATTCCATGCACTCTCATTTTTGTTAGCAGTCTCTTATGTGGAACCTTGTTGAATGCTTTCTGGAAGTCCACATAAATAACATCCATAGACACTCCCTTATCTGCCATGTTTGTTACCAACTCAAAAAGTTCAACTAGGTTCGTTAGACATGACTTGCCCTTTACAAATCCATACTGCCTCTCTCTGATCAGCTCATATTTGACCAAATGCTCAGTCACTCTGTCCCTAACTTCCCCACAACTGATGTTAGACTAATACACCTATAATTTCCCAGTTTATCTCTCCTACCCTTCTTAAATAATGGAGTGACGTTGCAGTTTTCCAATCCAAGGGGACAGTTCCTGAATCGAGAGAGTTTTGGAAGATCATGACTCACGTATCAACAATTTCCTCACCTACTCCTTTTAATCCCTGGGGTGAAAACCATCGGGTCCTGGAGACTTGTCTATCTTTGATCTTATTATCTTTTTTTTTACTTATATTGAATCTAGTTCGTTCCTCTCCTTGATTTATTTTTCATTTTCCTTGTATTGCATCTTTATACGCAGCCTCTACTGTGAAGACTGATACAAAGTAGCTATTTAGTAAGATTATTGACTGATTCAGGCTCATTGCTCATCACTAAGTCTAACATGGCCTGTTGTTCAAGAACATATTGTTCCAGAACACTGTCCTGAATAAACTCAAGAAATTTCCTGCCTTTGGGACTCTAGCTTCTCTGCTTCTCCCAGTCTATCTGAAAATTGAAGTCTCCCATTTATAACTACTCTGTTTTTGCAACAAACTTCTCTGATCTCTGTGTTTATGTATCCTACTACTTTATCACTGCTATCTGGAAGTCTATAAACAACTCCCACCAAAGCCTTGCATCCTTCTCTTCCTCAATTCTACCCGTAGCGTTTCTAATGCCTGCTCACCCTTACAGATATCCTCTCTTTCTAATGATGTAATAGTGTCCCTTGTCAACATTGCTACTCGTTCTCCTATTCCAATTTCCCTGTCCTTTCTAAATACCTTATAACCTGGAATATTTATCTCCTAGTCATGCCCGGCTTGTAGCCAGGTCTCCGTGATGGCCACGACTTCATACCCTTTAAGCTGAGTTAGCGCTTCTAATTCACTTGTTTTGTATCTTATGCTATATGCATTATTGTATAGAACTTTTAATTTGGCAATAGACCCTATCCTGCCTTTATGCCCTGATGTTTTTAACAGACTTTTTACTTATAACACTCCTTTTTTTTTAATCACTTCTGTTGTCAGTTATTTTGTTATTATTTCTGAACCTGAAGTATTTATGTTACCTTTAACACTATTGAGGACCTGGACTTCGCTCTCATCCCTTTTTTTAATCTTCAGGCTATTTTTATTTCTGCCTGAGTCCCAGCAGTACAGCGCCATCCTGTCCCAGTACTGGTGCCAGTGTCCTATGAAATGGAACCCCTCTTTCCCACACCGATCCATGTAGATGTCAGATAAGTGGGGGTGGGGGGGAGGCCTGGGAGGCCTGTGATCAGGAGGGTTGGGGGAAGGCTGGAGATCGGGGCTTGGGTGGGGGAAGGCTGGCAATCAGGGCTATAGGGGTGGGGGGGCTGGGGTAGGTCGAGGGCTTCCTTGAGGATCCTGGGGAGAGCACTTCTGCTCCTCCTGGCCCACAAGGAGTACTGAAACAGCCATTTACATTTGGGAGCCGGCAGCTCCTGGCTCTATTTCAATGCCGAGTTTGCCGACTCCTGGGAAACCCTGCAGCAGCAGATATCTTCAAATCGTGTTCCCAATTGTGCTGTAGCAGCCCACTTTAAATATGCTAATAAGCGTCCCGCCTCCACCGTGGAACACTAGGATGCCCCGGTATTTGCTGCTGTAAAAATGGTGGCGTGTGCGTGGCAGGTTGGGGTCGCATTCTGCGCATTTCACTTTTTAAACCCCCCCCCGATCAATGTAACCTGTAATTTTTTTTGGGGTGTGTGGGCCCTTTAATTGGCGGTTATTCCATTTGGAAAGCTGGTGAACGGCCTGCGCAGGACCTTCAGAGCGCTGCGCGGCCACGTGGCAGCGCAGCTTAACAGGGACTTTGCCCCCAACCCTCTTCTGCCTGTCGTGGGGGGGTTAATATCGAGGCCTATAAATTTAAGATCAATAAAAGAATGAAGATAGAGGATAGAATCATAGAATGGTTACAGCATAGAAGGCGGCCATTTGGAACACCTCTATCAAATCTCCTCTCAATCAGCTCTGTTCTAAGAAGAACAACTCCAGCTTCTCCAGTCTATCCACGTAACTGAAGTCCCTCATCCCTGGAACCATTCTTGTAAATCTTTTATGCACCCTCTCTAAGGCCTTCACATCCTTCCTAAAGTGGGGTGCCCAGAATTGGACACAATACTCCAGTTAAGGCTGAACCAGTGTTTTATAAAGGTTCATCATAACTTCCTTGCTTTTGTACTCTATGCCTCTATTTATGAAACCCAGGATCCCGTATGCTTTTTTAACCACTTTCTCAACCTGCCCCACCACCTTCAACGATTTGTGCACATATACCCCCCAGGTCTCTCTGTTCCTGCACCCCTTTAGAATTGTACCCTTTAGTTTATATTGGCCATTCCACCAGTCTGTCTATGTCCTCTTGGAGTCTATCACTATCCTCCTCACTGTTCGCTATACTTCCAAGTTTTGTGTCATCTGCAAATTTTGAAATTGTGCCCTGTACTCCCAAATCCAAGTCATTAATATATATCAAGAAAAGCAGTGGTCCTAGTACCTTCCTCCAGTCCGATAAACAACCGTTCACCACTACTCTCTGTTTCCTGTCACTTAGCCAATTTCCTATCCATGCTGCCACTGTCCCTTCTATTCCATGGGTTTCAACTTTGCTGGCAAGCCAATTATGTGGCACTTTATCAAACACCTTTTGGAAATCCATGTACACCACATCAACCGCATTGCCCTCATCAACCCTCTCTGTTAAAATGCCTTTAACAAATCCGTGCTGCCTTTCCTTAATTAATCCACACTTATCCAAGTGACTTAATTTTGTCCCGGTTATCGTTTCTAATAGCTTCCCCACTACCGAGGTTAAACTGACTGACCTGTAGTTGCTGAATTTATCCGTACACCCTTTTTTGAACAAGGGTGTAACATTTGCAGTTCTCCAGTCCTCTGGCACCACCTCCGTATCCAAGGAGGATTGGAAGATTAGGAAGGTTAGGATTTTTTTTCACAGATGATTGATAGGACATGAAATGCCCTACCAGAAATAGTGACAGAAACAGAATCCTTATAGCTTTTAAAGGGCAGGCATGGTGATGGTGAGTACAACTACGCCAGACTGTTGCTTGACGAATCTGTGGGTCAGCTCCCCTAACTTGAGCACCAGTCCCCAAATGTTGGTGAGGAAGGCTTTGCAGGATTGACTGGGCTGGGTTTGTCCTGACCCAATGCCAGTAGTAGAGGTGGTGGGTCACCTTTCCTGAAAAACAATAGTGAATCAGTTGGGTTTTTATGATGGTCTGGCAACTGTACCCAGTTTTCCTAGCCCATAAATGGCTAGATTTGTTGAATTCAATTTCACGAATTGTCATGATGGGGTTTGAACTTATGACCTTGGGGCTGGTAGCCCAGTACGAGAACCATTACACTAGGGTATCCATGTGGATTTCAACTAAGGACATATCTGGATGCCCTCCACAGTCTCACGCATGAAGAATCACTAATTGGGTGAGGTTTGAAGTGCTACCAATGTCCTTGGAATTATGCCCCAGCATGATTCCTTCAGGATAGGAGGGATGCAAATTTTGAGAAAAAGAGGGAAATAGAAACTTGAAGTTTAAGTGTTAATTATTATTACTGGGAGTGCACTTTACAGTTTATAATAAAAACTACATAGCATTTCTATATTGAAATAAAATCACTGCAAATAATGTAAGTTGTATCCCAGTAGAGTGAGCATTGTCTGTGCATCTATTGAATTGAATCATTGTCATTCCATAGGGGAAAGTTATGTCTGTGCATCTATTGAATCATTTCGGAAAGTGGACTACACAAAGAACGTAAACCCTAACTGGTCAGTGAATGTCAAGGCAACTGCAGCTGGGCGTACACCAACATCTATCAGTAGTGCCAAAGCAGGTCCTATTGAGACGAAAGAGAGCAAAGACTTCATTCGACCCAAGCTGGTGACCATCATCAGGAGTGGTGTGAAGCCACGGAAAGCTGTTAGGATTCTGCTCAATAAGAAGACCGCACATTCGTTTGAACAGGTTCTTACAGATATCACTGATGCCATCAAGTTGGATTCCGGAGCAGTTAAGCGTTTGTACACACTGGATGGGAAACAGGTATAGTGCTATTGTTTCATATACTAATGCTTTTGAATAAAGTAAGAGCTAAAATGTTAATACTTCAGCTAGGTAAGTGATTAAATGGAAGGGGATTGGGGAATGGGATGAAATCAAATGATATATGAAGATGATCCTTGTTATCTGCTTGATGGTAAGAACAGCAAGCAAAATCAGATAATTTAATTTGTTTAAATCGGATAGAAACATAGAAACATAGAAGATAGGAGCAGGAGTAGGCCATTCGGCCCCTCGAGCCTGCTCCGCCATTTAATGAGATCATGGCTGATCATCCAAATTCAGTACCCTGTCCCTGCTTTCTCCCCATATCCCTTGATCCCTTTAGCCTTAAGAAATATATCTAACTCCTTCTTGAATATATTTAATGAATTGCCCTCAACTGCCTTGTGTGGTAGAGAATTCCACAGGTTCACCACTCTCTGGGTGAAGAAATTCCTCCTCATCTCTGTCCTAAATGGCTTACCCCTTATCCTTAGACTGTGACCCCTGGTTCTGGACTCCCCCGCCATCGGGAACATCCTTCCTGCATCTAGTCTGTCTAGTCCTGTTAGAATTTTATAGGTTTCAATGAGATCCCCTCTCATTCTTCTAAACACTAGCGAATATAAGCCTAATCGACCCGATCTCTCTTCATACGTCATTCCTGCCATCCCAGGTATCAGTCTGGTGAATCTTCGCTGCACTCGCTCCATGGCAAGAACATCCTTCCTCAGATAAGGTGACCAAAACTGCACACAATACTCAAGGTGTGGTCTCACCAAGGCTCTGTACAACTGCAGCAAGACATCCTTGCTCCTGTACTTGAATCCTCTCGCTATGAAGGCCAACATGCCATTTGCCTTCTTAACCGCCTGCTGCACCTGCATGCTTACCTTCAGTGACTGGTGCACAAGGACACCCAGGTCTCGTTGCACTTCCCCTTTTCCCAATCTATTGCCGTTCAGATAATCTGCCTTCTTGTTTTTGCCACCAAAGTGGATAACCTCGCATTTATCCACATTATACTGCATCTGCCATGCATCTGCCCAATCGTCCAACCTGTCCAAATCATACTGGAGTTTCTCTGCATCCTCCTCACAGCACACATGCCCACCCAGCTTTGTGTCGTCTGCAAACTTGGAGATATTACATCTAGTTCCCTTGTCTAGATCATTTTTATATATATGTATATATATATTGTGAATAGCTGGGGTCCTAGCACCGATCCCTGCAGTACCCCACTAGTCACTGCCTGCCACTCGGAAATGACCCGTTTATTCCAACTCTTTGCTTCCTGTCTGCCAATCAGTTCTCTATCCAAGACAGTACCTTACCCCCAATCCTGTGTGCTTTAACTTTGCACGCTAATCTCTTATGCGGGACCTTATCGAAAGCCTTCTGAAAGTCCAAATACACCACATCCACTGGTTCTCCCTTATCTATTCTACCAGTTACATCCTCAAAAAATTCCAGTAGATTAGTCAAGCATGATTTACCTTTTGTAAATCCATGTTGACTTTGTCCGATCCTGCCACTGTTTTCCAAGTGCTCTGCTATTACATCTTTTATAATGGACTCTAGCATTTTCCCCACTACCGATGTCAGGCTTACCGGTCTATAATTCCCCATTTTCTCTCTACCACCTTTTTTAAATAGTGGGGTTACATTAGCTATCCTCCAATCCATGGGAACTGTTCCAGAGTCTATAGAATTTTGGAAGATGACCAGCAATGCATCTACTATTTCTAGGGCCACTTCCTTAAGTACCCTAGGATGTAGATTATCAGGCCCTGGGGATTTATCGGCCTTCAATCCCGTCAATTTCCCTCATACCATTTCCCTACAAATACTGATTTCATTCAGTTCTCCCTCTCATTAGACCTTATGTTCCCCGACATCTCTAGGAGGTTATTTGTGTCCTCCTTTGTGAAGACAGAACCAAAGTATGCATGTAGCAAACTAGTAAGATTGTAAAATTCTTTATCAATTTGGTTTTTATACTGTACAATAAAAACAATCCAATCAGCTTAAAGAGTTAGCAAACATTTCACCTGTGGTGACTCAGACTTCTCTTTCTCCATCATCTGTGATTATGTAGAAGCTTTCTGTATGGCCAAGCATTTTGTTTTTGAGGAGTTATCTTTGAATGTTGCAATTTTTGGTTACTATTGAAAATTATTTTCTAATTTTGCTATAACTTTGGTCCAGTTGTTTCTGATTTGTGTATTTCACTGCCAAACAGGAGTAAATGTTTAATTGTTTTGACTCAAAAATAAATATAGGAGCGCAAATAGAAGCATAGATCAGTGTTATCTGGAGCAAAGTTCCAGATTCATCAATAGGGTGATAATATTATGTAAGAGAGAAGGTTTAAATGCCTTCAAAGATAACCCTCAATGTGTTTCACTTGACAAAGTAACATTGAAGATTAACGAATATGGAAAAGTAATACCAGCTCACAACATGTACAGGAAGTAGGTTGTGTAGTTATACTAACGGCTGCTTGTAAAGATTTGCTGAAATTGGTTTTGGACAAATATGCTATAATAAATATTTAATACGGTTACAATAGGAATGAATTAACTTTGTCTATTTATTATATTAGAAGTAAGAAACTATGATTCTATTGTTGGTAGTGAAGTTAATACTGTTAAGACATCCAGCAACAGCAGTTCTTCCAGTATCCTACTAAGGAAAAATAGAGTCTTTCCGAGTTAATGTCTTACACAGGATAAATTACATTTGGGAAATGATTGCATTACCAGTTCAGTGACAATTTTTAAAAATCAGACCACATTCTTAAGGTAATTTTCTGAAAACATACATTTCCAACAGTGTGTTTGACTCTTATATCAATCTTGAATAATCGGGAACTGTGAACTTCCAGTCGCACATAAATATTTTAAACATAGAAATTGTGGCCACTTCTACTGTAGCTGCATCCACTTTCCTTAGGGGGAATCCTTTGTTGGCTGAAGATTAACAAATACAGAAGGTTGAAGATTACCACTATATGTGTGTAAATATCCATAGCAAAGGAATGAAGTTATAAAATAAAACATATAATACCATAATTTTGTAATTTGAAGCAAAATGGAGTTTTACATTCATCACACTGGTAATGGTCAGATCACAATATTTGGCTGCTATTGCTGGGTCTTCTGATTGCTTTGTAGGTGGAAGAAAGTGCGGCTAATAAATTTCACCGGATGGGTTATCATCTGAATCTTGAGAAAGTTATGTACGTTTGTTACAGTAGGTCTCTTCCAAAATGCAAATAGTGGAGGAAATATATCAGACTATTTTATTAGTTATATCTCAGAAGGTCCCCTTGGACATTGTCATCAGTAAAATATTCCAGGAAATCATGGTTAGTAGAGATGTCTTGCATTTTAAGAAGTAAGTGGAAGAAAGCCATTTCAATCATCTCTTACCCATGTTATTGATCATGTTCATGGTTGAATTTTATACGCTCTTGATACTATGTTTGAAAATAGTGTTCTGATTGGTTAAAGGGTGTATGTTTGCATTTGATTGAGCTATGTCTGCCCCATTTAAGGGTATCCACCTGAGGTATTGTAACCAGTAGTGCCAACCAGTCTACTTTCTTCAGCATGTTGGCAGCAATGGCAAGTTATCTCTGTTTAAGAAGGGTTAGTAACTTCAAAAAGCGACAAAGCACCAGAAAATGCAAAGTAATGGTTCAAACATTAATTAAAACCGTGACTGAATAATAATTGTGGACCATTAACTGTACTGTGCAAAGGAATTGAGCTCAGCAAGGCAATTCAACAACACAAATTGTTGTTTCATCCTTCAGGTTGACCTGCCTATCCTCAATTCCCCAGAACACTCGTGCACAAGCAGTCATCCATCTTAAATTAACAGTTGTCTTTGAGAACAGAAAAAAGTTAATACCGCTGAATTTTTTTTTAATAAGGAAATTAGGTTCATGTTTGTTTTAAATAATGTTTGTATTGTACAATTTAAAAAAACAAATTACAGTATCTATAAATTAGTAAAGCCAATTGAATTAGGGCAGATTACTGTTGTGTATAAAATTACATGAAGTACTTCTTAAACTAATTAAACCACAAGAAACTAATATCCAGTGCTAGAATTTATACTAAGTAAGATGCATAACATGGGATAACAAAATCCCACATCTTTCGTAAGTGAACATTTTTGCTAACTCCACAGATGTAACCTGTGGAGGTTGAGATTTTGTGGTGTACCCACCTCAAGGGAACACTGACAGAAACCGTGTTCATATCCTGTGCTATTTTGATAAGCACACAGTAGCAGTGTGCCAAAACATTCTTCATATCAATTTTATTGTGTTGAAGGTCACGGTATATTTAAAATGTGCTTTATTTTACAAAGAAGATATAATTTCTTTTTGTAAAGCAACAAATATAAAATGCTGATGTGTTCATATGTTTGAAGTTTTGGCTAATGAAGTCATAATGAAATCATTTCTTTTTAGATTTTGCCAGTGCGTAAACATCTTATTTTAAATTAATTTGGATTTCTTATAGATTTATTTTGTTTGCATTGTCTAAATGAGTATTTGCCCATGAGTAAATAATAATATCAATCCTGTTATATTGAAGCGATTCGGCATATGCACAGAATACAGATATAGTGTTCAAAGTTGGTGTGATGGGTCGGTCAAGGATAAAGTATTATTAGAATCTCAATGCAGCTTTGTAAAGTTCAAATTATTTTTGCGAACGTTCACAGCTAACTTTGGAAATTGGAGCAGGACAAATGCATTGGACACTAAAGCAGCTATTTAATTGTGTGTGCTTGACCATAGTTAGCACTAATGTCACTGGGCTCCAACAGCACCTATTTTCCATTTTAATACATTTATCCTAAGACTTTGAATATATTTACACCTTGAAAGATATTTTCTTTCCTAAAATTAAGGTACATTTTATTAAAGGGAATGTGGTGGCCTGCACAGGAAGTTGGTTCAAGGTCAGGAAACCAAGTAGTTCTAAATGGATGTTTGTCAGTTTGAAGGGATGTAAACGGTAGTATCCCCAGAGATCTAACGACACAAAAATATAGAGCATGGTTAACTGTGAAGAGGACTGTATGCAACTTCAGGAGGACATAAACAGGAACATGGGAACAGGAGTAGGCCATTCAGCCTCTTGAGCCTGTTCTGCCATTCAATTAGATCATGGCTGATCTATATCTTAACTCCATCTACCCGCCCTGGTTCCGTAACCATGAACACCCTTGCCTAACAAAAATCTATAAATCTCAATTTTAAAATTTTCAATTGACCTGAAATGTGAATTGATACATAATGGGTGGAGGAATAAGGAGGATTTATACACTACCTGATAAAACTTCAAAAGGAGCAAAGACTTTGAGGTTCAGATACACAGGTGGGAGGAGAAATTTGACTTCCGTCCAACACGGGCATGAAGTCAGTGGAGAGACCTTGCCGCTTGGCCGAAGCTGGCATTGGGAGGACTGAATCATTTTTGGGTTCAGGCCTCATTTGAATGCTGGTGGAGAGCTGCGGGTGCAAACTGCCTGGTACAAATCGGCAGAGCATGCACAGCGCAAGGTTTACCCATTTGTACCTGAAAATTGCAAACGAAGGATCCCAATTTGCCTATTTAAGCAGCTCTGCGTCTGAATCAGGCCAGCATGCTGCTTGCTCATTGACAGGCCTGCCTGAAAATTGCATCAGGTGGTACTTGGGTGTTAATGAGGCAGCCGAGGTGCCCCCTCTTGTTTTTCAACTGCTGGTATCCCATTTTTCAGATGAGAAACAGATGATGGCAGTTGAAAATCACCCCCAGAAATCTTTTCAAGAGGAAGGAAAAGTTGATTACACTGTTTAATAAATAGGGAATTGAATACAAAAGCAAAGCGGTAATGTTAAACCCATACAAATGATTGATTATGCCAAATTTAAAATATTATGTCCAGTTTTGGGTGCCGTACTTTAAGAAGGATGTCATGGCCATGGAGAACTTGCAAAAGAGGTTTACTGAGATGATACCAAAAATAAGAGGCTTTAATTATGAGGAATGACCAGAGAAACTGGGGCTAGTTTCATCAGAACAAAGTTGATGAAGAGAAGATCTGATAGAGGTGTTCAAAATTATGAAGGGTTTTAATAGGTAAAAAATATTTCCACTGGCCTGTGAGTCAGTAAAAGAGACTTTAAATTTAAGATCATCAATAAAAGAATGATGGTAGAGGTTAGGAAATGTTTGCTACAAAGAGGATTGATAGGACATGGAATACCCTACCAGAAACACTGACTGAAGCAGAATCCTAATAGTTTTTAAACAGGAAATAATTTAATGTTTGAAAAATAAACATTTAAATGATACGAGGAAAGGGCAGGAGAATGGAACTAAGAGGATAGCTCTTTCAGAGAGCTGTCAAAGGTGTGATGGGCCAAATAGCCGCCTATGTGCTGTAAAGTTAATTGCAATCTCTGAATTTACAATAGTTTACTTCATCAGACCAGCCTTTGACAGCTAATTTGATTATTTATTGCTAAAGGCAACTGGCTTAGGATGTCTAACTGTTTTTATTGATTGCTGGAAAAGTGGCTTTGTACCATTTTTGTGTCAATGTTTAGATACTGTCATTAGGATGCATTAGCTGTATCCTGTGATCTTTGTTATTAATAAAAACTTGCATTTATCTAGTGCCTTTAGCGTAAAAAAAAAAAAAGTACCAAGGTGCTTCACATATGAATAAGGATGAAGACTGTTGGAAGGACAGCCAGAATGCGGACCATGGCACTTTGGAGCAGGAGGCTGTCCTAAGGGGGTGTGGGGGGGGGGGGGGGGGGGGGGAGAGGAAGCGTACTGTGGTAGTTATAGGGGATTCTATAATTAGGGGTACAGATAGCTTCCTTTGTAAGCAATATTGAGAGTCCCACATGGTATGTTGCCTACCTGGTGCCAGGGTGAGGGACATTGTGAACTGGCTTGAACGGATTGGAGAGGGAGGGGGAGGATCCAGTCGTTGTGGTCCATGTTGAGACCAACACATAGGGAAGAGTAGGCAAGAGGTCCTGTATGGGGAATACCAGGAACTTGGAGCTAAATTAAAGAATAGGACCTCAAGGGTTATAATCTCTGGATTATTACCTGAGTCACATGCAAATTGGCGTAGTGATAAGCTGATTAGGGAAGTGAACACGTGGCTAAAGGAGTGGTGCGGGAAAGAGGGGTTCCATTTCATGGGGCACTGGCACCAGTATTGGGACAGAACAGGCACCACCTGAACTGGTCTGACACCAAGGTCCTAGCGGAAAGGATAAATAGGGTGGTCACAAAGACTTTAAACTAGTAAATGGGTGCGGGGGGCGGGCGGTGGCTAGGTGGAAATTGTAGTACAAATAGTAGTTCAAAAACAAATGAAAGGGAAGAGAGTAACAGTCAGAAATTTTGCTTTAGGCACTACAGGTAAAGGGAAAACTAAAAGGTGTAAAGCGATTAAACCAGGAGAGAGAAATAAGAAACATGTGAGTAAAATATTAGAGCTAAAGGACAGGCTAGGGTGTGTGGCCCAAATAAGCGTCCTTTATACAAATGCATGGAGTATAAGGAATAAATTGAATGAACTGCAGGCGCAAATTCAAATTGGAGGGTATGACGTGGTAGCCATTACTGAGACATGGCTGCAAGATGGTCAGGACTGGGAAGTAAATATACCAGGTTCTAAGGTCTACAGGAAAGATAGGGAAAATGGCAGAGGGGGAGGAGTAGCCTTAGTGATTAAGGACGAAATCACTTCAGTGATAAGAGAGGATATAAAGAGAGGTAAGCAGGCAGTGGAGACTTTATGGGTAGAATTAAGAAATAGGAAAGGATTTAAGACTATAGTGGGAGTTGTGTGTAGTCCCCCTGGTAGCAGCTGTGAATTGCTAGATTGTATAAATACAGAGATTAGACAAGCGTGTAGTAAAGGCAGAGTGGTGTTAATGGGGGATTTTAACTTTCATATAGATTGGGATAAGCAGACTAGCACCTGTCAGAAAGGTAGTGAATTTCTTGAGTGTGTCCGGGATAGTTTTCTACAACAATATGTCCTAGAGGCAACAAGGGGGCAAGCCATATTAGATTTAGTAATGAGTAATGAGCCAGATTTACTCAACAGTCTAACTGTGCATGAACATTTATCCAATAGCGATTATAGCATGATCGAGTTCAACGTAGCGTTTGAAAGGAAGAAATGGGAAACGGCTACTAAGATTCTAGATTTGGGTAAGGCTGACTTCAACGGAATGAGGCAGAGACTGTCCACAGTAAACTGGGCAAATCTGTTAATGGGTAAAATGACAGAAGATCAGTGGGAGATGTTTAAAAAATAATTTAACATGATACAGAACCAGTTCATACCCCTGAGGGGCAAGAGCACAACTTGCAAAAAAAAACCAGCCATGGACGACTAAAGAGGTAAGGGACAGCATAAAACTAAAAGGAAAAGCATACAAAAAAACAAAAAATAGCACAGATTCTACGAATGGGAAAGATACAAGTAACAGTAAAGGGTCACACAACAGATAGTAAGAGCCACAAAAAGGGAGTATGAAAAGAAACTTGCAAGGGATATCAAAATCAATACGAAGAATTTTTACAATTACATTAGGAAAAAGAGGGTAGTCAGGAGCAATGTTGGCCCCTTAAAAACTAAAAGCGGTGATATTGTCAATGATAAGGAAATGGCGGACATGTTGAATAATTACTTTGCATCAGTATTTACAGTAGAAGAAGAGGATAGCATGCCAGAAATCCTAAGGAAACTAATATTGAATCGGGGGCAAGGACTCAATAAAATTAACTTAAGTAAAATAACAGTAATGAAGAAAATAATGGCACTAAAGAGTGACAAATTCCCAGGACCAGATGGTTTCCATCCCAGGGTTTTAAAGGAAGTAGGTGAGCACATTGCAGATGTCCTAACTATAATCTTCCTAAGTTCTCTCGATTCAGGATCCGTTCCTTTAGATTGAAAAATTGCGCATTCCACTCCGCTATTTAAGAATGGCGAGAGAGGGAAACCAGGGAATTATAGACCAGTTAGCCTAACATCTGTTGTCGGGAAATTGCTAGAGCCCATAATTAAGGATAGGGTGACTGAACACCTCAAATTTTCAGTTGATCAGAGAGAGCCAGCATGGATTTGTGAAAGGTAGGTCATGCCTGACAAACCTGATTGAATTTTTTGAAGAGTTGACTAAGTAGTGGACAGGGGAATGTCTATGGATGGTATTTATATGGACTTCCAGAAGGCATTTGATAAAGTCCCACATAAGAGACCGTTATCTAAGGTAGAAGCCCACAGAATTGAGGGAAAATTATTGATCTGGTTAGGAAATTGGCTGAGCGGCAGGAGACAGAGAGTAGGGATAATGGGTAGGTACTCAAATTGGCAGGATGTGATTAGTGGTGTCCCGCAGGGATCTGTGTTGGGGCCTCAACTATTCACACTATTTATTAACGACTTAGATGATGGCACAGAATGTCATATATCCAAATTTGCCGATGACACAAAGATAGGCAGCATTGTAGGCAGTGCAGATGAAAGCATAAAGTTACAAAGGGATATTGATAGATTAAGTGAATGGGCAAAACTGTGGCAAATGGATTTCAATGTAAGCAAATGTAAGGTAATCCACTTTGGACCTAAAAAGGATAGAACAGGGTACCTTTTAAATGGTGAAAAGCTAAAAACAGTGGAGGTCCAAAGAGACTTTGGGGTCCAAGTACATAGATCATTAAAATATCCTGAACAGGTACAGAAAATAATCAAAAAGGCTAATGGAATGCTGGCCTTTATATCAAAAGGACTAGAATACAAGGGGGTACAAGTTATGCTGCAGTTATACAAAGCCCTGGTTAGACCACACCTGGAGTACTGTGAGCAGTTCTGGGCACCACACCTTAGGAAGGATATATTGGCCTTGGAGGGAGTGCAGCGTAGGTTTACCAGAATGGTACCTGGACTTCAAGGGTTAAGTTATGAGGAGAGATTACATAAATTAGGGTTGTATTCCCTAGAAGTTAGAAGGTTAAGGGGTGATCTGATCGAAGTTTTCAAGATATTAAGGGGAATAGATAGGGTAGATAGAGAGAAACTATTTCCGCTGGTTGGGGGGGTCTAGGACTGGGGGCATAGTCTAAAAATTAGAGCCAGACCTTTCAGGAGTGAAATTAGGAAACACTTCTACACACAAAGGATGGTAGAAGTTTGGAACTCTCTTCCGCAAACAGCAATTGATGCTAGATCAATTGTTAATTTTAAATCTGAGATTGATAGATTTTTGTTAACCAAAGGTATTAAGGGATATGGGCCAAAGGCAGGTACATGGAGTTAGATCGCAGCTCAGCCATGATCCAAAGGAAAGATTAGAAGGGGTGCTCAAAGCTTAGTCAAAGAGGTGGATTTTAAGGGTCTTAAAGGAGGAGAGGGAGGTGGAGAGGTAGAAGAGTTTAAAGAGGACATTCCAAAGAGTGGGACATAGGCAGCTGAAGTAATGGTTACCAATGATAGGGCGAAGGGAGGGTGCAAGGCACAAGAGGCTGGAGTCAGAAGAACAGAGAGTTCAGGGAGGGAGTTTGTAAGCCTGGAGGAGGTTAAAAAGATAGGGCAGGGTGAGTCCATGAGCGGATTTATACACGCGGGTGAGAACTTTAAATTGTCATTATTCTTCATCTTTTCCCCTAGAAAACATCTTGCATTGTAAGTAATCAAAGATTATATTTATAGTCATTTGTGATTATTAATGAAGTGAATGTATCTTTTTAAAAACGTATTGAAAATTTGGAAATAGGTTAATTAAATCTCATTAGACTCTAGCATTGAAAATAACAAAAATCACCAAACTAAAGGTTGGATTTGATGTAAAAATGTTACGTTAAAAAATAATGTGGTGTCATCTATAGTATTGTGTGTATACATACACACACAGACACAATATACAGGGCTTTAAACTAATGAAGGTGGGGTATGAGGATTCAGGAAAGAGTAAATTTATAAGCAGCAAGAGAAATGTCAAGGCTCTAGAGCAGAGTTTTGGGTAAAAATAAGCAGTGTAGGTAGGATAGGAACTGAGAGAGTAACAAAGGTAATAGAGCATCAGGGAAAAATAGAAAAAAGTCAAAGCTAAAGGCACTATATATGAATGCGCAAAGCATTCACCACAAAATGGGCACCAGGGTGTAGTATTAGAAAGGTTGACTTATGAGGAAAGGTTGAGTAGGTTGGGCCTCTACTCATTGGAATACAGAAGAATGAGAGGCGATCTTATCGAAACATATAAGATTGTGAGAGGGCTTGATCGGGTGGATGCGGGGAGGATGTTTCCACTGATGGGTGAGACTAGAACTAGGGGGCATAATCTTAGAATAAGGGGCTGCCGTTTCAAAACTGAGACGAGGAGAAACTTCTTCACTCAGAGGGTAGTAAATCTATGGAATTTGCTACCTCAGAGAGCTGTGGAAACTGCGACATTAAATAAATTTAAAACGGAGATAGACAGTTTCCTAGCTGATAAGGGAATTAAGGGTTATGGGGAGCGGGCAGGGAAGTGGACGTGAGCCTAGGTTCGGATCAGCCATGATCCTATTGAATGGCGGAGCAGGCCCGAAGGGTCGTATGGCCTACTCCTGCTCCTACTTCTTATGTTCTTAAAGGAGAAACAAAGGGCACAAAGGATTGGGAGAGACAGATAACACTAAACTAAGAAATAGTAAGGTATTAGGTGGGGTCAGACTAAGAGAGAACACAGGATGGTCTAAGATAGGTTCACAGTGTATGTATGTGAATGCACGAAGCATAGTAAACAAGGTTGATGAGCTGCAGGCACAAATTGCCACATGGGAATATGATGTTGTGGCAATAATGGAGACCTGGCTCAAAAAAGGGTAGGATTGGGTAGTAAATGTTCCTGGACATAAGGAGTTCAGGAGAGATAGGGAAAGAAAGATAGGAGGTGGTGTGCCAGTATTGGTTAAGGAGAATGTTAGTGCTGGAGACAGAGGATTTCCTGGAGGGGTCAAGGACAGAATCTATATGGCTAGAAATAATAGAGGTGCCATTACACTACTAGGTGTATTCTATAGGCCACCAACTAGTTGGAAAAATATGGAGGAGCAAATTTGCAGTGGAAATTAGAGAGGTGCAAGAACTATAGAGTAGTGATAATGGGGGACTTCAACTATCTTAATATAGACTGGGATAGTAATAGTGTAAAGGGCAGAGAGGGGGAAGAATTTCTGAAGGGTGTTCAGGAGAACTTTCTTGATCAGTATGTTTCTGGCCCAACGAGGAAGGAGGCATTGCTGGATCTGGTTCTGGGGAATGAGGTAGGTCAAGTGGAGTAAGTGTCAGTAGGTGAACATTTAGGGAACAGCGATCATAGTATCATAAGGTTAAGATTAGCTATGGAAAAGGACAAGGAGCAATCTAGAGTAAAAATACTTAATTGGAGGAAGGCCAATTTCAGTGGGATGAGAACGGATCTGGCCCGGGTAAATTGGAATCAAAGATTGGCAGGCAAAACTGTAATGGAACAATGGGCTGCCTTTAATGAGGAAATAGTTCGGGTACAGTCGAGGTACATTCCCACTGGGGGAAAGGTAGGGCAACTAAAGTCAGAGCTCCCTGGATGGCAAAAGAGATAGAGAGTAAGATGAAGCAGAAAAAGAGCGCGTATGACAGATGTCAGGCCAAGAATACATCTGAGAATCAGGCTAAATATAGAAAGTTCAGAGGAGAAGTGAAAAAGAAAATAAGAGGGGCAAAGAGAGGGTATGAGAATAGAATGGCAGCTAACATAAAAGGTAATCCAAAAGTCTTCTATAGGGATATAAATAGTAAACGGTTAGTAAGAGGAGGGGTGGGGCCGATTAGGGACCAAAAAGGAGACGGATGCATGGAGGCAGAGGGTATGGCTGAGGTACTAAATGAGTACTTTGCATCTGTCTTCACCAAGGAAGAAGATGCTGCCATAGACATAGTGAAGGAGGAGGTACAGGAGATACTGGATGGGATAAAAATTGATAAAGAGGAGGTACTAGAAAGGCTGGCTGTACTTAAAGTAGATAAGTCACCAGGACCAGATAGGATGCTGAGGGAAGTAAAGGTGGAAATTGCGGAGGTACTGGCCATAATCTTCCAATCCTCCTTAGAAACGGTGGTGGTGCCAGAGGACTGGAGAATTGCAAATGTTATACCCTTCTACAAAAACGGGTGTAAAGATAAACCCAGCAACTACAGGCTAGTCAGTTTAACCTTGGTAGTGGGGAAGCTTTTAGAAAGAATAATCAGGGAAGAATTAACAGTCACTTGGACAAGTGTGGATTAATTAAGGAAAGCCAGTACAGATTTGTTAAAGGCAAATCGTGTTTAACCAACTTGATCGAGTTTTTTGTTGAGGTAACAGAGAGGGCTAATGAGGGCAATGCGGTTGATACGGGAACGGTAGCATAGTGGTAATGTCACTGGGCTAGTAATCCAGAGGCCTGGACTAATGATCCAGAGACGTGAGTTCAAATCCCACCACATCAGCTGGGGAATTTAAATTCAGTTAATTAAATAAATCTGGAATAAAAAGCTATTATCCGTAATGGTATCCATGAAACTATCGGATTGTCGTAAAAGCACATCTGGTTCACTAATGTCCTTTAGGGAACGAAATCTGCCGTCCTTACCTGGTCTGGTCTATATGTGACTCCAGACCCACAGAAATGTGGTTGACTCTTAACTGCCCTCTGAAATGGCCTAGCAAGCCACTCAGTTGTAACATACCGCTACGAAACACAGTAATAATGAAACCGGACGGACCACCCGGCATTGACCTCAGCACCGGCTACGGACACGGCAATGACACACCCAGCCCAGTCGACCCTGCAAAGTCCTCCTCCTCAACATCAGGGGACTTGTGCCAAAATGGGAGAGCTGTCCCACAGACTAGTCAAGCAACAGCCTGACATAGTCATACTCACAGAATCATACCTTTCAGCCAATGCCCCAAACATTTCCATCGCCATCCCTGGCTATGTCCTGTCCCACCAGGGGTGGCGGCACAGTGATATACAGTCGGGAAGGAATGGCCCTGGGAGTCCTCAACACTGACTCCGGACCCCATGAAGTCTCAGGGCTTCAGGTCAAGCATGGGCAAGGAAACCTCCTGCTGATTACTACCTACCGCCCTCCCTCAGCTGATGAATCAGTACTCCTCCATGTTGAACACCACTTGGAAGAAGCACTGAATGTAGGGAACTTCAATGTCCATCACCAAGAGTGGCTCTGTAGCACCACTACTGACCGAGCTGGCCGAGTCCTGAAGGACATAGCTGCCAGTCTGGGCCTGCGACAGGTGAGAGAACCAACACAAGGGAAAAACCTACTTGACCTCCTCCTCACCAATCTACCTGTCGCTGATGCATCTGTCCATGACAGTATTGGTAGCAGTGACCACCGCAGTCATTGTGGAGACGAAGTCCTGTCTTCACACTGAGGACAACCTCCATTGTGTTGTGTGGCACTACCACCATGCTAAATGGGATAGATTCAGAACAGATCTAGTAGCTCAAAACTGGGCATCCATGAGGCGCTGTGGGCCATCAACAGCAGCAGAATTGTATTCCACCACAATCTGTAACCTCATCGCCCGTACCATTACCATCAAGCCAGGGGACCAACCCTGGTTCAATAAGGAGTGTAGAAGAGCATGTCAGGTGCAGCACCAGGCGTACCTAAAAATGAGGTGCCAACCTGGGGAAGCTGCAACACAGGACTACATGCATGCTAGAAAGCATAAGCAGCATGTTATAGACAGGGCTAAGCGATCCCACAATCAACGGATCAGATCAAAGCTCTGCCTTCCTGCCACATCCAGTCGTGAATGGTGGTGGACCATTAAACAACTAACAGGAGGAGAAGGCTCTGTGAATATCCCCATCCTCAAGGATGGTGGAGCCCAGCACATGAGTGCAAAAGACAAGGCTGAAGCATTTGCAACCATCTTCAGCCAGAAGTGCCAAGTGGATGATCTAAATCGGCCTCCTCCTGAGGTCCCCACCATCACAGAAGCCAGTCTTCAGACAATTTGATTCACTCCACGTGATATCAAGAAACAGCTGAGCACACTGGATACAGCAAAGGTTATGGGCCCCGACAACATCCTGGCTGTCGTGCTGAAGACTTGCGTTCCAGAACTAGCTGACCCTCTAGCCAAGCTGTTCCAGTACAGCCACAACACTGGCATCTACCCGACAATGTAGAAAACTGCCCAGGTATGTCCTGTCCACAGAAAGCAGGACAAATCCAATCCGGCCAATTACTGCCCTATGAGCCTACTCTCAATCATCAGCAAAGTGATGGAAGGTGTCGTCGACATTGCTATCAAGCGGCACTTACTCACCAATAACCTGCTCACTGATGCCCAGTTTGGGTTCCGCCAGGACCGCTCGGCCCCCGACCTCATTGCAGCCTTGGTCCAAACATGGACAATGGAGCTGAATTCCAGAGGTGAAGTGAGAGTGACTGCCCTTGACGTCAAGGCAGTATTTGACCGAGTGTGGCATCAAGGAGCCCCAGTAAAATTGAAGTCAATGGGAATCGGGGGGGAAACTCTCACTGGCCTGGATGAGTGCAGCTCCAACAACACTCAAGAAGCTCGACAGCATCCAAGACAAAGCCACCCACTTGATTGGTACCCCATGTACCACCTTAAACATTCACTCCCTCCACCACCGGCGTACCGTGGCTGCAGTGTGTACCATCTACAAGATGCACTGCAGTAACTCGCCAAGACTTCTTCAGCAGCACCTCCCAAACCCGTGACCTCTTCCACCTAGAAGGACAAGGGCAGCACGGGCATGGGAACACCACCACCTCCAAGTTCCCATCCAAGTCACACACCATCCTGACTTAGAAGTATATCGCCGATCCTTCATCGTTGCTGGGTCAAAATCCTGGAACTCCCTACCTAACAGCACTGTGGGAGTACCTTCACCACACGGACTGAAGTGGTTCAAGAAGGTGGCTCACACCACTTTCTCAAGGGCAATCGGGGATGGGCAATAAATGCTGGCCTTGCCAGCGACGCCCTCATCCCATAAACGAATAAAAAGAAAATGAGGGTACATGGATTTCCAAAAGGCGTTCGACAAAGTGCCACATAATAGGCTTGCCAGCAAAGTTGAGGCCCATGGGATAAAAGGGACAGTGGTAGCATGGATACAAAATTGGCTAAGTGACAGGAAACAAGAGTAGTGGTGAACGGTTGTTTTTCGGACCGGAGGGAGGTACACCGTGGTGTTACCCATGGGTCGGTTCTAGGACCACTGCTTTTCTTGATATATATTGATAACTTGGACGTGGGTGTACAGGGCACAATTTCCAAATTTGCAGATGACACAAAACTTGGAAGTATAGTGAACAGTGAGGAGGATAGTGATAGACTTCAAGAAGACATAGACAGGCTGGTGGAATGGGCGGACACGTGGCAGATGAAATTTAATGCAGAGAAGTGCGAAGTGATACATTTTGGTAGAAAGAATGAAGAGAGGAAATATAAACTAAAGGGTACAATCCTAAAGCAGGGTGCATGAACTGACAGACGGGTATATGGCCTATCCCTTATCCTGAGACTATGCCACCTAGTTCTAGACACTCCAGCCAGGGGGAAAACCTCTCAGCATCTACCTTGTCAATTCGATAAGTACCTGAAGGAAAAGGATTTGCAGGGCTATGGGTTGAATGTGGCAGGGCAGGTTGACAAAACAGTTAAAAAAGCTTACGGTATCCTGGGCTTCATCAATAGAGGTATAGAGTACAAAAGCATGGAAATTATGATGAACCTTTATAAAACACTGGTTCGGCTTCAACTGGAGTATTGTGTCCAATTCTGGGCACCACACTTTAGGAAGGATGTGAAGTCCTTAGAGAGGGTGCAGAAAAGGTTTACGAGAATGACTCCAGGGATGAGGGACTTCAGTTACGTGGATAGACTGGAGAAGCTGGGGTTGTTCTCCTTAGAGCAGAGAAGGTTGAGAGGAGATTTGATAGAGGTGCTCAAAATCATGAGGGGTCTGGACAGAGTAGATAGAGGGAATCTGTTCCCATTGGCAGAAGCGTCAGAAACCAGAGGACACAGATTTAAGGTGATTGGCAGAAGAACCAAAGGCGACATGAGGAAAAACTTTTTTACTCAGCGAGTGGTTAGGGTCTGGAATGCAATGCCTGAAAGGGTGGTGGAGGCAGACTCGATCACGGCTTTCAAAAGGGAGTTAAGAACATAAGAAGTAAGAGCAGGAGTAGGCTATATGGCCCCTCGAGCCTGCTCTGCCATTCAATAAGATCATGGCTGATCATCGACCTGAACTCCACTTTCCTGCCTGATCTCCATATCCCTTGATTCCTCTAGAGTCCAAAAAACTATCTCTCTCAGCCTTGAATATACTCAAAGACTCAGCATCCATAGCCCTCGGGGGCAGAGAATTCCAAAGATTCATAATCCTCTGAGTGAAGAAATTCCTCCTCATCTCAGTCTTAAATGGCCTACCCCTTATCCTGAGATTATGCCCCCTAGTTCTAGACACTCCAGCCAGGGGGAAAACCTCTCAGCATCTACCTTGTCAATTGGATAAGTACCTGAAGGAAAAAGATTTGCAGGGCTAGGAGAAAGGGCGGGTGAGTGGGACTAACTGAAGTGCTCTTGCAGAGAGCCGGCACGGCTCGAATGCCCGAATGGCCGCCTTCTGTGCTGTAACCATTCTGTGATTCTATGAAAATAGATGAATTAATAGCGCAGATAGAAATGAACAGGTTTGATCTAATAGCCATGACGGAGACGTGGTTGCAAAGTGACCAAGGTTGGGAACTAAATATTCCAGAATACTTATATTTTAGAAGAGATAGGCAAAATGGAAAAGGAGGAGGGGTAGCCCTGATAATAAAGGATGCGATAAAGACAGTAGAGAGAAAGGATCTTGGCTCAGAAAATCAAGTAGATTCAGTTTGGGTGGAGCTAAGAAACAGCAAGGGGCAGAAAACATTGGTGGGAGTTGTTTATAGGCCCCCAAATAGTAGTTGTAATGTTAGGGCAGTGTATAAATCAGAAAATTGGAGGTGCATGTAACAAGGGTAATACAGTAATCATGGGGGACTTTAATCTTCATATAGACTGGGCAAACCAAATTTGCAGTAATAGTGTGGGGGATGAGTTCATGGAAGGTATACAAGATCGTTTTCTAGATCAGTGTGTTGAGGAACCAACTGGGGAACAGGCTATTTTAGATTTAGTACTGTGCAATGAAAAAGGGTTAATTAATAGTCTTGTAAAGGGGCCTTTAGGGAAACGTGACCATAATATGATAGAATTTTCTATTGAGTTTGAAAGTGATTTAGTTAAGTCCGAAACTAGGGTCTTCACTCTAAACAAAGCAAACTACGTAGGTATGAGGGGTGAGCTGGCTAAGATAGATTGGGAAACTGCATTAAAAGATATGACGGTAGAACAGCAGTGGCTAGCATTTAAAGAATTAATACATAATTTACAAATATACATTCCTTTAAGGCGCAAAAACCCCACCGGTAAAGTGGTCCAACTGTGACTAACGAGAGAAGTTAAAGATAGGATTAGATCAAAGGAAGAGGTTTATAATGTTGCCAAAAAGAGTAGTAAGCCTGAGGATTGGGAGGATTTTAGAATTCAGCAAAGGAGGACCAATAAATTAATAAAGAAAGAGAAAAAAGAATGTGAGAGTAAATTAGCAAGAGACATAAAACAGATTGTAAACGTTTCTATAGGTATGTAAATAGGAAGAGATTAGTGAAATTAAACGTGGACCCATTGGAGGCAGAGACAGGAGAAATTATAATAGGCAATAAGGAAATGGCAGAGACATTCAGCAAATACTTTGTATCTGTCTTCATGGTAGAAGACACAAAAAACATTCTGGAAATAATAGAGAACCAAGGGTCTAGAGAAAATGAGGAACTTAAAGAAATCAGTATAAGTAAAGACAGTGTTCTGGAGAAATGAATGGGACTAAGTGGCAACAGATCTCCTGGACCTGACGACCTGCATCCTTGGGTTTTAAAAGAGGTAGCTGCAGAGATAGTGGATGCATTGGTATTAATCTTCCAGAATTCCCTAGATTCTAGAACAGTCCTCCAGGATTGGAAGGTAGCAAACATAATCCCGCTATTTAAGAAAGAAGAGGAAAAAATGGGAAACTATAGGCCAGTTAGCCTGACATCAGTAGTAGGCAAAATGCTCAAATCTATTATTAGGGACGTGGTAACAGGACACTTAGAAAATCGTCATATGATTAGGCAGAGTCAACATGGTTTTATGAAAGGGAAATAGTGTTTGACAAATCTTGTAGAGTTTTTTGAAGATGTAACTAGTAGGATGGATAAGGGGGAACCAGTGGATGTAGTGTATTTGGATTTTCAAAAAGCATTCGATAAGGTGACACACAAGAGGTTATTACACAAAATTAGGACTCATGGGATTGGGGGTAATATATTAGCGAGGATTGGTTAATGGGCAGAAAACAGAGAGTAGGAATAAACAGGACTTTTTCGGGTTGGCAGGCTGTAACTAGTGGGGTACTGCAAGGATCAGTGCTTGGGCCTCAGCTATTTACAATCTATATTAATGACTTAGATGAAAGGACTGTGTGTAACGTATCCAAGTTTGCTGAAGATACAAAGTTAGGTGGGAAAGTAAGCTGTGAGGGGGACGCAAAGAGGCTGCAGAGAGATATGGACAGGTTGACTGAGTGGACAAGAAAATGGCAAATTGAATACAATGTGGGGAAGTGTGAAGTTAACCATTTTGGTAGGAAAAACAAAAAAGCAGAATATTTTTTGAATGGTGAGAGACTGGGAAATGTTTGCATTCAGAGGGACCTGGGTGTCCTTGTACATGAATCACAAAGTTAACATGCAGGTACAGCAAGCAATTAAGAAAGCAAATGGTATGTTAGCTTTTGTTACAAAGGGATTAGAGTACAAGAGTAAAGAAGTCTTCCTACAATTATACAGTGCATTGGTGAGGCCACACCTGGAGTACTGTGTACAGTTCTGGTCTCCTTACCTAAGGAAAGACATACTTGCCTTAGAGGGTGTGCAACGAAGGTTTACTAGACTGGTTCCTGGGATGAGGGGATTGCCTTATGAGGGGAAATTGAGTAGACAAGGTCTATATTCCCCAGAGTTTAGAAGAATGAGAGGTGATCTAATTGAAACATATAAAATTCTTAAGGAGCTTGACAGGGTTAATGCTGGGAAAATGTTTCCCCTGGCTGGGAAATCTAGAACACGGGGTCACAGTCACCGAATAAGGGGTAGGCTATTTAGGACTGAGATGAAGAGAAATTTCTTCACTCAAAGGGTTGTGAATCTTTGGAATTCTCTACTCCAGAGAGCTGTGGATGCTCAGTCGTTGAGTATATTCAAGATGGAGCTCGCTAAATTTTTGGGAAATGAGGGATATAGGGATAGTGTGGGAAGGTGGATTGAATGGCAGAGCAGGCTTGAAGGGCCAAATGGCCTACTCCAGCTCCTATTTCTTATGTTCTTATAATTTTATTAAAAGTCTTTCTGTCCACATTACACTTACTACTTCTGTCATGATTTTTGAGTAAAGGCTTCTTATATCAACATTTGTAATGGGAATTCTCTATATAAAGCTATTGAATGTATATCAACATTTGGAATATAATATGAAAATCCTATCTGCCTGTCATGCTATTGTTGGAGGCCTTCTATCAGTTGATGGTACTGTGGCCCAAGTTGCCTAGGGTTGCCCGCCATTTTATTTCAGGTAAATTTTATGATTAATTTAATGGATATTTTTAACTTAATACGTGTTTTCACTTAAGATGTGTTTCCTTAGCTGCCTGCTTTTAATTTAAAATTTGTTTCCTTGGATTTCTTTCCTTGAGGTCACTGGTGACTCAGATTCACATCATTTGTACAAGCCCATTTTTGTCATGGGTCTGTCTCAAACTAACCACACTAGTACCCTGCTGAGGTATCCTCAAATTGGTTTTGAAAGTGTAATTAGAATGCTACATTCTCCACAAGTAAAAGTGTCTTTTCCTTTGGTAAACCTACCTATCTTTAATTTATCATCCCATTGCAAGCAGTCATCCATTATTGTTTAATTAAATCTTATTTGGACAGTTTAGACATTTTTTCTACAGTATTCGCTGTAACACACAGCGCAAATACTGAAAAACAATCAGTTACAATTTCAAATGTGATCGTTGATTAGATTATTAGGCAATGCAAAGCAACTCCCAATACTCTTTGTCTCCTAATTCTCACCCCACAAAATAATCCTCCAGTATTAAATATTGAATTCACTATTTATGTTCTTTACTGGGTGACTGCTTTGCTAAGTCTTGTATACCTTTTAAAAAGATTGTACAAAAAACACATACAAGTTTATGCATAGTCATCAGTTTATTAAAGAAATAGCTTGTTGAGGGGTTTAGGTCACAATCCCTTCCTGAGAGGTGTTACTGCTTTGGAATACATTCCACAGTATTTTATTTTTTGTAATATATGCAGATTTAACCATAACTTGCCATATTTAGTTTTATGAGGGAGATATCAGGCCTATTCCCCCAAAAGAATAATATTATTTGACCAGTAATGACATTGTAGTCTATGATTTCACAAGCATGGATATTGAGATCTAATTAATTGACATCAAAGGAATATCATAACTTGTATATATTGGATACACTTATAAAAGAAAGACTTGCATTTATATAGCGCCTTTCATGACATTAGGATGTCCCAAAGTGCTTTACAATCATTAAAATTCTGGTGAAGTATAGTCAGTGTTGTAATGTAGGAAATGTGGCCGCCAATTTGTACATGGCAAGGCTCCAGAAATAGTAATGTGCTAATGACCTGATGATCTGTTTTAGTGATGTTGGTTGAGGGATAAATATTGGCCAGGCCACTGGGGAGAAGTCCCCTGTTTTTCTTTGAAATAGTACCTTGTTTTTTTTTATGTCCACCTGAGGGGGCAGACAGGGCCTCGGCTTAATGTCTTATCTGAAAGACGGCACCTCCGACAGTACAGAATTCGTTCAGTATTGCACTGGAGTGTCAGCCTAGCTCTTGTGCTCAAGTCTCTGGAGTGGGACTTGGAACCCATTGCCTTCTGACTCAGAGGCAGGAGTGTTACCACTGAGCCATGACTGACACCATTCAAATGAAAATAATACATCATTTAGGGGTTATAAAAAGAAATTGGTGAGATTTGGGTTGTGACAAGAGCCTGAAATTTGTTGACCCACCACAATGAAGTGAGATTTGTCATATTTGATAAAGAGGATGTTCAAATATTGTGCCAGATTTTGCTGAAAAAAATAACGGCGTCTGAATGCCGCATGCCGTTATTAATGTGCAAATTGGCCAGCAACTTGTAGCGAGGAAGAGACAACCCGTGAATTGCGAATCGCCACAAGTTGCTGGCCGATTTGCGCCATTCCGCTGTTAGCTTCGCCAAAACGGCATCTCACGCTTAATCTCCCCGTGATTTTCACCAATTTGCACTTTAAATGCCCATTAAACTTGCCACAGAAAGCTAAGTTTGGTAATTAATAGCACAAGTACCCTTTAACAATGTGATAATTATTAATACAAAAGCAGAATACTGCGGATGCTGGAAATCTGAAATAAAAACAGAAAATGCTGGAAATACTCAGCAGGTCAGGCAGCATAAGTAGAGAGAGAAACAGAGTTAACGTTTCAGGTTGATAACCCTTCGTTAGAATTATTAATGACTGCCAATAAACCTCTCTTACTCAAAGTGTGGAGTCTCATTCCCTCAGGTTGTGAATTGTTTTAGGAGATTTTAAAAATGTTAAATTTTAAATTTTTGATTATTTTTCTTACTTTTCCTTTGTTTCTTTTTCTCTCTCATTCTAATCTTTCTTTCCCTCCTTATTTCTCTTTTTGTACCTGATTTGACATTCAATTCACCGACTCTAATTCCCCCTCCCCCTCAAACCTTCCTCTGTTTATTTCTTAAATCTCATTTGTCAAGGAGATGCACTGTTTGTCCCGTTGTTCACCAAGGTTCCAGATGCTCCGTTGCCCTCGCAATGCCGTTATCAGCTCGCACTTCCAGCAACTTTGTGGGCGAATCATAGAAATTTACAGCACAGAAGGAGGCCATTTGGCCCATCTTGTCCGTGCCGGCCGACAAAGAGCCATCCACCCTAATCCCACTTTCCAGCACTTGGTCTGTAGCCTTGTAGGTTACGGCACTTCAAATGCATATCCAAGTACTTTTTAAATGTCATGAGGGTTTCTGCCTCTACCACCCTTTCAGGCAGTGAGTTCCAGACCCCCACCACCTTCTGGGTGATAAAATTTCTCCTCAACTCCCCTCTAAAGCTCCTCCCAATTACTTTAAATCTATGCCCCATGGTTATTGCCCCTTCTGCTAAGGGAAATAGGTCCTTCCTATCCATTCTATCTAGGCCCCTCGTAATTTTATACACCTCAGTTAGTTCTCTCCTCAGCCTCCTCTGTTCCAAAGAAAACAACCCCAGGCCATCTTAGACTGGGTATTGTGTAATGAGAAAGGACTAATTAGCAATCTTGTTGTGCGAGGCCCCTTGGGGAGGAGCGATCATAATATGATAGAATTCTTCATTAAAATGGAGAGTGAAGCAGTTGACTCAGAGACTAGGGTCCTGAAGTTAAATAAAGGAAACTACGATGGTATGAGGCACGAGTTGGCTAGGATGGATTGGGGAATGTTACTTAAAGGGTTGAAGGTGGATAGGCAATGGCAAACATTTAAAGATCGCATGGATGAACTACAGAATTTGTTCATCCCTGTCTGGCATAAAAATAAAACAAAAAAGGTGACTCAACCGTGGCTAACAAGGGAAATTAGGGATAGCATAAGATCCAAGGAGAGGACATATAATTTGGCCAGAAAAAGCAGCAAACCTGAGGATTGGGAGCAGTTTAGGATTCAGCAAAGGAGGACAAAGGGATTAATTAAGAGGGGGAAAATAGATTATGAGAGTGAGCTTGCAGGGAACATAAAAACTGACTGTAAAAGCTTCTATAGATATGTGAAGAGAAAAAGATTGGTGAAGTCAAGTGTAGGTCCCTTGCAGTCAGAATCAGGGGAATTTATAATGGGGAACAAAGAAATGGCAGACCAATTAAATACATACTTTGGTTCTGTCTTCACAAAGGAGGACACAAATAACCTCCCAGAGATGTCGGGGAACATAGGGTCTAATGAGAGGGAGGAATTGAATGAAATCAGTATTTGTAGCGAAATGGTGTTAGGGAAATTGATGGAATTGAAGGCCGATAAATCCCCAGGGCCTGATAATCTACATCCTAGAGTACTTAAGGAAGTGGCCCTAGAAATAGTAGATGCATTGCTGGTCATCTTCCAAAATTCTATCGACTCTGGAACAGTTCCTATGGATTGGAGGATAGCTAATGTAACCCCACTATTTAAAAAAGGTGGTAGAGAGAAAACGGTAGTGGGGAAAATGCTAGAGTCCATTATAAAAGATGTAATAGCAGAGCACTTGGAAAACAGTGACAGGATCGGACAAAGTCAGCATGGATTTACAAAAGGTAAATCATGCTTGACTAATCTACTGGAATTTTTTGAGGATGTAACTGGTAGAATAGATAAGGGAGAACCAGTGGATGTGGTGTATTTGGACTTTCAGAAGGCTTTTGATAAGGTCCCTGCATAAGAGATTAGCGTGCAAAGTTAAAGCACACAGGATTGGGGGTAAGGTACTGTCTTGGATAGAGAACTGATTGGCAGACAGGAAGCAAAGAGTTGGAATAAACGGGTCTTTTTCCGAGTGGCAGGCAGTGACTAGTGGGGTACCGCAGGGATCGGTGCTAGGACCCCAGCTAATCACAATATATATATATAAATGATCTAGACGAGGGAACTAGATGTAATATCTCCAAGTTTGCAGACGACACAAAGCTGGGTGGGCATGTGTGCTGTGAGGAGGATGCAGAGAAACTCCAGTATGATTTGGACAGGTTGGGTGATTGGGGAGATGTATGGCAAATGCAGTATAATGTGGATAAATGCGAGGTTATCCACTTCGGTGGCAAAAACAGGAAGACAGATTATTATCTGAACGGCAATAGATTGGGAAAAGGGGAAGTGCAACGAGACCTGGGTGTTCTTGTGCACCAGTCGCTGAAGGTAAGCATGCAAGTGCAGCAGGCGGTTAAGAAGGCAAATGGTATGTTGGCCTTCATAGCGAGAGGATTCGAGTACAGGAGCAAGGATGTCTTGCTGCAGTTGTACAGGGCCTTGGTGAGACCACACCTTGAGTATTGTGTGCAATTTTAGTCACCTTATCTGAGGAAGGATGTTCTTGCCATGGAGAGAGTGCAACGAAGATTCACCAGACTGATACCTGGGATGGCAGGAATGACGTATGAGGAGAGATTGGGTTGATTAGGCTTATATTCGCTAGAGTTTAGAAGAATGAGAGGGGATCTCATTGAAACTTATAAAATTCTAACAGGACTAGACAGACTAGATGCAGGAAGGATGTTCCCGATGGCGGGGGAGTCCAGAACCAGGGGTCACAGTCTAAGGATAAGGGGCTAAGCCATTTAGGACTGAGATGATGAGGAATTTCTTCACCCAGAGAGTGGTGAACCTGTGGAATTCTCTACCACAGAAGGCAGTTGAGGCCAATTCATTAAATATATTCAAGAAGGAGTTAGATATATCTCTTAAGGCTAAAGGGATCAAGGGATATGGGGAGAAAGCAGGGACAGGGTACTGAATTTGGATGATCAGCCATGATCTCATTAAATGGCGGAACAGGCTCGAGGGGCCGAATGGCCTACACCTGCTCCTATCTTCTATGTTTCTATGTTTCTTTCCAATCTTTCCTCATAGCTAAAATTCGCCAGCACAGGCAACGTCCTCGTAAATCTCCTCTGCACCTCCTCTAGTGCAATCACATCCTTCCTGTAATGTGGTGACCAGAACTGCACGCAGTATTCTAGCTGTGGGCTAACTACTGTTTTATACAGTTCAAGCATAACCTCCATGCTCTTATATTCTGTGCCTCAGCTAATAAAGGCAAGTATCCCATATGCCTCCTTAACCACCTTATCTACCTGTCCTGCTACCTTCAGGGATCTGTGGACATGCACTCCAACGTCCCTCTGATCCTCTGCACTTCTCAGTGTCCTACCATTTATTGTGTATTCCCTTGCCTTGTTAGCCCTCCCCAAATGCATTACCTCACACTTCTCCGGATCAAATTCCATTTGCCACTGTTCTGCCCACCTTTTTTTTAATTTGTTCATGGGATCTGGGTGTCGCTGGCATGGCCAGCATTTATTGCCCATCCCTAATTGCCCTTGTGAAGGTGGTGGTGAGCCGCCGCCTTGAACCACTTCAGTCCGTGTGGTGAAGGTACTCCCACAGTGCTGTTAGGGAGGGAGTTTCAGGATTTTGACCCAGCGACGATGAAGGAACGGTGATATACTTTCAAGTCAGGATGATGTGTGACTTGGAGGGGAACTTGGAGGTGGTGGTGTTCCCATGCGCCTGCTGCCCTTGTCCTTCTAGGTGGTAGATAGAGGTCGCGGGTTTGGGAGGTGCTGCCGAAGAAGCCTTGGCGAGTTACTGCAGTTCATCTTGTAGATGGTACACACTGCAGCCACACCTTCCATCACTTTGCTGATGATTGAGAGTAGATTGATGGGGCGGTAATTGGCCGGATTGGATTTGTCCTGCTTTTGTGGACAGGACATACCTGTTGGATAGATGCCAGTGTTGTAGCTGTACTGGAACAGCTTGGCTAGAGGCACGGCTAGTTCTGGAGCACAAGTCTTCAGCACGACAGCCGGGATGTTGTTGGGGCCCATAACCTTTGCTGCATCCAGTGCGCTCAACCATTTCTTGATATCACGTGGAGTGAATTGAGTTGGCTGAAGACTGGCTTCTGTGATGGTGGGGACCTCAGGAGGAGGCCGATATGGATCATCCACTCGGCACTTCTGGCTGAAGATGGTTGTAAACTCTTCAGCCTTGTCGTTTGCACTCACGTGCTGGTCTCCACCATCATTGAGGATGGGGATGTTCATGGAGCCTCCTCCTCCCGTTAGTTGTTTAATGGTCCACCACCATTCACAACTGGATGTGGCAGGACTGCAGAGCTTTGATCTGATCCGTTGATTGTGGGATCGCTTAGCCCTGTCTAGAGCATGCTGCTTCTGCTTTTTAACATGCATGTAGTCCTGTGTTGCAGTTCCCCCAGGTTGGCACCTAATTTTTAGGTACGCCTGATGCTGCTTCTGGCATGCTCTTCTACACTCCTTATTGAACCAGAGTTGTTCCCCTGGCTAGATGGTAATGGCAGAGTGAGGGATATGCCGGGCCATGAGGTTACAGATTGTGGTGGACAGTTCTGCTGCTGCTGACCAGTCCATTGATATCTTCCTGCAGTCTACAGCTCTCCTCTTCATTGTCAACCACACGGCCAATTTTTGTATCATCTGCAAACTTCTTAATCATACTTCCTACATTCAAGTCCAAATCATTGATATATACCAGAAAAAGCAAAGGACCCAGTACTGAGCCCTGCGGAACCCCACTGGAAACAGCCATCCAGTTACAAAAACACCCTTCGACCATTACCCTTTGTTTCCTGCCTCTGAGCCAACTTTGGATCCAACTTGCCACTTTGCCTTGGATCCCATGGGCTTTTACTTTCGTAACCAGTCTGCCTTGTGGGACCTTATCAAAAGCCCTGCTAAAATCCATGTAGACTGCATCAAATGCACAACCCTCATCGACCCTCCTTGTTACTTCCTCAAAAAATTCAATCAAGTTAGTCAGACATGACCTTCCCTTAACAAATCCACGCTGACTCTCCCTGATGAATCCGTGTCTTTCTAAATGAAGATTTATCCTGTCCCTCAGAATTTTTTCCAATAATTTTCCACCACGGAGGTTAGGCTGACTGGCCTGTAATTACTCAGGTCTATCCCTTTTTCTCTTTTTAAACAATGGTACCATGTTAGCAGTCCTTCAGCACCACACCTGTAGCCAGAGAGGATTGGAAAATAATGAACAGAGCCTCTGCATTTCCTCTTACTTCTCTATCAGTCTGGGATACTTCTCTTATCAGTCTGGGATACATTTCATCCAGGCCTGGGGATTTATCCACTTTCAAAGATGCTAAACTCTTAATATTTCCTCTTTCACTGTTTTTTCATTTAATATGTCACACTCCTCCTCCCTGATTGCAATGTCTGCATCGTCCCTCTCTTTTGTGAAAACAGACGCAATGGCCGCGAATTTAATCGCGCTGAGGGGGCGGGTTTGGAGGTGGGTCCGCTGTCAAAGTTGCAAAGATTGACCACGGGTAGGAAACCCGCTGTCAACCCACCTCTACGCGAGTCTCCCAGGTGTCGCGTCTCTCAGTGCAGAACTGACCCGACACCAAGCGGCGGGGGATACAATTCAGGTACTTAAATGGCTTGTTAAGAGCCAATTGAAGAGTATTTTGAGGCTTAAATCTAATTTTACCTTCTCCCCCATTGGCTAACAGCTGTTCCGGAACACGCCAGCTCAACCTGGCGTGTTTTGAGTCTGCTCTGATGTTTGTGTAAAGCTGACAGCTGCAGAAGTGGTGTCAAGGATGCCATGTTGCAGATGGTGAGTGTCAGAGCCCAGAAAATGTTGGTTACTGCATTTTTAATAGATATAAAGATTTCTTTAGCTTACAAATTTTTAGATCCAACTGTATGTCCAGTGCCACCTCATTGGGAGAACCTCTCTCACCTTTGACAGATCGCTTCTGTCATCTCACCTGCAGCTGCCATCTATTCCAGCAACATCTGAGCCAATGAAACAATCAGACCTTGGTCCTCGGAATCCTTCTACGATCAGCCCGAACACCAACCTTCTCCGCCATCACCTGATGCTGCACTGGATACAGGGCATTAGCCCCTGACCACATTGCTGCCCAGGAGGCCAGCGATGGCATCACCATGGCCATATTTACTTCACTTGACGCTGTTAACCCTGGCTGCCACAAGATGCGCCAGGTTGACCCCATCCCATACCAACACTGTGAAGCATCCCTTTAATGTCCAAGCCATTCCATGCACACTCATCACTATGGGGGGGGGGGGGGGGGGGGCGGAGTTATGTCTCAACATTCACTGGAACGCAGTAAGACACTTATCAAGGTGCGCTCAGATCTGTCCAATAAGGGGCACTTTTTGAAATATGACAACACATTACCAGAAACTTCACATGGACATTGGCTAAACCTCTCAAGTGCCTACCCTTGTGTGTTGTTAGTTGGTATGCTTGCAGTAGGGTGAGGGGTGGCTAGTGAGATGGGGAAGTGATAAAGTAGATAGAGAGGGTTGGGTGGAGGTGCAAGGTAAGTTGGTGTCCTGGGGAGGTCTCTTCCACCCTTGGAAGCGAAGAGAACCTCCCTGCGTGCTGTGACTCCCTCCATAAGCATATGGAGAGAGTCATTGGAGAGCCTGGGTGCAAGCGTTCACCTTTGTGCAGTGATTGTCAGTGTTTGCAGCACCTCAATGCTGTCAAACACTGACAGAACAACTGTCAAACTCCAAGTGGATGTGGTCCCTTTAAGGAAACCGGCTGATGACACGTCATCAAATGACGTCATCAGACCCGCTTCCTGTTAATTGGCCGGTAAGCCCGCAGGGCGGGCTTAACAAGGCCAATCAAAGTAAAATCACGTCTGCAGCTCAGAGCGGGACCGGAACCCGGAAACCAGCTGTCCTACCCCCATAATTAAATTCGCGGCCAAAGTATTCATTAAGAACCATACCCATGTCTTCCGCCTCCACACACAGGTTACCTTTATGGTCCCTAACAGGCACTACTCTTACTTTAGTTATCCTCTTGCTCTTAATGTATTTATAAAACATCTTTGGGTTTTCCTTGATTTTACTTGCCAATATTTTTTCATGCTCTCTCTTTGCTTTCCTAAGTCTAACTAACGGGGCATGTCACATGATGCCCCGCTCCAGCAAAATCTGGCCAATTATTTTCAGATGTGGCTGTTTGTTAGTTCTTGTCTGAAAATCATAGTTACTACTCCAGTATCTTTCCAACTGTGCTAACAATTGTCAGTCATTAAACAGCATCACTTTTATTTAGTAAAGTAACAAGGTGGGCAATCTCATTTACTTTTTCCATAAACAGAACGTTTTCATAGAATGAATCATAGAATGGTTACAGCATGGAAGAAGGCCATTCGGCCCGTCGAGCTCGTGCCGGCTCTCTGCAAGAGCACATCAGCTAGTCCCACTCCCCCGCCCTTTCCCCGTAGCCCTGCAAATTTTTTTCCTTTAGGTACATATCCAACTCCCTTTTGGAAGCCGTGATTGAGTCTGCCTCCACCACCCTTTCAGGCATTGCATTCCAGATCCTATCCACTCGCTGAGTAAAAAGGTTTTTCCTCATGTCGCCTTTGGTTCTTCTGCCAATCACCTTAAATCTGTGTTCTCTGATTCTTGACCCTTCTGCCAATGGGAACAGTTTCTCTTTATCTACTCTGTCCAGACCCCTCATGATTTTGAACACCTCTATCTAATCTCCTCTCAATCTTCTCTGCTCTAAGGAGCACAACCCCAGCTTCTCCAGTCTATCCACGTAACTAAAGTCCCTCATTTATCCTTAGTAACCCTTTCCCAAATTAAACATTACAGCATTCGGTCTACTTCAGCATTTTTTGAAAATATTTCTCTAGAATGTTTGTTTAAGACGTGAGTGCGATTGATATTAGTGGGCAATTTGCATGGGAGTTACTGAGCTCAACTTGATGAAGGAGCCAAATCAACATTGATAGAAATAAGAGTCATAAGTCAAGTGCAAGGGATCAATAGGCATCTGGTGTCAGAGGTGTAATATTATTGAAAAATAATCTGTTTTGACATATGAAAATGCAGTTTGCAACAACATAGTAATTTTCAAATGTACAGGTGAATAAGGTTCTGTGCATTAATCTTTTAAAATGAAACAAGTTAGAATTATTTTTCTTCATAAAAGGTTTTATATCAACAGGGTTTGTTTCTGCATTACTGATTTACCAGAATCAGGACATGATTTCTTTTGAGTAAAATTTGATTAAAACATGCGAAAATTAGTGTAAATAAATTAAACTGGCTTACAATAAAGATTATGGGCTGAAAGCTCAATACATCTATTTATTTATTGTTCCCGTCCATTTTTTCTCCCCTTTAGTCTTCCTGTGCCATTCACCCCCTACATCTAATAGTCCGAGTGAACAATCTGTTTCCACGTGTTCATCAATGTTTCTCCTGCTGTTTTTTCACTGTTTACCACGATTCTGAAATTGTTGCTGACAGTTGCATCTTTTATTATGTGTTGAAGACTTTAACATACATTATTTAAAACAAAATATTGTATTAACATAAGGGCATAAGAAATAGGAGCAGGAGTAGGCCATCTGGCCCTTCGTGCCTGCTCCGCCATTCAATAAGATCATGGCTGATCTTCTACCTCAACTCCACCTTCCCGCACTATGCTCATATCCCCTGATTCCCTTAATATCCAAAAATCTATCGATCTCTGTCTTGACTATACTTAACGACTGAGCATTCACAGTCCTCTGGGGTAGGGAATTCCAAAGATTCACAACCCTTTGAGTGAAGAAATTTCTCCTCATCCCAGTCCTAAATGGCTGACTGCTTATTCTGAGACTGTGACCTCTAGTTCTAGACTCCCCAGCCAGGGGAAACATCCGCCCAGCATCTACCCTGTCAAGCCCTGTAAGAATTTTATATGTTTCAATGAGATCCCCTCTCATTCTTCTAAATTCTAGGGATTATAGGCCTAGTCTCCTCAATCTCTCCTCCGAGGACAATTCCCCCCTGCTCCACCAATCGCATGAATCAGTCTAGTGAACCTTTGTTGCACTCCATCTAAGGCAAGTATATCCTTCATTAGGTAAGGATGCCAAATCTGCACACAATTCTCCAGGTGTGGTCTCACCAAGGCCCTATATAATTGCAGTAAGACTTCTTTACTCTTGTACTCCAATCGTTTTGTAATAAAGGCTAACATACATTTGCTTTCCCAATTGCTTGCTGTACCTGCATGTTAACTTTCAGTGATTTGTGTACAAGGACACCCAGGGCCCTCTGAACACCAACATTTCCCAATCTCTCTCCATTTAAAAAATATTCTGCTTTTCTAATTTTCCTACCAAAGTGGATAACTTCACATCTCTCCATATTATATTACATCTGTCATGTTCTTGCTCAGTCACTTAACCTGTCCATATCCCTTGGCAGCCTCTTGGCATCCTCCTCACAACTTACTTGTCCACCTAGCTTTGTATCCTCCGCAAACTTGGATATATTACACTTGGTCCCCTCATCTAAGTCATTGATATAGATTGTAAATAGCTGAGGACCAAGCACTGATCCTTGCAGTACCTCACTAGTTACAGCCTGCCAACCCAAAAATGACCCGTTTATTCCTACTCTGTGTTTTCTGTCCATTAACCAATCCTCAATCCATGATAATATATTACCCCTAATCCCATGAGCCCTAATTTTGTGTAATAACCTCTTGTGTGGCACCTTATCGAATGCTTGCTGAAAATCTAAATACACTACATCCACTGGTTCCCCCTTATCTACCCTGCTAGATACAACCTCAAAAAACTAACAGATTTGCCAAATGTGATTTTCCCGTTGACTCTGCCCAATCATATTATGATTTTTTATGTTCTGTTACCATGTTCCTAATAATAGATTCTAGCATTTTCCCTACCACTGATGTCAGGCTAATTGGTCTATAGTTCCCTGTTTTCTCCCCCTTTTTCTTGAATAGCGGGGTTACATTTGCTACCTTCCAATCTGCGGGGACCTTCCTAGAATCTAGGGAATTTTAGAAGATCAAAACCAATGCATCCATTATCTCTAGCCACCTCTTTTAAAACCCTAGGATTTAGGCCATCAGGTCCAGGGGATTTTTTGGCTTTTAGTCCCATTAACTTCTCCAGTATTATTTCTTTACTAATACTAATTTCTTTAAGTTTAAGTTTTGCTGGTTAAAACTGTCTACCCGCAGCCAAATGCAGTTTCAGAACCCAGCTGGACCAGTGACAAACTGGCCAGGTGGTAACTCTGGATGTTGGGCATTGGTGGTCTAGATGTGCCAGACTACTGTGCTGCTTTTCCATTGACTTATTTAATAAAGTTGTTGTGTTGATGGAAGCTAAACTTCTTCTGTGTATTTAAAAAAAAAAGAGATTTTGCTGAGACAAGATGGTAGCTCCTCCCTGCCCCTGCTTAAAAAATCTCTCCTCCCTAACCTTTTCCAGTTCTGACGAAGGGTTCGACCTGAAACGTTGACTCTGTTTCTCCTCTCCTCAATGCTGCCTGACCTGCTGAGTGTTTCCAGCACTTTCTGTTGTTGTTCCAGATTTCCAGCATCCGCAGTATTTTGCTATTGTGGTAGCTCAAATACATTGGCCTTGAAACTCCATGAGGGTTTTTCCAGTTTTTTGTTGTAAATTCAGTGGGAGCGCAGTGGAACCCGCAGGGGAAAAATGTAAACAGTTATTTAGAAATTGCTGGAAAAGTAATGTCGAGCTCACGGCGCCTGCCATTATTAGTGCATAAAAAACCCCAGCAATTTGTGGCAAAGAAGAGATATGCTGTAAGTTCTGATTCGCCCTAAATTGCTGGACGATTTGTGAGGCTCTGTCGTTAGCCTCAATAAAGCCGAAAAAATTCCCATGTTATGAAATTGCTGGATTTGCGCCATTATTACGAATTAATCTCGCCACATCCATTCATGTCATAAGGACCTTGTTAATGATGTGATTTATGGTCCTGACATGGCGCTCAACTTTGGAGGTCCAAAAAGGGCACAATAAAACTTTGAACTATCCGTCCCGCAGGTAGAAAATTGTTCCTAGAGGTTTTTTAAATTTTGAATTTAATTTTATTTCTTATAATTTTCCTTTCTGTCTCTTTTTTTCTTTCTCTCTTAATCCACTTTCTCTCTTTCCTTCTCTTTATTTATCTTTCTGCATCTAATTTGACTCTAATTCACCTTATCCGTCATTTGCTCTGTTTCTTTCCCTATCCTTAAATTTAATTGGTTAAGAGCTGGAGCTAGACCATTGGACCCAAAGTTCACGCGGTCCCAATTGGACCGTTGACATTGTTGCGCCATTATCAATTCGCATTTACGGCAATTTGCAGCGCCATTGCTATGCGCAAATTGGCATCTGCATTTCCTACATTACAACAGTAGCTACACTTCAAAAGTACTTAATTGGGTGTGAAGAGATTTGGGACGTCCTGAGTTCATGAAAGGTGCTATATAAATCTAAGTTCGTTCTTTCTGCGACCCTCTCTGGGCTCTGCTCGCCTCTGTTTTCTTCCCCCTCACCCAGCCATGCCAGATTTTTAACTCCTCCTTCTGTAATATCAACATCCAATCCCTTCCTCCACCCTCTATTACTCTTTTGCTTACCTTCTCTCCTGCTCCCATCCTAGTTTAACTCTCCCATAAGCAAGCTTGTAACTTCCTTCCATACCTCCCTCAACATTCTTCCCTGGGTCTATCGTGGGAGCCATTTCCGTCTCTATGAATAGCAAGCTCAACCGCCTCTTCCTCAGTTTGAGACAACTGTCCCGCATGGTGTGCTGGTTGGGGTTAACCGGGGTGGTTTTGAGTATATTGGGCAGGTAGTAGGAAGAGTGATCAGAACATCCACCCAATGCCACCAGCGAGCGGCCCAAAACGTTTTAATAGTTTGGCTTCATTTAAATGTGACAGGTGAGCTGCCCACATGTTTCCAGCAATGACGGACATCTTGCCAATCAGGGTGGAGAATCTCGTGGCCCATCTGTGGAGCTGAGCCAGTAGTTCTGAATCTCGTGGCCCATCTGTGGAGCTGAGCCAGTAGTTCTGACTTAACAAGGAGGGCTAGGCCTTTGCTGTCGGATCAGCATTCATCACCCCCTTCACATTTGTCTCCCGAATGTCCGCTTCCTCGCAAACAAGAACCTTGCCTTCCACAAGCTTATTGCAGATGATTGCATCGACATCCTGGCATTGACTGAAACATGGCTCACATTTGACAATTCTTTCCTACTTACTAAAGCCAGGTAATTCTTTTCATGGCCTACCCTGCTAAATCACAGCAGCAACAACAGTTATCCCCAAGTCACATCTTGGCATCTCTTCGTCCTTCATTCTCTTATATTTATCTCACCTTTCCTTTAAGATCTTTGCCGTCTACCTCCTCCAAGACGCACACAGACTTTGTCCCTGTGCAATCCTTCCTTCTTCCCTCAGCCTCTCTGCTAAGTGTTTCCTCATCCTCAGTGATTTCAGTCTTAACCGCAACTTCTTTTGCCCTCTCTTCTCTGAATTCACTGCTCTCCTGTCATCTCTAAATCTCACCCTTCACATATACTCTGCTACCCATATTCAAAGCCAACCCCTCAATCTTTCCATTTCTTGTAGCCTCTGCTCCTGTGGTCTCAGTCACTGACAAGCATATCACTGACCACTTCCTCACATTCCCTACCATCTTTACCTCAAAATCTCCCTTCAGCCCACTTCTTTCACCATCCACCCATAGAAATAACTGCTCCCCAAGTTGCTAACAACTACAATCTCTAATCCCCAATTTCGTAATGAGGGGTAGCAACTCCCTACATGAGGTGTTTCCACTTTCCTAGCCCTCAAAGGGACCTGGTGTAGGAAAAGTGGAGGTATGCGTTGTGATACCAGGCATACTTACCAAAGGGCAGAAGTGGGGCCTACCTGGGAGTTCTTGGCTTCTTCGGCAAGTGGGCTTCCTAGATGCAGCCCCAGTGGTACAAAAAGGGACCTCCTCCTGATCCCGCATCTCTAGTGAGTTCAGCGGTGAGGTCCTGGGCGGACGCACTCCAACACTTGCGCCTGTTGCAGATTTTCAGGACTAATCTATCACTATTTAACTTTTCATAAGCCTTTCACAATCTTGATGACTTCTAGCCGGTCACCCTTCAACCTTCTCAGCTGCATTGGAAAAAGTCCCTAATCTTTCAAGTCTCTTTTGTTACTCTGGTAACATCCGAGTGAACTAATGTTGCACCTTTTCTATTCCTTTTATAGCCTTCCTGTAATCACATGCCAAAACTGCATACAATACTCCAGCCATGGCTAACTAAGGTCTTGAGCAAGTTCAATATCATCTCCTTGGTTTTGTATTCATGTGGCTACATACAAAACCTAGGATTTTGTTTTCTCTTTTCTATGGTTTTATATACTTGTACAGCCATTTTTAATGACAGTGTACCTGCACTCCCAAGACCCATCTGCGCCGTTACTCCATCTAAAATGTTCCTCATTCTTACTCTCAAGATGTATTACTTCACACTTCTCTAAATGTAATGGCTTTGAGTCCTTTGGTGCAATTTTTGTTTCCCTATATATTTTGGAAATGATAGTTAGTGCCTTCACTATCTCTTCCTCAGATTCTTTTCGTATTCTGAAATATGCATCATCTGGGCCTGTGACTTCTGTTTTTGGGTCTCACTAACTTTTTGTGCTGGTGTTTAATTTCATAAATGCTGGTAGCCATTCAATTGGTCATTCTTTAGACGTGAACTTAGACACTGAGTGATCGTAGTAATTTTGACTGTGGTGACCTCACACCTGAGCTATGTAGAATTACGTAGAATTTACAGCACAGAAAGAGGCCATTTGGCCCAACTGGTCCATGCCGGTGTTTATGCTCCACATGAGCCTCCTCCCATTCTACTTCATTTAACCCCATCAGCATATACTTCTATTTCTTTCTCCTTCATGTACTTATCTAGCTTCCCCTTAAAGGCATCTATGCTATTTGCCTCAACTGCTCCATGTAGTAGCAGGTTGCAAAATGTACAAACATTCTTGATCCATGAAGTGTAGAACCAGCATGATCAGGAATAGTGGAACTGCTTTCATAGGAACATAGTAATTGCTAGACGAAAAAGGACCAAGATCCATCCATTTCGCCTTCTACTATCCTGGTAGTCGCATGATACAATAATGAGTTGTTGACTAATCATGGCAATCAATATTTGTCAGTTAGTCTACAACAAACTCAGACATGAGGTGAGGAAAACCCCAGTGGTGGAGAGCTTTGGGAACCACAGGTCCAAAGTCAACTTTTTCCTCCCAAGCATGCTACATTTACCACGTCATGTCTCAAATTACTCATATACTGTATCCCAAAATTATTTTCTGAAATAAATCTATCTAATTCGAATTTCTAAGTGTCGAAACAGCTTTGCGTTCTGGAAATTATTGCCTGCTGACACTAACGGGAGTGTGGATGGCAAGACTGGCACAAAAATACTGCCAAGACCGATAAAACATTTAAAAACCCTCTAGGAACAATTCACTACCTACTGGAGTGAAACTCCACAGATTCATTGTTCCTTTTCTGGGCCTCCAAGGTTGAGTATCATGCTAGGACCATAAATCATGTCATTATCAATGCCCTTACGACATAAATTACAGCCCTGAATGGCTGCGGCGAGATTAGTTTGCATTAATGGCTTAACTGCAGCAATCTCCTGACACGCAATGAACTTCAACGGGGAGACTTACAGCGAAGTTGCAATTTATTTGATTTTGTCAAGGCTAATGGTGGAGCAGCCCAAATCGTCCTGCAGTTCGTGGAGAATCGGAAATCATGTGTATCTGTTTGTCACCGCAAATTGCTGGATTTTTTTTTACTAACTAATAATGGTGAATGCCGTTAATTCACCATTATTTTTCCAGCAATTGCCAATGTGTTGGAAGGATTCCAGTAAAATCATGAAGCATGCAGAATGAGCAACTCTACCTTTATTCTGGCATAACGACAGAGCACAACCCTAACCTTAGAAGAGCATACCTTCTGCAGCAGTGTGTGTTTATTTGATTTTCTATTTTTAACTTTTCTGAATGAAATTGCCAATTTAGGGAGTGAAATGCTGCCTCTATAATTTTAGGTGGTGCATGTACAGAATGGGAAATTTTAGCCAACTATTTCCGTATAAATGTTGCTGAGGAATTTCACTGCTATAGTTCTAATTTCTGTTGAATTGTGGACAGTTTTGTCCTGTAGACCTGTGCTTAAACTCATTTTTCATTCTATTGAGAGAGGAGACTCTCTGTATCTATCTAGGTTGATTTCAAATGCGTGTGCCAAATAAGGCAGTGTGTTCACCTAGTTTGTCATTGGGTTACTATGCATAAAATATATACTTTTATAAGTTAATTAACAAACTGAGTCCCATAGTCAGTATAGCATAAAAATCCCCAGCAAGGAAACATTACAAAAAGTGGTCTGATGTGCCTTTTGTACCAGAATAATATTAGTAAATTCTGAAACACAGCCATTTAAGAAAAAAAAATGAGCATAAAGACATTTAGAAGGAAAATATTACCATGATGCATAAAGCACGCCAGTACATGTCAGGGGTTAATCATTGCAAAACAGTACCTCTGCAGTGGTAATTTAAATGTCATGTTGAAAACCAGTTAAAACCAGAATATCGTTGCACATTTCTTGCACTTAAGCCAATTTGCCTGTATTGTGCAGAATTTAAAACAAAACAAATTTAGAAAAAATCCTCTATTTTATGTGGCATTTGTGATGCTTAAGGAAACCAGATTTTTTAAATGCAGCTGAAGTGACTTTCCTGTGTCAATTTACACCTTAAAGTATTTTATGTGAGAGATTCACACAGTATGAATCATTGTCATTGAGCAATTAGTTGGCTAGTTGCAAGAGTTTTAGACCTTTCCCTATCAATCAAATGCAAGCATGTCCTATGAATTGCAAAGCATCAGTTAAGTGAATCCAAAAGCATTTTATAGCTTATTCGTGCCCCAGTTATGCTGCACTCTTTTGTCTCCAAGCAGAGCATAGAGGATAGTAAGAGGACCTGTAGAGAAATTGGCTGATGCAGTAGAAATCCTATTATAAAGATACTCCAGATTAGGATTTTTAATAAGAAAAGCTATGGTATTAGTGAGCATTGATAAAACTAGATCCTTTTTGTAATTAAAAAAGAAAGAACTTGCATTTATACAGTGTCTTTCACAACCTCAGAACATCCCAAAATGCTTTGCAACTATTAAAAGTCCCACAAACAGCAATGAGATTCATGACTAGAAAATCTGGTTTAGTGATGATGGTTGATGGCTAAGTATTGGCCAGATCCCTTTTCAACTGACTGAACTTAGCCCTCTTCTAGTTGTGTGGCTTCACTGTTGATTGTTCCTTTATCCCTTTCCATAACAACTCGAAACCTAATGATATTGTGATCACTGTTTCCCAGATGCTCTCCCACTGAAACATGCTCCATTTCCCCTATTGCATTTCCCAGAACCAGATCCAGCACTGCTTCCTTCCTACTTGGGCTGGAAACATACTGATTGAGAAAGTTCTCATGTACATATTTCAAGAATTCCTCCCTCTCCTTTACACTGTATTTTCCTCGGTCAATATTAGGATAATTGAAGTCCCCATTATCACTACTCTCTTTTTAAATCTTTCTAAAATTTGCTTGCAGATTTTCTCCTCCACCTCCTTCCCACGATTTAGTGGTCTAAAGTATACACCCAGCAGCATAACAGCTCCTCTTCTGCTCCTGAACTCTAACCAAATAGATTCTGTCTTTGAACCCTCTAGGGCTGTAACAGTATATTTTCCACCCCCACCCCTTTTTTTCTATCCCTATCCTTCCTGAATACATTATAGCCAGGAATGTTAAGTTCCCAGGCCTGCCCTTGTTTGAGTCAAGTCTCCATTATTCCCACTATATCATATCCCCATGTGGCAATATGCCTGCAGCTCACCAACCTTATTTGTCACTTTCTGGGCATTTACGCACGTGCACTTCAAACCCGCCTTAGGCTGCTATGCATTTCTCTCATGTCTGATTCCTCCTCTTTCTGGAGTACTCTTTATTCTAATGCTGTTTCTCTCTCCCAGTCCTCTATGCCCCTTGTTTCTCCTCTCTGATGCTTCATCCTGGTTCCTCTCCCCCTGCCAAATTAGTTTAAACCCTCATTCAAATGATAAACTTGACTACTACACCTTTCAGTGGAAAAATAAGCACTTGTGCACAATAAGAACATAAGATAAGAACATAAGACGTAGGAGCAGGAGTAGGTCATTTGACCCCTCGAGCCTGCTCCGCCATTTAATAAGATCATGGCTGATCTGATCTTGGCCTCAACTCCACTTCCCTGCCTGCTGCCCATAACCCTTGACTCCCTTACCTTTAAAAAATCTGTCTATCTCCACCTTGTATATATTCAATGACCCAGCCTCCACAGCTCTCTGGGAAGAGAATTCCAAAGATTCACGACCCTCTGAGAGAAGAAATTCCTCCTCATTTCCGATTTAAAAGGGTGCCCCCTTATTCTGAAATTATGCCCCCTAGTTCTAGATTTCCCCACGAGGGGAAACATCCTCTCTGCATCTACCCTGTCAAGCCCCTTCAGAATCTTATATGTTTCAATAAGATCACCTCCCATTCTTCTAAACTCCAATGAGTATAGGCCCAACCTGCTCAACCTTTCTTCATAAGCCAACCCCTTTATCTCCGGAAACAACCTCGTGAACCTTCTCTGAACTGCCTCCAATGCAAGTATATCCTTCCTTAAATAAGGAAACCAAAACTGTTCGCAGTACTCCAGGTGTTGCCTCACCAATGCCCTGTACAGTTGTAACAGGACTTCCCTACTTTTATATTCCATTCCCTTTGCAATAAAGGCCAACATTCCATTTGCCTTCCTAATTACTTGCTGTACCTGCATGCTAATTTTTTGTGATTCATGTACAAGGACCCCCAGATCCCTCTGTACCACAGCATTTTGTAATCCCTCCCCATTTAAATAATAATTTGCTTTTTTATTTTTCCTACCAAAGTGGATAACCTCGCATTTTCCCACATTAAACTCCATCTGCCAGATTTTTGCCCACTCACTTAGCCTATCTATATCGCTTTGGAGATTCTTTGCATCTCCACACAAATTGCTTTCCCACCTATCTTTGTATCATCAGCAAATTTGGCTACATTATACCCAGTCCCTTCATCCAAGTCATTAATATAGATTGTAAATAGTTGAGGCCCCAGCACTGATCCCTGCGGCACCCCACTAGTTACAGTTTGCCAACCTGAAAATGACCCATTTATCCCGACGCTCTGTTTTCTGTTAGTTAGCCAATCCTCTAGCCATGCTAATATATTACCCCCAACCCCTGAGCTCTTCTCTTGTGTAGTAACCTTTTATGTGGCACCTTATCGAATGCCTTCTGGAAATCCAAATATACGACATCTACTGGTTCCCCTTTATCCACCCTGCTCGTTACATCCTCAAAGAATTCCAGCAAATTTGTCAAACATGATTTCCCTTTTATAAAACCATGCTGACTCTGCTTGACTATATTATGATTTTCTAAATGTCCTGCTACCACTTCCTTAATGATGGTCTCCAGCATTTTCCCAATGACGGATGTTAGGCTAACTGATCGATAGTTGCCTGCTTTCTGTCTCCCTCCTTTTTTAAATAGGGGCATTACATTTGCGGTTTTCCAGTCCGCTGGGACCTCTCCAGAATCCAGGGAACTTTGGTAGATTACAACCAATGCATCCACTATCTCTGCAGCCGCTTCTTTTAAGACTCTAGGATGCAGGCCATCGGGTCCAGGGGACTTGTCCACTTTTAGTCCCATTAGTTTGCCTAGTACTTTCTCTCTAGTGATAGTGATTGTTTTAAGTTTCCCCCCCCCCCCCCCCACCCCAATAGCCCCTTGATTATCCATTATTGGGATGCTTTTAGTGTCTTCTACCGTGAAGACCGATACAAAATATTTGTTCAAATATTTGTTCAATGTTTCCCATTATTAATTCCCCAGACTCATCCTCTAGGGGACCAACGTTTACTTTAGCTACTCTCTTCCTTTTTATATAGCGGTGTGCCACAGGGGTCGGTGCTGGGTCCTCTGCTGTTTATGATTTTTATCAATGACTTGGAGGAGGGGACTGAAGGGTGGATCAGTAAATTTGCTGATGACACCAAGATTGGTGGAGTAGTGGATGAGGTGGAGGGCTGTTGTAGGCTGCAAAGAGACATTGATAGGATGCAGAGCTGGGCCGAAAAATGGCAGATGGAATTTAACCCTGATAAGTGCGAGGTGATTCATTTTGGTAGGGCAAATTTGAATAAGGATTACAGGGTCAACGGCAGGGTTCTGAAGAACGTGGAGGAACAGAGGGATCTGGGGATTCATATCCACAGATCTCTGAAGGTTGCCACTCAAGTGGATAGAGCAGTAAAGAAGGCCTATAGTGTGTTAGCGTTTATTAACAAGGGGTTTGAGTTTAAGAACCGTGAGGTTATGCTGCAACTGTACAGGACCTTGGTGAGACCACATTTGGAATATTGTGTGCAGTTCTGGTCACCTCACTATAGGAAGGACGTGGAAGCATTGGAAAGAGTGCAAAGGAGATTTACCAGGATGCTGCCTGGTTTGGGGGGGGAGGTCTTATGAGGAAAGATTGAGGGAGCTAGGGCTTTTCTCTTTAGAGCGGAGGAGGATGAGAGGCGACTTAATAGAGCTTTATAAGATGATGAGGGGGATAGATAGAGTGGATGTTCAGAGACTATTTCCTCGGGTGGATGTAGCTGTTACAAGGGGGCATAACTATAAGGTGCATGGGGGGAGATATAGAAGGGATGTCCGAGGTAGATTCTTTACTCCGAGAGTGGTTGGGGTGTGGAATGGACTGCCTGCTGTGATAGTGGAGTCGGACACTTTAGGAACTTTCAAGTGGTTATTGGATAAGCACATGGAGCACACCAGAATGATAGGGAGTGGGATAGCTTGATCTTGGTTTCGGACAATGCTTGGCACAACATCGAGGGCCGAAGGGCCTGTACTGTGCTGTACTGTTCTATGTTCTATATACCTGTAGAAGCTCTTACTGTCTGTTTTTATATTTCTTGCTAGCTTACTCTCATAAGCTATCTTCTCTCTCTTTATCATTTTTTTAGTCGTCCTTTGCTGGTTTTTAAAAATTTCCCAATCCTCTGACCTTTCACTATTCTTCGCAACATTGTATGCTTTTGTTTTCAATTTGATACCATCCTTTACTTCCTTAGTTAGCCACGGATGGATGGTTCATCCTTCTCTTAGTCTTTCTTTCTCACTAGAATATATCTTTGCTGAGAGTTATGAAATATCTCCTTAAATATTTGCCACTGCTTTTCTACAGTCTTACCCTGTAATATATTTTCCCAGTCCAGTTTAACCAAGTCTGCCTTCATACCTTTGTAATTACCTTTGTTTAAGTTCAGGACACTAGTTTGAGACCTAGCTTTCTCACCCTCAAACTGAATTTGAAATTCTACCGTGCTATGATCATTCTTCCCAAGAGGATCCTTCACTTCGAGATCATTAATTAATCCAGCCTCATTACACATTACCCGATCTAAAATAGTCTTCTCCCTGGTTGGTTCCACAACATATTGTTCCAAGAAACCATCCCATATACACTCTAAGAACTCTTCCTCAAGTCTACCTTTGCCAATTTGCTTTGTCCAATCAATAATTGCATGAAGGGTGCCAAATCAAAAAAGACAGGAATTGTACTATTGAAGGCAGTCTGCCAGCTGAGATACTTCGATATTTTGACACATGGACATGAGTACTTTGGTCAGCTGCACCCCACACATTTCAGCAGGCAATATGTGACAACTGCTCTCCTGCAGAACTGATTAGGTGTTAAAGTGAATGTTGTTATGATATTTATTCATATTACTTGCTCTTCCTGTAACAGCTTGAAATAACAGAAATTGGTAGGTGTAATTCCTTCCATCTAACCATAAAATCATTTGCATTATTTCTTACTGGAATCTGTGAACAGAAATTTTTTTTTAAAAACATAGAACATGTGTCAATTAGATAACCACTTCTTTCAATTCACCATTGTCTTTACAGTTGCAGCATTTTCCCAGATTACAAATTAGTCTGATTTGTGTCTCCATGGTAAAATAATTGGCAAAGCTAGTTGCTAAGCAACAGCATCTGCAACAAAAGCTGCAGGGCTGTGTAACTCGGTGATGTCATTCTTAGCAGTGATGGGCAGCGGAAGGATCTGTGGTCCATAGATCAAGGAGTTAAAAAATGCTACTGGATTAACAAATCCTGAGCTTGACAATTATCTTGCAAGCAGCTACTTAGCAGAGAAAATAATAGATGGTCAACTGTTAGAAAATGGTGGGCAGAAATATTCAATTTCAGAGTCGGTACATTCTCTGACGTAAAACGACCACAATGATGACAGATTTAGCAGTGGGATGGTCCGCTCCCAATCTGTGCGTGCATTTGGGCAGCTGCTAAATTGATTGGGCCCATTTTTCAGGCAGTCCTGGCTGCCACCTAAAATAGGCATTAGGTTCCTCATACATTTAAATGAAGGGCCTAACGCCTGTATTAGATCCACTTGCTGAAATTGGTTTGCGATGAGCGGAGCAGCAGCTGGGCCTTGCTCCGCTCGGGATTCTTCAGCAGCCCCTGCGGCCACCAACAATAAGCAATTTTTTTTTTAATTCATAAATCCTTGCTGTGGAGCAAGGAGGAGCTGGAGTGCTCACCTGACTCCACAGCACTTACGACCGACTCTTTCCATGCCGTCAAGGCAAGCGACCCAACATTTATCTTTAGAAAAGGGCGAGCTGCCTGTGGAGGCACAAATGATGTAGGCAGCTTGCCCAAATGATGATAACGAGGCTCGAGGACCAAATGTGTACCATCTACAAGATGCACTACAGCAACTCGCCAAGGCTTCTTTGACAGCACCTCCCAAACCCGCGACCTTTACCGCATAGAAGGACAAGGGCAGCAGGTGCATGGGAATACCATCACCTCCAAGTTCCCCTCCAAGTCACACACCATCCTGACTTGGAAATATATCGTCGTTCCTTCATCGTCGATGGGTCAAAATCCTGGAACTCCATACCTAACAGCTCTGTGGGAGTACCTTCACCACATGGACTGCAGTGGTTTAAGAAGACGGCTCACCACCACCTTCTCAAGGGCAATTAAGGATGGGCAATAATTGCTGGCCTTGCCAGCGACGCCCACATCCCATGAATGTAAAAAAAAAAAATTTGTGTTGGTCTCAGGCCTCCTAGTTTGGGCACATGCTGTCAGCACGCCGTTGGTTTTGAACCCAAAATGAGCCATAACTAATTTCTACTCCCTTATCTTCTGATATAAAGATTTGTGAAGTATCATGAGCTGCCCTTTTATTTGAGGTTTCTTTTTGTTAATTCATTCTGCTTTAATTATTTCTTGCAATATATATATATATATATATATTATTTGTATTGAACAACATTGTAGTAGCAAAACAGTTACATTTTTCATCGTATACTTGTACCATCCCATTATATGGTATACGTGACAAATATTTAAACAAAATAATATATTAGTTATATTAAGAGGTGTATAATATTTGGGATCAGAATGATGTTGGTGAAGATGTATAATTACGATCACCTTGATTGATTAGTTGTTAAGACTCTTCAACAATTCACGGATTAACTATATATAAAGCATTCCTGGGGGCTACTTCCAGACTGGAAGGAAGCATTGTATCACTGTAGTTAAATTAGACATTAGCCACCTTAGTATTTAAAATAATTAGCAGTTGCAATATTAAATTGCAATTACATAGATACATAGATACATAGAAGATAGGAGCAGGAGTAGGCCATCCGGCCCTTCGAGCCTGCTCCGCCATTTAATGAGATCATGGCTGATCCTCCAATTCAGTATCCCGTCCCCGCCTTCTCTCCGTAACCCTTAACCCCTTTTGCCTGTAGAAATATATCTAATTCCCTCTTAAATATATTTAATGAGCTGGCGTACACTGCCCTCTGTGGCAATGAGTTCCACAGGTTCACCACCCTCTGAGTGAAGAAATTCCCCCTCATTTCTGTCCTAAATGGTTTAGCCCTTATCCTTAAATTATGTCCTCTAGTTCTGTTCTCACCCGCCAAGGGAAACATTCCTTCTGCATCTAGTCTGTCTAGACCTGTCAGAATTTTATACACTTCTATGAGGTCCCCTCTCAATCTTCTAAACTCCAGTGTGTACATCCCTAAACTACATAGTCTCTCCTCATAGGTCAATCCCGCCATTCCTGGTATCAGCCTGGTGAATCGCCGCTGCACCCCCTCCATGGCAAGAACATCTTTCCTCAGATGAGGCGACCAAAACTGTACACAGTACTCGAGCTGTGGTCTCACCAGTGCCCTGTACAGCTGCAGCAAGGTATCCCTGTTCCTGTTTACCAACCCTTTTGCTATGAAGGCCAGCATACCGTTTGCCTTCTTGATCGCCTGTTGCACCTGCATGCTCGCCTTCAGTGACTGGTGTACAAGAACACCCAGGTCTCTCTGTACTTCCCCCTCTCCCAATTTATTGCCATTTAAATAATAATTTGCCCTCCCGTTCCTGCACCCAAGGTGGATAACTTCGCACTTGTCCACATTATAGTGCATCTGCCATTTATCCGCCCAATCACCCAGTCTGTCCAAATCGCTCTGGAGCTTCCTGGTCTCCTCCTCTGAGCCCACCCCTCCTCCTAGTTTAGTGTCGTCTGCAAATTTGGAAATGCTGCATCCGACTCCCTGATCCAGGTCATTAATGTAAATTGTGAACAGCTGGGGACCCAGGACAGATCCCTGTGGTACCCCACTTGTTACTGCCAGCCATTCAGAAAATGAGCCGTTTATTCCAACTCTCTGTTTTCTATCTGACAGCCATTTCTCTATCCACGTCAATACTTTCCCCTTTATCCCATGAGCTTCAATTTTCCCTGCTAATCTTTTATGTGGGACCTTATCGAAGGCCTTTTGGAAGTCCAGGTACACCACATCTACTGGCTCTCCCCCATCTATTTTACCAGTTACTCCCTCAAAAAATTCCAATAGATTAGTCAAGCACGATTTACCCTTTGTAAATCCATGTTGACTCTGTCCTATCCTGTCCCCATTTACGAAGTGCTCCGCTATTTCATCCTTAATGATGGACTCCAGCATTTTGCCCACAACTGATGTAAGGCTTACAGGTCTGTAATTACCTGCTTTTTCCCTACCCCCCTTTTTGAATAGTGGGGTAACGTTAGCTACCCTCCAATCCATGGGCACTGTTCCCGAGTCTAATGAATTCTGAAAAATCATACTTAGTGCATCCGCTATCTCTAGGGCCACCTCCTTCAGCACCCTAGGATGCATGTTATCAGGCCCTGGGGATTTGTCCGCCTTCAATCCCTTTAGCTTCCTTAACACCATATCCTTAGAGATATTGACTTGCGTCAGTTCCTCCTTTGCAAATGTCCCTATTTTTCCCGATATCCCAGGGAGGTTTTTTGTGTCTTCCTTCGTAAAGACTGACCCAAAGTATGCATTTAGTTGGTCTGCCATTTCTTTATTTCCCGTTATATATTCCCCCGTATCTGACTGCAATGGGCCAACTTTGGTTTTCACCAGTCTTTTCCTCTTGATATACTTATAAAAGCTTTTGGAGTTAGTTTTTATATTTTCCGCCAGCTTGCTTTCGTAAGCTATTTTGCCCCTCTTGATTAAGCCCTTTGTCCTCCTTTGCTCTATCTAAAATTGCATTCAATGTCACCGAAACTTTTCATCAAATGAATGTACATAACATCTAATTATTCATCATGGTAATATGTATGTTTCACATGATTTAAAAACACTGAAGAAATATATATAAGAACTCATATCATTTTTCTGCCGGTTTTCTTCTCCTCCTGAAGGCTTCAGCTCCTTCCAGGGATTTGGCCCCATATGCAGTGAACCCTCAGGAACCTTGTCAGAGTGGTCATTCTCCATGTGTGAACCTAGACAGTGAGAGTGCATCGTGTTATCTGTGGGGAGTATCACACCTCTCTTGATCCTGTCATCTTAAAGATATTAGACGGAAAGTTGTGGGGAGTGTGCCTGCAATTTTCTGATATGCGCTCCCAGCCTTAAAGCACTTACTTTGAATGCACTTACTCTTCTGCTTCTGATCCTCTTACGACTTGAGTTTGCCTGGTTGAATAAAGATAAAGATGATGAGGTAAATCAGGAAGAAGTGATTAGGTGATACAAAATATGGGTTTCAAAAGCCTCAAGATTGCAGAAGGAAGGAGAGATTGAGGGAGGTAATAAGTTTTTTAGGTCCTGGAAGAGAGTGGATTAGAATAAGAGATTGTGTGATGAGTCTTTATTTCAACATTGTAGGGGGTCATATTTGGAGCTCAGTAGGAATATTGATAGCATAATATTGATAAATTATCGACATTAATAGATTGGGCAGATCGATGTCAAATGCAATTTAATGCAGAGAAATATGAGCTAATTTGAGAGGAAGAAAAAGGAGAGGAAATATACACTTAATAATAAAACTTTAAAAGGAGTAGAGTAGCAGAGAGACATGAGGTTCCGATAAACAAATCTTTAAAAGTGAGAGGATAAGTTGATTGAACCATAAAAAAAAATATATAGGTGCTAGGTTTTAAAAGTAGGGGCATTAAGTACAAAAGCAAAGAGGTTTTGCAAAGCCTTTAGAAATTATTGTTTTGACCACAGTTAGAATATTGTAAATTTTGGGTGGCCTACTTTACAATTCAAAATTGTCACTGAGAGTGTGGAGGGAAGCTAGGATAAATGTCTTTATGCAGTGGGTTGTTGAAGCATGAACCATTTTGTGACAGGCAATGGTTGAGGCAGAGGCCATTGCATCTTTTAAGGGAAAATTGGATAAATATTTTATGTAAGACAGTCGGATAGTTTCAGATTTCTCTAGTGAAGACCCATCACAGACACAATAGGCCAAATAGCCTTTTTCTGTGCTAAAAAACTTCTATAACTCCTGATATATTGTAGATAAGCTGCTATCTTGACAGCTGATGTCCTATCCAGACTGTACATGGTTTTGTGTATCTTCCAGTAGTTCCTCAGTGACATTACGCTATTTGAGCATGACCTGGTGGGCATCAGCTGCTTTTCCCCTGTGATCGTAAGCCTCTCACTGAGGGTAGAATGCAATCTTTTACTAAGAACTGCCAAACCTGATTGTAGATCTACTTGCAGAGTTGACCTTGTGTCTAACATGGACAAAGTCAGATGACTCAAAAGGATACCTTAATGTCTTTATATCCTTAAAGTTTTTCTGTAAGAAGAGAAAAGGTTGATATTAGTTGTGTGCCAAAGTCAGAGGCTTTTCTTAACAACAACAACAACAACAACTTGCATTTATATAGTGCCTTTAACAGGAACGTTCTCAAGCAGAATTTGACATCGAGCCACATAAGCAGATATTAGGACAGGTGCTAAGTGCTCATCTGCTAATATCACTAACTGTAATTCCTAGGCTAATTCTTCTGTCTAGGGCCGTTATCACACCAAGAAACTTGACCATATCAAGGCCCAGCAGCAGCAAAAAACAATCAGCACGGAAGAGTCAGGAAAATTCCAATGTGATTTACTGAGAATAGAAGCGCTTTCACAAGGGTATAGTAAATAAGTATAATCTTGGCATTGATCTCTGCATAATTTACTTTGGTGCTAAGATGTTAATACATTGTCACATACAATGCAGTTGCTAAGATATATGCATTTAATTTTTAAAAATCGCATGTATTCAAATATTTATGTATGCAAGGATAACACTGGTATCACATAAATATCTTAAATTTATTCTTTATTATTTACAAAATCTTTGACATTTAAACATTTGAAGTTCCAAGTCTTTGTCAGATTTTACATAGTATTATGCAGAGCTTACAGCACAAAAACAGGATATTTGGCCCAACTGGTCTATGCCGGCGCTTATGCTCCACACGAGACTCCTCCTACCACTCTTCATCTAACCCCATAAGCATATTCTTCTATTCCATCCTCCCTCATGTGCTTATTTAGCCTCCCATTAAATGCATCTATGCTAATCACCTCAACTATTCCAACCGGGAAACATCGTGGATTGGTGGGGGCGTCGGACTGACAATCGGGAGGGAGTGGAGACCGGGAGAGATCGTGGGTTTGGACGGGGGCTGTCAGCCAATCATGGCAGAAAATTTGCTTGAAGGGGCCGGTGGGAGCACTTCTGCTCCTCTTGGCCCACAAGCAGTGCTATAAAAAGCACTTACCTGTTGGATCCAGCTGCTGTCGCCTCCCTTTAGCTATCAGGTTTCCCGAAACCCCTGGATACAAATGCTGCAGGAGGCATTAAATTCAAATCGCTGCCAAAATATCAGGAAAGGAGTCTCATTTACATATAATTATCGACCTGCTCCAGAGGAGGTTACTTGGAAACCTGCCGTGGTTAAAACGGAAACAGGCACATCGTGGCGGGTTGGGGTTGGTTTTCGGAAATCTGCCGATTGAACTCTCCCCGACCCTCTCCTGTCCGTCTTGGGGTGAGGTGGGGGTTGATCGTTAAAATTATTTACTTAATGTCTTGTCCACCTTGTTAGACTCCCTGGTAAATACTGAGGCAAAGTAACTATACAATATTTCTGCCATTTCGCTGTCATTACCTGTGAGTTTATCTTGTGCATCCCTTAGTGGCCCTGTCCCTATCCTGAGTTTTCTTTTGTTATTTGTGTCTGTAGAATACTTCGCTATTTCTTTTCATATTCCTCAATAATTTAATTTTGTAGCTCCTCTTTGCTTTCCTAATTTTTTTTTACTTCTTTCCTCACCTCTTTGTATTCCCTTTTGTCATCCTATCTTTTATTGTCTATGTACTTAGGAGGAGAAATTCGGTATCGCCCCTGTTTGGGGCGTAATTATCGGCCGGGCACAAAGTTTAGTGCCTGGTGCTAATTATTGCCCCCGACTGCAAACTTGGCTTCTATCGCCCCTGAGGTGATTGGAGCGCTAAATAACGCGCTACACACCTCTCAAGGCGCTAACGCCAAGGTGCGAGGCGCTACCTCAGAGCGCTGGCGAAGCTCATGTGATGTCAGTCAGCAATGGAACACAGACACACTGGCACTGGCCAGTTCTTAAAGGGGAGGGTCGATCTTGCCCTCCATCCACACCCTGCTCATTGCAGCCTTGAATCTCGGCCTGGAGAAACCTGTACATCAATTCTGCTGGAAAGAACAATGGAGAGGCCCAGGGAACGAGCTCAGAGTGCAGCCCCCATAGTCTCTCTTAAATCAATGCAAGGAAGGTCAAATCAAAATGAACCTGCAAAGTGCTGCTCAGTACCCAAAACTCCTTCACACAGCGTTGAATTTCTCCAGAAGTCAGTCTCTCTCTCTCTCTCTCTCTCTCTCTCTCTCTCAGAATGCGTGGCGCAAAAATGTCGCCGACAAAAAAAGGCAGGAAGCGGTCGCCTTTAAATAGCGCTCCCCCAGTCCCTTCGCGACTACAAAACGCTCCCCTCAACCTGTCGTTGCTAGCGGCAGGCGGTAAGGCAGGGGGCGCCACTCAATATCCGGTCCGGGGCATTGCACGCTCGACTGACTTCACGATCTGCGGGTGCAGGAGATCGTGGCAATAGTGTTTATCGCCGCTGCAAAATGCCTGGTCAATTTCGCAAGCGGCGCAAACATCGCCGCGCCTGGGCGCTAGTTGCTTTGCGCCTTAGGGCGCTAACAGGAGGCGCAAAGCAACGAATTTTTCCCCCCTAGTGTCTACCTTTTTCTTTAGTTTCAATTTTACCTATATCTTTTTATTCATCCATGGTGGTTCATTATTGGCTAGTTTGTTACTGTTTTTTAGTGGAATATATTTCTCCTGAGACTCTATTGATCTTTTTAAATATTTCCCGCTGCTGTTCGATCTTTTTGTCAATTTTTTTTCCAGTTTACCTTCCGTAGTTCCATTTTCCTCCCCTCAAAACTAGCTTTTTTCCAATTTAATACTTTGGTCTTTATCTTACTTATATCTTTCTCAATCATTAATTTAAATCTTATTATGTTATGATTGCTATTGCCTAGATGTTCTCCTATGCTTACTTCTCTTATCTGCTCTGGTTCATTTTCCATTACTAGATCCAGCAGTGATTTCTCTCTGGTTGGGCTTCTTACTTACTGGATAAGAAAGGAGTCCTGAACACACTGTAAAAACTCCATTCCCTTTTCTTCTTTCCCTACCTCTTCTTTCCAATTTATTTGGGGGTAGTTGAAATCTCCCATGATTATTTTTCTATGGCTTTTCTTCATTTCACAGATTTGCTTAAAATTTAATTGTTAGTGTTCCTGTAATGGATAGTTAGTTAATTGGAGTCTCCTGTGCCTAGTGACACATGACGCAACCCATTTTTTCCACTGCTGTCTGTCCAGAGCAAGATATTTGACTCCATCGGAGTATCATCTTGCCTTACATCCAGCAGATTGTGGTTTTCCACAGTTGATGTTTATGCTTGCAAGTCTGTAACAGACATGTCTTGTCTCTGGGTTGTTTCTGTAACGGAAGGTATTTTTAAAGGTTGTTAGTCTGACTCACAATCTGCTACCAGGCGGTCTGGTGGACTGCCTTTCGACCTGTCTGGCTTGGGTGGCCCAATCAGGAGTTATATTCCTGCCAGCATAGCTCTCAGGGTCATGGGAGCATGCAAGCTTTACCATCACATCAAGGTGCAGTCATTGGTGAAGGGCAATGTTTAGGTTACAGTGCTCTGTACAGTTCTACATGCATTATTATAGATAGGATATTAAAGTCAAAGAGAGTGTACAGTACTGACAGTGTACAACATTAATCCACCAGGATGATACTGGGGTGAGAAACTAGAATTACAAGGAGAGACGAAGTACTGGGACTATTAACACGGGAGCAGAGAAGACTAAGAGGAGATTCAATAAAGGTTTTTAAAAGTATTCACAGTGACGAGGGAAAGACCATTTCCTCTGGTTAGAAAGTCAGTGACAAGGGGTCACAAATTTAAAATTGTCACTAAGAGAATGAGAAGAGAGGTTAAGAGAAATGTCTTTATGCAGAAGGTTAGTGCATGACATGCTTTGACACACATAGCAATTGATGCTAAGGGAAATATCCTCTAAGGGAAACGTGGATAAATATTTGAAGCAGAGGGCGATGCTGTGTTCAGGAGAGAGCATGGGCTTGTGGGATTAGTTTTAGATTGCACCAGCAAAGGACCAGCACAGACATGATGATTGAATATCCACCTTCTGAGCCTTGAACTTCTATGGTTCTACAGTTCTTTCTTTATTTTAAAGAAAGTTCAAAATCAGCATAAAATTGTGTTTAAACAAGTATCAGATATAGACATAGTAATGATGAATTTATTTTGTTGGCAAAAGAGCAAAACAGTATATCAACATCTCACTTAAAATGAATCCTTATTTCATAAGAATCCTACAGTAAATTATAGTGTATATTAATCATTTTTCATTGGACAGTCTTGCTCTGTTTCTAATCATTTTTTGGAGAATGGCCTCACAGAATTTGCATTTAACTCTAGCAATACCAAGATGGCAAAAAAAAACAGATTAGTCAAGACACAGTTGGTGCTTTCTCTTCCAGAATTAATGAACTTGAAGATCTTTGTATCCAGGGATGGGCTTAGCAAGGAATTCAGAAAACTGCATGTGTACACATCGTATCAAATGCATTAAGACAATGCAAAATAAACTTGTAATCTTCAAAGTTTGAAGATAATTCACCCGTCTTGTAGCGAAAACAGAGTTCTGATCCTTTGAAAAATGTTTTTCTTCATTTTATAAGTGTTTTAAAAATTGTTTGGGTTAAAATAGAAGCTGTCTTAATTGAATTTCAGAATGAAGCTGGAGCCAGGCTGCCTATAATGTAACAGGCCAGATCATCTGATCTAGAAACTAGGCTTTGTTGTAGGAGAAATTCAAAATTAACACTATTTAGGGCCTTGAGAGTTGTGAAACTTAGACCATGTATGATAAGTTGCTTGTTAGTATGCCCGTATAGTTTTGATTCTGGGTGATTTAAATTATTAACTTTGGAGACCAAACTCTGTGTTTCTCCTTTTTAGCTTTATCTGGCGATCTGAACCTGTCGGTTAGAAATTCACATCATCCACATGCAACTTCATATCATGAGGGTCTATGAAAGACTTTCAGCCAAGAATTTTTTTTTTTAATCAAGCTGTTTTCTAAATATGTTCTAAAAGGTGGCCTAATGGCCTGATTTTTAAAAATTGTTTTCAGCATTATACTTTTAGTAACTTGCTGTGCCTGACTTCATCATTGTCAAGCCTAGAAAATGCAGGACAAATCCAACCTGATCAATTGCTGCCCTATCAGCCTACACCCATTCATCAGCAAAGTGATGGAAGGAGTCGTCAACCATGTTAACAGGTGGTACATACTCACTAGTAACCTACTCACCAACGCTCAGTTTTGGTTCTGCCAGGACTACTTGGCTCCAGACCTCATTAAAGCCTTGGCCAAAACATGGACATGAGCTGAATTCCAAGACAACATTTGGCTGAGTGTGGTACCAAAGAGCCCTTGTAAAACTGAAGTCAATGGAGATCGGGGGAAAACTCCCCAGTGGCTGGAGTCATACCTGTCACAAAGGATAGAGGTTGTTGGAGGCCAATCATCACAATCCCAGAACTTCACTGCAGGAGTTCTCCAGGTAGCGTCCTAGGCAAAACTATCTTCATTTGGTTCAACAATAACCTTCCCTCCATCATAAGGTCAAAAGTGAGGCCGTTCGCTGATGATTGCAGTGTTCATCTTAATTAATAATTCCTCTGATAATGAAGCAGCCAATGCCTGCATGCAGCAAGACCTGGATAACATCCAGATTTGGGCTGATGTGTCAAATAACATTTGTGCTGAACAAGTGCCAGGCAATGACCATCTCCAACAAGAGAGAGCCAAACCACCACCCCTTGACATTCAGTGGCATTACCATTGATGTGTCCCCCACCATCAACATCCTGAGGTTCACCATTGACCAGAAACTCAGCTGTACCAGCCACATAAACAGCTACTAGAGCAGATCAGAGGCTGGGTATTCTGCATTGACATTGCTTGCCATGTGTCAGGTATGATTGCCAAAAAACCATAAATATTCTTCTAAGTTGCACTGCTTGTTGTATGGCAAGCAAAGCCCAAGCTCAAAACCTATCCTCCTAGCAAGCTCCCTGATAGAAATTTGACAATATCTTCAACTATATTGAATACCTTGTTTGGTGTAGGTATTTTCAAATACCAACCTTTTCATTATTTGTACAACAGGAAATTATATTCTCCTTTAGAAATTGCATTACCCAATAAACTGCTTCCCTCTTCACTTCATTGTTAATATGGTTACATGGGGCTTCACAGTTCCTTCTGGTTGCTGCTTCACTGAGCAAAATCTATGTAAAAGAGTGCCACACTGTAAGCAACATGCCATCTGCTTCACATATGGGCTAACTGTTGGATTCAATCCCATTGATGGAATACTGAGTATTTTCATTTCACCTTGTGCATATTGAAACAAGGTATCTGAATGCATGACAAAATCATCTTTTTTTAAATTCATTCTTGGGATGTCGGCATCTCTGGCAAGGCCAGCATTTATTGCCCATCCCTTGTTGCCCTAATAAGGTGGTGGGCCGCCTTCTTGAACCGCTGTATGGTGACGGTGCTCCCATAATAGTGTTGGGTAGGGAGTTCTAGGATTTTGACCTAACAACGATGAAGGACTGTCCAAGTCAGGATGATGTGTGACTTGGAGGAAACTTGGAGGTGATGGTGTTCCCATGCACCTGTTGCCCTTGTCCTCCTAGGTGGTAGACATCGTGGGTTTGGGAGGCGCTGTTGAAGAAGCTTTGATGACTTTCTGCTGTGCATCCTGTAGATCGTCGACACTGCAGCCACAGTACGCCAATGGTGGAGGAGGTGGTTTAGGCTAGTGGTTGAGGTGCTGATCCAAGTGGACTGCTTGTATTCTGGATTATGTTGAGCTTCTTGGTTGTTGTTGCAACTGCACTGATACAGGCAAGTGGAGAGTATTCCATCACACTTTTGACTTGTACCTTAGATGGTGGAGAGGCTTTGGGGAGTCGAGAAGTGAGCCACTTATCGCAGAATACTCAACCTCTGACTTGCTCTAGTAGCCATGGCATTTATGTGGCTGGTGTAACTGAGTTTCTGGTCATTGGTGACCTCCAGGGTGTTGATGGTGGGATACTTACCAATGGTAATGCCATTGAATATCAAAGGGACATGATTAGGCTCTCTCTTGTTGGAAATGGTCATTGCCTGGCACTTGTGTGGCACGAATGTTAGTTGCCACTTATCAGCCTAAGCTTGGATGTTGTCCAGGTCTTCTGATTTGAATCTGTGCTGACACTGGAGAATTATAAAGCTGGCTGAAGTAGCATTTTCCATGGATTAGAAAGCCTTTGAACTCTGCCTTTGCTTTTTATAAACTGTCACACAACTTTGTCATGTAACTTTCAGAGTCGTTACAGAAGCACACATCGTCCCACTGTATTTCAAAATTATCCAGCAGTATCTGGATCAGAGCATTCTTGGCAACATTGGGTTGACATGTTTATTTTCACCATCTGGGCAGTAATTTGGCGGGCGGATCGCATGCCCTTGATTAAACTTGCCTGATATTTATTCTATTAAAATCAGTGGAATAAAAATCAGGTAGATTGCATACAGGATGGGCAGTTGCTGGGTACCCATGTATTTTAGGGGTTTTATCAACTGTAATAGGAAGCTGGATATCTCAAATTAAATCCTTTAATTGATCTCATGTGGCATGCATACGGGGAGTCAAGACAAAGTGTAGTATTCAGGTGAAGTGGTGTTAGAGGGTGGTGGAATCATTGGGCCAGGGCATACAGATGTAATTCAGTGACCATTGTAAAGTCATACATTCTCTTTTTTAGATTTTCACTGGAAATTCCTATGTCTACATTTTTAGTGGAGACCACCTATGTAAACTTGACATACTGCAATTACATCCTCCAGACTGCATTGCCACACCCCTATTGGTGAGCAACGTCTTCCTAATCCTCACGTTCTTTTTAAAACCTAACCATTGTCTCAACACTGATATCTACAGGGACCACTCCTATTTTTAAATGGCGATGAGTGTCACATACATCTGTGATTACAAGTATTCAGTTATGTGGATTGCAGACTTCCGAAGACAAGTGATATTGTTACACGATACCTGCATACCAAACTTTTTTTGCCTCTCTCATCCTCAACATTAAAATGAGGATTTTCTTTTGCATAACTTTTGGAGTTTTGGATTACTGCAACATTACTGTACAGGGATATGAGATTTGACAGATCTGTAATAAACATGTAATGCCAATGTCTGGAAGCAGTGGATATGCAATTAAGCGAGAAAAGGAAATATGAATCAATATGAGCATCAACCATTTGGTCATAAGTTTTCTGCTATGAATGTGCAAGTGGGAATTAGTTTTAAATTTTTAAAATTAGACTGATGGGCACCCCACACATAGGATAAATTACTTTGTTAATATAAGCAGTATCTATTGCTGCCTAGACTAGAGACTGTGGCAATTCATCACACTATCAGCCTGTCTATTTCTTGTCTATCCCTCAGGGAAATTTAGTTCCTTTTTAATTATTGATTTTAAAGTTATTTTCTCCCCTGTTTAGAGAAATACGCAGTACTCCTCAGCTGTGAAGGCAGATGATGACTTGCTACCAACCCTCTTTCAGTTCCTACCTGTAACTAGCCAATATAAGATGTGCAAAAGTGGCTCAGGTTGACTTACCCTCCAATTTTCCCTTTTCCTGTAAAGAAGAGCCTGGCCTCTGCTCAGAGACTTGCTCCAATTACCCAGCAGAAATTAGTTACACTGGGATCACGCCCACCAACACGTCCCAGCACTGACCCCATAGACTTTGCGCGATCAATGGGAGGGCAACTAAATTTCATGGGGCAGGCAGCCGCAAGTGTGAGCGCATCTCCGGTGCAGGTCTGCCCCACGCAGCCAGAAAATCTGATGCCTGGCTACCATTGGTAGAGGTTGTCCAGACCCCAGATTTGGCCCGCTGTGTAAGGGGGCTGATCAAGATTAAAAAAAAAAAAGTTACCAGTCTTTTAGGATCCAGGTCACTTTCCTGGCCTAGATCGGCGCCCCCTGTCCTCCCCCCACCCCCCACCGCCGCCACCCCCAGCCAATGGAGGAGCTCACTTATGCCCATCTGGAGGTTGGTTCACTTTATCTCACTGGACATATACGCCTCCAATACTATGCCACATCTTGAATGACTTGGGGGAATTCCCCAGGCAACATTTGCTTTGTAAGTAGCGGCAGAGGTTCTGTGCTTTAAAAGGCAGGCTGGAAAATCCTGGAAATGGTAGAGATGTGGCAACACCTGTGGTTTTCTGGCTGGATCCACCAGTCTCCCACTAGAGTTATGGTGGGAGACCATTGGAACCCCCACCGATTTTTGGGACCATTGTTTTATCCACACATGACTGACTCCCTGTGCCTAATTGTGTGTGTGCATGTGTGAGAGCAATAGATATGCATATATAAAAAAGATAATAAAATAGCTACAGAAACGTTACTCTGGGTCTCTTTGTGAAAAGCCAAATGCCAGTTACCTAGTGAAAAGTGAAAGTGCCATTTCCTCCCTGTGAAACATGCACAGATTTATTCATTTATGTAACTCTGGTTTGTGAGGAGAACAAATTTGTTTATTTGGCTACTGGCAGCAGGTAAGAATAAATCAGAAAACATTTACTTCATTGTCGTGAGCAGATGACTTACAAACTTATTTCAAAATCCTCTCAATGGAGATGTGCACCTCTCCCCTATTCCCACACACAACAGCCTAACCTCTAACTTGCATTGAATAATGCTGTGGGAGATCCATTAGTGCTGATAAAACATCCCTCTGTCTCACTGGGTCTGTTCAGGAAGTTGAATTCCTTTTTAAAAATAGACTTATGGCCTTTCCTTTTATGTTTTTCATTTTTAATATGTTTTATATTTTTTGTTATAAACACTACATAAAAATCTATTAAGAAAAAAATGCCAAAAAATGTATTTAATGTGTACACATATAAAATAGTGATGTGCTGAGTAGATTTTTCCCATTAAAAACTTCCAAAATGAATACTAAATTGAGAACTCTTGTGAGACACCAATATTAGCTTTAGCATAGAAAGCATACATTTACTGAGATGAAGTGACCTCCTTTTGTCCCTGTAGCTTTGTTGGCAATGTGATTATGGAGGGCAGTGCACAGACACAATCATTAGCTATTCTGCTGAAAAGACTGCTCTGCATGCTTTTGCCAATTTGTTTCAGACGCTGTCCTTGGTGCTGAATATAGGTCTTACTCTCTAATTGATTACATTACTGACAGCATCACAGAAATTGGTTTCTTCAGTTGATTTTCAGCCTAAAGATTCTTTTAGATGAAGAATATAGCGCTGCAAGCCATTTTTTTTTTCATTTTGGAAAAGTAATATATAGAAATTATTCAAATGCATTTTGACCTTTCTCTAAAATCTGCTTGATTTTGGTATTTTAGTTTTTCAAACAGGGATTTGTGGACCTGAAGGTTCACAAGGTTATCAGATTTCTATCGATCTGGGACTGGGCACACCATGCACTGAGTACCATGTTTCAGGAATTTTATATTTTTGATTTGCTTATATTGGACAGCATGTTCGTCTGGTTGCGATCCTGATAGTTACACCTGATGATGGTGCGCTCCAGTGCTGACCCTGCCAGAGTTTGCTGGATCAGTGGCGGCGCACCAAATTTATATTTGTCAGATAGGTGTAAGAGACACTTGAGGCCCCTTATCTGGCTCCAACCTGCCTATGCCTACCGGAAAATAGTGCCCACTTGCCCGTGGGAGGGGGGTTGTTGCCCAGGCCCCCCCACCCCCCCCCCCCAACTAATGGTCCTATTGGGCCCCTGAGCAAAACAGCTATTCTGCAAAAAAAACATTTTTTAATGTTAAATTCTTCGGATGACCAGGCCACTTTCCTGACCTGGACCCCACTGATGGAGCCCACAAACGCCCTTGTCAAGACTGGTATGCCTCCATTCATTTGGTATACTGTTCACTAGGCCCCATCCAGTGTCCGGAGCAGGAACTCCCAGCTTAGAGTTTTACTGGCCCTGCCCGTGCCCATAATTTACTATATAAGGGGTTGACAGAAAGAGGAGACTTCCAAAAATGGCAGAACCTTGGGGTACTGCTAATCATTTCAGTTTAGCAAAATACATAACATATATTGAACATACTAGAAAAATATAGATTTACTCTTTACAACAATTACGTTCAAAATCTTAGTCGAATAATACGAGCTCTCTTTATTTGCTTTCATCACGAATAGTCTGAATTTATTGAATATTGCTTCCAGTATTTTTACCAAGTTCACAATCCCAATGGACTTGTGATTTTCGTATGCCATTACGACCCCATTTGCTTTTGTAATTATGCAAGATATCTGAACATTGAAGAAACTATCACCTGCTCAGTGTTACAGCTCTATAAATGGTATATTTTTGGGGTGCCGTTGGTATCTTATCAGAGTTACTGCAGGAGACTGGTGGAACCCCCACAGAATTTCGACTCAATTGTCTTTCAGAAATTAGGACAGGAGACCTCTGGGAGACTGACAATATCTTCACAGAGTGTTATTCAAAAACTGAATTCTTTACTATATGTGGAATTGTATAAGTATTTGAAAAGGAAGGTTATAGAATACAGAGAAAGGGAAATCGCGTTACAATAGGTAGCTTCTCTTGAATTTACAGCAGACGAGTGGGAAATTCCTTGTGGAAATTGACCCACTATTCTTCTACCTCTGAGATCACCACACAGAAGAATTAAAAAAAAAAGCATTGTTCTATATCTAAAACCTGTCTGTGTTTGCATTAGGAATGTTACATTCTAATAGAAAGCGGAGACCTAAAGTTTGTTTAAAAAAAAAAGTAACAATGCAGTAATTAGCAAAACATCTTTTCAATAATTTTGTTACTTTTTGTACCTTTTTAAAATATGAAAGGAATGTATATTTTCTTGCAATGCACCCTTACTGTACATTTGCTGGGTATCTTTATATTTAAATCACAACATTTTAATTGGCAATAAATGTCAGCCCCACATCCCGAGAATGAAAAGAAATACTCAGTCTTCCTAAAACGGAACTTCCTGATGTCGCTCTTAATAAAATATGTTTTCTACTGCAGTACTTCACAAACTGTGGGATACAATTCAGCAAAATACATAACATATATTAAACATACTGTAAAAATACAGATTTACTCTTTACAACAATTACCGTTTAAAAGTACGAGCTATCTTTATTTGCTTTCATCACAAAAGAGTCTGACTTTATTGAATATTGCTCCCAGTATTTCTGCCAAGTTCACAATCCCAATGGACCTGTGATTACTACCCATTTGCTTCTGTAATCATGCAAGGTATCTGTACATTACTAATTGCATGAAACTATCACCTGCTCAGTTTTCCAGCTTATATACAGAGCAAAGTAAAGAGGCTACATAGAAACATTGTGTGATTTTTGAAATATCTTACTAAAGATTGTAGCTGCATGTCTATATAAAATACAAGATGTCTAGAACTATGTTAACAGGCTTTAACACCCTCTTAGGTATCTCTTATTCTATATATTGTATGAGCTATGTTATAGCCCTGTATTTTTCAGTACATGTCTGCAGTGATTTAACTAAGGCGGTCAATAGATTTCCAGTCCAGCCTGTGCTGCCTACAGGAATCCGATTGTTTGTCCCCCATGGGAGGACAAAATTCATTATCTGGCACAGGGGCCAGTCTCCTGTTGTGCACTCAAAGATGAATTCAGCCATGCTGCCTTCCACAGCCTAAACCCTCAGGACACTAATATTTAGGCCAATTCACTCTTCTCTCCTAAAGGACTTTGTTGCTGAGTATTCAATGTGGCAGTGCTCAGCTTGTGGTGAAGCTGCTCATCGATATAGCTGATAAAATAATAATATATTACAGGCCATGGCTCTAACCTAGCACCATTATGGTCTACAAAAATCAATCCTGATTTACTCAGTGCGAGGCAATGGCCCGGATTTGCAGTGAACAGCGAATGAACGACTTTTTATATTCGTTCCTAGGGTGTGGGCGTCGCTGGCAAGGCCAGCATTTATTGCCCATCCCTAATTGCCCTTGAGAAGGTGATGGTGAGCCACCTTCTTGAACCGCTGCAGTCCGTGTGGTGAAGGTACTCCCACAGTGCTGTTAGGGAGGGAGGTCCAAGATTTTGACCCAGCGACGATTAAGGAACAGCGATTATATTTCCAAGTCAGGATGATGTGTGACTTGGAGGGGAACATGGAGGTGATGGTGTTCCCAAAGGCCTGCTGCCCCTGTCCTTCTAGATGGTAGAGATCATGGGTTTGGGAGGTGCTGTCGAAGAAGCCTTAGCGAGTTGCTGCAGTGCATTTTGGTACACACTGCAGCCACGGTGCGCCGGTGGTGGAGAGAGTGAATGTTTAAGGTGGTGGATGGAGTGCCAATCAAACGGGCTGCTTTGTCCTGGATAGTGTTGAGCTTCTTGAGTGTTGTTGGAACTGCACTCATCCAGGCAAGTGTAGAGTATTCCATTACACTCCTGACTTGTGCCTTGTAGATGGTGGAAAGGCTTTGGGGAGTCAGGAGGTGAGACACTCGCCGCAGAATACCCAGCTTTTGACATTCTCTTGTAGCCACAGTATATATGTGTCTGGTCCAGTTAAGTTTCTGGTTAATGGTGACCCCCAGGATGTTGATGGTTAAGATTTGCCGATGGTAATGCCGTCGAATGTCAAGGGGCGGTGGTTAGACTCTCACTTGTTGGAGATAGTCATTGCCTGGCACTTGTATGGCGCGAATGTTACTTGCCACTTATCAGCCCAAGCCTGAATGTTGTCCAAGTCTTGCTGTATGACTGCTTCATTATCTGAGGAAGTGCGAATGGAACTGAACACTGTGCAATCATCAGCAAACATCCCCACTTCTGACCTTATGATGGAGGGAAAGTCATTGATGAAGCAGCTGAAGATGGTTGGGCCGAGGTCACTGCCCTGAGGAACCTCTGCAGCGATGTCCTGGGGCTAAGATGATTGACCTCCAACAGCCACAATCATCTTCCTTTGTGCTAGGTATGACTCCAGCCAGTGGAGAGTTTCCCCCCTGATTCCCTTTGACTTCAATTTTACTAGGGCTCCTTGATGCCACACTCTGTCAAATACTGCCTGATGTCCAGGCCAGTCACTCTCACCTCACCTCTGGAATTCAGCTCTTTTGTCCATGTTTGGACCAAGGCTGTAATGAGGTCTGGAGCCGAGTGTCCTGGCGGAACCCAAACTGAGCATCAGTGATCAGGTTATTGGTGAGTAAGTGCTGCTTGATAGCACTGTTGACGACACCTTCCATCACTTTGCTGCTGATTGAGAGTAGGCTCATGGGGCGGTAATTGGCCGGATTGGATTTGTCCTGCTTTTTGTGGACAGGACGTACCTGGGCAGTTTTCTACATTGTCGGATAGATGCCAGTGTTGTGGCTCTACTGGAACAGCTTGGCTAGAGGCGCAGCTAGTTCTGGAACACAAGTCTTCAGCACGACAGCTGGGATGTTGTCGGGGCCCATAACCTTTGCTGTATCCAGTGTGCTCAGCTGTTTCTTGATATCACGTGGAGTGAATGAAATTGGCTGAGAACTGGCTTTTGTGATGGTGGGGACCTCAGGAGGAGGCCGAGATGAATCATCCACTTAGCACTTCTGGCGAAGATGGTTGCAAAAACTTCAGCCTTGACTTTTGCACTCGTGTGCTGGACTCCGCCATCATTGAGGATGGGGATATTCATGGAGCCTCCTCCTCCCGTTAGTTGTTTCCTTGTCCACTACTATTCATGACTGGATGTGGCAGAACTGCAGAGCTTTGATCTGATCTGTTGGTTGTGGGATTGCTTAGCTCTGTCTATAACATGCTGCTTCTGCAGTTTGGCATGCATGTAGTCCTGTGTTGCAGCTTCCCCAGGTTGGCACCTCATTTTTAGGTACGCCTGGTGTTACTCCTGGCATGCTCTTCTGCACTCCTCATTGAACCAGGGTTGGTCCCCTGGCTTGATTGTAATGGTAGAGTGAGGGATGTGCCGGGCCATGAGAACATAAGAACAGAAGAAATAGGAGCAGGAGTAGGCCATTTGGCCCTTCGAGCCTGATCCGCCATTCAATAAGATCATGGCTGAACTTCAACCTGAACTCCACTTTCCCGCCCAATCCACATATCCCTTGATTCCCCTAGAGTCCAAAAATCTATCGATCTCAGCCTGGAATATACTTAACGATTCAGCATCCACAGCCCTTGGGGTAGAGAATTCCAAAGATTCAGAACCCTCTGGGTGAAGAAATATACAAGCAACAATTTGTAGTGACAAGAGCTAAACAATAAATCGGAGATTAAAACAATTTTTAAAACAAAAAATGTATTATGATGCTAATATGCAATTTATAGTTTTACTATCCAGACTGATGCAGTTGATGATGGCCTACTCCAAGGATTCCCTAATATCAGACAGTGGTCCAGAAATCATTTTATTCAGATTGCACTGCACGGTGCTGACTGTATAGAAAGAGCAGAGAAGTCTCAGATACAGCTAGGGTTGCCAACTCTGGTTGGACATATCATCAGCAAACTTGGATATATTACATTTGGTCCCGTCATCCAAATCATTGATGTAGATTGTGAATAGCTGAGGCCCAAGCACTGATCCTTGCGGTACCTCACTAGTTACAGCCTGCCAACCCGTAAATTACCCGTTTATTCCTACTCTCTGTTTTCTGTCCGTTAACCAATCCTCAGTCCATGCTCGTATATTACCCCCAATCCCATGAGCCCTAATTTTGTTTAATAACCTTGTGTGGCACCTTATCGAATGCCTTCTGAAAATCCAAATACACCACATCCACTGGTTCCCCCTTATCTATTCTGCTAGTTACAACCTCACAAAATTCTAACAGATTTGTCAAACACGATTTCCCTTTCATATAGCCGTGTTGACTCTGCCCAATCCTATTATTATTTTCTAAGTGCCCTGTTACCACGTCCTTAATAATAGATTCTAACATTTTCCCTACCACTGATGTCAGGCTAACTGGTCTGTAGTTCCCCGGTTTCTCTCTCCCTCCTTTCTTAAATAGTGGGTTTACATTTGCTACCATTCAATCCGTGGGAACCGTCCTAGAATCTATGGAATTTTGGAAGATGACAACCAATGCATCCACTATCTCTATAGCCTCCTCTTTCAAAACCCTAGGATGTAGGCCATCAGGTCCAGGGGATTTACTGGCTTTCAGTCCCATTAATTTCTCCAGTACTATTTTTTTACTAATACTAATTTCTTTCAGTTCCTCATTCTCGCTAGACCCTTGGTTCTCCACTATATCCGGGAAGTTTTTTGCGTCTTCTTCCGTGAAGACAGACACAAAGTATTTATTTAATTTCTCTTCCATTTCCCTGTTGCCCATTATAATTTCTCCTGTCTCAGCCTGTAAGGGACCCACATTTACTTTCGCTAATCTTTTCCTTTTTACATACCTATAGAAGCTTTTGCAGTCTGTTTTTATGTCTCTCGCTAGTTTACTCTCATTCTATTTTCCCTTTCTTTATCAATTTCTTGGTCCTCCTTTGCTGAATTCTAAAATCCTCCCAATCCTCAGGCTCACTACTCTTTTTGGCAACATTATAAGCCTCTTCCTTTGATTAATACTATCTTTAACTTCTCTTGTTAGCCACGGTTGGACCACTTTTCCTGTGGGGTTTTTGTGCCTTAAAGGAATGCATATTTGTTGTAAATTATGTATTAATTCTTTAACTGCTAGCCATTGCTTGCCTACCATCATACCTTTTAGGTTACAGATTGTGGTGGAATACAATTCTGCTGTGGCTGATGGCCCACAGTGCCTCATGGATGCCCAGTTTTGAGCTGCTAGATCGGTTCTGAATCTATCCCATTTAGTACAGTGGTAGTGCCACACAACACGATGGATGGTGTCCTCAGTGTGAAGATGGGACTTCATATCACAAGGACTGTGTGGTGGTCACTCCTACCAATACCATCATGGGGATGCATCTGCGACAGGTAGATTGGTGAGGACGAGGTCAAGTAGGTTTTTCCCTCGTGTTGGTTCTCTCACCACCTGCTGCAGGCCCAGTCTGGCAGCTATGTCCTTCAGGACTCAATCAGCTCGGTCAGTAGCAGGTGCTACTGAACCAATCTTGGTGACTGACATTGAAGTCCCCCACTCAGAGTACATTCTGTGCCCCTGCTACCCTCGGTGCTTCTTCCAAGTGGTGTTCAACTTGGAGGAGTACTGATTCATCAGCTGAGGGAGGGCGGTAGGTGGGAATCATAGAATCGTTACAGCACAATAGGAGGCCAGTCGAGCCCGTGCCAGCTCTCTGCAAGAGCAATTCAGCTGGTTCCACTCCCCCTGCCCTTTTCCCCAGCCCTGCAATTTTTTTTCCTTCAGGTACTTTTCCAATTCCCTTTTGAAAGCCACGATTACATGTACACCACGTCAACCGCATTGCCCTCATCAACCCTCTCTGTTACTTAATCAAAAAACTCGATCAAGCTAGTTAAACACGATTTGCCTTTAACAAATCTGTGCTGTCTTCCCTTAATTAATCCACACTTGTCCAATTGACTGTTAATTTTATCCTGGATTATCATTTATAAAAGCTTCCTCACCACCGAGGTTAAGCTGACTGACCTGTAGTTGCTGTGATTATCCTTTCACCCTTTTTTGAACAAGGGTGTAACATTTGCAATTCTCGAGTCCTCTGGCACCACCCCCGAGGAGGTTTCCTTGCCCTTGCTTGACCTGAAGCCATTAGACTTCATGGAGTCTGGAGTCAATGTTGTGGACTCCCAGGGCCACTCCCTCCCGACTGTATACCACTGTGCAGCCACCTTTGGTATGTCTGTCCTGCCGGTGGGACAGGACATACCCAGGGATGGTGATGGAGGAGTCTTGGACATTGGCTGAAAGGTATGATTCTGTCAGTATGACTGTCGGGCTGTTGCTTAACTGGTCTGTGGGACAGCTCTCCCAATTTTGGCACAAGTCCCCAGATGTTAGTGAGGAGGACTTTGCAGGGTTGGCTGGGTGGGCTGTTGTCGTGTAGAATTTATGTACCCAGTGTCTCTTCAACCAATCAAATTGAAGAATCCTTACTAAGCCACGCAGTTGAAACCAGGAAGTGTAAGTTACAATATTTAATATAAAATCATGTACAGAAATCGAAATAAAAAGAGGGAAAGAAAGATGGGACGAAGAGAGAGAGAAGAGAATGAAAAAGTTTTTTTTTTAAATAATTTTAATTTTAAATTTTTAAAAAATCTCCAACAATAATTAAAATCTGAAGGAATGAGACTTCATACTTGTAAAAGTAAATTTTCAGTGCCAGAAAGGTTGTTTGGTAGTAATTAAGACTTATCACACGGCTAAAAATGTACATACACTTGAATGGACAAGCCCTAACATTTTCTGGTGTGTTTAGTGGGTAAGGACCACAATTTCACGCCCTTCGTGTGTTTTACTGCCGAATTAAAGCGAGATACCAGTGTAGCGAAGCTTTTGGATGAGCAGGGCAACTTGGACAGCAGCTTCCTGATTTTTGTTTTTAACTGCGCTTGTGCAGATATTGGAAGTTGCTGTCCAATTTACTCTATAATAACGGTGAGCGCTGATAGCCTCACCGTTAATCTGGGCCATTGTTTCAGCTATTGTAATTTCATGGGAGGCTAAGCTTATAGTATGCTGAAGGTACTGCATGGTTTGTCGGCCCTATCTTCACTGTGACACAGCTGCAACCTTGCAGATGCCCTTGCTGCAAGCTGCTTCAAGGCATGACCTGACAAGCACATTGTCAAAATAGGAAGTTGTTGCATGAGGACCAAATCCTGTCCATCCAGCAGCTGATTGACAAATTCAATGTCCTCCAAGAAGAGTTCTCCTGGGACACCCAGATCCAACACTACTTCCAGGAATGGCTGCGCCATCTAAATACAGTGCAAAGTGACCATACTGGAACTGGTCCTCTGCAACACTGCTCCTCTCTCCACAGGCAACTCGACAGCCTTTATTCAACACTGTCCCCCAAATGATACAGAAATCCTACTAATTCATGGAACATAACCTGTTCCACTCACTTCCAGGGGAGCAATGGAGGGCACAGAATGTACTCTGGGTGGGGGACTTCAGTGTCTATCACCAAGAGTGGCTCGGTAGCACCACTACTGACCGAGCTGGCCGAGTCCTGAAGGACATAACTGCCAGTCTGGGCCTGCGACAGGTGGTGAAAGAACCAACACAAGGGAAAAACCTACTTGACCTCGTCCTCGCCAATCTACCTGTCACAGATGCATGTGTCCATGACAGCATTGGTAGCAGTGACCACCGCACAGTCATTGTGGAGACGAAGTCCCGTCTTCACACTGAGAACACCCTGCATCATGTTGTGTGGCACTACCACCGTGCTAAATGGGATAGATTCAGAACAGATCTAGCAGCTCAAAACTGGGCATCCATGAGGCGTTGTGGGCCATCAGCAGTAGCAGAATTGTATTCCACCACAATCTGTAACCTCATGGCCCGGCATATCCCTCACTCTACCATTACCACCAAGCCAGGGGACCAACCCTGGTTCAATAAGGAGTGCAGAAGAGCATGCCAGGAGCAGCACCAGGCGTACATAAAAATGAGCTGCCAACCTGGGGAAACTGCAGCACAGAACTACATGCATGCTAAAAAGCGGGAGCAGCATGCTATAGACAGGGCAAAGTGATCCCACAATCAACGGAGCAGATGAAAGCTCTGCAGTCCTGCCACATCCAGTCGTGAATGGTGGTGGACCATTAAACAACTAACGGGAGGAGGAGGCTCCATGAATATCCCCATCCTCAGTGATGGTGGAGCCCAGCACGTGAGTGCAAAAGACAAGGCTGAAGCGTTTGCAACCATCTTCAACCAGACGATCCATATCGGCCTACTCCCGAGGTCCCCACCATCACAGAAGCCAGTCTTCAGCCAATTCGATTCACTCCACGTGATATCAAGAAACGGTTGAGCACACTGGATACAGCAAAGGCTATGGGCCCCGACAACATCCCGGCTATCGTGCTGAAGACTTGTGCTCCAGAACTAGCCGCGCCTCTAGCCAAGCTGTTCCAGTACAGCTACAACACTGGCATCTATCCGACAATGTGGAAAACTGCCCAGATATGTCCTGTCCACAAAAAGCAGGACAAATCCAATCCGGCCAATTACTGCCCCATCAGTCTACTCTCAATCATCAGCAAAGTGATGGAAGTGTCATCGACAGTGCTATCAAGTGGCACTTACTCACCAATAACCTGCTCACTGATGCCCAGTTTGGGTCCCGCCAAGACCACTCGGCTCCCGACCTCATTACAGCCTTGGTCCAAACATGGACAAAGGAGCTGAATTCCAGAGGTGAGGTGAGAGTGACTGCCCTTGACATCAAGGCAGCATTTGACCGAGTGTGGCATGAAGGAGCCCTAGTAAAACTGAAGTCAATGGGGAAAACGCTCCACTGGCTGGAGTCATACCTAGCACAAAGGAAGATGGTTGTGGTGGTTGAAGGTCAATCATCACAGCCCCAGGACATCGCTGCAGGAGTTCCTCAGGGCAGTGTCCTAGGCCCAACCATCTTCAGCTGCTTTATCAATGACCTTCCCTCCAACATAAGGTCAGAAATGGGGATGTTCGCTGATGTCTGCACAGTGTCCAGCGCCATTCACAACTCCTCCAGATAATGAAGCAGTCCATGCCCGCATGCAACAAGACCTGGATGACGTTCAGGCTTGGGCTGATAAGTGGCAGGTAACAGTCGCGCCACAGAAGTGCCAGGCAATGACTATCTCCAACAAGCGAGAGTCTAACCACCTCCCCTTGACATTCAATGGCATTACCATCGCCGAATCCCCCACCATCAACATCCTGGGGGTCACCATTGACCAGAAACGTAACTGGACCAGCCACATAAATACTGTGGCAACAAGAGCAAGTCAGAGGTTAGGTATTCTGCGGTGAGTGTCTCACCTCCTGACTCCCCAAAGCCTTTCCACCATCTACAAGGCACAAGTAAGGAGTGTGATGAAACACTCTCCACTTGCCTGGATGAGTGCAGCTCCAACACTCAAGAAGCTCGACACCATCCAGGACAAAGCAGCCCGCTTGACTGGCACCCCATCCACCACCTTAAATATTCACTCCCTTCACCATCAGTGTACCGTGGCTGCAGTGTGTACCATCTACAAGATGCACTGCAGCAACTCGCCAAGGCTTCTTCGGCAGCACCTCCCAAACCCACGACCTCTTCCACCTAGAAGGACAAGGGCAGCAGGCGCATGGACACACCACCACCTCCAAGTTCTCCTCCAAGTCACACACCATCCTGACTTAGAAGTATATCGCCGATCCTTTATCGTCGCTGGGTCAAAATCCTGGAACTCCCTACCTAACAGCACTGTGGTAGTACCGTCACCACACGGACTGCAGCGGTTCAAGAAGGCAGCTCACCACCACCTTCTCAAGGGCAACTAGGGATGGACAATAAATGCTGGCCTTGCCAGCGACGCCCACATCCCATAAGCGAATTTGAAAAAAAGGCTCTGAGGTGGCTCTTCTGGCTTCCACCTTCTGCAGGTTGAAAAAGGGCACATACCTTACCCTACACAAACTCCATTAATTCCATCCAGCTCTGTCAAAGTATTGGGGAAACTGTGAATATATGAAGTTCGGCCAGGAATCTGTACCTCTTTCTCTTCCCCAGATTTTGGTGCAAGATTGTGGTTCACCTCTGAGTTGCTAGTGGAAATGATTAGCAAATACACCAGGTAGGACTCCGCTCCTTTGCCTTTGGTGGGCTACCCCACAGTTTTATTCATTCTCATAATCAGTCTGTACCAAATATGTTCAGTTCTAAGTTTCCCTCCCAGTCTCACCATTCTCCTGCAGGGAACAGTGAGATATCAGTACAAAAGGGCAATTGCATGGAGTCCTCTGGAAGTGATACTTTCAGAGACAATTTGCAATAAGTTCAAAAGGTGATTTTTTTTTCCTCTGTTCTGTCTACTATTCACGTTTCACATTTAGTTTTATCAGTAACTACCAGTGAGGAAATAAGTCTGCAACTGGAAACAGCAATTAAGTTGCTAATCCCCCCCTTGGTTTCACCTACTATCTGGAGTGTACAGCCACCTGAAACATTTATAATATAAAATTGCCTGTAGAGTGTTGTAGACCTGTGGAAAACACTTTTCTTGAAGAGACCTACTCCTGTGTTGGGCCCTTGAGCTCAATATGGAATACTTGCCTGCAGTTTGAATTATTAATGTGGGCTTTGTTGACTTTTTTCTCGTTGATGCATTGGTTCCTCCTGATTGGCTATAGTGCTATCAATCATTGCAATCCCCTTCATTTTCAAAGGGTTGCCTCTTGTATGTTTTTTAGCAGCCCCTCTGTTTTTAGTGTGAGGTAAAACCAGTAAAAGTCTGTTTTTCAGTTGCTGTTTAAGTAAAGCTGCTTTTACAGGAATGCTTGAACTGCTGACCCCTGACATGTCAGTCTCTCACACTTGCCAAGCTCAATGTAGATTTGCTAAAACTGGTTGCTGGAAAGGACAGGCAAAAAAATGTTCATGTGCAAGATGTAAATGTCAAGTCACTTTTTCTTAAATAGATAATTTGAAATATGGCTCTTTCATCTTGACTCTTAACTTTGGACCTAAAATGTAATTGGGAAAGTAAAGCACTACAGAAGCTAAAGTTAAGCAGTTAACCTTTATTGCATGAACAGCTACCAATTGGTTCTCATAAACTTCAATTTTAATGGTCCTTTGATACTGAAACCAATTTTGTAATTATGCTGAATCTTGTTGATGTTCAAACACTTGTTTTATAATGTAGAGCAGATTTGGCAACAGTAGCATAACTCCATGTGCGTTGGAGTTGCATATGCTTATTCACGACTTTGATAATCTGGCTGGGACATTCCCTGATGTCAGGATGAGGGTCGTGCACGTTGAAAGTGGAGCACTTGAAAGACTCCCTGCCAACACACTATGGTTGACACAATATGGTTGATCCAAAAGTAAGTGCTACAGGCAGGAATCATTTAGCTTTGCTGCCAGCGATATCTTTGATCTGAGGACATAAAATATCCCAAGTACAGTCAGCAAGTGCAATGCAGGACTTGAAAACAAGGAGGCATAGCTTACCCCCTTGCCTAAGTGTGAAAAGAAGAGTGCGAAATATTGCAAGGTGAAGGAGGAGAGTGGAAATGAATGACAAATGGAGGAAGGTGAAGATGAGGCCGAGAGAGTAGAAACAAGGGCCCCGATATTTGCAGGGAGGGAATGCGGGCGACTGTCAGCGATCGGGAAAGGCGGAGGTCCTGACGAGTTTAATGGCAGGAGCTCATTAGAATTTATGTACCCAGTTTCCCGCCCAGCAGCAAGCCAGATTGAGAGGCTGACCGCTGCCGAGTGAGAGAGCCTGCTGTACAAGGCCACAGCCGGGGAATGGAGAGGATAGAGGGAGCAAGGGAAAGATCGCAGGGAGGAGAATAGATGGCGGGGGGAGAGATTGCAGGGCATCTGGAGATGGGATTGCGAGGTTGGGTCTGGAGATCGGATCCGGGTTTCGGCGGGGGGGGAGCTGGTGATCGGAACGTTGGGGGAGGGGGCCTGGAGATTGGATCGTGGGGGTGTGAATGAGTGTAGTTAGGAGTTATTAGCGCAAATTCTATGGGTTGCAATCCTGATGTAATCAGTGGGATCGCACCCGATGATGTCCTCTAGCACTGATCTTACAGAAGTGACCAGCACCACTGAATATCTACGGCAATTCTAAAATTTGTAACACTGTTGTTTAACTAGATTTTGGGCAGTTAGTAGTGCACTCTGGATTGCAGGAGATGTGAGACCCACTTCTGGGATTCGTCGATAGACTCTGAACCCAAGAGAATATCTGGTGCAAAAACCGTAACATTCTGACCTATACTATTAAAGATGTAATTTGATTAAGTGAGTGGCCAAAGCTGTGGCAAATGGAGTTCAATGTGGGGAAGTGTGAGGTCATTCACTTTGGATGTAAGAAAGATAGATCAGTCTATTTTCTAAATGGCGTGGAACAAGGAGCTGTCTATATATACAAATCACTAAAAACTAGTGGACAGGTACAAAAAGCAATCAAAAAGGCTAATGGAATGTTGGCCTTTATCTAAAGGGGGTTGAAATAAAAAGGGGAGGAAGTTATGTTACAGTTGTATCGAGTCTTGTTCAGACCCTATCTGGAGTACTGCATTCCATTCTGGGCACCACATCTCAGGAAAGATATATTAATGGCCTGTATTTTCCGATGCCTACGGGTGTGTATGGGCTGTGTACACACCCGTAAGGACATTGGAAATGCTGGTTTCAGGCATGCGAAGCGCATGTGCTGAAAACCGGCATTTCCGACCTGCCAAGAATGCTCTTGACAGATTGGACGCCTGCCCTGGAGAAGGGCTCTGCGGGGCGGAGAGTTCCGCTTTCTGCAGAACCTCCGCCCGCAGAAAATCCTTAGAAATCTGACGCCTGGTAAAATCAGGCGTAAGGCCTGCTTTTACCAGCATAAGAGGTGGGAAAAAATAAATAAAATTTTTTCACTCATTTATAATTTTAAAATGCTTTTAAAAAAGGTAAGTTTATTTTTAGCCCCGTAAAAAACTTTAATTATTTTTAAAAAAATATTTAATTTTTGTTTAAAATATTTAATTTATTGTAATTTTAACTCATTTTAAAAACGTGATGTTTAAAAAAAAAAAAAAAAAAAATATTTAATGTTTTACTGTGTTTTTGGGGTAATCTCCATTCATATATTTGACAGGTCTATCTGTCAAAAGTCTGATGGGAGATTCCCTTCTCCTATTGGCTGGCCCGGCCCACGTGATCCCAGGGATGCTTGCGAACTGCATGCGCCCCTGGGATACGTGGGCCCTGCACATTTCGACTGTGGAGAGGCCCAGGAGCAGAAGTGTCCGGACCTCGGGAGCCCTCGGGTAAGTTCGTAGATTTTTTTCCGATAGGCATCCGCACGCAGGAAGCCTCCTATCGGAAATTACGGGCCATTGGCTTTGGTGGGGGTGCAGTGCAGATTCACCAGAATGATACCAGGTCTTAAAGGGTTAAATTATGACGACAGGTTGCATAAAATTGGCTTGTATTCCCTTGAGTATAGAAGACTGAAGGGTGATCTAATCAAGGTTTTTAAAATTATAAAAGGATTTGCTAGGGTAGATAAAGAGAAACTATTTCCTCTGATGGGGGAATCCAGAACAAGGGAGCATAATTTTAAAATAAGAGCTCAGCTGTTCAGGAGTAAAATAAGGAAGCACTTCTTCACACAAAGGGTAGTAGATATCTGGAATTCTCTCCCCTAAAAGGCTGTGGATGCTGGGTCAATTGAAACTTTCAAGGCTGCTATTGATAGATGTTTGTTAGGTAAGGGCATCAATCAATATGGAGCAAAGGCAGGTAAATGGGGTTGAGGTACAGATCAGTTATGAGCCTATTCCGGCTTTCAATTAGATCAAGAGAACTCCTGTTCCTAATTTTCCTATGTTCCTATGTTATCCATGTGCTCCTTGATCTCTCTTATCCACACTATCTGTCAGTAACACTATGGTAGATCTACTAATGTTGTATAAAAATATGACTTGGAAGAAGCAAGAATAAGAAAAACCTGTTTAGAGTGTCTGACTCATCCTGACGTTCAGATCCTCATTTAGGATCTTCACAGACAATTTTCACCTCTGTCTGGCCCTGATGCCAAGACAGTTAGGTAGATTTTCAGCTTGCCACCTGGGTGTAAAACTGGAATTGTGGATTGGGCATCCATTATAGAAACCGCCCAATATTAATTTCCATTTCAATCAATTGAAATCAGGCAGTTTCTATAATGGGCGGCCATTTCGTAATGGCAGTTTTACGCCCGGGCGACAAGTTGGAAATCTACCCCCCGGATTGCTCCATTTTCAGTTGCGTCAAGAATTTGTGTATTTCCTTTCTGAATACTTCACCCAAATAGGTGACAGTTTGAGTGCTAAAAGATGCAAAAAAAAGGTGCTCCTTTAAATTTATTTTATTCTGCCTCTTATCTTAGAAATGTATCGCTAAATTTTTTTGTTGTCTTGGCATAATTCATTGAATGTTATTTTCCACTTGCTGTACTAAGCTAATTTGTTGATTCCCTTTGCTGATCGATGGTATCTTTTACAATATTTCTCATTACTTTAGCATAGAAATATTATTGTTGGTGATAATAGCAAAAGAATATGCTTATCTGGCAATTCTTTGTCGACTATTTTAGTGGAGACATTAACTCATTTAAAATCATAGAATCGTTACAGCACAGTAGGAGGCCATTCGGCCCGTCGAGCCCGTGCTGGCTCTCTGCAAGAGCACTTCAGCTAGTCCCAATCCCCTGCCCTTTCCCCGTAGCCCTGCAAATTTGTTTTCCTTCAGGTACTTATCTAATTCCTTTTTGAAAGCCACGATTGAATCTGCCTCCACCACCCTTTCAGGCAGTGCATTCCAGATCATAACCACTCGCTGCGTAAAAAGGTTTTTCCTCATCTTGCCTTTGGAGCTTTTGCCAATAACCTTAAATCTGTGTCCTCTGTTTCTCGACCCTTCCGCCAATAGGAACAGTTTCTCTCTATCTACTCTGTCTAGACCCCTCATGATTTTGAACACCACTATCAAATCTCCTTTCAATCAGCTCTGCTCTAAGGAGAACAACCCCTGCTTCTCCAGTCTATCCACGTAACTGAAGTCCCTCATCCCTGGAACCATTCTTGTAAATCTTTCCTGCACCCCCTCTAAAGGCTTCACATCCTTCCTAAAGTGCAGTGCCCAGAATTGGACACAATACTGTAGTTGAGGCTGAACTAGTGTTTTATAAATGTTCATCATAACATCCTTGCTTTTGTACTCTATGGGCTCAATTTTCACCGGCCCGCGGGTTTGGAGGCGGGAGTGGTGTGAAAATAGCAGATTCGGGGGTCCCGAACCCATCCCGCCTCCATGCCAGTTTCCCAGGAGGCAGGTACCTGACCTGTGCTGGGACCCGCCTCCCCGATGCGGGAAAGGGATTAGTGCCAATAAACTGCCTGTTTTTGCCTAATCCCTTTTTTAGCCCTGAAGTGTGGGCTTCCTGACAGGTCCGAACCACGCCGATTTAGCGAGGCGGACCGTCGGTCTGGAGGGCTTGGAGGGGTCGAGATGTGTGCAGGTGAGTGATGGGTGCATGAGTGCAGAGGTAAGTGTGTTTGGTGTGTGTCAAGTGTTTTAAGAACTTTTACTTACCTTAACTTTGTCCTGCAGGCTAGCTTCCTTAAGGTGTCGGGAGTCCCTCACATCCACTGCACAGAAAGCAGAATGGCCGCGGAGCTGTCAAAAGCTGCAGTTTCTGCTTTCTGTGCTGGATTGATTTCTAACTGAGTCTAAGTACAGGGACTCAAGTTAGAAATCATATTGTCAGTGTTTGACAGCTTCACAGAGCTGTCAAATGCTGAAATTTCATCTGTCAAAAGCTCTTGACAGATGAAATTTCAATGGTTGACGTCACCTGTATCCAAGGGACCCTTGATTGGCCTGCTAAGCCCGCTGGGCAGGCTTAACAAGGTCAATCAAGGGAAAATACAGTGGGTTGGCCACAAGTCAATGGAGGCGGGACTACAACCCAAAAAGTGGGAGTCCCGCTTCCATCACGTCCCCATTGACAAAATCCAGCCCTTGGTCTCTATTTCCTTAATTAATCTACACTTGTCCAAGTGACTGTTGATTTTGTCCCGGATTATCGTTTCTAAAAGCTTCCCCACCAGAGGTTATGGTGACTGGCCTGTAGTTGCTGGGTTTATCCTTACACCTTGTTCAAAAAAGAGTGCAACATTTGCAATTTTCCAGTCCTCTGGCACCACCCCCGTATCCAAGGAGGTTTGGAAGATTATGGCCAGTACCTCCGCAATTTCTACCTTTACTTCCCTCAGCATCCTAGGATATATCCCATCCGGTCCTGGTGACTATTTACTTTTAAGTACAGCCAACCTTTCTAGCACCTCCTCATTATCAATTTTTATCTCATCCAGTATCTCAACTACCTCCTCTTTCACTATGACTTTGGCAGCATCTTCTTCCTTGGTGAAAACAGATGCAAAGTACTCATTTAGTACCTCAGCCATACCCTCTGCCTCCATGTGTAGGTCTCCTTTCTGGTCCCTAATCGGCCCACCCCTCCTCTTACTACCCGTTTACTATTTATATGCCGATAGAAGACTTTTGGATTCCTTTTCATGTTAGCTGCTGGTCTATTCTCATACTCCCTCTTTGCCCCTCTTATTTCCTTTTTCACTTCCCCTCTGAAATTTCTGTATTCAGCCTGGTTCTCAATTGTATACTCAACCTGACACCTGTCATGCGCCCCTTTTTTCTGCTTTATCTTTCTCTCTCTTTCGTCATCCAGGGAGTTCTGGTTTTGGTTGCCTTACCTTTCCTCCTCGTGGGAATGTACCTTGACTGTACCCGAACCATCTCCTCTTTAAAGGCAGCCCATTGTTCGATTACAGTTTTGTCTGGCACTCTTTGATTCCAATTTACCCGGGCCAGATCCGTTCTCAATCCACTGAAATTGGCCTTCCTCCAATTAAGTATTTTGACTCTAGATTGCTCTTTGTCCTTTTCCATAGTTAACCTAAACCTTATGATACTATGATCAAAATAAACAGATTAATGCCTGTGTTAAAATAGTGGACAAAGGAATTTCATATGACGGTGTTAAAAATTTGTCCGCTAATATTGCTAACTATAATTTTTATCTTTTTTTGTTTTCAAATTTTCATCTGTTTCTTGGTTACATTTCTCAATGTTTGCATTATATTTCTCCTTGATAGTTAGACCGTTGCCTGTTTCCAATTAAATCCGTGTCGTGTTTGACTTACTTTATTTTTGGCTTCAGCATCACTTTATTTCCGTTTTAATAGTTATCTAAATTTATTACTGGTATCTATATGCAAATAGAAAGAGCATATACCTTTCTACCTCTTACAGTGGAAAACAAGAAATAATGGGGCCGATTTTAACCCTGCCTGCCCAGCCGAGACCGGGTGGGCGGGCATTTAGAATCACTCGGGAGATTTACCCTCTCTTCCTGCAGTATTCAGTTTTAACCTGCTCTTTTAAACATGGACACCCGCCAGAAACCGGTGGAGTCCTTCTTTAAATATGCGGACAGGGTTCCAAATACATCATCGGGGCCGGACTGCTATTTAAACCAATGGCCTGAGCGGGGTTTCCCACCAGGTAAAGCCAGTGAGAAAAAGCAGGAGCAGAAGTGCTATTCCAGATCCCATAGGAAAATTTAGGCCTCCCTTGCCCCAGTTTTCCCAACCCCTCTCTTTCCTCCCCCCCGCCCCACCATTACCGATCGCGAAACCCTTCCCAAACTGCCTCCCTGAGCGGCACTTACCTGAGTGCCAGGGACTGTTCTTCAGTTCCCGTCTGCAGCCTTTTACCGCCTGGCTTCCTGCCCTCCGAACAGCTACTGTTTCCCACTGCTTTCAGGCGGGCAACTGACTGGGGGGGGGGATACAGAAAAGGCTCAGGAATTGAAATCACTTGGGCCTCTAGCCGAGGTGGGGGGTGGTGGCGTGGGTGGTTGCTGCTCACCTTGGCCCCCTGTCTGCCCGATTCTCTCCCCAAGTTCACATCGGGGTTAATGTGATCAAAAGCTAATTTGAACCTCGCATTGTTGGATGTAGTTCCACATTTAGCTATTCTTGAGCGATCTTTTGACATACCATCATAAATGCTTCTCCAGCACAGGCCAGTGGTTAATTTCATCACATGCCCCATTGGCATCCCTAAAGCACAAGACAAAGCAGCCATTAAGAATAACTATTGATAAAGGTTATTGGTCATGCTGTTGCTTAGAGATTGAAGTATTCCCCTGCAGCAAAAGTCCAGTATCATACCAGCCATGAAGATTAAATTGTTAGTGCAGCATCAAATGTTTCACCAGGATCATCCTCTGACATGATCACTAATGTTGCTTTATAGCTGCAACCTGCATTTATTATTCGGATTCTCATAAAACACCATTCCCGATAATAGCCTTGGCTCCAGACACTTTGGCCAGAATTTTCACCTTTGCGTCGGGTTGGGTGTGTGCGGGCGGCGTAGTGGGTCCGAAACGCGATGTTGTGAGCAACGTGCTGCTCAGAACGACTTTCACTTAATGGCCCCAATTGAAAGAGTCATGCGCCCCAATTGAAAGAGCCATGCGCGTTTCCCGGCCCTATTAAATGGTGCGGGTCTGATGGCGTCATCGATGACTCATTTCCAGCGCCCATATTTAAAGCAGCCTTGCACTGAACTCACTTGAAGGTTTCCAGAGGAGGGTGGAAGGTGTGAAAGAAAGTCCACAGTACATCTAAAACTTTTGAAACATGGATAGCCAAAGGCAGAGGGCTGCACCCCAGTTCTCTGATTCTTCGTTGCATACTCTTGTGAAGGCTGTCAGAGCACGCAGGGAGGTCCTCTTCCCTGCTGACAGGCAAAGGAGACCTCCACAAGCAACAAAAAAGAGCACCAATGTGCACTTTTGAAAGTGGCTTAGTGAGTTGCAGTGAATGGTGAGACATAACGGTACCCCCGCCAGTGGTGATGAGTGTGAAAGGAATGGCTTGGGCGTTGTAGGGATGCTTTACGGAGTTGATGTGGGGTGGTGCCAACCTGGCGCATCATATGGTCAAGTGAAGTAAATCTGGCCATGGTGAGGCTGTAGCTTTCAAAAGCTCTTATAATAATTTGTCCGTGACTACACAAACCACTCTGGGTACAGGTATACTGTGTATAAGTAAAACAGGTTTATTAAGCATTCAACATCCAATACAAAGAAGTAATACTTAACAAGGAGATAGTCACAGTCTTGTTCGTTTGAGCCTCGGCGTTCCTTCCGAGTGACTGTGGCGCGGTCTCTTTAGTCTCTTGCTGTGTTCTGTTGACTGAAGCTCGCTTCTCTGGGTTCTTGCTGTGTTCTGTTGACTGAAGCTCCTTCAACTCTGATTACGTGATGCGCGCTGCTTTCAGTGTTCAATATCTGTATCTTTATACCCTTTCTCTCCCTTTTGCCTGCGTGACAGTAATCAGCTCTCTGACACCTGGTAAATGTCCCTCCTTTCCTTGTCAGTCAGCTCATGACATTTTATGACCTTGTTGATTCCACCAGGTCTCCCTTTGTGCATAACAAAGTGCCCTTATCTTTAGATGTTCTCTTTTCAAAGACCATTTCTCAAGATATTGTCTGTCCATTTTATAGTGGTATCACTGAGGGATGCCTCCAATTCCTATCTCTCTTCTCTAACTCTTATCTCTTTCCCATAACATTACCGAATACCACATCCCTGACAGTCTCCATAAACTTAGCACTACATTCCGTTACTTCAGTAATTGAAAACACAGCAGTTTCAGTCAGGTTGGCATAATTTCCCATCCTGCTTTTCTCTCAGCCATTCGCCATTTTATACAGGCTTTTAGGTTTTTAACATACAATTTCACATATTATAGTTATACAAAAATGATTTTAGAATCTTAATGTTTACTAAATCATACAGATACACCCTATCCTACAAATTCCTACCTTGCGGGTGAGGCATTTGCCGACCCCTCAAAACTAAAATCTTACATATGGATTAGTTCTCTTTCGTTTGTGTAACTCTAAGGTATTTTGGGTTGTGATCATATTTAAACGTGATTGGGTATTAGACATCAGGTGTTTCAGGTAGCAGGTGTATAGCAGTAAGCATATTAGTACTATGAGTTGGGCTATGACCAGTACATGGGAAACTATTCTAATCCCAAGGAGAAATTTCCATATTTGTTCCAATATCCCACCAGTGGGTCTGAATCTCGATGTCTGGAATTTCCTCGGCTATGTCTTTATTTCCTTGCACCAACGTATAATAATGGCGTTGAGAGATGCTCACTTGAATTATTAGCTCGGTTAATGCTTCAGGTAACTCGGGGATGTCATATCCGAATCTTGTGACGTAATCTTCTAGATTTATTTTTAAATCATCTTCTACTTGTAGTACTTGTTGGCCATGTGATGCTGTTACAAGGAGAATTCTTCCTCCTATTACCGTAGTCTTTGTAGGGGTAATACAGTAGCTCCCTGGGGTTATTGAACATTCAAGTGCTCCATGACTATAGGAGTTTTCTAAAGTGGTAAAACAATACCTCCCTTCTCGTACGTAGGCTGTTCTAGTTCTTACATCTGAGGGGCCTGTCACTTCCATGGTACAGTTTAACTTTTCTTCATTCCAACCATATCCACAGGTATCCTTTGAATGTTCATATAAACTGTATGGACAGACAAAGGCATCCTCATTTGTATTGCATCACTGGAGGTTTGGTTCAATCCATGTTAGTTTTCCCAATTGTACTAACCATTGTGGTGCCGTGAGAAATCGGGTAATAGTATTCCCTTGTACTACTCCTATATTTTCTATCCTAAATAAGGGGTTGGGCCTAGTTCGATTCATTAGACTAGGAATTTGTAGTATTACTCCCATCAACCTTTGACTCCCTACCTCGTGGCATTCGTGTTTGACAGGGTGGATCCTAATCAAACTCCTGATCTTACATAGTTCTGCATCATTGTAATAACTGGATAGCCCTGATAAGTGTTTATTAGTGACCCAAGTGGGGAGACGTCCCTTATTGATGGTCTGAAGGTTTTCCCTAGTTTGCTCAATCAGCCAATTCCCGTACATAACGCATACGTCATTATGGGCTGCTTGATCAGAGGCATTTCTGTTTTCTCTAATGAGATCATTAATTCTTTTGGCATGATCCTCTATTTCATGTATGATGTCCCGCAGGTGTATGGTCATTACCTGATCCTCCCTTAGCTCCTCGCTTACTATGTTGTTTTCCCGACTAAGTATCTCCTTCAACTTTTCCCTTACCGTTTGTAATTGTTTTTGTAAATCTGCAGAGTCCATTGAGTTCATTACCGATGTTACTGTGTTGAAACCTGTGAATCCATCATTAATCAATCCTCTTTTCTATCTACTCTTTCCCTGGCTGCTCTTTTTCGTGGTACTAAGCTCATGACGGAAGGTCCCTTTTGTTTCCTCTATGCTTATAGATAAGGTCGCCTTTTCCCAGTACTGATTAAAAACCTGCTGCAGCATTCTCTGAGTTAGTTGTGCTGTTTTGTCGGGGCACCACTTTGGTAGTATTAGTTCTGTTAAATTTAGAATAACGGGAGCCACTTCCGGTATTACTTGATGATACACTGCTTTATAGGTGGGTATGATTACAAGACCGTTCCCAGGTCCTGGTGTTAGTTGGGGACATTGTTCCTTGGGTACACCCTCTCGTGGTTCTGAATGACTTGCTTTCTCATAGGGTGTGAGCTTAACGCGATAGACATACCCATCTTCCCTTACACATCCAGTTATCGCATTTTTGAATTCTATGATGCTGTTATCTTTATTCCCAGAATCCCTATAATTTCCCCAACGTTTAAAGGTTATCATAAAGGGTTTATTTTCTGCTGCGGTGATCTTTATATCGTCTCTGGGAATCTCACATCCTGCTGAGGTAATCTTTACATTATATTCGGGAATAGGAGGCCAATCATCATCCTGATTTTTAAAGCCCATGATAATATTCGACCCAATACCAGCATAATTGTATATATCCCTTACTTTCCGAAGCTACTGGTCCCTGGTTTGATTCTTGTACCTGTTCCCAGATTCCACTCTTTTTCTTCAGGAATTTCCACACATTTGGGCATTTCCTGTTCCTTATCCCGCACCTGATACACACACCATATCCTTTTATTTCCCAATTATACACCTTTCCTTGTAATGTACCACAACCCGTTACGTATGGCGTTGTTATATTATCTTTTGTACTATTTCTGATCCAAACTGGAACATCCCCCCCCCCCCCCCCACATACGTCTCGGATGATCGTTATGGTTCTTTGATTGTTTATGTCCGCCAACAATTCGAGGTTCCGTTCCATAGATGGGGAGTGGGGCACATTCCGGTGTACAGATGTTAATGGTAATGTCAAAAGGTTTTGTTACCTCCCGGAGAGCTCACTGCACATCCAATTATCAGTATCAGCATACAGAGCCACATCTTTAACCTGTGGGTAAACCAAAATGTAACATCTTAATTCTTAACAGTTTTCATCTGATTGATATGGAACCATTTCAGTTTAAGTTCTCCCTTCGGACCATATGGAACATTCGGTAGATACACAGCTGGATTTAATTTATCTACTATGGTATGAGGGCCCGTCCATTTTATCTCGAATGAGTGTTATTTTTGGAGAGAAATTTTGTAACATTACTCGGTCTCCAACATCATACTCAAATGGTTTTACCCTCTTATCATAATATCGCTTGATTTGTTCACGCGATTTGCCTATGTTAATGGCCACCAGCCTGTTCACCTCGTCCATATGATCTATCAAGGTTTGTAACCATTTTTGGCTACATGGTTGTAGTTTTAATGGTGTGTTATTTCCCAATGTTACATGTCATGGTATCCGCATTTGTCTCCGTCATAGCCTCATATGGACTTACCCTTGTAGTCCCGTGTGGGGTAGAGCGTATTGCCATTAGACATAAAGGCAACATGTCAGTCCACTGGTGGGGTGTTCTGTACACAACTTCTGCAACATTGTCTTTAAAGTTCGATTTCCCCTCTCCACAATCCCTGATGATTGTGGATGGTGCACAATGTGCAATTTATGTTTTATCTGTAACATTTCTTGCAGAGTTGTGAAAACTGCCCCCGTGAAGTGTGGACCCTGATCGCTATCACTTGTAATGGCAATCCCCACCTACAGAACACCTCACTCAGGAGAATTCGAGCTGCGGTGGGTGCTGTGTTATTTCTCGCGGGAAAAGCCTCTATCCATTTAGTGAACTGATCGATTATCACAAGTGCGTACTCATCGTTTCCCTTGGATTTTGTTAGTGGACCAAAAAAGTCAATCTGTAAGTGTGTCCATGGTCCCTCGGGAGGGGGCTGTGACTTAAGTAAAGCGCGATTTGAACATGCGGGGGGGGGGGGGGGGGGGTTTGTCTGCAGGCATGGCAGGCAGCGATTAACATATTGTTCCACATGCTGTTCTATTCCAGGCCACCAGCAAACAGGTAATAACTTTTGTAGTGTAGAGGCCGCTGAGTAATGTCCCGCCGTCAGGTGAGAATGAAAGAGAGCTAGAATTTCTTTCTTTAACTGAGGAGGACTATAAACTACTAGGTCTCCCTTTTTATTCCTGACCATTAGTAGGGGAGGGTTTTTATCTACACCTTGTTGCATTACAGTGGAGTCTGCCCATAGGGTGGGTGCTGGTAGCGGGCATCCCTGTTGATGCATAGGGAGCATATGAATCCTGTAGGGCCAAAAGATCAATGGTTTTAGTCTTGGTCACCGCCCCCACTACGGGTGTCTGAGTCTCATTCATCACCCACCAAGGTAGTAACTTTCTGTTCTCGGCCGCCTCCTTAGCAAAGCAATCGGCCATCTGGTTACCTCGGGAATGGGGGGATGAATCTTTCTGATGGGCTGCCACCTTACCCACGTGACAAGGGGCGATTCGTTCCTGGAGCATTTTCCATAGCTTACGGAGGAGACCAGAATGTAATAAAGATTTACCATCTGATGAGCAAAACTCATTTGTATTATAGAGGGGAAGAGCCATAACTGTGTTACAAACGTAACTGCTGTCGGACCAGATATTTGTTTCATCCATAGTCGTGTAATGTACGGCTAGAATGACAGCAATCAGTTCTGCCTGTTGCGAGGAGTGGGCGGGAACTTGAAATCCCCCTGACCAATCGGGAGCGTCGATATCAATGAGGGCACATCCAGTTCTAGGATGGCCGTCTACATAGTATGATGACCCATCAACATACACATTTCAAGCTCCGGGTATGGCGTTAGCCTTTACTGGGTTTGGTTCCATATCTAGCACTGGTAATGGACACTGGTGTGGGCTTCCCTCATAGGCGAGCATAAGGGGTAACAGCGTGGTTCGTTTAGGCATAATTTCCAGGTCACGCTGTAACAATTCGAGTGTCCATTTACTTATTCGCTGAGAGGATGCCTTGGTCTCACTTGGTTTTAACAGCAGATTAAGGGGCGTGTGTGGTGAATGCAAAATGACTTTCTGCAGTCCGGTAATGTAGGTGAAATGATTGACTGCCCAAAATGTGGCCAACAGATGGCGCTCACACGCTGAGCATGTACTTTCTACCCCTCGTAGGATACGTGAGGCATACGCGATAGGGCGTAGTGTCTCGCTGATTGCCTGTTTCTGATTCAACTACTTCAAGGTGAAAGGGCTGACCATGATCCGGGGAGATGAGAGCAGTTGCCTGTATCGTGGCTTGTTTCAAAGCACTAACCGCAGCAGTATGGTGGTCTCCCCATACGGGTTGTATCTCTTCCATATCTCCCTTTAAAAGATCATACAAAGGTTTAGCCAAGTCTGCAAAGTTCGGAATAAAATTTCGCTGGTATCCGACCAAACCTAAAAAGGATCGCAATGCAGTCTTTGCTACTGGTAATGGGAGTCGCTGAATAGTCTCTATCTTCTTGTGGTCCGGACTAAGGCCAGTCGCTGAAATTTTTACTCCCAGAAAGGTAACCTCATCTTTTGCCAGCTGAACCTTTTTTGGATTTATTTTCAACCCTGCCTTTTGTACTAGTCCTATCAGCTCATCTAGGAGTTCCAGGTGTTCTTCCATTGTTTCAGTAGCCAAAAGTAGATCGTCAACATACTGTAGAAGGGCTGAAGGTTTAGAAAAGTCTTTAACTGCTTGTGCCATATACTGATGAAAGATCGATGGCGAGTTATGAAACCCTTGTGGTAGACACGCAACTGTGTAACCCTGCCCTTCAAACGTGAAAGCAAATTTGTACTGGTCCTCCTGAGCAACTGGAATACTCCAAAAACCATTTGCTATGTCTAAGGTGGAGTAGACAGTGGCCTTGGGGGGGTATGGATGTCAGTAGCGAAGGGGCTTGACTAACAGTCGAGCTTTGACGTGAGGAAGCTTTATTTAAGGCATGGTAATCAATAGTAAGCCTCCAAGATTCATCCGGCTTCCTAACTGGCCATGCAGGGGAATTGGTAGTAAATGAACCTTTGCACGGTACTCCCTGTTCTTCCAATGAGGCAATGACTGTTCGCAAATACGGAATACTTTCTCGGGGAATCGGATATTGTTTACATGCGCGATAGGGTGGCTCATTAATTCGCGTCTCCCTTTCCATCCTCCCGCAGTCGTGTTTAGACTTAGCAAAGGCTGCTGCATGTTTAGTCACTAAGGAGTTAACAGCAGGCAGAGAATGTGTCGGCAACGCGATCTGCTCAGGCTTCTTTATAGCAAACACCGCGTGAGCTTCTGAGATTTGCACTACATCTCCCGGTTTAGACTCAACCCATAAACAATTCTGATTGTAATCTATAATGGCTGTCATACCCCTTAGGGTATCATTGCTAAGTATCCCCATTCTGTTTGTCATACACATGTACAATGGATCGGTAATTTTTACGGGGAATTCCTCGAGGGAAATATTAAGTTCCTCCCCTGGATAGACGGGTGCTTGTGCCCCGGTGACTCCCATTATGACGAAGCTACTTTTGCCTATATCCAGTTGGCGTTCCGGGTCTGGGGAATGCAGGATTGTAACACATGACCCAGTGTCTATTAGCATAGTCTGCTGTCGGCCCCCAGGCAGCAAAGCTGAGACAACTGGTCGACCATGGCCGTCTCGTCTGAACCCCACTTCAGACCAGGCCGGTGGGGCCGGATCCCGTCATTGTGGGCCATTGGGCTGTTGCAGTGGTGGGGGCGGGAATAATGAGCTCATAGGGGGAGTCGGATTCGAACTTATAGTTGGGGCCACAGGACTCCCCAACATCTGGGTTCCTGTAAGTGTCTGCATCATACATGACATTCTCTCAATACATGAGTCCATGGCGTCCAGCCTGCTATCCACTGGATGAGGTGAACGGGACGGACCATATCGCGGGTAATTATTGTTATTCCTCCCACCTCCCAAGCCTGTTTGTCTAGGACTTCGGCAATCTTTTGCAAAGTGTCCCATCTTGCCGCAGTTGTAACACATGAATGGTTGTCTACGGGGGTTTGATACTGGAGAAGCCTGGGGTCCCTCAACTATACTTACAGGCGTTTCTGTTGTTGATGCCTGGACCTGAGTTTTAGCATAGGCCCATGCAGAAGTAGCGTCTCTTAAAAGGTCTGTCCATTGCGAGTTGTGGCTGCCCGTGTGCCCTAGAGCTGCTCGCAGTGAGGTCTGAATATTCTTTAAATATATTTTCTTAAATGCCGCTTCATCCTTCCCGTTCAATGCATCAGCATTGAGGCGTGCTTGCGTCATTTCATAAATAGTGTACAACCGATCTCCGAAAGCAGCAGGGGTCTCATGAGGCCCTTGTTGGGTTTGGTTTAATTTCTGGGCCAAATCAATAGTATCCAAGCCTAAAGCTGTTTGTATATATGTGATTAAGATATTCAGAGTGTTCCCCACATTAAAGGCCAAGAAGGGGAGACTAGTCCGTATGTCCGGAGTCAGGGCAGACAGTACAACATTCTTCATGTCGTTGTCCTCAAAATTAGGATGGTAATTCCGGAATGCCACTATATGTTGCCTTAGCTATATAGGGCATGTTTGTGGGTTAACTGGTCCGAATTGTTGGACACATGCCTGTAGTTCTGCATAATTTAGGGGCTGGGACCTTTCATAAATACCTGCCCACAGTATCCCTGGAGGTGCCGCTGGTTGTGCTCCTACTTGTGCCTGGTCCCCCTCAACAGCTGGTGGCGCATTAGGAATCACTTGGGTGCGAGTCAGGACATTAACCGGAGCTCTAATGGGCGCAAGTTCGTCCGCTGAGGTCTTGATGATATTGTTATTAGCATAGGCTGGTGGTCTTTCAGCCAGGTCGATGGTGGCATATGAGACGGGGGCCTCACGGGAAGGGAATATCAAGGGAGAATATAGCTCCCCGCTTAACCCCTCGCATTGTTTATCATAACTCGTGGGGGGGGGTCTACTCCCGTGACTGCCGCTATTACAGCCTGTTATTTACCCAACTGGTTTTCTAACTGTTGTATAGTATTCTGACATTGCTTGTGGTCTAACTCCCTGTGGGGGCGCTGAAGAGCCTCTCTCAGGGCCCCTCGTGAATCATTTAGTTGGCTGATCAGACGGTCATTATCTTTTGTTAAGAAGGCTACTTGGCTTTTAGCCTCCTCAAGATTCTGTATTGCAGCGCCGGCATGAACTGCATTAATACTCTGCTGTTGTATTATTGCTGTTGCAGCACTGATTTGTCCTTGAAGGACTTCTTGTTTATTGTTTAATTCTACAGCTTTTTCCCATTTTAATTTCTCACCCTGTAATGTTAGATTCTCTTGTATAAGCCGTAGTTTGTCTTTTTCTAATTAATCCCGATCATCTTCCATCTCTAGGAAGGTTTCTTTATCTTGTTCTACACAATACACTGCGGCATAGGCTGCCCTATCCGGCTTCCATTTCTTTTCCTTAACTTGTCTTTCAATGAACGCCACAACGTCCTCAAAGTACCTTCGCATCCTTTGTTAGACATTCAACTAACGTCTGTAACTGTGCCTCATCGCACGTCTTCATTAACTTCGCTTTATAGTCTACAAGAAAATTTTCACTCAGCATTCTGTACGTTAAAGAGACACTATCTGTTAGAAAACCTAACTTTCCACGAGGATCCTCGTTGATCAGACGAAAATCCAAATGCCTGCTTTATGCACAATAGACCTGGTTTCAGTTAATAGTCACGTGTCTCTGTTCGGGCGCCAATCTGTAGCTTTCAAAAGCTCTTATAATAATTTGTCCATGATGACACAAACCACTCTGGGTGCAGGTATACTGTGTATAAGTAAAACAGGTTTATTAAGCATTCAACATTCAGTACAAAGAAGTGATACTTAACAAGGAGATAGTCACAGTTTTGTTAGTTTGAGTCTCGGCGTTCCTTCCGAGTGACTGTGGCGCGGTCTCTTTATTCTCTTGCTGTGTTCTGTTGACTGAAGCTCGCTTCTCTGGGTTCTTGCTGTGTTCTGTTGACTGAAGCTCCTTCAAGTCTGATTACGTGATGCGCGCTGCTTTCAGTGTTCAATATCTGTATCTTTATACCCTTTCTCTCCCTTTTGCCTGCGTGACAGTAATCAGCTCTCTGACACCTGGTAAATGTCCCTCCTTTCCTTGTCAGTCACCTCATGACATTTTATGACCTTGTTGATTCCACTCGGTCTCCCTTTGTGCATAACAAAGTGCCCTTATCTTTAGATGTTCTCTTTTCAAAGACCATTTCTTAAGATGTTGTCTAAACAGTCTGTCCATTTTATCGTGGTATCACTGAGGGATGCCTCCAATTCCTGTCTCTCTTCTCTAACTCTTATCTCTTTCCCGTAACATTACCGAATACCACATCCCTGACAGTCTCCATAAACTTAGCACTACATTCCGTTACTTCAGTAATTGAAAACACAGCAGTTTCAGTCAGGTTGGCATAATTTCCCATCCTGCTTTTCTCTCAGGCATTCGCCATTTTATACAGGCTTTTAGGTTTTTAACATACAATTTCACATATTATAGTTATACAAAAATGATTTTAGAATCTTAATAATGTTTACTAAATCATACAGATACACCCTATCCTACAAGGCCAACCCTGGTGTCCCGGGCAGCAATGTGGTTGGGTACTGATGTCAGGTGATTGTGGAGAAGGTTGGTGCTGTTGTTGGTGCTGCTGGTGTGCCTGGTGATGCTGGTGTGTCTGTTGGTGTTGGGGCTGATTGTAGTGGGATTCTGAGGACCAAGGTGAGATTTTTTCCAAGGGCACCGATGCTGATGGCATAGATGGCAGCTGCAGTTGCGATGACAGAAGCGATCTGTCAATGGTGAGAGAGGTTGCTCCAAGGAGGTGACACTGGGTAGAGAGTTTGCTCCTAACACCTCAAACCTCCATAAAGCTGAAAAGTGTATTCCAAATCCTGAAGGCTCCAGCTTCTAAGATTGGAAATTGAACCGCTGTGAAATGGTAGCTTTTATACCACTTTTGCAGCTGTTAATTATTCACAGCAATAGAGAGGCATTGAGAACCCGACACACTTACCGGGAACCTCGTATAAAACATGGAAAAATCGTTAGCACCTGATAAAATGCTGCTTAAATACCTTTAAGCAGCTTCTTAAGTATCTCAAGTGCCTAACCCGCCGCTTAGTGCCGGATCTGCAAACCGCAGGCAGAGCCGACACTTGGGAAATTAACAAGGAGGCGGGTTCAGAGCGGACTTCTGACCCGCTGTCAATTACTGCCATTTTGACAGCAGACCCGCCTCCAAACTTTCACTCACCGGCCTACAAGTGAGAACCAGGCTGAATATAGAAAGTCCAGAGGGGAAGTGAAAAAGGAAATAAGAGGGACAAAGAGAGAGTATGAGAATAGATTGGCAGCTAACATAAGAAGGAATCCAAAAGTCTTCTATAGGTATATAAATAGCAAACAGTTAGTAAGAAGAGGGGTGGGGACGATTAGGGACCAAAAAAGAGACCTACGCATGGAGGCAGAGGGCACAGTTGAGGTACTAAATGAATACTTTGCATCTGTCTTTACCAAGGAAGAAGATGCTGCCATAGACATAGTGAAAGAGGAGGTAGTTGAGATACTGGATGGGATAAAAATTGATAAAAAGGAGGTACTAGAAAGGCTGGCTGTGCTTAAAGTAGGTAAGTCACCAGGACCAGATGGGATGCATCCTAGGATGCTGAGGGAAGTAAAGGTGGAAATTGCGGAGGTACTGGCCATAATCTTCCAATCCTCCTTAGATATGGGGGTGGTGCCAGAGGACTGGAGAATTGCAAATGTTACACCCTTGTTCAAAAAAGAGTGTAAGGATAAACCCAGCAACTGTAGGCCAGTCAGTTTGACCCTGGTAGTGGGGAAGTTTTTCGAAACGATAATCCGGGACAAAATCAACAGTCACTTGGACAAGTGTGGATTAATTAAGGAAAGCCAGCACAGATTTGTTAAAGGCAAATCGTGTTTAACTAACTTGATTGAGTTTTTTGATGAGGTAATAGAGAGGGTTGATGAGGGCAATGCAGGGTGACGTGGTGTATATGGACTTCCAAAAGGCGTTTGGTAAACTGCCACATAATAGGCTTGCCAGCAAAGTTGAAGCCCATGGAATAAAAGGGACAGTGGAAGCATGGATACGAAATTGGCTAAGTGACAGGAAACAGAGAGTAGTGGTGAACGGTTGTTTTTTGGACTGGAGGAAGGTATACAGTGGTGTTCCCCAGGGGTCGGTACTAGGACCACTGCTTTTCTTGATATATATTAATGACTTGGACTTGGTGTACAGGGCACTATTTCTAAATTTGCAGATGACACAAAACTTGGAGGTATAGTGAACAGTGATGAGGATAGTGATAGACTTCAAGAAGACAGAGACAGGCTGGTGAAATGGGCGGACACGTGGCAGATGAAATTTAACGCAGAAAAGTGCGAAGTGATACATTTTGGTAGGAAGAACGAGGAGAGGTAATATAAACTAAAGGCTACAATTCTAAAGGGGGTGCATGAAGAGAGATACCTGGGGGTATATGTGCACAAATCGTTGAAGGTGGCAGGGCAGGTTGAGAAAGTGGTTAAAAAAGCATACGGGGTCCTGGGCTTCATAAATAGAGGCATAGAGCACAAAAGCAAGGCAGTTATGATGAACCTCTATAAAACACTGGTTAGGCCTCAACTGGAGTATCGTGTCCAATTCTGGATGCCGCAATTCAGGAAGGATGTGAAGGCCTTAGAGAGGGTGCAGAAAATATTTACAAGAATGATTCCAGGGATGAGGGACTTCTTCAGTTACGTGGTTAGACTAGAGAAGCTGGGGTTGTTCTCCTTCGAGCAGAGAAGAATGAGAGGAGATTTGATAGAGGTATTCAAAACCATGAGGGGTCAGGACAGAGTAGATAGAGGGAATCTGTTCCCATTGGCGGAAGGGTCGAGAACCAGAGGACACAGATTTAAGGTGATTGGTGAAAGAACCAAAGGCAACATGAGGAAAAACTTTTTTACGCAGCGAGTGGTTATGTTCTGGAATACACTGCCTGAAAGGGTGGTGGAGGCAGATTCAATCGTGGCTTTCAAAAGAGAATTTGATAAGTACCTGAAGGAAAAAATTTGCAGGGCTACGGGGAAAGGGATGGCGAGTGGGACTAGCTGAAGTGCTCTTGCAGAGAGCCGACACGGGCCGAATGGCCTCCTTCTGTGCTGTAACCATTCGATGATTCGAAGAGGTAGGTTTTAAGGAGCATCTTAAAAAAGAAAAGAGAGGTGGCGAGTTTTAGGGAGTGATGTCCAGAGCTTAGGGCCTATACATCTGAAGGCATAGTCGCCAGTGGTGGGGCGAAGGGAGTGGGGATGCACAGGAGGCGAGAGTTGGAGTAATGCAGAGTTCTTGGAGGATTTTCAGGCTGGAGCAGGTTACAGAGATAGGGAGGGGCGAGGCCATGGAGTGATTTGAACGTGAGGTTTTTAAAATTGAGGCGTTAGTGGACCGGGAGCCAATGTAGTAAGCAAGCACAGGACACACTGTTGCATTTTCCCTTGATGAAAGGGCATTGCAATACTCCCAAGAAATCATAAGAAGCTTAAGCTACATATGATGAGCATTGCCCAGCCTTTATCAACTTTCTCTTGCCAGCTTGTTCGCAACCTTGCCCTCTCCTATAGGCTCTCCTTTCTATCTGCCTATTATATCGAACCATCCTCTTCCTGTGGACTCAGGGTTTTTTTCATTTGTTCTTTGGATTGGAGTCACATGTAGGCCAGACTGGCAAGCTCTTGAAGGACATTAGTGAACCAACTGGGTATTTGTAATAATAAGAAAGCTTTCATGAATATCTTTCTGATACTAGCCCAATAATTCTCAGATTTATTGAATTCAGTTTCACAAATTGCTATGGTGGCATTTGAACTCATGACTTCTGAGTTGCTGGTACAGTACCATAAACACTAAGTTACCACACCCAGGTGACATGCAATGTCAGAAAAGTATTTTCATGCTACTTTAAAGCATATTCCATAGCAACAAAGGAAGACAGAGATACTAGGAAAAATCAAACAAAAAGCTGTGTTACAATAAAAGAAAAACAGAGGAAATTATTTTTTTTAATCACAAAAAAGTCATGGGGTTCAGTTGATTTTATACGTCACTTGATCTCTGCACTGCTCAAATGCCTTAAGTGTGCTTCAGTCACACAGGATCTCTGGGGGGAGGGGGTCAGGTTTATAAAGTCTAGACAGAGAAGCTTTGTAGCTGGAGGTTACAGTATTTGTGCAGAGCAACAGAAAATTTACTCCATCCTTCCTTCCCTTCACCCACTTTGCTCCATTTCTCCAGAGTTTAACTACTCCCTACTTTTCATTTCCATCCTTGTCACTACTACTGCCTCTTGCCTTCTCAGTGGTGCTATCAGTGCAGGCTTCTTAACATGATCAAAAACAGTGTACCCTAGAGAATGATGGTGTAAACAATTTGTGGCAAGTTTACTGATATTCAATAGCTTTTCACATAGACTCCTTCTAACGTATCTTAGTTATAGTTATTAAAAATTATCAGTTTCTAGGGCAGCTCACAGTTTTTGACAATTTTTGAATTGACTACAGTAGCCATCAGTTATTTTCTTCACTTGCCCGCATGTCTACCAATGCCTTCAGATTCTTCTTTTCCATGTTTGCAAGATCTGTTCTGTTATTCGGCACGTTAGTTGCCTTATTATAATATCATTAAAAAAAAAGAAAGACTTGCATTTCTATAGCGCCTTTCACGACCACCAGACATCTCAAAGCGCTTTATAGCCAATGAAGTACTTTTGGAGTATAGTCACTGTTGTAATGTGGGAAACGTGGCAGCCAATTTGCGCACAGCAAGCTCCCACAAACAGCAATGTGATAATGACCAGATAAATTGTTTTTCTGTTATGTTGATTGAGAGATAAGTATTGGCCAGGACACCGGGGATAACTCCCCTACTCCTCTTCGAAATAGTGCCATGGGATCTTTTACGGCCACCTGAAGAGCAGACGGGGCCTCCGTTTAATGTCTCATCCGAAAGACGAAACCTCTGACAATGCAGCACTCCCTCAGCACTGCACTGGAGTATCAGCCTAGCTTTATGTGCTCAAGTCCCTGGAGTGGGACTTGAACCCACAACCTTCTGACTCAGAGGCGAGTGTGCTACCCACTGAGTCACAGCTGACCATCATCTGGTCACATACTGCTGAGCACCCTTCCCAAATTTTCAAAGCAAGAATAAATCAGGGAATACTTTTTTTGAGGTAGGATGGCGGTCAGGGGCTTCTGTCTTTCCTAGTACAAGTGAAGGTATGTCACTACTCCAGAATTACACCTGCTGTTTCTTGCTGTGAAATACAGTGGTATGGAGGGGATGGAAAATCTGGGAATGAAATGGGTGGCTGGGAAATACAGCAAGCAGACACTGAAAATCGAGGGGTGCAAAGAACAGAGATGCTGGAGATATCAAAAGAACAGGAGTGAAGAACCTCAGGCATTGCTGCCCGGGATGCCAGAAGTACCCTAATATTGTGAAGGTTCACCTAGTGTAAAATGTAAAAAATGAAATCCTCCTACCACCAGGAACCCCCACCCTTTGCACTAAACAGTCCTTCAACCAATCATCCAGCCATGGCACATCCACCCAATGGGTCCCGTCATGTATTGACATTCATTAATGAAACAAGTAAAACAGCAAGAAATTTGTATATCCGTATTTCTAGCAGGATGTTCGAGACAGTGAACTGGAATTTTTTTCTCATTGTAAAGAGCCTAAAATTCTTGGAGTCCTGCCTGCTCCCTCGGTTGCAGAGATACAGTAGCCTCTAAATTCCATCGGAAATTGCGAGGATGGGGTCATTTCCATGGACGGGGCAGTCTACTGCTGCCTACGCAGATGCTTTAGCACCACCTGCCACAATCCACTCTTGTACGGGCAAGCATTGCATAGCCGCTCTACCTGAGATGCTTCCAAGCTCTTCTGGCTAAAGAACAAAATTTCCTTCACAAGTCTTTGGCTTTGAAAAGAGCCATTCTGCCTCCAGACACAAGGCAATACATTCCCTCCAGGAACAAATATCTTAGTTCTGGGTAAGGTTGGGAATGTTCGAAAGGCCTCAACGGGACTTGTGCAGGCTCTCAGCTGGGATAGTTCTGATGAGGCCTTATAAGGGAGTTATTCCTGGGGTAGCCATGAACTTCCCCACACATGCCCACATGATGTAGGGGCACAGAAGGAAAATTTTCTGGCAAATGGACTAAAAGAAACATGGCAGAATCACAGCAGAACTAGGTTCTGCTGCAGATTTTGGCTGCCAGTGATGATCCACCCTCTCCTTGCCCTTGATCTAGTCTGGAATTTTAGGCCCGATATCTTTAGCGATAGTAATGTTTTTGTTTTTCCATTGGTGCTACTTTTTTAAACTAAGAGGAACCACCTCAAATATATGGGCACAGTAGTATAGTGGTTATGTTACTAAACCATTAATACAGAGGCATAGACTAATAGTCCAAAGACCGTGAGTTCAAATTCCGAATGACAATTTGAGAATTTGAATTCAGTTTAAAGAATAGAAAGAAAATAAAAAGCTGGTATCAGTAAAAAATGACCATGAAACTAATACCCTTGAAGGAAGGAAACCTGCTGCCCTTACCTGGTCTGGCCTACATGTGACTGCAGTCCCACACCAACGTGGTTGACTCTTAATTGCCCTCTGAAGTGGTCTAGCAAACCACTCAAGTACATCAAACTGCTATAAAGAATACCACAGGGACTCCATCTAAAACCAGATTTAGATGTGATTAATCGTGGTTCACTGAAAGTTTCCAGTTTATGCTGTGTTCTTATCAATAAAGCTAATCAAATATTATCACAAGGGCATTTTACTGAGTACAAAGAACTTATTCTAACCTTTTATACAATACCGATGAGGTAGCATTTAGAATATTGTGTGCGGTTTGATCTCCTTACTTTCAGAACATGTTAAAGTATGGGAGGATTCAGAAAAGAACGTTTCGTAAACTATTCTGGTGGATCAAATATGTTTCCTTAAACAATTATCAGGTCCGTGAAAAACTAATTTTGTTTCTTAGAGTGCACTATCCCCTTTCTATGCACGGATTTATAATTTATTTTCCTCCTACTTATTCCAACCCCATCCATATGCATGATTTCTGAGCCAGTGGGATTTGTCAGCTGCTCCCAGACCTCTGAGTACTGTCCCTGAGATAGCTGTGAGGATGTGTACAAACGCTGCCTGTGTTCACCTGTTTTCCTATTTTCTTTCTCTAGATATGGGGAAGTGCCTCGGCTCTGATCAGCATGAATGACCAATAACAAATTGGGGAATTACAGAGCGCTATAGCCCTTTGTAATGCACATTTCAGAGCTCTAACTTGGATATGTTGCCTCTCACTTGAATTAAAACTACATTATAGTGAACAATTTAGTGGCAGTGTCATTAATTTGCAGATTGCTGCTTGGTTGAGTTGGAATTCATGAAAGTTAACTTAGATTTATCATCTGTTCGGAAATTGATACTGCTGTATCTGCTTTAATGTTGTCAGAAAACTCGAAGCATTAAATATTAATCTATGACAATTGATGTCCTTCACATGCTCTGGCCTAAGGTTTCAGTAATACAGTACCAGAATGTTCAACTGTTAGCTCTTAACCAGTCTGCAGAAACTACCTTCTAGATCTCAATATGAAGCTGCCAGGATAAAGCAAAAATCTGTTTACAGAAGTAGAATATTTACAGTTTTGGACTTGATATTTGATACACATCCTGTGTACACGTAATCTGCTAAACACTTTACTGGCTCTCTGATAAGAACTGATCTGATTTGGATTAAGTATGCAATTGATTGTTAAGTAGGATTTGCAGTTAATTGACTCTTGATCTCATGAGTTTTAAATGGATCTCATGAGTTTTAAATGGACCACAATTCTTCTCATATCATAACATTCTGGCTTTATTGCTTTTATTATTTGGTTGACTAGTTGCACACTGTGGATGTAACAGATCGTTGACACCTGTGAAGAACAGCAAAGCAATGGAAGGAATCATCGTAGGCAAATGTGCTGTTCTTTGTAGCAATTCTTGCCATAAATCCATTAAAAGAAAACTTAAATGACAAAGATTAAAACATTTATATAATTAAATAATTAAAAGACACATAGGCCTAGAAATTCGGCTCTGTAGTGCCAGGTTTTTCGGCGCCACGGGTACCGTTTTGTGTCCAAAATGGCATCTGAGCCGTGCGGGCCGCGCCGGGAGCCACCTTGGTAAAGGCCAAATAAGAGGCGTCCTTTACCCACATCTGGAGCAGACGTTAGGCCATCAACATATGCAAATAAGGGGCCTAATGCCTGCTTCTGCTCCCTCTTGCAACTTTGGTTTGGTCTGAGGCAGCCAGTGCTGTTTGCCCCCAGGAAAACCAACGCTAAACAGTACGGAATTAAAAGAAAAAGTTAAGTACTTACTGTAATCACCGGGCTCCCGGTCCCAGAATCTCCGACCTCACTCCCGACTCCGACCTCCAGGACCCCCGATCTCCCCGGCCCCGATCTCCTAGCCCCCATTCCGACAGCACTCCCGGCCCCCCAGCAATACTCCAGGCCCCCACGTTCTTCTTCCCCGACAGCCCTCGGATCACACGCCGAGGCCCAGCCGTTCCTCCTCGAGACCCCTTTTTTAAAAAATTCGTTTATGGGATGTGGGCATCGCTGGCAAGGCCAGCATTTATTGCCCATCCCTAGTTGCCTTTGAGAAGGTGGTGGTGAGCCGCCTTCTTGAACAGCTGCAGTCCGTATGGTGAAGGTACTCCCACAGTGCTGTTAGGTAGGGAGTTCCCGGATTTTGACCCAGCTACGATGAAGGATCGGCAATATACTTCTAAGTCAGGATGGTGTGTGACTTGGAGGGGAACTTGGAGGTGGTGGTGGTCCCATGCGCCTGCTGCCCTTGTCCTTCTAGGTGGAAGAGGTCGCGGGCTTGGGAGGTGCTGCCGAAGAAGCCTTGGCGAGTTGCTGTAGTGCATCTTGTAGATGGTACACACTGCAGCTACGGTATTCCGGTGGTGGAGGGAGTGAATGTTTAAGATGCTAGAGGGGGTGCCAATCAAGCGGACTGCTTTGTCCTGGATGGTGTCGAGCTTCTTGAGTGTTGTTGGAGCTGCACTCATCCAGGCAATTCAGAATATTCCATCACACTCCTTACTTGTGCCTTGTAGATGGTGGAAAGGCTTTGGGGAGTCAGGAGGTGAGACACTCTCCGCAGAATACCCAGCCTTTGACATTCTCTTGTAGCCACAGTATATATGTGTCTGGTCCAGTAAGTTTCTGGTTAATGGTGACCCCCAGGATGTTGATGGTGGGGGATTCGCCAATGGAAATGCCATTGAATGTCAAGGGGCAGTGGTTAGACTCTCGCTTGTTGGAGATAGTCATTGCCTGGCACTTCTGTGGCGCGAATGTTACCTGCCACTTATCAGCCCAAGCCTGAACGTCGTCCAGGTCTTGTTGCACGCGGGCATGGACTGCTTCATTATCTGAGGAGTTGTGAATGGCATTGAACACTGTGCAGTCATCAGCGAACATCCCCATTTCTGACCTTATGTTGGAGGGAAGGTCATTGATGAAGCAGCTGAAGATGTTTGGGCCTAGGACACTGCCCTGAGGAACTCCTGCAGCGATGTCCTGGGGCTGTGATGATTGACCTTAAACCACCACAACCATCTTCCTTTGTGCTAGGTATGACTCCAGCCAGTGGAGAGTTTCCCCCCCGCCGCGATTCCCATTGACTTCAGTATTACTGGGGCTCATTGATGCCACACTCTGTCAAATGCTGCCAAGATATCAAGGGCAGTCACTCTCCCCTCACCTCTGGAATTCAGCTCCTTTGTCCATGTTTGGACAAGGCTGTAATGAGGTCGGGAGCCAAGTGGTCTTGGCGGAACCCAAACTGGGCATCAGTGAGCAGGTTATTGGTGAGTAAGTGCCGCTTGCTAGCACTGTCGATGACACCTTCCATCACTTTGCTGATGATTGAAAGTAGACTGATGGGGCGGTAATTGGCCGGATTGGATTTGTCCTGCTTTTTGTGGACAGGACATACCTGGTCAGTTTTCCACATTGTCGGATAGATGCCAGTGTTGTAGCTGTACTGGAACAGCTTGGCTAGAGGCGTGGCTAGTTCTGGAGCACGTCTTCAGCACGATAGCCAGGATGTTGTCAGGGCCCATAGGCTTTGCTGTATCCAGTGCGCTCAGCTGTTTCTTGATATCCCGTGGAGTGAATCGAATTAGCTGAAGACTGGCTTCTGTGATGGTGGGGACCTCAGAAGGAGGCCGATTATGCATCATCCACTCGGCACTTCTGGCTGAAGATGGTTGCAAATGCTTCAGCCTTGTCTTTTGCACTCATGTGCTGGGCTCCACCATCATTGAGGATGGGGATATTCATGGAGCCTCCTCCTCCCGTTAGTTGTTTAATGGTCCACCACCATTCACGACTGGATGTGACAGGACTGCAGAGCTTTGATCAGATTCGTTGATTGTGGGATCGCTTAGCCCTGTCTATAGCATGCTGCTTCTGCTTTTTAGCATGCATGTGGTCCTGTGTTGCAGCTTCCTCAGGTCGGCATCTCATTTTTAGCTATGCCTGGTGCTGTTCCTGGCATGCTCTTCTACACTCCTTATTGAACCAAGGTTGGTCCCCTGGCTTGATGGTAATGGTAGAGTGAGGGATATACCAGGCCATGAGTTTACAGATTGTGGTGGAATACAATTCTGCTACTGCTGATGGCCCACAGCACCTCATGGATGGCCAGGTTTAAGCTGCTAGATCTGTTCTGAATCTATCCCATTTAGCACGGTGGTAGTGCCACACAACATGATGGAGGGTGTCCTCAGTGTGAAGACAGGACTTCGTCTCCACAATGACTGTGCGGTGGTCACTGCTACCCATACTGTCATGGACAGATGGATCTGCGACAGGTAGATTGGTGCGGACGAGGTCAAGTAGGTTTTTCCCTCCTGGTTCTCTCACCACCTGTCGCAGGCCCAGACGGGCAGCTATGTCCTTCAGGACTCGGCCAGCTCGGTCAGTAGTGGTGCTACCGAGCCACTCTTGGTGATGGACATTGAAGTCCCCCACCCAGAGTACATTCTGTGCCCTTGCTACTCAGTGCTTCTTCCAAGTGGTGTTCAACATGGAGGAGTACTGATTCATCAGCTGAGGGAGGGCGGTAGGTGGTAATCAGCAGGAGGTTTCCTTGCCCATGCTTGGCCATGAGACATCATGGGGTCCGGAATCAATGTTGAGGACTCCCAGGGCCACTCCTTCCCGACTGTATACCACTGTGCCGCCACCCCGGTGGGTCTGTCCTGCTGGTGGGACAGGACATACCCAGGAATGGTGATGGAGGAGTTTGGGACATTGGCTGAAAGATATGATTCTTTGAGTATGACTATGTCAGGCTGTTGCTTGACTAGTCTGTGGGACAACTCTCCCAATTTTGGCACAAGTCCCCAGATGTTGGTGAGGAGGACTTTGCAGGGTTGACTGGGTTGGATGTGCCGTTGCCGTGCCCGTAGCCGAGGTCAATGCTGGGTGGTCTGTCCGGTTTCATTTTTATTATTTTGTTTCGTAGTGGTTTGTTACAGCTGAGTACATTTCAGAGGGCAGTTAAGAGTCAACCACATTGCTGTGGATCTGGAGTCACATATAGGCCAGACCAGGTAAGGACGGCAGATGTCCTTCCCTAAAGGACATTGGTGAACCAGATGGGTTTTTACAACAATCCGATAGTTTCATGGTCACCATTACTAGCTTTTTTAATTCCAGATTTAATAATTAACTGAATTTTAATTCCCCAGCTCCCGTGGTGGGATTTGAACTCACGCCTCTGGATCATTAGTCCAGGCCTCTGGATTACTAGCCCAGTGACATTACCATTACCGCTGTCATCTTCTTCCCATTCACTTACCTGAAGATTGGCACACGAACCTGTGTGGGCTCCTAAAGCTGCGCCATGTTCATGATAATGAGGTTTGAGGCACAAAATCCCGGGCTCCTTGGACCTTCCCATTAGAGCGCAGGCTATTCGCACTCTGTGGGTAAGGCGCCCAAAAATGGACGCTACCGAATTTCTTGGCCAACAACTTCAACAGTGTCAAGTCAGAGACTTAAGTTTGAGAGATCTTGGAGCTATTTGTCTTCAACTATGTTTTTACATTAAATGATTAGAAAATAATCTGTATAAACCCATTATTTTCTTATGAATGAATTGATTGGACAACTTACGAACTCCACATTTTTAGTGAATTGTTAGTAGATTTCATGTGTTATTGCTCATGGTGAGTCAGAGGATGTGACTGTACATTTGTGATATCCAGTGTGATGCAAAATAAGGTTTCATGCAGTACATGTGCCATTAATTTTTTTTGTCCTATGTGTAGTAAGTACTTTACACTTGTCTACATTAAATGTCAGCTGACATTCTGCCCAGTCACACATTTTATTCAACTCATTCTGTAATTTGTGAGCTGTCACTTCTGATTCCACTGTCCCTCCTAGATTGATATCAGCAGCAAAGGGAAATGATTTGGGGATTGAGTCATGTTTAGATGCTGTGTTTTAAAACAAAATAAATTCACACGTCTCTTAAAATAGACACAGATTGCAATATTTGAATATTTGCATATTAAAGTCAGGCTTTGTGGAATTCACAAATGATGCAATGAGGATCACTTGTTTCATCCCAGATCCAATGGCCAGAATAGTCCCATTCATTGTGAGAACAGAAGGAGATGTTTTCTTTAAACTCACACCACAAAGGGGAGGAAAGGTAGGCGGTTTTATTAATAGGCCTACTGACATATTGCTATGTCAGTGTCACAGTTCACGAAAGGGACACATGAGCAGACAAGTTTTAAATGGAGGACTATGAGACACAGCCCTTGGCCCACAGCTGGAAGCTAAAACTCCAGGAGGTCAGTTTTTGTAGTTAGAAGGAGGCTGAAAGAAAGGTAATGTCAAAAACAAGTAAGTCAGCCATGAAAGAAACAAGGTGTGTGGTTTCTTCTTTTTTTCTATTTTGAGGAGAGGAGTGAGATTGAACTATGGAAGTAAAATTTGCTTTGATTGTTACTTGGTATGTTCACGTGCTATGAAATAAAGCAACCTAACAGGCTTTTTTTTTATTCGTTCATGGGATGTGGGCGTCACTGGCAAGGCCAGCATTTATTGCCCATTCCTAATTGCCCTTGAGAAGGTGGTGGTGACCCGCCATCTTTGATTGCCTATGGTGCTTCCCTAGCCTGGACCCACCCTCCTCCACTGAAGGGCGGGGAGGGTCCTCTTCTGCCTAGGGTACCCAACCCTCCTGGAGTGACCGAGAGTCTCCCAGAATCGGGGGTACCTCTCCTGAGTTGTGCCTCCAGCAGTCCTGGAGATCAGCTAATTAATTTTCCCACCGCAGTGTGCACCCCTCCCCCCCCCCCCCCCCCAGCCCCAGCCTCTGACCTGCTCTTGTAGCCACAGTATTTATGTGGCTGGTCCAGTTAAGTTTCTGGTCAATGGTAACCCCCCAGGATGTTGATGGTTGGGGATTCGACGATGGTAATGCCATTGAATGTCAAGGGGAGATGGTTAGAGTCTCTCTTGTTGGAGATGGTCATTGTCTGGCACTTGTGGCTCAAATGTTACTTGCCACTTATCAGCCCAAGCATGAATGTTGTCCAGGTCTTGCTGCGTGCGGGCACGGACTGCTTCATTACCTGAGGAGTTGTGAATGGAACTGAACACTATGCAATAATCAGCGAACATCCCCACTTCTGATCTTATGATGGAGGGAAGGTCATCAAAGTACTTGCATGCTTAACCCTACTCTTGGCCTTTAAAGGTGGCAATAAGCATGAAAGATGGGGGTAGAAGTATGAGTCGATCATCATCCCTGCAATGACACTGTCTTTGGAAAGTTTGAAAAATAAATCGTGAAAATTCAGCCCAGAACTGTAAACTCTCAAAACATTGGAGGAGAATCGTGATCTTCACTTTCTCTGCATATTTTGAAACTGCCTTAAGACATTGTCATAGTCAAGAAAGACAAACGTCTATTGGAAACGGGAAGGAAATTGAGACAGATAGATAGAAAGAGAAAGGAAGAAAACTGAAAGAAGGAATTTAAAGAAATATGTAGCCTCTCCACTGCATTTTGCCAGGGTAGTAGAACTTAGATTCCCACCTGCTGATTTACAATCTCATCTATGCCGCTGGGGGAGATGGTGAGCAGATGGAAACTCAGCAGAGGAGTCCCCACATGTTATTCTTGATCATCAGCACATCACCTGTTGCTCTCACACCACCTCAATACAACATGTCATATGTTCAGACCTTGATTATACCAAGGAGATGCAGTCTCTATGGAGCAGAGAGAAAATCAGCCCACATGCCATTCTCACTGATCACTCACCCCCTGAATGCCGTGTGCCACTCATTCAGTCCTTGAAGGTACCTTCCAGCATCATTCTGTGGAATTACCATAGATTCATTTAGGTTTACTCTCCCAACAGGATGTTGACCAAATTTAAAAAATACATTGTACCAATGTTTTGATAGTTTGAAACATGTTCAATTATTTCTCATAAATAGGAACTTTCCAAAGAATAGCTCACTAGTAACACCACTAACTGAGCTAGCCGAGGCCTGATGGATGTAGCTGCCAGACTAGAAACTAACATGAGGGAGTAACCTACGTGATCTCATTCTCACCAATCCACGTGTCAGTCATGTCCATCCATGATAGCATTGGTAGGAGTGACTGCCACACATTCCTTAAGAAGACAAAATCTTGTCTTCCCAGTGAGGACACCCTTCATCATGCAGTGTAGCACAACAATCATGCTAAATGGGACAGACTAAGGACACATTTTGCAGCTGAAAACTGGTGCTGTGGGCTAGCAGCAGCAGATTTATATGCTATCTGTAATCTCATGGCCTAATACATCCCTCACTCCTCCATCACCAGTTTGTCAGGACACCACCCTGATTCAATGGGGAGTGTAGCGGGTGTTCCACGAGTGACAGCAGGCATATCTTAGAATGAGGCATCAACCTAATGAGGTTACAATAAAGGACTTAACTGCATGCTAAACACAAAAAGCACCAGCATATGCATAGAGCTAAGCGGTTTCAGAGCCAATAGATCAGTACAAAGCCCTCAGATCCAGTCGAGAATGATGGTGGACAGTCAGGCAACTAATAGGAGGGGGAGGCTCCTTATCATCTCCATCCACAACTACGGCAGAGCCTAGCATTTGAGTGCAAGAGGTAGGATTGCAGTGTTTGCAAATGTTTTCAGCCAAAGGTTCCAAGTGAACAATTCTCCTGAAGTCCCCATCATCATAGATACCAGTTTCTAGCCAATATAGTTAACTCCACATGACATTAAAAAAATGACTGTGTGAACTGGACACAGCAGATGCTGTGGTGCTGAAGATCTGTACAGCCCCCCCCCACCCCCAAGCCAAGCTATTCCAGTGCAGCTATGACTCTGGCATCCACCTGACAATGTGGAAAATTGACCAGGTATGTCCTATTCACAAATAGCAAAACAGATCTAACCCGACCAATTGCTGCCCTATCGGACACCTCCCAATCATCAGCAAAGCGATGGAAGCAGCTATTAATAGTGCCATCATCACCGATAAGCTGCTTGATGACACGCAATTCAGGTTCCACCAGAGAAGCTTGGCCCCAGACCTCATTACAACCTTGACCTAGGAATGCATATAATAGCATGGAGAAGACAGCAAGACAGCATTTGACAGAGTACAGCACTAAGGAACTCTAGCAAAACTGAGATCAGCAGGGATTAAGTGGAAAACTTTCCCATGGTTGGAGTCATACCTGACATAAAAGAAGACGGTCATGGTTGTTGAAGGCAAATCATCGCAGTCACAGGACATTACTGCAGGAGTTCCTTGGGGCAGCATCCTCAGTCAGAAGGTTGTGGGTTCAAGCCCACTCCAGAGATGTGAACTCTTAATCTGGCGGAACCCGAATTGCTTGTGCTTCAGTGTACTACTGAGGGAGTGATACCCTGTTGGAGGTGCTGTCTTTTGGTTGATGTGTTGAAACTGTGGCCCCACCTGTCCACTCAGGTGGATGTAAAAGATTCTGTGGCTCTATTTGAAGAGCAAGGGAGTCCTCCCAGTGATCTGGCCAACATTTATCTCTCGACCAACATTTCTAAAAGAAATATTTATCTCATTGTTGTTACTAGGATCTTGTGTGCAAAAATGGCTGTCATGTTTGCCTACATTACACTAGTGACTACACTTCAAAAGTAATTTATTGGCTGTGAACTGTTTTGGGATGTCGTAAGATCATGAAAGGCACTACATAAATGCAAGTTGATTTTTATGATTGGAAGGAGAGAAAATAGGAAAAATTCTTAACCTAAAATATGCAATATAACTTATGTGATGTAATTTCAATCTCTTATACAGACTATATCAAGGTTTTCTTTTCTTAATCTTTTCTAACTTGTTTTTTGAAACTTTTATTTGTCTTTTGTTTCTTTTCAGGTTTCTCCATGTACTGTTTTCCAGCTAATAAAAGTAGAGCAGCTAACAAACTCCTAGGTCTTTACCAATGCTGTGCATGAGCTGACTCCAGAGAGGTTTGAAGAAGTGCTATAGGGTCACCACTTGCCTTCTGGTTTTAACTTTCTATGTGTAAGGAAGTGGTTAGCCTTTGCTTGCTGCCTTGCAATTTCTCTGTGATGATATGACCAAGGTCAGAATGTGGGCATAGACCAACAAGAACTTGTGCTGTCATTCCATGGGACATTGTGTTACCCGTTAAACTGCCACTCCATGGCACATTGTGTTCCTGTACAGATGCTAGTCTTTTCTATTTTCAACATCAAATTACATGGATAATTGCATCATATGGGATAATGCAGAACTGTATACTTTAGGATAGTATAGGATTGCCTCTTATAGGATGATCTAGTATTGCCTATGATAGGATGGCATGTAGTTTCATGTTGGGCTGGTGTAAGAGTGTGTACTGTGAATGTAATTTCAATTTCAGTTACCATTAACCATTAGTGTGAAGGAGAGAAAAGTATTATCAGTACAGCTTTTACTACTCAGTATCTTTTTCATTTTCATGAAGGACCATTTTTAACATCAGAATTATTTTTGCATGAAGTAGCTTGTATGCTTAAAGATAATTAAGAATACTTGTAAGGAATAGAACATTCCTGCACTAATTTTCCAAAGATTTATGGTACAGTCACAGGGCTTCCTCTGAGATTGAGGTAATGGTTCATTAGGGGAACTTGTAATCCACTCGTAAATATTCCAACCCCATTAGCTACTTCTAGTGCTTTGTGTGGAGATATATGTACAGAAGACGTAAGACAATAAGATTCTTCTATCTTATAAAATGCACTTTATAAAATTCGGTTTGCTTTTTCTTGGCAGAATATGTAACGATTTGGCTTTGTAGCCTATATTTAATTAAATTAATTCACGTGATGTGGGCATGGCTGGCAAGGCCAGAATTTATTGCCCATCCCTAATTGCCCTTGAGAAGGTAGTGGTGAGCCGCCTTCTTGAACCACTGCAGTCTGTATGGTAAATATGATGTAAGTTTAATTTTTTAATTATTTATAACCGTAGTATCAAGACAATATACAAACAAAACAGTGTCATAAATTTGTCTGGTTCTCCTACTTATTAATATTTTAATTATTCATATTCAGATCCCATTTGATGATCAGTAATTTTACAAGACGATCTGCTCATAAAAGTTGTCTAGTTGTTTTTTTAAAAGGAGTGTTGTGCCTTGCTTCTTCTGCATTTATTTTGCTACCTACTGTCCTCAAATGGGAGGACAGGATAGTGCTGCCCATGATATTTGTATGAATGGTGTTCGATTTGTCCCTTGGACAACTTTACAGGAAAGGTGCTTGTGTTGTCCCCTTATTATCCCACAGACCTGTCTGAGACTTCTGAAACAGGGACAAAGTAGAATGTCTGAGTGATCTTCAATATTAAGATTTAAAGTCAAACATCCTAGTCAGGTCTACAGTACTTGAAGACCCCAAAAAAGCATGGTACTGTAAAAATAAAATACCTAGGGTATATTACCAGGTTCAGTTAAAGATCCATAATTTTTCTTGTGAATGGTGATATTCGTTAGACCTGTTATTAAAATGTGTAAAAGATACACAGGGAAGTTATTGAAAACCATTATCAGGGCAAAATAAACTTTCATTTGGAAAGGCATGGGTTAATCACGGAGAGACAGCATGGATTTGTTAAAGGCAAATCGTGTCTGACTAACTTCATTGAATTCTTTGATGAGGTAACAGAGAAGGTTGATCAAGGTAATGCAGTAGATGGACTTTCGGAAGGTGCCACACAGAAGGCATGTTGACAAGATGGAAGCCCATGAAATTAAGGGGGAAAGTGGCGGTATGGATACGGAATTGGCTCAGTGACAGGAAGCAGAGGGTAGTGGTAGATGGATGTTTATCAGACTGAGAGATGATTCCTCAAGGCTCAGTTTTGGGTCCACTACTCTCTTCAATTTTTATAAACGACCTAGACTCTGATTCAGGGAGAAGCATCATAAAGTTTGCAAATGATACAAAACTTGGCAACGTAGTAGATAGTGATGAGGATAATTGTAGACTTCAGGATGACATAGACATTATGGTTAAATGGGCAAAGCATGGCAGATGGAGGTGAATGCGTAGAAGTATGAAGTGATGCACTTTGGGAGGACTAATATGGAAAGACAGTATACTATAAATGGCACAATTTTGAAAAATGTAGATGAGCAGAGACACCTTGGTGTTTATATACACAAATCCTTAAAGGTGGCAGGGCAAGTTGATAAGGTGGTTAAAAAAGCATATGGGTTACTTGGGTTTATAAATAGAGGAATAGTATATAAAAGCAAAAGAGATCATGCTAGAACTTTATAAATCACTGGTTAGGACTCAGCTGGAGTATTGTGGACAATTCTGGGCACCGCACTCCAGGAAAGATGCAATGCCTTAGAAAGGATACAGAGGAGGTTTACCAGGATGCTACCAGGGATGAGGGACTTCAGTTATGCATGCAGGTGCAGCAGGCGGTGAAGAAGGCAAATGGTATGTTGGCCTTCATAGCGAAAGGGTTTGAGTACAGGAACAGGGATGTCCTGCTGCAGTTGTACAGGGCCTTGGTGAGACCACACCTTGAGTACTGTGTGCAGTTTTGGTCGCCTTATCTGAGGAAGGATGTTCTTGCCATGGAAGGAGTTCAGCGAAGATTCACAAGGCTGATACCTGGGATGGCAGGAATGACATATGAGGAGAGATTGGGTCGATTGGGCTTATACTCGCTGGAGTATAGAAGAATGAAAGGGGATCTCATCGAAACATATAAAATTCTGACAGGTCTGGACAAACTAGATGCAGGAAGAATGTTCCCGATGGTCAGAGAGTCCAGAACCAGGGGTCATAATCTAAGGATAACGGGTAAGCCATTTAGGACAGAAATGAGGAAGAATTTCTTCACCCAGAGAGTGGTGAACCTGTGGAATTCTCTACCACAGAAGGTAGTTGAGGCCAAGTCATTAAATATATTCAAGAATGAGTTAGATATATTTCTTAAAGCTAAAGGTATCAAGGGATATGGGGAGAAGGCAGGTACAGGGTACTGAGTTTGGATGATCAGCCATGATCTCATCGAATGGCGAAGCAGGCTCGAGGGGCCGAATGGCCTACTCCTGCTCCTATCTTCTATGTTTCTATCAGGAGAGGTTGTAAAAGTTAGGACTGTTCTCCTTGGAACAGAGAAGGTTAAGAGGTGACCTAATAGAGAAAAACTATTCCCTCTGCCGAGTAGGTCAATAACTAGAGGTCAGAGATTTAAAGTCATTGGCAAAAGATCTAGATGGGAGAGAGTTGTTGAGATCTGAAACGCTTTACCTCAAAAGGTGGTGGAAGCTGATTCCATAAATACATTTAAAAAGGAGTTGGACAGGTACTTGAGGATGAGGAACTTGCAGGGTTACAGACAAAAAGCGGGGATGTGGGACTAAGCACGACTGCTCTTTCAAAGAGCCAGCACAGGCATGACGGACCAAATGGCCTCCCTCTGTGCTGTAAGTTTCTATGATTCTATGATACTAGAATACAATTTTAAAGCTTTAAGATTTGACCTATCATGAACTATTTTAGCGATATTTGTATTTGTGTTATATGGCTAATGTTTGATTTTCACAGCTGTAACACTTCATGGCTGGTTCTGTTTTTTGTTCTTGTAATACCAATCCAAGCTCCCAGGACTGGGAGTCGCTGATGGAAGAAGTCGGGCTGAGGAGGGTAATCCTCTTTCCAGCTAGTGGGATGAGGATCCCAAAACACCAAGTCCACCAGGCATGGAGAAACATTGCACAGATTGTCAGCTCCAGGACATGGATCTAGTGCAGGAAGTGTTTCAATGATCTTTTAAGAGTAGCAAGGGTGAGTACAGCTCTTCATTTCTCCATCTTGCTCAACAACACATGGCAACCAGCCTGTCCCACCTCCCCCACCACTCTCAACAATTCCCTCCTCTCCATCACATCCTTCACCACCCCATCCTTCACCACCCAGCACAAGGTCACACTAGACCACCTCTCATTCTCATTTCAAGCACACACTTACCTCTTCCTTGCTCCCTTCACAGCACCCACTATCACCATCTCTTGTCAATTGGTAGCCTTAACTTCTATCATAGCTCCTTCCTTACCACACTCCACACACCTGCTTTAAATTAACACCTCCCCATTGCCTCTTGCTTGTTCTCTCTCTCTCTCTCATTCTCTCAGCATCTGCACAACAAGCAGAAGTCCTGCATGTATGCACTCTCCTTTGTACGAGATACCCACTAACTCATGCCCTCTCTGTCTGCAGGACAAGACAGCGCACAACACAAGGGAGAGGAGTAGGAACCATGGAATACCAGCCAATCTCATGGTGCTGTCAGATGCGGAGCAGCAAGCATTGGAGGTCACTGGCATTGCCAGAGTAGTCAGGATAGAATGTTTCGAGGCTGGGGGCTTCTGTGAACAGGGGCTCTGATTATTATTTCCACCCCTTCATGAACCTCTGAGAATCGCACAAGCATGCAGCGTGACTATATCAAGCTGCATTGTGAAGCCTGTCATCTGCTACGCTCCTACCCCTCAGTGCTATCGTAACCCTTGACTCTTTTCTCTTTCCTCTAGGTCCTTCACAATAGCCATACCCTCCCCAAAGAAGATGCCTCAAAGGTGGAGAATCTTTCTGAGGAGGCACAGTCACACGCTCCATCACTCCCAAGCATCTGCACAGAGATTGACAACCTGGCTTAGTTTGAGAGTGAGGTAGAAGGGTCTTCACTTGGTGCAAAACCCAACACTAGTGAGCAGCAGCAGGTATTGGTGGCAGGGATAACCCAGGAGACAGCTTACCGGAGGGCGTAGTCCTCTCCCAGCTCTAGGTTATGGACTTCAGGGGCCCAGCAATGAGAAGAAAACTGCTTGCATCACACAGCCATATATTCGGCATTGGAAAGCCTGCCAAAGGATTTCACCACCATGGCTAAAAGGCTGGAGGGATCCACTTCCAGCCTGTGTAGTGTCATCTCCCAGGGCATTAGCACTGCAGTCTACTTTGGAGAATGTGGCCATCTCCAGAGATGCTGCAGCTGGGTCCTTACAACAAGTCATTGTTCACGGCCTTTGCAGCTTTGGTGGGAGCTCAAATGGCTGCCATGCAGACTCTGGGCTCTTGTGCTCTGCCTTGGATAGAAAGACGTCGACCTTGAAGAGATTGATGTCGCGAATGGATAGGGGCTTTTAAGAAGTCACTCATCTTGTGCAGTCTGCTCTCCCGCAGATCAGTGGAAGTGCTGAGCTCCAGCCCCATATGAGCGGCAGTGGTGCTGCAGGAGTAGCACTGGAGTAAAATAAGAGTGCTAAGCAGTGAACTGACAACCTTTAATGTCCCCTCCCGGGATTTCCAGCAAGACTTGCTGGCCAAGCTTGTTTACTGTGGCTCATATTTAACTCCCTAACTGAGAGGATTAAGACCAACTGTAGTGTGGCTACCACTTCCCTGATTGAGACCAGGGAATCAAACCTGGGACTTTTCCGATCTGTGTGGCTCAGCTGATCACTGGCTCAATGTGTTGAGATACTGGGGCAGCTATAGTCTTTAGCCAGAATTTTCATTACCTGGTCGGGTGTTGGCGGGTCGTGACCCTGATCTTGCTTCCGTCCTGCTGCAGAAATCGACTTTGCGCTAATGGGACCTATTAAGTCCACCCTGCTCGTTACCCGGCCCTATTAAATGGTGCAGGTCTGATGACGTCATCCATGGTATGTTTTCAGCCGGGATATTTAAAGGAGCCATGGCCACATTACATTTGAAGGTTCATCTAGGAGTGTGCAGTCACTTCACTGGAGGCTGGCTTTGACTGCAAAGAGGCAGAGGGCTGCACCCAGTTTCTCCGATGACTTCCTCCATATGCTTGTGGAGGGAGTCAGAGCACGCAGGGAAGTCCTCTACCCTTCGAATGGGTGGAAAAGACCTCCCCAGGAGACAAAAAGAGCCTGGCTCCAAATTGCAGAGGAGGTGAACAGCAGGGATGTGTTCAGGAGGTCTTGGGTGCAGTGCTGGAAACGTTTCAATTATCTCATTAGATCAGGAAAGGTGAGTACAATGCCACACTCAACTTCATCCTGCTGTGCCTCTCATCACATACCCATCACTCTGCCTTCCCAACCCTACTCCTGCACATCCTTACTCACACCAACATACCTTGCACGTTCACCCATCCCCCTCTCTCTATCTACATTATCACATCCCCATCCTAATGCAATCTAACCAACTAACAATACGCAAGGAGGCCACTTGGCATTGCCACCCCAATCCATCATAGTCTCCCTCTAAAGATGTAACCCATCCATTCCTCACACTCATTCCATCACACTCACTCAACCTTCTCTTCTTTCCCTCCTTGCAGGAAAGAGCACACAATAAGAGGGAGAGGGCAAGAACTGGAGGTGGGCCTCCATCATTTGCCACCCTCACAACAGCAGAAGAGGCTCTGTTGGAAGTATCAGGAGTGGCCGAGCAGCTGGAGGTGGGAGACGGAGAGAGGGGGTCATCTCAGCAACCTGGTGACAGAATTGCATATCATACAGCCACATGGCATATATCAGTCACTTATATGGGGACTGATGTCAGCAGCCACTGAATGGTCATCATGTGCATAATGGTATCTGTACCCATTCTCATATGGCATATCTAACTCATCTCTTTACTCTCCCACAGGTCCATCAAGAGACGACTCCTCAGAGGAGCCTCCAGCCTCTAAGGGCGCAGCGTCACCAGACATAAGCGCATCCAGCACCAGCGCAGACGCACACCTCGGTGGGTCCCACGTGAGATAGAGTAGTGTTGTCACTGGGTCTGTCACAAGTGAGCAAGAGCAGATGGTGGAGACAGGGACAGCAGTAGAGACTCCTTGCCGGAGGGTGCAGGACACTCCCAGCTCTGCTCAGCTGCATGCAGACGCTGAGCCTCGGGGACCATCCAGAAAGAGGGCGTTCCTGGAGGTGCAGGAACAAGTGCAGGTAGCTCTGACAGGTTTTGCGACCGCGATGTCTGAAAATGTTCAGAGAATGGAGGAGTCCATCTCCAACATGAGCACCACTGTGTTGCAGGCGATGGCAACTGTAGGCTCCTCCATGGATAGGATGGCCATCTGCATGGAGCAGCTAATGAACCACTCACAGGAGGTTCCTCCAGCTCCTGCTCCACCTCATCTTCCAGCTGATCTCCTCCTCTGAAGAGGCTGTATGCTCAGTACCTTGCTCCTCATGCAGCGCTAATCCTCACTGCTGCACTATGACCACGACGATTCGGGAGACCCTGGCTGGTGCATACTGAAGGTCTTCTCTAGATCTGTCAAGGCATCTGAAGCGCATTTTGAGCATGTCAATTGTCTGCTCTATGACAGATCTGGTGGAAATGTGGCTTTCATTATATCTCTCCTGGGCCTCAGTACTTGGCCTCCTCAAGGGTGTCATGATTCACATTTTCAGTGGATAGCCCTTGTCTTCAAGCAGCCAGCCGGAAAGTCTGTTTGGAGGAGTGAAGAGCTGAGGGAGGGTGGACTGGCGAAGAACGAAAGAGTCATGGCAGCTGCCAGGGAATTTGGCACACACATGCATGATCTTATAATGGTTTCAGACCAACTGCACATTGAGGGAGTGGAAGCCCTTGCAGTTGACATAGCCTCCTGGGTTATGATGGGGTGCCCTGACGGCCTTATGTGTAGTCGATGATGCCCTACACCCGTGGGAAGCCAGCCAGAATTGCAAAGCCGAGCGCCCGCTCAGTAACACTGGCTTCATCAGTGGCAAAGTTGATATAATTGGCTGACTTGTCAAAGAGGGCATCAGTCACTTGTGTGATGCATCTGTGGACGGCCGACAGCGAGATTCCGCAAATGTCTGCTGCAGATCCCTGAAAAGAGCCTGAGATGAAGAAGTTGAGGGCGCTGGTGACTTTGACAGCCACTGGTAAGGCTTGTCCACCCGCTCCTCTGGACTGCAGGTCTTGCTCCAGCAAGCTACAAATGTCGGCGACGACCTTGCGTGATAGCCTGAGCCTCCTTTGGCACTGCTGCTCCATCATGTTGAGGAAGCTCATCCTCTGCCTGTATACCCTGTGCTGGGGGTACCGCCTCTGGCACGGTGCAACCCTGCGCTGATGCCCTCTGTCCTGTGCAGCATCAGGTGGTTGAGGAGAAGGTTGGTGGTGGTGGTCTTGTTGGTGTTGCTGGTGTGCCTGGTGCTGCTGGTGTTGGGGCTCATCGTGGTCCGATTCTGAGGACCAAGGTGAGACAGTATAAATGGCACCCATGCTGATGGACTAGATGGCAGGTCAAGTAGAGATGAGAGAAGCAATCTGTCAATGGAGTGATAGGTTGTACCAATGAGGTGAGACTGGATGGTGACATTGCTGAAACACTTGCAGCCTGTAGAAAGCTAAATGTGTGCTGGGAATGCAGTCAGCAACAGCTTCTGCTTGAGGAAAGTGATCAGCTGTGAGGTGGGAGCTTTTATAGTACATTTTGTGCTGTCATCTAATCAGCTGGAGCAATGGCCATTCAACTCCCGCCTCAGGCTGACAGACATGGTTCCCGAGCTGCGTGAATCCCGTGGGCAGCCAGGGAAATTTGAAAGATAGGCTGAAAAAGGCGCTTTAGGGTCTGACAACAAGGTGCTAATGATTTGAATTAGGATGCCCGCCTCTGCTGGTTGGGTCGCTGCCGCACCGGCAAACGCGCCCGAGGGAAAGGCACGTGGGGGCGGGATGATGGATTCCCGACCCGCTCTCCAACTTATTTCGAATTTCCTACCTGACCCGCCTCCGATCGCGCCCACAAGGACCCCAGAAAATTCCGGCCTTTGAATTTACACAAGCTTTAAAGTATCTATTTTGACTGTAAATAAACTGCAAATTTAGACCAGCTCTGATTTATGTATTATATTTTGCACAGTTAAAGAAGCCAAGAAGCTGCTTTTGCTGAGCAGGCTGCTGGCATTAGTGGCAAATATTGTTGCAATTATAGTCTTGCTGATGCTCCACATTTGCAACATCAAAGCCACTGAATATGGAAAAAATACCTCATTCAGTAGGTAATGCATCAAGTCATATAAATAGAGGCTATTACACCAGTGATGACATTTACTGACATTCTTTCATGAGTACAAAAGACAAAATGGACCAAACAACTCCAAGTAAGTCTGGCTATCTTGTCATGAAGAAATGACAGTAACAGGCTGTCAGTGGTACCATATCTCGTTTGTATTTTTAATGGAAGATCCATATTGAGTATTTTTGATTGTGTCTTGTTGATTAGATCAATTTAATGATAGTTCACTTTTTAGTAAATTATTGATTTTAGTTTCACTCCAATGGAACTGTTAGTTCCACACAAGGAATATAAAATGATGTTTACAGTGCTGTTGAATATTTCAGTAATTGCAGTGAAATACTGGAGGGAAGTTGTTAGCCAGTTTCATTTGGCTTTAAGTGGCAAGAAAACTGCCTGCTTATTACCTTTTACTGATCTCTTGGGAGAGTGAATCTGGGGTTTAAAAGTCATGACATTAGATTGGTAAATGCAGTCACTCCATTGTCAGTTTTCACCTACATGGACTGGATTGTAAAATTTGAAGTGGCATGGGATTGTGTTTGCACAATATAAACATTTCAAATGCAAGATAAGTAAAATCTATCTCCTTCATAATCAGTAAGAAAGAAAGAAAATAAGTGCTGGCATGTCTTTCCAGAATGTTCTAAGGTTTCAGGAACTCGAAATAGGGAACTGCTCATAATTCCTGAGCAAACTGCCATACAAATGGTACTCAAGAATCGCTCATTAAAAAAGCACAGACCATTTTCAACTGTATAATCTGGAGGGTACCAACATCTTATAGTATCCATAGAATTCTGGAACCTATATTTAATTGTATTTGTTTTTTAGTTTTTTCTCAACAATTTTTTCTCTCCTCTTGTGTCCTGGAAGTATTGAATCTTCTGTGGACACCAGGCACTGTCTAGTACCTTGCCCATGTGGCCATTCTTTATATGTAAGCCTTGGCATTGGGTGTATGAAGGATCATATGTAGCAACACAGCCAAGCTCAATCCAATCCTAACCCAAACATTCAGGCATATACTTCAGGGGTGGCTGGATAATAATCAGGAATGTGAACTCTGGCTGATTTCCCTCTCTCTAACCCAAGGGTGCTAAGACCTGTAGGAGTGTCCCCACCAATCCTGGCTGATATCAGCTAACTAAGCAGAGACTGGAGGTTGAACCTGGATGGCTCAGCTACTCACTGGATAACCTTGCTGAACAGTTGGGGCAGCTTGAGAATGAACACAAGATAATAAATATTCTGAATGAATCAATCCTTCAAATGTTCACAAAGGAAAATATAAGCAATGTGTCCTCTCCAAACTGATAACCTAAGTAAAAGTAATGAGTTTGATATAAATGAGATGGAAGTCCTAGACAGGCTAAAAAGGGGGACTAAAACAAATAAATCCTCAGGGATAGATTGCACTTATCTCAGAGTTCTGAGAGAAACTAGGGAGGAGATTTGTGAGGCACCGACACTGGGGATGTATCAGTAAATTGAAGACTGGCTAAACTGGTGTCCATATACAAAAAGGGTGACAAAACAGACACCGGCAACTACAGACCCATTAGCAAGATGGGAGGAGATGACAAATATAAAGGGTGGGGGAAATCCAGTGGATATGGTGTACATGAATTTTCAGAAAGCCTTTGACAAGGTATCACACAGGAGACTTTAGGAGAAGATTAAGGGATCTGAAATTAATGTGCGGGTAATGAATTGGATGAAAAACTGATCAGAAGGGATAAAGAGAGCACAGGCATGAAGGGCAGTTTCTCAGAGTGGATGGAAGTAGGTAGCAGTGTCCCACAAAATTCTGTTCTGGGACCGCTTCTGTTCGCTGTGTATATCAATGATTTGGATATAGGGCTAGATGGGGCGGTGCCCTAATTTGCAGACGATACTAATAGCACAGTAAATAGTTCAGAGGACCAAAGGAAGCTACAGGGGGTTATTGATGAGATGGTGGAATGGCCAAAAAAGTGGAAGATGGAATTCAATGTCTGTTAATGTGCAGTGGTAAATGTTGGTTAAAAAAGTAATAATTATACTTTGAAAGAGCAGAAGGATTTGGGAATTCACAAGACACCAAAGCAGCACTTCAAGTGTATAGAAGAAAGAAAGAAAGACTTACATTTATATAGCGCCTTTCACGACCACTGGACGTCTCAAAGCGCTTTACCGTCAATGAAGCACTTTTGAAGTGGAGTCACTGTTGTAATGTGGGAAACACAGCAGCCAATTTGCACACAGCAAGGTCCCACAAACAGCCATGTGATAATGACCAGATAATCTATTTTTGTTATGTTGGTTGAGGGATAAATATTGGCCAGGACACCGGGGATAACTCCCCTACTCTTCTTCGAAATAGTGCCATGGGATCTTTTACGTCCACCTGAGAGAGCAGACGGGGCCTCGGTTTAATGTCTCATCCGAAAGACGACACCTCTGACAGTGCAGCACTCCCTCAGCACTGCACTGGAGTGTCAGCCTAGCTTTATGTGCTCTAGTCCCTGGAGTGGGACTTGAACCCACAACCTTCTGACTCAGGAGAGAATGCAACCAACTGAGCCACAGCTGACACTAACAGGGCCTTAAAAAGCTAATGGAATATTGGCTTTTATGGCAAGAGGCATAGAATATAAAAGTAAAGATGCAATGTTGAATCTATATAGTACGATCACAGCTGGAGTACTGTGCAGTTTGGGCTCCACACTAGGAAGAATGTTGAGTCACTAGAGGGGGAATAGGACAGATTTACTAGGATGCTGCCTGGTATGAGGAACTGATGTAAAAAAAAAAGATTGATTTGAATAACGGGCTGTTTTCATTAAAACAAATGAGATTAAAGGGTAATTTGATATAAGTGTTTACAATTATGAACGGATGGGACAAAGTAGATAGAAACAGACTGTTCCCAGTGATTGAGAGGCCAGTAATGAGCCGGCATAGATATAAGATTAAATGTAAGAAATTTAGGACATACAGCAGGAGAAACTTTTTTTACACAGAGGGAGGTAGTGGAATGGACTACCAGAGTTAGTGATTGAGGCAGAGACCATGTCAAAATTGAAGAAGAAGTTAGGTCAGTGGTTGAAGAGAAAGGTAACAAATGAATATGGGAACAGGGCAGGCACATGGGATTTGGACGACTGCTCATGTGGAGGATAAACACCAATAGAGACTGGTTTCTGTGTTGTAACTTCTATGTAATGGTATGTATTTGCTAATGCCTTCAGCCAAAAGTGCCAAGTCAAGGATTTTATTCCCAAGGTCTTAATAGGGTTGCCAACCACTCCAGATTGTCCGGGAGTCTCCCAGAATTGCCGATCAGTCTCCTGGGCGCCACTGCTGCCAACACGACAGAAAAATATTTTGCATGGTTTGCATCTGTACGTTTTGGCCACCTCCATAGCCCTATGCTGAATTCCTGCCCCGCACCATCCTACCTGCCTCTCTCGCGCTGTCTATCTCCAGCATCAGCCATTCCCTGCTGGAATTTCCTTCGTGGCTGGTCCTGGTCCTGGCCCTGGCCCAGCCGCTGTAAATTCACAGGAAATGCAGAGCCTGTTTTGATTGCTTTCTGATTTGAGGGGTTTAATCTGAAAACAAAAGAGAAACTTTCTTCATCTCCTGTGTAAGCAGCCTGCGACTGGTAAATGATAGAAGCTGTGCATTCCAGTATTGAGTAGTTTGTTAGTATAATGTATTAAAACAATTTGAACAAAGTTTGGAAATTCCAGTGGTGCATATGTTTTTTTTTGTAAGAAGTACTTATGCATTATTTAATGTCTCAATATTTATCAACGTGCAGGTGCTGTTTGGTGCATTTACTACTTTATGCAGTCTGGAATTCCAGTTTATTGCTTAAATTAGATGAGAAACTTCAGTGCTTGATTCCTCCTTGTTTCTTGTGGTGAGCATTGCTGGTGTTAATGGTCTGCCGTTCTGTAATTTATTATATTTAAAATTTTGGAAAACCAGGATGTAAGAAATGTCTAAGGTCAACTAAAGTAGGTGAGGTCTCTTGAGAGCTGACATCTGTCAAGTGCTACAAGCCAAATAAGTTACTATCTTGGTATAATTCCAGCACTGATAAATGCGCAGCACTAAACTTTTTTTTTAGAATTTCCAACCCTGATAAACTAGTATGAGAAATCTGTAATGTTTTGAGTTTGAGGTCAAACTTTGAACTGTTCGGGCAACATTGGGAAAGTGTGTAATACTGTGCTGTTGCTGACCATGAGTATTACACATGCTTATAGTAGTGGCATACACAAGCTACTGTGAGGTAGCTGTCCTAAACAGGAAAAACATTTCACTGCTTGTCGCAATAGACCTTTTTTTTTTGTTATTCTGAGAAGGCCCTCGAGCACTGCAAATTTTCTGCGATCTACAAATAAACAAGACTAATTGTGCAGAAGATGCAGGAAACACTCAACAAGTCAAGCAGCATCTGTAAGGAAAGAAAAATATCAATGTTTCAGGCGTAGCCATTCATGTAGGCATTACAGATGAACACATTATAAGAAGGAACAGAGTAACTCAACCCAGAGAGGGGGGTGGGGGGAAAAAAAGGATCATATGAGAAATGAAACAGCAACAAATGTCATGTGATCAAACCTCCAGGAATACGTCCAACCAGAGTTGGCAACCCTAGCTCTATCTGAGACTTCTCTGCTCTTTCTAAACAGTCAGCACCATGCACTGAAATCTGAATAAAATGATTTCTGCACCACTGTCTGATATTAGGGAATCCTTGGAGTAGGCCATCATCAACTGCATCAGTCTAGATAATAAAACTATAAATTGCATATTAGCATCATAATACATTTTTTGTTTTAAAAATTGTTTTAATCTCTGATTTATTGGTTTTCTCTTGTCACTACAAATTGTTGCTTGTATATTTCTTCACCCAGAGAGTTGTGAATCTTTGGAATTCTCTACCCCAAAGGGTTGTGGATGCTGAATCGTTGAGTATATTCCAGGCTGAGATTGATAGATTTTTGGACTTTAGGGGAATCAAGGGATATGTGGATTGGGCGGGAAAGTGGAGTTGAGGTCGAAGTTCAGCCATGATCTTACTGAATGGCGGAGCAGGCTCGAGGGGCCGAATGGCCTACTCCTGCTCCTAATTCTTATGTTCTTATTTGCAGCATATGGTGAAAGCGTGAAATAGGCAAAAGGAGATTGGCAGCCCGTTTTACACCGTGCCTGATTTTCTTTTCCATTGAAGTCAATTTGCTATTGCTGCTTTTGCCAAAGACCAATTTCACCCCCATAATTACTTTGCTATTTAATAGTTATATTGTAATAATTGAACTATATGTCTTATTTGTGTTTTTTGTGGGATAAATTGAAGATGCACAGTGTGGAGCAGCAACATACTCTAATTCAATCAATGGAAGAAAAATGTAGTAACTCAGATGATGCAAAATTATATGCAAATTATGGAAGTATTTCTCAAATGGGAATTTAATTTCGTACTTTGTATTTCATTTATAGAACAGATTTGACAAATAAAGTGTAAGTTTTAGTGGAGGATTACTACAAACATAGGAGGTATTTTAATCCTCTATTGAGCACGATTTTAATGACTGTGCCAGGTGAACTGCCTCTTGCCCATTTGGAAATGTGACTAGCTGTCATTCTTGAAGGATTGAATATTAAATTCACAAGGCCATCCAAGCACTAATTGCTTGCTTTCACCATGAGTCATGAAACTAGTATAAATATTTAACTGGGATTTTGCATGCGCATATTATATACATATACACATTTTAAAAAATGTCAAATTCATTGTTAGGTGTATAGGAGGAGGAGCTCTTCTCATAGTTTCAATTGCACTCAGCAGGCCACAAGACTGGTGCTACCATTGCAAAGCAGTTGAATTTTACAGATTTATTGCAATAGTCAACAAATTAAAAGTAATTCAAATCATAATGTTATCACGCTGCACTGTGGCATAATGTTTTTCATCTAATAGGACTTGTCAAAATACAAATGATTCCAACAAAAAATGTGTGAATACTTTCTCAGTTTAGTTGGCATATATAAACTTGTGGACAGTCTGTAAATTTGTGCATGCAGCACTCAGGAACATGTACAACTAACTATCTTTTTGTCCTTGATCCCAGAGGTGAAGGTTTCTTAGGGTGACTGCAGAATGTTCATGCATTGTTAAGAATGGAAGCTGCAGATTACATTGCTGAACATCAATGTCTAGCAGATTCATTGAGATGATAATGTAAAAATAATTTAATTTCTCTAAAGCACAATATAATCAAGACTGCTGCATCTGTGGATCTGGCAGCGGACTCCCATCATTTATACACTGTTCTATTAGAATACATTAAAATGTAACAATCAAAACCAAAATGACTTTTAAAGGTCACTAGTAATGCATAAATTAAGCACGGCAGTAAATTATTGGCTTAAAATTTAAAATGCTCGGTGAATGCAACATGCAAAACTTTTGTAAAAACTTGGTGTCATTACATTAGAAGTAACAAGATTGTATATGTTCAAAATGTGGTACATATACCAATAATACCAGTTAGAAACATGAGCCTCAACTTAACTCCTGATGGCAGTCGTGTGGGCGGCAAACCGTCCTGACCTCGGCAGCACGAGTCCCGGAACATTTTAAACCAATACCGGCAGGAGGTGGCAGCTGGCCAGTGGATGGAAGCGGAATGCAGGGTGGCAGGAGGCTGCCGCTTGCTTCTCTTGGCCCCAGAAGGAAAGTAAATCAAAGGAAAAACTTACCTTTTTATGGGGCTTTTCTGCCCCTAGCTCCACTTCCTGCTAGGTAGGTCTGGCAGTGAAGCCACAACTGCTTCCCCATGCAAGCCTCTGCTTAAAATTACAGTCGGGGCCCCAATGATGTAATTGGAGCCTGATCTGTATATCTAAAGAAGGACCCTGCCGGCTTCCAGTGGGTGTCCCTCTCACCTGCTGAGAAGAGCAGATTAAGATCAGACCCTGCAGTGCGAGACCAGGACTGTAGAGGGTAAGTTGCACAGGTCCTTTCAATTGCCCGACCGCCCAGTTTTCGTCAGGTGGGCAGGGTTAAAATTGCCCCAATAATTCTTCAATTTTCCTTGCTAATAAAATACTGATATTGGCCCAGAATTTGCTGGAGCAGGGCATCTTATGGCATTCCCCGTGAGTTGGATTTTTTTTCCCGCACCCTTCAGCTTGAAAATCTTTTGTGCCGCAAATTGCTGGAAGCGGAGTTGATAATGGGGACAACGGAGAATCTGGGACCTTGGTGAACAATGGGACCAACAGTCTATCTCCTTAACTAATTACATTTAAGGATAGAGAAAGAAACAGAGAACGATGGAGAAGGAAATAGGATGAATTAGAATCAAATAAGATGCCTAAAGAGAAAAAGGGGAGGAATTTTAACCTGGAGGAGCATGTGGGTTCGGGTGTGGGTGGGAGTGTTAAATCCGGCAAAAATGCGAGCGCGTCGGGGAGCCGGCTCCAACCCACCGACTTCCGCGTTTAATTCGAGCGTATTAGGCTGGTTAATAGGCAACCCAGGAGAAGCCAGGGATGCCAAAACGCCACTGATCTCCAGTGCTTTCCTCCTCTGCAGTTGTTAGCTGGGAAATCTGTGGAGGACCACCTCCGGTGTTCTCCCTCTCCCTAGTGTTCTGTGCTCTCTTCTCCTGCAACGGGGGAAAGACCAGACCTATGAGTGACTGTACTGGCATGTGTTCACCCGATGGATGGAGTGCGTTTGCTGAGGGTGACTGAGGGAGAGGCATGAAATTTTGTAAAGGTGAGAGTGAGTGGCAGTGGTGGATGGATAGATGGAGATGTGAGAAAGCACATGGAAAGAGAAAGATGGGTGTGCTTGCAAGGTAAGTGGGTGTGAGAAGTTATGTGATTCAGTCAGCTTGAGAAGGCAGAGTGAGAGGGTGGGGTGATGCGCACAGCAGGATGTAGGTGAATGTGCAACTGTACTCGCCTTTCCTGACCTGGTTAGGTCATTAAAGCGCTTCCTGCACTGAATCCAGCACAATGCTCCTTCTGCTGACTTACTGGGCCACCTCCAGCCATGCCGCCTTTGTGTCGTCATCAGGTTTTTTCCTCCCATTGCTGGGGAAGTTTATCTCTCTCCAGCTCCTCACAGCCCCCAGCAGTACAACAAGGGAGGTGACATTAAAGTGTGGTGCCGCCTTTGAGCATCCTGAATCCATTGACACACCTTGTCTTCTCATGTTGCCAACTCCAAACTCCTCCAAATTCCATCTTTGGATTGGCCCTTTAAATACTGGAGTTGCGATCGTGTCATGTGGGTTCTCATCACGCCCAGTGTCGCGCAATCAACGCCAAACCCGAAAATAAAATGATAATGAGCTGGCTGCGTTAAAATGCCACTGATAGACATGCTGAACTTAATTCTGAGTTTCGCAAGCAATATTGGACCCCTCACTCCCAGTGCATTTCCAGGTTCATATCGGGGCCAAAGAGAGGGAAAGAAAGGTGAAACAGCGATTTACTTGTACTTCTTGTATTCGCTACTCATGATGCGGTCTCCTCTACATTGGGGAGACCAAATACAGATTGGGTGACCGCTTTGCGGAACACCTCCGTTCAGTCCGTAAGAGTGACCCCGAGTTTCCGGTCGCCTGTCACTTTAATTCTCCGGTCCACTCCTACACTGACCTCTCCATCCTCGGCCTCTTACACTGTTCCAATGAAGCTCAACGTAAGCTCGAGGAATAGCACCTCATCTTTCGATTCGGCACTTTACAGCCTTCTGGACTCAACATCGAGTTCAATAATTTCAGACCATAACCTCTGCCCCTATCCTTTTTTTTCCATTTTTATTTCTCTCTCTCTCTCTCACATGGCAGCTGTCGATCATTCTGCCATTACCATTTACACTTCATCTAGAGTCATCTTTTGTTTCTTAACTTGTCCTATTACCATCTCCTTTTGCCTTGCACTATCATCCCTTTTGTCTCTTAATCTCTCCTGCCTTCCATCCTATCACAGACCTTCCCTTTTGTTCTTTCCTCCCCTCCCCCCTTTCCCTGCCCCTACACTTGCTTAAAAACCTGTTCCATCTCCAACTTTTTCCAGTTCTGACGAAGGGTCATCGACCTGAAACGTTGGCCCAGAAATTGATCCGGCTGCGCGAGAGTACGCACAGTGTACACTCGCGCAGCCAGACTTCAATTGCCGGTTTTCAGCATGCACTGCGCATGCACTGAAAACCGGCAATTGATGGAAGTGAAAGGGGGCGGGTCCTCAGTGCACCGCGTGCGCGCTACAGGCTGCGCGCACGCAGTGCACTTCATCGCTTGCGCACGCAGGTAAGTATTGAAGATTCTGGAAAAGTAAAAAGCAGGCGCAGGAGCCTCTTTTAACCAGGTAAGTACATAATTAAGTAGTATTTAGAATTTTTTTTTACAGGTAAATCTTTAGTAGCGACTTTAAAGACAGGTAAGTTTATTTTTATAACATTTTAAAAGATTTAAAATTTTTTCAAAAATTTATTTTTTTGTTTAAAAAGGTTAATTTATTTAATTACACTTATTTTAATAATGTGATGGGTTTTTTTTTAATTTAATGGAGGTTTAGCTCTTCTTTTGGGGGCTTGTTGTATTCCTAGTTTTCACAGCAGTTCAATGGCCGCTGTGAATTCTATGAATGAGAGCTTGGTGTGCTGCCATTGGCTGTAACTCAGTCACGTGATCCCACAGTGCACTCGAACTAACTCCGCACTGTGGAATCACGATGCACTCGCAGCTGATGGCTGGGACATGAAGTTCCAGCGAGCTGGGACTGAAAAAGCCAAGGCGCAGTGAGACATCGCGGGAAGGGCTTACCCTCGCACGAACCCTCACACTGCAATTTCTGGGCCGTTAACTCTGTTTCTCTCTCCACAGATCCTGCCTGACCTGCTGAGTATTTCCAGCATTTTCTGTTTTTATTTCAGATTTCCAGCATCCGCAGTATTTTTGCTTTTGTAAGAGGGAAAGAAAGATTGGATTAAAAGAGACAGAAAGGCAAAGTAAATAAATGTAAAATTTTAAAAACCTCTAGGAACTATTTACTACCCGTTGGAGTGAGACTCTCACCGTTTCAGTTGTTCCATTTCTGGGCCTCTGAGGTTGAGTGGCATTGCAGGAACAAAAATCTTGTCATTAAATGGGTCCTTACGTCGTTGAATGCCAGCCCTAACTTTCTGCGGCTTGTTTAATTTGTTTTAACAGCGCAAATGCAGCAATTTCTTGAAACTCATGGGGAGTTTGACGGCAAGCAATGGTTTTTGCAAGGCTAATGACTGAGCCGGCGCAAATCGTCCAGCAATTTGTGGCAATTTGCAACTTATGGCGGATCTCTTCCTCGCCACAAATTGCTGGGTTTGTTGCACACTAATAATGGCGTGCCCATTTAACTCACTGTTAATTTCCCAGCAAATTCTGTGCCATTATTTTACTTTGTAATGGTAATGTGACCTACATAGTTACAGATTGTTCAAACTATAGCATGTAATTGCACACAGTTAATGTGTTATTGCTTCCCAGTTTAGTAATGACCTTTTAAAAATGTTTCCGTTCATTTAATTGGGACTAATGATATGTAAATACTGGACACCTTTTAAGAAGTATTACTGGTGTTTTTAGTTTTGTTTTTCCTTCTGCAGAAGTATAATTATGATCTGTCACTGGGATGTTTTTGTATCTTTGTGGTATTAAAGCGAGGGTTTCAAAAGCTTTGTGCTGCTCCACATTTATTTTCAACATCACATGTTGCACTCTCTACAAGATAGACATGCAAAAATGGTACATGAAGTGATATCAGCAGTGCGCATTGACCGAGCTTACACACTGGATTGTTTAGGCTATTTTCTGGTTTTCAGGTAAGCAAAACAATGCGATAGAGACTGCAGATTGTTAAGATTAGGCCAGATTTTGCTGTAGCAGGATATCTAACACCGTCTGTCATCAGTTAGACTTGACCCTGCACTCTTCAGTTCAAAACATTTTTGCCCACTAAGTTGCTGAAAGTGTGAGCTGATAACGGCAAAAAGGACATCTGGGACCTGAGTGAATATGGCAACCAACTGGGTATCTCCCTAACCAATCAGATTGAAGGATTGTGAAATTAACAGCACAGGACTGGGAAGGAAGTGTAAGTTAGAATGGTGAATTCAATGTCAAATCTGGTACAGAAGGAGAAATAGAGAGAGGGAAAGAAAGATTGGATTAAGAGAGAGAGAAAAAAAAGACAGGAAGGAAAAGTTAAAAAAAAGAACGTTTTCAATTTTGACATTTTTAAAAACTCCAACAAAAATTAATACCTGAGGGAATACATCTGAGAATCAGGCTATAGATAGAAAGGTCAGAGGAGAAGTGAAAATAAAATAAGAGGGGGAAAGAGAAGGTATGAGAATAGAATGGCAGCCAACATAAAAGGTAATCCAAAAGTCTTTATTAGGCATATAAATAGTAAAAAGGTAGTAAGAGGAGGGGTGGGGCTGATTAGGGACCAAAAAGGAGACCTATGCATGGAGGCAGAGTCTGAGGTACTAAATGAGTACTTTGCATCTGTCTTCACCAAGGAAGAGGATGCTGCCATAGACATAGTGAAGGAGGAGGTAGTGGAGATACTTGATAGGATAAAAATTGATAAAGAGGCAGTATTAGAAAAGCTGGCTGTACTTAAAGTAGATAAATCACCAGGAGCGGATGGGATGCATCAGGATGCTGAGGGAATTGAGGGAGGACGTCGCGGAGGTACTGGCCATAATATTCCAATCCTCCTTGGATACGGGAGTGGTGCCAAAGGACTGGAGAATTGCAAACGTTACACCATTGTTCAGAAAAGGGTGTAAAGATAAACCCAGCAACTACAGGCCAGTCAATTCGACCTCGGTAGTGGGAAAGCTTTTAGAAACAGTAATTGGACAAAATTGACAGTCACTTGGACAAGTGTGGATTAACTAAGGAAAGCCAACATGAATTTGTTAAAGGCAAATCGTGTTTAATTAACTTGATTGAGTTCTTTGATGAGGCAACAGAGAGGGTTAATGAGGGTAATGCAGTTGACGTAGTGTCCATGGATTTCCAAAAGGCGTTCGACAAAGTGCCACATAATATAGGCTTGCCAGCAGAGTTGAAGCCCATGGAATAAAAGGGACCGTGGCAGCATGGATACGGAATTGGCTAAGTGATAGGAAATAGAGTAGTGGTGAACGGTTGTTTTTCGGACTGGAGGAAATTATACAGTGGTGTTCCCTAGGGGTCGGTACTAGGACCTCTGCTTTTCTTGATATATATTAATGACTTGGAGGTGGGTGTACAGGGCACAATTTCAAAATTTGCAGATGACACAAAACTTGGAAGTATAGTGAACAGTGAGGAGGAGAGTGATAGACTTCAGGAAGACATAGACAGGCTGGTGAAATGGGCGGACACGTGGCAGATGAAATTTAACACAGGAAAGTGTGAAGTGATACATTTTGGTACAAAGAATGAGGAGAGGACATATAAACTAAATGGTACAATCCTGAAGGGGGTGCACGAACAGAGAGACCTGGGGCTATGTGTGCACAAATCGTTGAAGGTGGCAGGGCAGGTTGAGAAAGCAATTAAAAAGGCTTACGGGATCCTGGGCTTCATAAATAGAGGTATAGAGTACAAAAGTGTGGAAATTATGATGAACCTGTATAAAACACTGGTTCGGCCCCAACTGGAGTACTGTGTCCAATTCTGGGCACCACACTTTAGGAAGGATGTGAAGGCCTTCGAGAGGGTACAGAAAAGATTTATGAGAATGATTACAGGAATGAGGGACTTCAGTTACGTTGATAGACTGGAGAAGCTGGGGTTGTTCTCCTTGGAGCAGAGAATATTGAGAGGAGATTTGATAGAGGTGTTCAAAATCATGAGGGGTCTGGACAGAGTAGATAGAGGGAAACTGTTCCCATTGGCAGAAAGGTCGAGAACCAGAGGATATAGATTTAAGGTGATTGGCAAAAGAACCAAAGGCGACGTAAGAAAAAACTTTTTTACGCAGCGAGTGGTTAAGATCTGGTTTGCACTGCCTGAAAGGATGGTGGAGAAAGATTCAATCATGGCTTTCAAAAGGGAGTTGGATAAGTATCTAAAGGAAAGAAATTTGCAGGGCTATGGGGAAAGGGCGGGGGAGTGGGACTAGCTGAAGTGCTCTTGCAGAGAGCTGGCGCGGGCTCGACGGGCTGAATGGCTGCCTTCCGTGCTGTAACGATTCTATGAAAATTAATGAATTAATAGCGCAGATTAATAGGTTTGATCTAGTAGCTATTACGGAGACGTGGTTGCAAAGTGACCAAGATTGGGAACGAAATATTCCAGAATACTTAAATTTTAGAAAAGATAGGCAAAATGGAAAAGGAGGAGGGGTAGCCCTGATAATAAAGGATGGGATAAAGACATTAGGGAGAAAGGAACTTAGCTCAGAAAATCAAGAAATAGAATCAGTTTGGGTGGAGCTAAGAAACAGCAAGGGGCAGAAAACATTGGTGGGAGTTGTTTATCGGCCCCCAGAGAGTAGTTGTAATGTAGGGCAGTGTATAAATCCCAGACTCGACTATTCCAATGCTCTCCTGGCCGGCCACCCATTTTCTACCCTCCATAAATTTCAGCTAATCCAAAACTCTGCTGCCCGTATCTGAACTTGCATCAAGTCCCATTCACCCACCACCCCTGTGCTCACTGACCTACATTGACTCCTGTTCCACCAACACCTTGATTTTCAAAATTCTCACCCTTGTGTTCAAATCCCTCCATAGTCGCGCCTCTCCCGATCTCTGTAACCTCTTCCAGCCTGACAACCCTTCAAGATCTCTGCATTCTTCCAATTCTGGCCTCTTGTCCATCCTCACTTCCTTCACCCCTTCATTGGTGGCCATACCTTCAACTGTCTAAGCACTAAACTCTGGAATCCCCTCCTTAAATCTCTCCACCTCGCCACCTCTCAATGTGAATCAGAAGAAACAAGGAATGTGCAAATCAAGAGTGAGGAAGCTAAGGATATCTCCAGTTTAATTTTATTTTGAATGTAATGTATAAATATTGGCTTTATCAAAGGACAACGGTTAACAAGGGTATCGTAAAAGTGGGAGTATGTGTGTAATATGAGTGGGAAGAGGATAACTCAGCAGTTTTTAAATATGTGCTGAAAATTCACAATGATTTTGTGGCTTTGATTTTATATAAACATACTCTGATGAACTGAAGTGACAGATGAGGGGGTGGACATATATATAAAATGGATTGAACTGTGAGTGACTAGTTTGCCTTAAATGTGTTTTCTAATGAACAAGACCGTTCTTGTTCTTATGTTATGATTTCATATTATAGATTGAGATACTGCTGCATGTTAAGGACAGAAGGTGGAACGAACTAGGGACAGTCTGTCTCTAAATTAAATTGTGTTTTACTTTTTATGTTCTAGTGTGCCGCTATGATCTAGGCTATGCTAGGAAGTGATATAGAAGTTATTAAAATATTATCAGTCGCTCCAGAATGCCCTTTTGTGAATTACTAGTTGCATTCAAATTTTAACAAAGTTATCCTTTTTCTAAAGAAAGTATGAATGATAGATCTTTCAAGTTTACCTGCATTTTTGTGTCATCGCATTTGTGAAATATATTCAGGTTTAAGGCATCACTATCCCAGAAAAGCAAGTTACAAACCTTTTGTTTGCTGAGTGCAGAATGTGACCATACAGTTTGAGTTGAAATAGATCATTGCATTGCAGAGGTGTTACTCGCATGTGATTTTGTCATGACAAAATATGATATGCAGCTCCTCTGGGTTTTTTTCTTCTCAGCTGATGGCAATAACATATCTTTAAGACAAATATATTTTCAATAAAGCAATTGCCGTCTTTTGAGTTTTTAAGTTACTAAATTACATTTTGGTAACTTGAATATTTTCAAGCTTATAACCATTGTGAGCATATACTTAGTGCTGAGTTAATTTCATGTTCTGATTCCCTCACCAGCCTCCTTTTGGCAGAACATGCATTTTTGAGACAGTGTTAATATTTCAAGTTCCGGCTGTTTCCTCACTGTGAATAAATAATTCATCAACCCACTTGGAAAGCTAATGGTTCAAGAAGTAATTGAAGCACTGAAAGTTGGGTAAATGCCAAGAGTTGCAGTCTGTACAATGACATCACTTTATTCAACCATGCCACATTTCAAGAGAGATGGCCGTGCATACCCATCTGTTTATATTAGCTATTGTGAAAATGAGAGATAACAATGAGTGAGAATAGATGATGTTTTGCAGCATTTGTGTAGTGTTAGCTAGACTGAATACCTTTTCTATCTATATGATCTTATCATACCAGTGGATGATAGTGTTCTGAACTGCAATGTTTGTCTACTTCATTGCTCCTTTACCAGCTGTGCATATGGTAGTGAGCCACTCTTTTAGATTCAAAATATCAAATTAATTTTTGGTTATGACTGTTAATAGAATTGTGAATTGAAATGAATTAATTAGGGGACAGTATTTTCACACATCTGCTGTCAATCTAAAGACAATAGGGACAGATCTGCTGTGTATTTCCAGTTTTTGTTTCAGATTTCCAGTATTTTAAGTTGTTTTTAACACGAGCAGCTTTTTTGTTCTAGTTTTACAATTCCATTACCCATTCTAGCCTGAAAGTGAGTGCCAATGAGTATTATATTTGAGGATAGAATTGTTCTGTGTGCTGAAAATTGAGTTGAGAATAACAAAATACATTTCAGTTAGTGAAATTCCAGGCTGCGATTCATTCAGTCCCAGGTGCAGAAATGAAAAGATGGGATTCTAGAAATATGTACCACCCAATTACTTGCAATGAAATTATAGTAATTTAATTAACATCTTGCTGATTACCACTCATAAGCATGACACTTTTCATTAAAACGTTTCTGAAGGAAAAGATACATTTTAGGTAAAAGCCTTGTATTTTTGCAGACTACCTCAGTGGGGAAGAGAGGTGGGGGTGGGTGGAAATCAGGAAGATATTTTCCAGTTTTGTTTTAGAATTTAACCTTCAGAAGATGGAATGCATTTTGTGAATTACACAAAAATGCAAGTTATTTGTGGTTTGTGGAAGGACCAAGTTTAATGGACTGGATGCATATTCTTATTTTATATTTTTTGATGTTCAAATAATTGTGATATAAACCCATTTGGTATGGATGCCCAAAACCAAATGTTTTTTCAAGGGGCTAGGCACACAGGGGAATCATTTTTTTCTCTTTAGGGTGCTGATTAAAATTTGTTTGATACTGCATTCTGTATAAATCGTATGTGGTATCACACCAGGTACATAAAGTGCTCCGCGTGTTCCTGGGTACTTTTTAAACCTATTTGTAATTAATTTAAATATTGAGACAATGTGAATGTTGTCACCTGCACTGTCTGAACATTTAGAGTGTTTAGAAACACTTTGGATTTGTGTGCAAGCACACATGGGCAAAGCTCTTTCCCATTGCAACAAAATTGAAGTTGTAGCCAGGCCGTGTATACAGGGTACTGCCTGGCTGAAAGCCAAACTGCAGCTACTCAGATGATAGCTGGAGACTAAAGGCACCCTAAGGTGAAAAATCCAACATAAGTATGCATAATTTATATCTGAATGGCAACTTAATATTATTCCCCACTGGGCAAAATCCATTCTTAAGGATAGGACAGTAGTCATCTGATACATGTGGAGAGCCACCATGGCTATTTTATCATTATAGGAGGGAGGTACACAGGTAATTGGTGCATTGATGGAGGTACTTTTAATACTTTATCATATTTTACATTATCATTTTTTTTAATGTAAAATAAAGGGTAGTGAGTTACATAGAAACATAGAATCTAGGAGCAGGAGTAGGCCATTCGGCCCGTCGAGCCTGCACCACCATTCAATACGATCATGGCTGATCATTCAAATCCAGTACCCTGTCCCTACTTTAATCCCCACAGTACACATATCCCACCCGACCCCCGTAACCCCACGTATTTAATTCCCCCTAACATATCCCATCCTATCCCCATAACCCCACATATTTAATCCCCCCCTAACACTAAGGGTCAATTTATCATAGCCAAATCAACCTAACCCGCACATTTTTGGACAGTGGGAGGAAACCGGAGCACCCGGAGGAAACCCACGCAGACACGGGGAGAATGTGCAAACTCCACACAGACAGTCACCCGAGGTCAGATTCGAACCCGAGTCTCTGGCGCTGTGAGGCACCAGTGCTAACCACTATGCCACCGTGTTGCCCTTCTGATCCATTTTAGAGCTGGCTTTTCCTGAAACATTTTTCAGCTAGAGAGCCTGGTGGACCCTCGATTCTAGTCGCTGACAAATAGGAAGCTGGCACTTTGATATCTGGTAAAATCTCTTTCTTGTGCTGTTGAAATAAATGGACAAAGTTGGGAAATGGTGCAGTCTGACTTTATTTCTGTTGGCAATGGAGAATTCAAAAATGAAAAATAGATAAAGTTTGGGTGGGGGGGGGGGGGGTGGGGGGGTTGTTGTGGAGTCCAATGTTATTTATCTTTGTAATCGATACTACCCAAAGAAACAAAGTCAGTCTAAACAAAATCCTGAATTGTACTAATTTCAGCAGCACTGTTGCTTGACCAACAGCACAGAAGGGAGGAGGAATTACAGGCACTAGCCTGCCCTTCCCTCTTGGATCCTGTCTCTTCCACAGTGCTACCAGCTCCTAGCTCCTCCTGAATGCTGCCCGATCCTGCAATTTTGTTAGTATATGGTGAATTTCCATAAAAAATGGGTGGTTCTCCCGTTCTTCTCCAGCAGAGGAAAATATTGCCACTCATCTTATTTGTTGTTAAATTTCATTTAGCTTGCTAATTTCTCAAAAGGTTTAACTTATTTGAAGCAGAAAATTTGTACAAGGCTCTTAGTTTGCTTTTTAAAAAGAAAGGAACCAATTGAACAAAAATAACATGTTATCTTTGCATGTTAGCTCCTAGAAAATGAATAATCCTTTAATCCTTTTGAACTTCACTCTGGCCCGTATTTTCCGATCCCTACGGGTGGGGACGCGCTGTGTACACACCCGTAGGGACATCGGAAATGCCGGTTTCAGGCATGCGAAGCGCATGCGCTGAAAACTGCATTTCCGATCTGTCAAGAATGCTCTTGACAGATCGGACGCCTGCCCTAGAGAAGGGCCTCTGCGGGTGGAGAGTTCCGCTTTCTGCAGAACCTCCGCCCGCTGAAAACCCTTAGAAATCTTACGCCTGGTAAAAGCCTGCTTTTACCAGCATAAGAGTTGAAAAAAGTAAAACAAAAGAAAAAAAAAATTCACTAATTTATAATTTAAAAATACTTTTAAAAAAGGTAGGTTTATTTTTAGCCCCGTAAAAAACTTTAATTATTTTTTTCAAAAAATTAAATTTTTGTTTAAAATATTTAATTTAATGTAATTTTAACTCATTTCAAAAACGTGATTTAAAAAAAAAAAAATTATTTAATGTTTTAGTGTCTTTTTGGGGTGATCTCCATTCATATATTTGACAGGTCTATCTGTCAAAAGTCTGAAGGGAGATTCCCTTCTCCTATTGGCTGGCCCGGCCCACATGATCCCAGGGATGCTTGCGAACTGCATGCGCCCCTGGGATACGTGGGCCCTGCGCATTTCGACTGTGGAGAGGCCCAGGAGCGGAAGTGTCCGGACCTCGGAGCCCTCAGGTAAGTTCGTAGATTTTTTTCCGATAGGAGGCATCCGCACGCAGGAAATCTCCTATCGGAAATTATGGGCCTCTATATCTATTTCATAAAGCAAACTGCATTTTTCAATGAAAGTAAAATAAGTTAGCTTGAAAATCCATGATGGAGTGCGACTCAGCGTAAATGCCGAGATGTGCCCACTGGGAACCTCTGCTACTGAACCCACAGACTTTCCAGGGCCTGGGGAAGATTCCCTGATTTGCTGCTCCTCAGGGCCCCCTTTGGAAAGGGACCACTATACATTTTTTTTCTTTGGGTGTCCATGCCTCAATCTCAGCCTCAACACCCAGGTGGGCCCCACTTCCACACCGGTTAGTGAGTGCCACCTAACCTGACCGGGTGTACCATGAACTCACAACATAATGAGTTCTCACCCTAGCCCTGCTGATGGTCATGGGCAACACTGGCAAGGCAGTATTTATTGTCCATCCTGAGTTGCCTTGAGGGTATTAAGAGTCAACCACATAGGCCGCGATTTCACTTACCTGGGCGCCATCAAGGCGGAAGAGGTCAGCGGCGGGGGTCAACCCTGCTGCTGCGTGGATCCCGTCGATAAATATGATCTTGCCCTAATGGGCCTTGTTAGGCCCGCCCTGCGCTTTTCCCAGCCCTATTAAAAGGTGCGGGTCTGGTGACGTCACCGGATGACGCAATTATTGCCGGTTTATTTAAAGAGGCCATGGCCCCAGTTAGTCTCAGTTGCAATTTCACACCATTCAGTGCTGTCAGTGTTTGCATCTCCGAACTGTGAGCTTTCAGCGCCAAAGAGCAGCACCTCGCTTCTCAGATGAGTCCCTCCATCATCTTGTGGAGGGAGTGAGAGCACATAGGGAGGTTCTCTTCCCTACGGACGGTAGGAAGAGGCCTCCCCAGCAGACGAAGGCAGCGTGGCTGCAGATATCGCAGGAGGTAACGGGGATGTCTGTGGCGGTTCGCACCTGGGTGCAGTGCCGGAAGAGGTTCAATGATCTTGTAAGATCAGGAAAAGTGAGTATAAAGCCACACTTACCTTGATGCTGCTGTGCCTGTCATCACATTCCCACCACTCTACATTGGCACCCCTATTCCTGCACACGTTACTCACCCCAACATCCCTTGTACCTTCATCCATCCATTTATCTCTATCTACATTATCAGGTCCCCATCTTACTATGCAGCCCTCACACTCAGCCTCATCGTTATGCAGCACACAAGGAGGCAACTTGGTATTGCCAACCCACTCCACCAAAGTCTCCCTGTAAAGCTCCATGCCATTCCATTCCTTATACTCATTCCATCACTCTCACAGAACCTTCTCTTTTTTCCCTCCTTGCAGGAAAAGATAGCCCACAATAAGAGGGAGAGGGAGAGAACGAGAGGAGGCCCTCAACAAACCGTGACATATCTGACCACTGCAGAGGAGGCAATGCTGGAGTGGTGGACCTTTTGGAAGTGGGGGACGGAGAGAGGGGCTCATTCGAAGAAACTGGTGACAGAATGAATTTCCATACAATTGCATGCCTTTCATCAGTCCCTCATATGGGGTGTGATGTCAAGACAAAATTAATGCTCATCATGTGGATAATGGTATGTGTCTGCAGTAGACATCCTGTATATCTAACTGATGTCTTCACTCCCCCACAGATCCATCAAGAGCCGCCCCCCCCCCCCCCCCCACCACTGTCCAGCAAGAAGACTCCTCAGAGGAGCCTCCTGCCTCTGTGGGTGCAGCGTCATCTCAGACAACGCAACCCAGCACCAGTGCAGAGTCGCACACCTTGGTGGGTATGTCGTGAGATGGAGTAGTGTTGTCACCTGGTGTCTTACAGATCACAACTGAGCAGCAGCAGATGGTGGAGACAGTGACAGTAGTGGAGACTCCTTGTCGGAGGGCGCAGGAGTCTCCTAGCTCTGCTCAGCTGCATGCAGACACTGAGCCTTGGGGGCCATCCAGGAAGAGGGTGATCCTGGAGCTGCAGGAACAAGTGCAGGAGGCTCTGACTGGTTTTGTGACTGCGAGTGTGCAGAGAATGGAAGAGTCCATCTCCAACATGAGCAACACCGTGGCGCAGTCACTGGCAACTATAGCTTCCTCCATGGATAGGATGGCCACCTGCATGGAGTAGACACAGCGCCAGTCGCATGAGAACATGGTTTTTCTCAAAATAGATGCTCATCTGTGGAGGAGAGATGGGCATCTATGGAGGAGAGAAACCAGAGGCTCATAGATGTCCTTTGTAGGAGGGATGTCAGTATAGAGGTGGGCCCTTATGGCTCCACTGAAGTGCAGCAAGGTGCTCTCCAGCTACTTGCTAGCAGGGAAGTGTGGGTGGCCCATGAGAGGGATGATGGTGGGAGGGGACATGGAAGAAGGGGCTCCGCTCCAAGCGCTCTGACTTCCACCCCCTTGCCAACCCCTCGGTCAGAGCCCCAGATGCCTTCCCAGACAGCGAGTCTGTGGCTGCACACTTGCAGGAGGAGCAGACTTTGGTGGAGCCATCACCGGCTCCACGTGCAGATGCCTGGGAGGAGCCTGAGGCAAAGAAGTTGAGGGCAAGGGTGACTTTGACAGCCACTGGTAAGGGGTGTCCACCCCTTCCTCTGGGCTGCAGGTCTTGCTCCAGCAAAGCGCAAATGTCGGCGATGACCTGGCGCAATAGCCTGAGCCTCCTTGGGCACTGCTGCTCCGTCATGTTGAGGAGGCTCATCCTCTGCCTGGATACCCTGTTTTGGGGATATGGCCTCCGGTGCAGTGCAGCCCTGCGCTGATGCCCTATGCCCTGTGTAGCATCAGGTGGTTCAGGAGAAGGTTGGCGCTCTTGTTGTTGCTGGTGTGGCTGGTTCTGCTGCTGCTGCAGGTGATCGTCATCAGATTCCGAGGACCAAGGTGCGAGAGCATAAATCGTGCCCATTCTGATGTTTGATATGGCAGGTGAAGTTGAGATGTCAGAAGCAATCTATCAAGGGTGAGATATGATGTTCCAAGGAGGTGACAGTGAAGAGAGAGTTTACTGCAAACACTTCCCACTGCATAAAGCTGAAAATTCTCTTCCAAATACTAAGGCTGAAGCTTCTGAGATTGGAAAGTAACCAGCTGTGAAATGGTAGCTTTTATACCGCTTTTGCAGCTGTCACCTATTCAAACAAATGGTGAGTTGTTCAGAACCCGACATACTTACCTGGCGTGATCCCCGAGCGACATGAACCTCGTGGAAAACTTGGAAAATGCTTTGTACCTGGTAAAATGCTGATTAAATTGCTTTAAACACCCTCTTAACTAGCACAATTGCATGACCCGCCGCTGAGTGCCGGGTCTGCAAAGCGCAGGCAAAGCCGGCACTAGGGAAAGTCACAAGGAGGCGGGTTTAGAGCGGGATATCGCCCTGCTGTCAATCTTTTTGATTTTGACAGCAGACCTGCCTCCGAACCCACGCTCTGAGCGCCGGCAAAATTCAGCCCATAGTGTGGGACTGGAGTCACGTGTACGCCAGACCAGGTAGGGGTGGCAGGCTCCCTATCCTGCAGGACATTGGTAAACCAGTTGGGTTTTTACAACAATCCAGAACTTGCATGGTTATTTTTCTTGTGCTAGTCTACAGATTTATTGAATTCAGTTTCACAGCTTGCCAAGGTGGAGTTTGAACTCATAAGGGAAGACGTTCGAATACAGCGGCACGTTTTGCACCCCTAAAATGGGTGCTAGGCCTTGAACAATGCATTGTAATCTGTCGCGTCAATCTGGATTGGATACATGAATCTGGAAGCTGATGTTATTTAGCGGCTACAGAAAAATGGCTAAACATAACTATTTAATTGAGGTTTTTAGATATATGATTGCACCAACTACATTTCTATATCTGCAATGAAGTTTATATTTGCAACATAATTCATTCACTGAGTTTATTCCTTCAATATGCTTTTATAAAAGATCTGTCAGCAAAAAGCAGACCTAATCTGTGTTCCTTTGGTGAAGTGATTTCTGCTTTTATTTGTTCTTACCTCCCGTCCATCCCCTTGTCCATATCCTTTTTGCATCCCTCTTTAAGGATGGAAAAATGGTCCAGTCATTGAACGTTGTGGTGCAAAAGCAATTTGGCTCCATCTTAAAAAAAAACTTATCCTAAAAATCTGAATTTTTCAGCACAGGAGGAAACTATTCGGTCTATTGCAAACATTCCAGTCCTTCTAAAACTACAGCTCCTCATCTTAGTGAATGTCTTCTGCCTCCTCTCTGGCCTTGACATCCTTCCTAAAGTAGGGCGTCCAAAGCTGGACACAATAGGGGGAATTTTAACGGACTAATTTCCTGACTCAGGCTGGAGCCTCATATTTATGTGTAAATCTGGATCCTATCATTTAGATAGGACCCAAATGCTATTTTATCTCCCTACTGAGTGCAGCTCCGGACTTCACAAATAAAGTGTGGGTTGCTGCCGCCCAGGCTTGCTCCTTTCCCACCCGAGAAACCCTTTCAGTGCCCCCCCACCCCCCGGCATCTTACCTGACTGCCAGCCTGGCGACCTCCAGGCCGCCCAATCTTCATGGCCAAAGGTTGACAATCTGCTTTGAACACCAGTTTTGGGCGGACAACAGGCTGGTGGGATGTTATTGAGGCCTGGCATTAAAATGGACCTGTTCTCCCATGCAGCTCCCGGGCGGGCGGACTGCATGTCCTGCAGGTTTCTGGCTCGGAGTTAAAATTCCCCCTAATATTCTAATTGCAGTCTAATCAATGCAGTCTAACTTTTGCATTACCTCTTTGCTTTTGCACTCTATGCTCCAATTTATAAAACCTATGATTCTATATACATTTTTAACAGCTTTATCAATTATATAAATGCAAGTTTGTTCTTTCTTTGTAAGTGAGCATTAATTTTATCCAATATTATGGCCTCTAAAACCTTATCCAATTCTGATGTTAGGGTGACTTGTCTCTTCTTCTTCTTCGGCAGTCCCTTGGAACCGAGGATGACTTGCTTCCACATTGAAAATTAGTTCTCAGGTGACTGTCCAATGTGGGACCTACAGTCTCTGTCACAGGTGGGGCAGACGGTGGTTGAAGGGGCGGGTGATTGGGTTGACGTGCGCTGCTTGCGCTTGGCTTCCGCTTGCTCCCGGCGAAGAGACTCGAGGTGTTTGGCGCCTTCCCGGATGCTTCTCCTCCACTTTGTGCGGTCTTGGGCCAGGGATTCCCAGGTGTCGGTGGGGATGTTGCACTTTTTTAAGGAGGCTTTGAGGGTGTCCTTGAAGCGTTTCCTCTGCCCACCTGGGGCTCTTTTGCCATGTCGGAGCTCCGAGTAGAGCGCTTGTTTTGGGAGTCTCGTATCGGGCATGCGGACAATGTGACCCGTCCATCGGAGCTGATCGAGCGTGGTCAAAGCTTCGATGCTGGGGATGTTGGCCTGAGCGAGAACACTGACGGTGCGCCTAACCTGCCAATGGATTTGCAGAATATTGCGGAGGCAGCGTTGGTGATACCTCTCCAGTGCTTAAAAGTGCCTGCTGTAAATGGTCCATGTCTCTGAGGCATACAGGAGGGCAGGTATCACTACTGCTCTGTAGACCATGAGCTTGGTGCCGGGTTTGAGGTCTTGGTCTTCAAACACTCTCTTCCTCAGGCGACCGAAGGCTGCACTGGCACACTGAAGGCGGTGTTGGACTTCGTCATCGACGTCTGCCCTTGTTGACAGTAGGCTCTCGAGGTATGGAAAGTGGTGCACGTTGTCCGAGGCCTTGTTGTGGATTTTGATAATCGGGGGGCAGTACTGTGTGGCGGGGGCAGGTTGGTAGAGGACCTTTGTCTTACGGATGTTTAGTGTAAGGCCCATGCTCTCGTACGCTTCGGTGAAGGTGTTGACGATGGTTTGAAGTTCGACCTCCGAGTAGAAATGCAAGTTTGTTCTTTCTTTGTAAGTGAGCATTAATTTTATCCAATATTATGGCCTCTAAAACCTTACCCAATACTGATGTTAGGGTGACTTGTCTATAATTACTTGGTTAATCAACTTCTCCCTTCTTTATAACAGAGGTGTCACATTGTGACACTCCTATCCTCAGGCACAATTTCCTAATTCAAGGGTGTTTCAAAAATTTGGTCAGAGCTTCTACTATTTTCATCCTGCATCCTTCATGAGAAGATTTTTTTTTAGATATCTCTAATCGGCCCTAGCCTTTCTTTAACTATTCTTTACTTTCTTGTGTCTATAAATGCTTTGGTATTTCCTTTTATATTCTCTTCCAGCTTTTCTTCTTAACCCAACATGGCTTTTTAATCTCCTTATTTGCTTCTCCTGCATATTTTCTATACTCTATTTCTTTTATATTATTAGCCCTAGATTTATCATATGCCTCTAAGTTTCATTTTAATTTAAATTTCTCTGCTTATCCAAGGAACTTCAGGTGCTAGTTTTGTCATGTAATCAAAAATATTCTAAATCAATGCAATGACATATGATGACATTAGTATTTCAGAAACCAATCACCATCTTTCCAGGAGAAGTAAAGTTACTTCATTCCATTTGACCCTTTTTATATTAAGATGTACTCTGGTTGTTATGTGTAGTGACATTATAAATGCATTTCTGATTATTTCCTCTGTTTAATATTGCTACCAAAATTGGAAAAGCATTCATTTAGAATGTGTTTACAATCTTGCTAGAAATTCTGAGCCAAGAAGCTCTTCATGAATAACTCTTTAATGTTCTTGGAAGTTGTGGTCAGAGAAATTCTTATCCCATGGCAGCATTGTGTCCTCAGATGGTCTTGGAGTGCAATAATTTTTTTAACGCACGCTGCATTATACTTAAAAGCCCGTACAACTATTACTTCATCTAAGTACTAATTTACAATCACATTGATAAATACTTAAACTAAATCAAATCGTACCTTCACCATCACTAAGAAATTAAGCACTTCACAATGAACAATTTACCATAAGGTTTTTGTAGCCTCAAATTACACAACTATAACAATAAGAACAACTTGCATTTATATAGCGTCTTTAGTGTAGTAAAACGTCCCAAGGTGCTTCACAGGAGCGTTATCAGACCAAATTTCTCACACAGCCATGTAAGGAGATTTTAGGACAGGAGAGGTTTTAAGGAGTGTCTTAAAGGTGGAGAGAGAGGCAGGGAGGTTTAGGGAGGGAATTCCAGAGCTTAGGGCCCAGGCAGCTGAAGGCACAACCGCCAATGGTGGAACACGGGTGATGGTTGAACGGGACTTGGTGCGAGTTCAGATACGGGCAGCAGAGTTTTGGATGAGCTCAAGTTTATGGAGGGTGCAAGAATCCTATCCATGAAGCTAGCCCAAACCCAAACAAATCAAGCCAAGTTGAGCACATTTGAGTACTCGTCCAACATTGACATATGTACTATCCAAAAAAAAAGTAAAGGGATAGCGACCTAGGTGATTCCTCTAGCCCATGTAATTAGCCAATCGTAGTACCTCCACCACCACCCTGGTTGAGATTGTCTAAGTCCGCATAGACCAAGATTTTCATACTCTTGCTCAATACTGCACTGTGCAGTGTATTGCCTATTGAACCAACTAAGAATTGGGTGACAGGATGATTGTCTTGGTCAGTAATGATATCTACATATTTCTGTACTGCTGTCTTACTATTATCATTTACTGTTTTGAATGTTAATAATTAGAATGAATAATTCCTAAAAAGAAAACTTTCATATGGTTGCAAATTCATTACTGTATAAAAAGATCCAGCGATGTGCAATATGAAGGGTTTAAATGTTCTTGGGTATATTTTCCTCTCTTCACAAGTTTTAGTGAAAGAATATCATGAACGTAGAGTGACGTTCCTTGCCTTATGTCACATCTGCTTTTCTGCTAAAATTAGCAAGTAGATGAAACTATAGCCCCAAGTGGTGAAAAGTCTCTACTAAATGATGACAGCACCACCTTGTGTGCAAATGATAAAACTGCAGGGTGATAACTGTAGAACCTGCAACAATGTAATACATTTTTAATTATAGAAACATTGGAAAGGTCAGATAGTCAGTGACTATGCCTGCAGATTTTTTAACTCTTCAAGTGCTCTCCCTGCTGAGGTGGGGGGCTGTTAATCAGGACTGAAATTGTAACAGGACAAGGTAGCAAAGCAGAGCAGGATCGAGTGGCTTCAGGAGAAGAGAAAAGCAGGCTGACGCCAAGGGAGCAGACTTCCCCCACAAGCACGTTGGCATTTTGGGGGAGAGGAGGAAATTTGCTCGGGGTGGGGACTGGTCAGATCATTAATTTTTTTTCCTGCACTGCAGCCAGATCCTGGGGACAATGTTGCTGGCATTTACATGCTCTGCCGGCCCTCTAATATTCTCAATACCTGCCAGCCATCAGAGGAGAAGAGGACCTATTTCCTGCTGCTCACTTAGAAAATGAGCACCCCCACCGCTGCATCAGAGAACTGGGAGTGGGGGTAGGTGGGGGGGGGCAAAAGTAGAAGTCCTCCTATCTGCTGCTGCATATCACTGTTCGCTTTTACCCACTGAAAAATGCACCTCTTCATTAAGCTACAAGATGCCTTTAATTTGCGGACAGATTTGCATGCCCTTCCATTTAGCGAGCTGCTTATAGGGAGTGTGTTTTGGTCTGGCAGCCTGATGATTTAATTCAAATTCGCACAGTCACAAAAATGGCACAGGCTCCATGCTGATTCCTTTGAGCGGGTGCAGCATATGCCCTGCCCACCACCACCTGATTTCCACTGGAGATGAAAATTGCCCTCGTGATATTACAGGGAGGGCAAGTGCTAAAAGGACCCTGGAACATGAGCGGTTGGGATTTATGGGCTGCATGCAAGTAAGGCTTCTATATGTCTATATGGTTTTCTGTCAGCTAACTCCTTTTAGGGCCAAAGAGCACATGTTTTTCCTCATACCACAATCCCCTGACATTCCAGATCAGTCTTGAGGCTCCTTTCTGCATGCCATTCAGGCTTATGTGTATCCCTTGAGCCTCGATGACCACAATTGGCCGCGTTCCCATGCCACTGACTCCATCCCTCTTCCTGGCCACTGTCTGAGGCTGAACCAGACCATTCGTAACCTTGGTGTCCTATTTGACCCTGAGCTGAGCTTCCGACCCCATATCCTCTTCATCACTAAGACTACCTACTTCCACCTCCGTAACATCATCCGTCTCCTCCCCTGCCTCAGCTCATTTGCTACTGAAAGCCTCATCCCTGCTTTTGTTACCTCTAGACTCAACTATTTCAATGTATTCCTGGCCGGCAACCCACCTTGCACCCTCCGTAAACTTGAGCTCATCCAAAACTCTGTTACCCATATCCTAACTTGCTCCAAGTTCCGTTCACCCGTCACCCCATAGCTCGCTGACCTACATTGGCTCCCGGTCGTGCAATGCCTCAATTTAATCCCTGTGTGGCCTCGCCCCTTCCTATCTCTGTAACCTCCTCCAGCCCTCCAACCCTCTGGGATCACTGCGTTCCTCCAGTTCTGGCCTCTTGCCATTGGCAGCCATGCCTTCAGCTGCCTAGACCCTAAGCTCTGGAATTTCCTGTGTAAACTGCTCCGTCTCTCTCTCTCGCTCTCTTCCTTTAAGATGCTCCTTAAAATCTATCTCTTTGACCAAGTTTTTGGCAACCTGCCCTAATATCTCCTTACGTGTCTCAGTGTCAAATTTTTTTGATAACGCTCCTGTGAAGCACCTTGGAATGTTTTACTATGTTAGAAGCACTATCCCTTCAACTTTACCCTTAGCTTTTGAGTTGCAAGCTCACACTCAAAATTCCTTTCAAGTTAACTCTTAGCAGACACAAGGTCCATCCTTAGACTAGGCATAACAGAATTCACAATTTAGAAGTCCAGTTGTACAACGTACCCTATTGTCAGAATTTTCAACCTCGGTACGGGCGATATCGGACATGGCGACTCTTGAAAGAAAAATCGGGTGGGGCGTATAAGAGGCAGCTGATCAGTTATACGCCCCTGCCGAAATTGAAAGTTCTACTCCATATTTGACGGTAGACAACCCAAGACAAGAATATGCAACAAGATTGAATTTGGATGCAGTTAGAATATAACTATTGAAGTGTCAAACAGATTCACGTGGCAGAATAGAATACGCCAGAACTTGTATCTTTCCCTTGGAAACACTGAAATAGTGACAATACACAGCAATTTTCCTACACTGGATGTTCAGGTGAGAATACTTAGCACTGCAAGTTCAGGTACAGTCACTGGATATGACGAAGAATAGCAGAGTTTCCTGATTTCCCGCTTAATTGTTTGTAAGAATTTATGTACTATATGCAAGATTTTACACTGCGAATGTGTCACCTTTTTTTTTAGAAATAGGCTTGATGTACTGTTGTTTTGATGCTGTTGTTTGTTAACGTGCTGGCCTTTGAATGAGGACCATTAACCAGATGTTCATTTCCTCGCTAATGGATTTGGCATTGCTAATGGCAGCTTCAATTTGTTATGTAGTCATTAATGCTTTGTCAAGGGTCAGGTGTTCCTGAAGAAATAATTTTTCATAAATGCAAGGTCTACAATTTTTTCCATTAACTGTCCCCTAATCACTTCACTTGCCATGGCCCAATGACAGGACCAATTCCCTGAAGACCACTATGTAATGCCAATGATACACATATTATGAAATTGTCCATTTGGTTATAACATTCACTTTTTCAGAAAAGAATGCTTTAGATACAGTCACTGTACCTTCTATATCCAAATTGTAGCCAAACAATTCCCAATGGGTGCAGCATTCTTGGGTGTGGTTATTCATTCACTGTTTTTATGACATAATACTGCATATACATTTGAAAAATCTTTTTACTATTACTTTAGTGAAGTGTTTATTACATTTGAAACTTTAGTTGTTTATGCATGCTGAATATTTGGTTATCTCTGTCCTTATCTATTCTTATTCAATTGCATTCTAAATCCGGTATTTATTCAGAGACTTTTCAAAGAGAGATAGGTGGCAAAGGATTGGAGTTTGGTGACTGAATGAGCAGTCACCAATAATGGATCAGAGGCAGCTGGACAACTCAGTATATGAGAAGTGGCGGGTGCTTGTCCGATTTAGAAAACATTTTGGTGGTTAGAATATGGAAATCTCCTGTACAAAATGTTCTTGAAGCAGAATCCATAAATTCTAGGGAATTATATAGATGCTTGAAAAAGAGAAATAGTAAAGGGTATGGGGATCAAGCAGGAGAGTAGGATTAGACTAGGTGGCTCATGGAGAAAAACACTGGTGCAGACTTGATGGGACTAATAAACTGATTCTGTGCTGTAGTTGCAAAAATGACACACATGCACACAGCTAATATAAATGTTCTAAAGTACAGTGGCTTGTTACAACAAATTTCCAGTGAAGAATTAGATATATCACCAGACCATTAAACTGTTTTCTGCACCCCGCCTGATGGCTCAGCTACTTAAAGCCGTGTGTAGATGAGCTTTACAGACAAAAAGTCCCATGTTTGATCCTGAGCCCGTGTAGAGTTAGCTGCCCTCAGCCCCAGTACCTCTTGAAGGGGAAAATCACCCGGGATGCCCACTTCTGGCCATTATCCAGCTACTCCTGCTGGAAATGGGCAGGTTGGGTGAAGATATAAGTAGTCTCAGTTATGATGCTTTACTCTTGTTGAATAACCTGCTAACTCTCACTTTATAGGCTTACACACGGAGACAAGATAAGGTGCTTGACGGCGACTACCGCCTGTGGAACTGTACACTAGCAAAGAGTTAATTCCTTCAGGAGAGGAAGGGAGAAGAAGAACAATAGAAATTAAATCACCAGTCAACCAACGTATTATCATATAGCTGAGAGAAATGATTCTTTGGGTTGGTAATTAAACATTTGGAAAAAATAGTTTGCTTTTAAGTTGAGCTTCAATAAACAGTAACAGATTCTCAATATTTGGGGCTGCATTCAATAATGCAACTGTGATCAGCTTTTTTTTTTAACCTTAACTCAATCTGATCATTTAAGATCCCAGCTAGGAAAAAAACAAACCGCTAAAATGGGCGTCCTTTTTTTTGCTGTAGATTTTTAGAACATTCTTGTTTTAAGTGTATGCTGATATATCTTCATGACAATCATTTTGCAGAAGTTACTTTCCCTGACAGCATGAGGGAGCTAAATTAACATCAGTAGATATGTGTGTTGGGATTCTCCTGTCTGCAGCAGTTAAGATTATTTGGGCATTAAATATGAGGTAATTACCTACATTTACCAACCAAATGATAATGTGCAGTTTAGCATTTTTACTGCAGGCAGTAAATTAAAGCCATCCAATTGAATGTTTGATTGATTGAAACACACAAATAAAACAGCTTAACAACCAGAGATAAACCATGTGACCCTTTGTTAATAACTTGAGTTAATTGGTGCAGTAACAAATAAGATAGTATGTGAAACTGCACTAATGTGTAAGCCACATTTGAGGAGGCGTGAGTTTCAGATTTTAATGAAGGAATTTATTCATTGGAAAGAGATAATCCTTGACTTAACCCCCATTTGCCTTGAAATGTCTGGGCTAAAACTGTCTAAAGATAAATAGAACCGCCACGACTAGGCGGGGTACAGAAAACAGTTTAATGCTTTAAAGCAATAGCAAAGTTGAAAATGTCCTATAATTAAGCAAAGCAAAAGTGGAACTGCATCACTGAAAAATAACTTTCTCTAACTGAAAGAAAAGTGGCTGCATGAAACAGGTGAAGCACGGCCAAGGAAGGATTTAGAGGCAAAAATTAAGATTTTAAATTCAATGTGTTGGAGAAATAATGAGCACAGGGGTGACAATCAGTCACTTCAAAAACACTTAAATTTGTCAAACACAACTTGCCTTTAACAAATCCATGCCAAGCTGTCCTTGATTATCTCGTACATCTCCAAATGCTCGCCAATTTGATCTTGAATTATTGATTTTGAGTTTGACCACAACTGACATTAGACTAACTGGCCTATAGTTACCCAGTATGTCCGTCTATCCCTTTTTTATGAATGAATATTTTTTTAAATGGTGAGATACTATTAAATGTTGGTGTTCAGAGAGATTTAGGTGTCCTCGTACAGGAAACAGAGAGTTAGCATACAGGTACAACAAGCAATTAGGAAGGCAAATGGCATGTTGGGACATTTTTTGCAAGGGGGTTGGAGTACATGAGTAAGGAAGTCTTGCTACAATTGTACAGGGCTTTGGTAAGACCACACCTGGAGTATTGTGCACAGTTTTGGTCTCCTTATCTGAGGAAGGATATACTTGCAGCGAAGGTTCACTAGATTGATTCCTGGGATGAGATGGTTGTCCTAGGAGGAGAGATTGAGTAGATTGGACCTATACTCTCTGGAGTTTAGAAGAATGAGAGGTGATCTCATTGAAAATATAAGATTCTGAAGGAGATTGACAGGGTAGATGCTGAGAGGTTGTTTTCCCTGGCTGGCGAGTCTATTACTAGGGGACATAGTCTCAGGATAAGGGGTTGGCCATTTAAGACTGAGATGAGGAGAAATTTCTTCACTAAGAGGGTTGTGAATCTGTGGAATTTTCTACCTTAAAGGACTGTGGATACTGAATCATTGAGTAAGGCTGAGATGGATAGATTTTTGGACTCTAGGGGAATCAAGGGATATGGAGATCAGGTGATAAAGTGGAGTTGAGGTCAAAGATCAGCAATGAGCTTATTGAATGGCGGAGCAGACTCGAGGGGCTGTATGGCCTACTCCTACTTCTTATGTTCATATGTTCTTATTCTTGTGAGAAGTCGCACAACACCAGGTTATAGTCCAACAGCTTTATTTGAAAACTTTCGGAGCGCTGCTCCTTCGTCAGGTGAAGTGAAGAAATACATATGGGCACAGCATATATAGACCGAGAACAATGCCAGATGACTACAGTTAATCTTTCTAACTGGCCTTTATCACACCTCAGCAGAGAGACAATCACGGCAATCAAAGGTGTGGATGGTGTCCAACCAGGTCAGTCAGGAAGACATTACATCAAAGACGATAGCAAAATACAGGAAACTCTCTTTTAACCGGCACCCAAATAACCGGAAATCTCTCTTAACCGGCAAAATTCTTGAGTAGGTAACCGGGGTTTTCCTTCATCTCTCCTTTAAAAATAACTTTAAAAAAAACCCCGAGGCATTTGCCTTGTATCGGAGCGTGTAGATTGGGAGGGGAATGTGCAGCCCGGGTAGGCAGCGGACACGACAGATGGTCAGCTGGCGGTCCCCGGGGAGACGGAGCTCCGAATGCAGGCGCATGTCAGTGTGTACGGGGCTCTCGTACGTTGGGAGATATAACTCTCGTTATCCGGACTTTTTGATTAACCGGCACCACGCCGGTCCCGTCGGTGCCGGTTAATAAAGAGTTTCCTGTACAACAAAGACAATGAGGTGGGGTCACAATGGGTCAAATGTGGCAGCTGCTGGAGTCTGTATGGAAAACAACTTTTTTTTTTTACTTGTTTTTGCTGGAAATTACAGCAGGCCGCATCTGTGTAGAGAGAACAAGCCAGCGACGACTCGAGTCTGGATGACGCTACGTCAGGTGGGGTTACATGTAGCGTGACATGAACCCAAGATCCCGGTTGAGGCCGCCCTCATGGGTGCGGAACTTGGCTATCAGTTTCTGCTCGATGATTTTGCGTTGTGTGTCTCGAAGGCTGCCAACACCGGCATCTCCGCATCATCACTTATATTCTTGAACAGAGGTGGTACATTGGCTACTCTCCAGTCCCAAGCACAATTTGAATATGGAGCATTGAACAACTATGCCCAGATCCACTGCTCTCTCACTTCCTTCAGCAGCCTAGCATGCATAGTCAGGACCCAGTGATTTATCCACCTTGGGTTCTACTAACTTTTTCCATATTTCAAAGAATTTTTCCACATCCTCCTCCAGTAAGAAAATAGGCACATAGGGACAGAAAGTAGGCATTTAGCCCCTTGAACCTGTTCGGCTATTCAATTAGATCATGGCTGATCTGATCCTAACTCCATCTATCCGCCTTTGTTCTGTAGCTCTTAATACCCTTGCCTATTGCACATACATTCTCGTATCCACTATCATTTGTAAGCACTGAATATTTATTTGATATCTCTGCCACACCTTTACCATGGCCAGACAATTTTCATCTCAAGGTATAAAAAGAAATAGGTGATGAAACTGGGATGCATTGATTCAAAGTTTGTTTGATTCCGGTATAATATCAAATTGCAAATGTTACATCATTATTCAAAAAGGACGTAGGGGCAAACTAAGTAACTACAAGCTAGTGGCCTAGAAATTTGAGTAGACTGGAAACCTGCTGGTAACAGCGTCGGCCAAGGCTAACGGCCGCCTGCAGAGAGAGCGCAGGCTAATTAACATCAGCGGTGCGGAGAATTTGTGGTGTGCTAAGCTCAGCAGGGGGCCAAAGGTTGTGTCTGTGTCCTGCTTGCATTTAAGGAGAACGAGGAAGAAAGGAGTGAACCTGTAGGCCATGTACGGAACAGTTGCTGTATTTGTTGCAACAATTTACCTGCCACCCCGCTCACCAATCAATGTTCCAGCATTGCATTCAGCTTTTGTGGAGAAAGCTCCCTCTTGTTTAAAGCGCATCAAAGTGACACAAGCAACGCTCCGGAACCTATCTATGGAAGTCATCTTTTAAATCAGCTCAGGCTGCGGCGCACAAAATTTCTTCAGATGGAAAAAGGGTTCGGCAACTTGTTTAAGCATTTGTGGGGAGTCTGTGGTTTGATCGTACTTCGACTTTTATGGAATCGGAGGAGGGGGTGGGTGTACAACAGGGCAAATTAATTATCAGAAGTCTGTACCTCATTGCGCTGAAGACGGCATGCAGCATTCAGTGTTATTGAAAGGGAACGCAGGTAACTTTTTTTTGACATTGAGCCAAGATGGCCCATTTAATGCTTTCAAGGACTCCCCCATCACTTTACCCATGCATCTCTTTCTAAAGGAATAGAGACTAGGCCAAGCTATTTATTTTAAGTGCTTTCATGAAGCAGGAAGAAAAAGATCTAGGACAGGAACAATCCGATCCAGCACTTTGTAGTTTTTGAAACCATTATCCTGTAGTCATAATTTCATTGATATGGTGAGGTCACTTTAGTCACTGGCTTAGGATGGTCTGACAACTGAGGGCTTTTTATTATTCCATGGTGAGGAGAGAGTACTCCTATCTGATAACTTAAAGAATTTGAATTCACACTTCAGATTTCAGAGATCAAAACCGTGAACATCCATAGGTGATTCCGAATCCAAACCTCAAGCTTACTCTTATAGTCACTCAGAAGTAATCACTTGCAATATTCTGTATCTTCCCGTTTGTTACACATTCAGTATTACAATCTCAGGCAGGACAGTTTCAAATAAGAAAACATAGAAACATAGAAAAATAGGAGCAGGATTCAGCCCTTCGAGCCTGCTCCACCATTCAATATGATCATGGCTGATCCTCTATCTCAATACCATATTCCCGCTCTCTCCCCATACCCCTTGATGCCTTTTGTGTCAAGAAATCTATCTATCTCCTTAAATATATTCAGTGACTTGGCCTCCACAGCCTTCTGTGGTAGAGAATTCCACAGGTTCACCACCCTCTGAGTGAAGAAATTTCTCCTCATCTCAGTCCTAAATATCCTACCCCGTATCCTGAGACTATGACCCCTTGTTCTAGACCCCCCCCAGCCAGGGGAAATATCCTCCCTGCATCCAGTCTGTCTAGCCCTGTCCGAATTGTATACATTTCAATGAGATCCCCTCTCATTCTTCTAAACTCTAGTGAATACAGGCCTAGTCGACCCAATCTCTCCTCATACGACAGTCCTGCCATCCCAGGAATCAGTCTGGTGAACCTTCACTGCACTCCCTCTAAGGCAAGTATATCCTTTCACAGTACTCCAGGTGTGGTCTCACCAAGGCCCTGAAGAACTGTAGTAAGACATCCTTGCTCCTGTACTCAAATCCTCTTGCAATGAAGGCCAACATACCATTTGCCTTCCTAACTGCTTGCTGCACCTGCATGTTTGCTTTCAGTGACTGGTGTACAAGGACACCCAGGTCCCTTTGTACATCAACATTTCCCGATCTATCACCATTTAACTAATACTCTACCTTTCTGTTTTTCCTACCGAAGTGGATAACTTCACATTTATCCACGTTATACTGCATCTGCCATGTATTTGCCCACTCACTCAACTTGTCTAAATCGCCTTGAAGCCTCTTTGCATCCTCCTCACAACTCTCAATCCCACCTACTTTCGTGTCGTCAGCAAACTTGGAAATATTACATTTGGTTCCCTCATCTAAATCATTGATATATATTGTGAATAGCTGGAGCCCAAGCACTGATCCCTGCGGTACCCCACTAGTCACCGTCTGCCACCCCAAAAAAGACCCATTTATTCCTACTCTCTGTTTCCTGTCTGTTAACCAATTTTCAATCCATGCCAGTATATTACCCCCAATCCCATGTGCTTTAATTTTGCACACTAACCTCTTATGTGGGACTTTATCAAAGGCCTTCTGAAAATCAAATACACCACATCCACTGGTTCTCCCTTATCTATTCTACCAGTTACATCCTCAAAAAACTCCAGTAGGTTTGTCAAACACGATTTCCCTTTCATAAATCCATGTTGACTTTGTCTAATCCCGTTGATATTTTCTAAGTGTCCTGTTATCACATCCTTTATAATAGACTCTAGCATTTTCCCTACTACCACCGAAAAAAAAATTAAACTTTACCTACAAATCTCAAGAGTTAGCTATCAAGACCTCGGCTTGTGATTAATATAAACACTGCTACATGGAGTTAATAGTCCTGGCTGTCTTACATTTGTCACTTGAAGCATCCTCATGGCTGTTAATGCTGCTGAAGCGCTTTTAGTGGCTGCACGCACAGGTGTGCTTTGGAGAGGGCGGCAAGAGGAGCAGCGATCTCCAAAATGGATGAGCGGGCGTCAACTCGGCATTGCACGCCGATCGACGTCACCCCCGACTAATTACAGTACTTTCGGCGAGCGCAGGCAACAGCAGCGCTGCCGACCTGCCGAAAATGGTGGCCGGAAGTGAGGCGGCCGCCATTTTTTCCCCAAAACAGGCTTTAACGGCCAACGCAAACACTTGAATTTCTAGGCCAGTGAGTTTAATGTCTGGTGAGAAAATTTCTAGAATCCATTATCAAGGAGAGAGTAAGTGAGCACTTGGAAACATTATGCCACATGTAGATTATGTCACCTATAATGGGTACTATCATTGCTTTTGCCACTTCTGAAAATGGCTGTCAGACAACATCTTATGGCAGTTATCTCATTTGTGCTCATCTCACAATTAATTCTGCATTGTTCTACTTGATTATTAACTCACATAATTTACTAATCAGATATTTCAAATGAAGAGGGGGGCCTTGGGAGATGGGAATTCCAACGGCAAAATCCCAACCCTGTATATTATTTAGGCATGCGTAGCTAGATAAAATATTGTCATTACAGAAACATGACTGAGTGATGGATGAGGAAGCTGAGGCTGAAAGTTTTGTAAATGTAGGCCTATTATGTTAAGTGGCATTATTAACAGCAATTGAAAAGATGGATTTAACAGTGGATGGGAAAGTTGTAGAAGCAACCCGAGTAGAAAGCAAGTAAAGGCAAGAGCAACAAAATAGTAATTGGCAACTGCTGTCAGCTATCAACTTAAGATGAACAGGTAGACAGACTGCTGAGTCGGAAAGTAAGAGGAGCAGCATTAGCTATGTCAGAACTAAAGAGAAAAGATCAGGAAAAAGCCCTGTAACAGCAGAATGTCAAGGAGGTACTGGGCCATTGAGACACAGGAAAATAACACAGCATTAGAGTCATGAAGACAGCAGAACATTAAGAGACATGTCTTTCTGGAGTGTTCCAGCTAACCTTAAGCACTCGGAACAAACAGAAAGCAAGGGCAAAGTGCAAAAATTTCATAAGAGATAATCAGTGACTCATTCTCAATGTGAAATATGAAGCAGAGAATAGAACAGATGCTCTATTAGTTTTAGAATATAGTCTGTAAAACTGGTAGTAGGTAAACACTTTCCTTGTAATCATTGCAACATTAGATTTGATATAATTAATGCTAAAATAACAAAGTAGTGCAAAGGAGTAAATTTAGAAGCTACAAATTAAGCTCTTGAGGAGTAACAAAACTAAAAACGAAGAGGAAAAATAGAATGTTGTAAGACCATTTTAAGAGATGCAGACAGAAATTATTAAAAGATGAAACCTAGCAAGACCTCGCTGAGAGGTTAACTAGTACTGTTTGGGAGGGTTTAAAATAATTTGGCAGGGGGAGGGGAACCCGAAAATAGCAAAGAGGAGCATAAATGAGATCAGTGGACAGAGAGATATAAACATGTGGTAAAATTAGAAATATCCCCAAAATTGCAGGGGCCAGGTTGAGGAAAATAGCAAAAGTGATGAAGGAGGTATTAAATTGTATGTACGTCAATGTCTGTAGTGCAAATAATAAGGTTGATGAGCTGCAGGCACTAATTGCTACAAGGCATTATGACGTGGTTGCTCAAACAAGGCCAGGAATGGGTTTTTAATATTCCTGGTTACCAAGTATTCAGAATAAGACGTAGGAGCAGGAGTAGGTCATTTGGCCCCTCAAGCCTGCTCCGCCATTCAATAAGATCATGGCTGATCTGATCTTGGCCTCAACTCCACTTCCCTGCCTGCTCCCCATAACCCTTGACTCCCTTACCTTTCAAAAATCTGTCTATCTCCACCTTAAATATATTCAATGATCCAGCCTCCACAGCTCTCTGGGAAGAGAATTCCAAAGATTCACGACCCTCTGAGAGAAGAAATTCCTCCTCATTTTCGATTTAAAAGGGTACCCCCTTATTCTGAAATTATGCCCCCTAGTTCTAGATTCCCCCATGAGGGGAAACATACTCTCTGCATCTACCCTGTCAAGCCCCTTCAGAATCTTATGTTTCAATAAGATCACCTCCCATTCTTCTAAACTCCAATGAGTATAGGCCCAACCTGCTCAACCTGCCTTCATAAGACAACCCCTTCTCTGAACTGCCTCCAATGCAAGTATATCCTTCCTTAAATAAGGAGACCAAAACTGTACGCAGTACTCCAGGTGTGGTCTCACCAACACCCTGTACAGTTGTAACAGGACTTCCCTACTTTTATACTCCATTCCCTTCGCAATAAAGGCCAACATTCCATTTGCCTTCCTAATTACTTGCTATACCTGCATGCTAACTTTTTGTGATTCATGTACAAGGACCCCCAGAACCCTCTGTACCTCAGCATTTTGTAATCTCTCCCCATTTAAATAATAATTTGCTTTTTTATTTTTCCTACCAAACTGGATAACCTCGCATTTTTCCACATTAAACTCCATGATAGAGAAGGAAAAAGAGGAGGGGACGTGGCAGTATTGATTAATGATGATGGCCGCGATTTTTTCATTGGAGGCGGGTTGGGTGCGGGTCAGGTGGTTTCCGGCTTCCAGTCCCGCCCCCAACTGCATCCGGCCCACAGACATGATTTTATGTTGATTGACCTTGTTAAGCCTGCCCTACGGGCTTGCCGGCCAATTAACAGGAAGCCGGTCACATGACGTCATTTGATGACGCGTCATCTGCCGGTTTTCTTAAAGGGACCACGCACAATTTTTTTTTGACAGCTGATTTCTCAGTGTTTGACAGCATTGAGGTGCTGCAAACACTGATAATCACTGCACAAAGGTGAACTCTTGCACCCAGGCTCTCCAGTGACTCCCTCCATAGGCTGAAATAGATGGCAGCTGCAAGTGAGGTGACAGAAGCGATCTGTCACTGGTGAGCGAGGTTCTTTGGAGGCGGGTTGACGGCGGGATCGTAACCCGCTGTCAATCAAAATGATTTTACCCTTTGACCCGCCTCCAAACCCGCCCTCTGAGCACTGGCAAAATCCAGCCCGATGTTACAGTTCTAAATAGGAAGGATTTACTCGATGATTCTCGGACTGAATCTATTTGGCTTGAGTTGAGAAACAGAGGGGGAGCTGTTACATTGTTGGGAGTATTTTTCATAGCGCTCCAAATATTGAGAAGGAGATAGATGAGCAAATTTGTTGGCAAATTTCAAAGGCGTATAACAAAAATAAAGTAGTAATATTCGGAGAATTTAGTTACCCTGATATAGACTGGGGGAAAAAAATAGTGCTAAGGGTAGGGAAGGAAAAGAGTTTCTGATGTGCACAGGAGAACTTTCGTGATCAATATGTCTCCAGATCAACAAGGAATGAAGCAGTGTTGGATCTGGTTCTGGGAAATGAAGTAGGGCAAGTGGAGCGTGTTACAGTAGGAGATCATCTATGAGATACTTGCTACCTGTGGGGATGAGAACATGGACTGCAGGGTGTATGAGCAAACTGACCATGGCACCATGGTGCAGGAGGTCATTCAAGTGGGGGGTGTGAAAAGGAATGTGGTAGGGGACAGTATAGTCACAGGGATAGATACTGTTCTCTGCAGCTGCAAAAGAGTCCCGAAGGCTGTGTTGCCTGCCCGGTGTGCCAGGGTAAAGGATGTCTCCTCGCGGCTAGGGAAGAACTTGGAGTGGGAGGGGGAGGATCCAGTTGTCGTGGTCCATGTAGGAACCATCGACATAGGTAGAACTAGGCATGAGGTTCTGCTGAGAGAGGTTGAGGAGCTAGGGTCGAAATTAAAACGCAGAACCTCACCGGTATTAATCTCTGGATTGTTACCTGAGACACGCGCAAATTGATGTAGGGTCAAGCAGATTAGAAGGTTAAATGCTCAAAGAGTGGTGTGGGAGGCAGGGGTTTCAATTCATGGGGCACTGGCACCAGTACTGGGGAAAGAGGGAACTGTTCCGTGGGGACGGACTCCACTTAAACCGGGCTGGGACCAGTGTCCTGGCGAATCGAATAACTAGGGCGGTAGATAGGGCTTTAAACTAATGAACAGGGGGGTGGGAGGATTCAGGAAAGGGTAAATTCAAAAGTAGTAAGAGAAATGTCAAGGCTGTAGAGCAGAGTAGTCATCTGGATAAAGATAAACAGAGTGGGTCAGGAAGGGACAGAAAGATTAATAAAGGTAATAGGGCATTAGAGACTAAAGTGACATCAGGGGAAAATAGAAAAAAGTTAAAGCTAAAATAGATGAATTAGTAGCGCAGATGGAAATAAATGGGTTTGATTTAATGGCCATTACAGAGACGTGGTTGCAGAGTGACCAAGGTTGGGAACTAAATATTCCAGAATATTTGACTTTTAGAAGAGACAGGCTGAATGGAAAAGGGGGAGGGGTAGCCCTGATAATAAAGGATGGGATAAAGACAGTCGAGAGAAAGAATCTTGGCTCGGAAATACAAAATGTAGAATCAGTTTGGGTGAAGCTAAGAAACAACAAGTGGCGCTAACGGGAGGTGCAAAGCAACCGAATTTTTAGGCCTAGGTCTATATTCTCTAGAGTTTAGAAGAATGAGAGGTGATCTCATTGAAACATACAAAAGTCTTACAGGGCTTGACAGGGTAGATGCAGGGAGGATGTTTCCCATGGCTGGGGAGTCTAGAACCAGGGGTCACAGTCTCCGAATAAGGGGTCGGCCATTTAGGACTGAGATGAGGAGAAATTTCTTCACTCAGAGGGTGGTGAATCTTTGGAATTCTCTACCCCAGAGGGCTGTGGAGGCTCAGTCATTGAGTATATTCAAGACAGATATCGATAGATTTTTGAATGTTAAGGGAATCAAGGGATATGGGGATAGTGCAGGAAAGTGGAGTTGAGGTAGAAGATCAGCCATGATCTTATTGAATGGCGGAGCAGGCTCGAGGGGCCGAATGGCCTACTCGTGCTCCTAATTCTTATGTTCTTATCTAGCTAACAGTGACCACAACATAATTCGGTTAAAAGTAATTATGGAAAGAGACCAGAAAATATTGAAGGTAAAAATGCTCAATTGGGGAAGAGCTAATTTCAGTCATTTAAGAAGGGACCTAGCACAGGTAGATTGGAAAAGGCGATTGCAGTGTAAAGCTGTAATGGAGCAATGGAGCATTCAGGGAAGAGATAGTTCAGGTACAAACTAGGCATATTCCTTTGAAGGAAAAGGTAGAGCATCCAAAGCTAATGTACCCTGGATGGCAAAGGAAACAAAAGTTAAAATAAAACAGAAAAAGGAGGCTTATGACAAATGTCAGGAGCAAGATTTAGTTAATAACCAGGAAGATTATGGAATGTACAGGAGGGAATTGGAAAAGTTAATACGGGAGGCAAAGAGAAGTTACGAGAAAAGATTAGCAGACAACACTATATTGAACCCTAAAACATTTTATAAACATATAAAGTGTAAGCAGTTTGCTGGGGAAAAAGTTGGGCCTATTAAAGACCCAAAGGAAAATCTTCATGTAAAGGCAGAGGACATGGCAAAAGTATTAAATGAGTTCTTAGCATCTGTCTTCACAAAGGAAGTGGCTGATGTGAAGGTTACACAAAAGGAGTTGAGGGAAGTTATGGACAGGATAATAATAGATAGAGAAGACGTACTAAAATGATTAGCATTACTGAAAGTTGGTAAGTCACCTTGTCCAGATGGAATGCATCCTAGGTTGCTGAAAGAGCAAAGGTAGAAATAGCAGAGGCATTGACCACAATCTTTCAATCCTCAATGATGGTGGAGCCCAGCACGTGAGTGCAAAAGACAAGGCTGAAGCGTTTGCAACCAACTTCAACCAGAAGTGCCGAGTGGATGATTCATATTGGCCTACTCCCAAGGTCCCCACCATCACAGAAGCCATTCTTCAGCCAATTCGATTCACTCCACGTGATATCAAGAAACAGCTGAGCGCACTGGATACAGCAAAGGCTATGGGCCCCAATAACATCGTGCTGAAGACTTGTGCTCCAGAACTAGCCGCGCCTCTAGCCAAGCTGTTCCAGTACAGCTACAACACTGACATCTATCAGACAATGTGCAAAACTGCCCAGGTATGTCCTGTCCGCAAAAAGCAGGACAAATCCAATCCGGCCAATTACCGCCCCATCAGTCTACTCTCAATCATCAGCAAATTGATGGAAGGTGTCATCGACAGTGCTATCAAGCGGCACTTACTCACCAATAACCTGCTCACTGATGCCCAGTTTGGGTTCCGCCAAGACCACTCGGCTCCCGACCTCATTACAGCCTTGGTCCAAACATGGACAAAGGAGCTGAATTCCAGAGGTTAGGTGAGAGTGACTGCCCTTGACATCAAGGCAGCATTTGACCGAGTGTGGCATCAAGGAGCCCAAGTAAAACTGAAGTCGATGGGAATCAGGGGGAAAACGCTCCACTGACTGGAGTCATACCTAGCACAAAGGAGGATGGTTGTGGTGGTTGAAGGTCAATCATCACAGCCCCAGGACATCGCTGCAGGAGTTCCTCAGGGCAGTGTCCTTGGCCCAACCATCTTCAGCTGCTTCATCAATGACCTTCCCTCCAACATAAGGTCAGAAATGGGGATGTTCGCTGATGACTGCACAGTGTTCAGTGCCATTCGCAACTCCACAGATAATGAAGCAGCCCATGCCCGCATGCAACAAGACCTGGACGACGTTCAGGCTTGGGCTGATAAGTGGCAGGTAACATTCGCGCCACAGAAGTGCCAGGCAATGACTATCTCCAACAAGTGAGAGTCTAACCATCTCCCCTTGACATTCAATGGCCTTACCATCGCCGAATCACCCACTATCAACATCCTGGGGGTCACCATTGACCAGAAACTTAACTGGACCAGCCACATAAATACTGTGACAACAAGAGCAGGTCAGAGGCTAGGTATTCTGCGGCGACTGTCTCACCTCCTGATTCCCCAAAGGCTTTCCACCATCTACAAGGCACAAGTAAGGAGTGTGATGGAATACTCTCCACTTGCCTGGATGAGTGCAGCTCCAACAACACTCAAGAAGCTCAACACCATCCAGGACCAAGCAGCCTGCTTGATTGGCACGCCCTCCACCACCGGCGTACCGTGGCTGCAGTGTGTACCATCTACAGGATGCACTGCAGCAACTCGCCAAGGCTTCTTCGGCAGCACCTCCCAAATCTGCAACCTCTTCCACCTAGAAGGACAAGGGCAGCAGGCGCATGGGAACACCACCACCTCCAAGATCCCCTCCAAGTCACGAACCATCCTGACTTAGAAGTATATCGCCGATCCTTCATCGTCGGTGGGTCAAAATCCTGGAACTCCCTACCTAACAGCACTGTGGAGGTACCATCACCACACGGACTGCAGCGGTTCAAGAAGACGGCTCACCACCACCTTCTCAAGGGCAACTAGGGATGGGCAATAAATGCTGGCATTGCCAGCGACGCCCTGATCCCATAAACGAATTTTAAAAAAGGATACAGGAGTAGTGCTGCAGGACTGGAAGGTTGCTAATGTTATACCACTATTCAAGAAAGAGGAGAGGGATAAACCAGGAAACTACAGGCCAGTCAGGTGGGGAAGTTATTAGAAATCATTTTCAGGGACAAAATAAACTTTAATTTGAAAGGCATGGGTAAATCAAGGAGAACCAGCATGTCAATTTCAGCCAATGTCCCAGACTCCTCCATCACCATCCCTGGTTATGTCCTGTCCCACCAGCAGGACAGACCCACCAGAGGTCGCGGCACAGTGGTATACAGATGGGAGATTGTGGCCTTGGGAGTTCTCAACAATGGCTCCGGACCCCATGAAGTCCCACGACATCAGGTCAAGCATGGCAAGCAAACTTCCTGCTGATTGCCACCTACCGCTCTCACTCAGCTGATGAATCAGAACTCCTTCCAAGTGGTGTTCAATATGGAGAAGCACTGAGGATAGCAAGGGCACAGAATATACTCTGGTTGGGGGACTTCAATATCCATCACCAAGAGTGGCTCAGTAGCACCACTACTGACCGAGATGGCCGCGTCCTGAAGGACATAGCTGCCAGACTGGGCCTGCAGCAGGTGGTGAGAAAACCAACACGAGGGAAAAACCTACTGGACCTCGTCCTCACCAATCTACCTGTCACAAATGCATCTGTCCATGACAGCATTGGTAGCAGTGACCACCGCACAGTCCTTGTGGAGATAAAGTCCCGTCTTCAGACTGAGGACACCCTCCATCGTATTGTGTGGCACTACCACCGTGCTAAATGGGATAGATTCGGAACAGATCTAGCTGCTCAAAACTGGGCATCCATGAAGCGCTGTGGGCCATCAGCAGCAGCAGAATTGTACTCCACCACAATCTGTAACCTCATGTCCCAGCATATCCCTCACTCTACCATTACCATCAAGCTAGGGGACCAACCCTGGTTCAATGAGGAGTGCAGGAGAGCATGCCAGGAGCAGCACCAGATGTACCTAAAAATGAGGTGCTAGCCTAGTGAAGCTGCAGCACAGGACTACATGCATGATAAACACCGGAAGCAGCATGCTATCGACAGAGCTAAGCGATCTCACAACCAACAGATCAGATCAAAACTCTGCAGTCCTGCCACACCCAGTCGTAAATGGTGGTGGACCAGTAAACAACTAACGGGAGGAGAGGGCTCCATGAGCATCCCCATCCTCACTGATTGCGGAGCCCAGCACAGGAGTCCAACAGACAAGGCTGAAGCATTTGCAACCATCTTCAGCCAGAAGTGCCGAGTGGATGATCCATCCCGGCCTCCTCCTGAGCTCCCCACCATCACAGAAGCCAGTCTTCAGCCAATTCGATTCACTCCATGGGATATCAAGAAACGGCTGAGTGCACTGGAGACAGCAAAGGCTATGGGCCCCGACAACATCCCAGCTGTCATGTTGAAGACTTGTGCTCTAGAACTAGCTGCGCCTCTAGCCAAGCTAGTTCCAATTCCTACCCGACAATGTGGAAAACTGCCGAGGTATGTCCTGTCCACAAAAAGCAGGACAAATCCAATCCGGCCAATTACCGCCCCACGAGTCTACTCTCAATCATCAGCAAATTGATGGAAGGTATCGTCGACAGTGCTATCAAGCAGCATTTATTCACCAATAACCTGCTCACCGATGCTCAGTTTGGGTTCCACCAGGACCACTCGGCTCCAGACCTCATTACAGCCTTGGTCCAAACATGGACAAATGAATTCCAGAGGTGAGAGTGACTGCACTTGACATCAAGGCAGCATTTGAGCAAGTGTAGCATCAAGGAGCCCTAGTAAAATTGGTATAAGGGGGAAAACTCTCCACTGGCTAGAGTCATATCCACCCCAAAGGAAGATGGTTGTGGTTGTTGGAGGTCAATCATCTCAGCTCCAGGACATCGCTGCAGGAGCTCCTCAGGGCAGTGTCCTAGGCCCAACTATCTTCAGCTGCTTCATCAATGACCTTCCCTCCATCATAAGGTCAGAAGTGGAGATGTTCGCTGATGATTGCAGAGTGTTCAGTTCGATTCGCAACTCCTCATAATGAAGCAGTCCATGCCTGCGTGCAGCAAGACCTGGACGACATTCAGGCTTGGGCTGATAAGTGGCAAGTAACAGCCGCGCCACACAAGTGCCAGGCAATGACTATCTCCAACAAGCGAGAGTCCAACCATCTCCCCATGACATTCAACATCCTGAATCCCCCACCATCAACATCATGGGGGTCACCATTGACCAGAAACTTAACTGGACCAGCCACATAAATACTGTGGCTATAAGAGCAGGTCAGAGGCTGGGTCTTCTGTGGCGAGTGTCTCACCTCCTGACTCCCCAAAGCCTTTCCACCATCTACAAGGCACAAGTCCGGAGTGTGATGGAATACTCTCCACTTGCCTGGATGTGTGCAGCTCCAACAATACTTGAGAAGCTCGACACCATCCAGGACAAAGCAGCCCGCTGGATTGGCACCCCATCCACTACCTTAAACATTCACTCCCTCCACCTCCGCCGCACTGTGGCTGCAGTGTGTACCATCTACAAGATGCACTGCAGCAACTCGCCAAGGCTTCTTTGGCAGCACCTCCCAAACCTGCGACCTCCACCACCTAGAAGGACAAGGGCAGCAAGCGCATGGGAATACCATCACCTCCAAGTTCCCCTCCAAGTCACACACCATCCTGGCTTGGAAATATATCGCCATTCCTTCATCGTTGCTGGGTCAAATTCCTGGAACTCCCTCCCTAACAGCATTATGGGAGTACCTTCACCACACGGACTCCAGCGGTTCAAGAAGGCAGCTTACCACTACCTTCTCAAGGGCAATAAATGCTGGCTTTGCCAGCAATGCCCACATCCCAGGAACGAATTTAAAAAAAACACAGGCATGACAGGCCAATTGGCCTCCTTCTGTGCTGTAAGTTTCTATGATTCTACGAAGACCAAGAACACAATAGTTAAATGAAGAGACCAAAAATAGCCTCAGGACGAAAGAAATATTTTTTGAAAGTTTGGAGAAACAGCAAGGAGATTAATAAAATAAGCACAAATAATAATATGTGTTTGCTTAGAAGTATAACTTTAGCTATTAATATTCAATAAATTTTAAGTTACAGCAAAGTGGAGCAAGTTGCGAAGCTACTGGTTTAATAGTTGTGCTACATTTTTAATATAAATTGGTACCTTCTAACATGTCTTTAAGAATACATATGCATTTTAATCGCTTATATCTGCAGAATGCCACTCCACATATTTTCTTTGCATCCCCTATTCCCTATGACTGCTGTTTGCTGACCCATATCTGTATGTTTATGCAAGATATAAAATGACAAATTTTGCGAGTTGAGAGGATAATTGAATGCATGTTTGTGCTACTAAATAAATCTACATGTAAACTTGCTACATGCAAGTCTGCTGGTGGGATAGACATAAAATACATTCCATCATGTGCGTTCAAGTGTGCTCATGGGGTCATTGTCAGAGGTGCGACTGACAGCATCCAGACTGGTTGCAGCTATAAAACTCCACTGCAGAGGAAAACTGTTTTACCTTGAACAGATCCAATACCTCATATGGATCTTTACTCGTTGCCAACATAGCTCGACTGTTCCCAGCTAAAAATTTTGGGATTCCACTGCCAATTGGGGAATAAAATGAGACAAACTTGGAGACAAAGAGGATGGGATAGAATTTAGACTTCGTTGCGCCCATTTCGTGTGTGTAAAATGGGCACAATGAGGCCCAATTTTGGAGACCAACGTCCTACGCCCAAGGACATCTGAGAAATGTCCAACTTGAAATTGGCTCGGGTCATTTTTTCAGGCATCCCTGATGGCTGCCTAAAATGAGCATTAGACCCCTTACACATGTAAATGAAGGGCCTAACGCCTGCTTTAGGTCCTCTCACAGAAATTGGGCAATGATAAGCTGGGCAGGAGTCGGGCCTCAGGATTCTTCAGTGGTCACTGTGGCCTAAGTAGTGGCCACCAACAAAAGGTAAGTTTGTTTTAATTTTTTTAAATGCGCAAGCTGCCTGTGGTGACGGGCAGCAGCAGCTTGCTCAAAAAATGGGGCCCAATTTTGGGTCGGCCTTGGGCCTTCTGGTTGGAGTCCGCGCTGCCTGCGCCGATTGTGGGCCCAAAAGCTGGCCCAGATGAATTTCTATCCCAGTATGTCATGGTCAGCAGTGTTTAGCTTTGGTGGCATCGACACTCTTTGGAAACTACTACAGTGGAAATAATTAGGTCGTGAGCAGTGTAAGTGGCAATGTTGCAGGGTATGAGCTAGATGCATTCTTAATTCCTTAGTTTAAATGATCAGATAAACGGCCCATTAAATACCTGTTTAATGATTTTGTCCAAATAATTTGTTGCAGAAGAAACAATAAAAGGAACAGGTGCTGTTCCCATATTAATCATGTTTCAGAAGTGCAGCCAGTACAGGAGTGAAATAAAAGCAATTTTTGTGGTACTGGAAATATGAACCGTTAAGCTGTTTCTTATTTTGTTTATATACCAGTGCTGTATCTTGATGTGATTAATGTGTAGTAATACTGCCAACTCACTCTGCTATTAACTGTGCGACAAAGCTCCATTCATGATGTGGTAACACAATACAGCTTCCTGTGACTCGAACTTTATTACATCACTTCCTGTGATTAGTCCAGGATAAATACTGGGCTGATCAGTTGGATCCTGGAGAGGCATAGAGTAAGACCTCTTTTGTATGTAGCACCTTTTTAGTTGATTAAAGCTTACTTTAAGTTCACCACGCGTAAGGCTCATTCTTACGACACATGAAAGCTCAACCATATGCAAGAATGAGACTTCCTGGTTCTCCCTGGTTAGTGTGTACTGAGTCATAGAATCATAGAATCATACAGCACAGAAGGAGGCCCATCGTGCCTGTGCGTGCTCTTTGAAAGAGCTATCCAATTAGTCCAGCTCCCCTGCTCTTTCCCCATATCTCTGCAAATTATTCCTTTTCAGGTGTTTATCCAATTTCCTTTTCAAAGTTATTACTGAATCTGCTTCCACCACTCTTCCAGGAAGTGGATTCCAGATCGGAAAAATACACTGCGTAAAAAGATTTCTCCTCCTCTCCCCTCTGGTTACTGACACTCCTGTCAGTGGAAAGAGTTTCTCCTTATTTACTCTATCAAAACCCTTCATAATTTTGAACACTTCCATTAAATCTCCTCTTAACCTTCTCTGCTGTAAGGAGACCAGCTTTTCCAGTCTCTCCACGTAACTGAAGTCCTTCACCTCTGGTATCATTCTAATAAATCTGTTCTGTACCCTCTCCAAGGGCTTGACATTTTGGATTCAAAACTGGCTCAGAGACAGGAAGCAAAGGGTAATGGTTGATGGATTTTTTTTGTGACTGGTAGGCTGTTTCCAGTGGGGTTCCGCAGGGCTCAGTACTAGGTCCCTTGCTTTTTGTGGTATATATCAATGATCTAGACTTGAATATAGGGGGTATGATTAAGAAGTTTGCAGATGATACTAAAATCGGCTGTGTGGTTGATACTGAAGAAGGAAGCTGTAGACTGCAGGAAGATATCAATAAATTGATCAGGTGGGCAGAACAGTGGCAAATAGAATTCAATCCGGAGAAGTGTGAGGAGGGCTAACGAGGAAAGGGAATACACATTAAATGGTAGGACACTGAGTAGGGTAGAGGAACAAAGGGACCTTGGAGTGCATGTCCACAGATCCCTGAAGGTAGCTTGCCAAGTAGATAAGGTGGTTAAGAAGGCATACGGAATGCTTGCCTTTATTAGCCGTGGCATAGAATACAAGAGCAGGGGGGTTATGCTTCAACTGTATAAAACACTAGTTAGGCCTCAGCTAGAGTACTGCGTGCAGTTCTGGTCACCACATTACAGGAAAGATGTGATTGCACTAGAGAGGGTACAGAGGAGATTTACAAGAATGTTGCCGGGAGTAGAGAATCTTAGCTATGAGGAAAGACTGGATGGGCTAGGTCTGTTTTCCTTGGAACAGAGGAGGCTGAGGGGAGACCTTATTGAGGTGTATAAAATTGAGGGGCATAGATAAAATGGATAAAAAGGACCTATTTCCCTTAGCAGAGGGGTCAAAAACCAGGGGGCACAGATTTAAAGTAATTGGGGAAAGGTTTAGAGGGGATTTGAGGGGAAATTTCTTCACCCAGAGAGTTGTGGGGGTCTGGAACTCACTGCCTGAAAGGGTGGTAGAGGCAGGAACCCTAACCACATTTAAAAAGTACTTGGATGTGCACTGGGATGCTCTAACCTGCAGGGCTACGGACCAAGAGCTGGGAAGTGGGATTAGGCTGGATAGCTCTTTGTTGGCCGGCGCGGACACAATGGGCCGAAATGGCCTCCTTCCGTGCTGTAACTTTTTATGATTGACATCCTTCCTAAAGTGTAGTACAGTAAACTCTCGTTTAAACGGCACCTAATTATCCAGAATTCTCTAATAGCCGGCAAAATTCAGGAGTAGGTTCAGGAACCCAAAGGTAAGTTTTACTGTATATTTGTGGCTGTGTAACCGGAGTTCTCGTACCTTTTGCCGTGTAACCATGGCTCCTGCACCTCTGGTTGTGTAACCGGGTCCCCAGTACCTGTGGCCGTGTAACCGGGGCTCCAGCACTTGTTGCCGTGTAACCGGGACTCCTGCACATGTGGCCGTGTAACCGGGACTCCTGCACATGTGGCCGTGTAACCAAAGCTCCTGCACATGTGGCCGTGTAACCAAAGCTCCTGCACATGTGGCCGTGTAACCAAAGCTCCTGCACATGTGGCCATGTAACCGGGGCTCCTGTACCTGTGGTTGTGTAACCGGAACTCCTGCACATGTGGCCGTGTAACCGGAACTCCTGCACATGTGGCCGTGTAACCAAAGCTCCTGCACATGTGGCCGTGTAACCGGGGCTCCTGCACCTGTGGCCGTGTAACCAAAGCTCCTGCACATGTGGCCGTGTAACCAAAGCTCCTGCACATGTGGCCGTGTAACCGGGACTCCTGCACATGTGGCCGTGTAACCGGGACTCCTGCACATGTGGCCGTGTAACCGGGACTCCTGCACATGTGGCCGTGTAACCAAAGCTCCTGCACATGTGGCCGTGTAACCAAAGCTCCTGCACATGTGGCCGTGTAACCAAAGCTCCTGCACATGTGGCCGTGTAACCAAAGCTCCTGCACATGTGGCCATGTAACCGGGGCTCCTGTACCTGTGGTTGTGTAACCGGGACTCCTGCACATGTGGCCGTGTAACCGAGACTCCTGCACATGCGGCCGTGTAACCAAAGCTCCTGCACATGTGGCCGTGTAACCGGGGTTCCTGTACCTGTGGCCGTGTAACCGGGACTCCTGCACATGTGGCCGTGTAACCGGGACTCCTGCACATGTGGCCGTGTAACCGCGGCTCCTGTACCTGTGGCCGTGTAACAGGGACTCCTGGATCTGTGGCCATGTAACCGGGGCTCCTGTGGCTGTGTAACCGGGGCTCCAGCACTTGTGGCCGTGTAACCGGGACTCCTGCACAAGTGGCCGTGTAACCGGGGTTCCTGCACCTGTGGCTGTGTAACGGGGCTCTCGTACCTTGGTAGGTATACCTCTCCGTTATCCGGAATTTTTAATCAACCGGCACCATCCCGGTCCCGTAGGTGCTGGATACGATAGAGTTTACTGTACCCAGAATTGGACAGAATACTCCAGCTGAAGCCTAACCAGTGAATTATAAAGGTTTAGCATAACTTCCTTGCTTTAATACTCTATGGGGGAAAAATTTGGTTGCTTTGCGCCTCCCGTTAGCGCCCTTAGAGGGCGCTAATGGGGCGCAAAGCAACTAGCGCCCGGGCGTGGCGATGTTTGCACCACTCGCGAAATTGACCAGACATTTTGCGGCGGCGCTAAACACTACCGCCACAATCTCCTGCGCCCGCAGATCGTGACGTCAGTCGAGTGTGTAGCGCCCCGGACCAGATATTGAGTGGCGCCCCTTGCCTTACCGCCTGCCGCTAGCAACAACAGGTTGAGGGGAGCGTTTTGCAGTCGGGAAGGGACTGGGGGAGCGCTATTTAAAGGCGACCGCTTCCTGCCTTTTTTTGTCGGCGACATTTTTGCACCACGCATTCAGAGAGAGAGAGAGAGAGAGAGAGAGACACTTCTGGAGAGATTCAATGCTGTGTGAAGGAGTTTTGGGTACTGAGCAGCACTTTGCAGGTTCATTTTGATTTGACCTTCCTTGCATTGATTTAGAAGAGACTATGGGGGCTGCACTCTGAGCTCTTTCCCTGGGTCTCTCCATTGTTCTTTCCAGCAGATTTGATGTACAGATCTCTCCAGGCCGAGATTCAAGGCTGTAATGAGCAGGGTGTGGATGGAGAGCAAGATCGACCCTCCCCTTTAAGAACTGGCCGGCGCCATTGTGTCTGTGTTCCATTGCTGACTGACATCACATGAGCTTCGCAAGCGCTCTGAGGTAGCGCCTTGCTCCTTGGTGTTGGCGCCTTAAGAGAGGTGTGTAGCACCTGATTTAGTGCTCCAATCAGCTCCAGGGGCGATAGAAGCTAAGTTTGCAGTCGGAGGCGATAATTAGCGCCAGGCACTAAACTTTGCGACCGGCCGATAATTGCACCCCAAACGGGGTGATACTGAATTTCTCCCCCTATGCCTCTTAAAGCGCAGGATCCCGTATGCTTTTTTAACAGTCTTATCAACTTGCCCTGCCACTAACTAACATTAAAAGAAAAGAGAGTCGTATAAATTATGAGTGGCCCATGTTCTTTATTTCCTTTCTTGCTGTACTGCTATATAGCTAATCAGTAGCAACTGACTCTATGGGGTTCATTTTTCACATAAAAGCTTTTCATGAAGAGTTTCTGGTCTAAGATACCAAATTTATTGAAGAGAACTGCTGAGCAATTAACTTTCACTGTCTTGGAAGAGAGAGTGCGGCCTGTATTTTGCAATTGGCATTAAACTAAATAGGTTACTGTTGGTGTTCAATTAAGGCCAATTCGAAAATCCAGGCTTGTGAATTGGCTGAAATATTGTAATCCTAGCTAAATCTGCCATTTTAAATCTTGCTTATTAAACTTGTACGGTAGTATTCATCCTAAGTCTTATGGGCCCGAAAATTAGACCTAATACGCGAGAGTACGCACTGTGTACTCTCGCGTTTTAGGTCTCCAATTGCCGGTTTCCAGCATGCACTGCGCATGCGCGGGAAACCGGCACTTCGTGAACTCAAAAGGGGGCGGTTCCGAAGTGAACCGCGTGCGCGCTACAGGCTGTGCGCACGCAGTGCACTTAGTGCTTTGAACGCGCAGGTAAGCATGGAAGATTTTGAACATAAAGAAAGTAGGCGTAAGACCCTCTTTTAACAAGGTAAGTAGTTAATTAAGTATTTTAAAAAATTTTCAACAGGTTTATCTTTTTTAGAGACTTTAAAGAAAGGTAAGTTTATTTTTATAACTTTTAAAAAGATTTTAAATTTTTTCAAAAATGTAATTTTTTGTTTAAAGTGGTTAATTTATTTAACTATACTTATTTTATTAATGTGATGGCTTTTTTTTTATTTAATTGAGGTTTAGCTGTTCTTTTGGGGGGGGGTATAGATTCATAGCTTTGACAGGTCTTCCTGTCAAAACTATGAATGAAAGATGGTGTGCTGCCATTGGCTCTAACTGAATCACATGATCCCAGAGCTCGCACGAACTAACTGCGTCTCTGGCTCACGCAAGCACTGCACAGCTGCAGCCTTGAAACTAAAGTTCGTGTGAGCCCGGAGGGAAAAGGTAGGCGCGCAGTGAGATATCGCAGGGAAGCCTTACCCCCGCAGGAACGCTCCGTGTTTAATTTCTGGGCCATGGTCTGTCAGTATGGTATTCTCTATCAATCCTGGAGTTCAGGAGTGTAAGGTGATACCGCCTACTATTTCCAACGCTTATCTCAACGTAATAGAATTAATTATTCACATTGTTCTCCCAAATTACTTCATGCATAAATTCATGTTTCAGCTCATAGGGAGTGAGGGCTTGCCATGCAAGCTCACTTTTGTGTTGGACACAAGAAAAAAGTATCTAAAATTAACTTGAACCATAAAATAGCAGTGAATTATACAGCTATGAGTGTGTATTTAACCTTTGCTTCACTACATTAAATGTATATTTTTAGCAACATGGTACTTGTGACTAAGTCTGATGTTGGAATTAGCGCAGATGCAAACTGCACAAATAAAATGTTACCCCATCTTTCTTTTATGGTCACTGGACTGAAGCAGCCAATTTTTCATTCTACATTTTATTGTATTTGGTTACCCCCCATTATAGCAGGCACATCATTATAACACACAGAAAAGCTTGGATCCCAATGCCTATGTTATTAAGTATATTGTTGACTTTGCAAGAATAGTACTGCTGTGCTCAAAGAGTTAAACTGCGTTAAATAAAGATGCTTGGAGATGAGCACTTCAGATATATAACCCCATCATGTAGATTTATAAAGTTAAAAACCTGTTTTATCTTCTGAATTGAACAAGGTGATGCTCTCATGGGTGAAGCAGCATGTGTGGACTATGGCCATGTAATTATCTACAAAATATCAGAGCTGAATTGTAATTTAAAATGCCACACATTGTATTATGAGCATGGATAATAAGCAATAGAGGAGTGGAGGTAGGCAGAAACAGTGGGGTGAAAGGAGAAGAAAATTGCCTCTTATGTTACTAAACTAGCTGCTGTCACAAACTTGATTCTCTTTTTTTGCATTTTATTAACCTATTCTTTACTGATTTACATTCAAGTATGTCTATGAAAATATTAGGAATTGAGACTGCTTTTGATAAGATCAGATGATTAGAGTTGAACTAAAGTGAAATTAATTGCAATAATTGATTTCAGAATGTTATTTTTCTGCAAACTGTATTTGCAGTGGAATACCAAAGGTTGTCTGAAGTAAAATTGTACTGCAGAAGAGCCTATCAACATTGAATTGGGTCAATTTTTCAAGCTAAAATTGATTTGGTCTGTTCTGTATTTTAATAAAGATTTTTAATAACTGCACAATACTCACAGTGGTATAAGTACTGTCTTGAATAGAAAAATAGAAACATAGAAGATAGGAGCAGGAGTAGGCCATTCGGCCCCTCGAGCCTGCTCCGCCATTCAGTGTGATCATGGCTGATCATCCAAATTCAGTACTCTGTCCCTGCTTTCTCCCCATATCCCTTGATCCCCTTAGCCTTAAGAAATATATCTAACTCCTTCTTGAATATATTTAATGAATTGGACTCAACTGTCTTCTGTGGTAGAGAATTCCACAGGTTCACCACTCTCTGGGTGAAGAAATTCCTCCTCATCTCAGTCCTAAATGGCTTACCCCTTATCCTTAGACTGTGACCCCTGGTTCTGGACTCCCCCACCATCGGGAACATCCTTCCTGCATCTAGTCTGTCTAGTCCTGTTAGAATTTTATAAGTTTCAATGAGATCCCCTCTCATTCTTCTAAACACTAGCAAATACAAGCCCAATCGTCCCAATCTCTCTTCATACGTCATTCCTGCCATCCCAGGTATCAGTCTGGTGAATCTTCGCTGCACTCTCTCCATGGCAAGAACATCCTTCCTCAGATAAGGCGACCAAAACTGCACACAATACTCAAGGTGTGGTCTCACCAAGGCCCTGTACAACTGCAGCAAGACATCCTTGCTCCTGTACTCGAATCCTCTCGCTATGAAGGCCAACATACCATTTGCCTTCTTAACTGCCTGCTGCACCTGCATGCTTACCTTCAGCGACTGGTGCACAAGGACACCCAGGTCTCGTTGCACTTCCCCTTTTCCCAATCTATTGCCGTTCAGATAATAATCTGCCTTCCTGTTTTTGCCACCAAAGTGGATAACCTTGCACTTATCCACATTATACTGTATCTGCCATGCATCTGCCCAATCATCCAACCTGTCCAAATCATACTGGAGTTTCTCTGCATCCTCCTCACAGCACACACGCCCACCCAGCTTTGTGTCGTCTGCAAACTTGAAGATATTACATCTAGTTCCCTCGTCTAGATCATTAATATATATTGTGAATAACTGGGCTCCTAGTACCGATCCCTGTGGTACCCCACTAGTCACTGCCTGCCACTCGGAAAAAGACCCGTTTATTCCAACTCTTTGCTTCCTGTCTGCCAACCAGTTTTCTATCCAAGACAGTACCTTACCCCCAATCCCGTGTGCTTTAACTTTGCACGCTAATCTCTTATGCGGGACCTTATCGAAAGCCTTCTGGAAGTCCAAATACATCACATCCACTGGTTCTCCCTTATCTATTCTACCAGTTACATCCTCAAAAAATTCCAGTAGATTAGTCAAGCATGATTTACCTTTTGTAAATCCATGTTGACTTTGTCCGATCCTGTCACTGTTTTCCAAGTGCTCTGCTATTACATCTTTTATAATGGACTCTAGCATTTTCCCCACTACCGATGTCAGGCTTACCGGTCTATAATTCCCCATTTTCTCTCTACCTACCTTTTTTAAATAGTGGGGTTACATTAGCTACCCTCCAATCCATGGGAACTGTTCCAGAGTCTATAGAATTTTGGAAGATGACCAGCAATGCATCTACTATTTCTAGGGCCACTTCCTTAAGTAACCTAGGATGTAGATTATCAGGCCCTGGGGATTTATCGGCCTTCAATCCCATCAATTTCCCTAACATCATTTCCCTACAAATACTGATTTCATTCAGTTCCTCCCTCTCATTAGACCCTATGTTCCCCGACATCTCTGGAAGGTTATTTGTGTACTCCTTTGTGAAGACAGAACCAAAGTATGTATTTAATTGGTCTGCCATTTCTTTGTTCCCCATTATAAATTCCCCTGATTCTGACTGTAAGGGACCTATGCTTGACTTCACCAATCTTTTTCTCTTCACATATCTATAGAAGCTCTTACAGTCAGTTTTTATGTTCCCTGCAAGCTTACTCTCATACTCTATTTTCCCCCTCTTAATTAATCCCTTTGTCCTCCTTTGCTGAATCCTAAACTGCTCCCATTCCTCAGGTTTGCTGCTTTTTCTGGCCAGATTATATGTCCTCTCCTTGGATCTTATGCTATCCCTAATTTCCCTTGTTAGCCACGGTTGAGTCACCTTTTTTGTTTTATTTTTATGCCAAACAGGGATGAACAAATTCTGTCGTTCATCCATGCAATCTTTAAATGTTTGCCATTGCTTATCCACCGTCAACCCTTTAAGTAATGTTCCCTAATCCATCCTAGCCAACTCGCGCCTCATACCATCGTAGTTTCCTTTATTTAAATTCAGGACCCTAGTCTCTGAGTCAACTACTTCACTCTCCATCTTAATGAAGAATTCTATCATATTATGATCGCTCCTCCCCAAGGGGCCTTGCACAACAAAATTGCTAATGAATCCTTTCTCATTACATAATACCCAGTCTAAGATGGCCTGATCTCTAGTTGGTTCCTCGACATATTGGTCCAGGAAACCATCCCGTATACACTCTAGGAATTCCTCCTCCACAGTATTGTTACTAATTTGGTTCGCCCAATCTATATGTAGATTAAAGTCACCCATGATGACTGCTGTGCCCTTATTGCACGCGTCTCTAATTTCCCGTTTAATGCCATCCCCAACCTCAGCATTACTGTTTGGGGGTCTGTATACAACTCCCACTAATGTTTTCTGCCCCTTGGTATTTCTCAGCTCTACCCATACAGATTCCACATCATCAGAGCTAATATCCTTCCTTACTATTGTGTTAATCTCCTCTTTAACCAGCAATGCTACCCCACCTCCTTTTCCTTTTTGCCTGTCCTTCCTGAATATTGAATACCCCTGGATGTTGAATTCCCAGCCTTGGTCACCCTGGAGCCATGTCTCCGTAATCCCAATTATATCATATCCGTTTACATCTATTTGCGCAGCTAATTCATCCACCTTATTACGAATGCTCCTCACATTAAGACACAGAGCCTTCAGGCTTGTTTTTGTAACACTCTTAGACCATTTAGAATTATTATTTATTGTGGCCCTGTTTGATTTACACCCTTGATTTCTCTGCCTTCCACTTTTGCTTTTCTCCTTCCTGTCTTGTGTTTCTATCCTTGCTTCCCTTTCCTCTGTCTCCCTGCACAGGTTCCAACCCCCTGCCATTTTAATTTAAACCCTCCCCAACAGCACTAGCAAACACTCCCCCTAGGACATCGGTCCCAGTCCTGCCCAGGTGCAAACCGTCCAGTTTGTACTGGTCCCACCTCTCCCAGAACCGGTTCCAATGTCCCAGGAATTTGAATCCCTCCCCCTTGCACCATTCTTCTAGCCACGTATTCATCTGAAATATCCTTCTATTTCTACTCTGACTAGTATGTGGCACTGGTAGCAATCCTGAGATTACTACCTTTTGAGGTCCTATTTTTTAATTTACCTCCTAACTCCCTGTATTCAGTTTTTAGGACCTCATCCCATTTTTTACCTATATCGTTGGTACCTATATGCACCACGACAACTGGCTGTTCACCCTCCCCCTCCAGAATGCCCTGCAGCCGCTCCGAGACATCCTTTACCCTTGCACCAGGGAGGCAACATACCATCCTGGAGTCTCGTTTGCGGCCGCAGAAATGCCTATCTATTCCCCTTACAATAGAATCCCCTATCACTATAGCTCTCCTGCTCTTTTTCCTCCCCTCCTGTGCAGCAGAACCACCCATGGTGCCAGGAAGTTGGTTGCTGCTGCCTTCCCCCGATAAGCCATCCCCCTCAACAATATCCAAAGTGGTATATCTGTTTGAGAGGGGGATGGCCACAGGGGACCCCTGCACTACCTTCCTGCGCCTACTACTCTGCCTGGTGGTCACCCATTCCCTTCCTGCCTGTGCAGCCTTTACCTGCGGTGTGACCAACTCATTAAACGTGATATCCATGACGTCCTCAGCATTGCGAATGCTCCAGTATGCATCCTGGAATATTACCTGTTTTATATAAAAATCTTCCACCTAGGAGACATGGTGGATATCTGATGAGAAGTTGTGGGATTCTGATTTATATTCCATAATCCTTTGAGGACTATAGGTATTTACCCAATGAAGTGAAATTCAAGGGTTGTCATTCTGAGCCCTTCCTCCCCACCCCCTCTTCCCCATAGGAGAGTTATTTATCTATCCTGTCTAAACATCAAGGGGACCCAAGGGCTCATGAGGACTTAGATACAGTGACAAAAAAAAAATGGGCATTCCACATCATGGCAGTCCTCGGGGGGACAAGATCCTTTTAACTGACTTTTGAAGCTGCAATTTATTTATTTCTGTATCGCAGTGGGCAGTCCAGGACTCATGAGCACTTTCAAAAGAAATTTATGCTGTAGAGGTACAGACCTGAAAGCAAACCACTTACTTTTCAACTGAATTAAACACATTTAAACTGAAAAGTATTGAAAATACCTGTAAGCTGGAATTGTTAGTAGGGGATGCCAGAATTTTGGAGAGAGCAGAGTCAGGAATCAGCCTGAGTGTGTTGAGGGGAGGGCTACAGTGCCATAATGGAGAAAATGCATATTGCAGCCAATACCTGTTGGAGAGTTGCAACAAGCATCCTCCTTGCGCCCCCCACTGTTTGGGAACCTCTAGTAGGACATCCCATGTTCTTACAACCCTTTGTGTAAAATAAATTGTAGTACAGCACCTCCATCTTCTTTTGATTATGATCAAATTTATGCCCTCTGCATACAAAACACTGAGATTTTCCTGAGTTGCCTCATCAAAATTGCTTAATTTTGAGCACATCTATCAGATCTTCTCTTAACCTTCCCTCACCTTAATAAAAGAACCCCAGTTTATCTAGTCTCTCCTCGTCCTTGGCAGTAAGTTGGCCATCTCAATTTTAACTCCACTATCGCCCCAACCAATAATTTGTGCTGGTTTAGCATTATCTCTCTTTGCTTTTGTATTCTATGCTCCTATTTATAAAATCTAGATCCCATTTACTTTATTTATTTTTAAAACTTACTCAATGTCTTATTTTTAAACATCTGTACATCTGAACCCTTAAGTCTCCTTGATTTTCTACTCCATTTAAAGTTTAATCATTCAGTGTATATTTCTTCCCCTTATTCTTCCTCCCAAAATGTATCACTTCACATTTCTTCATATTGAATTTCATCTGACATCTATTTGTCCAATTTACTAAAGCTGTCTTCTGAAGTTGTGTACAGTACTCTTCACAGTAAACGAAACTCCCTGTTTTTATGGTGTCTGCAAAATTTTCATATTTTACCCCTCATGTCCAGGTCCTTGTATAGAAAAGTGCAGTGATCCCAAAAATAATCCCTCCAATCAGAAAACTACATATTAACTGCTACTATCTGTTTTCTGACCTCTAACCAACTTCCTATCCCACATTCTCTTTAATAGCATGTGCTTTAATTTTATCAACAAACCTCTTATGCAGCACCTCATCAAATGTCTTTTGAAAATTCATATACACTGCATGCACAGCATTTTCTTTATGAATATACTCTGTTAATTCCTCAAAAAGCTTACCAAACAACTTGCCTTTTACAAATCCGTGTTGGCTGTCCTTAATTGACCAAAATCTTTTTAACTGAGTATAAATGTTGTCATATTATGGCCTCTGGACGTTTACCCACTGCTAATGTTAGTACATCGATTAATATTTAGTAATTCCATGCTAACAAGTGGTGTAACTAAAAATAATTCTTCAGATTCTTTAGGTGAGCAGAATGAAAAGAGCAAAGTGAAGGTAAAGTGGTTCCCCTAAAGAATGGAGAAAAATTTGGAAAAGGGAGTTGGTGTGTTAAACGTATTCATTCTTGACTAATGACTAAGTTGCAATGTGAGGTGATGCGCAAGAATAAGGGCTTTCTTAGTTGGAGGTAGCTGGGTGTCATAGAAGACCTTACACAGGGAAGAAATATTTGAAACACAGAGGCAGAAAATTATATTTTCAAGTAGCTCGAAGGCTAATTCAATACTCAAAAGTTTAATTCCATAATGTTTAGATTCAAATTGTCACTTAGCTGCATCAGCAGTATATAGATGATAGTTTTAATAAATTCTATTGAATGAAAAGTAGCTGTAAAGGACACTTTGATCCTCCTTTACTAATGTCATTGATGCTCAGCAAATTTCATTATGAAAAAATCACTTTACATGGAAACTTGTGCCTCCCTGATGATGTCATTGTCACCATGGAGATTTCATTCCCACATAGAAGTATTCCCACACTCCATCTCGAATTTGTAAATGGTCTTTTTTTTCAGTCTGTCATATTTGTACAACAGAGTTGTAATTGAAGGAAATATCAATAAATGTGTGCGAAGGAAATTTGCTCTTATAGCTCCACAACAGTGTGATTTAAAGACAACTTGCTGGAGTTTTTATTCTATTGAATGAAACACCATTTGATCAGTGTTCATCTGTTCTAGGGCTTGAATCAGTAGTCAGAGCTTTGAAGCTTCAATAAAATAGAAAAGCTTTGATACTTTATATTTATGAGGATGGAACCTTCTCCTGTGTAACACTGAAAAATAATTTAAAATATGGGGCTGTTGTAGAAAAATGCACTTGATTTACACTATCTAAAAATAGTTCAGTTTCAAAATATAATTACTCAGTAACAAGCTATATGTGTAATAACTTCTTCTTATGACTACCTGGAGAGAATTAAGCACTTACTGCATTACAAGGCTCTGCATAATATTTAGCTGTACTTCCGGTGCTGTGCCGACTAAAACTCAAGTGAATAGGGACAAGCATCTTGTTCTATTATTAACCAGTCGGGCGGCATTAAAAGAAACTTATGCTTTAAGGTCTTCCTTTACTGAAGCAATGCTGAGATAAGCATATTTTCTAAAAACTCATTTGACACAGTTAGAAAATATTCTGGAAGACTGGTTATATAACCATAACATCACACATAAGTATTAATAAGACTGCAGAAGTTTTGCTTCCTGTTTCTGTTAAATAGGCAATACTAAGCTCTGAAACTTTTAGGATGTGATTAGGGCTCATGTCTGGAATGCCAAACAGGTGTCACCAGATATAGCTACAGAGGATAGCCTTGCTTTTCTAGGAGCCAGCCAGAAATTTGATTTTCTAGGTCAAAGAAAGGTGGCATATTGGACTACCTTAAAATGAAGACATCACGGCAGCTCTCAAGGAAGTGAGGATTCACTTGCATAATGCAGTGCTGTTGGTTGCAAATGAGCTGCACATCAAGAGATTAGAATCCTTTCCTGTTGACATAAGTGACGGCATTGAGTAAGCCTCCTTGGACCTTCAAGAATGCTGCCACTCTATAAAGTTACAGTGCCCTGCCATGCTACTGCTGGTTATCTGTGGGGAAGAACATGAAATTGCTCTATCTAGCAAACAATGCAACCATAACTTGCTGAATACTTACTTACAAAAGTTCTGCAAAAGGAGTTTAAAGAATTAGGAGACATATTAAAGAACAGGATCTCAAGAGCAATAACCTCAGGATTACTTTGCGTGCCACGTGCTTAAATAGGAATAGTAAGATAAGGGAGATAAAAGAGTGACTGGAGAAATGGTGTAGGAGGGAAATTCCTGGGATCGGTTCTGGGACAGGGTGGATGAGCTTGACCTGAACAGGACTGGGGCCAGCCTTCTCAGTGGAACAGTCATTCAGGATGTGGAGAAAGATTTGAAGTAGTATGGCAGGGGAGGGATAAAACCAGGATGAACAAGCAAATAGGAAAACAAAGGGGTGTAGGGCAGCTGGAAGAGAAAAAGTAGGAAAGTAAGAAAGAACTGATCAGAAGGAGGGAAATTAAAAAGAGTTAAACAGAGGTAGGTTTGAATTGTATGTAAATGCACAAAATATTCTAAATAAAACTGGTAAACTAGATTATCACATTTCTATGGAGGTATGATATGCTAGGGCAGTACCGGGAGCTAAACATTTCTGGTTATAAAATATTCAGAAAGGATAGAGTATTTTACAGCACTCTGATGTAAGGATGATGCAGAAGTTGGTGCAAAAGCTGAATCTATTTAGTTAGAATTAAGCAATAAGAAGGGAGCTGTTAATCCATTGGATATTTATTATGGACCACTGAATAGTGGAAATGAAATAAAGGATGAGATATGTGAACAAATTAGAGAAAAGTGTAGGATTAATAAGGCCCTAATAATCTGTGACTTTAATTATCCAACGGTAGACTGTTGTAAATATAGTTGGAAAAGAAGGGAAGGGTTTTTATAATGTGTAAGGGACTGCTTTCTAGATTAGTATGGCTTTAGTCCAACATAGAAGGAGTCAGTGCTGATTCTAGTTCCAAGAAATGAAGTGGGGCAAGTAGGTAATATAAGGGTAAAGGAAACAGGAACATATAAAAATTGCGAAGGAGAGGGAACAGTCAAAGATAAAGGTACGTGATTAGAAAAATGACTTTCACAAAATGAAAAGGTAACTCACCCAAATATATTGGTAAGAAAAAAAGACAGCTATGACTAGTTAAACAATGGGACATGTTCAAAATGGGAAATGATTAGGATACAAACTAGACAAGTAATGGGGATGCAGGTAAAGCTCGAATTCCTTGGATGAGTACATAAGAAATAGGAGCAGGAGTAGGCCAATCGGCCCCTCGAGCCTGCTCCGCCATTCAATAAGATCATGGCTGATCTGATCCTAACCTCAAATCTAAAGAACACAAGAAGTAGGAGCAGGACCCGGCCACTCAGCCCCTGGGCCCGCTCCGCCACCCACAGGGCCTTGACCGATCCAAACTCAGCCTCATGTCCAATTTCCTGCCCGCTCCCCGTAACCCCTAATTCCCTTTACTTCTAGGAAACTGTCTATTTCTGTTTTAAATTTATTTAATGATGTAGCTTCCACAGCTTCCTGGGGCAGCAAATTCCACAGACCTACTACCCTCTGAGTGAAGAAGTTTCTCCTCATCTCAGTTTTGAAAGAGCAGCCCCTTATTCTAAGATTATGCCCCCTAGTTCTAGTTTCACCCATCCTTGGGAACATCCTTACCGCATCCACCCGATCAAGCCCCTTCACAATCTTATATGTTTCAATAAGATCGCTTCTCATTCTTCTGAACTCCAATGAGTAGAGTCCCAATCTACTCAACCTCTCCTCATATGTCCACCCCCTCATCCCCGGGATTAACCGAGTGAACCTTCTTTGTACTGCCTCTAGAGCAAGTATGTCTTTTCTTAAGTATGGACACCAAAACTGTATGCAGTATTCCAGGTGCGGTCTCACCAATACCTTATATAACTGCAGCAATACCTCCCTGTTTTTATAATCTATCCCCCTAGCAATAAAAGCCAACATTCTGTTGGCCTTCTTGATCACCTGCTGCACCTGCATACTAACTTTTTGATTTTCTTGCACTAGGACCCCCAGATCCCTTTGTACTGCAGTACTTTCCAGTTTCTCGCCATTAAGATAATAACTTGCTCTCTGATGTTTCCTGCCAAAGTGCATAACCTCACATTTTCCAATATTGTATTGCACCTGCCAAATCTCCGCCCACTCACCCAGCCTGTCTATATCCCCTTGTAGGTTTTTTATGTCCTCCTCACTTTCTACTTTCCCTCCCATCTTTGTATCATCTGCAAACTTTGATATGTTACACTCGGTCCCCTCCTCCAAATCGTTAATCGAGTAAGGAAAGATAACTTAAAATGTGACTTGAAAAGAGGCATATAACCAATCTAGGACTAATAATACAAAAGGAGATCATGCAGAGTGTAGAAAGTATAAAGGGAAAGCAAAAATATAAGCATAAAAAGCTTAAAAGGGGGGAAGAATGACTGACTGGTAACATAAAGGTAATAGCAAAGGATTTTGTTAACATATAAAAAGTAACAGAATAATTAAGGAAAGGGTTGGGCCAATTAGAGGTGAAAAGGAAATGGAGGATGAAGGAATGGCAGAGATTTGAAATGAGTAACTTTACCATGGTTTTTACAGAACAATGTATTAGTGGGAATGAAAAGGTACATAGGGAGAAGATGGAGAAAGTAGATAGGATAACTGAAAAAATTGATGGAACTCAAAGTGGAAAAGCACTGGGTCCTGATGTTATGCATCCTTGAATGTTGAGGGAAGTTAGAGAAGGAATAGCAGAGGCTTTGACTGCAATCTTTGAAACAGCCTTGAATATGGAAGTTGTGCCAGAGAACTGGAGGATTGCCAATGTGACACTGCTGTTCAAGAAGGGAGAACGAGATAAACTGGGTAACTATAGACCAGTCAGCATAACGTTAGTAGTGGATAAGTTTCTAGAGACCAAAATTAATACATGAGAAAGCACTATTAATTAAGGACATTCAGCAAAAAATTGTAAAAAGCTAGTCATATTTGAAAAAATTTAATAGATTCTTTGACAAAAAAATGGAGCGTATTGATAAAGGGACTGCAGCCGATATTTATGTATGGATTTTCAAAAGATCTTTGATAAGGTGCTATGTAGGAGACTTGTTGATAAAGTTAAGACACATGGGGGGTTAAATTGGATAACCCCTGAAAACGGGCGCAAGGATCGTGATGCGCGATTAACACGTGCCCGTTGATCGCACTGCAGGCTGGATGCCAGCTTCATGCTGCCTGCTCATTTCCACAATTGCTGCGTGCAGCCGGCAGTATCCATGCTGTTGATTGGCTGCCAAAATCTTTAAGAAGCCCAAGTTACTAACGATATTGGGCCCCCTGCTGATGCGTTCAGCCAATCAACAGTATGGTTAGCGCTGGCTGCATGCAGAAATCATTATGAGCAGGCAGCATGAAGTTGGCGTGCTGCCTGCATTACACTGAACGGGCACGGGTTAATAGCGCATCGTGATCCCCACACCCTGTTTTCGGGGGCTGCCCAATTTAACCCCCATGATGTGGTTTACAAGGAGTGGGGTTCAGTTTTTAATATGATTTTATTGTGTTGGTGCATTGGGGCTAAGCAACAGTGAGGAGGGAGGCACCAACCACGGCATCTCTTCAACGTGGGAAGGGTAAATTCTGATGGAGTTGCTGTTGAGACATTGATCTGGGAGCAAGCTGTCTATTCACCCTCTCGGCAGCAAGGACAGCAGTTTGGCGGTCTCAAAAATAAATTATATAAAAATGCCTTTTTTTTTAAATGATTCCTTTCATGGATATGATAACTAATATGAATGTAAATACAAAGTGAACAAAATCTGAAAAGATTCTACAAAGAATAAAATACATTTAAATATTTACTTGTCTAATTTATAACATGTTTCACTAGAGTTGTATGGACCATTACATCTGTTAGCAAACTGCTGAAACCAAACATAAGCAATTTTATTAAAGGAAATACTTCTCAAAATAAACATGTCATGAGTACAGAAGAGAACTAAAAAAGAAAATAAGAGCGGCAAAGAGAGTGTATGAGAATAGATTAATGGGTAACATAAAAGGGAACCCAAAAGTCTTTATAAACATATAAATTGTAATAGGATAGTCAAAGGAAGGGTGGGGCCGATTTGGGACCAAAAAGGTAATCTTGTGGAGACGGAGGGCATGGTTGAAGTACTAAATGAGTACTTTGCATCTGTCTTTACTAAAGAAGAGGATGCTGCCAATGCCATAATAAAGGGGAAGGTAGTAGAGAAATTGGATAGGATAAAAATAAAGAGGAGGTACTTAAAAGGTTGGCAACACTCAGAGTAGAAAAGTCACCTGGTCCAGTTGGGATGCATCCGAGGGTTACTGAAAGAAGTAATGCTGAAGGTAGCGGAGGCTCTGGCCACAATCTTCCAATCCTCCTTGGATATTCGAGTGGTGTCAGAGAACTGGAGGATTGCAAATGTTATACCCCGTTCTAAAAAGGGGGGAGGGATAAACCCGGCAACTACAGACAAGGCAGCCTAACGTCGGTGGTGGGGAAACTTTTGGAGACAATCTATGATCACGTTGATTGTCATTTGGAAAATTATGGGTTAATAAATGACAGCCAGCACAGATTTGTTAAAGGCAAATCGTGTTTGACTAAGTTGATTGAGTTCTTTGATGAAGGAACTGAGAGAGTTGATGAAGGTGGTACGGTTGATGTGTGTGTATATAGGGGAGAAATTCATTATAGCCCCGTTTGGGGCACTAAAACTTTGGAAGCGGAAAAATTATCGGCAGGTGCTAATGATGAGAGGTTCCCGCTTTAAGATGATAATTGAGAAGGACATAAGTATGATGAAAACCAGGTTAATAGATTGGAGAAAAGCTGATTTTGAGGGGCTGAGAATAGAACTTGGGGGGAAATGAGCAACAATATTGGCAAACAACGATGTAGAACAGCAATGGGAAACATTTAAAACAGTGTTCAACAGAATGCAGGAAAAATATATTTCGCTAAAAGGAAAGAACAAACTAAACAATAATGAGACTCCATGGATGAATAAAGCCATAAGGGAACAATTGAGGGTAAGGAAAGAGGCATACATTAAGTACATAGACAGCAAGGGAGTGCATGATAAGGGAGAATACGAAAAGATTAGGAGAGAAGTCAAAAAAACAATTAGGGAGGCAAAGAGGAACTATGAAATTAAATTATCAAGGAACATAAAACAAATAGTAAAATATTTTATAGGCACATCAATTTTAAAAAGGAAGGTTTGAATGGGAATAGGGCCATTAAGTGATAGACAGGATAATACCACAGGTAACAATAGAGAGATGGCAGAAATATTAAATAATTATTTTGCTTCAGTATTTACCAGGGAGATAGAACAGATGGACGTGACATTCGATGATGAGATTAGTAATGAGATAAGTAATAGACTTGTTAGCAAAATTGAAGCCCATGGGATTAAAGGGTTAGTGGCACCGTTGATACAAAATTAGCTAAGGGACAGAAAGCAGAGAGTAGTCGTGAACGGTTGTTCTTCAGATTGGAGGGAAGAATACAGTGGTGCCCTCAAGTGGTTGGTATTAGGACCACTGCTCTTTTTGACATATATTCATGACCTGGACCTAGGTATACAGGGCATAATTTCAACTTGGAAATGTAAAACAGTGAGGAGGATAGTAATAGACTTCAGGAGGACATAGGCAGACACATGGCAAATGAAATTTAACACAGAGAAGTGTGATGTGATGCATTTTGGTAGGAAGAATGAGGATAGACAATATAAACTAAATGGTACAATTTTAAATGTGATAAAGGAACAGAGAAACCTGGGGGTCTACGTACACAAATCTTTGAAGGTGGCAGGATAAGTTGAGAACGCTGTTAATAAAGCATACGGAATCTTTGGCTTTATAAACAAAGGCGTAGAATACAAAAGCAAGGGAGCTATGCTAAATATTTATAAATCACTGGTTAGGCCTCAGCTGGAGTATTGTGTCCAATTCTAGGCACCACAATTTAGGAAGGATGTCAAGGCCTTAGAGAGAGTGCAGAGGAGATTTACCAGAATGGTACCTGGAATGCGAGACTTCAGTTCTGTGGAGAGACTAGAGAAACTGGGCTGTTCTCCTTCGAGCAGAGAAGGTTAAGGGGAGATTTAATAGAGGTGTTCAAAATCATGAAGAGTTTTGATAGAGTAAATAAGGAAAAACTGTTTCCAGTGGCAGAAGGGTCAGTAACCAGAGGAGACAGATTTCTGGTACTTGGCATAAGAAACAGAGGCAAGATGAGGAGAATCTTTTTTTTTACTCAGCAAGTTATTGTGATCTGGAATGCACGGCCTGAAAGTGTGGTGGAAGCAGGCACGATGGGCTGAATGACCACCTCCTGTGCTGTGTCATTCTATGATTGAAAGATGAGATTCAATGAGACTAATTAATCAAATCTCACTGAGTAACTGCTGGAGTGTATCCAGTTTGCATTGCAATAAAGTAAGGGAACAGAAGGACTGAACTGTACTAATTACACTATTAAAACTAATGTTGGCAAAGCAGTTTAACTGCTGTTTACATTCTCTTTAAAAAAAAAACCCACAACAATTACAATTTCAGGAAGAAAAAATTTCCGTCTATATAGAGCCTTTTACGACCTCATTACGTCCCAAAGTGCTTTATAGCCAATGAAGTACTTTTGAACTGTAGTCACTGTTGTAATGTAGGGAAATGCAGCAGTCAATGTGGGTACAGCAAGGTCTTAAGACATCGGTTTAAAAGACAGCACCTCTGACAGTGCAGCACTCCCTCAGTACTGCACTGAATCGGACCCGATTTTAACTCCGGGCAAGTTGTAGGCAGTGGGTTGAGTGCGAAACTACCCCGTTCCCCCAGGAAATAGAGCTGGGGTATTTAACTCCCCGGCCTCATTTCCCACATAATTTCATGAACTGCTCACTTCTGGATCGCAATTTTCCGTGGGTCAGCCAGATCCTATTTAAAGCGGAAATTCACCTTTTAAAGTGATTTTGCTGTCGGAGGAAGAAACTGATTCAGCATGAATTGCAAGCAAGTCCCCAGATTCTCTGAGGCCTCGCTGGGGGTCGTTCTGGAAAAGGGTAGGACGAGGAGAGAAGTTCTCTTTCCAGCCAGCGCCAGGACAATCCCAAATAAACAAGTCCATCAGGCAGGAAGAGAAGTTGCTGAAATTGTCAGCTGTAGGAGCATCATACCCAGGACCTAGATCCAGTGCAGTAAGCACTTCACTAATCTCACAGGAGTAGTAAGGGTGAGTACAGCTCTTTATTTCTCCATCTCTCTCAATAACACAGGGCAACAGTCCCGCTGGCCCAGCTGGCAGCAGGTCCTTCTGGATCAGGTATTGTAGGTCAGTGCAGTCTAGTCTCCTCCTGCACTGCTACTCTGAAAAGTAACTCTTGGGCTATAGACACTGTGGGCTGAGTAAGGCTTTCTACGAGCAGCTCCCCTCATCTGCTCTCTTCTAACAGGCACGGCTGGTGCTTGTCCTCGTGCTTCAGGCTGCTGTTACTGCTGCTGCTGCTCCTCTTCCTCCAACGGTTCATCCAACCAAAGAAGTGTAACAAGAACAGCAGCCATGGTAAGCAGTTAGTGCTTAATGAGGGTAGGTAAGGGGAAAAAAACTCAAAGAAGCAAATTAGAAGCACAAAACTGGCTTGGAAATACACAACTCACAATTGCACACAGATCCTAATGACCTAAGTGCCTGAAGGTACCTTTGAATGATTTCCCTGATGAATGATCTCCCATTCATGTCAGTCACTTTGTGAAGCTGAAACTGAGAGTGTTTCCCAAGAGGCCAGGCTTCTGGGTGGGGTCCAAATGACGTCATTGGACCACTATTTGATTTTATTCAAGAGGCACCTTCCTCTTTCCAGCAGGATGCGTTTATGACCTGAGTCATCACAGTAAAAGTGGCGGTTGGTGGATTTCTGACGGGAATGAGGCAGTAAGTCATTTTTGGCAATTTTAACCACTCACCTGACCCTTTCCCGCTGGGCGGGTTGAGTTAAAATTGTCCCTGAAGTGTCAACTTGGATTACGTGCTCCAGTCTCTGGAGTGGGTCTTAAACCCACGGCCTTCTGACTTAGAGACAAGCGTGCTACCACTGAGCCAATTTTAAAGTTATTTGCAGATGTATCCTTTAGAGTACATATGAAGATAACTTTAAGATCTAAAACCACTTTCTACTTAAGGGCCCAAAAATTGCTGTTAACGTAATGGTGAGGCTAATAGCGCTCGCCGTTATTGAAGTGCAAATGCCACAGCAACTCCAGACGAGGGCAGATGCATGATTAAATGCTGAAATCGAAAAGTTGTTGTCGGAAATGCGCCACTCCGCCATTAGCTTTGCGAAAATGGCATCTCATTATCCAGCTATCCATTTAAATACATTGAGGGGTGTGAAGTTGCTGTACTTGCACTGCAGATATGAAGTAAACTTGCCACAGAATGTTAAGTCAAGCCATTTGAAGTCTAACTACCGTTTTAACAATGTGATGAGTGTTAATTACTGCCTGTCAACCTCTCTGGCACTGAAAATTAACTATTACAAGTGTGGAGTCTCGTTCCTTCAGGTTTTAATTGTTGGAGATTTAAAAAAAAAATTAAAATGTATTTTTACTTTATAATTGTCTCTCTTTTTTCTCCCTGTCTTAATCCAAACTTTCTTTCCCTCTCTTTATTTCTCTTCCTGTACCTGATTTGACATTGAATTCACCATTCTAACTTACATTTCCTTGTTCAGACCTTGCGCTGTTCATTTCACAATCCTTCAGTCTGGTTAAGGAGATACCTAGTTGCTTGCTCTGTTCACTCAGATCCCGGATGCTCTGTAGAGGGCGCCACACCATTTCCATTTCACACTTCCAGCAACTTGCCACGCAAAATATTATAGAGATTAAATGGGCAGATGCCATTCGTTGATCAGTTACAGGAATTTTTGGGCCATTGTTTACATCATGTTACATGCAGGATGGTGCAGTGCCACTATAAACTTTAAATAAGAGCATAGCTCTATGGTTAAGTACATTCAATGATAACTTCTTAGAAGAATCATAGAATCATAGATTCATGAATCATACAGCACAAAAGGAGGCCATTTGACCCATCATACTTGTGCCGGCTCTTTGAAAGAGCTATCCAATTAGTAGCACTCCCCTGCTCTTTCCCCATAGCCTTGCAATTTTTTCCCTTTCAAGCATATACCAATTCCCTTTTGAAAGTTACTATTGATTCAGCTTCCACCACCCTTTCAAAGGGTGCATTCCAGATCATAACAACTCAAATAGATACCTCCTTGGGTTAGTTTTGATTTTCAGCATTATCCGTTTAAGGGGGCCCTCTGTATTTCACTTCTCATTAGTAAACTAACATGCTGGGGTAATGTCAGTGAAGGGGATCTCCTTACTGCACACCTGCTCCATATCTTTGGTGTTAGTAAGATTGGTCTCTTTCATAAAATATAGCCTCGTAGAAACTGGAAAAAAAACCTAGGTTAATTGATCTCAGGCAGGGCAGCGGTGTGACATAATTGTCTTAGTGTCACCAAGCTAAATGAGAGATCCTTCTCCTGATCACGATCCTGTGACCTCTGCTGGAAAGTGTGGATGTCTAGATAGCTGATGAGGGCAGGATCAACTTTAGCTATGATGCAACCATAGTCGAATGGTCTATCAATATTGAGTCTCTAGGGGGGAAAAATTCTGTTGGTTGCGCCTCCCGTTAGCGCCTTAAGAGGGCGCTAATGGGGCGCAAAGCATCTAGCGCCCAGGCGCGGCGAAGTTTGCGCCGCTTGCGAAATTAACTAGACATTTTGCGGCGGCGCTAAACACTACCGCCACGATCTCCTGCGCCGGCAGATCATGACGTCACTCGAGTGCGCAATGCCCCGGTATCGCCCCGGAGTGGATATTGAGTGGCGCCCCCTGCCTTACCGCCTGACGCTAGCAACGACAGGTTGAGGGGAGCGTTCTGCAGTCATGAAGGGAAAGGGGGAGCGCTATTTAAAGGTGACCGCTTCCTGCCTTTTATTGTTGGTGCCATTTTTGAACTACGCATTCTGAGAGAGAGAGGGAGAGACTTCCGGAGAGATTCAACGTTGTGTGAAGGAGTTTTGGGTACTGAGCAGCACTTTGCAGGTTCATTTTGATTTGCCATTCCTTGTATCGATTTAGCAGAGACTGTGGGGGCTGCACTCTGAGCTCTTTGCCTGGTACTCTCCATTGTTCTTTCCAGCACATTTGATGTGCAGGTCTCTCCAGGCTGAGATTCAAGGCTGCAATGAGCAGGATGTGGATGGAAAGCAAGATTAACCATCCCCTTTAAGAACTGGCCCGTGCCATTGTGTGTGTGTTCCATTGCTGACTGACATTACATGAGCTTCGCCAGCGCTCTGACGTAGCGCCTCGCTCCTCGGCCTTTGCGCCTTAAGACAGGTGTGAAGCGCCTGATTTAGCGCTGCAATCACCTCCAGGGGCGATAAAAGTCAAGTTTGCAGTCGGTGGCGATAATTAGCGCCAGGCGCTAATCTTTGCGCCTGGCCGATAATTGCGCCCCAAATGGGGCGATACTGAATTTCTCCCCCTAGGAGTCTTAAGTTCACATCTGAAAATAACCACAAGTTGAGGTATTGGAGAACTGATGGCACCTTCAGGAGGGGAGAGAAGGTCTAGACATTTGGGGTCAGTTTCTAGAAAATTCAATTTCTCAGACACACACAATTTACATACTGCAAATATAATATTTTGCAAAGTAGCAACTTCAAAAAAAAAACAGCCATGGAGGTGACCTGTAGATATACAAGGGAAAATTTCTACATGCTGGGCATGCATATTGAGGAAATATGTGAATCTAGCCCGTGATTTTAATGGATGAAAAATCACTGGCTGGGGCGAGACAATTTCCTGATATGCTTCCAGGCATATGCCAGAAGTGTTGAAGTGGAAAATCTCTCGTACATTTATCACCAATACAACTACCCAAACAAAAAGCAAACAACCACTGCAAATCTGAGAAAAACAGAAAATGCTGGAAACAGTCAGCAGGTAAGTCAGTATCTGTGGCGAAAACAGATGAGTTAACGTTTCAGGCATAGACCCTTCGCTAGAACTACCAACCTGTAGTTACCTTCTTTTGAATGTAGGCATTCAATGCTTTAAAACTATGTGTACGGCCACTGATGGCAAAATAATGAAGTCTCCCTAAGAATGTTGTTTAATAGATTCAGAACAAATCTAGCAGCTCAAAACTGGGCATCCATGAGATGCTGTGGGCCATCAGCAGCAGAATTGTATTCCACCACAATCTGTAACCTCATGGTCCAGCATATCCCTCACTCTACCATTACCATCAAGCCAGGGGACCAACCCTGGTTCAATAAGGAGTGTAGAAGAGCATGCCAGGAGCAGCACCAGGCATACCTAAAAATGAGGTGCCAACATGGGAAAGTTGTAACACAGGATTACATGCACACTAAAAAGCGGAAGCAGCATGCTATGGACAGGCAAAGAAATCCCACAAATCAACAGATCAGATCAAAGCTCCGCAGTCCTGCCACATCCAGTCGTGAATGGTGGTGAACCATTAAACAAATAACGGGAGGAGGAGGCTCCATGAATATCCCCATCCTCAATGATGGTGGAGCCCAGCATGTGAGTGCAAAAGACAAGGCTGAAGCGTTTGCAACCATCTTCAGCCAGAAGTGCCGAGTGGAGAAGCCAGTCTTCAGCAAATTCAATTCACTCCACGTGGTATCAAGAACGGCTGAGCGCACTGGATACAGCAAAGGCTATGGGCCCCGACAACATCCCAGCTGTCGTGCTGAAGACTTGTGCTCCAGAACTAGCCGCGCCTCTAGCCAAGCTGTTCCCATACAGCTACAACACTGGCATCTATCCGACAATATGGAAAACTGCCCAGTACACAAAAAGCAGGACAAATCCAATTCTGCCAATTACCGCCCATCAGTCTACTCTCAATCATCAGCAAAGTGATGGAAGGTGCTATCAAGCGGCACTTAATCACCAATAACCTGCTCACTGATGTCCAGTTTGGGTTCTGCCAAGACCACTCAGCTCCCGACCTCAGATCAGCCATGATCTCATTGAATGGCGGAGCAGGCTCGAGGGGCCGATTGGTCTACTCCTGCTCCTATTTCTTATGTTCTCATTACAGCCTTGGTCCAAACATGGACAAAGGAGCTGAATTCCAGAGGTGAGGTGAGAGTGACTGCCCTTGACATCAAGGCAGCATTTGACCGAGTGTGGCATCAAGGAGCCCTAGTAAAACTGAAGTCAATGGGAATCAGGGGGGAAACTCACCACTGGCTGGAGTCATACCTAGCACAAAGGAAAATGGTTGTGGTGGTTGGAGCTCAATCATCACAGCCCCAGGACATCGCTGCAGGAGTTCCTCAGGGCAGTGTCCTAGGCCCAAACATCTTCAGCTGCTTCATCAATGACCTTCCCTCCATCATAAGGTCAGAAATTGAAATGTTCGCTGATGACTGCACAATGTTCAGTGCCATTCACAACTTCTCAGATAATGAAGCAGTCCATCTCTGCATGCAACAAGACCTGGATGACGTTCAGGCTTGGGCTAGTAAGTGGCAGGTAACATTCGCGCCACAGAAGTGCCAAGCAATGACTATCTCCAACAAGCGAGAGTCTAACCACCGCCCCTTGACATTCAACGGCATTACCATCGCCGAATCCCCCACCATCAACATCCTGAGGGTCACCATTGACCAGAAACTTAACTTGACCAGCCACATAAATAGTGTGGCAACAAGAGCAGGTCAGAGGCTGGGTATTCTGCTGCGAGTGTCTCACCTCCTGACTCCCCAAAGCTTTTCCACCATCTACAAGGCACAAGTAAGGAGTGTGATGGAATACTCTCCACTTGCCTGGATGAGTGCAGCTCCAACAACACTCAAAGCTTGACACCATCCAGGACAAAGCAGCCCGCTTGATTGGCAGCCCATCCACCACCTTAAACATCCACTCCCTCCACCACCGGTGCACCGTGGATACAGTGTGTACTATCTACAAGATGCACTGCAGCACCTCCCAAACCCGTGACCTCTACCACCTAAAATGACAAGGGCAGCAGGCACATGGCAACACCTCCAAGTTCCCCTCCAAGCCACATACCATCCTAACTTGGAAGTATATCGCCATTCCTTCATCGTCGCTGGGTCAAAATCCTGGAACTCCCTCCCTAATAGCACTGTGGGAGTAGCTTCACCACACGACAGCAGCGGTTCAAAAAGGCGGCTCACCACCACCTTCTCAAGGGCAATTAGGGATGGGCAATAAATACTGACCTTGGCAGCGACGCCCACATCCCATGAACAAATTTTAAAAATGTATATTTAGTACAGCAACCACAAGCTTCCTCTGCTGATGTATTGAATGTTAAAAATACCGAAAGAATGTACATGTTGGCAGGGGAATATTGTTCATGATAATTAGGAAAAAAAAGTAATAAAAATAAGTCAGTTATAGCTGTTTTGATTGCATTTCATTAAAAAAAATAAACACAAAGGCTATCTGGCATAGGCTGGGGACTCTTAACAGATTGCACACTTATGCTGAGTGGAATCTATGCCTCTTGTTTAGGGATTTGCATTGTCTGGTGCTGTAGAGAAATCTAACATTCTGTTTTTCTGAAGTTTTGTGGCAGTGATGGTAAAAGACAGAAGTTAGCAACAGAAAGATTGAAATGCACGGAAAATGAAATAAAATCTAGAAACCATTATGGGGTAGATTTTCAATTTGCCACCCAAGCATAAAACTACTGGTGCGGATCGGTCGTCCATTATAGCAACAGCTTGTTTTTCCTTTACATTGAAATCAGTGGGAAGGAAAATTGGGAGGTTTCTATCTGCATATCTGTTGTCTGCATGACTGTGATAGAATCTACCTGACCTATTTATTCATCTCTACTCTACAGGTGATATGCCTTCAGGATTTCTTTGGTGATGATGACATTTTTGTTGCCTGTGGTCCTGAGAAGTTCCGCTATGCACAGGATGACTTCTCACTGGATGAAAATGGTAAGTTTCTTTTGGCATATATACTGAAGCTTTACTAAAATAAACAAAATGTTAGGTTACATTGTCAGAAAAACAGAGCACAAGTCCAAGATTGTGTCAGTAGCTGTGCATAATACTCTCAACTGTACCTCCAAAAAACATTACTCATTTAAAGGAATGCAGAAGGGAGAAGGTAGACTGAAAGAACCAGAGTTATTTGTTTAATGGTATTTATTAATGAAATATATAGTTGTTGTTCAATGGCATAATTATTTCTTCACACAAGATACAGTGGCAATTCATTCCAGCTAACTGAAAAGTGTAATTTAGTTTTCAAGTCCTAACTCATAAGTTGTACTTGAATTCCTTCCTCTTGCTTCCTCTTTTCAATAACTCTGTGCCAGCTAAGTCTGTTGATGATGTTTTCATCAATATTTATTAAATCCCTATTATTTGTGCATCAAGACATGAAAAATATTTCAATCAGTTTGCCGTGAAACATAAATCATGCTGCTACACTTGATTTTTTTCCCCACCCCAAAGGTGCTGACTCATTCTGGCACAGAATTTTACAGGAACTGACGGTCCTTTCATATAATCGCCTTGCCCAAGTGACTATTCTTTATGTGTAAGTGTAGATAATGAGGCGATATTACTTTTTCCAACCAAGCCTTGTCCTGCCCTCGCCCGATGTCCACTTTCCAGCAGGGTTTACTGGATAGCAATCAGAGGCAGCGAAGCTTTATTGATACTTTTCCTAACCTGGTAATGCCAAGGTGAAGAGTAGAGCCCGCAGTACCAACTTGGCTGAGCGCAGCTGTCTCAGCAAGTACTAGTGCTTGAATCGTGGACTTTCTTGGTCTGTATATCTCGGTATCAATCCCTGAGCTATCAGGGATGCCCCTCATACATCCTTCGAGCCAAAATTCTACAGGAGTTCCTCTGATCCCCCACCGTAGCTCTGGTGGAAGACTGGAGGAAACCCCAGGAAAACAGTGAAGACCTGTTTTCACTGGGTTTCCAAATTTTTCCAGGAGTTTCCTGTTTGCCTTGCAAGGGGTATAACCTCCATCTGACCTTTACAAGGCAAATGATGCTGATACAGCATGCATGAAATGAGAAGCTGTTACATTGCCTCCTGCTAAAATCTTTTGCCCTTGTCAGCGGGCAGAAGAATTAACAAAAGAATAAAGGAAACCACACACCCTTTAGCATCTACATACATTACCAGTTTTCAACATTTGTTGCTAGCTTGTCTGACTATGGGGGCAGTGCTGCATCCCCTTCCACTTACAGCTGTTTGTATTGCATCTGGGTGTTTTTAACCTATTGGGGCTTATTTTGGGTCAGTGCTAGTCTTACTGCTCCATTTCAAATAATTACATCTGGTCTTAATTTGATAACCCACAAGAGTAGGTCAGCAGCAGTTGCTGCTTGCTTCAAATTTTCTGATATTAGAATTGGAACAATGATAATGAATTCAAACCAGCCTTCAAAAATGTAAATTCCAGTATTTTAAAACATATCTTACTATATTTGCTGGAGTTTCATCTTCAAAGTGACAGGACTCCAGGTGGATCAAATCACAGCAACTGGAGAGTCTTCTTTGGCTTTTTTAAAAATCCTGCCTATATTTCAGTGGTTCGGTAGACTTTCTTTCATTCCCTTTCTCCCAGAAATATTCCACCTTTCCGACATGAAAGGCTTGAATACCATCAGCAGAAAATTTGCATGTGATAATTCGTGTTTTATGTCTGAGTTTGAAAAATATCTGACCTAGAAAACAGAACTATTTGATATTGTCAGTAAGCCCTCCAGCTCATCAGCCCAAAAATAGCTCCTGATATCTTAAGTGAGGAAACGTTAGCTTTAATTTCTAATATTTTGCACAATTTATCCATCATCTTCGTTTTTAGAAAGTGAAGGTTCATAGCACATACGTTTTATGTTTTAGAAAACTATTGAGAGGAGTAAATAAAGTAAAAGCTGGTGAATTGTTTGATCTGGTTCTGTAACATATGATTTAAGAATTTCTCACTTGATTCACAGAATAAAGTGGAATGAATGTTGAGCCAGTTCAGTTTTTCAATAGCAAATTTAGCTGATTTCTATGGTGGGAAAGCGTAAAGGATACAATTGAAATCCACCAGATGGAGTGAACTGGAGTTGAGATTTGACTAATAGTGGATTAAAAGATAGTATCTAATAGAGTTTATCTACAGCATAAATCCAATTAATGGAGCAAGCTCAATGTGCCAAATGACCCTTTTTTGCAACTTCTAATGTTTTCATGTCATGTTTCAGTCCATCCAAACTGCTCTAAAAACAAGCCATAGGCTCAGACAAACCAGAATTGAAGTAATGGACATCAGAAAACAGTTGAGCACAGTTTACAAAATTCAGCAGTTCAGAGAAGTTGAAGTCTATTGCAAATCATAGACTTTCAAACTGGTGTCCATAGGTATTTGAGGTCATCAGAATTCTATTCATCTAGGGCTGGGCATATAATGTCCTATGAGTTTAGTGCTTTAGGAATTCTATATTCTATATATTTTCACATTTACGAGCATGTTATTTCTCTTGTATACTATTAAAAATGTGTTCTGCAATGATGGCACTGTTTTTTTGGGTAGTTGACACTGTCTTTCGGAAGTTATGTGAGAAGTCGCACAACACCAGGTTATAGTCCAACAGTTTTATTTGAAATCACAAGCTTTCGTAGCACTACTCCTTCGTCAGGTGAACTTCACCTGATGAAGGAGCAGCGCTCCGAAAGCTTGTGATTTCAAATAAAACTGTTGGACTATAACCTGGTGTTGTGCGACTTCTCACATTTGTCCACCCCAGTCCAACACCGGCATCTCCACATCATGGCTACTTTGGGAAGTTAGAACAAGAGCAAACCAATATTTGCAGGGGATCACTAGGAATATGCCAATATTTGAGGGGGTCACCAGGAGTGTGCCAGGGGAACGAACCCACCCCAGAAAAGTTTTTAAAACGGCTACCATAGAAGCTGTTGGCCTGTAAAAGCATTGAAGACCATAACTGATAACTTTTACCGAAGGGCTGATTTTAACTTCTGCGCCTGGCGGAAACAGGGCAGTAGTTGAGTTAAAATTGTAGGAGTGGACTTATCGCCTTGCTTCCTGTTGTAGAGATTTGCGTATCTCTGGTAAACAGGATCGAGTGCAAACCAATATGGTGGGTATATTGTGTTTAATCGGAGTTTAGGACGGAATATAACACACTAGTAATACAGCAAAAACATACGACCGTGACAAGCAGCTGGTACCGGACCCGATCGGACAGACGGTTGGCGTGTGTGAACAGTTCTCTGGCTTCCAGCCTCCCTCCCTCGCTCTCTAGGGCCTTCGATGGTGAGCGTGGGATCACTCTCAAAAGAGCGTTCGACCAGCCCAACTTCTCTTTCCAACTTCTGCTCGGCTCTCCCCTCCACCGTCTGTGGGCAAGCCCTTGGGATGTCACTTTTATTCTCTTTTTAGGGATGGGCCTGAGGCCAAGTTATTGACAAGACCATTTAACCTATAGAGGTTCCTCTAAAACCTCATCACCCAATGACAACTCAAGTCCTTTGTCTTGGTTCTTGGATGAAAGCCCTCCCCAAAAGGGGTTCTCATTACTTCATCCAATTTGTCTTATTGTTTAATCTTTCTGAACGTTCTTCCTTTGGAATTCGTGTCTTATCTCTCTTGACTCTCTCCTCCTTGACCCAGCAAGTACAAGGCCCAACCCTGTCCCTCTTAATCATGGCCCCAGCCAGAGCTGTCGCACGTTAGCCAGTCGCTATCTCACCTTCATCTAGCAAATGGCCCATTCTAAGATGGATACCTTAGGCCCCTCAAATTCCTTTCATTCTATGTCTTTTCCTAATTAACTTTTAATTATCTTCGCAAGCAGTTCTGCTAAACAAACTCCACATTCTATCTGTAGAGATTATAATATGGTTATTAGTAATAATGGAAGAAACATAGGTTAGGCCTTCACTGGCCAAATTAAAGATACATTAACAAAGTCAAAACCCTAACTTACAAACAACAGATAACTAACCTGGCAGGGCCATCCTATGGGCCCCCGTGTGGAATGTTTATGCCTCACCTATCCTAACTGATTAAAAAGACAGTCTCAAATTCTAATGCAAGTGTTCCAGGAAAACGAAACTTATCATTTAAACACAGTATTATTCGTGTAGCCATATACATTTTTAGGCACCCCTAGATTCTAACACTGTTCACCGTTAATTTCACTCCGGTGTTTACATGGGCATCCAATGCGCCCACTTGACTCAGGCAGGAGTCTCGTGAATTCATGCAAATCGGGATCCGATGACGTACATAGGACCCCATCGCATTTTGATGGCCTACTGGTGGACCGCACACTGTGGACGCTCCGCTCAGTAAAACCTGGTGGTACAGCAAAAGAGGTCAAAAAAGGTAAGTCATATAATTATTTTTGTTAATCGGAGGAACAGGACTGCTTCTCCGGGCTTCATACGAATAATGTGGGCCGGGCTACCGCACCCCATGATTGCAAACCTTCCGACCAAACCTACCTTTTTCCTGGCCGGGTCAGCCTCCCGGCCGCCTGATACTGCACTGGCCCAGTGCTGGTAAACTGCATTGGGATGCCCGTTTGGCCCTCAGAATTGACCAGGCCTGCCACGTGAGGGATCAGCCAGCCAGACCACCTGCTCCACTAGTCAGCCCGATAGTAAAAATACCACTCTAAAGATTTGCAGCTGAAACCAAGAGCACTTTCTGTAAACTTAAGGAGATTAGGTTTGGTTCAAGCATCCTCTGTTACTAAGAGTTTATTCTGCTGTATATTATATGCATAAGTCATTGTATGAACTTAAAGCAGAAGAATAAGTGGAGTTCCTTCTGGTAAAAGTATTTGTCATCTGCACTTGAAAAGATTATAGGCACAAATCTATCACTTACCTGTTATAACATTAATTATATGGCCCAGCCTAGACCACCACTTTGAGTCTCCTTTCCTCCTCTCCGCTCCAATAATGTCAGTTACAAGAACAGGTTACTTGTGTGCCAGAGCTCCTCCATTCATTTCATTGAGAGCCAGCAGTTTACATTGACCTGGAAGCTGACTTGGAGCCACTTGGTCTCGGAAAAACATTCTGCCAACAGCTGATAGTGCTTTTTCCTGACGTCAAATGGCTAATCCAAAGGGGACATAAGCCGTAATGGGAAGGGTGGCCCTGGTGTATGTAAATAACCTGAAACCGTACTCTCAATGCAAAGTAATTCATTTTGCAGATGACATACTAGGGAGGAGAGCATGTTCACAGTGCATTGATCAGTCTCTCTGCTCATCTCTGCACTGAGAGAACAGAGACCAAACAGCGAGTTGTGGTAAATGGCTGTTTTTCAGACTGGAGGATGATAGACAGTGGTGTTCCCCAAGGGTCAGTGCTGGGGCCACTGCTTTTTTTGATATATATAAATGACCTGGATATTGGAATACAGAGTAGAATTTCTAAATTTGCCGATGACACCAAACTTGGAGGTGAGGATGATACCAATCGACTGCAACAGGACATAGAAAGGCTAGCAGAATGGGCAGACAAGTGGCAGATGGAACTTAATACAGAGAAGTGTGAGGTGATGCATTTTGGCAGAAGGAACAGGGAGAGGCAATATAAACTTAATGGCACAGTTTTAAAGAGTGTGCAGGGACAGAGGGACCTGGGAGTTAATGTGCATAGGTCCCTGAATGTGGCGGGACATATTGAGAGAGTGGTTAGCAAAGTGTGTGGGCTCTTGGGCTTCATGAATGGAGGTGTTGAGTGCAGAGGTGGAGAGGTTGTGCTGAGCCTTTATAGGGCACTGGTTGGGCCACAGCTGGAGTATTGCGTCCAGTTCTGGTCACCACACTTTAGGAAGGATGTGAAGGCCCTTGAGAGGGTGCAGAGGAGATTTACCAGAATGGTTCCGGGGATGGGGGATCTTAACTACAAGGACAGGTTGGAGAAGCTGGATTTGTTTTCATTAGAGCAAAGGAGGTTGAGGGGTGGTTTGATAGAGGTGTACAAGATTATGACGGGTTTGGATAGGCTAAATGGGGAAAGGCTGTTCCCACTACTTGATGGAACAAGGACTGGGGAACACAGATTTAAGGATTTGGGCAAGAGATACGGGGGGACATGAGGAAAATCTTTTTTGCGCAGCGAGTGGTGAGGACCTGGAACTCGCTGCCGGTGGAAGTGGAGACACTCAATGTTTTCAAGGGGAGACTGGATAGGCACTTGAGGGAAATAAACTTGCAGGGCTATGGGGATAGAGCGGGGGAATGGGACTGACTGGATTGCTCTACAGAGAGCCGGCACGGACTCGATGGGTCGAATGGCCTCCTTCTGTGCCGTTATAACTCTATGATCTCCAGGCCTAGATAACCTCTTATGTTGTGATGACTAGAAATATACACAGTAGTTCAGGTGGAACCTGACCAGAGCACTGTACCAGATCCTACAAATAAAGCTCAATAAGGTTTGTACCTAGAATCATAGAATGGTTACAGCACAGAAGGAGGGCATTCAGCCCTTCGAGCCCGAGCCGGCTCTCTGCAAGAGCACTTCAGCTCATCCCACTCCCCCGCCCTTTCCCTGTAGCCCTGCAATTTTTTTTCCTTCAGGTACTTAACCAATTCCCTTTTGAAAGCCACGCTTGAGTCTGCCTCCATCACCCTCTCAGGCAGTGCATTCCAGATCCTAAACACTCGCTGCATAAAAAAGTTTTTTCTCATGTCACCTTTGGTTCTTCTGCCAATCACCTTAAATCCGTGTCCTCTGGTTCTCGACCCTTCCGCCAATGGGAACAGTTTCTCTCTATCTACTCTGTCTACACGGTTGACCACTCCATCCTTCTCCGACGCCTTTCCACGTCGTCCAGCTAGGTGGGACTGCACTCGCCTGGTTCCATTCTTATCTATCTAATCGTAACCAGAGAATCACCTGCAATGGCTTCTCTTCCTGCTCCCGCATCGTTACCTCTGGTGTCCCCCAAGGATCTATCCTTGGCCCCCTCCTATTTCTCATCCACTTGTTGCCCCTTGGCGACATCTTCCGAAAACACAGCGCCAGTTTCCACATGTACGCTGACGACACCCAGCTCTACCTCACTACTACTTCTCTCGACCCCTCCACGGTATCTAAATTGTCAGACTGCTTGCCCGACATACAGTTCTGGATGAGCAAAAATTTTCTCCAATTAAATATTGGGAAAACCGAAGCCATTGTTTTCGGTCCCCGCCACAAAATCCATTCCCTAGCCACTGACTCCATCCCTCTCCCCAACATCTGTCTGAGGCTGAACCACACTGTTCGCAACCTTGGTGTCATATTTGACCCTGAAATGAGCTTCCGACCACATATCCGCAGCATAACAAAGACCGCCTACTTCCACCTCTGTAACATCGCCCGCCTCCGCCCGTGCCTCAGCTCATCTGCTGCTGAAACCCTCATCCATGCCTTTGTTACCTCTAGACTTGATTATTCCTACGCACTCCTGGCTGGCCTCCCACATTCCACCCTATGTAAACTTGAGGTCATCCAAAACTCGGCTGCCCGTGTCCTAACTCGCACCAAGTGCCTTTCACCCCTGTGCTCGCTGACCTACACTGGCTCCCGGTTAAGCAGCGCCTCGATTTCAAAATTCTCATCCTTGTTTTCAAATCCCTCCATGGCCTTGCCCCTTCCTATCTCTGTAATCTCCTTCAGCCCCACAACCCCCCAAGATATCTACGCTCCTCTAATTCTGCCCTCTTGAGGATCCCTGATTATAATCGCTCAACCTTTGGTGGCTGTGCCTTCTGTTGCCTAGGCCGTAAACTCTGGAATTCCCTGCCTAAACCTGTCCGCCTCGCTACCTCTCTTTCCTCCTTTAAGATGTTCCTTAAAACCTACCTCTTTGACCAAGCTTTTGGTCACCTGCCCCAATTTATCCTTATGTGGATCGGTGTCAAATTTTTTGTCTTAAAATACTCCTGTGCAGCGCCTTGGGACGTTTTACTATGTTAAAGGCGCTATATAAATACATGTTGTTGTTGTTGTTGTCTAGACCCCTCATGATTTTGAACACCTCTATCAAATCTCCTCTCAACCTTCTCTGCTTTAAGGAGAACAACCCCAGCTTCTCTCGTCTATCCACGTAACTGAAGCCCCTCATCCCTGGAGCCATTCTTGTAAATCTTTTCTGCAGACTCTCTAAGGCCTTCACATCCTTCCTAAAGTGCGGTGCCCAGAATTTGACACAATACTCCAGTTGAGGCCGTACCAGTGTTTCATAAAGGTTCATCATAACTTACTTGATTTTGTACTCTATGACTCTATTTCTGAAGCCCAGGATCCCGTATGCTTTTTTAACCGCTTTCTCAACCTGCCCTGCCACCTTCAATGATTTGTGCACATATACCCCCAGGTCTCTCTGTTCATGCACCCCCTTTAGAATTGTACCCTTTAGTTTCTATTACGTCTCCTCGTTCTTCCTACCAAAATGTATCACTTTGCACTTTTCTGCGTTAAATTTCATCTGCCACGTGTCCGCCCATTTCACCAGCCTGTCTCTGTCTTCTTGAAGTCTATCACTATCCTCCTCACTGTTCACTATACTTCCAAGTTTTATGTCATCTGTAAATTTTGAAATTGTGCCCTTTACACCCACATCCAAGTCATTAATATATATCAAGAAAAGCAGTGGTCCTAGTACCGACCCCTGGGGTACACCACTGTATACCTTCCTCCAGTCTGAAAAACTACTGTTCACCACTACTCCCTGGTTTTTTTTAATTCACTTATGGGATCTGTGCGTCGCTGGCAAGGCCAGCATTTATTGCCCATCCCTAGTTGTCCTTGAGAAGGTGGTGGTGAGCCGCCGCCTTGAACCGCTGCAGTCCGACTGGTGAAGGTACTCCTACAGTGCTGTTAGGTAGGGAATTCCAGGATTTTGACCCAGCGACGATGAATGAACGGCGATATACTTCTAAGTCAGGATGGTGTGTGACTTGGAGGGGAACTTGGAGGTGGTGGTGTTCCCATGCACCTGCTGCCCATGTATTCTAGGTGGAAGAGGTCGCGGGTTTGGGAGGTGCTACTGAAGAAGCCTTGGCGAGTTGCTGCAGTGCATCTTGTAGATGGTACACGCTGCAGCCACGGTACGCCGGTGGTGGAGGGAGTGAATGTTTAAGGTGGTGGATGGGGTGCCAGTCAACTGGGATGCTTTGTCCTGGATGGTGTGAGCTTCTTGAGTGTTGTTGGAGCTGCACTCATCCAGGCAAGTGGAGAGTATTCCATCACACTCCTTACTTGTGCCTTGTAGATGGTGGAAAGCCTTTGGGGAATCAGGAGGTGAGACATGTGCCGCAGAATACCTAGCCTCTGACCTGCTCTTGTTGCCACAGTATTTATGTGGCTGGGCCAGTTAAGTTTCTGGTCAATGTTGACCCCCCCCAGGATGTTGATGGTGGGGGATTCGGCGATGGTAATGCCGCTGAATGTCAAGGGGAGGTGGTTAGACTCTCGCTTGTTGGAGATAGTCATTGCCTGGCACTTCTGTGGCGCGAATGTTACCTCCCAAGCCTGAACGTCGTCCAGGTCTTGTTGCCTGCGGGCATGGACTGTTTCATTATCTGAGGAGATGTGAATGGCACTGAACACTGTGCAGTCATCAGCGAACATCCCCATTTCTGACCTTATGTTGGAGGGAAGGTCATTGATGAAGCAGCTGAAGATGGTTGGGCCTAGGACACTGCCCTGAGGAACTCCTGCAGCGATGTTCTGGGGCTGTGATGATTGACCTTCAATCACCACAACCATCTTCCTTTGTGCTTGGTATGACTCCAGCCAGTGGAGCATTTTCCCCCTGATTCCCATTGACTTCAGTTTTACTAGGGCTCCTTGATGCCACACTCGGTCAAATGCTGCCTTGATGTCCAGGGCAGTCACTCTCACCTCACCTCTGGAATTCAGCTCCTTTGTCCATGTTTGGGCCAAGGCTGTAATGAGGTCGGGAGCCGAGTGGTCTTGGTGGAACCCCAACTGGGCATCAGTGAGCAGGTTATTGGTGAGTAAGTGCCGCTTGATAGCACTGTCGATGACACCTTCCATCACTTTGCTGATGATTGAGAGTAGACTGATGGGGCGGTAATGTACACCATGTCAACTGCATTGCCCTCATCAAAAAACTCGATCAAGTTAGTTAAACACGATTTGCCTTTAACATATCCGTGCTGGCTTTCCTTAATTAATCCACACTTGTCCAAGTGACTGTTAATTTTGTCCCTGATTATCGTTTCTAAAAGCTTCCCCACTACCAAGCTTAAACTGACTGGCCTGTGGTTGTTGGGTTTATCCTTACACCCATTTTTGAACAAGGGTGTAACATTTGCAATTCTCCAGTCCTCTGGTACCACCCCTGTGTCTATGGAGGATTGGAAGATTATGGCCAGTACCTCCGTGATTTTCACCTTAACTTCCCTCATCATCCCCGGATGCATCCCATCCGGTCCTGGTGACTTATCTACAGCCAGCCTTTCTAGTTCCTCCTCTTTATCAATTTTTCTCCCATCCAGTATCTCCACTGTCTCCTCTTTTGCTATGACTTTGGCAGCATCTTTTTCCTTGGTGAAGACAGATGCAAAGTACTCATTTAGTACCTCAGCCATGCCCTCTGCCTCCATGCTTAAGTCTCCTTTTTGGTCCCTAATTGGCCCCTCCCCTCCTCTTACTACCTGTTTACTATTTATATGCCTATAGAAGACTTTTGAATTCGCTTTTATGTTAGCTGCCAATCTATTCTCATACTCTTTGCCCTCTTATTTTCTTTTTAATTTCCCCTCTGAACTTTCTGTATTCAGCCTGATTCCTGCTTGTATTCTCAACCTGACATCTGTCATATGTGCTCTTTTTCTGCTTCATCTTACTCTCTTTCGTCATCCAGGGAGCTCTGACTTTGGTTGACCTACCTTTCCCCCTCGTGGGAATGTACCTCGACTGTACTCGAACTATCTAAACCTTATGATACTATGATCACTGTTCCCTAAAGATTCCCCTACAGACATTTGCTCCACTTGACCCACCTTATTCCCCAGAACCAGATCCAGCAATGCCTCCTTCCTCATTGGGCCGGAAACGTACTGATCAAGAAAGTTCTCCTGAACACATTTCAGAAATTATCCCCCCTGGGGAGATCAATGGCAAATGAAGTTTAAAATATACAAATTCAAGATACTGCATACTGGAATTAAAATTGGAGGCTCGGGGGTACTGCATGGGCAGGATAGAACTTGACGAGGAGAAAGTAAAAAGAGACCTAAAGGTGTTAATTGTCCTATTACTCACCATACCGAAACAGCGTGAAGCAGCTGTAAATTAACCAAATAAGATGCTGTGTTAGATTACCAAATTAGTACCGTTCAAATCTCCAAGTTCATGCGGAAACAGTAGTGACATTTTTGCCACCCTTTTTTGTGCAAACATTTTTGATTCTAAATATCTATTTTCACATTTATAATGTAAAATGTCTATGTAAACCTGTTACTCTAATGCATAATCTAGCCACCAGGTTGTGCAATCTGAACACTGGGTTCCTACACTTTTCTCAAAATACTTTCAGAAATTTTTTTCATCTGACATTTACTCCATAACTCAAATTTCTAATATCCAAAATAAGGATTTAATCAAAATTTAAAAGCGATTACTTATTTCAAAATAACATGATTAAACTTATCTATTGAATTATCTTTTGTGTCTTTAAATAGTTTCATTAACACTCGTAATCCAGAGGCCTGAACTTATGGCCCGGAATTTCCGGTCAGTGGTAAAGCGACGGCGCTTGCCGCTGACCTCGAAGAAAGCTGCCCACAAAGATCTCGCAATTTCTGCAGCGTGAATTTTAGCTCTCCTGACCTTAGTTTGAATCTGGTGCCAAATCATACGAATCTCCAGCGTCCAGCAACAGTGATGTCATCAAGCAGGCTGAGCAGCCAATCACATTGAATAATTCTCACAGACAGCAAACCAGGAAGTAAAATGCACAGATTCTAATTTACTTACTATAAATTTTACAGAGAGCAAAATAAAGATTGGGACATATACACAGGATTAAGGTAGAAGCTGAAATATCATAAAAGAAACTTTGAAAAAAATTATCTTAAAACCTGTGTAATTCTTAATCATATTAATGGAAAAATTTGACATTCCACAAATAGAAAATTAGTTTTTCTGTGCCAGGACGGTTGTTCAGCAGTCAATACGCTGTTAAAAACCCAGTTGCACCTCTTTCAACAAGGCTTCACTTTTTCGGAGGGCTGGGTAGGGGAGGGGGTTAACAGCCATATTCCAGTGTGATAGGGGAAGATTTTGTCCTTCAGTGTGATTTGAATTGATTGCCGGCTCTGGGGAGTTCCACAGCGTAACCTGTGACGGGGTATGGTATGACTGACAGTAATTGCTGGATTTCCGCTTTTATCTGCGCGTGCGCTAAATTCTGAAGTTGCTGTCAGTTTCAGAGGGGTAATGACAGCGATCTTAGGATGTATCAGTACTATTCAGTCAGCTATACTGAGGAATATGTTTTCCTAAGCTTCCATTACTTTCTGCTCAAACGCTTTCCAAAATTCTATCAAGAAAAGCTAGAGCACAAATTTCAAAAGCTTTACTGAGATAAAATTTATATTTGGTGTTTTGTTTTAAAAAGTAGAGAGGCTGCTCGTGAGTGTGTGAGTGAAAAATGATAGTGTTCTAATGTTGTAGTCTTTGTTTTGTGTTCAATAAACTTTAGAAAATCAGAGAGAGAGAGACATGAGTAGGGAGAGACAGAGAGAGACAAGGGAGAGTAAGAATGTATCTTCATGTAATGTTACTTCAAATATTACATGTTAAATTTGATATGTGGGTACACATTTCAATGTAAACATTCATGGTAACCCTATCGGCAACCCCATTATACTGCCTGTCATACCAGTTATGCCTCTCGGTGGTATTGTGATAGAAGTTTTCAATTTCAAGGATGTCACACCTTGGCTGTTGCAGATTCACCCAACATGGTGTCTCACCTAAAGGGAGTGATTCTACAGGTAGAGTTTTAAATTGTATTTCTTTCTCTAAAAGATAAAAATGAGTTTAAATATTGAAATAATTTCAACACCAGAGACTGGCCGAAAGTTGAAGAAGTTGAAGAAATATATTGCACCAATGCAACTGACTGGTACTAATGCATCCTGGGAAATTAGATACACTGCAACATGCTCAGACTGCACAATCCAAATTCCGCACAGTCACATGGGCAGAATATCAACTCCAAGTCCAGGGGGTCAGGTGAAAACTTTAATGGAGGCATTAAAAGACAAAACAAAACTATTCAATAAATAAATGTAATCAAATTATTGTGAAATGTGTAATTTTTAATTTTGTTCAAACCTTTTTTTGGACATTTTGGTTAATGAGGATAAAAATTGCATTTGAAAAAACATTTTCAAAAAGAATTTTGAGAGGATTATGGGAACCCAATGACCAAATTGTACAATCATAGTGGTGGGTTTACATAAGCAAAATCCATGTTAAACATGGACCTAGGAATTTATAATGGAATAGTTGCCAGAAAAATGTGATAACAGGAAGTCAAGTGAAGTAGACAAAGATGTGTGGATGTAAGCCTTTTCAATATAATGGGCCGGATTTTGCTCTGAGAGACAAAGTTTGTTAGACTTGCACTTGACCGTAGACTTTCTGTGGACTTTTGCACAGCAAGTTGCTGTCAGCCAACCATCTAGAAAGTTCCAGCGCCCTCTACAGGGCATCTGAGACCTGTGTGAACAAGACAAGCAAATGGCCCAGATAGTCTGATCGCAGGCCTCCCGCGGGCGGAGGGCTGCGATCTGGAAAAATCTGCGCCCTGACCTGAGGGCTCCCGGGAGGCGCAGAGTTTCGCTGCTGGGCCTCTCCAAACTGCCGGTGCGCAGGGCCCACGTATCCCAGAGGCGCAGGTAGTTCGCAGCGTCCCTGGGATCACGTGGGCCATGGGGAGCCAATCAGAGAAGGGAATCTCCCTTCATACATTTGACAGGAAGACCTGTCAAATATATATGAATGGAGATCACCCCCAAAACATAGTAAAACTTCAAATAATTTTTTTTTTAAATCACATTTTTAAAATGACTTGAAATTACATAAATTAACTATTTTAAACAAAAATTAAATTTTTGAAAAAAATAATTAAAGTTTTTAACAGGGCTGAAAATAAACTTACCTTTCTTTAAAGTATTTTTAAATGATAAATCACTGGAAATTTTTTTTTTTTACTTTTTTTCAACTCTTATCCTGGTAAAAGCAGGCCTTACGCCTGCTTTTACCAGGCGCAAGAATTGTAAGTGTTTTCTGCGGGCGGAGGGTCTCCAAAAAGCGGAACTATCCGCCCGCAGAGGCCCTTCTCCCGGGCAGCCGGAGGATCTGTCAAGAGCATTCTTGACAGAACGGAAATGCCGGTTTCCAGTGCATGCGCAATGTATGCCTGAAACCGGCATTTCCAATGTCCCTACGGGTGGGTACACAGCGCGTACCCACCCGTAGGGATCGGAATATCCGGCCCATTATGTTTCTCCTCACCCAACCGGATTGAAGAATCGTTAATGATCAGCACAGTCTGAACCAAGGAGTGTCAGTTGGAATAGTGAATTCAATGTCTAATCAGGTACAGAAAGTGAATATTTTTTTTAAATTTGTTTATGGGATGTGGGCGTCGCTGGCAAGGCCAGCATTTATTGGCCATCCCTAATTTACTTGAGAGGTGGTGGTGAGCTGCCTTCTTGAACCGCTGCAGTCCGTGTGGTGAAGGTACTCCCACAGTGCTGTTAGGTAGGGAGTTCCAGGATTTTGACCCAGCGACGTTGAAGGATCGGCGATATACTTCTAAGTCAGGATGGTATGTGACTTGGAGGGGAACTTGGAGGTGGTGGTGTTCCCATGCGTCTGCTGCCCTTGACCTTCTAGGTGGAAGAGGTCGCGGGTTTGGGAGGTGCTGCCGAAGAAGCCTTGGCGAGTTGCAGCAGTGCATCTTGTAGATGGTACACACTGCAGCCACGGTACGCCGGTGGTGGAGAGAGTGAATGTTTAAGGTGATGGATGGGGTGCCAATCAAACGGGCTGCTTTCTCCTGGATGGTGTCGAGCTTCTTGAGTGTTATTGGAGCTGCACTAATCCAGACAAGTAGAGAGTATTCCATCGCACTCCTGACTTGTGCCTTGTAGATGGTTGAAAGGCTTTGGGGAGTCCGGAGGTGAGACACTCGCCGCAGAATACCTAGCCTCTGACCTGCTCTTGTTGCCACAGTATTTATGTGGCTGGTCCAGTTAAGTTTCTGGTTGATGGCGACCCCCAGGATGTTGATGGTGGGGGATTCGTCGATGGTAATGCCGTTGAATGTCAAGGGGAGGTGGTTAGACTCTCGCTTGTTGGAGATAGTTATTGCCTGGCACTTCTGTCGCGAATGTTACCTGCCACTTATCAGCCCAAGCCTGAACGTCGTCCAGGTCTTGTTGCATGCGGGCATGGACTGCTTCATTATCTGAGGAGTTGTGAATGGTGCTGAACATAGTCATAGAGTCATAACGTCACAGAAGGAGGCCATTCGGCCCATCGAGTCCGTGCCGGCTCTCTGTAGAGCAATCCAGTCAGTCCCATTCCCCCGCTCTATCTCCATAGCCCTGCAAGTTTATTTCCCTCAAATGCCTATCCAGTCTCCTCCTGAAAACATTGAGTGTCTCCGCTTCCACCACTTCTGTTGGCAGTGAATTCCAGGTCATCACCACTCGCTTGCTCAAAACCTTAAATCTGTGTCCCCTAGTCCTTTTACCATCAACTAGTGGGAACAGCCTTTCCCCGTCTAGCCTATCCAAACCCGTCATAATCTTGTACACCTCTATCAAATCACCCCTCAACTTCCTTCGCTCTAATGAAAACAAATCCAGCTTCTCCAACCTGTCCTTGTAGGTAAGATCCCCCATCCCCGGAACTATTCTGGTAAATCACCTCTGCACCCTCTCAAGGGCCTTCACATCCTTCCTAAAGTGTGGTGACCAGAACTGGACTCAATACTCCAGTTGTGGCCTAACCAGCGCTTTATAAAGGTTCAGCATAACTTCTCTACTTTTGTACTCAATACCTCTATTTATGAAGCCCAAGATCTCATATGCTTTGTTAACCACTCTCTCAATATATCCTGCCACATTCAGGGACCTGTGCACATTAACTCACAGGTTCCTCTGTCCCTGCACACTCTTTAAAACTGTGCCATTACGTGTATATTGCCTCTCCCTGTTCCTTCTGCCAAAATGCATCACTCTGCAGTCATCAGCGAAGATCCCCATTTCTGACCTTATGTTGGAGGGAAGGTCATTGATGAAGCAGCTGAAGATGGCTGGGCCTAGAACACTGACCTGAGGAACTCCTGCAGCAATGTCCTGGGGCTGTGATGATAGACCTTCAACCACCACAACCATCTTCCTTTTTGCTAGGTATGACTCCAGCCAGTGGAGCGTTTTCACCCTGAGACCCATTGACTTCAGTTTTACTCGGGCTCCTTGATGCCACACTCGGTCAAATGCTGCCTTGATGTCAAGGGCAGTCACTCTCACCTCATCTCTGGAATTCAGCTCCTTTGTCCATGTTTGGACCCAGGCTGTAATGAGGTAAGAACATAAGAAACAGGAGCAGGAGTAGGCCAATCGGCCCCTCGAGCCTGCTCCGCCATTCAATAAGATCATGGCTGATCTAATCTTGGCCTCAACACCACTTTCCCGCTCTCTCCCCATACCCCTTGACTATCTTGTAGTTCAAATGTCTGTCAATCTCCGCCTTGAATATATTCAATGACTCCGCCTCCACAGCTCTCTCGGGTACAGAATTCCAAAGATTCACGACCCTCTGAGAGAAGAAATTCCTCCTCATCTCCGTCTTAAATGGGCGACCCCTTATTCTGAAACTATGCCCCCTAGTTCTAGATAACCCCACTAGGGTAAACATCCTCTCATCATCCACCCTGTCAATCCCCCTCAGAATCTTATATGTTTCAATAAGATCACCTCTCATTCTTCTAAACTCCAATGAGTATAGGCCCAACCTGCTCAACCTTTCGTCATATATCAACCCCTTCATCCCAGGAATCAACCTAGTGAACCTCTGCACTGCCTCCAATGCAAGTATATCCTTCCTTATATATGGAGACCAAAACTGTATGCAGTACTCCAGGTGTGGTCTCACCAGCGCCCTGTCAGGAGCCGAGTGGTCTTGGCGGAACCCAAACTGGGCATCAGTGAGCAGGTTATTGGTGAGGAAGAGCTGCTTGATAGCACTGTCGACGACACCTTCCATCACTTTGCTGATGATTGAGAGTAGACTGATGGGGCGGTAATTGGCTGGGATGGATTTGTCCTGCTTTTTGTGAACAGAACATACCTGTGCTGTTTTCCACATTGTCGGATAGATGCCAGTGTTGTAGGTGTACTGGAACAGCTTGGCTAGAGGCGCGGCTAGTTCTGGAGCACAAGTCTTCAGCAAGATAGCCGGGATGTTGTCAGGGGCCCATAGCCTTTGCTGTATCCAGTGCACTCAGCCGTTTCTTGATATCACGTGGAGTGAATCGAATTGGCTGAAGACTGGCTTCTATGATGGTGGGGACCTCAAGAGTAGGCCGATATAGATCATCCACTTGACACTTCTGGCTGAAGATGGTTGCAAACGCTTCAGCCTTGTCTTTTGCACTCATGTGCTGGGCTCCACCATCATTGAGGATGGGGATATTCATGGAGCCTCCTCCTCCCGTTAGTTGTTTAATGGTCCACCACCATTCACGACTGAATGTGCCAGGACTGCAGAGCTTTGATCTGATCCATTGAGTGTGGGATCGCTTTGCCCTGTCTATAGCATGCTGCTTCCGCTTTTTAGCATGCATGTAGTCCTGTGTTTTTAGCTTCCCCAGGTTGGCACCTCATTTTTAGGTACGCCTGGTGCTGCTCCTGGCATGCTCTTCTACACACCTTATTTAACCAGCGTTGGTCCCCTGGCTTGATGGTGATGGTAGAGTGAGGGATATGCCAGGCCATGAGGTTACAGATTGTGGTGGAATACAATTCTGCTGCTGCTGATGGCCCACAGCACCTCATGGATGCCTAGTTTTGAGCTGCTAGATCTGTACTGAATCTATCCCATTTAGCACAGTGGTAGTGCCACACAACACAATTGAGGGTGTCCTCAGTGTGAAGACAGGACTTCGTCTCCATAATAACTGTGCGATGGTCACTGTTACCAATACTGGCATGGACAGATGTATCTGCGACAGGTAGATTGGTGAGGAGGTCAAGTAGGTTTTTAAACATAGAAACATAGAAGATAGGAGCAGGAGTAGGCCATTCGGCCCCTCGAGCCTGCTTCGCCATTCGATGAGATCATGGCTGATCATCCAAACTCAGTACCCTGTACCTGCCTTCTCCCCATATCCCTTGATACCTTTAGCTTTAAGAATTATATCTAACTCATTCTTGAATATATTTAATGACTTGGCCTCAACTACCTTCTGTGGTAGAGAATTCCACAGGTTCACCACTCTCTGGGTGAAGAAATTCTTCCTCATTTCTGTCCTAAATGGCTTACCCCTTATCCTTAGATTATGATCCCTGGTTCTGGACTCTCCGACCATCGGGAACATTCTTCCTGCATCTAGTTTGTCCAGACCTGTCAGAATTTTATATGTTTCGATGAGATCCCCTCTCATTCTTCTATACTCCAGCGAGTATAAGCCCAATCGACCCAATCTCTCCTCATATGTCATTCCTGCCATCCCAGGTATCAGCCTTGTGAATCTTCGCTGAACTCCTTCCATGGCAAGAACATCCTTCCTCAGATAAGGCGACCAAAACTGCACACAGTACTCAAGGTGTGGTCTCACCAAGGCCCTGTACAACTGCAGCAGGACATCCCTGTTCCTATACTCAAACCCTTTCGCTATGAAGGCCAACGTACCATTTGCCGCCTTCACCGCCTGCTGCACCTGCATGCTTACCTTCAGCGACTGGTGCACAAGGACACCCAGGTCTCGTTGCACTTCCCCTTCTCCCAATCTATTGCCATTCAGATAATAGTCTGCCTTTCTGTTTTTGACACCAAAGTGGATAACCTCGCATTTATCCACGTTATATTGCATCTGCCACGCTTCTGCCCACTCACCCAACCTGTCCAAATCATCCTGGAGTTTCTCGGTATCCTCCTCGCAGCACACACTCCCACCCAGCTTTGTGCCATCTGCAAACTTGGAGATATTACATTTAGTTCCCTTATCTAGATCATTAATGTATATTGTGAATAGCTGGGGTCCAAGGACCGATCCCTGTGGTACCCCACTAGTCACTGCTTGCCACTCGGAAAAAGACCCATTAATTCCTACTCTTTGCTTTCTGTCCGCCAACCAGTTCTCTATCCAAGTCAATACCTTGCCCCCAATCCCATGTGCCTTAACTTTACATGCTAATCTCTTATGCGGAACCTTATCGAAAGCCTTTTGAAAGTCCAAATACACCACATCTACTGGTTCTCCCTTATCTATTTTCCCAGTTACATCCTCAAAAAATTCCAGTAGATTAGTCAAGCACGATTTACCTTTTGTAAATCCATGTTGACTTTGTCCGATCCTGTCACTGTTTTTCAAGTGCTCAGCTATTACATCCTTTATAATGGACTCTAGCATTTTCCCCACTACCGATGTCAGGCTTACCGGTCTGTAATTCCCCGCTTTCTCTCTACCACCCTTTTTGAATAGTGGGGTAACATTAGCTACCCTCCAATCCATGGGTACAGTTCCAGATTCCATCGAATGTTGGAAGATGATCAGCAATGCATCTACTATTTCTAGGGCCACTTCCTTAAGTACCCTAGGATGTAGACTATTAGGCCCTGGGGATTTATCGGCCTTCAATCCCATCAATTTCCCTAACACTATTTCCCTGCAAATACTGATTTCTTTCAGTTCCTCCCTTTCATCAGACCCTATGTTCTCCAACATCTCTGGGAGGTTATTTGTGTCCTCCTTTGTGAAGACAGAACCAAAATATGCATTTAATTGATCTGCCATTTCTTTGTTCCCCATTATAACTTCCCCCGCTTCTGACTGCAAGGGACCTACACTTGATTTCACTAATCTTTTTCTCTTCACATATCTATAAAAGCTCTTAGTTAGTAATTATGTTCCCTGCAAGCTTACTTTCATATTCTATTTTCCCCTTCTTAATTAATCCCTTTGTCCTCCTTTGTTGAATCCTAAACTGCTCCCAATCCTCAGGGTTACCGCTTCTTCTGGCCAATTTATATGCCCTCTCCTTGGATCTTATGCTATCCCTAATTTCCCTTGTTAGCCACGGTTGAGTCACCCTTTTTGTTTTATTCTTATGCCACACTGGGATGAACAAATTCTGTAGTTCATCCATGCAGTCTTTGAATGTTTGCCATTGCCTATCCACCATCAACCCTTTGAGTGACATTCCCCAATCAATCCTACCCAATTCGCGCCTCATACCATCGTAGTTTCCTTTATTTAAATTCAGGACCCTAGTCTCTGATTCAACTACTTCACTCTCCATCCTAATGAAGAATTCTATCATATTATGATCACTCTGACCCAAGGGGCCTCGTACAACAAGATTGCTAATTAATCCTTTCTCATTACATAATACCCAGTCTAAGATGGCCTGATCTCTGGTTGGTTCCTCAACATATTGTTCCAGAAAACCATCCCGTAAACATTCTAGGAATTCCTCCTCCACAGTATTTTTACTAATTTGGTTAGCCCAATCTATATGTAAATTAAAGTCACCCATGATGACTGCTGTGCCCTTACTGCATGCTTCTCTAATTTCCCTTTTAATGCCGTCCCCAACCTCCGTATTACTGTTTGGAGGTCTATATACCACTCCCACTAACGTTTTCTGCCCCTTGTTATTTCTCAGTTCTACCCATACAGATTCCGCATCATCAGAGTTACTATCCTTCCTTTCAATTGTGTTAATCCCCTCTTTAACCAGCAATGCTACCCCACCTCCCTTTCTTTTTTGCCTATCTTTCCTAAATATTGAATACCCCTGAATGTTGAGCTCCCAGCCTTGGCCACCCTGGAGCCATGTTTCTGTAATCCCAATCAAATCGTATTCATTTACCTCTATTTGCGCAGCTAATTCATCCACCTTGTTCCGAATGCTCCTTGCATTAAGACACAAAGCCTTCAGGCTTGTTTTTTTAACGCTCTCAGACCTATATGAATTTATTTACTGTGACCATGTTTGATTTAAACCATTGAGTTCTTTGCCTTCTACTTTTGTTTTTCTCCTTCCTGTCTTTTGCTTTTATCCTTGTTTCCCTTTCCTCTGTCTCCCTGCACAGGTTCCCAACCCCCTGCCACTTTAGTTTAAACCCTCCCCAACAGCACTAGCAAACACTCCCCTTAGGACATCGGTCCCGGCCCTGCCCAGGTGCAGACCGTCCCGTTTGTACTGGTCCCATCTCCCCCAGAACCGGTTCCAATGTCCAAGGAATTTGAATCCCTCCTCCTTGCACCATTCCTCTAGCCACGTATTCATTTAAAATATCCTCCTATTTCTACTCTGACTAGCACGTGGCACTGGTAGCAATCCTGAGATTACTACCTTTGAGGTCCTATTTTTTAATTTACCTCCTAACTCCCTATATTCTGCTTTTAGGACCTCATCCCGTTTTTTACCTATATCGTTGATGCCTATGTGCACCACAACAACTGGCTGTTCGCCCTCCCCCTCCAAAATGTTCTCTCACCACCTGTCGCAGGCCCAGACTGGCAGTTATGTCCTTCAGGACTCAGCCAGCTCGGTCAGTAGTGGTGCAACCGAGCCACTCTTGGTGATGGACATTGAAGTCCCCCACCCAGAGTACATTCTGTGCCCTTGCTACTCTCTCAGTGCTTCTTCCAAATGGTGTTCAACATGGAGGAGTACTGATTCATCAGCTGAGGGAGGGTGGTAATCAGCAGGAGGTTTCCTTGTCCATGCTTGACCTGAAACCATGAGACTTCATTGGGTCCGCAGTCAATGTTGAGGACTCCCAGGCCACTCCTTCTCGACTGTATACCACTGTGCCGCCATCCCTGGTGGGTCTGTCCTGCCAGTGGGACAGGGCATACCTTGGGATGGTGATGGAGGAGTTTGGACATTGGCTGAAAGGTATGATTCTGTGAGTATGACTATGTCAGGCTGTTGCTCGACTAGTCTGTGGGACAGCTCTCCCAATTTTTGCACAAGTCCCCAGATGTAGGTGAGGAGGACTTTGCAGTGCCGACTGGGCCGTTGCCGTGTCTGTAGCCAGGTGGTCCGTCCGGTTTCTGGTTTCCGGTCCGGTTTCATTCTTATTGTGTTTCGTAGCGGTGTGTTACAACTGAGTGGCTTGGTAGGCCATTTCAGAGGGCAGTTAAGAGTCAACCACATTGCTGTGGGTCTGGAGTCACATATAGGTAAGGATGGCAGATTTCCTTCCCTAAAGGACATTAGTGAACCAGATGGGTTTTTACGACAATCTGATAGTTTCATGGTTACCATTACTGATACCAGCTTTTTATTCCAGATTTATTTATTTAATTAACTGAATTTAAATTCCCCAGCTGCCGTAGTGGGATTTGAACTCGCGTCTCTGGATCATTAGTCCAGGCCTCTGGATTACTAGCCCAGTGACATTACGCTACTGTTCCCGAAATAAAGAGAGGGAAAGAAAGATTGGCTTAAGAGACAGAAAGAAAAAGTAAAAAAAATTTTTTTTTTTTAAATCTCCAACAATAATGAGACTCCACATTTATAAAAGTTAATTTTCAGTGCCAGAGAGGTTGTTTGGCAATAATTAAGAATTACCAGGTCATTAAAAGGGTATGTAGACTGGAATGGACATGCCCTAACTTTTTTTGGCGAGTTTAGTCTGTATTTATGAGGTAAGTACTGGAACTTCACACTGTTCAGTACATTTGAATGGTGAGTCAGATGGCGAGATGCTGTTTTTGGAGGAGCAGGGCATCTCAGAAGAACATAGGAAATAGGAGCAGGAGTCAGCCATTCGGCCCTTCGAGCCTGCTCCCCCATTCAAAAAGTTCATGGCTGATCATCTACCTCATCTCTACTTTCCTGAACTATCCCCATATCCCTTGATTCCCTTAATATTCAAAAATCTATCAATCTCTGTCTTGAATATACTCAATGACTGAGCCTCTCCGGTAGAGAATTCCAAAGATTCACCACCCTCTGAGTGAAGAAATTTCTCCTCATCTCATTCCTAAATGGCCAACCCCTTATTCTGAGACTTTGACCCTTGGTTCTAGACTCCCCAGCCAGGGGAAACATCCTCCCTGCGTCTACCCTGTCAAGCCCTGTAAGAATTTTGTATGGTTTCAATGAGATCACCTCTCATTCTTCTAAACTCTAGAGAATATAGGCCTAGTCTACTCGACCTGTTCTCATAGGACAATTCCCCCATCCCAGGAACCAGTCTGGTGAACCTTCGTTGCACTCCCTCTATGACAAGTATATCCTTCCTTAGGTAAGGAGACCAAAACTGTACACAATACTCCAGGTGTGGTCTCACCAGGGCCCTATATAATTGCAGTAAGATGTCTTTACTCTTATACTCAAATCCTCTCGGACAGCAACTTCCAGATTTCCGCGTTAAACTATGCATTAGTGGTTGTAGAAGTTGCTGTCCGATTTGCACATGTGAGTTCTGTTCGCCTCATTGTTATTTTTATAGCAATGTATATCGATAATTTCTATATGAGTGAGGAACGTAAGTAATTAATATCAGTAGAGAAAAAGTACTTGGGAAACGAATGGGACTACTAGCCGACAAATCCCCAGAACCTGATGGCCTACATCCTAGGGTTCTAAAAGAGGTGGCTGCAGAGATAGTGGATGCATTGATTGTAATCTTCCAGAATTCCCTAGATTCTAGAATGGTCCCAGCGGATTGGAAGGTAGCAGATATAAACCCGCTATTCAAGAAAGGAGGGAGAGAGAAACAGGGAACTACAGGCCAGTTAACCTGACTTCAGTCGTCAGGAAAATGCTGGAATCCATTATTAAGGAAGGACACTTAGAAAATCATAATATGATTCGGCAGAGTCAACATGGTTTTATGAAAGAGAAATCGTGTTTAACAGATTTATTAGAGTTGTTTGAGGATGTAACTAGCAGGGTAGATAAAGGGGAACCAGTGGATGTAGTATCTTTTGGATTTCCAAAATGCATTCAACAAAGTGCCACATAAAAGGTTTCTACGCAAGATAAGGGCTCATGGGGTTGGGGCTAATATATTAGCATGGATAGAGGATTGGTTAATGGATAGAAAACAGAGAGTAGGGATAAACGGGTCATTTTCCAGTTGGAAGGCTGTAACTAGTGGGGTGCCGCATGGATCAGTGCTTGGGTCTCAGCTATTTACAATCTATATTAATGACTTAGCTGAAGGGACCGAGTTCAATGTATCCAAGTTTGCTGACAATACAAAGCTAGGTGGGAATGTAAGCTGCGAGGAGGACACAAAGAGCCTGCAAAGGGATATAGATAGACTAAATGAGTGGGCAGTAAGGTGGAAGATGGAGTATAATGTGAGGAAATGTGAGATTATTCACTTTGGTAGGAAGAATAGAAAAATAGAATAATTTTTAAACGGTGATAAACTATTAAATGTTGGTGTTTAGAGAGATTTGGGTGTCCTAGTACAAGAAACACAGAGAGTTAGCATGCATGTCCAGCAAGCAATTAGGAAGGCAAATAGCATGTTGGCCTTTATTGCAAGGGGGTTGGAGTACAAGAGTAAGGAAGTCTTACTACAATCACGAATGTCCTTCAGTGAAGGAAATCTGCAATCCTTACCGGGTCTGGCCTATATGTGACTCCAGACCCACAGCAACGTGGTTGACTCTTAACGGAAAAGGCTTAGCAAGCCACTCGGTCGCTACAAAAAACAATAATAAGAACAAAACCGGACGGACCACACAGCCAATGTCCCAGACTCCTCCATTACCGTCCCTGGGTGGCGGCACAGTGGTATACGGGAGGGAGTGGCCCTGGGACTCTGGACCGCATGACGTCTCATGGCTTCAGGTCAAGCATGGGCAAAGAATCCTCCTGCTGATTACCACCTACTGCTCTCCCTCAGCTGATGAATCAGTACTCCTCCATGTTGAACACCACTTGGAAGAAGCACTCAGGGTAGAAAGGGCACAGAATGCACTCTGGGTGGGGGACTTCAATGTCCATCACCAACTGACCGAGTCCTGAAGGCCATAGCTGCCAGACTGGGCCTGCAGCAGATGGTGAGAGAACCAACACGAGGGAAAAATCTACTTGACCTTGTCCTCACCAATTTACCTGTCGCAAATGCATCTGTCTAGTGACCACCGTACAGTCCTTGTGGAGACAAAGTAACGTCTTCAGACTGAGGACACCCTCCAACGTGTTGTTTGGCACTACCACCGTGCTAAATGAGATAGATTCAGAACAGATCTAGCAGCTCAGCTGGCCATTCATGAGGTGCTGTGGGCCATCAGCAGTAGCAGAATTGTATTCCACCATAATCTGCAACCTCATGGCCCGGCATATCCCTCACTCTACCATTATTATCAAGCCAGGGTACCAACCCTGGTTCAATGAGGAGTGCAGAAGAGCATGCCAGGAGCAGCACCACGCATACCTGAAAATGAGGTGCCAACACAGGACTTGCATGCATGCTAAACAGCGGAAGCAGCATACTATCGACAGAACTAAGTGATTCCGCAATCAACGGATCAGATCAGAGGTCTGCAGTCCTGCCACATCCAGTCGTGAATGGTGGTGGACCATTAAACAACTAACGAGAGGAGGAGGCTCCATGAATATCCCTGTCCTCAATGATGGCGGAGCTCAGCACGTGAGTGCAAAAGACCAGGCTGAAGCAACCATCTTCAGCCAGAAGTGCCAAGTGGATGATCCATATCGGCCTCCTCCTGAGGTCCCCACCATCACAGAAACCAGTCTTCAGCCAATTCGATTCACTCCACGTGATACCAAGAAACAACTGAGCGCACTGGATACAGCAAAGGCTATGGGCCCCGACAACATCCTGGCTGTCGTGCTGAAGACTTGTGCTCCAGAACTAGCCGCGCCTCTAGCCAATCTGCTCCAGTGCAGCTACAACACTGGCATCTATCCGACAATGTGGAAAACTGCCCAGTTATACCCTGTCCACAAAAAGCAGGACAAATCCAATCCAGCCAATTACCACCCCATCAGTCTACTCTCAATCATCAGCAAAGTGATGGAAGGTGTCATCGACAGTGCTGTCAAGCGGCACTTACTCACCAATAACCTGCTCACTGATGCTCAATTTGGGTTCTGGCAGGACCACTCGGCTCCCGACCTCATTACAGCCTTGGTCCAAACATGGACAAATGAGCTGAATTCCAGAGGTGAGGTGAGAGCGACTGCCCTTGACATCAAGGTAGCATTTGACCGAGTATGGCATCAAGGAGCCCTAGTAAAATTGAAGTCAATGGGAATTGGGAAAAACTTTCCACTGATGGAGTCATACCTAGCACAAAGGAAGATGGTTGTGGTCGTTGGATGTCAATCATCTCAGCCCCAGGACATCGCTGCAGGAGTTCCTCGGGGCAGTGTCCTAGGCCCAACCATCTTCAGCTGCTCCATCTATGACCTTCCCTCCATCATAAGGTCAAAAGTGGAGATGTTCGTTGATCGTTGCACAGTGTTCATTTCCATTCGCAACTCCCCAGATAATGAAACAGTCCATGCCCTCATGCAGCACGACCTGGACAACATTCAGGCTTGGGCTGTTAAGTGGTAAGTAACATTTACGCCACACAAGTGCCAGGCAACCACCATCCTTTGTTATTCAATGGCATTACCATCACCGAATCCCCCACCATCAACATCCTGGAGGTCACCAGTGACCAGAAACTTAACTGGACCAGCCACATAAATAATATGGCTACAAGAACAGGTCAGAGGCTGGATATTCTGTGGCGAGTGTCTCACCTCTTGACTCCCCAAAGACTTTCCACCATCTACAAGGCACAAGTCAGGAGTGTGATGGAATACTCTCTACTTGCCTGAATGAGTGCAGTTCCAACAACACTCAAGAAGCTCGACACCATCCAGGACAAAGCAGCCCGCTTGATTGGCACCCTGTCCACCACCTTAAACATTCACTCCCTCCACCACCGGCACACCGTGGCTGCAGTGTGTACCATCTACAAGATGCACTGCAGCAACTCGCCAAGGCTTCTTCGCCAGCACCTCCCAAACCTGCGACCTCTACCACCTAGAAGGACAAGGGCAGCAGGAACATGGGAACACCATCATCTCCAAGTTCCCCTCCAAGTCACACACCATCCTGACTTAGAAATGTATCACCGTTCCTTCATCGTCGCTGGGTCAAAATCCTGGAACTCCCTCCCTAACAACACTATGGGAGTACCTTCACCACACGGACTGCAGTGGTTCAAGTAGGTGGCTCAGCACCACCTTTTCAAGGGCAATTCGGGGTGGGCAATAAATGTCGGCCCTGACTCTAGCTATCTAGGACCCACGCTCTGGAATTCCCTTCCTAAACCTCTTTGCCTCTCTACTTCCCTCTCCTCCTTAAAACCTACCTCTGACCAAGGTTTTCATCACCATTTCTAATAACCCCCTTCTAGTCTTGGAATCTATTTTTTTCTGATTATGCTCAGAAAAACACCTTGGGGTGTTTTTCTATGTTAAGATGCTATACAGATGCAAGTTGTTGTTTTTGTTGTTGCATTAATTCAAACAGTGATGACATCCACCAGGTAACTGCCACAAATTTTGTCCATCAGTTTTTGATAGTTATTCAGTGACACATTGCTCTGCCTGGGCATGATGACAGAAGAAGAATTTCTGTTCCACCATTTTGTTCACCACCTAATTAAAATAAATGAGAGCACAAAGTGACTTTACTTTTGCTAACGAAAAGCAATGTCACAGAAAACTCACTCACTGTAGCCAAGGCAACCATCTAATCAGTGGCATTCGATTTTCTTCAATGTTTCCCATCCACTTTAACATACCCATGGCGACGCTGAAGTTTCTACCCTGAAGGAAAATATTTGATTCTGTTTTAAAAGGTCCCAGTGCTACAAATGGCAATGATGTGGGATTTGGCTGACAAATGCCTCAGTGGGTTCTAACATTCTTGATGTCAGGACAAAGGAAACAAGTTCTGTGTGCACAAAGTAATCATCAGTGGTAGAAATCCCGAACAAGTTATTAGTTTTGAAGGCTAAAGACACAAAAGTTTGCTCACATCCAGTTGTAGGCCTTTGGAGGTCAGTCTGTTAATATCTTATTCAACTTTGGGTCAACAGTGTTATTTGATATTTTTTTTCTGCAGCAAAAGTCTATACAGTTGTGAGAGACGAATCAGATCCCAACCTGTGTGATAACTGCATTGAAACAAAGAACATTCACCAAGCAGAGCTGTGACATTGGGAGTTTAATTATAGAGCACAATTTCCATGTGGCAAGAAATCTTGTAGCATCTGTCATTCTCAGCAATTATTTTTATAGGAAGTATGGGTTCCAATTAGATTTCAGAAACCGTTAACGCTGTTGGTCATCAATTTTTCATAAACATGAAATTTTTGGGAACTGATCAATCTTCTCTTCGGCACAGCAAAAGTAACATTTGTTCCCAGAAAAACAGTACTACACCTCGGCAATATCATCCACAAAAATGGGGTCAGCTTCCACATGTACAGCATCTCTTACCTTTTTGCCACTACTGTTGTTCTATTGTTCCTGTATTATCCAACTGTCTGTCCAACATCAAGTCAAGATCGCAAGATCATTACAGATGAGGAAGGCCATTCAGCCCACCTTAAGTCATTCATCCAGAGAGATCCTATTTTATCCCACCATTGTAGCATCTGATTATTTCTTAAATAATTCCAGGGCTTTTGCCTTCACTACTCATATCTGGAAGTTTATTCTACACATTGATTAATCTTTGTGTGAAGAACAATTTCCTGATAGCAGTCCTAAAATTACCTTATGCTGGTTTGAACCCATGTTCCCTAGTTCTATTCCTGCAGTTTAATTTAAAGTAATATTCCAGGTTATTGTTTTCTACATCCTTAACATCTTAAAAGAGCAAGGGGTAGAATTTTGTCCTCGTTGGCTGGCCTGTAATCTGGTGGAACAAATTTCCTACCCTTTTATAGAACCTGTCTGCTTTTCATTACATTGAAGCCAGTGGAATGAAATTTGGCAGGTTCTATAAAGGGCGGGTGATCCACTCCATCTGATCACCACCCAGGTGGTGAAGACAAAAGTCTGCCCCCATGTCTCCGATGTTTCCTTTCCAGAATGAAAAGCCTAAGTCTATCCAGTCTTTCCTCATAACTCCGACTCCTGATACTGGCGATCAGCCTCGTGGCTCTACTCTGCATTGGCTCTCGTGCTTGATTATCTCTTTTGTTTCTTGGTGACCAGAACTGGACGCAGTATTCAAGGTGCAATCCGACCAGAACACTATACAGTTTTATCATTACCTTCTCTGATTTATATTCTGTTGTTTTGGCTATGTAGTTCAACATCCTATTAGCTATGTTAATGGCTGCTAAAGTGAAATTCTCTGCAACTCAATGTTAGCAAAACTGAAGTCATCCTGTTCAACTGTTGCCAGTACCTACATGGCTCTACTTTGATTAGAATATGCGCACGTTACTGAGCGAATGAATTACCCTTTCTTCCCAAATCATCAAAGAAGAAGCCAGGCAAGAAGTCATGAACGTTTATTAACCTATAAACTTAAACATTGAGTATGCAAATAATTAGTAGACCGGGTTAACCGATGGAATGAATAACAGAGGGTACAGAGGCCATTCAGTTATGATACATCGGTTCAGCATTAGCTGCTTGCTGATAATCAATTTACAGTCGAGAACATGGTGAAATTAATTTGGGATTAGACTATTTAGATGGCTGACAAATTAACAGTATTAATTAGCCAGTCTATTTAATAGATTAAAATCTATGGCCGCGATTTTCTCATCAGTGTCGGGATGGATGCGTCTCAGCTGGTTTCCGGGTTCCAGTCCCGCCCCCAGCTGCCTCCGTTCTGCAGATGTGATTTTCCCTTGATTGGCCTTGTTACCAGCCAATTAACAGGAACTGGGTCTGATGACGTCATTTGATGACGCGTCAGCTGCTGGTTTCCTTAAAGGGACCATGCACAATTTTATTTTGACAGTTGATTTTTCAGTGTTTGACAGCATTGAGGTGCTGAAAACACTGACAATCGCTGCACAAAGGTGAACTCTTGCTCCCAGGCTCTCCAATGACTCCCTCCATATGCTTATGGAGGGAGTCACAGTACGCAGGGAGGTTCTCTTCCCTTCCAAGGGCGGAAGAGACCTCCCCAGGACACCAACTTACCTTGCACCTCCACCCAACCCTCTCTATCTACTTTATCACTTCCCCATCTCTCTAGCCACCCCTCACACTCACCCTCATTCTACTGCAAGCATACCAACTAACAACACACAAGGGTGGGCACTTGAGAGGTTTAGCCAATGTCTATGTGAGGTTTCTGGTAATGTGTTGTCATACAATGAAATCTCTTCTTCAAAAAGTGCCCCTTATTGGACAGATCTGAGCGCACATTGAGAAGTGTCTTACTGAGTTCCAGTGATTGTTCAGTCATAACTGCCCCCCCCCCAACCACCACCGGCCCCGCTATAGTGATGTGTGTGCATGGAATGGCTTTGACATTAAAGGGATGCTTCACAGTGCTGGTGTGGGATGGTGTCAACCGGGCGCATCATGTGGCAGCCAGGGTTTACAGCGTCAAGTGACGAAAGTCTGGCCATGGTGATACTATCGCTGGCCTCCCAGCCAGCAATTTTGTCAGGGGCTGATGCCCTGTGTCCAGTGCAGCATCAGGTGATGACGGCGAAGGTTGGTGATGAGGTTGGTGATGTTGGTGTTGGGGATGATTGTGAAAGGATTCGGAGGACCACGGTCTGATTGTTTCATTGGCTCTGATGTTGTTGGAATAGCTGGCAGCTGCAGGTGAGATGACAGAAGCGATCTGTCAATGGTGAGAGAGGTTCTCCCAATGAGGTAGCACTGGACATACAGTTGGATTTAAAAACTTGTAAGCTAAAGAAATCTGTATATGTATTAAAAATGCAGTAACCAACATTTTCTTTGCTCCAAAACTCACCATAAGAACATAAGAACATAAGAAATAGGAGCAGGAGTAGGCCAATCGGCCCTTCGAGCCTGCTCCGCCATTCAATAAGATCATGGCTGATCTGATCTGATCCTCAAATCTAAAGAACACAAGAAGTAGGAGCAGGACCCGGCCACTCAGCCCCTGGGCCCGCTACGCCACCCACAGGGCCTCGACTGATCCGAACTCAGCCTCATGTCCAATTTCCTGCCCGCTCCCCGTAACCCCTAATTCCCTTTACTTCTAGGAAACTGTCTATTTCTGTTTTAAATTTATTTAATGATGTAGCTTCCACAGCTTTCTGGGGCAGCAAATTCCACAGACCTACTACCCTCTGAGTGAAGAAGTTTCTCCTCATCTCAGTTTTGAAAGAGCAGCCCCTTATTCTAAGATTATGCCCCCTAGTTCTAGTTTCACCCATCCTTGGGAACATCCTTACCGCATCCACCTGATCAAGCCCCTTCACAATCTTATATGTTTCAATAAGATCGCCTCTCATTCTTCTGAACTCCAATGAGTAGAGTCCCAATCTACTCAACCTCTCCTCGTATGTCCACCCCCTCATCCCGGGGATTAACCGAGTGAACCTTCTTTGTACTGCCTCGAGAGCAAGTATGTCTTTTCTTAAGTATGGACACCAAAACTGTATGCAGTATTCCAGATGCGGTCTCACCAATACCTTATATAACTGCAGCAATACCTCCCTGTTTTTATAATCTATCCCCCTAGCAATAAAAGCCAACATTCCGTTGGCCTTCTTGATCACCTTCTTGATCACCATGTGCAACATGACATCCTTGACACCACTTCTGCAGCTGTCAGCTTTTCACAAACATCAGACCAGACTCTCAACATGCCACACTTACCTGGCGTGTTGTCCGGACGCCGTAAAACCCGACCCAGAAGCTGGAAAATCAAAAAAGACCCTGAAAACTGCTCACAGTTAATTGCCTTTAATCCATTTCCCGCCGCTAGGTGTCGGGTCCACTCGCAGATCGGGGACCCGACACTGGGAAGGTTGTTTGGAGGCGGGATGACAGCGGGTTCGGAACCCGCTGTCAATCCAAACGACTTTAACCTCTGACCCGCCTCCAAACCCGCCCTCTGAGCGCCGGCAAAATCACGGCCTATATGCTTGTGGTTAGCAATATTTTCAGAACTTCTGACCTTGTCCTTGTGAGCTGGTGCAGATGAACTGGTTGCCTCGCCTTCCTCTGGGATGATGGTGTTAGCCTCCTGCGATGTCAGAGTGATGATCCTCCATCTGTAGAGGTGTTATCTGTTCCACCTGGATCTTCTGCTCTTGGGTAAATCCACTTGATGCGCTTTTAGCTGTATTTGGATTAGTTGGCTTAAATCTCACCTCCCTTGATCTCGGGGAAATTTGTACATCTAAGTGACACACATATCTGCCTGTATCTGGCTGGTATAGCTGTACAATTTCAGCTTCTGTAACCTCTCGTTCTCTCTCTTTGTCTAATGTAGATGCATTTTCTGCCTTTTCCAGAGATACCCTTCTACATAAACTTAAAAACTCCTACTACCAAGAACCATTCGCCAACAAGCCACTTTTAGTATCAAAACACCATCTTGTACACTCTTAATTTTTAAAGAAACCTCCTCAATTCAGTTGACCAATCCTAGTGATAAATGTGGTAGAAGAGTTCATCCCTTTTGGTGTCAAACAATCAGTTAGCACCCCCGATGACCTCAGGTTAATGACGCATTAGTACCCACACATGGCAGCTGGGGATTTCATTCTCATCATTTCTCAGTCCCTTTATAACAAAGAGTTTTATACTATTCCTGCTGAGAAGTTGCATACTTGCATCTCCTAACAAGCTCTCTCTGTTTCAATGCTTATGCTTTCCCAGGCAGGGCAGGGAAAAGAGCACTAATGTGCGAACCTAGAATGGCAAAAAGAAAGAAAATACAAATTAAAACTTAAAAAATGTGAAGTACTTACCTGGAGGATCATTATTGTTCCGACTAATAATCACTGTAGGTATCTTTCAGTAGGGTCTCTCACTCTGGCCTGACCTCCATGTCTCCTTCATGTTTGTGGTTGTCAGCAGCAGTGGCTCGCAGCGCATGGTCCTCCTGATCACACGACTGTGGTTCTTCTGCTTCAGCTGCACAGACTTGACACTGAAAGCCACTATCTGGTATGGGTCGGCTGCAAATTAAGTGGTAATCTGTAGTGCTGCACAAACTTCAAAGAGCCATTGAAGTGAAAACCGCCCTCAAGAATGAAATACATTAGTAGTGCTGGCCCATAATAGCTGACATTTGAGATGCAGTATACGGTTTAAGGATGGGACATGGCGAGACAGACCAGGGTTGCCAATCAAATGGCTGAACAGCACACCATCGATAAGAATGGAAAGACATATCTTTTGAGTCAGGCAGGGTGGCTTTTGTGAAGAAGATTAAGGGCAGCTACAGGATGTGAGGCAGATGGGAGGAAAAAGCAGGGGCTGAGGCACAGCCAGGAGTGGGCCGTTAATAAAACTTGTTTTTGTACAAAAGTAGGGCAGAAGTACCCCAAAAGATCTTTATTAAAATTACACTAATAGTTGGGGTCAAAGTGGAAGTTAAATCATTTTTATTAAACTGCTGATTCCAGATAATCAGAGCAGGGAGGCAGGCAGGTGGTTGATTTTTTTTTTTTAATGGGAGCTTAGAAAGGTGGAAAATGTAAAAAAAAAAAAAATTATTAAAAATGCTAAATAAAAATATACACATAAATTATAGTTTAAAAGTTACCGGCACAGAACTAAGATTGCATCCGGGCCAAGAGATAAATTTCCGAGTTGGTTCACAGAGGCATCCAGTAGCCAGATTGTGCAATTATAGTGATTCTACTGTCATAGGCTGACACATTAATGGGCAGATCCTATTAAAAATATGACAGGGCAGGCACCACTAGATGTAACATTGGTGTGCACACAATTAACATGGAATTCTCCATGAGGAATGTTGACAGGTGACAGTAGTTGAGGAAATTGATGGATGCAGAAGCATCTTGGTGAATAGAAGGCTAAAGTTTGAAATTGAATTGTAAATGACTTAGAAACATAGAAAATAGGTACAGGAGTAGACCATTCGGTCCTTCGAGCCTGCACCGCCATTTAATGCGTTCATGGCTGAACATGCTACCTCAGTACCCCATTCCTGCTTTCTCGCCATACCCCTTGATCCCCCTAGTTGTGAGTATTATATCTAACTCCCTTTTGAATATATTTAGCGAACTGGCCTCAACAACCTTCTGTGGTAGAGAATTCCACAGATTCACCACTCTCTGGGTGAAGAAGTTCCTCCTCATCTCAGTCTTAAATGGCTTCCCCTTTATCCTTAGACTGTGACCCCTGGTTTTAGTTTCCCCTAACATTGGAAACATTCTGCCCGCATCTAATTTGTCTAAACCAGTCAGGATTTTAAACGTCTCTATAAGATCTCCCCTCATTCTTCTGAACTCCAGAGGATACAAGTTCAGTTGATCCAGTCTTTCTTGATATGTCAGTCTGGCCATCCCAGGAATCAATCTAGTGAACCTTTGTTGCACTCCCTCAATAGCAAGAATGTCCTTCCTCAAGTTAGGAGACCAAAACTGCACACAATACTCCAGGTGTGGCCTCACCAAGGCCCTGTACAACTGTAGCATCACCTCCCTACTCCTGTACTCAAATCCCCTTGCTATGAAGGCCATCATGCCATTTGCTTTCTTGACTGCCTGCTGCACTTGCCTTCCCACCTTCAGTGACTGATGTACCATGACGCCCAGGTGTCGTTGCACCTCCCCTTTCCCTAATCTGCCACCATTCAGGTAATAGTCTGCCTCCCTATTTTTACCACCAAAGTGGATAACCTCACATTTATCCACATTGTACTTCATCTGCCATACATTTGCCCATTCACCCAACCTGTCCAAGTCACTCTGTAGCCTCCTAGCATCCTCCTCATTGTTCACACTGCCTCCCAATTTAGTATCATCCGCAAATTTGGAGATATTACAATTAATCCCTTCGTCCAAATCATTAATATATAATGTAAACAGCTGGGGCCCCAGCACCGAACCCTGCGGTACCCCGCTGGTCACTGCCTGCCATTCTGAAAAGTACCCATTTACTCCTACTCTTTGTTTCCTGTGTGCCAACCAGTTCTCAATCCATGTCAACACATTACCCCCAATCCCATGTGCTTTAACTTTGCACACCAATCTCTTGTGTGGGACCTTGTCGAAGGCCTTCTGAAAGTCCAAATACACCACATCTACTGGTTCCCCCCCGTCCACCCTATTGGAAACATCCTCAAAAAATTCCAGAAGATTTGTCAAGCATGATTTCCCTTTCACAAATCCATGCTGACTTGGACCTATCATGTCGCCACTTTCCAAATGGTCTGTTATGACATCTTTAATAATTGATTCCATCATTTTACCTACCACCGATGTCAGGCTGACCGGTCTATAATTCCCTGCTTTCTCCCTCCCTCCTTTTTTAAAAAGAGGGGTTACATTAGCCACCCTCCACTCCTTCGGAACTGATCCAGAGTCTAAGGAATGTTGGAAAATGATCGTCAATGCATCCACTATTTCCAAGGCCACCTCCTTAAGTACTCTGGGATGCAGACCATCAGGCCCTGGGGATTTATCAGCCTTCAGTCCCATCAATTTCCCCAACACCTTTTCCCGACTGATAAGGATTTCCCTCAGCTCCTCCCTCTTACCAGATCCTTTGATCTCTTTTATTTCCGGAAGGTTGTTTGTGTCCTCCACAGTAAACACCGAACCAAAGTACTTGTTCAATTGATCTGCCATTTCTTTGTTCCCCATTATGACTTCCCCTGTTTCTGACTGCAGGGGACCTACGTTTGTTTTTACTAACCTCTTTCTTTTTACATATTTATAGAAGCTTTTGCAGTCCGTTTTAATGTTCTCCTTGGGGAGAGTTTTTCTCCAGAAGTGGCGAAGAAGGAAGTGGACTTACCAATTTTAATGATGTATAGATATTCTTACCAAATAGATGTTGGGGCTAGCTTAACAGGAATTATTCCATTTAGATTTAGATTTTCCTTTCCCTTTAAGATTGTTATCTCAAACAGATTTTACTACACCATGGCACTAGGCCCAGTTGATTCCAGCCACACTCCAACCAAACTTACAACAATACATGTAATAAGGCTGTCCCAGGTAGTTATCAAGAAACTAGGACAACAATCCATAGATTCTGCATGGCAGCAGTTTGAGCTTCCGTGAACATGGACTCCTGTTGTGAGGGCCCAGCTGCAACTTCCCTTATGTAGCCACACTCTTCAGGGTAGATTCCAGAGTGACGATGCCATACGAGATGACACCATACAGGCTGAAAGCAGATTCTTCCACATGCTCAGTCAAAATGCTGAAAACACTTTGACACGGCTTCCAATACCTCATAATACTGCTTGTATGAGGACAGCAGCTTTCTTCTCATGACGAGACCCATAAAATCCTCATCTCTGTCTTCCTCAGCAGAGGTGGGAGAGGGCTGTGCTCTCTGGTGAGCTCTGTCCTGGTCTGTCCCTGCCACCAGTAGCTGCTGCTGCCCACTGGTCCTGGATGTTTCACCATGTGCAAACCCCTCTAGCTCACTATCAACTCCATGCAGAATGCCAATATCTGAGCTGGTGCTTGAGAGCGTGTAACACTGCATCCTCAGGAGGGTTATGCTTTTCAGAGTTGTCTTCTTCTGCACAGCCTGTTGCTGTTGAGAAGGTCCTACAAGAAAGAGAAAAGGGAGAAGAGTTAGGATGGAAGATAGAAGGTTGACATTAGCAGGTGATGGTGTTGAAGTTTCTAAACTTTCTGCATATCTGCTGAGTTGAATGAAGGGATACATGTAATATGCATGCACCCTGCATAGGTACACCGCCAGCCTCTTCTTCCATGATGCTCATAACTCTGCCTGGGCCAGTGATCTCAGGGTTTCTTGATCAGTCTGTGTGAGGGCGATTAAATTTTGGACTCCTGCAACCATCTTTGTCCTTTCTTTAGCATTATGCATGGTCTTGTCCTGCAGAAAGAGAGTTAGTGAATGGTTGTTGAGATATGTAGGGCTTGTGTGGATGTCTTGAGAGCCAGCGAAGAAACAAGATGGAATGAGGATGGGAAGGTGATGAATGTAAAGGGAAGTATGTGTAATGTGAACTGAGGAAGGAGTGGTGGGAGTAATTGGTAGTTGTGCAAGAATGTGAGAAAAAAATGGTGTTAGTGTGTGGTATAAAGAGCCAAAAAGAAGAGATGAGTGTGTTTGGAATAAGAAAGCAAGGTGTTTTAGTGTGCCCTTATGATTGTATGTTGAAGGATGTGGTGGAGGTGAGGGAATTATGGGGTGGGGTGAGAGGAGTGTTGTGAGGTGCTGTTGAGAGAGAAGTGGAGATATGAAGATATGGACTCACTCTTGCTGCTTTTATGAGGTAATTGAATCTCTTCTTGGATTGAACCTGGGTTCTGGGCAAAGTTCCCTCTAAGATACTGCGCGTGCGCAGCCACGCAGCAATCGGAAGGTACTGCGCAGGCCACGCACAAGCTGTTCCCTGTAAGATACCGTGCGTGTAGTGGTCGAGCAGCAAATTTAAAGGTACTGCGCACAAAAAAATAAATTTAGAGGGAACATTGATTTTGGGGGTGATGCTGGTCGCCCCACCCCTGCAGGCCTGATTCCTACCCTGGGTTAAAATTGGGACTTATGTCCCTGCTCACATCCTTCACTCCTCTAATACTGGTTTACTCCATTTGCCCACCCTCTTTTCTCCACCATTGACAATCCTTCTATCAGCCACCAGGCCTCTTCCTTCTGGAACTCCCTCCCAAATTCCCACTGCCTTACCTCTTCCCTCCCTGCTGTGAAAAGCTTACTACAGATTTAATCCAGTTTACTACAGATTTAATCCAGTTTACTACAGATTTAATCCTCAACCACGCTTTTGGACCTGTCCCTGAGCTCCATTTACTTGTTTCCCTCCTGGTGTTGTCCATTCATTCCCCAATCTATGAATTGTTCTATTCATCTTTCTGGAATGAAGAGCACTATGTAAATACAAGCTGTTGTTAAGATATCTTTTAAATTCCAGAAGTAAAACATATTTGTGATTGCATAACCTTTTTATAAATTTCCTTTTATTCTTCACCCACAGAATGTCGAGTGGTTAAGTCCACTTCATACACTAAAGTTCCTGGTTCAGGTGGTGGTGCTACAGGACGAAACAGCATCACAAAGAGCCCTGGGCCTTCACGACGTAGCAAGTCCCCAGCTTCTACTGGCTCAGGTAATCAAGAGAACATTACCATTTCACTTTATATTATTGTACATGAAAGACAGCGGTGCTCATTTCTGCAATAAAATCAACACTTTCACAAATACAATTAACTAAGAAATTGTATTTTAATAAACATGGAGAAGGTAGGAACAGGAAAAAGTCTATTTGTCCAACAAGCTGAACTATTTTTTGGTTGATGTCTACCCACCTTCCTGCATTCTCACTATATCTCCACTATAGAGAATACATTTTGATGATAAACTGTGAGAGCAGAACTCATTTGCTTTTTAATTATTATTTTAATCTTGTAATTAGATTATAGACTTGAAATTGCTTCCTTGTTATTTATATTATACAAATTTAACTTCTGTGGTGTTACATAAGGTAATCCTATCTTCCTCTAACTGTAACTCTGCTTGTCTCCCACTCTCTAATTTCTGTCTCAGTCTCTCTGTCTGTTTGTGCTCCACTCTTCAATCTCCCCCTCTCTCTAGCCTTTCATGCCATCTCTTGTTGCCATCTATGTTTTACTTATCTATGACTCTTTGACATTCTTTCTCCCTTGTGTACGTCTCTCTTTGTCTGTCTTCTCTCGCCTGTATGTCTCTCGCGCACTTTCTGTCTTTTTCTCTCTGTCTCTCCCCTTTCTCTCTGTATAGGTTCAATAATGCAAACTTTAGCGTCTATTGCACTTGTATACATGAGGTGCTAGCTCCCTGCATTATGGATTACTGAGACCTCTAGAATACCCAAGTCACTGTTACTCTGCTTATTTACTGTCGTTGGAGAAAGGAATTTAGTGAAACTTCTTGGCATCTTCCTGACAGCTTCTTAAAGCTTTACTACATCTATGTGTTTGTCCAGTGAACAGCGTCAGTATGCTGGTTTGTGAGCAGCTGTGGGTGTCACAGAATCCCCACAGACATACCTGTCTATTTGCAGGTTTTGGAGGAGGGGATCAGAAAGTTTCATTTGTATTTTAAGTGCTTCATTGGAACCTGTCTTTAAGCTGCCATCTGTATGTACAAAGCCATGCTTTCATATCTGGACATTTAGAAGACACCTGCATGTGGAGATTAAGATTCCTTAAGGCCATAACAAAACTATGCACACTCCTACAGCTAGACTTGGGAACCACTACCAGGCCAGAATAGCTCTGTTGGTGGCTGTGAAGGTGATAACTGCGTTGAACTTTTATGTAGCAGGCTCCTTCCAAGCAACCACAGAAGATCTCTGTCATATCTTCCACCTTCAGTCCACACTTGCATCCTGCAGGTCACTGATTCATTGTTTGCCATGACCAGTGAATTCATTTGTTTCCTTTTGGAAATTATCCAGACGCAGGAAGGAGCCCTCCACTTCTACCATGAGTTCAGGATATAATTGACTATCTTCATGCAGCACATACATGTGGCATTACTCCCAATGCTGCTCCATTCATGAACAGAAATATCTACCATTCCGGGTCAAATGGTCACAGCTGCTCTGTGACCATAGGAACAGAATTATGCACTTGAATGCCTGTTATCCTGGCAACTCCTATGATTCCTTCAACCTGTGGCAATCAAGAGTGTTAGCATTATTTGAAGGGCCATGAAAACTGCAAGAGTGGGTGCTGGGGCTGTAGCTGATGACACCTCTACGTAATTGAATGACAAGATCTGAACGGAGATAGAATAATTTGCCTGGACAGATTAGGGGAGTGCTACAGAACAATCTGGCCAAGATTTCAAAAAGATTATTGTAACCTGTTATGTCCGACACAACTCTTCCCTACCAAGTACCTAGCCATGGAGCACACAGGAAAAGAAAAGCAGCAGCAGCCAGAGGAAGAACACAAGCCTACCTGCAAGACAGAGGATTTGCCTGGATAGCAAACAGTTCGATCAGCAAGAATTATCAGAGAGGGTTTAACAGACCAAAACTTTATTTAAATGATCTAAAGCTCCGATGTACAATGGTCAGCTCCAGAGCAGTAGACAGCAGTGGCCAAAATGTCTGAAAGTGCAGCAACCTTTGGAGTCTAAGCAGCTGGAAGGACCCTAGACTGTTGGACGCATCGGTGGAGGTCCTCTTGACTGAAATGTGGGTCAAAAGAGCACGACTGTTGGGGCTGAGGGAAGGAAGTCTCATAAGAGGGTGGTTCATGCGGCATAGAAGGAGTTGGCAGTGACAATCATCTCAAGAAATGCCACAGAGTGGCAGAAGAGGTTCCGTGACTTCACAAGAGTAGCTAAGATAAGTCAAAAGACTGATGCCAAAACATTTTGTATCCCTTATAGAGTCTTCACTCACTTTCTTTCCTGTCATACTCTTTCTCTCTCAGCACCTGGATATCAAGGAAAACTCGAGCAATGCAAAAGGCAAGCTCTGTAAACACTCAAGCACTATCTTAACTAACAATCACTCTGTCAACTCACATTGCCTGCTACAAGGATTTCTGGTCGTCTTCAAGGACACTTCATTTGAAGAGAACAATGCAGATGCTCCTCTCGTCATCATGGGATGTATGCATTCATATGGGACAAGAATCTATACACTCACAGGCCTTTAATATTCTTTCCTCTCCCTCCAAAGGAAAAGATCACCCATAACCATCGCTTGAGAAGTGCAACTGGGAGAGGAGCACCACCACTCAAAACGCTGAGTCCTCAGGAAGAGGAGACCTTAGACATCATAGGCAGGCAGACAGGAGAGTCTGTCCAAGATATCAAGGTTGGAGGCTGGTCAACAGAAGGTTGGTAAAAGCTGGGCAAGACTCATCATATGTAGTCTCAGCTTCATGTGCCTTCTGAAAGTATTGCATTTCCTTGAAGCGCAGCAATCATTTCTTCAAGGGGAATGTCACTGTTTACACAACTAAACAAGCTCTTCTGTGTTCACATCATCAGGGGTGCCTTGGAGATGGAGACCGACCACCCAGGCACTTCGAGAGACACAACCCCTGCTTCATCCAAACCCACAACTCCTGCCACTTCATCAGTAATTCAGTCACGGCATCTTGCATGTGCATGCACCAGCCCAGAGACACCTACTTGGGAGGAAGTAGTTAGTGAGTCAGAAGGGGTGTCACTGGAGAAAGCACTGAGCACTAGTGAGAATGATGACCTGGGAGTGGAAGAGTGCCGTTCCTCCACGGAGGGTGGAGAATTGACAACCCTCGACCAAGGAGCCCAGGGACCCAGACTTCAAAAGAACTGTGATTAAGAAGTATTGCTCTCATATGGCGACAGTGGAGAGAGTTCAATGAATATGGTTGAGAATGATACCGAAGTGGGAGGACTCGAGTACCTACATCTGCAACATATTGCAAGGAGTTTGTCATGACCTGTAGAACACCCTGGAGATGGTGATAGCCTGGAAGATTTCTGCAGCATCAAGATGCCAGGAACAGCTTCTAAGGACATTGTTTGCTTCAGAATCATAGAATCATAGAAATTTAAGGCACAGAAGGAGGCCATTCAGCCCACTGTGTCTGTGCTGGCCAAAAAAGAGCTATCCAGCCTAATCCCACTTTCCAGCTCTTGGTCTGTAGCCTTGTAGGTTACAGCACTTCAAGTGCATATCCAAGTACTTTTTAATTTATATGAGGATTTCTGCCTCTACTACCCTTTCAGGCAGTGAGTTCCAGACCCTCACCACCTTCTGGGTGAAAAAAGTTCTCCAACTCCCCTCTAATCCTTCTATTAATTACTTTAAACCTATGCCCCCTGGTTATTGACCTCTCTGCCAAGGGAAATAGGTTCTTCCTATCCATTCTATCTAGGCCCCTCATAATTTTATACACCTCAATTAATTCTTCCCTCAGCCTCCTTTGTTCCAAAGAAAACAACCTCAGCCTATCAAATCTTTTCTCAGAGCTAAAATTTTCCAGTCTTGGCAACATCCTCGTAAATCTCCTCTGTACCCTGTTTAGTGCAATCACATCTTTCTGTAATGTGGTGACCAGAACTGTACGGAGTACTCTAGCTGTGGCCTAACTAGTGTTTTATACAGTTCAAGCATAACCTCCCTGCTTTTGTATTTTATGCCTCAGCTAATAAAGGAAAGTATCCCGTATGCCTTCTTAACCACCTTAATCTACCTGTCCTGCTACCTTCAGGGATCTGTGGACATGCACTCCAAGGTCCCTCTGTTCCTCTACACTTCTTAGTATCCTACCATTTATTGTATATTCCCTTGCCTTGTTAGCCCTCCTCAAATGCATTACCCCACACTTTTCTGGATTGAATTCCATTTGCCACTTTTCTGCCCAGACCAGTCCATTGATATCTTCATGCAGTCTACAGCTTTCTTCCTCATTATCAACCACACGGCCAATTTTTGTATTATCTGCAAACTTCTTAATCATGCCCCCTACATTGAAGTCTAAATCATTGATATATACCACAAAAAGCAAGGGACCAAGTACTGAGCCCTGCAGAACCCCACTGGAAATGGCCTTCCCGTCACAAAAACACCCATCGGTCCATTACCCTTTGCTTCCTGCCACTGAGCCAATTTTGGATCCAACTTGCCACTTTCCCTTGGATCCCATGGCCTTTTACTTTTGTTAGGTGGGAAAGCAAGTTGTGAAGAGGACACAAAGAGTCTGCAAAGGGATATAGATAGGCTAAGTGAGTGGGCAAAAATTTGGCAGATGGAGTATAATGTGGGAAAATGTGAGGTTATCTACTTTGGTAGGAAAAATAAAAAAGCAAATTATTATTTAAATGGAGAGAGATTACAAAATGCTGCAGTACAGAGGAATCTGGGGGTCCTTGTACATGAAACACAAAAAGTTAGCATGCAGGTACAGCAAGTAATTAGGAAGGCAAATGGAATGTTGGCCTTTATTGCAAGGGGAATGGAGTATAAAAGTAGGGAAGTCCTGCTACAACTGTACAGGGCGTTGGTGAGACCACACCGGGAGTACTGCATACAGTTTTGGTCTCCTTATTTAAGGAAGGATATACTTGCATTAGAGGCAGATCAGAGAAGGTTCACTAGGTTGATTCCTGAGATGAAGAGGTTGTCTTATGAAGAAAGGTTGAGCAGGTTGGGCCTACACTCATTGGAGTTTAGAAGAATGAGAGGTGATCTTGTTGAAACATGTAAGATGTTGAGGGGGCTTCACAAGGTAGATGCAGAGAGGATGTTTCCCCTTGTGGGGGAATCTAGAACAAGGGGGCATAGTTTCAGAATAAGGGATCGCCCATTTAAAGCGGAGATGAGGAGGAATTTCTTCTCTGAGGGTCTTGAATCTGTGGAATTCTCTACCCCAGAGAGCTGTGGAGGCTGGGTCATTGAATCTATTTAAGGTGGAGATAGACAGATTTTTGAACGATATGGGAGTCAAGGGTTATGGGGAGCGGGCAGGGAAGTGGAGTTGAGGCCAAGATCAGATCAGCCATGATCTTATTGAATGGCGCAGCAGGCTCGAGGGGCCAAATGGCCTGCTCCTGCTCCTATTTCTTAGGTTCTTATGTTCAGACCAGTCTGCCATGTGGCAGAAGTTGCAGCTAACAGTGCTGCCATAAATGGTTTGACCAGAACACTTTTATAGGGCTTCTAAGACCTGGCTGGGACTATTCAATCTGTGGTGACATGGAGCAGTAGCAACTCTGATGCCTGTGCTCTGCACCAGTGGGCTACAAGAGTGGTCACAGATATCGCTGTCTAGCTATTGAATGACAGTGAGCCTGCTTTCATATGGCCCCACCCAATGCCTGCAAATCGGGGAGCTTCAGACAGGAGCCCAGCACCTCCTGTCACTGCAACAGAAAGGCTATTGGAAGCAGGTCCCTCTGCGACAGCAGCTTCACTGATATGAGTCACCTCAGGCACCGGGCTTCAGGGGAACCACCTCAACCACACACCGCTCAACCTCATCTCGCTCAGGGAGCATCTTGTATGGATAGTAGATGAGGAGCTTGAGAAAGTAAGTTAACTGACCCAAAAGGGTAAACGCGATGTTAAGAAGTACTTGTAGTGGTTGGAATTTTGGACTGTTTTTGGTAAATGTTGTTCTGTTTTTAAAAAAAACACGTTTGAGCACTTGGAATTCTGAGTTCATTTCTGTGCATGCTTTCAACTTTTGGGGGTTTGAATGATGGCAAGGAAAATGTAGACTTTTTTATCTTATGAAGGAACTGTGCAGGCGTTTTTGACAGTGAGGGGCTTTGTGAGGGTGTGAGGGCAGAACAGGCAGGTGTGAAGTGACTTTATTTGGTGAGCCATCCGTCATTTATTGAAAGACCTGGGCTATCACATGTGTCCTTCTTTCTCTGGCTGCTGGATATTCAGTTCTGTGTCCTTTCCTTCCCTTGCACCAACCTGCAGCAAAGTAATACCAACCTTCAAGTAGGAACACACAAAATGGCCTCCTTAATGTGTTATCCACCTCAGTGATATCTTCAGCTCATACCGCCACTTATATAGAGGTGGTAATTATTTGGGGAGGGTTTGGGGCAAAAGTTGGAGAAAATTAACCAGGGGGGTTAGCACACCCCCTTAAGCCATTTATATGCAGCAGATCAGGCTCCCAGTGGGCCTTAAAGGGAACTGGCAACATTTTGGGAGGATCATTTTTGGTGCAGTTTTTTTTAAGAGGCAATTTGAGGTAGTAGAACCCAGACACCCACACAACCCTTTTCTATGACCCAAATTTGCCCCACAATGGATGGTACGTCTGAGGATAATCAAGCCCACTTTGCCTTTCTCTTTTTTTCTGTAGTTTTTGCAGTTTCCTTTATTTCTCACCTATTGTGAAAATCTGGAGGGGGGCTCTTCGCTGATGATTTCATAGTGTTCAACTCCATTCACAACACCTCAGATAATGAAGCAGCCCATGCCAGTCTACATATGATTAAGGCTTGGGCTGACAAGTGGGAGGTCACATTCACACCATATAATTGCTAGCCAAAGAGCATATCCAGCAAGAGAAAACCCAGCCACCCCTCTGTGACCTTCTTTGGCATCACTATCTCACCAGTTCCCACCATCAAAATCTTTGAGGGTCCTCAGTGGCTGGAAGCCACTGGATCTGTCATATCAGCAGGGCAGAAACTGTGTACTCAGTGCTGCATGGCTCTGCCCTGACTGATAAAAGCTTCTCCGCCATCTACAATGCACAAGTCAGGAGTGTGATGGACTACTCACCACTCACCTGAATGGGTGCAGCCGCAGTACTCAAGCTTGGCACCATCCAGGATAGAGCAGTTCGCTTGATTGGAGCCCCTATCATTCGGCTCAATATCTACTCTATCCACTACCAGTGCATTGGGACTGCAGTATGTACCATCTACCTAATACACTGCAGCAACTCAGTAAGGTTACTTCAACAGCAGCTCTCAGCCCTACTTACCTATAACACCAAGAATGATGAGAACAGTAATATCATGGGAACACATCATTTCCAAGTTCCCCTCCAATTCACATACAATCTTAACTTGGACATAGTGGGGAATTTTAACATGGAGGAGCGTGTGGATTTGGGTGCGGGTGGGATGTTAAAACTGGCAAAAATGCGAGAGCATCGGGAAGCCAGCTCCAAACCGGCGACTTTTGTGTTTAACTCAAGCGTGTTAGGCTGCTTGTGCATTACCCCCTTGGGAAAGACAAGTTGCCTATTAACATATGCTAATCGCTCAATTGGAGCGATATTTCAGCTTTTAAATTTAATGGCACATCCACAGGTTTCCCGGGCTTTCTGAAACGTGCCAGTGAAAGCAAGGCGAGAACACAATGGCAGTTGAGGGGGCTGAATCAAACTCATGGAAATACTGCAATAGATACTCAGTACTCACAGCTGCTTTCTTACCCGCTAGTGGGAAAGGGTTTGTTCGCAGTATCTTTGCTGAGGTTTTCTGAACCAGAGCAGGATGGATGGTGTTATGGCTGCCTTAGATTGAACCCCGGACGAAGACTAATATGACTAGCACCAGCAGCAGCCTGCACCTGAGAGCAGAGAGGGGAGCAGTAGCCTAGGGGTGCAGCTCGCAGGAGGCAGTACCCGCGACACAGGGTGTACAGGCAGAGGCTAAGTTTCCTTGACATGTCCGAACAGCAGTGTTTCAGGAGGCTCAGGTTGTCACATCAGGTGGTGGCAGACATCTGCTGCCTGCTGGACCTCGTGGCTGTGCTTTACCGGTGGCTGTCAAAGTCACCGCTGCCCTCAACTTTCATGGCTTCCGGATCCTTCCAGGACTCTGCCGGAGACTTATCCCAGTCGGCAGCTCACAAATGCATAAGACAAGTGACTGATGGCTTGTTTGGCAGGACCGGTAATTATGTGAACACCGCCTGCAGTGATGTCAGTCAGAATGAGTGGGTGCTCAGGTTTGCATCTCTGGCTGGCTTCCCACAGGTGCAAGGCATCATCAGGCTCGACGGGCCGAATGGCCTACTCCTGCTCCTAGATTCTATGTTTCTATGTTTCTATATCAACTGCACACATGTGGCAATCCGGGCACCCCCCGATCAACCAGATATATTTGTCAACCACAAGGGATTACACTCCATCAATGTGCAGCTGGTGTGCAACCACAAAAAAATATTTATGCAGGTGTGTGCAAGATTCTCGGGGAGCTGCTATGATGCTTTCGTCCTGCGGCAGTCCAAGCTCCCTGACGTCTTTGGACCTAGAAGCACTTAGGGGTGGCTGCTAGGAGACAAGGGATAACTACTTCAAACTTGACTGATGACACCTGTCAGAATCTCGACCATTGAAGCCCAACAGTGCTAAAATGAATGTCATATGACCACCAGATGTGTGATCGAGAAGTCATCGGCATGCTGAAGATGCACTTTAGGTGCCTAGACAGATCTGTAGGCGCCCTGCAGTACGCACCAGCTAGGGTGTCCAGAATGGTCGTGGTGTGCTATGCTCTGCACAACATTTCACAGCTGCAAGATTTGGACCTGCAAGAGGAACGAGGTGCAGAGCTCAGATCCTCTTCGGATATTTCGGAGGAGGAGGAGAAAGGTGATTAGGGCAATGCAGCACCAGCTGCTCACATTTCTGCCATGCTCTGCCCTTATTAATGCAAGGTTCACTTAGGTTGAACCAGGAGACCGATGTCAGAAGCTCATGCAACAGCCACTCTGTCAGTGCATCACACATTCTCTGCTGCTGCTCAATGATTCTCCTTTTCATTGACGGCCCCCAGGGTACAGCATCTGTGTCCAGCTGAGCAGAGCTTCGTGAGGGATGTGCCCTCCGACGCGGACTCTCCACTGTTGTCCCTGCCACCACCATCTGCTCGTGCTCACTTGTGAAGTGTGAGTCACCAGGTGAAAACCCAACTATCTGTCTAACTGGTCCCACTGACGTGCAAGTATCTGAGTTGGTGCACAGTATGCATGAGTCCTGTACTGGTGCACCCTCAGAAGGAATCAGATCGTCTGAGGAATTGTCGTCCGTGACAGTGACTGATGGTGCACTTGTGAAGGCCCTGTCGGAGATAAAAAGATACGAATTAGTACTGGCAAGGTAAGAATGTTGCAACTTATCATTATAAAGATGATCATATTTCACTCACTGTTGAAATCACGCCAACATGACTGAGTGCTGCATGACATGTGGGTTGCTGATATTTGATTGCGTCACCAGGTATCTGGGAGATCCCCATCTCCCACAACCAGGAGCGCTGAAACTCCACTGATCTCCAGCGTCTCGTCCTCTGCATTTATAAGCTGGGGAAAAGATCCACCTCCGGTTCTCTCTCTCTCCCTTGTGTTCTGTTCTCTCTTCTGCAACAAGGGAAAGAACAGGCCTATAAGAACATAAGAAATAGGAGCAGGAATAGGCCACTTGGCCCCTCGAGCCTGCTCCGCCATTCAATAAGATCATGGCTGCTCTAGGGCTCCACTTCCCAGCCCGCTCCCCATAACCCTTCACTCCCTTATCTTGCAAAAATTTGTCTATCTCCACCTTAAATGTATTTAATGACCCAGCCTCCACAGCTCCCTGGGGCAGAGCATTCCACAGATTTACGACCCTCTGAGAGAAGAAATTCCTCCTCATCTCCGTTCTAAAAGGGTGACCCTTTATTCTGAAACTATGCCCCCGAATTCTAGATTCCCCCACGAGGGGAAACATCCTCTCTGCATCTACCTTGTCGAGCCCCCTCAGTATCTTATATGTTTCAATAAGATCACACCTCATTCTTCTACATTCCAATGAGTATAGGCCCAGCCTGCTCAACCTTTCCTCATAAGTCAACCCCCTCATCTCTGGAATTAACCTAGTGAATCGTCTCTGAACTGCCTCCAATGCAAGTATATCTTCCTTAAATAAGGAGACCAAAACTGTACGCAGTACTCAAGGTGTGGTCTCACCAATACCCTGTACAGTTGTAGCAGGACTTCCCTACTTTTATACTCCAACCCCCTTGAAATAAAGGCCAACATTCCATTTGCCTTTTTGATTCTGCTTTCTGTTAGTTAGCCAATTCTCTATCCATGCTAATATATTACCCCCAATTCCGTGAGCTCTTATCTTATGCAGTAACCTTTTATGTGGCACCGAATCGAATGCCTTCTGGAAATCCAAATACACCACATCCACTGGCTCACCTTTGTCCACCCTGCTCGTTACATCCTCAAAGAACTCCAGCAAATTTGTTCAACGTGATTTCCCTTTCATAAAACCATGCTGACTCTGCTTGACTGCATTATGATTTTCCAAATGCCCTGCTGCTGCTTCTTTAATGAAGGACTCCAGTATTTTCCCAACGACAGATGTTAGGCTAACTGGTCTATAGTTTCCTGCTTTCTGTCTCCCTCCTTTCTTAAATAGGAAGGAGACAGAAGTGAGTGACTGAAATGGCATGTGTTCACCCGATGGATGGAGTGCATTTGGTGAAGGTGCCTATCCAGGAGAGGCATGAAATTGCATAAGGATGCGGGTGAGTGGGAGTGGTGGATGAATAGATGGGGATGTGAGGAAGTGCATAGAAAGAGAAGGATGGGTGCGCTTGCAAGGTAAGTTGGTGTGAGGATTGAGGTAATGGAGTAGGCTTGAAAAGGCAGAGTGACGGGGTAGGGTGATGCGCACAGCAGGATGTAGGTGAATGTGCAACTGTACTCATCTTTTCTGACCTGGTTAGGTCATTAAATTGCTTCCTGCACTGAATCCACAAGCATGGCACTATGCTCCTGCTGCTAACCCCCTCGGCCACCTCCAGTCATGCCTTCTTGGTGTCAGCAGCAGGTTTCTTCCACCTGTTGCCAGGGAAGAGTATCTCCGGTTCCTCACTGAGCCCAGCAGCACATCAAGCGAGCCGTCATTGAACCGCGGCACAGCCTTTTCCCGTCTGGAATCCATTGTTGTACCTTGTCTTCTCTTGTTTCCAACTCCAACCCCATCAAATTCCATCTTCGGATTGGCCCTTTAAATACTGGAGTTGAGATCGCGTCCTGCGGGTCCTCAGCACGCCTGTTGCTGCACATTGGACGGCAAACCCAGAAGTGAAGTGCTAACGAGCTGGCTGAGTTAAAAAGCCACTGACAGACATGCTGAACTTTCTTCTGGGTTTCCCACGCGATATCGGACCCGCCCCCAGCTCTCAACGTGCCTCCGAGTTAATATCGGGGCGATAGATTGCCTTTATCTTCGCTGGGTCAAGATCTTGGAATTCTCTACTTAACCACACCTTCACCACAAGAACTGTAGCGGTTCCATAAAATGGCCTACTAACACCTTTTGGGGTAATTAGGGATGGGTACTGACATTCTAAAGACAAATAATAAAAGATTTGAGGGCTCCAAAACTTTGATATCTACAAACATGGTTTCTCCTTTCTTTGGAATCAGGACACTGGGGCAGGTGTCATCATGTTGCCTTGCATGAGGAAGTGGAAGAACTGGGTCATGGATTGGGATATGAGGACTGAGTTGGGAGAAGAGAAAACAAATAAATTGTATTTACATAGAAAGAAAGAAAGACTTGCATTTATATAGCGCCTTTCACGACCACCGGACGTCTCAAAGCGCTTTACAGACAATGAAATACTTTTGAAGTGGAGTCACTGTTGTAATATGGGAAACGCGGCAGCCAATTTGTGCACAGCAAGGTCCCACAAACAGCAATGTGGTAATGACCAGATAATCTGTTTTTGTTATGTTGGTTGAGGTATAAATATTGGCCAGGACACCAGGGATAACTCCCCTACTCTTCTTCAAAATAGCTACTTTAACACCCTCAAAATGTCACAAGGCATTTTATAAATTACTTATGAAGTGCAATCACTATTGTTATATAGGCAGTGCAGCAGCAAATTTATGCACAGTAAGGTTCCACGCACAGCAAATGATTGAATGACCAAATAATCTGGTTTTGGTGTTGTTGATTACGGGGGAGAGGTTAGGAGTTGGACATTAGCCAGAAGACCAGGAGAACTCCCTGCTCTTCTTCAAGTAGTGCCATGGCATCTTTTACATTCACCCGAGAAGTAGACAAGGCAGGGCTGGGGGCAGGGACTGCCACTATAGTGAGTTCCTGCATCTTAAGACCTCAGTGGGAACTAGCGTATGGTCAGGGAAGGTATGTCTGGTCATACCAGCCTTACCTCCCCAACACCTGGAGGCTTTGGGGCCCACCTGTGGGTCCAGCCTGGGATGGAGAGCTGGCCTCCCGAAGAAAACTTATGCAGCAGATTTCCTGCCTGCTTTGCACCGATCCTGATTTTAACCTGCTCTTCTGAGCAGGCGACAAAGGCACCCAACTGAAGCAGGCGGGGTTGTTCTTTTAATATGCAGAACGGAATCTAACTACATCATCAGGCGCCGTCTGAAATTTTAACTCTGCCTGAATGGTGGAGCCTGGCTTTCCCGTCAGGTGAAGACAGCAAAAAGAGGCTCCTGCACCCAAAGAAGCTATTTAAGGTAAGCTGCTTTACTTTCCTTGTAGGGCCAGGAGGGCAGGGGTCCCACAAGGAAAGTTTGTGCCTCCGCTGTCTCGTGCTTCTCCCTTCCCGAAGCCCCCTTCCTGCGACTTGCCGCCTTGCTGGCGTGCCTTCCTTTGATGCCGGCCAGTGGTCTCCTGCTACCTGCCCGATCTTCCGCTCCCACCCACTAGTCAGCTGCCGCTACTCCTCACATTTCGGGCAGGCAGGAGTTAAAATTGCCTGGGCCTCATGCTGCCAATGGCAGATGCATTTGGCGCTCACCGGCCCTCCACCCTCCCAAACCCTGGTCCCAGAAAAATTTCCACTTTGGGAGTCCAGTCGCTAGAGATTTAGTTCTGCAAAAGTGAATGTCCTTTCCTTCCTCACGTCCTTTTTCCTCACCCCTTATACTCCTTGGGGGAAAAATTGGGTCGCGCCCCCTTTGGGGTGGAAACTTCGCTGGGGTTAGCGCCCCCCCCGCGCCGTAAATTGAATCGTAGTGCCCCAAGCAGGAGGCAGGGCGCTACTGGAAGCGCTCCCCCTCCCTCTTGGGGCACTACCATTCAATATCGCGACGCTACATGCAACAGCGCCACGCGTGTCGGCATGTAGCGCCGCGGTATTACAGGCCTCCCTCCCCTGATTAAAGGGGAGGAGCCTAGCGCAGCGCGCACCGGGGCCCTGCTGGACGACCGGGGAGCGGGGGTGCTGGGAAAAGAGCCCAGCACTCAGAGGAGTGCCAGGCTGACTGATCGCAGCCGGCACCTCGCATGAAGAAGCGAAAGCGGGCAGGTGCTGGCAGGCGGCCCAAAAAAAATGGCCGCTTGGCACCTGCCCTTTAATTAGCGCCACCACGGCTGCAAAAATGCCTCCCTGACCCTGTCAGACATATCGTCTGGCGGTAGGTCAGGGGGCGCGACCTAAGTTTGCGGCCGGGGCACGAGCGGGGCGCTGCGCATGGCAATGATGTCATCGCCGTGAGGCGCTACCTCCGCCGCTAACGTCCCGCGCCCAGGCGCTAGGTGCTTTGCGCCCCGTTAGCGCCCCCTCGGGGTGGTAACGGGAAGCAACCCAATGTTTCCCCCTTTAACTTCTTTTTCATTACCTTCTCATCTTTAACTTCTCATTTCCTTTTACCACTCTTCTACTTCTAAATCACAGCAGGATTCTGGCTGTTACAGATTCAAATGCTAAACTTTTGTCCAGATGTTTTCTGGGGAGAGGGTTATTCAGAGGCTAATAAGGTGAGGGGTGGAGCCACATTGAGTTCCAGTGTGAGATTTATTTTTGTTTTGTGAACTTAATATGTTTGCTATGTAATAAATTTTAATTTCAGGGGTTCATTGTAGGGTAGATTGTAATGACAGTTTTATCAAGACAGATTTATTTTGCTGGAATGTGATCGTGTTGAATGTATATTGCTGGAATGTAATGAAAAGAAAATTAAAATTGGGGAGAAAGGTTTAGCATATTATGTAAGTAATAAAACGCATATTTATTCACTTCACCAATGAGAGAAAAGAAAATTGACAGAGACTCAATGGTCATGTAGTAGACAGTCATGACAGATGTAGGAAATGTCATTATAAAGATATTGTTTGAATATATGTGTGCATTTTATTCAATATTGGATTCATCCTTATGCTAATGGTATTGATTCAGATACTGATTTCTACTGCGCCTTATGTTGTTGATGCCTGAGGATATTCACTATTGCAGTTCAGGCTTGAAGTAGAAACGGCTCTGTAGTTTATTGAATGAAAGCAGTGGGGTGGGGCGGACTATAATAAGTCCATGACTTCAGAGCAAGGTTATGTAAAAATCCAGAAAACCTGATCAGGCCCAAGCCTATTCATGAAAAATACCGTCGAAGATATAGTGGTACATAAATAAAAATGTGATTATTGTGAAAAGCCACAAGGAAAAACTCACAACACAACAGATTGCATATAAACTAGTCTTATCAAGCTTTCTGGAACAGGGAGATCATAGCTGTCCTAGGGTCTGAGCCAATCTACAAAGCTGCTGAAACATTATGGCATTGTGTTGAATTATTTATCTACACCATCAAGTAGGGAATCCTCCTAAGTTCTTTTTGAAAACTCTTTTTAGATGAATCATACATATACCTGCGATACCTTTCAAATCTGCTGCATTTCATGTGTTATTTATTCACTTAACCCAGTTCTCTTTCTTCAGATCAAAGAATTTGTGGACCAATTATGTACACATTATTTTACAGCATTATGATCATACTGAATGTAATTGGAAACTACTATTTCTAATTTTGTTGCAGAATTCAATTTCAATGATACCAACTGGCTATTTTTTTTTAAGATTATTTAAACTGATAACCAGTACACAACACCAGCTATAAGACACACATCAATTATTGTCACTACAAGCCTTTATAAATCTTTTAGCCTCAACACTGTTATAAGGTCACAGCTGAATCAGGGTCTGTGGTTTCATTGCATTGCAATCTAGGGGCTTTCAGTCATGCCCAGGTGAATATCTGATTAAATACTCTTTCTTGCCAGTTACCTACTGTATTACAATTTCAACAAAACCTAATATACACTTACTATAAACTGATGGTTCCTACATTAATAGAATCAATTCATGCAGCTCAGACCCATAACCGAGTAATCACAATCAAGTCATTGCCTATTACTTGATCTCAGCCTTGGTAATAGAGCAATGATCAACGGGGTCAATCAATCTCAGACCTGATAGCAAAGTAGTTATAGTTCAATGACAGGAATTGATTTCATTTTCAGAAGTGGATGATGAGTAATAATTATTTTATTGATTTGTTAATATGTAAGGTGAAGATTACCCACCACATGCTGATCTCAATTAACTTACTGCCCTGCAATAAATATCTTTGGATTTCATAATCCTTTTGTAACTTTGACCTTTCATTAAAAAGTCCATCTTAAATCTTTAAAAATCACATACACCTTTCTATAGTTTGTAACTTAAATATAAAGGGAGTAATTTTTCGAGTACATCTAGACAGCAGGAAAGCTCGCCTGCCACCAGTGTGTAATGGAAAATCATGGACAACAGACCCCCAATTTTCAATATATCCTGGCAGCAGGCAATATTTGCTGTAACCAGCATGCACTCAGAAAATTATCCCCACTGACTTATGCCTTCTTTTCCAGTATGCAAATACCATTTCAAAAATATGAGTGGCTAGCCAAATAAACTCTTTTAGAAACACAGCTGCCTGAAGCCAATCTTTAAATCACATTATTCTGTCTAGGTAAAGTCATGGGCCTAGAAATGCGGCCGCGCAGTGCCTGTTTCTCGGGAGTTAGATGGTGCCCTAAGCCTACAATATGGTGGGCAGGAAGCGCTCATTACATTAAAGGGACCAGCTGTTAGGCTGCAACTAACAAGGCAAGATTTTAAAATATCCTTGCCTGAATGTGGAGCCGGGAGAAGCATTCTCCCAGTGTGCACTACCTCCCGCCCCCCCACCGGCCACGGCTACCTCACGATACGATCGTCACCCACTCCTCTCCCCGTCCCAGTTGCCCCCCTTCCCAGTCCCCTTTAACCACTTACCTGAGGGACGTTGCTGGCATCACAGCAGCTCAATCTTCCATTCCGCTTCGCCAGTGAGATGCCTGTTAGTATCCGCAGCTCGCTGACTTGATAATAATGAGGACCGAGGACAATATTGGGTGCGCCTAGGGCCACATCATTCAGGTACAGGGATTGATCCTTGCACCCACCACACACCCCAAAATGGATGTGCCCGCATTTCTAGGCCATGATGTGAAACAAAACTGGAATTTTTCATGAATTATATCTGTTTTTATGTGATGATTTTATATGAGGCATGACAGAGCTCCACACCCATCACAGGTACAATTTGTTTGTTGTTTTGCTCTCCACCAGAAATTATTAGAAACCTTAAGCTAGGTAAACACTTGAACCTCGAATATCAACAGATGTTTGGGTACAATCCACCATCGGTCCGGCAGGATTAGAGAATTATAGAATGATACATCACAGAAAGAGGCATCATGCCTGTGCCAGCTCTTTGAAAGAGCTATCCAATTCGTCACACTCTGCTGCTCTTACCCCATAGCCCTGCAGTCTTTTCCTTTCTAAGTATTGATTCAATTCCCTTTTGAAAGTTACTGTTGAATCTGCATCCACCACCCTTTCAAGCAGTGCATTCCAGATCATAACAACTCGCTGTGTAAAAAAAAATAAAAAAATTCTCCTCATCTCCCCTCTGGTTCTTTTGCCAATTATCTTAAATCTGTGTCCTCTGGTTACTGACCTTTCTGCCACTGGAAACAGTTTCTCCTTGTTTACTATTAAATCTCCCCTTAACCTTCTCTGCTCTCAGAAGAACAATCCCACCTTCTCTAGACTCTCCACATAACTGAAGACCCACATCCCTGCAGGGAAATAAAGGGGAACCAGTGGATGTAGTATATTTGGATTTTCAAAAGGCATTTCATAAGGTGCCACACGAAAGGTTGTTACACAAGATAAGGGCTCAGGGGGTTGGGGGGTAATATATTAGCATGGATAGAGGATTGGTTAAAGGACAGAAAACAGAGAGTAGGGGTAAACAGGTCATTTTCAGGTTGGCAGCTGTTACTAGTAGGGTGCTGCAAGGATTAGTGCTGGGGCCTCGGCTATTTACAATCTATGTTAATGACTTAGATGAAGGGACCGAGTGTAATGTATCCAAGTTTGCTGACGACACAAAGCTAGGTGGGAAAGTAAGCTGTGAGGAGGACACAAAGAGTCTGCAAAGGGATATAGGCAGGTTAAGTGAGTGGGCAATTCACTTAATGTGGGGAAATGTGAGGTTATTCACTTTTGTAGGAAGAATAGAAAAACAGAATATTTTTTAAATGGTGAGAAACTATTAAATGTTGGTGTTCAGAGTGATTTGGGTGTCCTTGTACACGAAACACAGAGTTAGCATGCAGGTACAGCAAGCAATTAGGAAGGCAAATGGTATTTTGGCCTTTATTGCAAGGGGGTTGGAGTACAAGAGTAAGGAAGTCTTGCTGCAATTGTACAGGGCTTTAGTGAGACCACACCTGGAGTACTGTGTACAGTTTTGGTCTCTGTACCTAAGGAAGGATATACTTGCCTTAGAAGGGGTGCAACGAAGGTTCACTTATATTGATTCCTGGGGTGAGAGGGTTGTCCTGTGAGGAGAGATTGAGTAGAATGGGCCTATACTCTCTGGAGTTTAGAAGAATGAAAGGTGATCTCATTTAAACATTTAAGATTCTGAGAGGGCTTGACAGGGTCGATGCTGAGAGGCTGTTTTCGCTGGCTGGAGAGTCTAGAACTAGGGGGCATAGTCGCAGGATAAGGGGTCGGCCACTTAGGACTGAGATGAGGAGAAATGTCTTCACTCAGAGGGTTGTGAATCTTTGGAATTCTCTACCCCAGAGGGCTGTGATTGCTCAGTCGTTGAGTATATTCAAGGCTGAGATAGATAGATTTTTGGATTCTAAGGGAATCGAGAGATATGGGGATCAGACGAAAAGTGGAGTTGATTTCGAAGATCAGCCATGATCTTATTGAATGACGGAGCAGGCTCGAGGGGCCGTATGGCCTACTCCTGCTCCTATTTCTTATATTCTAATGAAATAAAAATTTTTTTACTTAAATCTTCAACCCAATAAGGGCCTCAGGTTTCAAGAAAGGCAAGATTCCACTCCAATTTTCCGCCGGCACTGCGGGGCGGGCATCTATGTTGTACCTCTGTAGGAGCAGGTTGCCTGCCCCAATATTAAAATCACCCTGTCCACAGGATTTTGGAAGGGGTCAACGGCTGGAAGTCCCACCCCTCTGCACCCTTACAAGGTCTGCAGAATTTGGGGCTTTTTATATTTTAGATTGTAAATGTTTTTGAAAGATTTGAGTTATCGGTGGTCGTATACAGAAAAATTAGCCCATCTGTGCATTGTATCAGCATGCTGTACTGGATCATAGAGTTGCACGATACAGGTACACATGCCCAATTTTCACACCAGTCTTTGGCCGGTCATAAAGCAGAGTATCTAGCACCACCCTACAACAAAAGAGATAGATAATAAATAACAGATGGCCAGGCTACTTTTACTCATCTCCTAACAGAAGCTTGCAGTGAGGCATTCGTAAAGGCCTGGGAACAGATCCCGGCTGGGGAGCCTTAAAGAGAGAAATAAAAATCTATTTTGAAATGGCACAGCAAAAGAAATGCTACAGATATTTTTAATAAACTGAAGAAGTTTTCCATAGAGCTAAGTAAACCCATTTTGGAAGACAGCTTCTCCTGTATTTGAATTTTTTTTTTACAATTATATATTTAATGTTATTGTTTGTTAATACTACTCATAGTGCATCACCTATTCCCAAGTCCTACAAGAGGAAAGTGAAAAGCACATAATGTACTTAATTCCCAGCATCACATTTTACAGCTCGGCACTTCACTTCAAATATAAGTGCAGAAAAACTGTCTGACGCAGTACACCCCAAACTGATATAATTGTGCAGCAGAGAAGGGTAGGAGTCTGCAGGTTTATGTACGTCAGGGTTGCTATAGAAACTAGAGGTGGTCTAAAGCCATGGGAGAAAAGAGTTTTATGTAATAATGAGGGATCAGCAAATGATTTTAAATTGAAAAGCCTTTTAAGGGCTTTCCGCTTCTTTTCTGTCTATTTCCATGCAACTACAAGTACAACCTCACTCTCACTGTTTTGATAAAAACTAGTTTTAAAGAATTACTTGTAATCCATAGATCCTGAAAGATCAATGAAGTTAGAAATGCTTTTTCTAACCTTATATCTTGAAAAGCTCACTTTAGAGTTGAAATTGATGTCTGCAGTATTGGCCATCTTTGTTGTTATGAAAAATCCTTGTGGTAGTGTTGGTATAGATAGCAATCCCTGTGTGATGTCTCATTATTGTATAACTTACAAATACTGAATCACAGAAAGAGTCTATTGCATTTAACACATAAAACACGTAATCAACTAATTAACGTCTTTGACGACTGACTCAAGCAATATTAACTTTTTATAGAGGAGTAAATTTGAGTCACTATCACAGAAAAATGGAGAACAATCTCACTGTTAGTATCCGGTATAACAAGGTGTGGCAATCCCCTGGAATTGCTATCTCTGTTTAATTTTATCTTATCCTTTAAAAAGACTGACATTTTAAGTTGTGAATACTCCAGCAAAAAGGCTGAAATGAAGTCTAGTCAAACCTTGTTACTGGCACAAGTAACCACCCTTCCACCTTCGCCCACCCACAGGCGATTTTGTAGGTTGGCATTGGCAATGATGTTGATGTGTGTGCAGCCAGTGGTAGTGAAGGTCATCACTGCCCTCAACTTTTAGTGCACAGCATCCTTCCAGACACCCATAGAGGACATCACAGGAGTCAGTTGCTGCGATGTATACCGATGCACTAACAACACCAACTTGGATTTATATAGCGCCTTTAACATGGAAAAACATCCCAAGCTTCACAGAGGCGTAATCAAACAAAATGGATGTTGAGACAAAGGAGGCGATATTAGGAGGGGTCAAAGAAGTGGGTTCTAAAGAAGGCCTTAAAGGAGGAGAGGGAAGTGGAGAGGCTTAGGGAGGGATTTCTAGAGCAAGGGCCTAGACGATTGCAAATGGTGAGGCAAAGGAATAGGGAATGCATAAAAGACCAGAGTCAGAGAAACAGAGAATTTAGGGGGTGGGGGTGGGGGGGGGGGGTGCGGCAAGCCGGGGTTGCTGGTTGTGAGGGCTGGAGGAGATGACAGAGTTAGGGTGGGGCAAGGCCATGAAGGGATTTAAACACAAGGATGAGAATTTTAAATTTAAAGTGTTGGGGGACCTGGAGCCAATGTAGGTCAGGGTGATGGATGAGTGGAATAAGATCTGAGCTGCAGAGTTTTGGAGGAGCTAAGGTTTACAGTCGGTGGCAGATGGGAGGATGGTCTGGAGAGCATTAGAATAATCAAGTCTGGAGATGTCAGTGACATGGATGGGAGTTTCAGAGGCAGATGGGCTGACGTAGGGGTAGAGGCGAGCGTTATTATGGAGGTGGAAGTAGGTTGTCATTGTGATGAAGAGGATATGGGGTCAAAGGCTCAGTTTGGGATCAAATATTACAAACAGTCTGGTTCCATGCTCCTCTGCAGAGACAATAGCAGCTTAGGAGCATGGAATCGGTGGCAAGGGTATAGAGTTTGTGACAGGGGCTGAGGACGATGGCTTCAGTCTTCCCTATGTTTAACTGGAGGAAATTGTGGCTCATCGAAGACTAGGGCCGCGATTTTGCTGACCTCGGCGGGTCCGTGGCGGGCGACGTCAGTGGCAGGTCCCGACCCCGCTGCTTTCTCCATCCTGCTGTCTGAAATGAATTTACCTTGATTGGGCTTGTTAAACCCGCCCAGCGCGTTTCCCGGCCAATAGAGGAAGCGGGTCTAGTGACGTAATTTGATGACGCGTCATCAGCCAGTTTCCTTAAAGGGACTATGTCCAAATTTATTTTGACATTTGTGCTGTCAGTGTTCTACAGCATTGAGGTGCTGCAAACACAGACAATGACTGCACAAAGGCACAGGGCCGCTCCCAGGCTCTCCCATGACTCCCTCCATATGCTTATGGAGGGAGTCACAGCACGCAGGGAGGTCTTCTTTCCTTCCCATGGGCAGAAGAGACCTCTCCAGGCGATCAACACAGCCTGGTTGCACATTGCAGAGGAGGGCACAAGCAGGGATGTGGTCAGGAGGACCTGGGTGCAGTGCCACAAGCGTTTCAATGATCTCAGTAGATCACGAAACGTGAGTACAAAGCCCCACTGAACCTCATCCTGCTGTGCCTCTCACCACATCCCCATCACTCTGCCTTCCCTACCCTACTCCTGCACATCCTTACTCACACCAACCTACCTTGGACCTCCACCCATCCCTCTCTATCTATATTACCACATCTCCATCTCACCTTCATCCTAGTGCAATCATTACCAACTAACAACACACAAGGGTAGGCACTTGGGTGTTTTATACAATGTCCATGTAAAGTTTCTGTTAATGTGGTGTCAAACATTGAAACCTTTATTTTCAACACTTCATGTTCTTGGACAGATTTGTGTACACCTTTGGAAGTGGCTTAGTGAGTTGCAGTGAATGGTGAGACATAACAGTACTCCCCGCAATGGTGATGAATGTGAAAGGAATGGCTTGGGCATTGTAGGGATGCTTTATGGTGTTGGTGTGGGGTGGTGCCAACCTGGTGCATCATGTGGCAGCTAGGGTGTACAGCGTCAAGTGAAGTAAATCTGGCCATGGTGAGGCCATCCCTGGCCTCCCGGGTAGCAATGTGGTCGGGTGCTGATGCCCCGTGTCCTGTGCAGCATCAATTGATTGTGGAGAAGGTTGGTGGTGTTGTTGTTGGTGCTGCTGGTGTTGGGGCTGATCGTGGTCAGATTCTGAGGACCAAGGTGAGCGAGTATAAATGGTACCTATGCTGATGGAATAGATGGCAGGTGAAGTTGAGATGACGGAAGCAATCTGTCAATGGTGAGAAAGGTTGTTCCAATGAGGTGACACTGGATAGAAAGTTTGCTCCAAACACTTGTAACCTGCATAATGCTCAATATGTCTTCCAAATGCAGTAAGCAACAGCTTCTTAGCTTGGAAAGTGAACAGCTGTGAGGTGAGAGTTTTTGTAGCACATTTCAAGCTGGCAAGTAATCAGCTGATTCAATGACCATTCATCTCCCACCTCAGCTTAATAGACGTGATCCCCGAGTAGCGAGGACCCCATGGGCAAGCACGTAAAATTTAAAAAAATCCCCTGGTTGGGGGATCTAGAACGAGGGGTCACAGTCTCAGGATACGGGGTAGGACATTTAGGACTGAGATGAGGAGAAATTTCTTCACTCAGAGGGTGGTGAACCTGTGTAATTCTCTACCACAGAAGTCTGTGGAGGCCAAGTCACTGAATATATTTAAGAAGGAGATAGATAGATTTCTAGACACAAAAGGCATCAAGGGGTATGGGGAGAGAGCGGGAATATGGTATTGAGATAGAGGATCAGCCATGATCGTGTTGAATGGCGGAGCAGGCGCGAAGGGCTGAATGGACTACTCCTGCTCCTATTTTTCTGTGTTCTAAAAGGTGAGCTCAAATGTATTCTTCTAAACAAGGTAATAATTATCTGAATTATGTCCCCGCCGCCGTGTTTCGGGTTTGCTCAGCGCTGACAGACCCGACATCGGGGAAAGGCGCGTGGTGGCGGGTCCACAGCGGGGTCCTGACCAGCTGGGGGGAAAAAAAAGACTTTCCCACCCAACCCGCCATTGATCACGCCCGCTGACCCCCCCCGGAAAATCTCGGCCTAGGTGGTGGACAAGCAGTCTAACAACACAGAGGCAGTGGAGGGGTGGTGGAAAGTAGATCTGGGTGTTGTCTGCGTACATATGGAAACTGACCCCACGTCTGTGGATGATGTCGCCAGGAGGCAGCATATAGATGAAGAGGAGGATAGGGTCAAGAATAGATCTTTGGGGGACTCTGGCAGTAATGGTGCGGTGGTGGGAAAATAAAACATTGCTGGAGATGCTCTGGTTACAATCAGATAGGTAAGTGAGAGGAATTCCACTGAGCTGAACAATGGTGGAGAGGCATTGGAGGAGGATAGTGTGGTCGACCGGATCAGAGGCTGCAGAGCGGTTGAGGAGGATGAGGAGGAATAATGCACCATTGTCACAGTCACAGAAAATGTAATTTGTGACTTTGTTTAGGGCCATTTCAGTGCTGTGGCAGGGATAGAAAGTTGATTTGAGAGATTCAATCATGGAGCTGTAGGAAGGATAAGCATGGATTTGGAAAGTGACAACATTTTCAAGAACATTGGAGAGTAAACTGAGGTTGGAGATGGGGTGACATTTTGCAATGACAGAAAGTCAAGGGTGGGTTTTTTGAGGAGGTGGGTGATGACGGCAGTTTTGAAAGCGAGGACAATATTTGAGGAGTTGGTAACATTTATAATATGAGTTGGCATGGGGGCCAAGAAGGGAAGGGTGGTCAGCAGTTTAGTGGGAATGGGTTTGAGCGAGCAGGAGGTGGGTCTCTTGTGCTCAAGCTCCAGTCAGGATTTGAGCACATAATCTAGGCTGGCACTCTAGTACAGTAGTACAGTACTGCAGGAGTGCTGCATTGTCCGATGTGCTGTCATACGGATGAGATGTTAATCTAATGCCCTATATTAATATAAGTGTTTCTTCCACTCCTTGCTTTTGTACTTTGCAAGTTAGGCCTTTAAACTTAAGAGCAATTGGAATTAAGATAGATTGATTTCTCACCTGGTACTATATTTAGAAAGAACTTCCATTTATTTAATGCCTTACCACAAAAATAAATGAAATAAATGATCAGTTAATCTGTCTTTGGTGGAGTTGATTGAGGGATAAATATTAACCAGGACAATGGGCAAACTACTTTTGTTCCTGTGTATGAGCATTGTCTTTATTTAATGTACTTCTTTACTAATTGAGATTTAAGTTCTGCATCCACATAGGTCCTCCATTCCCATGTGATACACTTGCCTTAGATTGAAGTACTTTTTAAAGTTGAGAAGCTTCTTCTGGACCTCCTTTTTGGTCCCCAAGTTGATCCAGACTGTGACATACATGGAAATGGGCTTTCCTAAATTTTTATTGTGCCATTTTACAGACGTTTTGCAAATTGCATAGCTCAATTAAATATTTTTCACTTCTACCTGTTTGCAGTTAGCTGTTGAGAAATATGAAAAGGAGTTTATTACCGGTGTGCTATGCTCAGCTGGGTTTGTTTTGTTCCCATTATTGAATTTGGAATGCACAAACTCATCTGCAGCAACATCATGGAAAGCCACCATTTTGGTTTGAGTTCGGAAATAAGAGCAGATGACTATTTTCAAAAAGAGGGAAATATGGGTCTGAATGATAGTTGGTTCATTAACATTTCAGTGATCTAGTGTTCATTTGAATGACCTTATCACATTTAATTTACAATTTAAAAAATAACGAGAGACATTCAATTCTGAAAATGTAAATGCTTTGTTGGGTTTCAGTCAATGAGAATCAGAAGTCTTGGGTTAAAAATCATCCTTCTGTAGTGCACAAGGTATATTCTAGACATTGTATTGATAAAAAATCTCATTGAAAAAATTCCAGTTTCTCTATGCCAGCAGCAAGCAATTATGTGTGAATCACTGATGAGAATCCGCCCACTAGCTTGTCTATAAGGTTGTGTGTATGTGCACAGAAAGACAATCGGATATGGCATTGCTCAATGGTTAATATTGCATTGAACAGAAAATACAATAAAAAGAATGAATTTGAGGAAAAAAAAGGTACTTTGTGAGACTAAATTTCCATAAAATCTAATAATTTAAATCACTGTATGCACATCAGAGTTTTAAAATACCAACTAACATATATAACTAAGAGTTTCTCCTGATGAATGGAATAGTTCAATTCTAACAATAAAAGGAACAATTCTTTACCTCTGCACTGAAATGCAGAATTTGTGTAGAAGCAAAATATCTAAAATTTGAGCTAGTTGGTTTTCATAGGTGATTTGTACTTAGATCAGCTAGATTGAGGATTATTTTGTATAGAAGCACAGATCTGCAGCATCGATTAGGTTATGTAGTTAACCAGTTAATTTTAATTTGTCTGAGAATGAGCCATAACCTAAATAATCTGAAACCTGGTACTTCAAGTGAGACATTGACTGTAGTTATACGTCAACATATATCTTACTTGAAAGCCTTTGACAAGTAATTTTAAGTAGGGTACTGATGAGTCATCTGTTATTTGGTGTCTGATTGTATGATGAATCATGCATTCGCATTCTAAATTATTCAGTTTTTTTGGTTTATATTGTCAAAGGGGGAAGAGTAGTTTAATCATCATGGGTACTTGCAGTTGGTTTAATTGACACCTATGATGCAGCCTTAAGAAACCACCTGAACCACCCACTCCTGAATCACAGACGTCAGTCTTACGCAGAAAAGCATTTGCTTATGATAGCTGCTTCTTACTCAGCTGTCTTTACTAGCAGGGATTTTGTCTGTGAGTCTGCATCTCAGCTTTATTTTTTGCTTCATTCCACTATTCCTCTACTTGAAGCATTATTCAATCAGCACTGAGTGTTAGAATTACATGGGAAGAAGTTTTGTGTGTTGAACATTTACTGCCATAATGAAGTACATAGAAGGTATGTATGACCATTGGAAAGCTATCATATAAAATTTTTAACAGAATAGGTAATAAGTTACTGAGCTACGTAAATGTTATATTTCATACTGTAGTAACCAAATATTCCTTTACCTCATCCTAGCTGAACAGACTAAAGTAAACCAAGTCAAGTTAAATCTACAAATTTTATTTCCCTGAATGCTGTTTTCTATGTTCTTTAGTTCTTCTGGGTATTCACAACTTTATACTTAAAAATGCAAAGAGGTTTAACTTCCCTAACTTAGTATTCTACACCGAATGTAGTTAAAGTACTTGTAAGTTTTTGGAGTGTTAGGTAACAGTAAAACTGTATGGGATTAGATTCAATGTTGTGTGAGTATAAAGAGGTGGTATCTAAAAATGTGTATTTTCATTACATCAAATCATTATGATTTTGCGGTTTCAGCAAATGTTGCTAGATAATGGAGATATTCTGACATTTATATGATGGGGCAGAAATTCATCTCGGGCAGTGGCGCAAAACGGGCGGTATCGGATCGGCTGCCCGTTATGCGCAGTGCCTGATACTCAGTTCCATTGCAGTCAGTGGAACTGAACATCAGGCGCGGCGTATAACGGGCGGCCGATCCCATACCGCCCATTTTGCGCCAACGCCCGAGATGTGTTTCTTCCCCGATGTCTTTAAACTGCACCCCCTTCTGACAATGTTACTGCATTACTGCAAGCAAGGGAGCTGCAATTACGCTGCCCGCTTGCATTGCTATGCAGTGAGAGAAGGCAAAATTCTGCTAACCAATTTATTCTGCTTGAGAAGAGTTGATGGGACAGTCTGTTCTTTTCAATGAGTAAAAACTAAAAGGTGGTTTACTGTAAAACAGAGTTATAAAAAATCATTTAACAACAACAACTTGCACAGTTATATAGCACCTTTAATGTAGAAGAATGTCCCAAGGCACTTCACAGAGCGTAATCAGACAATGGATACCAGGGTGAAGAATGGGAGGCCAGTCAGCAGAGCATTGGAATAGTTGAGTCTGGCATTAGCAAAGGCACGGATGAGGGTTTTGGCTGCAGATGGGCTGAGCGATGTTACAAAGGTGGAAGTTGGCTTTCTTTGTGATATGGAGTCGGAAGCTCAGCTTGGGTCAAATAGGATGCTGACGTTGCAAACAGTCTGGTTCAAAGAGTATGGCGTTTGTGGCAGGAACTGAAGACAATGCTTCAGTCTTCTCAGTGTTTAACTGGAGGAAATTGCGCCTTATACATGACAGTATATTTGACAAGCAGCCTGACATCACGGGCAATGGATGGGTTGCAAGAGGAGGTGGAGAGGTAGAGCTGGGTAGTCAACAATGTAAGTGTGGAACTAGACCCCACGGGCTGGATTTTGTCAATGGGGATGTGATGGAGGCAGGACTCCCACTTTTTGGGTTGTAGTCCCGCCTCCATCGACTTGTGGCCAGCCACTGTATTTTCCCTTGATTGACCTTGTTAAGCCCGCCCAGATGCCATTTTTGACTTTCGTTGGAGCTATTTTAGTGCTGTGGCAAGGGTGAGAATCTGATTGTGGTGATTCAAATATGGAGTTGCGGGCACAAATTTGGGAGGCAACAACACATTAAAGGACTTTGGAGAGGAAAGGAAGATTGGAGATGAGGCAGTAGTTTGCAAGGACAGAGGGGTCGAGGGTAGTTTTTTTTTGAGGTTGGGTGATGATGGTCATTTTGAAAGGAAGGGGTCGGTACCTGAGGGAATAATTTGCAAGATCAGTTAGCATGGGGGCCAGGAAGGGATGAATGGTCAGCAGTTTAATGGGAATGGGGTTGAGGGAGTAGGAGGTGGGTCTCCTGGATAAGATGAGCTCGGAGAGAGCATGAGGAGCGATAGGAGAGAAACTAGAGTAAGGTACGGGTTCAAGGCTAGAGCAGAGGGGGGACCTTGGAGAAGGTTTGGCGTGGTGGGCAAGGATAAGTGAGAATGTGGCAGTGGCAGCTGAACTGACAGTCTCGATCTTCGTGATAAAGAAGTCCATGAGCTCCTTGCACTTGTTATTGGAGGCGAGGGTGGAACGGGCAGGGGAGAGGGATTTAAGGAGATGGTTGTTAGTGGAGAAAAGAAGCAGGGGGTTATCTTTGCCTTCCAGGATGATCCTGTAGTAGTGAGCGGTTTTGGCCGAGAAAAGCAAGGCCCGATGGTGCTTGATGTGGTCCAGCCACAGCTGCGATGAATGGCTGAACTAATTGTGCACCAGATATGCGCAAGTCTGCACCCCTTGGATTCGAGGGAGCAAAGATTGGGGCCATACTAGGGAAAAGACCAGGGTGAGAGAGAGAGTGTTGGGGTTATTTTGGTGAAAGGGTGAAAACAGGCGCTAAAGGGGTAATGTGCTAATAAGACGGGCCTGTTTCAAAGTCTGGTTTTAGCGCACAATTTTGGTCCTAATTGCTGATCACCATTATTTGAACTTGCCGAGAGGTGCTAAAACAGACACCTGCACTCAAGTGCTGATTAGATGCAATTTTCGTGGAGCAGTATATGTGGGCTTCACGCACCCACTTCCACTGGAGGTGTGGAGTGGACTGGCTGACGCACAGAGGCAGCTTTCGGGATGGCTCAGGGACCGAGGGAGAGGACGCATAGGGTCTCGGGCGTGACACTGAAGGTCCTGGTGGAGGAGGTCCAGAGGAGGAGGGATGTCCTGTACCCGCAGAGGGGAAGGAGTCCACCTCTGCCTGGCCTCATGTTCTCCTCCCATTCCTTGTCCAGACCAAGGGGGACCCCTAGCAAGATGCCCATGACCAAGCACTCCCTTTCTCCTGGTGATTCCTATAAGGTGTCCAATAGGGTAGAGTAGCACAGCACTTACTCTTTTTAGGTGAAGTCCTCAGACAATTTCCAGAATAAATGTTGATAGAGTGTTGGTGAAGTCTTGTCAAAGTGTCCCGGAAAGTCTTCTGATGTGTTTCTAAAGGCCTCTTCAAACCTCCAGCAATAAGTGAACAGTAAAAGGTGATATACCTTTAAGTAGCATTCAAAATCTTCAGCAATGACTTGTTTACTCCCAATCAGCTGGTCACTGTTCGGATAGGGCGTTAGGTCAAGTGCTAGCCACCAAAATGCTGTGCAGCCTCATTAATGAGCGCTAGCAGGCAATTTAAGTGCCAATCAGCCCCTTAACGATCCTCTGGGCAGCCATTCCTAGCGCAAGCTTCAACTCCTTTACCAAGATGGCATCTTACGCTAAACGTGGGCTAATCCGGCGTTTCAGCTGAAGACCCTATCTTGGCCACCTCGGAGGCTCTTTAGCGCCTGAATTATAAAGATTTTAGATAGAGTAAAGAAAGACTCTTTACCACCATGTAGCACCAGCTTCATACTCCATTTTACTAGCTGCATGCTGAAAATGTCTGAAGGGTAAGCAATGCCAAAGGTGCGATGTAAGGATAGTATTGAATGGAGACACTGCATATTTTATTTTAATAGATAGGGTAGAATGAATAATAATACTACTTTGTTATCTTATTATTAGTTAACATTATTTTTCTGGAGTCTGTTCAAAATGTACCAAGTAAGCCTTTGTTTACATGATGAAACAAATCTCAAGTGCCAGCTTACCCAAAATATTAGTGAATTGATTAAAGCTCTTATTAGAATGAAACTATTATTCATGTTATCAATTTACAGTGAAATTCCGAGGAATAATCTTCCATTATTCAGCCCAGATTGAGCAGGCCAACATGTCTTATAGATAGCTGAGATCTAACGGAAAATTTTGCAATTTTGTTATGCATGACACATAGAGAAAATCTTCCTCACTAGAGTCATAAATGCCTAATCTCTGCATAGCAACTGTTTCTCTTGATCATATATTGAAAGTATTTATTTAATTTTATCTACAGGAAAGAGTGAATTTTGGGATCTCAATTTTTTTGCAAATATGAGATTCATCTTTATTTTGCATTCTGAAAGATAGTCTCTGCTGGCAGAAAGTGCCATTTGCCAGTGTGACTTATCTTCAGGATGCAAGAGCGATAAAGCAAGAAAAACAGAAGAAAAAAAATATTTAACTGAGTTTGTTAAATTCAACAAATTACTGGACTATCATGTATACATATATTGCACAGCTTATGAAATACTAATTAATTTTAATAAAAAGTAGTTTATATTTCAGAAGTCTGTTTTATGAATGAAATTAATTATACCTTCTATTACTTACCAATTGCATCCATTAGTGTGTGTTCATGTTTATTTTGGTTAATTATATTAGTGAATAAGATTAATTGTTTTGTATTTGTAACTCCAATAATGAAACTCAGCTGACAGCTTAGACAACATTTGATGTTTGACAATATTTGCATTGTTTGAATCTGAAATTTGCCTGTTTCAAATGGTGTGACTGCAATGTCTTGTGCTGTCAATGGCAGAAAGAAAGACTTGCAATCATATAGCATCTCTCAGAATGTCTACATACAGAGAATGATTTTGAACAGAAATACAGCAGCCATGCTCCAAAAGATACCAGAGACAAGCAACAAGATGACTGACTAGTTAATTCGTTTTTGGAGATGTTGGTTAAGAGATGACTGTTGGAAAGAACACCAGGGAACTCCTTGCATTTTATCAAAATGTCACTAGGATCAGAACATTGGTTTAACATCTCAGCTGACAGCTTTGCAGCAGTCCCCTAGTACTGTACCTCTAGGGTCCCCTCTTCCTTTTCTTTATCTAAATGCTGCCCCTCAGCAACTTCAGCATGGATGAGGTTAGCTTTCACATGTACAATGATGATATCCAGCTCTACCTCTTCCCCACTCCTCTTTTCTCTCAATCACCTTGGTGCTGCCAGACTGTTTGTCCAACATCAAATCCTGGTGAATCACAGCTTCTTCTAGCTCAATATTGGGAAGACTGAAACCATTACATCTGCCATAAACTCCACTCCCTTGTCACTAACTGCTCCCCTTCTCAGGCTGAACTAAAGCATTTGCAATATTAATGTCCTGTTTGACCTTGAGATGAGCATTAAACCACACATTCTATCCATCATCAAGACTGCAGAACTTGCACTTCTGCAACATTGCCAGCCTTTGCCCCACCTCATCTCTTTTGCACCAAAACCTTTATATGTTCCTTTGTCACCTTTAGACTTGATTACTACAACACTTTATTTGCCAGCCTCCCATCTGCCCTCTTTCATAACCTCCAATGTGTTTGAACTCTGCCACACATATCCTGTTTGCACGAAGGGCAAATAGGGATGGGCAATAAATGCTGGCCTTGCCAGTGACGCCCACATCCCTGGAACAAATTTTTTTTTAAAGACCCATTTGTCTTTCACTCTTATCATCGCTCCTTACTTTTGCTCCCTGTCCCTAAAAACACTCAAATCAAAATCATTGTCCTTGTCTATAAATCCCTCCAAGCTCTTGCCACACCCTATCTCTAATTTACTCCAGCACTATATCCTCTCCCGAACACACACTTCCTCTGTTCTTGAGGCCTCTGTGCATCTCCTCTCTCTTCAACCTACCATTCGTGGCAGAGCTTTCAACCACCTCAATTATGCTCATTGGAACTTCCTCTATAAACGTATCTATCTCTGCACCTCTCCCTCCACTTTTTATAAACCTCTTCAAAACCTATCTCTTCAACCTAGCTTTCAGTCACCACTCCTAATCACTCCCTTATTAGCTCACATTCCATTTTCATATGCCTATTTGTGACACACCATGGGACATTTTCTACATTAAAGGTACTATATAACTGAAAGTTGGCATTGTTGCAGCATAGATTATGTGGTCTGTTCCTTAAGTGGGGCTTGAACCCACAACCATTTGACTTATAGGCAAGAGTCTCAGCTGAGCCAAACTGAAAGATACTTATATTAAAGAAACACTAATAACCTAAAATATACATTACATGCTCCACAAATATTTGTAATAAATATTTTTGCCTTGGCACTAAATTCTACACATCTTACAAATATTTCAACATCTCCGTATGCTTTAGAATTGAAGTATATTATGGGAATTTATTGATTTTAATTTGTAAAATGTATAATTAGCCAAATTAATAGATTAAACCATTCTTAAAGGTGATTCATTAGCATACCCTGACATCTATTTGCAGGTGTTCAGTGGAGGACCTATTGTGATAGGAACATAGGAGTGTACAAGAATGAAAAAGACGATTGCAGTCTATTTGGCCGGTCCCAGTGCCTAGAAAATATATTCCATGATAGCTGTCATACTCTATCAATTTTTTTTCCAGTTACTTATCCAACTCTCTCTTAAATTTGTTGCTGCATTCAGCCCCACTGCCTCCCTTAACAGTCAATTCCATACATTTTGTGATGTATCAGCCTTTTATCAGAGGGCAGTTCTATAGTAGCAGTTATTCATTAGTAAAATTTATCTTGATTATTTGCCCATTATAAGGCATTTGAGGCCAAAATGGCATCATCCAGCAAAGGAAAACATGAGGTTAGTGGATTTCTGTGGAGGGTTGTGTTTAATTATGTGGAATGTTTTTGATAGAATAAAAATCAGAGGGGATATTTAGTGAAATGTAAGGAAAATTTTCCCACACCCATTTAAAAAAAAAACGAACAAAGTTTGTAAATAATGAAGTACACAAAAGGTAGTAGTAGTGCAGAGTGTTAAAGCATCACTGCACTCTGCTGTGGAGAGGTGGAAGGTAACTACATACTTGAACTTCTCCAGTCAGTGAGTGAGTTAACAATGAAATGGAAGGTAGGTATCTCCCCGGAAAAAAGGAGGAAAACCAGAAAGGAAGTTTGCATCCAAGAGGCTCTTATACATCTAGTGGCTTCCCAAATACCAACACTGGTCGAGGGTCTGAAGCAAGCCACCTGCAAACCCTCTGAACCAATAAATAGTGTGTTGTATGAGGAATCTTAATATAAAAAGTAACATATGGAATAGAACAGCGATATAAAAAATACACAAAAAACAGAAGAAAGCACTGAACTAAACATTAAATTATGCTATTAAATGAGCAATAAACTCAATTAATTAAATTTAAAGTTTAATACTTGCAGAATGCAGTACAATTTGCGTAAAACTCATCTGTTTAGAATGCCATTGGATCTGAAAGATGTCCACACTTCCCAATTGCCACTGCCCCTTGTATTGACAGTCATATTACTCAGTGCACCAAGCTTGTCTAGTGCACAAAATTGTTAAATAATTGTGACCTTACAGATATTTCTTCGTTTAGTGAATGGAACCCCTGGTAGCCAGCTTTCTACTCCACGTTCCACCAAGACGCCAAGTCCATCGCCAACCAGCCCAGGCAGCCTACGCAAACAGAAGGTGAGATAATATATTCTAATTACATCTAGAGAGGCTTGACTGGTCAACGCAATTAATCATCAAAAAGGTAGCAATACTGAAGAAATCTGACAGATATTTCAGAGGGACTCATTAACTGCACGTGAACTGCTCTAGGGGAGAAAAACAGCTTTTCATACACATTGGCATTAAAAACACGCTAACATTTGTGTCAAATGAAGAGCAAAACCATTCAATAACAGAGAAAGCAGCTTTTTGTGGTTGTGTGTCATAAAAAGGTAAGTCCCTCAGCCGTAAGTGCAACAATGCAAATTGTTTGTGCTAAAAGGAAAGGCACAGTATTCCTCAGAGACCAGTAGTTCAGTGTAATGGTTTTAATTAGTATTCTTATTGATTATTATTGCACCTTATAGATGTAAATGCTTTAGGTATTGTAGCCAGGAGTATCAAACAAATGCAAATATTTAGTATAAGCTTGATTTATTTTTTTCCTAAAAAAATCATTATGTATTCTCTTGATATATCTGCCTTTTGTCATAGTTCTGGTATGTTGCCTGGCAACAAGCTCAACTGCACCATAGTCAGTCCTTTTTTTTCCACAGTTCTTAAACCTGAATGAATGCACAAAAACATTTATTGCATGCGCAGCTGAGATTTCATTGTAATCATTCTGATACAGAACATTTTTTTTGAAGGAAAAACTCAAACAATTCTTCTTTTTCTAAATGCCATGCATACAACTGTTTATTGTACTATAATAAGAAACCTTTCTGCATTTGCGGTAATTTTTCTCTGATTTTAAGGCAAGGGATCTGATGCTGCAAAGGCCTAGTCTGCCATTTTTTCAGACCTGATGTTAAAACGATTTAAGTTCTTACTGATGGTTGTTTAAGGTAGAGAAGAGGGTTTGACAGTGCAGCCACTTGGGGGTCATAGATAGAGTCATAGGGGGGAAAATTCAGTTGGCTTGCGCCTCCCCTTAGCGCCTTAAGAGGGCGCTAATGGGACGCAAAGCAACTAGTGCCCGTGCGCGGCGATGTTTGCGGCGCTCACAAAATTAACTAGACATTTTGCGGCGGCGCCAAACACTACCGCCACAATCTCCTGCGCCGGCAGATCGTGACGTCAGTCGAGTGCACAACACACCAGTAGCGCCCCGGACCAGATATTGAGTGGTGCCCCCTGCCTTACCGCCTGCCGCTAGCAACGACAGGTTGAGGGGAGCGTTTTGCAGTCAGGAAGGGACTGGGGGAGCGCTATTTAAAGGCGACCGCTCCCTGCCTTTTTTTGTTGGTGACATTTTTGCACCACGCATTGAGAGAGAGAGAGAGAGAGAGAGACTTCTGGAGAGATTCAACGCTGTGTGAAGGAGTTTTGGGTACTGAGCAGCACTTTGTAGGTTCATTTTGATTTGCCCTTCCTTGTATCGATTTAGAAGAGACTGTGGGGGCTGCACTCTGAGCTCTTTCACTGGGCCTCTCCATTGTTCTTTCCAGCAGATTTGATGTACAGGTCTCTCCAGGCTGAGATTCAAGGCTGCAATGAGCAGGATGTGGATGGAGAGCAAGATCAACCCTCCCCTTTAAGAACTGGCCGGCGCCATTGTGTCTGTGTTCCATTGCTGACTGACATCACATGAGCTTCGCCAGCGTTCTGAGGTAGCGCCTCGCTCCTCGGCCTTTGCGCCTTAAGACAGGTGTGAAGCGCCTGATTTAGCGCTCCAATCACCTCCAGGGGCGATAAAAGCCAAGTTTGCAGTCGGAGGCAATAATTAGCGCCAGGCGCTAATCTTTGCGCCCGGCCGATAATTGCACCCCAAATGGGGTGATACTGAATTTCTCCCCCATAGAGTCATACAGCACAGAAAGAGGCCCTTCAGCCCATCGTGTCTGCACCGGCCATCTGCAACACAGAGGTGCGAGACTCTCCGCATAGTCAAAATTCCTCTCCTCTCCTCGCTAATTCTAGCAAAAAGGGGAGATATGTGTATAAAGTGCATGTCACAGAATACTTTTTCATTTGGGTTAGAAGAGATAGGAATGTTACCCACTTAAAAGAATTGGGATCACTTGTAACCTGATCCAGTGTCATAGAGGACGGGTGGCATACCGATGTTGAGTCTGAAGTCAGATATCCAGCTGCTCGGCACCACGGCTGACCATTATGTTTCTTACCAGTTTTCATCGCTGATATATGCTTCACTTTGGTGAACTACTGTACCCCACCCAATGGATACTGAGGGGGCGATTTTGTGAATGGGGGCGCGTTGGAGGCGGGAGTGCTGCTTGTTGGGTCGATGTCCCGCCTCCATCGATTTGTGGCCAACCCACGCTATTTTCCCTTAATTAACCTTGTTTAACGCTATTTTCCCTTAATTAACCAAAAAGTTTTGACAGATGAATTGTCATCATTTGACAGCTCTGTGAAGCTGTCAAACAGTGACAATCTCTGCAGTTTGATGAGGTCTTGCATACAAGACCTCATCAACCTTCTTTCTTTTACAGAATTGTGATGTTTGTTGCATCTGAGAATGCAACGGCCATCTCTCATCTGCAACACGGAGGTGTGAGACTCTCTGCATAGAAACCGACTGAAGCCTGCAGGAAGAAACAAAGGTAAGTACACTTTTAAAAACACTTAGTACTTACCTCAGATACTCACCTCTACACACTTGCACCCATCACTTACCTTCACACCACACTTTTGCATCCCCCCGACCCCCGCAGACCCAGTACTCGCCTCGCTGAGCTGGCGTGTTTTGGAGCCTTCGGGAAGCCCGCACTTGTGAGGGCAAAAAGGGGATAATCCAATTTTCTGCCTGTTAACTACCTGTTAACAGGCAGTTAATAGGCTTTAATCCCTTCCCACCTCCAAGGAGACGGGACCCGGTGCGGGACGGCAACCCGCCTCCTGGGAAGATGGCATGGAGGTGGGTTGGGGCGGGTTTGCCACCCGCCCCCAAATTCTGCCATTTTCCCAGCAGTCCCGCCTCCCCAGGGCTGGCAAAATTGCCCCCCTGAGTTTCCATTAAAAGAGTAAGTTAAGGGTTAACAGAATGTAACGTTTAATTCTACACAATACAGCTGGAAAAAATAATTTAAAAGGTTGTGTACAATACTGTACTCATCTCACAGGGCCTCTACCTCCCCCTCTCTATGGATGATTCAGATTCTGTGGGAGACTCGATGTAGAGAGACAATGGAGCAAAATGTCAGGGGTTTCTTATGTAATAGTAGAACATTTAACTATTGTTATACTTTTACATTTTCAGTTTTTTTCCCTAATTATTACTGAAAATGGATTGAAACTGGAAAAAAGAATTACATTTAGGATTCAACCTATTATTCATATCCCTTTCAATTAGGCGATGACCACATAATCGGGAAATAAAGAGCTGGTATCAGTAAAAGTGACTATGAAGCTGTCGGATTGTTGTAAAAACCAAATTGGTTCACGAATCTCCTTTAGGGAAGGAAACCTGCCCAGTCTGGCTTATATGTGATTGCAGTCCCACACCAATGTGGTTGACTGTTAACTGCCTAGTAAGCCACTTAGTTGAATCAAACTACTACAAAGAGTACCACACGGACTGCAGTGGTTCAAGAAGAAGGCCCACCACCACCTTCTCAGGGCAACTAGGGATGGGCAATAAATGCAGCCTTGCCAGCAATGCCACGCCACGAGAATGAATTAAAAAAAATAATAGAGGGTTTCTTGTTAATGTCCCTTATTCTTCAGCTAGTTACGGGACCAATATTTATAGACACATTAACAGGAAACAATATTGCTGTCACCAGTTTTCAACTCCTGATTCTAAATTTCATAAGCAGTTCCCCCAGTAAAACCTATGGAAAAATGTGAAAATGTAGCTGTCTTGCTGTAGTTTAGATTCAGCAGTTATTACAATGCTCAGTTTCCATGTCAATAGATTCAGTTCTAATCTTCTTCAGTTCAATCTTTTAAGCTGACTGCTCCACTCTGTGTTATGGTGATAATCTGACTAAGGATGAGAAGTACTGAAGGATATGATTCTGCTTAACTGGGGAAAAAAACATTATAACATTGGTGCTCAGTCTGCTGATTGGTCTATTCAGATACAACTTTAATGGATCTGAATTCTCTATAGGTAGAAGGCTGACTCTTAAATCAGCATTAATTGTCAATACAAATGTAGCAGTGATAAATACATTTAAAATATTTTGTAAATGTTAGTTTTGAAATTTTCCTTTTTATAATCATTTCATTATGGGCAATGATTCCATCATCATTGGTATTTTGGAGCAAATCAAAATATCATCTGACTTGTACCGTGTGAGAGTCAGAACAATATACATGAAAAGTGCTGATCTAAAGCAACAACTATGATGTCAAATTTGCAACATCTGTATAATGTTTTTTATATTCCGTAAATAAAGTATTTGTTGTTGCAGAACATCCATATAGTATCATACCTTATCTCTGAATGCCATTTTAAAATTATTTAGACGAAGAAGACATAAAAAAATCTTCTGAGCAAATATTTAAAATAACCATTAGAAGTACCTTTATGTTGACTAAAAACACAAAATGGTAATATTTCACATTATTTGGAACACAAAACTTATTAGCTGACAACATTTTCAAGGCTATGTAGTAAATAATTTGTTTTAATTTATATTTGATTTTGGTATGTACTGAAATCTTAGCACAGTACTGTATTAGGTTAAGTGTGCTGGCTGTTCAAAGTTAGAATGTTTTACAATCTCACAGCTAAAATATATCCTTTAAAATATATATTTGATTAGTATTTCATTTAAAATATAACTACATTTGTCTGATGTCCAATCTGCTACTTTAGCGGAGGCATTAACCTATTTGTTTTAGGCAGTTTAGTGCTTTGTCTAAAATAGTGGAGAGAGAAATTTCAGATGAGCATGTTAAGTGTTTGTACAATAGCATCCCAGAGCCATTGGCTTGCCTTTGCACAATCTTACTTTGCAAATCCATTGATATAGGGTGGTATAACTTTTCTGTCTTTATTTTCCAGCAGTTCATTGCCATTTGATAACTTGTATCATTCATTTTCGTGACAGTTTGATTGTGGATTGTTGGTGTAAAGTTACCTGTATATAAACGTGTAAGGAATATTTACCCTGTCTTGTGTTTCTTTTTTTCACATAAGCAGCTTTATTGTGAAAAATAGGACACTGAAAATATTAATCCCTGGCACATCAGAGGAACTGTTGTTCAGACATTTCTACTAGGACATATCTGTCAATTTTCATTTTACAGAATACCCTGGCAAACAAATGAATTTAAGATGGAGGTACTTGTCTTTTAGATAAATAGGTAACATAAAAACATAATTAACAGTGGTTTTGTATAACATTAAGACAATTTACAGATGACTTTACAAAATAATACAGCTCATTGTATGCATTCCTTGAGGTTTTCCATACATCTCAATTTTATTTAAGAGTCATCATATGATATATACAAGCAAAGTACCTCAAAAATAACCATATAGTACCGGCCATATTACTGATTTCATGTATTTGGTCAAATCACAAAATTCTGAGCTTGTGTGTTTATATTTGAATTTCTCCCCATTTAAAAAAAAATCTCCCTTAGGTCCTCCTTGTTTAAGACCACACTTGCCATTCACCAACCAAGAAGACAGATATTTTGCTGGGAAATGAAGAAGAGTAGCTCATGCTCACAAGATCCCAAAATAGATACAGATGAGGGAGGCCATTCAACAAATCTTAACTTACCCATCCCAAATTTTTTTTTTTTTAAACTTGCCTTCCCCTTGTAGCATCATCTAACGGTCTCTTGAATGAATCTAAGGTTTTTCTTCCACGGCCCTACCCGGAGTGCATTCCAAGTGTTGATCACTCTTTGCATGAAGAAATTCTTTCTGAAATTAATCCTTACTAACCTATGCTCCCTTGTTCTAGTATCCTGACATGTCTTGAAGTAGTGCTTCAGATTAACCTTATTTATACCTTTTAATACCTTTCATACTTCTACATTGGGGAGACCAAACGCAGATTGGGTGACCGCTTTGCGGAACACCTCTGTTCAGTCCGTAAGGGGGACCCCGAGCTCCCGGTGGCCTGTCACTTTAATTCTCCGCTCCACTCCCACTCTGACCTCACCGTCCTCAGCCTATTACACTGTTCCACGGAAGCTCAGCGTAAGCTCGAGGAACAGCACCTCATCTTTCGTTTAGGCACGCTACAGCCCTCTGGACTCAATATCGAGTTCAACAATTTTAGATCATAACCTAGCCCCTATCACATTTATATTTTATTTTTTCATCCACCCTTTTGTTTGCCCCCCCCCCCTCTTTTTTTTCCCTCCTAGAAGCTGGCAGCTGTCCTTCATTCTGCCAGTGCATTTCACACTTCTTTTAGCCTCAACCTGTCACATCAACACCTCCTCTTGCCTTGATCATCTCTTAATGTCTCTTAATCTCTCCTTTTGTTCTTTCATCCCCTCCCCCTTTTCCCAGCTTTATCCTTGCTTTAAATCTACTTCATTTCCTGCTTTTTCCAGTTCTGACGAAAGGTCTTCGACCTGAAACGTTAACTCTGTTTCTCTCTCCACGGATGCTGCCTGGCCTGCTGAGTTTTTCCAGCGTTTTCTATTGTTATTTCGGATTTCCAGCATCCGCAGTATTTTGCTATCATACTTCTATATGGTCTTCTCTTTGTCCTCTCCTTTCAAGGCTAAAGAGCCCTGGTCTCTCTGTTCTTCCCTCACAACTTAATACCTTGATGCTAGCAATCAGCCTTGTGGTGTTTCTCTTTGCAACCTCCATGGCTGGAATCTTTCACTTATAACTTAGTAACCAAAACTGAATACAGTTCTCAAAATGGAGTCTACCATTCCAATCCACCATGCCATGTAGCTGTTTCATTTACATTTATAACAATGATTTCAATGGAATGAAAATTGGGCGAGTTCTACAGTGGCCGGGCAATCCAACCGCCAGATTGCTGGCCAGGTGATGAAGACTAAAATGTACTCCTTAGTTTCATTTTTAATAGACTTTGGTTATGTTCACAAAACATCATGTGAATGGTCAGGCCCTAATGAGTGACTCTTGGAGGTAATTTTAACCTACCCGCCAGGTGGGAAACAGGCAGGTTTGGGTGTGCTTTTTAATGATATGAATCAAGCTAGCTGTAAAAAGTTTTTACTACTTATGTGGAAATAATAAATATTTATTATTTATATCTGAAGATTTGACAATACTAAGATCAATAAAACCATTTTGATTTTTTTTTAATCTGTGAATCTCAAGTATGCCTACAATAGTGTTCATTTTTTTGACCCAGTAAATGCAATTGTTCAATAGAGTTGTTTGAAGTAATTGAAGACAATATGCATATGAAAGATGTATTAAAACTGTGTTCAGCAGTGAGCCTTTCAATAGCCAGCTCTTACCTTCCTCTAAATGTGCATTCATTTTAATAGGCAGTTGTGCTGAAGAGTTTATCACGTTACACCCATATGGGTAAATGAAAGTTTCTAGGAGAGGCAAAGCAAAGATTAACATCAACTCTAAGCTCCCACACTCTGCCCTTTCTAAGTATTTTAACAAGTACTCCAGATTTCCAAAAATGAAGGACAGCTAGCTCATTCTAATACCCAGATTTTGGCTGTAAATTTTATGGCCCAGATTTTGCTGTAGTGGGGTATCTAACGGCATCTGCCGTTCGTTAGATTTGCCCATGCACGTTTAGATTTTTACATTTTTTGCGTGGCAAGTTGCTAAAAGTGCGAGCTGATAATGGCGCAGAGAGCGAAACCGGGCATCTGGGACCTAAGTGAACAGGGCAAGCAACTGTGTATCTCCTTAACCAGTCAGATTGAAGGATTGAGAAATAAACAGCGTAAGAACTGAGAAGGAAGTGTAAATTTAGGGTTGGTGAATTCAATTTCAAATCAGGTACAGAAATGGAAATAAAAAGAGGGAAAGAAAGAATGGATTAAGAGAAAGAGAAAAAAGAGACATAAAGGAAAAGTTTAAAAAAAAGTTTAATTTTAATTTTTCCATTTTTAAAAACTCCAACAATTAATACCTAAAGGAATGAGACTCCACACTTGCAATAGTTAATTTTCAGTGCCAGAGAGGTTGATTGGGAGTAATTAACACTCATCACTTTGTTAAAAAGGTACTTGCATTTGAAATGATAAGACTTAACTTTCTGTGGCGAGTTTAGTCCGTATCTACCGCGCAAATACAGCAACTTCATACCATTCAATGAATTTCAATAGTGAGGCAGACAGCGAAATGCCGTTTTCCTGAAGCTAACAACGGAGCGGCACAACTCGACAGCAACATTTGGATATTGCCATTTAAACATGCATCTGCTCCTTGCCTGAAGTTGCTGTACCATTTATGCATAAATAATGGCGAGCACCATTAGCCTCACCGTTATTTTGAGAGCAAAATCTGGCCTAACGTAATTCTATACAATTAAATAGAATTTTATTGTTTCCATTTTTGTACTGCAGTGAAAATCTTCAGTAGTTTTGATTCACTTTCTCGTATGTTTCTGATGGTGAGAGGGATGAAGCTATTCGTGTACAGAGGTCTCCTGGTTATAAATTACCCACTCAAATTTGAAATAGTAAAAAAATCCATAAACACAATACAGGAAACTCTTTATTAACCGGCACCGACGGGACCGGCGTGGTGCTGGTTAATCAAAAAGTCCGGATAATGGAGAGTTATATCTCCCAACGTACGAGAGCCCCGTACACACTGACATGCGCCTGCATTCAGAGCTCCGTCTCCCCGGGGACCGCCAGCTGACCATCTGTCGTGTCCGCTGCCTACCCGGGCTGCACATTCCCCTCCCAATCTACATGCTCCGATACAAGGCAAACGCCTCGGGGTTTTTTTTAAAGTTATTTTTAAAGGAGAGATGAAGGAAAACCCCGGTTACCTACTCAAGAATTTTGCCGGTTAAGAGAGATTTCCGGTTATTTGGGTGCCGGTTAAAAGAGAGTTTCCTGTAGTATGTTTTCAATTAATAACCATTAGTAGATAGAATATGAATTTTTTGCATTGTAATTGGCTGCTCAGTGGCTGGTGATCCCCAGTAGGCATGTAAATTCTCCACATAAAATTTGATTTGAAAACAATATTGCAAGTATGATGTCTGGCACAGTCTCCTGGTCCAATTATGGAATAAGGAGTACAATTTGATTAAAGCAATTGCATTTGATCAGTTCTGTATTCCCTATTCAAGCAAAGAATCTGCTGTGGACTCCATTTTAAACACATTATGCAATATTCTGACAACATAACATTTACCTCTGGGCCTACATTACTAATACAATAAACAGCCTGACAGCAATACATACAAAATTAGAGTTTTGTATGTTATCTTTATACATTCGACCTATTTAGGTAATTTTGTTCATCCTTTTAATGCTCCTTTGTGCCACACACTTTCCTACATATGACAGTAAACTGGAATTTTTAAAATTCATTTACGGGATATGGGCGTTGCTGGCAAGGCCAGCATTTATTACCCATCCATAATTACTCAAGAAGGTGGTGTTAGGGAGGGAGTTCCAGGATTTGACCCAGCCACGATGAAGGAACGGCGATATATTTCCAAGTCAGGATGGTGTGTGATTTGGAGGGGAACTTGGAGGTCATGGTGTTCCCTTGCGCCTGCTGCCCTTGTCCTTCTAGGTGGAAGAGGTCGCGGGTTTGGGAGGTGGTGTCGAAGAAGTCTTGGCGAGATGCTGCAGTGCATCTTGTAGATGGTACACACTGCAGCCATGGTACGCCTGTGGTGCAGAGAGTGAATGTTTAAGGTGGTGGATGGGGTGCCAATCAAGCTGGCTACTTTGTCCTGGATGCTGTCGAGATTCTTGAATGTTGTTGGAACTGCACTCATCCAGGAAAGTGGAGACTATTCCATCACACCCCTGACTTGTGGCTTTTAGATGGTGGAAAGGCTTTGGGGAGTCAGGAGGTGAGTCACTTGCCACAGAATATCCAGCCTCTGACCTGCTCTTGTATCCACAGTATTTATGTGGCTGGTCCAGTTAAGTTTCTGGTCAATAGTGACTCCCAGGAAGTTGATGGTGGAGGATTCGACGATGGTAATGCCATTTGATACCAAAGGGAGGTGGTTAGACTCTCTCTTGTTGGAGATAGTCATTGCCTGGCACTTATGTGGCATGAATGTTACTTGGCACTTATCAGCCCAAGCCTGAATGCCATCCAGGTCTTGCTGCATGCGGGCATGGACTGCTTCATTATCTGAGGAGTTGCGAATGGAACTGAATACTGTGCAATCATCAGCGAACATCCCCAGTTCTGACCTTATGATGGAGGGAAGATCATTGATGAAGCAGCTGAAGATGGTTGGGCCTAGGACACTGCCCTGAGGAACTCCTGCAGCAATGTCCTGGGGCTGTAATGATTGGCCTCCAATAAACAGAACCATCTTCCTTCTGGCTCCAACCAGTGGGGAGTTTTCCCCCTGATTCCCATTGACTTCAGTTTCAGCTCCTTGATGCCACACTCGGTCAAATGCTGCCTTGATGTCAAGGGCAGTCGATCTCACCTCACCTCTGGAATTCTTTTGTCCATATTTGGATCAAGGCTGTAATGAGGTCTGGAGCTGAATGGTCCTGGCGGAGCCCAAACTGAGCATCGGTGAGCAGGTTATTGGAGAGTAAGTGCCACTTGATAGCACTGTCAACAACCCCTTCCATCACTTTGCTGATGATTGAGAGTAGGCTGATGGGGCGGTAATTAGTTGGATTTGATTTGTTCTGCTTTTTGCGGACACACATACCCGGGCAATTTTTCACTTTGTCGGGTAGATACCATTGTTGTAGCTGTACTGGAACAGCTTGGCTAGAGGCGCTGCCAGTTCTGGAGCACAAGTCTTCAGCACTGCAGCCGGAATGTTGTTGGGGCCCATAGCCTTTGCTGTATCCAGTGCGCTCAGCCATTTCTTGATATCACGTGGAGCGAATTGGCTGAAGACTGGCCTCTGTGATGGTGGGACCTCAGGAGGAGGCCGAGCTGGATCATCCGCTTGGCACTTCTGGCTGAAGATGGTTGCAAATGCTTCAGCCTTGTCTTTGATGTTGGCGAAGTTCATGGAGCATCCTCTCCCATTTAATTGCGCACCACCATTTACAACTGGATATGGCAGGACTGCAGAGCTTTGATCTGATCCGTTGGTTGGGCGATCACTTAGCTCTGTCTGTAGCATGCAGCTTCCGCTATTTAGCATGTATGTAGTCCTGTGTTGTAGCTTCACTAGGTTGCCACCTCATTTTAGGTACACTTGGTTTTGCTCCTGGCATGCTACACTCCTCATTGAACCAGGCTTGGTCCCCTGGCTTGATGGTAATGGTAGAGGAGGGATATGCCTAGCCATGAAGTTACAGATTGTGGTGGAATATAATTCTGCTGCTGCTGTTGGCCCACAGCGCCTCATGGATGCCCAGTTTTGAGCTGCTTTATCTGTTCTGTATCTATCCCATTTAGCACGGTGGTAGTGCCACACAACACGATGGAGGGTGTCCTCAGTGTAAAGACGGGCAGCACTCCAGTTTTCCTTTCACTAAACGTGGACACATCTTGCTTTCTTGGTGCCTTGTCCAATGCCTCTGCCTCCATGAAATTGCTGTGTGAGGAATTTTTCCTCTCGGGATGTGGCAGTGCCTCATTTATTGCCCATTCCTTGTTGCCCTGAAAAAATGGTGGTAGGCCTTGTCTTTCAACCGCTGCAGTCCTTGTGGTGATGGTGCTTCCACAATGGTGGTAGGTAGGGCATGTCAGGATATTAACCCAGCGAGAATGAAGGAATGCAGATATATGTCCAAGTCTGGTTGGTGTGTGCCTTGGAGGTGATGGTGTTCCCATGACATTGCTGCTCTTGTCCTTCCCTGTGGTGGAGGTCACTGGAGAGGGAAGTGCTGTCGAAGTAAACTTTTTGAGTTGCTGTAGATCATCCAATTATGTTGCAAAAATCTACATACCTGTTTTGAGGAGTACATATACATGTGATGTTTAATATAGATAAAAAAGAAAGACTTGCATTTATATAGCGCCTTTCACGACCACCGGACGTCTCAAAGCGCTTTACAGCCAATTAAGTACTTTTGAAGTGGAGTCACTGTTGTAATGTAGAAAACGCGGCAGCCAATTTGCGCACAGCAAGCTCCCACAAACAGCATTGTGATAATGACCAAATAATCTGTTTTTGTTATGTTGGTTGAGGGATAAATATTGGTCAGGACACCCCTGCTCCTCTTCGAAATAGTGCCATGGGATCTTTTACGTCCACCTGAAAGAGCAGACGGGGCCTCGGATTAATGTCTCATCCGAAAGACGGCACCTCCGACAGAGCAGCACTCTCTCAGTACTGCACTGGAGTGTCAGCCTAGCTGTATTATATAACTTTATAAATCGGGACCCGTGTGCATAGGGATGTCTCCTAAACTGTGTGCAATCCCTAGCCATGTTTCATTACCAATTGCAATCCATACTTAGCGCACAAGCTCAATAAATGTTAATCGATCGGGAAGAATGCCTGGCTGTTACTAAATAACCAACTCAAATGACAATAGTCTTAAAAGAGTTAAATACAGTTAAAGATAATGGACTGTGACTTTTATGGAAGCAATAAAAAACCTGTTGTTCCGTTCTGTGTCCGACCCTGGCACCTTGGACATGTATCAGACATTGGCTGTGCCATTTTTGACTCGCCGCTATGCTCACTGCGACGTATTCTAATTAGTACTCCAGCAAATTTTGGCATAAATTCGCTGCTGGAAGGTCAAGGAGCACAACTTATGGCATTCTTCACCAATATTGCCATTGCAGTAAATTCCAAGCCCCTATGTATAAGTGCTGTTCAAACCAAGGATGTAGATTTTTGTAGCATAGCTCTAGTTGGATAATAACACAGGTAGGACAAGCAGATCAGAACTCTGCTAAGTATGCTTAATCAAAACAGTAGAGTCAAATATGCTGGAACACTTCAAATGACATCCCAGAAATGAATGCACCCTTTCATGTATGCAACTGTCTAATAAAGAAACACATACAGATTAAAAACTCAAATTTTACACAATATGTAACAGTGCATTTGTAACGTGTTTGGCTTCGCACCGATGCTATAGTTGCATTGTAAGTGAAATCCAATTCCAGCATCAGGGCCTGAACTGACACCAGAAAGAAGTGTCAGTGCAAAGCGGTTTCAGTTTCACACCAACCCTAAACTTGTGGAGTGTGAGTGCACCCTATGGTAGCCTGAACATGTTGTAGATGTGCTATATCTTTAAACTTTGAATAGTTTGGAACAATAACTTTCTGACCAACAATATTTGAAAGTTTGGTTATTTTTATTTAATAAAACAATGTAACAAAATAATAGAATAGATATCAATGAAGTCTAAGTTAATATTTAAAATTCACTTTTATATCCTATTTGTATCCTGTAGTATGTGGATCTGAGGGCAGGCTACTTGATTGGAGGGTGAGATCACTTGGTTAAGTCCTTCAATCAAACACCTCCTCCTTGATTCAGTGATGTGCGCACAAGCACCATAAGTTTAGCATTTTTTTTCTTTAAGCATACAAAGTTCTCTTAGAAGTGGCAGTGTGTATTTGCTTTAGTGAGCTATATTAATGTTTTATTTTAGTTTCAGGTTGAAGCAGGTTGGAGTGACATTGGTGATGGGCCTGTGAGGGTACTCTCAGTTCATTTTTAAATTTTGTTTCTCTGTCAGCCAACTGTGCTTGCATATTTTAATCAAAAATGCTCAATTATAGATTCCGCAAATTAAATATTTTTATTTGTACCAAGAAACAAACTTACATAAAACATGATTAGTAATGCCGAATGCAGGTTTCTTGTACACCTGAGTAAGAATTTATTGGAGGTGAAATCAGTACGTCAGTAACGCAAAATGGGCTCATAGCAAATCGCCACACCACTTCAATGGAAAAGAAAATCGGGCACCATGTATAACAGGCTGCTGATTCGTTATGAGCCTATTTTGAGCTACTGGCACAGACCAATTTCACCTCTATTATATTTGAAACATCCTCAGTAAATAGAATTAGTCTGCAAAAGCAACAATGGGTTAACTTGATAAATATTATCAGACAGCAACATTTTTACTGCAATATTTTGTTCATTTATGTATTTTTATGGCTAATAAATACTTTATTATTTCAGTTGTATAACAAATATGTCTAATATTTACAGTCCACTTGGTTAGGTACCTGCCTTGTTTTTTTAAGAAGCAACTGTTTAATATACTATATAATTACTCTGGATAAATAAAGTATATTTTTCACAACTGATTTCTGTTATGTAAAGAGAAAGTTTTTGTTACATATATGAGAAGGCATCAGGGAGATGTATTATGCTTGAGCCCCCTGGAGAGCTGTGACACAATTTTCAGTGAGAATTTGACTGCGCTGGGCACGTTAAGATGGTAAAAGCTTCAACTTCCAATGCCATTGAAGAGAATGGACTAAAATTCTGTTTTTTGACTATTTGCTTATAACATTAAATAGAAGTGATCTAATTTATGTTAAGATCTAATTCAAAATATCAGACTCTGGCTTTCGGCTGTATTTACAAATGTTCACAGTAATAAATGAAGCATATTTTCCTTTCGAAGTAGAGATGAATAATTTCCCACAGCTAATTTCAGCAAACTGTATGTGCACTATTCAATATTATTGAAGTTGATCTTTTCTTTAGGACAGAAGTAAAGCTTCATGCAGAAGCTAATCGATGTATGTCCTCAGATTAATGCGCTCCATAATAAAATAATGACAGATGAGCTTTAAGATGAATGCATTGCATTCACCCACTGCAATCACATTTCTCTTTGCTGCTAGAGCTCTCAGCACGGTGGATCCTCAACATCTCTGGCATCAACCAAAGTTTGCAGTTCCATGGATGACAATGATGGGCCTGGTTGTGAAGGTAAAAACCAAACCTGTGGATCAACATTCTTTTAACATGTGGTGTTATTATGGCATTCATACCACTACAGGGCTTCTTATTTCTAAATTTTTATGGATATCTATTGTGTACCTGTAAACCTTCCAGTTCAGTTAGAGGGGAGATTTGGCATCAGACAGGTGGGAGATGATTTTTATAAGGAGCTTTGTATGGCACTCTTTACAAAAGGATGCTCATGATACAATAAAATGCACAGATTTAACATGTTCAACAATCTATGTTTATTTCTAATGTTCCAGCTATTAACAGAGACACATCACGCCAAATTAAATCTGGACAATTTATAGTAAATTGGTTGATGTTTACCATTTATTTTAAACTGTTTACTTTATCAGCTTAAATTGAGAGGTATTTTCTCTTGGGTGATAGAGAGGTAGGGTCTCCTACTTAAAACAGGACAGTCCCAGGTAGGGTGTGATTTACATTATTGCTTTTGTTTTGGTCTTTTTATTATCCTCTCTTGTGATGATTCCTATATTTAGTTGTCTCTGCTCATAGCGTTTCTCCATTTATATCTCATAGATTTGTACCCTGATTTATAAAGTGCCTTAGTTTTAAACTTGTCATACAAACTTTCAAACTTTGTGATAAAATAATAAAGTCGCAGTTCAATAAATGATATATGATTAGTGCTACATTAGCACAATCAATTTTAGGAAGAATTATTTATATGTATCACTTTAGCAGAGATACAGTACCATTTTTTTGGTAAAGTAAATGCTTATTACTGATATAAAACTGTGCATTTTACTTTTTAAGACATTTTAGCCTAGAAATTATTGTTGGCAATATTAGTGGATCAATACTTAACACATCATATGACATTCCTCTGGCCATTATTCCGTCAAACACATTAACCCATTTAACATGAACTGGTTACCACCTGCATTAAAGAAGATATTAAACGTTTTTCCACTAATATAACCAACTGTAATTTACAAGCCTTTATCATTGCATAAAAGCCTAGTTTTTGTGACACAGTCATGAGTTTAACTAGTACTCATTCTTGCAGATGCTGTGGAGGAAGTGTTCCAAGTGCCAGCATCCATAGCTGAACGTTACAAAGTTGGAAGGACTATCGGGGATGGAAATTTTGCAATTGTGAAAGAATGTATAGAAAGGTTTGTATGTAAAGTATGTTGAAGCAGACATCAGTTCTTTGAACTGAAATATTAGGGTAGATTTTCCTGAATGCGGTGCTTGGGGAATCGGTGATCCCCAGGCTCAAGGCAGTGGAAGAAAGAGCGGGAGACCATTTACATCAGGTCTCCGCCTCTTGTAGGCACAGGCCGAATGTACTTATCTTAATGAGGTGGGACATTTCTGGCCTCCTGCATGTGTTCTTGTTTCACACAACAAATGGGCAACCCATTGTAGGGGCTCCTGAAAGTAGCTGACACCCCTTTAGCCCTATGAACTGGAGGGTCTGCATGCGTCGCGGACCCAGGCCGAAAACATATCAGGTGAGTAAAAACATTTTGTAATGTCTCCCCCTTCCGCCACGGATGATTTGAAGCATTTGGGACCGAGGCTGTGATGTTGGTGCTAGGAGTGCAGATGCAGACCTGAGACATCGGCAGTTGCTCACTGACTTCCTCCCTGATATTGACACACTAGGCACACTCTCTGGGGACTGAAGTGCACCTGTGCCATGCAACTAGCCCAGACCAGGAAAAATACAGGTAGCTTCTTCCTCACAAGCATAGTGCACCCACTGAGTAAAATCTAACCCATTCATTTTTAACCCAAAGTTATTGTATTATGTGTATCATTTTTTGAATAATCTTTATTGAATTTTTGCATGGTTATCTGCAGATTAGAATTTTTATTAATTTTATGAAATTCTGAGTGTGCAGCAAATCAGAATAATTTTTTGAATTGATACTTGTGCTGTGCTATCACTTTTAATGGCTTTTTTCTTTCCATTAGGTCAACTAGTAGAGAATATGCTTTGAAAATTATTAATAAAAGCAAGTGTAGAGGCAAAGTGAGTACTGAAATAATTATTTTACTCAAATGCTGCTAATGTTTAGAAATATTAAATCCCTGAAATGTTTAAACAGTGTTCTGTATAGGGGAAGCTCAGTAGCTCTGTTAGTGGACTTGTGGTTTGAATCCCAGCATTGATTAACCTATATTCATGCATGTCCTTATTGGATAAATTATGGTGTTTCTTGGATGGATGATCATAGTACTGTGAGGCAGTGGAGTGTTCCATCTCAGGATGAAGATAAAAATGTCAGGACCACGGGTACTGCACAGATAATATACCTTCTGCTGTCTACCCTTGGGAAAATGTTGATACCTACTGCACTCTCCCTGCTGAAAAGGATAGGAAAGAAACACTGAGGGGGCCCAAAACTTGAAAGAAGTAAATACTGTGAGCAACATAAAATAATGCCTTTTCAGCAATGTGTAGAATTGTTTTTCTGTCAAGAAGTAAAACTAGAACCTAGTATGTATCAGATACAGCTAAAGTACAAATTAGCAATCTGAACAGGAGTGAAATATTGGATTCTCAGAATGTAGGTCAAGGATATGCCATTCAGCCCATTGAATCTGCTGTTTTGTCAGCCATGACAACTCTATCGTTTTAAACCCAATTCCCTGTCCTTTCTTCATATTCCCTCTATTTTAAACACCTCAAACATCAGCCCATGCATGAATCCTCATATATAGGGAATTAACCTAAATTTACTTAATTGTTGGTAAGTATCTGCAATCCAATTAACATTCTGGTGAATTGTCGCTGGACTTCTGCCTAGGCCAGTAAATTCTTCCTAAGGTGGAGCTTTCAGAACTAAACAAAATGTTAATTACGGTCTAACCAGCACACTCTACAACTGTGGAGAGTACATCCTTGCCTTTATATTACTGCTTGTGATGAAGACTAACCCCAGCATCCAAATACCTTTTTGCTTGCTTTGATTTTGTCAGGAAAAGTATGTCAGTCTTATAATGTTGGATTGAAAAAATGTTTCTTGTGCCTCTGACAGGAGCACATGATCCAAAACGAAGTGTCCATCTTACGAAGAGTTAAACATCCAAACATTGTTCTTTTAATTGAAGAGATGGATACACCAAGTGAACTTTATCTAGTCATGGAACTTGTCAAGGTAAGACCATTTTGTTGAGAAATGTGAGTCATAGAATGAAATAAGTCTTTAAGAAAAAATGATGGCATGATTTGTATTCCAATTGTATTTCATGGAGTCATATTCCCAGGTGAGTACGGAATATTTATATTTAAATAAGAAACCTTAGTTAACTCTTTATTGCAAAGAAAAGCTGTGAGATTGATTGGCTTGTTAGTTGATTGGGAAAGCATTCTGATTTAGTTGCTTTTGATTTATGAAAACGATCTCATAAATTAATAAAGCATCTTAAATATATTATTAAATTCCAATGATTTGAAAGTAGCATAAACGGTTTCTACTGGAATATTTGATAGTAAATGTACATCACAAATGTTAGTTATGCAGTGGTATCTGTCCTTCAGGGTGGAGATCTTTTTGATGCAATTACTTCCACCAACAAGTACACAGAGCGTGATGCCAGTGGAATGCTGTACAATCTGGCCAGTGCTATCAAATACCTGCATAGCCTTAACATCGTACATAGGGACATCAAACCAGAGAATCTATTGGTAAGTTATAAATTAAAAGAAATATCCTTAAGTAGATATTTATGATAATGATAACACACCAAAAAATATGAAACAATGTAATATAGAACATTCTTTCCACAATAGAACATCCAGTTAAGAAAGAAAATGACTAGCTTTTTTGTAACGAACCTTGAGAATATTCACTATTTGTAGCAAATCATAAATCAGTACTTGTATTTATAATTCTGTTACAAATAGGAACGGAGGAAATCCCCCTTTGTGAGATCTGTTCGTCTGCCGTCCTTACCTGGTCTGACTTATATGTGACTCCAGTGCCATACCAACATAACTGCTACTCAAGTTATTCAAGGAGAAGGCCTACCACCAGCTTCTCAGGGTAACTAGGGATGGGCAATAAATGCAGGCCTTGCCAGCGACGCCCACATCCCAAGATTGAATTAAAGAAAACTAAGGCTTTGTCTGCCCTCTTCTGCGGATGTAACAGATCCCATGCATTATTCAAAGAAGTGTCCGGGAATTCTGGTGTCCAGGCCAATACTTAACCCTTAACCAACACCACCAAAAGAAAAACACAAGTTAACTGGTTATCCATCGCAATAGAGTACAAAAGCAAGAAAGTTAGTGTAAACCTTTATAAATCACTGGTTAGGCCCCAGCTGGGGTATTATGTCCAATTCTGGGCAGACACTTTAAGATGGATGGCAAGGCCTTAGAGAGGGTGCAGAGGAGATTTACTAGAATGGTACCAGGGATACGGGACTGCAGTTATCTGAAGAGACTGGAGAAGTTGGGGTTGTTCTCCTTCGAGCAGCGAAGGTTCAGGAGAGATTTAATAGAGCGTGTTCAAAATTATGAAGGGTTTTGATAAGGAGAAACTGTTTCTAGTGGCAAAAGGGTCGGTAACCAGAGGACATAGATTTATGGTAATTGGCAAAAGAACCAGAGGCGAGATGTGGAGAAATATTTTTACGCAGTGAGTTATTATGATCTGGAATGCACTGCCTGAAAGGGTGGTGGAAGCAGATTCAATAATAACTTTCAAAAAGTAATCGGATAAATACATGAAAGGGAAAATTTTGCAGCACTATGAGGAAAGGGCAGGGGATTGGGATAATTGAATAGCTCCTTCAAAGAGCCAACACAGGCACGATGGACCAAATGTCGTCCTCCTGTGCTGTATAATTCTATGATTACATTTTGTGGGACCTTGCTGTGCACAAATTAGCTGCTACGTTTGACTACAAAACAAAAGTGACTACACTTCAAAAGTAATTAATTGGCCGTAAATTCCTGGTGATGTATAAATGCTAGTTTGTTCATTCTTTAACACAACCTGGAAATGTCAGAATTCTATTCCTTTCATCATTTATGACTTTATGACAATGGAGTACCTTTGTAGTCATTTTGTCTTATCTCTGGACTTGTGCCAAGATTGAAATTGGTATTTGCACAAGGTTTGATCAGAAACCTTGAAAATAATGCATCTTAATTACTGGAAACTCACAGTTATATATAACGTCACACCATCACAAGTGCTTTGAAGATTGAGTTTACTATTCTGTAGCCCTTCATATCTAGCTGCAGTAACAATCTCTGTTTTCTATACAGTCACTTTTCTTTCAAGTGGTTACTACTGTGCATATCATTAGCTATATAGTTGCTGAGTTAGTAATTCAAAGGAATTCGTTTGACATTTTCTAGAATATGCTCAAGACGTTTTTCTCCCCAGGAAGTGTTGTCTAATGTTATGCAACATTTTTTAATTAGCTGAAAAATATTAACATCTAGAGGAAAATAGAAACATTAACTGCTAATGAAGCAAATAGTTCTAAGGCTTGGAGAAGGGTTAACATTGTGTGATATGTTAATTCCAAAAATAGATCTGAATCTATGGGATTCAAGATATATATGGATCACAAATAGAATATTTACAGTTTAACATCAATTTCAGCTAAAAGTTATGCTGGGGAAGATTTTTGCTATTGTTTACAGTAGAATATTACTTAATGCTATTTTGTTGTAAGCTGTTTATTAGGCATCATAACTGCAGCTTCTGTCTAACATATCAAATTCACAAAGCACACAACCTAGCAGAATTATAACTGCTGAGGCTGGGCTCTTCCTATGTAAACTGATTTTCTAAAACAAAACACTGTCACTCTTGAAAGTATTGCACTTAAAAGTGTATGTCACACTTGTACCTAATTGGCTCAAACAAAAACAGCAGCAAATCACAACTGAATATGTAGCAAACCTACCAAAAAAGAAAGAACTTATGTGTATGTATATATTATAGCACTTTTCACAACCTCTGGACATCCCAAAGGACATAGAAAGACTAGCAGAATGGGCAGACAAGTGGCAGATGGAATTTAATACAGAGAAGTGTGAGGTGATGCACTTTGGCAGAAGGAACAGGGAGAGGCAATATACACTTAATGGCACAGTTTTAAAAGAGTGTGCAGGGACAGAGGGACCTGGGAATTAATGTGCATAGGTCCCTGAAGGTGGCGGGACATATTGAGAGAGTGGTTAGCAAAGCATATGGGATCTTGGGCTTCATAAATAGAAATGAGAAGTCGCACAACACCAGGTTATAGTCCAACAGTTTTATTTGAAATCACGAGCTTTCGGAGCACTGCTCCTTCGTCAGGTGAAGTCTTTACCTGACGAAGGAGCAGCGCTCCGAAAGCTCGTGATTTCAAATAAAACTGTTGGACTATAACCTGGTGTTGTGCGACTTCTCATTTTTGTCCACCCCAGTCCAACACCGGCATCTCCGCATCATGTTCATAAATAGAGGTATTGAGTACAAAAGTAGAGAAGTTATGCTGAAGCTTTATAAACCGCTGGTTAGGCCACAACTGGAGTATTGCGTCCAATTCTGGTCACCACACTTTAGGAAGGATGTGAAGGCACTTGAGAGGGTGCAGAGGAGATTTACCAGAATGGTTCCAGGGATGAGGGGTATCTTAGCTTCAAGGACAGGTTGGAGAAGCTGGATTTGTTTTCATTAGAGCAAAGGAGGTTGAGGGGTGATTTGATAGAGGTGTACAAGATTATGACGGGTTTGGATAGGCTAGACGGGGAAAGACTGTTCCCACTAGTTGATGGTACAAAGACTAGGGGACACAGATTTAAGGTTTTGGGCAAGAGATACAGGGGGGTTGTGAGGAAAAACTTATTTACGCAGCGAGTGGTGAGGAACTCGCTTCCGATGGAAGTGGTGGAAGCGGAGACACTAATTTTAGCACCCTGAAAAAGTTAGCGCCCCCGCGGCCGATTTTCCCAGATAGCGCCCCGAGAGGGAGGAGGGGTGCTACTGGAAGCGCCCCGCGTCCCTCTTGGGTCGCTGCGAGCCAATATCGCGGTGCTACGTGCTGCGGTACTGCAGGCCTTCCTCCCCTTATTAAAGGAGAGGGGCCTGGCGCAGTGCGTCCTGGCGCCCAGCTGGGCCACCAGGGATCGGGAGTGCCGGCAAACGAGCCCGGCACTCGAGGAGTGCCGGGCTCACAGAGAGCAGCTGGCACCCCGCGGCGGGGCTTCACGGGGGCCGGGGACAGCAACGGGGGCAGGTGCTGGCAGGCGGCCAGCAACAAAAATGGCCGCCCGCCACCTCCCCTTTAACTAGCGCCGCCCCGGCCGCAGGTAGGCCCCCCTGACCCTGGCGGACATAGCGTCCAGCGGTAAGTTGGGGGGCGCCACCCAATATTACAGCCAGGGCGCTGCGCACGGCGATGACGTCATTGCCGGCGGCGTAGCGCCACCGCTAACCTCCCGCTGAATTTCGCGGGAGGCGTTTGCGGCGCTGCACCCAGGCGTTAGTTGATTTGCACCCCGTTAGCGCCCTAATGGGAGGCGTAAATCAACCGAATTTAGCCCCCTCAATGTTTTCAAGGGGAGACTGGATATGCAGTTGAGGGAAATAAACTTGCAGGGCTACGGGATAGAGCGGGGGAATGGGACTGATTGGATTGCTCTACAGAGAGCCGACACTGACTCGATGGACCGAATGGCCTCCTTCTGTGTAGTTATGACTCTATGACTCTTAAGTGCTTAACAGCCAATGAAGTATTTTTGAAGTATAGTCATTGATATAATATAGGGAAATGCAGCAGCCAGTTTGAACACAGTAAGGTTGCACAAACAACAGTGGCATACTGACCAGATAATCTGTTTTAGAAATGCATGTTGGCCAGGACACTAGGAGAATTCCCCTGCTGTTCTTGAATAGTGCCACGGGATGTTTTACATACGCCTGAGAGAGCAGACAGCATCTCTAACAGAGTAGCACTCCTTCTATACTGCACTGATATATCATCCTAGATTTTGTGCTCAAGTCTTTGAAGTGGGGTTTGAACCCATGACTTTCTCACTCAAAGGTAAGAATGCACAGACTACTGAGCCAAGGCTGACAATATAGCAAGTGAGTTATGAAAATTACCAATCACAATGTACCTAGGAGATACTAAAATTACCAATGAAGAATCAGCAGTTAGCAAACAGGTACCAACTAGCAAGGAGGAAAAGGGAACTAATGATCTTTTAAAATCCTTTTGACTACTATCTTGTTTTGCAAGGAAATTATGCTAAAAATAGGTTACTAACATAATAAACACCTAAAAAATGCATAATTCACAATAAAGATCAATAATTTTTTCCAAAATTCAGCTTAAGAGCTGCCTCCCTAAGACATGACATGCAGGAAGAAAGATAACACATTAGAACATTTTTTTATGATTGTTAGCAAGATTGACCATTCCTGCTTGTGTGCTAGAACTTTATGTTTGTAAGTATGTCCAGCCCAGGAATGCCTCCATTACTAGCCTCAGTCTGAGGAAGATCTCTGCACCAAGCTTAGCCGCAGTACACAGCGCCCCGGACCTCAGCCCCAGGAACACTCCACTCCAGGCCTTAGCACCAGAAATGCCTCTCCCGACCTCAGACCTTGGACTTTGCCGCTCTCAGTTGCTAGTAACCAGAAATCCACCTCAGTTCATACTTGGTTCAATTTGGGCCTCGTGTCCTATTTCATACCCTCACTGACTTTCTGCCTGACTGGTACGCTCCTAGCCCATGTTGCATTCCTTGCTCAACTGTTCCATTCCCCATCTGTGCACCCTGACCACCTGTGAGCAACACCGTAGGAGATCAAGAACAGAAAATGCTGAAACACTCGGCAGGTCAGGCAGGATCTGCATAGAGAACAAATAAGTTAATGTTCCAGCTTTCTTCAAAACTGGCTGTCACCCAGAAGCCTACAGATACTGCCTGACCTTATGAGTGTTTCTTGCATTTTCTGTTTTTGTTTCAGATGTCCAGCATCTGCAGTTTATTTTAGATTTTTGACTTTAGGAGATAAAACTATTTAAGTTTAATAAAAATTAATCAAGAATACTGCTTTAGTTCTTGCATTGATTTTAATGTGGGATTTTGCTCATTTCAATCCTCCTCAAAAGCCACCTCTTCTAATTCTTCTAACTCCTACTTGGTGTCTGTTTTGTGAAACACCTCAGGACATTTTGCTGCATTAACTGCACTATAAAAGTGCAAATTATTGTTGCATTGCTAATGCCAAACATTGGAGACTGGTTGGATAAAGTTCTCAATTATTTTGCATACCTATTTGAGGAAGGGGCAATATAGTAATATACAATTTGCATTTTGTAGTGCATTGAATGCAAGTGTTTACAACAAAATAAGTGCATCAATTCCTTGTTTATTTCATTCTTCATTTACATGCTCATTTTTGCAAGCATGTGCTGCTTTGGCAACTTGTGTCTTTGACCTTTGTGCTCAGTCATTAGCAGCCTTGGAACTGATCATTCCTTTAAGCACAAAGGAAATAAAACAAGGCAATATTTTAAACAGTAACTAATTATTGGGTAATGAAGTCTCAAATTAGTTGTTAGGCTAACAAATGCTTATTGTTTCTCTTAACACCAGGGAACAATTAAGCTAGATAGTTGCTAGAAGTAAAGAGAGTGTGATTTAATGATACCTGCAAATGGTTCTACTGTTGCACAGTTGGCCCAATTTTTTTTAATAACAGATTTTGATTAGTATGCAGATTTTTTGTGTGCTATTATTAGGTTGTTCTACTGAGCCAGAGAACAGAGGATTACCTCTCCACTAATATTACATTGTACCAAGAGTAATACAGTAATAAAGGGCATTGCAGTAACTCTCAAAGCAAATATGTGAAGACATTAGACAATTAAGGAAAATTGTGAAACACTTAACTATATACATGCTATGAATACCAATGTACTAGCAGCAGCCTCTGAATAGAAATGTCTTGGTTACATGCAAATGTTATCTTTATCTAGTCTGGTCTATTGACCCAAATTATACAATGTAAGGACAATGAATCTGCCTCTAGTTAAATGTATCCTTTGAATGAATGTTCCCATTAGTACAGTGACTATCAACTGATGTGCACTGGAGAGCCATTACTATAGCAATAACCATTACATAGTTTACATTTCGCAAAATACCAATCCTCTGCATTTTATCACAATAGGTATATGAGCATCAGGATGGAAGCAAATCTCTGAAACTAGGAGACTTTGGCCTTGCTACAGTAGTTGATGGGCCTTTGTACACTGTCTGTGGAACCCCTACATATGTGGCTCCGGAAATAATTGCAGAAACTGGGTATTGTACTGCGTGAATACGCTCACCATGTTTATATGTTCTCTTCATACAAATACCACCTTTAGTCATTATTGTTTGCACTTCCTTTTGCCAATTCCCCCCTCTTTTTCTCTATCCCCTCCTAAAGGCGCTGACTCTTTCTGGTGTATGATTCCATTGGCACCAACTGTGCTCTAGTACCTCAATCAAGTGGCCATATTTCAGGCGTAAACCTAGATAGTGACTACTGACAAGCTATATGATCATGGAGAACATCACACTCAAGCCTGGACCTGTTTTCACCTCGCATCTGTTCTTTCTATCTGAAGTCAATGCATGGTGATCAGGAATCTTGGGTGATTTTTCCCTTCCCTAGCCCAAGAGTGGCGAGGCCATATGAGATCGACTAACTCAGCACAGACCAGGAATTGAACCTGGATCTTGTGGGTTGTCACGAGGTGTTTTTTATATTGCGCCAGTGCTGTCAGGTTCCTGAAGTACAGGCTTCACGTACCAGCTACAACCAAATGTAAAATTGCTGACAGGCTACGACTAAGGACACAAAAGACCCACTAATAATGGGTCTTCCTGGCAGGTGGTCTTTGCGAGTCCCAGCAATTTTACATTTGGCTTGCAGCTGGCTGTGGGATTTGGTAACCATCTGCTCCAGTGACGACCCATACGATATAAAAGCATTTTAGTGTTACATCAGGTGGTGTCTTTACCTACTAAGGCCATCAAAAAAGTCTGTTTGAAATTTAAGGTCTATGCTCACCACCACCTTCTCAAGGGCAATTAGGGATGGGCAATAAATGCTGGCCTTGCCAGCGATGCCCACATCCCATCAATGAATATTTAAAAAAATTTCACTGGTGTCAGTGGTAGTTCTTTTATGTGTGTACAAGGCCTATAACGCGAGTCAGTAATGAGAGGCTTCTGTATGAGAGAATAAATGCCAGAATACAGTGTATCAACAGATATTCTCTTCACTTGATGAGGATGCAGTTCTTGGTACAACTGTGGCAGAAATGTATTTTAAATTTAGTTCTAGAACATTCACCAACAGTTGCTGACCTTCTATTGCATGTGTGTGGCTATTTATTTTTGATTTATACATGCTAAATGCAACCCCACTAGTAACTGAAATTACTACTCCTGGTCAGACACAAATTCTGGTGAATTTTCTGTGCTTATCAAAAATATTGTGTGAAATACAATATTTTTTCATTTTTTTACCAGCTTGTCAACTCTCCGGTCAGAATTTACTTGTGTAAACAAAGCCGCTCTGCTCTAGCCCGACACTGTACTTGGCCAAATCTCAAAAAAAGCATCCCCTCCTGCATTGGTGGGACATTTCCATTGTACATACAAACAATTCTTTTGGCAACTTTAGTGTCAATTTAAGGGGAGATTTATGTTTTACATTAAGACAGCAGAGCTCGTTTCACTTAGAGCTCCTGTAGCTTCTAAGAGAGAAGAAACTTGGCTCCTGTTGATTCACACCTAGATCCCAGAAGTGAAAGGAGAGTGCTCTTAACTCATTACATCGCTCCTTCTGGCTTATTGTTACTTTGGAGATGATGTCTAATTCACAACTGTCAGTGTTTCTTCTTTCAAGAGATGGATCACATCACTTTTATTCAGAACCCTACCTACTCACCCAATTGGAAGCTAATGAAACACCCACTGAGCCAGCCAAACAGCCCTAGTACGGTACTTACACTAATAGCTCTCCAGTTGAGAGAAAAAGGCATCACTATCCATTAGGATACTGTGCAGTGTCCACTAATTATGTCAGCATCTTCTGTGTAGTAAATAATGCATGAACCTTATACTAATCCATATTACACAAATTGAGTTCAAGGCTTGGTTGTTATACTTTACTTACACATACATTCCTAATGAGGACTTTTTCTTCATAGCTATGGTCTGAAGGTGGACATCTGGGCTGCTGGTGTGATTACTTATATTCTGCTGTGTGGTTTCCCTCCATTTCGTGGGTATGTACAGTGCACACTCCTTCTGGTTTCAGCATTTCTGTTTAATTTTGTCGATATTGGCAGATGAATGCTTAACACAGTCATAAGGCATTCATCCGTCTGAGGCATTAATCTGTTTATTTTAATGGGTTAACAACAAAACCTTGCATTTATATAGTGCCTTTAACGTAGGAAACCACCCCAAAGTGCTTCACCGGAGCATAATTAGACAGAAATTGACACTAAACCAAAGAAGGAGATATTAGGACAGGTGACTAATAGCTTGGTCAACAGGTAAGTTTTAAGCAGGGTGTTAAAGGAGGAGAGACGGAGAGGTTTAGGGGGGAAATTTTACAGCTTAGTACCTAGACAGCTGAAGGCACAGCCGCCAATGGTGGGGTGAAGGAAGTGGGGGATGGACAGGAGTCCAGGGTTGGAAGAACGCAGAGTTCTTGGAGGATTGTAGAGCTGGAGGAGGTTAAGGTAGGGAGGATCGAGACCATGGAGGCATTCGAACATGAGGATGAGAATTTTAAAAATCGAGGCGTTGGTGGACCGGGAGCCAATGTAAGCCAGCGAGCACAGGAGTGATTGGTGAACGGGACTTGGTGCGAGTTAGGATACAAGCAGCAGAGTTTTGGATTAGCTCACTTTTATGGAGGTTGGAAGCTGGGAGGCCAGCCAGAAGAGCATTGGAATAGTCGAGTTTGGAGGTTCATAAGCACGGCTAAGGGTTTTAGCAGCAGATTAGCTGAGGCAAGGGTGGAGAAGGGCAATGTTACAGAGGTGGAAGTATGTGGTCTTAGGGAGTTAGGAGGTAAATTAAAAAATAGGACCTCAAAGGTAGTAATCTCAGGATTGCTGCCAGTGCCATGTGCTAGTCAGAGTAGAAATAGGAGGATATTTCAGATGAATACGTGGCTAGTGGAATGGTGCAAGGGGGAGGGATTCAAATTCCTGGGACATTGGAACCGGTTCTGGGGGAGGTTGAACCAGCACAAACTGAACGGTTTGCACCTGGGCAGGACCGAGACCGATGTCCGAGGGGGATTGTTTGCTAGTGCTATTGGGGAGGGTTTAAACTAAAATGGCAGGGGGTTGGGAACCTGTGCAGGGAGACAGAAGAAAGGGAAGCAAGGATAGAAACAAAATACAGGGAGGAGAAAAGCAAAAGTGGAAGGCAGCGAAATCAAGGGTGTAAATCAAACAGGGCTACAGCAAATAATAATTCTAAAAGGACTAAGGGGGAAAAATTCAGTTGGTTGCGCCTCCCGTTAGCGCCTTAAGAGGGCGCTAATGGGGCGCAAAGCATCTAGCGCCCAGGCGCGGCAAAGTTTGCGCCGCTCGCGAAATTAACTAGACATTTTGCGGCGGCGCTAAACACTACCGCCACGATCTCCTGCGTCGGCAGATCATGACGTCACTCGAGTGCGCAACGCCCCGGTATCGCCCCGGAGCGGATATTGAGTGGCGCCCCCTGCCTTACCGCCTGACGCTAGCAACGACAGGTTGAGGGGAGCGTTCTGCAGTCATGAAGGGAAAGTGAGAGCGCTATTTAAAGGTGACTGCTTCCTGCCTTTTATTGTTGGTGCCATTTTTGAACTATGCATTCTGAGAGAGAGAGGGAGAGACTTCTGGAGAGATTCAACGTTGTGTGAAGGAGTTTTGAGTACTGAGCAGCACTTTGCAGGTTCATTTTGATTTGCCATTCCTTGTATCGATTTAGCAGAGACTGAGGGGGCAGCATTCTAAGCTCTTGGCCTGGTACTCTCCATTGTTCTTTCCAGCACATTTGATGTGCAGGTCTCTCCAGGCCGAGATTCAAGGCTGCAATGAGCAGGATGTGGATGGAAAGCAAGATTAACCATCCCCTTTAAGAACTGGCCCGTGCCATGGTGTGTGTGTTCCATTGCTGACTGACATTACATGAGCTTCGCCAGCGCTCTGAGGTAGCGCCTCGCTCCTCGGCCTTTGCGCCTTAAGACAGGTGTGAAGCGCCTGATATAGCGCTGCAATCACCTCCAGGGGCGATAAAAGTCAAGTTTGCAGTCGGTGGCGATAATTAGCGCCAGGCGCTAATCTTTGCGCCCGGCCGATAATTGCGCCCCAAATGGGGCAATACTGAATTTCTCCCCCTATGAGTGTTAAAAAAACAAGCCTGAAGGCTTTGTGTCTTAATGCGAGGAGCATTCGTAATAAGGTGGATGAATTAGCTGCGCAAATAGATGTAAACGGATATGATATAATTGGGATTACGGAGACATGGCTCCAGGGTGACCAAGGCTGCAAATTCAACATCCAGGGGTATTCAATATTCAGGAAGGACAGGCAAAAAGGAAAAGGAGGTGGCGTAGCATTGCTGGTTAAAGAGGAGATTAACACAATAGTAAGGAAGGATATTAGCTCTGATGATGTGGAATCTGTATTGGTAGAGCTGAGAAAAACCATGGGGCAGAAAACGTTAGTGGGAGTTGTATACAGACCCCCAAACAGTAATGCTGAGGTTGGGGATGGCATTAAACGGGAAATTAGAGATGCGTGCAATAAGGGCACAGCAGTTATCATGGGTGACTTTAATCTACATATAGATTGGGCTAACCAAATTAGTAACAATACTGTGGAGGAGGAATTCCTAGAGTGTATACGGGATGGTTTCCTGGACCAATATGTCGAAGAACCAACTGGAGATCAGGCCATCTTAGACTGGGTATTATGTAATGAGAAAGGATTAATTAGCAATCTTGTTGTGCGAGGCCCCTTGGGGAAGAGCGATCATAATATGATAGAATTCTTCATTAAGATGGAGAGTGAAGTAGTTGGCTCAGAGACTAGGGTCCTGAACTTAAATAAAGGAAACTACGATGGTATGAGGCGCGAGTTGGCTAGGATGGATTGGGGAGCGTTACTTAAAGGGTTGACGGTGGATAGGCAATGGCAAACATTTAAAGATCGCATGGATGAACTACAGAATTTGTTCATCCCTGTTTGGCATAAAAATTAAACAAAAAAGGTGAATCAACCGTGGCTAACAAGGGAAATTAGGGATAGCATGAGATCCAAGGAGAGGACATATAAATTGGCCAGAAAAAGCAGCAAACCTGAGGATTGGGAGCAGTTTAGGATTCAGCAAAGGAGGACAAAGGGATTAATTAAGAGGGGAAAATAGAATGAGAGTAAGCTTGCAGGGAACATAAAAACTGACTACAAAAGCTTCTATAGATATGTGAAGAGAAAAAGATTGGTGAAGTCAAGCGTAGGTCCCTTGCAGTCAGAATCAGGGGAATTTATAATGGGGAACAAAGAAATGGCAGACCAATTAAATACATACTTTGGTTCTGTCTTCACAAAGGAGGACACAAATAACCTCCCAGAGATGTCAGGGAACATAGGGTCTAATGAGAGGGAGGAATTGAATGAAATCAGTATTTGTAGGGAAATGGTGTGAGGGAAATTGACGGGATTGAAGGCCGATTAAATCCCCAGGGCCTGATGATCTACATCCTAGGGTACTTAAGGAAGAGGCCCTAGAAATAGTAGATGCATTGCTGGTCATCTTCCAAAATTATATAGACTCTGGAACAGTTCCCATGGATTGGAGGGTACCTAATGTAACCCCACTATTTAAAAAAGGTGGTAGAGAGAAAATGGGGAATTATACACCGGTAAGCCTGACATTGGTAGTGGGGAAAATGCTAGAACCCATTATAAAAGATGTAATAGCAGAGCACTTGGAAAACAGTGACAGGATCGGACAAAGTTAACATGGATTTACAAAATGTAAATCATGCTTGACTAATCTACTGGAATTTTTTGAGGATGTAACTGGTAGAATAGATAAGGGAAAACCAGTGGATGTGGTGTATTTGGACTTTCAGAAGGCTTTCGATAAGGTCCCGCATAAGAGATTAGCGTGCAAAGTTAAAGCACATGGGATTGGGGGTAAGGTACGGACTTGGATAGAGAACTGGTTGGCAGACAGGAAGTAAAGAGTTGGAATAAACGGGTCTTTTTCCGAGTGGCAGGCAGTGACTAGTGGGGTACCGCAGGGATCGGTGCTAGGACCCCAGTTATTCACAATATATATAATGATCTAGATGAGGGAACTAGATGTAATATTTCCAAGTTTGCAGATGACACAAAGCTGGGTGGGCGTGTGTGCTGTGAGGAGGATGCAGAGAAACTCCAGTATGATTTGGACAGGTTGGGTGATTGGGCAGATGCATGGCAGATGCAGTATAATGTGGATAAATGCAAGGTTATCCACTTTGGTGGCAAAAACAGGTAGACAGATTATTATCTGAACAGCAATAGATTGGGAAAAGGGGAAGTGCAACGAGACCTGGGTGTCCTTGTGCACCAGTCGCTGAAGGTAAGCATGCAGGTGCAGCTGGCAGTTAAGAAGGCAAATGGTATGTTGGCCTTCATAGCGAGAGGATTCGAGTATAGGAGCGAGGATGTCTTGCTGCAGTTGTACAGGGCCTTGGGGAGACCACACCTTGAGTATTGTGTGCAGTTTTGGTCGCCTTATCTGAGGAAGGATGTTCTTGCCATGGAGGGAGTGCAGCGAAGATTTACCAGACTGATACCTGGGATGGCAGGAATGACGTATGAAGAGAGATTGGGTCGATTAGGCTTATATTCGCTAGAGTTTAGAAGAATGAGAGGGGATCTCATTGAAACTTATAACATTCTAACAGGACTAGACAGACTAGATGCAGGAAGGATGTTCCCGATGGCGGGGGAGTCCAGAACCAGGGGTCACAGTCTAAGGATAAGGGGTAGCCATTTCGGACTGAGATGAGGAGGAATTTCTTCACCCAGAGAGTGGTGAACCTGTGGAATTCTCTACCACAGAAGGTAGTTGAGGCCAATTCATTAAATATATTCAAGAAGGAGTTAGATATATTTCTTAAGGCTGAAGGGATATGGGGAGAAAGCAGGGACAGGGTACTGAATTTGGATGATCAGCCATGATCTCATTAAATGGTGGAACAGGCTCGAGGGGCCGAATGGCCTACTCCTGCTGCTATCTTCTATGTTTCTATGTCTTTGTGATGGAGAAGACAGAAGATTGGAGGCTCAGCTTAGGGTTAAATAGGATGCTGAGACTGCAAACTGTCTGGTTCAGCCAGGGAGGGGGATTTAATTGGTGGCAAGGGTTCGTGGCAGAGGGTGGAAGACAGTGGCCCAGTATTTGCGGTTGTAATGACTGCGAAACTGTCAGCATTCGCTGTCATAACTCTGTAAAACTGACAGCAACATATTGAGTCCACACATCTGCAGTTGAACACAGAAATCCGGAAGTTGCTGTCAGTAATACCCTGCTCCTCCACAGGGTGCGCTGTTGCAGTCCTCGCAGATGGAAATCAATTAGAAATCACTGAATTGATGTGCACATCAACTTTTTAAGCACTATTCTCGCTGTAAAAACCCTTGAAAAAGTTAAGCCTTGTTGAATGAGGTTTAACTGAGCTTAAACGGCGTACTAAGTCATAATTATTTCTGAACAGCCTCTCTTGCCCTGAAAAACTAATTTTATATTTGTGGAGTGCAATTCCATGATGATAATTCCATCGATTTTTAAAATAATAAAAATTATTTTTTTTTAAGTTTGTTTATGATATTTCAGCTTCTACCTTAATCCATGTGTAAGTCCCAATCTTTATTTCACTTTCTGTAAAATTACAAAATGTGAATGATGAAATCTGCTTTTTACTTCCTGGTTTGCTGTCTGTGAGAATTCAACGTGATTGGCTGCTTAGCCTGCTTGATAAATCACTGTTCCTGGATGCCATAGATCCCCTATAGATGGCGCCAGATGGAAAGTCATGTCAGAAAAGGTGAAATCGACGACAGAGCCCGCTAAAAATTTGTGGGCAGCTTTCTTCGAGTTCTCTCTCCCCAGTCTCTCTCTCTCCCCAGTCTCAGTCTCTCTCTCGCCAGTCTCAGTCTCTCTCTCTCCCCAGTCTCTCTCCCCCCTCCGATTCCCTCTTTCTCCCCAGTCTCTCTCTCTCTCTCTCTCCCCCCTCTGATATCCCCCTCTCTCCCCTTTCGATCCTCGATCTTGCCCCCCACCGGCCACCAACGGATCCCCTTACCTCTGCACAGAGCCGACGAAAACGTGGCCCAACTGGATACTGCGCATGCGCGGCTCCGGTATTCCGCGAGCCGGGACTGAAAGGCGAATAATCAGCACGGGGGGATTGTCCCGCTGAAAGGTCAAAGTTCAAGGGAGAAAACCAAACCCCTCCCGGCCTTACACAGCAACCCATCAACCATCAGAACACACACTTCAAAAGCTGCAATTGGGATCAGTTCTGAGGTCGCAAGACTCACAACAAGTCTGTCTGGAATCCCGGGGCCATTGTGTATTGGGCCCCTCCCTCCTCCAGCTACTGTCCAGTTCTCTGTGCGGTATTTAATTTGAAGTGCGCGCGAGCTCTGGAATGTGTGCGCGGCTGCGCAGGCCTTAAAGGGAACAGTGGTGGTATCCTAACTCTCACCAAGTCCCATTCACCCATCACCCATGTGTTCGCTGACCTACATTGGCTCCCGGTCCAGCAACGCATTGATTTTAAAATTCTCATCCTTGTCTTCAAATCCCTCCATGGCCTCACCTCTCCCTATCTCTGTAACCTCCTCCAGCCCTACAACCCTCTGAGATTTCTGCTCTCCACCAATTCTGGCCTCATGCGCATCTCTGATTTTCATCACTCCTCCATTGGTGCCTGTAGCTTCAGCTACCTAGATCCTAAGCTCTGGAATTCCCTTCCTAAACCTCACCGCCTCTCTACCTCTCTCTCCGTCTTTGTCGCTCCTTAAAACCTACCTCTTTGATCAAGCCTTTGGTCACCTATCCGAATACATCTTTATGTGGCTCAGTGTCAAATTTTGTCTGAATACGCTCCTATGAAGTGCCTTGGGACATTCTTACTACGTTAAAGGCACTATATAATTGCAAGTTGTTGTTTGCAAGGACAGAGTGATCAATGGTGGGTTATTTGAGTAGGGGGTGATGATGGCAGATTTGAAAAGGAGGGTGACAGTACTAGCTAGCATGGGGCCAGGAAGAGAAGTTGGGTGGTCAGCAGTTTAGTGGGAATAGGGTCAAGAGAGCAGGAGTTTGGTCTCATGACAAGATGAGCTCGGAGAGAACATGAGGAAAGATAGGAGAGAAACTAGAGAAAGATGTGAGTTCAGGGCTGGGGCATTAAAATAGCAGAGAAATGTCAGACAAATGTATTAAGCATTGGTTCATTAATAATCCAACAGTTGTTTCTAGCCTTATATATTATTAGCCGTTTTCATCTGTGTATGTGCTTATGTATATTAAGTTGATTTAAAATTCTCTCTCAAAAATAATGTGTACTGGATTGATTTAAGTTTTCAAATGACTAAGAATATATCAGGTTGATAGGCATCTGTGGGCATACTATCAATGTCTTATTATCGCAGTCAAGTATGAATTTATCTCTCTCACTTGGCCTGATTGCTCCCCAAATTCCTTCTAGAACAGCTATGAATAATCACTTACTTAACGCTGGGTGATTATTCATCATCCTCAAATAATTATTCACAGGTTCAACTGAAGTTCATATGAGTAAAGGTCAACTGAGATTGGCTGATGATGAGATAAATAGTATTATAATTGATGAGCTGAAAGAGATAATCTATTATCATCAAGAATCTGTAACATCTTCTAATACACTCATGTGACTATTACAGCCACCTAATCATAAAACCCTGTATTCTAGCGGAGCCTGATACCAAAATCCTATTCTCCGTGTGCCTTAGTGAATTGGTTAACTGAATTCAGCAGTAGCTTAAATTTTCTAATATAAATAGAATTTAGAACAAATAGACTTTTCTACCATGTTTAAGTCTGATGTTTGACTTACGCATAATACTTAAGATGCTGGGCTTCATTATATCCTGCAATGTGTTGGAAAAAGTCCAAGTCACTTGTGCATAGCCACCTCAAACTGTTTGCAAGGTTCTTCAGTTTATAGGTTTATGATAATATACTAGATTTTATTTCAGGTTACTCTGTACCTAAGGGCTAACCCAGTAACAGGGTGCTGAGCTCCTGATCTTAGCTCTGTCACTGTAGGTAAGTATGGAGCAGAAACAAAACAAAAACAGAAATTGCTATAAACACTCAAGCAGCATCGGTGGAGAAAACGGAAACCAAGCATTTCCTTTTAGGGAAGGATGGGCAGTCAGCAAGAGAATCACTTGGGCCACTGCAAAGGCACCTTGCAGCGACTGTTTTCAAAGTGACATTGGCGGAGATCTGTGAATGGGTCTCCTCCCTCTATCTCGAGCTCAGCTGGTGTTGTATGGCAATGGGCAGAGCATAGTAAATGAGAAAATATCAGAAACAAATTAGAAATGTTACCCTCAAAAATGTATTGCACATATTTAATGGCAATTTTCATTTGAGGCTTTGTATAATCTTCTCTTATATAGTTCTGTAAATTCAATGACCTTGACCAGTTTATGCACTATACCTTGGGCAAATTAAACATTTCACATAGTCACATTCAGTGTCATATTGGCCCAAAATTTGCGGTCAGCGGCAATGCAACAACGACTGCCACTGACCCCGAAGAAAGCTGCCCACAGAGATCTCGCGATCTCTGTGGCGAAAACTGTAAATAGGGGATTCCTAGCATGATGCAGCAGTGACATCATCAAGCTGTCTAAGCAGCCACTCACATTGAAGAATTTTCACAGACAGCAAACCAGGAAATGAAAGCACTGATTATCTGCACTTTTTAAAAATGTTAGTGAAATTATTATTTTTTTTAATTGGAATTTTTATCATAATGGAGAAATTTAACATTCCACGAATATAAAAATTAGTTTTTCAGATCCAAAACGGTTGTTTAGCAGTCAATATGCTGTTAAAACCCCAGTTACACCTATTCCAACAAGGCTTAACATTTAATGGGGTATTTAACAACGATATTAGCGCGGAAAAGCTCAGGTTTTCGTCAGTTTCACTGATTGCCGACTATAGGAGGGTGTCCACAGTGCAGCCAGTGTCGAAGCAGTGAATAACTGACCGCAGCTTCAGGATTTCTGCGTTTAGATGCGCATGCGCTAAATCCAGTTTCAGAGGGGTAATGACGGTGAACGCTGACAGTTCGCCGTCATTACCCACTGCAAAATCCAGGCAATTGTATTGAGCAATTTTCTGGCACCGGCACGATGGGCCGAATGGCCTCCTTCTGTGCTGTATCATTCTATGATTCTATGATTTTATTGCTAATTTTTTCAGTTAATACCAGGAAATAAGGACACAGCCTTAAACACAATTTATTTGTGTACAGTTTTGTTATAATGATAGGTTTGCGTGAACTCCTTAATTGCCAATCTTAGGTAATATTTGATGTAAAAGCACTTTGTAGTTCTAATTACAGATCCTGGAAGCATTCCTGCATTGTTAAACATAATTAAATTTAAAGGGGGAGAAATTCGGTATCGCCCCATTTGGGGTGCAATTATCGGCCAGGCGCAAAGTTTAGCGCCTGGCGCTAATTATCGCCTCCGACTGCAAACTTGGCCTCTATCGCCCCTGGAGGTGATTGGAGCGCTAAATCAGGCACTACACACCTCTCTTAAGGCGCTAACGCCGAGGAGCGAGGCGTTACCTCAGAGCACTGGCGAAGCTCGTGATGTCAGTCAGCAATGGAACACTGGCGCCGGCCAGTTCTTAAAGGGGAGGGTCGATCTTGCTCTCCATCCACACCCGCTCATTGCAGCCTTGAATCTCGGCCTGAAGAGACCTGTACATCAATTCTGCTTGAAAGAACAATGGAGAGGCCCAGGGAACGAGCTCAGAGTGCAGCCCCCAAAGTCTCTTCTAAATTGATGCAAGGAAGGTCAAATCAAAATGAACCTGCAAAGTGCTGTTCAGTATCCAAAACTCCTTCACACAGCGTTGAATCTCTCCAGAAGTCTCTCTCTCTCTCAATACGTGGTGCAAAAATAACGGCGACAAAAAAAGGCAGGAAGTGGCCGCCTTTAAATAGCGCTCCCTCAGCCCCTTCCTGACTGCAAAATGTTCCTCTATACCTGTCGTTGCTAGCGGCAGGCGGAAAGGCAGGGGGTGCCACTCAATATCCAGTCCGGGGCGCTACACGCTCGACTGACGTCACGATCTGCGGGCGCAGGAGTTCGTGGTGGTAGTGTTTAGCGCCACCGCAAAATGTCTGGTCAATTCTGCGAGCGGCGCAAACATCGCCGCGCCCGGGCGCTAGTTGTTTTGTGCCCCATTAGCGCCCTAAGAGGGCACTAACGGGAGGCGCAAAGCAACTGAATTTTTCCCCCATATAGTTATGACAGTCTGTGGTAGTTAAAAGATTGAGACTGGGCTTATTATAGTTTTTGCTCCAGTATTTTTTAAAAATTCACACATTACATGTTGGTATGGAATGATAAACAATATACTATTCCTAGTAGGAACTGGCAACAGCGCTAGCTTTACTCAGTAATGGTACTGTTGGCTCTAAGTCAGAATGCTGTAGGGTCAAGCCCAACTCCAGGTACCTAAGCACAAAATATAGGCTAATACTCCAGTACAATACTGAGGAAGTACTGCATTGTCAGAGGTGCTGTTTTCAGAAGAGATGTAAGACAGAGCCAGAGTCCTGACCAACATTTATCCCTCAACTAATACTACCATAAGAACATAAGAAATAGGAGCAGGAATAGGCCACTTGGCCCCTCGAGCCAGATTAACTGGTCATTTATCTTACTGCTGTTTGAGAGACCTTGCACTGCACAAATTAGAATCATAGATCATAGAAATTTACGGCACAGAAGGAGGTCATTCGGCCCATCATGTCTGTGCCGGCCGAAAAAGAGCTATCCAGCCTCATCCCACTTTCCAGCTTTTGGTCTGTAGCCCTGTAGTGCATATCCAAGTACTTTTTAAATGCAATTAAGGTTTCTGCCTCTACCATTCTTTCAGGCAGTGAGTTCCAGACCCTCACCACCCTCTCGGTGAAATAAGTTCTCTTCAACTCCCCTCTAATCCTTCTTCCAATTACTTTAAATCAATGCCCCTTGGTTATTGCTAAGGGATACGCTCTATCTATGCCCCTCATAATTTTATACACCTTAATTTACAAATTCCACTTGGCCCTTTTTAGGAAAGATGCTCAGAACCTAATCATTCTTAAAGGCTGTCTTTTCTCTGGTTGAAAAACAATGAAATCCTGGATGCAAAATATGTCATGAATTAAGGACGTGATTCAAAGAAGAGTGACTGCTGAATACCTTTGTGTCCCGTTTCATGACTGCACCAAAGAGCCAGAAGCTGTTACGCACAGAGATAAAGCAGTCATTTTCAAAACTAAATATTCAAATCCAGATTCGATTCCTTCATGTTACAATACTTAAGACCTGAAGTTGCAATTTCTTAGAAGATCAGCAGATAGCAACTGACTCAGAATTCATCCAAAATATAATTAGAAATATCTAAATAGATCTCTCAATATAATCTCAATATAACACTCAGACTGACACTTTCAATAGCCTCAAATAGTGAGCACCCAATTCTGATTCTTTCACTGAACCTTCCCTGCCATGATTGCAAATTAATGTAGATTTCAATTTGAAATAAGGTGTACTGATTTAGGTTACTTTGCATTCCGAACAGACTGCTAAAGACAATATCAATGATAAAGCATTAAAGCCACTACCATAGCCTTTCCCCCATTGCTGCCAAAATCACCTTGCAGCTCGCTTTCTCTAAAACTCTCTTTGAGCTTTCTCCCTCTCTCTCCTCTACAAGTTTCAGAATGCTTTAGCCATGCCCTTACCCAGAACATATCTTCCACTCTCATCACTCCTATTTTTGGCACATCCCGCACACCCTCCGCTCCTCAGACACCTACTTCCTATTCACTCTACTCCACTATCAGTAGCCACTATTTTCACCACCTGCTCCTGTCCTTTGGAAAGCCCTTCCTACACACATCCCCCTAGCACCTCTCTCCTTCTCTCAAAAGCCTCCTAAAAACTTTTTTTTAAACTGTGTTTTTGGCTACCTACCTCTCCATCCCTTCCGAGCTTTTCTGTTCCCTCTCTCCCTTTTAGATGGCGTCCATTTTTCTTTGCCCTAGAAAGTTGAGAACTAGATTGCTCCTAAAAGGGACGATGATGCAGTATTTGCAAAGTATAGATGTATTCTTAGCAGAATCAACCAAAAATGCGCCACTGAGTACATTCTCTACCCATCAGTACTTTTGAATCACTAATTTGGAGGTTTATTTTTGAAAGTAGTGAGCATTCCATTGTGGTTAAAAATGTACTAAATGTATTTTTTAATTAATTTTATATCTTCAACTTTCTTTTACCTATTTTATTAAATAAATTGACAAAATCTTTCAAAAGATTATGAAAAGTGTCAGTAATTAAAATGAGATATGATGTTATTTACAGGCACAGCAATGATCAGGATGTCCTGTTTGACCAGATACTGATGGGGCATCAGGAATTTCCATCACCATATTGGGACAATATTTCTGACTCTGCAAAAGTGAGTATCTGCTAATATTAACAAGAAACCCCATTTGAATTTAAGGACTTGCATGCAACCTAAACATTTAGTCTTGCTTACAATGCAGTTATGCTGCCACTTTTGCAGTTCAGCCGTGCGTGAATGTAAAAGAGGTACTGTACTCGGTGTCAGATCAGAACCTAACTCCCAAACATACTGAAGTCGAAAGGTGTGAGACCACCTCTAGTAAGCAGTCTCACAACACTCGAGTTTTACACTGGGTTACAGTATAATTCCATCCCAGTGTGAAGCTATGTTTAATTGGACCTTCTGCGAACTTTATAAATTTACTTTGAGTCATTTTAACAGGAGAGAATGAATGTTTCTGCCTGGAAGTCTGGTGTTTTATGAGGTCAGGTTCCATGGACTAGGCTTGTATTCCCTTGAATATAGAAGATTAAGGGATGATCTAATTTAGGTGTTTAAGATCATTTAAGGATCTGATAGGGTAGGTAGAGAGAAACTATGTTCTCTGGTGGGGAGTCCAGAACAAGGGGGCATAGCCTTAAATTAGAGCTAAGTCGTTCAGGGGTGATGTCAGAAAGCACTTCTTACACAAAGGGTAGTGGAAATCTGGAAAACTCTCCCCCAAAAAGCTGTTGAGGCTAGGGTCAATTGAAAAGTTCCCATGTTCCTTCTTCTATTCCTATATTTACCTTTTGGGGGCGCAGGTAAAAATAGACCGTTATCTTTGTTTATTCCATGTGTTAAAAGGTTAATTAATAAGGGTGTGGTCCATAACCTGGCAAATTGTGTGTAGTTTATGGAAGGAACAAGTTTGATGATTTGAAAGGATTTTACTCATTCCATTTTTTTTTATCTCTTACACAGTGCCATTCTCTAAACATTTCTTGAAGGCACTGACTTACACAGGCTAATTGTGTCCCTTTCCATTACATCAGAGCACACTGAAACTGGGCGATGTAGGGATGCACTTCATTTTGACACCAATATACGAAGCTGCAGAGTGATAAGACACAGAGTCAATCTACCACTCAGCTGAGTTACAATCTCAGCCAATCTGCTGCAGGAGGCCAGGTGCCTCTGCATGGGTGGGGAAGGAACAATCAGATGGGGAGTCTCCACTGGGCTGTTCTTGTGTCACCAGCACTTGGAATCCAGTGAGCAGTGCTCCAGATGAGCATTTGAATACATTTGCACAGAGCTCTGATCTCCTCATCTTCACAATGAAGCGAGCAGACAGTGTAAATGTGGCTTCCCTTTGCACTGGGAAAACAGAAGTGATACTGCAGTCTTTGACATCATATAAAACTTGAATATGTGATTTGTTTTGAAAACTGCTAAAGGAAACATTCACACTACAGCAACCTAAAACACAAGCATGTTCCCAAGCCAATTACTGCATTTTTAAAAATAATGTTATTGTGGATTAATATTGCATTGCTTCTTGCACAGTATTTTACACTAAAACGGCAACCCTTTAATAATGGATGAAAGAATTCAGTGTAAACATCATTGATTTAAGTGAGTGCAGAGAATTAGGAGAGTATGTGGATAATATGGCTGTTTCCATGCTATCAGTGATGATTACTGATCCCATGACAGAGATGACACTGATGGGATCATAAATCAATAATTAATTTAATTGAGCTCATTTACCTGGATACAAAATCTAGACTTCCCTTTGGCCTGACTCAATTTAGTATTGATGTCTAAAATGTTTATATGTAATGAAGGACAGGATGTAACTGCACTAGAATGGCTATGGGTATAATTAGTATAATGTATTGCCATTAGTAATTATATCAAATTTGACTGGCTGAGCTGAGTGGATTTTGAACAATATTTCATGTTTTAGCAAACAGCATAAGAGAATTTTTCATTTACTCAGCAAAACATGTTGGGCTAGAAATTAGTCTCGGGCGGGGGCAGTATCGGATCGGCTGCCCGCTATGCGCAGTGCCTGATACTCAGTTCCATTGCAGTCAAAGGAACTAAAGATCAGGCGCAGCGTATAACGGGTGGCCGATCCGATACCGCCCGTTTTGCGCCACCGCCCGAGACGAATATCTAGGCCATTGTATAATTATAAGTCGTCAAGAGGACCAGACAGACATTTCAACCAGCTTAAAATTATTCAAAGTAATAACTTACTAATGTAGAACATTGATTGTTGCTTTAATTTAAATTAAAATTAGAAAAATTAAGTTCTACATGTACGATAGCAAAATACTGCGGATGCTGGAAATCCGAAATAACAACAGAAAACGCTGGAAAAACTCAGCAGGCCAGGCAGCATCCGTGGAGAGAGAAAGAGAGTTAACGTTTCAGGTCGATGACTTTTCTACATGTATATGTGCTCGTGGTGGCTTGAAATTTTTGCCTGACAGTAAAAGCACCTAAGAGGATGGCATAGCCTGTAGTGAAAGTTGGCCCTAGTTGTTGCAGAGTCCAGAGAGCAGAATAGTATATTCCCACCACCTTTGAATCTGATCTCAGAGAAACATGCTTTGTTACAATGCAGATTGATGAATAGACCCACAAGGTGGAATCACTTAACAAGCCAGGAATTGGCTCAGCAATTATTTTTTACAAATTTCTAATTTTCCTATAATTTAATAATTATGGCAAAAAGAAAAATGACTTGATTTAATTTTTTGCACTTTTAAAGAACTAAGCATATTCAAGCTAAGCTAAACATATGTTACAGCAGCTTAGCTCCTAAGCCAGTGGCAGGCCAAATACAGCCCGCGGGCCATACCTGGCCCACCAATGGAATCAATCTGGCCTGCCAAAGCCTGGCTTCAGGGCCGAACGTCCGCCGCACCTGACCCCGCCCCACGTCAGGAGGCGGGTCATTGTCTGAGAGGCAGCAGGGGAGTCTAGCAATGGGCCTTCGAAACAGGAGGCAAAGATACGGAGGTGGCCAGAAGGCAGCTGGGAGTCCTGGATTGGGCCACGGCCACCCGGGTGAGGGCCTTTTACCGACGGCAAGCACGGCCCTAAACCAGTGGAGAGCAGTAATTAGCATTTTAATTATCTCATTTATTTATTTAACACTAATTATTTATACTAACTGATAATTAGTAAATGAGTTAACATATTTATTCACTAACTTAATACCCTCTGCACTTTAGACAATTGGTGAGCAATTTAATTGTGCTCATTACTATACTAATTACACAGCTATTAATTTAAAAGCCACTGAGCGGCCAGCGCGGGACCTCCAGACCACTGCGCAGCTTAACGGGAACATTGGTGTGCGGCCCTCAACAGCTCACCAAAACTTGTTAATTGGCCCCCCAGCCGAAATAATTGCCCACCCCTGCCCAAAGCTAAACACAGCTCAGTTCAGCTCTAGCCAGTCATGCTATTCAGAATAGCTCAGAGTTTTAGCCATGATCTATAATCATCTACAGAATGATTCCACTGTTCTGGTAAATCTTCCAGAATCACTGGGGAGAAAATTGGCGACAGTAGCAATTCTGGGGCTACATTCTTCAAATTTCACTGTAATGGAAGACATTGATTGGGAGGATTGGAAACACTAAAATAATCAATGGTTTTGAAGCCCCCAGTAACAGAAGTGTGGCTTCAATGAAAGTAGTGAAAGAAGTCATAGTTGCATTTATATAAGAAAGCTGAGTGAATGCTATGACCTTTCCTATGCTGTTTACATTATATTTTTTTTAAAGTCTGCCATATGCTGTGCCATTAAAATCCGAGATTTTCAATCTGAACATAGATGAAAATGTGACAGGTTGCTGACAGTGAGATGTCTTACATGTTTAGTTATATATCTACTAAAAGAGTTTCTTTATATTAGTAAAAGGATCATTGAACGTGCTTCCCTCTACAATTGAGAAATTATGAACAGTTGGCAGTTACTGCTGGCAGTTAATAATGGGAAACAGGGAAATAGCGGAGACCTTGAACAAATATTTTGTATCGGTCTTCACGGTAGAAGACACTAAAAGCATCCCAATAATGGATAATCAAAGGGCTATTGGGGTGGGGGGGGGACTTAAAACAATCACTATCACTAGAGAGAAAGTACTAGACAAACTAATGGGACTAAAGGTGGACACGTCCCCTGGACCCGATGGCGTGCATCCTAGAGTCTTAAAAGAGGTGGCTGCAGAGATGGTGGATGCATTGGTTGTAATCTACCAAAATTCCCTGGATTCTGGAGAGGTCCCAGCGGACTGGAAAACCGCAAATGTAACGCCCCTATTTAAGAAAGGAGGGAGACAGAAAGCAGGCAACTATCGACCAGTTAGCCAAATATCTGTCATTGGGAAAATGCTGGAGTCCATCATTAAGGAAGTGGTAGCAGGACATTTAGAAAATCATAATATAGTCAAGCAGAGTCAGCATGGTTTTATGAAAGGGAAATCATGTTTGACAAATTTGCTGGAGTTCTTTCAGGATGTAACGAGCAGGGTGGATAAAGGGGAACCAGTAGATGTCGTGTATTTGGATTTCCAGAAGACATTCGATAAGGTGCCACATAAAAGGTTACTACACAAGATAAGAGCTCACAGGGTTGGGGGTAATATATTAGCATGGATAGAGGATTGGCTAACTAACAAAACAGAGAGTCGGGATAAATGGGTCATTTTCAGGTTGGTAAACTGTAACTAGTGGGATGCCGCAGGGATCAGTGCTGGAGCCTCAACTATTTACAATCTATATTAATGACTTGGATGAAGGGATTGAGTGTAATGTAGCCAAATTTGCTGATGATACAAAGATAGGTGGGAAAGCAAATTGTGTGGAGGACACAAAGAATCTCCAAAGGGATATAGATAGGCTAAGTGAGTGGGCAAAAATCTGGCAGATGGAGTTTAATGTGGGAAAATGCGAGGTTATCCACTTTGGTAGGAAAAGTAAAAAAGCAAATTATTATTTAAATGGGGAGAGATTACAAAATGCTGATGTACAGAGGGATCTGGGGGTTCTTGTACATGAATCACAAAAAGTTAGCATGCAGGTACAACAAGTAATTAGGAAGGCAAATGGAGTGTTGGCCTTTATTGCAAAGGGAATGGAGTATAAAAGTAGGGAAGTTCTGTTACTACTGTGCAGGGCATTGGTGAGACCACACCTGGAGGACTGCGTACAGTTTTGGTTTCCTTATTTAAAGAAGGATATACTTGCATTGGAGGCAGTTCAGAGAAGGTTCACGAGGTTGATTCTGGAGATGAAGGGGTTATCTTATGAAGAAAGGTTGAGCAGGTTGGGCCTATACTCATTGGAGTTTAGAAGAATGAGAGGGGATCTTATTGAAACATATAAGATTCTGAAGGAGCTTGACAGGGTAGATGCAGAGAGGATGTTTCCCCTCGTGGGGGAATCTAGAACTAGGGGGCATAATTTCAGAATAAGGGGGCACCCTTTTAAATCGGAAATGAGGAGGAATTTCTTCTCTCAGAGGGTCGTGAATCTTTGGAATTCTCTTCCCAGAGAGTTGTGGAGGCTGGGTCATTGAATATATTTAAGGTGGAGATAGACAGATTTTTGAACGATAAGGGTGCCAAGGGTTATGGGGAGTGGGCAGGGAAGTGGAGTTGAGGCCAAGATCAGATCAGCCATGATCTTATTGAATGGCGGAGCAGGCTCGAGGGGCCAAATGACCTCCTCCTGCTCCTACGTCTTATGTTCTAATTAACATAGTGTGCCCAAACCAGTAGTAAGTGGTGTGGTCGGTAGAGCCCAGGTTATGACAAGTAGAATAAAAATAAGGTTTTTTTTGGAGTTTATTATATCTAATTACAAATAACAAGTGGATTTTGGATTATTGTACTGTTACACTCGAATGGTAAATAATCACTTGCTAAATGTCTCCCCTGTTGGTCTAGGTGAATAATTATCCTTCAACTCTACACGTATACTTAAATAACAATCCATCTGCCCTTTTATTTTATAGGAGCTTATCACCATGATGCTTCAGGTTGATATAGAGCAGCGATATTCTGCACAGCAGTTGTTGGACCACCCCTGGGTGAATGTAAGTCTTGTTTACTGAATGTTCTACCATGGACTTCTGAGACATGCTACTGATGGCTTTGGTGGAATGCTTCATTTCAGTTTTAGGCTTGGCATGGGTCTGTACAATACTTTCATCTCTATAGTAGGTTTAGCACATATCTTCAGATCAGCTGGAGTTATAGATATGATGTCCAGGCTATTGTGTTAATCATTGTCCCGTAGAAATGCTACAGATGTGAAATGAGGAGAAAGTATGTACATAAACAAACAGTGAAAAGGTTGGGAAAAGCATGTGTTTATGTTGTGGTTCAAATTCTACTGTTGCGCAATGCTGGGGTTACCTAGCCTTGGCTTACATTACTGCACTTTCGTTGGCATTGCTGGGAGCATATATGCGAATATTGTGGGTCTATCATCAAAAAAAATTCCAATTAAAAATACATCATGGAAAATTGCATTTCTGGTAAATTATATCATTCTATTGGTGGACAGAAACATGTAGTTTGCTCAGAATGCCCATATGGAAAACAGTATCCTGGTAGGGTAGCAAGTGTCCTATTTTGCTTGAAATCAGTTTTATATATATTTTTGAACAATCATATTTTTAATTGGAAGGATTTTGGCAGTAGATGCACAATGTGAGTGTGATTATTTCTAACAGTGCCAATTAAAGAAATTTCAGATAAACGTTTATCTAATTGTCTTGTCTGGTTTTTTTTATTTCCAATTTTTAAAAAAAAGATCAACTTTAAAATAACATGTTAGATTTAAGAGACAATCGATTCTATGTAAAATATTTCCTGCACGTAGTTGGACTATAATAATATAATGCTAACCTGCTGCTCATGATTTGTTAAAGACCACTCCATACTCCAGGAAGTAGACAGCAAACAACTATGACTGAGCTAAGAACTGTCAATTCGAAGTTAACCAGTCTGGCAAGATAATTTCTGTAAATATTGCTTTGTCCCTTTTTTTTTATGAACCTTTTAAGAACTTTGCTAACATTCCTGTATTACTTTAACCAGAACGTGTTCATTTTCCCACAGTAGACTATTCATAGAGGATTTTAACTGCCTTTTTATTTTTCTCTTTCTCAAGTATTTTGGGACCCTTTTCTCTGTTAAGCGTACTTTATAAATGCAAGTTGTTGTCGATAATTCATTATATTAATTTCTTCTAATTTTATTGCATGATATTCAGCACTGATGTTTTACGTAACATCACTTTAGTTGCATTTGTCACTCATAGATTCTAAAGAATAGAGCCAAAAGTTTCCGCTTTGGGCGCAATTGGCAATCTGGGCGCAAATTGTCCTGAAAATTGCGCTAGTTTTGCAAAGTGAATTTTTTGCTCAGGTTTTCGCTCAAACTGATTTGCATATCGCCGAACGTAAAATCATCCGCGAACTAGCACAATTGGACAGCGTTTTATAACGTAATTTCTTTTAAAAATAGTCCTTGATATATTTAAGAGTGGTAACCTGGTGCAGTTTTATTAATACAGCTGAAAATAGGTTTATCACAAAAAAATAAGCATTTTTAATCGGAGTGTCTAGTCCACTATCTGCGAATAACCCGATTTTAAATAACTGAAAACGACTTCAAAAACTATACAGAACTATTTACTAGTTACATTGGTGTAAAAATTATATTTAAAAGCTTTTAGAAGGTACCTGTTAGTGCCCTTGCATCTTAAAAAAAAAGCTTAATTTTAAGAGCCCCTTCGAAGGCCCACAAACGGATGCAATTAGTGGAAGCTCGCCATGGTGATTAATTCGATCTGGGGGGCGTGGCCAGTTTTGTGGGCAGGGCCAGCTTCCAGCGTGATGATTTTTAAACTAGTGCAAAAGATCGCGGTAACTCGATTTATGCTGGATGTAATTTGCACTTGGAATTCCTCAATCATTTGCGCTCGTTTGGCCGATTTTGGTGCAAATTGTACTGGCGGAAACTCCAAGCCTCAATTCTTAAAAAAAAATAGGTAAATATCATCTGAAATTCAATAAAATAACACTATTACCTGGAATTTTTTAATATGAAAGGAATTAAATCATATCAAATCTGGCCAAAGTGAAAACAATGACTATTTCCAAGTCAGTGTCAACAATACTGATAAAAGGAACAAACCTAACAGCTAGAAAATGTTATAACCATTATAATTATTGCAGGAAAACAAATAAGGGCACATGTATCACTTAAAAGCAGCAACTGCTGTGATACCAAAATGTGATAGTTATGCTATGAGCTGAAATCTTAAAAATTACAATCTTGGAAGTAATGGGAAGTGTTGAAGTTCCCTTTCACTTCTGGGATCTGGATTTGAATCCATCCCAAATGGATGAAATCTGTGTCTACTCTTGTGGCTCTAGGGGTTCCATGTAACATTAATTTGGGCAGTGCCGTCTCAACTGAACATCTGGCTGAAAAAAATGAAAAATTCCATATCACAGGAAAAAAATGCCCCTATTTTAGCACTAATTTGCTACAAGGAGACTGAAGTGAGAATTAGAAATGTCACACTAGTTTAGTAGAGGGTGATAATGTTCAGTTTTAGGCATGTTGTTGGGCAGAGTAATAGGGTACTTCACTCTGCAGCTAGCTGTACTACACCTGACCTGGGAGTGCTTGATGCTGACAATGAGTGCCTGAAATAGGAAAGTGTTAAATTCCCCAACTCTACATTCCTTACCTTGATGAGCACAAAGAAAAAGTACAAATCTTACTGCTCCCATTTTCAGCATGATGTCAGGTTGAAATTTTCAGAGTGGTGCAAAACGTATCTAAAATAAATATTTTTCATTTAATGACTCCCCTTGCCTTTACTTTTCTTCTCTTCATGTAGGATGATGGGTTGCCAGAGAATGAGTATCAACTGTCAGTGGCTGGAAAGTTACAGAAACACTTCAACACAGGCCCCAAAGCTAGCAACACCACAGCTGGAGTGTCTGTGATAGCAGTAAGCATCAATAATTATTAATCATTCAAGCTCTTTCCAGGAAAAGACAGTATCCATTTTGTAGCTGGCATGGTTAAAATTCAAAGAAACATGATTTTCCCTTGCTGCAGTCTCTTTACAAAGTGCCTAATTTTCTCTTTACTCCCCACCCCCCAAAAAAACAAACACTATAATGCCTTAGAATCCATGGGAACTGTAAAAGCTCTACTATTTATTTTTTTAAAGACTGAACTTTGTGCAAAGAGATATATACAGAAAGCACAGTGATTTCCATAGTTTAATATAGTTTCTGTAGGCAAAGCAAAATGGATACTGTAAATTAAACAGCTTTGGTGGTATTTGTGTACAAATGCTCAGATATTTTTGCAGGTTACTTAATAAATGGAACAAGCCGTACATTAATATTTTCACCATAATCTTCCTTCATGATTGGCCTTGATAAGAATTTTATAGTGGGAGGGGGAAAGATGGTGAGTCGCAGAGGGCTACAAGAAGATGAGCCAGACCTGGAAAGGACTCAAGATTATCTTAGTGTAATTTTGATGATAAATGGTTCTGTCATCATATTATATTGTACTGCATTGGCTTAATATCCATTCATACAGACAGACTATGAGTTGGAAACGTGGCAATTACCAAACTTTAAAAAAAAATTCTGACCATTCCTTCATTTTAATATAAAAATGCTTTTGTCTGGAATAACTTTCTGCTGGTCTCATTTTATTTTGCTGCATATTTTACAGCCTCAGATAGCACAGTCCTTGAACTATTTGCTGCCCTTGTGTAGACTAACTCTTTTTCCCACGCTATCCCAGACATAGTGGTTAGAGTGATACAACCAGTGAACACATCCCCAGGTGATGTCATCGCTACTTGCATGTCAACTAGCAAGGAAGTTCTTGAGGCATGCAAGGTTCCACCTGTATATGTACAAATTATACATGCACTGCCACAGAGAGACCTTAAATCTGGCACTAATGTAAAAAAAAAAATGGAGTAGTACCAAACTTGGATTCCTTCAGTAATGCAAACTTGGATTCCTTCAGTAATGCATCCTTGGAGCACCACTGTTACTGCTGCAGTTCAGGGAGCTGCATGGGGTGATATATTGCAGCTGGTAAAAGCTTCCAACACAACACCAGCATATGGACACACTAAAGAGTAGCAGAAATAAGACCAGCAAAAAAGTTGGCTAAGCCATTTTTGTACCTCCATTCCTCTACAAATCTTGACTCGGTTTTTAGATTATTTAAAATAAAAAGGATGGAAATAAATGTAAAACTATAATGTTAAGGAACGTTGTAAAATATTTACATTTTGGTATACATAAGAAGTCAAGAACAAGAAAAGGTAATTCAACTCAATGAAGCTAATCCCTCTAGTACCCTAACGCTCCCATTATTGTTTTCAGCTGCCTTAAGGTTTTTCATAACCTAAATAATGAGAAGCTTTCTAAACAGTGAGAAGTATAACATACAGAATCACAATACAAAGCAGTAATCAAGTGTGATAAAATCAGAAAGACATCAAAGAAAATCTGGTTCACAGTTAGAATTAATTTCCAGTTGCGGCACAGCATATGTACAATTTACCTATATGTACAGGCAAAATGACCGCCACAATGGGCAAAACCTGGTCTGCAGCATCAATAGGTTGTCTTCCTTGTACTTCAATATATTAGCAATACACTGTGCCATGCAAATAATATGTGAATGCCAGCAGGATGTAAAAGCACAACAGCACTTTTTCTTTTCATAATTGTTTTGTTATAACTTCTTAGTTCACAAATTCAGAAAGTGTGACAAAATGAGAAAAATATGGACCTATTTTGTAATTTCTTTCTACTGTTCATTTTTTAGCATGAATGCTGATATCCATTCTTGATGCCTCCACTAATGATCTGCCACTGAAATAAAAACAGAAAATGCTGGAGGTACATAGTATCTGAAAGAAAAAAAATATGTTAATGTTTCCGATAGCAAGCCTTTGTCAGGATGTTAGAACCGATGGGCCTGCGGTGTATTTCCAGTATTTTCTGTTTTATTTAAAATGTTCAGCTTTCACACTTTTTCTTGCTCTGTAAGTACTTAAAAGTGGCAGGCTCATTCCTTCTTGAGTTTTCCCATCCCTACCTATAGAGAAGTACTAGTCTCTTCTTGCAACCTGCTTCTGGCATGGGTAAGATTGGGTGTTTTTCAAATGGATAATTACAGGTATAAACCTATGCATATCTCGCCAACCCTCAGTATATTGGAGTAGCATGGCTTAAGGAACACCAAGACTCAATGCATTGGAGCACCGTTGCACCAGCATATTGGACCATCATGACAAAACTACATGGGAAATTATTTAAGAGACTCTCTGTTATTTAGCTGTTCTTTTGTCTTGTTTTATGTGTGTAAATTGGTTGCTGGACTTGCTGTTGTAGCAACAGTGTGTCTATATGTCAAAAGTAATCCATTGGCTGTGAACTGCTTTGGGACATCCTGAGGATGTGAAAGGTACTATATAAAAGTAAGTTCTTTCTTCGTGAAAAGAACATTATAGAGTACTTTGTAATGTTCTTTTCGATAAGAGATACAAGAGCAGCTATTTAACAAACTGATGATCTGGTCATTTATTTCATTGTTGTTTGTGGGAGCTTGCTGTGCACAAATTGGCTGCTGCATTTCCCTACATTACAACTGCGACTACACTTCAAAAGTAATTAATTGACAGTACAGCATTTTGGGATGCCCTGAGGTCATGAAAGGTGATCTATAAACGCAAGGCTTTCTTTTCCTTTGACAGTCTCCTAATTAATTTTGTGTGGAATTTTGTGGTGTTGATTGGAACTGTTGACCATAGCCATAAATATATTTCCATTTTACTTCAAATTAGATTTTCATAAGCTACAGACTCCCACTTTTTGATTAAATGTTGTTTCAAGTACATTCTTTATTTCCCACATAAAACATTGTCAAAAAGTTGCTGTTCTATATGGGAAAGTATTATTATTACACATTTTTCCTCAGAGATTTTTGCACTGATACGGAAGGTTTTTTTTTGAGGGGAGGGATGAAAGAATTGAGGACAAATGATTAAATCAACAACCTAGAAACAGCAACAATTTGATATATTTTAATGGAAGTGATGTCCATTTGTTATTTCATACATTAAAAGCTTTGCCAAAGACTGTTAATAACATTTACACTTCATCAAATACTACTTCATCAAGTAGCAATAACCTTGGTTAAAAATAACCTAAATTCCTAATTATATTTACATTACTTTGATGTCAAGTCAGTTTTTTGCCCTTTGATTGTTACAGAACAAAGGGATCAGCTATCAATCAGAAATAAAATGCCTTTAGTATATCCGGTTATGTTTAACTTGTTTTGAAAATGTTTAATATGACTGTGACTGTGAGAAATGTTAAAATTGGGCTAATTTGGAAATTCCAATCAGCACTGTGTTACTACAGTTTGATTACAGGCAAAGCCACTGGTTTGAAATCTCCACAGCAAAATAACAGTGCAATCCCAAAACATTTGTGAAAATCCTGTAACCCCATATAATAAAAATGGAATTTTGACATATTCAGTCACCACAAACCACAAAAGGTCTTCATTATTAACAGACTGAATCGTAGAATATGATCCCCCAAACACCGGTAAAACTCCTAAAAACACATATAGTAATAAAGGATTTTGAATTTTTTAACTACCGTAAGCTAGTGGCACGGATTATAGTAATTTTATCATTTGAATTGCTGGTTCATTGGCATCATTTTGTTAATATATTTTGTTAATATCATTTGATTATTTGCACTAATGCATTTGCATATCTTGACAATAGTCTCATTCAATCCCGAAACAAATCTTACCTATCCCTCTTCTCTGCAAAATGTAAATTTATACGGTATGGCAACATTCCTAGTAGATATTAAATAATTATTTAGAATATTATGCTTATAACGTGGTAGCGGATTAATACCTATAAAGAATGGAATCTGTTACATGATTTGAACAAAAACAGGAAATGCTGGAAATACTCAGCCGGTCATTTCCAGCAATTTCTGTTTTTATTTCAGGTTTCCAGCATCCGCAGTGTTTTGCTTTTGTTTACATGATTTGAACACTTGCTCCTTAAGCAATCAGACAAATAATCTATAATTGCAATGAGTTTATGGTATTACCTCCTGCATAACATCTAGTACAAGGTGTGTGGTGCACAATAGTTTCTGACACAATCTAACAGTGGGATACAGTGATTGTAAGATTCTTAGCCACAGTGAAGGAAAGAAAATCCGAATGGTGAGACAAGCAGAATTATGCACTTCTTATTTGCAGAGGCCTAGAAGCAGTAACCAGCTTGCCCAGCAGTTTTGGCAATGATGTGTCGTATGGGGGAGGGGGAACTAAATGGGAAAGAACCAATAAAAAGAGGAGAACTATGATATTTTTATTGTATTTAAAAAGATATTTCCTAATAGCACACTAAATATTTTTGATATTACAAAAAATAATTTTAAATGTTCCCATAAAAAAATTATATGAATCTATATTATTGTAATTTGAAACTACTTGAATTGTGAAGTCAGAAATGTAGGCACAACTTACTGGTCAAGATGGGGTCCTAAATTAAATAAATTATACTCCTGATGCTACAATGCTGCAAGCTTAATATTTTAAATAATGCCAGAATTTTCAGATGGCTAAGTAGATAAAGGCATCCTGTTGTATGGTCTCAGATTTGCTCCTTAGTTTGTGCTAAATTAGATAATCTTAGCTAGGATGACAGCAGGGGCCTGTGTCCTTGACCAAGAATGTGGAACAAAATGGCCAGGATTCCTCCTTGTGATTGCTATTCAGTAATCCCTGCTGAAAGTGCCTGTGTGTCAATGTCAAAAGAGGACAAAGCTGAGCTTTGCTGTGATGGTCATGTGACAATACTGTTGAGACGTAACACATAAGAATGAGAATTTTGGAATGGTATTGGAAGGTTCCTACCATCTGTGCACTATACCCCAGCATAAATTTTACTTTAAGGATGAGAAGAGGAAAAAAAGAAATTGAGTATTTTAAACAGTGTCTGGGGACTTCTAACAGAAATTGCACGGTTACCTATTCCAATGATTCATCAAAATTTCTGGTACTTCTGATGGCAAGCGTAAGTTTTAACTTGGGCTGGTACCTGTAGATTTGGTTAAAAACAAAACGAATTGATTTTATGTCGATTTTACCAATGATTTTCTATTAAGTACTAGGATCTGTATCAGTTACAAGGTAATGTATGTAAGCTGCCATTGTTAACCCTTTAATGCTTATTTGCGCTCCTGTCTACTTATTTTTACAGACATGTCTCAGAAGCTGTTTTTTAACCTTACAAAGTGCACTTTACATAATTAAAAAGGATGGATGAATATTAACAATAAAAGAACTGTTAAGCTTTCAATTGGAAACATTTTTTAAAACTCTACTGCATCTAATGAGAGGATTGGCTGCTGCACAGTATAGACTAAGTTGTATGTGTCAGAGGAAACTTCCAGGAAATGACTTTTCATGGAAATAAGCTATTTCACTTTAAAGTTTTGAACTTGAAGTAATTCACATATTACCAAATACATTTCTGCACTAGTTTTGTTTTTGACCCCAGGGTGACCATAGGACTTCAATCAGATATGTCTTCTTTGTTCAACTCTTCGACATGTTCTATGAGTTGAGAATAACCTCTAACCTCTAACATATCCTGTGAGGCCAGTCATTTCTTTTGAGGTCAGGCACTCAGTAGCTAAGGTTTCTAACAGGATATGCCTGGTCATGTGGAGCTGTTTTCTCATGTACAAGTCTTAGAATATCTATGCCATTCAGATCTTTTTAGTCTCTTAAGCCTAAGTTATATTTTCTAAAATATAATCGATTTTAACTAGTTCAGCATTTAAATAATTGTTTTATATATTTTAATATTCAGTATTAAAAACGTATACAAGAATCTGACCACTTAGATACAATAATAGTCATAATGTTTTAAAGGACCACTATAGCAATTATTTAATGATGGCTGTTAGAACAAAGAAATTGACACTAGCACAACAGTTTTATTTTCTGCTGCCACTCTCAACAGTGTTTCACTACAGAAAATATCCCTGCACAACTAATGGCATCAATTAACTTAGCAGGAATGAAGCCTTCAAAAATGCAGTTATTTCACTTCGCAGAATCTGAAACTGCTATTGTACTTATAGTCTTCCAACTTATTGAGACATGACAAGGTTTCTAGATTAAATTCTCTATTGGTAAATCAGAATCAGGTTAACCTTTTGTAATTAATTTATTAAAATAAATGTGCTCACGAAAAGCTGTAAATAACGTGTTATATTAACTTATTATTTAATGCAAGAATAGTAATAGTATGAGTAGTGTAGTAAGTTCATAAATTGTAAATTTCCCAATACAATTGCTCAATTCTACCTTTAAAAACATTTTCAAGCCATCATTGCGGTATTTGAAAGGGTCATTATAGTCGATTGTTAAAAAGTGGGAACTTTTAAATAATATACAGAAGAAAAATGAGAATTAACCAATCTAACTATGATTTTCATTAATGGCCATTGGAGGAGCTATAAAAACACTTTGCGCAAACTAAACTGCCACCAGATGGCATCTGTGGACAAGAGGTGGCTTCCATCTGTTAAGAAAGGCAATGCACGTGATCAAATGGAGAGCATGGATTTAGCTTAAGGGCAGTTTCTTTAAATAAAAAAATTGTTATTTTGGTAACGTGCAAGATGTATCAAAGTACAACAAGAGGTATTATATTACACTTTATACAGAAAATCTTTATATTAATGGTCAAGAATATGCCTTTTTTTTCTTTTATAAATCTATGAAAGCATTCTTAAAAGGTCAACAAATACATCAAATGTCTCAGCTTAAACTGATATTTTTAGCCTGGAGTAAATAGACAGCCAAACAAAAAGGATTTTAGTCATATGGTACCATGATTTTCAAGATGACCATTTTCAGGAACTAGCAGCATCTGTTAGAACAAATAAATAAATAAATCGATCATACAACATCCATTTTAAAGATGTTGACAGTGATACGAGACAAGACCTCAGTTTAGTCAGACCTACTAACTGACCTGCATTTGCAGTTTTGATTAAACTATATCTGAAAATTAACAATATGAACTAATTCTGTGTCTTAGGCTTTTAAGAGCCATAATGCCAAATTCATTATTTGAGAAAGAAATTTGTAGTATGCGTAATATTAACTCTTTCTCAATGAATCAGATCAAAATTGGACATCCTAGTTTTTTGAAAATAATATAAATTCCTGAAATTTATAGAACTAAAAACATTATACGAAGTGTTAAGCACTGCCATTTTTGTAAAGTATGTAATGTATTTTTGCCAACTCATTTATGTCCAAGAATATTTATTGAGGTGACAGATCATCTTTTAATGTAGAGAAGGTGTAAATGAATAGGACTTTCAAGTCACTGCCTATATATTATAATCAAACTATGTGCAATTCTTAAAATAAGTTGTAGTGTATACTGGAGGAACAAGCATTTTTAAAAGGTTTTTAAACCTAGGTGTTCCACATCCTCACCCCCAGTGGACCACAGGACTCCATGTATTTCTCTTAAGCTGGTAGTGTGACACATTCCAGGCTGTAGGTTATAGACATTTAGCCAATAAGAGACATGCTTATAATGAGACATGGAAACTATGTCCAGTCATCTCTTGCATTCCCTCTTAAAAGAAATGTCATTATAGCAATGGCAATGGCCTTTGCCTAACCATTCATATTTGAACTGGTATAACAAACCCCAAGTGTGGCAAATGGATTGGAGTGACAAATAGCTCTGGAACCTCAAAGATTTGGTCAGCAAGTTAAGAAGTGAGAGGCCCACTGTTGTGCTAACAATGAGAGGTTTGTACTTGGTACAAGAACAAACTCTCTAAGCACTAGTTCAGTGTACTCCAAGTAGCCAATGCAGAAAAGGATGGTTTATGACCACAACAATAAAGATATTATGGGAGAGATTATTAAAATATAAGGAACAATGTGCTGTGAATAGATGTCATTAAAAAATACTTAGTACCATATATAGAACTATAGTTAAGAGGAATATAAAAGCAGAGAACATTATGTTGGTGTAAGAAGTTGGATAACTTTTCAGGCAGCATATTGCCACACATCAAACTTTATCATTACAAATCTGTGAACACCATTTGTATTTTTAAAAAGCACCTGTCATTTACCATTACTGACTGGGTTAATCTACATTAAACTGAACCAGACTGCTAGGTATTGTTTTGCCTGGAATCAGGCGAATTAAATTAAAATGGTCTGCAGTATGCAATATGCTGAATCAGTCTGATGTGTTGTGATTGACTCTGTGGTTGAAATTATTTTACTACTTTAATACTGCAGCTTGTTACAGTATTATAGAGACTGCATTTTATGTGAGATTTGCATGTTATTTATACTTATGTATTTCAACATTGAGACTTTCCTAATCCTGCAATTTGACCTTATTTGTAAGTTTGATAGTTGGTAAAATGTTGCCAGAGTAATGTCTATAGCTCAGTATGAGTAAGTAGCAGGCTGGCCTCGTCATGGGTCTGTTGGGTATGGGGACACAATGGCAATCCACTGAGTTGCCGATTTCTCTCTGCTCAGCTGGACCAGGGGTTTTCCATCAACCGATCAGAGTCATTGGACTACTACCAGCAACCAGGAATGTATTGGATAAGGTATGAAATGGTGCAGTGCCAACAGTCAGTGTTTCCATGACAACGTGCTGGCAGTCTCCATTAACCTTACTTCAGCTGTCAGTTTATGCAACTAAAACTGTGCCTTTGATTTATCAAGTCCATATGCTGCTTTATCAGTCTCATTTCTATGTACAAACACCAAACCACTCATTTCCTTTTCCACCCATGAGTCACGCTGACATTGCAAGCTTTTACCCATTCAAATTATATATGTTGTACTTAAATTTTCATCATTTTACATTTAGACCTGCAAAGTAACACAGCCGTAATCAGGTTAAAAAAGACAGCCTGTTCTTATTGCAGTGTTTTGCATGTACTGGAAGTAGATATAAGATCAATTTGAGTAGATCAAACATGAGCTGATTCAGTCGCACACTCAAGTAGTGTTTTTCTATTTTTAAGCCTATACAGTTGTTAATCTGATCCACTTTTCACACATTCTCTTTGGAAAGAGGTTTCAATGTATGCTGACTTGGCAGAAAACTAACTCCTCATGTTACCTCTCTCATAATTTTGCCTTTTATAAGCTTATCGCCCCACAGCCTCCATTAGGTTGTAGAGTAGGTAACTAAGCCATAGACTTAGTTTTTATTTTCATTGCCAATCCTGGCTCACACTTAGCCAGCTGGCTTGCATTAATTGGCTTGTAGGACTGCCCATCCGAAAATTGGCTTGTACAATATTTTAAATATAAACTAGTTTTATATATTTTTTTGTTTGTTTTAGACTTTACAATCTTTTTCCAAATGCATGTCTTCCAATTTAAAATCAAATTTGTCACACTTCCATGTATTCTCATCCATGTGAGAGAGAGGAATGATGTAGGCTGTGACTCCTCCAGAACCATTTTCAGGATTGTATAGCAATGAGCCAGCAAATCTTGTACAAGTCAAGTTGCACACACTTTTTTTTCTGTACTCACCTCTCCCTCAAAATAGAAGAACTGGTTCACACTTGATGCTCCACTTAGTTGCTTTGTTGAGCATTGATTCACCTGAGGAAAGCAGGTTTGAACAGTAGACAATTCTGGGACTTGAACATTTGTTTCTTCTGATTAAGAGTAAAATACTACCTTTTAGCTACAAGATCACCCAGAGAGCTTTTCATTTTAAAGAGTGAGGGGCCATATAAATAATGTTGAATGCAAGTTTATTTCTGCAAAACCTGCATTATCCTTCCCTCATTACTACCAGATCATTATTCTTGAAAGGGGAGCGTGGACAGTTGAGTTGTGAATTCCTCTTCTGGTAGCAATGCTGTTGCATGAATTAGCCAAAAGTAATCTCTTTTCCATAACAATGTAGGCAGATTTTCATTTTTAACCCCAACTTGTAATATGACAGAGCAATAATAAGACAATGAAGTACCAGTACTGAATACGAGTACAGATTACTCCTAGCAGGTGTAAATATTGTGCATCCTGTGGTAAATTTAGATTTTAAAATAGACTGCTTGTTCAACTTCTGTGTTATTCACTATCAGTCAATAGCTGCATGCCACTTGTCACATTCACAATAGCATCTTGTGTTTTACTTCCACATATATGTTGTAGAGGTTGCTTTAAGTGTTTGTCGTGCTAACTGAAGAGAGTTCCTGTTTATTCTACAGGGTATGAATTACCATTAAGAACTAAGTTTTATTTGATTTCAAACAGTATTCAAAACGATGACAGTTCTTACGAGTGTCATCAAAGCTTAGCGCCAATGTCGTGCATAAAAGTATTCTCCACAGTCTTCAAGTAGTTGACAAAGTTTACATAGAAAGGAAGATTGACTTACCCATGTTATCAGAACTTGCTTGTAATCCTACCATTAGTTCTGATGACTTGGAGGCAGCAGGAGCTTTTTCTTTGTGCATGGGCACAGATTCAATCTTTTAAGACACATACATTATACTTTCAAACCAGGAACAAAGGCAGAAAAAATTTGCATTTATCTAGTGCCTAATTACATCCTCAAATGTCCCAAAGTCCTTCACAACCAGTGCATTACTGTTTGAAATGCAGTCATTAATTTGTGCAATTTAGGTCAATTCCCCCATTTTGAAAAGTTTTTTTGAGCAGGTTCAGTTTTTAGGCAAACGCAGCAGCCATTTTCCATGCAAGTTCCCCCACACAGTAAATAAGTCAAATTACCAGTGAACATGTCCTACAAATAGCTATTAGAATCATTTAGTATCACTAACAAGATACCCTTTATTGCTTTGAGTTAATTCCTTTTTGCTGTGATGAACTACAAGGCTCGTCATGAAAACAACTTTTATTTTTCTCTGGTCTTCACTTAGCAGTAGCTTGTGTATGCTCTGCCCATGCGATACTACTGCAATTACTCTGCGCTTTCAGCCTTAATACCTTGAAAGACCTATTGGTCCCTTTTATAGCAGTCTCCTTACTTACTAATTCAGGTATGCATTGAGAACATTTCCTTCATTTGACTTCTACATTTTCTGTGAAAGATGCTTCTAGCTAGGACACAATTCTGTTCAGATGAAAACACCTATGAATCCTATTCCTTCTTTAACAAGGCAGAATACCCTCGGCTAAAAATCCTTCCCATTACCTGCTTAAGTTAGCCTCATCCTTAGTAGTTTTGCTGGTTCATATTGGGAATTCTTAACAAAATATTTGGGTTTAATCCCAATAAGCATCACCCACAAACAGGGATTATTTCCCTCCAGTGGCAGTAGCGCCTCCAGGAGATTGCTTGTAATAAGTAAACTACGGACTCCTTGTTTTCGACTGTTGAACCATTATGCTAAGAAGACTCCCATCATCAATAGATCATACCGGATTTTCTACAAGTGGGTCTTTCTGCTGATAGTTTACTGTTTCGACATTGAAGTTCCTTCACAGATCAGCTAAGAGTGTTATCATAGTTTGTGTCCAACAAACTAGGAAAGAATCAACAGAATGGTTACTACTAGTGATTTTACACATCCCTATACACTTTACAGGTAAAACAATGGCCCCATAAGGAAAAGGAATAAGTGGTAGAGCTAAAGTGCTATGCTTACAGACCTGCCCTATTTGCAATTTTTGGGATTGGATAGGAGATCAATTGTTGAAGGAGGTTATTGGTTTTACACCTCTGGCCACTCATTCAGAACAGATTGTAGCGTTTGCACTGAAATTTTTTTAGAAAAATGATGTATAAACTTGAAACAAATCTAATTAAACAATTATAGCCCAATAAAATTAAAATTGTCAACATAACTAGCGGTTTTGAGCATTATAAAGAGCTTAGCTGCTCCAGAACTAGCCGCGCCTCTAGCCAAGCTGTTCCAGTACAGCTACAACACTGGCATCTATCCGACAATGTGGAAAACTGCCCAGGTGTGTCCTGTCCACAAAAAGCAGGACAAATCCAATCCGGCCAATTACCGCCCCATCAGTCTACTCTCAATCATCAGCAAAGTGATGGAAGGTGTCATCAACAGTGCTATCAAGCGGCACTTACTCACCAATAACCTGCTCACTGATGCTCAGTTTGGGTTCCGCCAAGACCACTCGGCTCCCGACCTCATTACAGCCTTGGTCCAAACATGGACAAAAGAGCTGAATTCCAGAGGTGAGGTGAGAGTGACTGCCCTTGACATCAAGGCAGCATTTAACCGAGTGTGGCATGAAGGAGCCCTAGTAAAACTGAAGTCAATGGGAATCGGGGGGGAAAACGCTCCACTGGCTGGAGTCATACCTAGCACAAAGGAAGATGGTTGTGGTAATTGAAGGTCAATCATCACAGCCCCAGGACATCGCTGCAGGAGTTCCTCAGGGCAGTGTCCTAGGCCCAACCATCTTCAGCTGCTTCATCAGTGACCTTCCCTCCAACATAAGGTCAGAAATGGGGATGTTCGCTGATGACTGCACAGTGTTCAGCGCCATTCAGAACTCCTCAGATAATGAAGCAGTCCATGCCAGCATGCAACAAGACCTGGACGATGTTCAGGCTTGGGCTGATAGGTGGCAGGTAACATCCGCACCACAGAAGTGCCAGGCAATGACTATCTCCAACAAGCGAGAGTCTAAACACCGCCCCTTCACATTCAATGGCATTATCATCACCGAAACCCCCACTATCAACATCCTGGGGGTCACCATTGACCAGAAACTTAACTGGACCAGCCACATAAATACTGTGACAACAAGAGCAGGTCAGAGGCTAGGTATTCTGCGACGAGTGTCTCACCTCCTGACTCCCCAAAGCCTTTCTACCATCTACAAGGCACAAGTAAGGAGTGTGATGGAATACTCTCCACTTGCCTGGATGAGTGCAGCTCCAACAACACTCAAGAAGCTCGACACCATCCAGGACAAAGCAGCCCGCTTGATTGGCACCCCCTCTACCACCTTAAACATCCACTCCCTCCACCACCGGCCTACCGTGGCTGCAGTGTGTACCATCTACAAGATGCACTGCAGCAACTCACCAAGGCTTCTTCGGCAGCACCTCCCAAACCCGCTACCTGTTCCACCTAGAAGGGCAAGGGCAGCAGACGCATGGGAACCCCACCACCTCCAAGTTCTCCCCCAAGTCGCAAAACATCCTGACTTAGAAGTATATCGCTGATCCTTCATCGTCGCTGGGTCAAAATCCTGGAACTCCCTACCTAACAGCACTGTGGGAGCACCTTCACCACACGGACTGCAGCGGTTCATGAAGGCGGCTCACCACTACCTTCTCAAGGGCAATTAGGGATAGGCAATAAATGCTGGCCTTGGCAGCAACGCCCACATCCCATAAAAACGAATTTAAAAAAAAGCTGTGGGATTGTGAAGCTAGTATCTTGACTACCAAATAAAATCCATAGCCTAGAATATCCACACTGTTTTTTGTGTAATAATGGTGGGGGAGGAATTTGGGGTGGAACTTTTTTCCACCCCTTTCTAGCCAAATTGATCAATTCCAATGGGAGTCCCATCCATGTCCCCTCCACACCATCATGATGTCACACTTGGAGTAGGACTGGCTGGATGCCACGCTTCCCTGGAAAATCCCACCAGTTCTGCTCAGCATACTGCATGGCATAAAGCAGGCATACTTGCTGCACTGGTGTTGTAAGTAAGCCCCACAATGCTGTAAAAGGAAAGGACTTGCATTTATATAGCGCTATTCACGACCCCAGGCCCTTAATAGCCAATTAAGCACTGTTGTAATGTAGGAGGTGTGGCAGCTAATTTACGCACAGCAAGGTCCCACAAACAGCATTGAAAGACTTAACCAGATAATCTTTTTTTTAGTGATACTGGTTGAGGGATAAATATTGGCCAGGAGGTCTCCTCTGCTCCTCTTCGAATAGTGCCATAGGATCTTTTACATCCATCTCAGATAGCAGATGGGGGCTTGGTTTAACTTCTCATCAGGAAGATGGCACCTCCAACAGTGCAACACTCCTTCAGCGTATCCAATTGATAACCAATCCAAGAGAGTTCAGTTGTTGTTTAGAGAGCAGCACAACCACAAAGGACCCAAGAGGAATGAACATCTTTTCAGGTTAGCACTTAGGCCAAAATGACCTTCTGGCAGTGGAATATGACTTACAGAAATTTAACTCCATCATCCTTTTCATTTAAGGTCATGCTTACAGGATTGCAGCACAATTATTACAAGTGCATTCCTTCACATTCAGATAGTTTGGGGTTTCATCTTCAGTATAGGAACCTGCAAAATGTGGGTAGTCGTGAAACTAATAACTCTAGTTCTGTTCTCACAGTGAGCACAAACCTCCCAACACCATCAGGGGAAAAGGATGCATGCTTCCACTATACCTTTAAGAGATGCGGCTAATTAGATCAGAGGCAGATACTACCTCCACCAATCAAACAGCACCCCTCCCAAAAAAATTATTGCTGATGAGAAATAAAAATAATTTTTATTCCTGTGGCTGTGGCCACTTGCATGCCACTCGTTATTTCAGTAGGTTTTCAGCACAGTGATATTTTGTGAATGAAATTTGAATTAACTAGCATCATAGTCAATATCAGTAATCACCTTTGAGTTGTTCATTTGGCGCAGATAGCAAAATATTTTTTGAAAGCACATTTCACACATTTGATAAGTAAAGTGTTTTAATTCTTCACTTTAAAACAATAGGGCTATATTTAGGGGGCAAGGAAGCTTTAACTGTGAACAAGAGAGAATCTTTCACTCCAGTTAAACAGTTTACTGGTTTTGCATACTATGCCATTGGACAAATTCTTTGTTTCTTTCCAGTTTCATTCTGACCTTCAGTAGAGCTTTCACTAATTCCTGCCAACATATTTATTCACATCATCCTCTTCCTTTTGGTACCCATTTCGTCACTAGTTGAGAAAGAAATTTTGATACCAGAGAGTACCAACCCATCTGAGTTGGTATCAATGAGCAAGTATTAATCCTATGACTGCTTGGCAGAGTTGCTCATTTCTTTCATGTGTGCTCCTGCCATTGCGCTTGCAAGATACAGCTGAAGAACGGCACGTCAAATTCATCCAAATACTTCCTTTATTGTGTCTAAGTGTTGTAAAGCAAATTCATGAGCATAACTGATCAGTTGTATTCATAATAGTTTCTGAACTAAAATGATTTAAGGGAGGCACATGACTAGCATATCATCCCAAGCTATATAGTGGAATTTGTCATTTAATCAAATAACTAGCTACTGCCATAAATGTTAGCTGGCAGGAGCTCTTGGAGTCCATGGATGCAATTGGAGCCACACACAAGCATCATCCTTGTGATATTGAGCACCAACTCTCCTTATTAGCCTGTTTTGACATAATAGTCAGACCACTATGGTAGGATCTGACCAATGACAGAGGAGAGATGCCGATTTCTAAGGTAGTCAGCTCAGTTGGTGTGTTCCTTTTTTCCTCCAATGGAGCAGGTGATCAAATTAAACCCTGTTGACCTTCCTTCACTACTAGGAGTTAGGAATAGGATTTTGCAGGACATCTTCATTTATTACTCGACAAAAATTACTTCAATGTTACCCTCTACTTGACAAACAGAAATTTAGGTTAACCAGTGATCTGTAATTTTTGGTTGAAGACTTTTTAAAATTAAATTTGTTCCACAATCTTGTATTTAAATCTTTAAATGGATACACACAATTTCTAAACTCCAATGAATTCATGCAATTATAGATTTTTGCCCTGTATTTCCTTGCCATGTTCTTGTGTTTTTCTTGTATTTCTTTGGTGTGTTGTATTTTTTCGTATTTCTTTGATGGTATTCCTGTATCCTCTTGCTTCTTTTGCTCTATTTTTCTTGTATTTCTTCTATGGTAACCCTGTGTTTCCTTGATGCTTTCCTTGTATTGTCCCTGTATTTCCTTCGTGTTGTCATTGGGATTTATTTTCATGTGTACACAGAGGAGTAAGAAATCATCAAGAATACAATTGACAAATTTAACTTCTGATATTTTGGTGAAAATTGTATGTACAGTATAAGAGGAAAATCTCCAAGAAAATATAGGGAAATGTGTGGTATTTGGGAAAATTAAGTTGTATATTACTTTGTCACTTACTTTACTTTTTTGGCTTTGATTTTCTCCTCTTTCTTTTGTTCTTATCTTTGAGTCTCATTCTGTTGGCTAGAAAGGGTACGGGATTTTATGCATGACATAAATATAGCACATGGAAGAATTTCTAGCTAATTTCGACCTTTTCACCTCTTTCTCTGCCACCTAAAATTGAGAACGCAGTATGGAGGTCCATGCCCTTGCTGTTCTGAGCGCCAAATTAATTATAATAATTACAGTGGATACTGGGACTGACCAAATGGTCTGCAGTGATTTTTTTCTGGGTGCATAAGCATTCAATATGGCAGGTGACGTGCATGTGCAAATTCTGTGCTGGAGGTGTGCCACCCCCCATATTGGTAAAGGCTGAAGTATATGCGTCCAGGGCCTGCTCCTGAAACAGACGTTAGTTCCTTTGCATATGCAAATAAGAAGCCTAACACCTGTTTCAGGACCCCTTCCCAAAATTGAGCTACTTTGAAAGCTGCTGGCGCCAGGCGAGTTGCTTTCAGGATAACCAAATCTACATGCGGCTTAACCAGCCTCCTTAAAGTGACCACTGGAGGCCACCACCAAAAAGGTAAGTTTGTTTTAAAAAAAGTACTTAGCTGAATGTGGAGCTGGGAGGAAAAGGAATGCTCCTCCCAGCTCCACAGGTCTCTGGAAGACTGTTGCCAGCCCCCTCCCGATGACCGTCCCCCTCCACCCTTCTCAGGACCTTCTTGAGGGCAGCTACCGGCAATGCAGCGGCCAAAAATGTGAATCCACTTCGCTGGCGAGCTGCCTGGGGATATGCAGCAGACATGCATAGCGCGCTGGTCTAATTGAAATGTGACCCAAGGCCCAATGTTGAGTGAGCCTCAGGCCTACCTGTTGCGGCACAGGGATCGTTCCCCATGCCCAGTTCACGCTGGCATGCCTAATGTCTGTCAATTGCTTGATACTAGCTTCAGATAATGACATATCCAGCTCAAATTGGGTTGTTCAATGTAAACACCGACCTCTCACATGATCGGTTTAACTAACTTGCAAGAAACATTTCTGATGAGACCAAGTTTCCACTTGGAAAAGGCTGAAATCCATCATTCAAATACTCCAAATGTATTCAAGTCCAGTCTGATGAAACTCAAGAGTGAGATTTAATCCACAGAGAATTTGGAGGACTAGCCAACCTGGACTGCTTCTGTGTACCTTCCATTGATAAGTACCAAGTTGCCCGTCCACGTGGGCACTGGTGCATGGCAAAAAGTGAATACGAGGGAAGGAAAAAACCTAGTAAAGAACATGTTCACATTGTCATTTCTCTGATTATAACATGCTTCATTAACTCTTAACATTTTGTTTTAATTTCTTTTTTTCCATTTACATTGTGAAGTGATTTCAGGGCACTGTCAGTAACACAAAACAACTGTGCCGGGGGCAAATCATATTGCTGGCCTGTAAGAGCGGGCTCAGCAAAGTCCACCTATGGTCAGAAGATACAGCAGCATATGGTACTCTGCTCCACTGGCAGAGCTATTTACATTTACAATTGTTGGTGCTGTACTTCTGGCAACATGCACAATAAAACTACTCTTGAGATGGTACTTTGTGCTGCGGGAAGAACTATTGTCATCTCATTTATATAGCAGAAAGATTGATTTTCTTGCCCCATCAAGTTTGGTAACTACTCCAAACCTGTATCCTTGATGATGACATTAGTACTCACTGTTTAAACCAAATGATTCAACAAAAAAAGCTAAAGATTGAAACAAAGAATGTAATTGCTAGATTTAAGTTACTAATGGTGAAGTTTGCTCCCTAAACAAACATATTGTGGAGCACAGACCCTATTTATTATGGAAGCTTCTATTGAGGTTGTGATGAAGAGCTGTGTATGTATATATTATTGTGCTCTTATTTGTAAGTATGCTTCCAGTTCTGCCTGTGCTTCTGTGCATTTATATGTGTTTCTGCATTGAGCAAGGCCCAGACTTATTGCTGGCCTGTATCATATGGCTAGCCAAGATGTGCTTTGTTAATGCCATTTCATACAACTTGCCCACCTAACCCATGAGCTGCCCAACCAACGGCTGACCCTGCACATTCCAGCAGACTTTCGGTCCCCTATGTGTCCATGTACTTTAAACTATGGTGTAAATTTTGATCTTCAATGCCTGGGTGATAACCTGGCGGGCGATTCGCACACCCATTATAGAACCTGTCTGATTTTCATTCCATTGGTCACCATTTCAGACAATGAAATCTACCCCAGTGTGTCCGGCCTCTGCATTCTAAATCTGACAGTAGAAAACACACATCTGAAGGACATACAGAACCATGGCTACGAAGAATTTTGCCTTTGTCGGAATCACTAGTCTGTAATTCTTTTACAAACAATAGTCAGCCATATCCCACTTATTGAAAACATGGTGGGTTGCCTGGGGAAATAGACACGAATCCTGGTAGTCTTCCTGACATTATTCAAGACATAGGAAAAGGTAATGCTAAAGTTCAAGAGAATCATTCTATCAAAAGACAATTGCTTTTGTACATCTCTAACTCAGTCTACAGTCTCTTCACCCCTCATCATATTTCCCTATTTTTCTCCCCTAACATTAGTCCCTTTCACATATTCAGGCTGGGTCACTGCAGCCCACAACATCTGTATTGACCAGTCAATACTTTACCTTGAACAATACACCAAGAGGCATACTTGGAGGAAGCAATCCCTCTCCACCTAGATTATTCTATAAATATTGTACCCTTATTGCACAGCACACTGTGTGCAACTGCAAATTATAACCAAGATTCAAATTCGGCTCTTCCACAGGAAGGATGTGAAGTTATAGCTGCCAATAATTCACTTTAGCAGTATAATAATTGTACATTATAGCCTACTTCTTTCACTGGTCACTAAAAACAATAAGTAAAGAATGTTGGTCAATTCCCCTTCTTGTTCTCAATAAGGATTTAGGATTGAGATTGAGGGAGCAAGAGCAGAGAATTTCACCTCTGGGACCTGGATGTGATTCCAGTCCAGTCTGATGGTATGAAAGTCTTTTCTGTCTTTTAGCTGTATAGATCCTACATGAAATGAGCATGAGCAGTTGCAACCCAATTTCTAGTTGGCATGGGTCTAAAGCTCAAAATTGCCCCCAATTTGGCACTAAATTGGCAGTCTTACTCAGAGAAATCATGTGATGGCTGCTGTGGGAAATGAAAAATGTCACTAATTTAGTAAGGGGCACTCTGCAGAGACTGAGAATCAAGGCACATTATTATTTGGTCTAGTAAAGGGAACTTGAGAATTCTCAACAGTGACACTGAGTTCCCAAAATGAGAAAGTGTTCCATTTCCCAGAACTCAACCGCAAAAAATCATCAAAAAGATTAAAAAGAGAGATTGTTCTCGAGTGCAAGCACGAGCTGAGAATGATGGTAAATGTCATAACAGTTTACCTCTTCCACTGTGCATGTACATTCCTTTGTTGATGCTGTTTAGAACAGCATATCAACATGAAAAGCAATACTCTTCATGGCTATTTGATCTCGAGCTTCGATTAAAACAGGATGTAGTAGATGGGATTTCTACTTCCAATTTCAGTGTTGTAAAATTCTTACATACCATCAGCTACTCATATTATCACAACCTGAAAGTCTATTAAATCTATACTATTAAACATTAACTTTAGTTTCTCTCAGAAAATATTGAGTGATTGTACCACAAATATGAGGTTATTAAAAATATTTTATTATGTTATATAGTTATAAGCACTATTTTGTGTACTGGAATAAGGACAAAGAACTTATTAAAAACAAAACAAGGCCAACAGAGGGTTTTAATCAGCTCAAGGGCCTCTATTCCAGCATAAAACTTAGAGAAACGTTTACTATGGCCATTAGTAGATCAATGGTAACATAACTATTGAATTCAGACAGCTGAACTTGCTCTTGGAATGTATGCTTTACCCCACATTAATCTCTACTCTCTCAGTCAATACAATCCCTAAGATTCAAATAATCTATTTTTTGATAAATTATTTTGGGGCATTGTTTTAATAGCTTTTTTTTTATCATAAAGGTTAATTCATTTCAGTGTTTCTAATCAATTAAAAGTGATTCATTCCTAAAATATGAATGGTGGTAAAGTGCTCATGTCGGCAGGGAATGCAGACACAAAGAGTGGAAAGATCATGAGGTCTTTAACTCGCCTGTTTTCTGCTTATTCTACACTGCACTTTGAATTCCTGATTTGGTTGCCTGATGGCAGTGTGCTGTCTGAGAGAGTTTCATTATCAATTCAAATCTGATTCTAAATACTGTGGTTTTCCTTGTTTCACGTACAGTGTGCTAATCTCATCCATTTCAAATGAGGGCTAAAGGCCAGCTAGCTTCTTGAATGTCCAGAACAGATCCCTTAAAGCTGCACTGTTCACTTCTTTTTGTAGCCACACTAGTAAACCATAGGCATTGCTTTCAGTCCTCATCTCTCACTGGCTTTAATGGAAAAGGGTGTGAGGGATATCAGTGGGCACCAGAGGCATATTGGCCACAACCTGAAATTCCTGAATGCCTGTTAAATCCATACTATTAAGCATTAACTTTAGTTTCTCTCAGAAAATATTTGAGTGGTTGTACCACAAATATGAGGCTATTAAAATATTTTGTTATTATGTTATATAGTTATAATGGTCATGCTAGCATTTTATGTACTGGAATAAGGACGAATAACTTATTTAAAAAAAACAAGGCCAACAGAGGGTTTTAATCAGCTCAAGGGCCTCTTCCAGCATAAAACTTTCAGAAGCGTTTACAATGGCCATTAGTAGATCAATGGTAATGGTAACATAACTATTTTCTGAGAGAAACTAAAGTTAATGCTTAATAGTATGGATTTAATAGACTTTCAGGAATTTCAGGTTGTGACCAATATGCCTCTGGTGCACTCGCATCCTTTTCCATTAAAGCCAGTGAGAGATGAGGACTGAAAGAATTGACTGTATCTACAGGCCAAAGTGCAGCTATTTGGCAATGATGGAGAAAATCTGATACCGCAAACTCCAATTCAGGAAGAAGGCAGTAATAGAGCTGTGCCACCTGTTTCAGGATTTGCAGCCACTTTCCGTCAGAGGGATGGTACTGCCACTGTCACATTGGCTGATACCAGTGATGTCTCTGCTCTAGTCTGGCTCCTTCCAGGCAAGAGAAGGGGACAACACCAATTTGCTTTCCGCAGATGACTATTCATTATTCATTGTTCAACAGGACCAACGCTCTCATCTCCTTTCCCACTAAACAGCAGCATGATGGGCTGCCCAATTTCACTACACAACTGGATTTCCCAGAAGGCCATTGGTGGCATTGAATTGGCCATTTATGTCCCTAGGCACAAACTGAAAGGGGTTAAACTCCATCGATGTGCAGCAAGTCAGGGACCAGGAACAATGCATCATACAGGACAATGCCAACCTCCACGCTTCAGTTACAACACTTCCATTTTAAAACAGAGGTCTGTTGCAGATTTATTTGAAGGCAAAGCCAAACTGGAAGGCTGTCACCTTGAAGACCAAGACTATTAGTCCTGGATAATGGCACCCTTGCAGTATCTACAGACAGCAGCAGAGTGTAGATCCAACAAAGTCTGTATATCTACCAGGATGATTACTGATCATATATTGGCATCTTCATCTGACTTGACAGATGGGGTGTGGGGGTGGGGATTGTGCCTTACAATATAGCCCTGCCAGTGTCTCTAAAATCATTGTCATCTGCTGTGTGCTCCACAATTTTGCAATAATCATGGAGAATGGAGAAGGCCGCCAGGAAGATGATAAATTCAGACTAGATAGCCTCTGATATATTGAAGCCTGAGCACTCTATAGCAGCAAGTGACATTCTGAGTGGGTTTTAACACTGGGGTCTCTGATGTAAATACTCTTGGAGTTGTTATGTGCTCCATGGTAGACTTCAATACAGAGAAGCTTTTCTGTACAGATGTGGTGAGCAGCTAAGCCAGACCGTTTGAATCCTGAGTCATAGGAACAGCAGTAGGCCATTTAGCCCCTTGAGCCAGTTCCGCCATTCAATGAGATCATGGCTGATCTGTATCTTACCACCATCCACCTGCCTTGACACCATATCCTTTTATACCCTTGACTAGCAAAATCTATCGATCTCAAGTTTGAAATTATTAATTGAGTTAGCATCTACTGCTTTTTGTGGGAGAGAGTTCCACACTTCTACCATTCTTTGCATGAGTCCTATTCTACTCTGAGCTGAGTTTTTAAAAATTTGTTCTCAGGATGTGGGAAATATTAACAGGAAAGCATTTGTTGCCCTGAGAAGGTGCCATTGGGCCTTCATTCTGAACTACTGCAATCTTTTTTGTGGTGGTGCTCTCATGATGGTGTCAGGTAAGGAATTTCAGGATTCTGACCCAGAGAAATCTCCTCTCCACCACTAAGACTGCTTTCTTCTACCTCTGCAGCATTGCCTACCTCAGCACATCTGCCTCTGAAACACTTAAACATTCCGTGTCACCTCCAGTGTGCTAACTGACCTTTCATCCTCCACAAACTCCAAGTTGCCCAAAGCTCTGCTGCGCCTATCTTATCCCACACTAAGTTCTGAAAACCCATCTTTTCAACCAAGCTTTTGGTTACCTCTCCTAATCTCTCTCTTCCTTGTCCTTGTCAATTTTCCAGATGCCTGTCTGTAAAACATAGTGGAATTTTGTTACGTTAAAGGTGCTGTATAAATGAATGTTAAATGGTAATGTTGTAGTGCACTTTCCCACACTCCGGCTTGGAGTGCAGGTTATTTCTGTGTGTGTGTGTATGTGTGTGTTACTAGCCTTTTAAGCCAGTTATGAGTCTCATGCAAATGTACCCTCGGGAAGCCCACTGTGTGAGCTCCAACAGAGTAGGTTATATATGCAAATATATCAAGGGTAACTAGGGATGGGCAATAAATGCTGGCCTTGCCAGCGACGCCCTGATCCCATAAGTGAATTACAAAAAATCAAATGTTGGGAATTAATGGCCATGTGAGTACAGGCAGTGGAAAAACTAGCATAGACTGTTTAGCCCCATTTGTATGCAATCAAGAATTTCCAGTTATATGTCCAGTTCATAATTTTTATCTGCAGCATTAAGAGAATACTCTGAGCAAGAATAAGATTCCATGTTCATTGCATTTCTGAAAAAGACTTTCATGTCATGCAGAGGCTGTGAAGTTTTTCTGACATGGAATTTCCAGTTATGCAATTTCTACATACGTTTTGTTGGTGCATGTGCACATTCATGCAACAACAACAACTTGTATTTATATAGCGCCTTTAACGTAGTAAAACGTCCCAAGGGGCTTCACAGGAGCGTGATAAAACAAAATTTGACACCGAGCCACATAAGGAGATATTAGGGCAGATGACCAAAAGCTTTGTCAAAGAGGTAGGTTTTAAGGAGTGTCATAAAGGAGGAAAGAGAGGCGGAGAGGTTTAGGCAGTGTATTTTGTCACTCAGTTCAGTGTGGTCTACAGTATAACTCTGGTCTGCAGGCTGCAGTATTACACTCTCCATATATTGGGCTGAGATAGGTAGATGTAGTATAACAGCAGCCCTAGCCATTATAAAAACAAGTAAGTACACAATTTGTTTGATACCATTCTGAAGTTTGTGTGATGGCAAATATGGCAGATCTCAACCAACATTTCAGCAGAAGCTGCTTCAGTGTGTTCCAAGAATGGAGTCTTAAGACTAGGATTATGTTTATATTCCGTACTTATTTTCAGCATAGCGCCTAATCTATATTTTTAGTTATTACTCTAAATGGCTTTCAAAATGTTGAAATAAGAACAATCTTTCCATACTAGCAGGTGGCAGTGGCTCAATGGCATCATTAGTTTATTCTAATGTACCAAACGTAAAAAACCTTAAATATCCATAAAATAATTAATCTAATTTAACGCTCCAAGTGTTGTCAATAGAATGCTCACCGCTTTCTTTGTTAAATTGTTTTCTATTTTCACTTTTGACGCTGATTATAACTCACAAGCGACAGTCCAGTCAACCTGAGTTATGGAAATAAAAACCTTATTATACAAAGAGTTATTGAATATTATCTATTTCTGTACATCTTGGCCCTGAATTCGCGGTCGGTATGACGGCGTACTCTGAGAGTACACCGTCATACCACCTTTGAAATTGACCGCAAGTTCAAGCGCATGCGCTAAATCCCAAACTTGCGATCTGTCAAGTTCCAACTCCGTACCGGCTTCGCTGCACATTTCACCTACCCATTGAAATCAACGTGCTGGCGAAAAGGTGGGCTAACCTACTGCGCATTAATTACCCTGAAATTTTTTACAGCTGGTGCAAACAGGCGCAGGAGCCTGTTGCACAGAGTAAGGGATGGGAGGGATGAGAACATTGTATTAGTCGGTGGGTACTGACTAACCCTCTATCTGTACTGTGGGGATTCTGTGTGAGAAAGCAGGGACAGGGTACTGGATTTGGGTGATCAGCCATGATCGTATTGAATGGTGGAGCAGGCTCGACGGGCCGAATGGCCTACTCCTGCTCCTAGTTTCTATGTTTCTATGTAACCCGTTGAGTGTTTCCAGCATTTTCTGATTAAAATTTTCATAGCCAGACACAAAGCTCTTTTCATGTAATCTTTCCCGATGAGTTTTTGAACCCAGAAATTAAGCACAGTAAGCACCAGCAATAGGCACTCTAGATTGGATATATTGGTTTAAGGGCAAAGATTTTGTGTGCCGATTATTTCTCAACATAAAAAACCTACTGATTTATAGAAACATTTTGTACTAGGGTTTGCTACTTTATGGGCACAATTCAAATAATGGAGCATCTAATCTAATACTGAGTAGGTAAGAACCATTTATCTAACAAATGCAGTATTATTTACACATAGTTATGAAAGATGTTTGATCAAATGTATATCTGACATAACTAAAATATATATACCTACCTTTTTAAATCCCTTCAACCAACATTTCCCATTAAGAGTGGCTACTAAATGCTATGTAGATTGTAAATATATGCCCGTAGGAGACTTCTGTCTTCTATTGACATATATTTACAATAGCAATCTCCTCTGTTTCCTGATTGACTAAGAGTCAGGAAGTGAAAGGAGCACTGCCCCACGTGATCCCAGGTTTGCATACGCACAACAGTACGTCCCTGGGATACGTGGGCCACTACGCTGTGCACAACTCTGCAGCGTCTGAAAGCAACTTCACGAAGGGGGGTTCACATGAGGTAAGTGGATTTTGTTCGGATATCGGTGGCGTACTCCTTAACTACGCCGCCGACCACGAATTCAGGGCCAATATATAGATAGAGGCAGCTAACTGAGACAGTAGGCACTGGGAAGTCAGACTGTGATATGAAGTTCTGACCAGCTGTGGTCAGTGTGAAGACTCAGGGAGAAGCATGAGAAATAAGCACTATTTTAGTTCTTTTTTAATGATTTTAGTTTATGTATTCATTTTTTAAATCTAAATATTGGATGGGTTTTCTGATTTTTATTTTTCAAAGGTCGTTGCTTCTGGCTAGTCAAATCAGAAACAAAATCAGAACAGTTGGATGACCCTGACAGAATAAATTCATCAGTAATGGGAAAGTGAATTTATATAAACTTATTAGCTTTAGAGGTTAACCATGTTTCTTTCTTTACTGTATAAATTCTCAGTGTTCAACTTTGTTTCCCATTTAGTGTAAATAGATAATGGGCCGTAATTTGCGACCCCTATGGGTGCGTACGAGGTGCACACGCACCCGCAGGGGATGCGCAAGTTCCAGGTTTAGGCATGCACGATGACCCAGAGCTTGCGATCTGTCAAGAATTCTCTTGACAGATGATCCGCATCCCCGGGAAAAGGGCCTCTGCGGGTGGAGAGTTGCGCTATTTGCCCAACTTCCGCCCGCTGAATGGCCGTGAAATTCTTACGCCTGGTAAAAGTAGGCGTAAGGCCTGCTTTTACCAGCATAAGAGTTTTAAAAAATAGAAAAATTAATTTTATCACTCATTTATATTTTTAAAATCCTGTCAATAAGGTAAGTTTATTTTTAGCCCCATTAAAACATATACATATTTTTTTCAAAAAGTAACATTTTTGTTTCAAATCTTTAATTCAATGGCATTTTAATTAATTTTAAATATGTAATGTGTTTGTGTATTTTTTAAGTGATCCCCATTCATACTTATGGGGATTCCGTAGGTACGGAACTTCCAGAAGTATGAATGGGGATTCCCTTTTATTGGTCGGGCCGGCCCATGTGATCCCAGGGGCGCTTGCAAACCGCATGCGCCCCTGGGATACGTGGGCCTCTACCCGCGGATACCTGGAGAGGCCCAGGAGCGCGAATCTCCGTACCTCCCGGACCACCAGGTAAATTCGTAGATTTTTTACAGGTCGGAGGCATCCGCCCGCAGGGAAGCCTCCGACCGCAAATTTTGGGCCAATATTTTATAAGCAGGGTCATAAGTTCATGGTGAATGAATATGCCAAATTCTATTTATATTATATGGGGGAAGGGCAATTTTATGGTGTTTTAGCATTGCATTCCATGATTCTGTCTGTTTTTCGTGTGAAAATAGAAAACCAGTGGCCTTGCCTATATTATACAAAGAGACTAGTATTCCATATAATCAGGGCCATTGGCTTATGGTGACTGAATAAGTCAAATTCAATTTTTATTACATGGAATTCCAGGATTTTTACTGTTTTTGGATCACTATGCAAAAACTGCAAACCAATGGTCGTGATTATAATTCTAAAGGGGAAGAAAGGCTAGAACTACTTTAAACTTTAGACATAAATAATGATCAAATGAACGAAGTACTGGAGGGTAATACACGCCGCAACCTCAGGAAGGAGTCAACGGTTGTAGGAATGGGTGTCAGCAGAGAAAAACTGATGGAGAAAATTAATCCCTTCTCTTCAAAGAGAACAAATTAAGCATTTTATGTCATCTCCAACCTCACTCTAACAGAGGCTCTAGTATTCCTGCATTTAGGCATACATTATAGTGAATGTTCCATAACGTGGAAAAGGCCTTGAGCCAAAAGTCTTGAACTAAGATCTTACAATATATTCAGTGCTGTGAATAAGAACCTTATGATGAGGGTGGGCTGGATTTACTTTTGCATGAATTTCCCATTCAAAGTGAGCGGAATAAAATGTGTTTTTTGAGTATTGGAAAGCTAACTTCAACAAATAAGTTCTACAACATTATTTTATAGTAAAGAAGTTTTATGCAAAATGTTCTGGAATGCTTCTAAAATCACAGGTTAGAAATACAAACAACAATTGCGAAATATCCATGGTCGTGATTATAATTCTAAAGGGGAAGAAAGGCTAGAACTACTTTAAACTTTAGACATAAATAATGATCAAATGAACGAAGTACTGGAGGGTAATACACGCCGCAACCTCAGGAAGGAGCCAACGGTTGTAGGAATGGGTGGCAGCAGAGAAAAACTGATTGAGAAAATTAATCCCAATGGAAAACATACCAATGAAATTATATATTGATTAAGCATTGTTTCCATTGATCATTGATTGTAATATTAGATTATGTTCCTATATTTGTCCCAAACCTGATTTTTTCTCATTTACTATTTTATGACCCTGACAGACCACCGCTCTTGATAAGGAGAGGCAGGTTTTCCGAAGAAGATGCAACCAGGATGTGAGGAGAGGCTACGTGGTACAAACTAACGCACCAGAACACAACTCTGAATCTGAAGATTACTCACCAAGCTCGTCTGAGACTGTTCGCTCACCAAATTCTCCCTTTTAATGAACCCTGTTCTCGTTACCAAGCTCTAATTGCTTAGTGCAATTTTATAAATCATTTCTTAAGAAATAATGAATGTTTAGTTAGTCAAGCTAGGACAATGTTGCACTGATATATGAACAGTATTGATTCTAGCATGGTTTAATGGAAAAGCACAAGGCATGTGAAGGTGTAGGTAAATCCAGCTGCTTTGCAATTCAGCCATTGTCTGTATTCTTAACCATTTAGGCGCTGTGTTTTCCTTGCACCATGAAGCACATTGACGTTCTCTGTCTCTGACCATCTCTCTTTAAAAAGAAAATCAGTTTGTCATGGTGCAAAAATGCTACTGTTGTTCAAAGGGTTCTGAATCTCTGTGAAGGAGAAATTTATGAATCAGTTTATGAATCCTGAATTCTACAATATAATCAGTGTCCATTGCATTTCCTTAAGCAACTTTATCTTTCACTTGGTATTCAAATTAAGTTGTAGCAGTTAAAAAAAAATTGTAAATCGATGATGAACAACTTGATTATTCCAAAATCTAGTCTGACGAAACTCTGCTTGAACAGTACTTTACACAGAGCATAGAACGGTGAGATAGGTGACTAGGATCGTATCTGTGTGTACCATCAACAACCACTGAACAGCAGTATTGTATGATATGACAAAACTGAAGTAAAGCTCCACAGTTTGATATTTAGTTCATTAGAGAAGTAATAAAATTTATGTTAGAATACTTGTATCAACTGTGTAAAACATCCTCGAAGATGAAAAGCTTTCACGTGGATAAACTTTTACAAATTTAAAATCTTTTCTTCTATGTATCAGGCAACCAACACCTGAGGTCAAGAAGATCTTTCCTACAGACTATTTTGTAGAAAGTAGTGAAAGTTAACTCGTGAAATGTCATTGCTTTACAGTAGTCATCATCTGACTAAGTGTGGTGCATACTACAATAAATAAACAAGCCAAATCTGTGAATAAATGATTTATTGATAACCAGGATGATGCATGATGGTTGATGTGTTGTTTCTTATCCATCAGCAGGTAGATATTCTCAGTTAAAGCAGACAAGGGCTTGATTGGTGTATTGAGAAGGGGTTGGAGAAAGGTGCTGACAGGAGCTTGATTGGTGTATTGTGAAGTGGGTGGGGAAAGGTGCTGACAGGAGCTTGATTGGTGTATTGTGAAGTGGGTGGGGAAAGATGCCGCTACATTTTATGGTCCATCGGCATGCTGGATGCCAAATCACCAGCATGACCAGGAAATCTGGAAGGAAGGTAACTTAAGGGCAGACCTTCAGATACCAAACTAAAAGAAGTAGTTATTAGGATGGGTGACTCAAAACTAGATCAAATAGGTAGGATTTAAGGAGGGTCTTAAAGGAGGAGAGAGAAAGAGAGAGGTTTAGGGAGGGAGTTCCAGAGCATAGGGCCTTGACAGCTCAGTGCACGACTGCCAGTGATAGGGTGAAGCAAGGGGGTGCACAAAAGACCAGCAGTTCTGGAGGGGTTGAAGGGCTGAAGGACGTTACTGAGTTAGGGAAGGTGAGGCCATAAAGGGATTTAAACACAAGATGGGAATTCTAAACTTGAGGCATTGCAGGACCGGGAGCCAATGTAGATCAGTGAGGACAGGAGCAATGGTCATTAGGACTTGATGCGGGATAGGATACGGGCAGCAATGTTTTGGATGAGCTGAGGGTAGAGGAAGGGAGGTCAGCCTGGAGCGTATTGGAATAGTCGAGAATGGAGGGGACAAAGCCATGGCTTAGGATGTCAGCAGCAAATGTGTTGGGTTTTTTGTGCCTCTTCCCAATGATCGACGTGATTATAATATGGTACAGTGGTATTTTATTAAGTATTACACAAGGGTCAGCACCTATATGTGCCTTAGCAGTAGTTTAAAGTAGAGAATGAGAATTATATCACCCGTGCCGTCCTGGATAGAGTTCGTACCCACTTGGTTGGAGTCTTGAAGGAAGCTTCCACCCTGCCTGGGGTCTCTTCCGTCCATTGGCCCAACCCGGCCTGGGGTATCCTCTGTTCATTGGTCCTTGCCTTGGCCCAACCCTTCCTGGGGTATCCTCTGTTTGTTGGTCCTTGCCTTGGCCCAACCCTTCCTGGGGTGTCCTCTGTTGGCCCTTACCTTGGCCTAACCCTGCCTGAGGTATCTCTGTTCCTTGGCCCTTACCCCGCCTGGGGTTTCCTCTGTTCAGATCCAGATCCTCTTTCTCGTGGGCCACTGCTGCCTGGTTCCTTTCCAGGGTCAGCCCTTGCACCTGTCCTGGTGCTCTACAGCTAGCCCCTGAAACTGATCTCTCTTTTATGCAACTTTTGAGTGCGGGTACAGGGGTTGATACTGACACAGGTGTCTACCTTATTGGGGTCTTTCAAAAGGGTGTGGTGGCCAATAGGGCATTGAGTATCTTCCAGACAAAGGAAGAAGAGTTGGCCCACTCATTATCTAAACCTTTGATGAACAAGGAGTGATTGACTGGTCCTCAAGATGCCATACCCCTTTGGTTGACCAATGATCGGCCTACAACCCTGAAAAGGGCCTGTTTCCCATCGTATCTGGTTATGTGTCTTCCAAGGCCGGAGTCAGCAATTTTAGCCAGTTCTCTCACATTCCATGCCTGGTCTTGGGCTAATAATTCTAAGATGCATATTGTAAGTAGAGACAGTTTCTTATCTCATGGCCAGGACTGAATGACTTTGTTAATGTGATTACAGTTACTGCGATGATAGCAATTTCATGTATTGTTAATTGCATTAAGGCAGAATACTTCTTACAGTTTTGCAAAGCTTTACAGATTCTAGGTTATATGGTGCCAAACAGTAGGTTAGTTACTGTATACCTGTTTGATTAATACAAAAAGGTGATCATATGAAGATAGTAAATGTTACATATCAAAAATACATGTGGTACAATGAGCCAAGGTACATGTGAGGTTACAACACTACCTTCCCTTCGTTAATAGTCATGTTTGGTTGATTACACAAAATACATATTCAATTCAGATTTAACATGTGGCAGAATAGTCTTTGAATCCCCGCCTTGAGGGGATTGTCAGGGTTTTTTGTGCCCCTTACCAATGATTGACGTGACTCCAATATGGTACAGTGGTATTTTATTAAGTATTACATAATGGTCAGCACCTATATGTGCCTTAGCATCAGATTACAGCAGAGAATGAGAATTATATCACCTGTGCCACCCTGGGTAGAGTGCGTGCCCACTTGGTTGGAGTCTTGAAGGAAGATTTCAATGGAAAAGAATATCGGGTAGTTTCTATAATGGCCGATTCTTAATTTCCAGTTTCAGATACCCAACATTGGGAGAAGTGCCATTGAAAGGTACAGACAAGATTTACTAGGATGCTATGAGGGATGAGAGGATTTAGCTAGAACAAAAGAGGCAATCTGAGAGAGAGGTGTTCAAACTTATGAAAGGTTTTCATAAGGTAAGTAGGGAAAAAACTGGTCAGTGAGTCGGTAAACTAGAGGGCATAAATTTAAGATAATCACCAAAAGAATGAAGGGTGAAATTAGGAGAAATTTTTCATGCAGGGTGGTAAGAGCATAAAATGCCCTACCAGAAATAATGGTGAAGCAGAATCCATAATAGTATTCAAAAGGGAAGTGGCCAAATATCAAAAAGGAAAAATGTTAAATGCTATGGGGAAAGGGCAGAGAAATGCGACAGTGAATAGCTCTTTGAGAGTTGGCACATATATGATGAGATAATTGGTCTACTTCCGTGTTGTATCATCAAACTAAATGATTCTGATGAACTGGAGAGAATATTCAGAACTCTGAATCTGTGAAGAACTGTAAATGTAAGTATCAAATAAAAATAATGTGAAAATAGGTGCATCTTCAGTTAGATAAATCATTCAGCAAGGTAAAAATGAAAGAGTGACACCAAATCTCGGGAATTTGTTTACTGCCAGCTGTCCATCTGAGAAGTAATGAACTCGGCGGAAGCAGCTAAAGACTTGGACAGCACTCGGACTCAACCAGACAAGCTGTTGTGAAGCGAGTAGCCTTATATTAGATTCTAGTATGATTTTGCAGATGTTGGTGACCATAATTCCTTCTGCACATTTTTTGTAAGATAAAAAATATTAACTATTAATAAATACGTTCCTATTATTTCTCAGAAAACTATTCATTTCGGTAGCTATTTAAAAACTTATTGAAAATATAGGGAATGAGAAACTACAATTTAACTTCTGATAGTTCCAACAAAGAATGTACAATATTTCCTATCATGGCCTCCATTCCTATTTATTTAATCTCCCAAGGAAGAGGACTAACCATGGGTAAAACCTTCAAGCATATAAATCTCTGTGAAATTTCCCCCTGACCACCCAAAGGTAATGAAGTAAAACTCTTGCTTATCAGTCTCACATTACAACTTACATCATTCAAACCTGACCATTTGCATTCCACAGATGACATTTCTATGGTCCCATGACAGTATTTGATCATGTATATCTATACAACATTCTTTCTTATTCTCAACTAAATTTTCATTGAGTTTTATAAAGGTATTAATTAACAGCAACATTAACCTTTTTAATTGGCGTCCATTTGACACGTCTATTACTCCATGCATGTTTTCTATTTCTGTTGAAATAATGAGTCTTGATGACATAATTGGACAAAAATAATTGGAGAAACTAGCAAGTCAACAGGGGGAGAGAGTTGAATTAATAGCTATATTTTTCTCTGTGCAGGACCCCTGCAAAAATTAACTGTCTTGGGAGTTCCATCTTGACTTCTGAAACACAATATCAGCAATCCAGAGGAAACCACTGTATCACTGCAAATGTGTTTTTTATTATCAATCAACAGAAATATTATGCTAGTGAAGTCAACAACTGCAGCAAAAATATAGAATACAGATTATCGAGACACTGTGCAAGTAGCAAGTGTATGCTCAAACTCAGACAGGAAGAAATCTCATGACCTTGCAGACCCCTGGGATCCATGGGCCCAAGTTTAAAAAAATTATACTATAGAGAAACATAAGAACATAAGAAATAGGAGCAGGAATAGACCATTCAGCCCTTCGAGCCTGCTCCGCCATTCAATGAGATCATGGCTGATCTTCTGCCTCAAGTCCATTCACCGGCCCTATCGCCATATCCCTTGATGCCTTTACTAGTCAGAAATCTATAGACTTCTGTTTTGAATATACCCAATGACTGAGCCTCCACAGCCCTCTGGGGTAGAGAATTCCAAAGATTCACCAACCTCTGTGTGAAGAAATTTCTTCTCATCTCAGTCCTGAATGGCCTACCCTTTATCGTGAGGCTGTGGCCCCTGGTTCTAGACTCCCCAGCCAAGGGAAACATTCTCCCAGCATCCACCCTATCAAGCACTGTAAGAATTTTGTATGCTTCAATGAGATTCCCCTCATTCTTCTGATTTCAAGAGAATACAGGCCTAGTTTACTCAATCTCTTCTCATATGACAGTCCCGATATCCCAGGAATCAATCTCGTGAACCTTCGTTGCACTCCCTCTATGACAAGTATATCCTTCCTTAGGTAAGGAGACCAAAATTGTACACAGTACTCCAGGTGTGGTCTCACCAAGGCCCTATATAATTGGAGTAAGACTTCTTACTCCTGTACTCAAATCCTCTTGTAATGAAGGCCAGCATACCATTTGCCTTCCTAATGGCTTGCTGCACCTGCACATTCACTTTCAGTGACTCATGTACAAGGACACTCAGGTCCTTTTGAGCATCTGCATTCCCCAATCTTTCACCATTTAGGAAATACTCTGCTTTTCTGTTTTTTCTACCAAAGTGGATAACTTCACATTTATCCACATTATATTCCATCTGCCATGTTCTCGCCCACTCACTGAGCCTGTCGAGATCCCCTTGAAGCCTCTTCACATCCTCTTCGCAACTGACACTGTCACCTAGCTTTGTATCATCAGCAAATTTGGAAATGTTACATTTAGTCCCCTCATTCAAATCATTGATATAAATTGTGAATAGCTGGGGCCCAAGCACCGATCCTTGCCAGGTACCCCACTAGTCACAGCCTGCCATCCTGAAAAATACCCATTTATCCCTACTCTTTGTTTTCTGTCTGTTAACCAATTCTCAATCCATGCTAGTATATTACCCCCAATTCCATGTGCCCTAATTTTATTCACCAACCTCTTGTGTGGGACCTTATTGAAGGCCTTCTGAAAATCCAAATACACATCTACCGGTTCCCCTTTGTCTACTCCACTAGTTACATCTTCAAAGAACTCCAATAGGTTTGTCAAACAGGATTTCCCTTTCATAAATCCATGTTGACTCTGCCCAATCTTACAATTAGTTTCTAAGTGCCCAGTTATTGCATCCTTTATAATAGATTCCAGCATTTTCCCAACTACTGATGTGAGGCTAACAGGTCTGTAGTTCCCCGTTTTCTCTCTCCCTCCATTCTCAAATAGCGGGGTTACATTTGCTATCCTCCAATCTGCAGGAACCGTTCCAGAATCTATAGAATTTTGGAAGATAACAATCAATGCGTCCACTATCCCAATGGCCACCTCTTTCAAAACCCTAGGATGTAGGTCATCCGGTCCTTGGGATTTATTGACTTTTAGACCCATTAATTTTGTTAGTACTGTTTTTTTTACTAATAATAATTTCTTTAAGTTCCTCATTCTCGCCACACCCTTGGTTTTCTCATATTTCTGGGAGGCTTTTTGTGTCTTCCTCCGTGAAGACAGAAACAAAGTATTTATTTAATTTCTCTGCCATTTCCTCATTCCCCATTATAAATCCTCCCGTCTCTGACTGTAAAGGACCTACATTTACCTTCGCCAGTCTTTTCCTTTTCACATACCTATAGAAACTTTTACAATCCATTTTTATATTTTTTGCTAGTTTGTGCTCATATTCCATTTTCCCTTTCTTTATCAATTTCTTGGTCCCCCTTTGCTGATTTCTAAAAAGATCCCAATCCTCAGGCTGACCGCTTTTTCTGACAACTTTATAAGCTTCCTCCTTTGACTTAATACTAGCTTTAATTTCTTTTGTTAGCCATGGTTGGATCACTTTTCCTTTTGGGTTTTTATGCCCTCGAGGAATATATGTTTGTTGCAAATTATGCATTATTTCCTTGAATGTTAGCCATTGTATGTCCACCTTCATACCTTTTAGTGTAGTCTCCCAATCTACCATGGCCAACTTGTCCCTCATACCCTTGTAGTTTCCTCTGTTTAGATCGAAGACCTTAGTTTCAGATTGGACTACATCACTTTCAAACTTAATATAAAATTGAATCATATTATGGTCACTTGTCCCTAAAGGCCCCTTTACCACAAGATTATTGATTAGCCCTTTCTCATTACACAGTGCCAGATCCAGAATAGCTTGTTTACATGCACTTCTAATCTCTTGATTGATACTGTGCCCTACATTACCACTACGGTTTGGTGGCCTATACACAACTCCCACCAATGTTTTCCACCCTTTGCTGTTTCTTAGCTCCACCCAAACTGATTCCAGTTCTACATCATGATCTGCCAAGCCAAGATCTTTTATCTCTACCGTACCGATCTCATCCTGTATTAACAGCGCTACGCCACCTCCTTTTCCTTTTTGTCTGTCCTTCATAAATGTTAAGTACCCTGGAACATTCAGTTCCCAGCTTTGGTTACCCTGCAACCATGTCTCTGTAATGGCAATTACATCAAACCCATTTACTTCTACTAGTGCCATTAATTCATCCACCTTGTTGCGAATGCTACGTGCATTTAGATAAAGTCCCTTCAACTTTGCCTGTTTAATATTTTTCTGCACTTTGACCCTCTTTATTGTTGGCCTTTGTTTCTGCTCCCTACTAGTTTTGCTGACTACTTTTCTAACTTGCACTTCCAGCTTTGTTTCTCTCTGTTCTGGGCCCACACTTAGGGCTGGATTTTGAATGACCCATGGAGTCGGGTTTGGAGGCGTGTGGGGGGTTAAATTTGCGGGGTCGGGGGTCCCGACCCCATCCCGCCTCCACGCAATTTTGACAAAATCAGTCGCGAGGTTCCCGACTCCGTCCCGCCTCCAAGAGGCGGGAGAGGCCATTAAAGCCCTTAACAAGCCCTAATTTGGCTCTGTAATGCCATTTTGAAACGTTTCAGCTAGTTTAACCCTTTTCCGACGTGAAGTACGCCTGATGTGAAACACTCCAGTGAAACCTGGCGGGAGCACAAGTGGATAGCTGACTATCAGCTGCAGGTCCACTATTACAACGGAGATGTGATGAAGGTAGTAGTAGTATGAAAGTCGCCTCTGATGCTGCTGCATTGAATGGCTTCAGAGACTGCATGGCCTTTGCTGCGAGAGGACTTGGATGCAAAAAATCTCTCTCTCTCTCTCTCTCTCCCAGCACCCCAAATCCATCCATTTTGCATCCAGGTCCACTCACATGAAAAGCCAAGCAGGTCCTCTCTCAGCAACAGCCAGACAGTCTCTAAGACCAGGCACACAGTGTCTGACCTGCAATGCAGCAGGAATGATGACATCATCAGAGGCGACTTTCAGACTGAAACCACTAATCAGTTCATGGGTTCCCACATGCTAGTGAAAATTGCATCATTCATCCACATTAATCTGGAGTCGTGGGGGGAAACACGAAATGCGGATAACACGACCCCAACCCGACCCCAAGACAAAATCCAGCCCGTTGGTTCCTAGCCAGAAACAATTAAGCAAAGGTGGTTAGTGATCAACAATTTCAACTCTGAATTGATTCAAGCTTCTGACACAGCAAGCTCTGTAATTCTTCCCAATGAGCTCCTCAGCAATGCAATCAGGTCTCACTGTTTAAACAGAAATATTAATCATATCAAAGAACAGAAAAACAATAGGATTATCAAATATAATAGATTTTTTGCAATGGTTTAATTTTTTTTTAAAGTGGTAGTGTTAGTCAGGTTCTTTCTTTAAAATCAGTAACCCTTCACCAATAATTTCCGTGTGGGTTCTCCTAAATTCCTGCCATAATTTCAGCGCAGTATCAGTGGAAACCCCAAAAAACTATGCAACCAACGTATCCATCGAATGTGTGGCCTGGTTACAGATGTGCCTGAGGGTAGAATAGTGTTTCTGGTGCTTGAAAGATGGCAGTACTCTGAGGAAGTGAGGGGAATAATTGTGAGCACAGAAGCAGGTGCCAAGTGTGCAAGTAGCAGCGGAAGAAGATTCAGTGAAATGTGCTGCTGTGATTGGAGGAGAGTGACGGGAAGTGGCTGACAGAAGGGTTGTGAGTTCTGGGATAGAAGGGGTGCAGGGCTCAGCAGAGAGTAAGAGAAATGCAAGTAGGAGTCTTGCCTTAGTAGCTCTGGTCAGATCATTTACTTCTTCTGGAATTTCAGTCAATTTCTGGGTGCTATGCTCCTCACATTCACCTGCTCTGCCACCTCTGCCCACTGGTGCCTGCTACTTGCTTTGGAACCCTGCAAAGAACAGCTCTCTGCTCACCTCCATGAGGATCTTCAGAGCAGCATCTGAATATTGGGCGGCCCTTCCTGCACAACTTTTGCCAGCTATTTTCAGTGTTCAGTTCTAATTCAGATCATAGTAACCAAAGTGCACGTCCCCTGATGACAGATTTTCTAACCTCCTGCAATCGACGAGCTGCCAATAAACAGAATGAGTAGCGCTGGCAACTCACCGACCTTAATCAAATGGGTACGCGCTCCAATTTCACGCATGTCTGTTGTTGACATCATTGCCTGCGCATTCCGATTGTGCCGCCCTCTCGCATTGTTTTCTGGCGCGAGTTCAATTTCTCCAAATATAAATATGTTCTAACTCCTGAAACATAAACAGAAAATGCTGGAGACACGCATAGCAGCTTTTTCTTTTAATGTTATAACTCCTATTTGTGTTTTATATTTCATGTGTTAAAAGCAGCACAGCTGCAGATACTTCTTATAGAATTCCACTTGCAATGAGATCCACTCAAGGACATTATTAATGAGAATGCAAGGTTACTTGCACAGACATCTGTCTTCATAGCAGTTAGAACAAAGTGATACTTAAGAGGACTACAGTCCGCCTTTGTACAAAATAATTTGTCCAAAACAACTCTGAGGTTCAGCACGTTCATTGCAACAGATATAAGATCATTATAGTGAAGTTCAAGCCTGCCGAGTGTTCACGTTTATGCTCCTGTGCTCCAGTAGTACTCCCAAACTATGAGCACAGGTTCCCACATTATCTAGAAGTCGCACAACACCAGGTTATAGTCCAACAGCTTTATTTGAAATCACAAGCTTTCGGAGCGCTGCTCCTTCGTCAGGTGAAGTGAAGAGATGCATATAGGCACAACATATATAGTCAGAGAACACTGCCAGATGATTACAGTTAATCTTTCTAACTGCCCTTTATCACACCTCGGCAGAGAGATAATCACGGCAATCAAAGGTGTGGATGGTGTCCAAACAGGTCAGTCAGGAAAACATTACATCAAAGACAATGAGGTGGGGTCACAAGGGGTCAAATGTGGCAGATGCTGGGGTCTGTATGGAAAACAAAAAACTTTTTTTGCTGGAAATCACAGCAGGTCCGTAGAGAGAACAAGCCAACGACGACTCGAGTCTGGATGACTCTACGTCAGGTGGGGTTACATGTAGCGTTACATGTAACCCCACCTGACGTAGGGTCATCCAGACTCGAGTCGTTGTTGGCTTGTTCTCTCTACACAGATGCGGCCGGACCTGCTGTGATTTCCAGCAAAAAAAGGGCAGTTAGAAAGATTAACTGTAATCATCTGGCAGTGTTCTCTGACTATATATGCTGTGCCTATATGCATCTCTTCACTTCACCTGACGAAGGAGCAGCGCTCCGAAAGCTTGTGATTTCAAATAAAGCTGTTGGACCTATAACCTGGTGTTGTGCGACTTCTCACATTTGTCCACCCCAGTCCAACACCAGCATCTCCACATTATCTAGTGCAGGACCTGGAGGTCTGTTGCACACACAGTGGTGTAATGAGATGAAAAAGATGCCTCAGGGGTTACAAATCAGTTTTGGGCAAACCTCAAAGATCCCAGATTATATTTGAAACTGCACACAACGCCATAATGCACTATTAATGCCAGCTTTGCTCTTTTTTCCCCTTAGAGTGATTTGGAATGGGAACAAGGGAAGCACCATGGGCCCAAGAGTTCTTGAAGTGGCAAAAGCAAAGTTGCCGTAAATGTCCACAGGACTTCTCCTTCCCGCCATACCTTCTGTGGAAACCCCATTTTATGCAGGTAAAAGGGAATTCCACCAAAGTTATGGCGGTGGAGCGGGAGAAGCCCTGAGGAAATTAAACCCCTGTACTTTTTTTGTGAGTTCAATTTTTCGCTACATTTTTAGTACAATGCTGCTGGTATTAGAGTTGCTCCTCTGCACCCTCTCCAATGCAATCACATCATTCCTATAGTGTGGCGACCAGAACTGCACACAGTATTCCAGCTGTGGCCTAACTAGCGTTTTGTACAGCTCCATCATAACCTCCCTGCTCTTATATTCTATGCCTCGGCTAATGAAGGCAAGTGTCCCATATGCCTTTTTAACCACCTTATCTACCTGTCCTGCTGCCTTCAGGGATCTATGTACATGCACACCAAGGTCCCTCTGATCCTCTGTCCTTCCTAGGGTCCTACCATTCATTGTGTATTCCCTTGCCTTGTTTGTCCTCCCAAAATGCATCACCTCACACTTTTCAGGGTTAAATTCCATTTACCACTGTTCTGCCCATCTGACCAACCCGTCTATATCGTCCTGTAGCCTGAGGCTTCCCTCCTCGCTATTTACCACCCCACCAATTTTCGTGTCATCTGTAAACTTACTGATCATACCTCCTACATTCATATCTAAATCATTAATGTACACTACAAACAGCATAGGACCCAGCACCGATCCCTGCGGTACACCACTGGACACAGGCTTCCAGTCACAAAAACAACCTTTGACCATCACCCTCTGCCTCCTGCCACTAAGCCAATTTTGGATCCAATGTGCCAAGTTGCCCTGGATCCCATGGGCTTTTACCTTCTTGACCAGTCTCCCATGCGGGACTTTGTCAAAAGCCTTACTGAAGTCCATGTAGACCACATTAACTGCACTACCCTCATCCACACACCTAGTCACCCCCTCGAAAAATTCAATCAAATTGGTCAGACATGATCTCCCCCTGACAAAGCCATGCTGACTATCCTTGATTAATCCTTGCCTCTCCAAGTGGAGACTAATTCTGTCCCTCAGAATTTTTTCCAATAATTTCCCTACCACTGATGTTAGGCTCACTGGCCTGTAATTCCCTGGTTTATCCCTACTACCCTTCTTGAATAATGGTACTACGTTAGCTGTTCTCCAGTCCTCTGGCACCTCCTCTGTTACCCAGCTTTCAGGATAACAACGACCACGACACCACACAACCCTGCCATGGCAAACTCTGCAAGACATGCCAGATCATCAACACAGATACCACCATCACACGTGAGGACACTACCCACCAGGTACATGGTACATACTCATGTGACTCGGCCAACGTTGTCTACCTCATACGTTGCAGGAAAGAATGCACCGCGGCATGGTACATCGGCGAGACCATGCAGACACTGAGACAACGTATGAACGAGCACCGCGCAACAATCGCCAGGCAGGATTGTTACCTCCCAGTCGGGGAACACTTCAGCAGTCGAGGACATTCAGCCTCGGATCTGCGGGTAAGCGTTCTCCAAGGCAACCTTAGAAACACACGACAACGCAAAATCATCGAGCAGAAACTGATAGCCAAGTTCCGAACTCATGAAGACGGTCTCAATCGGGATCTTGGGTTTATGTCACGATACATGACGTGATCCGGACTCGAGTCGTCGTTAGCTTGTTCACAGATGTGATTCCCAGTAAAAAAGTAAAAATTTTCCCAGTAAAAAAGTAAATTTTTTTTAAAGCTTTTCGTTTTACATACAGACGGCAGCTTTTGACACGTTGGAACCCCTGCGACTACACCTCATTGTCTCAGTTGTATCTTGCTATGTCTTTTGATGTGGTACCTTCCTGGCTGACTTAATTAACTTTATCACACCTCGGCAGATAGTCAGGATGATTTAATTTATTGGTCTGCAATTGTAAAGTACACATGCTTTTTTTTCCATCTATATATGCTCTGGCGATTCTGTATCCAATTTACTTCACCTGAGGAAGGAGTGATAGCTCCGAAAGCTTGTGATTTCAAATAAAACTGTTGGACTATAACCTGGTGTTGTGCGACCTCTCAATTTTGTCCACCCCAGTCCAACACCGGCATCTCCGCATCATGACCTCCTCTGTGGCCAGAGAGGTTCTGAAAATTTGTGTCAGAGCCCCTGCAATCTCCTCCCTTGCCTTACACAGCAGCCTGGGATACATCTCGTCTGGGCCTGGGGATTTATCCACTTTTAAGCCTGCTAAAACCGTTAGTACCTCCTCCCTCTCAATACTAATTTGTTCAAGTATATCACAATCCCCCTGCCTGATTTCTATGCCTACATCGTCCTTCTCCATAGTGAACACAGATGCAAAATATTCATTTAAAACCCCACCTACATCTTCTGGCTCTACACACAGATTGCCACTTTGGTCCCTAATGGGCCCTACTCTTTCCCTGGTTATCCTCTTGCCCTTAATATACTTATAAAACACCTTGGGATTTTCCTTTATTTTGCCTGCCAATGTTATTTCATGCCCCCTCTTCGCTCTCCTAATTTCTTTTTTAAGTACCCCCCTGCACTTTCTATACTCCTCTCGGGCTTCCACTGTTTTTAGTCCTTTGTATCTGCCAAAAGCCTCCCTTTTTTTCCTAATCCATTCTCGTATATCCCTTGACATCCAGGGTTCCCTGGGCTTGTTGGTCCCACCCTTGACCTTTACGGGAACATGTTGCCATTGTACTCTCTCTATTTCCTTTCTGAAAGACTCCCACTGCTCTGATGTGGATTTTCCTACAAGTAGCTGATCCCAGTCCACTTTGGCCAGATCCTGCCTCATCATGTTAAAATCGGCCTTCCCCCAATTTAGAACCTTTATCTCCGGTCCATCTTTGTCCTTTTCCATGACTACCTTAAATCTCACCGAATTATGGTCACTGTCACCAAAATGCTCTCCTACTGACACTTCTACCACTTGCCCGGCTACATTCCCTAGAATTAGGTCCAGTACCGCCCCCTCTCTTGTAGGACTTTCTGCATGCTGGCTCAAAAAGCTCTCCTGGATGCACTTTAAGAATTCCGCACCCTCTAAGCCTTTCACCCTCTGACTATCCCAGTTAATATTGGGGAAGTTGAAATCCCCTACTATTATTACCCTATTATTTCTACACTTCTGAGATTTGCCTACATATCTGTTCCTCTATCTCCCCCTGACTGTTTGGGGGCCTATCACTATTGCTCTCCCACTCTTTTCCCTCCCCTCCTGTGCAGCTGAGCCAGTCGTAGTGCCACGGACTTGGCTCTTGCTGCATTCCCCTGAGGAACCCTCTCCCCCATCAGTATCCAAAACGGAAAATCTGTCGGAGAGGGAGATGGACCCAGGGGACTTCTGCACTACCTTCCTAGTTCTTTTACTCTGTCTGATGGTCACCCATTCCCTGTCTGCCTGTGCACTCTTTACCTGCGGTGTGACCACCTTATTAAACGTGCTATCCACGAAGATCTCAGCTGGAGCGCTTTGGCTATGAAAAGAGACTGGACAGGCTGGGGTTGTTTTCCTTAGAGCAGAGAAGGCTGAGGGGGGGACCTGATTGAGGTGTACAAAATTATGAGGGGCATAGATAGGGTAGATAGAAAGGAGCTTTTCCCCTTAGTAGAGGGGTCAATAACCAGGGGGCATAGTTTCAAGGTAAGGGGCAGGAGGTTTAGAGGGGATTTGAGGAAAAACTTTTTCATCCAGAGGGTGGTTGGAATCTGGAACTCACTGCCTGAAAGGGTGGTAGAGGCAGGAACCCTCACAACATTCAAGAAGCATTTAGATGAGCACTTGAAACGCCATAGCATACAAAGCTATGGACCAAGTGCTGGAAAATGGGATTAGGATAGGGCTTGATGGCCGGTGCAGACACGATGGGCCGAAGGGCCTCTTTCTGTGCTGTATAACTCTATGGGCAGAATTTTCATTGACCCATGGAGGTGGGTTTGGAGGCATGTGGGGGGTTAAAATTGCGAAAACTGGCGGGCAGGCACAAGCCCACCTCTGTGCAATTTTCATTAAATCGTGTCTGCTGGTCCACTATTACAACGTCAACGTGGTGGTGGTGGTGGTGACAAAAATATCTGGGAGCAGACTTAGGGCTGCTGCTGCTCATTTTGCCTCCAGGTCCTCTCACAGCAAAGGCCAGGCAGTCTTTGCAGACCTTCAATGCAGCAGCAATGATATCATCAGAGGCGACTTTTAGACTGAAAACACTAATTGGTTCATGGGTTCCCACATGCTGGAACTCAATTGCCCAATTAGGTGAAAATCACATCAATCTCCCACATCCAATTGCAGTCGGGTGAATAACACGAAAAGTGGATAACACGACCCCAGCCCGCCCCAGTATCAAAATCCAGCCCTATGACTCTAATGCGCTGCTCACAGATCAAACAGGCAAATGGTGCAATAGGCAGAATGGCCTGCGCTTTCAGCTGCTTTCCCACCAACTAGCTGCTCAATGTTATCACACTGCTGCATTTCAAAAACACAAGAGGGCAATGATGTTTGCCACACAAACAATCTGGTGTCCATCATGGGTAGCAGTAATTGACCACATTTGTGTTTCAATGGTTTGATGTGTAAAGCCCTTGGAAAATGTGCATGTGGCAAAGCTTCCCATTGTAAACTGCAGCTTGATTGGGTGCCTTGCTGAAGTATGGGTGTGCATGGGTTTAAAGGTTGTATGATTACTTGCCATAGGCAAACATTAAATGTGGGACAGGTTGAAAGGCAGTATTTTGTGGCATGCAATCATGCAACATTTACTTGTTATATGGTACTGTTATGTAGTTTTATCTAACCAGGTTCCTTATTGTATGTTGCCTTCTCCAGCTTCTGTTCCCAGCTTCTGCAAATACTGTACACATCTTTCAATCCGCCTGCCATCTTCTTCCAGGCATAGTGCATTGCTTTCTTGTAGGGAGGCTTTCCTCTCATGGAATTGCACATCCTTTGCAGCTATCAAACAAGGTAAAGGGACCTGAACTGCTCTGCCAATTACCTATCAACTTGTTTTCATATCTCAATAGTGTGTTCACCTTTGCCTGCTTTTGGCCTGCCACTTCATTGTCTTCTGCCACTGTTTGGTCCCCCACCCCCAAGCAACTTTTGGAAAGGCTAACAAATGTTGCAAAAAACATTTCTAGCCTTTCTAATGGCTGGAAATTTCCCCTCCCCCCCCATGTCTATGTAGCAACTCTTTGAGTGGCCATATCCCCATACTTTTTCCACATAATCTGCACCCTCCACCATGAGCTCCCGTTGTGTCATGCACTAAGCACACGGAAATTACTTAAATTAGCTGATCTCACATTATACCAAGAGGCCACCTTTTTGCTCTGCAGGCATGGCCAGTGCTACTGCATTGAGACTGTATTATCAAGCTCATAGTTAACAAATTACATTTTGATGATCTTCAACCAAGGCATATATCACAAGCATTAGTGGTGCTAGATACATGCATGGATAATTTTTAAACATGGACTATCTTCTAAGACCTGAGAAAAATTAAAATAATCTAGCATAACAAATGTGTTAAAGGTATAATTTTAGGTAAGTTACTGTCTTACATGCTCTTTAAATGAGGTATGCGAGACATTACAGCTTCAGAACATCGCCAGGCCTAAACTTAGAGAAATTAGAGGCGCATGTAACAAGGGTAATACAGTGATCATGGGGGACTTTAATCTACATATAGACTGGGCAAACCAAATTTGCAGTAATAGTGTGGAGGATGAATTCATGGAATGTATGCAAGATAGTTTTCTAGATCAGTATGTTGAGGAACCAACTCGGGAACAGGCTATTTTAGATCTAGTATTGTGCAATGAGAAAGGGTTAATTAATAATCTTGTAATAAAGGGGCCTTTAGGGAAGAGTGACCACAATATGATAGAATTTTAAGTTGAGTTTGAAAGTGATTTATTTAAATCTGAAACTAGGGTCTTAAATCTAAACAAAGCAAACTACATAAGGATGAGGGGTGAGTTGGCTAAGGTAGATTGGGAAACTACATTAAAAGGTATGATGGTAGACAAGCAATGGCTAGCATTTAAAGAATTAGTACATAATTTACAACAAATATACATTCCTTTAAGGCACAAAAACACCACAGGAAAAGTGGTCCAACCGTGGCTAACAAGAGAAGTTAAAGATAGTATTAGATCAAAGGAAGAGGCTTATAATGTTGCCAAAAATAGTAAGCCTGAGGATTGGGAGGACCAAGAAATTGATAAAGAAAGGGAAAATAGAATATGAGAGTAAACTAGTAGTGAGAGACATAAAAACAGACTGTAAACGCTTCTATAGGTATGTAAAAAGGAAAAAATTAGCAAAAGTAAATGTGGGTCCCTTACAGGCTGAGACAAGGGAAATTATAATGGGGAATAAGGAAATGGCAGAGAAATTAAACAAATACTTTGGGGGTGATTTTGCCAATGAGGGCGCATTGGAGGTGGGAGTGCTGCTTGTCAGGTTTTAGTCCTGCTTCCATGTGGCCGACCCACGCTATTTTCCCTTGATTGACCTTGTTAAGCCCACCCAGCGGGCTTAGCAGGCCAATTAAGGGGAAGCCGGTTACAGAGAACATCAGCGTATGACGTTGCATCTGTCAAAAATTTTTGACTGATGAATTATCATTTGACAGCTCTGTGAAGCTGTCAAACACTGACATTCTCTGTTGTTTGATGAGTTCTTGTATTCAAGACTCATTAAACCTCTTTTGTGAGCAGAAATTAGATGGCTGTTGCATCGGAGAATGCAGCAGCCATCTGTCATCTCTGCCGGTGAGATGCGAGAATCTCCGTATCCCCAACTGTTGAAGCCTGCAGGAAGAAACAAAGGTAAGTAAACATTTTCTATCACTTTCCACTCACCTCGCATACTCACCTCTCCACACTAGCACCCATCACTTACCTCCACAGCACACTTTTGCACCCCTCTGACCCCCGCATTCCCAGTACTCGCCTCGGTGACCCTGGCGGGGTTTCCCGACGTCGGGAAGCCCACGCCTCAGGTGGAAAAATGGGGATAATCCTCTCAACTGTCTGTTAACTACCTGTTAACAGGCAGTTAAGTGACTGTAATCCCCTTCCCGCCTCCAGGAGATGGGACCCGGCGCGGGTCGGCTACCCGCCTCCTGGGAAGATGGCACGGAGGTGGGTTGGTGGCGGGATGGGTACCCACCCTCAGATGCTGCCTTTTTCCCGGCAGTCCCACCTCCATACCCGCCTCCCCAGGGCTGGCAAAATCCAGCCCTTTGTGTCTGTCTTCACGGAAGAAGACGCAAAAAACTTCCCAGAAATAGTGGAGAACCAAGGCTCTAGCGAGAATGAGGAACTGAAAGAAATTAGTATTAGTAAAAAAAAACAGTACTGGTGAAATTAATGGGACTGAAAGCCAATAAATCCCCTGGACCTGATGGTCTACATCCTAGGGTTTTGAAAGAGGTGGTTATAGAGATAGTGGATGCATTGGTTGTCATTTTCCAAAATTCTATAGATTCTAGAATGGTTCCTGTGGATTGGAAGGTAGCAAATGTAACCCCACTATTTAAGAAAGGAGGGAGAGAGAAAACGGGGAACTACAGACCAGTTAGCCTGACATCAGTAGTAGGGAAAATGCTAGAATCTATTATTAAGGACGTGGTAACAGGGCACTTAGAAAATAATGGCCCAAAAATTCGTGAGGAAGCCTTCGTGCGAGGGTAAGGCCTCCCCGCGATCTCTCACTCCGCGTTGGCTTTTTCAGTTCCAGCTCGCACGAACTTGATGTTCTGGACAGCTGCTGTGCTGGGCTTGCGTATCCCACCGGCGTAGTTAATTCGTGCGAGCTGTGGGATCACGTGACTCAGTTAGAGCCAATGGCAGCACACCATCTTCCATTCATAACTTTCACATAAGTGCTGTGAAAGTTATGAATACTATAGCCCCCCAAAAGAACCGCTAAACCTCAATTAAATTAAAAAAAAATCACATTAATAAAATAAGTATAGTTAAATAAATTAACCATTTTAAATAAAAAATTAAATTTTTGAAAAAATTTAAAATCTTTTAAAAAGTTATAAAAATAAACTTACCTGTCTTTAAAGTCTCTAAAAAAGATATACCTGTTAAAAAAAATTCAAAATAATACTTAATTCACTACTTACCTTGTTAAAAGTGGGTCTTACTCCTTTTTTTATGTGTAGAATCTTCCGTACTTACCTGCGCGTTGAAACCACTAAGTGCACAGCGTGCGCGCAGCCTGTAGCGCGCACGCGGTTCACCTAGGACCCGCCCCCTTTTCTATTCACCAAGTGCCGGTTTTCAGCGCATGCGCAGTGCATGCAGAAAACCGGCAATTGGAGACAGAATACGCGAGATTACGCAGTGCGTACTCTCGCATAGCGGCACTAATTTTTGGGCCAATAATAGGATTGGACAGAGTCAACACGGATTTATGAAAGGCAAATCGAGTTTGAAAAATCTGTTAGAATTTTTTGAGTTTGTAACTAGCAGAATAGATAAGGGGGAACCAGTGGATGTGGTGTATTTGGATTTTCAGAAGGCATTCGATAAGGTGCCACACAAGAGGTTATTAAACAAAATTAGGGCTAATGGGATTGGGGGTAATATACGAGCATGGATTGAGGATTAGTTAACGGACAGAAAACAGAGAGTAGGAATAAACGGGTCATTTTCAGGTTGGCAGGCTGTAACTAGTTGGGTACTGCAAGGATCAGTGCTTGGGCCTCAGCTATTCACAATCTACATCAATGATTTGGATGAGGGGACCAAATGTAATATATCCAAGTTTGCTGATGATACAAAGCTGGGTGGGAATGTAAGTTGTGAGGAGAATGCAAAGAGGCTTCAAGGGGATATAGACAGGCTAAGTGAGTGGGCAAGAACACGGCAAATGGAATATAATGTGGAGAAATGTGAAGTTATCCACTTTGGTAGGAAAAATAGAAAGGCAGGGTATTTTTTAAGTGGTTAGAGAATGGGAAATGTTGGTGTTCAGAGGGACCTGGATGTCCTTGTACACTAATCACTGAAAGTTAACATGCAGGTACAGCAAGCAGTTAGGAAAGCAAATGGTATGTGGCCTTTATTACAAGAGGATTTGAGTATAAGAGTAAAGACATCTTACTGCAATTATATAGGGCCCTGGTGAGACTACACCTGGAGTATTGTGTACAGTTTTGGTCTCCTGACCTAAGGAAGGATATCCTTGCCATAGAGGGAGTGCAACGAAGGTTCACCAGACTGGTTCCTGGGATGGGGGGATTGTCCTATGAGGAGAGATTGAGTAGACTAGGCCTATATTCTCTAGAGTTTAGAAGAATGAGAGGTGATCTCATTGAAACATACAAAATTCTTACAGGGCTTGACAGGGTAGATGCAGGGAGGATGTTTCCCCTGGCTGGGGAGTCTAGAACCAGGGTCACAGTCTCAGAATAAGGGGTCGGCCATTTAGGACTGAGATGAGGAGAAATTTCTTCACTCAGAGGGTGGTGAATCTTTGGAATTCTCTACCCCAGAGGGCTGTGGAGGCTCAGTCGTTGAGTATATTCAAGACAGAGATCGATAGATTTTTGAATATTAAGGGAATCAAGGGATATGGGGATAGTGCAGGAAAGTGGAGATGAGGATGAAGATCAGCCATGATCTTACTGAATGGCGGAGCAGGCTCAAAGGGCCAAATGGCCTATTCCTGCTCCTATTTCTTATGTTCTTATATTCTTAACTGAAAAAGCAATATGTTTCAATAGGATAAGCTTAATGTCCTTTTCTCATCAAATGTCTTACAAATGCAGTAACCAACAGTTTCTGAGCTCTGCAACTGAGGCATATTTATACCACTTCTGCTGTCAGGTTATTAGATAAATCAAAACAGACTCAACTCACGCCAGGGTGAGCTGGCATGTTCCCCGAGCAGTGGGTAAACCGCAGGGGAGCACATAAAATTGCAAGGTAGGCTCAAAATAGCATTAAATTGGCTGTTAACAAGCCATTTAATGATATAAATTGCCTCCCCCGCCACTTAATGTCGGGTCAGTTTGAGCTGACAGACCCAACACCTGGGAGACTCGCGGAGGTGGGTTGCCAGCGGGTTTCCTACCTGCTGTCAATCTTTGCTATTTTGACAGCGGACCTGCCTCCAAACCTACACTCTGAGCACCGGCAAAATCCAACCCATAGGAACAGGAGTAGGCCACTTAGCCCCTTGAGCATGCTCTGCCATTCAATGAGATCATGGCTGATCTGTGACCTAACTCCATATACACACCTTTGCCCCATATCCCTTACTAGCTTTGGTTAACAAAAATCTATCAATCTCAGATTTAAAATTAACAATTGACCAAGCAACAATTGCCATTTGCGGAAGAGAGTTCCAAACTTCCACCACCCTTTGTGTGTAGAAGTATTTCCTAATTCCATTCCTGAAAGGCTTGGCTCTATTTTTTAGACTATGCCCCAATCCTAGAATCCCCAACCAGAGGAAATATTTCCTCCCAACTACTCTATCAGTTCCCCTTAATATCTTGAAAACTTCAATCAAATCACCCCTTCACTTTCTAAATTCCAGGGAATACAACCCTAGTTTGTGTAATCTCTCCTCGTAATTTAACCCTTGGAGTCCAGGTCTGGTAAATCTACGCTGCACTCTACAAGGCCAATATATACTTCCTAAGGTGTGGTGCCCAGAACTGGACACAGTACTCCAGGTGTGGTCTAACCAGGGCTTTGTATAGCTGCAGCATAATTCCAACCCCTTGTATTCTAGTCCTCTAGATATAAAGGCCAGCATTCCATTAGCCTGATTATTTTCTGTACCTGTCCATGACATTTTAATGATCTATGTACATGGACCCCAAGTCTCTTTGGACATCCACTGTTTCTAGCTTATCACCATTTAGAAAGTACTCTGTTCTATCCTTTTTAGGTCCAAAGTGGATGACCTCACATTTGCTTACATTAAAATCCATTTGCCACAGATTTGCCCATTCGCTTAATCTATTAATATCTTTGTAATTTTATGCTTCCATCTGCACTGCTTACAATGTCACTTATCTTTGTGTCATCAGCAAACTTGGATATGTGGCTTTCTATCCCATCATCTAAGTCTTTAATAAATACGATGAATAGTTGAGGCCCCAACACAGATCCTTGTGTGACACCACTAGTCACATCAAGATAAAGCTTGATGGGTTAAATGGCCTTTTCTCATTCTATGTTTTATCACTTAATTATGTGCCATAAATGTAATTCTTTCATTAGGAATGAGAAAATCAACATAAAACCTCTCAAAGATATTCAAAAAGAGTAATCTTTAACTGTACAGTATATCAGGGTGATCAAGGCAAAAACAGAACCAAGATAACTATAGCGAAGCTGATAAAATTTCAAGAATTTTGGGTGAATTTTAGCTTCAAAATCCATGGAGCATTCTTGATTAACAGCATATTACTTCAAACTGTGAACTCTTGCAAAGGACAATCTCAGAAGATGTTTTAAATACTTTCGAAAGAGTAAGAAAAATGGTACTAATGTAGTAAATAGCCCTGGAGACCCTCTCATTTATTCAGTTTATTTTAGTCACAAATACATAGAATTCACAAAATGGAGGGTTCAATTGCATCTAGAAGACAAATACCACCATTGTCATGTTTCATGACGTATTAAAGGACTTGCAAGTCACTGCCAGTTAATTTTCAAATAAACAGATTCTTAACTAGTGTGGTTTTTTTTTAAAGATGACAAAATATGTTCTTAGCCCCTTAAGTTTGATTATAAAATCCGTCCAATTCTCCTCAGTCAGGTTGCCAAGATAATTCTTTAGAACTGTTGAACAGAAACAGGCCTGGCATATATTACACTATAATAAGTGTTTTTGAATGATTTGGAAAGTAAAATGCATCTTAGCTCATTTTTCTGTGTTAGCAATCAGTCCCTTATACGTGTGGTTCACTGCCAAATCTTTCTGGAAACACAAGGAAGCATTAAGCAAGTCCAGTCTGACAACTCATATAGAGGTAATGGCCCAAAAATTTGTGTTGATACGCGAGAGTACGCACTGTGTACTCTCGCGTATTCTGTCTCCAATTGCCGGTTTTCTGCATGCACTGCGCATGCGCTGAAAACCGGTACTTGGTGAATGGAAAAGGGGGCGGTTCCTAGGTGAACCGCGTGCGCGCTACAGGCTGCGCGCATGCAGTGCACTTAGTGGTTTCAACGCGCAGGTAAGTATGGAAGATTTTACACATAAAAAAAGGAGTAAGACCCACTTTTAACAAGGTAAGTAGTGAATTAAGTATTATTTTGAATTTTTTTTAACAGGTATATCTTTTTTAGAGACTTTAAAGACAGGTAAGTTTATTTTTATAACTTTTTAAAAGATTTTAAATTTTTTCAAAAATTTAATTTTTTATTTAAAATGGTTAATTTATTTAACTATACTTATTTTATTAATGTGATGGTTTTTAAAAAAAATTTAATTGAGGTTTAGTTGTTCTTTTGGGGGGCTATAGTATTCATAGCTTTCACAGCACTTATGTGAAAGTTATGAATGGAAGATGGTGTGCTGCCATTGGCTCTAACTGAGTCACGTGATCCCACAGCTCGCACGAATTAACTGCGCCTGTGGGATACGCAAGCCCAGCACAGCAGCTGTCCAGAACATCAATTTCGTGCGAGCTGGAACTGAAAAAGCCAACGCGCAGTGAGAGATCGCGGGGAAGCCTTACCCTCGCACGAAGGCTTACTCATGAATTTTTGGGCCAATATACCCATGTGTGTCCCTCATTGATGACATTTGTAAAATCTGTTTAGAATGATCCTCCAACTCTAGCATGTTTTTCTCAGCAGTAGAGCTGGATGACAAATTTCACTGCCAGAACAGAGTAGCAGAGGAAGGCTTTTCACCTAACATTATATGACAGACATTTAACCTGTAAATATCAATCACAGCACCACCAACAGGCATAACAGGTATTGCAGGTAAATGTTGGCACTTAAAGGGCTAAAAATTCGGTTGCGTAGTGCCTGTTGTTTGGGCGGAAGGAGGGGGAGAAGCGCTCTCAGCAGGAGGCCTTACCCACCTAGGGTCTTCCAAGAGCAATTCTCTTACCTTAACCTGAACCAGGAGCAGTGCGTGAGGCACCTGCGCGTTACGAAGAAGGTGCTCACAGAACTCTGCCACCTCTTGCAACCAGATCTGCAGCCTCACTCCAGGACAGCGGTGCCAGTGGCTGTGAGTGGGCCCGTGGCCTGTGACCCTGAATTTCTTTGCGTCGTGATCCTTCCAGGCTGGCGCAGGCGACATCTGCAAGATCTCCCAATTCGCCATCCACTGCTGCATAAGAGAGGTGACAGATACTCTATACGCCAGGAGAGGGGACTTCATTGTCTTCTCTCTGACTAGAGAGAAGCAGGTGGAGCGTGCACGTGGCTTTGCCAGGATAGGGACTTCCTCATGGCGCAGGTCGCCATCAACTACACGCACGTGGCTTTGTGGGTACCGTATCTAAATGCTGAGATGTACCGCAACCACAAAGGTTGAACGTTCAGTTGGTGTGTAACCTTGCAACCTTGATGTTGAATGCCAAGTATCCTGGCAGGAGGCATGATTCTTTTATTCTGCGCCAATCCACTATTCCCTCAGTCTTTGAGCCACGAAGACAAGCCAGAGGGTGGCTACTGGGCGACAAGGCCTATCTCTTGACCACCTAGCTCATGACTCTGCTTCGCGATTCATACAATGAGAGCTATGCTGCCAAACGAAACATCATAAAGCAGACCATTGGGGTGCTGAAGTAAGGGTCCCACTGCCTGGACCGCTCTGGAGGAGCCCTACAATACTGTATGTGTCCCGATTCATGGTGGTCTGGTGTATCCTCCACAAACTGGCCATCATGAGGGCACAGCCATTGCCACCAGGGATAAGACCACCAGCTGAGGAGGAAGCAGATGTGGAAGGCAGGAGGCAACCCTTCAGCCCCTTTCTGGCCGGGTTGTCCGGGATCGAATCATCCGCCTGCAGTACCAGTAAATGCAACCCCAATTTCCCTTTCAACATTAGTCCCACACCTTACCTTCCCTCTGTTAATGACCATCACAGCATCCTCTTGGCCACAATGCTGAAATAATAGCCACCACTAAGCAAACATTCCAATCCAACTTTATACATCTATCCATCCAATATTACATCAAAAAATGTTGTAAGACCTCCAAAGATCTGCCATGCAATTTTTTTCTTTGTAAGGATGAGGGGAGCAGCCAAATGTTTCTTCCAGGAAAGACATGGGATGCCTCAGGACTCTTTGACTAGACTTTCTGACGTCTTTGGGGGGCAACCTGGATGCGTCCCTATCCTACCAAAAGCACTTAAGTCATAGGACCAACCCTGACCCGGCAAACTTCGGTAAAATCAATGGTAGAGGTGGCAGCAGGAGGATCTGGGCATTTATACTGGGATGTGCACTTTCCGCAAATTTTCGAGGCCCCAAATCCTACCCATTATCAAGACCGCTTCAGCCTAAATAAAATATACAGCACCAGTAAATTACAGAATCTGAAGTGAAATTTAACTTTTCTGTTAAATTCTAAAAATATTTTTTAAAATACTTGAAATGGGACTCGCACCTTGGTGCTCTAGAACATTGTGCCATGGAGTAGGAGGACATGGGTTTGGCTCTATAATTAACCATATGTCAAATTTCCTAAGTCATTGTGGCCTCACAGTGAAAACTAAATCCTTCCCCACAATAAAGGAGGGGATAACTGGAGGCTGTTTCTGCAAAACCAGTTTCTAGCTCAAGAACAACATTGTTAGAGGGAGCAGATTTGTTGGCACTTATCCCAGCTCAGGGATGTTGTATGGTAATGTAAAGACCTGAAGAGAAAGAACCATAAAAATTGATTATTAAACTGATTTAACATATATTTACATAATCAGCTGTTCCGTACAAGGGAAATCTTTTTACATTCTGACCACATTAACTAGCTGATTCCTATAACAAGAAATTTCATATTATACATTACCTGTAGAAAGGTCAAATTTATTAATGTTGCCCTTCAAAAATGTTCAAGATTTTGCTGCGTAGAATGAAGAGAATACCACAGAAAACTTGGCAATGTCTGCTATATTAAAATTGGCCAGCCACTATAAACAGGATATCGTTGACTTGGATAGCAATCCTGATCAGATGTTCCCAAAATGCAAGAAATATGGGGCGAATAATGTGTCCGCAACACTTGAAGTACTGAGGCACTTTGGGCACTGGGGCGCTATATTATCAGGCGGCAGGAGCTAGAAGTAAAGGGAATTAGGGGTTACGGGGATCGGGCTGGAAATTGGACGTGAGTTTGAGTTCGGATCGGTCAAGGCCCTGTGGGTGGCGGAGCGGGCCCAGGGGCTGAGTGTCCGGGTCCTGCTCCTACTTCTTGTGTTCTTTAGAGTTGAGGTTGGATCAGATCAGCCATGATCTCATTGAATGGCAGAGCAGGCTCGAGGGGCCGATTGGTCTACTCCTGCTCCTATTTCTTATGTTCTTATTTCTTATGTTCTTATGTCATTGTGTGGGCTGAAAGCACTTTAAGTGCTTTGACTGTGTGCAAGGTTCATTAAAGACCCGTATTCCATGCAAATTAAAGGAGCTCCCAATAATTATGCTGGAGCTCTTGAAATGCTTTTCAATTGCTCTGCACCTGTTTCAATGGGTGCTTCCAGGGAGGGATGTAACAAAAGTCTACCATTTTCCAGGGTACCCCTCTCTTCCAAATAAGGCCTCCCTTCATTTGTGCACCTCCTGTTGCTTGGTTTCTAGATGTAGATCTTCTCTCAAAACTCTTTCAGTTTTAAGGGCAGCCAGCAGCTCTTTAACAGGTGCTGGTGCCAAATAATCCAGCACCTGACACCTGTGGTGCCCCCAATGAATTACACTCTAAGTGCCACAAAAATACTTCAATGAATTGACCTCACGTTACCAGGTGAAACCAGCTATGAGGACCACAGATGCACACAGTGCCTGAGGTACCATAGTCTTGGCAGTACTGTGCCAGTATCACATTATCTGTCCATTATATCCAAAATACAGTATACATTTACATAGTGTGAACTCCAATCTGATGTGGAAGAATCATATTTAAGGTGGAGATATTCAACTTTTCTCAGTTAAAGTGAAGAACTTGGTGATACAGTTGGTTTACTGTGCTCACCTTTTGCTTCTGGTATCTGAATTTGAATCCAGTCCAGCCTGATGCTCTCAATTGAAAGGAGCTTGGATTAAATTAATTTAGGCGTTCTCCACCCAGTACTTAGCAGGTGCTTGATTACAATACAGAACTGCCCCCAATTTGGCAATCTCAGTCAAAAGGGCTTAAAATCCCTCCATGGCCTCGCCCCATCCTATCTCTGTGACTACAACCCTTCGAGATCTTTGCACTCTTCCAATTTTGGCCTTTTGCACATCCCTTCAGCTGCGTAGGCCCATAGCGCTGGAATTCCCTCCCTAAACCTCGCCGCCTCTCTACTTCTCCCTCCTCCTTTAAGACGCTCCTTAAAACCTACCTCTTTGACCTGTCACCTGTCCTAATACCTCTTAATGTGGCTCGATGTCAACTTTTATCTGATAACGCTTCTGTGAAACGCCTTGGGACATTTTACTACGTTAAAGGCGCGATATAAATGCAAGTTATTTTTGTTGTTGTACAATGTGTCTGATGTGGGAAGTGGAAATGGAAAATTACCCTAAATGGAAATTCTCCAGTACTAACATGTTTTGATTGGATGATCACAAAAAATAAATACTACGAATGTTTTCATATAAAAAAAATTAGCTTAACGTTATCAGGCGTGGATGCATATTACAATTCTCCTGTCCTTGCTGTACTGCTCATGAAAATATTCAACTGAATTGTATGAAGACTTTGTTCTGATAAAAATAGTTCTATCCACCTTTGAACAAACTCCTTTATCAAAAGAAGCAAGGACCTGGGTAGGCAGAACCTTCTCCCTCCAGTAACCAGGTGTATGATGAGCTTTTATCAGCTCAGTCCAGATGATAAGTGAAACAACCTTCAGAGCTGTGGTGAGTTCTGCCTGTAGATCAAGCAGCCCAATAAATCATTGAGAAAGCAGCAGTGGAATCAGAAATCATGTGGCATCTGTGATCATTCAGCCATCTGACATGTGAGAATGAAAGAAGATGGGAAATAAGAGAAGAACAATATATATATTTTTTTTAAATGACAGGGATGTCAATGTTCAACACTTGCTACTAGAGCATTTATGAGGTTACCCAAAGTATAATATTGGTTATTCTTTGAATTTAAAAAAACCTTCACATAACATAGATTGTGTAAATAATCTAAAGAGAAATCACAACACATACTTGACCCTTTAAGGGATCATTTTGTACCATCGCCTTTAAATTTTGAGTTCCTTTATTTTACATTTTCCAGTACTAACATCTTTTGATTGGATGATTACATAAAATTACTATGAATGTTTTCATATAAAAAATTGCTTAGAAAGTTATCAGGCATGGATGCATATTACAATTCTCCTGTTCTTACTGTACTGTTCATGAAGATATTCAACTGAATTGTACGAAGACTTTGTTCTGATAAAAATAGTTCTATTCCATTCTTGAAGAAACTCCTTTACCAAAAGAAGCAAGGGCCTGGGTAGGCAGAACCTTCTCCCTCCAGTAACCAGGTGTACGATGAGCTTTTATCAAAAATAAAACTATATCCAGATCTTTTTCCCAATCAGAGGCTAGACAGTGTTAGTTTATGTAAGGAAATTCAGAGCAAAGGGTATACTATACATGTTTGAGTATTTAAAGTCAATGTTAAAACATGCATATTAACAATGTTTATAGTGATTATTTACAATACTTTTTTTCTTTTAAACTATTAAGGATACAAATCAATTACACATATAACCCTAGAAATTATTCTTTGAGCATTCCTTTATTTTAATAGCAATGTTAACTTAATTTTTTTTTAAAGGAATGTCACTTGAACAGACAGTAATATCACAAACAGTACTTTCTAAGCTATAAAAAATAAACAGCTATAGTAATATAGCAATGCAAACAATGAGAGACGGCAGAAATGTTTGACATTTGAGAATAATTTATTGAGTACACCACCTAAAGGCACCTTCCTTATATGTTTATTGCACATATTGAAAACTCTTCATAAATAATATGTATTTAGAAGAGAAGACCTGTCGATTTATCATGGAAGTTTTTGTAGAATTTCACTTAAGGGTAACAGAATGATTTTTCCCTGCCAGGTAGGAAATACAATAAGAGTTTAGGAGGATGTTTGCCTCTATGCTGTGTACTAAAACCGTAAACCCATTTATAAAGAGTTTACAATTTTGTTACACATTCTGCATAGATGAAATCTTTGTCTACAGGCAGGATAAAGTCTATTAACTAACAAGCCAGTGTTTGTTTAGTGAGCTTACTTTCTTTGCTTACTAATTTTCTCTCCTCTACAGCTCCAGACACATTGGTCACCCTCTAGTACCTTGCCCAAAGGGCCACTACTCAAGTACGAACAATGACAGTGACTTGTAGCACACTATTGTACCACAGGGACCATTACAGCTGACCCCAATCTTGTCTCCACCTGACATCCATGCACGTGCATGGCCTGAAAGGGTTGCTGGCTAGTGATCAGGAGTTGGACCTCTGGCTGATTTTCCCTTTCCTAACCCAACTATAGTGCCTCTACTGCTGCTCTAGCTGAGACCGACCAATTTACCAAAATCCAGAGATCAAACTAAGGATACTCCTGATCTGTGTGGTTCAGCTATTCACTGGATAAACTTTCCAACCTATTATGGGAGCCCACAATTTTATTTACACAGGATGCAAAAAGTCAAGTATTTTTTTCTTCTGTTCGTATAATAGCAAAAAGCTTTGCCACAGCAATTTTCAAAAAAATGTCTGGAAAATTGTAGGGCCAATGGCTCTGGTGCTACCTTGGCACTATCACTCCATCCAGGAGACGATGAGGCCCCTCTCAACTTCCCATAATCTTATGGCGGTGAAACTGGTGATTGGCTGCTGCAAATCTTACATTTATGGGCTTTGCCACATCAGCATCACCTCTTTGAAGTACGTCAGTAAAAAGGCAACAGGTTACTATCAAAATCTGTGGAAATTGGCATCTGTATCAGGAACACACAAGAATATGAGACCACTTTTTTCACAGGGATATTTTCAACCATTGTGAGGTGCACCATGTGATCAGGTACACACTGATGTTGTCACTTGTCTCCATTCAAAATTCCTCATTAAAAATGGCTGAGAAACATCTACAAGGAAAAGAAACCAACTATGCCAACACTAATATGCTGAAATAAAAGTAAGCATTTGACAACACTGTGGTGAAAAATCCCAGAAAATATAATGAATAATGAAAAAATATATTTTTCTCCAGGGAAAACTAGCTCTACTTATAGGTATTTCTTCATAACATCAAAATACAGGGAAGGTGGGAAAATTAGCACCCCTCCCCCACCCCGGAACTGGCAAACTCTGTCACAATTTGCGGACTGTGGGGCAAGGCGGGTACTTTAGATGCGCCCCTAATGGTACAGGTACCCACCAATGGCATTAAAACCAAGGGGCCTCCCCCTGCCCCATGAACTTTGGCAGGGTCAGTGGCAGAGGTTACAGGCAGGAAGCATCTCAGCACTTATGCCAGCATGTACCCTTTTCCCCCCCCCATGGCTTTTCTTTGCTGTGCTCTAAAGACACTTCTTTTAAAAATAGGAAGCTCAAAACTACATACAATATTCTAAATGTGGCCACATCGAGAAGCTGTACAAGGTCAGAATAACTTGTTTTAACTTGAAATTAAATGCCCTTGTGATGCAAACCCAGTGTATGATTAGATGAGTTATTAACAGCTTCACATTGACTGGATGCTTTCAGTGAATGATAAACAATAACCTACAAATCCTTTTTCTTTTCCATCTTTGCAAATGGCATGTGTACACCAGACATGCTCCAATATGTATTTCCTTGCATTTGGCCACAATCAAGTCCATCTGCCTTTCCTTATTCCATCCATTTAATTGGTTCGGAATCCTTTGCATGGTACCAATCTTCCTCATACTCATCACCTGGTCACATACCTCTCTATCGTCAGAAAATTTTAGAATGTTATACTACAAGAAGTATTCTCATTATTTTCTGTTTACAATATCCATAAGTAAAGACTCAGTAGGCCTCCAGTAGTCACTTTCTCCCAGACGCAGCTCTTTCCATTTATCATTACCTCCTGCTTCCTCTTGCCAGATCAATCTCCAATCCAGCCAATTAATTTGCCTTTTATCCCAAAACCTTCACCTTCCTCAAGCACCTCAAATGGATAATTTTATTAAAGTTCTTCTGAAAATTAAGCAAATTATATCAACCAGATAGTAGTTGATCACTAATAGATTTGTAAGGCATGTACTACTGCTTCTAAATCCATAATGGCTGCTCCATATAACCTCTGAGCATTTTAACGAAAACTGCTTTTCGCAACTCTGTCAAACATATTCCTCACCAGTGATATTTGGTTAACTGGCCCACAATTTCCAGGTTCATATGTTATATCCGGGAACGGTAGTATAGTGGTTATGTTACTGGATTAATAATCCAGAGGACTGGACTAATGATCCAGAGATGTGAGTTCAAATCCCACCAAGCTGTGGAATTTAAATTCAGTTAATTAAATAAATCTGGAATAAAAAGCTAGTATCAGTAATGGTAACCATGAAACTATCGGATTGTCATAAAAACCCATCTGGTTCACTAATGTCCTTTAGGAAAGGAAATCTGCCGTCCTTACCTGGTCTGGCCTATATGTGACTCCAGACCCACAGCAATGTGGTTGACTCTTAACTGCCTCTGAAATGGCCTAGCAAACCGGATCGACCTTGGCTACGGACACGGCAACAGCACACCCAACCCAGTCGACCCTCACTAAGACTCTACAAGAAGGATGAACCATCCGTGGCTAACTAAGGAAGTTAAGGATGGTATCAAATTGAAGAAAAAGTTGCAAAGATTAGTGGTAGTCCAGAGGATTGGGAAATTTTTAGAAACCAGCAAAGGATGACTAAAAAAATAATAAGAGGGAGAAGATAGATTATGAGAGTATAAAAATATAAAAACAGACAGTAAGAGCTTCTACAGGTAGAAAGAAAAGAAGAGAGTAGCTAAAGTAAACGTTGGTCCCTTAGAGGGTGAGACTGGGAAATTAATAATGGGAAACAGGAAAGTGGCAGAGACTTTGAACAAATATTTTGTATCAGTCTTCACGGTAGAAGACACTAAAGGCATCCCAATAATAATTGATAATCAAGGGGCTATAGGGAGGGAGGAACTTAAAACAATCACTATCACGAGAGAAAAAGTACTAGGCAAACTAATGGGACTAAAGGCTGACAAGTCCCCTGGACCTGATGGCCTGCATCCTAGGGTTTTAAAAGAAGTGGCTGCAGAGATAGTGGATGCGTTGGTTGTAATCTACCAAAATTCCCTGGATTCTGGAGAGGTCCCAGCGGATTGGAAAACCGCAAATGTAACTCCCCTATTCAAGAAAGAAGGGAGACAGAAAGCAGGAAACTATAGGCCAGTTAGCCTAACATCTGTCATTGGGAAAATGCAGGAATCCATTATTAAGGAAGTGGTAGCAGGACATTTAGAAAATCATAATACAATCAAGCAGAGTCAACATGGTTTTTTGAAAGGGAAATCGTGTTTGACAAATTTACTAGAGTTCTTTGAGGATGTAACGAGCAGGATGGATAAAGGGGAACCAGTAGATGTAGTGTATTTAAATTTCTAGAAGGCATTCGATAAGGTGCCGCATAAAAGGTTACTGCACAAGATAAGAGCTCACGGTGTTGGGGGTAATATATTAGATTGGATAGAGGATTGGCTAACTAACAGAAAACAGAGAGTCGGAATAAATGGGTCATTTTCAGGTTGGCAAAATGTAACTAGTGGGTGCCACAAGGATCAGTGCTGGGGCCTCAACTATTTACAATCTATATTAATGACTTGGATGAAGGGACAGAGTGTACTGTTGCCAAATTTGCTGACGATACAAAGATAGGTGGGAAAGCAAGTTGTGAGGAGTACACAAAGAGTCTGCAAAGGGATATAAATAGGTTAAGTGAGTGGGCAAAAATTTGGCTGATGGAGTATAATGTGGGAAAATGTGAGGTTGTCCACTTTGGTAGGAAGAATAAAAAAGCAAAATATTATTTAAATGGGGAGAGACTACAGAATGCTGTGGTACAGAGGGATCTGAGTGTTCTTGTACATGAAACACAAAAAGTTAGCATGCAGGTACAGCAAGTAATTAGGAAGGCAAATGGAATGTTGGCCTTTATTGCAAGGGGGCTGGAGTATAAAAGTAGGGAAGTCTTGCTACAACTGTACAGGGTGTTGGTGAGACCACACCGGGAGTACTGTGTGCAGTTTTGGTCTCCTTATTTAAGGAAGGATATACTTGCATTAGAGGCAGTTCAGAGAAGGTTCACAAGGTTGATTCCGGAGAAAAAGGGGTTGTCTTATAAGGAAAGGTTGAGCAGGTTGGGCCTATACTCATTGGAGTTTAGAAGAATGAGAGGTGAACATATTGAAACATATAAGATTCTGAGGGGGCTTGACAGGGTAGATGCAGGGAGGATGTTTCCTCTTGTGGGGGAATCTAGAACTAGGGGGCATAGTTTCAGGATAAGGGGGCACCCTTTTAAAACGGAGATGAGGAAGAATTTCATCTCTCAGAGGGTCGTGAATCTTTGGAATTCTCTACCCCAGAGAGCTGTGGAGGCCGAGTCATTGAATATATTCAAGGCGGAGATAGACAGATTTTTGAAAAACAGGGGAATTAAGGGCTATGGGGAGCGGGCGGGAAAGTGGAGTTGAGGCCAAGATCAGATCAGCCATGATCTTATTGAATGGCGGAGCAGGCTCGAGGGGCCGAGTGGCCTACTCCTGCTCTTATGTTCTTATCTGGAGACTTGTGCCAAAATTGGGTGAGCTGTCCCAAAGACTAGTCAAGCAACAGCCTGACATAGTCATACTCACAGAATCATACCTTTCAGCCAATGTCCCAAACTCCTCCATCACCATGCCTGGGTATGTCCTGTCCCAGCGGCAGAACAGACCCACCAGGAGTGGTGGCACAGTGGTATACAGTCGGGAAGGAGTGGCTTCAGGCATGGGCAAGGAAACCTCCTGCTGATTACCACCTACCGCCCTCCCTCAGCTGATGAATCAGTACTCCTCCATGTTGAACACCACTTGGAAGAAACACTGAGAGTAGCAAGGGCACAGACTGTACTCTGGATGTACTCTTCAATGTCCATCACCAAGAGTGGCTTGGTAGCACCACTACTGACTGAACTGGTCGAGTCCTGAAGGACATAGCCGACCTCGTCCTCACTAATCTACCTGTCACAGATGCATCTGTCCATGACAGTATTGGTAGCAGTGACCACTTCACAGTCATTGTGGAGATGAAGTCCCATCATCACGTTGAGGACATCCTCCATCGTGTTGTGTGGCACTACCACCGTGCCAAATAGGATAGATTCAGAACAGATCTAGCAGCTCAAAACTGGGCATCCATGAGGCGCTGTGGACCGTCAGCAGCAGCAGAATTGTATTCCACCACAGTCTGTAACCTCATGGCCTGGCATATCCCTCACTCTACCATTACCATCAAGCCAGGGGACCAACTCTAGTTCAATAAGGAGTGTAGGAGAGCATGCAAGAAGCAGCACCAGGCGTACCTAAAAATGAGGTGCCAACCTGGGGAAACTGCAACACAGGACTACATGCATGTTAAAAAGCGGAAGCAGTATGCTATAGACAGGGCTAAACGATCCCACAACCAATGGATCAGATCAAAGCTCTGCAGTCCTACCACATCCAGTCGTGAATGGTGGTGGACCATTAAACAACTAACGGGAGGAGGAGGCTCCATGAATATCCCCATCCTCAATGATGGTGGAGCCCAGCACGTGAGTGCAAAAGACAAGACTGAAGCATTTGCAACCATCTTCAGCCAGAAGTGCCGAGTGGATGATCCATATCGGCCTCCTCCTGAGGTCCCCACCATCACAGATGCCAGTCTTCAGCCAATTCGATTCACTCCACGTGATATCAAGAAACGGCTGAGCGCACTGGATACTGCAAAGGCTATGGGCCCCGACAACATCCCGGCTGTCGTGCTGAAGACTTGTGCTCCAGAACTAGCCGCGCCTCTAGCCAAGCTGTTCCAGTACAACTACAACACTGGCATCCATCCAACAATGTGGAAAACTGCCCAGGTATGTCCTGTCCACAAAAAGCAGGACAAATCCAATCCGGCCAATTACCGCCCCATCAGTCTACTCTCAATCATCAGCAAAGTGAAGGAAGGTGTTATCAACAGTGCTATCAAGCGGCACTTACTCACCAATAACCTGCTCACTGATGCCCAGTTTGGATTCCACCAAGTCCACTCAGCTCCCAACCTCATTACAGCCTTAGTCCAAACATGGACAAAGGAGCTGAATTCCAGAGGTGAGGTGAGAGTGACTGCCCTTGACATCAAGGCAGCATTTGACCGAGTGTGGCATGAAGGAGCCCTAGTAAAACTGAAGTCAATGGGAATCGGGGGGAAAACACTCCACTGGTTGGAGTCATACCTAGCACAAAGGAAGATGACTGAGGTGGTTGAAGGTCAATCATCACAGCCCCAGGACATTGCTGCAGGAGTTCCTCAGGGCAGTGTCCTAGGCCCAACCATCTTCAGCTGCTTCATCAATGACCTTCCCTCCAACATAAGGTCAGAAATGGGGATGTTCGCTGATGACTGCACAGTGTTCAGTGCCATTCGCAACTCCTCAGATAATGAAGTAGTCCATGCCAGCATGCAACAAGACTTGGACGACGTTCAGGCTTGGGATGATAAGTGGCAGGTAACATTCGCGCCACAGAAGTGCCAGGCAATGACTATCTCCAACAAGCGAGAGTCTAATCACCCCCCCTTGACATTCAACAGCATTACCATCGCCGAATCCCCCACCATCAACATCGTGGGGGTCACCATTGACCAGAAACTTAACTGGACCAGCCACATAAATACCGTGGCAACAAGAGCAGGTCAGAGGCTGGGTATTCTGCGGCGAGTGTCTCACCTCCTGACTTCCCAAAGCCTTTCCACCATCTACAAGGCACAAGTAAGGAGTGTGATGGAATACTCTCCACTTGCCTGGATGAGTGCAGCTCCAACAACACTCAAGAAGTTCAACACCATCCAGAACAAAGCAGCCCGCTTAATTGGCACCCCATCCACCACCTTAAACATTCACTCCCTCCACCACCGGCATACCATGGCTGCAGTGAGTACCATCTACAAGATGCACTGCAGCAACTCGCCAAGGCTTCTTCGGCAGCACCTCCCAAACCCGCGACCTCTACCACCTAGAAGGACAAGGGCAGCAGGCGCGTGGGAACACCACCACCTCCAAGTTCCCCTCCAAGTCACACACCATCCTGACTTAGAAGTATATCGCTGATCCTTCATCGTCGCTGGGTCAACATCCTGGAACTCCCTACCTAACAGCACTGTGGGAGTACCTTCACCACATGGACTGTAGCGGTTCAAGATCGAGGCTCGCCACCACCTTCTCAAGGGCAATTAGGGATGGGCAATAAATGCTGGCCTTGCCAGTGACGCCCACATCCCATGAATTAATTTTAAAAATCTGGACTAAAAAGCTAGTATTAGTAACGGTGACCATGAAACTAACGGATTGTTGTAAAAACCCATCTGGTTCACTAATGTCCTTTAGTGAAGGAAATCTGCCGCTCTTCCCTGGTCTGGCCTATACCTGACTCCAGACCCACAGCAATGTGGTTGACTCTTAACTGCCCTCCGAAATAGCAGCTCACCACCACCTTCTCAAGGGCAATTAGGGATTGGAAATAAATGCTGGCCTTGCCAGCGACGCACACATCTCATGAATGAATAAAAGAATTCCTGTTTTGAACAGTGGGTGACATTTTCTATCTTCTAGTTGCAAGAACACCTCCCGATAGATGAAAGGTAATGATGGAGACCTTGAAAATATCATCAGAGTCTTGCCTCATTCAGCCCAGGTGTTTTATTGTCGTTTAATTCTCTGACTGTCTTCATATAACACACCTTCTCGACCTCTACATGCATTTTAGATTTCTGAGCTAAACTGAGTGGATCCAGAATTTATACACAACCTTTATCATCTAGTTTCTGACCCTCTATAATAGTTCTGTCCCACATATTCCTTAAAGATTCTAGCTGGCCATTAATACACCTTTTCAAACCTTATTATTTTTGTTCCTTTCTATTTTAAAAAGTATTTTTGTTTGACCTTTAGATTATTTTACCATCTGTATTCAACACTATAATCTACCTTCCCAGTCGATCTATCTAAACTGAAAGGAGATCTGTGCTAGGATAACTATTCTGCTATATCACCTAATTTATTTTTCAGTTTTAGAGCAGTTTTTCATCACTCCATTGATCCATCCATCCATCCTAAATTAATTGTAAAATCTGAATCTCTGAGAAGAGGATTATTAAATCTCCATTTAGAGAACATCCTTGGAATACAAATGTAGCTGTGTGATTACTAGAGTGTGTAATACCTTTAATACAAAAACGCTACTGTGTGCTGGAAAGGACAGTGAGTAGAAGTTAAAGAGAAATCATGCAAAGAAAGATATATAGGCTTGAAAAGGGCAGTGAAGTTAAATGAAAAAGTCAACCAACTACTGGTACAAGCTGACAAAATGTTTATTTAAATTAGCTGCGATCACAGAGATCTAACAAAACGACAGAATCAAAACCAAATTAAAGGTTTCTCCGAAGTAAAAGAATTTGGACTGAGATAATAGATTAAATAAGAAAAAGACGTTATGCAGTTTCTTGAAAGAGTTTTTGGAGGTGGTAATAGCAATTTTGGAAATGATTTGGTTCCATTTAATACAATGGTTAAATGGGGGCATAGGGAACTTACGATTAACAAGAGGGCAACTAGATTCTACTCGTACTCAGCTTTTCAACTTCAATTTAAAATTCAGTATGCCATTTTCTATATTTTATTTCATGCAATTACTTCTGCAATCCTACATTTACAAATTACCTTTATTTTTACAAAAACAAATGTTGAAATCATACTTATTGGATCCTTTAGAAAATGCGATTCAAATTAGTATCATAAATATGATGGTCTGGGTCGCACAGTATCCTTTTATCTCTGGAAACTGAGCTAAAATCCAGCCCAAACTGCTAATACAAAACTCCTCTCTCTGCTGCCTGTATGGGTTTCACATGTAAGATAGGTTTAAACAACCTCATCCCAGTTTCTAGTAGGTGTGGTCGATAGTACCAATCTGCACATAATTCAGCACAAACTTGCAGCTTCTCTGAGGGAATGTCGAGTGTGGAAAATATAAAAATTCACATCGGGGTTCTCTTTTGAGTTTAGGAGAGGAGAGTTGTATCTAAACTGGGATATTGGGAGACAAAAGTGGAAAAGTGTTCCCACATTTTTTCTTGTATCTTGTTTGGTTTCCTTGTTTGTTTCTTTCATACTCACAAGTGTGAAAACATCAATAAAAGAAGTATAAACTGTTGTCATTCTTTTCACTCTGCTATATACCCTTATGCTACCAGTCCTCTTATTTCCTTCTGTACTTCATTCCATTCTCCATTCTTTATTGTTACTTTCTCTCACGCGCGTCCTACTGCCTCTGCTACTGAAATATGAAGTAATTGTGCTCAGTGAGAGTTTATTCCATGTTTATCTCTGATGCCTTTCATTCACTTCATGCCTCCATTAGTTAATGCCTTTCAGTGCCTGGTGCCTAATGGAGGACATGTGTCTCCGATTTAGTTGTGTGCCCCTCTCCCCGTAAGCCACTTTCTTGTTCCTTTCTAACCTGATCTGCTGTTATCCTGTAATAAGCTCACAGGTGTTGTCCAATGACGGAACATAGACATTACATGAGCTTTCTTTTTCCAATCAATAAATTTGAAATAGAGCACCGTGCAATGGAAATGATATAGACCCCATTTTTAATGAAACTATGCAGAGAACACTCAGCATTTTAGATCTATATTTATGACCTAGAGCAGCAACAGAAATCATTTTAAACAAGGTGCTCCCACTGACCTTCGTATGTGGCTGAAATGGTAGGAGGAGAGATTGAATGTGAATCAGTCAGGCACATTATAGAAAAGAGGAACAGGGAAGCAAATTAAACATAAATTCCATAAAAAATGACATGCTTCAATTATCCATCCTATATCTCATATTTTCACTCAATACCCGGAATTTTCTGGCATAACTACGGCGTAAAAGTGGAGTCGCGCCGATTTTTCTAAGGAAACTTGCGTGTAACTGATTCACGCTGAAACATCACTACTCGGGAATTTCCTCGATTGTTTGCCTCGCTTCCAAGATACATCCACCGAGACCCTCCGCTCCTCGTTTACATAGCCCCGCCTCCATGCAAAAAGACCAGCTTGCGTCTGTTTCCTGGATTTACATGATTAATGCGTTGGCATAGATCTACATCCAAAAATTCAGGTGCAGCAAACCCGAAGACACCTGATATTTGGTGTGACTGAAATATCTGAAGATTGATGCCGAGTTTCCTTGCAATTTAAAAACAAATTCTTACCAAGACCTGCTCTATACGTAACCAAAGTGATCTCGATCTCAGTGAACCCAATTTTCTTTCAGATCCCCCCCACCCCCACACTTTCAGAAGGACTAAACCGCTGGAATAGCCTTCCCAATGGGAATACAACTGTTCTGAGTAATAAAGGAGGAGGAGCAGCAGAGGAAAGAGGCTCGGAGAGTGAGGCACCAGGGCGGAAGACATGAAATGTGGAAATCGTTATAGGGATGAAAGAAATATGCTTCATTCCACCACTGACAATCGTCAGCGTAATGAGTGTAAAACATCATCAGCAAAACCCTCTAAAGCTGATGATAATAAATTGGAATGTAAATATTACTGTTCTTAAAGGATTTAAGAGCAGCACATTTTGCATTCCATTTCCTGTTTCTGTTTCTGTTAATGAAGATTAACTGCAGCTGATTTCACTAAACTGAGAGCATATAAGAGATTATAAATTAAAATTGAGTTATATTTACCACAGTTCCATTCAAAAAGTTTGAAAGGGTACTTGGAGGGGATTTTAACTGATTTCCGGTTTTCCGCCCCAGTGGCAGAATGAGGCCACACAATTTCAATCATCAGGCTTCATTAACATGTTGCCAGTGGGCAGGGAGCAGCTGACGTCATTCCAGAAAGTCGGACATCCAAGGACCATCGGTAGACACGTGGGCCTCCGATGCAGGGGAGGCTTAAACTTTCCTTATGAGGCCTGGAGGAGTGCTCCTGCTGCTCCTGACCCCTCAAAGGAAAGTAAAACAATTACCTGGAAGGCCTCTTCAGCTTCCCGATCCTCTGCATGTGGCGAGAAAGCTGCAGTAATTTCTCCGTTCAGGCTGAAGAGAAAATCATTGTCCGGGCACGATGATGTCATTGGACCTTGATTAGCATATGTGAATTCGGACCCCGCTGGGCTTTGTCTGGGTGCTTGTCTGGAATACTCATTTAAAATTGGAAATGGAAGCTTTCTGGCGGGTAAATAATCTGGGCATTTTAACTGCCCACCCACCCGATGGGTCTGATCACCGACTCAGACCAGGTGAGATATGTAGGGGGCTACTACTCAGTTTGCAGAAAATAACAAATACTCTACATGATCTTGATCTACAGCTAAATGCAGAGAAGGTGTTCAATATAGTGTAGTGTAGCGCCTCTGTTCTGTATTGTGTATATAGGTTTGGTTTCACCCAAAACCTTCATTGCTTGGGTAAACACATTGGGGTAGAAATTAGTCTGGGCTGAGAAGGCACCACACACACAGCCTGCACAAAAACCAAGAGGCCTGAGGACCGTTCCAAATTGGTCCTCTAATATTCGAGGTGAGCTGCTGCTGCTTGTCGCAACTCCACAGGCAGCTCGTCCCTCAAGAAAAGTCAGCTACAGGCTGCCTACCTTGCTGGTAGTGGCTGTAAGGTAAATTCCGGGAGGGGGTTTGGAGTGGGCAACGGTGGTGGCGATGGGAAATCGCTAGGACTGTGGCGCCACAGCAAGTTTTTTTTTTAAATTAATAAATATCTTTAGTTGACGGCTACAAGAGCCATTGAAGAATCCTGAGTGGGGCAAGCCTGACGCCTACCCCGCTCATTGGTAACTAATTTTGTAAAGGTGTGTTAGGCCCCTCATTAACATATTCAAGGGGCCTACCACCTGTTTTAAGTGGCCGTCTGGGTTGCCGAAATAATGAGACCCATAAATTTAGTAGTGGGACTACCGCCTGAGCAAATTGGGCCCAGGCTGTCCCACTGCTAAATTGGTATGCTTTGTTCCCTGTTTTACACTCAAAAAAACGGGGGCAACGCAGACCAATTTCTACCCCACTGTTTACAGGTGCACATATTAAGGAAAGGCTCTTCTCTGATCTGTTTATACTTTGACAGGGAAAGAGATGCTGATGCTTTACTGTCCCTTATAAATATTTGCATCTCTAGCTCAGGTTGTTTGAGGCTCTCCAGTGATCTGGTACAGAATACTGGATTAGCCTATATGCAGACAATATGTTGTCAATGAACTACAGATCAGGGTAGCTGTGGTACTGAATTTAATAGTATCACTTATATGTATCTTGCAATTCTGAGTTATCTGAACAAACCTGAAGGCCTTCCTCAGACCCTGTACTGAGAGTTCACGGGAGAGTATTCCCTATCCAAATAAATATAGGGAACTCTACTTAGAAACGACATTTAAAATTGATCTGGAATGATGGAACACTCTACCATTATGCTTCGGATACAGAGTGCACTGTGTCAAGATGCTGATTTTGCCTCAAATTATCAGCATAAAAGGAATTTTGCTACTACCAAAAGAAGCATTGTCTTGATTTTAATGAATGTTAACAGATTTTGAAGGGAGAGGAAATTGCCCAACAGTGGACCGATTGATCAGAAAAATGATGATGACGATGGCCTAGGTCTGCCTAATTTGGGAGCTTACCATCTGGCAATCCAATGTAAGATTTGATTGCGATGGTAAGGGTGGGTTAGAATTCTGCAGAGTGACAAATTGTGGAATCGAACCTAACAGCTCCTAGGAGTCTGGAGCAGTTGATGCTTATTAGCCAACCAATGAAGAGACACTGTTCAGTGTAGAAGTTGATTGGCTGAAAAGGTCAGCAGCTGGCGAGGAAGAGGTTAATGCAACTAAGATTCTCAATGTTATAGCATAATAAGGAGAACAAAACAGAAAGGAACTCCAAGTAGAGGGGGCTAAAGACTATTGGAGATTTATTTATGGAGCACAAATATACTTCCTTTATACAACTAAAGGTTAAAAGTCATCACCTATAAAACAACGATATAAATATTTTGAGAAAAGATTTGTTACGACGTGCTTTATCGGAGGCACTGAAGTTATCAAGCACATGCATCATGAAGTTTGAGGCCTTTCTTGCAAAAATGCTGAAGCCAGTGTCAGCTATCTATAAGAATTATGTCTCAAACAAAAGCATTAGCAATCTTACACTGTAGGTTTGGGAGGTGGAGCTGGGATTACATTCACAATGGGAAGAATGGTTCACATTTTCATTATTTGTTAAAGCTTTGGCCACAGAAATGAAAAAAGTAGACCTAGTATTAGATGTCATAGTACTGTAAGACAAAATCACAATCCTGTCAACCACTAGTTATACAAATGATCATTGCAAAATGCATAAAAATGCTCCATCCAAAATGACTAAAATTCAAACACTCTCGGAGCGATTTTGCAGTCGACTGCTCACAGGAAGCATTTACTGGGAAATCACATGCACACGGTGCCTGATTTTCTGTCCATTTAAATTAGTAAACAAAATACCAGGCTCACCACTCCTACAATTTCCCAGCAAGTGCTCCCTGTGAGTGCAGTTCCATGCTGGGCGTGCACAACCACAGAATGAGCTGTTGTGTCATGACAGGTCCTCCCTCTAGACTGATAAAGCTCACAGGTATAGCACTTTTCTTCTCCCCAACACTCATCCATCTCATCCCAAATCATTCTGTACTAGGCCAATGTGAGTGCCAATACCATAGGCAATGTAAGTACTTGAGGATGCCCAGTTCTGACCGAGGTTGAGTAATTTTCCTGCACCACCTCGCTCCCACATGAAAATTGATTGTCTTGAATTCCTCAACTTCCTCTGAAGCAAATAGAACTTTTTACTCCTAGGCTACCGACACCTCACCAGAAACGTTTCTGTCACTTCTCGATGAGATTGGCAAGGCCTCTGTGCATGACACATCATTGCCACCTTGGCAACCAAACAGCAACACTAGAAATTAGTGTTCTTCAGGTGGTATATACACAAGGCATAGGGAGAGATTTTAACCCTACACACCTGGCAGAAACCAGGCAGAAGGGCAGTTAGAATGTCCTGGGTTAATTACCCACTAGAAACCCACCTAAATCCCACCATTTTCAATTTTCACTGAGTCTTCTGGACAAGCGGTTAAGCTGCCCACCTAAAGCCAGCGGAGTTCCAATTCACATATGCTAATCGAGGTCCAATGACATCATCGCGCCTTGACGGCAATTTTAACTTCGGCCTGAACCGGGAAGCCGTCGTGCTTTTTCCCTGCAGGTGAAGAGGATGGGGAAACTGAAGGTGGCCTCCAGGTAAGTTTTGTTTAACTTTCCTTTATGGAGCCAAGAGGAGCAAGAATGGTCCTCCGGACCCCACAAGGACAGTGTACGCCTCCCCTGCTGCAGAATCCCCCCTTCCCTACCGCGAGAAGCCAGGAACTTCATTTTCCACACTTATCTGAGTGCCGGCAGGCGGCCAATTTTCCAGAGGCCGTCAGCCGCTTCCCGCCCATGCCATTAAAATCGCAGCAGGCGGGAATCTAACTGAAACCAGCGATAGTTAAAATCCTCCCCATAGATTTGGATAAGACGCTACATTAATGTCTTATTCAGAGGGCGAGTTAAATATTATGCTCTCAAGCAAGACATAACACTTTCCAAGGATCGCAAAAAAGCAATACTTCAAGCATAAGGACAAGAAAGGGCACCTTCTAGCTTATCAGCTAAAACAGCATTAGTGTAGCAAACTCCTTTCAGAGATCAGAACTGCTGATAGGTCCACAGACATTAAAATCACTTCAACCTTGGTTCACTTTAGAAACTCTGCCTGCACCAGCAAGACTCACATTGGGAAATAAGCCAAATGGTTATATACTGAAAGCACCTGATGACCAAATCGTTTTATATGGGAGTTTTATGTGGGGATATATTTCCACCACCTGTGAGTCCCTGATTTTTACGTCTATCAAGGAATTTCTACATTTTTCCCAATGCAGCAGTACATTATCATTAAATGAAGGCTGTAAGCTCTTTTGCTTTGCAGAACTTAGTGTGTTCTGCTTGGTATGAAGCCAAGTAAAATGAGCAGTCAATATAAGTCAGAGAGGACAGGGGAAATGGGTGCAGAATAAGATGCGGGCAGCACGTTTTAGAAGATCTGAAGTTTAGAGAAGATGGAGGATTGGAGACTGGCCAGGAGAGCACTGGAATAGTCGAGTCTGGAGGTGACAAAGGCATGGATGAGAGTTACAGCAGCTGATGGTCTGGGGTAGGACAGAGGTGGGCGACGTTACAGAGGTGGAAGTAGGCGGTCCTTGTGATGGAGAGGATATAGGGTTGGAAGCTCAGCTCAGAGTCAAATAAGATGCTGAGGTTGTGAGCAGTCTGGTTCAGCCTGAGACAATTGCTGAGGAGGCGGATGGAATCTGTGATAAGGGTATAGAGTTTGTGTCAGGGGCCAAAGACAATGGTTTCAGTCTGCCCAATATTTAACTGATGCAAATTGCAGCTCATCCAAAACTGGACATGCAGTCTGATAATAAAGAGGCAGCAGAGAGGTCAAGAGAAGTGGTGGAAATGCAGAGCTGGGCATTATCTGTGGATCATGTCATGAAGGGGCAGCATGTAGATGAGGAGGAAGAGGGAGACAAGGGTAAATGCTTGGAGGAATCATGAGGTAAATGTGCAGGGGTGGGATGAGAAGTCATTGCTGGAGATGCTATGGCTACAATCGAATAGGTAAGAGTGGAAACTGAACGAGGGCAGTCCTGCTGAGCTGGAAAACAGAAGAGAGATGTTGGAGGAGGGTGTGGCAGGAGTGGAAACCTGATTGGAGGAAATCAAACATGGAGTAGAAAGACGGGTATGGATTTGAAGGGCGACAACATGTTCAAAGACTTTGGAAAGGAAAGGAAGGTTAGAGGTGCAGTGGTAGTTTGCAAGCACAGAGGGGTCAAAGGTAAATTTTTTAATGGGGGTCTGATGATGGCGGTTTAGAAAGGGAGGGAGAAGTACCTGAGGAGAGGGAATGATTTACAATGTCAGTTAGCATGGAGGGCAGGAATGGAAGTTGGGTGGTCAGCAGTTAACTGGGAATGGGAAAAAGCATTGGATTAATGGCATGTGGGCAGGCAAGTCCCACAATGCTATTAACCCACCAACCGGAAGAAAATCCAGCCCCACACTTCAAATGGGGTCCACCAGGTCATCAGATATCTGTCTGGGGCTGGACATACTGTAGGCCGTGATCACAATGTCCTGAGAATTCTGTATTCCATTAATTTTCTGAATTGTTAGCTTACCAGCATGTTATACTAATAAAAACATTTTCTGCAATGATAGTACTGTTTTTCTTCAGAGATCGACAGATTTTTATTAGGTAAGGTTATCAAAGGATATTGATCAAAGGCGGGTAAATGGAATTGAGTTACAGATCAGCCATGATCTAATTAAATGGCGGAAGAGGCTCGAGGGACCGAATAGCCTACCTCTGTTCCTAAATTAAGAGAGGAGGGCCCAGGAGTGTGGTCAATATTTGAAGAGCGGCCCTCACACAGAAAAGTTTGAAAAATCACTGCAGCATACAAACAAAAAATAGCAAAAATGGCACCAATTCTAGAATAATCTTTAAAACTGAAATTCAATTAAAATATTGATAACATAAGATCTCAATTTTTAAATAACAGGATGTGCTAAATTTACTTTAACAAAAAAAATATTTAAAATTGTTTTCTACTACTCTTTTCCACATTTAAATATTAATGAACAAAGGGAATTGTCCAACAGTCGCAATGTATTATTGAGTTTATTTCACTTGTGAGAAAACTTCAAAAATAATGAGTGTCCAATTAAGGGTTTTCCACACTAGTGTAAAAATAACAGTGGCGTACGACTGTAATATCCTTTAGGCATTCAACAATCCAATCAACACATCCCTCCTGATATAGTTACCAAGTTAATTTGATCTATTCTCACTCATATCTCTCCTTTAATAAGAAAAATTACCTACAAATCACAAATACAGCTCCAAACTCTTGTCCAATATTCTTATCATTTTATATGAAATCTGGAAATAGACTTGCTAAACCACTTCAATACTTCAGCTATATAGAGAACTTCATCCTTATTTGGACAAATAAAATTAAAGAATTACTGAAATGATTTCACAGAAATTGCAAATACCTTTGCCCATTCAGTATGAAATACTCCATTCATAGTCTTCTTTTGTATGGTAGTAGCAAAGCAAATCAAATGTCAATATCTAAGTTGGATATCCAGGCCAAAGCTCCCGCTGTAACAGCATGGATATCTTGTAGGCTGCCTGCGAATTTCCTCTGAGGGCAGTGCTCAATGATGTGCTCCAGGGTCTGATCAGGAACTCCACAGTCACATGATGGGGATGCTTTAATCTTCCATCTATGGAGAAGGTGGCAGCATCTACCATGACCGGTTCTGAGGCGGTTGATTGTTGTCCATTGTTTGCGAGGAAGGTTTGATCCTTCAGGTTGCACTGTGGGGTCCTCTATAAAGAATCCATTCCGTATGTCACAGTTCTTCCAAGCATTTCACCGTCGGTCATCAATGCTGAGGGGAAATCGCTGAAGGGCTTCGGCAACGGTCCAAAATGGCCTTCTAGATTTGAGACAGGTTGGTGGTAGGTTGTTCAAGTCAGCCTGGATCGACATGTCTTTGCTGGTGTCGTGGTTGTATTCTCTGGAGACTGCATATTCACGGTGTAGGTGTGGTGGTGCGATGTTTGCAAGCACAGGCAGCCAAGGTGTTGGTGTCATTAAAAGCGTACCGGTGATAATTCTCATAGTAGAATTCAGCTGGACATCAACGGATTTGACATGCGGACTTGATAGCCATGCCGGAGAGCAGTATTCCACTGTAGAGTACACCGGGGCGAGTGCTGCCGTATGGAGGGTTTGAGCATCTGCTCCCCACGTGGATCCGGTGAGTTTCTGGATCAAGTTGGCCCTACTCTTTAGTTTCTTCCCAAGGTTCTGGAGATGCTGTCTATATGACAGGATGCGATCAAGCGTGACTCCTAAATAGGAGTTTTTTTTGGCATGGTTTACCTCTGCGCCTCAGAAGGAGACTTTCGAAGCTTGATTTGCTTGATGGGTGTTGAGGTGGAATGTCGAGGTGACGATCTTTTGTGGGTTTGGCCGAAGTCGCCATCATCGGAAGTAGGCCTCCATCCTCTGTAAATCACTGGTTAGGGTCCGTTCAGTGATGGACTGATTCATGTTTTGCGTGGTCAAGGCAATGTCATCAGCGTATACGAATCTGCGGGACTCTGTTTCGGGCAGGTTACTGGTGTAAACGTAAGAACATAAGAAATAGGAGCAGGAGTAGGCCATCGGCCCCTCGAGCCTGCTCCGCCATTCAATAAGATCATGGCTGATCATTGACCTCAACTCCACTTTCCCGCCCGATCTCCATATCCCTTGATTCACCTAGAGTTAACCATAAGACGGTCCAAAGTTGGCGTAATGGAGATTTATGGAGTTTGCTAGTGATTTTCTTCATGATTTAAAAAAACATTCGTACTGAGACCTGAACTATACCTAACCTAAACATTGCCAGTCTCAGTGCACCTGAAATGTTTTAGACCCCTGCCCTTCACCCCACATGATCAGAAGGACTAAGCAACTGGAATGGCCTTCCCAATGGACATACACCTGTTCTGCATAATAATGCAGAGGAAGAGTAGCACCAGTGGCAAGAGGCTCTGAGTGAGCCACCATGTCACAAGATAGCAGCCCGATATATTTCTCCTATTGCAGCAGCTGCATTTGCTCTTGCTTTATCCTGGTTTTTAGGTTCTGGCATTGGAAAATAAACCTTGTAGAAAATTTGGCCATTGGATCCCGTCGTCAAATCAACTCAGAAACCAACGTAAATTTCCGCGTGATTACTGCATAAGTGCAATCCAGGAAATTCCTGTTTCTGGAGAGTATATTCAGCTGGCTGTAACTAGTGGGATGCTGCAAGGATCAGCGTTGGGGCCTCAGCTATTTACAATCTATATTAATGACCTAGATGAAGGGACTGAGTGTAATGTATCCAAGTTTGCTGATGATACAAAGCTAGGTGGGACAGTAAGCTGTGAGGAGAACACAAAGGGCTGGATTTTGATACTGGGGCGGGTTGGGGTCGTGTCATCCACTTTTTGTGTTATCCACCCGACTGCAATTGGATGTGGGAGATTGATGTGATTTTCACCTAATTGGGCAATTGAGTTCCAGCATGTGGGAACCCATGACCCAATTAGTGTTTTCAGTCTGAAAGTCACCTCTGATGATGTCATCATTGCTGCTGCATTGAAGGTCTGCAAAGACTGCCTGGCCTTTGCTGTGAGAGGACCTGGAGGCAAAATGAGCAGCAGGAGACCTAAGTCTGCTCCCAGAAATTCTTCTTCCACCACCACCGCCGCCACCACCACCACCACCACTGCCTCCACCACCACCGCCGCCACCACCGCCGCCGCCACCGCCACCCTGATTCATCAAATCTCCGTTGTAATAGTGGACCTGCAGCTGATAGTCAGCAATCCAAATGTGCTACCACCAGGTTTCACATTCGTGGTTCAGAACAGGCGTGCTTCACGTGGAAAAAGGGTTAAAATCACAATGGCCTTTCAAAATGGCATTATAGAGGCAATTTAGTGCTTGTTAAGGGCCTTAACAGCCTATCCCGCCTCTTGGAGGCAGGACGGAGTCGGGACCAGCAGACACAATTTAATGAAAATTGCGTGGAGGCGGGCTTGTGCCCTCCCGCCAGTTTTCGCAAATTTAACCCCCCACACACCTCCAAACCCACCTCCACGGGTCAATGAAAATTCTGCCCAAAGAGTCTGCAAAGGGATATAGATAGACTAAGTGAGTGGGCAGTAAGGTGGCAGATGGAGTATAATGTAGGGAAATGTGAGGTTATTCACTTTGGTAGAAGAATAGAAAAACAGGATATTTTTTAAATGGTGAGAAGCTTTCAAATGTTAGTGTTCAGAGAGATTTGGGTGTTCTCGTGTAAGAAACACAGAAAGCTAGCATGCAGGTACAGCAAGCAATAAGGAAGGCAAATGGCATGTTGGCCTTTATTGCAAGGGGGTTGGTTCCCCAAGTTCACACCATTACAGTGATTTCAATGCTGAGTCTATCGGCGAGGACTGCAACAGTGCACCCTGTGGAGGAGCTGGATATCTCGGACAGCAACTTCTGGGTTTCTACATTTAACTGCGCATGTGCAGACGCCAGAGGTTGCTGTCAGATTTACCTTGTAATAACGGCGAGCGCTGATAGCCTCGTCATTATTATTACAGCAAAATCTGGGCCAATATTTCAGGTATAGACTCTTCGTCAGAACAGAAGAGTCTATACCTGAAACATGAACTTATCTCTCCACAGATGCTGTCTGACCTGCTGAGCGTTTGCTGCATTTTCTGGTTACGTTTCAGATTTCCAGCATTTACAGTTTCTTGCTCTTTGTAATATTATTGGGAAGTTGGTTACAGTTAGTTACTCCAGCAGTGTGAGTGAGTTGTATTAATGTACAGTTAAAATAGAAAGATTATTGCAACACCCTAGTGCAGTGACTATACCTCCTCATTTGAATTGAGCTCTCACACTGCCAGACTCAATAGTCACAACTTTCAACTGTAGTGGGGCCATAAAATGAACGATATCAGATCGGCCACTGTCATTGAAGCCAATGGAGAAGAAAATTAGGCAGGGTATATTACAGGCGGCTGATCTGCTTTCGCCTGTTTACATCGCCCGCCAAAGTTGAAAGGTCTACCCAATATATAAGAAAATGACCTTTTTCTACATATTAAACAAAATGAACGGGGTGGGGGGGCGCGGAGTCATGCATTGAGCAGCTTGTGAGGCTAGTGATGCAGTTGGTAGGAGACGGCTTTTGAAGATGTATTCACTGACCTTGACTAGTGGTCTGAGGTCATGAAGCTTCTTTGGGCACTGGAGCCAGGTGGTGGGGGCGACACTGCTGGCAGTGACGGACTCGGTGATGTGGTCCCACATCGTGCTTTCTAGAGGGCCTCTCTTGCAGTGTTGACCCCCTGCACAAAGCTGGAGTGCTGCGTGCGGGACCCTGGGTGCCCCTTCTCTGGCTTGCCGAGCCATTTGTGTTAGTGCTGAAGCACTCTTCCCATTTTTTGAGGTTCCGAAGGGAATTCAGCTTTAAGTGCTGAAGAATCCCATTTGGGACTTCTTTTTAATGGTAAATTTTTTATTGAAAGGCAGCAGGGGCTGAAAGCTGCATTTTTTTCACTGCATTGTAATTTTTATTAGTTCTGAGTGCCTTGCCCCTTTAATTCATAGCCCCTTTAATTGCCCACAATGCCTTGTGAACTCCACAGCCTCGGTCCCAGAGGCTGTAAAAAGTAGCAACGCCGACTGTGGACGGGAACTTGGGGCCACAGGCCTCCATTAAAGCCGCCAGGAGGGCGTTGCACAGTAAGTTAGTGCTGCGCTCCACATCGCCAACCCCAGCGCGAATTTTTCAACGATAGCGCTGCGACCATTTTCAGCGGCTGTTAACTCAAGTTGCCGGTGACATCGGCAAATCTGTTGCCGCACACCAATTTTTCCCCCTAGGTAGTTACACCAGAAAATAACACGCACGTCTACTCAAGCTATATATATAAAAACCTGGCACTATTGGAACCAGAGGGATTTAGTTCAGGGATTGTTTTTCCCCGTTTACCAGCTCAACAACTTAAAAACATTACAAATTTTTCTAAAAGCAAACTTAATAAATCAGCTTCTCTCTTCAGACTGAGAATTCATTCAGAACTTGTGGCACTCTGCCCACCTATCCCATTCTTGATCCAGTAGTTGTTGCTCTGCCACGAGGACTTACACACAACTGGAAAGTGACTGCCTGTCATCAACCTTTGGTAGACTTGCCAATCACCTGGTAAGTCTGAAGGGGCAGTGAATTATTCAGAACTTGGAAATAAACTGTATTACATTTGTTTCATTTATATGCTTTATGTATGTGCTGAACCTTTTACCTTAAAGATCCAGACCAACCATCAGAACAACGAAATGAAACAGCTACATGCCGAGATGGTGCAGTCCACAGCCAGGCCTTCTAGGCCCAGAGCTGATCGAAGTTTTCCTCCAAGGCCATCTGCAGTGTCCGCCACTGAAAGTCAGCAGCCTTCCACCAGCCATGCTGCAGCCACTGGGGTAGCACTGCATAACATCACTAGGGTAGGCAAAGGCACACACAAGGCAGTTACTAAGAGAATGTATAAGGGTGATGAGTTGATTTCTTGATGTCATATTGGATGGATAGATGTATAAAGTTGGATTGGAAAGTTTGCTTTGTGGTGGCTTTTATTTCAGCATCGTGGCCAAGAGGATGTTGTGATGATCAGTAACAGAGGGAAGGTAAGGTGTGGGACTAACGTAGAAAGGGGAATTGGGGTTGTGGTCACTGGGATCGCAGGCGGATGATTCCATCCCGGATATCCCGGCCACAAAGGGGCTGTCTGGGATGCATCCTTCCGTCTGCTTCCTCCTCTTTGGCTTTCTCGTCTTCTGCTTCTTCCTCTTCCCTCTGTGAGTGGATGCTATAAATCTGAAATGCCAGCATAAAATGCTGGAAATACTCAGCAGCTCAGGCAGCTTCTCGACCTGAGACGTGAACTCTGTTTCTCTCTTCACGGATGTTGCCTGACCTGTTGAGTATTTGCAACATTTTCTGTTTTCCCAGAGGCCTTCCTTTACCATCCGAGGCCTTGAAAGCATCCAGCAGCACTCGCTACACACTTAAAAATCTTTTAACATCTATTGCAGCAAGCCACTACTTCAATAAAATCAAAAAAACCCAGTCCAAAATTAAAATGCAAACTTACCTGAAAAATTTGTGTGTCCCTTTAAGAGGTGCTGACAGCGCCTCTGTCAGTCTCTTTACATGCTGGATTTCCCTGGCGTGGTTATGACCCAGCGCTGAACTCAGCGCTAAGATCGAAGTTGGCCATGGTAACATTAAGTCGGTGTGACATCACCAATCCACCATTTCTTTTTGCAGGGCGCCAATACTTACTGGTAGCACTACGGAGAGGACCAAAATTGAGGACGCCGCGTGACCCGCCACCAGCTGGTGAAAGACAGTAATGGGTGGTGTAAATTTTTCGCCCCTAGTATTTTAATTGTATTTTGATGCTGCCCCTCATCCGAATACATGTCAGATTCCTCATGTAGGCTGAGGACACCCATCTCTACCTCACCACCTCCTCTCTTGACCCCTCCATTGCCTTTGATTTGTCACGCTGCTTGTTGGACATCCAGTATTGGATGAGAAGAAATTTCCTTCAATTAAATTTTGGGAAGATCGAAGCCATTGCATTCAGTCCCCGCCTTAAACTCCGTTCCCTAGCCACCGACTCCAACCCCCTCCCTGGCCACTCGTTGCCATCCTATTTGACCCTGAGCTGAGCTTCCAACCCCGTATTCTCTCCATCACCAAGATCGCCTATTTTCACCTCCGTAATATCGCACATCTCCGCCCCTGCCTCAGCTCACCAGCTGCTGAAACCCTCATCCATGACTTTGTTACCACCAGACTTGACTATTCCAACGCACTCCCGGCCGGCCTCCCACCTTCCCCCCTCCGTAAACTTGAGCTCATCCAAAACTCTGCTGCCTGTATCCTAATTCGCACCAAGTCCTGTTCACCCATCACCCCTGTGCTCTCTGACCTACATTGGCTCCCGGTCCGGCAACACCTCAATTTTAAAATTCTTATCCTTGTCTTCAAATCCCTCCATGGCCTCGCCCTTCCCTACCTCTGTAATCTCCTCCAACCCTACAACCTTTCGAGATCTCTGCACTCCTCCAATTCTGGCCTCTTGTGCATCCCCGATTTTAATCGCTCCACCATTGGCAGCCATGCCTTCAGCTGCCTAGACCCTAAGCTCTGGAATTCCCTTCTTAAACCTCTCTACCTCTCTCTCCTCCTTTAAGTCGATCCTTAAAACCTACCTCTTTGACCAAACCTTTGGTCACCTGTCCTAATAGCTCTTTATGTGGCTCAGTATCAAATTTTGTCTGATAATGCTCATGTGAAGCACCTTGGGACATATTTATTACGTTAAAGGTACTATATAAATGCATGTTGTTGTTGTTGTAAGAACTCACTATTTTTCACATCATTGGAAGTTTCCATTAGATGTTGGGAACATTACATGACCTCCATTTGTCATGATCTTCATTCTTTCTAAGGAATTTATCCTTCACATCAAGAAAATCTAATCATCCAAAGGGAGAAGATCACAGGGACAGAGTCCCTTAAAGAGCTTTGCTTGCTGCATCTTTGCAAGTTATGTGATCTGACCTAAAGCCCATTTTTCTTTACAGCTGTGATACCAGACTGCTGTCACTTCTTTTTAACAGAAGCAGCTTCCAGAGTAGTTAATCTTTTAACAGCAAGTAAATAATTCTTCTAATTAAATAAGAATCTGAGTGCTTCAAATCAGAAAAGGACAGTGTGGAAAGGGCATGTGGGAACATATATGGTGGATAAACTCTGTAGAATGAGGCAGACCATACCAAGGTTTGGTAATCTAACAATCTTGGTCAGTCATTTATCCTGCCATTTTATTCAAAGTACCCAAAAATGGAGTAAGCAGTTTTATAATTTAAGTTTAAGTCATGCCTTTGAGACAAACATACGGTTATCCTCCTGAGAATTTAGATTTAAACAGTACTGTTTAGTGAAGATGTGTTTATTGTTCCATGTTGCTGACACGTTATCTTAGTACTGAGATCAGAATTGAGTTGTCTTAACATAATATACAATAGTTATATTGTTCACTTAAGACATCCTCTACTTGCTTGTCTCATGTACTCATGTGACTCGGCCAACGTTGTCTACCTCATACGTTGCAGGAAAGGATGCCCCGGAGCATGGTACATCGGCGAGACCATGCAGACACTGCGACAACGTATGAACGGACACCGCGCAACAATCGCCAGGCAGGAGTGTTCCCTCCCAGTCGGGGAACACTTCAGCAGTCAAGGACATTCAGCCTCCGATCTTCGGGTAAGCGTTCTCCAAGGCGGCCTTCGAGACACACGACAACGCAAAATCGTCGAGCAGAAACTGATAGCCAAGTTCTACACCCATGAGGACGGCCTCAACCGGGATCTTGGGTTCATGTCACGCTACATGTAACCCCACCTGACGTAGAGTCATCCAGACTCGAGTCATCGTTGGCTTGTTCTCTCTACACAGATGCGGCCAGACCTGCTGTGATTTCCAGCAAAAAAAGTTTTTTCTTTTCCATACAGACGCCAGCATCTGCCACATTGTCTTTGATGTAATGTTTTGCTGACTGACCTGTTTGGACACCATCCACACCTTTGATTGCCGTGATTATCTCTCTGCCGAGGTGTGATAAAGAGCAGTTGGAAAGATTAACTGTAATCATCTGGCTGTGTTCTCTGACTATATATGCTGTGCCTATATGTATCTCTTCACTTCACCTGACGAAGGAGCTGCGCTCCGAAAGCTTGTAATTTCAAATAAAACTGTTGGACTATAACCTGGTGTTGTGCGACTTCTCACATTAATATTGATGACAAACTTCTTTTGAATATTTTTTTCCAAGAATATTAATTATAGAATGGAATGCAAACAAATAAATTGTAAAACCCTTAATTTCCCTTGCATATAGCCTAAAATGTTGTACAACTGTCTACCTCTGAAGCCAAGACCTCCTTCAATATGGACATCTTGAACTGATATAAGAAAAGGAGTACCAGCAGTTCCACAACATGTTTTTCAAAGAATCCCCTGCTATTAAGATAAGCTTTAATAGCTTACGCTGATGACTAGAAATTAAGTTGCCTCCATCTGCTGGCTCAGTGAGTTTATCCAGTGAGTAGCTTAGTCTATAGCCCAGGAAGATCACAGATTTGATCTGTATTCTGTGATGGTTTGGCTGATCTCAGCTGAGGCAGAAGTGCTACAATTGATCTCAACACCTCTGGTTAGGGAAGGGAAAAGCAGCTCTGGTTCCCGTTGTAAGAATAGACAGGTCAAGGAAGATTTGAGCAAGAGCCAATGAAGATAAGGTGTATGTATAATGTTAATTACACTGCCTGGCAATAAAACAGTTAAACTAAAATGTTGAAATAGCCTATGCCAAGCGTAGCTACTGTAATTCTAGGCTATGTCTTTAAAAGAATTTAGTAAGAATGCTTTGCTGAGATAAACTGCTCATGGTCGACCAGCCTTATCTTAATCAATGTAGCTCTGGACAATGTCCTCGCTCTTAAAGAAATTAGCCTGTTGAGATAAGACACTCATGGCTGATCGGTCTCCTCTCCTTTCAGTCTAAACTCATCAAGCTGACAATAACCAATCAACCTTATCTTCGCTCAGCTTGTTATGTTGGAAATACGTCACATTTCGAGGCTCCAGGTGCAAGGGTCGGGCTTGTATCAATTACAAGACCAGCATAAGTACAGGTGATGCTAAGAGGTCATCAGTAGAGGTAAAGCTACAGAGGAGAAGAGAATACTGGTTGGGTTACAACTGTTCTCAAGAATGGAATGGGGTAATAGCATTCTGTTCATATAACTTTCGCTCGAGCATTGTAATTATCTCAGTTTTGTGCTTTGTTTGATCACCACAATAAAGAATCTCGTCACCACACACAAGGTGGCAGGATCAGATTTATTATGAATCTGGTGACCGTGGCAGGACCCTGACTGTGATGAGTTCTTTTGAGGGGTTCAAACACGCCCGACGGTCAAGGATCGCAACCTAACGTCGGGGTTATGAAACCATTTTGCGACGGGACGGGAGCGGAGGAGCTTTAGCATCTTCCAATAGTAATAGTAACCATAATGGTGCTTGTGAGAGAAGCTGTCCGAAAGAAACTGAGCGATGTGACCGGTAGTGAGAAATTGATTCCCCATTTGACGGGGCAGATGAGCCTTTTGAGGCAGCGTCGAGTTACTTAGAGACTTTAGTTAAGAAGAGAAATTTAAAATTGAAGTGTACATTGTAATTGTCTTAATTTTTACTTGGTTTGATCACCTCAAGAAAGAATCTCGTCACCACCCACAGATGTCAGGGTCTGATTTATTACATTGTTCTTAATCACTATCTAGTGACCCCTGCTGGAGAATATGCAATACACTTTGTGGACTGTGGTGAGGGCAGGTTCAGGATTAGCTGTGATAAACCTGCTATCAATGAATCTGTGGACAACACATCAATTGGGTGCAGAACTTGAGGATAACTGACTCCTGTTGAACCATAACCCAAAAAACTCAGCGGAGGAGTAGAAAGGATAAAATAGGTAAGAAAACAAGAGATGGAGTTGGCTGCATACAAAGCTCATTGGGAGTGATCTAAACACCAGCAAAGAGTACACATAGTCTGTTGCTTGAACAACCAAAATCTTTGAAGGACAACACACAGGATTAGCAATGTCTGCTCAGGTGTTAAGCCATGACAATGCCACTTTACTTTTCTCCTCCTTTCTTCAGAATCAGAAAGAAAGACTTGCATTTATATAGCTCCTTTATCTAGAAATTACATTTCAAACGGGTAGAAATTGGCATGCGTTGCACCTGTTTTTCGGACATAAAATGGGCACAAAGCATACCAAGTTAGCAGTGGGACAGTCCTGCACCCAATCTGCACAGGCACACCAACTGAGGTCAATTTTGTTGCCTGATTGGGTCAAAGGCTGATCGCAATTTTTACAGTGGCTGTGATGGTATGGCTATATGGAATGCCAAGTCATTATGGAGACAAAACTTATTATGATAATTTTTTTATTTTAGGGTGGTGGTAGTATTGTCTAGAATTATCCTAAGCTAATACCCTAGACTCTTAAGTGCTGGCCCATGATGGCGTGAGTAACTGACCAGAAACAGAGCATTCAACACACTGATGACATCCGAAAAATCATCTAGCAAATTTGTGCTAATCAATGCAGTGGGTTTGGGTTCCTTCAGGAGGAGGTAGGAATAACACCAATATCCATGCAATGAGGGTGTTAGAGCAGCCATCATACAAACCTGAAAATAATTCCTGAGTCAGAGAAGAGCCCATGGGGGAAAAATTCGGTTGTTTTGCGCCTCCCGTTAGCGCTTAGGGCGCTAATGGGGTGCAAAGCAACTAGCGCCCAGGCGCGGCGATGTTTGCGCCGCTCGCAAAATTGACCAGGCATTTTGTGGCAGCGCTAAACACTACCGCCACGATCTCCTGTGCCTGCAGATCATGATGTCAGTCGAGCGTGCAATGCCCCGGACCGGATATTGAGTGGCGCCCCCCTGCCTTACCGCCTGCTGCTACCAACGACAGGTTGAGGGGAGCGTTTTGCAGTCAGGAAGGGACTGGGGGAGCGCTATTTAAAGGCGACCGCTTCCTGCCTTTTTTTGTCGGCGACATTTTTCCACCACGCACTCTGAGAGAGAGACTTCTGGAGAGATTCAACGCTGTGTGAAGGAGTTTTGGGTACTGAGCAACACTTTGCAGGTTAATTTTGATTTGACATTCCTTGCATTGATTTAGAAGAGACTGTGGGGGCTGCACTCTGAGCTCTTTCCCTGGCCTCTCCATTGTTCTTTCCAGCAGATTTGATGTACAAGTCTCTCCAGGCCGAGATTCAAGGCTGCAATGAGCAGGGTGTGGATGGAGAGCAAGATCGACCCTCCCCTTTAAGTACTGGCCGGCGCCATTGTGTCTGTGTTCCATTGCTAACTGACATCACATGAGCTTCGCCAGCGCTCTGAGGTAGCGCCTCGCTCCTCGGTGTTAGCGCCTTAAGAGAGGTGTGTAGCACCTGATTTAGCACTCCAATCACCTCCAGGGGCGATAGAAGCCAAGTTTGCAGTCGGAGGCGATAATTAACGGCAGGTGCTAAACTTTGCGCCTGGCTGATAATTGCGCCCCAAATGGGGTGATACCGAATTTCTCCCCCCATGTCTTTTCCTGGTAATATAAAGTGGAATGTAACCAATTGGTGCAGTTGGTGTGCATCAGTTCCACAGCTGACAACAGTGTCCTTCTGTGCTTAACATGTCTGTCCCTGATCTAGACTGCTTGTACTTAAAGTTAGACTGGGGACCAGCTCCAAAGATTCACTCTTAGTTGGAGGAGGTGCATGAAGCAAAATCATCCATTGTCCAAGGATTACTGGCACAATGCTTTATATATTCTCAAAGAACATTCTCCAACAGATGAAAGACAGGCATTTGACTCTTGTAAACTGTAACTCATATGGATACATAACAAAGACAAATGGGCTGAATTTTAACACTCAAAAATGGGTGGGTTGGGGTCGGGTCAGATGTTAAATTTTAAAAATCTGAAACCGGACCCCAACAAGCCCATATTACTGAGGCAGGACAAGGGGCGGGCAGCCAACCTGCTCCCAGGAGGTGGGTTGGAAATTTAAATATTTTAATGAGACTGGCAGCCTCTGATTTAACCTGCTTTGCATGTTTTACTGTGGCTGGCCAGGTTTCCCAGGCCTTGGGAAACCCGGCAGCTGAAGGGAGGCGAGTGTTCCCGTAAAAACTCTGTCCCCACCTACGTAACCCGCCCCTGTTAATATCTAGGCCATGGTAGGTGGTTATCACAAGAAATAGCCCACAACATAAACTACAGCTAGCATCAACTGAAGCAGGTTTCAGAATGTCCAAAGCAGTTATAGCAGAACTAAGAACTCCCCAGAGGAGAAAAATCAACATCTAAACTACTCAACCAACACTTAGTGATAACATTGAAAATCTAAGAGTTACAGATACAAACTGATTTCAAATAAAGATATTTCCTGATAGAAAGCAACAGCAAGTTATTACAACAGAAGAAAAAAGAATTTAGACCAATCTGAAACTATAATTCTTGTGCAGCATCAGACTGGGACAAAATCAAATGGCTCTGTGAGGTATAGCAAGTAAAGCTTTTAAAGCTACCTTGTTGACGTTATTTTCCTCCACTTCTTGTGATGTATGTGGAAGACAATGAAAAAGAATTTCTTGTAGGTTGCAAGAAAACTGATTGAAGTGTTTAGAAACTTCAAAAGTCAGAAGATTTTCCATTCCTTCAAATGCTCTACTGAGTTCAATGAAATCAGCCCTAGTTTTAGTGGGTTGCAGCAATTCAAACTTAATTTAAAAACCTGATCACCAAGAACTCTATTTGAATTTGGAGATTTGCAATTTACTGCAGAGGGAAAAAATGACAAGCAATTACATTTATTAGAGAAGCATTTTTCAATTAAATGAAAACATATTCTCATTTTCCTACATTTGACAAGATTCACAGATGCTCCACAGGACACTATCTTGACAAAAGAAAGAACAAAACAAATTAGTTCTTTGCATATTTTATTTTTTTCAATTTTAATTTCCAACTGACACACATCTGGCATATTTTACATCTTTGCCATAAAACAGCGTTACAATAGCTCAAGGATTTTGTATATCCAAAATATTTCACTGTGATTTCCAGATGAAATGAAATTGTTTTCCAGATGCTTATTCCCACCCCCCTCCCAGTTCTAGACTAAAAACTCATAATATTTCGCACACATGTGATGTACAACTTAATAGTCACGCAGTTAGACTTTCTTCATGGTTTTAATTGTTTAAATACAAACAACGAGTAAAGAACTCAGTGCTAAAATTTACTATTACAGTGTGGATGACAAATCAATAATCACAGCAATAAATAATATGTTTCTGGTGCAAAGTGCCAATACAAAGAATCCAATAATTATTTCTTAAATAAACAACTGCAAGTGAGTGTAATTTCCAAGAAAACTACATTCCTGTTACATGCCTCTTAGCCCTACCAACACAGTATGTACATCTATGACTTTTGACGATACAGTCACCAAATATACAAAGAAGTAAACATGAAGTGATTTTTTTTTAACCCCTGTGTATGTGTGTTTAATTAGAATAATATGCCAGAAATATCTTTAACAGTGATTTTTGCTACAGTAAAAAAAAATGCAAGGTACTCCTATTCTCGTGCCTACTAGGAAAGCTGAAAATGTAGTTTATAAGCTGGAGAGCCAAGATCTCACAATATTCACCTCATTAAGATAACTTTTGACAGTGTACAGAAACCAAACTGTGTTTGTATGTTGACAGCACAGCACAGAATGGGGATCTCATTGCCACACTGTAAAATTAGATGGCCAAGTCAACTTTGTCCTCAAAGCTAATAAATGTCAGGTACTTTCTACCAAGTTCCACCAGCTTTTAAAAAAAATACCTTAAGGGTATGACTGGAACGCTGGATTTACAGATTGTGCACAATGGAACTTCAAATTGCTTAAGAAACAGCTGTTTCGGGTGTTTCATTTTCTATCAAAGGTATCGTATTAAAGTAACACTTATGAAAAGTATTATTTCACAGATTAGATATTGGCTGAAAATAAAGAGGGATGCAGTTTTTAAAAAATAAATGGTCTTCTCTTAGCCCGAAATATTAACTTGGCACGTTCTTCAGAAACTTTTCCCTGACACATTTTTGTCAATAAAGTTACTTGGAAATATTAATTACTCAACATATTCTGATTCGTCTACCTTACATCACTGAATCATAAACTAATATGGTATTTCTTTGTTGTAGCTGGTGCTCAGTGGTAGGAAGAAAGAAAACACAGCAATTTTGATTGCTTTTACACGTAAAGAATACAATGTACAACTATTGCTAGATGTAATGGAATGTATAACAGAGGTCAATGCAGAGGGCATCACGTTCCACCACCTATACTGGGGCGTTCACTGCAGCACTTGTGCTCTCAGCTGGAACTGGCAATCACACTTCAGCCTCCCTTAAAATTGGTTTAGTATCTGTTCTGATGTTCATAATGCCACCGGTTGAAATCTATGTTAAAAGCTACGATACTGCCTGAAGCCATGCCTGTTATCAGTGTCCTGTAATAGAAATATAAAAATGTTATATTCAAAATGTAATCTTTAAACATCATTTTGCATAATGCATACAAACAAGTTTTTAAAAATCTTTCAGGTACCCATAGTATTCACATGGGACAAATTTGAATCAATTTCCTAGTTGAATTATGCTTTTGAATCAAATATCAATCATAATTATTCTTGAGTTTTATTTCAGTAAATTAGCTTTAAATGTATGACTTTTTATAGTGGAAAGTTATTGTTCCTTTTCGAACAATGAAATTGTAAAATACTTCCAAGGTGGCTCAGCACAATATGTTAAGCGTAGAAATGCACAAACAGGCTCTTCTGATAACTCAGTGAATTTACTCAGTGAGTAGCTCAGCCATATAGACCAGGAAGGTTCCAGGTTTGAATCCAGTGTGTGCCGAGTTAGCTGCTATCAGCTGGGGTGGCAGTAGGGGTGCTGCAATTGGTCTTATTTTGCCTGGACTACAATTAGCCAGGGTTCTGGCTCCCAAAAACTATCCATGATCCTTGCAGGAAGTGCCACATGTATGAACATTGGGTGAGGGCAGTATTGGGCTGGACTGTGAGCTCCTGATGTCTAATAGCCTGTCTCGATTCAAACATGAATAATGTCCACTTAGGTGAACTATAGGAGTGTAACTGGCCCCCCCATGGATATGTACCCGAGCAAGGAGTCAACACACCTTCAGAAAAGGAAGGGAACACATAGGCAAGAAATGCACAGGCTTAACATATCATCCATCCTGCAGGTTTATATAGACTTTGCTTGCAAATGTTATAAATATCCTACCTGCAACTCACTGGATAATTCAGATTTTGTAGATGTTTTTGAAAAATTACATTTACTGTATTTTTAAGTAATCAGGAAAGTATTTTAGCTAACTAATTCAACTGTACTGGTGAGGGTGTCATATACAAAGATTGCTGCACATATGTGAAGATAGTTATATTTGGGTATGGAGTATTTATGTTGAGCATGGCCTACACTGAAAAGTGACAAAGGATATAGAGGTTTTACTGCCATTCCATAGTTTAACTGTATAAGTCACAGAATTGTTGTTACCTTTCTAAACAGAATTAAAAGGTAAATTACTTGTCCACATCTGAATGACCTTCATTGTTCGAATGCTAACTCTCTCAGCACACTGTGAGCATACTGATGAGTTAGCTCTTCCACTTGGAAGCAGCTTGTCCGTTTAACATTTTGCAGTGGAATACATCTTACCTTCAGGCCTGCTGCCAAGATGATAGGATAGACAAGCTCCCAGTATTATATCTGACTTCCCTCTGCCTTATTTACACCCTGTTCAGTCCTCTACTTACTGATCCCTATTTTGAGTAGAGCTTTGTACTTCTGCTTAATGTAATATTTTCATTTAACAAAACATTCAAACACTGGGTAAATTGGAATCACAGCACCAGAACTAATCTAGAACTCATCACTACATGGATACTAACATTAAATGTTTTGAAATGACATCTTAGAAAACAATGCACATCTATCATTCCTAACATGAGCCAGTTTATTTTTTATTCGTTCCTGGGATGTGGGCGTCGCTGGCAAGGCCAGCATTTATTGCCCATCCCTAATTGCCCTTGAAGGTGGTGGTGAGCCGCCGCCTTAAATCGCTGCAGTCCTTGTGGTGAAGGTACTCCCACAGTGCTGTTAGGGAGGGAGTTCCAGGATTTTGACCCAGCGGCGATGAAGGAATGTCGATATATTTCCAAGATGCGGAGATGCCGGTGTTGGACTGGGGTGGACAAAAGTGAGAAGTCGCACAACACCAGGTTATAGTCCAACAGTTTTATTTGAAATCACAAGCTTTCGGAGCGGCTGCTCCTTCGTCAGGTGACCTGACGAAGGAGCAGCCGCTCCGAAAGCTTGTGATTTCAAATAAAACTGTTGGACTATAACCTGATATATTTCCAAGTCAGGATGGTGTGTAACTTGGAGGGGAACTTGCAGGTGATGGTGTCCCCATGCGCCTGCTGCCCTTGTCCTTCTAGGTGGTTGAGGTCGTGGGTTTGGGAGGTGCTGCAGTGCATCTTGTAGATGGTACACACTGCAGCCATGGTGCGGCGGTGGTGCACAGAGTGAATGTTTAAGGTGGTATCAGTGGGGGAGCATTTTGGTGCTAGTAACCATAATTCTGTTAGATTTAAGGTAGTTATGGAAAAGGAGAAGGATAGACCAGGAATAAAAATTCTAAATTGGGGAAAAGCAAATTTTGCTAAGCTCAGAGGGGATTTAGCCATAGTGGACTGGAAACAGCTACTTGAAGGTAAATCAGTGTCAGAGCAGTGGGAGGCATTCAAGGATGAGATCCGGAGGGTTCAGACCAAACATGAGCCCTTAAGGAAAAAAGGTGGGACTAACAAATCTAGAGCCCCCTGGATGTCTAGAGACATGCAGGGTAGGATAAAGAAAAAAAGGGAGGCGTATGACAGATACCGAGGGCTAAATACTCCAGAATCTTTAGAGGAGTACAGAAAGTGCAGGGGTGTAATAAAAAATATTAGGAAAGCAAAGAGAGAGCATGAAAAATTCTTGGCAAGTAAAATCAAGGAAAACCCAAAGATGTTTTACAAATATATTAAGAGTAAGAGGATAACTAAAGAAAGGGTAGGGCCTATTAGAGATCATGAGGGTAATCTGTGTGTGGAGGCGGGAGACGTCGGTAGGGTTCTTAATGAATACTTTGCGTCTGTTTTCACAAAGGAGAGGGGCGAAGCAGACATTGCTATCGGGGGGGGGGGGGGGAGTGTGAAATATTAGATGAAATAAACATAGAGAGAGAGGAAGTATTAAGGGGTTTAGCAGCTTTAAAAGTGGATAAATCCCCAGGCCCGGATGAAATGTATCCCAGGCTGTTAAGCGAAGCAAAAGAGGAAACAGCAGAGGCCCTGACCATCATTTTTCAATCCTCTCTGGCTTCAGGTGTGGTGCCGGAGGACTGGAGGACTGCTAATGTGGTACCCTTGTTTAAAAAGGGAAAAAAGGATAGACCGAGTAATTACAGGCTAGTCAGCCTAACCTCGGTGGTGGGAAAATTATTGGAAAGAATTCTGAAGGACAGGATAAATCTTCATTTAGAAAGACACGGATTAATCAAGGATAGTCAGCACGGATTTGTTAAGGGAAGGTCGTGTCTGACAAACTTGATTGAATTTTTTGAGGAGGTAACAAGGAGGGTAGATGAGGATAGTGCATTTGATGTAGTGTATATGGACTTTAGCAAGGCTATTGATAAGGTTCCACATGGCAGACTAGTCACGAAGTTAAAAGCCTATGGGATCCAGGGCAAAGTGTCGAGTTGGATTCAAAACTGGCTCGGAGACAGGAAGCAGAGTGTAATGGTTGATGGGTGTTTTTGTGACTGGAAGGCTGTTTCCAGTGGGGTTCTGCAGGGCTCAGTACTAGGGTCCCTTGCTTTTTGTGGTACATATCAACGATCTTGACTTGAATATAAGGGGTATGATTAAGAAGTTTGCAGATGATGTGTGGTTGATACTGAAGAAGGAAGCTGTAGACTGCAGGAAGATATCAATAAATTGGTCAGGTGGGCAGAACAGTGGCAAATGGAATTCAATCCGGAGAAGTGTGAGGTAATGCATTTGGGAAGGGCTAACAAGGAAAGGGAATACACATTAAATGGTAGGACGCTGAGTAGTGTAGAGGAACAAAGGGACCTTGGAGTGCATGTCCACAGATCCCTGAAGGTAGCAGGGCAAGTAGATAAGGTGGTTAAGGCGGCATACGGAATGCTTGTCTTTATTAGCCGTGGCATAGAATACAAGAGCAGGGGGGTTATGCTTCAACTGTATAAAACACGAGTTAGATCTCAGCTAGAGTACTGCGTGCAGTTCTGGTCACCACATTACAGGAAAGATGAGATTGCACTAGAGAGGGTACAGAGGAGATTTACAAGGATGTTGCCGGGAGTAGAGAACCTTAGCTATGAGGAAAGATTAAATAGGCTGGGACTGTTTTCCTTGGATCAGAGGAGGCTGAGGGGAGACCTTATTGAGGTGTATAAAATTATGAGGGGCATAGATAAAGTGGATAGAAAGGACCTGTTTCCTTTAGCAGAGGGGTCAAAAACCAGGGGGCACAGATTTAAAGTAATTGGGGGAAGGTTTAGAGGGGATTTGAGGGGAAATTTCTTCAACCAGTGGGTTGTGGGAGTGTGGAACTCACTGCCTGAAAGGGTGGTAGAGGCAGGAACCCTAACTACATTTAAAAAGTACTTGGATGTGCACTTGGGATGCTCTAACCCGCAGGGCTACGGACCAAGAGCTGGGAAGTGGGATTAAGTTGGATAGCTCTTTGTTGGCTCATGGAAGGAGGCCATTTCGGCCCACAGTGCTGTAACTTTCTATGATTCACTTTCTATGATTGTATGAATCCCACAATCAACAGATCAGGTCAAAGGTCTGCAATCCTGCCACATCCAGTCGTGAATGGTGGTGGACAATTAAACAACTAACGGGAGGAGGAGGCTCCATGAATATCCCCATCCTCAATGGTGACGGAGCCCAGCACGCGAGTGCAAAAGACAAGGCTGAAGCGTTTGCAACTATCTTCAGCCAGAAGTGCCGAGTGGATGATCCATATCGGTCTCCTCCTGAGGTCCCCACCATCACAGAAGCCAGTCTTCAGCCAATTCGAAACGGTTGAGCACACTGGATACGGGAAAGGCTATGGACCCTGACAACATCCCGGCTATCGTGCTGAAGACTTATGCTCCAGAACTAGCCATGCCTCTAGCCAAGCTGTTCCAGTACAGCTACAACACTGGCATCTACCCGACAATGTGGAAAATTGCCCAGATATGTCCTGTCCACAAAAAGCAAGACAAATCCAATCCGGTCAATTACCGCCCCAACAGCCTACTCTCAATCATCAGCAAAGTGATGGAAGGTGTCGTCGACAGTGCTATCAAGCGGCACTTCCTCACCAATTACCTGTTCACTGATGCTCAGTTTGGGTTCTGCCAGGACCACTCGGCTCCAGACCTCATTACAGCCTTGTTCCAAACATGGACAAAAGAGCTGAATTCCAGAGGTGAGATGAGAGTGAATGCCCTTGACATCAAGGCAGCATTTGACAGAGTGTGGCATCAAGGAGCCCTAGTAAAATTGAAGTCAATGGGAATCGGGGGGAAAACTCTCCACTGGCTTGGAGTCATACCTAGCACAAAGGAAGATGGTTGTAGTTGCTGGAGGTCAATCATCTCAGCCCCAGGACATTGCTGCAGGAGTTCCTCAGGGCAGTGTCCTAGGCCCAACCATCTTCAGCTGCTTCATCAATGACCTTCCCTTCATCATAAGGTCAGAAGTGGGGATGTTCGCTGATGATTTCACAGTGTTCAGTTCCATTCGCAACTCCTCAGATAATGAAGCAATCCATGCTCGAATGCAGCAAGACCTGGATGACATTCAGGCTTGGGCTGATAAGTGGCAAGTAACATTTGCGCCACAAAAGAGGCAGGCAATGACTTTCTCCAAGTGAGAGTCTAACCACCGCCCCTTGATATTCAACAGCATTACCATCGCCGAATCCCCCACCATCAACATCGTGGGGGTCACCATTGACCAGAAATTTAACTGGACCAGCCACATAAATACTGTGGATGCAAGAGCAGGTCAGAGGCTGGGTATTCTGCCTCCTGACTCCCCAAAGCCTTTCCACCATCTACAAGGCACAAGTCAGGAGTGTGATGGAATACACTCCACTTGCCTGGATGAGTGCAGTTCCAAGAACACTCAAGAAGCTCAACGCCATCCAGGACAAAGCTGCCTGCTTGATCGGCACCCCATAGAATCATAGAAATTACAGCACGGAAGGAGGCCATTTCGGCCCATCATGTCCGCGCCGGCCAACAAAGAGCTATCCAGCCAATCCCACTTCCCAGCTCTTGGTCCGTAGCCCTGCGGGTTAGAGCATCTCAAGTGCACATCCAAGTACTTTTTAAATGTGGTTAGGGTTCCTGCCTCTACCACCCTTTCAAGCAGTGAGTTCCAGACCCCCACAACCCTCTGGGTGAAGAAATTTCCCCTCAAATCCCCTCTAAACCTTCCACCAATTGCTTTATCTCTGTGCCCCCTGGTTTTTGACCCCTCTGCTAAGGGAAATAGGTCCTTTCTATCCACTTTATCTATGCCCCTCATAATTTTATACACCTCAATAAGGTCTCCCCTCAGCCTCCTCTGTTCCAAGGAAAACAGACCTAGCCTATTCAATCTTTCCTCATAGCTAAGATTCTCTACTCCCGGCAACATCCTTGTAAATCTCCTCTGTACCCTCTCTAGTGCAATCTCATCTTTCCTGTAATGTGGTGACCAGAACTGCATGCAGTACTCTAGCTGAGGCCTAACTAGTGTTTTATACAGTTGAAGCATAACCCCCCTGCTCTTGTATTCTATGCCACGGCTAATAAAGACAAGCATTCCATATGCCTTCTTAACCACCTTATCTACCTGGCCTGCTACCTTCAGGGATCTGTGGACATGCACTCCAAGGTCCCTTTGTTCCTCTACACTACTCAGTGTCCTACCATTTAATGTGTATTCCCTTTCCTTGTCAGCCCTTCCCAAATGCATTACCTCACACTTCTCCGGATTGAATTCCATTTGCCACTGTTCTGCCCACCTGACCAATTTATTGATATCTTCCTGCAGTCTACAGCTTCCTTCTTCAGTATCAACCACACAGCCGATTTTAGTATCATCTGCAAACTTCTTAATCATACCCCCTATATTCAAGTCTAGATCATTGATAAACACCACAAAAAACAAGGGACCTAGTACTGAGCCCTGCGGAGCCCCACTGGAAACAGCCTTCCAGTCACAAGAACACCCATCAACCATTACCCTCTGCTTCCTGTCTCCGAGCCAGTTTTGAATCCAGCTTGACACTTTGCCCTGGATCCCATGGGCTTTTAACTTCATGACCAGTCTGCCATGTGGAACCTTATCAAAAGCCTTGCTAAAGTCCATATAAACTACATCAAACGCACTACCCTCATCTACCCTCCTTGTTACCTCCTCAAAAAATTCAATCAAGTTTGTCAGACACGACCTTCCCTTAACAAATCCGTGCTGACTATCCTTGATTAATCCGTGTCTTTCTAAATGAAGATTTATCCTGTCCTTCAGAATTCTTTCCAATAATTTTCCCACCACCGAGGTTAGGCTGACTGGCCTGTAATTACTCGGTCTATCCTTTTCTCCCTTTTTAAACAAGGGCACCACATTAGCAGTCCTCCATTCCTCCTGCACCACACCTGAAGCTAAGGATTGCTTAGCTCCGTCTATAAGCATGCTGCTTCCGCTGTTTAGCATGCATGTAGTCCTGTGGTGCAGCTTCCCCAGGATGGGACCTCATTTGTAGGTACGCCTGGTGCTGCTTCTGGCATGCTCTTCTGCACTCCTCATTGAACCAGGATTGGTCCCCTGGCTTGATGGTAATGGTAGAGTGAGGGATATGCTGGGCCATGAGGTCACAGATTGTGGTGGAATACAATTCTGCTGCTGCTGATGGCCCACAGCACCTCATGGCGCTTCGCATGCCTGAAACCGGCATTTCCGATGTCCCTACAGGTATGTACACAGCCTGTACACACCCGTAGGCATCGGAAAATACAGGCCAATATATATTCCCACTGTTTTTCTGTAGGTTTACCCATTAACAGCTCAGCCCAGCTTTCTGTGGTCAATTTATTTCTCAGACTTTCAAAGTTCGCCTTCAAAACCTTCTCCAGTAGAAGGAGTAATTTAAGTGGCTGGCTGCTAGGTCTCAGTGGGAGTCACTTGCAATTGAGGTGGCCCAGTACCTTCTTGTACTGGGTCATGAGATGGGTCTGCTTTTGGCACAGGCTGACACCCTTGTGACCATCGGCATATGGACCTGTTTCACTGCGGGGGGGGGGGGTTCCACTGCATGCCCATGGAGTTGCAATTATGTTCTGATGTGTTGTTGTGCCTTCTGCATTGCAGCACACATGCACCAGGTGGATTCCTCCAGTCATTACCACACCTTCAAGGGTGTTTAGGGCAGCCTCAAATAATTCCACAAGGTGGTCATACTCAGATAATAATCTTCATTGATAAGCAGACCCATGAAATAAAATCTCTCGGCACTGCAGCTGAGGTGGAATCCTTCTGCTCCTCCCCACTCATGCTCAGTAATTCATCCAGTGTTCTCTCCTCAAGGATATTATCCCACCCTCTGGGTGGAATGTTCCTGTGCTGGTGTTGTGACAGGTGGAGTGAATGAAGCATTGTGCTGTGAGGTGCTAACTTGTTTGTGACATTGGCACTTCAGCCTGATTTTTGGGTGATGTCTATAGGAACAGAAGAGGATTAGAATGTAGGCTGCACGACATCCCTTCAAATAGCACTTGCATGTCAATATACTGTGTGCCGTGGTGTTGAGCTTGAATGTATGGAACAGTGAGTGAGTTTCTGAGTAGCGGGGAGAAGAAATTAGAGGATAGTACTAGTCTTGAACTGGAGATGGCCTCCAACATCACTCTTTCCCACTCCCTGTATGCTCAGTCCCAATGACATCAAGCATCAGCTTTGAAAGGATTCAAGAGTTTGAAATTTCAAAGCCCTTCTGGTTGCTCAGTCTCAGTGAGAGTCATTTGCAATTGAGATGGTCATATACCTTCTTGTACTGGGTCATGAGATGTGCCTGAAACTGGTTCTGCCAAGTATATTGCTGTGGTGGCTGGTCTGCCCTCTTTTTGGCACAGGCTGAAATGTTGCTTCTTTGAAGAATAAGGTGTCAAATGACACCCTCGTGACGATGGCCTCATCATGTGTCACTTTCCCCTGGAAAAGGAGCAGTAGTCTTGAAGTGGCAGCCTTAGCTCAGTGGTAGCAATCCAGAGGCCTGTACTAATGATCCGGAAACGTGAGTTCAAATCCCACCACTGCAGCTGGGGAATTTAAATTCAGTTAATTAAATAATTCTGGAATTAAAAACCCAACTGGTTCACTGATGTCCTTTAGGGAAGGAAACCTGCCATCCTTACCCAGTCAGTCACTATATGACTCTTAACTGCCCTCTGAAATGGCCTAGCAAGCCGTTCAGATGTATGAAACCGCTACAACGAAGTCAGCACCTTCGCTACAAGGACTGCAGCGGTTCAAGAAGGCAGCTCACCACCACCTTCTCAAGGGCAATTAGGGATGGGCAGTAAATGCCGACCTTGACAGCAACGCCCACTTCCCGTGAACGAAGAAATAAAAAAAAAAGCTCAGTGGTTTCCAGACCCACTCCAGATACTTGAGCATATAATGTAGGCCAACGTTTCAGTCCAGTAGTGAGAGCGTGCTGCACTGTCAGAGGTGCTAGCATTCAGAAAAGATATTAAACCGAGGTCCTGTCTGCTCTCTCAGGGAGATAGGAAAGATCCCATGGCACTATTTGAAGTAGAGTAGCAAGGGAGTTTTCCTGCTGTTGTGGCTAACATTTACCTCTCAACCATCACCACTAAAAAGGATTAGCTGCTCATTTATCTCCTTGCTGTTTGTGGGACCTTGCTGTATGAAAATTGACTAGTCTCTGTTGTAATGTAGGCAAACGAGGCAAAGTGTTCCTCATTGGCTTTGGGATGTCCTGAGAACGTTAAAGGTGCTATATAAATGCAAGTTCTTTATTGTCTTGAGATGCTGGAAGTTTCAGGAGCACAAACAGTGATACCCAAGTTCTCATCCTGCATCCTGGCATTTATGTTAGTAAATGCACATGCTAGATTTGGCTGGAAAAATTGCTGGTGGACACATTGGACACATCTTTAAAAGATGTAAGTGTGACAAGAGTTCCAACTGCAAAGTGTGTCCTACTGTACTACTGCCACGTATGTTAAACAATCAGAGGTGATTAAGTTAACACATAACATGTAGCGAGGAAAACACATTATGGCAGGCAGACATTCTTGGTATAAGGAACTGGTAGATAGCCTTAACTTGGCAGGTTTCTTTAGATTGGCAAACTTTTTCTCAGCTGTTCCCCCACTGAATGTTGCAAACACTAACCCTTTGCACCACCGCCTGTCAGGTACTCTGCACCACTCTCCTGTTGGGAGGGTACCCTGATCCTTTCATAGAATCATAAAAACTTACAGCACAGAAAGAGGCGTTTCGGCCCATCGTGCCTGTGCCGGCTCTTTGAAAGAGCAGTCATGCTTAGTCCCACATCCCCGCTTTTTGTCCATAACCCTATAAGTTCCTCATCCTCATGTACCTGTCCAACTCCCTTTTAAAATTATTTATGGAATCAGCTTCCACAACCTTTTCAGGTAGAGCGTTCCAGATCCTGACAACTGAGTGAAATAAAATTTTCCTCATCTCCCCTCTAGATCTTTTGCCAATGATTTTGAATCTATGACCTCTAGTTATTGACCCACTCACCAGAGGGAATACTTTTTCCCTAGTTACTCTATCAAAACCTCTCATTATCTTGAAAATCTCTATTAGGTCACCTCTTAACCTTCTCTGTTCCAAGGAGAACTGTTCTAACTTTTTAAACTTCTCTTCCTTAATGAAGTCCCCTCATCCCTGGTAACATCCTGGTAAACCTCCTCTGGACCCTTGCTAAAGCCTTTACATCTTTCCTGGAGTGCGGTGCCCAGAATTATCCACAATACTCCAGCTGAGGTCCAACCAGTGATTTATAAAGTTCGAGCATGATCTCTTTTGCTTTTATATTCTACTCCTCCTATTTATAAACCCAAGTAACCCGGTGTCGGGAACGGAGAGAGCGACGGTACAGTGAGTATTTAAACTCACTTTCGCGGGCTTTTTTTGCAGAGGCCGGTGTCGGGAGCGGAGAGAGCGATGGTATAGTGAGTATTTAAACTCACTTTCGCGGGCTTTTTTTTCCAGAGGCTTACCAATCTTGCAGACCGGCGGCGGCATTCCAGAGCCACATCACGATTCAAAAAGTGATGCGGGCAAAAGGAAGCAGCTGATTGGGTGAGTAAGGCCAGGTGAGTATTTATAGTTTGACAGTTAAGGTTAATAGTTTATAAAGTTTAGAAGGTCTTAATTTTGTGGTTATATTTTCTAAGGTCTCTGTTGTGTAGCGGGGAGTGCTAGTAAACAAGGGCCCTTGACTATATCATTTAATTGTAGTTTAATTTGTGGTATTGATTTGATTTAATTTAATTTAAATTAATTAAAGGGTAAGTCATGGCAGCACAGCTCGGCCCCGTGGCATGCTCCTCCTGCACTATGTGGGAAATCAGGGACACTTCCTGTGTCCCTGACAACCATGTGTGCGGGAAGTGTATCCAGCTGTAGCTACTGGCAGACCGCATTGCGGCGCTGGAGCTGCGAATGGATACATACTGGAGCATTCGCGATGCTGAGCACGTCGTGGCTATCACGTTCAATGAGTTGGTCACACCGCAGGTAAAGGCTGCACAGGCAGGAAGGGAATGGGTGACCGCCAGGCAGAGTAGTAGGCGCAGGCAGGTAGTGCAGGGGTCCCCTGTGGCCATCCCCCTCTCAAACAGATATACCGCTTTGGATATTGTTGAGGAGGATGGCTTATGGGGGAAGGCAGCAGCAACCAACTCCCTGGCACCACGGGTGGTTCTGCTGCACAGGACGGGAGGAAAAAGAGCGGGAGAGCTATAGTGATAGGGAGTTCTATTATAAGGGGAATAGATAGGCGTTTCTGCGGCCGCAAACAAGACTCCAGGATGGTATGTTGCCTCCCTGGTGCAAGGGTCAATGATGTCTCGGAGCGGTTGCAGGGCATTTTGGAGGGGGAGGGTGAACAGCCAGTTGTCGTGGTGCATATAGGTACCAACGATATAGGTAATAAACGGGATGAGGTCCTAAAAGCTGAATATAGTTAGTTAGGAGGTAAATTAAAAAATAGGACCTCAAAGGTAGTAATCTCAGGATTGCTACCAGTGCCACGTACTAGTCAGAGTAGAAATAGAAGGATATTTCAGATGAATACGTGGCTAGAAGAATGGTGCAAGAGGGAGGGTTTCAAATTCCTGGGACATTGGAACCGGTTCTGGGGGAAGTGGGACCAGTACAAACTGGACGGTTTGCACCTGGGCAGGACCTGGACTGGTGTCCTAGGGGGGAGTGTTTGCTAGTGCTGTTGGGGAGGGTTTAAACTAAAATAGCAGGGGGTTGGGAACCTGTGCAGGGAGACAGAGGAAAGGGAAGCAAGGATAGAAGCAAAAGACAGGAAGGAGAAAAGCAAAAGTGGAAGTCCGAGAAATCAAGGGTGTAAATGAAACATGGCCACAGTAAACAATAATTCTAAAAGGTCTAAGAGTGTTTAAAAAACAAGCCTGAAGGCTTTGTGTCTTAATGCGAGGAGCATTCGTAATAAGGTGGATGAATCAGCTGTGCAAATAGATGTAAACGGATATGATATAATTGGGATTACGGGGAGGCTCCAGGGTGACCAAGGCTGGGAATTCAACATACAGGGGTATTCAATATTCAGGAAGGACAGACAAAAAGCAAAAGGAGGTGGGGTAGCATTGCTGGTTAAAGAGGAGATTAACACAATAGTAAGGAAGGATATTAGCTTTGATGATGTGGAATCTGTATGGGTAGAGCTGAGAAATACCAAGGGGCAGAAAACGTTAGTGGGAGTTGTATACAGACCCCCAAACAGTAATGCTGAGGTTGGGGATGGCATTAAACGGGAAATTAGAGACGCGTGCAATAAGGGCACAGCAGTTATCATGGGTGACTTTAATCTACATATAGATTGGGCTAACCAAATTAGTAACAATACTGTGGAGCAGGAATTCCTAGAGTGTATACGGGATGGTTTCCTGGACCAATATGTCGAGGAACCAACTAGAGATCAGGCCATCTTAGACTGGGTATTATGTAATGAGAAAGGATTAATTAGCAATCTTGTTGTGCGAGGCCCCTTGGGGAGGAGCGATCATAATATGATAGAATTCTTCATTAAGATGGAGAGTGAAGTAGTAGTTGACTCAGAGACTAGGGTACTGAATTTAAATAAAGGAAACTACGATGGTATGAGGCGCGAGTTGGCTAGGATGGATTGGGGAATGTTACTTAAAGGGTTGACGGTGGATAGGCAATGGCAAACATTTAAAGATCGCATGGATGAACTATAGAATTTGTTCATCCCTGTTTGGCATAAAAATAAAACAAAAAAGGTGACTCAACCGTGGCTAACAAGGGAAATTAGGGATAGCATAAGATCCAAGGAGAGGACATATAAATTGGCCAGAAAAAGCAGCAAACCTGATTATTGGGAGCAGTTTAGGATTCAGCAAAGGAGGACAAAGGGATTAATTAAGAGGAGGAAAATAGAGTATGAGAGTAAGCTTTCAGGGAACATAAAAACTGACTGTAAAAGCTTCTATAGATATGTGAAGAGAAAAAGATTGGTGAAGTCAAGAGTAGGTCCCTTGCAGTCAAAATCAGGGGAATTTATAATGGGGTACAAAGAAATGGCAGACCAATTAAATACATACTTTGGTTCTGTCTTCACAAAGGAGGACACAAATAACCTCCCAGAGATGTCGGGGAACATAATGAATGAAATCAGTATTTGTAGGGAAATGGTGTTCGGGAAATTGACGGGATTGAAGGCCGATAAATCCCCAGGGCCTGATAATCTACATACTAGGGTACTTAAGGAAGTGGCCCTAGAAATAGTAGATGCATTGCCAGTCATCTTCCAAAATTCTATAGACTCTGGAACAGTTCCCATGGATTGGAGGGTAGCTAATGTAACCCCACTGTTTAAAAAAAGTGGTAGAGAGAAAACGGGGAATTATAGACCGGTAAGTCTGACATCGGTAGTGGGGAAAATGCTAGAGTCCATTATAAAAGATGTAATAGCAGAGCACTTGGAAAACAGTGACAGGATCGGACAAAGTCAACATGGTTTTACAAAAGGTAAATCATGCCTGACTAATCTACTGGAATTTTTTGAGGATGTAACTGGTAGAATAGATAAGGGAGAACATAGAAACATAGAAGATAGGAGCAGGAGTAGGCTATTCGGCCCCTCGAGCCTGCTCCGCCATTTAATGAGATCATGGCTGATCATCCAAATTCAGTACCCTGTCCCTGCTTTCTCCCCATATCCCTTGATCCCTTTAGCCTTAAGAACTATATCTAACTCCTTCTTGAATATATTTAATGATTTGACCTCAACTGCCTTCTGTGGTAGAGAATTCCACAGGTTCACCACTCTCTGGGTAAAGAAATTCCTCCTCATCTCAGTCCTAAATGGCTTACCCCTTATCCTTAGACTGTGACCCCTGGTTCTGGACTCCCCCGCCATCGGGAACATCCTTCCTGCATCTAGTCTGTCTAGTCCTGTTAGAATTTTATAAGTTTCAATGAGATCCCCTCTCATTCTTCTAAACTCTAGTGAATACAAGCCCAATCGTCCCAATCTCTCTTCATACGTCATTCCTGCCATCCCAGGTATCAGTCTGGTGAATCTTCGCTGCACTCCCTCCATGGCAAGAACATCCTTCCTCAGATAAGGCGACCAAAACTGCACACAATACTCAAGGTGTGGTCTCACCAAGGCCCTGTACAACTGCAGCAAGACATCCTTGCTCCTGTACTGGAATCCTCTCGCTATGAAGGCCAACATACCATTTCTATTTTTATTTCAGCCACATAAATAGTGTGGCTACAAGAGCAGGTCAGAAGCTGGGCATTCTGCAGCAAGTGACTCACCTCCTGACTCCCCAAAGCCTTTCCACCATCTACAAGGCATAAGTCAGGAGTGTGATGGAATACTCTCCACTTGCCTGGATGAGTGCAGCTCCAAGAACACTCAAGAAGCTCGACACCATCCAGGACAAAGCAGCCCGCTTGATTGGCACCCCATCCACCACCTTAAACATTCACTCCCTCCACCACCGGCGTACCGTGGCTGCAGTGTGTACCATCTACAAGATGCACTGCAGCAACTCGTCAAGGCTTCTTCGGCAGCACCTCCCAAACCCGCGACCTCTTCCACCTAGAAGGACAAGGGCAGCAGGCACATGGGAACACCATCCTGACTTAGAAGCATATCGCCGATCCTTCATCGTCGCTGGGTCAAAATCCTGGAACTCCCTCCCTAACAGCACTGTGGGAGTATATTCACCACACGGACTGCAGCGGTTCAAGAAGGCGGTTCACCACCACCTTCTTGAGGGCAATTAGGGATGGGCAATAAATGCTGGCCTTACCACTGACGCCCACATCCCATAAACGAATAAAAAATATATATAATTATAGGTTCAATCCCTGCTCTATGTTGAGTTAGCTGATCTCAGTTAGAGTAGTAGTTGGTGGTTCTATAATTAGTCTTGGGACTCCTGGACAAGGGTGCGGAAAAAGCAGCCAGAGTTCCAGCTCCTGACTGTAATCCAGTGTCCCTGTACCGGATGCCATACATCTTTGCAGTAAGGATAGGACTAGGCTGTGCTGCGATACCCTCACAGTTGAATAGCCCGATGGTCGGATAGCATATTCTTTTCTTTGCAGGTCCAATGAGGTCTCAATTCATGACCTTAGCAGCTGAAGAATTAGTTTCTCTAAGACCAAGAGATTCCTGTGACAATATAGCCACTTCCACTTACTCCTCCTCACTCATGCTCAGTGCTTCTTCCAGTGCTCCCTGCTCAAACTGGTGCAGGCAGTTGCTGGGCTATTTCATGACCCAGCATAGGGAAGTTTCGGGCCATGTTCATACAAGATGCACCTTCTTACCCCAGTAAACCAGCCACCTCACTTACTCCTCCCAGTTGAGGGAGCGCCTGGAAGAAGCACGTACACATATTCTAGAAGACAAACACCATTCACTATTACCAAAGGTAAGCGCCAAGATAAAAAAAATTAATGCCAAGTACACTCATCACTTGTAGATAAATAAATGAATTGCATTTTGTTTCAACTTTATTCACACCGTCCTTTAACTGAGTCACAAGTTATTGGCATGAAAAATACCTTATTCAACAAAAAAACAAATTTTAAGTATTATCTGCGCAATGCAGAAACTACAACTGAACTGATACGGGACTGTTTTTATTATGCATTCTGACCACAATCTCTTAGTGTACTTACACTTTACTCATGTCTGTTGCAATGGAGCATTGCTCTCTAAAGATACAATATAGTTATCCAACACTGCTGTGGTTCTAAAAATGGGTACACCGACACATCGTCATGTCAGGAATAAATGTGGTTTCAGCCCTCATGAGTGCTGCATCTGAAATGGGGGTGAGGGAGGATGTGATAAGCATTTTTGCCTTATAATGTAACATGGTATTGGCTACTTTAATTCTGTCATAAGGGGTTAAAAACCAGCTTCATTCACAAGACATGCTCTAGGTTGTTTTGACACAGTAGATGGAACATTTTGTCTTAACCAGGTCCCAGGAAGGAGCCAAGCCATTCAATTTAAAACCAGATATCTTATAGGATTGGTTTTAACACATTTGATTGACAGCTTTTTAAAAAAAATTGGCAGTCATTTAATTCTGGTTGTTTTCTGGAAAGTATTTCTCAATCTGGCTGGTTCAAATTGGAGAACCTGTCTGAAGCTTTTGGAGAGTGATAGTCAGGCCATGAACAGTGAAATTGGAAAAAAAAGTCAGTAAGAAACCATAGAAGACATAGTTTAGTGCAGCATTCGTGACTATTTGTTATTTTCAACGTACTAATAACTACTATAACATCTACATTGTGTCATTGCTACTGTTCATTTATTCTTTTACTGTTTAATAAATCTATTTGGCATTTAAAGATGGGATCACAGTCTAGTACGGTGTTATTCAACTGCTCCTAACATCAAGGAAGATCACACGAGGGGATGTGATAAAACCAGTTAGGTTGAAAGAAAGTGAAGAGCGTTCTCTGTTTGATCCATGGACATGCTATAAATTTACCTAGATACCTAGGCAAGTGAAAACATTCTCTGGGACATAGGGAGCAACGACTCATCTACAGGATGTCCGTCAAGAAAAATGTGCCGTCCAGCTTGGACACAAGGAAAGAATACGTGCAAAAGGACAATTATTGTGCACAGTGCTTTAGATAGTACTTCCTATAGGATGTGGGAGTTCCCAATTTAGGGTTGCGTCATATTTGATCGACCCCACAAGAAATACATGCAAAAGTGAAGAGCGTACTTACAGTCACCTTCCTCCTGATATAGCAATCTTCTTCCTTACTTGCAGCCAGGTACATTGGACCTGGGTGACAGCACTGACCTGATCAGTGACCACTCTCCATGCAGCTTGTGCCAATACCTTTATTGGAGTGTGGCCTTTAGCTCTAGCTATGGATACCCACTTTCGGTGCACCTCCTTAGCAAGACCTCCAAATCTCTTCAGCATGAAAGGGAGCAATGTTGTTCATACATCTCCACTGTTCTGTTGTAAACAATTAGCCCACTTCTCTGCCACCACAACAGCATTCCCTCTAATGGTAAGCTGCAGCCCTTTAAGAACTGCTACCTCATCCAAATTTTACATTCCCAACCAAGCATGCTTTGTGGCAAGCTTTCCCTGTGCTAGTAGCCTATTCAAATTAGGGGCAAGAGCCCCTCATTGAAAATTTAGTTTGCCGTGCCTTCTACACTGCTGTCATTGGTAAACATGTAAAAAGGTCCTGCTCAACATAATTTTTTCAAAATTGGGATTTATTTCTTGTAATACTTTAGAACTTGCTGATGATTATGTAATATATGACAAGTAACTTTGCCTTCCAGATTTTTTTTTTAAATTCGTTCATGGGATGTGGGCGTCGCTGGCAAGGCTAGCATTTATTGCCCATCCCTATATGCCCTCGGGAAGTTGGTGGTGAGCCGCCTTCTTGAACCGCTGCAGTCCTTGTGGTGAAGGTACTCCCACAGTGCTGTTAGGGAGGGAGTTCCAGGATTTTGGCCCAGCGACGATGAAAGAACGGCGATATACTTCCAAGTCAGGATGGTGTGTGACTTGGAGGGGAACTTGGAGGTGGTGGTGTTCTCATGCGCCTGCTGCCCTTGTCCTTCTAGGTGGTAGATGTTGTGGATTTGGGAGGTGCTGCTGAAGAAGCCTTGGCGAGTTGCTGCAGTGCATCTTGTAGATGGTACACACTACAGCCACGGTACGCCGGTGGTGGAGGGAGTGAATGTTTAAGGTGGTGGATGGGGTGCCAATCAAGCGGGCTGTTTTGTCTTGGATGGTGTCGAGCTTCTTGAATGTTGTTGGAGCTGCCCTCATCCAGGCAAGTGGAGAGTATTCCATCACACTCCTGAGTTGTGCTTTGTAGATGGTGAAAAGGCTTTGGGGAATCAGGAGGAGAGACATTCGCCACAGAATACCCAGCCTCTGACTTGCTCTTGTTGCCACATTATTTATGTAGCTGGTCCAGTTAAGTTTCTGCTCAATGGTGACCCCCAGGATATTGATGGTGGGGGATTCGGCGATGGTAATGCTGTTGAATGTCAAGGGGCGGTGGTTAGACTATGTTGGAGATAGTCATTGCCTGGCACTTGTGTGGCGCGAATGTTACCTGCCACTTATCAGCCCAAGCCTGAATGACGTCCAGATCTTGCTGCATGCGGGCATGGACTGCTTTATTAGCTGAGGAGTTGCGAATGGCACTGAACACTGTGCAGTCATCAGCGAACATTCCCTCCATCATAAGTATGATTTTTCAGAATTCATTAGACTCGGGAACAGTGCCCATGGATTGGAGGGTAGCTAACGTTACCCCACTATTCAAAAAGGGGAGTAGGGAAAAAGCAGGTAATTACAGACCTGTAAGTCTTACATCAGTTGTGGGCAAAATGCTGGAGTCCATCATTAAGGATGAAATAGCGGAGCACTTAGCAAATGGGGACAGGATAGGACAGAGTCAACATGGATTTACAAAGGGTAAATCGTGCTTGACTAATCTATTGGAATTTTTTGAGGGAGTAACTGGTAAAATAGATGGGGGAGAGCCAGTAGATGTGGTGTACCTGGACTTCCAAAAGGCCTTCGATAAGGTCCCACATAAAAGATTAGCAGGGAAAATTGAAGCTCATGGGATAAAGGGGAAAGTATTGACGTGGATAGAGAACTGGCTGTCAGATAGAAAACAGAGAGTTGGAATAAACGGCTCATTTTCTGAATGGCAGGCAGTAACAAGTGGGGTACCACAGGGATCTGTCCTGGGTCCCCAGCTGTTCACAATTTACATTAATGACCTGGATCAGGGAGTCGGATGCAGCATTTCCAAATTTGCAGACGACACTAAACTAGGAGGGGGGGTGGGCTCAGAGGAGGAGACCAGGAAGCTCCAGAGCGATTTGGACAGACTGGGTGATTGGGCGGATAAATGGCAGATGCACTATAATGTGGACAAGTGCGAAGTTATCCACCTTGGGTGCAGGAACGGGAGGGCAAATTATTATTTAAATGGCAATAAATTGGGAGAGGGGGAAGTACAGAGAGACCTGGGTGTTCTTGTACACCAGTCACTGAAGGCGAGCATGCAGGTGCAACAGGCGATCAAGAAGGCAAACGGTATGCTGGCCTTCATAGCAAAAGGGTTGGAATACAGGAACAGGGATACCTTGCTGCAGCTGTACAGGGCACTGGTGAGACCACACCTCGAGTACTGTGTACAGTTTTGGTCGCCTCATCTGAGGAAAGATGTTCTTGCAATGGAGGGGGTGCAGCGGCGATTCACCAGGCTGATACCAGGAATGGCGGGATTGACCTATGAGGAGAGACTATGTAGTTTAGGGATGTACACACTGGAGTTTAGAAGATTGAGAGGGGACCTCATAGAAGTGTATAAAATTCTGACAGGTCTAGACAGACTAGATGCAGAAGGAATGTTTCCCTTGGCGGGTGAGAACAGAACTAGAGGACATAATTTAAGGATAAGGGCTAAACCATTTAGGACAGAAATGAGGGGGAATTTCTTCACTCAGAGGGTGGTGAACCTGTGGAACTCATTGCCACAGAGGGCAGTGTACGCCAGCTCATTAAATATATTTAAGAGGGAATTAGATATATTTCTACAGGCAAAAGGGGTTAAGGGTTACGGAGAGAAGGCGGGGACGGGATACTGAATTGGAGGATCAGCCATGATCTCATTAAATGGCGGAGCAGGCTCGAAGGGCCGGATGGCCTACTCCTGCTCCTATCTTCTATGTATCTATGTATCTATAAGGTCAGAAGTGGGGATGTCATTGATGAAGCAGCTGAAGATGTCTGGGCCTAGGACACTGCCCTGAGGAACTCCTGTAGTGACGTCCTGGGGCTGATGATTTTCCTTAGAGCAGAGAAGGCTGAGGGGGGACCTGATTGAGGTGTACAAAATTATGAGGGGCATAGATAGGGTAGATAGAAAGGAACTTTTTCCCTTAGTAGAGGGGTCAATAACCAGGGGGCATAGTCTCAAGGTAAGGGGCAGGAGGTTTAGAGGGGATTTGAGGAAAAACTTTTTCACCCAGAGGGTGGTTGGAATCTGGAACTCACTGCCTGAAAGGATGGGAGAGGCAGGAACCCTCACAACATTCAAGAAGCATTTAGATGAGCACTTGAAACGCCATAGCATACTAAGCTACGGACCAAGTGCTGGAAAATGGGATTAGAATAGACAGGATTTGATGGCCGGCGCGGACACGATGGGCCGAAGGGCCTCTCTCTGTGCTGTATAACTCTATGACCTCCAACCACCACAACCATCTTCCTTTGTGGTAGGTATGACACCAGCCAGTGAAGAGTTTTTCCCTCGATTCTCATTGACTTCAGTTTTACTAGGGCTCCTTGATGCCACACTCGGTCAAATGCTGCCTTGATGACAAGGGCAGTCACTCTCACTTCACCTCTGGAATTCAGCTCTTTTGTCCATGTTTGGAACAAGGCTGTAATGAGGTCTGGAGCCAAGTGGTCCTGGTGGAACCCAATCTGGGCATCAGTGAGCAGTTTATTGGTGAGTAAGTGCCGCTTGATAGCACTGTCGACGACACCTTCCATCACTTTGCTGATGATTGAGAGTAGACTGATGGGGCAGTAATTGGCTGGATTGGATTTGTCCTGCTTTTTGTGGACAGGACATACCTGGGCAGTTTTCCACATTGTCGGATAGATGCCAGTGTTATAGCTGTACTGGAACAGCTTGGCTAGAGGCGCGGCTAGTTCTGGAGCACAAGTCTTCAGCACGATAGCCGGGATGTTGTCGTAGCCCACAGCCTTTGCTGTATTCAGTGCGCTCAGCCATTTCTTGCTATCACGTGGAGTGAATCGAATTGGCTGAAGACTGGCTTCTGTGATGGTGGGGACCTCAGCAGGAGGCCAATATGGATCATCCACTCTGCACTTCTGGCTGAAGATGATTGCAAATTCTTCAACTTTGTCTTTTGCACTCATGTGCTGGGCTCCACCCTCAGTGAGGATGGAGATATTCATGGAGCCTCCTTTTCCCGTTAGTTGTTTAATGGTCCACCACCATTCACGGCTGGATGTGGCAGAACTGCAGAGCTTTGATCTGATCTGCTGATTGTGGGATCACTTAGCTCTGTCTATAGCATACTGCTTCCGCTTTTTAGCATGCATGTAGTCCTGTGTTGCAGCTTCCCCAGGTTGGCACTGCATTTTTAGGTACGCCTGGTGCTGCTCCTGGCATGCTCTTCTACACTCCTTATTGAACCAGGGTTGGTCCCCTGGCTTGATGGTAATGGTAGAGTGAGGGATATGTCAGACCATGAGGTTACAGATTGTGGTGGAATACACCTCATGGATGCCCAGTTTTGAGCTGCTAGATCTATTCTGAATCTATCCCATTTAGCTCAGTGGTAGTGCCACACAACATGATGGAGGGTGTCCTCAGTGTGAAGATGGGACTTCGTCTCCACAATGACTGTGCGATGGTCACTGCTACCAGTGCTGTCATGGACAGATGCATCTGCGACAGATTGGTGAGGACGAGGTCAAGTAGGTTTTCCCTCGTGTTGGTTCTCGCACCACCTGTCGCAGGCCCAGACTGGCAGCTATGTCCTTCAGGACTCGGCCAGCTTGGTCAGTAGCGGTGCTACTGAGCCACTCTTGGTGATGGACATTCTGTGCCCTTGCTACTCTCAGTGCTTCTTCCAAGTAGTGTTCAACATGGAGGAGTACTGATTCATCAGCTGAGGGAGGGTGGTAGGTGGGAGGTTTCCTTGCCTATGCTTGACCTTGGTCTGAATGGGGTCCGGAGTTAAAGTTGAGGACTCCCAGGGCCATTCCTTCCTGACTGTATGCCGCCACCCCTGGTGGGTCTATCCTGCCGGTGGGACAGGACATACCCAGGGATGGTGATGGAGGAGTTTGGGACATTGGTTGAAAGGTATGATTCTGCGAGTATGACTATGTCAGGCTGTTGCTTGACTAGTGTGTGGGACAGCTCTCCCAATTTTGGCACAAGTTCCCAGATGTTGGTGAGGAGGACTTTGCAGGGTCGATTGGGCTGGGTGTGCCGTAGGTCGATGCCGGGTGGTCCGGTTTTATTCTTACTCTTTTTCGGTTTTTACAAATGAGGGCTGTTAAGAGTCTGGAGTCACATAAAGGCCAGACCTAAAGGAAATCTTCCTTTCCTTCCTTTAGGGAGGGACATTAGTGAACTAGATGGGTTTTTACGACAACTTTTTTTTCCAATTTAATTTATTTAATTAACTGAATTTAAATAATGGTGGTATTTTGAACTCACGTCTCCGGATCATTAGACCTCTGGATTACTAGTCCAGTAACATAACCACTATGCTACCGTTCCCGTATAGACTGTTGAATATATGCAACTGATAGTGTACTAGTAAGATATACAGAGAAGGTCCCAGAATTGATCCCTGGACTATGCTAACGTCAGACAACTGCAAGAGACAGGGGCTATGATTTGCTTCATTCTGGACTAGGAAGAGAGAAAACTATCCAAGGGTTCCCAATACTGATGTATATCCTTTGCAAAGAGGTTCACATATGCAGACGTTAGGTAAGGGCATGATTGGACACAGCTGTGTTGCTCCTCCCTGTAGTTAAAAGCCTGCTGACACTCAATGTCAGGGCTTACACATGAAAATGGAAACTGGATGGCTGCCAGTGCCTACAAAATTGTACACGAGATTGAGTCACTGTTTTCAGGAGAGGAGGAACAAGGGGGAAATTGAAAATGGGAAAAAAAACACACAAGCACCACCACACACTTCTGTTTCATACCATCTAATGCCAAAATGTGTGCAGTAATGTTCAAGATGGTTTTGCATCCTTAACATCTGATGGTCATTCTGCTTCATTACCAATCTAGTCAGCATAGTCTGATGAGATTGTAGCATTTTTTTAAAGTATGATAAATGCGAAAGAATGCTGTACATGGTGTGAAAATATAATTGCTCTTTAGTAATATAATTATTGAGATGTAAGGGGTCATTCTGGTTTGGGCTCTATGGGTAAAAGTGGCCACAGCATCCTTGCTTGTATGAGCCTCAAACCAACTACATACACCTTCATAATACAGCTTTGATTATCCCTTAGTCTATTTGAAAATCACTGACCTTTGACTCCCTATTACAAGTTCACTGTAATTCTTGAAAATTATAAGTCACAAAGCTAATCTAAATTTCTGGCAACACAAGAGGGAGTACCTGCACACAAGTGAGTAACAGCACACATTCCCAAATAATGTTGACCCTTAAGCTTCTATTTAAAAAAAACACAGGATGTTCGTGCAGTTGGCACAAACAAATGTTTCTAATATTTTAAGGAAACAAAAATCTTATTAAAACTGAAAACTGAATATTTATTTGTAATGGCTTCCTTCATTAATATCTAGCTTTTGTTGATGTTTTATTCATACTTGCATAATAAAAATGTGAGAATATGACAACTTTCACAGCTTCTCCAGAAATAGAATTCACACTGAAGCATTAGACTTTTTACTGAAACAATGCTCATGATATAAAATGTTAGATTACCATATTTTACCCAGATTACACAAATTAGGGTTGTATTCCCTAGAATTTAGGTGGTTAAGGGGTGATCTGATCGAAGTTTTCAAGATATTAAGGGGAATAGATAGGGTAGATAGAGAGAAACTATTTCCACTGGTTGGGGATTCTAGGACTAGGGGGCATAGTCTAAAAATTAGAGCCAGACCTTTCAGGAGTGAAATTAGGAAACACTTTAACACACAAAGGGTGGTAGAAGTTTGGAACTCTCTTCCGCAAATAGCAATTGATGCTAGATCAATTGTTAATTTTAAATGTGAGATTGATAGCTTTTTGTTAACCAAAGGTATTAAGGGATATGGGCCAAAGGCAGGTATATGGAGTTAGGTCGCAGATCAGCCATGATCTCATTGAATGGCGGAACAGGCTCGAGTGGCTGAATGGCCTACTCCTGTTCCTATGTTTAAGCCTTCCTCATTTTTCAAATGAAATTTGTACAAGTAGGATGAATGAATTATTGCTATCTTACAGGGATGTAAAAAAACACCTAGTATGACCATATTGATCAAGTGACCTTCCTTTACTTCACCATACACAGCCTTTTCTGGGCTGTGATCTTAGTTCTTTGATGGAGAATGCAGAATTGAGACTCTTATGAGGACATAATGCTGAAGGAGTTCTTGAAGAAATCCTTAGTGCTGAGGAGATGCCTTGGGCAATTACTTTTCCGCTTGTGGGAAGGATGTTGGCAAGACAATTTATTGGTCTCCATCCTCCTGTTTGGGCATTGATCTGGATCAGCATTGAAACAAAGCCCAAGGTAACTCCTTCAGGAGGAGACAAGGGTAGCACCAATGAGTTTCATTGGCTTTGCACCTGCAAAACTTAAGCTTCAATATCTTTATAACCAAGATAGCCTTACAGTTAATGAGTCAGTAACATTGAACCTTAATGTTGAGTTTCTAGCAGATCTCAAACTTTGAAAGTTACTAGTGGGGATCCATAATGTTTGATACCAATTTTAAAAGCAGAAGCTGACACTGACCAGTCTTATGAGCAGCTCACCAAGATCAGACACACTGAAGTACCCTTTGGTGGGATAATAGGAAGATATAGCAAGTATCAGCTAGATCACAAATGGCATTAACAAATTAGCAAGGAATAAAACGGAATCTATCATCAGACACAGTGGCTGTGATTTTGCTGACCTCGGCAGGCGACCTTGGTGGCGGGTCTCAACCCCGCTGCTGGCTCCATCCCGCTCTGTGAAATGAATTTCCCAAGATTGGGCTTGTTAAGCCCACCCAGTGCGTTTCATGGCCAATTAGAGGAAGTGGGTCTGGTGACATCATTTGATGACGCGTCACCAGCCGGTTTCCTTAAAGGGACCATGTCCAACTTTCTTTTGACATTTGTGCTGTCAGTGTTCTGCAGTGGCCATGATGCGGAGATGCCGGTGTTGGACTGGGGTGGACAAAAGTGAGAAGTCGCACAACACCAGGTTATAGTCCAACAGTTTTATTTGAAATCACAAGCTTTCGGAGCTGCTGCTCCTTCGTCAGGTGAAGCATTAGACATTAGACGAAGGAGCAGCAGCTCCGAAAGCTTGTGATTTCAAATAAAACTGTTGGACTATAACCTGGTATTGTGTGACTTCTCACTAGTGTTCTGCAGCATTGAGGTGCTGCAAACACTGACAATGACTGCACAAAAGGCACAGGGCTGCACCCAGGCTCTCCCATGACTCCCTCCAAATGCTTATGGAGGGAGTCACAGCATGCAGGGAGGTCCTCTTCCCTTCCTACGGGCAGAAGAGACCTCCCCAGGAGATTAATACAGCCTGGTTGCACATTGCAGAGGAGGGCACAAGCATGGATGTGGTCAGGAGGACCTGGGTGCAGTGCCGCAAACGTTTCAATGGTCTCAGTAGATCATGAAACGTTAGTACAAAGCCACACTCAACCTCATCCTGCTGTGCCTCCCATTGTCAGCTTGGATTTAGGAAGGTAAAGTCATAACAAACTAATCTAGCTTAATTTTTTGTAGAGGTCACTAGCATGGTGGATTGAGTGTCTATGGATGTTGTCTATCTGGACTTCCAGAAGGCATCTGATAAGGTCCTGCACAAGAAATTATTAACATAGATGAAAGTGCATGGAATTGGAGGTAACCTTATGACATAGGTTGATAATTGGTTAGGAGTAGGTGACAGAGAGTAGTTATAAAGGGCTGGATTTTGTGAGGGATCAGCGGGCGCGGTAAGTGGCGGGTCGGGTGGGAAAGTGGTTTGTTCCCCCAGTGGGTCGGAACCCCGCTGTGAACCCACCCCCACGTGCCTTTACCAAATGTCGGGTCTGTCAGCGCTGAGCAGACCCGACATGCAGCAGCGGGTTCACAGTGGGGGACCCAATTCAGGTAATTAGTGGCTTGTTTAGAGCTACTTAAGAATGATTTTCAGCTTACCTTCTGCATTTGACAGCTCGTCCACGCTGGTCGTGGACCACGTCTGTCAAGCTGAGGCGGGAGTTCAGTGGCTATTGAATCAGCTGTTGAGTTGACAGCTTCAACTGTACAGTAAAAGCTCCCATCTAACAGAGATATCTTCCCTCAGCCACAAACACTTCCTCACTGCATTTCCACAACAGATTCACCATGCCTCAAGTCTTTATACAAGTCTCCATCCAGTCTGACCTCATTACCTCTCTCACCATTCACAGATTGCTTCTGTTATCTCTATTCACCTGCTATCTATTCCATCAGCATGGGTGTCCTTTATACTCTCTCACCTTGGTCCTCAGAATCCCACCACGATCAGCCCAACACCAGCCGCACCAGGCACACCAGCAGCACCAACAACACCACCACCAACCTTCTCCGCAATCACCTGATGCTGCACAGGACTGAGGACATCAGTGCCCGACCACATTGCTGCCTGGGAGGCCGGGGATGGCCTCACCAGGGCCAGATTTACTTCACTTGATGCTGTACACCCTGGCTGCCACATGATGCGCCAGGTTGGCACCACCCCACACCGACACCATAAAGCATCCCTACAATGCCCAAGCCATTCCTTTCACACTCATCATCATTGCAGGGGGTACCAATATGTCTCACCATTCACTGCAACTCACTAAGCCACTTCCAAAGGTGCACACAAATCTGTCCAAGAACGCAAAGTGTTGAAAATAAAGGTTTCAATGTTTGACACCACATTAACAGAAACTTTACATGAACATTGGATAAAACACCCAAGTGCCTACCCTTGTGTGTTATTAGTTGGTATGATTGCACTAGGATGAGGGTGAGTGCGAGGGGTGGCTAATGAGATGGAGATGTGATAATGTAGATAGAGGGGGATGGGTGGAGGTCCAAGATATGTTGGTGTGAGTAAGGACGTGCAGGAGTAGGGTAAGGAAGGCAGAGTGATGGGGATGTGATGAGAGGCACAGCAGGATGAGGTTGAGTGTGGCTTTGTACTAACGTTTCATGATCTACTGAGATCATTGAAAGGTTTGCGCCACTGCACCCAGGTCCTCCTGACCAAATCCCTGCTTGTGCCCTCCTCTGCAATGTCAAACCAGACTGTGTTGATCTCCTGTGGAGGTCTCTTCCGCCCATGGGAAGGGAAGAAGACCTCCCTGTGTGCTGTGACTCTCTCCATAAGCATATGGAGTGAGTCATGGGAGAGCCTGGGTGCAGCCGTGCACCTCTGTGCAGTGCTCGTCAGTGTTTGCAGCACCTCAATGTTGTAGAACACTGACAGCACAAATATGAAAATAAAGTTGGCCATGTCCCTTTAAGGAAACCGGCTGATGACGCCACCAGACCCGCTTCCTCTAATTGGCCGGGAAATGCACTGGGTGGGCTTAACAAGCCCAATCAAGGTAAATTCATTTCAGAGGCCATGATGGAGACAGCAGCGGGGTCGGGACCTGCCACGGACCCGCCGAGGTTCGTAAAATCGCGGCCAAAGGACTGGATTTTCTCAGCCCCGAGGAGGCGGGACTGCCGGGGAAGTTGCAGAATTTGGGGGCGGGTGGCAAACCCGCCCCCAACCCGCCTCCGTGCCCTCTTGCCCGGAGGCGGGAAGCCGTCCTGCCCCGGGTCCCGTCTCCTCGAGGCGGGAAAGGGATTAAAGCCTATTAACTGCCTGTTAACAGGTAGTTAACAGGCAGAAAATAGGATTATCCCCATTTTCCGTTCACAAGTGTGGGCTTCCCAACCTCGGGGAACCCGGCCAGGGTGTAGGAGCCGAGTAGGAGGTCTGCGGGGTCTGAAAGTGCGATGTAGAGGTGAGTGATGGGTGCAAGTGTGGAGTGGTAAGTATGTGAGGTGAATGTAAAGTGTTAGAAAATGTTAACTTACCTTTGTTTCTGCCTACAGCCTTCAGCCGCTGTGGAGCCGGAGTCCCGACATCTCCATTGTAGAGATCACAGACTGGCTGTTGGATCCTCCGATCCAACAGTCATCTGATTTCTACAAAGTAGAAAGGTTTGATGAGTCCTGAACACAAGAACTCATCAAACCACACAGAATGTCATTGTTTGACAGCTTCACAGAGCTGTCAAACGATGACATTTCTTTTTTCAAAATTCTTGACAGATGACACGTCATACGTTGACGTGCTCTGTCACTGACTTCCACCTAATTGGTCTGCTGAGCCCGCCGGGCAGGCTTAACAAGGTCAATCAGGGGAAGATCCCGCTGGTTGACCAGAGGCTGATGGAGGCAGGACTGAAACCAGGCAAGCAGCAGTCCTGCCTCCAACACATCTCCATTGAGAAAATCCAGCCCAAAGTGTTTGTTCTCTGACTGGTGGGATGTGACAAAGGTGTTCCCTAAAGATCTGTACTAGGGTCTCAGCTTATCACCAGATGTATTAGTGACTTGGATGAAGCTTGGATGAGAGTTGTATATCTAAGTTTGCAGATGACACTAAGTTAGGTGCCACAGTAAGTTGTGTGAATGGGAGCAGGAAGTTTCAAAGGAACATAGGCCCGTATTTTCCGATCGCAGGCCTCCCGCGGGCGGAGGCCTGCGATCTGGAAAAATCTACGCCCTTACCTGAGGGCTCCTGGGATGCACACACTTCCGCTCCTGGGCCTCTCCAAACATGAAGTGCGCAGGGCTCACATATCCCAGGGGCGCATGTAGTTCGCAGCGTCCCTGGGATCACGTGGGCCATGGGGAGCCAATCACAGAAGGGAATCTCCCTTCATACACTTGACAGGAAGACCTGTCAAATATATGAATGGGGATCACCCCAAAAAGATAGTAAAACTTTAAATACATTTTTTTTTTAAATCACATTTTTTAAATGACTTGAAATTACAATAAATTAAGAATTTTAAACAAAAATTTAATTTTTTGAAAAAATAATTAAACTTTTTTATGGGGCTTAAAATAAACTTACCTTTTTTTAAAGTATTTTTAAAAGTAAATCAGTGAAAATATTTTTTTTTTTTTTTAACTTTTTTTCAACTCTGGCTTTTACCAGGCGTAAGAATTGTAAGTGTTTTCTGCGGGCGGAGGGTCTCCAAAAAGCAGAACTATCCGCCCGCAGAGGCCCTTCTCCAGGGCAGCCGGAGGATCTGTCAAGACCATTCTTGACAGATCGGAAATGACGGTTTTCAGCGCATGCGCTGTGCATGCCTGAAACTGGCATTTCCGATGTCCCTACGGGTGAGTACACAGTGCGTACCCACCCGTAGGGATCGGAATATCTGGGCCATAGACAACGATTAAGTGAGTGCGTAAAATTAGCCCTTCTCACCTTCCTCAGTAAAGACAGGAAAGCCTACCTGGAACATGGACCAAAGTCTTTAAAGAAATAGTATTCCCATATATGCCCCACCCCAACCGTTTGATCAATCAAGTCTGCACCGATGTTGTTCTCCACAAGCCACCTAGTCTAATAGCATCCAAATCCTTTAATGTTTCTCTTTATAAAGCAACTACCTAATTCCCTTTTGAAATAATTTATGGATTCTACTTTAAGAATGATCTGTGGCACAGCATTCCAAATTCTAACCACCTTCTGTGTAAGGATCTTTTTGGTAACTTCCTCTTGAACTCTTAGGGGGGGAACTTTGCCAGCCCTGGGGAGGCGGGTATGGAGGCGGGACTGCCGGGAAAATGGCAGAAACTGGGAGCGGGTACCGAACCCGCTCCCAACCCGCCTCCGTGCCATCTTCCCGGGAGACTGGTCCCCGACTCGCGCAGGGACCCGTCTCCTCGAGGCGGGAAGGGGATTACAGCCAATTAACTGCCTGTTAACATGTAGTTAACAGGCAGTTAAGAGGCTTATCCCCATTTTACCCACACAAGTGCGGGCTTCCCGACGGCTGCGATCCTGGCCAGGATCCTCGCGATCCTCGCGAGGCGAGCAGTGGGTCTGCAGGGGGGAGAGGGGTCGAAAGTCCGCTATGGAGGTAAGTGATGGGTGCAAGTGTGGAGAGCTAAGTATGAGAAGTGAGTACAAAGTGTTAGAAAAAGTTTACTTACCTTTGCTTCTTCCTGCAGGCTTCAACCCTTGGGGATCCGGAGGCTCCTCATCTCAACGGCAGAGATGACAGAATGGCTGCTGCATTCTCCGATGCAGCAGCCATCTGATTTCTGCTAAGGAAAGAGGTTTGGTGAGTCTTCAGTACAAAGACTCACCATAGAACAGAGATTGTCACTGTTTGACAGCTTCTCCAAGCTGTCAAACGCTGAGAATTCATCTGTCAAAAAATTTTGACAGACGGAACGTCATATGCTGACATCCTCTGTCACCAGCTTTCCCTTAATTGGCTGGCTAAGCCCGCAGGGAGGGCTTAACAAGATCAATCAAGGGAAATTGCGTGGGTTGGCCGGACGTCGTTGGGGGCGGGACTGAAACCCGACAACCAGCAGTCCCGCTCCCAACACATCCCCATTGACAAAATCCAGCCCTTAGTTATTATCTTAATTCTGTGCCCTCTCAGTACCATCTCACCAGCCAGTGAAAGCCACCATCACTATTTACCTTATCATAATCCTTTATAATCTTGATTATCTCTATCAGGTTACTCCTTAACCTTCTTTAATAAAAGAAAATCCTAACTTCTCAAATGTCTTTTCAGAACTGTAAGCCCTCCTCCTTGGTAACGTCCCAGTGAATCTACGCTGCATCTTATCCATTGCTGTTATATCCTCCCTCTAATGGAGTACCCAAAACTGTGCAGAGTACTCCAATAACCTTTTGGAAAAGTATTTCCTTTAAAAGAATAATGAAATTTGAATGAAAAAAGATGGAAACATTATTCTACATATCAACTTAATGGTTTCCATTACCTTTGATCATGGGATAGGTCCATAGCCCTGATGCCAGCATCACAACCAGGGTAAATATATAGTTGTTTGAAGTCACAGGCTTGCCACACTTCTACCACACCATTATCACCCCCTGTTACCAGGTTTTGTCCATCACTGCTGAGAAGTAATGCCTAGAGAAAAAAATCAGCATTCAGGAATTTAAAAGTTTTTTATCCTATAATGGTATAAAGAAATAGTATTAGACAACTGGAGAGAGAAATTGCAGTAGCGCCGGTTTCCGGTACGAAATGAGTGACACGATTGCATCGTGAGCCCAAAAAACGTGTTCGAAGCCCGAGTTTGATCGGGCCTCATCTACATGATAGCGACCAATTGGGCGTACCGAGGCAGCTTGCTGTTCAGGGAGTTAGGAATTTTGTCCGGCTTTCACGCCGAGTCGGCCCGCAAGTATGTCCTGGTAGGGAGGAACCACAGGGGTGCAAGCCGGGATGTAAGCAGCCCACTGTATTTTGTGGAGCCAGGAGGTGCACTCCTGCTCATCCTTGCTCCACACAAGTGAAACTGGAAAAAAAAATTTAATTACCTTTTTGTTGGCGGCCTCAAGCAGTCCCTTTCCAGACCAGTGGTTAGACTGTTGAAGACCCGGAACAACCGGACGGAGCATGCTGCACACTGCTTATTTTCTGAATGGCACCCAAAACTTATGCAAGACAGTATAGGACCACTGAATGCCAAGTCCAGAATTCCTTGACTTTAATGCTGAGTGATTGTCAAAATGTATAGCAGTGATTCACCGCCTATCCAGCAAGGAGTATTCTGAAGCTTTTCATCTCATAAAAATGAATACTTTACTAGAATAAGATTTTCTTGTTGCTTAGAAATTATTTATTAAATTCAGTTTTTGATTAATTTTCTCCTGTGTGTTCATCAAGCCAGAAATGTAATTGCTAGGGAATGGAGGAGCTCTGAGTTACATACTGCTATATTAATCCTGATACATGTGTTGTCAAAATGCAGTCTAATCCATATCAACTTCATATACAGCAGTGTAAACTCTATCTCAGAAATTTTCAACTGGTCTGCCAATAACTGGCACTCCAAAAGTTCCAAGGTAGAGAATTAAAAAGGAAATTTGATCACTTTAATAAACACTTTTATAGAAGAAACTGACTGTTTCAAATGACAATTGGCAAGCGTGGAAAAGACACGAGGAATCAAAACAGTCATAACCTAGAAGTCTACTTCAATAAAAAGATGGATATACGGTGTTTTGCAGCTTCCTATGCCACTTACTCTGGTTGAGTCATTGGTCTCCATCTGCCCTAACAGTTTGCCGTTGATGCTAAAATTACAGAACCTTCCTCGCTCGTAGTAGATGATGCAATGACCTTCACTGGATACAGAAATAAGACGTGGGTAGACACAGTTTTCCGGCCCCTCCAGGGCTCTAAGAAGGTCTCCAGTAATTGTATGCACCAGACATGGCCCTTCTGTAAAAGAACAACATGAACATGTTCAGAAAAACCTCAAACACCTGCCGGAAAAGATTGAAATTGTTCATTCCTACAGATGAGTGGCACTTTGGAACTAAACTACGCTCAAGGGAAAACAAAGACTCATTAAAATAACAAAAATATTAATATTCTTTCTGCTGTGGCATGCCTGCTCACCTTTGGCTCCACTGATGACGAGTCCCAGTTCAGCACACACAGATACAGAAACTACTTCATGGTCATGCCCAGTCAGGACAGCTCTAGGAGCAGGGTAATCACCTGAAAGTAAAAATCAGAGACCATGCCATTTCGTAAAAATTAAATAGAATATACAACAAGGATATCCTATAGTTGAACATATTAGTAAATTGTACCCTTTGAATTAAAGCAGTTGTGCCAACACTGACCAGTTTTATATTTCATTAAAAAGACATGCTTCTCATTATTTCAGGAGGCACTTTTATTTCTTTCCTTCACACAATTCTCTAAAAGAGAGAGACAGCTATGTGACATGTTCCTAATCCTCTTTCAGATGTCACCATAGGGGCACAGATTGATTTCATTTCTAATATTGCTTGGTGTCTCCTCCACTGGCATAGCTGATATTAAGAACTGACCAAGGGAAGTCATTAGATGAGGTGAGAATGACTGCCCTTGATATCAAGGCAGCATTTGACCACGTGTGGCACCAAAAAGCCCTAGTAAAACTGAATTCAGGGGGATTAGGTGAAAAACTCTCCAGTGGCTGGAGTCATACCTGGCACAAAGGAAGATGATTGTGGTCACTGACGGTCAATCATCTCTTTTGGAATCCTCAAAGAACTGATTTGATTTCTGAAAGGTATATGGTCTAATTCCATCAATTTAAGGATAGAACTGGAATACTGTAGCAGCTGATCAAAAAACTACACTTAGGTCACCTGCTTGTCCTTTTGGCCAGGAATAGTACAAGGTACAGATATACCTAAAGAGTGGAAGGTGGTGAAAATATAAGACAACTCACCAATTAAAATGCAAAGACAATATGAAGACTTAAGCTCCAAAGCTACATTTTTTTTTAAAAAGAGAGTATGACCTGATTTTTTATTCCACTGTCAGAGGGAGGCATCATGAGAACACACCACAGAAAGGGTTAATACCTATAACAGCAGATGTCTGGAATCAGAGTAATCATTTAAAAAGAAATTGATTATTCCGTCACTGTCAAGTCATTTCTGGCAGATGCTATGAGAGGTTAGAGGTTGTGACATGCATGCAGGCAAAGAAGGAAAACTACTTCTTGGAAATAAAAGTGGATTTTCAATTTGAATCTCTATATTCTGTGCAATATAGTGCTATTTGTCACAATCAGTTTAAATTTGTATCATCTGTACATCTAGTGCATTCACTAGTCATAGTTATAGCCATCTTTATACCAGGGGATTTTTTTTGCATGTTATATTGAGTGGATTAATGTGAAAGATTCTAAACTCTGCAGCAAGAAACAAAAAAATCACAAATATATTGAGATAGAAAAGTTGCCTTTGAAAAATATTTAAGCAAAAGCTTCAACAACTTTATAAAGCATTATATTATGAAATATTAATTTAGTTGAAAGTACACATTATTATTACTTGCTCATACATGACTCAGACCCCTAATCATATTTCCATCTTTGATTTAAAACATGCCAATACTGGACGAGTTATTTGGATATACATTTTATTTACAGGTTTTTGAATCCTTAGTAAAACTGGAGTCATGAAAGTCAGATGAATTTGAGGCAGAGCTAAACTAGCATGAGATCATTACATTTGCTGTAATATTAAAGTTAACAGAAACCAGTAGAGTAATCAGTACTACACAGTGATGAGCTACATCTGGTTTTCTGTGTTCATTAAACATTTTGGTAAAACATTTGGAAACTACAGAGGACTGTATCAGAGAAGATAACTTAGTTCAATTAGTCAGATCAGATCTGGTAAAATGCAGATGGCTGCATATATAATGAATGTGGCCAACATGATCTCGAAGTGTCAACAGCTGATTAATATTCATTTTTTGTTATGCATTTCTGGGAGTGCCGGTTGGAAAGGTTGAATGAAACAAGAGAGGACTGTGAATTTCCTCTGCAAACAACCAAAGCCTTTTTAACGTAATTCATAAATAATTAAACTGAAGATTAAACTAAAAGCTACCATTCTCTTTTAGGATTACATTTATTGTCAATGCAAGGACATTTGTAGAAAGGCTGTATGATCTCAACAAAGATGTTCAGATTTCATTACTTTGTAAATCCATCAAAGGCTGGTTAATTAAATGCTATAAAACTGAAGCTATGCTCCTGGATGGCTTCATCTATAGCCAGTAGTTTAAAATTATTTAGATTGTAATAGTGCAAACAAAATAAATATCTCCTATACAATTTAAGAATAAATAAGATTTGTTAACTTAGAATTATAAGTAAACTTTTGAAATATTTTCTAAATGTCGAACAATTGTGATTAAAGCATGAACTAGTAGTGTACCAACAAACTGCATCATGCAAAGTACAATGTGGATTGGCAGTTGGCAGTTCCACATAGGGTGTTCCGAATCTGAGTCAGGGTTGGACCATAAGGGGGAGGTATCGAGTTGAGGTTTAACACTTCCTTACAGGGAAGGAAAGTGAAAAATAAAATCAGACAGCAAGTCACCCTGGGCTGTTCCGATGTAGCTGCAAGTGAATGGTAAAGGGTTACTTGCCCGCCTAGTCCTCTTGACTAAGAAATGAAAGGCCAGAAACTAGAAACTAAAACATGAAAAAAATAAAACAAAGAAAACAAACTTTAAAAAAAAACAATCATTATGTTTAAAAGGTACCAATAAAATGCAATGGCTTATGGATTCCAAAAATAAGTGACCAGTTATAGATCATATGAACTATATTAAACACTAGTTACACATCAATGCAATACATAAGTTTACTCTGGATCACAACCTTCCCCCTAAACAAAAACAAAAAACGCATGGATGCGTGCTCTTTGGAGCTGTCTAATAAGAAATGTCAGGTGAAATCCCTCTAATCAATGGATCTTCAGGCTCTTGGGACACACTGTGAATTGAATTGATCCCATCAAGAGAACAGCAGTCAAAGGCTGAATGTAATATATTGCAAAGAAATGCTCTGGAGGGTTCTTGGCCAAGTGCAACACACCTGCCTGACAAAAAAAGATTCAATCAGCTCCTGTTCCAACATAAGATGTCGGAGTCTTGCAGCTTTTCAGCATCGGGCAGCAGCTTCAATTAGAGAGTGTAAATTAATTTTTATCACTTTTAAATTAGTTTTTTTTTACCAGTTGTGAATTGCTCTGCATCATATTAAAGCATCTGGCATCCACCTTCCTACAGATCTATCACAGTTTCACCTTCAAAAACTATAAATGTGATGCTCAATGACAACATACTGCAGCATTCAAATGTAAGATTTACCAATGAAGTGCAAATAATTCAGGCTTAACCCAAATTGCAAGCAATTTGTGCATTTCACACAACCTATGGCTCCAATTTTAACTGCCGGTGGATTTCCCGCTCAGGCCTGTATTAAAATTACAGTCAGGTCTCAATAATGTCATGGGGCCGCAACATGCATAAGTAAAAAAGGACCCTGTTGGCTCTGGGTGCGAGTCTCTGCTGCCTGCTCAGGAGAGCAGGTTAAAATTGCAGATGTTGCAATCATGGTGGCTTTTGGACAGGTAAGAGCCAGGGCGATTTTAACTGCTGAGCGAGTAGGGTTAAAATCGCTCCCAACGACTCGCGAATTTTCTCTCTGTTGCAGAGCAGATTTTTCCTCTCTTTATATACATCAAACTACTTTTCAGCATTTTACTTTCAATTGTTCATCAATTATTGTTGATGCTATAGGATAATAGAATAGCTCCAGATGAAAAACTATCAGTAGGTAACACTCCATAATAACCACAGTAAGAAAGTGTCCTGATTGGAAACTCTAGGGTTCAATTTTAACTTCCGGGTGATAACATGGCCTTGCTGGGCCTCTTCTGGCCCTGGCTCCTCTTCCTGGCAGGTTTGACCGGCAAGGAAGTTATCACTGCTCCCTTGCTCAGACCTCAAGTTAAAATAACAGATTCGGCTCCGATGCATATATATAATGAAGCCCCACCTGCTTTGGGCGGTGTCCTTGCAGCCTGCACTTTCATATTACAGTCAGCCAGATCAGGGAGGCAAAGGCGTGGGTAAGTCCCCCGCTCCACGTTAACTGGCCCCCGCCTGTTTTCTACCAGGTTTGGGGACGGGGGCTGGGGGGGGTGGGGGGGAGAGGGGAGAGTTAAAATAGACCCCTCTGAGTAAACTCTGAATATAAAATTTAAAGCCTCAGTCATTGGCATGAGATCTCCATCATTTTCACAGGGAACATGCTTCGGGATTCAAAAGTAAGTTTATAAAACAGGATATGTCACACTGCTGAATAAATAAACAGGTCAGGCTCTACAGTATTGCTTTACAACACCCATTCTGCCAACACATATCAGCTAGTGTGATAAGCTCCACAGGAATGCATAAAGTTGCAAAGTAGCTACAGATGTGAGATTATTAGAATCAGTTTAGTTTTATAATAGGAAAGAAAGCCATCACTTTGCTTCTTCATCTATTTGCATGTGTTAACATTTACATATGATGGCATAATGTGTTTGCTATCAACCTTTCTGACATTTTGTCTGGCTGATCTCAAAACAATTGAAAATCTTATTAACAAACACATAGTATATGCTTGTTTGATTGTTTAACACTTGCAGTGTATTGTAACATTTTTACACCTTTGTTTAGAAATAAGGATCAGTTATTTAGTTAGATTTATTTCAAAAAAATCTATTTAGCTCATTTATAATATTCAATGTGAATTTTTATTATAAAAATCATAGGGAGCAGCTCATCTTTGCAAGCCTTTATTTCTTCTGCTAAATATTATAATGCTAAATATTATAATGCTAAATCGTTTCCTCTCAGACGAGCAGTTTGTTATAATGAGAGGTATGTGATGAAAGACTGTAGCAGGATTACTGCAATTGTGCAAGATGTTAGGTGATTTACAAAAAGAATACTTTCTCTAAATTGTTAACTAGATAAAGCAGTTTCAAAAACATAACAAATCTTTTCCTTTGTCTTTAATATGCTTTTTGTAGACGTGAAGTACATTAAATAAAATTTATTAACTCTCTTTATCCCAATTATGACCTGCAACAAACCACATCTCACAGATTGGGAGACATACAGTGAAACTACAAATCTTAATTAATGTCCCAACACTGCTGAAAACTCATTACTCCAATTCTAGCACCTAAAGCAGCTAATTATTAGTCCTGACATTTACATTTCTTCCACTTCTTCATAGCTCTTATTTTGGTTATGGGAAGTTTGACAACTAAGCCCTAGTCATCCTGCTGTACTAAGCGTTTTATAAAAAGCATAACACTAAGTGACAGTTCTTCCTTCCAAAGACTACTTACTATTGTTAGGGTTGTCGCCAATGATGTGATGTCGACCACTCCAGTACCATAGCAGAAGCGTGGCATCACGAGAACCTGATACAATGTAACAATCACCACCGATATATGACTCAGATCTGGCCAAGCACGTGACCACATCCCAGTGTCCAAACACAATTTGTGTCAATTTCCCTAGAAATAATTATGAAGTCAAGTTTTATTGAACTGTAGCATATGGATAAATGTAGCTATACTATATTAGAATTTGGCACAATCCTTTATAGACTTTTGCTCACAAACACTTGAACATCTGAATCAAATTTCAGATATATTCCACTGTTGCAATATTTCCATCAAAAATTTTAGAAAGCTTGCATACTTTCGAATATTAATTGTTCAGAAAAACCTCCTATGAAGTAAAATTGGCTTAAATATTATAATCAGTATCAAAAATCAATGAGAGAAGTTTTCCTTTTTATCTGTGAATTAAACAGAGGCACCCATATTCAGTGGCACAGTGCATTTGCGTACTAACAAGCAGCACCCCAATCTTACGCTATTGAGTTTTTGATTTCAGCTGCATTTCTGTGGGGAGGCACCAAATGTAGATTAGGGAGAGGGAAATTAAATACAACATTAAAAGTGTTCTGCCGATGGCTGCATGGGTAAGTGAATAGCGTGATATGATTAGCATTCCGAAGGGATCGTTCCCTCCGCAACACCCTGGTCCACTCCTCTATCACCCCCAACACACACACCCCTTCCCATGCAAGTGCAGGAGATGCAACACCTGCTCTTTTACCTCCTCCCCACCGTCCAGGGCCCCAAACACTCCTTCCAGGTGAAACAGTGATTTACTTGTACTTCTTTCAATTTAATATACCGTATTCGCTGCTCACGATGCGGTTTCCTCTACATTGGGGAGACCAAACGCAGATTGGGTGACTGCTTTGCGGAACACCTCCGTTTAATCCGCAAGCGTGACCTGAGCTTCCGGTCGCTTGTCATTTTAATTCTCTGGACCACTCCCACTCTGACCTCGGCCCCCTACACTGTTCCAATGAAGCTCAACGTAAGTGTGAGGAACAGCACCTCATCTTCCGATTAGGCACTTTACAACCTTCCGGACTCAACAGTAAGTTCACCAATTTCAGACCATAACCTCTGCCCCCATTTTTTCAGATAACAGCTGTTGCTAATGATTCTGATATTCCCATTTACACCTCTTCTAGACCCATATTTTGTTTCTTTACTTGTTCCATTACCATCGCCTTTCGCCTTGCACCATCATTCCTTTTGTCATTTAATCACTCCTGCCTTCCACCCTATCACATACCTCCCCTGTTGTTATATCCTCCCCTCCCCCTTTCCCTGCCTCTCTACATGCTTAAAACCTGTTAAATATCTAACTTTTTCCAGTTCTGATGAAAGGTCATCGACCTGAAACGTTAACTCTGTTTCTCTCTCCACAGATGCTGCCTGACCTGCTGAGTATTTCCAGCATTTCCTGTTTTTATTTCAGATTCCCAGCATCCGCGGTATTTTGCTTTTGTAAGTGCGATATGGTACTGAATCATGGAAACCATGAAATATCACAGGCTGCATTTCTAGACTTTGCTGAGTTACCTTATCTCAGCTGAGTGGGTGCACTACAATAGGCCTATGTCTTCTTGGGCTAAGGATGGGGGGAGAAAAATCAGACAAGGTCTCACTATCAAGTACTCCTGCTGGAAAGTGCGTGGGCTGGATTTTTCCAACCTCGGCGGAACCATGGCGGGCGACAACCCCGCATCTGTCTTGAACCCGGCCTCCAACAAGATTTTCCATTGATGGGGCTTGTTAAGCCCGCCCTGCGAGGTTCCCGGCCAATTAATAGGAAGCGGTTTTGATGACACGTTATCAGCTGGTTTCCTTAAAGGAACCATGTCCACAATCATTTTGACAGTGTGCTGTCAGTGTTCTGCAGCATTGAGGTGCTGCAAGCACTGCACAGAGGTGCACGGCTACAACCAGGCTCTCCCATGACGCCCTCCTTATGCTTATGGAGGGAGTCACAGCACGCAGGGATGTTCTCTTCCCTTCCAATGGGCGGAAGAGACCTCCCCAGGATACCAATGCAGCCTGGTTGCACATTGCACAGGAGGGCACAAGCAGGGATGTGGTCAGGAGGACCTGGCTGCAGTGGCGCAAACCTTTATAGATGGCAGCTGAAGTTGAGATGACAGAAGCGATCTGCCAATGGTGAGAGAGGTTGCTCCAAGGAGGTGACACTGGATAGAGAGTTTACTCCAAACACTTCGGCCGCGATTTCGCCAGCGGAGGCAGGATCGCGGCGGGAAAGATGGTTGGCGGGTTCTGGTCCCGGTCCCGCCTGCAGCCGCTCTGTAAAAAGGATTTTCCATTAATAGGGCTTGTTAAGCCCGCTCTGTGGGGTTGCCGGCCAATTAAAATGAAGCGGGTCTGATGACGTCATTTGATGACGTGTCATCAGCTGGTTTCCTTAAAGTGACCATGGCTGTATTCATCTTGACAGTTGTGCTGTCAGTGTTCTGCAGCATTGAGGTGCTGCAAACACTGACAAGCTCTGCACAAAGGTGCACAGCTGCACCCAGGCTTTCGCATGACTCCCTCCATATGCTTATGGAGGGAGTCACAGCACGCAGAGAGGATCTCTTCCTTTCCAAGGGCGGAATAGACCTCCCCAGGACACCAACATAGCCTGGTTGCACATTGCACAGGAGGACACAAGCAGGGATGTCGTCAGGAGGACCAGGCTGCAGTGGCGCAAACCTTTCAATGATGTCAGTAGATCACGAAACGTTACTGCAAAGCCACACTCAACCTCATCCTGCTGTGCCACTCAACACATCCTCATAACTCTGCCTTCCCTACCCTACTCCTGCACATCCTTACTCACACCAACTTACCTTGCACCTCCACACATCCCTCTCTATCTACATTGTCACTTCCCCTTCTCACTAGCCACCCCTCACACTCACCCTAGTGCAATCATACCAACTAACAACACACAATGGTGTTTTATGCAATGTTTATGTAAATTTTCTGTTAATGTGTTGTCAAAACATTGAAATCTTTATTTTCAACACTTTGCCTTATTGTACAGATCTGTGCTCACCTTTGGAAGTGTCTTAGTGAGTTGCAGTGAATGGTGAGACATAACGGTACCCCATGAAAGGAATGGTCATTGTAGGAATACTTTATGGTAATGGTGTGGGGTGGTGTTGTGATGGTGTTAACCTGGCACATCATGTGGCAGCCAGGGTGTACAAAAGTGATGTAAATCTGGCCATGGTGATGCCATCGCTGGCCTCCCGGGCAGCAATGTTGTCGGGTGCTGATGCCCTGTGTCCTGTGCAGCATCAGGTGATTGCGGAGAAGGTTGGTATTGTTGTTGGTGTGCCTGGTGATGTTGGTGTTGGGGCTGATTGTGGAGGGATTCAGGGGACCAAGGTGAGATTTTTCCAAGGGCACCGATGTTGCTGGATTGGATGGCAGCTGAAGTTGAGATGACAGAAGCGATCTGTCAATGGTGAGAGAGCTTGCTCCAAGGAGGTGACAATGGATAGAGAGTTTACTCCAAACACTTCCAAACTGCATTCAGCTCAAAAGTGTCTTCCAAGTCCTGAAGGCTCAAGCTTCTGACATTGGAAAGTGACCAGGTGTGAAATGGTAGCTTTCATACCACTTTTGCAGCTGTCACCTAATCACAGCAATGGAGAGACATAGAGAACCCGACATACTTACCCGACGTGATCTCCAAATGACGTGAACCTCCTTAAAAATGTGGTAAAATAGAAAATGGCTGGCAAAATAGTAGTAAACAAGTACTTAACAAGCAGTTAAGAATCTTAAATGCCTCCCCCGCTGCTTGGGATCGGGTCTGTTCTGAAATCGCAGACCCGACACTTTGGAAACTTACATGGAGGTGGGTTCGCAGCAGGTTCCCAACCCGCTGTCAATCATTTCAATTTTGACAGTGGACCCACCTCCAAACCTGCACTCTGAGCGCCGGCAAAATTCAGCCTTTCAAACCTCCATAAAGCTAAAAAGTGTATTCCAAATCCTGAAGGCTCCAGCTTCTAAGATTGAAAATTGAACAGATGTGAAATGGTAGCTTTTATACCACTTTTGCAGCTGTCAACTATTCACAGCAATGGAGAGTCATTGAGAACCTGACACACTTACCTGACGTGATCCCCAAGCACTGGGAACCTCGTAAAAAACATGAAACAATCGTTAGGACCTGGTAAAATGCTGCTGAAATACCTTTAAATAGCTTCTTAACTATCTCAATTGCCTGACCCGCTGCTTAGTGCTGGGTCTGCAAACCACAGGCAGAGCCACACTTGGGAAATTAACAAGGAGGCGGGTTCCGAGCGGACTTCTGCCCCGCTGGCAATCACTGTCATTTTGCCAGTGGACCCGCCTCCGAACCCGCCCTCTGAGTGCCGGCAAAATTCAGCTCTCTATGTGTGGATGTCAGATGAGGACAAAGTCAAGCCCAGCTGTGATACTCCTCGTGGTCAAATACACTGTCAACACACTCTCTCTCAGCTCATAGATGAAAAATGGCCACTGAAGTCAGTGCAGAGAGGAGATGACAGAAAGAAGGGGAAAGGGAATAATACACTATTCACTTTTGGAAGCCAAATTGAGATCATTTCTTTATACAAAATAATTAAATAAATGAATGGTAGAAAGTTGAAATATAAACAGAATATGCTGAAAAAACGCACATGCCAGTCAGCATCTGAAAGAGTTAAATGTATTCACTTTTTAGTCAGGACTCTTTGTCAGAAATTATTAATTAGTCTTCCTCGCTGGACTTAATATTTTGATTTATGTTTCCACTTGCAGTGCGAGTCTTTCCCCTCACCCCCGGCCCGCCCGCACCCCACCCCACTCCTTTTGCAGCTTGTTATAAAAAAAATCCTATTTTAATTGAAAACTAGCAGGGAGTAAAGCTAACTTTAAAAGTTGGTACATTAAGAGTATCATCACATTTTGGTGTCAAAATCTCTATTTTAGATCTGAATAACGTGCCTCCTGGATAGTATAAGCCTTGGATTAGTGTCTTCATATTGCAAAGAAAGCTGATGTTTATGCTATTCTATCAAGAAACTATCATTCGATCATTTTTTTATGTTAGCTGAAGGCGTAGAATAATAAGAACATAAAAACATAAGAAATAGGAGCAGGAGTAGGCCATACAGCCCCTCGAGCCTGCTCCACCATTCACATAAGATCATGGCTGATCTTTGACCTCACCTCCACTTTTCCGCCCAATCCCCATATCCTTTGATTCCCTTAATATCTAAAAATCTATTGATCTCAGTCTTGAATATAAGAACATAAGAATTAGGAGCAGGAATATGCCATACGGCCCCTCGAGCCTGCTCCGGCATTCAATAAGATCATGGCTGATCTTCGACCTCAACTCCACTTTCCCGCCCGATCTCCATATCCCTTGATTCCCCTAGAGTCCAAAAATCTATCTATCTCAGCCTTGAATATATTCATTCAATGACTGAGCATCCACAGCCCTCTGGGGCAGAGAATTCCAAAGATTCACAACCCTCTGAGTGAAGCAATTTCTCCTCGTCTCAATCTTAAATGGCCAACCTCTTATCCTGAGACTATGCCCCCTAGTTCTAGACACTCCAGCCAGGGGAAACATCCTCCCAGCATCTACCCTGTCAAGTTCTCTCAGAATCTTATATGTTTCAATGAGATCACCTCTCATTCTTCTAAACTCCAGAGAGTATAGGCCCATTCTACACAATCTCTCATCATAGGACAGCCCTCTCATCCCAGGAATCAATCTAGTGAACCTTCGTTGCACCCCCTCTAAGGCAAGTATATCCTTCCTTAGGTACGGAGACCAAAACTGTACACAGTACTCCAGGTGTGGTCTCACCAAAGCCCTGCACAATTGCAGCAAGACTTCCTTACTCTGTACCCAACCCCCTTGCAATAAAGGCCAACATACCATTTACCTTCCTAATTGCTTGCTGTGTTCCATGTACAAGGACACCCAAATCCCTCTGAACACCAACATTCAATAGTTTCTCACCATTTAAAAAATATTGTTTTTCTATTCACCCTACCAAAGTGACTAACCTCACAATTCCCCACATTATACTCCATCTGCCACCCTCTTGCCCATTCACATTCCCTTTGCAGACTCTTTGGCCGCGATTTTATCAATGGAGGCGGGTTGGGTGCGGGTCAGGTAGTTTCCGGCTTCCAGTCCTGCCCCCAGCTGCATCCGGCCCACAGACGTGATTTTACGTCGATTGGCCTTGTTAAGCCTGCCCTGCGGGCTTGCCGGCCAATTAAGAGGAAGCCGGTCAGATGACGTCATTTGATGACGTGTCATCTGCCGGTTTTCTTAAAGGGAGCACGCACAATTTCTCAGTGTTTGACAGCATTGAGATGTTGCAAACACAGACTATCACTGTACAAAGGTCACCTATTGCACCCAGGCTCTCCAATGACTCCCTCCATAGGCTGGAAGAGATGGCAGCTGCAGGTGAGGTGACAGAAGCGATCTGTCACTGGTGAGAGAGGTTCTCCCAATAAGGTGGAACGGAACATGGATTTCAAAACTTGTAACCTAAAGAAACGTGTAAATGTATTAAAAATGCATTTCCCAACATTTTCTTACCTCTGAGACTCACCAGTGCAACATTGGATCCTTCACATCACTTATGCAGCTGTCATCAATCCAGAAACATTACAGCAAACTCACAACATGCCACACTTACCTGGCGTGGTGTCCGGACATCGGGAAACCCGAGGCAGAAGCAGCAAAATTCTAAAATAGCCCATCAACTTCTAGCAACTACCTGTTAATAGGCAGTTAATTGCCTTTAATCCTCTTCCCGCCGTTAGGTGTCAGGTCCATGCGCAAATCGGGCACCCGACACTTGGGAAAATTGTTTGGAGGCAGGTTGACGGCAGGATCGCAACCCGCCGTCAATCAAAACGATTTTACCCTCTGACCCGCCTCCAAACTCCCCTCTGAGCGCTGGCAAAATCCAGCCCTTTGTGTCCTTCTCATAGCTTACTTTCCCACCTAGCTTTGTATCGTCAGCAAACTTAGATATATTACACTCGGTCCCTTCATCTAAGTCATTAATATAGATTGTAAATAGCTGAGGCCCCAGCACTGATCCTTGTAGCACCCCACTAGTAACAGTCTGCCAACCTGAAAATGCCATGTTTATTCCTACTCTCTGTTTTCTGTCCTTTAACCAATCCTCTATCCATGCTAATATATTACCCCCAACCCCATGAGCCCTTATCATGTGTAATAATCACAAATGTCTCTAGAGTGCACTGCTACAATACAAGGAGGCACATGAACACAATGAAGAGATGAATGGGTCAAACCCTATATCGCAAGCATGACTGCACTGAAATTAATACTATTGGTTGCTCTGATTTTCAAATTACAATCTTTAATTTTAACAGTGAATTTCTAGAAGCCACTTGGTACTGTCACGTACCTGTTTCTGTTGAGTACACTCGAAAACTCTTGTCCCAGAATCCACAAACGAGGATATAACGATTATCTGCTGTCACAACAAAGCAGTGTGCGTTTATCTGAATGCTCTGATCCACAAGGTCCGTGATCTGCCTCTTGTTCACACCAGCATTATTGGCTGTGAGGAGAAAACAAAGAAAAACAACTTCAAATTCATGCTGAGCTCAAACACAAAAGGGTGCAATACCTTCTGGTCAGACGCTTCTCAGTAAACAAATAATTTTCACCTCAATTATCTGCTTAATCCGGGCAAAAGTACTACAAATATGAACTTAAAAGCTTGCTGCTGAGAAAGGCTTTTTATCTGTGATGTGTACAAACATTTGCTCCTCCCAGTAAATCAGGCTCTCTCAGCTTCTTCTATTTTGCACTTATGTCCCACTGAGGTTTTTTTTTCATCTCCTTCAAAGAGATTTTAAAAACAGCAAACTGAGACACTCATGGCAGAAGAAAAACAATTTGACGTGCAAGGCCAAACTTCTCAGTGCTTTTCAAATGAAAATAAAGCAAGAGTAGTAGCCCATATCTACAAGACAGTTTGATTTAGTAACCTCTCAGTAGAACAATCATTCTGGGAGCTAAAGAAAACATGTCCTTCTACTGAGAGGGGCCTTGGAGTGACAGAAGCAGAGACACAAATACAAAGTTAAAACCCAGTAACCATATGTCATGAACCTAACAACAGGAACTGTTAGGGAACCCACTGGTTCCTAGATTGAGGGTGATCAGGTAAACAAACCACATCTAATGAGTCCATATTTTCAGCATCCTTTATGTTAAAAATTAGAGTGAAAGAACAACATATTCTCATTTTTGTATAATTCACCGGATAAGATTTAGTTAGGAAACCGTGAGTTCGATTTCCGTCTTCACTGCCTGTATGGTAATCTGGTGGAGTGGATCGCCCACCCTTTATAGAACCCACTTTCATTACATTAACTTCAGTGGAATGAATATCGGTCGGATTCTACAACGGGCAGACGGTTCGCTCCGTCAGATTACTGTCCAGACTGTGAAGACAAAAATATATCCTAGTATTTTCATACATTGAAAGAAATATACGTATAAATGTCTTCTTCTCTTAATCAAATGCCTAATCTAACCACACCTGAATGCTATCCCAGTTACTTCCCCCAAAATAGGAAAAACTGGGTTTGTTCATAAACATTTTACCCAATCAAACCTAATCTAGAGAATTATTACTTTATTATGCACAAACTTCAAGCTTAGTGTTTCCCAGTCAAAGACTGAACTATGAGTGTGGATATGCCCAATCCACTTGTTTTCTTTGTGTCCTATATACGATCCAACCATGTCTCTTTTGAGATTATAACTTTGGAAGGAAATACAATGGAGAACAGGACTGTTTTTCAGAAACTTAAAAGTTCTTCATTTCTCAAATAGTTAAAAAGTTTGCTTTTAAAGACCAACATTATAAATCTTTTTTTCTTCCTTACCCAGACCAGTTTGCTTAGAGATTGAAATTTTTAGAAGATTTTGGGGGTAATTTTAACCTAAACTGCCTAGTGGGAAACTAACAGGATCAGATTAGCCCGCCGCCGTTTTACACTCCGTTGTGGAGTGTAAAATTGGATGCAGTGTAAAATGGGCGGCTAATCCGATCCAGTCAGTACCTCACTGGGTGGGTTAGCTTAAAATTGCCCCCATTATTTTTATTAATACAGGAATGAAAGCTATGGGGCTATAAAAAAAAAGTGATTCATTTTAGGAGTAAAAGTGCGATCATAAGCTTATACACCTTATATATAATTTTTTTCATTTATTCTTGGGATATGGGCGTTGCTGGCAAGGCCAGCATTTATTACCCATGCCTAGTTGCCCTTGAGAAGGTGGTGCTGGGCCTTCTTCATGAACCACTGGAGTCAATGTGGTGAAGGTACTCCCACAATGCTACAAGGTATGGAGTTCCAGTATTTTGACCCAGCGACGATGGAGAAACGACGATATATATCCAAGTTGAGATGGTGCATGACTTGGAGGGGAACCTGCTGTCCTTGATCTTCTAGTTGCTGAAGGTCGCGTGTTTGGGAGGTGCTGCTGAAGAAGTCTTGGCGAGTTGCTGCAGTGCATCCTGTAGATAGCACACACTGCAGCCATGTACGCCAGTGATGGAGGATGTAGATGTTTAAGGTGAGATGGGATGCCGATCAAGTCACTACACTTTGTCCTGGATGAAGCCGAGCATCTTGAAAAAGTAGTTGCAGCTGCACCCATCCAGGCAAGTGGAGAGAAGCCCATGTACTCTTCCTCCCAATTTCAATCAATCAGACCACACTCCTCAAAGTCAATCTGCTGTGGAATTTACAGCTCCATTACAGCTTATTGGCCAAAAAAGCTAGATAATAATTTATAGCATTTATGTCACTACCAACCATTTATTGATTGACAACCATGTGCACTGGTGCACAGTTTAACCTCTAGTACAATTTCACTTTTATGACAATATTAAAGATTTATTTCCAAGTTAATTTTATTACCTTCAGTAATTTCTTGTACCATGGATCGCAGCCAATTTTGATTGGAAATCTGCACGTTTCTAACTAAAGTAAGTCAGGGAAAATTATATCTCCAAAAATTTCCCTTTCCAAACCTGTACTTTCTAAATACAGCAATGGCTATGCATACAGGAAGTTGCATTTTGTATTATTTGGTACATATATATTGTTTTCATGAACATAACAATTCTAACAAAGACATTATGGAAATACTGAGTTTGATGAATAGCACTTAAAAATAAGTTTTACCCCATTAAACTCTGACATGACACTTACAAATTCAAGTAATATTACCTTCAAAGGGGTATTTAGAAATAACATAATCATGCCACTAATCCTTGAATTGGAATTATTGTAATTCTGAAATGAAATTAACTTTTGCACCAAGATTACGAATGTTAAGATGGGCAATTTTATTGTTATAGCTAAGAACTAAAATTGTATGCCTGAATATCTTTATGGTATTTTTAACCAAGAACTAGTGATGGACTTATCTTTACTTTCTACTTAATTACTAAAAACAGCTGTTATATCTTTAACTCATTGCTTTTAACAGATTGCAGCAAGAAGAAACAGTACAGTTCTAGATATCTCATTCTGAAACTGGAACACCACAGTCAGCTACAATGGATTTACCAATCAATGGATCCATTTCAATCGGCAAGTGATGGGCTTGTTCCAGGGAGTATCCAGGAGCTCCCCTAAGACCTGCAGAGAAATAATAAAAAAGAATGTCTTACAAATGACAGAACTAATGTAATGAACATAAGAAATGCAACCTTTTCAGGTATACTACTTATAGTATTAAAGGTGGGTTATGGGCAGAATTGTATCTGACTGCAAGCTGTGGAATTCCCTTTCTGAACCCCTTCACTTCTCCATCTCCAAGACCCTTCTTAAAACACCTCTTTGACCAAGCGTTTGGTCACCCATCCTCATACCTCCTTCTTTGGCTCAGTGTGCATTTCTTTTCAGTACACCTCTATCAAGCACGTTGGGACATTAAAGACACTACATAAATGCACGTTGTTGTTGCTGGTTTACTGAACTGACCAATGCACTATGTATTTCAATGGGCTGAAGCACTTTTTGATTTATGTTATTTGCAACTGTGAACATGATGTCAGTTTATTTATTTCATTGGTTGTCAGTGCATCGTGGTGAAAGGAGCCTCACATGGCCCATAAAACTGAAAGCTATTTCACATTAAGACAAAACAGCATCCTTTTTGTCAATGCAGCAAGTAACTAAACAAGAACTTCCCAGACATGGGAGTAGATTTTTGTCTTCACCGCCTTTTGTGTAATCTGGCAGTTGGATCACATGCCCTTGATAGAACCCACCTGCTTTTCATTCCATTGAAATCAGTGGAATTAAAATCTGACCCTCCAGATTACCTCCCAGGCAGTGAAGGCCAAGTCTACCTCATGGTAATAACAACAGAAAACGCTGGAAAAACTCAGCAGGCCAGGCAGCATCCGTGGAGAGAGAAAGAGAGTTAACGTTTCAGGTCGATGACCTTTCATTAGAACTGATGAAAGGTCATCGACCTGAAACGTTAACTCTCTTTCTCTCTCCACGGATGCTGCCTGGCCTGCTGAGTTTTTGCAGCGTTTTCTGTTGTTATTTCGGATTTCCAGCATCCGCAGTATTTTGCTATCTACCTCATGGTCCCTTGCCAGTGGTGAATTGTATGATCTTGGCCACTGCAAAAATCGTGGCACTGAAATCTGCCTCACTTTTCCTGGGCTAGGGAGCAGAAATTTGCGCCAGAACTCTAGCTTCGGATCAGTATCCAATTATGCTTGCATGTGTGGATGAGGATAGGAGTGGTTTTGGTAATGTTGTGCAATAATGGCCTAGAAATTCCGTTCCCTATGGGTGTGTACGCGCTGTGTACTCACCCATAGGGCCAACGGAAGTGCCGGTTTTACGCATGCACTGCGCATGCGCTGGAAACCGGAACTTCTGTTCTCTGCAGAAAGGGCTTGACTGGACAAACGCCTGCGCCGGATAGGCAGCGCGTACGTCAGAAACTTCTGTTTTTTTCACAGTTTTATCAGTCCAGGTAAGTCGGGAACAGCTGCGCCTAGAAAAGCAGGCACAAGGCCTGCTTTTACCAGGCTAATAATTTAAGAAAGTAAAAAAAAAAAATTTTCCACTGATTTATCATTTTAAAATACTATAAAGAAAGGTAAGTTTATTTTTAGCCCCGTTAAAAACTTTAATTATTTTTTTCAAAAATGTAAATTTTTGTTTAAAATAGTTAATTTGTCATTTATAGTCATTTTAAAAATGTGATTTAAAAAATTTTTTATCTGAAGTTTTACTTATGTTTTGGGGCTGATCTCTATTCATAGATTTAACAGGTCTTCCTGTCAAATCTATGAATGGAGATTCCCTGCTCTGATTGGCTCCCATGGCCCACGTGATCCCAGGGATGCTGCGATCCGCCTGCGCCCCTGGGATAAGCGTGCCCTGCACACCGGCAGTTTGAAGAGGCACAGCAACGGAATTCTGCGCCTCCCGGGAGCCCTCCGGTCCAGGCGCAGATCTTCCGGATCGCAGCCCTCCGCCCGCAGGAGGGCTGCGAACAGAATTTCTGGGCCAATGTCTTGGCTTACACCTGAAAAATGGTCATTTGGGGAAGATTCCAGAGAGTGTCTGTGGAACCTCTTGGATGAGAGGAGAAAAGGGGAGAAAATTAGAAAAATAGACAAGGCACTCAAGCTATTTTGAATTTTTTTGTAAATTTTCTAAGTTTACTATCCCCCTTCATAGAATTTTGTGGCTCTACACCAAATATGCCCTGCTTCTCCATAAACCTTATTGATGAAAACAGGGGAAGGACTGGATATTGGAAAAAACTGCAAAACACAATATACAAAGCAAGCATATTACTTAATACTTCCTAAAAATCAACAGCTTTTAGACCTATATATTTAATAATTCTTTAACCTGTCTACCAAATATTCAAGTTTTCAACTTGACATACTGTAGTACGAAAAGATCTTTAATAAATATAAGCTATATTTCTTATAGCATTATTAATAGAAGCCATATGAAACATTTTGATAAGATATTTTTGCATGGCTCTGAAAGATAGCCTTACAGAGAGTATTAACTATAATATAACTACAGTACCACACGCATATTTCACAATGAGGAGAAAATGTCCTAAACATTAATGAAGTTGCATACCGGCTGTCATTCAGAAGCTATATACATTTTACCGGAACATGTTGTTACCTGAAAAGACTACAAGGATCGATATCCAATTAAGATGAAGGATATGTTCTGGAATGTATAGTAGCCGAAAGGACAGTATTTTTTTTTCTTGACATATTTAAACAATTTATTTCAACTTATTCCTTTATTTAAACAAATAAAATTTTAGTTTGAAGTTAAAGAGATGGTGAGCATTACTATTTGCTGTAACTATTAATATCACTTAATAAAAACATAACTACACCTTTGTGTAGGTTTTTATGACCTGGAAAATGTTTATTTGAAGGATGGTCAAGTCATATGTGTTACTTTTACAGCTGTTTCACTAATATCTTGAACATTACAGAGGGTATATCACACAAATATTCCCAATCAGGTTGTCACAGAAATATGTAACAATTTAAATTTAAATTCAAGGCCACCATAAAATTAAATAAAGAGAGGTGTAAAATATAATAGTACCTATTTTGTATTGTCACTTCAAAAATATACATCAGTAATGCTACAGCAGTGATATCGGAACTATGGCCTGCAGACCATATGAATGCTATCCAGCTGGCGAAGCACTGTAATATCCCCGCTATCTCACCCTATAACAGCATTGCTGCTTATTCAATTTCCTGTTTTAGCCCGTTAGAACAGACAGTAATCTGGAAAAGCTGGAGGAAGTTGTTTGCAATGCCATTATGTAAATTTAAGGAAAAATCAATTATCACATATATACACAGAGTTTTTTTTTAAAACAGTACTAGGTTCACATATTGAATTTTAGTGGGACTGGTAGTTTGGAAAGATCTGATTTCAGTGCTGACCAGAAATGTATATCATCCCAGTTTATGGCACAAAATGTAGGCACGCTAGTCTATCGCACTAGCAATAATCTACTGACTTTATTTTGTCATCTCATTGCGCTGAATATCATGAATACTGAAAATAACAATGACCACAAAATAACAAAATTCTATGTCATGAATGTTAAAAAGATTCAAAGATAGCGTTTCACTTACCTACAGTGTTATGCCACCTATTCACTGCAAACAGCCTGCTGCAGGTCACAGTGACCACAGCAGGGGTGCTTAGGTGAGGCAGCGTGTTGGCTGCCACATGGGTAACAGGGGAGTTGGATGGAAATTTTAGCACCATTATAACATCTTGCTGCATCTGATCCTTAAACATGAGTGGGCTCTGTGGAAGGAAACACTGTTGAGTAGAAACAAAGAGGAGAAAACAGAAGAGGCAGAAGGGAAAACACAATTAATGTGGAGGTCTGGAAAAACAGGGAAAAAACAGTAGGTAAAGTATTTACATGCATCAGGAAAATATGCTGCTATTTTGATAAAACAAACAGCACCCACAACTAGGAAGTCTAGAAATGGATCAGTACAATAGGATAGGTATTAAGGGGTCTGGTATGGAGCTGGTATCATCAGGTACTACAGAAGGGATTTCATGTACAAGAAACATTCAGCGCAAAAACATTTCTGTTCATTCTACCAATGAATAACAAAACAAAAATATATTGAAAAGAACATTTTACACTTGGCCAACATGGTAAAATGGAAATACTTTCCGTAAACCATCTGCTGTGAAGTTCTAAATCATTTGATACACGGTGAAATATTAAAAATATACAGCACATTATTATTTTAGTCATATTTTGGATGCTGTAACTGGAACCATCTGTTCAAACCCTGTGAATAAAACATGTACTTCCAATGGTTAACTGAGTGAAACACTATGCGGCCCTTCCAGTGCACTCCTACCATAACTTCGTTCTGAGCATGCCGGAAGGGCTCCAAATAAAGCCGAGACCCCTGGATATACCAGGTCCTGGCCTTATGTCTGGGATTCTGGGATGGCCTGTTGGGGCAGAACCCCCAAACAAGGTCATTGGCATAAAAGAGGCCTGGGACTCCTAAATCAGGAGTTTGCACTTTCCTGCAACATTGGCGGGGTCAGTGGCAAAAATCTTGTGTAGGTGCACATGCCAGGATGTGCCTCCTCAGAATTTCGGGGCCTATAATGCTAAATTTTAACTACCACTTTGAATAGAATGTGTTACATGAAACAAAACCATTTCCTGAAATTAATGACTTTTTCAGATACATCAACCATGCCTGTTGCCTCTCTCTCCTCACACTTTGCAAATATTTCTTTGCTTATCTCTAATGTTCCTCCAGACATTATCAACCACTTTACTCTTCTGCTGGCTATTATCCCAACTACTATTATACTAAGAACATTGGGTGTGAAATCAGGATAATTTAGATCTTGTTTTAATTTCAGCAGTAAAATAAAAATAGAAGCAGTTTCAATATTTTTGGTTTGGTTATCTCTTTGAAATGGCAGTTGCATCATCATTACAATGAATGAAAAATGATGTTTTAAATACTAATTAGGTCCTCTTCTATTTCCCTTGAGTATGGAAAAAGGAGGGGACTAAAATGATTTGAAAGGCAATTCTTCAAATCAGACATCTAATCTATCTATATGTACAGTATATTATAGATTATTTACTTGCATGATTTCCCATGGCATTGCTCATGCAGGTAGGCCTGGGTCTGCGGCATGGAAACGTGACCTATTAGGTCACTATTCTAAACAGGCAAATCTAGGTAATTGTGTTTTCTTGGAAATCCTTAGGTCAACCAAAGGGCAGTTGTAACTACGTGTGAATTTCAGGCTCCAGTATGTACACACACAAAACCACACTAACAGAGGTCTTATAGTGCTCCTACCATTATCTTATGGGAAGTCAGATGATGTACTGTGCTTTAAGGACAGGAGTGTTATACAATGTTCACTATATTATTCTGCTAAAATGAAACTGTGTCCCTTCAAGTTTACAAAGTCAAATTTCTGTTAAGTAAACCCTGGGTGAGATCAGAGTTTAGTTACTCTCATGCTGCAGGTCACACCCCTGACTTTCTTTCTCTAAATGTCATTGATAAAGTAATTCTGTCATTATAGACATTTGGGAGTTGATTTTAAGTCCCGGGCGGGAACATGGCCATAGCGAGTGAATGGCCCATCCGGGAGCAGCAGCAGAGAGGCCCAGCCAATTTTAATCGCCATTCCTCAGTAGCACGCCACTGGCTGACTTCCAAAAAATGGCTGGAAATAGGCCGGAAGCAGCTTCCCAGCTGTTGAAATCGGGCAGCCACCAAGGATAAAACGGTCCCCCGCACTACTAAGTCTTCAGGAAGGTTTCTGACGGCGATCGCCCAATGTTTCTTTGTGGGCCCCGAAGAGGACTCCTGCTCTTCCTAGTCCACAAGGAAACAAACACATTTTTTTAAAAACTTACCTTTCTGGACCTTTTCTTGCCTTGGATCTACTTCCCAATAGTTTTGACCTGGCAGGGAATCCACCACGGCTCCCCTGCTCAGGCCTCACGTTAATATTGCAGTCGGGACCCGATGACATCACCAAGAACCTAATTGTCTTATTTAAAGAAGGACCCCCGCCGGCTTCAAGTGCAATTTCAAATTGTAGTTGGTCAAATTGGGGCGGCAAGCCAGTAGGTAGGTCCCTCACTCTATTTTAATTGTCTGCTCGGTGTTCGCCAGATGGGCGAGAGGGAGTTAAAATTCCCCACCCGGGCTCGGGTGTTAATGAAGATATTCTCAATTGCTGGGTGACTATGTACATTCCAAATGGCTGTCTTTTTCTTTATACTTTTTTTCAAACAAATTGTGATACAGAAATTTGCAGTGTGACACTTGAAATGAGATGGGAAATAGTGTCAATATTATTTGTTGATGTCCTATGGTGTTGCTCACGTAGAGAAAAATAAAAAACAAACAAGAGAATGCTATTTAGAGATCTTTCCTTATTATCTTGTCGCTTTCTTATTTTAGTTTTAGACTGTAGACATTTATTTTCTTCAGAATATTTTATTTCATTTTTGCCACACTTCATTTTTGCTGCTTGTATTACAGCAATTAAGGTTGTTTCTAAATTGCTTTTTAATTTTGTACCCTTTATATTTCTATCTCCTCTCTGCATCATGCATCTCTCCTGCTTCACTATTTTAACTTTTATTAATATCTATTATTACCCCCATTTCTAATTACTCTACATTTGTCTCAGTTTTCATCATCTATGTTTCACTCTCTCTTCGATCACCTCTATTATTATTAATCTTAATAGTACAGTACATCTTTATTACTGTTACCTCAGGCTCTCAGTGACTGTTTATTTAGCAAACACAGGCCCTACACATTTTTCTCCCTTCTCCGTTTGTATTCCCTTGCCACCTCCCTCCCATAATTATCCCCTCTATTGCTTCTCACTCATTCTCACGCTTGTGATCAGTACCTGTTACCATCAGTTGGATGTCTTATTGGTTCCCTTACCAACTGTATTTGCCTCCTCCCTGTTCGTTCACTGTTGCAGCCCAGATCACCAGTTTCAGTCTTGCACTAACTAGTCACTGTTCTCAACCATGCATGCGTGGTAACTCCCACCCTATGTTGTCAGAGGGAAGGGGGGTGGGGGAGAGAAAAGAAATGCTTACTAGTGGCAGCATGTGCTAAGAGAAGTGCAGGCCTGAGAATAACTAGTTAAAATGAACGGACAGAAAATCATGTGGGATGCACTGACTTCCAAAAACGAATTGCAGATATGCACTCCTGTTCAATGATACTCGGAAGTGCAAATTCATAAAATCTACTCCACTGTTTCATGTGTTTTATGAGATACCCAAACCTATGAAAGAGTCTGTGCTGTTCTTAATTTGGGGGAGGGGTGACTAAATTTACTGTAGCTTTATTTGCTAAAATGAATGTGACAACAACCAGATATGATTGTTCAGTTTTTTCACTTTGTAGAAGTGTGCTTTCCTCATCTGTTGCAACCCGGCATTTTATTTTTACACCAGGCGAAGTTCAGGTAAAGCAGATTCCAAACACATTATTTCTCACCAGGTGCATGGCAGAGCTTCGAGGTGGATGTGGCTCAATAAGCAACTGAGATGGCATTTGTCCAAGGTTCTGTATGTGCGCCTCCATGGCCTGAGGGAGAAAAGAATGACTGTCATGATCAATATGCATCAAAGTGATGGGTCAATGCTCTGTTTGACAATGCAAGCACATCCTAGCTCAGCTAAGATTTCTGGAAATTCATAGCAAATGTGCTCCTCTTGCAGTCTCTAAAATGAAGCTAAATGTTATTTGTGGTTAATACACGTTTCCTGCAACATGCTGAGATTAATTATTCCTTTATATTCACTCTAACAGGTTAAGGGTTAATAAAAAATGTTAACTGGTGACAACATGCAGTAAGATTATAGGCCATTGAAACACCAATGCTTTAAACTGAAATACCTTTGCAAAATCTGATGTAAGGAGAAATGTATAGGGATCTCTAACGAAATAAGACTCTGGGATCTTTAAAAAAAGACAAAATGGTCACAGGCCCGGAAGCAATTATCCTTTGGAAAAAAATGCACAGTGAAGAAATGGCAATTATTTAATTGCTCATTAAAAATAATTCTGACATCTTTCTGTGACAAAATAGTTCTCATCCATAGCATTTAAGTTTTCTGAAGAAAACGTGCATCATTTTATTTTTCCAACCCAGAATGGACCACCTTGTTAGCTACATATTCTATATAATGGCATTTTTTAGATAATTGTAGCACTAATTCTCATATAAACCAAACTGACTGTTGGAAAAAGATTCTCTTGTGTAATGAATTAAATGTTACATAAACTACCAATTATGCCCTACTGTGGAAAATCAGGAAATAGCTGGTTTCACAGTGGAGACAAGTCAGTCAGCAGTGCACAGATGAAACGCCATAGTCTGTCAAGCAAGAGGAAAATTCCTTCCAGCTATTTTTATTACCAAGAGGAGAGGTAGCCAGTAATTTGTTCATTTTCTATAGAAGGTCTGGTCAGAGCAAATGGGATTAAAAGCATTATAACTGTGGAGTCTCTGCATGCTTTGACAAAGCAGAAAAACTAATACCAACAGCTCAGTTCAATTTTTAAAACGTGAAAGTAAAGTGTTGACAAGAAACCTATAATTTTGCTGATCACATCAACTTTTACTCTCAAATTGATGAAACTGTAATTAGGCCATAAAATCTAAAGGGGCGGGAGGAGGAGGGAGGGAGACAAATGTGTCTACTGTAATAACAAAAGACTGGACATGGATTCAATTTAGATCCCAATGCTGGAGAAGTTACTCTTTTCCTCTTGAGGTCAAAAGGTTCTATACATTTCCACATGATTTAGTATGCACAACACTGGCAGTTCCCTTGATAACAGCCATACTGTTTTCAATGTCATAACTTTAGCATCCTCAACAGAAACCTGTAAACTGCAGAAAATCTAGGTTTAATTGATAATACAAGTACTGTACGTAAAAACCTAGCTTTGCTCAGAGATTGTGACAACGTCAATTAGTTAGCCTGATGTTGGAACTTGAAGTGTCTAGCATTTAAAATTTTGCCGAGGAGTGAAAAATAAATATTACATGTACCATCAGGTGAATACACTCTGTGTGAAACAGGTTTTTGTTTCCCCCTTTATACCATAACATAATGATTCTCAATCTGGAAAGTGAAATATTGTTCTTCAGATTTGCCTCACCCTGTGGCAGGTTTGGCTTAGACAATGAGCACAGAGAGATGTTTATAGAGAAAAATAACATTCAACCCCAGCCCTTTCCATTTACACATAGTGAATAAAAGATGATAGAGAGCTCGAAGGCAGCAACAAATTCAAGGGGCTCAGAGCATGTCAAGGTGCAACAGAAAAACCCGAGTGTCATTTACACACACTAATCTAAACCCCAGGACAGCTGTACTGCCTTCAATTGCCTCCAACCTATTATTTGTTATGCACAATTTTTATTTTATTTCTGGAACCTGTAAATTCCTGGTAGCTAACCAGCATTCACAGTTGAATCAGATTCGTGTGGAGTAACATTACTGAGAGTGCGTTACAGGCATTGTGATACAAACATAAGCATTGTACAATTGGTAGAAAGCAAGGTTATACAGTGTTTGTTTGTTAAAGTAGGCGAGATCCTGGATTATTTGCTACTTAATAATTATATATTTTATACCTTTATTTATTATCAATGTGACAATCATCAAATGAAGGTGAATGAGGGACAGAGTAACAAAAACATACCTTGTTGAAAACTTTAAAAACATTTTGAATAGAAACTTAAAACACAGCTTCACGACAAATTCATTGGTGCAACAAGAATTTTAAAGTTGTCACAATTTCACATCAACCATCTTCTAACTCTTAATTCCATACACTGAGCACAACAAATTCTATTTCTAGTGCTTTAAGAATATTTGATAACATAAATAATGGAAAATACAACAAAAATGCATAATTAAACAATATATAGTATCACTATTTCTTCACTCTTGGACACACGAATCTCCATCAAAGACGGACGCCTCAGTACTTCACTCTACCGCAAGCCCACGGACAACCTCACGATGCTCCACTTCTCCAGCTTCCACCCTAACGACGTTAAAGAAGCCATCCCCTATGGACAAGCCCTGCGAATACACAGGATCTGCTCAGACGAGGAGGAACGCGATGGACACCTACGGACACTGAAAGACGCTCTCGTAAGAACGGGATATGACGCTCGACTCGTCGATCGACAGTTCCGACGGGCCACAGCGAAAAACCGCATAGACCTCCTCAGAAGACGAACACGGGACACAACCAACAGAGTACCCTACGTCGTCCAGTACTTCCCGGAGCGGAAAAACTACGCCATGTTCTTCGCAGCCTTCAACATGTCATCGATGACGACGAACACCTTGCTAAGGCCATCCCCACGCCTCCACTACTCGCCTTCAAGCAGCCGCCTAACCTCAAAAGTACCATCGTTCGCAGCAGATTACCCATCTTTCAGGAGAACAGCAACCAAGACACCACACAACCCTGCCACGGCAACCTCTGCAAGACATGCCAAATCATGGACACAGATACCATCATTACACGTGAGGACACTACCCACCAGGTACACGGTACATACTCATGTGACTCAGCCAACGTTGTCTACCTGATACGTTGCAGTAAAGGATGCTCCAGAGCATGGTACATCGGCGAGACCATGCAGACACTGAGACAACGTATGAACGGACACCGCGCAACAATCGCCAGGCAGGAGGGTTGCCTCCCAGTCGGGGAACACTTCAGCAGCCAGGGGCATTCAGCCTCGGATCTGCGGGTAAGCGTTCTCCAAGGCGGCCTTCGAGATACACGACAGCGCAAAATCATAGAGCAGAAACTGATAGCCAAGTTCCGCACTCATGAGGATGGCCTCAATCGCGATATCGGGTTCATGTCACGATACAGAACGTGACTTGACATCATGGCCGGTCTTCCCAGGTGTTTTAAGAACACAAATTGACAGGATATGCAGCCAGCAGGTGGTTTGACACGCTGGACCCCCTGGGACACATCTCATTGTCTTGGCTGTGCTCTTTGTTGTAGCGAATAATGTGAATAGATTTTGTCTGGGTTTAAATTGTGAATTCTGGGAGATTCTCTCATTGCTAACTTACCTGACGAAGGAGCGATAGCTCCGAAAGCTTGTAAAATTAAATAAATCTGTTGGACTATAACCTGGTGTTGTGCGACTTCTCATATTTCTTCACAGGAAGACCTTTGGAGTTCAACGTGAACCAAGCAGCAGACTATTGGCAAAACAGCCTTTTCTCACTCCACAATTGTTTGTGCCAAAGATTTTAAAATTTTTTTAAAGGGAACTCTGCAACGTGCAACATATTCCTGGGGATCTCCTGTAAATATTGGCATGCTGCTAAGGACACCCTATCCTAACTTCTAAAAGCCAGTGGCAGCTACCCAAAGAAAAAGAGTCCCATCAAAACCAAAAACATTGTTCATTAGCATAAAGTAACAGAAATAATGTGCTAACAAGTCAACAAATATTGATAAAGATAAAAATCTGATGACACAGGCAGAAATTTGATAACCATGCAAACTCCCTTGGAACCCCTGGACCCCAGTCTGAAAACCAGTATCATAAGTTATGAAGAGTAAAACCCAGCTAAATATTCTTCTTGTTCCAACACTAAACTTTACTTAACTAAGAGAATTTACAAGGATCATGTGTCAGTGGAATTTCCTGACATTGAATTTTAGTCCAACTTCACGTACTGCTTCAGTAACAGTGCCCTTCCATGCAGGGCAAAACAAGAACACTACTTTAAATAGTATGGTACGGCAATGCTGCTCAAGTATTAGCAGAGTTAAGTTGTCATGTCTTCAACTGCAGCTTCTTTATTGCGAGAGGGTGTCAGTTTTTAATTTGACGTGAGGAAGAAAATTATCTGTTTTGCCAACCTCTAATTTCTTGACATTTTAATGCCATAATCGTTGTGGTTAGCACTGAAAACCCTGGTTTCACCTGTCAAGGATGAATGAATCAATACCCTCAAGCTGATCATCACATCTGAAAATGTCTTCCATCTCAGGCATTTCACAGAATGGCTGGGGGATATAATCAAACTGTAGAACACTTTCTTTCAACACTGAATAGTCATCATTACGATAGGAAAACAACCAAAGAACAGTGAAAATGAGAATAATAGGATGAAATGTAACAACAGATCTGCTCACTTTGTTTTCAAACACAAATAAATAGTGTGTTAACTCTCAGTGTACTAGAGGATTTGTTCCATCAGCTCTAGCAAAAGCACTCTTCTAATTACTCTTTGGGATTTTTCCCAACTACGTTGCCTTAGAAAAATTCAAAAATAGTGATTTTTTTTCCAGCTTACTTTATAAACAAAACATAGAAAAGTAATCGAGCTAGCTATAGTACTGGAATCATATATTTCTATTTTAATAATTTTGTTGATTCTCAATGCATCTCAGACGTGTAGTACTTTCTAAATAATCAGGGAGAAAAAAAGAGCAACTTTGGTAAAGAAATATTAGTGATTTGACACCAGCAACAATTTAGATAAAGAATAATGGATACCACTTAGTGAATTAAAATAAACCGTTTAGGGGTTCAGGTGATGTCAAAAATGCGACAGTGATAGTCAAGTAGTTTACAATTGTCATCCAAACGCCAGGATTGAGCTACTGCCTTAAATTGGCTGTGTAATATCTATTAATGTCTATTATAACACTGCAATATTCCCATCAAACTTTTATTTTCCTTACTGGGTGGTGCTGTGTTTCCATTTGAGGTGAAACTAGTCTTTCATTACATATGGTAAAAGGGTATTAAGGATTTCGCGATAAAGGACCTGAACATAAGTTGAATTTGTGAAGTAAGATCATACCTATTTGGATAAATGGTACCTCCAAGTTTTATTGAAAAATGGTGAATCATTTCTTGCCTTATATAGCGTGCATATCACAATTGTTAAAGGAGAAAAAAAGTCTTAATGTAAGTACACATCTTAAGCTCACAAATGTGACTCACTATACAGCACCATAGGAGCAGACCATTCCTCGTTTCATTGGTTTTAAAATCTATTCCAGTAACTCCTTACTATCTTTTATCAGCTGACTATAATTGCCTGCACTTAAAATTTACATTATTTCTCTAGATTGGATTGAGTTAATGTCACTGGTTTGACCACTTGCACTTCACTAAACATCTGCTTCGTTATTGTTTTTATTACTGCCAACTGCACCTTTATCAGGACTAAAGGACTTTATTAGTTTCTTGACAGCTAAGGTCTTTTTAATTTTTACAAAATAGAATAACACTGCCAAATAAATGAACACATTGCATTATTAGCGATAGATTAGCCTGTCATTTTCAGGATCAAAACATCCACAAATTCAGGGAAGAATTTGGCCTTGTTCTCAAAAGCAGAACTCAAGCCAAGCCAACAAAAGAAAATGCACAAGATTCAACATTAGTTTTGCCATTATTTACATTAAAAAAACACTCCTTGGCTGAAATTCTCATCCTGCTTTGGGTGCAACTCTGGTGTAAATGCTAGGGGGGAGGGATGCAAAGGAGGAAGCAGCTGGGAAATTCCAGTGGGGCAGGAAATGGGCAGATCTACTGCCTGCCTCCCCATTTCATTAAACACTTGCACAAACCATTCTTTTTCTTCCAAACTACATAGTAATCCGGCTCAGTCTGGGTTCCACTGAATGAAACCAACCTTTCAACCATGGCTTGTTTGTTGAAGCTTAACCACATGGTGGGATTGTCCCGGCCTGTTTTTTTATAGTTGCATTTTTTATGAGTTTACTAAATTCCGATCAAGGCCACCGATTTGCAGTTTTCACAGAAAAATTGACAGAATTACAAAATTTTAATTCAAAACAACATTAAAAGTCTTGTAGAATCCCATCATCCCATGTAATAAAGTGAACTTCAGTCACCATAAACTAATGCACCTAAGTAAATCTAGGTATGACCACTAAAACACTGGTAAAAATCTTGAAATTCTGTGTAATAAATATGGAATTTGATTTCCTCAGTCACCTTAATACACTATCCCTGGTCAGGATGACTTTAGTTATGATTGTGGCATATTACGGTGGATTAAAATTTCGGTCAACTGAAAATGTCTGCACTGCCTGCCAAAGTAGATCACTGCTTAAACCAAGTATTTTGAGTGATTAGTTTCCACAATTAGCTTGCTAGTGACAAATCAACTTATGTACCACAGGTACACAAAACCTACTGAATCAACCAAAGCAGACAGTGGGAGTAATTTTCATTCATTTTGATAGGTTTCAATGCCTGGGCGGTAATATGTTGGAGCGGATCATCTGCCCATTATAGAATGTGTCTGATTTTCATTCCATTCAATTGGATGCAAATTGAGTGAGTTCTATAATGAGCAGGTGATTTGCTCTGCCACAGTACCTCACAGGTGATGAAGTTTAAAATTACTCCCAGTGTTCTTTCAACCACTACAAGAGTCTGATAGGTAAATGACATCAGCTCATCCCAATTCAATGTTGTCGTAATCATTCAGTGGCAGTTTCAATGTTTGGAACTGGTGCCAATGTCGCTAGAATAGACAGTTGGTTCTCCGGAATATGGATGTAACGCATCACCCTGTTTTAATTATATCAAAATGAAATACCCTGATGTAATTCTCCTTTTATTAGAGTTGGTCTGTATTCTCATTCCAACTGAATGACAATAAATTGCGGTGGTATTTGATAAAACAATTTTGCTGCATGAAAGTCAAAACAGATATTATGGCCCAGATTTTACTCTTCAAGGCGGAGTTTCAATCTGGCGTTACTTCTCCCTCTCCTCTGCGTCCGTTCCAGGCTCCACCCATTTGCCTGGGTTGGGGCTCATTAGAGATGTATGGCAAGCTCCCGGTGAAAAGTCCACGTAGCCCATCAGTCTCTGAGGAAACTCAAGCAGTGTTGCAGCAGAGACACCAGAAGATACCCAAATTACTTATACGGGTAGAAGCTCCTTGAAGATCGGAACAAGGCCTACAGCAGGTAAGTCTCTGGGACTGTCTGGAGGGAGAGAAAGTTGCTACAGGACCCTCTTCCTCCATTTGATTATTTACTGTCTACTGCCACTTTCCACATGGCAGACCAAGGAAGTGGTGGTAAGAGAGAAAATCTGCCGGAACCCTAGGCTCCGCCTCCTCCACCAGTATTTACATGTGGCCGGTAGGAAAGCGGTAGGTGGTAAAGGAGTGGACAGTTAAGGAGAACGCCCCCTACATCTCCCTTTTGGAAGAAATAATAAATTCACACGCACTGGCTGGTGTTCCTTTCTTATTGTGTGAATGCATAGGGTGACTGCAGGTATTTGTGTTCAAAATCTCTTCTCAGGAACATACTGCCAGAGCTGTCTTTCGTTCCATTACTATTGCACAAAGCACACACTGAAGATATGTTTGTGCACGTGAGTGAAGCATTTTGAATTAAAGCATACCTAAAGTTTTTTTGTGCATAAATGGTCTAATTTATACCACATTGAACTTTAGTTACAAGGCTGAACTGACTTGGGATGCAAGGTAATCCTAGGAATTGTTTTGATAGTTGGGGCCCCTAGTATCTGTGAGGCAGACATTATTCAGCAGAAAGCAGACGTGCAATTAGATAAGTCATTTTCATTTGATGGTATCTCACTCACGAGTCTCTTGTGCTCCTTCTTTGGTTTGCATTTTTAGGATAATTGTAAAACCAAACCAAAAGAAAATGGCCTCAGTTTGTACAAATTGCTAAAAATTATAATGGGCCTGAATTTCCGATCGGAGGCTTCGTGCGGGCGGATACCTCCGATCGGAAAAAATCTATGAACTTACCTGCTGGCTCCGTAGGTTCCGAAGCTTGTGATCCTGGGCCTCTGCTCTATGAAATGCGCAGAGGCCCAGGTATCCCACGGGCACATGCGGTTCGCAAGCGTGCCTTGGATCATGTGGGCCATGGGGAACCAATCAAAGAAGGGAACCCCCCTTCACACTTTTGACAGTTCTCTACGCACAGATCTGTCAAAAGTATGAATGGGAATCACTTAAAAAACACAGTAAAACATTAAATAATTTATTTTTTTTAAATCACATTTAAAATTAATTAAAATGACATTAAAGTAAATACTTTAAATAAAAATTTTATTTTTTGAAAAAGATAATTAAAGATTTTTACGGGGCTAAAAATAAACTTACCTTTTTTTAAAAAGTATTTTTATATTATAAATCAGTGAAAAAATTTAATTTTTTAATTTTAAACTCTTATGCTGATAAAAGCAGGCCTTACGCCTGCTTTTACCAGGTGTAAGATATTTAAAGGTTTTCAGCGGGCGAAAGTTGTGCAGAAAACCATCTCCCGGGCATGCGTGTGATCTGTCAAGAGGATTCTTGATAGATCGTAAGTGCCAGGTTTTAGCGCATGCGCTTCGCATGCCTAAACCCAGCACTTGCGTGGCCCCTATGGGTGCGTTCACATTTCGTACGCACCCGTGGGGGTCGGAAAATCCGGCCCAATATATTCTCACTATATAGCACATTGGCAGCTCAAGACCTACAGTGCCTGAGCACAGGACTCTTGGTTAAGGAAACAGAGTTCGAATTGTGATCTTGATAGTCATTTGCATTTCATCTTCTCCTACCTGGTGAGTTCGTCAGTGTCAGGGAGAGAAAACCAGTCACGAAAAAGTCAATACTCATATGATCATACAGGTGAAGCATGTCTGCTGGTTCAACCAAGGAGTGGCGTTCAGTATCTGTGGAGTTATCCATGGACTCCGGTGTCTTACCTTCCCATCCAAGGAAAACAATCGGAGCATGTTGGAGGGTGTATTTTGTGGACATTGGAACAACAGTTAGAACATTGAAGAAAACGTATGTCACTGGAGCACGTATGGGACATGCACTTTTTAGTTAATTCTCCCTTTCCCATGTTTCTAAAATCTACTAGGTAGGTCAGTCAAGGTAGCAGGCTTCTCCATGATCAATGCCTATGTTGCTCTGTAATCTGCCAACAAGAGACACATTTCTGGCAGGGAAGGACAGTATTTTCCCTTTTGGCAGAATGTTCTGTTACAAAGAGCTATTCCACTTACAGCCTGACAGAGAACGAACAAAATCTATCCCAACTATAACAGGCAGATTTGAGTGGCAGGCAGTCATGGGATGTGAAACCACGAGTATTTGGTTAGTTGCTGTCTCTATTTATACTGCTTTAATTTTCAACAGAAAATGTTCTGCTTATATTTTGGACTTAAGTTTGCTATGGCAACACTTAAGGGTTACTAAAGCTAGTGCTTTGTACAAAATGAAAACCAAAGAGGATAGTTGGATAATGTAATTTATTCTTCTCTACTCCAGGCTTTCTACTTGAATTCTGAGTTTTTAAAATTAATAATTCTCCTTCTTATAGTGTTGCATTTTAGTTATTTTGCAAACAGATGGTAAATATCGAGGGATGTCTGTAGCACACTACCACAGCTCTACTGGTGCACTGTAGTTTCAAAGCATATTTCTCTTAAGCTTTGCATACCAGCTGGCACATATTCATAATGTTCCGAATAAATATTAAAAACCCCTTAGTGGTTCTTTTGTTCATGAAAAAACCTGGCACAAGTACATTGACAAAACTGTTTTGAAGGCATAAACCAAAAAAAAAATTCTTGACGGAAACAATGCGCATTGACTTTATCAATTTAAAACTTTGTAAAGAAACTAAAAGCTTAATTTAATAATCCCACTAATTGACCTGTCAATAGGATATATTTGTGGAAATCTTGCACGTGACATTACTCAGTGTAAGTTTACTCAACAGCCCCCAAATGTTTGAAAGGGTTTTTTGTGGTCTCGTATTACACAGCTTGATGTAGTGAAATACTACACCATGACATTAGTGATAATGATGAGTTTTGTCTTTTAGTGGCAGATTTGTTGCACATGTACACAGCTTTAAATGGTGCAAAAATACCCCTAAAAGGATTTCTCTGGGCCCATTAAAATCATGTTGTTTTGACCTTCAAATAGAGTTGTCTAAAAAGGAATACAATAAGGACAGAGAGGGTGACTGTTTGAGGAAGCTGTAATTCTGTATGGGCATTTTTATGATTTCAAAACTGTCTGCAATTGTCCCTTGCAGATGTTTTGTTCAGGTAGGTTATTTTCAACCGCTAGGGGCTAAAAGGGATTTACGTACTTTGGGCTAGAAATTCGGTGCATTTGCACCTCTCGTTAGCGCCCGGCGCTATCGACTTTTCACCTGGGCGTGGCGCCGCTAACGACTCCCGCTTAATTCAGCGGGAGTTTAGCAGTGGCGGTAACTGGTAGCGCCCCGCTGCGCAGGCGATGACGATGTCAACACCGTGCGCAGCGCCCCATTTTCCTGCCACCTCAATATTCGGGGTTAGCACTCTAAGAAGGAAGTGGAGCGCTTGAATTAGCGCTCCACCTCCCTCTTGGGGCACTAAAACTGAATTTAGCGATCGCCGGCGCTATTTTTTGCCGGGCGCTAAATTTTTCACCCTTTGGGTTTAAGGGAAAAGACAGTTAGAGGGTGAATTTTAAAACACTGATCTCCCACAGCTATTCCTTTATAGTAGCTTGTTATGTCATGACAAATGCTGCAAATGTTATTCAATTTTACATTTTAATAAAATAGTAAGTAGTCGACACCCATTCATGCTCCTAGTAGTCTGTCCCTAGATTGTTAAAAAAAATCAAGAATTTCCATGGCATAAAAGTGGCAAGTTCAACAGCTTGATGATTTCTCTGTGACTTCTTCAGTGGCAATGTGAATTATATGCGTTTAAAGAATTCATGTGATTACACTTAGATTTCCAATGAATTTACTGAGATTCTAAAAACTCCCCAAAAACTCAGAAAACAGTTCTGGTGGTTATCCAAAAGAAGCAATGCTTGAAGTGCAGGTTGAAAAGTAGTCCAAAGGTTAGAAGAACTCAGAATGTCCCACCAGAAACCGTGGTGGAAACAGAATCAGTAATAGCTTTTCAAAGTGAACTGGATAAATATTTGAAATATATATATATTTTTTAAACGGGTTAGGGAAAGGCGAGGGGGATAGGACTGAGTGGATAGCTCTTTTAAAGAGCTGGCACAGGCATCGGCATAATTGACTGAATTCTGTGCTATGAAATTCTACAATTTTAAGTCGGTAGAGAAATAAACATGCTATCTCAAATATATTGCACATAAGGTACACACGGTATTTGGGACATTGTTTCAGCTAGCTACAAATATGCCTTGTGCATTCAATGCACAGATTTTCTTTGAAAGGTGTATATTAAACAGATCTCTGCAGCATAACATTGGTAGCAGCACTTCTAGAAAGTTTTAAAAAATGACTGTAAACACTGATTTCTGCATCTGCTGTATTTGTTAGGTCTTACCTCTCTAAGGCCAGAATCTGTGATACTGTCTAGATTCACAGAACCCTCATAAGTCAAGTAATGGAAAACATTGAGAGCACGAACTGCCTCTGGGCCTCGCTGTTTGTATCCAAAAATAAGGTCAATCCACTGATGCAGTTGGCAAGAAACAAATTCACTTTCCAGAGCCTGCATGAAAACATTTAAAAATAATAAAACAATAGAGCTGTAGAATATATTACTATTCACACGGTAAAATATTTATCAAGCCTGCATCCTTTTATGCTTGCTTTTTGTTTTTCTTCCTCCCACTCCTCAACCACCCGAAAAAAAGTATTTAATGTAGTAATGGAAATTTGCTACACTAGAATATTTTTACCATTTTCAAAATACAGTATAAATGTTGATAAATTTGATTCATGAAACCACCAAATTGATTTTCCATTTTACAGTGTGACCCAGAAACATAATGGTTACGGTTTTGAGTAAAAAGTAAAAACCATATCATGGTATTTGCTTCAAAATACCCAAGCTCAAGTAAAACATTAAATATTATTACTGCAAGCAATATTTACATTTTCAACAAAGAAAATTATAATGATTAGCAAGTTTGAGCAATTTTGAAAGATAAGACAAAAAAAGGAATATTATTCCTTTAAGAAAATGTATGACAGATGTGCCTGATCATACAAAATCACTGTAGTCTGACCTCATACATTTTCATTTTCTCTGCTCACCGAATAATTTAAGAATTAGAAAATACAAATCATCATAATGCACTCATCCTCAAGGTCAAGTCAGCATAGTTCACTGAATTATGCTGACATTTTTAGCTGCCATCATCATATTTAAGCGGCTCTCTAGAACTTACAACAATAGACAGATATTCATGGGATGAATATTAGAACACAAAGACCAAAACGTTTGGGCCAGCTGTCTGGACACTGTTTTAAATTAGATTGAGGTTTCCCAACCTAAAACAGTGCCATGGATTCTATTTAACAGGGCCGTAATTTAACTAAAATATATTATCCCTTTAAGAGTGTGGCAACATTCCTAGACCAAAGCCCAAAGCATTTTTTTAATTGAAACAATTCAGAAAGTATATCATCATTGAAATAGCTGTCAAATGACCCAGTTGTTTTTATGAAAATCATTTCTGATATATTATGCCATATTGCAAATTTAACAATTTAATGAAATTTCCAATTTTGTTAAAATAGTGCAGCATTGTTTATTTGACAATGTCATAGCAGAGAAATGGCATGGCTGAAGGACAAACCATATAATTTGACAACACACAAGGCATGCAGCAATCACTGCTCCTGTTTGCAAAGCAAAAGCAGTTGAAGTGGCCTGGTTAAGTGGTATGGATAGGGCCAGATCTCCATTTGAACTGCCTGAATGGAAGGAAGGAAGTAAGAAAAATAAATTAAAAACTTGCATTTATATACTGCCTTTCAAAACCTCAGGATGTCCCACAGTACTTCACAGTCAAGAAATTATTTTTGAAATGTTGTTACTGTTGTTTTGTAGGCAAATACAGCAGCCAAATCGCACACAGCAAGGTCTCACACACAGCAGTAAGATAAAGGACCAGTCTATTTTGCTGGTTTTAGTTGGGGTAGAATGTTGGCCAGGACACTGGGAGAACTCCCTGCATTTTTCAGAAAAGTGCCATGGGATCGTTTACATCCACTTGAACAACAGACTGAGTCTCAGTTTAACATCTCATCTGAAAGATGGCACCTCTAAAATGCAGCATTCCCTCAGTACTGCAATAAATTGTGTTCTGCATGTAACATTAAAGAAATTATTTCTACCTTTGTACTTCTGTAAAATATAGAAATATAAATGCATCATTAAATTCATGCAAACTTCTTATTCAGCGTGCAAGGTGTTATAGTATGTTGGTGCTCCAGCATTTTTAGGATAAGGCTTCTCCCATGGTTCTACACCTGGAAGGATAGTAATTTTGATCTGCAAGACAAGCGTAGACACTGAGGAAACCCAGGAGCTGCCTTACTGGGAAAATTTATTAAAATATAATGGACTACTCTCACTCATCTTTCAGCAGCCAGCATTGGCAAAGGCTTGGAAACAAATATCTCACTCAACTTAGGAACAGTGATTGTGAGGGCATCTAACAATACATTTAAAAAAATACTTTTCACAATCTTCTATTTAGTCAGTTGCATAGTAACTAATAAAATTAATTTTTGGGTAGGAAATAATGAATATTCTGAATACTAAATATTCTTGATCAGTACGTTTCCGGCCCAACGAGGAAGGAGGCATTGCTGGATCTGGTTCTGGGGAATGAGTTAGGTCAAGTGGAGCAAGTGTCAGTAGGGGAACATTTAGGGAACAGTGATCATAGTTTAGGGAAAAGGACAGGGAGAAATCTAGAGTAAAAATACTTAATTGGAGGAAGGAAAATTTTAATGGGTTGAGAATGGATCTGGCCCGGGTAAATTGGAATCAAAGATTGGCAGGCAAAACTGTAATCGAACAATGGGCTGCCTTTAAAGAAGAGATAGTTCGGGTACAGTCGAGGTACATTCCCACGAGGAGGAAAGGTAGGGCAACTAAAACCAGAGCTCCCTGGATGATGAAAGAGATACAGTAAGATGAAGCAGAAAAAGGGCACGTATGACAGATATCAGGTTGAGAATACAAGTGAGAATCAGGCTGAATATAGAAAGTTCAAAGGGGAAGTGAAAAAGAAAATAAGAGGGGCAAAGAGAGATTTTGAGAATAGATTGGCAGCTAACATAAAAGGGAATTCAAAAGTCTTCTATAGGCATATAAATAATAAATGGGTAGTAAGGAGGGGTGGGGCTGATTAGGGACCAAAAAGGAGACCTATGCATTGAGGCAGAGGGCATAGCTGAGGTACTAAATGAGTACTTTGCATCTGTCTTCACCAAGGAAGAAGATGCTGCCAAAGTCATAGTGAAAGAGAAGGTAGTGGAGTTACTGGATGAGATAAAAATTGATAAAGAGGAGGTACTAGAAAGGCTATCTCTACTTAAAGTTGTTAAGTCACCAGGACCGGATGGGATGCATCCTAGGATGCTGAGGGAGGTTAAGGAGGGAATTGCAGCGGTACTCGCCATAATCTTCCAATCCTCCTTAGATACGGGGGTGGTGCCAGAGGACTGGAGAATTGCAAATGTTACACCCTTGTTCAAAAAAGAGTGTAAGGATAAACCCAGCAACTACAGGCCAGTCAATTTAACTTCATTAGTGATGAAGCTTTTGGAAGTGATAACTTTACAAAGTTAGCAGTCACTTGGACAAGTGTGGATTAATTAAGGAAAGCCAGCACGGATTTGTTAAAGGCAAATCGTGTTTAACTAACTTGATCGAGTTTTTTGATGAGGTAACAGAGAGGGTAAAGCGGTTGACGTGGTGTATATGGGCTTCTAAAAGGCGTTTGATAAAGTGCCACATAATAGGCTTACCAGCAAAGTTGAAGCCCATGGAATAAAAGGGACAGAGGCAGCATGGATACGAAATTGGCTAAGTGACAGGAAACAGAGAGTAGTGGTGAACGGTTGTTTTTCGGACTGGAGGAAGGTATACAGTGGTGTGCCCCAGGGGTCGGTGCTAGGACCACTGCTTTTCTTGATATATATTAATGACTTAGACTTGGGAGTACAGGGCACTATTTCAAAATCTGCAGATGACACAAAACTTGGAGGTATAGTGAACAATGAGGAGGATAGTGATAGACTTCAAGAAGACATAGACAGACTGGTGAAATGGGCGGACACGTGGCAGATGAAATTTAATGCAGAAAAGTGCAAAGTGATACATTTTGGTAGGAAGAACGAGGAGAGGCAATATAAATTAAAGGGTACAATCCTAAAGGGGGTGCATGAACAGAGAGACCTGGGGGTATATGTGCACAAATCGTTGAAGGTGGCAGGGCAGGTTGAGAAAGCAGTTAAAACATCATACGGGATACTGGGCTTCATAAATAGAGGCATAGAGTACAAAAGCAAGGAAGTTATGAAGAACCTTTATAAAACACTGGTTCGGCCTCAACTGGAGTATTGTGTCCAATTCTGGGCACCGCACTTTAGGAAGGATGTGAAGGTCTTAGAGAGGGTGCAGAAAAGATTTACGAGAATGATTCCAGGGATGAGGGACTTCAGTTACGTGGATAGACTGGAGAAGCTGGGCTTGTTCTCCTTAGAGCAGAGAAGGTTGAGAGGAGATTTGATAGAGGTGTGCAAAATCATGATGGGTCTAGACAGAGTAGATAGAGAGAAACTGTTCCCATTGGCGGAAGGGTCGAGAACCAGAGGACACAGAGTCAAGATGATTGGCAAAAGAACCAAAGGCGACTTGAGGAAAAACATTTTTTATGCAGCGAGTGGTTATGATCTGGAATGCACGGCCTGAAAGGATGGTGGAGGCAGACTCAATCACAGCGTTCAAAAGGGAATTGGGTAAGTACCTGAGGGGGAAAAAATTGCAGGACTACGGGGAAAGGGCGGGGGAGCGGGACTAGCTGAAGTGCTCTTGCAGAGAGCCGGCACAGGGTCGACAGGCCAAATGGCCGCCTTCTGTGCTGTAACCATTCTATGATGCACTATTTTTTTTTGTAACAATAATAACCTTTAAATGTTTTTAATTGCTTATTAACCATTTCTTCCAGTTTGCCAGTTCCAAGCACAGGTCAAATGTACTTTGACCTCAAGCTGGATGCAGCTGGCTTAGAGTCAAGTCACGCAAAGAACTGCATTATTTGGAGATAGGCACCGATTCAGTTCAGATGAGAATCTGGTGTATCTGACTACACAGAATTCTTTGACCAAATCAAAAAAATGTTTTTACTGAAACAGCATAAAACACAAGTAGCAAGTAAAGATGAATAGTTAGATTTTGTATCATGTTGAAAATCTGAGTTAATATTATTATTAGTGATCAGAGGGAATGAGGGCATTGCAATTTGGAAGATAAACTGAAACTAACAGCATAAATCCAAGAATTCCTCATCTTCTGACTCCTTTGCATTCACATATTTAGTATACTTGAACAACGAGCTGAATGTGTTCTATTTATGGCTGCCACCCTGCAAATGCCTGCTGGGATTGAATGGCTGAGTAATACTGCAGATGCACATCTGTGAGAAGCTTTTTAAAACTGGTAAATTATGATTGATGAACCCAACAATCATGTAACATTATCAGGGACACTCACTGCTTCTGTCCTTTGGTGACATCATAGAGGTCAGACAAAAATCATGTTAGCATTGAACACTCTGCTTTAATAAGGTTACATGAATAAGTCTCTGGGAAATGTCTAGCCACATGCAGCTTGGAAAAACGGCTACTTGCAGTTTATCCAATGGAGCAGTCATTTTGCAAGAGCCAGATATCATTCTTACCATCCTGTTAATGCGGATAAAATCCTCTGGCTTCTTTGCCCAATGTGGAAGCTCAACATCAGAAACAACAGTTCCATCCTCTCGGATGCCAAGATTATAGTTATTACTGTTCACAAACATTTCGGGTAAATAGTAGAATTCTGGAATTAGCTCCTGGTTAAGAAAGAGACAAAAGACAACATTTATTTTACATATCAATAATTGTTGAGAAATAAAATTCAAGATTTCTTTATGAAACTTCACCATCTCAATTATCATTATTTTTAGGCAATGATAGGTTACACACCATGTCTGAGGATTAGATAAACCATACCACGTAGATATGATTGGCACAATAACAATTATGTAAAACAGAACAAGCTGTCTTATCTGCTGCATGGATTTGTACGATAAGGCATATTACTGTTGTATGTAGTACATTGAAAATTTTAAATTTTAAATCTCACACAATCAATTCTAAATTCCCACCATCTCAAATGGAAAACACACCACTAGTGTAATAAAACAATAATAGGTGCCTGGCGTTACCTCTTCCTCAGTGAATGAAGTTTTGTGTTTGCACCCGCTTCCTTCATTCCCCCTCACTGGCTGATGGAACTTTTGGGCCTGCCTCCCACCCTACCCGTCTCCACCCCGCCACTGACAAAGTTTTACAGCCGAGACTCCCTCACAGTATGTGGGCCTGTTACCCTTCATTTTGACTGACATTTTCAACTTCTCTTCGCTGTCTTCCTATTTCCTATATTCCCTCTTCCTCCCCATCTCCTTCCTTCTTCCCCTATATGCCTCTTCCTCCCTCTCCCCCTCATTCCCTCCTCTGACCCACCCTGCTTGAACTGAATATTGCATTTGGTCTTGACTTCCTGTGTGCAATGCCATGAGAGATCAACTAATACACTATATCATTATTAATAATGATAATAGTAAATACCTGGGCGTGATTTAAAGGCTATAATCTAATTTCAAGAATCAGGTGATGATAAACCATTTGACAGTCATTTACTGTTTATGAAATCACTCAATACCCTCAACGAGATTGCTCGCCCTATTATCATTATTTAATTGTAAAAGATTTACACATTAAGTCAGCTAACTCCGTTTAGGAATAGCTACATTTAACATGCAATCAAGCCCTTCTGTGCTAAAGTGAACCAATTATCATGAATGGTTTCCTTCCTTGCAGAACATTCACCACATGTTAACAGGCATGCAGTTTCAAAATGTAAAACAGACTTTAATATCAATTGTTAATTAACAATGCATTATTAATATATTAAAAAATGTTAAAAGGAAGTTTGCATTTTGCAATGCCTGTTTTGTGAAGCAGAAGGTGTTATAGATGGTCCAAAACAATTACTGGAGAAATGTTCATTGCAAAAATTATTTCATGATTCAAGTTTCCACATCTAGTACTGCAGAAAACACACAATAAATTTCTTGAACTTTGTACACTTCCAAAATACCATGAATTTAAAATAAAGTTTTAATTGTTCATATTCTGTAAAATTGTTAATTTCAAACGTTCAGAAAAGGATAAGATTATTTTGGCACAAAATTAGTATTGATTTTTGTTCATCTAGTATTCTATTAGATGTAATTTTAACAATGTCAATGACATTGCAATACTATGTAACAAAGATTGTTGCCATATTGTGTCATATCTCATTAAAGTTTGTGATCTGTACCACATTGCCCAGACTGTCAGGTGAAGATAAGACAATTTCCCAGAGGGGAGGGAGGGAAAAACTATGGTGTATGCACTTCTTCCACCCTTGCATACTCCTGGCAGTTAGTAGAGGAACAGCATAGGAGAGTCCAGCAAGCGGTTACCCATCTACCTAGTTGGTTGGGTAATGACGCAAAGGGACCCAAGAGGAGAGAAAATAACTTGCAAAACAGGGATGTGGGATTAAGATTATGTATTTTTACTATGATGCGAGATGATAAAATTATGTTACTTGGCACAATCCTAACATTCATAATTAATCCAATGTGGAAAATAAACTATTGTGTTTTACATATTCCACAATTCAGAACAAATGGACATTTCTTTGGTGGCTACAATTATGTTTAAAAAAAGAACTTTCTGGCACAAATGCCTTGAGAGAAATCTGCACGTTTTTAAGTGAATGACACACAATTCTGGCACATTTTAAGCTAACCCTTTCAGGTAGCCTATGTCTTTAAAATTACACTGTGCAAATCTATTTTGTTCTTAGGAAATTCTTTGATCTACTCTTTTAAAAAAGGCATTAATCTGTTTAAATAGTCAATAAAGGGATTTCATATGACTATGTAATTGTTTGTATGTTAATATTTGTGAACTTTCAAAACCTGAATATATTTAATCCCATGTTTTATTTGGGCAACTTGTTATCTGAAATCTTCTAATGCTTAAGTATTATGGAATCAAATTATAGAAAAGTCCCAAACCTCAGTGCATATCTCAATTCAAGAAGTATTTAATTATCCTATTTTTATAGACACAAAAACCATTTAAGCTTTGAAGCCTTATGTCTTGGGTCCCAATATTTCAAACCCTGGATTTTTGATAGATTGCATATACCTTTTAACATTGAGTAGACAGTAATAGTCTTTTTCAAATCTGTTCCTTTAATGACATTATAGAATTTCTAAAATTTCTGCTTAGGTTTTCACATATTACTCAACACAATCATTTGGATTTGTTTTTGCTTTCTGACAAAAGGTCATAACATCAGTTTCAGGGTTCTAAAAGCTGCTTTGATACTCAAGTGGATAAGTGGTAAAGCCAGAAATGGGAGTGTTTTGTGAGCTATTGTGATATAGTGAATAACTCACACTGTCATCTATTGTAAACTATTTAACTAATCACATCATAAACTATTTACACATTGTTTTATTTGTGCTTTCTCACCTATCAGTACTTTCACTTGTTTGACTTTAGTGGTTATGCACTTTTCGGTGTTCAAAGGTAAGTACAATTCTTACTGCTGAAACTCTTTCATTCTTATTTGAATTAAACACTTCTAAAACATATTGCTGCTTTTCTACACTATATGCTAACATGATACAGCTTTTTTTTTTAAAAGCAGCCTGAAGCCTCCGATTTCCCAAATCCTAGCAACAGATTAAATTCACCAGATTACATTGTTACAAGCATTAAGGCACTACAACGCGTAATATGATCAAAACGGATGACACTCTGCTTGAAATCTGACTCTATACAGGCTTTTCTAGGGTCACAGAGGTACAATAACGTAAAAAAAATCACTACAGTCACTAAAGTAACCAATTAAATTTGATACCTCAGCCCTGTAATGTGCCAGCGATGTGAGCTAGAGAAGGCATTCTTAATTGTTAGACACAAGATATTTTCCTCTAGCCTTCCTAAAAATGGTTTGATTATTTACCACTATTAAAATACGTACTATCAAAATACGGTTTGGTTAAATGAATGAAGGTAATGTAAACTTCCCTTAATGCAATTTTATTCCTTGCTATAGTTTTAGATAAAATACAACAAAGAAGTGTGAAATAAGACAAAACTCCAGCTCAGGCACACATTATGCACAGTCTTATGTAATACTAACATGAGATTTTAATAACACAGGGCTGCTCAAACTCCTGACTGTACCAAATTCTAAGTTGGGGGAGGGGGAGGGAGGAGAGGAGGAAAAGAAAATGTAAATGAAGTATATTAAACAAGTGTAAATTCATGGATAGTGACACATAAGACTCTTTAGCCACACATAGGTGACTTTAGCCGGTATTTGTTACTACTGAATTCATCAAAATTGTACTCGTTTTACCAGATCCTATGTAAAGTTTACATTCCACTGTTATTGCAACATAGTGTTATTATGGCTGCACAGTGAAATGAAATCCAAAACATACGTTTCCACTTTTCTAATGTAATTCACTGCAAGCTTTTAAAAATGCCATCTCTTTTCTAGTTCTTGATCCCTTGGCGTCCATTAATTCTGGAAAAGACTCATAATGGACTGACTAATCATTCAGAAACCCTCCCCATTAACTGTATTAATTTACGCTGGTTTAATGGCATTTTGTCAAACTCGTGAGGCCTCCAAAGCCTTTTGAGAACACACAGTGGCTACTTTGAACAGTTTTATTAAATAAAGAAAAGAAGTCTGGACAGTGGTTCCTTTGCTTGTCACTACATTTAAAAAAATCAGTGTGAAGCCAACTGGACTAGCTAAGGTCTTTTCCGGGTGACTTGTTTCCTGAAAGGTCATCTTACTAACAGCCACTCTTTTCCCAGCTTGCTCTCATTACCACAGGAGGAGGCCAGGATTAATAAAGAAAGATTGTAAAACATAGATTCTTGACCAATTTTGGGGCCTGGAAGATCATATATCAAACATTTCTTTTGATCAGATCCCAAAATTACCTGTAAACTTAACCTATATAATCATACAAATCACAACATGTGTATTTTAATGCATTTTTGTACGCAATGTTACTTCCATTCCCCCCCCCCCCCAAATACATAGACAACAGACAGACACACGCAAACAACATTATTTAAAATGAATTGCATTGAAATGCAACATCACTGGGCACAAGCAGTCTATGGTTAAAAAAAAGTGGCTTTAAGGAACAAGCTGCATTTAAAATAGAACTTGTCATTAACGGTTAATTAACTGCCCTGGGCAAATGTAACCAGCGTTGGATTGAACCACAACAATATGATACATTGAGGACGAATGCCATTCCTGCTGTGTTTTATTGTAGTGAGAAAAACATTAAGTCAACACCAGCAGAACCATTATAATACTGTACCTCTCTTGTTTGTAGTCCATGTTATTAATGACAACCGTGCTAATTAGCTTTGTTCAGACACATCTCTTAGCCAACAATTTGGGGAAAAACAAAAAAAATCCTTCATTCAAATTCATTTTTGCTGAATTCATATTTTGATTCAAGCTGAACAGTGAAAACGGTAACATCTTTGACTGAATAGCACCATTGAAATAAACACTGTAGGTACTAACTAGGGCTGCAGAGTTTAAAAGCTAACACTGGAAAAACATCAACTGAAAACCTCACTTAGAAAGAAGCTGTTAAATATATTTCTACGGTACAGCAGGACAGTTATACCATACAGTTAGTGTCAATCCAAATCTTCACATCAAGCAAAACTGTGTATTGTAATTCAGATGCAAAAGCCACCTGAAGCAGTCAAACTGCTTTATATTGCCTTGTTTTTATTCGGATTCAGGAAGGCCAATTTCTGTGAGGTGGCTCCCACATATAGACTTAAATTCTCCTTCCCTATCTTAGCAGCAGACCAATTTATTTAGGTCTATGAGTCTGCTGTGCAGATAAGGAAACCAGATAAAGTAGTAAGAACACCAAAAGCTGGCTGACAGATAGTGGTTTCCTGGAATACGAATTAAAGTAAGGGGAATATAAAAGCAGCATCAGTAAGAGGTATGAAACCACCTGCATGAGGTGGTCTCACACCATATGGAATTTTTACTCACTGCTATATAACTGCAGCTGGTACGGATCCAAATTTAAAATGTTCCCTGATAGTCAATTCTTATATTTAATTTCTAATGTTAGCAGTGATGCTGAGTCTTGACTCTTTCCAAACATTAAAATTTAATAGGCATTCAGATTTACCGGTGCATGCATAAGCTCCATTGTCACTGAGCAGAAAGTGATGCAGGGGCACCCAGTATAACCCATCTGTTATACCTGCATCACCCTATACATGAACAGGTACATGTAGCATGACAGCCTCAGTGTACTTTAATACAGTCAGCAACACTTACTTTTACATCTGAAGTGTCTCTCTGACAGTTCCTCCATGATTTTGCCACAGAGGAGAATGTTCGCTCTGGATAATCAAATTTTCCTTCATTTGCATTAAGGAAAAATGTGGTAAACGGCTCCTAAAAAAAAAAGTTGCATTTATTTGACAAAATAATAATGTGAAATTAACCACTACATAGTAGCTAAATAAAGTCTGACCAATAAATGACTAGTTCTGAAGTAGGAAGAAAGATCACGTGAAAGAAACTACAGAAATGCCCAAAACATCAACTTTAACTATTTTCAAATATATATTCCATTTCCATGATTATCTTATCAGTTTTCAATTTCAAACAACTTTAATGATGGCGCGCAACTTGTGGAGGATCATAACATCAGACCAGGGAACGAATACATGTATTTCATGGCTCAAATGGACTGGAAGCAATGTTCTGCATAAAAGCTCTCTCATCCCTAAAGGTAATCAAATAAAGACTGCAGAAGGTAAGGTGCTGAAATTGCACACAAAATTCCAATTGCAGCTTCGCCAGTAATGTAGTAAAGGTTAGAATAACTTATTTTGACTTATGTTCAAATACCTTGAGAAAGAATCTCATATTTGATAGCTTTGTTGGTGACAGCTTCAAATTAACTTAAAATTTCCAGTGAATGATCAACAATCACATCTAGACCCTTTTCCTTCTCCACTTTTACTGATAGATATCCTTTCATAATGTACACATTTGCTGTTTCCTGCTCCATATATTTGGAGCAGAGGAACATATAGGGTTACATGGAGATAATAGAGCAATGGGATTTCATTTTTGATTGCCCTAGCAGAGATCCAGCATAGATATGATGGCTTCCTTCTGTGCTGCAAACTTCTATGGTAGTCTACTTTAAAATCTATGCTAACTGAGCGGTTTAATTATTCCAGAAGTTTTTCAATGTACCATTTGGAGACAGATACCTGACATTTAACAGGTAATTAACATCAAATTTAAAACAGTGTACACTCCAACTCACCATCGGCAATGCCAAAGGAGGTCTACTGGTAATATATTCAAAGTCTTGCATCTACAATGCACTGTTTGCCATACTTACTTCCTGTTGTCAGAATTGTGCCATCACACTTTTACTATTGCATTTTATTGATTGGTTCAAAGTAAAACTGCAGTAAATTACAACTGAAGAGATGGAGAACGCACAAATCAAAACCAAGGAAAGCAGCTAGAAAACTACCAAACAGAAACCTCTAAGGATTGATGAAAACATCCAATCCTGAATGACTAATCAGGACACCTACCAATAAAACAAATGAGAAGGTGAACCAAATGAATCATTCAAAATGTTTTGACTCAATATTTTTCACTCGGAACAGTTGAGGAGTGTTACAAACTTCATCCACGCACTCTGTGCATGTCCAGCCTCCCAGAATGCATGAGTAGGTTTCTCTTAGTTGAAGCTGAAAGGTGTATTCCATTATCCTGCGAGGATGTGTGTGTTTCTTTGCTTTTTCCAAAAGACTTTGAAACAAACTGGAGATTCAGTTTTCAAAACTTTATTTCAGGCAAGTTTTATATTTAAAATATTAACTGTTCCATTTCTATTATGAACTTCTTGCTTAGTTAACACCTGTGATTAAGGCAACCTGTGATTAGCAGCAGCTGTGGTTTCATTGTTGACAGAAAGCAAAATAAAAATTGTTCATCAAGAATGTATTTCTTTTTTCTCATTTGAAAGGTTGAAAATTCAGTTAAATCTTTCTCTTCTGTATCATTTAGGTGCTCATGGGCATTTATGTAAAAACTGGGCAACTACATAAATGAAGAACTTCAGAGTGTTTTGAGAAATACTTTTGTTTATGAAAATTTATGTTTATTATTAAAACTGTACAAGTTAGCAAACTATTGGTGCACTATTTGTGTTTCTCTAATAAAACTACTTGGCAAAACACTTCTGTTCTTCAAAAACCTGCAACTCACTGCTGGCATATATTAAATAATGCTGCTTTTAGGGCATGCTTTGTCAGTCAGATCATATTTCCTATGTTACGCTCGTATATATGTACATTTCTTGTAGCTAATGGCTCAAATTTCATAGTCATAAATCAGCAACAATTTACAACTGAAGAGGTAGGGAAGATATGAATTTAACAGGAGAAAAATGGCATGCATTACAACCATCCAAGTTTAATATAGACAGTCAGCATTTTAGAGCACAGTTCATGCATCTGTGTTTGCAGATAAAAATCAGCACTATTGTTGGGCTCCCTCATCAATGCTGCTCTGAGGCTTCTACCTTCTCTTGCTGCTGCTCCAATTTTGAATGCCACTGCACATTGTAGCAGGAACTCTCTTGAGGTGAAGAGACCCTGTTAATGTGTGTAAAATTCAAAACTGAAGCAGCAACAATGATAAAGGTAGGACCCCCAAAGCAGCACTAAGAAGAGAACCCGAGAGTAGTGGCGGGGGAGAGAGATAGAATAGCTTGTGGTGCTGGGTGGAGGAGAAAGTCTGAGAGCCAAGGGCAGAGTTTAGTGGGAAGAAAGCAAAAGGGTAGTGCTTGGAAGAGAAGAGGTGGGAACTCAAGAGCAGTGCAGCAGAGGATGGAGAGCACGAGCGGTGTTGAGAAAGTGTGGCATTAGAAGTATGAACGGGGCAGGGATGTAGGAAAGTTGAAACATGAAATGAGGGAGGAGAGATAGAAAAGTGGTAGAATGAACTGGTGGAGTTGGAAGGGAGCGCATCTCTGTGAACTGGGGGCCGAGGGTTACAGGAGAGTGTGTAAACAGGAGGGAGCTGGAGGGGAAGGGTATCTCTGTGAAAGGGAAGAGATGATCTGGTTGGTTTGTTGAAAAATCAAATGCCACTTATCTTTCATTGATTTATTGTGATGTAAAATGTCTTATAAAATTAACCAGAATATACCACTTTAATGTTAATTTTAATTTTGTCAGGGGAAGATTTGGAAGTAATGTATGCAACTCTAAATTTGCTGCCTGCAGCCCTATGTTCAATGAGACAAAATTTGAATCCACCATTTGTTAGTACACTTTTTTTTTCTTTCAGGGATCTCTTGCGATTGAGAGAAAGTTGTTTAAAAAAAAAGGACCAATAGTGAACTCCCAAATGGCAGATAAAGGTGTAGTTTACAGTAAAATTGAGCAAATTTTCTTTTTAGATTAACAAAAATGCAATGTCAGTGTTTACTGTATCAATCAAAATACTAGAAAACACCAAATAAAGTGTCACCAATCAAAATTTCTGGACGTGGTGGGCGGGGGGGAAGCATGCACCAGACCTCTCCTATAAAATAAATCTGGTGCTTTGACCTGGAGTGTCCTCCTTCTGTGCACCCAGGAATTGCACCCATTTTGCTGGTGTCACAGTGCACCAAAGTATCCTTGCAATCTAATTAGAATGCGCCGAACGTAAAAGAACCCGTGAATCAACACAATATCCAAGTGTGGTTGAAACATAATTGGAACAGAGCCAATGAGGCTTCAGGTGCTAGGGTGGAGGGCTATAAAAGTCAAAGGTAAAACTGCCTTCAGAGCGAGACTGGGGATTTCAAGGAAAGGAGCGCACAGCACTCTTTCCTGCAGATGTTTAAATAAATGCCTTTAAATGCTCTGTAGAAAGTCTGAATTGTCTCAAGCTTTTCTACTCTCACAGATGACTACCTCTGAATCACAAGGGAAGGTTGCCCACAAGAGGGCTTTCAATTCGCTGATAAGGACCTCCAGTCCCTCTTGGATCAGGTAGAAGGGAGGCACCAGCAGCTGATCAGCTCCCCAACATCTCAGACTTCACGTGGTGAGTAACAGGACGTCGGCCAAGGTTGCAGAAGCACTGAATGCCACCTCAATCGTGCCCAGGATGGCGGAGTAGTGCTGAAAGAACTTTTATGATCTGACTAGAGCAGTGAAGGTAAGAAACTCATGATGCCACAACTTGCTCCCACGTCCAACAAGCTGATTAGTGACCTGTTGGCGAGACCCACCCTCATCCCAATAGATGCAGACCAGTAGCTCCTTCAATTACTCCTTAATTACACACTCAAAGCACAGGCCTAATCTTTTCCATACTGGTCTTTGTTGGGCAAGAATGCACACAATGCCCACAAGAGGGTGGAGAGTGGGCGGACCCAAGTGACTCCACATGAACAGAAAGCGGTGGAGCTACTGGACCACCGCACCATTGTGGCTGCATTGGAGGCCAAGGTGGGGGAAAAGAGTCCACAACCAGGTAAATACCTGCCCGCTTTCTATTTGTCAATGCTCCAGTACAGGACAGTAGTACAGGCTTCCCACCTCCATCCACCCTGTGGGGCATCTCAGCACTGGCAAGGGCAACCATTTTAACCCTCTTTTTAAATTTCTGCAGGTCACCAGAGATGTAGGAAGGCAGCAGATGTGGAGGAGGAGAGGGACAACTCAGAGGAGGAAGAGGAGAGTGTGTGGGAAAATGATGCGGATCAGCTATTGGAGGGGATGGAGGGAGAGGTCTCTGGCTTTGTTATGCAGCTCGTGCCACTGAGCTGCCAGAGGAGGTGCCGATGGAAAGCCAAAGCTCCACACCTGCGTTCCTTCCTGGGAGTGCAATCTCCATTCCACCTTCAGGCCACCTTCAAGCAGACACGGAGTCAACCAACTCTCCTCAACTGGGCACCAGCGCGGACACAGTAAACCATGCCAAGCAAATGATTCAACGCCAGATTTTCTCCCAGGCATCTGAATCCAGTTGGGGGGAAGGGGGTGGGGGAGACTTGGAGGAGGTAGAGGATGCAGCTATCTCTCTAGACAGACTGGCCAGTAGGCAGCCATGGATTGGTGAGTCAGTGGAGCCTTATTTGATAGCTGCAGACATGAATAGGCACCTATTAATGGAGCATCAAAGGGGCATGAGGACTCTTGGCTCCATCAGTAGCAACATGGAGTATTTTTCTGGTCTGGCCTCAGACTCTGCTGTGATCAGCAGCATCATTGCACAGTTGATGCTACAATTCAAGAGCAAATCAAGCAGTTGACTGCTGCTTTGGGATATCCAGCAGCTCCCCTGTCAGGGGACGACGAAGTAGAAGTCAGGGCGCCTAATCTGATGGAGGCTCATACTTCGGCTCTTAAGGCTTTATGAGACAGACTGGAGGGCGGGATGAATTACAGCTTTTCTAGACTCTTGCAGAGGCGTTGTGGGATCTCATGGCTGCCATCGTTCCACCTATCAAGGTGCTGGCTGGGTCTTTAGATCAAGACCGCATTGGTAGGTCGGCTCATGTGGTCTAAGTGGCTGATGCTGTCACCTCTAGGGGCGGCAGAACCACCCTGGGTTCCAGCCATACAGCAGCAGGCATTTTGCCAGCTGCACACGGCAGGCTACATGAGGAAGCTCAGGATCGCAATCCTGGGATACAGGCAGGAGCATCCTTGTTCCAGAAGCAAATGGCCGTCAGAATCGATGAACTACAGGAGGTCAACCACTTTGGATCCAAAGAAAACAAATCGGAATATTTTCTTAATGGCGAGAGACTAGAAACTGCGGAAGAACAAAGGGAAACAAAAGCAAAATACTGCGGATGCTGGAAATCTGAAATAAAAACAGAAAATGCTGGGAATACTCAGCAGGTCAGGCAGCATCTGTGGAGAGAGAAACAGAGTTAACGTTTCAGGTCGACCTCATCGACCTGAAACGTTAACTCTGTTTCTCTCTCCACAGATGCTGCCTGACCTGCTGAAGAATAAAGGGATTTGGGTGTCCAGGTACACAAATCATTAAAAGCTAGTGCGCAGGTACAAAAAGTAACCAAAATGCTAACGGAATGTTGGTCTTTATATCAAAGGGGGTTGGAATACAAAGGGAAGGAAGTTATGCTGCAATTGTACAGCGCCTTGGTCAGACCCCATCTGGAGTACTCTATACCCGAACCATCTCCTCTTTGAAGGCCTGCCATTGTTCAATTACTGTTTTGCCTACCAATGTTTGATTCCAATACACCTGGACCAGATACCTTTTCAACTCACTGAAGTTAGCCTTGCTCCAGTTAATTATTTTTACGCTTGATGGTACCTTGTCCTTTCCCATAACTATTCTAAAGCTGATGATATTATGATTACTGTTCCCCAAATGTTCTCCCATGAAACATGCTCCCTTGCCCCACTTCATTCCCCAGAACTAGATCCAGCACTGCTTTCTTCCTCATTGGGCTCGAAACACACTGATCAAGAAAGTTCTCTTGTACACATTTCAGGAATTCCTCCCCCTCTTTACCCTTTATACTGTTACTATCCCAGTCTATACTAGGTCTATGCCGGTGTTTATACTCCACACAAGCCTCCTCCCACCTTACTTCATCTCACCCTATCAACCTATCCCTCGATTCCTTTCTCCCTCATGTACTAGCTTCTCCTTAAATGCATCTATGCTAATCGCCTCAACCACTCCCTGCAACAGCGAGTTCCACATTCTCATCACTCTCTTGAGTCAAGACGTTTTTCTTGAATTCCTTATTGGATTTATTAGTGACTATCTTATATTTATGGCCCTAGTTTCGAATCTATGGATTTCCCTCAGTGCTATGAAATCCCAAGATTGTTTCTCCAGTGTGGCTAAATAATAAGACCACCTTCCCACTGAAGTCCAACCTTGGACCACCCTCAAAGTGCTCTCATCCCCAGAAGCTCCACTGCCGATTCTTAAGACCCATCCAATGCTCCTACATCTCATATGAGTACTCCAAGATCCTAGACCATGCCTGGGTTCTCCTAAACCTCAGCATTTCTGACTGCAATTAAACCTTTCTACTCTGTCGACAGACCCACATCAGCCTCTTCCACCTCCACCTATTGAGTACTCCCAGATGCTATTTTCTATCCAGTGCACCCAAGGCCAGACCCATTCAGTGTTGCCAAATCCCAGGTGCTAAGTTTCCCAGGCTCTATTCCCCTGAGTACTCCCAGACAGCAACTTCCACTTTCTAACCTCTGATAGGCCTCGGTCTTCTCTACCTACTGCCTCCCACACAACTGCAGGCTCACTGCCCTCTGGAGCACTGTCCCATGCTTCCTCCTGGTCCCTGCCTCCCCACTTTTTCATAGCTTGTGTCACTAGCCCTCAGTTTTCTTTCTCTGGATCCTACCTCCAGCCTGGTACATGTTGCCCCACATCTTGCTGTTTATCCCTGTGCTTTAAGAAGATGAGTGATAAAAATTGAGTACATAGGTAAAGGAACATGAGAATTGGGCAAAATCCAATTGATAAACAGCATTTCGTAATTAAAATAGTGTTAACTTACTTAATCACTATAAATTGGTGGCTTTGATTATATATTATGCATTACATACAATGACTCCACTGTTGTTATAAAACAGCACGTCTTCTAATTCATTGTGAATAATGCCACAGGATTTCTCATCTCCAAACCTTGTTTCCTGTTGTGTTTTTTGGTCACCTGTTTGTGTCAACTTTTCCTACTGTAAACTTCTATGTCGACATTTCCCATTCAATTTCCCAATGTAAACATTTACTGAACCCAACAAATCACTCAAAATGCTTTTTCAAAACATTTTCAGCTGCCTTTTTTCCTCTCACATAACTGAAATTTATAACGGCCAGAATAAAAAGTTCAAAAACGACATATTTCACAATAACATGAATCGTGTTCTATATCTCTTAATCCCTTCATTAAGGTTTTACATCAAGGGCTTAGCCGGTCTTAAAAGCTTGGGCTTTGGATATTTTTACTCCCAACAGTTGAGACCCCTTTCTGTGCATTGAGTGTGTGCAATTTGCAGAATTGCCTAGCATGCAAACTGTGGAGTTGAAGGACAGAATGGTGTGTCCTCTCATCTTTTGGGGATTTGAGATTGTCTTTGCTTTCCCCAAAAGACTTTGAAAGAAACTAAAGCTAGAATTCTCAAAGCTTTTACTTTAGACAAGTGACGGATTTATATAAATATATTAACAATTGTGCTTTTCTGTTATGAACTCCTCACAGACTGAGCTGAGAGAGACAACAAGTGAGAACAGCAGCAACTATTATCATGGTTTCATTTGTTGATGGTTAGAAAAGAAAAAAAAGAGACTGTTTTTAGTGAGTAGATCTTTTTAGTCAATCTTCTGGCTCTATATATTCAATTTAAAAATCTCTCCTGAGCCATTTTTTGAGCTTTAAGGAATTTGTTTCAATATAAAACTTGGAAAATTCAAAAGCAATGAACTTTTGAGTGCTTTATGAATTAATTTTTATTTATTCATGAAAACTTATGTTTATTAAAGATTGTATAAGTTGGCAAACTCAGTAACAGTAAACTAAATTTTCTGCTTCTGTGCTTCAGAAGTACCTACTGGAAAATTGCATACCCGCAGTCGTAATTTTCCATTCATTCATTTTAAGAAGCAGAAGATTTATGCTTAAATACTTTAAGATAGGAACATAAAGATAGTAAGCAACTGACACTGGAACCTCGCAGTGCTCTCAGACTCTGGGAGCTCCCCTGAAAATACTGCTAGGCTCAGACTTCATCCTGGTACTGCCAAAGCCATTCCTAGATCTCCCAGATGCAAGGGCTGCATCCCAATGTTGATAAGTCAATGTCCTGTTAATACTGAAAATGCTGGAAATACTCAGCAGGTCAGGCAGCATCTGTGGAGATAGAAACAGAGTTAACGTTTCAGATCTATGACCCTTCGTCATCGACCTGAAACGTTAACTCTGTTTCTCTCTCCACAGATGCTGCCTGACCTGCTGAGTATTTCCAGCATTTTCTGTTTTTATTTCAGATTTCCAGCATCCGCAGCATTTTGCTTTTGTGTCCTGTTAATACTGCTTGGCATAACATCCCTGTTCTTATAAAACCTACAACTCACTGTGAGCAATTGCATGAGAGAGCTGCTGAATAGCATAAGTGTTGGACATTTTATTGTATATGTTTGGGACAAAACGGCTCCGAGCTTTTGCAAGAAGTTACTTTTCTTCTTAAAAGATGGCTGCAAATTTTTTTTTAAAGTGTGACAATGATGGAATTTCATACCACAGGCCAAAAAAGACGTTGTTGCCACAACCAGCCAAAAAGAGACTACTCAAATAAATAAATCCTACATTCTTGTGGGCGTATGTGTACATGCAACTGGAACCTATTTTATATATGCCAGAATGGGTGAAGCTTCAATGCTTTGCTTCTAACTTGTCCTGATTCTTACCAATATGCCTTTTTTATCACATACAACTAATAGCGGTGGAGAAGAATAAAATAGTTGAAAGCAGGTTTTACTTTTGTGCCACTCAGAAATTATTGCCCACACACAAATTTCAGTTATTCACTGAAGGGAGAGAATTAGTGTGAAATTGCAGAATAATCCTAGAATGTTCTGTAAAAACATCAAAAATCTATATAGCTGTGCAACCTAAAGGTTATGCCATTGCCTAATCTGATTTTGTAATTTCATGTCAAACACTGCAACCTAATCAGTTTTATTAGATATGGCTGACTGCCTGCCCAAACCTTTAATACAGTTACACTCAGTGTACCAATCCCATTTCTTTTTTAATAGTATTAACTACAAATGCCTGCTTTAAAAAAAACTTTCAGTGATTTTGTTACAGACAGAAAACTCTTAGGACCTATAGTAGTTTCTTGTAATGCCTCTCCCCATTTAAATCTTATGACAGCATAACAATGTAATACTTGTAACAACGTTAAAAAATAAATACTGAAAAACTTAAAATCAGTTGTTGTATATGTCTACACAGGTCTGCAAGCCCACCAGCCCTTTTTATTTTATATATACGTTCTTCTGAAAGTTCGATATAAACTCAAACAAGTATTTTATCTACCAAGCGAGTGATTTTGCTGCAATAGGATACAATTAGCAGCAAACATTGAATGTTTTACACATTTTGTTTGAAAAATACTAACAAAACTGGGATTGAGGGACAAGACACTGTGAACACTAAATTGTGAAAATTATGTACTCCTTCCCATACATTCAAAGAGGCAGAATGATTTTTAGATTTAAATGTCATAGCACTAATACCAATTTACAAGGGATTATTTCAATTGTTAAACCATGTATGACACCATCTCAGAATGATTTACTGCAAGTCACACAAGAAAACAAATATAATTTAACTCAACTTTTGTAACTACCTCTCATCGTGTGAGGTTATGCATTAAATATTTAGAACAAAATTACCAACATTCTTTTGCATATTATATATCTCAGTTCTTATTTTTGTCATCTTTATAATCTGTAACATAATAAGTTGCTTCTATACTAGAGTTAAGATTTGGCCCTAATCATCAGCTCTTACACCTCTGCAATAAAATGCTGATGTTTGGTATTTTCTGGTTGATTTAAATATGGGTACATAGAACTTGCAATTTACCAAATTCAAATAACTTTTAATAATTGACATTCAAATGGCACGATTAAAAATATTTTGATGCAACGATTTAAGTGATAAATATGGTGGAAATAACACATTCAAGATAAATTGTCATGGGAAAAATTTAATTTGTTTTGGATTGTCTAGTAATTAATTTTCATTGAAAGATATTCAATAGGAAATATTAATTTGTAAATATTTCTACTTTAGCACATTTTTAATAGAGAAATACATCTGTTAAATATATGATAAAAAGATGGTCTGGTGGTGCAGTTACCTGACTGACACACCACTTCACTAAGCCTCAGTGACCTGGTATATGGGTGTAAGCCTTCAATTTCCCATAGACTCAGTCCCCTATTCTTCTGTCCCCATCCTGGAGATACACTGTATCGATTTGGCATTTCCCACAGGGAAGGAAGGAAAATCTGACCCACTTTTTTCCCATGACAATTTATCTTGAATGTGTTATTTCCACCATATTTATCACTTAAATCGTTGCATCAAAATATTTTTAATCGTGCCATTTGAATGTCTGACCTTATAGCATACCAATTGCAAAACAATATTGTTAAAGGCTTAAGAAAGGGTCACTGTGCTGCTCTCAACTTTGAAATGGTTCAAGCTTTGGTTGGGAAGGGTACTAAAAAGAAAGGAGGATGCAATAACTAAAGACCTTGCTATTTCTTAAAAAAGTCACGAAATGACTTATTTGAAAAAAATTCACATTGAGCTCCCTAAGAAATTAGCCAAAAACACTGGCATAGACCAGTTGGGCTGAATGGTCTGTTTCTGCTGTAGATTCTATGTAATTTTAAATAATATGTTACTGAAGATACTCACAATTCTGACAAGCCATGATAGTGTGGAAGTAGCTGTAGAATAATGGGTGTTGTAATGGTAAGGTGGAACTTGATCGTCCTCCCATGTCTCATAGCGTTCAGCATAGAAGACGGCACGCTTTGGGTTCAAAGATCCAATAGGCTGTCAGGGAAGAAATATAGATAGCAAATAAACTGGTGTTAGCTTTAAATAGCATCTGGAGAAATAAAATGTAGCTTCTCTTAAGTGGATTGTTCCTCAAAATTATAGTAATAATTTGCACAATAATAAATTTTCCAAATAATTTTATCTGCAAGGGAGACAATAACATTTCTCTATTACTGCAAATGCATTAGGTGATAGGTTTTTGCAGATTTTCAAATAAATTATAGTTTTTCTATGGTTATAGTTTTTCCTTCTTATTGTGAAATACAGAAATAATAATGATAGCATTTATACTGTGAAATGTTACTGTTGTGACTAAGAACAGCATTGACAAAGGATTTGGAGAAGACAGACTGACAACCTCGCCAGATGGGCCACAGAGCAGTGTTTCAAATTTGACTCAACTTGATTTGTCCAATTGTTTAATAGTCTGCTAACTTGTGTTTTGTGAATTGCATTTGCTTCATAGTCATTTAATTTTCAGAATGCTGTATGCATATACTATTTTGTTGGTTATATAGAAGTCAGAACAGAGAGCCATAAAACTCCTTATTTTAACCACACAGCATACAGACAATACTGTGTTCAAACATAAAGGAGTGGATAGGTTAACAACCACAGTAATGAGCTTTCCATAAGATACTGTCTGAAAAATGTAGTAGTTTAAAACATTTATTTAAAAACATGAATATTTGAAATATTGCCACAACTCTTAATTGACATATTTAGCATGTCTCTTTATCTGAGAGGCCTGGGTTATGTCCAGTGTTCGACAACTAAATCCTGCAGTGCAGAATTGTTAAACATGTCTGTGTTTTTCAGTGATGTCACATGAATCAGAAACAACCCATCACATACTGTGGATTTTAAGATAAAAATATCCAATAGAAAGAAGCATAGGGTGTTATATGACATAAAACAGTGTGGAATGGTTTTGTTAAAATTATATCTTAAATATGTTTAAAAACACACATGTAATGAACCACCAAATTAATTATGAACAGAAAGAATTTTTATCCTTCTACAAAATAGTTGAAACATGAAAGCTTTATGCTGCATATCCTTCTAAAATGCTCCTAAGCAGATCACAGCTTTCTTAGATGCTCAATGAAATTTCAGCCTGTTAATTTTATTTTTTCATTTTTCTAAATTGATGAAGTTCCTGGTGATAGCTTTTTTTTAAAATAAGTGCACGTGTCTATTAAATAAACCAGCTGCCGTTAGTTAGTTTCAATCACATTTAAACATATATATTTACATGTTGAGGGCATAATATAGATCTACAATAATCTAGCTTCTGGGTCATTTATTAACATGTCTTGATAACATTCTGGGATAGCTGCATTTAATTTCCACCCAAATATTTCACTGATACCATTCATTCAAAAAATGGTTCAAAACAATTCATTTTTATTCATTCTTGGGATGTGGCTGTCGCTGGCAAGGCTGGCATTTATTGCCCATCTCTAGTTTCCAAGAGAAGGGGGTGGTGCGCCTTCTTGAATCACTGCAGTCCGCATGGTGAAGGTGCTCCCACATTGCTGTTAAGTAGGGACTGTAGTAGTTGGATATAAATGAGTGGCTTGTTAGGCCACTTTAAGGGCAGTTAATAGTCTATTACGTTGGTGTGGGACTGGAGTCACATATAGGACAGACCGGGTAAGGACAACAGGTTCCCTTCCCGAAAGGACATTAGTGAACCAGTTGGGTTTTTACAACAACCAGACAGTTTCATGATAGCTTTTTTTTTAACCGATACCAGATTATATTGAGATTTCTAACATCTGAATTAAAATTCTCAAACTGCCAAATTGGGATTTCAACTCATGTTCTCTGGATTATTAGTCCAGTAAACTACTACTACACTACCGTACCTATTATTTTTATGAATAAATTAATACTGTTACAATGAATACAAAATACCGTAATAATTTTCTGAGTAAATGTTTGAACTTTCACCCCAGCCTTTCCTTGTATTTGTAGAGTCAAACCACACAGTTCATTATGTCACTAATCCTTTGAGCACGTTAGTGGTATTTATACATCAGAAATAAACACCAACTATACAGTTTTCAGCTTAGTAAGAGGCTAATTTCTAATGGCTGATTCACAGTAACTTCAATAATACAACATTGGACTTCCAAATAGTGCACATCAGTTCAAATCTTCCTGTAGCATATACTTCACAAATCTGAAGACGGGTCTGTCTGCGGAAACAATGAAAATTGCCCAGGGATCCATTCAACCACCAATCATGCACACCTACAGCTGGCCCAATGATACAATGGTACTGACATTAACCATGGAAATGCCTGAAACCTGGACTAATTTCACAACCATAGAAATTAACGTGCATTTTTTGTTGTTGCAATAAGTGGGTGCATAGCGAGCAGCAGCAAAAATGGTAGGGAAGGGGAAGGACAGAAAAGGGGTGGAAACTATTGCTTTTGATGAAATGAGGGAATCTTTGATAGAAGATATAACGTATGTTTTTAAAGCTGCAAGGAGATTCAGTTGCTAAAGAGTTAACTGATTTGAAACCGTTGTGTGTAGGAGTCAGTGCTTATGTTTTTAATAAAGTGATCAGCATTGTCTTTTCTATCCCATTTTCGATTTCTCAGTGCTTACTGCTGAGAACCTTTGCATGCAATGCAGCTCAGTGTGATAAAAATAAAAATCAGAAGTCGCACAACACCAGGTTATAGTCCAACAGATTTATTTAATTTTATTAAATTTAAGTAAATTTAAGATTTAAGTAAAATTAAATAAATCTGTTGGACTATAACCTGGTGTTGTGCGACTTCTGATTTTTGTCCACCCCAGTCCAACGCCGGCATCTCCACATCATGATAAAAATAAGACAATTCTTCTAATTTAAATCAAATAAGCTCCAGCGTATACAGAAAGCATATCCTAAATATACAAGAAGTTTAATTTCTAGGACTTTTGTGAGGGACATTTTTCCTCTAGAAGCCTGACTGGTTCTAATTTGTCAGTTAAGAAGTATGTCCTTGTGAGTCCTTGTAACTGAAGATGATTTGAAATTGTATGTTTGAGTCAGCAGGTGACTGTGGGTTCATTTACACATGAATGGCTGTGTAAGTATCTGGGCCTAGTGACATTCTGCCAGGGGAATATTCATCCTCAGGGTTACAGTTGAATTTTTTACACAAGCAAAAAAAAGGAAATTGTTATTTTAATAAGATTATAGTACATTGAGGGATATAGGTGTATTGTGGCGTGAAGTGGTAGAGTGCAGGTCCTCTCTCAAGGATTATCCATGTCAGCCAGTCTGTTAAGGGAGGCACTGGACAAAGGCCAAACAATTACAATAAAACAAAACTTGCATTTATATGCCTTTATGGTAGACAAAAATCGACACCCAGCCAAAGACAGAGATATCAGGAGGGCTGACTCAAAATATTTGGGTTTTAAGGAGGGTCGTAAAAGAAGGAGATGCTGAGACATATACATTTAGGGAAGAATTTCAGATCTTAGGGCCTAGACGGCTGAAGGCACGGCATCCAATGATGGGGCGAAGGGATTACGGGATGCTAAAGAGACCAGAGTTGGAGGAATTCGGAGTTCTCTGGAGGGTTGTAGGATGTTACAAAGATAGGGATGGGCGAGGCCATGAAGAGATTTAAATAAAAGGATGAAAACTTTAAATCTGAGGTGTTAGGGGACTGGGAGCCAGTGCATTGCATTTTCCTGAATTTCTCTGCAATCTGTGACGTGGTCAACCACAGTATCCTCCCCTAATGACTCTCCTCTGTTGTCCAGCTCAGTGGGACTGTCCTCGCTTGGCTCCACTCTTACCTATCAAATCATAGAGCATCTGAAGAAATAGCTTCTCCTCTCACCCCCAGACCGTTACCTCTGGAGTCCCCCAAGGATCTATCCTTGGTCCCCTCCTCTTCCTCATCTACACTTGGTGACATCATCCAAAGACATGGGGTCAGTTGTGACATGTACATAAGAAATAGTAGGAATAGACCATTTGGCCACTTGAGCCTGCTCCACCATTCAATAAGATCATGGCTGATCTTCTACCTCAACTCCACCTTCCCGCACTATGCCCATATTGTTTGATTCCCTTAGTATCCAAAAAATCTATTGATCTCTGTCTTGAATATACTCAACAACTGAGCATCCACAGCCCACCGGGGTAGAGAATTCCAAAGATTCACAACCCTCTGAGTGAAGAAATTTCTCCTCATCTCAGTCTTAAATGGCCGACTCCTTATTCTGAGACTATGACCCCTAGTTCTAGACTCCCCAGCCAGGGAAACATCCTCTCAGCATCTACCCTGTCAAGTCCCTTAAGAATGTTATATGATCACCTCGCATCCTTCTAAACTCTTGGAAATAGAGGCCTATTCTACTCAATCTCTTCTCATAGGACAATCCCCTCGTCCAAAGAATCTGTCTAGTGAACCTTTGTTGCACTCCCTCTAAGGCAAGTATATCCTTCCTTAGGTAAGGAGAACAAAGCTGTACACAGTACTCCAAGCGTGGTCTCACCAAGGCCCTATATAATTGCAGTAAGACTTCTTTACTCTCATACTCCAATCCCTTTGTAATAAAGGCTAACATACCATATGCTTTCCTAATTGCGTGCTGTATCTGCATGTTAACATGTCTGTGATTCGAGTACAAGAACACCCAAGACCCTCTGAATAGCAACATTTCCCAGTCTCTCACCTTCTAAAAGATATTCTGCTTATCTATTTTTCCTATCAAAGTGGGTAACTTCACAATTTCTCCACATTATATTCCATCTGCCATGTTCTTGCCCACTCACTTAACCTGTCTGTATCTCTTTGCAGCCTCTTTGCATCCTTCTCACAGCTTACTTTCCCACCTAGCTTTGTATTGTCAGCAAACTTGGACATATTACATTTGGTCCCCTTATCCAAGTCATTGATATAGATTGTAAATAGCTGAGGCCCAAGCACTGATCCTTGCGGTACCTCACTAGTTATAGCCTGCCAAACCGAAAATTATTCCTACTCTCTGTTTTCTGTCCGTTAAGCAATCCTCACTCCATGCTAATATATTATCCCTAATCCCAGGAGCCCTAATTTTGTGTAATAACCTCTTGTGTGGCACCTTATCGAATGCTTTTTGAAAATCCAAATACATTACATCCACTGGTCCCCTCTTATCTACCCTGCTAGTTACAACCTCAAAAAACTCTATTAGATTTGTCAAACACGATTTCCCTTTTATAAATCCATGTTGACTCTGCCCAATCATATTATGATTTTCTAAGTGCCCTGTTATCACGCCCGTAATAATAGATTCTAGCATTTTCCCTACTACTGGTGTCAGGCTAACTGGCCGATAGTTCCCTGTTTTGTCTCTCTCTCCTTTCTTGACTAGCGGGGTTATGTTTGCTACCTTCCAATCCGCGGGGGCCATTCTAAAATCTAGGGAATTCTAGAAGATATACGCTGAAGACACCCAGCTCTACATTTCCACCAACTGTCTCTACCCCTTCACTGCCTTGTGTTGTCAGACTGTTTGTCTGACATCCAGTCCTGGATGAGCCGCAATTTCCTCTAATTATACATTGGGAAGACTGAAGCCATCCGCTTCAGCTGCCTAGGGCCCAAGCTCTTGAATTCTACCTAAACCTCTCCACTTTCCTCTCTTCCACTTTGACCAAGCTTTTGGTGAACTTCCATTTTTGTCTGATCAAGCCTCTGTGAATTGCCTTAGGATGCTTTTCTACGATAAAGGTGCTATATAAATGTATGTAGTTGTTGTTCATACTGTTTTTTCCCCTTGATTTATTTGGGGCAATTAACTCTAGATTCGAAGGTTGTATAAACAGAGATTATTGCTTGCTCATTTATGAAACAGATAACTATGTACATTTTAGGAAAATGGATACTAACCCCTTACATCCATCTATTATATATTAAATTTAGTCTGTATATTACCCTTGAGATTGCACAATCTGACCAATGGCTTCCCATTAATCGTTCAAAATGCTTTTTTTCCCCCTTAATAACTGAAATTTCTAATATCCAAAATAAGGGTTTAAACAAAATAAAAATGTCTAAAAATTACACCTTTCTTTATTATATAACTAAATGGGGGAGAAATTCAACCTTTCTTTGCCCATTTTTTGGGCGTAAAACTTACCAAAATTAGGCCGAGATCTCCTGTGCCCGATTTGCTCCTGAACATCGACACCCGCCATTTTGGATTGGGGTTAAAGTCGTCCAGGGCGCCTGCCTGAAACTATTATTAGGCCTCTTGAATCTGGTCATAAGGGACCCAATGCCTCTTTCAGGACCCCGATGACAAATTGGGCAAAAACTGGGTGGAGCATGCAGTTTTTCTAGGTCTCAGGTAACCTAACCAGTGGTCCTCAAAGGGACTCCTGGAGGTAGCTGAAGAAGAGGTAAATTTTCCGAATTTGACTTACCTTAAGTGGAGCCAGGAAGAGCAAGAGTCCTCCTCCAGGCTCCACAGCAATACTATGAGCAGCTGCACGCACCCATTGGCCCCCCCGCCCCCCCTAGGACTTACCTGCTGCCGGCTCGGTGGCTGAGCTGGACGAATTTCAGAAGTGCTACATCGGCATGCCCATTTGGTGCCTGCAGCTCGTCGGAATTATGAAGGTAAGGCCTGTGGCCCAATATGGCTACTGTCTTTGGGCAAGCATTTTCAACGTGTCATTAATTTTGCGCCAGTTCCGCATGGAAATCTAATCCCATCCCCTCCCCCCAGTGTATTCACTGAATAGCCTTTTGTGTCTTTGACTGTCTACATTAAAGTTTTTACTCGATTGGCACAGCCCCTCCCAAAACCGGATCTTAGAGTTGATAATATTCACCCAGAGCTGTGAATGTGAGAGCTGAATTTGAATTGCGTGGTTTGAGCATGTGCAGTGTACCTAATTTCCCAGGATGCATCAGCATTGTTCAGTCAGCTGTGAGGGGATTTTTTCTTTACCTCCGAAAACAAGAGGGCAAATTTCAACGGCTTTACTGGGGTGACATTTATGTTGCGTTTTTACATACATAAAAGGTGTGTGAGTGAGAGAATGATTACACTGTTGTAAGTTTTGTTTTGTTTTTGAGAAACTTAAAAAAGTTTATTAAACCAAGGGTGAGAGAGAGAGAGAATTGGGTCAGAGAAAGAAAGAGGTGAGAGACAGTGTGCGCTCTCTTCATTTAATTTTACTTTAATTTTAAAAAAAGAATGTATTTTGAAGCAAACTAATAATATCCACCAAAAAAAAAGAGAAAGGGTCAATGCTAATCACTTACACGCGAGAGACAGAGGCTTAGATATTCGTTGATGCTGCAGCCATTTTTCAGGTGAAAAACGGGCACCTAAGCGCCCAATATGGTGGGTGGCGTGTGCGCGCACATTTCATACCAGAAGTGTGCCGCCTGCCATAAAGACAGAAAAAGCGGCATCCAGGGCCCATGTCTGAAACAGGTGTTAGGCCCTTTGCAAATGCAAATAAGAGTACTAATGCCTTTGCATAATTGGTCTGCCCTGAACACAACCGGGCCAGTTGTGCTTTTAGTCGCAGATCTTCAAATGAAGTACAGGAATAGACAAACCATCTGATTACAGTCTTATAATATCACAGTATCAAATGTATTATTTATGTTAAGGTCAAACACCACAATAATGTTACTTCCTTTGGTTCTGTGTCACACTGCCTCAGCTTTACAGGCTGTATTAAGTAGGCCCCAGAACATGACAGTAAGAAAAGCACAAATATACTTAGTAAAATGAAAACTGCTTAATATACACAATTAATAAATAATCTGGAACTGGATTAATTAATCTATTTAGATCACCACATACCACCCTTTAAAATGTAGCACCAAGCATTATGATGTTCAGAAACAGTTTGTGTTTTGCTCTTTGGTTTATACCTCTTGATTGAATTACAACCTTGCAACTCACTCCCCAGAATCTATTATTTTGCATTTTAAACTATGTATGAAGGAAATACAAAGCTCTGCATTCAGAGTCATGAATAAACTGGCTGGTTTTCTGAGTGTGTGAAATGTTCACTGTAATCCCTGGGGCTTAACCTTACCTGACTTGTATTATACCACAAGGTCTTGTTGCACTTTCAAGAATGTGTTGCATGACCTAACCCAAAAACCTTTCTAATACTTTCTCAACTACTGTAAAATGATAAAATAAACATTTGCATTTCTTTGCTCCTGGAAGTCATGGGAAAAGGACTTTAGTACAAATGTTATTTTGCTCTACAGAGGCTCTATCAACCTTCACATACCACCTTGTTTTCCATATTTCATGAACAAAAATAAATCTCTTAAACTTTTGACAGTACTAATACTTCAGAGAAATCCCAATGTTACAGATGTCACACAAACATCATGTAAATGCCAACAAAAATAGAAAATAGTAAGAACTTTTAAAAAGATGGTTACACAAATGCCTCAGATTTAATCATACATAAAAAACGTACTGTGCAAGGTTTTATGAATGTCTTCGATTTTCTCTACAGGATATCAACCATTCACAAAGACTCTAATGGAATATTTCATTTTCCAGCAGGGAAATCTAAAAACTTCGAATATTTAAAAAAAATGACTAGTTTGCAATTAACATTAGTAATTAGCAAAACACCATTAAATAGATACAATTTAGAAGTACAGAATACTAGCTGGACAGAAGAAATTGATCTGCATGTGAGCAAGAGTGCAAAAGCTTGCTTGTTGATTTTAAATGTTATGAATTGTATGCTATTTGGTCTTATACATGCATGGAATGGACCATGCATCTTCTCACTTCTTGGCCTACTGTCTTATCATCACCAATATTTATTTGTAACTGGACACACACTAAGAAACAGGAAGAACATCATCTGAGACAACAGCTAATGTCAGTATGGCCCAAAGATTCAGTAGCAATTGGAATACAGTTTTAATATGCTCTAAATTCAAATCAGATTGGGCCGAAAATCTGTAGCTCTTCTGGCATGTACCACCATAATTTGGTGGGATTCCATCAGAAGGGCCACTAATTAGGTTGGGGCCCAGTTATGCCGAGTCTTGATATTTCAGATTTTCCTGAATAGCCTGTTGGTAAAACTTCCACCTGCTTCAAATAAGGCCATTGACGCAGGTGGGAGCGGGGCCTGGACACCCAACATCAGGGGTTTCTGTGTGCTTAGCCATCAAAGGGACTCCATATAACAGCTGTCAAAGTTCTGAGGTAACAAGTATTACTTCTTTCCAGGAAGGTCTGGCACTCCCATCACCTCTGGAGCTAGCAACCTCCACCCAGATTCCTAGCCTCTCTGCCATGATGGCCATTCGAGATACATCCCTATTGGTGTGTGCGCTTGTCATTTAAATGTTAATGCAAATTTTGGCAGGAGGCCTTGAGCAGTCCATTCCGGTACTTTTCAGAAAGCGTTGCCCGCATGGATTTTCCTTCGTTAACTACAAACTCCACCATGCATCACAATAAACAGTGGGCCATTTCTGAAACTAACTTACTCTGAATTCAAATGCAAGTATGGGCAAAACATTATGAATCTGTGATTCCCAGTAGATGTGGCTTTGTAGCAAGGAATTATGGATCCGCTCCTGCCCCTGGAATAAATAATTAAACACTCTCTAGTGCCCTACCAAAATTAGCTGCCTGTGGCCTGTTACCCATTACAACATTTAGACCCTCGTCTTTTCTTCTTCGTAACTGTCTCACCTTCACTTTTAATGCTCTCATCCCGTCAAATCCCATATAGTCTCCCACCCCCTGGTGTAACAGGTACATCCATAGCTTCAAACTAGCAAACCTTTAAATTTGAATGTACTTAGTGTGACATACGAACATACAAAAATGACGGGCAGGAAAAGGACAACTGGTCCATCAAACCTGCGCTACACAGTTGTGATGCCTGAAGTAGCGTGATTATACACCCCCTACCTAACAGCAGCTATGTAATCTTCTGGAAGAGGCAAAACAAAACAGATAAAAACCAAAGGCCAAATAGGAAAAAAAATCTGGAAAATTCCTTTCCGACCCCCTTAGGTATGTCCTATCTCACCAGCAGGACAGACCCACCAGAGGTGGCGGCACAGTGGTATACAGTTGGGAGAGTGTGGCCCTGGGAGTCCTCAACAGTGACTCTGGACCCCATGAAGTCTCATGGCATCAGGTCAAATATGGGCAAGGAAAACTCCTGCTGATCACCACTACTGCCCTCCTTCAGCTGATGAATCAGTACTCCTCCATGTTGAACACCACTTGGAAGAAGCACTGAGGGCAGCAAGGGCACAGAATGTACTCTGGGTGGGGGACTTCAATGCCCATCACCAAGAGTGGCTCGGTAGCACCACTACTGACCAAGCTGGCGGAGTCCTGAAGGACATAGCTGCCAGACTGGGCTTGTGGCAGGTGGTGAGAGAACCAACACGAGGGAAAAACCTACTTGACCTCGTCCTCACCAATCTACCTGTCGCAGATGCATCTGTCCATGACACTATTGGTAGGAGTGACCACTGCACAGTACTTGCGGAGACGAAGTCCCGTCTTCACACTGAGGACACCCTCCATCGGGTTGTGTGGCAGAACAGATATAGCAGCTCAAAACTGGGCATCCAAGTGGCACTGTGGGCCGTCGGCAGCAACAGCAGCAGCAGAATTGTATTCCACCACAATCTGTAACCTCATGGCTCGACATATCCCTCACTCTACCATTACCATCAAGGTAGGGGACCAATCCTGGTTCAATGAGGAATGTAGAAGAGCATGCCAGGAGCAGCATCAGGTGTACCTGAAAATGAGGCGCCAACCTGATGAAGCTACAACACAGGACTACATGCATGCTAAACAGTGGAAGCAGCATGCTAGAGACAGAGCTAAGCAATCCCACAACCAATGGATCAGATCAAAACTCTGCAGACCTGCCACATTCTGTCGTGAATGGTGGTGGACAGTTAAACAACTAACGGGAGGAGGAGGCTCCAGGAACATCCCCATCCTCAATGATGGCGGAGCCCAGCACGCGAGTGCAAAACACAAGGCTGAAGCGTTTGCAACCATCTTCAGCCAGAAGTGCCGAGTGGATGATGTAGCTCGGCCTATTCTTGAGGCCCCCACCATCAAAGAAGCCAGTCTTCAGCCAATTCGATTCACTCCAGGTGATATCAAGAAATGGCTGAGTGCACTGGATTCAGCAAAGCTATGGGCCCTGACAACATCACGGATGGTTGCAGTGCTGAAGACTTGTGCTCCAGAACTAGCCACGCCTCTAGCCAAGCTATTCCAGTACAGCTGCAACACTGGCATCTACCCAACAAAGCGGAAAATTGCCCTATGTCCTGTCCACAAAAAGCAGGTCAAATCCAATCCGGCCAATTACAGCCTCATCAGCCTATTCTCAATTATCCGCAAAGTGATGGAAGGAGTCGTTGACAGTGCTATCAAGCAGTACTTACTCACCAATGACCTGCTCACCAATGCTTAGTTGGTTCTGCTAGGACCACTTGGCTCCAGACCTCATTACAGCCTTGGTCCAAACATGGACAAAAGAGCTGAATTCCAGAGGTGAGGTGAGCGTGACTGGCCTTGACATCAAGGCAGCATTTGACCAAGTGTGGCTTCAAGGAGCACTAGTAAAATTGAAGTCAATGGGAATCGGGGGAAAACTCTCCACTGGCTGGAGTCATACCTAGCACAAAGGAAGATGGTTGTGGTTGTTGGATGCAGGATGCCAATCATCTTAGCCACAGGACAGCGTTACAAGAATTCCTCAGGGCAGTGTCCTAGGCCCAACCATCTTCAGCTGCTTCATCAATGATCTTCCCTCCATCATAAGTTCAGAAGTGGGGATGTTCGCTGATGATTGCACAGTGTTCAGTTCCATTCGCAACTCCTCAGCTAATAAAGCAGTCCGTGCCCGCGTGCAGCAAGGCCTGGACAACATTCAGGCTTGGGTTGATAAGTGGCAAGTAACATTTGCGCCACACAAGTGCCAGGCAATGACTATCTCCAACAAGAGAGAGTCCAACCACCTCCCCATGACGAATCCCCCACTATCAACAAGGCACATGTTAGGAGTGTGATAGAATACTCTCCACTTGCCTGGATGAGTGCAGCTCCAACAACACTCAAGAAGCTTGACACCATCCAGGACAAAGCAGCCTGCTTGATTGACATCCCATCCACCACCTTAAACAATCACTCCCTACACCGTGGCTGCAGTGTGTACCTTCGACAGCACTTCCCAAATCCGCAACCTCTACCACCTAGAAGAACAATGGCAGCAGGCGCATGGGGACACCACCACCTCCAAGTTCCCCTCCAAGTCACACACCATCCTGACTTGGAAATATACCGCCATTTCTTCATCGTTGCTGGGTCAAATCTTGGAACTCCCTCCCTAACAGCATTGTGGGATTACCTTCACCACACAGACTGCAGCAGTTCAAGAAGGTGGCTCACCACCACCGTCTCAAGGACATTCAGGGATGGGCAATAAATTGCCTTGCCAGCGACGCCCACATCCCGTGAATGAAAAAAAAACTAGTCCAGGAGACCACATTCATTATGCTTATATTACCTGGTATTTTACCAGCCTTTTATAAGAAGTGATCTCTACCCCAACCAGGAACTGGTCCAGCTCTCTCTGCCTTCAGTTTATGCATATCTTGCCTAATCTCTGCCATGCCTACATAATCCTTTTGACTGAAGATGTTCGTAAGCACTTGCTTCTTGCAATTAGGTGCTGGGATTGCCATAGTTAAGGATGGGGATGTCCATGGACCATCCTCCTCTTGCTAGTTGCCTGGTTGTCCACCTCCATTCTCAACTGGATGGGGTAGGGCTACAGAGCATTGCTTTGATCCATTGGTTGTCGGACCACTTAGCTCTATCTACTGCCTGCTGCTTTTGGTGTTTAGCATATAGGTAGCCCTGTGTTGTAGCATCACCAGGTTCGTACCTCATTCTAAGGTATGCCTAATGCTGCTTCTGGCATGCACCTCTACACTCTGCATTGAACTAAGATTGGTCTCTTGGCTTCATGAAGATCAAAGAGTGAGGGAGATGCCAGGCCATGAGGTTACACATTTTGGTGGTATACTCCCTATTGTTCTTTGAATATGCCATGGGATCTTTTACGTACACCTGAGAGGGCAGACGGGGCCTCGGTTTAACGTCTTTTTTGAAAGACGTCGCCTCCGACAGTGCAGCACACCCTCACTACTGCACTGGGGTGTCAGCTTAGTTTATGTGCTCAAGTCTCTGGAGTGGGACTTGAACCCACAACCTTCTGATTCTGAGATGAGACTAATACCACTTAGCCACAGCTACTATGATGGTGGTGCCATCCTCCACGATAGAGGATGTTCTCATGATGAAGATGAGAGGTGGTCACTTCTGCCAATTATATTGTGGATAGATGTGTCTATGACAGTTGGGTGGTAAGGATGAAGTCAAGTTGTTTACTTCCCTCAGCACCTGACAGTGGCCAAGTCTGGCACCTATGTCCTTCCGAACTCGGTGAGCTGAGTCAGTGGTGGTACTACTGAGCCACTCTTAGTGGTGCACATTGTAGTCCCTCACCCAGTGTACATTGTGTGCCCTGATTCCTGCAGAAATCCTCAAGTGATGCTCAAATAGGAGGCATAGTAAATAATTCTGAGGACCAAAGGAAGCTGCAAATGGATTTTAAAAGGATGATGGAATGGGCAGAAAAGTATCACATGGAATTCAATGTCAAGAAATGTCAGGCAGTACATTTTGGTAAAAAAAAAGTAATTTTATACTTTGAATGGGGGAAGAGATTTGGAGGTTCAGGTTCAAAAGACATTAAAAGCACCACCTCAAGTGGATAAGGCTTTAAAAGGGTAAGGGAATACTGTGTTTTATGGCAAGAGGTAAAGAATATAAAAGTTGAGATGCAATGATGAATTTTTTTAAACTGGAAATGCACACGTGGCCCAAACCCGACAGAGATCTAATGGAACAGATCACTGCAAAATTTGCCATACCATTATGCATATGAAGCATAAGAGATGAAAATCGCCCTAATAACATAGGAGGTGATTTTGCCAATGGGGGCGCGTTGGAGGCGGGACTGCTGCTTGTCGGGTTTTAGTCCCGCCTACATCAACTTGTGGCGAACCCACGCTATTTTCCCTTGATTGACCTTGTTAAGCCCGCCCAGTGGGCTTAGCAGGCCAATTAAGGGGAAGCCGGTTACAGAGAACGTCAGCGTATGACGTTTCATCTGTCAAAAATTTTTGACAGATGAATTGTCATCGTTTGAACTTTGAGAAGCTGACAAACACTGACATTCTCTGTTGTTTGGTGAGTTCTTGTACTCAAGGCTCACCAAACCTGTTTGTGAGCAGAAAGCAGATGGTTGTTGCATCGGAGAATGCAGCAGCCATTCTGTCATCTCTGCCATTGAGATGCCGGAGCCTCCGGATCCCCAAGGGTTGAAGCCTGCAGGAAGAAACAAAGGTAAGGAAACTTTTTCTATCACTTTTCACTCACCTCACATACTTACCTCTCCACACTTGCACCCATCACTCACCTCCACAGCGCACTTTTGGACACCTCCGACCCCCGCAGACCCACTGCTCGCCTCGCTGACCCTGGCGGGGTTTCCGACGTTGGGAAGCCCGCACCTATGATGGAAAAATGGGGATAATCCTCTTAACTGCCTGTTAACTACCTGTTAACAGGCAGTTAAGTGGCTGTAATCCCCTTCCCACCTCCAGGAGATGGGACCCGGCGCGGGTCGGGTACCCACCTCCTGGGAAGATGGCACGGAGGCGGGATGGGTACCTGCCCCCAGATTCTGCCATTTTCCCGGCAGTCTCGCCTCCAAAGCAGCCTTCCCAGGGCTGGCAAAATCGCCCCCTTAGTTTCCTTCCTGGGGACTCTTCAGCTCTCTAGTCTGGACATTGGCTTCAACAACTTCAGACCTTATCTGTCTCCTCAACTTTCCTGCTGTATTCTCCCAATAAAAACACAAAGAAATAAAAATCACTAGTAGAGTGATGTTTTCTTCTACATCTGGGTCTACTCCAAATATAACAGATCAAAAAGTGTCAACTATTACATTGCATCGGATCTGACCTAGGAATGTTTGACAGTATCACTGAGTGCCATGCGGAAAAGAGAAGTTCCATTCCTCAGCATTACTATGGCTCATCTCAATATGTACAAAACCAACAAAAAGAAAACATTTTACCTAACAATTTTCCACCTTCTATAATAGTAAACATGCAGGTTCTATATTTATTTTGCTGAACTATATAAAGCTCCTGGTTATTCAGTTGGATAGGGTTTAAAACTTTCAGGGGTTACATCTTCTTAGCCTTTATTACAATGTTTAGTATTATATTCACAGAGAATTTAATTTTGGAGATTTAACAGAGTATAAGTTGACATGCTGTTGCATGTGCTGGAAAATAATTTCAGTGCTCAAAAGACAGAATCACTAAGGTGCAAGTGAGCTCTGAATTGTGAACATTTATGATTTACTGTGGTTCTTTAGACTGCTTGTCATTCAGAACCGTCATACATTTTCAACGACCCAGGGTACTCTGCTGACAAAATTACATTTCACAGTCAGTGAAAATGATATTGGAATTAGTGCCTATTTTGCTTTTTTTAAATCCATGCCAAATGCCTGCAATGATATAGACTAATTTATTACCAATTTTTATTTTGACTGTCCCCTTTATATTATTGGTTTCTGTGATATGTACAAGAATAGAGGATCTTCATTTTTTTCTGACTATTGTGCAGTTTAACTAGACCAGTCATGCTTAACTGCATTCATTTGCATTATTCCAATTAGGAGCCTAAGGCATTATCACTTCCTTTATAAACCAGCATATCAATCTGGAAAAGTGGTACAGCTTGATGATCAGTCACTTAAAAATACCTTTAACGTTAATGAAAGTAAGCCCTGCCCTTTGGCAACTAGGTGTATACTGTGTTTTACACAAATGTCAATTTTGGTCATACTTAACCAGTGATGAAACCATTCAAAATAATGAATAAGCTTTAAAATAAATTAAGCTGAACATCTGGTTTACACTTCAGTATAACAGAACAAAACAGCATGTAAAATCTAATTCTGCATAAATAATTTTAAGGATAGTGTTATATCATTTTTCCAGCACTTAGCAAAAAAACTGCAGCTGTCATGAACTACGCTATTCAAACTATCTGTTGACGCATTCAGTAATTATGAATCATGTAGGGCGATGCCCCTAATTCCAATACCTTTTGGTCATAACCATGTTAAGCCAATTGTGATGTTGGAATGCCATTCAAATAAAAGCCACCAGAATTCTGTAGAAAAACATCTAATAGAAAATTGTTGCAGTGAAGAGTTTACATTGCTATCTAGTTGAGCTCCCTTCCTCACTTATGCTATTGGATTTTCATCTTTCTTGTAACTTCTTATATTTGCCTAGCAAAGCAGACAGAATCATGGAAATTGCTATAGGCTCAGAATTGGTCTCTGCATCTCTGGAAAATAAATCAGAAAAAGTTGGAGTAACGATTTCCAAGTTAGCAATGAACAACCCCTTAAAAAAATGTAAATTTTCCTATTTTCATAAACACAAGTACTTACCTCATTTTTAATTAAGGGTAAATAACAAAAACAAATTTAAAGATGTTACTGTCAGAAAAGATTAATTATCAGTCAGCCCACTGGTGTGGACTTAATACAAGCCTGTTCTACAGGAAACTGCTTGCATTATTTTTATGGCAAATTTTTTTTTTTTATTTGGCCGACTGACGTATTATATAAATGTTAAATTTGAATATTGTTCAAGATACTGAATATGACCAGCACAATCCACTCAGTCATGGAGTTTACCTCACTAATTTAATTAGTTAACAGAATATTCTACAAATTTATCTGTTCAGCTTTCTCCCTGCCCAACTTCTTGGCCAAAATAAGCTGAGCAAAATTTAAGAATTTCAGATACTTATTTAACCCTGCATCCCACTTTATTTCACCTTGATTGGTTGTTTTCTTAGAATGGCATGTGTATAATCTCAACAGCTTGGGAACTATTTTGTTGCATTGAGCATTTGAAAATCTTTATTTGTACTTATCCTAACAACACTCAACCCTGCTCCTAAGATACTCATTGAACTAAATAAAATGTTTAACAACATGACATTACAATAAAAAAAAGTTAAACATCTACTATACTGTGAGGAGAAAGTCTTTCTAATCTCAATTCTTGTGTACTTTGTTTCATGGCCATGGTGTAAGGTACATAACCTGCTTTTGACTACATTATCTATTCCTCTTAGCATTTTAAAGATCTAGATTATGTCCTTTCTCAGTCTTTTTTTCCAATGAAAAGAAATTCTGTTCTGCGAATCTTTCTTTGTAACTTAGAGCCTAGTCCCCAAATCATCCCTATCCTTTCTGAATCCTCTGCAACAAATCATTGTATTTTTGAAAGAAGGGTGCCCAGATTTGCACACTATATTCAAGGTTAGATAACTTGTTTTGAGTTACAATCAAATGGTCTTGGATGCAACTTAGTATATGACTAGCTCTCTTAACCAAATATTTTCAATGAATGGTCAATAACCACACCAACTCCTTTTCCTTTCCTACTTTTGCTTTATATTTATACACAACATTTTTTGAATACAGACTGCCCCTTCACTAAATGGTTTCTGCTTTGTTCCCTCGAAGGGGAGGCATTTGTTGATTTGTCCAACTATAGTTCTGCAACAAAATAGTACCTTTGTCCATATTAAAATCAATCACCCCATTCCTTAGGCCAACTACTTGAATGGTCTCAATTCCTTTGAATTCTATCAATTTCTTTCCTACTCATCACCTACCCACATAGCTTGTTATCAACAAAAAATGTATATTACAAGTCATATCATATTTACAAAAAGTACCCTTCCTCTATTATTTGTGAATACATGATCAAGTGACTCTGAACACATCTCTGCAAAACTCCACCAGTCACTATTCCCTAGTCAGACCTTCTAATCATTGTTATTAAATCAGTATTTTCATTCAATTGGCTAATTTGGCATTAATTCCATGAACTTTAAGCTGCTTTCAAACCGGTTTAATAATTAGAAGAACATTCAATTACAGGAAAAACTGGTCAGTAGAGGCCGGAATTTAGTACTTTGAGTAGTTTTACATCTTGTAAATCTTTACAAATTATCCATTCCTTGTTTGGTACAAATATACTTTGCAGCATTCAGAATAAGGATGCTAATTTTCCAGCGTGTACAAAGTATAAGCACAATTGTCCATATGTTTTCAATGTGAAATATTGTAAATTAAAATTAAACAAGCATAAAGAACCGAAGGACATTTATTAATTCACAAGTCACTGAACAAACCAATTAACTAATCATGTTATAATTGTGGGTGCAGAAATGCAACTGCAATCAAACAAAGGGTTAAATGATGTTGCCATTTCAGACATCTGATGAGCTACATCTCCTTTCTAGAATGAGAACTCTGACTGGTGAAGCTGAAATATTCACAATAGATGAAAGGATTCCTAGCCCTCAATCTAACAAACCAGAGTTGCCAGATAAACGCTAGTGAATAAGCACAGGGCAGAACAAATGGCATTGTGCTGACAATTATGCAAAGCTCACAGTGTTGTGCAGAAATCCAGAAAATTGTTCTTAATGCCAACTTCAATCTATCAACCGAAAGTTTATAACAGATGAAAATTGACATCAACATGAAATAAGCTTTTCTAATTGTTCTATTCTTTATAGTGACAGTATGATACATACATGTCATATACTGCATGCAAAACATACTGAATGGTAAATTAAACTAGACATAATAAATAATTGAACTAAATAAATCAAAATTGAAACCAATAAATGTAAATTTAAACAGTAGCATTTCTAATTCAAAATCAAAACTACAAAATAACAAACATATCATGTGTTAGATTATGGGTAAATAGGGGTACTGATTGGCCGAGAATCAGATTAAATGCAGTTTCCTTCAGTTTCTGAACCTTAAATAATTCTGCATCACAACTGTTTCTGTGAAGTCAAGAAAATCAGAGGCAGCAACTGAAAATAATTTCAAAAATCATAATTTCCATTTATACTAGTAATAATGAATTCAAATGATGTACAGTTACCCAAGTTTTAGAACTCCAGGGTCCACATTGGCACTTTAAGTAATCCTTGATGTGCTAACCTACAATAAATGTACACCCTTTCATTCAATAATCAATTGAGAAAGGTTGTCTGGTCCCATACCACTTAATAATATGCAGCACTCTGAACTTATAGAAAATTCATTTTGCATAAATTTTAGGGACGGTGCATTATTTTAAAGACATCTCCTGTATACAAACATTAAAGCTCTTGATATTTTACTCAAAACTATTCAAACTACTTTAAAATAGGCATATGCTGTAGCCTTACATAAAATAAATTTAACTTCAGAGCAATACCTTCAAACTGTCGTATGTTAGGGAGAAGCAACAGTAAGCAGCAACAATTAATACAAATCAGTTTACTTAAAACAGATTTATGTTTGAAGATTAAGTAACAAACTGTTAAAAGGGACAATTTCCACTTAGAGTAGCATGCAATTTAACAGGAATTAGCCTCATTTTAACAGAAAATGCATAATAATGCAAGAAATAACTTGTAGACAGCAACATACTACAAGATTAACAGTCTGTATGAGTCTACAACATAGGTGTATTCATGTCTGCAGCAGACACTCAACAGGCCTACTCTTTGAGTAACTTTTGGACTAAAACACAAATAGAACTATTTTACTAACATTGTACAATAAGCAAAGGGTGACTGGTGCCAAAGTAGTTTTAGTCTGAAATTATACAGGTCTTTGTTTAGTGATCATTTGTCATGATTGCAGGAAACAGTAAAAAAGCTGTACATGCAACACTATTCAAGGAATGGATCTGCACGGAGTCCTCAAACAAAGTAAAGTTCTCTGTTTAGTATATGAGTGCAACTTTAATGTGAGAAACTTTCTTAATGAGAGGAAGGTTAGAGGCTACTGCCTATCTAGCCTGAAGGGACGAATTGTTTAAGGGGATTAAAGAAAATGGTGAAAATCAAAAGCTGCCTGATCTGGTTAAGATTTCCAAAGCTTGGCCACAATTTATGTACCTTTTAAGACAGTGATTTGTATACCTTAAATAACTTGAGTTAAATCTATGAGGAGTAAACATTTCTGTTTACAAAAACATGACTTGCTCCGACAAACCAATGGCGTTTTAACGTTTGACTGAGCTAAAGGATTCCAGGGAAAATGCCATTGTACATTTAATTGATTAATTAAAAAAAAACATGCCAAAATTTCTAGTAGAGCTTTCTTTTTGTCCTCCAATGAATATTAGACATTACATATATCAAGTAATATTGACTAGTGAGAAGTCAATTTGCTAATTTTGACAAAATTCCTCCCAACTATTTCACATGTAATTTAATGGTCCGTAATTTGCGGCCCCTATGGGTGCGTACGTGCCTGTAAGGGCCTCGCAAGTTCTGGGTTTTCGCGCATGAATCTTCTTGACAGATCCTCCGCGCATCCCTGGGAAAAGGGCATCCGCTATTTGCCCAACGAATGCCCATGAAATTCTTACGCCTGGTAAAAGCACGCGTAAGGCCTGCTTTTACCAGAGTAAGAGTTTAAAAAAACATTAAAATAATTTTTTTCAATCATTTATACATTATAAAACCTGTACAATAAGATTATTTTTAATCCCTTTAAAACATTTAAATTTATTCTTCAAAAATTAAAATTTTGTTTTAAATATTTAATAATGGTATTTTAATTAATTTTAAATATGTAATTTAAAAAAATTTATTTGATGTGTAAATGTATTTTTTGGGGTATTCCCATTCATGCTTATGGGAATTCCGTACATATGCATGAATGGGGATTCCCTTCTTTTATTGGTTGGGCTGGCCCACGTGATCCCAGGAGCACTTGTGAACCACATGCGCCCCTGGGATATGTGGGCCTCTACTCGCGGGTACCCGGAAAGGCCCAGGACCATGAATCTCTGTACCTCCCGGACCACCAGGTACGCGAGCATTTTATTTGTGGATCGGAGGCATTTCCCCAAGGGAAGCCTCCGAACGCAAATTCAGGGCCATTGTAGCAGGAAAATAACATCACACGTGGACAGTGCAAAAACAGCAATGAGGAAGTCAAAGGCTAATCCCAGTGATATTTTTCTCTTAATACCTGATTTACAGCAGTAATCTGCAATCTGGCAAAATTGCACTGTGAGCATTGTGGAAGTCAAAAGGTTGGAATCCATGTGGGTTTATGGTTGTGCACTGTTGAATGCTATGCTACCAAAGCTGCTCCCACTGCAGTAAAAACTACATGCGAGTCCTGTTTGGCCCCAACTTTTATTTGGTGATAATGGGGGAAAATTTCAAGTGCCAGCCACCCATTTGTCACCTGAAAAATGGGCGACTGACAACTGAAACTCTGGTGTGGACCTTGTGCACCCATTTGCCTGCCTGAATCAACTTTCAGGGAAGCCTTTAACATGGGCACCGAGCACTACAACTCAAAACAGGCGAGAGGCTGTTTAAATATGCAAATCAGGGTCCTATGCTTGTTGTAGGAAGCTGACTGCAAATTTCAAGGAGAAATGGTTGAAGTATGCACAGCACGTGCCTAACCCACTTTCTCCAGACATTGAGGCCCTTAAAGGGACCGGCTGCATGCAGTAGCCAGCCTGATTTTGCGCCGCACAAGCCCGGTGAGCTATAGCAGGCACCCGCTTGTAGGAAAGAAAGCCTTGCATTTATATAGCACCTTTCATTATCTCATAATGTCCCAAAGCACTTTACAGCCAATAAAGTACTTTTGAAGTGCAGTCACTGTTGTGATATAGGAAATGTGGCAGCCAATTTGCACACAGCAAGGTTCCACAAACAATAATGTGATATGACCAGATAATCTGTTTTTCGTAATGTTGGTTGAGGGATAAATATTGGCCAGGATACCAGGAAGTTCTCCCCTGCTCTTCAAAATAGTGCCTTGGGATCTTTTACATCCACCTGAAAGAGCAGACGGGACCTTGATTTAATGCCTCATCCAAAAGACGGCACCTCCAAAAGTGCAGCACTCCCTCAGTACTGCACTGGAGTGTCAGCCTGAATTCTGTGTTCAAGTCTCTGGAATAAAACTTCTTAAGGTGAGAGTACTACCACTGAGCCACAGCTGACACCTAAGTTTGGCGCTCACAGTTCAACGAGAAAATGTTAATGAGGCCCAAAACAGAAAGTGGTTTGCCCTCCTGATTGACATGTTGTGTGGGCACCCCGATGATATCGTGCCCATTCAACGCTCAACCTGAAAATCTCTTCCAGTACGCTGCTGTGACATCATATTACCAGAAAGGCTGACCTAGACTACACTGAATTTATACATCATAAATGCTTAACTGCTGTTTTACTTCATGCATGTTGCTGTATCCCCCTTATCCCCCAAAAATTAAATATTAATACAACTAAATGGAGTAAGGATAAGCCTAATTTTCCATTCTAGGCCAAGTTTAGGCTTTTGTACCTATTTGCTGATGCAAAACTAGCCAGCAGTGCTGAGCTCACAGCCCCCAATTTCCTGTGGTCAGCTTATTCATATAATTACTCATAGCTGGCTGTGCATTTTTGGCCTTGTGCAGGGAGTTACCATAATGTGGGATGTGAAAAATCTGGCCAACATTTCAAACTAAAAGTTATGTGCATGCTTAAAGTTGCGTGGATGCATATGGGGACAAATATTGTTTCAATCTCTAAATTAATTTTAAATATGTCTTGTGGGAAGAAAGTGGGGTTAATAGGCACATTTGAAATGCAGACAAAAACAAAGTCAAATGATTACCAATGTATTGTTTCGATTGCTGGCAAAAGGAATGTGCAGCTGCATGAGGTGGGAGTGAAGAGGGTTGTCCTAATTGGCATTTTAAGGCATTCTTCCCAGAGGACATCAGTGCATCATTCGCAGCAAAGGGTAGTGATCAGCCTCAATGCTGCGTACACTACCTGCAGGGGCTGAGAACAGATTTGTAAGAAGGCTGCACATTTTAAGGAATCTGGAAAGGTAAAATTTCCAAACCATACCATGCAATGGGTAGAGCTCTCTGGATTGCATGCCACAAAATGTCAACTGTCAACCTGTTCCTCATTTACTGGTTGACAATGGCAAGCCCTCACACAAACTTATAGCTCCTTCACTGTACTTCATGTACACATGTACCTAAGTAGGACACATCTTCAAGGTGCAGCGTACAATTGAAACCCTAGCCATACTATTTACTTAGTCCCATAATCCTACCCTTTTCCATTTTTGTTTTCAAAATATTTATTCACTTCCCTTTTAAAAGCTATTGTGGATTTTGCTTTCACCCCTGTTTTTTGTATGGCATCTTCAGCTAGAAATTCATTTGCCACCACATTTCGATCCCCGCGCTCGTTCAAAGTAATGCAAGCAGTATGCTAAATTCGTTCTGCCTGTTGATTAACAGGATTGTGGCGTTCAGCCCAGTGCTAAACACGCTGCTGAATTGCTGAACGCTCAGCAGGGGGCCCAAGTTTGTGCGAGACTAGCACCAACTAAAGCTAGCCTGCACTTCTTAAAGGCAGTCTGCACCTCTTAAAGGGGAGGTGCATTCTGCCTGTAGCAGGTGATTCATCTGGCTGGCGAACAGAGTCAGAGCACCAAAAAGGGCTACTGATGTCACATCAGAGAGAGTGTGCTCCAAGGTTGTCCGATGCAGCACTGGAGGCCTTGGTGCTGGAGGTGAACATGAGGAGAGAGGTCCTGTTTCCACAGGGGTCCAGGAAATCCTCCAGGCAAATGCGGAAAAGGCAATGGGAGCAGACAGCCATCGTGGTCAATGCCAGCAGTGTAGCCCCGAGGACCTGGACACAGTGCAGGAAGAAGTTTAATGACCTCACACAAGTGGTCAAGGGCAGTGTTTTAATTTTCAAATATCATATCCCATCATCTACACCATTAGCCTCACACACTGCTCAATGGACCACACCCCCATCACTCACCTACCAACAATGTCTACCAAACACGACTCATACCTCACATTCCTAACTTCACCTCACCTACTTACCACTGCTGCAAGCCTCACACCCACATCTCACAGCTTGTACACACTGTCAGCTATTCAACCATGACAGGCATATCACCCAAACACATTGCACCACACTCACTGACACACTTGCCTTTCTCTTGCAGGACAAGGTTTCTCACAACCGGAAGCAGCAGGACCTAACCGCCGGGATCAGGCGCGCCTCCTTAACCTGACCCCGATGGAGAAGGCCATTATTGGGAGGGCCATCACAGAGCCCGTGGCCAGCAGTGGAGCTGAAACAATAAAAGATGACGGTATCCTCATACGTAATCCTCTTCTCACATCCCACAATCTCTTCTGATTTACAAGCATGCACCTCTTGCTTTCCCCCCTTGCCTCACCACAACCTTACCCTTGTGCCTTTCTCCTTTCAGATAGCTAAGAACTGCCACCTGGCCAGGCACTGGTGGAGGAGCACGAAATTGAAGAGTACCAAGACACTGATGATGAAGACTCAACATCATCACTTGATTTTACCTTGCAGCCACCAGCTCAAATACTGACACTCTGCGTACTTTAGCTGGGTTAGAGGCTGGATCTACGCGTGGTGAGACACCGGGCACTAGTAGCCTGCAGCCAGGGCAGAAGGAAAGGGTAGCGCAAGTGCCAGCTCCCCAGAAGGCAAGGTTGCACATGAGTTCTGCTGCAGAGGACTCAGATGAGGACTTCGATGTGGCGGCCTACAGAAGAACGCTGATGGGTATGCACAATGAAATGCTTGGTGCATTGGCTAGCTTGCCAAAAAGCCTGAGTTCGCAGAGCTTGGAGCCCATATTTTCCAGCATGGAAGTGATGGGCAACTCCATTAGCGCACGTGTGGACCCAACCATGATGCTGGGTCTGATGGCCAATGTCTCAGCTTCCACTGCAGCACAAGCAGAAGCAACCCAACATCTGAGTGCTGCAGTGGAAGCTCAGACTTCTGTCATGCAGGCTCAGACTGCTCTCATGCAGGCTCAGCTCGCGGCCATGCAAGCTCAGACTGCTGCCATTGTGACTGCATTTACCAGCGTGGAATGGGGCTTGCAGGGTGGCACAGCAGTCCAGCAATCTGTTCTCCAACAGATTACTAGGATTGCTGAGGCGCCGCCCTGGGGGAGGGGCAGTGGCTCCGTGGAGGACGAACCTGTTGTCCTCTCTCAGAATGACCGCATTCGTCCTCTCACCACTGCCACTCCACCAGTGCCCTTGCTGTTGCCTGTCAGTCAGCCAGCCCATGCCGAGGTGGTGCAGTCTAAAGCCGGGCCTTCTCGGCCCAGAGCTGCTCAAGGTCATCCTATAAGGCCATCTGCAGTCTCCCCCACTGAAAGTCAGCAGCCTTCCACTGCTGCAGCCACTGGGGTAGCACTTCGTAGGAGCACTAGGACAGGCAATGGCACACGGAAAACAGGCACTAAGGGAATGCACAAGGGTGATTAGTTGACTTTGTTAATGTAATATTGGATGGATTGATGTATAAAGTTGGTTTGGAATGTTTCTTTTGGGGTGGCTTTTATTTTAGCATTGTGGCCAAGAGGACACTGTGATGATCCGGAACAGAGGGATGGGAAGGTGTATGACTGTTGTACAGTGGGGATTTGGCATTGTGTTCAGTGGAACCATAGTTGAATGAGGCAATCACGGTCAGCCTGGCGGGAGACAGGATGTGCTGGTTGCCTCCTCCCTTCCTCCTGCTCCTCCTCCCTCTGTGATCAGCTTGTCCTCTTCTTTGCTGCCTCTGCTCCGTCTCCCTGGCATGCTGCAGCCAAGGGGGATGGCAACTACAACACCCATGACTGAGAGCAAGTGGTCTGACCAGAACCCTTGAAGTCAGCACCAAGGCCTTCTCCACTTGCAGCACCACTTCCTGTCACCTCACCAACTTTAACCAACTCTGGAAAGTACCAAACACTTCCACAAACTTACACAGAATCAGTAGAAATTAATCAGTAACTAACCTGTGAGTGGTTGCTGATTCCTTTAAATATCGCTGGTGGGGGGTCCTTGCTGCTGCTGAACACATGTTCAGCTGTGCGAGGTTAAGACAGGGTGTTAGCTGCAGCATTGAGGACAAAAATGGCAGCGCTGGCATCAAATCAGCGTTGCACGCTAACTGACGTCACGATCTGTCCACTCTACATATTTCTGGTGCACGCTCCTAATGCTTGCCCTCACCAAAATGCCGTCTGGCACAGCTTGCACCAGAAGTGTGCGCGTGCGGACGCCATTTGTGACACAAAACGGCACCCCTACCACCGAAAAATCGGGCGCTACGTAGCTGAATTTCTAGCCCTTATGTCCTAATAACCCTCGGTGTAAAAAAAATTCTCCTGACTTCTCCCTTCTGTCTTTTAGTGATGATCTTAAGTTTATGCCTTCTAAGTTAGTCACTAACCAACCACTGGAAATAGTTTTTTTTCCTATTTATCTCATCAAATCTGCCATAAATAGACCCATTTTTTCTAATCTTTCCTTATAACTACAGCCTATGGTGGTATAATCATCTTAGTGAATTTTTTCTGCACACCCTCAATGGCCTTGACATCATTCCTAAAGTAGGGTGCCCAAAGTGGATACAACAGCAATAATTTTCCTCTCCTTTGTACCCAGGGAATGAAAAACAGAGGGAAATGGCTGGAGACCTGGGATGTCAACTCTCTGTCCCATTTGCATTGCTCTTGTACTTCCTGAGGGGGGCAGAGTGCTTGCATCTGGAAGAAGCACAAGCATTGAAAAGAATTGAAATAAGAATGGAGTTCTGTCATCACACTTCCTGCTTCACTTTTCTGGGTTTCTGCTTTGTGGATGTCCAAGCTGTGCTACACCCACAGCAAGTGTGCTTTAGCTCTTGCACTGAGCCCTCTCAGATTGGAGGGTCTGAGAAAAAGGCAGGCAGCAAGGACATGGGGATTCTAAGTGCTGCACTGGATCTTTGAAGCTGGAGGCCTTCTGGATTCTGTTTTTGAATAGTAGCCAAAAGACATCACATGCAGTGGCCATTAATACTGCTGCACACCTCTCAGTTGACTTTTCTCCCCTGTTTCCAGACACAAGTCACTGTCAGAGGTGCTCCTGTCTTGACCAGAACTTGGAAATACAGGGGAGTTCAGGGTAGGGTCACTTCAAGTACACACTGCTCAGGTGGAGGGAGGAGGAAAATTGGCCTGAACTGCAGCCTAACCAATCAATGATTTGTATAGGTTTAGCAATGCCTCTTGGGTTTGGCAGTTGATGTTTCTATCTATCAATCCTGGGATCTCGTATTTATTTTTAATACAGCTTTCAACATGTCATTCCTTCTTTAAAAATTTATGTTTCTGACTACACTTCAAAAGTACTTCATTGGCTGTAAAGTGCTTTGGGATGTCCTGAGGTCGTGAAAGGCGATATATAAATGCAAGTTCTTTCTTTCTGGCTATACACTTCTATAGCTGTTTAGTTTTTAATTTTTCTAATCATCAAGTTTGAGAGTGTAAATAATAGCTGAAAACATTGTTAATTTTACTAACAATGAAACAGATCATCAAGAATGAAGGGAACAAAAGACAGAAATATAAAGATGGGGAAGAATCTGGTAGAAAGATTGAACATCCAAAGCGAATTCAGTAATAACTATTGACAGACCAGAGGAAGATGAATTGATATGTGTACTGATGTTAGAAAAATATTTCCTACCATAGCACCTGAGGATAAAAGCCAATACAGTCAATCCCACGTAAATGAATAACTGATAAAAGAATAAGGGGGAAAAATTGGGTTGCTTTGCGCCTCCCGGGGCGCAAAGCACCTAGCGCCCGGGCGCAGCGCCGCTAATGACTCCTGCGAAATTCAGCGGGATGTTAGCGGCGGCAGTAGCCAGTAGCGCCCCACTGCGCCTCCGGCAATGACGTCATCGCCGTGCACAGCACCCCGGCCACAAACTTTGCTCGCGCCCTCATACCTATCGCCGGACGCTATGTCCGACAGGGTCTGGGTGTTGTGTTTGCGGCCGCGGCGGTGCAAATTAAAGGGCAGGTGCCGGGCGACCATTTTTTTTGGGCCGCCTGCCAGCACCTGCCCCCTTTCGCCTCCTCCTGCGGGCTGCCGGCCGCTATCGGTCAGCCCGGCACTCCTCTTAGTGCCGGGCTCTTTTGCCGGTACCCCGCTCCCCAGTGGTCCAGCAGGGCCCCAGTGCGCGCTGTGCTAGGCTCCTCCCCTTTAATCAGAGGAGGGAGGCCTATAATACCGCGGCGCTACGTGCCGACGCGTGTGGCACTGCTGCACGGAGCGCCCCAAGAGGGAGGGGGAGCGCTTCCAGTAGCCTCCCGCCTCCTGCTTGTGGCGCTACCATTCAATTTCCGGCACGGGAGCGCTAACTTTTTCCGGGCGCTACAAAGTTAGCGCCCCAATGGGGGCGCGACCCAATTTCCCCCCCTAAAATTTTTGAGATCATCATCTCAATGCTCAAATTCTTTATTTTTTCCAATGATAGTTGTCCCGGTTAAATGAATAAAACATTTATGTAAATTGCAAAAGTCTGGATTTATTCATTTAAGCCTTATATTGCCTCGCTAATGCCTATGCGTGAGAAATTGGGCTCGGTAGCGCCCGTTTTTTGTGTGCCACGAGCGCTCCTAGCGCGCTGGATGCCATCTTGATAAAGGGGTTAGTGCAAGCGCACTTAACGTTCACCGGAAGTATGCAGAGCAGGATATCACAATAATCAGCGTGCAATGCGGATTTGACGCCAGAGCTGCCATTTTGGAGCTCCACGCTCCAGCCTACAACCTCTCTTAACCTCGCACAGCTAAACATGCATTCAATGGCATGAAGGATCCCTCACCAGCACTACTTAAAGGGATCATCAACTACTTACAGGTTAGTTGCTGGTTGATTTCTTCTGGTTGTTGCTAAAATTCTATAAGTGATTGGTGCTTTCCATAGTTGTTTCAAAGTCTATAGGGAGTGGTGTGGCAGGTGCCGAAGTACTTTTTGCTGATTTCAAGGCTTCTGCACAAACCAGTTGCTCCCAGACATGGGCTCAATAGTAGGCCCTCCTCTTGGAATACAGCATGACTGAGAGAATGAGCAGAGGCCATGCAGAGCAGGACAAGCTGCTAGAAGAGGGAGGAGGAGGAGGAGGGAGAGAAGGGCTCTCAGCAGGAGACCATATCTGTTCAGGGAGCAATTCTCCTACCTGAATTTCAGCGACGACCAATGTTTGAGACATCTGCGCTTCACTAAGGAGGTCGTCACTTAAATTGCCACCTGCTGCTGCCACAACTGCAACCTCAGAGCAGAGCAAGGACTGCATTGCCAGTGGCTGTGAAGGTGACCGTGGCTATAAACTTATATGCACCTGGCTCCTTCCAGGCTGGTGCTGGCGATATTAGCAACATCTCACAGTTTGCAGTCCACTGTTGCATAAGAGGGTCACTGAGGTTCTCTATTAAGAGAGATAACTTCATTTATTCCCTCTTGCCAGACAGAAACAGGTGGAGTGAGCACGAGTGTTTGCAAGGTTTGCAGGCTTCCCCATGGTGCAGGGTGCCATTGACTGCATGCACATTGCTTTGCAGGCGCCACATGTCAACTCTGCCATGTACCGGAACCGAAAGAGATTCCACTCCTTGAACGTGCAGCTGGTGTGTGACCACAGGCAGCGCATCATGCAGATCAATGCCCGGTATCCTGGCAGCAGTCATGCTGCCTTCATTCTGCAGCACCTATCAGGCAAGAAGCCAGCTGTATTTCAGCCACCACGGCAAGCCAAAGGGTGGCTACTGGGTGACAAGCGCTAGCAACTGACAACATGGCTCATGACTCCAGTTCACAACCCATGCGTGAATACAATGTAGCCATGCTGCCACAAGAAATGTGATAGAGCAAATCATTGGCGTGCTGAAGCAACAATTCTGCTGCCTGGACCACTCTGGAGGAGGCCTGAAGTACTCGATTGAGCGGGTCTCAAGATTTGTGGTGGTATGCTGCATGCTGCACAACCTTGCCATCATGAGGGAACAGCCCTTGCAACCACCTATCAGGCGAGAAGCTGAGGAGCAGGAGCACAAAAAGGCGGACGAGGTGAAGGAGGAGGATAAAGAGAAGGAGGAGGACGAGGAGAAGGAGGAGGAGGAAGACGAGGAAGAGGAAGGGAGACTGTAACCTTGACAGCCCCTTTCTACCCGTGCTGTACGTGAAGAACTAATTCAAGTGCGATACCAGTAACCTCAACCCCAATTCCCCATTCACCAACAGTCCCACACACCTTACCTTCCCTTAGTCACTGACCATCACATCGTCCTCTTACCCACAATGTAAAAATAAAAGCCAACACAAAATAAACATTGCAAACCAAATCTATAAATTAAATTATGCCTTACTGCATACAAACTTAAACTAATCACCCTTGTGCATTCCCTGTAGTGCCCGTCTTCCATGTGCCTTTGCCTGTCCTAGTGCTCCTACGAAGTGCTACCCCAGTGGCTGTAGCATAGCTGGTGGAAGGCTGCTGACTTTCACTGGAGGAGACTGCAGATAACCTTGGAGGATAACCTTCAGCAGCTCTGGGCTTAGAAGGCCCGGCTTCAGACTATACCACCTCGGCATGGGTGGCAGCAGTCTGGGCTGGCTGGCTGACAGGCAACAGCAAGGGCACTGGCGGAGTGGCAGGGGTGGGAGCACGAATGCGGTCATCCTGAGAGAGGACAGCAGGCTCGTGCTCCATGGTGCCACTGCCACTCCCCCAGGGCGGCACCTCAGCAATCCTAGTAATCTGTTGGAGGAAATATTGCTGGACTGCTGTGACACCCTGCAAGCCCCTTTGAACACTGGTATCCACAGCCATGATGGCAGAAGTCGGAGCTTGCATGGCAGCACATACCTTTGGTGGAAGCTGAGACATCTGCCATCAGACGCTGCTTCATGGTTGGGTCCACAAGTGTGTTGATGGAGTTGGGCACCAGTTCCATGCTGGAATGGATGGGCTCCAACCTCTGCGCAAAGCCCTGTGCCAAGTTAGTGCCAGACTCATCCATCCTCCTTGACACTAAACAGATTTCTGGCAGACTTCCCAATGCACCAAGCATTTTGTTGTCTACACCCATCAGCCTTCTTCTGTAGCCTGGGCCATCAGAGTCCTCATCTGAGTTCTCTGCAGCAGAACTCGTGTGCGACCTCGCCCTCCGGCAAGCTAGCACCTGCGCTATCCTTGCCACCTGCTCTGGCTGCAGCGCACTTGTGCCCAGTGTCTCACCATGTGCTGATCCCACCTATATACTGGTAGTCCTCTAAGATACGCACAGTGTCTGTATCTGAGCTGGTGGCTGTGAGAGTGAAATCAAGTGAAGGTGTGTCGTCTTCATCACTGTCTACTTGGTCTTCCTCCACTGCCTGGCCAGGCTGCAGTTCTTGGGTATCTGAAAGGAAAAAGGCAAAAGGATAACATTCTGGTGAGGAGAGAGGGGAAAGTAAGAAGTGTATGCTTACACCATCTGCAGCTTGCATGTCATAAGAGATTGTGGGATAAGGGGGAAGTGGGATGTGAGGTTGAGGATCAGGTATGAGGATACCGTCATCTTCAATGGATTTAGCCCCGCCGCTGCCTCATCCTCAGCAATGGCCCTTTCGATAATGGCCAGCACCGTCTCCTCCATGGGGGTTAGAACATGCAGGCCTGCCTCTCCCCCTTCGGTTACTTCCTGCTGCCTCCAGTTGTGCGCCACCTTGTCCTGCAAGAGAGAGGGAAGTGTGTCAGTGAGTGTCATGCAATATTCTTGGGTGATGTGGCTGTCATGGTTGAATATTTGGCAGTGTGTGCAAGCTGTGAGATGTGGGTGTGAGAGCTGCTGCAGTGCTATGTGTGTGAGGGTGAGGTGAAGCATATGAATGTTAGGTATGAGTCCTGATTGATAGAGATAGCTGGTAGGTGAGTAATGGGGTTGTGGTGAATTGAGCAGTGTCTGAGGTTAGTGGTGCGGTTGGTAGGATATGGCATTTGAAGATGCATTCACAGACCTTGACCAATCGTGTGAGGTCATTAACCTTCTTGTGGCACTGCATCCAGGTCCTCAGGGCTAAATCCTGGCATTGATCTCCGTGGCTATCTGCTCCCACTGCCTTCTCACCGTGTATCTGGAGAGCCTCCTGCCCCACTGTGGATACAGACCTCCAGTGCAGTGTCAGAAAACCTTGCTGCACGATCTCTCCCATGGTCAGCCATTGTTCTTTGTTGCACAGCACTATTCCAACTGATGCCAGCACCTCCAGCAGCCACAATGCACGTTCCCTTTAAGAGGTGCAGGCTAGCTTTAAGCAGTGCTAGCAAGTAACAATATTGGACCTCTTGCTGGTACGTGCATTAATGAACGGCTGGCTGCATGCAGAAGTCACGATAATGAGCAGGCAGCACGAAGGTGGTGTGCTGCCTGCATTACATTGAACGGGCACGGGGTAATCGCGCATTGCGATTCCTGCGCCCATTTTCGGGGGCTATCCAATTTAGCTCCCTATGTGTTAAGCCTTTTTTGCCAATCATTGTGTTTTTGTCTAGGTGTGAAAATCACATAGTAACCAAAAAGAAACACTTGCATTTATACATATACATAGATACATAGAAGATAGGAGCAGGAGTAGGCCATCCGGCCCTTCGAGCCTGCTCCGCCATTTAATGAGATCATGGCTGATCCTTCAATTCAGTATCCCGTCCCCGCCTTCTCTCCGTAACCCTTAACCCCTTTTGCCTGTAGAAATATATCTAATTCCCTCTTAAATATATTTAATGAGCTGGCGTACACTGCCCTCTGTGGCAATGAGTTCCACAGGTTCACCACTCTCTGAGTGAAGAAATTCCCCCTCATTTCTGTCCTAAATGGTTTAGCCCTTATCCTTAAATTATGTCCTCTAGTTCTGTTCTCACCCGCCAAGGGAAACATTCCTTCTGCATCTAATCTGTCTAGACCTGTCAGAATTTTATACACTTCTATGAGGTCCCCTCTCAATCTTCTAAACTCCAGTGTGTACATCCCTAAACTACATAGTCTCTCCTCATAGGTCAATCCCGCCATTCCTGGTATCAGCCTGGTGAATCGCCGCTGCACCCCCTCCATGGCAAGAACATCTTTCCTCAGATGAGGCGACCAAAACTGTACACAGTACTCGAGGTGTGGTCTCACCAGTGCCCTGTACAGCTGCAGCAAGGTATCCCTGTTCCTGTATTCCAACCCTTTTGCTATGAAGGCCAGCATACCGTTTGCCTTCTTGACCGCCTGTTGCACCTGCATGCTCGCCTTCAGTGACTGGTGTACAAGAACACCCAGGTCTCTCTGTACTTCCCCCTCTCCCAATTTATTGCCATTTAAATCATAATTTGCCCTCCCGTTCCTGCACCCAAGGTGGATAACTTCGCACTTGTCCACATTATAGTGCATCTGCCATTTATCCGCCCAATCACCCAGTCTGTCCAAATCGCTCTGGAGCTTCCTGGTCTCCTCCTCTGAGCCCACCCCCCCTCCTAGTTTAGTGTCGTCTGCAAATTTGGAAATGCTGCATTCGACTCCCTGATCCAGGTCATTAATATAAATTGTGAACAGCTGGGGACCCAGGACAGATCCCTGTGGTACCCCACTTGTTACTGCCTGCCATTCAGAAAATGAGCCGTTTATTCCAACTCTCTGTTTTCTATCTGACAGCCAGTTCTCTATCCACGTCAATACTTTCCCCTTTATCCCATGAGCTTCAATTTTCCATGCTAATCTTTTATGTGGGACCTTATCGAAGGCCTTTTGGAAGTCCAGGTACACCACATCTACTGGCTCTCCCCCATCTATTTTACCAGTTACTCCCTCAAAAAATTCCAATAGATTAGTCAAGCACGATTTACCCTTTGTAAATCCATGTTGACTCTGTCCTATCCTGTCCCCATTTGCTAAGTGCTCGGCTATTTCATCCTTAATGATGGACTCCAGCATTTTGCCCACAACTTATATAGCGCCTTTCACGACCACCGGACGTCCCAAAGCGCTTTACAGTCAATGAAGTACTTTTTGAAGTGTAGTCACTGTTGTAATGTAGGAAACACGGCAGCCAATTTGCGCACAGCAAGCTCTACAAATGACCAGATAATCTGCTTTTGTTATGTTGATTGAGGGATAATTATTGGTCAGGACACTGGGGATAACGCCCCTGCTCTTCTTTGAAATAATGTCATGGGATCGTTTACGTCCACCTGAGAGAGCAGACGGGGCCTCGGTTTAACGTCTCATCCAAAAGACTGCACCCCCGACAGTGCAGCACTCCCTCAGTACTGCACTGGAGTGTCAGCCTAGATTTTTGTGCTCAAGTCTCTGGAGTGGGACTTGAACCCACAACCTTCTGACTTAGAGGCGAGGGTGCTACCCACTGAGCCACAGCTGACACTATTTTGAAGAAGAGCAGGGGAGTTAGCCCGGTGTCCTGGCAAACATTTATCCCTCAATCAACATAACAAAAAACAGATTATCTGGCCATTATCACACTGCTGTTTGTGGGAGCTTGCTGTGCACAAATTGGCTGCCGCGTTTCCTACATTACAACAGTGACTACACTTCAAAAATTAATTCTCACCAATTCAGTGATAAGCATATTTCATATAAACACAACTACTATCTCTACCTACTAATTTTCATTTTATTAGCCTGAAATTGCAAGACTAGATTTCCATGTATACTTAGAAAATGTTGGTCTTCTTAACTTGGCTGTTGCATTGGTGCAAATAACACTAACACACTCCTGGCACATATAGCTGTATAAAATATATAAAGTACTTAATAGTATTAGTAAAATTAAAATGACCAAAATAATCTGACCTCACCCAGTCAAAACGAAATGATTATTCTTGTTCTGCTTTAATACAATGCTAACTATAATTGCAACAGATATGTTGGAACTAATCATGAAATACAGCTTTGTGATTTTTGGACCTACTTAATGAAATCCTTATGGCCTGGGTAAACTGAAGCAGAAATTTAGAATCCCTCTCTCCCCTATGGAGAAGTGCTAAAATAGCTTAGTTTCAGAACAGGCACTGTTGAAAGATACCTTTGATAGGTCCCTGAAGTTGCCTGGTAGGGTTAGATCCAGCTCTTCAGACTCGTAGTTCGTAATAACCCAAGGAAACACAGGGTACTGGTTTAAATCATTGTACGTCCGTCCTAGCAAGGAAGAGATAATATGATGAAGTCATGTTTGTAATGTGCTTGCGTCATAAACGGGAGCTAAAATTATAAACTTGAAAACATTATTTTTTTTTGGTGAATACCTTTAAACACCCTTGTGTTACCCATAAAATGCATGCATGGAGTGATATTGGTGTTATATAAAAATGTGTGTTAAAGACACTGGAACAACAAATACTTCCTTAATAAGGCAGACATTGCACAGTGAAACATCAAAAATCAGAACCATTTACTACTTCCTGTATTTGGCCATCTTTTTCCCTTTGTCAAAGCATTTCCCTGTATGTTCTGCTACAAATTCCTCTGAATGAAGCATAGCTATAAAACATACGGGTCTGCTTGTTCTGCTAAGCATCCTCTGCACGAATGGCACTCTGACTTGGAATTTTTTGTAGTCAGCTGAAACTTGAGAAACCAGTGAGCTACAGTGGTGCAGCAGCATCCTCACATTACTCAGCTTTCTGCAGGCTTAATGACTATGAGCAATATTTTCCTCGCCTTTAAGATACCTATTGGTGCTGCATAGAATGTAGAATGAGTTGCTACAGAATTGTATGTTAATACAATGTCACATTGCAATTTTTTTCCAGTTTTTTTCTGCCACAGGTGGATTTTGGTTCAAATCTGAAATCCATAAGTGTTCTTAATTATATCTTTACAAGCAGTGATTTTATAACGAGGGCAAATGTCAAGACGGTAGAAATCCAAGCCTGCAACAATTTTTGCAATAATGTTGCTGGTGGGCTTTAAAATGTTATTTATATATATATTAGGGTCAGATGGCCACTATACTTTTAAAACACACAAAAAATGTTAGTGTGACAAAAATTGCAGTAGACATTGGAACACAGGAACAGGAGTAGGCCATTCAGCACCTCGAGCCTGTTCCGCCATTCGATGAGATCATGGCTGATCTGCAACCTAACTCCATATACCCGCCTTTGGCCCATATCCCTTAATACCTTTGGTTAACAAAAAGCTATCAATCTCTGATTTAAAATTAACAATTGATCTAGCATCAATTGCAATTTGCGGAAGAGAGTTCCAAACTTCTACCACCCTTTGTGTGTAGAAGTGTTTCCTAATTTCACTCCTGAAAGGTCTGGCTCTAATTTTTAGACTGTGCCCCCTAGTCCTAGAATCCTCAACCAGCAGAAATAGTTTCTCTCTATCTACCCTTTGTTCCCCTTAATATCCTGAAAATTTCAATCAGATCATCCCTTAACCTTCTAAATTCCAGGGAATACAACCCTAATTTGTGTAATCTCTCCTCGTAACTTAACCCTTGAAGTCTGGGTATCATTCTGGTAAACCTATGCTGCACTCCCTCCAAGGCCAATATATCCTTCCTAAGGTGTGGTACCCAGAACTGCTCACAGTACTCCAGGTGTGGTCTAACCAGGGTTTTGTACAGCTGCAGCATAACTTCTGTCCCCTTGCAGGGCTTGGTGAGACCACACCTTGAGTATTGTGTGCAGTTTTGGTCGCCTTATCTGAGGAAGGATGTTCTTGCCATGGAGGGAGTGCAGCGAAGATTCACCAGACTGATACCTGGGATGGCGGGAATGACGTATGAAGAGAGATTGGGACGATTGGGCTTGTATTCGCTAGAGTTTAGAAGAATGAGAGGGGATCTCATTGAAACTTATAAAATTCTAACAGGACTAGACAGACTAGATGCAGGAAGGATGTTCCCGATGGCGGGGGAGTCCAGAACCAGGGGTCACAGTCTAAGGATAAGGGGTAAATCATTTAGAACCGAGATGAGGAGGAATTTCTTCACCCAGAGAGTGGTGAACCTGTGGAATTCTCTACCACAGAAGGCAGTTGAGGCCAATTCATTAAATATATTCAAGAAGGAGTTAGATATATTTCTTCAGGCTAAAGGGATCAAGGGATATGGGGAGAAAGCAGGGACAGGGTACTGAATTTGGATGATCAGCCATGATCTCATTAAATGGCGGAGCAGGCTCGAGGGGCCGAATGGCCTACTCCTGCTCCTATCTTCTATGTTTCTATGTACTTTAGTCCTCTAGATATAAAGGCCAGCATTCTATTAGCCTCTTTGATTATTTTCTGTACCTGTTCATGACATTTTAATGATCTATGTATCTGAACCCCCAAGTCTCTTTGGACATCTACTATTTTTAGCTTTTTACCATTTAGAAAGTACCCTGTTCTATCCTTTTTAGGTCAAAAGTGGATGACCTCACATTTGCTTACATTGAAATCCATTTACCACAGTTTTGCCCTTTCACTTAATCTATGAATATCCCTTTGTAATTGTATGCTTTCATCTACACTGCCTACAATGCCGCCTATCTTTGTGTCATCGGCAAATTTGGATATATGACTTTCTATGCCACCATCTAAGTCGTTCTATGCCATCTTTAATTTTACTATTCTGGCTCCTATTGCTCGGGTAGTGGCTTAGGCCATTCTAATGAGTTTTCATAACTGCTTTCTCTCAGCATTCACAGGATGACATAGGAGCTTCATGGGGATAAAGTATATTAAAAACAATTTCAAATTGACGGGAAAGCTTCCCCTATAAAATGATTAACTTCTGGCTTACTTGTGCATTTATAATTAAACTTGTTAATTTTCTCATATTTTGATAAATCATTTTTTATTCCACTCTAATTCTGAAATAAGGCACACAACTGGTTGACCAGAAGGCTTAGATATAACATTACTGAGAGCCAATTTTTTTTTTATCTACTTGAATATAGCATGTTTATGGTTGTTATTCCTCCGCTTGTCTGCTTCCCAACACTTAACAGACATTTTGTCATCTCCAGTTCATTAGGAAAGAATTTTTTATGATTTTTCTTCGTGTAAGCAGTTCAAGTTACATCTAATTAGATGGCAATAATAAGCTCAACACATGCTGCAACTAAACATATACATAATTATTCAGTGCAAACTTCAACCACACACACATCAGAAAATAAAACAGTGGAAAATGCATGCGTTGTATGGAAACATGTAAAGTGCTCTCCCTTTGTTTTACCTTCTGATACAAACACAAAATCTCCTATTTTCATGTATATTTATGTTGCTTTCTATTAATCTGCCACAACTCAAGATGTTGTACTGAACAGAATACTGTGCCATTCTTGTTCGACTGTCTAGTTGCTGTTGTCTTGAGTGACAAAGCACTAAAATTACATTTTCTCGTTATTATTTCCAGACACACTCTGAAAATGGTTTGTAGACTCTAATAAAGCTTCAGTTTCAGACAAAGCTGTCAGCAAAGGAAATGGCAGAGTGAGACCACAGAATAACCCCAGTAACAATAAATGAATCTACAGTCACAGTGGCAGGTTATGTGTCTCCTGATAAAATTTAATGGGATAGTTTCAGTATCCATCATGGCCCTGCAGCTGAATCCCACTGGATAAATGCAAACTATCAAGCCAAACCTTGATATATAAACATATAAGAAGGACTCAATAGCTCAATGTACCTGCTACAGTGTTAAGGAACATCAAGTATTCAAAGTTTGAAATTTCCCGCCGTTGCCAGCGTTGTGTCATGTTGGAGGATTTAAAAAGCTGGCGAGGACTGGCCAGCGATATTCTCCTGTTAATTCCAAAAAAATAGGGAAAGAGTTGTTATTCATAATACACATTTGATTTCATTCACAGTTACAGTACCAAATAATGAGAGAATATTTGCCTCTCTTGGTCATCTCAAAAACTTTTATCTTTTTGTAACAGAAAAGCACTTCATTCCTGCCACGTAGCCGATAAGCAGCCTAGTCTTTTCTCTATCACAGCAGTAGAACTTTCATTATCTTTTAATACCAGCATGAGAGTTATGTTGAGCAACTAGCATTAATCAATTTATTTTTCTGTTCACACTTTTGCATCTGGGTGTTCTTCTGCTTTTTTTGAAACAAGAATATTTGTGTTCTTTTTTTACATCTGGATACAGTAGAACTCTGTTATAATGAAACTAACCTTTGTAGTGAGAAATTTAAGAACTCTCAATGTAGTCAAATATTTGAATTTGTCATGGAAAATGAGATTATTAAAGAGTGTCACTGTACTGGGTGAAAAATAATCATGAAATATATTGAGAGTTGGTTAATCTGTTCAGTGTACTAATTTATAAGCCTTAAAGAGGATCTTTGCCAACTAATCGTGGAATTTTTCAGTGAGATCACAAATTTATTAATTTTGAAAATGAACGTTACATATATTATCCACCCAAATGGTGGACTCATTCAGCATAGCTGTGTTTTATAACAAAGTAAAATAATGCAGCATGAATTATCCATATTAGTAAAAATGTCTGACCGATTTTCAAGGTACTAACCCAACACTTCAGGAGAATTCTCAAAATTAAGTATTTGTGGGAAAATTGTCTGTCATGTTGAGGCTGACATCTTGTTTGGGGCCCCCATTCTCATGAGCCTTACCCTGGATTATTTCTTAAAAATTACACTAAAAACCAATATAGTGGGGAGAGTTATCAAGAACTGTAAAGGAACTCAATTTTCAAAATGAAGTAATGTAATGAAATAACATCACTATATAGATGAAGTTGCTATCATTGGTTTCTGGGATGACTAGTTTGAATCTAGTTAGTAAAATAAGATAAGTGATAATTCTAACCCACTTGATCTTTCTTGATGCTTCAGAAACTAGTTTTGTATCAATATTGGTTTTGTCAACATGCACAAGATGCCAGGACCTCTACTGATTCACGATTGCCATAAACAAAATCCATTAGTCAGTTTAGTTGCTGTAATTTACCAACAGCATGTAAAAACCTGCGAGCATTTTCTGACACCAAACCAGAAAGATTAGTTTTTAGAATTTATCAAAGTCCTAGATCTTGTCAACCAAATAGCAAACATTTTCTGATGTTGCATTGCACAATCCAGTGAACTAGTCATTAAAATATCAGAACTAATTGACAAATTAATCAATAGCAAGTTCATCATTATAAAATTTCATGCAAATTGGATCAGAAGACTATCACCACATACTGAAACTGGTGACAACCTATAGAAGATTATTGCAGATATTTATTATTTACAACAATACATTTTAAATGAATACTGATCTTGTAATTCTGAAGCAATTTTTGAAAGGAAACAAATGTGAGGAAACTTTTACTTAAAGTTTGGTGCAAGTCCATTCCAGGTTTTTGGAAGGGGGCATTGTCATTGTCTTGAAGGAGGCAGAGTGAACCACAAGCCTGAACTATAATTACCAATAATAATGGAGATCTTAGTCTATGGCCTTGTGAATGCATAAAGGACTTGATAAGCAAATATAACTTTGCACTCCAACTCATTTTACCCGAAACAACTGATAAGTTGTTCTAACACAATCCTAAAAAGTAAAATCATTGATTGATAATTAAACAAAAAATATACTAACATGGAGGTGTACTGTGGGTCCCACACATTTTGAAAAATCCTATTTCTGAACAGTTTAGAAGCTTCTACATAAACTTTGAATTCTTGAGAAAAATAGTGATATTGAAAAGAATGACAATTGATATTTGTCTCAACTGCCATTTTGAATATTGCTAATTGAGTAGTTTGTTTATGTCAGCAATTTATTTGTTTCAGGCTAGAGATTCATAATGAATTATTGAGTAACAAGCAATTGCCAACAGACAGCTGTTAAAGGGAAAATCCAATTTTAAGTTCCATATTTTACTGAGTTGCAGGGGTATTAAAATTATGAAGGGTAAGCAAAGTAAAAGAAAAATGAGAACACCTATTTTGTCTTTTAAATGATAACTCTAATTGCCCTTAGTTAGTGACAGTGAGAAGAAACACTATTTCATACATCACAGTGGATAACAAGTATCAGTATGAGTGCAGATTTGTTTATCCTTCCTCTTCTTTTCCACGTTTAAGATTACAACTTTATACAGTATATATAAATGGCACAATTATTATGCAGAGTAAACATGTTGCTACTCTGTAGGCTTCAGTGCACAGTCACTGCTGTTAAACAACCTGCAGCAGTTTTCATTTATCAGGCTTTCTCAAGGTGTGATCTGCAATTACCCTGTTTTATTATTCAGTGTGCTACAGTAGTGATGATGAATAGACAAGAGTCAACAAGTCTAACATGGTAAATCTTGTAGCTAAACCTGATCAGCATGCATCTCAACCCTTACATGTATACTTAAAGGTTTTTTAAACCATGAGAAAAGACCAACTGGTCCATCAAAGTTCATCTCTCCTGTAACTCATAACTTGCTGAGTGCTATGTGCAAGTATATTTAATTGAAAGGAATTATGTTTGGACATAAAAAAAGTGTAGCTTCTAATGCTACATATCAATAATAAATACACATTCATGGTCAAGTACCCCCTGCTCATCTGATCTTTTAAAGCAAATACTTTGCAGTTTCTTTTAAAGTGACTCACTCAACAAAAATAACTACTAATAATTAAAAAAAATACAATACACCATTTATTAAAATTATAATGTTTAAAAGTTTAAATTCTGAATATAATCTTCAATTTCATGCTCAAATCTCTGCTGTAATTGGACTATTCCACTGATGATGTCATGGGTTGACTCTCACAAATACTCCTCCAGATTGTGCATTCAACCCACAGCATCATCCTATGTGGAACAGTTTGCATAAACAGAAGAAAGCAACATTGCATTGTCAATACATTTTAAGATTTTGAATACTGGAGTTTAAATAAGAGATTCATGAAAAGAATCAGTGTTCATTCAGAGGTTTGCTCTATGGAGTACTAAAATTGTTTGCCTGACCTATGTGGTAATAGCACATCTTGGACTATTAATGTCTACAACAGATTTCATGAAAGTATTATATAGAATGGTGCAGAAGCTCAATCTATCTGGCTTGTTAAAATATATTGGCATGCCAAGCATAATCCCTTTCAATTAAATATATTGCAAATAGCACTCAGCAAGTTATGAGTTACAAGAAAGATGAACTTTGATGGGCTAAATTGTCTTTTCTAGGTGCTTTCTTATGATTTTATGAAGTCACCATAAGTTTGTGCAAACACACTAAAGAATAATTTTAGAAATATAGGCAGGCTAGCCAATATCTCTCAAATGGCTATTGGTGAAAAATAGACAAAGTGATTTGTTATGTATTATATCATCACATAAGCCTTTCTGGGTTAAAATAACTGTTAATTTAGGAATACTGGATTTGAGATGAAAAATTAAGAGAAATTTCACATAAAAAAGTCCACATCCAATACCTGGCTTGCGGCAAACCATAACTAGTGCCAACTCCAACACGAGGTAAACTATATACAACCTTCTTCACTGTAGCTTGGTCTGGGAAATTGAACATAACAGAAGCTGCAGAAAAAATAAGAAAAAAATAATTTTAAAGAGGAAAGATGCAATGAAGAATTACCTTTTTCACAAAGATTGCACTATTTCAAGCACATTTTTAAGACAGCATTATTGGTCTGCATTTACACCATTTTCTATGAGAAAACTAAATTTGTAACAGGACGTACTTCTGTTGGCCATGAAAACTTCCAAAGCTGTGCTCTGGAGGAGATAGCGTCTTGAAAAAACAGCCCGTATCTCGCTGAACATCCATTTTCCATGTAAACCTTCTGTGTAAGCAAGGACCTAAAATTTGAAAATATATTCATTTTGTTTAATTCAAACCACAGTAAAACAAAATGTTTAACCATCTATAGAATTAAGGATGCATCTGTGAGAATAACAACAACTTGTATTTATATAGCGCCTTTAACGTAGTAAACATCCCAAGGTGCTTCACAGGAGCGTATCAATCAAAATTTGGCACCAAGCCACACAAGGAGATATTAGGACACAGCTTGGTCAAAGAGGTAGGTTTTAAGGAGCATCTTTAAGGAGGAAAGAGAGGTAGAGAGGCAGAGAGGTTTAGGGAGGGAATTCCAGAGCTTAGGGCAGCTGAAGGCACGGCCACCAATGGTGGAGCGATTAAAATCAGGATACTCAAGAGGCCAGAATTGGAGGAGTACAGATATCTCAGAGGCTTGTAGGGCTGGAGGATATTACAGAGATAGGGAGGGGTGAGGTCATGGAGGGATTTGAAAACAAGGATGCGAATTTTAAAATCAAGGCGTTGCTTAACCGGGAGCTAATATAGGTCAGCGAGCACAGGGGTGATGGGTGAACGGGACTTGGTGCAAGTTAGGATACGGGCAGCAGAGTTTTGGATGACCTCAAGTTTATGGAGGGTAGAACATGGGAGGCCAGCCAAGAGTGCGTTGGAATAGTCAAGTCTAGAGGTAACAAAGGCTTGGATGAGCGTTTCAGCAACAGATGTGCTGAGGCAGGGGCGGAGTCGGGCAATGTTATGGAGGTGGAAATAGGTGGTCTTAGTGATGGCGTGGATATGTGGTTGGAAACTAATCTCGGGGTCAAGTATGACACCAAGGTTGTGAACAGTCTGATTCAGCCTCAGACAGTTGCCAGGGAGAGGGCTGGAGTCGGTGGCTAGGGAATGGAGTTTGTGGCGGGGACCGATGACAATTGCTTTAGTCCAAGTTTACATTTATGTAAGAAATAACAAATGTCAGATCTGCAACAATTTCCATTAGGCAAATCAACTTTCCCATAAATTTTGAAGTAACTTGAAGGAATGTATTAAGCGTTAAAAAAATTAAATTGGTCCTTGGAAATTATTACTAGAATTCTGTTATTTTTTTAAAAAGAGAATCAATCTACTTGTGATGGCTGGTGTATGTTAAGAGGCAGGGAAGTGCACTCAGTTGCTCTGTTCGTTTTGGAACACAGCCTAAATACACTTACATAAAGTAACACTATTATAAACACATTCACTGTTAAAATAAATAATTGTTTATGAATAAATCTCAAGCTGCTTTACGAGACAACTTTTTAACAACACAAACTTCAATACTGTCAGTGGCTGAAGCTGTACTCCTTTTGGGACTTCTTTTTCTTAAGATTTTTAATATGAAGTTCCTAAGATACAGTTTTTCTGTGCAAAAATTTTAAATGAATGCAATGCTGATATTATATCTCACAATGAAACACAGGTATTAAATATACAGAACACTTGGTCAAAGATTTTGTTTATGATGATGTTTGGAGAAATGATTCAGAAATAAAACTACAATTTTCAAAGGGTTAATAAGGGAGAGTGGTAGAATTTTCTCTCCTTTTTTGCTGTTAAGAAAATTTGTACTAAGAATACCACAGAGGATTTGCTGATGTATAGAAAAAGATGAAAGGAGCCTTTTCCTTTTCACAAAAGACCCATCAGAATTATCAAGACACATTTTCCCATTTAAACACAGATTGTTGCTGCCTTTCAGTTCTAAACGTTAGACCTTTTTTTTAAACAAAACAAACCACCATAGCTTTTAACGTTATTTGGTTACCAAATAAGCCTTAATTGTTACATTGGTACAGGTTAAAGGCAGCCTGCCTTTTGAGTGAAAAAAAATCAAGTGGGCTCTAACTGACAAGTGAAAATAATCCTTTTCCATTCTCTATTTTCCCACCCTGACTTGCAAAGAAGGGACCAATTGACAGCTTTCTGTGCATCTCAGGTCAGCTTCATGCTTTTCAAACTTAATCAAGGAGGTGTTAAAAAAAAAAGATGAAAGTCCCTCAACCTTCGCATATGGTAGAAGGCAGAGAAATGTTGGAAGTGAAGTGAGATGTTCCACAGGGGAAGGTTAAGGCTGATGCTAATGCTCATTTAAAATGGTGACAGTCAGTAGTACTGAAGCCTAGCTAGGCTGGTTTAATTTCTCCCTGGAATAGCTCTTTCCTGACCTTATGCAGCACATCAAAGTCTCTTGAGCTCAATTAAAATTGGATTATGTTGAAATGCTCTATCTATGGGACTTTATGCTCACTAACACTTTTCTCTCAGTAATACTCCAGATGACAGTTACTCATCCCAATTTAAACAGTTGTCATAGAGACCATGAACTAAAGAAATGGCAGCCAACAATAAGGTGAAAGGTAAGCTCCGCCATCTCATGAATGAATAAAATGCTCGATATCCCATCACAATGGTCTCAACTGCAGCAGCAGCTTGGATTTAGAATCAATGTCAACACAGTGCATGAGGTGTGAGCTTCAGGGGAACTTAAGGAAAACATGTCAAAAGATTTTAAAATATTGCAAAACAAAAATTGCTAAAACAACACGGGTTTGGTTAAAACCAACAAGGGGCCTTGCAGAGTTAGTTCGCAGTTGCCGTGATGAAGTGCAGCCCTCATTTTAGCCCAGCTGTAGAAAATGCCATCTAATGAATCTGTCTGGGACGGCTCTCCTTGTCCTGTCAGGCATGTCAGGAAATGACAAGCACTGGGGACAGGCCGCCTCCAGTCATAGACAGGCCTGCCAGCTGGAGACTTCAGCCCCAATCTAATCGCAGCACCAGAAAATAACATTCAGGTTTCAGCTTGTCAAGATGGTTTGGGAAGATGGCTGAAAAGCTTTTTGTTTCAATTACAGATGAAATTTGCACACAGTAATTAAAAGATACTACTAGCAGATGAGTTTCATGCTGTTTAATATAACCAAAAAACACATGGTGTTAATGTAAATCAAAAAAGGACAAGCAGCAATAAGGCCAAGACCATTCTTTCTTGGCCTATTTAAAAACACAGCTATCAGATTCAGAAATCACTTAAAGGCAGTGCATATCTTATACTAAAATCATTGTCATTATAAAAGGTACCATCAGCCATATTACAAGCATCTTCAGGACAATGAACGTAGCCTCATCATTAAATTATACATCTGCGCACTTTCCTGTAGCTATGTTGTTTGATTCATTTCATTCATCTAGGAGCAAGGCAAGCTCTGGCCTCCTGACCTCAATTTTTACTCGAAGAAACAAATTTCTTTTTTGCAAACTAACTCAATTTTTCACACGTCAACCTTTAGCCTAGCTTTAAAAAATTAATCTCATTTCCATTCCGTTACATATAGATATTTGCTGCATCTAAAGTTACTTAAACCATTTGAACTCATTAGAATCTGCCCTATGACAACAATATTATAGTCAGCTCTGAAAATACATTATCACTATTTACTTCAGATGGAGGTAAAGCCCATTGCTTTACTTGAAAGATTAATCTATAAGGTTTGCATTCTTAATAACCTTTGTGGATTGTGATATTAGTTCTGCATCAAAATATTTAGCAAGATTGCAATTTTTATATTATACCAACAGTCTGAATTAAGAACTGCTCTAGAATTAAAGAAATGCATATAATTCTACCTGATATTTAAAATTAGGAATGGGCAGCAATCTATCACAGCAAATGTAACACAATAGAAAGTAAGTTGGTCTTTTGAAGGCTGTAAAGGTTTTCCAACCTCAGAGTTTAACAAGATGCTCAGGTGTATAGTTTTAAATAATATTAATTTTAGTGATCCTAGAGAATTCAAAACATACTTATTTTAAATGATTAGATTTGATTTTTAATTCAGGGGTGTCCTCCACTGGAATAGCATGTTCAAGTTTGTTTTGAAATGTAGTCAGAAGGTAACCAAAATAAGTTGATAATTTGTGTGATATTTCTACCCTCGATGAAAACCATTTCTTTTCTGGATGACTTTTATTGGGCTATGTGTGTAAACTGCTATTATTGTGTTTCAAATTATCTTTGAAATTATGTTAAAAAAAATGTAAACTTTTTATTGAATTTTTAATCAATACCGCTAAAACAGGTATCTGGTCATTTATCTCATTGCTGTTTGTGGGACCTTGCTATACGCAAATTGGCTGCCATTGCAACAGTTACTACAATCAAAAGTAATTAATTGACTGTGAGACGTGTCCTGAGGATGAGAAAGGTGCTATTTAAGTGCAAGTTCTTGCCTGCTTTAATATGCTCACATGCTCCTCATGATTACATCTGGCAACAGATGAGAACACAAACCTCATCCAGAGGCCAACAGAGGCCATTCATCTTCTACATGAAAAATTCATACTTCTTTATCGTCTTTTGCAGGAACTAGCTCCTGCTGAGTTTTGATTCCATAGTCACCCTCTGGTATCTAATCCAAATGGTCGTTCTTCATGTGTGAGTTCAGGCAAGGGATATTGGCAGATCATCAGGGGCATCACAACCGAGCCCAATACTGTTCTCACCCAACGTCCGCATGTGCACTTCCAATCGAGCAAACAGGAGTGCAAACCCTGGCTGATTCCCCAACCACCCCTTAATCGAGAGGTGCTAAGGCAGGGTAGTCAATTATTTATCTCACAGTTTAACTCTTTTTATGTGAATCTTTCCTTGGAAATCAATTTAAAAAAATGATTTTTTTAAAGTTAATTTGCCTTTTTTTTTTAAAAAGTCAATAGAATAGATTATTACAGCACTAGTAATACATCATTGGGTTTAATTCATTGAATTAAACACCTCAGAATTGACACACACAAAATTATGGTGATTTTAAATTCATTAAATAACCATAGTAAAGCAATGCTACTGATGCAGTACCTTTTGTTGATTAGTGGACACCAGTGTTCTCAGATGCAGTATCAGTGGCATATGAATCAGAATAGAGAATATAATGTGCTCTGGAAATGTATACATAATGATGATATTTGTGGGAGGAGTTACACTGATATTAATAGGGGTAATTTTCAACTTCACTGCCTGGGTGGTAAGCTGCCGGAGCGGTTCACCCGCCAATTGTAGAACCTGCCTAATTTTCATCCCATTGAAATCAGCGAGAAATCTGCTCCACCAGGTTACCGCCTAGGCGGTGAAGGTGAAAATTACCCCCAATATATCTATAAAAATCATGGTTTACTTTGAAATACGTGGTGACAATTTTAAGGAGATCGGGAGGGGGTCGAGCCGTGGCTGGCAGCAGCCTGTAGTTTCAATGTGCAGCTAGGAGGAGCACTTGCTTACTTTTTTGTGCCAGCCTCCCACAGTCCCTTTAAGGACTGCCCGTTTGGCTGCTTTAGACTCGACTGCAAAACTGACCTCAACATGCACAGCATATACTGCCCTTCGGTCGCGATCGAATATGGAAAAGGGGCCTAAAATCGGCGTTAGGCCCTGGATTTGCATAGGAAATGGGTCTAACGCGTGTGCCTGGGAAGATTCTGGGGCACCCAAACTAATTTGGCATTCTGTGCGCTCCTAGTGCGGAATCAGCGCGCACACGCCGCATGCCATATTGGACGCTTCAATATTTAGGTCATATAAGGTGGCATATAAATGCCAATGACATTAGAACAAGGAGGCACAGCAACCTAGTGAAAGGCAAATCTAGGATCAATGTCAGGGAATTCTTGACACAGAATGATTAGCATATGGAATGGATCTCCAGGTAGTGCAGTGGAAACAAAATCCTGGAATTAATAAGAGGCAGCTCGACAGTTGTCCTTCTGAGCAAAATGGTCTTTCCCATCTGTATCTAACGTTTGTTCTTTCCGTCTCATTCCTTCTGAAGTCTAACCTTCCTTCAATCTTCTCTTTCATTTGTGTATTTCCTACTTTGTCTGCATGCCTCCCATATGTCATGATGAGAGGTGGATTTCTGGGCCAGGCGGAGAATGTCAAGGAGGTGCTGAAACATGCAAGACTGTGTGAGATACTGAAGGTTGGGGCCTGGGCTAAGAGAGAGTGGGGAGCTTTAGATGTGGACTAGGAGGAGTGGGCATGCCACGATTTGGCCTGGGATGAAGCAAGGAGAGCAGGGGACGCCGTGGTCTGGCTTGGGAGGGAGTGGTGAGTCCAGAGCTCTGGTTTGAATACTGGGATAGAATGTCTTCTTGGATATATTACATTGTATTGGTAGCTATGGTCCTGACAAGTACTGGTGCATCTGGAAGCTATTGCAGCACATGTGGGTAAGAAACTATGGGAATGGTCGTGGGTGTGGGCATGGGCAGGGGCTGTGGTGTGAAGCAAGGAGGCTGCAGCGTGAATATAAGAACATAAGAATGAAGAGCAGGAGCAGGTCATACGGCCCCTCAAGCCCGCTCCATCACCCAACAAGACCATGGCTGATCCTCAACCTCAACTCCACCCTCCCGCCCGATCCCCACACTCCCCGACTCTCCCAGAGTCCAAAAATCCAACCATTTCAGGCCTGAACACACTCAATGACTCAGCATCCTAGCAAGGTGGCTGCAAGTTCGAAGGGTAGAAAGCAGCATAGCAGGGTACAGGAATCATAGCTGGAGCAGGAGGAAATGCAACGGGGCCTCAGACACAAAGCTAGAGCAGGAGTGTGTGTAGCTGGTCCCAAGGGTCAATATTGGAAGGGAGGGGTGTTGAATGGAAGCGGTTGTAATGTTGATGTCTTTGTGTTTTCCAGGTAGGAGAGTTTTGTTGGTGCCTGAGTTGGGACATGGAGATGCTGCTGAAGACGAGGAGGAGCTTGACGGGGAGGGGTGGGGCAGGGGATGGTGAGAAGAGAGCAGAGTTTAGATCTTGAGCACTTGGAGCAGGCTAAAGAGTACATGGAACAGAGACCCATAAGCCTGGTGTGGGACTGAGCAGGTGCTGGGCTAAGTTGGTAAAATGCCTGGGTGAAAGATTAAAGTGAGGAGAGAGGATAAATAGGGAATTGTAATGATTGATGAAAATGGGTTGACCTTAGACCAATATCATGTGGTTAGAATGGGCCAATCAGCAATGCTTGAGGAACTGTACAATGTTACAGTATCACAATAGTACATTATTATACAATCTATATTACAGTGTTAGACAGACACAAACTTTTAATATAGACAGATTCCTGATTTCCCTGATAGAATGTGCAGATTTGTTTTCAAATTCAATATTGAAAATGCGGTATGAAGTATGCTCCTGTTTAAACTATACATCCTATTATTGATAAAGAAGCCATGTGTCACCTGATGACGTCACAAACTCTTGTGTTGCATTGCTATACTCAATAGTGGTGGAGCAGTCAAGTACCTCCTTCATTCCAGAAAAAAAGTATTAAAAGTTGTTGCCACAGTTAGAGTGACCACATTTTACCAAGTACTGTATTTCAAATGATAATAACTACTGCAATTTGGATAAAATGCCCTTTGAAATGATTTAAATATGATGACATAACAAGTAGGAATTAAATATAAACTTTGCTGACAAGAAAACAGAATTCAATAAGTAGTTACAAGAAAACAGAATTCAAAAAGAAGAAAACACTTGAAATACTGAAATAAACACGTAAATTGCTGGGAATAATCAGCAAGCCCATCAGCTTCTGAATGGTGATAAGATGGTTAACATTCTGGATGGAGATACATTGTCAGAATTCAATTAACCTGTCCTCTACTTTTCAGGTGCTGTTGGACCTGCTGTGCATTTCCAGCACCTTGTTTCTATTTGCATCGCGGTGCTTGATTATGTTTTAGGAAGAAGTTCTATCCATCAATAATTTACAAAAAATATTGGGTTTACTTAGAAATACATGGTCAAAGCTTTTACTTTTGCCCTACAATATTTTGTAGCATTCATATATTCTGTTGGGGGTGAGAGAGGCTTATTGAAAATCTTGTAAAACAACAGCTGCTGTGAAGAAATCTTGCTAGTTGCCTTCACATTTTGTCCTTTAGTATACATGGGATGTGATAGGCATGCTTAGGGACTCGGTGGATTTGAGCTGTGAGGCGACTGAAACACGCCCTGTCAGTTTTCAACTCATTCTGCCAAGTGTGTTAAATGTGGCTCTGAGCATTTAAACGACTGGAATTTCAGGAAAGCTCCAGTTTGCTGCACAAAGGGCTCATGAGCAATGAATGCTGCACCATCCCCCAATTAATCTTGTCTCTCTACCTTTGCTTTTGCTTTCCCTCTACGTGAAGGTAATAATGACACCCTCATCCATTATCCTTTTATCCCGTTATTCACGTGAAATTGCTTAATAACATGTTACAGATTTGTCTTCAGTCATATAATTCTTCCTGTCATTGGCAGTATATCATCCACAAAACATATAGCCCTGTTTCCGAGTGTACGCTTTGAAGATTATTGTCAGTGACACCTTCAGGATGCATTCACAATTTGGAGCATCATTTCCACCATAATGTGGAATTACACTGACTTATCTGTCATTGCCAAAAGCACAACAAGCAATTCTGTGCTAATGCAAACGTAATACACATTTTCTCCATGCTGTTGGAACAAGGGCTCTTGTAAATTTATGCTAATGATGCCCTTTTGTGGGAAAGTAGGTCCCACTGAAGGACATTTTGGCAGCTGATAATCTGTGTTTGAGTCCATTAGATAATTTGTAGTTTATCCTCTTGTAATTATATAGTTTAAATCTTTTTATTGTTATTAATCCTAAATCATGTGTCAGAACCCTAGTTTTGTTAGAGATAGCAGGGAACAGAGTGAATTAGCAATTTGTGGATTTCTGCTTTGAGAAATTCTAATTGCTCAAACCCGTATCATCTTTTAACAGTTTAATGGCACAAAAAATGAAGAAGCTCTTCAGGATTCTTAAGACTTAGCTAATTTTCTCCTACAAGAGATCACCATTGTTAAAACCAAATGGCTTCCCTACCCAAAGTGGCATTCCAAGGGGACCTAGACACCCCAGTGTGCTCACCAATCTGACAACACATGACAAGCTGGTTGGCGTGCAGTAATTTGACTAATTATACAGGATTAGAGCATATTAATGCAAGCTGTTTTCTCTAGGGTTAATGACCTACTGGCTGGGTTCATATGCCTGCAAGTCTGCAAGAAGCTAAAAACACAAACCCAATTTCTGATCCTCGTCTTTTCGTATCAGCAAATGAGTACATCAAACTACTGAGCAGCAAAATGCATGTGACATTGTGCCTCCTATTACCCTTCAAGCCTTTTCTAACTTTCCACCCTAGGGATTATGGGAAAGAAAATGAAACTTCTCTCTTCACAGACTGCAGTGGATATTCAAAAACAATTCTACATTAGCACAAAGAAAATGTGCTAGTTCCTAGTCGATTCCATTTAACCAACAAGCAACTGAATCAAATGCTCAAATCAACCACATCCAAAAGGTAAAAGCAGGATAGTATGGATTTGTAAATTTATGCACAGAATTAACAAAGAGTGATTAATGCAACATTGTTTTATTTAACCAGAGACAATTTTTTTTTACTGAACACATGTTCAAACACATTTATTTTCTTTCACGCCAAACACAGAAAATAACATCTAAAATCTGTGGATTAATGGAAGATGAAGAACCTTACTTTTGGGAGTTTCAACCCTTATTGCATAATAGTCCATCAAATTAATACAGACAACCATTTGTAGGCTACTTTGTACACAATTTCTGTTGAAATCAGAAAATGCTCAAATGGTTTGTAAACCCATGGAATCCTGAAAGACTTTCAGTAGCAAAACACGGATATATTGGGTATATAATTTCTGGGAAATTATTTTCTATAAAAGGAAAATTCTGAATATTGTAAAGCAGAATTAATGTACATTACATTTCAGAATTTATGATTTTTTGTAATAAAAAAATACTGATCTTGTTATATTTTGAATTCTAGCTTGGAATTTCTTCTGTGGCTCCCAAAGGGTTAATAATGACTATTTTTTTTTTGAAAAAACATACACTGCCTTGGCAAGTCACATTAGATTTATTTTACCCAAAAAGGTAGAATTCCTGAATTCTAATAATTGCTTCTTTGAAATTCTAAAGTTTGCTATTTCATTGAATGTTTTCTACTTAACAAAGTAACCTTAAACACAACAGGGAAATTTTAACTATTATTGCTGGACGGATAACGGGTGATAGCAAATCGGCGGTCCGTTTTACAACTCACCCAATTTTCCATGTCAATCAAAGAAAAATGGTGTGAGGTGTAAAACGGGCTGCTGATTTGCTATCACCCGCTATTTGCGGCGATGAACATTAAAACATTAAACATTAAAACTACCCCCAGCAAATTGGGTGTATTCTGAATTATCTGTTGTTCATCCTATTTACAAATGAGTTGGAGGAGAGTAACTCTTTTAATTTGGGTTAGTTTGTAGCACTCTCGCCTTTGAGTCAAGGTTTTGGGTTCAAGCCCCATGACGCCTTCAGCAAATAGTTCTGGATTTTCTGAATGGACACATCACTGGTGGGGCGGGCCCTCTATCTGCCAGAGAAGTGCCCGCCCCACCCTGACCTCAGCCATATTTCTTGCCCAAGGTGTAATCTGTATGCAGGTCTGTTACGGAGTTACAGCAGACAGGGGTCAGAGACTTGCTACAACAGGCCTTCGATGTAGCCACTGAACTGACTGCAGAATTTTTTTTTGACTGATGGGACCTGTACACAGCCGTGCTCCGAGTGTATTTGCTAAGGTCCTTCTTGCAATGAACCCTTGACGCTCCCGCCCACTTGGTCTTAGAACAATGTGTACTGGCCCCTGCATCCAGTCAAGGCAAATAACAAGAAACACGTCTACTTTCACTTCTGTAACATCTCTGCCCTAACCTCTGCTCATCTGCTGCTGAAACCCTCATCGATGCCTTTGTCACCTCTGGACTTGACTATCTGCTGGCTGGCCTCCCATCCTCCACCCTCTGTAAACTTCAGCACACTCAACACTCTACAACCTGAATCCTGTCCAGCAAGTCCTGCTCACTCAAAACCCTTGTTCTTGCTGATCTACATTGGTTCCTGGTCCCTTAATGCCTCTAATGCAAATTATCAGCCTTGTGTTGAAATCCCTCCATGGCCTCACCGTTCCCTATCTTTGTAACCATCTTCATGTGCTATAAAACCCCGCGCTCCCCACCCCCCCGCAACTCTCTGTTTCTCTAACTTTGGCCTCCTGTGCATCACCCCATATCTTTGCCACACCAATGGTGGTTGTGCATTCAACCGCCTAGACTATACACTCTTGAATTGCCCCCATAAACCCCTCAGCTCCTTCTCCTCATTTAAAACCCTGCTTAAAATCCATCTCTTTGACCAAGTGTTCAGGCATTGCTCCTAATCGCTCCTCCTTTGACTCAGCATCTAGTTTTCCTCATGCCTGTGTGAAGTGCATTGGAATGTTTTTCTACATAATAGGCACTACATAAATGCTAGCAGATTGGCACTTCAGTGCAGTACTGAGTAATATTCCCCCAATTGTATTTTGGGTGCGCAGTCCCTTTAACGGGCTGCGTGGCCCATTCAAAATTTCGCGCCTGAGCAAAATGTCCCATTGAAAAGCCAGAGATCAGCCTGTGCGGGACCTCCAGAAGCTTAACAGGAACATTGGTACTGAGGGAGTGCTGCATTATCAAAGCTGCCATCTTTTGAATGAAATGTTAACCTAAGGGCCTATGAGGAAAGACTCGCAGAGCTGGAGGACAGAGAGTAAAAATGTAAGCACTCTCAAGCAATGTTCCCGCTAGCGCGGCCGCGCAGCTGTCTGGGGGTCCCGCGCAGGCTGCTTACCGGCTTTTATATGGAAAAAACTGCGCATGTGCGAAAATTTGAATGGGCCGTGCAGCCAGTTAAAGGGAACACGCATGAAAAAAAATAAGAAGGAACATTGGTCTCAAGTGAGATTAGAAATTAAAAGAAACTTTTCCTTTCCCCACAGAGTAGTAGATAAGTGGGACAAAAGCAGTAAATAATTTGCAGATTAACTCCTTCAGCAGGTGTGGAATAAATATTTAAGTATACACTGAGATGATCACATTTTTCACATAATGCAATGGGTCCTGGATTGCTGTGTATTGAATGTACAAAAATAATGAAAACAGGAGTAAGAGAAAAAAATATACATTTTTGCCACATTATTTAAAAAACATAATTGTATTTCTTCAATTACTGTCATTATAGTATTTTAGAGGATACTGTTGGAAATGGAATTTTATCTCAATTTTATGCGCATGGCTGTAATAAATGTCAGCACATCTTACATTGGATAAGCAAATAGAGTACTTTAATCAGCTTGAGGTCCTCTATTCAAGTGTAGAAACCAATGGAATACTCATTATGACCATGTTGATAGATTGTAATATAACTGGAAAGCTGAGGCAGTTAAGATCAGTTTAGCAGCACAGGATTTTTATCACAAATAAACGCAGACTTGTTCTACCAAAAGAGTCTCTTTGATTCAGTCACTTATGTACTAACTGTGCCCACCATTATTAATAGAATTAGGCTGGAAGGTACCAAGCTAATTCAACATTTAACAACTAGATGCAGGAAACCAAACTGGTCAGTTTTTGATATAAAGCATATCAGAAAACAATTATTATACATCAAAAATCAACTTAAAATATATCCTGGTCAAAATTAACACTTAAACATAGAAAACTAACAGAAGGCTGACTTTGCATAGCAATCTGCTGAGAATTATTCTATCTAAGATAATGAGTGCTCAAGAGGGTTCTGACTTAAAGCTATCTCACTGATTTGTGTAAAGGCAACATGCCACAAGAAAAGAATAGGTATACAGCTGGGCTTTCTCTTCTGATGTAACCCCAGGTTGCACCTGTAACCCCCTCCCCCCCACCCCCCACCTTACAAACAACTATATACCAGCTGATCTACAGCAGTATAGCCCCATAAGACAAGAAATGTTTTCGCTAGCCTGCTGTGCCTCCCTCAGTTCAGTGCTGCACCACATGGTAGATGACAGCTTTGTGTCTATCCCTTCCCCTCATCCTCCCCCACACACACAAAACGTTCTATAGCTAATGATGCAAACATGAAGCGTAAAGTCTCCTTAATTTGACCCTTGTTCAACTCCTAATTGGATTGCGGCTGGGCTGAAGTATAAAACAGGCCTGGTTTATTCAACTGGGTTTTATAGACTGAAGAGCTAGACTATAAAAGGCCCTTACTCTGGCTATGGACAACTTAAAGATTAGGCGATGAATTGCAGCTGTCACTTAACTAAAATCTAATGAATTGCTTCCTTAAACAGGTAACTTTTCAAACAGTTTTCTCATTGTGATAATCTTCAGAGTGTGCTTGACCTAAATTTAATAAGATGCTATTATAGTGAAAGTGCAGCTGTTGAACAAACACTGTTGAACGATACTGTGCATTCAGGGTGTTAATGATCCTAAAATGACTACAACCACTGTTTCATTCAAGCTGAACAAAGCTCAGGGCACTGTTCCTCAGCACACTGTTTGAACACAAACTGTCTGAAGCGGCAGCACTTGCTTGTCTTTATAAAATGTAAAAGGTCAAGGAGTGTTTCAGAAAATGGCTCAACAGCTCAATTATGCGTATTCTGTAAGAAATCTCAACTACTGTTTGGATAGGAAAACTGGTTTCTTTTCCCAGAAAATAGCCCTAATGCAGAAGCAAGACAGTCTATAATATACAGACAGGTGTAAAACATGCAGTAATTACAGAAGATGGAATTAGTTCATAGCCTGGAGGCAAAAGAGAACGGTGCATTGACAAAAGAGAATAGCAAATAGGGAATGCAAACAAAAAAATGTTTGGATGTGTAAATTAGCAAGAAAAATGAGACAGAAAAGCAGCTTTTCCCCACCATTATTCACCACATGAGAACAGAGCAGCTGAACATGATCAAGAGGGCTTTGGTGCAGCGAAACAGGCATCAACACCGAAATGAAGCCAAGAATGGCAGCTCCGCACTCCCTAGTCAATCACTCATTATGTGGTGAAGTGCTCTTGAGAAGAGCCTCTTATACTTGACCTATCATATTACTTCTTCTGTAAACGCATAATCCCTGCTTGTTAGGTGGTGTCAACACCAGCATTCATCCACTGTGGTAGTTCCTTTGTGTTTAGACACCTAAGAAGTAGTGTCACTGTTGAAAAGCAAGCACCACTTCAGGACATTGTTAAACATTTTGATTTTACTAACATCAAATACACATTGATTTTTCAGCCTATGCATTCAAACAGTAATTGTTCTACCAGTTCAAACTTATCTGTACTTGATCTTTTATTTGCAATATAATATTTTAACCAATTACATATCAATATAGACTCACCCAAAACAAAACCTTAACTAGTTAATTTCCTCGAGTCTACAAAAATATGAACTGCTGGTTTATATTAGGTCTGCACTCAAACACAATTCAGTTTTGCAAGTGTTTGGCTTGCAATTGTAAGCAAAAACAGGGATAATTCTAAACGTGACATGATAGTTTAGTAATATACGGTAATAGTCTTCCACTAGAAACATAGCTTTATGATTAAAATGTGTGTGAGCTAAGCTTAAAGTACGAGTTGTACCAGTGGTTCTATGTATTCACTTTCAGCAAGTAGACATCGCAAAGGAAGAAAAATATAAGTGCTATGTTCAGGATGAACATAGACAGAATGATTGATTAGGACTTTGTACAACAATAATTATTACATCATTTGAACATTGTTATGACTTGACTGGATCTTTCTTTACCCCTCCCCCGAACACAAAACTAGCTAGATGACATAATTGGAAATTTTCAAAGTGGGGATTTTGGTAAAATTGGCTGTTGCAAATTCAACTTTAATTTTAACAGTGTGTCATACAACTGTTTGTAACTTTTACTTCAATGACTTATACTACATACTTTTTAAATACTGCTTAATACATTTGATAGAACAGTTGTACCAAAATTCAGTTAATTAAATAAATCTGGAATAAAAAGCTAGCATCAGTAATGGTAACCATGAAACTATCGGAATGTCGTAAAAACCCATCTGGTTCACTAATGTCCTTTAGGGAAGGAAATCTGCTGTCCTTACCTGGTCTGGCCTATATGTGAATCCAAACCCACAGCAATGTGGTTGACTCTTAACTGCCCTCTGAACTGGCCGAGCAAGCCACTCAGTTGTAACAAACTGCTATGAAACACAATAATAAGAATGAAACCGGACGGACCACCCGGCATCGACCTCGGCACCGGCTATGGACATGGCAATGGCACACCCAGCCCAGTCGACCCTGCAAAGTCCTCCTCACCAACATCTGGGGACTTGTGCTAAAATTGGGAGAGCTGTCCCACAGACTAGTCAAGCAACAGCCTGACATCGTCATACTCACAGAATCATACCTTTCAGCCAATGTCCCAAACTCCTCCATCACCATCCCTGGGTATGTCCTGTCCCACCGGCAGGACAGACCCACCAAGTGTGGCGGCACAGTGGTATACAGTCGACAAGGAGTGGCCCTGGGAGTCCTCAACATTGACTCCGGACCCCATGAAGTCTCATGGCTTCAGGTCAAGCATGGGCAAGGAAACCTCCTGCTGATTACCACCTACCGCCCTCCCTCAGCTGATGAATCAGTACAATCAGTACTGTTGAACACCACTTGGAAGAAGCACTGAGAGCAGCAAGGGCACAGAATGTACTCTGGGTAGGGGACGTCAATGTCCATCACCAAGAGTGGCTAGGTAGCACCACTACTGACCGAGCTGGCCGAGTCCTGAAGGACATAGCTGCCAGTCTGGGCCTGCGACAGGTGGTGAGAGAACCAACACGAGGGAAAAACCTACTTGACCATGTCCTCACCAATCTACCTGTCACAGATGCATGTGTCCATGACTGTATTGGTAGCAGTGATCACCGCATAGTCATTGTGGCGACGAAGTCCCGTCTTCACACTGAGGACACCATCCATCATGTTGTGTGACACTACCACCGTGCTAAATGGGATAGATTCAGAACAGATCTAGCAGCTCAAAACTGGGCATCCATGAGGCGCTGTGGGCCATCAGCAGCAGCAGAATTGTACTCCAACATAATCTGTAACCTCATGGCCCGGCATATCCCTCACTCTACCATTACCATCAAGCCAGGGGACCAACCCTGGTTCAATAAGGAGTGTAGAAGAGCATGCCAGGAGCAGCACCAGGCATATCTAAAAATGAGGTGCCAACCTGGGGAAGCTGCAACACAGGACGACATGCATGCTAAAAAGCGGAAGCAGCATGCTATAGACAGGGCTAAGCGATCCCGCAATCAACGGATCAGATCAAAGCTCTGCAGTCCTGCCACATCCCGTCGTGAATGGTGGTGGACCATTAAACAATTAATGGGAGGAGGAGGCTCCATGAAAATCCCCATCCTCAATGATGGTGGCGCCCAGCACATAAGTGCAAAAGACAAGGCTGAAGCGTTTGCAACCACCTTCAGCCAGAAGTGCCGAGTGGATGATCCATATCGGCCTCCTCCTGAGGTCCCCACCATCACAGAAGCCAGTCTTCAGCTAATTCGATTCACTCCACGTGATATTAAGAAACGGCTGAGCGCACTGGATACAACAAAGGCTGTGGGCCCCGACAACATTCTGGCTATCGTGCTGAAGACTTGTGCTCCAGAACTAGCCGCGCCTCTAGCCAAGCTGTTCCAGTACAGCTATAACACTGGCATCTATCCGACAATGTGGAAAACTGCCCAGCTATGTCCTGTCCACAAAAAGCAGGACAAATCCAATCCGGCCAATTACCGCCCCATCAGTCTACTTTCAATCATCAGCAAAGTGATGGAAGGTGTCATCGACAGTGCTAGCAAGCGGCACTTACTCACCAATAACCTGCTCACTGATGCCCAGTTTGGGTTCCGCCAAGACCACTTGGCTCCCGACCTCATTACAGCCTTGATCCAAACATGGACAAAGGAGCTGAATTCCAGAGGTGAGGTGAGAGTGACTGCCCTTGACTTCAAGGCAGCATTTGACTGAGTGTGGCATCAAGGAGCCCTAGTAAAACTGAAGTCAATGGGAATCAGGGGGGGGGGGGGGGGGGGGGCGGGGGGAACGCTCCACTGGCTGGAGTCATACCTAGCACAAAGGAAGATGGTGGTGGTTGAAGGTCAATCATCACAGCCCCAGGACATCGCTGCAGGAGTTCCTCAGGGCATTGTCCTTGGCCCAATCGTCTTCAGTTGCTTCATCAATGACCTTCCCTCCAACATAAGGGCAGAAATGGGGATGTTCGCTGATGACTGCACAGTGTTCAGTGCCATTCGCAACTCCTCAGATAATGAAGCAGTCAATGCCCGCATGCAACAAGACCTGGACAACGTTCAGGCTTGGGCTGATAAGTGGCAGGTAACATTCGCGCCACAGAAGTGCCAGGGAATGACTATCTCCAACAAGCGAGAGTCTAACCACCGTCCCATGACATTCAATGGCATTACCATCGCCGAATCCACCACCATCAACATCCTGGGGGTCACCATTGACCAGAAACTTAACTGGACCAGCCACATAAATACTGTGGCAACAAGAGCAAGTCAGAGGCTAGGTATTCTGCGGCGAGTGTCTCACCTCCTGACTCCCCAAAGCCTTTCCACCATCTACAAGGCACAAGTAAGGAGTGTGATGGAATACTCTCCACTTGCCTGGATGAGTGCAGCTCCAACAACACTCAAGAAGCTCGACACCATCCAGGACAAAGCAGCCCGCTTGATTGGCACCCCATCCACCACCTTAAACATTCACTCCCTCCATCACCAGCGTACTGTGGCTGTAGTGTGCACCATCTACAAGATGCACTGCAGCAACTCACCAAGGCTTCTTCGGCAGCAGCTCCCAAACCCGCGACCTCTTCCACCTAGAAGGACAAGGGCAGCAGGCACATGGGAACACCACCACCTCCAAGTTCCCCATCTGACTTACATAGAAACATAGAAGATAGGAGCAGGAGTAGGCCATTCGGCCCCTCGAGCCTGCTCCGCCATTCGTTGAGATCATGGCTGATCATCCAAACTCAGTACCCTGTACCTGCCTTCTCCCCATATCCCTTGATACCTTTAGCTTTAAGAAATATATCTAACTCATTCTTGAATATATTTAATGACTTGGCCTCAACTACCTTCTGTGGGAGAGAATTCCACAGGTTCACCACTCTCTGGGTGAAGAAATTCTTCCTCATTTCTGTCCTAAATGGCTTACCCGTTATCCTTAGATTGTGACCCCTGGTTCTGGACTCTCCGACCATCGGGAACATTCTTCCTGCATCTAGTTTGTCCAGACCTGTCAGAATTTTATATGTTTCGATGAGATCCCCTCTCATTCTTCTATACTCCAGTGAGTATAAGCCCAATCGACCCAATCTCTCCTCATATGTCATTCCTGCCATCCCAGGTATCAGCCTTGTGAATCTTCGCTGAACTCCTTCCATGGCAAGAACATCCTTCCTCAGATAAGGTGACCAAAACTGCACACAGTACTCAAGGTGTGGTCTCACCAAGGCCCTGTACAACTGCAGCAGGACATCCCTGTTCCTATACTCAAAACCCTTTCGCTATGAAGGCCAACATACCATTTGCCTTCTTCACCGCCTGCTGCACCTGCATGCTTACTTTCAGCGACTGGTGCACAAGGACACCCAGGTCTCGTTGCACTTCCCCTTCTCCCAATCTATTGCCATTCAGATAATAGTCTGCCTTTCTGTTTTTGACACCAAAGTGGATAACCTCGCCGATCCTTCATCGTCGCTGGGTCAAAATCCTGGAACTCCCTACCTAACAGCACTTTTGGAGTACGTTCACCACACGGACTGCAACGGTTCAAGGCGGTGGCTCACCACCACCTTCTGAAGGGCAATTAGGGATGGGCAATAAATGCTGGTCTTGCCAGCGACGCCCACATCCCATAAACGAATAAAAAAAAAAGTAAGCATCAGGTTTGTGCCACGATTCCCCACGTAGGGGCATCCTAATTTTATTTGGGACTTCATATGCAAGCAATGAGCATAGGCTAGGGGCTTCAAAGCCGAGAGCAAGGAAATATTAGAGGGTAAATCAATCTAGGCATTCTTGTATAGGCTTCTTTAGGCTCATTATGTGACACTAGTAAAGTGCTGGTGACAAAGTTATTTGAAGGCGCTCTTGACTGAACAGTAATGAATAGCGTGATGGTGAAGGCGATGAGAACCTAAGCATAAGGAAAAAAATAACTAAAGCAACAACTTCCATTTATATAGTGCTCCTCACATACAGAAAAATGTCTCAGAGAACCGTACAACAAGGAGAAATATGGTGGACACGAGCATGAGGAAAGTGGAGGGGAGCGGAGAAGTTGGGATGGGGGACCAATTGAAGATGAGAAACAAAAAGCAAAAATCTGCAGGTAACAACAACAACTTGCATTTATATAGTGCTTTAACATATGAAAACGTTCCAAGGCACTTCACAGGAGTGTAATCAGGCAGAAATTGACACCGAGTCAAAGGAAGAGATATTAGGATGGGTGACTAAAAGCTTGATCAAAGAGGTAGGTTTTATAGGAGGTTCTTAAAGTTGGAAAGAGATGTGGAGAGGTTTAGGGAGGAAATTCCAGAGCTCAGGGCCTAGATGGCTGAAGGCACAGCCACCAATTGTGGGGCAAATTGAGTGGGGGATGCACAAGTGGCCAGAGTCGGAAAAACATAGAGTTCTTGAAGGGAGTGGTCTGATTTGAACACAAGGGTAAGAATTTTTAAATTGAGGCATTGGTGGACTGCGAGTCAGTGTACGTCAGTGAACACAGGGGTGATGGTTGAGCGGGACAAGATATGGGCAGCAGAATTTTGGATAAGCTCAAGTTTATAGAGTGTGGAAGACGGGAGGCCAGCCAGCAGAGCTTTGGTATAGTTGAGTCTGGAGGTAACATAAAAGCATAGATGAGGGTTTCAGCAACAGAGAGTCGGGCGTCGGCAGAAGCGGGCAGTCTTTGTGATGGAAAGGATACAGGGTTGGAAGCTCGGCTCAGGGTCAAATAGGACGCAGAGGTTGCGAACAGTCTGGTTCAGCTTGAGACAGTGGCCAGGGAAGGGGATGGAATCGGTGGTGAGGGAACGGAGTTTGTAGTGGGGTCGAAGGTAATGGCTTCAGTCTTCCCAATGCTTAATTGGAGAAAATTGCAGCTCATCCAGGACTGTATGTCAAACAAGCAGTCTGACAAAACAGAGGTCATGGTGAGGGAGAGGTGGGTGTTGTCTGCATATACATAGAACCTGATGTCATGCCTTTGGATGATTTTGCTGAGGGGCAACGAAAATTAGGAGGGGACCAACATAGAACCATGTGGAACTAGAGAGGTATTGTGCAGGGCAGGAAGAGAAGCCATTGCAGGAGATTTGGCTATGACTAGATAGGTAAGAGTGGAACCAGGCGAGGGTCATTTCAGTGCTGTGGCAGGGACAAAAACCTGATTGGAGAAATTCAAACATGGAGTTGTGGTAAAGATGGGTACGGATTCGGAAGACGTTCAAGAACTTTGGAGAAGAAAGGGAGGTTGGAGATGGGGCAGTAGTTTGCAAATACAGAGGGGTCAAGGGTGGATTTTTTGAGGAGGGGGTGATGATGAGAGACTTGAGAGGAAGAAGGAACCATTAACAATGTCAGCTAGCATGGAGGGCAGGAATGGAAGCTGGCTGGTCAACAGTTTAGTGGGATTAGGGACGAGAGAACAGGAGGTGGCAATGTTCCCTTTTAGTTGCGCGGCTGCGCATCTCTCTAGACCTCCGGTTCGCCGTCTTTTCAATGGGGGAAACCGCGCATGTGCTGTATTTTGAATAGGCCGCGCAGCCAAGGGGCTGCACACCCAAAAATTTTTTTACGGGAACATTGGAGGCGGGTCTCAAGAACAAGATGAGCTCGGAGAGGGCATAAGGGGAGATAGGAGAGAAACTAGAGAAAGGTGCAGGTGTTGGGCTAGGGCAGGCAAGAACCTTGGGGAAGCTTGACTTGGTGGGCAAGGGGTAGGTAGGATGTGGCAGAGGCAGCTGAACGGATGGTCTCAATATTAGTGACAAAGAGGTCCATGAGCTCCTTGTTATTGGAGGTGAGGGTGGAGGGGTGGGGAGAAGGATTTAAGGAGACAGCTGGTTGTGAGAAAAGAAGCCAAGGGTTATCTTTGCATTCCACAATAATCCTGGAGTAGTGAGCAGTTTTGGCAGAGGAGAGCAGGACCTGATGGTGCTTGATGTGGTCCAGCCAGATCTGGCGATGAATGGTTGAACTAGTTGTACACCATATACGTTTAAGTCTGTGCACCTTGGACTAAAGAGAACGAAGAAGGGGGCCGTACGAAGGGGAATGACAGCGTGGGAGAGAATAAGGGTTTTACTAGTAACAAGGGCATCAAAGGCAGATGTGAGGGATTGATTGAGCAGATTGACAGCTGCAGAATTATCACGCCGAATGGAGGGCCAAAGGATAGAAAGTTGGGAGCTTGAAAGTGCTATTATAAGTGACTCAGGGGAGAGTTTTTTCCAGTGGCAGACACAGAAGTAGGGCTACCTACTGAACATCTGAAACAATAACATTGATGAAGGGTCCACATCTGAAACATTAACTTGTCCGTTCTCTCCACAGATGCTGATTGACCTGCTGACTTGTTTCCAACATTTTCTGTTTTTGATGCAGTTGAGGAAGGTGGTTTTGAGGAGAGGCAAAGTAGAGGGAACTGGCTAGAAAATTCCAAAGGGTAGGAGTGTAGTAACTTAATGAATAGCTGCCCATGGTGGAGTGGAGGAAGTGAGGGATGAGAAGTCCGGTACTACTGAAGGGGTTAAGTAGATGAGAAGTAAGACGGCACCCAGGATTGAACCCTGGGCCATACCTAAGGTGACCAAGTGGGGATGGGAGGAGAAACCATTGCAGCAAATATGCTAGCAACATTGTAACAAGTATGTGTGGAACTAAGTGAGGGCATGGCCACAGAGGTTGTCCATATAAAGAGATGATGGAGTAGGATAAACTGGTTAACCATGTCAAAATGTGACTGAGAGATCACTGAGAGGACAAGGAGGGATAATGCACCATGGTCATAATCACAAAGAATGCTATTGGTAACTTTGATTAAGGCGATTTCGGTGGTAAGGGCAGTGCAGAAATCGGACGGAAGAGATTCAAACAGGGAGGGATGGGAGAGGCAAACTCAGAGCTGGATGGACATGGGGGGGTAGATTTGGACTTTGTGCAATAATATAAAATGGGCGATAATATAAAATGGGCAATAGTGAGTAGGCAGTCCATTTTATACATCACTCGATTTTCATTTCCATTGAAGTCAAGATCTACCCCAATATGCTTTTCCCTATTGGTAAATTTCATATATGATGGGCACATAGCCATTTCAATAATAACTACTAAAATTATTATAATTATGTTTACAATGCACTCCTGTAACATTCAATTTAATCAATGTATACACAAAATGTTTTTCTTAAAGGATTATATAAATACAATTCTTCGTGTATAGTTATTGCTGGATATGAACTCCAGAAATAAAATACGAATAACACTAAATTTGTAAAAAAAATGATGTCCATGTCATTGAACTGGGTAACAGCTAATCCGAAATATAAATAAGAAAAAAAACCCTGCAAATACTGGAAATCTGAAATAAAAACAGAAAATGCTGGAAATACACAGCAGTACTTGTCTTTACTCTTTACAAATACATACTGATCAGCTGTGTATTTCCAGAATTTTCTGTTTCTAATATGCACCTAAATTCCCATTTGCACTAGAAGCTTACATAGAAACATAGAAACATAGAATCTAGGAGCAGGAGTAGGCCATTCGGCCCGTCGAGCCTGCTCCGCCATTCAATACGATCATGGCTGATCATCCAAATCCAGCACCCTGTCCCTGCCCCAATCCCCACAGTACTCACATCCCACCCTACCCCCGTAACCCCACGCATTTAATTCCCCCTAACATATCCCATCCTATCCCCATAACCCCACATATTTAATCCCCCCTAACACTAAGGGTCAATTTATCATAGCCAAATCAACCTAACCCACACATTTTTGGACTGTGGGAGGAAACCGGAGCACCCGGAGGAAACCCACGCAGACACGGGGAGAATGTGCAAACTCCACACAGACAGTCACCCGAGGTCAGATTCGAACCCGGGTCTCTGGCGCTGTGAGGCACCAGTGCTAACCACTATGCCACCGTAATCAAGCTTAACACTGGATAACTTTATGACATGTCTGTAATGCAAACTTGATTGTAGAGTTACATCAGTATAAAAACTTATTCTTTTGGCAATGGGTTTCATATCAGTACAACATGTAGTTGATGTAGTGGTGACACAAATGCGGGCATTTTTTTGATCTCTGCTATTTGTTTCCAGACAACAAGGGGCGTCAGTGTGGTGATGGGACTTTCATCGCACTATTTTCCACCTTGGCCATCTGTGTGGCTGCATTATAGCATCTTAGGTCTACTAAAGTGTACATTTTGCCAACTCTGGATCTTGGCTTAAAAGTAACTATACTGATGTATATCAGAGTTGCTTTGGGTATGAGTGTAAACAGGATTTCAGCCAACATAATGTAATATTGTCGAGAGGTGATGGTATGACAAGATAACAATACCCAAAGGAACAAAACCCTCTGTTCTGTGCTACTGCTTCTAGATAAGAAGTTAGAAAATACAAATCAATGGTATAGGTGAATGGTAGTTGTAGCTAGTCAGAAATTGCATAAATAAATCATTCCATAAAGCAATATTCCAGGCATCATTAGTCATAATTACATAATAATATGCTGAACAGAATGCACATGCGTCAATTGGGAATGGTGCACAAAGGATCAGACAACTTATGAACTCCACCAAGCTCGAGAAGCAGTTCATAAAGCAACTGCCTAGTACATTTGGATTCATATGATGACACTTACTACAGCAGAATGACCAGATGACACAGATGGGACAAACTCAAGCAAAGAAAGGCCTCTTTTGTGTAAGTCCTGGACCTTATTCAAAACCCATTCAAGCAACAAATTGGGGAAATCTGTGCAAGTGGCACTACATTTTGCTCTTTTGTTTGGAAGTCCATGCCACCATTTGGCAAAATACAAACACACACATTCTGCTTCACTCATAAGCTGCAGTTAGGCAACAAGAATGTTTATACCTAATTAGGTTTAAAATCTTAAATTCTCTTCTTTATATGTATATCCTTTGCTATCCTCTAACCTTATTGCACATTAATAATTTCTGTGACTGGGAAATGCCTGGATGTTCTATTTATAAAATGAATTTAAATGTTTAGACTTACATGCTCTGCTTCAGTCACAATAATAGTAACTCTAATCTAGCAAACCTCAGGTGATTGACGTCACCAATGAAATATTTTATGAAATCTTATAACAGTCAGCCATGCAGATAATTCAGGTTTTAATGAGCCCTTTTATGTCACTTAACAATGGTGACTAAAGTTTCACCAGTACGTGTGTTTAAAGGGTTAAGACAGGAACACAGCTAAGGTAATCACAGCAGTCACCCAACACCACAATCTGCATAGACTAAGGCATTTGTCATCATTAGCTTCAGTACTGACAGTTGGCACCCAGGGTGTTCCAGTGCTGTAGGAGTGGCAATAACAGATCTCTCATCAGAGTTCATCAAGGTTAGGCCTCATCATTATTTAATTTTATTATCTTTTTGCCAATGACACTTGATTGTAAGGTATCTAACCTTAATAGTGACAGTAATTTTTGTAAATCACCAAAAATGTCTTCAAGAATATGTTAACACTGTATCATCTCCAACAGATAATTCCAAAAAGGATGTAATCTCTACTACAAGGCATATAGTAATTTTTATTTTTCTGTTACACAAATCACATTTTTATTGTGCTCATAAAGTTCCAAGTATTTAATACAGCAATAAAAACCTAACAGCCTAAACTGTGCCCTTTTAAATCATGGTAAAATAATTATATGAAAGACACAAAGAAATTTATCAATGTCTGCTGAAAGCAATCTCCTGCCACTGAAAAACTAAACCATTTTAGTAATTTTCTGCATTATTATGTAAACTAGTTTTCCCAAATAAAATAAAATTGTGTTAATGTAAAATCTATGCAAATTCATGCAGTCATTTATCAGAAAAGCTGACAACCATTCCATATTGGTAGAGAAAAATCAAACAGCCTCAAGAATGGAGGCAATTAATTATTTTGTATTTTCTGTTCTTCTGTCCTGAGGCACAAAAGTTATCCATCCAGTTAAAAAAGCGAGTAAAATAAAGAGATTTTTTTCTTTTAAACACATATGGCTTTTGCTTGCAATAGTGATCACCACAAGGTCTACAGATGCCCGTGGCTAAATTGTACACTCGCAGATGCACACAAGGGAAAACTCTGTTAACACAGTGTGGCCAGAGAAACAAATGAAAGAACTGAATTTATATAAAAAGCAGCAGCCTTCTTATTCAAAAATTCAGCTTTCATACAGACACCAGATTTGGGGAACAATGCACTATTTTCAATTTCCATTTCCTCGGCCTGCTCACTCAACAGAAAAAAAGACAGTGAATATTTACAATGCGAGTAATAGTTCCACAAATGAAGAAGCAAACAAACATAAATTTAAAGCAAATTTGTTCTGCACACACAAATAATTTGACATCGATTTTTAAACTACATTTTCTTTTAGAAAACATCTAATATCAAAGACTATAAGAAATGTCAGCTATATTTATTGGAGTGTTCACTCAGCAGGAATATAGGATTGCCACCCATATCATACAAACAAGAGTAGAACATAGAACATAGAACAGTACAGCACAGTACAGGCCCTTCGGCCCTCGATGTTGTGCCGAGCATTGTCCGAGACCAAGATCAAGCTATCACACTCCCTATCACTCTGGTGTGCTCCATGTGCTTATCCAATAACCGCTTGAAAGTTCCTAAAGTGTCCGACTCCACTATCACAGCAGGCAGTCCATTCCACACCCCAACCACTCTCTGAGTAAAGAATCTACCTCGGACATCCCTTCTATATCTCCCCCCATGCACCTTATAGTTATGCCCCCTTGTAACAGCTGCCTCTACCCGAGGAAATAGTCTCTGAACATCCACTCTATCTATCCCCCTCATCATCTTATAAACCTCTATTAAGTCGCCTCTCATCCTCCTCCGCTCTAAAGAGAAAAGCCCCAACTCCCTCAATCTTTCCTCATAAGACCTCCCCCCCAAACCAGGCAGCATCCTGGTAAATCTCCTTTGCACTCTTTCCAATGCTTCCACGTCCTTCCTATAGTGAGGTGACCAGAACTGCACACAATATTCCAAATGTGGTCTCACCAAGGTCCTGTACAGTTGCAGCATAACCTCACGGTTCTTAAACTCAAACCCTCTGTTAATAAACGCCAACACACCATAGGCCTTCTTTACTGCTCTATCCACTTGAGTGGCAACCTTCAGAGATCTGTGGATATGAACCCCCAGATCCCTCTGCTCCTCCACGTTCCTCAGAACCCTGCCGTTGACCCTGTAATCCTTATTCACATTTGCCCTACCAAAATGAATCACCTCGCACTTATCAGGGTTAAATTCCATCTGCCATTTTTCGGCCCAGCTCTGCATCCTATCAATGTCTCTTTGCAGCCTACAACTGCCCTCCACCTCATCCACTACTCCACCAATCTTGGTGTCATCAGCAAATTTACTGATCCACCCTTCAGTCCCCTCCTCCAAGTCATTGATAAAAATCACAAACAGCAGAGGACCCAGCACCGACCCCTGTGGCACACCGCTGGTAACTGGTCTCCAGTCCGAAAATGTTCCATCCACCACCACCCTCTGCCTTCTATGAGATAGCCAGTTACTTATCCAATCGACCAAATTTCCCTCTATCCCACAACTCCTTACTTTCTTCATGAGACGACCATGGGGAACCTTATCAAACGCCTTACTAAAATCCATGTATACGACATCAACTGCTCTACCTTCATCTACACACTTAGTTACCTCCTCAAAGAATTCAATCAAATTTGTTAGGCAAGACTTACCCTTCACGAATCCGTGTTGACTATCCCTGATTAAGTTGCCCCTTTCCAAATGGTCATAAATCCTATCCCTCAGGACCTTTTCCATTATCTTACCAACCACCGAAGTAAGACTAACCGGCCTATAATTACCAGGGTCATTCCTATTTCCTTTCTTGAAGAGAGGAACAACATTCGCCACTCTCCAGTCCTCTGGCACCATCCCCGTGGACAGTGAGGACCCAAAGATCAAAGCCAGAGGCTCTGCAATCTCCTCCCTTGCCTCCCAAAGAATCCTAGGATATATCCCATCTGGCCCAGGGGACTTATCGACCCTCAGGTTCTTCAAAATTGCTAAAACATCTTCCCTCAGAACATCTACCACCTCCAGCCTATCCACCTTTATCACACTCTCATCCTCAAGAACATGGCCCCTCTCCTCGGTGAACACTGACGAAAAGTATTCATTCATCACCTCTCCTATCTCTTCTGACTCCATGCACAAGTTCCCACTACTGTCCTTGACCGGCCCTACCCTCACCCTGGTCATTCTTTTATTTCTCACATAAGAGTAAAAGGCCTTGGGGTTTTTCTTGGTTTATTTAAATAGATTATTTTAAAATCTTTAGAGATAGGATTAGATACAACCTCTTATGCTGTAGTTATTTTGTAACTTGTCATTTATATAGCGCCTTTCACAACCTTCGGATGTCCCAAAGTGCTTCACGCCAAATAAATACTTTTGAAGTGCAATCACTGTTGGGCAACACGGTGGCATAGTGGTTAGCACTGGTGCCTCACAGCGCCAGGGACCCGGGTTCGAATCTGACCTCGGGTGACTGTCTGTGTGGAGTTTGCACATTCTCCCCGTGTCTGCGTGGGTTTCCTCCGGGTGCTCCGGTTTCCTCCCACAGTCCAAAAATGTGCGGGTTAGGTTGATTTGGCTATGATAAATTGACCCTTAGTGTTAGGGGGGGATTAAATATGTGGGGTTATGGGGATAGGATGGGATATGTTAGGGGGAATTGAATACGTGGGGTTACGGGGGCAGGGTGGGATATGTGTACTGTGGGGATTAAAGCAGGGACAGGGTACTGGATTTGAATGATCAGCCATGATCGTATTGAATGGTGGAACAGGCTCGACGGGCCGAATGGCCTACTCCTGCTCCTAGATTCTATGTTTCTATGTTTCTATGTAATGTAAGGAAACATAGCAACCAATTTGTGCACAGCAAGGTCTCATGAAGAGAAATTAGATAAATGACCAGATAATCTATTTTTGGTAGTGTTACTTGAGAGATAAACATTGGCCAGGACCAACATTCCCCCAAAGGTACGTGGGCATGCAGCCGCGCATTGATCGTGAAGTCCCACGCAGGCCGCTCATCAGCTGTTGCCGCTGGAGAAGATACCGCGCATGTGTGGCCGCTGCAGCAAATTTAAAGGGACCACACATGAAATAAAAATTAGAGTAAGCATTGGCCAGGACCACAGGAGAACTTCCCTGCTCTGCTTTGAAAAGTGCCACGGGAAAGTTTACATCCACTGAGAGGGCCGTGGTTTAACGTCCCATATGAATGACGGCACCTCCAACAGTGCAGCACTCCCTCAATGGTATACTGAAGTGTCAGCCTAGATTATGTGCTTAAGTCTTTGGAGGGAGTGGGGCTTAAACCCACAACCTCATGATTCAGGGGAGAGTGCTACCACTGAGCTAAGTCTGACACTTTGCAGTAAGTTATAAAGGAAGCATTAATACACAACATTCCGAGTAATTATTGGGCAATTAGATTATATAATCACCGAAAAATTCAAAACTTCATTAGCTTTTTTTTTAAAAAGGAAATTCACCAAACAGACTATCACCCATGACAAGATGCAAGATATTGGGGAACTATTTATTAGTGAGTTTATAAATGTTGCTACACCCATCATACAGCAGATATTTCCCCCATAGTAGTAGGAGAAATGAGTAAAATGAATAGTGAGTTTGAAAAACTAAAACACGGTCGGAAATACTAATTTGCAAATTCATATTTTTGGGCTTTAAATAAAGGTAGAGATAAACATTACTTAAAAGACCATTAAGTTATTGGGTTAGCTGGGATCATCATTTGTTTTTGAAAAATTATATTGCAGAGAGATGCGGAGCTAATTAAGAATTATAATGATTGATGGCACAGTAATATTGGAATACCAACATGCATTGCTACCTTGATAGTGAGTCACAGGTTTTAGCCACCACAAATCTGAATGCCCAATCTAAACACACTACTATGAGAATGTACCTTCCTGGCAGTAAAGGAAAACTGCAGGAGAGTAGTCTTCTGCTCACACAAATAGGGAGAAAATAGGAAAGGATAACGAAAGCTACCTTTTAAGAAAAAACAATTGTGATTAAAGAATAAGTCAATGTTAATTGTATTTTTGGATAACCTGATACTTACCATTATACAGTTGTTACTTTTTTCTTTTTGTTCAGTTTAGTAAAACCACTCATGCCAAATACTGCTGTTACCTTACCAGTAAATTATGAAAATTATGGTGAGGTAATTTACCACTTTTCTTCAGAAATCATGATGACTTTAAGTATTGCTGTGTTACTTTATATCAGTGTTGCCCAATAGAAATTGCTGACTAGCCACAGGTGTGGCTAAGTTATACTGTTTCAGCCACATGCATTAATGTTTGTTCAGCAGTTAGAAATGCAATTCACCACCTCTGTATTCATAATTAGCCACATGTGGCTGATGTATTGGACAGCACTGTTTTATATCAAGTACAGGGAGAACTTTCTGTTCTAGCACTTTATTAGTTGTGTTCAGAAGTTTCTAACAATGACTGTTCTTTATCCATAAAAAAAATTATTAAAAAGGGTTCTCAACATTAATTTGATTGTAACGCTGTCTATAGGGGATCTCCAGAGTCCAGCAGCAGTGATGTCATCAAGCTGGCTAAGCAGCCAATCACATTGAAGAATTCTCACAAATAGCAAACCAGGAAATAAAAAGCAACTTTTATCATTCCCTTTTTAAAAAAATTGATAGAGAGTGAAATAAAGATATAAATGGGGTTAAGGGAGAAGCTAAAATATCATAAACAAACTTTATTTTTTTTAATTATATTATTTAAAATATATAGTAATTTTTTATCAAAATGGATATATTTGACATTACACAAATATAAAATTAGTTTTTCAGGACCAGTAGTAATTACTCAGAACACCATTAAAAACCCAGTTACACCTCATTGAACAAGGCTTAACTTTTTATGGGGTTTTTAACAGCGATATTAGAGCGGAAAAGGAGACAATTTTGTCAGTTCAAGTGATTGCCGGCTATGGGGAGTTCCACAGCGCAACCTGTGGCATAGCAGGGAGTGATGGACCACAACTTCAGAATTTCTGCGTTTATCTCCACATGCAGTAAATCCTGAAGTTACAGTCAGTTTCAGAGGGATATTGACGGCAAACGCTGATAGTTTCGCCATCATTACCACTGCAAAATCTAAGCCATCCTGTTTACTGACCCGACTGACCATGAAGTAATATTCTGTGTTCACCTTATCTATGCCAGTAAATACATAATTCACCACAATTCGCAATTCACCACCTCCGCTTAACCTTCTTCTCTCTAAACTGCAGAGTTTAAGCTTTTCTAATCTTTCTCCATATTCCATTCTGTTTACACTTGGGGACATTCTTGTTGCTCTTCTCTGTTGCTTTTCCAATGCACGTAAGTCCCTTATGAAGTTTGGCACCCAGAATTGCACATGGTATTCCAAGTGAGGTCTGACCTTGTATAGCCCCAGCATAATCCCTGTAAATTTATATTCCACTGTTCTGGCTACATTCTATTAGCTTCTCAACAACATCTTGCATTTATATAGCGCTTTTAGTGTAGTAAAACATCCCAAAGCGCTTCACAGGCACATTATCAGACAAAATCTGACTTCTCTACAATGTTGTAACAATGAAAGTGCCAAGTCTATTCTTACTTTGGGATTCCTTTTAAAGTCTCCCTGTGCTAATTCTATTCCTTTCATTGTACACCTGTTACTCAGTCTTTTTTCCAATATTCAATACTTTTTGTCAGTATTAAACTTAATTTAATTTGCCAAATTGCATAACATTCATAAATTCTTTTTCAATACCTGAGCTGCATCCTCTGTCCTTACTGCACTCCCTATTTTAGTGTAATGTGCAAATGTAACAGGTTTATAACTGGTTTCAGTATTGAGGTTATATAGAGAAGATACAAGAGTCGAAGCACAGACCCCTGTGGTACTCCACTCAGCATCTCCCCCAATCTGACACCATGGGGCCAATTTTCATTTTGCTACTGCCCTATTTATGCCTATAAAGGGTGGTAGTGGAATGAAAATGTAAATAAAAGTCCTGATGACTTACCGCTGGAGGTCCGACTATTCTGATTTTCGGGTGGACCTTGATTTAGGTGGCAATGCTCCCACTGGAAACAGGCAGAGGCCTCAGTAATGTATGCAAATATGCTGCCACTTCCTTAACCCACCAACAAACGATGGGTGGTACAGATTCGGTCGTGGCCATTTCCAGCGGTATTTAAATGCATCTTTCGGGGAAAGCTGGAAGCAGATCTATTCCACCCTCCCAAATGGCAAGCAGCATACAAGCAGCATGATTAGTGCTGGCAGTTCACCTAGTGAATGCAAATGAGGCCCGACCATGAAAATTGATCAGGCCTCCCGTTGATGTCATCAGGTGGGCAGAGTGGCCACCCCAGCCACCGCCCGCCCAATATATGCTCCACACGAAAATCAATCTCTATGTCTCTCATGATTATTGTTTTCTATATTTTATCCAATTTCTTATCCAGTCCCACATCTGACCCAGGGATTCCTATGGATTTTAGATTAATCAGTATTCTTTTATGTGGGATTTTGTCGAAGGCCTCTGGAAGCCCAAATAAGCTATTTCATGTTTTTTTTTAATATAAACTCCTGATGAGGTTTGTCAAGCATGACATTCCCCTCCTAAATCCATTAATTATTAATCTGTTTACTATACCTACTCCTTTGTATAGTTTCTATTATTTAATGGAAAGCTAATTGGACTCTAGGTACCTAGGTCCGATTTGTCCCTTTTTAAAACATATGTTTGTTAGCTTCCAATCCTGTGGAATCTCTTCAGTACCCAATAATGTTTTTAATTTCTGTAACCAACACCCTGCAAATTTCCTAACTAGCACCCTAGGATAGGCCATGTGGCCCAGGAAATATGCTAGTTTTTAGTTTTAATATATCAACTACCTCCTCCTCTCCATTTTCAGAATTTGCTATAGTATTCACTGTACCAGAATGTTGAGCAGTGACCTAGTATTTTCTTCTCTGGTGAAACTTCTAGAAAATAACTATTAAATAATTCAATTACTTTCCCTTCATCTCCAGAGATTCCAAAAGTTTTATCTTTTAAAAATCGAACTTCCTCCTAATTACACTTTTACCATTATGATATTGAAATATATTGTTGTGCTTAATAAATAACAGGGAGTGGCAGAAGAAAAGCTTTTTCTTTAAAAATACATGTACAAACTAATAACCACTCCTGGATAAATGAAATTAAAACTGGAAATAATGTGTTAAAACTTTATGAGCAGCTCATCCAAAGCCTCAGCTAGTTAAGACTGTGAGTAACTAATCCAAAGAGACCAGGAAGGTCCCAAGTCTGTCTGAATTAGCTTATCTCAGCCACAGTGTCCCTGGGTTAGGGAGAGGAAAATTTGCCAGGGTTCCCGCTTCTAATCACATCCAGCTACCCCATGCATGTGTGAATTCTGGTTGAAGACATAATCAGGCTCAGCTGCGATGCCCTTCATGGCTGAATGGGTTGCTGATAATCACTATCTAAATTCACATATGAAGAATGGCCACATGAATGAGGTACTGGAAAGCAACCTGTCAATTGTGGAACTGTCCACAGCATGAAAGCAGGAAAGGAGGGGTGAAAATTGGCAGTGAAAAGAACTTCATGAACATAGTTACATCATTTTTGAAAAAGGTTAATAGACTCATCCCAGCCCGCAAAAGTCCTTAGTAAGCAATTGACAAAAAAAATAATGGAAAGTATTTAATGTACTTTTATCCTTTATAATCTGTACAACATGATGTAATCAATAGCTAATAATGAGAAGAGCTGTAGGCAATCAATACAAATACTACTATGAATTACTTTTCTTCTGAAATTTTACATCCTGAAAGAATGAACATCAAAATTCAACTAACAAACCCCCAGTAATAGCATCACCTGTTGTCACAATATTATGTAAAATTAGAATGTATTATATACAGCCCCTCGCCAGTGTTCCCACTAAGCTGCACGGGCGCACAGCCGCGCAGCGATCAGGAGGTCCTGCGCAGGTCACTCACCAGCTGTTCCGCTGGAAAAGATACCGCACAGCAAATTTAAAGGGACGATGCACCAAACATAAAAATTAGATGGAACATTGCCCCTCACTGTAGAAAATACGTCACAGAATCAGAATATTACAGCACAGAAGGTCGCTTTTTGGCTCATTGTGACTGTGTCTGTTTGAAAGAGTGTCCACTTAGGCCCATTACCCTGCTCTTCCACCATTCTCTTTTAAATGTTTCTTTGGTAAAAATTCAGCTACTTCCCTTTTAAAAGTATTATTGATTCTACTTTCACTACTATAAGCCTGTTAAACTCACCAGAAAAAGTTAGGCCTTGTCTATTCCGGTGTAAGTACCCTTTTAACGGCGTGATAAGTCTTAATTACTCCCAAACAACCTCGGTGTCACTGAAAATTAACTTTTACAAATGTGGAGAATTAAAAAAAATAAAAACATTTAAAGAATTTTGTTTTTTACTTTTTCTTTGTCTTTTTTATCTCTCTCCCTTAATCCAATCTTTATTTCCCTCTCTTTATTTTGTTTTCTGTACCTGATTTGACATTGAATTCAATATTCTAACTGACACTTCCTGGTTCAGACTCTGTGCTACTCATGAATGATTCTTCAATCTGATTTGTTAAGGAGATACACAGTTGCTTGCCCTGTTCACACAGGTCCCAGATGCTTTGTAAAGGGCGCTGTGCTTTTTGGATAGTTGGCTGACAGGAACTTCCAGTGCAAAAGCCGATTGTTTGCCACTGACCGCAAAATTCGGCCCATTATCTTTAACCTTTTACCTACTTTTGTATTTCTTAACTCTCTCCTCAAAAGTAAGTAGGAATCTCAGTATATGTTTAGTAGAACTTAGCTTCTGTACACTAACTCTCTCTGCTTGTAACTTTAGGAACGTAGGAACAGTTAGCCCCTCGAGCCTGTTCCGCCATTCAATGAGACCATGGCTGATCTGTGACCTAAATCCATATACCCGTCTTTGCCCCATATCCCTTAATACCTTTGGTTAACAAAAATCTATCAATCTCAGATTTAAAATTAACAACTGACCAAGCATCAACTCCCATTTGCTTAAGAGAGTTCAAAACTTTTACCACCCTTTGCGTGTAGAAGTGTTTCCTAACTTCACTCCTGAAAGGGCTGGCTCTAATTTTTAGGCTTAGCAGGCCAATTAAGGGAAAGCCGGTTTCAGAGAACGTCAACGTATGACGTTTCATCTGTCAAAATTTTTTGACAGATGAATTGTCATCGTTTCACAGTTCTGTGAAGCTGTCAAACAGTGACATTCTCTGTAGTTTGATGAGGTCTTTCAAGACCTCATCAAACTTCTTCCTTTTACAGAAATGAGATGGTTGTTGCATCTGAGATTGCAACGGCCATCTCTCATCTGCAACACGGAGGTCCGAGACTCTCCGCCTACACACCGACTGAAGCTTGCAGGAAGAAACAAAGGTAAGTACACTTTTACTAACACTTTGCACTTACCTCAGATACTCACCTCTCCACTCTTGCACCCGTCACGTACCTTCACACCACACTTTTGCACCCCCCCCCGACCCCCGCAGATCCAGTACTCGCTGAGCTGAGCTGGCGGATTTTGAAGCCTTCGGGAAGCCCGCACTTGTGAGGGCAAAAAGGGGATAATCCTATTTTCTGCCTGTTAACTACCTGTTAACAAGCAGTTAATAGGCTTTAATCCCTTCCCGCCTCCAAGGAGACGGGGCCCGGCGAGGGAGGGCTATCCGCCTCCTAGGAAGATGGCATGGAGGCGGGTTGGGGGCGGATTGGGCACCCGCCCCCAAATTCTGCCATTTTCCCGGCAGTCCCGCCTCCATACCCGCCTCCCCAGGGCTGGCAAGATCGCGCCCTATGTATTTCTGTAGCGTTGATGCAAAAAAAACTTTTATTTAATGGCATGATAATTTGGCATTGTCATACAACACTAAATGCTAGGCAATAGCGTAAAAATGATTTATACATGCAATACAACAACCGTGGCAAATTAAGGCTCACTATCATGATCTAGTTTTTCTTAAAGCGCAAACTCTCTTTGCTAATTATAATAGTATGGTGCCCAAAATTGGATACAATATTCTAACAGTGGCCTAATATTTATTTGTATTTGACTAGCATTACCTCTTTGCTTTTGTACTCTGCTCCTAATTATAAAACTTAAGATTTCAAAAACTTTTTACAGCTTTATCAACTTTGAGGAACTCTATTTTCACGACTGAATTTTGACTGCTATTATCATGATTGCCACAGCAGTTTTTAAACATTATAGAAAGACGTAAATGTACAAGTAAATGGAAAATTAATATAAATGGGTTTATGATTATGGCAATTTTTTTCGCTGCTTAGCAACTGCTGACTGGTAGTTTTGCCACCTACATATACATATTTGAACCAATCAGCATTGTTAATACTGATTTGTTGTGGTTCCTTGCTTTATTTGTTTGTCAATCCTGATTGTTTTCCCCATGGACTAGTGTCATACTTGGGGTGTGATGGGCAAAAATGACATACTTGAGTGTGATGGACACTTTGCAAATGTGACTCTGTTAAGTGTGACAGATGCATACTTTGCAAAAGGTACAATACTTAATTGGGTACATGAATGGTACTGTTTTAGACTATTGGGCATTAATAACTTGCCTAATGCTCAGCAATATCTTATTTCTAAATTTTTATTTTTAATTGTGTACACATCACAGAATGATATCCAAATTCACTATTTGAAATCTTTAAAATACCAATGTGTTTATCTGTCTATAGTCCAAAATATTCTGCAATTGAGCTCGACAAATGATAAAAGGACCCCTTTATTGATATTATTCTATTAAAGATTTTGAGTTTAATCTCAATTTCATTGCAAAATGAATCCCTGTGCTAAAGTATAGCAATGAAGAGATGAAGCACAACAGTCCAGTCCAATTATTCACCTCTGTATAAATCCATCTTTAATTACTGAGGTAAATTCTTCTTTGGCCTGGTTTGATAACAAGAAATGACTATGGAATGCGTGATACTGCAGTATCACTTCGGAGTCAAATAAGAAAAGTGGAAGGTGGTTCAAAGCACACAATCAAGTCAGTTTAACCAATTGCTGCAATAATACAGTAACTGGATCATAGGTGGACATCTGTGCAAAAATTAGCTTAGTTTAAAAACAATGCCTAATTTGATTTTTCAATCTGTTCATAATAATTTTATGTGCATTATAATGGCTGGTATAAGTGAAATAGACATGTATGTGGTTCCCAGTTGGTTTAGGGTCAGTAGATAAGAGTTGACAGTCTTGAATCAACATAGAACCTCCATAGCCAATGGTAATTCAGCTCTGCACCACATACAAGTTCTTTTTTGCCCCTTTCCCCCGTTCAACATCAAGTGGCCTATGTCAAATTAGCATGCAACTTCACAGGTGCTGTTCCAGTTTGTAAAGCAGCACAGTGTACATCAAGAAGATAAAATGTTACAATAAATGACTGTTAGTAGAAGTGAAAATAACAAGGAAATGATCTGGATGTTCTGACACAGATTTGCTCAGATTACAATGGGAAAATTTTGGAGAAAGTACAGATAAATGAACTTGTTTATATTGGCCCATGAATTTGTTGGAGCAAGGAATCTTGTGGTGAATGGCATGAGTTGGATATTTTTCCCTCACCCTTCAGCTCCAATTAATTTTGCGCCTCAAATTGCTGGAAATGCGAGTTGATAACGGCGAGGTCAACAGGGAATCTGGGACCTTGGTGAATGACGGAACGAATAGTCTATCTCCTGAACCAATTAAATTTAAGGATAGAGAAAGAAACAGAGCGAATGATGGAGATGAAAATCCGGTGAATTAAGAGTCAAATTAGATACAGAAAGAGAAATAAAGAGAGAAAGAAAGATTGAATTAAGAGAGACAGAAAAAGGAGAACGAATCGAAAAGTAAGAAAAAAATGTTTTAGTTAAAAATTTTAATTTAAAAAACCTCCAGGAACAATTTACTACCTGCAGGAGTGAGGCTCCACAGTTTCAATTGTTCCCTTTCTGGGCCTCAGAGGTTCAGTGGCACTGTATGAACATAAACCTTGTCATTAAAAGGATCCTTTTGTTATAAATATCAGCCCTAACTTTCTGCAAAAAGTTTAATTCATATTTAGAGTGCAAATGCAGCAATTTCTTGACACTCGTTGTGAGGCTGATGGCGGCTCCCTTTTTTGCAAGGCTAACGGTGGAGTGGCGCATATTGTCCAGCAATTTGTGGCGATTTGCAACTCATGATGTATCTTTTCCTTGCCTCAAATTGCTGGATATTTTTACATGCCAATAATGGCATTCCCCTTTAACTAGCTGTTATTTTGCCAGCAAATTCTGGCCCATTATGTAGGAATATTTAAGTTCAGTGTTTAAGGGTTTTTTCTAGGCAAGGCAAGGCAAGACTTGCTTTTAAGGTATGCTCTCATATTTCTCTTTCTTATGAATTCTGGGATCAAATATTCAGCCCAAAGAACAACTGGAGGTCTTGTTGCACCACTTCTGGCCTGGAAATAACCAACTATAACCTACAGAGCAGTATCAACATTTTAAATTTGATCATATACAGTTGCTGATTTAGCTTTAATCCAAGAAAAATAGTTTTCCACAGTTGGACACAAGAAAAACCTAAATATGAAGATACTGGGCTGGAATTTGAGGTGGGTAATAACGACGAACTAACAGCGTTCGCCGTTATTACCCCTTTGAAACTGACCGCAACTTCAGGATATAGCACATGCGCAACTAAACGCAGAAATCCTGAAGTTGCGGTCAGTCATTCACTGCTGCGACACTGGCTGCGCTGTGCCCCCCCACCAACGCCAATAGCCAGCAATCAGTGTAATCAGTGAAACTGACGAAAACTTGGGCTTTTCTGTGGTAATATCGCTGTTAAATATTCCATTAAATGTTAAGCCTTGTTGGATTAGGTGTAACTGGGGTTTTAACAGCGTATTGACTGCTAAACAAACGATATGGCCCTGAAAAACTAATTTTAATGTTGTGCGTGTCAAATTTCTCCATTATGATAAAAATTACAATTTAAGAATTTTTTTTTTTTTTTTTAATTTTGTTCATTATTTCAGGTTCTTACCTTATCCCCATGTGAGAGCCCCAATCTTTGTTTTGCTCTCTAACATTTTTTAAAAGTCCAGATAAAAGTAGCTCATTTCTGTCTAAGCAGTCAATCACATTGCAGAATTCCCATTTCCTGGTTTCCTGTCTGTGAAAATTCTGAGTTGTGATTGGCTGCTTAGACAGCTTGTTGACGTCACAGCAGATTGCACTCTGGAATTCCCACTATAGAGCGCTGCAATCAATTACGCGTCGAAAAAGGCAAACTTCTCATCACAAAGATCGCGAGATCTCTGTGGGCAGCTTTCTTCGGGGCCAGCAGCAAGCGCCTTTGCTTCGCCGCTGACCGCAAACTCCAGGCCGTTATGTTAGATTTTCAACTTGCCGCCCTAAATAAAACTGGCATTCTGGATTAGCCGGCCATTATAGAAACAGCCTGATTTTCAATTCCATTGAAATCAATAGAAATGAAAATCAGGTGCTTTTGATAATGGGCAGCCAATCTGCAATGCCAGTTTTATACCTGGACATCCCAGTCAAATTGAAATCCTGAAATTTTCAAGCAGCTAAAGTGGGAAAACTAGTTTCTCCTTTGAAGTTAAAATCTTTACTATACATTGATATTTTACAATACCCGATATTAATAGCATACAAATGTGTTCAATAATATTTTACTCCAAACAAAACATGTTAAAAATGTATTTTTTATTACCGTTAGTGTATAAATAATGCCGCTTTTAAAAGTTACATGATGGATTCAAGATATTGTTACTTTCCATTGCTATAAAGTGGAAAAGTGACAGTATAACTTGAAGAGTCAGGCTCTGAAGTGCAGCAATATGAAAGCTCCTTGGAGAACGCTGTCTCACTGCTTGAAACAGGGAGAACAGCCAATGCAGACCACGGCACCATGGCTCAGAAGGCCGTCCAAGGGGGGGGGGGGGGGGGAGGAAGAGCAGAACAGAAATGTGGTAGTAATAGGGGACTCTATAATTAAGGGGATAGATAGCGTCCTCTGCAGCCATGAATGAGAATCCCGAAGAGTGTGTTGCCTATCTGGTGCCAGGGTAAGGGATATCTCACGGCAGCTAGAGAGGAACTTGGAAAGGGAGGGGGTAAATCCAGTTGTCGTGGTCCATGTTGGAACTAACGACATAGGTAGGAACAGGGAGGAGGTCCTGCTGAAAGAGTTTCAGGCGATAGGCTCTAAATTAAAAAGTAGGACCTCGAAGGTAATAATCTCTGGGTTATTGACCAAGCCACGTGCAAATTGACATAGAAGCAGACAGATCAGGAGAATTAACACGTAGCTAAAGGGCTGGTGTGGGAAAGAGGGGTTCCTTTTCATGGGACACTGGCACCAGTACTGGGACAGGAAGGAGCTGTACCGATGGGACGGGCTCCACCTGAACCGGGATGGGACCCGTGTCCTAGCGGAAAGGGTAAATAGGGAGGTGGAAAAGGCTTTAAACTAGTAAGGGGGGGGGGGAGAACTACAAGAAATGTAAGCAGCCTAAATATAAACAAAACAGGAAAAGAGAGCATATAAAAGAATAAAGTAAGGGAGGACATTGACGGCAAGGGAGCAAATAAAGTTATAGAACAGGAGTCTAAAAAGATGGTTAAACATAAAGTGAGAGGAAATCCTATTAAAAATGAGTTAAACTGTCTGTACAGCAATGCACAGTGTCCGAAATAAAACAGGGGAGCTGGAGGTAATCATGCATTGGGAGGAACCAGACATAGTAGAGATTACTGAGACATGGCTACAGAAAAATCAGGACTGGGAATTAAACATTGCAGGGTATAACATATTTAGAAAAGATAGAGAGGGAAAAGGGGAGGTGGAGTAGCTGTACTTATTAGGGATTACATAATGGCAGTAGAAAAAAGGGATGTAGATATCAGCAAGACAAAAATAGAATCCATATGGATAGAAATAAAAGATAATAAAGGATCAATCGCACTAATAGGTGTAGTCTACAGACCACCCAATAGTGGAAGGGAGGTGGAAGAAGTACTATACAGACAAATTAGAGAAATGAGTAAAAAACATAGAATAATAATCATGAGGGATTTCAACTACCCCGATATTAATTGGACAGAAGAGGTAGGTAAAGGGGATAAGTGAATGGAGTTCCTACAAGACTCCTTTCCAATCCAATATGTAAAAAGCCCAACAAGGGAGGATTCACTATTGGATCTAGTTATGGGGAATGAGCCAGAGCAGATAAGAGAAGTAAAAGTAGGGTCCATATAGGCAATAGTGACCATAATATAATACGCTTTAAGATGACAATAGAGAAGGACATAAGAATGACAAAAACCAAGTTAATAGATTGGAGAAATGCTGATTTTGAGGGGCTGAAAATAGAACTTGGGAAGATAAAATGGGCAGCAATATTGGCAAACAACGATGTAGAACGACAATGGGAAACATTTAAAACGGAGTTCAACAGAGTGCAGGAACAATATATTCCGCTAAAAGGAAAGAACAAACTAAACACTAATGAGACTCCATGGATGAATAAAGACATAAGAAAACAATTGAGGGTAAGGAAAGAGGCATACATTAAGTACATAGACAGCAGAGGAGTGCATGATAAGAGAGAATACGAAGGGATTAGGAGAGAAATCAAAAAAACAATTAGGAAGGCAAAGAGGAACTATGAAATTAAATTATCAAGGAACATAAAACAAAATAGTAAAATATTTTACAGGCACATCAATAAAAAAAGGAACGTTGGGATGGGAATAGGGCCAGTAAGGGATGGAGCGGACAATACCACAGGGAGATGGCAGAAATATTAAATCATTATTTCGCTTCAGTATTTACCAGGGAGATAGAACAGGTGGACACGACATTGGATGATGAGATGAGCAATGAGATAAGTGCATTTAAAATAAAAAAGGGGATAGATTAAATAAACCAATCAAACTCAAAGAGGATAAAACCCCTGGTCCGGATGGATTGCATCCACGCATTTTAAAAGAATCTAGGGAAGAGATAGCAGAGGCATTACTACATATATTTAATTATTCGTTAGAAAAAGGTGTAGTGCTAGAGGACTGGTGGATAGCTAACATAATACCTATATTTAAGAAGGGGGATAGAACATGTCCAGGGAATTATAGACCAGTCAGCTTAACATCGGTGGTAGGAAAAATAATGGAATCCCTACTAAAGGAGAATAGAACATCTAGAAACGAAAAGTATAATAATGAATAGTCAGCATGGATTTCAAAAGGGAAAATCTTGCTGAACAACCTTATTGAATTTTTTGAAGAGGTAAGAGAGAGAGTAGACAATGGTAATACAGTAGATGTAATTTATCTAGATTTTCAAAAGGCCTTCAATAAGGTACCCCATAATAGACTAATGAATAAGGTCAGAGAATGCAGAATCAGGGGACAAGTAGCAGAATGGATTGCTAGCTGGCTTCAAGACAGAAAGCAGAGAGTGGGAGTAAAGGGTAGCTATTCATAGTGGCAGAAGGTGGGTAGTGGTGTTCCACAAGAATCAGTACTGGGACCACTGTTCACAATTTACATTAACGATTTAGACTTTGGAATCAAAAACACAATTTCTAAATTTGCGGATGATACCAAATTGGGGGGGATAGACAATACTGAGGAGGACTGCAACAAATTACAGGAGGACATTAATAAACTTGCAGAATGGGCAAATAATTGGCAAATGAAGTTCAACACAGACAAATGTGAGGTATTACATTTTGGTCGCTTATCACTTGGAGGGTGGGAGTCTAGGTGGGGTAGATGAACAAAGGAATCTCGAAGTACAAATACACAAATCACTAAACGTTGCGCCACAGGTTAGCAAGATCATTAAAAATGCAAACCAAGCACTAAGGTTTATGTCTGCAGGGATAGAATTGAAAAGTAGGGAAGTTATGCTAAACCTGTATCGAATCTTGGTTAGACCACACTTAGAGTACTGCGTGCAGTTCTGGTCGCTATATTATAAAAAGGATATAGAGGCACTGGAGAGGGTGCAGAGAAGATTTACACGGATGATACCAGAAATGCGAGGGTATACATATCAGGAAAGGATGAACAGGCTGGGTCTCTTTTCTCTTGAAAAAAGAAGGCTGAGGGGTGACCTAATAGAGGTCTATAAAATTATGAAAGGATTTGATAGAGTGGATACAGAGAGAACGTTTCCACTTGTGGGGAAGAGCATAACTAGAGGCCATCAATATAAGATAGTCACCAAGAAATCCAATAAGGAATTCAGAAGAAACCTATTTACCCAAAGAGTGGTGAGAATGTGGAACTCGCTACCACAGGGAGTGGTTGATGCGAATAGCATAGATGCATTTAAGGGGAGGCTGGACAAACATATGAGGGAGAAGGGAATAGGGGGTTATGCTGATAGATTTAGATGAGGAAAGACAGGAGGAGACTCGAGTGGAGCATAAACACCGGCATGGACTGGTTGGGCCGAATGGCCTGTTTCTGTGCCATATATCCGATGTAATCCTCTGAAATAGACACTGCATGGAGTATAGCTACACCACAATCTGAAGTCATTGGATCACCTCTGCAATTTATAAACTGGAGCATAGTTTTAAAAAATTATTTGAGAAGGCAGGGACTCCAATGCATGCTCTCAACATGTTTAAAATTTCCTAAATTAAGAGTGGAGATGTGCACATGTATGCAAAGAACAAATTTGCAGTACACAGTGTTTATAGAGTCAGCTGTGAACTGCTAACTGTGGTTATCAATCCTAGACTGCTAGTAAAGTATAACAACATAAATTTCCTAAGTCACCCTCAGCTTATAAAGTTAGTTTTTTTCATATTATTCAATGTAGTAAAACAGACATTCAAAGGACCATGTGGAATAGCATTTTAACATAAATGGTAACCAAGCACATTCTATAGTTTTATATTCTGCACTAATGACAGCAACTAGCAGATTCTAAAATCTACTCCAGATTTAAAGAATAATGTAGGTGGGAAGAGATCCTCTGACAGAAGAGTATCCATCTTACTAAGTATACTTCAATATCACGTTTCTTAAACATGTTGAAGACAAAGCTGTGTATTAATGTCAGCTCTAGAGAAAAAAAGACATTCCACACTGATTCAAGACATCCAGATAATAAATGAAACTGATCGTCTGCAGTCACAGATTCATTACTAGAGGTCAATTCTAAGAAGTGACCATAAACTCACAGCATTACAGTATTTAACTGTAACAAATGTACTATAGCGCTGAACCTGTATGACCTGGTGCAGATGTGGCAAATTAGGAGGTGCAAATCTCAACAGTAATCACACTCATCTCATAGCATGGGAGGAAACACATTCTCTTGGTGGGAAAGCTTAAAGAATTATCTGATGTAGTGGTCTGAGGAAAGACAGTGAAAGTTAAGGAATGTCTGGATATATGCCTTGGATACAGTAGCAAGCAGTCAGTAAATCTCTTTCTGCTTTCAGTTTCAAATACATTAGAAAGACACTTCTATGTTGTGCTTTATATTCAGATTTTTAAATTTCTGTAATTATAGGCTTTTCTATTGCCCTTTCCTTCAATGCATAGTGACACCACTATGAAATAAGCATGAGATTGTCAAACCATATTACAAAAAAAATCATAGTATTTTAAATTGCATTATGTGACACTTCAAGCAAACAAACCACCTATATCTGTCATTTATTCCTTCTGTGTAAGAGTAATATTTACTATAGTTGGCAAGATGATAGAGATAAAACAATACAGATGCATTTGAAAAAAACATTAAAAAATCCAGAAATCAAATGTAATCAATCAATCAGCCTTCAAATCCACTCCAGAAACACAGATAAATAATTTAAGATCAGGTTACTATCCCATTCTTCAATTAGTGAAATGTGCAGATATTTTAAAAATGAAACCCGAGTGAGACTTCTTTCATGTTGGCTTTTTTGACTAGCTTTAATACAAGAAACTAAGTTAACTACCTGAACAAGTGGAGTATCTCGGTAGGGTTTACATTGTTTTTCAATTGCAAAACCACGCTTTATCAATTGATATAAGGTAATAAAAGTCTGAACTTTTTGTGCCTGATGCATTGCCTGCCAAATTTTACTGACTACTATGCTTTGTGATACTATAAGAAACATGTTAATGTACTGCTTTTTCTCTTAGTCAGTATGGTTCACATAAAATTCATTATGCAATTACCAGAGACCAATAAATGTCAATACTACACAATAAATATTCAGCAGGATATGGACTCATTTACATCACTCATATAATGAAATAATAAATGTTTTCTTTTTCCATACCATTAAAAAAAACTATGACAATTTTCAAACATTTGTGAAGAAAGACAAAGACATATGCTCAATGCAGCTATAAAAATTTAATACAACCATCAAATATGGGAGAAAGTGTGTCATATTTCTGGTATCTAAGGACAATGACCTGAATGTTGTTAATGCAATCCGTGTATAGTTTGTTTCTATACAGACAGTTTAATTACTGTATTTTAGCAAAAGTATAAATTATAAATGTCACAAAAATTCTTTCAACTATATAAGCATGTTGGGTATTTTTAAAAAGAAAAATTCTGAAAGGCATCCTCGAACCACCATTTTACTTATTACTGCACTGAAATAGCTTGTGAATGCTTTACAATAAAGTTTCTCAGATGTGCAATACTTTAGATTTCTCTTGCTTAAGATAAAGTATTTGAATTCTGAGGCAAGAGTCTTGGGGCCCGATAATAACTCGGTGCTGGGAAAAAAGTGGGTGGAGGATTTTTGGACAGGACACCCAGAAATATGGGTTTCCATTGGTCCTGCTGAATTTAACTGCAGGAACTGGGCGGGTTTCCCATCTGTCAACCAGCCAGGAGCGGGGAGTTGGACATCATGGGGGGTGAGTAAAGGGAAATCAGACAACGTGGGGGAGGGTAAAGAGAATCGGACAATGCAGGGGCAGGTGAAGGGAATTGGACAATGTTGGGGGGGGGGGGGGCTGAGGGGAATCGGACATCACGGGGAAGTCGGACATCACATGGGGGTGGGGGGGTCAAATATTGGGGCAGAAGTGGGTATGTTAGATGATCGCCGGAGTCCCGTTGCAGGGTGTTTGAAAGGTAAGCTTGGTGGGCCGGGGGTGAAGCACTTCTGCTCCTCCTGGTCCACAAACAGTGCAATAAAGGTACTTACCTCATTGTTCCAGCCCTTCTCACCTCCTTTCATCTACCCGGATTCTACATTTCTATTTCTTCCTCATTTGTCCTGCTCTCCTTTTCCCTTGGAAGTAAATCACAGAGTGTGCATTTATACTGCAGTCTGATCTGCAGTTTGGATCTCAAACCACTAGGTGCTGGGCATTCCATTTTTGGGCATGTAGATCAATTTGATCCAACATTGATCTTGTTTACATACTATCTTTAGCATCACAGAAAACTGGGAACTGCTTTGTTGTGATGCTAAAGATGGTGCGTGAATGCACCCTTAAACAGCTGACACCCGAATTGTGAAACAAACCATTTATCTCCTTGGCTCAAGGATTTTAATTTGAAAATTTGTCTCAAAAAATATACTTGCTTGTATGCTTGTGCACTATGTTTCAAATTCTGTTATATTGTGCATTTAAAAAAAAATTGATACTTACAATGAAGGGTTTTGCATATGAAAAAAGTATTTTAGAGGTGAGGACATAGGAAATGACTCAAACTGAAGTAAATAATCATGTCATGATTGATACACTTACCATAATGATATAATTACTAAAAGCTCCAATAATATAAATTAATTGCCGCCCCCCCCCCTCCACCCACTAAAGTTAATATAAAATGGCTCAGCTTAGGGAATGCAGAAAAATAGAAATTTGAAGTGAACTATCATTTTCACGGAACAGGTTTCCACTTTTCCATATAGATTGAGTTTGTAAGTCATTATTTCAGTTTAAAGTAAACCATCAACCTACTAGCATACTTTACATTCTAACAGCCAAGGTATCCCTGACTAAACCCACTATTCAAAAATCTGAATTGAAACCTTAAATTTTGTTGCCAAAATTATTTTGCTGACCTCTTTTCTAATGAACTGTTCCACAGAATGACAGTACAAGTTGAACAGATATTGTGATTAACATAGCCGATAGTCAATCTTATGACATCACCAGTGAAAGTCCATTGATAATCAGTGAACTGCAGGCATGTAAAACCTTTTGTACATCATTATTTTTAATAAGAGAGAGCCAATGTTTGTCCATTTAAAAAAAAAATGTTAGCAATGTATCTTACCGATAAACTTAAATTTATATGGTGGTAGATTCAGGTATGATTCAGCAGCTGGTGTTACAGACAAGATAACTCACCTTGCAAAAGCCATTCATGGTTTGATACATTAAAATGCATCACAAATTGCCATTTCAATCTTTATACTTCTAGCTGAAATTCAGCACTGGAGACAGTTTTCAGGCAACCAATGACCAGTTTTTCCAATGCGAGTCCCACATCCAAAATGGATATAGGACCTAGCAAAGGAAAACAGGAAAGTAGAATTATAAGTTTAAAAAGAAATTGAAGGTATAGAATAATTTGAATTGGATATATTAATTAGAAATTAAGCCAAAGTAAAGTCAAAATAAGAACTGGAGAGAGAGAAAAGGGGGAAGAGAGATAGAATGAAAAACAAAGGAAAGAACAGGGAAGAGAGAGAAATGGGAGAAAGAGAACATGGTGAGGAAAAGTACATTGTTTATTTAGAATTGCTTTTATTCTTTTTTTAGTTACATTCCAGTAATCAGGCTCCTTCTGATATTTAAATAGCTTTATTATCGTAATATTACTGATTTTCAGCATACCAATGTGTGTTGAAAGCTTAAGAAATGGCCAGCCTCGGGAGACTGACATTTCTCTGGATCTGTCAGCAGTGTAAGTGTTAACCAATTATTAATGAGCATGATATCAAACATAACAGAGTCCATAAGTCTAAATGAACAGAGTCCAATTCAATTTTTTCACCCTCCATTGATTACTAAAAACAAACTTGGTTTGTAATTGTAGTTTTCTTTAATCATACTCTGCTGCTTTATTTCTTGTTGATAGCAAATAAAATGACTAGTAACCTGTTCCATCTTTCAGTGCTTAGGTCATTGCCTTTTAACAAACTTAATCAAATATTGTATATTACAAACCAGCTGTAATTCTATAAGTACAGCATGATGCATATTTCATTTTTAATAAATGTGATACTCAGTCTGTGTGGGCCAGAAGACCAATGTTACATGTAACTACCTATTGTGGCATACTGGCATCAAAATATTTAGTTACAGTATTTAAATCCTATTCACTTTCAATCGTCTACTGTATCAACACACCAAACCATGCATTAGTTTTATACCATATAACGCTTCCTGCTTATGTCATGTTAAATGTGATTGTAGAATCTCTGTGCCAAGTTGTTGGAAAATAGCAAGAAAGAAAATCTTTAGAATTTATACAAATTTCACTAAAATGCTGCACATCGAGCAAAAATAAAACTCCACCTGGAACTGTAGGATTAACAAAGAGGCATTCTTAGAAGTTCATTCTCATTCAGCATATGGATTAGAACATGTGTATGTTTATCTCGCAAAATATTTTATTTTTATTTCGAACCACCATTTAATACGTTCTTCGATTAATCGGTAAAAAAAATCAGGAGCAGTCAAAAAAGCGACATGATGCAAAACTTTCTCAATCTGGCGGATTCGATGCATGCAATCCGACTCCATTGTCAAACGCTTTATTTAACTCAGATTGTAATTTAGCTAATCTAAGCATTATCAAATTCGCCTCGATATGAAATGCAGATATCTGTTGCTATCTGATAGTCATGTGCTAGTACACGGCTTGTAAGAAAATATAATTTTACATTTAACGATAACCAACAGACGGAAATATAACAGACGAACGTTACCGAAGAGCTGATGCAAGTGATTATAGAACTAAGGAACCTCTCCAACTCCAATTAATACTCAATCAGTTGTTTTATAATCTAACTGAATGATAAAGACGATAAAATGTCGTATTTTGATTTTAATGAAAGCGACATAGTCTGTAATATCCATCTGGTTTCTATAATACATTAACTTGTGATCTATCTAATGTACATGGGCAAAATAGAAAAATATTTTAAAATTGTCCTTTGACCCGACCAAGCGTTCATAAGTTAACGAAGTTCGTAAATGATACAATGTATATTTTAAGTAGCTTCAACATTGAAAGGATTTTGCGAACAGCTCCACCAATGGATGTGCTGAACTGACCTACAATTCAGAAATCTAGCTCATTTTGTGAGTCAATCTACGTCAATTATGGTGAGTTATCAACATATATTAATTTGCGCAATTTCTCACCACAACAAACAACAGAACAGGTTGTTAACTTTGGTTTACAAAAAGTGACATATCCCGTAATGCAGCCCCGTTTTGTGATGTATAATTATCTCCTTTCATCACACCGCTAGCAGCCTCAGACTGAGAGCAATGACAGGCGCGGTTTTCAACGCACTAAACAGCAACTCTCCAATTGCAAGAGCTCCGGAAAATGGCATCGCTAGAAACAAAACCGTCCCGAGAGCATTTGTAAATCCGAAAGATAAAATAATCTTTTGAAACTGCTGAACAAATAAATAACATGAACTGATCATTCAAAATACATAGTAAACCTACGATAGTTAACTGACAGGCTTTAAAGTTAATTTTGTTTTAAATCAGTTTTCCTTACTACGACTGTTGGACTAATATTACTTTAAGGCTATGTTTTAAGAGCATACAATTTTAGTGTTTTGAAAACACATGACTATAAAGTGAATGTTTCAAAACCTCATTTTTGTTTGTTTAAAATGAATGTCGTTTATTATTTAGACTTTCCTTTGCAAATCATGTAACATTTTGGCTGCGAGAACGTCACTTTAGAAAACCCAGCTATGCTGTAGAGCTAAACCCTTCGAAGGCTGGATTCGAGCTGTTATCTGACAATCAAATGAAGAGCCCCGATGAAACCGGACTTTCTTCTTTGAAAGTGACGAGAACCTACAGCCACAACAAGCCATTAGCATCTGCCTATACAAACACCTCATAACTGTAAACACTGCCCAACCTAATAGAATGAGAGGGCTAATAGATCAGCTGGCTATCAAATACCGCATCTATTTATATTATATTACCAAATGGCTTCTCTGTCCAATAATATCCACAACATACACACAAAAATTCAAGTATTCCTCTGACAATCCGATTGCGCTTTTTTGAACATTCTCTTTTCGTCTCAGACACCCACTTTGAGTTTCTTTATAAATGCTAGGATTAATTAGCTCTATTTAGTGGCAGGCAATGACGAGCCCAAGAGCGATTGGATGCCGACGCCCGGCCCTGCCTTATATTTTACACTCCACAGAGCATCTGTGCTCCTCCAAACTGATCAGCAGCTTTAGAAGCACAGGCTGGACTGCACTTGATCTGTTTCTTGACAACTTAGAGAGAGAGAGAGCGAGAGAAAGAGAAAACAAACATACAAGAAGTTTGACTGGTGCTAGTACTGCAGTGTTCGGTTTCTACACTATTGCTGCTGTCCAGATTTTATTATGAACGCAATCCTTTGAGATCAACACTGCTCGAAGTTCCTTTTTCATTGCAACACCTACTTTTGTTGCTGATTTTATTTCTCTGAAGTTGGCGCCTGTAAAACCGGCCGCATTGGATCCGTCAGCGTATTGCGAGACTCCGGTGTACAACCCGGATCTCTGCCCCAATATGATAGCTGCCCAAGCCAAACTTGTCTACCACCTGAACAAGTACTATAATGAGAAATGTCAAGCTCGAAAGGCCGCTATAGCCAAGACCATCAGGGAAGTGTGCAAAGTGGTGTCAGACGTGCTCAAGGAAGTCGAAGTGCAGGAGCCCCGGTTTATCAGCTCCCTCAACGAGATCGACAGCCGCTTTGAAGGGTTGGAGGTAATTTCCCCTACCGAGTTCGAGGTGGTTCTCTACCTGAACCAGATGGGAGTTTTCAATTTCGTGGACGACGGCTCCTTACCTGGCTGCGCCGTGCTGAAACTAAGCGACGGTCGCAAGAGGAGCATGTCTCTGTGGGTGGAATTCATTACGGCTTCGGGATATCTCTCTGCGCGTAAGATCCGCTCCAGGTTTCAAACACTGGTAGCTCAGGCTGTGGACAAATGTAGCTATCGGGACGTGGTGAAGATGGTAGCCGACACCAGTGAGGTGAAGCTCCGGATCAGGGACCGCTACATAGTGCAGATCACCCCCGCGTTCAAGTGCACTGGGATTTGGCCGAGGAGCGCGGCGCACTGGCCACTGCCTCACATCCCCTGGCCTGGGCCGAACCGGGTGGCCGAGGTCAAGGCCGAGGGGTTCAACCTGCTCTCCAAAGAGTGTTACTCCCTTTCCGGCAAACAGAGCTCAGCCGAGAGCGATGCCTGGGTCTTACAGTTCGCCGAGGCCGAGAACAGGCTTCTGCTAGGAGGCTGCCGGAAGAAATGCCTATCCGTCCTCAAAACTTTGCGCGACCGGCACCTTGAACTCCCCGGACAGCCTCTCAATAACTACCACATGAAAACTCTGGTTTCCTATGAATGTGAGAAACATCCCCGGGAATCGGACTGGGACGAGTCGTGTTTGGGAGATCGCCTAAACGGGATTCTACTGCAGCTCATCTCCTGTCTGCAGTGTCGCAGATGTCCACATTATTTCTTACCCAATCTAGATTTATTTCAGGGCAAACCACATACCGCTTTGGAAAACGCAGCAAAACAAACCTGGCGCCTGGCGAGAGAGATACTCACCAATCCCAAAAGCTTGGAAAAACTTTGAAAATGAACATTTACAACATTTAAACTGTGGTTTTTATTTTGTTACATATTAAAAACAAACTCGCATTTGTCGTTCAGTTGTGGCTGTTGATGTTTTGTGTACCGTGAATTCTTAGGCGAACAAGCTGACTGGTTCCAATATTTTGGATACGGCTGGACATTTTTTGCTAAAAGAAGATATTACCATCAAGGTATTTGTAGATAAATATCATTGAAGTTTATTGCTATCTGATGTGTCTAATGCAAAAGTTTACATTCTGGCGACAGTGATCGTTTCAGATTTTGCTTGTCCATTCCTTTATTACTCATTCCACCATTACTTGAATTGTTATTTAAACTATATCCAAACGGAAATATGAACGTTGCTTATACATAATGCTTGAATATCGAATACTGGAGAAAATATTGAAAATATGCACTTGGAAAACACTGGATTAGAACATTTTGTGACTAAGAACATTTTGAAATTCCTGTTGCTGAAAATATTTAATTTGAAGTTAATAAAAGAAACGATTAAAATCTACTGTCTGCAGTTTGTAATGAATTACTTAAAAGTCAAGTATTCCATAATTGCAGTAAAAGACTAATCATTTTTGTTAGTCTCAATAATATCTACAACAACATGCCCGCAGATCAATTGTTTAAATATTCAATGGATGATAAAAGATACAAAAACGCCACAATATATTGCAAAATAATAGCCTATAGAAATCTATTGTCACATTGTTTTGAATGGCAGAGCCTATTTTGAGGTCGATAATATAAAATAAATGCTATAGTTTCAATAAATTACTGTAAACGCGTACGTAAACCAAACTAGGAATTAAAGTCACCGGTTATGTCTGTGTAAATATTCTTAAGAGGCAATATAAATGCAATTCTGTAGCAAGCCAATGCTGTTGCAATTCTGTTACAAAAAAAACACAAATATTTGTACATGTTGCTGGTTCCTTGTACGTTTATTACAGTAGCCAGATTAATTAATGGTAAAAAAACAATGAACTTTGACTTACGGTTAAATGATATTTTATTAAAGCGTATCATTGCATTAAAAATGGTGTTAGACCTCCTGTTTAATCCAGTAATTCAGAATACGGCTTGGATAATGTAAACGTGAAGATAACTCACGATGTATACGATCACCGATACATTCATTAAATAAGTGAGGGAGCGGGCCTAAAAATGGTCGTTTAACACATTTATATATGAAATTGCAGCATATGAAAACGCATCGAGAAATAATTTAATATTTTAAATACATTCCATATCAGTAAACTTGTCAACTCACTGATGAATTTTTACGTGCATTTTAATAAGAAATGATATAAGCATGTATATAGGATGCCAACTTGCTTTTTTGTTGTCTCACAAAGTATTTTAAATAGGCCTCGGTGTTGGATATAGTGTTGAATGGGTGCAGTACAATATAAAATTGGTAAATCTCTTCTGAGCATTGACTTTTCAGCTGTATGTAAATACAGTAGCAACATAAGCTCAGAAAGCAGAAAATGAATGAGAAATACTATGACGCGCTTAACAAATCAGTCTCGTTTTAATGTTAGCAAAAATAAAGTAGGCTATTTCACATCTGTATCAGAACTGGTCCCATCCCACCAAAAAAACTGTTTACAAAGGAACTGATTAATAACTTGAGGAATTTGGACAATATGAATATGTAATAATATTTTTCAAATATTCCAAACTAAGTATAATTTTCAGTCGATTTTTGTTTGCTAATGGGTGTGCATGAAAGACGTCATTAGCCGCTTGTGGAACCATAGATGGTTCGAACAAGTTATTTTTCGTTTCTTGTATTACCCATCCAAGCACGACCCCATAACGTCTGTTTCTAAATAATATTGAGTACTGTAGTTAACAATTATGTTTTGATGCAAGAACAGAAAGATAATTTAATGTTACAAATGCGTGAACTAGGCTGATATAAAGTGGCTTCTCAAGAACAAATAGGAGTTCTTAATATAAATGTAAATCACAAGCAAATCACAACGATATATAGCGTGCATGACAAATATCTTGCTAATCAAACTGCAATTGATTAAAGCAAGTTTTAAAGGAACCAAAAAGACCTAGTAAGAGCTATACAACATTAATCCATGTCCTTCACCATAGGTGACTCTGTAAGGTAGTGGGTTAAATAGACCCCAATTGTTCTGCCTTATGTTAATTTGTAAAATGTAGTGCACTATGGCAAAAACAAGGAGTATAAGTCTTTGAAAACATTTAGTTTTCTTTGTCGGTTAAGTTTTGATAAAATAGTCACACGCTGTATTATTATTTGAATGTTAATGGCTTTGTCCAGATGTACTTTTTGCGTATCTCATTATAATGGCCATCAATACCATAATGGAAACTTAAATCAAAGAAAAATGAGAACAGAATACGAATAAGATGGCGTGAAACAGGTGTATCAAGCTTAGCACTAAAAAGGAAATCCATGAGAGATTGCTATGTTTAAATTCTACCGGTGTAAAACAAGATTTAGATATTTGTTTGAAAATAGTACATCAAAATACAATCATAAATCGTAACTGAATTAGATATGAACTACTTGTTATGTCGGCTTGGTCCTCGCGAGTATACTTAAGGTATTGCAAAATTGTAAATGTTTGATCTGCAGGCACTATAGGAGACAACTAGATGCAATGAAAACTGGGCCAAGGCCTGAACATCGTGGTTTGAAAAAGCCATTAGCTGTTTTGTAGGCCCGGATAGACTAGGTTAAAGATCAAATCCCGTCTTTAGTCCTGCCAGTTTTATTCACTTAAGGCTCATCAAAATGTATCGGCTACTTTAAATAAACGAGTCTCAAGAGATGCAGAAATCAAACACTTTTTTGACGTCTGTTTGTAGTACTGAATATCACACACACTGACACGCATGCAAAACTTTTAGAATATTTCATAAGGTGCTTTGAACACATGTGATCAATACATTGAGCTATATAATCTTCAGTGAGGAAAGCTACTGTATTACATTTTACAATATGTTCCCACTAGTCCCCATGAATTTATTACTACGTCCCAAAGCACCCACCAACTTTGCTCCAACTGTGATACTGACTCGCTCACAAATGTTAGCTTAATAAGCAGTGTTATTTTTAAGATGTGAAACTGACATGGCTGCAAGATCCGGGTCGATCAATTTTATTGGACAAAAATATTAGTTCGGCCGAGTTGCTTGGGTCAATGTGTGCAATACCAGAGGGACAGGAAACAAAACTAGAGTTTTGCCTATCACACATTAATGCGATTTTCAGGAATATACAAATATTGCAATTACCAGAAATTGCAACTGCTTGTTTTCCTTTCTCGTTCCAAAATACAGCCTTCTCTCAATTTAACATTTGCAGAAATATTTTGGTTAATTTCTAATTAATTTAAGTACACTGCGAAAATGTAGGTGATTGTGCGTCGTTTACAGTATTTTCTTAATTTGCTGAAAATACAAGACTTTATAAAAAATCGGCATCAAATGATTAGTACTGGAATAACTTATTGTAATTTCTCAACACGTCATTTTATATTGCTGGGAAATACACGTTTAATTTTATTTTCAAGATTGAGAATGTGTTAATGTTCGGGTAAATTTTATTTTCAAGTTTTCAGACAAAGTCGGCAGTTTTTCCATGCACAAAGACTGTAATTTAATATTGGATCAAAGTTTAGTGTCATTTAAAATAATCGAGGAAGGTGACTAATTGAACATGGCTCAACAAACCAAAAATACCCAAAATATAGTTCTGATGTAAACTGTGCTATCTTGCAAATATTGAAATAACTTACTTTTGGGTCGATTTTTTTAAATCCTTGGTCATCCTCGTCTACTTCGAAGTAGATTTCTGTGGTGGTGATGGACAAGGTTCCTTTAGCAACTACCACTGGTGCGATTAGCTGAGCTGGAGTGCTCAGGACAACGGGGCCTGCAAGTAGACATGTAAATCTTTATTGTCCGTATGGATCTTTGCAGGGAACGTGATTTCAAACACACTGGCCATTTAAAATTTAATAATTTGACAAAATCTGTTTGCCGTGATCATGTATGGAAGTTTCTTCATCATAAACCGTACGCCAATGTTAACATTTATAATGGACTTTGTAGAACATTAGCACGCACAATATTACCAATGAAGGTACATAGACTTGAAGAATAATCTTAATGCTATTGATAATTTCTGTGATCTCACTACGCAAAAGACTGGTATACTGCATTTATAGGAATTATCTGAGTAAGATCCTAAAAATATAAACATCTCAGTTTTATGACACAATCTGATGTACATTTTATTGGTTTGAGCGCCCTGCACAGACTACCCTGAACATAACCTGGCAAATTAGTATCCAACGTTTTTATACGTCTCAAAATGATCACAAAACGTACTGCACAGTATTGAAACAAACCAAGGGACAGGTTTCTTACACAGAACATGTTTACACATTGTTAAAATGGCTTACTAGCTTTCAAGTAAAATTTTTAAATATTTTGGACACTGTCGATGTAATGGAAATATACGTAGGGTCTATTTCAGTTTTCGCTCCACGTTCTAAGAATATCTAAAGGAGGTACTACTATCAGTATTAGTTTTCTTAGGATCCGGCACAGTTCTGATCTCAGTCAGCTGACCATCATCACGTGAAGTGTCATCATCTGGATCCTGAGCACTCACTTGTGTCCATATTATCCATCACATCTAGCCACAACTAGCCAAACTAAAATCTTTACGATTGGTATTTGCTATCGATCGCTACACTGAACCGCTACTTTAATCTCTCATCAATCTTAATCTGGGTTGCTCAACCAATTAGGTTCGATACTGTTGCAAGATTACAAGTGGATTTGGTTTGTATTCCCAAGGCTCCCCTCTTTTGTGATCGGAGAAAGCACTGCGTGCAGCTCTTGGTCTTGCACCTCTCAGAAGAGATGTTTACTAATTCAGATCAAATTTTTAGAATTTGTCAATGTTACATTTTTTTCGGAGGGAGGGCGCGTTCAAAAACTCTAATTGCATAGTAACCCTAAGCGTAGAACATTTAAAGAGGATACAGGCATTGTACTGTATGTAGCCTGGAGGGAATTAGAGAAAGACTGGGACAATATGAGGTTAATCCAGTACAGCCGTAAGAAAGGGATTACGTTTTAATCTCTCATGGGACAGTGACTCCATAATTAGGATCCAATATTAAAATGTTTGCATAAAATAATAATCAAATACGCACATACACAAAGGTCGGAGAAATAATCTATAATGTAAGAGTTCCTTTTTAGCCAGACATCTCTGGGCATAAAACAACGACATAGTACTATCTGAACTTTATTTGAATCCAGCCGTAAATACCGGCTAATGGGACCGGCTCTGACCTGATTTTACGGAAGGCTGACTCCTTCAAATGTGGATGGCAACTGCCTGAATGCAGCTGATATAACTTCGTAAATATTTCTGTCTATTTACACTGATACAGTATATTTTTTGCATTGAAATTGTTTCAACACCGCATCTCTCATTAATGGACTGCATACACACACACACACACACACACACACGTTGTTTCTTGTACTATATATATTAGTGAGTTTAAAAAGATAGGCTGCGAAACCGCCATATTCATGTGTATGTCTATAGCGGTCTATAATAGTTCCAATTAAATTAGCTGGCGTGTAAATTTACCTCAACGTAAGTAATACATATGAAGCTGGTATTGATGAGGCTGTCATTTCAAACCTTTGTTCAAGTTGAAATTAACGTTTAAATCAACATAAAACACCACATTATAACCACCTTTGATGTCTCTCTTGAATAAAATAATACGGTAGCAGTGGAGTAAGCAGCGGGAGGACTTGTTGGTTTGACACCTGACTACCACCAACATCCACCATTTGTCTGTTGTTGAGTTGAAGCAAATTGGTAGATTCGAGGTGGGATGGGCATATAGATGTGAGATGGAAGAATGAAGCTGGAGATGACAGAAGTATTGACAACCCAGGCATATAGATGACGTGGGCTACAGACAAGAGAAAGCAATGGCAAAATCAAAAATTAAGTGGAGATTGACCTAATTTAGGACTATAGATCAGGAATAAGGTACAGGCAGGAAACGGGAAAGGACAGAAGCAAAGCTCATGAGATTGGGTAGGCAATGGGAAAAAAAACATAGCTCTGATGGTGAGATCCGGCCTTACAGAGCAGAGTAGGGGTAGGACAAGGAAAAATGATCGGAACCCAAGCCTATAGATCACTAGAAGACACAATGATCCGGCTCAAGCATATAGATACGATGGCAAAATACTGCGGATGCTGGAAAATTGAAACAACAACAGAAAACGCTGGAAAAACTCAGCAGGCCAGGCAACATCCGTGGAGAGAGCAACAGTTAGAGTTATCTGTTTCATTTCCTGCTCTTTTCTCAGTTCTGACGAAGGGTTTCGACCTGAAACGTTAACTCTGTTGCTCTCTCCACGGATGTTGCCTGGCCTGCTGAGTTTTTCCAGCGTTTTCTGTTGTTGTTTCAAGCATATAGATGTCGAGGGCAGGCGGGAAAGGATACCTGGGGATAAAAAAATAACAGGCAGTCCTATGGGCCGCGGCTTTCCGCCTCTGCGCTCGCGATTTTCCTGTCGATTTAAAATGAGAGGGGGAAATCGCGGGGTTTTGAGCGCACGAGGAAAACCCCGGCCCATAGGCAGTAACTGGAAACGGCAGATTGGAGAAGAGAAGAGCAGTGATCTGACATGCAGCAGATCAATTATAATCAATAAAGCCAGAGATCTGAGATGGTGAGTCGGACCTAGGTTAGACATAAAATAATAGATGCACAATATGAGAAAATGTAAAGAAAAAATAATAAACATAAAACAGGAGTTTATTGAGATAATTGACAGGAAAGCTTCACTGTGGGCTGAAATTAGTCCAGTTGCTTTAAACTCTAAGAAATACCCAATTATAGTAAAAACACCCAAGCAGGATTACGCTAAAGGTTTAGTTTGTGGTTTTGAAATTTCCTATTCTTCATTCCTTTGACTACACTTGTACAGAATATAATTTACATTTATAAATAATTTGGTGTTAAAAAGTAAGACTTGCCTAGTATTTTAATCAAATTAGCCAACAGATAAGCATAATGTGCTTTAAATTTACTATTTTGATATGTATTTGATCAAATAAACAAGTTCAATGATGAAGAAAAATCAATTGAAACAGCAAATATTAGTAGGTACGTTTTTTAAATCAAGTAATATGCGAAGACAATGGGAAAGGCATTTGGTTAAACAAACACAATGGAATCACCCACGGACGTCCATCTTCTGGAAAAATGTTAATTTAAGTAATTTATTACAAAGTTAGTTTTTACATTTTGTTCTTATACTACTGCATCAGATGGTTATTTCAGGAATTCTGTAAAGCAACAGATAACGTAAAAGTGCCTTCCTTTAGAGGTTAGTGGTCGTGGACTTGTGACTTGCCTCTGGAAATAAAGACTCGCGGACAAAAAGGCGCTGGAATAAAAGTGAACAAAATGTATTAATTTTTGAAAGAAATAAGACTGCAACTTGAGATCAAGCCAAATTGGAAGTAAAGACGATCTATCTCTACCGAGGGGAATAATAAATACACATTATTCGTTTTAAAAGTACCGTTCGTGGCATTTTTTGAAAATATGAATATACTAAATGGGCTTTTCTGCATAAACACATTCGGACCTTATATTGTTTCCAGTTAATAAAATACATGTATACTTCTAGAGAATAACTTTTCAATCAGTTCACAATGTAAAGGTTACACAAAATGATTTATGTTTAATTTTACACCTTTAACACTACTTTTTAAGCTTTGCGTATTTGTTTTCTAAGTTGAATAGCAAACTACATGAGGATGTATCACATTGTATCATTTTCAGAAGTTGGATGAGCAAATATAATGGTGGTTGACATCCCAGCACAGGAATTGATCTTGTTCTGAGAGTTCCGGAAATTGACAGATTATGGATCGCTTTTCAGTACTGTGGAGGCTATCCTGCAGTCAAACTCTGTGGATGCTGTGAACATCTCCCTAAACTGCCGATCTCTTTTACTACACTGACAAGGTTCCGTTCGAATAGATCTTCAGAGCTATATACATGACGTCAAAGCGCCCATAATTATAATACGAGGGCTACCTGCTAGACAAGGTCTGTCTCTCCTTCTCTGTACAGTGGGGATTACCTGCTAGATTGTCGATCTCTTTCTCCTGTAGTAGGCTGACAGTATCGTCATCTCCCTCTAACATTAACTCGGTCTCCGCATTCTGATTTACAACTGCCTGGGTCCGGAAAGTTTTCTTCGACTTTATAACATCCTCATCTGTACCTGCAAAAGAAATTAGACATTGAAAGAACTCATCCCCATATACAAACGTGTTAAATTCCGCATTTAACAGAGATATTCAATAGTTTACAGACACCTGTTTAAAACATGTTGCTGGCTCCTTTTAGATAACCGTTGCAAAAGCTAGATGTAAGGCGCTCTTTTTTGCGGATCCAAGACGAGCATCTTCCTTGACAAACACATGAACGTTTGCGAAAATACATAGTTTCTGATTGTGAGTTATATAATAGATAGAGCTTCAGACTAAGATTGTACGCTTAAGAAAAATAATTATACCGCAATTTATTTTTCTGATCTACATAATATATATACTTTTAAAGAAACGAAGTACAAGATTAGAATTGTTTTGAATATATCTTATAGTATGACTAATTCGTCATGTGTCAGACCAGTTTTCTTATATTATTTTTATTGTTTGAAAGATAATGCATGTATATGGTAATATTCCAAAATAAAATACACCGCCCCTTGGAAAAGAAAAACCGACGTGAAACCTGGCTAATGATATTAACAAGGATTTTTATTTAACAAAATGTCCTGATATTTTGCACTCACTTCGGGTTTGTCAAACAACTTTTGATGTTATGTACAACTAAAAAAAGCGTTTTGTACACCCTTTGGGCCAGTTGGCTATCAAACCCCGGCCAAGAATCTTGTTTTCGAACTTTTTCTCCATTAACACGTCATAGCAACTATATACGTAACTCAAAGTGAGGGGGTAGTGGTTTATGTCCGGGTCACAGGGATCCAACGTGACTCTGTTCTCATATACATTAAGCTTCAATGTGTCAATCACAATCCAGAGAGGAAGGCGAGAAAAAGAGGGCTCTCCTCTTATTAGGGCCACAGTTAACATTTCAATTGGAAAGGGTTGAACGCTAAGGAACCCCAAAAATAAATTGATAATAAAATTAATATTGAGAATGATCAGTCTTGTCGTCATGGTGAATGGTTAATGTTTTCGTTGTCGCGGACTTTCAGTAAACGAACAGAAACTATCTTATTTCAGATTACGTTGGAAATCGCAACCGATTGCTACAATTTATTTCTGAGCTCCACCTTGTGGATAGAAATATCTGGACTCTACGAAGTAATTGATATTTGTTCTTACGAAAGGCGACACTTCAATTGTATTTTTCTTTTATATAGGCTCCATTCGCTATTTATAGACAAATTAGGATTATTCGAAAGGACGGCACAAATTTACCGCTAATGATCGACATCCATCGAACAAAAAACAATTAGTACACAGAGTTCGTTTTATTCTCAAAGTGTTGCAACCTCTTAGAAATAAAGTGCTGTGTTTTGAAGCACTGTGGAAAAGCAGCACATATCCAACACAAAATAAAACCGTCGTTAGTTACAGCGTGAATACTTCCTTCCAATTTTGTTTCGAAAATATAAAGCTGACCAGGCAGCCAACATGCCAGTGAATAAAATGAAAGGCAATAAACCGGGGCTGTGGAACTGCGTACCACATACACAAAATTCGCTGACTGAATCCGCCATTCCTCTTATACTTTTATTCTTGAGCAGTATTCAAAATGTTGCCTGGTAACCGTTAACAACTGTAATGGAATACATCTCTGCTATTGGCATAACATTTTCCATGGTCCAGAATACAGCGAACTAAGGCATACCAAAGGGTAGAACTTGCTTCGGTTAGGACTTCTTCAGATCAAGTTTTCTGGAAAGTGTTTAAGACAGATAACGAGCCTGAATATTTCGAGGATTCCCACTGTATCTGTTTTCAGTTTAAAACCTGGGTAAGTACTAAAACTAAATCCTATGCCGCAAAAGTGAAATGGATGACGAAGCTTAACTGCCTGTCAATGAATAATCCACTGGACTTTGAAATGGATATACTGGTACACAATTTACAATATGCTTTTTAATGCAGTATGCATATTTGAATACAATCAATCTGTACCAGCAGGAATTATAATAACTACTGACTGAAAATTATGAATGCAACGGCAGGTGTGAGCTTCTTAAATAAACAAGTCGCTATTTTTAAATCCCTTGTTCCTCTCTGTCTAGCTGCCTGTATCTCTGTCTCTGCCTGTGTCTTTCCTCCCCCTTTCTCTGCCTGTGTCTTTCCTCCCCTTTCTCTGCCTGTCTTTCCTACCCCCTTTCTCTGCCTGTGTCTTTCCTCCCCCCTTTCTCTGCCTGTGTCTTTCCTCCCCCTTTCTCTGCCTGTCTTTCCTCCCCCTTTCTCTGCCTGTCTTTCCTACCCCCTTTCTCTGCCTGTCTTTCCTACCCCCTTTCTCTGCCTGTGTCTTTCCTCCCCCCTTTCTCTGCCTGTGTCTTTCCTCCCCCTTTCTCTGCCTGTCTTTCCTCCCCCTTTCTCTGCCTGTCTTTCCTACCCCCTTTCTCTGCCTGTGTCTTTCCTCCCCCCTTTCTCTGCCTGTGTCTTTCCTACCCCCTTTCTCTGCCTGTCTTTCCTCCCCCCTTTCTCTGCCTGTCTTTCCTCCCCCCTTTCTCTGCCTGTGTTTCCTCCCCCCTTTCTCTGCCTGTCTTTCCTCCCCCCTTTCTCTGCCTGTGTCTTTCCTCCCCCTTTCTCTGCCTGTGTCTTTCCTCCCCCTTTCTCTGCCTGTCTTTCCTCCCCCTTTCTCTGCCTGTCTTTCCTACCCCCTTTCTCTGCCTGTCTTTCCTCCCCCCTTTCTCTGCCTGTCTTTCCTCCCCCCTTTCTCTGCCTGTCTTTCCTCCCCCCTTTCTCTGCCTGTGTCTTTCCTCCCCCCTTTCTCTGCCTGTGTCTTTCCTCCCCCTTTCTCTGCCTGTCTTTCCTCCCCCTTTCTCTGCCTGTCTTTCCTCCCCCCTTTCTCTGCCTCTACTTCCTTAAAACCTGTTACATCTCTAACTTTTTCCAGTTCTGATGAAAGGTCATCCACCTGAAAGGTCAACTCTGCTTCTCTCTCTACAGATGCTGCCTAACCTGCTGAGCATTTTCTGTTTTCATTTCAGATTTCCAGCATCTGCAGTATTTTGCTTTTGCTATATGTTGTGTGTTGGACTGCATACAAAATTGTACAAATAAACAGTTCAAGTTAATCAGAATGCAGAGGTTAGAGATACAGAAAAATAACCTTCCTGACCCCAGGATAGAAATATTAGTGAATATTGCACCGAGGTCAGTCAGCAAATCAGTAGTAATTTCCTGTTTATTTGTTGATTATGTGGCCCTTTCCACAAAACTGACATAATCAACAAATATAGAACGTCCAATAGACATGACAGGAAAAAAGATCGAAACATACTTTGGCAAAATGCAATTCTTGTAAAGTTAAATTGTACCTTACTGCTCTCCCAGATATTCATAAACATTATGGACCAGAAATTGCTGTAATGATGGGTTTGGCAGCGAACGTTAATTGGACTTTTATGCTCACCATTGACATCGCACTATATTTGCGCTGCTAATCGCTGGAACGTTGATCCGAAAATGGCGCAGTGATGTCAATGTCGCATCTGTGACCTCATGAATGTCGTGCCCAATAGCTTATTTTCTTGGCCAATGAAAGAAAAGGACAAAGAAAGAAACAGAGAAAGGCAGTGAAGGAAATAGGGTGAATTAGAGTCAAATAAAATATATGGACAGAAAGGAAAATAAAGAGGGAAATAAAGATAGTGGTTTAAGAGAGACTGAAAGGAAGAGTAAGAAAATTAAAAAGAACAAGCAGAAGAAGAGGAAATTGCAACCCAGTTGTGTTTATGATTGCTGCATTGGTACTTGAGAAGTTAATGAGTGAATGGCAGGATAGGTGTGAGAAATGTACAAATTATCTTGACCCATGCAGTATAGGACCAGTGGCTCCATCCGTTATGATCAGGAACAGTGCAAAAACCAGTGGGTATGCCGTTGCACTTCTTTCATAGGAACATTGGAATTGCTGGATGATAAAAGATAAAGGTCCTTCTCGCTCGCCTTCTACTATCCCGGTAGTAGTATCCTAATACAATCATAATTGAGTTGTTGACAAATCATAGCAATCAATCTCTATCAATGAATCTACAACAGACCCAGAAATAACATGAGCAAAACTCCAAAAGGGAGGCGTATGACAGATACCGAGGGCTAAATACTCCAGAATCTTTAGAGGAGTACAGAAAGTGCAGGGGTGCAATTAAAAAGGATATTAGGAAAGCAAAGAGAGAGCATGAAAAATTCTTGGCAAGTAAAATCAAGGAAAACCCAAAGATGTTTTGTAAATATATTAAGAGTAAGAGGATAACTAAAGAAAGGGTAGGGCCTATTAGAGATCATGAGGGTAATCTGTGTGTGGAGGCGGGAGACGTCAGTAGGGTTCTTAATGAATACTTTGCGTCTGTTTTCAAAAAGGAGAGGCGGTGAAGCAGACATTGCTATCGGGGGGAGGAGTGTGAAATATTAGATGAAATAAACATAGTGAGAGAGGAAGTATTAAGGGGTTTAGCAGCTTTAAAAGTGGATAAATCCCCAGGCCCGGATGAAATGTATTTCTGGCTTCAGGTGTGGTGCCGGAGAACTGCTAATGTGGTACCATTGTTTAAAAAGGGAGAAAAGGATAGACCGAGTAATTACAGGCCAGTCAGCCTAACCTCGGTGGTGGGAAAATTATTGGAAAGAATTCTGAAGGACAGGATAAATCTTCATTTAGAAAGACACGGATTAATCAAGGATAGTCAGCACGGATTTGTTAAGGGAAGGTTGTGTCTGACAAACTTGATTGAATTTTTTGAGGAGGTAACAAGGAGGGTAGATGAGGGTAGTGTGTTTGATGTGGTGTATATGGACTTTAGCAAGGCTTTTGATAAGGTTCCACATGGCAGACTGGTCACGAAGTTAAAAGCCCATGGGATCCAGGGCAAAGTGTCAAGTTGGATTCAAAACTGGCCTCGGAGACAGGAAGCAGAGGGTAATGGTGGATGGGTGTTCTTGTGACTGGAAGGCTGTTTCCAGTGGGGTTCCGCAGGGCTCAGTACTAGGTCCCTTGCTTTTGTGGTATATATCAATGATCTAGACTTGAATATAACGGGTATGATTAAGAAGTTTGCAGATGATACTAAAATCGGCTGTGTGGTTGATACTGAAGAAGGAAGCTGTAGACTGCAGGAAGATATCAATAAATTGGTCAGGTGGGCAGAACAGTGGCAAATGGAATTCAATCCGGAGAAGTGTGAGGTAATGCATTTGGGAAGGGCTGACAAGGAAAGGGAATACACATTAAATGGTAGGACACTGAGTAGTGTAGAGGAACAAAGGGACCTTGGAGTGCATGTCCACAGATCCCTGAAGGTAGCAGGCCAGGTAGAGAAGGTGGTTAAGAAGGCATACGGAATGCTTGCCTTTATTAGCCGTGGCATAGAATACAAGAGCAGGGGGGTTATGCTTCAACTGTATAAAACACTAGTTAGGCCTCAGCTGGAGTACTGCGTGCAGTTCTGGTCACCACATTACAGGAAAGATGTGATTGCACTGGAGAGGGTACAGAGGAGATTTACAAGGATGTTGTGGGAGTAGAGAATCCTAGCTACGAGAAAAGACTGGATTGGCTGCGTCTGTTTTCCTTGGAACAGAGGAGGCTGAGGGGAGACCTTATTGAGGTGTATAAAATTATGAGGAGCATAGATAAAGTGGATAGAAAGGACCTATTTCCCTTAGCAGAGGGGTCAAAAACCAGGGGGCACAGATTTAAAGTAATTGGTGGAAGGTTTAGAGGAGATTTGAGGGGAAATTTCTTCACCCAGAGGGTTGTGGGGGTCTGGAACTCACTGCCTGAAAGGGTGGTAGAGGCAGGAACCCTAACCACATTTAAAAAGTACTTGGATGTGCACTTGGGATGCTCTAACCTGCAGGGCTACGGACCAAGAGCTGGGAAGTGGGATTAGGCTGGATAGCTCTTTGTTGGCCGGCACGGACACGATGGGCCGAAATGGCCTCCTTCCATGCTGTAACTTTCTATGATTCTATGGAGAGCTTAGGGGACCATAGAACCAAAGTCACTATTTTCCTCCCAAGCATGCTACACTTACCGCATGTCATGTCTGAATTTTTTTTTATTCATTCATGGGATGTGGGCATGGCTGGCAAGGCCAGCATTTAATGCCCATCCCTAATTGCCCTCGAGAAGGTGGAGGTAAGCCGCCTTCTTGAACTGCTGCAGTCCGTGTGGTGAAGGTACTCCCACCATGCTGTTAGGGAGGGAGTTCCAGGATTTTGACCCAGCGACGATGAAAGAACGGCGATATACTTCCAAGTCAGGATAGTGTGTGACTTGGAGGGAAACTTGGAGGTGGGGATGTTCTCATGCGCCTGCTGCCCATGGCCCTCTAGGCAGTAGAGGTCGCGGGTTTGGGAGGTGCTGTTGCTGAAGCCTTGGCGAGTTGCTGCAGTGCATCTTGTAGATGGTACACACTGCAGCCACGGTGCATCGGTGGTGGAGGGAGTGAATGTTTAAGGTGGTGGATGGGGTGCCAATCTAGTGGGCTGCTTTGACCTGGATGGTGTCGAGCTTCATGAATGTTGTTGCAGCTGCACTCATCCAGGCAAGTGGAGGGTATTCCATCACACTCCTAAATTGTGCCTTGTAGAATGGTGGAAAGGCTTTGTGGAGGTAGGAGGTGAGTCACTCATCGCAGAATACCCAGCCTCTGACCTGCTCTTGTAGCCACAGTATTTATGTGGCTGGTCCAGTTAAGTTTCTGGTCATCGGTGACCCCCAGGATGTTGATGATGGGGGATTCGGCTATGGCAATGCTGCTGAATGTTAAGGGGAGGTGGTTGGACTCTCTCTTGTTGGATAACACCAATCTGGGAGGGGCAATGGAATCAGAGTAAAGAGCTCAAAATTACAGTGGGTTGGACAAAATAAGTATATGGACATATAAACGGCGATAGGATGGAAAAATAAGCAACACACATACTCTATGAATGGTGTTGAAATAGGTAAGGATGAAGTAGAAAGAGACCTTGGAGTCTTAGTAAACTTTATGCTAAATATCTCTAACCAATGCCGAACAGCAATCAACAAAGCTAATAGAGTGTTGAACTACGTAGCCAAAGCAGTTGAATATGTCCGAGGAAGCCATGATCAAATGGTAGAGTGCTCTGGTCAGACTGCACCTTGACTACCGCATCCAGTTCTGTTTGCTGTAGGCAGGGCATAAAGGATCCACAAGGATGATCTTTGTGTCAGGGATCTGAGCTATGTAGAATTTTCAGTCTGAAAACAAGGCGTCTGAGAGGTGATCTTACAGAGATGTATGACACTATATGGATATGGAAAAGGTAGATCTGGATTATTACTTTAAATTAATTGTAGGATTAGGATAAGGGGACATAGGCTTAAACTGGCAAAAGGTAACTTTAGGATTGATATCAGGAAGTTCTTCTGCATGCAGAGTGTTATCATCACTTGGAAAAGAATGACATAGAATCTATAGCACGAAAACAGGCCATTTGCCCTAACTTGTCGATGCCGGTGTTTATACCCCACACAAGCCTCCTCTCACTCTAATTACCTCTTCCTATCCTGCCCTCATATTCTTCTATTCCATTCTCCCTCATGTATGCATCAAGCCTCCCCTCAAATGCATCAATGCTATCTGCTTCAACCACTCCAGAGAGAGTGGTGGAGGCAAAACCCTAGCTGCAGTTAATAAGCAATTCTATACCACAATGGGGGGATTATAGGGTGCTTCTGAATGGTTGAACTAGTATGGGCCGAATGGTCTCCCTCATCCATAATTGTCTTGTGATCATCTATAGGAGTTAATTCATTCCAAACCAAAAGGAGCAGTTGGCAAAACATATAATAAAATGCATCACCTACATGCAATCATAAATTATACTATTGGGATGTGAATTTCTCTTGCTCATAATGTTTTGTGTTTCTCTGTAGACTCAACATCATCTCTCTAAGGTTATCTGAATCCTATGATCTGTCACCCAGAAATCATCCATTCCTTTACCAGCATAAGTGACACAAGGTTATGTTTATGTGCATTCTATACCAGGAAGGCTTCCAAAAAGCACTTAGAGGTACAGGGACCCCCATGTTCAAATATCATCCAAGGACTGTAGAATCTGGCGAAAACTAAAACATTTTGATGAAGGAGCCCATATTCCCCTCCCAGGGCAATAGATGAACCTGGAGTGGGGTCTGTAAATTTATTTGGACCGTCCATTTATGTACCAAATTTAAATCCTGAAGAGATAGGAAGGGAAATATAGTTATATTTATGAGCCCACGACATACAAGACAACGGGCCAGAATTTACTGTAAAATAATGGTGAGGCTAACTACGCTCACCGTTATTTACGTGCAAATTGGACAGCAACTTCAGGCGAGCGCAAATGCACAGTTAAACGCAAAAATTTGGACGTTGCTGTTCAAGATGCTCCGTAAACTGCGCAAAAAAAGCATCTCACCGTCTGGCTCCCCATTCAAATGTATTGAATGGTGTGAAGTTCCTGTACTTACGACGAAGATACAGACTAAACTCGCCACAGAAAATTAGGGCTTGTCTATTGCAGTCTAAGTACCTGTTTTAACGACGTGATAAGTCTTAATTACTGCCAAACAACCTCTCTGATTTGACAGTGAGTTCACTATCCTAACTTACATTTCCTGGTTCAGACTCTGAGCTGTTCATTAACAATTCTTCAATCTGATTGGTTAAGAAAGATACTGTTGCTCTGTTCACATAGGTCCCACATGGCCTGTAAGTCAATTTCCCAATTACAGCAACTTGCTCATGAAAATTAAACAGGCAAGGGCAAGTCTAACAAATGGCGGGCGCCGTTCGTTCACTGGTTACATTAAATTCTGGCCCAATATTTTCCATATTAGGAAAAGAAATGGAAAGCTAATATCTGCAACAAGCACCCTGATGGGACAGGGTATCAAAGTTAAGTCAAGCAATTGTTGAAGAGCGTTTTCTGTTGAAGATTAGTGTTCCTTAGGGAAGTTTGCCTCAAAATTGGCAGTTGCTTGTGAATCCCCGACTCCTCCTCATGGGGGAATCTCGATTATCAAGGTTCGTAGATTCTAACAGAAAACAGCTGACTTTCACTTTCTTTTGCTAATTTTTAAGACTGCTTAGTTGTAATTTATTGCTGTTTTAGAAATGTGATATTTATGCCATCAGGTGTGACATATACTTTGCATATCTAATACATTTAAGTGTGACACTCTGAGGTGTGATGGACATACTACACAAGACTACATACTACACAAGACTATTGTAACTATATATAAATAAATTGACATAACATGGCACCATTAAACCATTATATTAGAACATTTTTCAGTGGACTTTCTAAAATCCCATCCTGCACCATCCAGATATTAGACAAAGTGACTCCTACGTAAGTGGCGAATCTGAAGTGCATCTTGCCAAATTGAGAGTGAGCCTGTGCCTATTTGTTGATAAGCATAAAATGGTGATCTTATAGAATGAAGCAGCACAGAACAAGGCCATTCAGCCCATCGTGCCTGTGCCGGCTCTTTGAAAGAGCTATCCAATTAGTCTCACTTCCTTGCTCTTTCCCCATAGCCATGCACATTTTTCCACTTCAAGTATTTATCCAAATCCGTTTTGAAAGTTATTGTTGAATCTGCTTCCACCACCTTTTCAGGCAGTGCATTCCTGATCATAACAACTTGTTGCATAAAAAAATGTTTCCTCATATCGCCTCTGGTTCTTTTGCCAATTACCATAAATCTGTGTCCTCTGGTTATCAACCCTTCTGCCAGTGGAAACAGTTTCTCCTCATTTACTCTATCAAAACCCTTCATGATTTTGAACACCTCTATCAAATTTCCCCTTAACCTTCTTTGCTGTAAAGAGAACAACCCCAGTTTCTCTAGTTTCTCCACGTAACTGAAGTCTTTCATTCCTGGCACCATTCTAGTAAATCTCCTCAGTACCCTCTCTAAGACCTTGACATCCTTCCTAAAGTGTGGTGCCCAGAATTGGACACAATACTCCAGCTGAGGCTTAACCAGTGTTTTATAAAGATTTAGCATAACTTCCTTGCTTTTGTACACTATGCGTCTATTAATAAAGCCAAGGATCCCATATGTCTTTTTAACAGCCTTCTCAACTTGTCCTGCCACCTTCAAAGATTTGTGTACGTACACCCCCGGGTCTCTCTGTTCCTGCACCGACTTTAAAATTATACTATTTAGTTTATATTGCCTCTCTTCATTCTTACTACCAAAATGAATCACTTCACACTTCCCTGCGTTAAATTTCATCTGCCATGTGTCTGCCCGTTTCACCAGTCTGTCTATGTCCTCCTGAAGTCTGGTACTATCCTCCTCACTGTTTATTACATTTCCGAGTTTCATGCCATCTGCAAACTTTGAAATTATGCCCTGTATACCCAAGTCCAGGTCATTAATATATATCAAAAAGAGCAATGGTCCCAACACCACAATGGGTGACACCACTGCACATTTCCCTCCAGTCTGAAAAGCAACCGTTCACCATTACTCTCTGCCTTCTGTCCCTTATTCAATTTCTTATCCACGCAGCCACTGCCCCTCTAATGGGCTTTTATCTTGCTAACAAATCTATTATGTGGTACTTTATCAAACGCCTTTCAAAGTCCATGTACAAAACATCAACTGCACTACCCTCATCAACCCTTTCCGTTACTTAATCAAAGAACTCAATCAAGTTAGTGAAACACGATTTGCCTTTAACAAATGTGTGCTGGCTGTCATTTATTAATCCATATTTTTCTCGGATTATTGTCTCTAAAAGTTTCCCTACCACCGACATTAGGTTGATTGGCCTGTAATTGCCGGGTTTATCCCTCTACCTCTTTTTTGAACAGGGGTGTAACATTTGCAATCCTCCTCTGGCACCACTCCCATATCTAAGGAGGATTAGAAGATTGTGGCTAAAGCCTCTGCAATTTCCACCATTACTTCCCTCAGCAACCTAGGATGCATCCCATTTGGACCAGGTGACTTTTCCCCTTTGAGCGCTGCCAAACCTTTTAGTACCTCCTCTATCTGTTTTCATCTGATCCAATTTCTCTAGTACTTCCTTCTTTTTTGTGACATTGGCAGTGTCTTCTTCTTTAGTGAAGACAGAGGCAAAATACTCATTTAGTACCTCAGCCATGCCCTCTGCCTACACAAGATCATCTCCTTTTTGGTCCCTAATCGGCCCTAACCTGCCTTTGACTACCCTTTTACTATTTATATGTTTATAAAAGACTTTTGGATTCCCTCTTATGTTACCCGCTGATCTATTCGCATACACTCTCTCTGCCCCCTTATTCATTTTTTTTAGATCTCTCTGCATTTTTTGTATTCAGCTTGGTTCTCATCTGAATTATGAATCTGACATTTATCATATGTATTATTTTTCTGTTTCATTTTAATCTCTATGGGTAGTTTCCGCTTTGGGCACTCTCGGCGATTCAGGTGCAAATTACGCCCAAAATTGTGCTGGTTTAAAAAGAAAGTGTTCCCCCCGCCACCCCCCAAGTTTCTGCGCAAAGTCATCTGCATATTGCCGAACGCAAAATCTGCCATGAATCAGTGCAATCGGGCAGTGTTTTAAAACGTAATTTTTAACAAACAAAAAAATTTTGCTTTATAAAATATTCCTTAATATATTTAAGAGTGGTAACTTGGTAAAGTTGGATTAATACAGCTGAAAATTGGTTAATCACAGAAAATAAGCATATTAAATCACAGTGTCAATCCACCACCTGTGAGTAACCCTATCTTAAATGACTGAAAATGACTTAAAATATATACAAAACTATTTTCTAGTTAGATTGGGGTACAGTAGTGAGTTCCTTAGTAAATTCAAAACCTTTCAAAACATACCTATTAGTGTCCTTGTACCCAAAAGTTCCAGCTTAATTTTTGGAGCCTCCTTGAAGGTCTGCAATCGAGCACAATTAGCGGAAACTCGCAATGGTGATTAATTCACCATGCGGGCATGGCCAGTTTTGTGGGCGAGGCCTGCTTCTAGCGTGATGTTTTTAAAACTAGCACAAAAGAACGTGAAACCTCGATTTGCGCTGAATGCAATTTGCGTTTAAAATTCCGTTATATTTTGCGCCGGTTACGCCACTATCGAGGGAATTACACCGAAAAAACCCAGCGCAATCAAGAGGAAACTCCAGGCCAACTTTATTCATCCAGGGAGCTCTAGCCTTGGATGCCCTTCCTTTCCCCCTCATGGGAAATGTGTCTAGTCTGTACCCAAATTATCTCCTCTTTGAAGGCCTCCCATTGCTCATTTACTGTTTTACCTGTCAATATTTGATTCCAATCCACCTGAGCCAGATCCCTTTTCAACTCACTGAAATTAGCCCATCTCCAGTTGAGTATTTTCACATTTGATTTTTACTTGTCCTTTTCCATAACTACTGTAAACTTAATGATATTGTGATCACTGTTTCCCAAATGCTCTCCCACTGAAACATGCTTCACTTCATTCCCCAAAACTAGATCCATCACTGTTTCCTTACTCGTTGGGCTGGAAACATACTGATCAAGAATATGCTCAGGCATATATTAGTTAGTCAAAGGCCAGAGATGAAAGTTGAACAGAGACTAAGTATGCAGTTCAAAGTTCAAGCCTGTTTATGTCCAAAGACTTTAGGTCCATGCAGATGTCAGATCAATGATGAGGCCACATTTGGAATTTTGTTTGCATCAATAATGAGTGGGCAATGGTTTAGAGAAGACTCTGGGATCCTAGACTCTGAGTTATGAAGAGAAACTTACTGAGTTCAATTTGTCACTTAGAAAAAGATTGAGAGTCAACCTGATCAAGGTCTTTAAAACGCTGAAAGACATGAATCAAGTGTGGATTTCAGCAGGCCGTTGAAGTTTGAGTGTGAGAACTGCGATGATGTCAGCGACATTTAGAAAGAACTACAACCACAGTGTTACTTGTGTTGGAAACCTAGGCTTACTGCTGTAATATGTGAAGTATGCTGAATATGGAAGTAAATTTTAAAAATAATCTGCTACAATGAATAAATCTCAATAGTTAGATAGGTAAGCCTATATTTTAAAGAGTGTACAAGCACTTAGGTCTGCCAGCGGTATTACTGTTTGTGTATTTGCCATTTAAAAAAAAGTAATTTTCAAGTATAACCACAATCATATATTTATTAGCTGACCCCCCCTGGAATTCTTTCCAGGTAGTCTTGGATCTGGAGCACAGTTGTAATGTTTATCATAGTCCTTTTCCCAGCCAGGGTGTACAGCATAGTGATGTGGAGAGTGTAGTGGGGTACAGAATTATAAAATTAAAAACATTGGAACTCAAGAAGTAAGGTCTTGCTTATTTGATAGCATTGGGCAATGACAAACAATGATGACAGCTAATAAAAGAAATGTTTCTTTGGACCGGATTATAGTTTGTCCATCAGGAAATCTTTAAAGGACCAGATTTTTTTGATTCACAACAAGGCTGGCCATTCACAAAGTGTGCCATGATTTAGTATTTGTAAACTCCAGATTACCCGCTCAGTACTATTTTAGACTGAGGAGAAAATAAAACCTTAATCTACATTCTGGGAGGTGTAATTTATCAGACTGACATGCACAGAATGCTATTACTGCATTCTAAGAGTCTGCTACATGGTTGAGTCTCTTCACTTAGGGAATTTTGCAGAACTCAATCCCCAGGCTTCAGGGATAGGGGTAGACTCAACCACGGGATACTTCCTGGAGACATTTTTAGAATACAATAGCTGATCTTATGAGTAAGTTTAAATCTTATTTTCAGAATTATAAATTTTATATGGGCTTATCATTTTATGTTATTTATATGACTATATATTCAGTTGGATCAGAAATAAAAATGGTAACTAAGTGATCAGATTAGTTGAAATTGCAGCCATTCAAGTAGCTGTTTTTGTGTAGGGATCTTTGCTAATCTATATTTAATCGAATCAGTATAGTTATGTTGCTTATTTGAATTACTGAGAAAAGTGTAAGCCTTGATATTCGTTTTGCTACAATTTGCTTCCCACAGATTTAATGGATGACACATTACAAGCAAGAATTTTGCTTATATATTGGCATTTATCTGTGATTTAAGCATTGACTTTTATCACCTAAATCATAGCAACCCTCAAACTCTTTTTAATCAAATCTGGCAATGTTATGCGTTGTGCTTCTTGTAGCATTTGCATTTTATAGAATTATATTTTATCATTAATTTTCAAATTAAATAACCATAGGTCCTAGGGAGAAAAGTTTAGAAATATTTTGTTACAATCAAACAGCAAAAAAGTTTTGTATTCATTTCTCATGTTTACTTATCTATATAAAAGTCATTCCGATCATTTAAAATAAAAAATACAGATGCAGAAATATTTTACCCATACAAAAATAGTATTGGATCTTAAAATATTTTGAGTTTCCAACATATAGGGCTAGAAATTCGGTGCATTTGCACCTCCCCGGAGGCGCTAACAGGGCGCAAACGACTTTTTGCCTGGGTGCAGCGGCACTAACAACACCTGCTAAATTCAGCGGCAGCGGTAACCGGTAGCGCCGCGCCCTGCTGCACTGGCGATGATGACGTCATCACCATGCGCAGCGCCCTGTTTTCGCCCCGCCTGCAAAATTGGCCTGTGCCCCCTGAATCTGCGCCGGGAGATAACAACGACTGATTCAGGGGGCGGGAACGGTGCGGCAGGAGGCTCACGGGGCGATATGTAAAGGGGAGGTGGCGGGCAAAAAAAAAAATCGGCCGACTTACTTGTCGCGGCCATTGCGTCTTTCAATGCGGGGTCCGTGCCGCGATCTGACAGTCCGGCACTCCTCTTGGCGGTGGTCCAGGTAGGGCCCCGCAGAGTTGTGGGCTTGGGCCCTCCCCTTTAATGAAGGGAGGAGCCCTTCCATGCGTAGCGCTGCAGAACATCGATATTTGGGGTTAGCGCTCTAAGAAGGAAGTGGGGCGCTTGAATTAGCGCTCCACCTCCCTCTTGGGACGCTAAAACTGAAGTTAGCGATCACTGGCGCTATTTCAGGCGATGTTAGCTAACGAATTTTTCCCCCATAGTCTCTAATCTACCTGGAGATAGCTTCAAATATTTGGCTCTTATAATTCTATCTCCATACCTTAAAATTTACGCTACCTATTTTGCGCTACAGGTATCTTAATCAAGTGCATTTCAAGGAATAATATTAGAATGTTTGGGGGGAATCTTTACCTGAAAAAACCAGTGGGTTTGGAGCATGGGGGTAGTTAAATCGTTAAATATTGGAATCCCGACCTGAACTCTCCTCCAACCAGCCTACTTCTGGATTTAACGGAGGTGCGACAGTGGGGGTGGGGGGGGGTGGGGGGGGGGAGGCGCGGGACAGGCAACCAACCCGCTGCCAGGAGGCGGGAAGTCAGTTTAAATAGTACAATGAGGCTGGAAGCCTCTTCTTTAACCTACATTTTGTTTTTAAATGTAGCTGGTCGGGTTTTACGCACCTCGTAAAACCCTGCAGTTACAGCAAGGCGAGGACTGCTGCATCCAGGATGTAAGTGCCTTTACACCTACCTCCTGGATCCAGGGTCCCTGCCTAGCCCATCCTCCGTGATCGGAGACCACCCCACAAGGCCTCCGATCGCTTTCCTGGACCACATCCCCACCCACCAATGATCCTGAGGCCGGCCACAATCTTCCGGTGGCTGGCCCTGTTCTTCCTCCCCCCACCGCCAATCAGCATGAGGCCGGCCATGATCCTCCCTCTCCCTCTCCCCCCGCCCCCCCCCCCCGGATCCCTCGACGGCCCCGATCTTCCTTCTACCCCCACCCGATCCTCTGGAGTCCGGCACCGGCCCCCACCAGATCCCTCCCTCCTTCCTCTGTGCGGCCTAATGCTGCAGGCTTTCCTGCCCGCAGCCAGCCAGCCTCTCCATCTGGCTGGCAAACAGAGGCTTCAGATGAAAATCAGGCCCTGCTGTTAAAGCCATTCTCCTGGGTTTCCCGCCCACCTCCAACCCACCTCCATGAAAATCCAGCTCTTTGTATGCATGCCATCTCCCATTTATAGTATAGTTATAGCTGGTTCATTGGAAATCTAAGAATCTTATTCAGTAATTGGCTGGGAGGTAGGAGACAGAGCGTAGGGATAAAGGGAATGTTCTATTATTGGCGGGAGGTGACAGGCAGATTTACTCAGGGATCTGTACTAGGTCACAGCTTTTCACCATATATATTAGGGATTTGATAGGGTAGATACAAAAGACTATTTCCTCTGGTGGGGTAATCCAGAGTAAGAGGGCATAATCTTAAAATTTGAGCTAGGCCATTTAGGAGTGAAATCAGGAAGCATTGTTTCACAAGGGTAGTGGAAATCTGCAACTCTTTCCCCCAAAAGATTGTGGATGCTGGGTCAATTTAAATTAGTAAGACTGAAATTGACAGAATTTTGTTGGGTAAGGATATCAAGGGATATGGAACAAAAGTGAGTAACATGGAGTTGAGGTACAGATCAGCCGTGATCTAACTGAATGGCAGAACAGGTTCAAAAGAGCTGAATGGCCTACTCTTGTTCCCATGTTAAACTCTGCAGATTTTCTGGTGAAATCTGAATATGTGAAATTTTACCATACCTAATGGCATTTTCTAAATAACAATATAACACACGTGTGTACAATGATAAAAAATATGAAAATATTAAGATAAGCATCAGATTAATTAAATTAACAATTTCAGGAACTTTTACGTTTGCATATATTAAATCGTTTGACATAGCAGATTTAAATCACAGTGCAGCAATTAGTTATCATAAGAACATAAGGTGACATGGACCAAGAAAAGGTCATTGACCCTACTCAGTCCATTTAATCTCCTGAGGAAAGGTATTGGAAAGTTTCTCCTGCCCTCAAAGGCAAATCAAATCAAATCAAATCAGAATATCAATTTAACTTTACATTCCACATTATTCATCCTTGACTAATTACCTTCCTTAGCATATTCTCAGTAGCTATCATGTTTACATAGCATTCTAGTATCAGTATCCGGACTTACCCTTAAAGCTTCAATTCTATTCTTTGCCAGATAAATGTCGATCATTTTAAATGGAAGTCTATTTCACATATCTGCGACTTTGTGAGGAAAAATCTTCAAACCAAGTTTAGTTTTCTAACTTTAGACTCATTATCACCTGTTGGGACTTGGTGATTTTTCTGCACATAAAGGATTTGGAAGGGAGTTACATTTAAATTCTTTTTTAAAAGCAAAGTGTATTCACTCAAGTTAAAGCACCAAGACAAAATATGGTTAAAATGCTAATGAGCTAGGCATTTAAGTTGTTTCCTTGAAGACCAGAAATAATAATAGCCTGTCTTAGTAATTGAAACACACCCCACAGCCATTGTGTTGGGAGGCCCCTGGCCCTGGGTGCTTGGCAGAATTGCTGGTATAGCTCCTCTCCTCTGGTTGTGAGCACAGGGAGAGAAAACAGCAACAAAAATACATACTGACAGTCAGTTTTTAAAATAGAAACCTGCTGGGCAAACTTTGTGCCACATTCACAAGGTGAAGCAGGGTAGTTAGAAATTAGTTAATTTAATTTAAGTCAAGCAAGGTGGCCCACTAATGCAGGGAGGAGACACATCATATTTACTGTTTTGTATTATGATGTAAAGACAAGTTGTACTGATTGTCTTAAGTGAGTCTGATCATAACTGTCGCTCTATATATTCACTTGCTGTCAGAGAAATAAAACATCTAAAGATTTGTTCTGGTCTCATCTCACTAAAGTGTGAACATTCCGCTTACTGAAAGATTGGAGAAGCATGTGAGGGTACGTACAAAAGTTGCCAGGAGTGGAGGGTGAAATAGTTGGAGTTGCTGCTCTAGGAGAGCCTACAATGAGTACCACAGTGGGTGTGGTGGAGAATAACAAAGCAGGACAGAGGGAAACCATGGGCTTATTCCAAGTCTGGGCAAGCAATAGTACTGAGGTGTAGTATGGAGTGGGGGCAGGAAGAATGGTGCTGCAGAGGGGGATTTGAAAGGAGGTATGACTAATGACATGAAGAGAAGGAGTGAGTGCAACAGGGCCTAGAGATGGCTGGACATGGTCGAGCCAAATTTGGTGCTGAATGCCAGCAGCTAATAGGTACATGCACATAGATAGAGAAAAACCTTAAATAAATGAAGACAAAAAAGGAGAAACAAATTAAATAGGGAAACTTACTCAAATGCTCATGCTCATTAACGACATAATAATTTATTCATATGTTTTACTTCAGATAGAAAGTTATAAAATAGAAAGAAGAAGAAATCAGTAAGAACATTTTAACCTGAGGAACAATAGAGGTGCGGAATAAGTTTTTTTTTAACAACATATATATTAAAGACAGTTGTATATCAAAGGCAACATCTTTGACAAGTGAAGTCATCAGAATTGATGCATCTTTGGCTATAAGTGATCAGGAAAGAGGTTGTGAAATCCTATCTTTATGTAAGACATCAGCAGTAGTGCCTTTGTAATTCAGAGATAAATGAGTAACATTGTCCACCCCCCTTAAAAACACATTAACTCTGCATTTAGGTGCTATCACTGGCAACTACAGTGTGACTGTTAAACTTCAGGGAAAATTCTAATCATAGGTTAGGAGTGCCTATTTTCAAAGTAACATCTACACCAAAGAGCAGAATGACTGTGTGTAAGAAAGGTATAATCAATTGTTACCTAAGTGTTCAGACCGTGCCTTTATAATTTTTCTATAATCTTGAGTGTGGTTTATTAAAACAAGTATCTATTGCTTAGGAAAGGAAGCAGAATTTGAATTATTAGGAGCAGAAAGTAGGATATTGGTGAATTTACACATTAGAGCTAAAAGAGAGAGCACTCCATTTTAATATGAGTTAAAAATTACACAGAGAATAATTCACAATTTATAATGAGGCTAATTATCATTCCCAGGACAAATTGATTCATGAATTAAATCACAACAGACAAGGCTAATAAAATGTTCAATGTTTTTCTAAAAATCAACTTTGGATTTGGGACATTCATTTGTGGATCCAGGCTCGAAAGATTCAATTTAGATTCAATGAAGAGTACAGAAGAGCATGCCAGGAGCAGCGCCATGTGTACCTAAAAGTAACCACAGAACTACATGCATGCTAAACAGCATGCTATAGACAGAGCAAGGTGATTCCACAACCAATGGATCAGATCAAAGTTCTGCCGTCCTGCCACATCCAGTCATGAATGGTGGTGGACAATTAAACAATTAATGGGAGGAGGAGGCTCCATGAATATCCCCATCCTCAATGATGGCGGAGCCCAGCACGCGAGTGCAAAAGACAAGGCTGAAGTGTTAGCAACCATCTTCAGCCAGAAGTGCCGAGTGGATGATCCATCTCGGCCTCCTTCTGAGGTCCCCACCATCATAGAAGCCAGCCTTCAGCCAATTCGATTCACTCCACGTGATATCAAGAGATGGCTGAGCGCACTGGATACAGCAAAGGCTATGGGCCCCAACAACATCCTGGCTGTCGTGCTGAAGACTTGTGCTCCAGAACTAGCTGTGCTACAACACTGGCATCTACCCAACAATGTGGAAAACTGCCCAGGTATGTCCTGTCCACAAATAGCAGAACTAATCCAATCCGGCCAAATACCGCCCCATCAGCCTACTCTCAATCATCAGCAAAGTGTTGTCGACAGTGCTATCAAGCGGCACTTAGTCACCAATAACTTGATCACCGATGCTCAGTTTGGGTTCTGCCAGGACCACTCGGCTCCAGTCCTCATTACAGCCGTGGTCCAAAAATGGACAAAAGAGCTTAATTCCAGAGGTGAGGTGAGAGCGACTGCCCTTAACATTAAGGCAGCATTTGACCGAGTGTAGCATCAGAGAGCCTAGTAGAATTGAAGTCAATGGTAACCAGGGGGAAAACTCTCCACTGGCTGGAGTCATACCTAGCACAAAGGAAGATGGTTGTCGTTGTTGCATGTCAATCATCTTAGCCCCAGGACATCGCTGCAGGAGTTCCTCAGGTCAGTGGCCTAGGCCCAACCATCTTCAGCTGCTTCATCAATGACCTTCCCTCCATCATAAGGTCAGAAGTGGGGATGTTCGCTGACGACTGCAGAGTGTTCAGTTCCATTTGCAACTCCTCAGATAATGAAGCAGTCCATGCCCACGTGCAGCAAGATCTGGATGACATTCAGGCTTGGGCTGATAAGTGGCAAGTAACATTTGTGCCACACTAGTACCAGGCAATGACTATCTCCAACAAGCAAGAGTCTAACCACTGCCCCTTGGCATTCAACGGCATTACCATCGTCGAATCCCCAAACATCAACATCCTGGGGGTCACCATTGACCAGAAACTTAACTGGACCAACCACATAAATATTGTGGCTACATAAGAACATAAGAATTAGGAGCAGGAGTAGGCCTTTACGGCCCTTCGAGCCTGCTCCGCCATTCAATAAGATCATGGCTGATCCTCGACCTCAACTCCACTTTCCCACCCGATCCCCATATCCCTTGATTCCCCCGGAGTACAAAAATCTATCTATCTCAGCCTTGAATATACTCAATGACTGAGCATCCACCACCCTTTCGGGTAGAGAATTCCAAAGATTTACAACCCTCTGAGTGAAGAAATTCCTCCTCATCTCAGTCTTTAAATGGCTGACCCCTTATCCTGAGACTATGCCCCCTAATTTTAGACTCTCCAGCCTTGAGAAACAACCTCTCAGCATCTACCCTGTCAAGTCCCCTCAGAATCGTGTATGTTTCAATGAGATCACCTCTCATTCTTCTAAACTCCAAAGAGTACAGGCCCAATCTACTCAATCTCTCCTCATATGACAACCCTCTCATCCCAGGGATCAATCTAGTGAACCTTCTTTGCACCACCTCTAAGATGTATGTCCTTTCTCAGATAAGGAGACCAGAACTGTGCACTGTACTCCAGATGTGGTCTCACAAAAGCCCTGTACAATTGTAGCAAGACTTCCTTACTCTTGTACTCCAACCCCCTTGCAATAAAGGCCAACATGCCATTTGCCTTCCTAACTGTTTGCTGTACCTACATGCTAACTTTGTGTTTCCTGTACGAGGACACCTGAATTTCTTTGAACACCAACATTTAATAGTTTCTCACCATTTAAAAAATATTTTCTATTCTTCCTCCAAAAATGAATAACCTCACATTTCCCCACATTTTACTCCATCTGCCACCTTATTGCCCAATCACTTAACCTGTCTATATCCCTTTGCAGGCTCTTTATAAACTCCTCACAACTTAATTTCCCACTAAGCTTTGTATCATCAGCAAACTTGGATACATTCCACTCAATCCCTTCATCTAAGTCATTAATATAGATCGTAAATAGCTGAGGCCCAAGCACTGATCCTTGTGGCACCCCACTAGTTACAGCCTGCCAACCGGAAAATGACCCATTTATCCCTACTCTCCATTTTCTGTCCGTTAACCAATCCTCTATCCATGCTAATATATTACCCCCAACCGCATGAGCCCTTACCTTGCATAGCAACCTTTTATGTAGCACCTTATCGAATGCCTTTTGGAAATCCAAATAGATTACATCCACTGGTTTCCCTTTATCTACCCTGCTACTAACATCGTCAAAAATCTCTAATAAATTTGTTAAACATGATTTCCCTTTTTATAAAAACAAGTTGACTCTGCCTAATCATATTATGATATTCTAAGTGCCCTGTTACCACTTCCTTAATAACGGATTCCAGCATTTTCCCGACGACTGATGTCAGACTAACTGGCCTGTCGTTCCCTGTTTTCTCTCTCCCTCCTTTCTTGAATAGAATCCAAGAGCAGGTCAGAGGCTGGGTATTCTGTGGCGAATGTCTCACCTCCTGGCTCCCCAAAGCCTTGCCACCATCTACAAGGCACAAGTCAGGAGTGTGATGGAATACTCTCCACTTGCTTGGATGAGTGCAGCTCCAACAACACTCAAGAAGCTTGACACAATCCAGGACAAAGCAGCCTACGTGGTTGGCACCCCATCCATCACCTTAAACATTCACTCCCTCCACCACCAGCGCACTGTGGCTGCAGTGTGTACCATCTATAAGATGCACTACAGCAACTCGCCAAGGCTTCTTCGACAGCAGCTCCCAAACCCGCGACCTCTATCACTTAGAAGGACAAGGGCAGCAGGCACATGGGAACACCACCACCTCCAAGTTCCCCTCCAAGTCACACACCATCCTGAATTGGAAATATATCGCCGTTTCTTCATCAGCGTTGGGTCAAAATCCTGGAACTCCCTCCCTAACAGCACTGTGGGAGTACCTTCACCACACGGACTGCAGCAGTTCAAGGCGGCAGCTCACCACCACCTTCTCAAGGGCAATTAGGGATGGGCTATAAATGCTGGCCTTGCCAGCGACGCCCACATCCCAGGAACAAAAAAATCATAAAACATATAACAATTTTAAAAGTAGGTTTAGTTATTTTTGCAATTATGTCACTATATTTATATGTTATGCACCCAGAAGAAGAAAAGGCCATCAATACCGATATACATTGGCCCCACTTCTTACTGGATTCCTCCCTGTGATCCCACCCTTCCTTACCCCCAACCTCCTGGGACAGTCAATGAACACAGAGACATCAGGAAAAAATCAGTTAAAATTCCTCCCCACCTCTCAAAGGCAATCAGGCAAGCCATAAGACACCACAACCTGTTTGATATTACCCCAAATCTGACCTTCCTTCTGCAGTGATGTTAGTTTTTCTAAAAATGTGTCTAATTCCTTCTTGAAGGACTGCAAAGAGTCAGTCTTTGCTACCACCTCTGGAATGCTGCTCCACAAGTTGATCACCCTCTGAAAAAAATAAAACTTATACTCCTCCAAACTCACTCCCTGCTTTCTTGTTATGTTGGTTAACGCCGCAACAAAATTCCCAGTGATAATTTCCACAGGTCAATGCACTTCCCTTCATCATAAGGTCAGAAGTGGGGATGTTCGCTGATGACTGCACAGTGTTCAGTGCCATTCGCAACTCCTCAGATAATGAAGCAGTCCATGTCTGCCTGCAGCAAGACCTGGACGACATTCAGGCTTGGGCTGATAAGTGGCAGGTAACATTCGCGCCACACAAGTGCCAGGCAATGACTATCTCCAACAAGCGAGCGTCTAAATCCTGGAACTCCCTCCCTAACAGCACTGTGGGAGTACCTTCACCACATGGACTGCAGCGGTTCAAGTCGGCGGCTTACCACCACCTTCAACTAGGGATGGGCAATAAATGCTGGCCTTGCCAGCGAAGCCCACATCCCATGAATGAATATAAAATAAAACTTAGGCCAAGGATCAGCACCGGTGCCATTCTCTGTACCTTCTCCAGAGACAAAATTTCCTATTTGAGGTGGGGGCACCAAAAAGGTACACAATCCTCCTGATGTGGTCTAAGTAAAGACGTATATAGCCCAATTATCATGACTTTTTTCATTGGATGCTTTGTCATCACTATGGTATATGAGAAATAATAAATAAACCAGCTAAACAAGCTATTTATTTTTGTTACATGATTACAAAATATTGAGGGATGGATATATTTTTCTTATTTATAAAAGTTTTCTTACAGTATTTTGTAGATTTAAACCATCTATCAATCAAAATGGTAACCTACACTTGTTTTTCCCCACTGTTGAGTTCATGAAGCATGAATTCAGTCGTGGAAACAATAGAAAAGCAGACAACCATGATAACCCTTTGACATTATAGCATTAGTCAGTTAAGCATTATGACGGATAATAGTTTTGTATAGGTAGCTGTGAAGTAAGCAAACCTTGTACAATGACGACTCCACAAAAGTGTATGCAATCCCAATGTACCTACAATGCCCATGTAGTAAGAATTTCATACTCGCATGCACCAATAAACTAGGTGCAGCATTAATGATCATGTCTGAGTTTCTCAAAAATTGCAACATCACAAATATTTTTGTTTTCATTATATAAAGCTATGAGCATGATTGTAAGTAAATTTACAGCTTATATATTGGTAAGCTTTCATAATTATAAAGGCCCAATGAGTGAACTAATCAAATCCATGCATCATACTTCAGAAGCATCTTGCAAACAAAAATCATAAGCAACATTACAGTATGAAGAACATTTTATCACACCTAACCAAATACTTGAGATAATTATGCAACTAATGAAGGAACTTGATTAACGTCTAACATACTTCACTGAAGTATTTTACAATTAAATTCAGTTTTGTGGCATCTACAAGATAATCACCAATCTATCTTTACAGTAACAAAGATATATATTTTTGCATTCTTATCCTGCAGGAGAGAGAGAAAACAAGTAAATCAACAGTCAAATAATTGTATGCAGTTGGAAATAGGTAACATAAAGAGACACATATTTAGAATTTAGAAGTAGAAAGCAGGATATTGAAATAACAACATCTTATTTCTACTTAGTTTCTTTTCAAATCTTTAATTCTGAGCTTTGTATCATACCCATTTGGCAGTCACAAGCTCCACAAAAATGCTTTGTCTTTTGTTGTGCTGTTTTCCTCCCAAGAGAGTTTTCCTTTCCTTATATTGTTTCTGATTGCCAGTCATTGTAATATTCATTTCTTCACGTAGGTTTCAAGTTTCCACTCAAATGATTTTCTTTCTTCCTTCATCTCAAGTTAAATAATTTATTTTGAAAACTCCAAGATCCTCTCATGAACAGTGCCACCAATCCATAATCTCTTCCAAATATTTCAACCCAACCAAATGAAACTCATGTCCATCCATTACCTATCTTTTCCCATGGAATACTTCAATCTCCAGTAGCTTGTTTAAGATAAAATTCGGGGATGTAGCACCGGCCATGAAGGCCGGTTTTGTTGAAAGAATGGCGGCTGCCTCGCTTCCGGCGCAGAAAACAGCCGCCGCCATTTTGGAGAGATAGTTAGCGTTGCCTTTGCCTGCGCTCGCCTATCACATGTAAATATGCAGATCATAATGCCAATCGCCGTGCATAGCCTGAATTGACGTATGACTGTGATTTTGGATGTCGCCGCTCTCCATACCGCTCTCTCCAAACAACGCACAGAAGAACATGCATGCAGCAGTACTACAGAGACGCTGCCAGTGCTTCTTAAAGGGACACACACATCTTTCAGGCAAGTTTTGATTTCAGCTTTTGGACTTTTTTTTAACATTTTATTGGAGTAGTGGCTTGGTGCAATACATTTAAAAAGTTGTTAAAGTGTGCAGTGAGTGCTGCTGAATGCTTGCAAGGCTTTGCATGTTAAAGGAAGGCCTCCGAGAACACCACTTGCTCCCAGTCCTGGGGGCTCTAGTTGCAGTCCCCCCTGGGCTGCAACATCACATGGAGATGAAGCAGAGGCAGCAAAGGGGACAAGCTGCTCATAGAGGGAAGAGGAAGAAGCGGAAGAGGAAGGAAGGAGACAACCCAGACAGCCCCTTTCTGGCCTGGATATCCGGGATCAAATCATCCACCTGCAGTACCAGTGAACACAACCACAATTCCCCTTTCAACATTTGTCCCACGCCTTACCTTCCCTCTGTTACTGACCATCACAGTGTCCTCTTGGCCACAATGCTGAAATAAAAGCCACCACAAAGCAAATTTTCCAATTCAACTTTATCCATATATGCATCCAATATTACATCAAAAAATCAACCTTATACATTCTCTTTGTGACTGTCTTGTGTGTGCCTTTGCCTATCCTAGTGATGTTACACAGTGCTACCCCAGTGGCTGCAGCATGGCTGGTGGAAGGCTGCTGACTTTCAGTGGGGGACACTGCAGCTGGCCTTGCAGGACGACCTCGAGGTGCTGGTGGCTGGGAGTGTGAAATTGACTGATGGTGTTTCTTCTTCTTCACTCTCTTCTCCCTCTTCTTGGTCAACCACTGGCTGGGCAGGCTGCATTTCTTGGGTGTGTGAAATGAGGAAGGCACAGGGTAGAGTTGTGGTGAGGGAAGGTGGGTGGGGGGAAAGCAAGAGGTGCATGCTTACACCATGTGCAGCTTGTACATCAGAAGAGATTGTAGGATGAGGGGAAAGTGGGATGTGAAAAAGAGTATGAGGATACCAGCAGCTTGTATTGTTTCAGCCCCACCGCTGGCCAAGGCCTCAGACATGCCCCTGCCAAGAATGGCCAGCATCGTCTCCTCCAAGATGGTGAGGTGAAGCTAGGAATGTGAGGTGTGCCTCGTGTTTGGTAGAGATTGTTGGTAGGTGAGTGATGGCGAGGGAGGGTGGTCGTGCATTGAGCAGTGTGTGAGGTTAGTGGTGCAGTTGGTAGGAGACGGCTTTTGAAGATGCAATCACTGACCTTGACCACTCGTCTGAGGTCATGAAACTTCTTTGGACACTAGAGCCAGGTCCTGGGGCGATACTGCTAGCAGTGATGGCCTCGGCAATCTGGTCCCACATCCTTCTTTCTGGAGGGCCTCCTGGCCCCCTGTGGGTAGAGGACCTCACTTCCAGTGTTGGCCCCCTGCACAAAGCTGGAGTGCTGTGTCAGATACCCTGGGTGCCCTTTCCCTGGCCTATTGAGCCATTTGTGTTAATGCTGAAGCACCTTTAGCAGTTTTTATGTGCAGAAGGCAGTTCAGCTTTAAGAGCTGCAGACAGCTTAGCTTGGAATTAATTTTTAATTTATTTTTGCAGATGGCAGTTCAGCTTTAAGGACTAGAGACTTCCTTCAAAACTAACAGCCTTGCTTTAAGGAACTGCAGCGTCGCTCCAGCGACACAACCTTGGGCCTCCTGCTGAGCGCATAGCCCATCAGTAGTGCGATAGTCGCTGGACTGTGCACTAAAATCATTTAATTTAGCAGGCAGCACCAAATTAACGTGCTGCCTGCGCTTTCTAAACAGGCACGAGCAAATCTCACCCCGTGGTGCCCGCGCCCATTTTCGGGCCTTATTGAATTTCCCGGCCTTTATGTTTACAAAAATATATACCTTTATTATAGTAATCTCTATTAGGTTCCGGTTTAGTAAATTAACTTTTTTCTTTAAACAGCTCACCTCCCTAATCACAGCTATTTACCTGAGATTATATTTTTTCTTCTCAATTTCCTACCTCTCCTGCACCCTGTCATCTGGATTTTTTTTTAAATTTCCCAATTGAACTGGTATCACCCTTGCCACTGTGTTAGAAAATTGTGGGTTCAAGTCCCACTTCAGAGACTTGAGCGCAAAATCTAGACTGACACGCCACTGCACTACTGAGAGAGTGCTGCACTATTGGGGGTGGCACATTTCGGATGAGACGTTAAACCAAGGCCGTCATCTGCCCTCTCAGGTAGATGTAAAAGAGTCCATAGCACTAATTTGCAGAAGTGCAGAGAAGTTCTCCATGGTGCTCTGGTCAATATTTGTCCTTCAACCAACTACACTAAAACAGATTACCTGGTCATTATCACATTGCTGTTTGTGGGACCTTGCTGTGCACAAATTGGCTGCTGCATTTCCTACATTACAACATTGACTACATTTTGAAAGTACTTCATTGGCTGTAAAGCACTTTGGGACACCCTGAGGTATTGAAAGGCGCGATTATAAATGCAAGTCTCTCTTTCCTTTAAAATGGATATTCTATTTCTATCCACATATATATTTAGCTTAAGTCTATCTCTTCTGAACAATCCCTTCCAAAAAACCTAAATCTGAACTATATTATATGTACAGATTACCACAATCAGTTGTCAGGTCATCTGATGGAAAAGGCCATTTCCATCTGAACAGATGTAAATTTTCTACTCCTGTTCCACTTGACATGCTCTACAAATGTCAACATATGATCTGAAATATCCTGTCCAATGAAAATACTGACAGACAACTGTGTTAAAGATAGACTTATATTTACGTGCCTTTCCTTCACATCACTAAGTCCCATTTTGAACTGGAGTTCAGGATTAAATGTTCTTCTACGATACCCAACCCATACAAATTTGCATGGGTTTCTTTGCAAAGGCCATTTGCAAGAGTTATTAACAAAAAGGCTGTGGGTCCCGACAACTTCCTGGCTGTCGTGCTGAAGACTTGTGCTCCAGAACTAGCTGCGCCTCTAGCCAAGCTGTTCCAGTACAGCTATAACACTGGCATCTATCCAACAATGTGGAAAACTGCCCAGGTATGTCCTGTCCACAAAAAGCAGGATAAATCCAATCCGGCCAATTACCGCCCGATCAGTCTACTCTCAATCATCAGCAAAGTGATAGAAGGTGTCGTCGACAATGCTATCAAACGGCACTTACTCACCAATAACCTGCTCACTAACGCATAGTTTGGGTTCCTCCAGGACCACTCAGCTCCAGATCTCATTACAGCCTTGGTCCAAACATGGACAAAGGAGCTGAATTCCAGAGGTGAGGGGAGAGTGACTGCCCTTGACATCAAGGCAGCATTTGACCAAGTGTGGCATCAAGGAGCCCTAGTAAAACTGAAGTCAATGGGAATCAGGGGGAAAACTCTCCACTGGCTGGAGTCATACCTAGCACAAAGGAAGATGGTTGTGGTGGTTAGAGCTCAATCATCACAGCCCTAGGACATCGCTGCAGGAGTTCACCAGGGCATCGCTGCAGGAGTTCCCCAGGGCAGTGTCTAGGCCCAACCATCTTCAGCTGCTTCATCAATGACCTTCCCTCCATCATATGGTCAGAAGTGGGGATGTTCGCTGATGACTGCAGTGCTCAGTGCCATTCGAAACTCCTCAGATAATGTGCCCATTTGTATTTCTTCACTTCACCTGACGAAGGAGCAGCCGCTCCGAAAGCTTGTGATTTCAAATAAAACTGTTGGACTATAACCTGGTGTTGTGCGACTTCTCACCTCAGATAATGAAGCAGTCCATGCCCGCATGCAGCAAGACCTGGACGACATTCAGGCTTGGGCTGATAAGTGGCAGGTAACATTCGTGTCACACAAGTGCCAGGCAATGACTATCTCCAACAAGCGAGCGTCTAACCGCTGCCCCTTGACATTCAATGGCATTACCATCACCGAATCTCCCACCATCAATATCGTGGGGGTCACCATTGACCAGAAACTTAACTGGACCAGCCACATAAATACTGTGGCAACAAGAGCAGGTCAGAGGCTGGGTATTCTGTGGCGAGTGTCTCACCTCCTGCCTTTCCACCATCTACAAGGCACAAGTCAGGAGTGTGATGGAATACTCTCCACTTGCCTGGATGAGTGCAGCTCCAACAACACTCAAGAAGCTCGACACCATCCAAGACAAAGCAGCCCACTTGATTGGCATCTCATCCACCATCTTAACCATTCACTCCCTTCACCAGCGGCGTACCGTGGCTGCAGTGTGTACCATCTACAAGATGCACTGCAGCAACTCACCAAGGCTTCTTCGACAGCATCTCTCAAACCCGTGACCTCTACCACCTAGAAGGACAAGAGCAGCAGGCGCCTGGGAACACCACCACCTCCAAGTTCCCCACCATCCTGACTTGGAAATATATCGCCGTTCCTTTATTGTTGCTGGATCAAAATCCTGCAACTCCCTCCTGAACAGCACTGTGGGAGTATCTTCACCACACGGACTGCAGCGGTTCAAGAAGGTGGCTCACCACCACCTTCTCAAGAGCAACTAGGGATGGGCAATAAATGCTGGCCTTGCCAGCGATGCCCACATCCCAGGAACGAATAAAAAAAAAACCTTTAATAAGAACACTTATCCCTAGTACTTTCCCTATACCCATTTTAGGCTGTGAGATAACTGAGACCAGCAGTAATAATGGGATAAAAATCCAATATCATTTTGGTTCATCATTTAGTCACATATATTAAATATACACCAAGAAGGTAATTTTCACCTTCGGTTGGGCGGTGAACTGGCAGGGCAGATCGCCCGCCTGTTATAGAACACTCCTAATTTTCATTGCACAACAAAAATTGGGTGAGTTTTTATAATGGGCAAGTGATCCACTCTGCCAGTTTATTGGTTGAGCGGTGAAGGTGAAAATTACTCCCCACGGTTTAAGTATTAATTAAAAAAAATTAAATGAAGTGTTAATCTTCAATTTCCCTCCAGTGGCTGAGGGTAGACAGCCTGCAAAAATGCTAAATACTGCACAGGAATGGCCACATGATTTCCCTCCCTTGCTATAGCCCCTAATTAACCTCCAGAGTAGCACACCTGTGATCAGGAACTCACCAGCTTATTGTCAATCCACCACCATCCTTGATTTTAGGAATTTCTGTAACTGTAATACTCTATGGCCTAGAAATTGGATCGCGCATCACCTGTTTTTCAGGCAAAAATGGGCGCTTAAGGATCTAATATGGTATGTGACATGGTCATTCCACGCTGGATATGTGCATCATGTCAAATTTGTTAGGTTGCCCTGTAGTCATCCAGTGTGCCTGCCTGAAACAGGCATCAGGTCCATTGCCTATGCCCAGAGCTGGCAAGCTGTTTGTGGAGTGCAGCTTGCCGAATATATGTTAATGAGGCCCGGTCCTCAAAATGACATGAACAGGCAGCTGGCCAGAGCACTCCGTCGGTCGGCCAGCCATCCGATAGTTAAAATCCACCCCCAAGTCTTCTCACTGAATGTATGAGCCAACATAAGACATGATCAGATGATGCATTTTTAAGGCACCAGTCTTATGAATGATCTTGGCTCCTACTTAGAATCATAGAATGGTTACAGCACAGAAAGAGGCCATTCGGCCAATTGAGCCCGTGCCAGCTCTCTGCAAGAGCACTTCAGCTAGTCCCACTCCCTGCCCTTTCCCCATAGCCCTGCAATTCCCTTCAGGTACTTATCCAATTCCCTTTTGAAAGTCACGATTGAGTCTGCCTCCATCACCCTTTCAGGCAGTGCATTCCAGATCCTAACCACTCGCTGCGTAAAAAAGTTTTTCCTCATGTTGCCAATCACATTAAATCTGTGTCCTCTGGTTCTCGACCCTTCTGCCAATGGGAACAGTTTCTCTCTATCTACTCTGTCTTGACCCCTCATGATTTTGAACACCTCTATCAAATCTCCTCTCAACCTTCTCTACTCCAAGGAGAACAACCCCAGTTTCTCTAGTCTATCGATGTAACTGAAGTCCCTCATCCCTGGAATCATTCTCATAAATCTTTTCTGCACCCTCTCTAAGGCCTTCACATCCTTCCTAATGTGCGGTGTCCAGAATTGGACACAATACTCCAGTTGAGGCCGAAACAGTGTTTTATAAAGGTTCATCATAACTTCCTTGTCTTTGTACTCTATGGCCGCGATTTTACTAATGGGGGTGGCTTGAGTGCGGGTCCGCTGCTCGGAGGCTTTCCGACCCGCTCCCGGCAGCCGCCTCCCAGAACTTACGAATTTGTGTTGATTGGCCTCGTTACGGCAGTCGTGCGGGTCCCTCCAGGCAATTGCTTGGAGGCTGTCAGTTTCTCGCGTCTGATGACACGTTGTTTGAAAGAAAATTTAAAGGGGCCATGTCCCCTTTGGGAAGAATGTCAATGTGATGGTTTGGTGCTGTAATATATAGAAAGGGGAGTTGACAGTGTCTGTTCTGAACAAAATTTAAGGAATGAAATTGCTGATCATATTTTTCCAGAACGGTTTTTATGATTTTTTTATATATCAATTTATAATCTGACTATGAAATGAAAAAGATGCCAGATTTGTTCCAATCATTGGTTTAGTGATATTAATGCTTCTTTCTCTTAAAGGTGCTGGCTGCTGCAGGAACGGCAGCCCCAATAACTAAGGCTGCACCCAGGTTCAATGAGGGCTCTTCTCCATGCTCTTGTTGAGGGAGTTAGAGGACGTCAGGCGCTCCTCTTCCCTGGAAACGGAAGGAGGAGGCCTTCTCAGTAAACCAAGGCAGCTTGGCTGCAAATTGCTGAGGAGGTGAGCTCGAGGTCTGTGTGCAGACACACATGGGTTCAGTGTGGAAAAATGTTTGATGATCTGCTGAGATCACCTAAAGTGTGGCCTCTGTGTTCTGGGAAATGGAAGTTCAAGAGTGAGGGCTCAGGGTGATTTTCATGTAGAATGTTGGTGGTGACACTGAGCGCAAACCACCGTTTATTGGACAGATGATGCCTGGGGTTTTGAGAATGTCGGACTTATCTTCATCTCCATGTGCCAGCCACCTGTGGTTGAAGCGTAAGATTACGCGAATCTGGCATGGATGAGTGCATCCCTTGCATGACGGCTAGCAATGTGGTCGCCTGCTGCTGGATTGGCCACATCCAGCCCCGCAAGGCATCACTCCCCGTCCTCCTCCTCATCCTCTTCCTCGTCCTCCACCTTGTCCTCTTCATCTTCCTCTTCCTCCAAGGAGGCTGTGTGCTGAGCCACTTGTTCATCCGGCAGCACTAAGCTGCGCTGCTCTTCCTCTGAATCTGGCGACCAGGATGAGAGGATGTAAATGGTTCCCATCCCGTTGTTATAGATTTCAGTTGAGGCAAGAAGCTTGCAAGTGCACACTCAAAGTGGCCTGAAATTATTCCAATTATTTAAATGGCAATAAATTGGGAGAGGGGGAAGTACAGAGAGACCTGGGTGTTCTTGTACACCAGTCACTGAAGGCGAGCATGCAGGTGCAACAGGCGATCAAGAAGGCAAACGGTATGCTGGCCTTCATAGCAAAAGGGTTGGAATACAGGAACAGGGATACCTTGCTGCAGCTGTACAGGGCACTGGTGAGATCACACCTCGAGTACTGTGTACAGTTTTGGTCGCCTCATCTGAGGAAAGATGTTCTTGCCATGGAGGGGGTGCAGCGGCGATTCACCAGGCTGATACCAGGAATGGCGGGATTGACCTATGAGGAGAGACTATGTAGTTTAGGGATGTACACACTGGAGTTTAGAAGATTGAGAGGGGACCTCATAGAAGTGTATAAAATTCTGACAGGTCTAGACAGACTAGATGCAGAAGGGATGTTTCCCTTGGCGGGTGAGAACAGAACTAGAGGACATAATTTAAGGATAAGGGCTAAACCATTTAGGACAGAAATGAGGGGGAATTTCTTCACTCAGAGGGTGGTGAACCTGTGGAACTCATTGCCACAGAGGGCAGTGTACACCAGCTCATTAAATATATTTAAGAGGGAATTAGATATATTTCTACAGGCAAAAGGGGTTAAGGGTTACGGAGAGAAGGCGGGGACGGGATACTGAATTGGAGGATCAGCCATGATCTCATTAAATGGCGGAGCAGGCTCGAAGGGCCGGATGGCCTACTCCTGCTCCTATCTTCTATGTATCTATGTATCTATGTAAACAGCAGATGTGTGTCAGCTTGACCAGTCACAAGGTCAGTAGATTTGCAAAATCTTCTCCCAAACCTCCAACAACAAAGTTGTTGCATCTGAATGCCAGCCATGTTACAGGAGCGCTTTTAAAGTTCTGCACCAATAATGACTACAGATCATGTCCTCCACCAACTCGTCTCCTTGCAGCAGGACTGTTTCCTGACAAGACGGGAAACAGGAGCCAGAGGCAGGAAAATGGAAAACCTCTGTCAAAATAGGATTATCAACGCAGTTAACAGGCTCTTAACTGCCTTAACTACCTGTCCCACTGGTTGGAGTTGGGTCAGTTTGGGAGCAGCTGAACAGACACGCAGGAAAATCGCGTGGGGGTGGGATGGAGGCGGGTTGGGTGCCTGAAGCCATTTTTTCCGATTTTACCAGCTGACACGCCTCCAAACCCGCCTCCTCAGGGCTGGTAAAATCGAGCCCTATGTCTCTATTTATGAAGCCCAGGATCATGATGCTTTGTAACTGCTTTCTCAACCTGCCCTGCCACCTTCAACGATTTGTGCACATATACCCCGAGGTCTCTCTATTCATGCACCCCCTTTAGAATTGTACCCTTTAGTTTATATTGCCTCTCCTCATTCTTCCTACCAAAATGTATCACTTCGCATTTTTCTACATTAAATTTCATCTGCCAAGTGTCCGCCCATTTCACCAGTCTGTCTATGTCTTCTTGAAGTCTATCGCTATCCTCCTCACTGTTCACTATACTTCCAAGTTTTGTGCCATCTGCAAATTTTGAAATAGTGCCCTGTACTCCCAAGTCCAAGTCGTTAATATATATCAAGAAAAGCAGTGGTCCTAGTACCGACCCCTGGGGAACACCACTGTATACCTTCCTCCAATCCAAAAAACAATGTTCACCACCACTCTTTGTTTCCTGTCACTTAGCCAATTTCGTATCCATGCTGCCACTGTCCCTTTTATTCCATGGGTTTCAATTCTGCTGGCAAGCGTATTACGTAGCACTTTATCAAACGCCTTTTGGAAGTCCATGTACACCACATCAACTGCATTGTCCGCATCAATCCTCTCTGTTACCTCATCAAAAAATCCAATCAAGTTAGTTAAACACAATTTGCTTTTAACAAATCCGTGCTGGCTTTCCTTAATTAATCCACACTTGTCCAAGTGACTGTTAATTTTGTCCTCGATTATCATTTCTAAAAGTTTCCCCACTACTGAGGTTAAACTGACTAGCCTGTATTTGCTGGGTTCATCCTTACACCATTTTTGGAACAAGGGTGTAACATTTGCAATTCCCTAGTCCTTTGGCACCACTCCTGTATCTAAGGAGGATTGGAAGATTATGGCCAGTACCTCCGTGATTTCCACCTCAACTTCCATCAGCATCCTAGGATGATATCCCATCCAGTCCTGGTGACTTATCTACTTTAAGTACAGCCAGCCCTTCTAGTACCTCCTCTTTATCAATTTTTATCCCATCCAATATCTCCGCTACCTCCTCTTTCACTATGACTTTGGCAGCATCTTCTTCCTTGGTGAAGATAGATGGTGAAGACCGATGCAAAGTACTCATTTAGTACCTCAGCCATGCCCTCTGCCTCCATGCGTAGGTCTCCTTTTTGGTCCCTAATCAGCCCCACCCCTCCTCTTACTATCCGTTTACTATTTATATGCCCATAGAAGACTTTTGGATTCGCTTTTATGTTAGCTGCCAATCTATTCTCATACACTCTTTGCCCCTCTTATTTTCTTTTTCACTTCCCCTCTGAACTTTCTATATTCAGCCTGATTCTCACTTGTATTCTCAACCTCACATCTGTCATATGTGCTCTTTTTCTGTTTCATCGTATTCTCTATCTCCTTCGACATCCAGGGAGCTCTGACTTTGGTTGCCCTACCTTTGCCCCTCGTGGGAATATACCTCGACTGTACCTGAACCATCTTCTCTTTAAAGGCAGCCCATTGTTCGATTACAGTTTTGCCTGCCAATCTTTGATTCCAATTTACCCAGGCCAGATCCGTTCTCAACCCACTGAAATTGGCCTTTCTCCAATTAAGTATTTTTACTGTAAATTGCTCCCTGTCCTTTTCCATAGCTAATCTAAACCTTATGATACTATGATCACTGTTCCCTAAATGTTCCCCTACTGACACTTGCTCCACTTGCCCCACCTCATTCCCCAGAACCAGATCCAGCAATGCCTCCTTCCTCAATGGGCCGGAAACGTACTGATTAAGAAAGTTCTCCTGAACACACTTCAGAAATTCTTCCCCCTCTCTGCCCTTTACACTATTACTATCCCAGTCTATATTAGGATAGTTGAAGTCCCCCATTATCACTACTCTATAGTTCTTGCACCTCTCTGTAATTTCCCTGCAAATTTGCTCCTCGATATCTTTCCTACTAGTTGGCGGCCTACAGAATACACCTAGTGGTGTAATGGCACCTCTATTATTTCTTAACTCTAACCAAATAGATTCTGTCCTTGACCCCTCCAGGACTGTAACATTCTCCTTAACCAATACTGCCACCTTATCTCCTTTCTTTCCTTCTCTATCTTTCCTGAACACCTTATATCCAGGATTATTTAATAACCAATCCTACCCTTTTTTGAGCCAGGCCTCCGTTATCGCCATGACATCGTATTCCCATGTGGCTATTTGTGCCTGTAGCTCACCAACCTTGTTTACCATGCTTCATGCGTTTACACACATGCACTGTAAACCTATCTTAGATCTTCTTATATTCTCTTAGTCTGACCCCACCTAATACCATACTATTTCTTACTCTAGTGCTATCTGTCTCTCCCAATCCTTTGTGTACTTTGTTTCTCCCTTCTAATGCTACATCCTGGTGCCCACCCCTCTGCCAAATTAGTTTAAACCCTCCCCAACAGCACTAGCATACCCCCCCCCGTGAGGATATTGGTCCCGGCTCTGTTGAGGTGCAACCCGTCTGGCCTGTACAGGTCCCTCCTCCCCAGAACCGGTCCCAATGACCCAGGAATCTAAAGCCCTCCCTCCTGCACCACCTCTCCAGCCATGCATTCAGCTGCTCTATCCTCCTATTTCTATATTCACTAGCTTGTGGTACCGGAAGTCATCCGGAGATTACTACCTTTGAGGTGCTGCTTTTTAATCTCTTTCCTAGCTCCCTAAAATCTGTCTGTAGGACCTCATCCCTCTTTCTACCTATGTCGTTGATACTGATATGGACCACGACCTCTGGCTATTCACCCTCCCCCCTCAGAATGTTCTGCAGCCGCTCAGTGACTTCCTTGACCCTGGCACCACGGCGGCAACATACCATCTTGGAATCACGTCTGCGGCCGCAGAAATGCCTATCTGTTCCCCTAACTATCGAATCCCCTACCACTATTGCTTTCCTGATCTTCCTCCTCCCCCCCTGTACAGCTGAGCAACCCGTGGTGCCATGGACTTGGCTCTGTCTGTACTCCACAGAGGAACCATTGCCCTCACCAGACTGGTTAGATTGTGAGATGCACTCCGGGGACTCCTGCACTACCTGCCTGGTCCTCCTCTTGTCTGTCTGACGGTCACCCGTTCCCTCTCTGCCTGCACACTCTTACGCTGCGGGGTGACCACCTCCTGAAACATGCTATCCACGTAACTCTCAGCCTCACGGATGCACCACAGTGACTCCAGCTGCTGCTCAAGCTCCGAAACCTGGAGCCAGAGCTCTTCCAGCCGACGACATTTCCTGCACACGTGGTTGTCCAGGACACTGGAAGCGTCCTGGAGTTCCCACATGGCACAGGATGTGCATTCCACGGGACTGAGGTGCCCTGCCATGCCTCTATTTAATAGACTATTAACTAACTTACAGATATAAACTTAAGGCTAAGGGGGAGAAATTTGGTGGGTTAGCGCCTCCCGTTAGCACCCCCGGGAGACGATAACGGGGCGCTGACTACTTACCGTCCGGGTGCGGCGAGATGAACGACTCCCGTGAACTTGGCCGGGAGGTTTGCGGTGGCAGTAACACTTTGCGCCACGATTTCCTGCGCCTGGAGATCGTGACGTCATTGCCGTGCGCATCGTCCCGGTAGCGCCCCAGACCCGAACTTCAGTTCCGCCCCCTGCAGCATCGCCGGGTGAAAACACCGACAGCTGCAGGAGGCATTGATCGGGAGGCCGGGCGCTTCGGGGACAGATGTTAAAGGGGAGGTTGCTGAGGTAAGTAGGAAAATTTGTAAAATGCTTTTTTTCAACCTTTTCAATTCTCCTGGGCCATGATCGATCAGCCCAGCACTCTGCTGGAGTGCATGGGGCTGATCGGGCCGGACCGTGGCTGCCGTCGGGGACCAGCTAACTGGTCCCAATGCACAGCCTGCAATGATGGCCCTTCCCTTTAAGGGAGGGAAGAAGCCTCGGATCGCGGCAGATAGCGCTCCACTTCCTTCCTGGAGCGCAAACACCGAATTTAGAAAAAGCTGGGAATCATTAGCGCCTGGCGCTAAGTTTCCCAACTTTCAAAAGTTACGGCCCCCAAACGGGACGATATCGAATTTCTCGCCTTAAGAGTCTTAAAAGTTGGGCCTACCTTTTTCTCCGGTCGCTTCTCTCGCTTTCTTAATTAAAGTCTTTATTCAAACGATTATTTATAGTTATATTAATTAGTTTATCTAGTTAAGTTAGAGAGAAGAAAAAGCTAATACTCACTCACCAATCACCTACCTGCTGTCCTGTGACGTCACTCCTTGTTTTCTTTTTTGTTCTTTTGGAATTCGCTGGATTTGCACTGCCTCCTCTGATGCTGACTCCTTGATTCTCTGACCTAAACGTGGTGGAGTTCCTCTGCTTCTTGCTAGATCCTGAGATATCTGCACCAAGCAGAATCTACCTGACATTTTTGTAGGCAGGAACATCTTGTTGTAGACAAACCCTTGCCCTGAGCCTGGAGTTGGCTACACATTTTCAAAAGTCATGTGATGAAGGAAGACAGTTATCGTGGGAGTCATTTGCTGGGATGAATCTATGGCACGATGCAAATTTTAAAGCCAGGAGCTGGAATTTTCTGTTGGCCACAGTGGAGATAAAGCATGGCTAGTCCAATCAAAATAGGCTGCAGAAGATTACCATTCAAAATGTTATTGGCAGAAAATGGCACAAGAACGAACAAATAAATCTAATGCACTTGAAAGAATACCTTCTTACGTCAAGAATTTAGGGGTGAAGACTGGATATCACAGTGCCGAAATAGGCCATTCAGCCCATCAAGTTTACATTGGTACTTCTCTCCATAACTCACCTTGTCTAATCCCAATCTTTTGTTCACTCCCTACTCCCTTTAACAGTCCTCTTTTTAAAGCAAAAATCTAAACACCTTTTAAAGGAATTTACAAACTCTGCTTCAACAACTATTTGTAGTATAGATTCCACATTCTAACCATCCTTTGTGTAAAGAATATTTTTCTAACCACCTCTTTAATTTTTTTTGTGCCTAACTTACATCTGTGTCCTCTCATTACTGTCTTGCCGATCAGTAGAAGCAATCTATCTCTATATACCTTATCATAACCTTTCATAATCCTGATGAGCACAATCAGGTCATCCCTTAATTTTGTCAATCCTAGTGGAAAAAATCCTAACTATTGGGAGCAGCAGCGGGAGCGGACCAACCTGTGAGGGAGCAGGCGAAGGAGGAGCGAGTAAATAAAGCCCGAGGTTCAAGGCCTAGACCGAGCTATTGGGAGCAGCAGCGGGAGCGGACCGACCTGTGAGGGAGCAGGCGAAGGAGGAGCGAGTAAATAAAGCCTGAGGTTCAAGGCCTAGACCGAGCTATTGGGAGCAGCAGCGGGAGCGGACCGACCTGTGAGGGAGCAGGTGATTTAAAGAACAACAAAAAACAAGGAGTGACGTCACAGGGAAGCGATTGGTTGGTCAGTATTTTTCTGTTTTCCTGGGCATTTGGTTTAAATTAAGAGCCGGGATTAAAAACTAAACGTTCAAAACTTAAACACTTAATTAATTAAATACATTAGAGATGGCAGGGCAGGCGTTGTGTTACTGCTGCAACATGTGGGAGCTGGTGGACACCATTGAGGTCCAAGGCAACCACATTTGCAGTAAGTGTTGGTTGCTCAAGGAACTTTGGCTCCGTGTTGATGAGCTGGAGTCCGAGCTTCAAACATGGTTACCCATCAGGGAGGGGGAGAGTTACCTGGACGCTGTGTTCCAGGAGGCAGTCACACCCCTTAGATTAATTAATTCACATTTGGTCCGTGGTCAGGGACAGGTGGGTATAGGACAGGTATGGGGAACCAGGGGGTAGTGGTGGAGGAGCGTCAGCCCTTGCTCTTGTCCAATAGGTACGAGGTTCTTACTCTCTGTGTGGACGAGAGCAGGGACTGCAGTGAGGATGAGCAAACTGACCGCAGCACCGTGGTACAGGGAGCCATTCAAGAGACGGGAGCAAAAAGAAATGTGGTAGTGGTAGGGGACAGCATAGTTAGGGGGATAGACACTGTTCTCTGCAGCCAAGAGCGTGAGTCCCAGTAAAGGGTAAAGGACATCTCCTCTGGGCTGGAGAAGAACTCGGAGTGGGAGGGGGAGGATCCAGTTGTCGTGGTCCACTTAGGTACAAACGACATAGGTAGGACAAAGAAAGAGGTTCTGCTGAGAGAGTTTGAGCAGCTAGGGACTAAATTAAAAAGCAGAACCACAAAGGTAATAATCTCTGGATTATTACCTGAGCCACGAGCAAATTGGCATAGGGTCAATAGGATCAGGGAGATGAATGCGTGGCTCAAAGACTGGTGTGGGAGAAGTGGGTTGCGATTCGTGGGGTACTGGCACCAGTACTGGGGAAAGAGAGCTGTTCCGTTGGGACGGACTACACCTGAACCATGCTGGGACCAGAGTTCTAGCAAATCGAATAACTAGGGAGGTAGATAGGGCTTTAAACTAAATAAGGCGGCGGGTGGAGGGGGGGGCGGAGCGGAGGGGTCCCGGTGGAGAGAAATTTAGAATGCTAAAGAGAAAAGACAAGGAAGCAGTGCAGGTAAGTGATTGGGGTAAGGATAACCAGATTGTGTCAGGAAGGGACAGAGCGTACAAACAAGAGTGCATTAACAAATAGGGTCTGGGTAAGAAAAAATGGTAGTAAGACAAATAGGGCCATAGTACAAAAAAATGTTAAGATGTCTAAAAATGTTAAAAAGGCAAATCTAAAGGCACTGTATCTGAATGCACGAAGCATTCGTAATAAGGTAGATGAATTAACAGTGCAAATAGATGTAAACGGATACGATATAATTGCAATTACGGAGACATGGCTGCAGGGTGACCAAGGCTGGGAGCGGAATATCCAAGGATATTCGATATTTAGGAAGGACAAGCAAAAAGGAAAAGGAGGTGGGGTAGCATTGTTAGTAAAAGATGAAATCAGAGCAATAGTGAGAAAGGATATTGGCTCAGAAAAACAAGATGTAGAATCAGTCTGGGTGGAGCTAAGAAGCACCAAGGGGCAGAAAACATTGGTGGGAGTTGTCTATAGGCCTCCAAACAGTAATGGTAATGTAGGGGACGGCATCAAACAGGAAATTAGAGATGCATGTAACAAGGGTACTACAGTAATCATGGGAGACTTTAATCTACATATAGACTGGCCAAACCAAATTAGCAATAATACTGTGGAGGATGAATTCCTGGAGTGTGTACGAGATGGTTTTTTAGACCAGTACATTGAGGAGCCAACTAGGGAACAGGCTACCCTAGATTGGGTATTGTGCAATGAGAAGGGGTTAATTAATAATCTTGTTGTGCGGGGTCCTTTAGGGAAGAGTGACCATAACATGATAGAATTCTTCATTAAGATGGAAAGTGAAGAAGTCCAATCCGAAACTAGGGTCCTAAATCTAAACAAAGGAAACTACGAAGGTATGAGGAGTGAGTTGGCTATGATAGATTGGGGTGCTTCATTAAAAGGCATGATGGTGGATAGGCAATGGCTAACATTTAAGGAACGAATGCATGAATTACAACAGTTATACATTCCTTTCTGGCGCAAAAACACAAAAGGAAAAGCGGCCCAACCATGGCTAGCAAAAGAAATTAAGGATAGTATTAGATCCAAAGAGGAGTCATATAAAGTTGCCAGAAAAAGTAGCAAGCCTGAGGATTGGGAGCAGTTTAGAGTTCAGCAAAAAAGGACCAAGAGATTGATTAAGAGGGGAAAAATAGAATATGACTATAAACTTGCAAGGAACATAAAAGCGGATTGTAAAAGCTTCTACAAGTATGTAAAAAGAAAGATTAATGAAGACAAATGTAGGTCCCTTACAGTCAGAAATGGGAGAATTTATAATGGGGAACAAGGAAATGGCAGAGCAATTAAACAAAAAAACTTTGGTTCTGTCTTCACGGAAGAGGACACAAATAACTTCCCAGAAATGCGAGGAAACCAAGGGTCTAGTGAGAAGGAGGAATTAAAGGAAATTAGTGTTAGTAAAAAAAATAGTGCTGGAGAAATTAATGGGACTGAAAGCTGATAAATCCCCAGGGCCTGATAATCTGCATCCCAGAGTACTAAAAGAGGTAGCCATGGAAATAGTGGATGCATTGGTTGTCATCTTCCAAAATTCTATAGATTATGGAACAATTCCGGCAGATTGGAGGGTGGCAAATGTAACGCCACTATTTAAAAAAGGAGGGAGAGAGAAAACCGGGAACTACAGACCGGTTAGCCTAACATCAGTAGTAGGGAAAATGCTAGAGTCTATTATAAAGGATGTGATAACAGGACACTTAGAAAATATCAACGGGATTAGACAATGTCAACATGGATTTATGAAAGGGAAATCATGTTTGACAAACCTACTGGAGTTTTTCGAGGATGTAACTGGTAGAATAGATAAGGGAGAACCAGTGGATGTGGTGTATTTGAATTTTCAGAAGGCCTTTGATAAAGTCCCACATAAGAGGTTAGTGTGCAAAATTAAAGCACATGGGATTGGAGGTAATATACTGGCATGGATTGAAAATTGGTTAACAGACAGGAAACAGAGAGTAGGAATAAATGGGTCTTTTTCGGGGTGGCAGGCGGTGACTAGTGGGGTACCGCAGGGATCAGTGCCTGGGCCCCAGCTATTCACAATATATATCAATGATTTGAGTGAGGGAACCAAATGTAATATTTCCAAGTTTGCTGACGACACAAAACTAGGTGGGATTGTGAGTTGTGAGGAGGATGCAAAGAGGCTTCAAGGCGATTTGGACAAGTTGAGTGAGTGGGCAAATACATGGCAGATGCAGTATAACGTGGATAAATGTGAAGTTATTCACTTCGGTAGGAAAAACAGAAAGGTAGAGTATTATTTAAATGGTGATAGATTGGGAAATGCTGATGTACAAAGGGACCTGGGTGTCCTTGTACACCAGTCATTGAAAGCAAACATGCAGGTGCAGCAAGCAGTTAGGAAGGCAAATGGTATGTTGGCCTTCATTGCAAGAGGATTTGAGTACAGGAGCAAGGATGTCTTACTACAGTTGTACAGGGCCTTGGTGAGACCACACCTGGAGTACTGTGTGCAGTTTTGGTCTCCTTACCTAAGAAAGGATATACTTGCCATAGAGGGAGTGCAGCGAAGGTTCACCAGACTGATTCCTGGGATAGCAGGACTGTCGTATGAGGAGAGATTGGGTCGACTAGGCCTATAGTCACTAGAGTTTAGAAGAATGAGAGGGGATCTCATTGAAACGTATAAAAATCTGACAGGGCTAGACAGACTGGATGCAGGGAGGATGTTTCCCCTGGCTGGGGGGGGGTCTAGAACGAGGGGTCACAGTCTCAGGATACGGGGTAGGACATTTAGAACTAAGATGTGGAGACATTTCTTCACTCAGAGGGTGGTGAACCTGTGGAATTCTCTATCACAGAAGGCTGTGGAGGCCAAGTCACTGAATATATTTAAGAAGGAGATAGATAGATTTCTAGACACAAAAGGCATCAAGGGGTATGCGGAGAGAGCAGGAATATGGTATTGAGAGAGAGGATCAGCCATGATCATATTGAATGGCGGAGTAGGCTCGAAGGGCCGAATGGCCTACTCCTGCTCCAATTTGCTATGTTTCTATGCTTGGGTGTATCTCTAAATTGAAGACCTTGACAAATCCTTATGAGTTAATTTAGCTTTAAATTCTTGTTGGCTTTCTGAAGCAATTATTAATGTGGAAGAAGGAAGCATAATAGTTATGTTTATGCGGCAATGAACATTGCCTCAAAATCTTATATTAAAATGCAAGGATTTCAGCCTCCACCGACATGTAGGAATTGCTGTCTCCCAAAGGGCAACATTAGCTGGGGTGTTGTCCCTTCACATAATTCAGGCCCTCTACTCTACTGCAAATAAGATCACTTGCTGAGGTGTATCTTTAGTTCTTTTCTTCTGTCAGCAGAAGCACATCCTATCTGTTGTCTCCCACACCAGAAAAGTTTTACTGCCATATATCTGTCTTCTGCTTCGTACTAAACGGTTCCAAAATATGAAGATAGCCTTGAGAAGTTAGAAACATAGAAACTCTGTGGTAGAGAATTCCACAGGTTCACCAACCTCTGAGTGAAGAAATTTCTCCTCATCTCAGTCCTAAATGTCCTATCCCGTATCCTGAGACTGTGACCCCTCGTTCTAGAGCCCCCAGCCAGGGGAAACATCCTCTCTGCATCCAGTCTGTCTAGCCCTGTCAGAATTTTATACGTTCCAATGAGATCCCCTCTCATTCTTCTAAACTCTAGTGAATACAGGCCTAGTCGACCCAATCTCTCCTCATACGACAGTCCTGCCATCCCAGGAATCAGTCTGGTGAACCTTCGCTGCACTCCCTCTATGGCAAGTATATCCTTTCTTAGGTAAGGAGACCAAAACTGCACACAGTACTCCAGATGTGGTCTCACCATGGCCCTGTACAACTGTAGTAAGACATCCTTGCTCCTGTACTCAAATCCTCTTGCAATGAAGGCCAACATACCATTTGCCTTCCTAACTGCTTGCTGCACCTGCATGTTTGCTTTCAGTGACTGGTGTACAAGGACACCCAGGTCCCTTTGTACATCAACATTTTCCATGAGATGACAACTTGCCCATGCTGGTTACTTTGAATCATAGGTCTTCACCATATAAGCTTCTTCCATAGTCAGAATGGTGTACTACTCTGCTGTCTATTAACTGAAGTTTACAAGATTTATCACACAATCATTCAAGTTTGTGGACCTTGTGTGGCAAATCTTCTGTGTGATAATTTAGGTTTGTCAATGAATCCTTGTTACAAACTTATTTTTGCTTACATCAAAATCCATATGCAACTTGTACTTGCAACATTAAGCATCTAGCTGAACAGATACTTTCAAATAAATTACTTTTAGTATATCTATATAAGTTCAAAGGAAGCTAATTGTATTGGTACTTTTCTTTTTCTCAATCAAGCACAGAAGAAACTGAAGTGTTTTACTTTTCCAAATTGTTGTTTTTTATAAAGACATTATGATAACTCAAACAGAACACAAAATACAAACAGAAGGGCACCATTTTCATGATAAAGTCTTTAGAAAATGTATTGTTTGCAAACAGGAAATGTAGGATTGAAATTATTGCATCTCTTGTGCATAGCTTTATTGTGGCCAAAATTATGCACATCTTTTCTCCTTCCCCAAACAGCAAAAGGTTTGTGAAACAATTTTTCATGAAGACTGTGTCTTTTCAAGTGTTTGCCCCACTGTTCTAAAATCTAGGAGCAGCTTTTAAAATAAGGAATACATGGAACAAATAGAAAAGAACTGCTTTGAAGTAAATAGTAAAGTAATAAATACAATTGTTCTTTGCTCATGGGTCAACTGATTATACCTGTCTACTGCTGAACGGCAAAAGAAAACCCTAGTTTACATTGAATAAGTCGGTAGGGGAGTTCATTAAAAAGTAAGTCAAAATACAATCAATTAACCCATCTATCTATATCCATACATTATTAAAATCAGTATGTTCTGGTTTCTTTCTGTTCAAAAAATCTATGTCAACAGTCCCTATGGATTTTCTATGTTAATTGTGTCTACACTTGGTGATGCCTGCACTGTCACATTTTCAATAGGATTTTCCCAGTAATGTGACAGCTTGTGATGCTGCACTTACAGTCTCTGGCCACTCAACAACAACAGCAGCTTGTATTTATATAGCACCTTTAACATAGTAAAACGTCCCAAGGCACTGCACAGGAGTATTTTAAGACAAAAAATTTGACACCGATCCACATAAGGATAAATTAGGGCAGGTGACCAAAAGCTTGGTCAAAGAGGTAGGTTTTAAGCAGCGTCTTAAAGGAGGAAAGAGAGGTACCGAGGTGGACAGGTTTAGGCAGGGAATTCCAGAGCTTAGGGCCTAGGCAACAGAAGACACGGCCACCAAAGGTTGAGCGATTATAATCAGGGATGCTCAAGAGGGCAGAATTAGAGGAGTGCAGATATCTCGGGGGGGTTGTGGGGCTGAAGGAGATTACAGAGATTGGAAGGGGCGAGGCCATGGAGGGATTTGAAAACAAGGATGAGAATTTTGAAATTGAGGCGCTGCTTAACCGGGAGCTAATGTAGGTCAGCGAGCACAGGGGTGATGGGCGAACGGGACTTGGTGTGAGTTAGGACACGGGCAGCCGAGTTTTGGATAACCTCAAGTTCACGTAGGGTGGAATGTGGGAGGCCAACCAGGAATGCGTTGGAATAGTCAAGTCTGGAGGTAACAAAAGCATGGACGAGGGTTTCAGCAGCGGATGCGCTGAGGCAGGGGCGGAGATGGGCGATGTTACGGAGGTGGAAGTAGGCAGTCTTTGTTATGCTGCGGACTCAGTTTGTTGTGTTTTTTCTTTCACAGTTGTGTCATCTCGTCGCCTTTTTTTCCACAATCACGTTTCTCCTCAGATAAGTTCATTCTGAAGTTTAAACTTTGCTCTATTTAATTTTACTGTTTTCTTCTCCCCTTTATCACAAGCAGTGGGGGCCCTCTATGCTGCTGCCTCACAAGCTGTTTGTGGTAAATGCCACGACTCCTAGTCGGAGCATGGTCTGCCTCTCTTCTTCATTTTAGACCACCTCACATCACCCTCTAGCCTATTTTGTGTCTGCAGCTGCCTGCCACGTTTGATCAGTGGCCCATTAGCTGGCTCTACTGACTGATCAGTTGCCCTACTTTCTGCCTCCCCCATAGGCCCTTAATCCACTTGCAGTTCTAATTAGCCAGAAATACTCCTGTCACCCTCTGCTCAGTATTTGGCTGAGTGGCCGATCTGCTCTCTGCACTGGTGACCCTCTCCACTCCCCCTGCGGGTCCTTCAGGCCAGCCCCTCCATTTAATTAATTTTCCCCATTAAACCAGCTTTAGTACTGCGGGGGTACGGCACTGTCAGAGGTGCCATCTTTCAGATGAGATGTTAAACCGAGGCCCTATCTGCCTCTCAGATGGACATAAAAGATTCCATGGCACTATTCGAAGAAGAACAGGGAATTCTCTGGCTGTCCTGGCCATTATTTATTCCTCAATATACATAACTGAAAAAACAGATTGCCTGGTCATGTATCTCAGTGTTATTTGTGGGACCTGGCTGTGCACAAATTGGCTGAGTGCACTGGACATAGCAAAGGCTACAGATCCCAACTGTAGTGCTGAAGGCCTGTGCTCCAGAGCTTGCTGAGCCTTTAGCTAAGTTATTCCAGTACTGCTACAATACTGGCATCTACCCTACAATGTGGATAATTGCCCAGGTATATCTGTAGGATAGAGGTGTACTTGTAGGATTTAATAAACATTATTAAGATTCGATAACCATTTTTATATAACTATAATATGTGAAGTTGTATGTTAAAAACCTAAAAAGCTTGTATAAAATGGCGAATGGCTGAGACCAAAGCAGGATGGGAAAATTATGCCAACCTGACTGAACTCTGTTAGAAATTGATGTAATTCTGTAGAATGGTCTGTTAAGTAAACAGGGAGATAGTGGGGAACAAGAAATTCAGCAACATTGCAAAAGAAGATAGGGGACTGGAGACAGTCACCACTCCCTGTCTTCTCAAAAATGCAGAACTGGCTCAACAATGAGCGAATTACAAAGCAAAAAGACATCTGTGAGAATTTAGTGTGAAGGTTATTCTCAGATAAGGATAGCTTGCTTACTAACTGCCACATAGGCAAAAGGGAGAGAAAGGGTATAAAGATACAGATAATGAACACTGAAAGCAGCGCGCAGCGAGAAACCAGAGGATGAGAAGCTTCAGTCAACAGAACACAGCAAGAGAATAAAGAGATTGCGCCACAGTCACTTGGAAGGAATGCTGGGGTTCAACAAATAGATTGTGACTATCGTCTTGTTAAGTATTACTTTCTCTGTACTGGATGTTTAATGCTTAATAAACCTGTTTTACTTATACACAACATACCTGTACCCAGAGTGGTTTGTGTAGTCACGGACAAATTATTATAAAGAGCTTTTGAAAGCTACAAATTGGCACCCTTCAGATGGGACAAGACAAAGCGGCTAGTATTGTGTAATAGATCGGACCTCGAAAGTAGCTTCCTGATCAGCTGCTGCTCTTGAAGAGGGATAAACCCCGTGGGGAGTGCCCGTGAATTAAGACAACGTCATCTGTGTCCGAGAGGTACCAGAGACCAAGGGCTGCGAGCTACTTGTTAAAACTATCGCCTAATATTAAGTATATTACGCTGTATGCTTAATAAATCTTGATCTATTGCTCAAACATACTGGCTGATGCCTATTGGTGTCTTGTCCAAGAACTCAGAGATCATTAAGATCTTACATGTCCTGTCCACAAAAAGCAGGACAAGTCCTTAGACCAGAGAAGGTTAAGGGGAGATTTAATAGAGGTGTTCAAAATTATGAAGGGTTATGATAGAGTAAATGAGAAACTGTTTTCACTGGCTGGACGGTCAGTACCAGAAGATACAGATTCAAGATAATTGACAAAAGAACCAGAGGGGAGATGAGGAGAATTTTTTTTTATGGAGCAAGTTATGATGATCTGGAATGTGTTGCCTGAAAGGGCGGTAAAACCAGATTCAACAGTAACTTTCAAAAGAGAATTGGATATATACTAGAAAAGGAAAAATATGCAGAACTTTGGGGAAAGAGCAGGGCTGTGAGACTAATTGGATAGTTCTTTCAAAGGGCTGACACAGGCACGATGGGTTTGTTCTGTGCTGTATGATTCTATGAAATCCAGTCTGGCTAATTACCGCCCCATCAGTCTACTCCCAATCATCAGCAAAATAAGGTTACAAACAGTCTGGTTCAGCCTGAGACAGTGGGCAGGGAGGGCGATGAAGTTTGTGGTGGGTGCCGAAGACAATAGCTTTGGTCTTCCAAATGTTTAATTGGAGGAAATTGCGACTGTATGTCGGACAAGCAGTCTGATAACACAGAGGCAGCGGAGGGGTGGAGAGAGGTGGTAGTGAGATTGAGCTGGTTGTAGTCAGTGTACATGTGAAACCTGACGGTATGTCTTTGGATGATGTCACCGAGGGGCAACAAGTAGATGAGAAATAGGAGGGGACCAAGGATAGATCTTTTGGGAACTCCAGAGGTATTGCTAGGGCAGGAAGAGAAGCCATTGAAGGTGATTCTCTTGCTACGACTGGCTATGCAAGAGTAGAACTAGGCGAAGGCAGTCCCACTCAGCTGGACAACGGAGGAGAGGCATTAGAGGATGGTATGGTGTATCGTGTCAAAGGCTGCAGACAGGTTGAAAAGAATGAGGAGGGACAGTGCACCACGGTCACAGTCACAGAGCATGTAATTTGTAACTTTGATTAGGGTCGTTTCAATGCTGCGGCAGGGGTGGAAACGTGATTGGGCAGGTTCAAACATTGAGTTATGGGAAAGGTGGCAACGGATTTGGGAGGCGACAGCACATTCAAGGTCCTTGGAGAGGAAAGGGAAGTTGGAGATAGGGTGGTAGTTTGCAAGGACAGAGGGGTCAAGGAAGGGTTTTTGAGGAGGGGGGCGATGACAGCTGATTTGGGGACAGTGCCTGAGGAGAGGGAACCATTTACAATATCAGCTAGCATGGGAGCCAGGAAGGGAAATTGGGTGTTTAGCAGTTTAGTGGGAATAGGGCCCAGAGAGCAGAAGGTGGGTCACATGAACAAGATGTTAACTTGCTCAAGATGCTCAGTTTGGCTTCCTTCAGCTCCAGATCTCATTGCAACCTAGGTCCAAACTTAAGAGCTTAATTGCACAGGTGAAGTGAGAGTAACTGTCCTTGACATCACGGCAGCATTTGACTGAGTGTGGCACCAAGGAGCCCTAATAAATCTGAAATTTATGGGCATCGGGAGAAAACTCTCCAGCGGCTGGAGTCATACCTGGCACAAAGGAGGATAGTTGAGGTCCTTGGAGGCCAATCATCACTGCAGCAGTTCCTCAGGGAAGCATTCCAAGCCCAACTATCTTCAGCTACTTTATCAATGACCTTCCTTCCATCATAAAGTCAGAAGCGTGGCTGTTTGCTGATGATTGCACAATGTTCAGCTCTATTCACAATAATGAAGGTGTCCATGCCTGCGTGCAGCAAGATCTTGACAACATCTAGGCTTGGGCTGATACGTGGCAAGTAACATCCATGCCACACAAGTGTCAGGCAATGACCATCTCCAACAAGAGTGTGCATAACAACCTCCCCATGTCATTCAATGGTATCACCATCACCTCGTCTCCCCCAATCAACATTCTGGGGACTACTGTTGACCAGAAACTGAACTGGACCAGTCATATAAATACTGTGGCTACTACAACAGGTCAGAGGCTGGGTATTCTGCACCGAGTGGCTCACCTACTGACTCCCCAAAGCCTCTCTACCACCTTCAAGGCACAAGTCAGGAGTGTGATGGAATCCTCTCCACTTGTCTGGATGGGTGCAGCTGCAACAGCACTCAAGAAGCTCAACACTATCCAGGACAAAACAGCTGGGCTGATGGGCACCCCATCCACTGGCTTAAATATCCACTCCCTCCACCATCGGCATTCCATGACTGCAGTGTGTACTATCTATGGGAGTTGCAAGTTGCCAAGGTTTCTTCAGGAGCAACTCCCAAACCTGTGACATCCCCCACCTAGATGGAGAAGAGCAGCAGGTGCATGGGAACACCATCACCCCCAGGTTCCCCTCCAAGTAACAAACCATCCTGACTTGGACATATATCACCGTTCCTTCATTCTCGGTAGGTAAAAATCCTGGAACTCCCTACCTAACAGCACTGTGGGAGCAGCTTCACTTCACGACTATAGCAGTTCAATAAGAAAGCCCACCACCACCTTATGAAAGGCAACTAGGGATGGGCAACAAATGCGGCCTTGTCAGCAATGCCCACATCCCGAAAAATATATATATATTTTTAAAGTGCTCTCTTTATAGACAGCTTGTCAATCTGGACATAGGAAATCTGGTGGAGATTTTGAAGGAGCTGCAGCAGCATTTAAAGGGGAGGGATGGAAGTGAAACAGAGCAGCAGTTTCTAGCATCAGGCAACATTTTTGCAGCACCTAAGGATATTAAATATGGAAGTCTTTAAGGTTAAAAACCTGTAAGTGACTGTAGTAAAAATGAATTCCAAACCTGCTTCCAGCTTTCTCTGACTGCAGCTAAAGATCCCTTTAATGAAAGCTCAAAATGGCCACCTGCCAATGTTGGTGGGGTTGGGGAGCAGGGGAGAGGGATCAGAAACTGGCAGAAGCAATGTGGGTAGAAACAAAATTGGCATTGGGGTTGTAACTACATCATTTGACTCTGGTTTGCATTTATTTAAGAAGCCTCTGTTTGTTTCTGACTGCCTAAATTGAGGTCTACCCAAAAATCGGAACAGCAATTCTATTCCACTTGTAATTTTGGTTCCGCTACTGACCTGTTTTAGGTGCAAACGGGGCAGTAGGGACTTGAAAATTACCACCAATAAAATCTCTATTTAAAGGCAATGCTTCCAACTGTTTAGCTGTTTACATTGGTCTTTTAAGTCAGATTCCAGGAGCCTGGAGTCTGTGAGCTGGCTCCGGCTGTTAAACTAGGGTTCCATAGACCAGTAACAGATGTAAATACCTAGTTTTATCTGGGTCCACAGGTCTGCTGCCAGTCTATAGAAAGTGGGTTTAACAGCTTAAATGCAGGAAGCTGGTTCCTCGATGCCAGGCTCTGGGAATTTTACATAAAAGACCAATATAAAAGGCCTTTCAGTGTACATGACGATGAAATCTTGTAACTTGTATTTTTTCCTAGTAACATTCAATTCAAATTTAACATATTTGTAACCTTTATAGTGCCTTATTTCATGAAATAATTATCAACCTCCATCTTTACAGCTGCTCATTATTTTATAACCCTTCCATTATTTGAAATTTATTGCCAGAGAACACTCACTGGACATTGTCAGTCACTTTCACACTTAAGTGACCACTTCTTATTTTACCAGGTCAAAATTCTGTGCTGTATTTTCTTTTGAAAACATGACATTCAAGAAGGTGAATGAAATTATACTATTATATAAGAATATAAGGGCTTAATGACAATATAATATAATTGTAACTAGGTTAATAAGCCTGTAATAAACCCTGAATACATTACATTAGTAGCTATTGTTCAGCAAGATGGGATATCAAGGACACTTGTAAGTAAAACACTTACAGCTACAGCTAAAGACTTGGATCAATATTAATGTGACTTTCATTTCATGCTTGCCCAACTCCAATAAGCTGACAATATACTCTGATTATGTGAAGTGCCTCCAAGTAACAAAAAGGTTATTAGATTGCAGAAGTGAAAATGGAATGCAGTTTTTTTATTGACAGTTTCACTAATAGATTTTACTGATTTTAAGGCTACCTAGCACAGGGTTGATATTGAACGCAGTCGTTTCCAAAATACTAAATAAGGGTCAATGTCAAATATAAAATTAAAAGAAAAATAATAAACTCCTTAAAATAATTATTTAACAGAACAAATTTAATGATCAAACAATGATCCAGTTAAAGATTTTTTTACAATGTTTATTTTGTGGGCAGATTACAAAATGAAGCAAAAGAATTTTAACCAGAGGACTGGGTAAACAGCAACTGGAAAGTGAACGTGATGTTTCTGGGCACAGCTGTATCCCTCATAGAAACGGAATAAAAAAGCAGCAGTGATGGCACAGTGAAGCTTCAAGTGGGAAGTCATTACTAGAAAATACGAGTGGTAATAAGCGGAGAAAACTGGGGGTGGGAAGGTTACGCACCCTCAAAAAATTCTATGTTCTTATGTAGTAATTTCAGCTGTTTCACTTACTCATTATTTCCAAATATTAATCGGGGTGACATAAAACATTACATAAAACTAACTACGCAAGAGAAAAAATGGCAACCAAAGTAGTACACAATAACCTTTTAACCCTGAAACCTAGAGACCCAAAACCTTTTCAACAAATGGATATTTGACTCAGAAAGCTATTTGAATGTTTTGCTATGAGTACATAAATTTGTATAGAAACATTTACATTTAAGTTTTGAGATTTTTGTCACCACTGGCTTGTTTGACAAACTTAAATTATTAAAGCATGCTGTTAGCATTTGTACAATACAGTCAATGTTGACACCAGTAATAAGGTTGATCACTTCCATATTAAAAATGGAAAATAAGTTATCAGTAAACCAGTCACATTAACTATAAGTTTGCAATGTTTAATTCATGGTAGGTTTTCAGAAGAAGTGAACAGCTACATTGAACTGCTTTTTTTCTTCTGTTTTTATGGGAGCATGAAATCTGCCCAAACGTGCACTGGAGGGGCTACTTTTAATATTTTCATCAAATGTGAATTTAATACATTTGGAAATGTAGGGCGCGATCTTGCCAGCCCTGGGGAGGCGGGACTGCCGGGAAAATGGCAGAATTTGGGGGCGGGTGCCCAACCCACCTCCGTGCCATCTTGCCAGGAGGCGGGTAGCCGACCCGCGCCGGGTCCCGTCACCTTGGAGGCGGGAAGGGGATTACAGCCACTTAACTGCCTGTTAACAGGTAGTTAACAGGCAGATAAGAGGATTATCCCCATTTTACCCACACAAGTGCAGACTTCCCGAAAGCTGCGAAGCCCGCCAGGGTCACCGAGGTGAATAGTGGGTCTGCGGGGGTCGGAGGGGTGCAAAAATGCGCTGTGAAGGTAAGTGATGGGTGCAAGTGTGGAGAGGTGAGTATGTGAGGTAAGTGGAAAGTGTTAGAAAAAGTTTACTTACCTTTGTTTCTTCATGCAGGCTTCAAGAGTTGGGTATGCGGAGAGTCTCGCACCTCCGCGGCAGAGATGACAGATGGCTGCTGCATTCTTCAATGCAACAACCATCTAATTTCTGCGAAAGAAAGAGGTTTGATGAGTCTTGAATTCAAGAACTCATCAAACTACAGAGAACGTCAGTGTTTGACAGCTTCACAGAGCTGTCAAATGATGACAATTCATCTGTCAAAAATGTTTGACAGATGAAATGTCATACGCTGACATTCTCTGTAACCGGCTTTCCCATAATTGGCCTGCTAAGCCTGTTGGGCGGGCTTAACAAGGTCAATCAAGGGAAAATAGCGTGGGTTGGCCACAAATCGATGGAGGCGGGACATCGACCCGACAAGCAGCAGTCCCGCCTCCAACGCGCCCCCATTGGCAAAATCGCCCCCATAGTCTCCCTTGCATGTGAAATTCCATTGTAAAATAAAATATAGAAGCTATGTACACCTAAACAATTCAACGCCTGCTCATTATTCAGATACAATACGAGAACTGGGAACTTAATATCCCTGGTTAGAAAAGATAAGTGGGGGGGGGGGGGGGGGGGGGGAGGGTGGAGAGGCGGTATTAATAAAATATTCTATCACAGTAGTAGAATGTAAGAGTGTTCGATGAGATTGTGGTAAGACAAAATTCATAGGATTAGGAAAGGAATGGTATAATTCATGGTAGGCATTGCAGCCATCAAACAGTGGAAAGAATAAGATTTGTAGACAGTTCAGAGAGAAAATAACTGAGCAATAATATTGGGTGATTTTAATTATTCCAATGTATACTTGAATAAATAATATTTAGAATGCATCCAGGATTGCTTACTAGATCAGTACGCTCCTAATCCACAGGAAAGAATCATTGCGAAATGAACTGAGACAAGTAACTCATATAAAACAGAGAACAATTGCGAGATAGTAACCACAGCATAGTAAGATTAATTGTGAAAACAGAAAACGATAATGAAGATTCAAAGATAAGTGTGCTGGACTGAAAAATGGTGAAGTTCACCAAGATAGGAGATCTGATCCAAACTACCTGGACACAAAGGTTAGCAAACAAAATGACAGATCAACAATGTGGAAATCTTCAAATAAGAGACAGAGAGAGTCCAATATAGATATATTTCTATAAGAGGAAAAGGGGGTGCATCAAATGATAGTGATCTTTGGTTAAACAAATACATTAAAACTAACAGGAAGCTAAAAGGGAGTAATATGATAAAACCAGGGCTAATAAGAAAAAATGAGAGATATAGAACGTGTAGTAGGGAGGTGAAAAGTGAGATTAGATGGAGTAAAAGGGAATATGAAAAAGGCTAGCATATAATATAAAATGAAATAGTAAGAGATTTTATAAAGGGGAATCTAGTTGTAGAGGGAAAAAGGTTGGCAGTTATTAAATAAATAGTTTGCATCAGTTTTTATAAATGATGGTAGAAGAGTGTCTAGAGGATATGGAACAATTGCTGGAGGTAACTATAGAAAAGGAACTGGTTCCAATTTTTTTTTTTAGCAGAACTCAAAATGGAAATGTTGTGCTGGTATCCACCAAGGCTTTTGAAAGAAGTCAGAAGAGATAGTAGAGGCCACATTTTTTTCAATCCTCCTTAGATATGCAAACTGCACGAGGGGATTGGAGGGTAGCCAATGTAACAACTCTACTCAAGAAGGGAGAGAACAATTAACCAGGTAACTAAAGACCAATTAGTTTAATGTCATTGTACGAAAACCCTCAGGGGGAAAAATTGGGTTGCTTTGCGCCTCCCGTTAGCGCAAAGCAACTAGTGCCCGGGCGCGGCGTGGCCGGCAATGACGATCTTCGGGAGCACCCCCTGACTTACCGCCAGACGCTATGTCCGACGGGGTCAGGGGGGCCTACCTGTGGCCGGGGCGGCGCTATTTAAAAGCGAGGTGCCGGGCGGCCATTTTTGTTGCTGGCCGCCTGCCAGCACCTGCCTCGGCTCCCGTCCCCGGCCTCCTTACCCGCCCCCCCCCGCGGAATGCCGGCTGCGCTCCAGGAGCCCGGCACGTCTCGAGTGCCGGGCTCTTTTGCTGGCACTCCCGATCCCCGGGGGCCCAGCTGGGCCCCGTGTCGCGCTGCGCAAGGCCCCTCCCCTTTAAGAAGGGGAGGAAGGCCTGCAATACCGTGGCGCGACGTGCCACAATATTCCCTCGGAGCGCCCCAAGAGGGAGGCGGGGTGCTACTGGAAGCGCCCTGCTTCCCTCTTGGGGCGCAACCACTCAATTTCGGTCGCGGGAGCGCTAATTTTTCCAGGGCGCTAACGAAGTTAGTGCCCCAAAGGGTGCGCAACTCAATTTTTCGCCCTTAGAATCCATAATTCAAGATCAAAGTAGCAAGCATTTAGAGATGCATGGGATAATCAAGAACAGCCAGCACAGATTTGCTAAAGGAGCCAACATGGATTTGTTAAAGGCGAATCATCTTTAACAAGTTTAATAGAGCTTTTATTTGGAAAAAATGACATTGCGTAGACAAAGGGTATGCAGAACATGTAGTGTATACGGATTTTCAGAAGGTGTTTGATAAGGTGTCTCAAAAGAGGTTTGTCACAAAAATTCAGATGCATCATTTAAGAGGAAATGTAGCAGCATGCATAGGAAGTTGGTTCTTGGAAAGGACACAAAAGGGTTAAGGTTAATGGGTGTTGCTGGGATTGTTGCACCCGAGGGATCAATGCTGATCTATTTTTGTTCTCAATATACATAGATGATTTGAACTTGGGTGAAACATGACATCCACATTTTTGCCCGACCTTAGTTTTCCAGAGTAGGTGGTGGTGGGACTTCTAGCAGGGATTGTTTTACAACATAGTGGCTTGCTAAGCCATTTTAGAAGGTATTAAGTGTAAACCATTTTAGTGTGGGACTGGAGTCATATAGGGGTGGCAGGTTTCCTTCTCTGAAGAACATTAATGAACATTAATGGATTCTTAAGACAATCCAACAGCTTTCATGGTTATTTTTCTGGCACCAGTCCATAAATTTCCAGGTTACTTGAATTCAATTTCAAAACGTGCCATTACGGGACTTGAACGCATAACCTTTGGGTTGCTTGTCCAGTACCTTAACCACTACATTATCAAACTCCAAATTTGTTCAATAAGAAGGAGACAGTGTTGGACCTAATTACATAGAATATGCAGCACAGAAACAGGGCATTCGGCCCAACCGGTCCATACTCCACTCAAAGCCTCCTCCCATCCTTCCTCATCTTACTCTAAAAGCACAACCCTCTATTCCCCTCTGCCTCATATGCTTATCTGGCTTCCCCTTAAATGCATCTATACTATTCGCCTCAACTACTCCCTGTGGTAACGAGTTCCACATTCTCACCACTCTTTGGGTAGAGAATTTTCTTCTGAATTCCCTATTTAATTTCTTGGTGACTATCTTATATTGATGGCCTCTAGTTTTGCTTTTCCCCACAAGTGGAAACATACACTCTGGCTGCGATTTTGCTGACGTCCGCGGGTCCGTGGCGGGCGACGTCGGTGGTGGGTCCTGACCCCGCTGCTGGCTTCATCCTGCTCTGTGAAATGAATTTACCGTGATTGGGCTTGTTAAGCCCGCCCAGCGCGGTACTCGGGCCAATTAGAGGAAGCGGGCCTGGTGACATCATTTGATGACGCGTCATCAGCTAGTTTCCTTAAAGGGACCATGTCCAAATTTATTTTGACATTTGTGCCGTCAGTGTTCTACAACATTGAGGTGCTGAAAACACTGACAATGACTGCATAAAGGCACAGGGCTGCACCCAGGCTCTCCCATGACTCCCTCCATATGCTTATGGAGGGAGTCACAGCACGCAGGGAGGTCCTCTTCCCTTCCCATGGGCGGAAGAGACCTCCCCAGGAGATCAACACAGCTTGGTTGCAGATTGCAGAGGAGGGCACAAGTAGGGCTGTGGTCAGGAGGACCTGGGTGCAGTGCCGCAAACGTTTCAATGATCTCAGCAGATCATAAAATGTTAGTGCAACGCCACGTTCAACCTCATCCTGCTGTGCCTCTCATCACATCCCTATTACTCTGCCTTCCCTACCCTACTCCTGCACATCCTTACTCACACCAACTTACCTTGCACCTCCACCCATCCCTCTCTATCTGTATTATCTCATCCCCATCACACTTGGCACCCCTCACACTCATCCTCATCCTAGTGCAATCATTACCAACTAACAACACAGAAGGGTAGGCACTTGGGTGTTTTAGCCAATGTTCCTGTAAAGTTTCTGTTAATGTGGTGTCAAACATTGAAACCTTTATTTTCAACATTTTGCGTTCTTGGATAGATTTGTGTGCCTCTTTGGAAGTGGCTTAGTGAGTTGCAGTGAATGGTGAGACATAACGGTACCCCCCGCAATGGTGATGAGCGTAAAAGGAATGGCTTGGGCATTGTAGGGATGCTTTATGGTGTTGGTGTGGGATGGTGCCAACCTGGAGCATCATGTGGCAGCCTGGGTGTACAGCGTCAAGTGAAATAAATCTGGCTATGCTGAGGCCATCCCTGGCCTCCCAGGCAGCAATGTGGTTGGGTGCTGATGTCCTGTGTCCTGCACAGCATCAGTTGATTGTGGAGAAGGTTGGTGTTGTTGGTGCTGCTGGTGTGCCTGGTGCTGCTGGTGTTGGGGCTGATTGTGGTAGGATTCTGAGGACCAAGGTGAGACAGTATAAAGGGCATCCATGCTGATGGAATAGATGGCAGGTGAAGTTGAGCTGACAGAAGCAATCTGTCAATGGTGAGGGAGGTTGTTCCAATGAGGTGAGACTAGATAGAGAGTTTGCTCCTAACACTTGCAACCTGTATAAAGCTCAATCTGTCTTCCAAATGCAGTAAGCAACAGCTTCTGAACTTGGAAAGTGAAGAGCTGAGAGGTGGGAGCTTTTATAGCACATTTCAAGTTGTCAAGTAATCAGCTGATTCAATGGCCATTCATCTCCCACCTCAGCTTAACAGACGTGATCCCCGAGCAGCAAGGATCCCGTGGGCGAGCACGTAAAATCAAAAGGTGAGCTCAAATGTATTCTTAATGATCTCTAAACAAGGTCATAATTACCTGAATTGGGTCCCCCGCCGCTGCGTGTCAGGTCTGCTCAGCGCTGACAGACCCGACATTGGGAAAGGCGTGTGGCAGCGGGTTCACAGCGGGGCCCCGATCCGCTGGGGGATAAAAACACTTTCTCACCCGCCTCGCCACCGATTGCGCCCGCTGACTCCCCGGAAAATCTTGGCCTCTGTGTCTACTCTATCAAAACCGTTCATAATTTTAAAGACCACTATTAGGTCAACCCTTAGCTTTCTCTTTTCAAGAGAAAAGAGACCCTGCATGTTCATTCTTTCCTGATAGGTATAACCTCACAGTTCTGGTATCATCCTTATAATTCTTTTTTGCACTCTCTCCTGTGGCTCTATATCCTTTTTATAATATGGCGACCAGAACTGTACACAGAACTCCAAATATGGTCTAACCAAGGTTTGATAAAAGTTTAGCATAACATCTCTACATATCAAGGAAATTCTAGGAAATAAAGTGGGGCAACTAAGTAATGTAAGGGTAGGAGAACATTTAGGAAATAGCAATGTTAACACAATTGACTGGAAAAAGCACATTTCAAAAGGGAACTAGCCCAGATAAATTGGAAACAAAAATTGGCACATAAGAGTGAACAAACAATGGGGAACTTTCAAATAGGAAATAATTTGGGTGCAAATTAGACATAATCCCACAAAGACAAAACGGGATACAGCAAAAACTGGAGTTCCTTAGACAAGTAGAGAAATTAACATTAAAATGAGACTTACAAAGAGGTTTAATAATAACAAAAGAAAATAAAGTGGAGTATAGACAATATAGAGGGGAATCAAAAAAGTTTAGAAAAATTAAAAGGGTTTATGAAAAAAGACTGCTTCACTGCAATATAGTTGCTATATCCATGCTCTGTCAGTAAACTTCTCTGTACTGTTCACTCCACTTTCTGTTGTGGTGAGGCTTTGCAATCTTTCCCTTATATTATTAAGCTCATTAACTGGAGTGTTGACCGAGAGTGAAATGCTCATTCCTTGAATTAACTCTGCAGATTTAGAATGCAGTTCAGTGCCATTACTATTGATTTTTAAACAAAGCCATAACAGGCAAAAATCATACTGTCATCTTACACTTGCCTTTTTAAAACTCATTCATGGAAGGACATAAGTACACGTTTAAGTGCTAAATACAAACACATTGTCCATTGCTACTATCTTTTGACTGTCTACCACTTTTTACTCAAGTGTATGCTTTTGCTAAGATTAATAAAGAACGTAATTTTAGGCTCCTAGTAGCTTAGTGGGAGCAAAATAGAGTATGAGTCAATTACAGCTTGCTCAGACTCCTTTTAAATGAGTATTATTGTTTGAGTAGGGAAAGTGAAGTGGTCAGTGATTATTGTAATAATTTAGAACAGCCTATGGTACAATTACTAATATTAATGATATAAGATATGATAGATTTTTTTTTCCAGAAGTGTCAACAATGCTGTTTTTGAAGAGCTGATAAAGGACTCTTCATTCCTTGTGTCAAAATGATAATGCTCAAACACTTCGGGGGTTAAATTGGTCTTGGGAGGTAACACAAAATGGGCCATAATGAATCGGAAGCCCGTTTTACACCCCGCCTTGGGATTGTTATATACTGATGGCTACATAAGCACTTTCAGAGACCCCCAGCATTTTTGGAAAGTATGCTACTGAGTAAAAGTGCTAAGCCATCTCACGCTGTTGCCTCCTTTCCATTGAGAAGTAACAAAAATGTTTCCCCTGACCATCAAGGCTTCAGCACATTTAATACTTTTGTGGACTGAAAATTCATGAATGCAGCAAATTTCGCCTGTAATGGCTTGGAAGGATTCAGTTGCATAAAAATGTATGCTATTGTAACCTACACAGTAATGGGCAGGGCTATCGCTTGGCACAAAATATCTGGAGGTCACACTCAAGCAGACAACTCATAAACTGCCTCTCATGAAAAGTACAGAATCCCTCAAATAGATTATATTTTTAAATATTTAAATATAAATATTAAATGTAGGTTTTATTTCCTTCAAAAATGAACCTATTTAGAACATTAGGTTTTGATATCTTTCAAGTGAAGGTTAAGTTTTATGGGATTTTTATATACATAGAAAAGAATATGAGACAGTCAAATACAGAGACTGCAAAGATATAGTACCAAAATATTCCTGCTTGCAAAGAACACATTTTTGTTCTTAGAAGGCATTAATTTAAGATTATCACCACAAGAAGCGATTAGGAGAATTTTTTTATGCAGCGTGTTGTTAGTATATGAAATGCCATACAAGAAACAGTGGTAGAGGCAAAATCCATAATAGCTTTTAAAAGGGAAGTGGATAAATATTTTAAAAATAAAAAGGGTATAGGGAAAGGAACTTAGTAGATAGCGGTTTCTAAGAGTCAGCATAGGAACAGTGAGCTCAATGACCTCGCTCTGTGCTGTAAACTCTATGATTCTATTTTAATAATTAAAATTATGGGTTACATGGATAAATAGGAATTGTACATGTAATTACCATAGTACTACATATACACAACATGAAAACAACAAGGAAATACTTAATAATTACTTAATATCATCCACTGATCCTAACAATATTTAATTGAGACTCAACACTGCACTACAGTAATGGCATGTATCTGACTATGTCAAGTATGACTCCTCCTCTATGGAAGTATCTAATGAAAAAATAATTAAACCATAATATCCCCGTGTCATGACAACGATGGAATGCAAAAATATTCTATGACATGATCCCAACATAAATGACTTACAAATGTGTTACAAATAGGTTACGCTTTTGTGGAATATTTTTCATTTCCAAAATCAGTCAAGAGACTAACCTATATTTTTGCTGCTGAAATAGACAAGAGTATCAATAATCTGTGGAGTTATTATACTTATAATTTCAAGAATGTATTGTTGATGCAATACAGACACCCTTTTATCCATTCGACACATAATTATAAGTAACAATGCATCCTTCTAGGGAGAACATGCCAAACAGAAGAGAGCTGATGATTGGTTTAGAGTGTAAGTGGTTCTCTTATTATGAGGATCTCCCACAAAGGCAGCTTTGTCAAAGTTTAGTGAACTGGTTTATTTCTGTGATGATGTTATACATCTTCAAGCAGCTATAATATGCCCTGTATAAAATGCCTCCAATAGCCATCTTGGATCTTCTCCTTTAGAAGACAAAAGTAAATGTATTGGTTCCATTAGCAGGTCAATGCCTGCTTCTTTTGCTATGTTCTAAATAACCTGTATGCATAAAGCTAACTTAATGTGGTACCAGAATAATTCCACAAGAGTATATGGTTGGCACCATCTGATAGTCCAGATATTGGATGTACAAGATATTGGCAATTTCCTTGCCTGTGACCAAATTTCACACAATCTATGTATGCAAAATAGCATTCTTCCATAGATATCTTTTACGGCTTGAATAGATGTGGAACAATGTAGCTTGAAGGTTATGCACTCAGAGACACAGAACGTTTGTTGTGAGTAGTTATGGTCCCTTGGTTTAAGAGAGCCAAATCTGAAGGGAGATCATGTTTTAAAGGATCTTTGTTGAATATATGTTTCTAAATCTTTCTAAGCTGTAAAAAGTTGAATAATATTTATTCAGGAAAAGCATTACTGAGACTTTCAAGGAGGGAAATTAGAAATATATTACTGTAGGGGAACCTGAAACTGAGAAACCTAGATGTCATGTAATAGGAAGAGAACTGAACTATGCTTAACAGAGCTGTGATGTGCCTTAGACCAGCAGTGAAAATTTACTGCATAGAGTATAATACAATGAGTAGACTGCCAACTTCTATAGAGCTACACAAGGTGCCCTATAAAATGAAGACTGCCATAACTGTTTCTGTCGGAGTGATATATATGCCATGACATGTATGGGATAATTCATGGAATGACATTGAAGCTGAGAGGGAATGTTATTATGCTATAAGGAACGGCAATAAATTAAAGTTGTTTCCTTCTTCCCAGTCACAATAAAAATAGTACTTTATGTATTTTTGAGCAATACACTTATAAACACATACATACATATAGTACTGAATTTCAAACATGCTAATTCTATGCAAATAGGTATAAAGAACATAAATAGTAAAGCAAATTTAGTTATAAAAGCATGTTTTCATATGAACTTGACATGAAAGATACATTGCTATATAGTTTCAATGTTCTCTTTTTCAAATTGATGACTTGCAAATTTCTATGAAACAATCAAATACATTTTAAAGCTAATTCCCTAATTATTTATTAATTTTTATTCTCTATATCCATATGCATTAATAGTTATAAATTATTAAAGGTATTAATATTAATAATTAATACTAGCATTCTCTAAAATAGAATCAAATACAGACTTAATATGACATACATTTTCTTTCTGCCTAAGGCCATTTTAAGGAGAAGGAGTGGAATAAATCTTTTGGACACCTACTTAATGTTATATGTCTGAACACAGAAGCATAGTGCAGTTTCCAAAAATTATGGGTATGAAAGATGCAAGTGCTTCAAATGGTCAACTAATTTTATAACAACTCCAAAGTAAGGTCCAAAAGAAAAATACTGGATTAAAAAATACATCACAAATCCTATCTTAGTTTAATACAGTAATTTTATAGCCATACTAGTTGTCTCATATGGGGATGTTGGATATCAAGGGACAACAGTAACTTGCATTTATATAGCGCCTATATAGAAAAGATCCCAAGGTGCTTGAGACCCTAAAAAAAATGGATGCCATGGAGGAAGAGATTAGGAAGGCTGACCGAAAGTGTAGTTGAAAGGATGTGTTTTGAGAAGACTTTTAAAGATGTAGAGGGAGGTAGGCAGGGGCATTTAGATGGAAGAGTTCCAAACAGTAGGGCTGAGGCGACTGAAGGCTCTGCCACCAATGGTGTAGCAAAAGGAGGGGCAATGCACAGGAGGTCAGAGTCAGAGGATCGAAGACTGGGGGAGGGGACATAAGGTTGTAGATGGTTGCAGAGATAGGATGGGATGACGAGGATGAGGATTTTAAATTCAATTATGATGGAGGAAGGGGAGCCAGTGTAGGCCAAAAATAACAGGGGTGATGGGCAAGTGGGATTTAATGTGAAACGCAACACAGGGAGCAGTTAAGTTTTGGACGAGTTGGAGTACATGGAAGGTGGAGGATGAGTGGCTGACAAGGCGAGTGTTGGAGAAATTGAATCTAGAGGTGATGAAAGTATGTATAGGGTATTGAGGCAATAGGCAGATGGGGATGGAGGCAATGTTGTAGGAACATTTTTGAAGCATAGCAATATTTGTACATACGTAGAGTAGATCAAAATATATATAGAAACATTATTGAGGCTGATTTTCTCAATTTGAGAAAAAGATTCAATTCTATGCATTGGCTTTCCAGTATTCAGTTTTCCTTTTAATATTTCAATCATTAATTTCCCCTTAATTCTGATAGGTTTGGCTAATAGAAGGAAAATGTACTATTGCCAGTCATAGCTACTAGCTATGAAGAAAGGCCTGTCACTGCAGGAAGCTATGATTTGTGGTAAAATAACAGTCTGTTACTTTAATGGTAAAATTAATTTTCTTAAATAAAAAGCTTTCGATTGATGACTGATTTTGCACACTGGTACTCTATCCAGTGCACTTGATCATCCCTAAAAATCACCTATCACTGCAATCTAAACTATTCTGTGGCACAAAAACTGCCAAAATACAGTCATCACCAGTAGTCTGATCACCTACAATATCTTCAGACAACAAATATTTTCAAGATTTTATAAATGTGGATGGTTATTTCTTAATACATAGCTTTCAAGTCATTCAAGATTGTGAAGCAAACCTACTAGTAGAATTGATACTCAACAACCCACAAAGACAAAAAGACTAACATAAATATTTAATATTAAAAATGGGCTCTGATTTCTGAATTGGAGTTTAAATGATTAAATTAAAAAATATATTTTTGCTATCTCCAGGAACTTTAAACTAAAGTGGATTTATAAATGATACAACATTTTTGAAATTTTTCAATTAAATAGTGTAACAACAATCCAAGCCTGAAACTTTTAAGTACTCCATTTTTTAAACACTCCAGCTATTCTGTTTTTTCCAAAAGTGGCACACTCTATTCTGTAAACTTAAATTATAAATAGAAATCCTTTGACATTTTTTTCCTATCATGTTTTATTTAACTTTGTGTGCCTGTCTGACACATTGCTTTGATGAGAGGTGAACAGATGTTAATGCTAATGTATAGACCTGCCTTATCTCAGCTCTTACATAACATTTCCATTTATTCACAATAGAATTCTGTTTACCAAAAGCCATATCTTTATAATATACCTGCATTCCTAGTCAACATTGATTCAGCACTTTATTTGTTACAAGAATATTTCCACTCTTCAAGGTCATAACTGGATGGGTGCACATGCTTAGATGAATCTGGTGCTGCAGACATATCTCTGAGGAGCACAGAAATTCTCCCATCTGCCTTCTTCAGCATACCTCATTATTTTCTGCCACAGAAATGACTGATTAACTTTGTCATTATTGCTGCATGTTGTTGCTTTGCTTGGTCCACCAGGCCTTTACTGCAGTGACTGATCAGAACTAGTTACAATACAGGTTTTGAATGCAGCCACAAAGGACAGACACTGGCAGGACATTTACTTCTCTGCCATATTTACACAGAAAAAAACAAAATTATACCTGACAGTTACAGTAGATGACACTAATGCAGATCCAACCTAAGTATCTTCAATTAATAATGGGGTCAATTTTGGTCTCCCAGCGTGAAACTGGTGAGAGGTTGGTGGGGTGATTGCAACAGCTGTCTGGGGAAGCCAGTGGAGGACACATTCCATTTCCAGGTCAAGCTATTGGCATACAGTGTATGAGCTGCCTGTATGAAATGTGCTTCAGTAGGCAGTTTGCTGGTGGGCAATCAAACACTGCTGTAGGTTCTAAAGTGCCTGCAACAGCTTAAAGGGGAGGTGAAATGTTGTTGCAGTGAAACAGGAAAGGCACATTATGATGCTGCAGGAAGATGTTTGGGGGCAAGATGGTTCCAGCAGGGCCCCAAGATTTCAGATTCGGCTATTGAGATTCTGGTGGTTCAAGTTTATGTTCAAATAGATTGGGGCTTTACTTAGCTCAGTAATCTTTAAAGTTTGCTCTCCTGCAGGTGTGTCGTGCTGAGCTGCAGCATAGTAGCAGGACAGTCATACAATGGGAATGGAAAATTATGCCATCTCTCATGATGACCACACCTCTGTAACTTTCTATCTCAGTGCTAGAAAGCAAGCTGGCCTGACTGCCACGGCAGACGCCAAGTTGTTGTAATTTGCAGCTGTGCCCTCTCAGGCTAAGCTCCTAGGGGTCACCGACTACAAGAATTTAATTTGCCTTTAATTAAGCAACAGCAGCCTCCCTTCTCCCATGCTGCAGCCACTGAAGGAGCACCATATAGAAGCACTAGAGTACATAAAAGACCACTTTAGTCAGGCACAGGGGGTTCACGCAGGGTGATAGTGTGTAGGCCTTTCTGTAAGCTATTAAAATCACAATGCTATTCAAAATCTTCTGTGTGCAGAGAGTGTACCTGTAATAGCTGGTGATCTTGCAATGTGAAGTGAAATAATAAGATTTAGCATTGTTAATTTCTTAAATACCAAAAATTACAACAAAGAAACTAATGGCAAGAGACAACGGGCCGGATTTTGCTGCTGGTGAGGCTAACAGCACTCACCGTTATTAAAGTGTAAATCGGACAGCAACTTCCGGCGAATGCACATGCGCAGTAAAACACGAAAATCCGGAAGTTGCTGTCTGAGATGCCCTGCTCCTCCAGAAGCTGCACTATACCAGTATCTCACCGAGAGACTCCGCATTGAAATACATGGAATGGCATGAAGTTGCGGTACTTATGTGATATATGCCCACTAAACTCGCCAGAAAAAGTTAGGGCTTGCCCATTCCAGTGTTTTAACAGCGTGATAAGTCTTAATTACTGCCAAACAACCTCTCTGGCATACAAAATTGACTTTTACAAGCATGGAGTCTCATTCCTTCAACTTGGAAATATTGTTTGAGATTTAAAAAAATAAAAAAACTTTTTCTTTCTGTCTCTTTTATCTCTCTCTCTTAATCCCATCAGTCTTTCCCTCTCTTTATTTTGTTTCTGCACACGATTTGACATAGAATTAAATATTCTAACTGACAATTCCTGGTTCCGACTCTGCGCTGCTCAGTAAGGATTCTTCAATCTGATTGGTTAAGGAGATATGCAGATGCTTGACTTGGTCACACAGGTCCCAGGTCCCCTGTAGAGGGCACTGCGCTGAAATGGATTTCTAATCGGCAAATTCAGTGAAAAATCCCATAGAAAGTCTGTGGGCGAGTGCAAATGTAATGAACGGCTGGCACTATTTGTTCGCCGCTGAGAGAAAAATCCAGCCCATTAAATCATATGGAATTGTGGATTTATTCCTTTTTTTAAAAACTTACTTCAATTATATATTCATCGCCTTCAAATGCCTTTTTTTTGTTCATGTACAAACAATTTCAAAAAGAAAACAAAAAAATCTGGGCCTGGCTTTTAACTGCCAATGTGTTTTGAGTGGGGAAAATGTGCTGGCGAGTTAATTTCCCGCCCACCCACAGCAAAATGAGGCCCATCCGACTTTAATGGCTGGGCCTCATGAAAATCTCGCCAGCCAACTTCCCGCCTTTTCCAGGTGGGAAGTCGTCAGGAAGCTATGGAAATTTGTGCTGTCCGGAGGCCGCTTGCAGACATCAGGTAGGTGGTGGGCTCGGCTTCAGGACCGCCTCGCATTTGTGAAGTGGGGGGAGGGGGGGGGGGTGTGGGGGGAAAGAGGAGACCTAAGCTTTCAGTGTAGAGCCCGGAGGAGCACTCTTGCTTCTCCTGTCCCCACAAGGAATGTGAAAAAACTTACTCATGGGGAAGGCTCTGGCTCCTCTTCCCATTGTTTTCACTGGTGGGAAAGCTACAGTGGCTCAGACCACCAGCTAAAATTGCAGTCAGGTCCTGATGACATCATTGGGACTCAACATACGTATGTAAAGGACTCCGCTTGCTTTGGGTGGGTGCCCTTGCCACCTGCAAAGTACAGCAGGATAAAATCCCAAATGATGAGTTTCTGGTGGTTTTCTGGCATGCAACCTGGGCGATTTTAACTGCCCACCGGCCCCGTTTCTGCTGACGTGTGGGGTTAAAATTGCCCCCCAATTTCAGTTTAGGTATATCTGTTTTTGTGCCCATAATACCATAAATATGCTGTAATAATATTTTTGCTCAATAGCAGTCGAAGTAGGAAAATTAACTAATAATGCTAAGATTCTGTGTTGCAGCAATATCAATTGTGATGAGGCTTTCCTTACATTTGCTGCATTTGACAATTGTACTTCTCTCAGAATTAGACTCCATACTTGGCTTGCCTTATCTTTTCATTTGGGAAACCAATACAGAGGAAGAAATATGATGGCAGAATCAACTAGAAACTTTGCAAATAGGTATGAAATCTAAAACAAATTACAAATATGAAAACATTTGCTTAAATATCAGATAAGATCATAAATTGACAATATATAATTTCAGGATAATTAAAGTAAGAAAACCTATCCTTGCATTCACTTGGACCTTAAAATTTGATATATTTGGTAATGTGCATAGACTGAGGATAATCTAGTTACTTAAATAGGTTTTGCTCCTTGAGTGAGTAGGATCTCAGGAGTCATGAGCAACAATTACGGATGTTTTCTAATATGTCAAGGAAAATGTAAAATGTTATATCTAAATTTCAAAAAAAATGAAATTCACTATTTTAAACTCAAGAAAAATATCTACCCTTTGCTTTGGTACGACCTACATAATAGCCCCGATTTTAATAGCACAATTTCTGGCGGAACTCCTGAGGCCTATTTAAAGCAGGGATGCAACTCCTAAAATGAGGTTACATCTCCTGCTTGGATTTTTTATTGCTCAAATTTGCAAGATATCTTGACTAATGAAAAGAGTAGAAGGTCTGCCTCTGCTTTTTTGATCCTTCCCTGGAGGTCCTAATAGAGGAAGTGAGGGTAAGGAGGGAGGTCTGCTTCCCCAGAAGCTGCAAGGCCACAATTGAGAAGATCTGGACAGAATGGCATGGCTTCCATGTAGAAAGAAGATCTATGACTTCACAAGAGCAGCAAGGTGAGTACAGCTATTCAGTTCTCTACTTTCCTCAACAACACCTCACAGCGCTCCTTTCACTCCTACCCCCACCACTCTCAACAATTTACAGTTCTCCATCACATCTTTTAGCATACAATCACAAAGGCCCGTTGCAACACCTCTATTTCTCATTTAAAACATACTCACTTCTTCCTTTCCTCTCTTTACAATACACACTGACACCATTCCCTTCTCACTACCACTTGCACAACCACCAACTCCTCCCAGCACTCCTTCTTCATTTCACACTCCGCATACTTGGCTTTATATTCATCACCTCCCCGTACTCATTCCATCTTGTGTCTTCTCCACCTCTCAACACATCTACTATATGCACAAGCCCTACACATCATCACTTACCTTTTCAACAGTCACTCATGAAATCTCATCATTTCTTTCTGTAGGACAGGACAGCACATAATGTGAGAGAGAGGACCAAGACAGGTGGAGGAGAAGCAAATATCATCACCCTTACCCGGTCAGAGCAAGAAGCCCTTGAGATCAGTGGGCCAGGCAGGGCCATGTGCATTGGGGAAGGCGAGTCTGGCAGCGTACCCAAGCAGGGTGTCTGCATATTACTTGTAACCTTTCATTCACCTCAGCAAATATGTAGGAAGCTTCACAACTTCAAGCTGCATTCTCAAGACACTAACCTAATCATGTGCAGCTTCTCTGTGCCATCCTAACTCTTGCCCCTTTTTGTTCCCTCTAGGTCTGTCTCAGCAGCAAGAGACTTCTTCGGAAAACACCTTGTAGGAGGACAATCTCTTGAGGATGCACCATCATATGCTCCATCTCTCCCAAGTACCAGCAGAGATTGAAACCCCGGCGGGATTAGAGAGTGAGTTACAGCGGTCTTCACGTGCTGAGACACCGAGCACAAGTGGGCAGCAGCAGATACTGGTGGCAGGGACAGCCCAGGAAAGAGCTCGCTGGAGGGTGAGGTCCTCTCTCAGCTCTGCTGATAAGGACAGAGATGAGGACTTCAGCAGAGCAGTTATGAAAAGAAAACTGCTGGCATCACACAAGCAGTTAAAAACATAAGAAATAAGAGCAGGAGTAGGCCATACAGCCCCTCGAGCCTGCTCCGCAATTCAATAAGATCATGGCTGATCATCGACCTCAACTCCACTTTCCTGCCCGATCTCCATATCCCTTGATTCCCCTTGAGTCCAAAAATCTATCTATCTCAGCCTTGAATATACTCAAAGACTCAGCATTCACAGCCCTTTGGGGCAGAGAATTCCAAAGATTCACAACCCTCTGAGTGAAGAAATTCCTCCTCATCTCAGTCTTAAATGGGCTACCCCTTATCCTGAGACTATGCCCCCTAGTTCTAGACACTCCAGCCAGGGGAAACAACCTCTCAGCATCTACCCTGTCAATCCCCTTCAGAATCTTGTATGTCTCAATGAGATCACCTCTCATTCTTCTAAACTCCAGAGAGTATAGGCCCATTCTACACAATCTCTCATCATAGGACAGCCCTCTCATCCCAGGAATCAATATAGTGAACCTTCGTTGCACTGCCTCCAAGGCAAGTATATCCTTCCTTAGATAAGGAGACCAAAATTGTGCACAGTACTCCAGGTGTGGTCTCACCAAGGCCCTGTACAATTATAGCAAGACTTCCTTACTCTTATAAGAACATAAGAACATAAGAAATAGGAGCAGGAGTAGGCCAATCGGCCCTTCGAGCCTGCTCCGCCATTCAATAAGATCATGGCTGATCTGATCCTCACCTCAAATCTAAAGAACACAAGAAGTAGGAGCAGGACCCGGCCACTCAGCCCCTGGGCCCGCTACGCCACCCACAGGGCCTCAACCGATCCGAACTCAGCCTCATGTCCAATTTCCTGCCCGCTCCCCGTAACCCCTAATTCCCTTTACTTCTAGGAAACTGTCTATTTCTGTTTTAAATTTATTTAATGATGTAGCTTCCACAGCTTCCTGGGGCAGCAAATTCCACAGACCTACTACCCTCTGAGTGAAGAAGTTTCTCCTCATCTCAGTTTTGAAAGAGCAGCCCCTTATTCTAAGATTATGCCCCCTAGTTCTAGTTTCACCCATCCTTGGGAACATCCTTACTGCATCCACCCGATCAAGCCCCTTCACAATCTTATATGTTTCAATGAGATCGCCTCTCACTCTTCTGAACTCCAATGAGTAGAGTCCCAATCTACTCAACCTCTCCTCATATGTCCACCCCCTCATCCCGGGGATTAACCGAGTGAACCTTCTTTGTACTGCCTCGAGAGCAAGTATGTCTTTTCTTAAGTATGGACACCAAAACTGTATGCAGTATTCCAGATGCGGTCTCACCAATACCTTATATAACTGCAGCAATACCTCCCTGTTTTTATAATCTATCCCCCTAGCAATGAAAGCCAACATTCCATTGGCCTTCTTGATCACCTGCTGCACCTGCATACTAACTTTTTGATTTTCTTGCACTAGGACCCCCAGATCCCTTTGTACTGCAGTACTTTCCAGTTTCTCGCCATTAAGATAATAACTTGCTCTCTGATTTTTCCTGCCAAAGTGCATAACCTCACATTTTCCAATATTGTATTGCATCTGCCAAATCTCCGCCCACTCACCCAGCTTGTCTATATCCCCTTGTAGGTTTTTTATGTCCTCCTCACTTTCTACTTTCCCTCCCATCTTTGTATCATCTGCAAACTTTGATATGTTACACTCGGTCCCCTCCTCCAAATCGTTAATATAGATTGTAAAGAGTTGGGGACCCAGCACCGACCCCTGCGGAACACCACTGGCTACTGGTTGCCAGTCCGAGAATGAACCATTTATCCCAACTCTCTGCTTCCTGTTAGATAACCAATCCTCCACCCATGCCAGAATATTCCCCCAATCCAGTGATTTTTTATCTTGAGTAATAATCTTTTATGTGGCACCTTGTCGAATGCCTTCTGGAAGTCTAAATACACTATGTCCATTGGTTCCCCTTTATCCACCCTGTACGTTATGTCCTCAAAGAACTCCAACCCCCTTGCAATAAAGGTCAACATGCCATTTGCCTTCCTTATTGCTTGCTGTACCTGCATGCTAGCTTTCTGTGTTTCTTGCACGAGGACACCCAAATCTCTCTGAACACCAACATTTGAACGTTTCTCACCATTTAAAAAATATCCTGTTTTTCTTCTATTCCTACCAAAGTGAATAACCTCACATTTCCCTACATTATACTCCATCTGCCACCTTACTGCCCACTCACTTAGTCTATCTATATCCCTTTGCAGGGATTTGTGTTTGTGTTCTCCTCACAGCTTACTGTCCCACCTAGCTTTGTATCATCAGCAAACTTGGATACATTACACTCGGTCGCTTCATCTAGGTCATTAATATAGATTGTAAATATCTGAGGCCCCAACACTGATCCTTGCGGCACCCCACTAGTTACAGCCTGCCAACCTGAAAAAGATCCATTTATCCCTACTCTCTGTTTTCTGTCAGTTAACCAATCCTCTATCCATGCTACTATATTACCCCCAACCCCGTGAGCCCTAATCTTGTGTAATAACCTTTTATGTGGCACCTTATCGAATGTCTTTTGGAAATCCAAATATACTACATCCACTGGTTCCCCTTTATCTACCCTGCTAGTTACATCCTCAAAAAACTCTAATACATTTGTCAAACACGATTTCCCTTTCATAAAACCATGTTGACTCTGCCTAATCATGTTAGGATTTTCTAAGTGACATGATACCACTTCCTTAACAATGGATTCCAGCATTTTCCCGACAACTGATGTCAGGCTAACTGGCCTGTAGTTCCCTGTTTTTTCTCTCCCTCCTTTCTTGAATAGCGGTGTTACATTTGCGACCTTCCAATCCGCTGGGACCATTCTAGAATCTAGGGAATTTTGGACGATCAAAACCAATGCCAAGTTGTACCAGGTATCGGGAGGTCTGCCAGGGAGTTTCCGCACTATAGCTGAAAGTAGCAAGGAGTCCACTTCCAGCCTGTGTAGTACCATCTGGCATGGCATTAGGACTCTGAAGTCTAACCTGGAGTGGTCACCTTCAGGGATGCTGCAGGTGAGCCCTCGGAAAGAGAGTCAGTGTCACCAGTCTTTGCAGCTTTTAAGCTCAAACGGTTGCCATGCAGGCTCTGGGCTCCACCTTGGACACATTGGTGGACTGAATAGATAGGGGCTTTGAAGGAGTCGTACACCTTCTGCAGTTTGCTCTCCTAGAAATCAGTGGAAGCGATGATTCCCAGCCCCACGGGATTGGCAGAGGCGCAATGGGAGCTGCACGTGTTGCCCTCTCAGGACGTCTGCTACTTTGCACTACCCTCAAGCAATAACGGCCATAGTGCCAGCAAGTCAGCTGCACCAGACTGCTCTGCTTCTAAAAAAAAGCTTGCTAGTTGAGCACTTGAGTGTGGAATAAATTGAAGGTGATTATTATGTTTGTCACTAAATTAATCACCTTTGGCACTCTCGGTCTGCATTGTGAATTTATAGCAGCCTGCATTGTCAGAATATCATTGATATAGTAGTTGGATGAATGGTTTGAATGTTCTTTAATGCAGGATGAACATAGGAACAGGAGTAGGCCATTTAGCCCCTCGAGCCAGTTCTGCTATTCAATGAGATCATGGCTAATTTGCGACCTAACTCTATATACCCGCCTTTGCCCCATTTCCCTTAATACCATTGGTTAACAAAAATCTATCAATCACAGATTTAAAATTAACAATTGACATAACATCAATTGCTGTTTATGGAAGCGAGTTCCAAACTTCTACCACCCTTAGCGTGTAGAAGTTTCCTAACTTCACCCCTGAAAGGCCTGGCTCTAACTTTTAGGCTATGTCCCCTAGTCCTAGATTCCCCAACCAGCAGACATAGTTTCTCTCTATCTACCCTATCAGTTCCCCTTAATATCTTGAAAACTTCGATCAAATCTCCCCTTAATCATGTAAATTCCAGGGAATACAACCCTAGTTTGTGTAATTGCTCCTCATAATTTAACCTTTGGAGTCCAGGTATCATTCTAGTAAATCGATGCTGTACTCCCTCCAAGGCCAATATATCTTTCCTAAGGTGTGGTGCCCAGAACTGAACACAGTACTCCAGGTGTGGTCTAACTAGGTCTTTGTATAGCTGTAGCACAACTTCTACCCCCTTGTATTCTAGTCCTCTAGATATAAAGGCCAGCATTCCATTAGCCTTTTTGCTTATTTTCTGTACCTGTCCTTGAACATAAGAACATAAGAACATAAGAAATAGGAGCAGGAGTAGGCCAGATGGCCCTTTGAGCCTGCTTCACCATTCAATAAGATCATGGCTGATCTTCGAGCTCAACTCCACTTTCCCGCCCGATCCCCATATCCCTGTAATGTACCCAAGTTTGCTGACGATACAAAGCTAGGTGGGACAGTAAGCTGTGAGGAGGACACAAAGAGTCTGCAAAGAGATATAGGCAGGTTAAGTGAGTGGGCAAGGAGGTGGCAGATGGAGTATAATGTGGGTAAATGTGAAATTATTTACTTTGGTTGAAGAATAGAAAAACAATATTTTTTTAAATGGTGAGAAACGTTGGTGTTCAGAGGGATTTGGGTGTCCTTGTACACGAAACACAGAAAGTTAACATGCAGGTACAGCAAGCAATTAGGAAGGCAAATAGTATGTTGGCCTTTATTACAAGGGGGTTGGAGTACAAGAGTAAGAAGTCCTGCTGCAATTGTACAGGGCTTTGGTTAAACCACACCTGGAGTACTGTGTACAGTTTTGGTCTCTGTACCTAAGGAAGGATATACTTACCCTAGAGGGGTTTAACGAAGGCTCACTAGATTGATTCCTGGGATGAGAGAATTGTCCTCTGAGGAGAAATTGAGTAGAATGGGCCTATACTCTCTGGAGTTTAGAAGAGTGAGAGGTGATCTCATTGAAACATATAAGATTCTGAGAGTGCTTGACAGGGTAGATGCTGAGAGGCTGTTTCCCCTGGCTAGAGAGTCTAGAACTAGGGGGCATAGTTTCAGGATAAGGGGTCGGCCATTTAGGACTGAGATGAGGAGAAATTTCTTCACTCAGAGGGTTGTGAATCTTTGGAATTCTCTACCCCAGAGGGCTGTGTCGTTGAGTATATTTAAGGCTGAGATCGACAGATTTTTGGACTCTAAGGGAATCGAGGAATATGGGGATTGGGCAGGAAAGTGGAGTTGAGGTCGAAGATCAGCCATGATCTTAATGAATGGCGGAGCAGGCTCGAGGGGCCGTATGGCCTACTCCTGCTCCTATTTCTTATGTTCTTAGGCAGTGGAAACGTTGCTTGAGGATGCCAATGGTGTGCTCTAAAATGTTCTTTGTGGCAGCATGGCTCTCATTGTATGCCTACTGTACATGTGTGCGTGGGTTCCGAACCAGAGTCATGAGCCATGTCATGAGTGGATAATCCTTGTCACCTAGTAGCCAGCCTTTGACTTGCCATGGTGGATCAAATGCAGGTAGCACAGAGGACTGCTGCAGAATTAAGGAATCGTGACTACTGCCAGGATAATGGGCATTCATCTGCATGATGCGCTGCCTGTGGTTGCACACCAGCTGCACATTGAGGGAGTGGAATCCTGTTTGATTCTTGAAAATGGCCGAGTTCAGATGATGCGCACACAAGGCAATATGCATGCAGTCAACGGCATCCTGCATGCACCATGCGGAAGCCTGTAATCCATGCCCTTGTGCTTGCTCCGCACCCGCTCGTCTCTGGCAAGAAAGAATGAGATGAAGCCGTCTCTCTGTGTATGGAGAGCCTCAGTGACCTCCCTTATGCAGCAGTGTACTGCAAACTGCAAGATGTTGCTTATATCTCCAGCAGCAGCCTGGAAGGAACCAGACACATAAAAGTTAAGAGCCATGCCACCTTGACAACCACAGGCAATGCTTTCCTTGCCTTGCCTTGAGGTTGCAGTTGTTGCTGCAGCAGTTGGCAAATTTCAGTCACAACCTCTTTAGTGAAGCAAAGACATCTCAAGCATTGGTCCTTGCTGAAGTTGAGAATTGCTCCCTAAAGACCCTTGGTGGATATGGCCTTCTGCTGAGAGCCCTACTCCCCCCTCCTTCCTCTTCTAGCAGCTGTAAGTAGTTCATGATCCCTTTAAATAGTGCCGGTGGAGGGGGGTCCTTCATGCTGTTTATCGTCGTGTTCAGCTGTTCGAGGTTAAGACAGGGCGCATGCTGGAGCGTGGAGTTCGAAAATGGTAGTGCAGGTGTCAAATCAGCGTTCCACACTGATTGACATCATAATCTGCCTGCTCTGCATGCTGCCAGCAGTTGTTAGGTGCATGCGTGCAAACCCCTTTACCAAGATGGTGTCCAGCACACTTCCTGTTGAAAGTGTGCACGCGCATCTCGGATGCCATTTTCCACCGTTAAGCCAGGTAGCGCCTAAAAAACAGGCGCTACAGAGCCCAATTTCACCCCCGTAGTCTTTTAGTGTACAGCTGTTCTGTTTAGCCTGCATGTTTCCATTAGATGTCAGTGCTGCCTAGAAAAGTGCATTCTTGAACATTTTCTGTAGATTTGTTTTAGTTACTAAATTGGATTCTAAATTGTTTAAACATGCCAACATAACCTTAGGTATTTTAGCACTAACTCAGATTGTTGCTGGATCTAACTTCTCCTATTTGGATGAGTTGCATGTTGTAGACCATCTTCTGTTCCATCCAAAAATGCAATGTCATCATAATAGTATTCAAAATTTAGACAGGAAGCTTTTTTTTCTTTTATTATTACACTCAATTGTGATGCAACATTGAGGCCACATTTCTAAGTTGAAGCTGTTCTGTAGAATGAAATTACTTGGATATCTGAAGACTGACTCATATGCTCTATAGGTAGTTAAATAATTGAATACATATATATATATATATATATTTACACACAGACACACACATATATATATATATATCTTTTTACAGAGATAGATAAGGCAAAGTAGCATAATATATTAGTGGTCCTGCACCATAAATTGAGAGCTGAGTGTTTGAATCCCAGCTTTGTTTGATATTTATATTCAATCTTTCCCACAGATGGTGAATTGCTGATCTTGGCCAGATCATCAGGCACAGCATTGAGTAGATAGGGGGGAGGGAAAATCAGCAAGGGTTCCACCTTGGGATGTACTTCCAGTAAACCCTTACCAGATGGCCACAGAGCAGCACTGTCAAAGACTGAAAATTTGTGCAGTAACCTAAGTGCCTTTTTAAACCAGAATTTTGGGTGTGCATCCCAGTAGAATATAAAGGGGAGAAAATGAAGATTAAAGTCATTTAGTTTAAAAGAAGAAAGAAAATTCACTTTTTAATTTGTAAATACAGAACACTATCTTTTTCAACAGGATTTTCCCTTTTATAAAAAGGAGCACTAGTGTTTACAAATTGTTTGTATATTATTTATATATCTAGAATGGTTCAAATTAAATCTTGAATTAAAATTTTTTTTACATTTTAGTAAAGATTACAGAGGGGATTTTAATCCCTCTCGCCCAGCGAGGGTGAATGGGAGGGGATAAAATTTGAAGATTCTATCTCCCGGCTCCAATCCACTGCGTTTCCGGCTGCTGTAATTTTTATGACGGCGAATCATGCCATCGACGAGGCTCCCGCTAAAGGCAGGCGAGGGCCTACTTAATATTCGAAAGCTGTGGCCCATTGATGTCATCGGCACTGCAACGTAATATTAACTTCACATCAGGGGGAGTCCTGCACTGTCTGCAGCCTGGCAGCAGAACCACGGTGGGAGGCGCCGACTGGCCAGAAGAGGCCAAGATAAGTTTTAAAAAATTGCTTCTGTTAGAACTCCTTTTGGGCCAGGAGGAGCAGGAGTGCTGCCCCCAGCCTCTCCCAATTGCCTCCAGAACCCTCCTTCCACTGACTGCTGTGTACCATTCCTTCGGGTCCCCGGCTGCGATATCCTGCCACCAAATTCCCACTCCCATCCGCTGGACAGGTAGTGAATCCAGCCATGTGGATTTTGGGAACTTTTATTTAAATGAGGTCCTGCCGTTAAGATTGGCAGGGCCTCCACGCCCCCGGACTCTGAGTGCACTGCCCACTTTGGGACTTGTGCGCTCTGTTCCTGCACCCCCTTTTAAAATCCAGGCCTATATTTCACTAAAATAAATGATTAGGATTGATCGACTAAAAAATGTGTACTTCTGATTCTAAAAAAAAGTATATTTTTAAAACCCAGAGTAGTTAGTAAGGCCATTCGAGAGTAAGATGCTTTGGAAAAAGAAGGTGTATTGGTGGTTTCAATTTGGAAAGGAACAGTAGCGATCTGGTAGTGCATAGATTGAAAACAGTCTGGGAGTGGGCAACAGGGGATAGATGTTAGCCAAAATGTTTACGTGATTCTATATTGTGGTTGAAATTATCACTAGCGGGGCTTGTCGAGTTGCAGCACCAGTTAAAATTTTATTATACAACATTGTAATAACATTAGTTGGTTTATGTGCCCATGTGAATGGTATAAATTGGGTTCTGGGATACTCAGTCTTCACAAATTGCCAATTACTGAGGGCTTCACAAACAAGAGCTAAAGTGTATTCCTAATAAAAGATTACAGATTTTGTACAAGGTGAGGGCTGCTTACAACTCATTATTAATTATACTCCAACACCGGCGGCAGAATGTGCACCAGCAGACTGAACCAAATCCCTCTCGCATGACAACCTAAAAAATTAGTTAGCTCATTATAATCACTATGAGGCATGAGGATGGTAATATAATAGCTCTGGATAAATTTTCTTTGTCATTTTGAAGGCTTTATAAATATTTATTTTTATCTATCCCAATTTAAATTATAATAGAAAAACATTAACCCGATCTTGAGCAACTACACATTCCAAAATCACAAATTTCAGTTTCTGAGATTGCACCATAGCTCTAACCACCCCTGCAGCATATTTAGGATGAAGTCAATTAACTCTTTTTGGTGCAGGCAAGATAAAATTCCATTGTAATATGGAAGAGCAATACAACCAACAAAGCTTTGAATGTACTAATAAAAAAAGACGATGGGGAAGAAATTCAACTCACAGCCGCCCGTTTCTTCAGTGCAAAATTCATGTTAGACCTCAGAATTTCACGTCATGATCGGTCGTGCCAATTTTCACCAGAAGTGCGCCGTATGCCATATTAACATATCGACTTTTAGTCGACCAGGGAGCCCGTCTGAAACAAGTGTGCGGCTTCCGAAATATGCAAATCGGGGTCCTATGCCAATTGCAGGACTCCGGTTGTAAAATTCATGCAAAAATGGGTGGAGTGTGTGCTGTGCATGCTCTGCCTAGTTACACTCAGTGTTGAGTGGCCTAACAAGTGGTCCTTAAAGAGACCACTGGAGGCCACTCAAAAGAAGTCCTAGGAAATTTGGAATTTTGTTTTGTGGGCTGAGAAGAAACTATAATGCTCCTCCTGGGACTGAAAAAAACTCCAGCCCACTGCCGGAATGTTTGAGACCTCCATGAGATTGCCTCCTTGCTTCATCCCAGACCCAACTGCCAGCCGGCCTAGCATAGAAGCCAGCCGATTTCCCCCCTTCCCCAACCTGTAAGCTGGAGCAGGGCACCCTTAGCTTGCTGGTGGCATTTAAGTGAAGCCCAAAGCTGAATTTGGCTCAGGCCGGCACATTATGGGTGCAAGTCGAATTTCTACCCCTGTTAATTGTGTGGATGCACAACTCATAGCAAATGTAAAATTCCATATTCCATGTAGTGGCTTATCAATGTATTCTTAGCTAAGATACAGTAAATGGTAAGACTATTGAGGTAGTTAAATGGTCTGGCAAGTGTATTAAAATGTACTACAAAAAGAAATTAGCAATTAACTCATGGAAAAGATTCTGCATTTTAAATGATTAAACAAATGCAATTCTTCTATTTTATGAAGTGCATTCATCTGTCATCATGGATTTCCTAATCCCCTCAGAAATCCCTCTGCAGGAATAACAAGATTGAAAACTAACCATATTCTTCTGCAGATTTCAGCAGGACTTCAGGATGTATGGATCCAAAGGCATTACGTATGAACCTGCGTCGACGACGCAAGTCATCTTCCCAGTAGTCCAGGCGCCAAAAATCATGCTGCTGGCTGTGAAAAGACAAAACATGCACACATGTTCATAATTATTATTAGTATGTTCAAAGAGTCAGCAGGTATTACCCCTACTTATTCAACTCAATTGGTTCAAAGGTTTGGCCGTTTTTCTATTATATATATTCAAAGAATATAAGACTGAATGCTACAAAACAGTGAAATAGTATAGAATACATGGAGCATTTTTTCCATTTATATTAAATACACTTTGCAGAAAATAGAAAATTCCAGTTGCAAATTTAAAAGCAAAAAGGCATCAATGGTTATTGTCAGGTTAATCCTTGTAATACTCAGCTGATGTACTGTTTTCCCATTTCCACATTTTGATATATATTCAATCCTCATTCATATAAAATTTGGACAGAAATGGCTTTTTTGCATTTATTTCTGTGACAATAAAGAAGCATTAACAAACTGAACTACCCTGAGTCACAAGGCAGCACAAACTGCCATCCACATAAATCAGAGCAAGACCATTAACAAATACAGCATCAAATTACATTTATAAATGGCACAGCTTGCCTCCTTTTACAGTGTTTTTTAACAAGGCTTGTAAATCATGCAATGGGACCTCAAACCAAACAGCATGCAGTTTAATGACTATAGTCCCTCTGCAGACTGAACTTGGAACTATAAAATATTGCTTTACTTGAGGTTGCAGAACCACGATTAAAATAATGTGTTGAAATATTCATTGAAATAATTCCCACAGGCGAAAAGCAACCTGAGAAAATTGCAATTTTATTCATTATTAATAAAGCTGAATTAGAGCTCAAAAAGTTCTAGCATGTGGTAATTGTCTGGATAAATTATTATTACAGCATTAGTGAAGGTCTTGGACAATTTTATAGTTTGCAATTAACTCTTTCATGACTGAGGAAATTTTGTTTCTGAAGTACAAACTTGTTTTCCACTACATAGTTTCTTTACTGAAAAAATTCCATTACAGGAAATAGGTATCAACGTGTGGGGACACAGTCTGCCCTGTGTGTGATCTAGATTCACTTTTCAGACAGAGGGGCTATTAGGGTTTTCATATTAAAGGGCTTTGGGTAGTAGCAACTTTGTTTGTAGGGGAAACATGGCACAAAGCTACCTTCGCATTTAGTACCAGTTCAGGTGGAATCAACAGCCTAACTCAGATATTGGAGGAAAAGACCTGGAAAAAGGAATGTTACACTGCAGTAGAGGAACTTTGGTGAAATTACAATCATGGTGTTCTGATAAAACAAATGGTGAGTCTCCACCAAATCACTGTTACCTGTCTCCTGCTGGATGGCCAACATCCAGCTGGGAAACAGGTTGCCTGCCCACCCACTTAACCACAGAAGGCACGTGACCTGTGGGGGGGGGGGGGGGGGGGGTGGGGGGGTAAACTGCACGAGTAAAAATAGGGGAAAGAAGAGTGTGTGACCACATAACCTGTGGTTATGTAAATATTCTGCACCAGCAATGTTCCAGAAACAGTAATGAGTTGAATGCCCATTTCTTCTGTTTTTTTGATGGCATTGGATGAGGGAGGAATGTTGGCCAGGAAATTATATTTTCCATTCACTGCACATTCTTGAATTTACAAACTGCCAGAGAAGCCTTCTCTCCATATTGAGTGATCTCTGTAAGATTTACAATGTAAGATGCATTCAGAAATTTTGTATGTGTGTTTATGTGTATGCACTTGCACACACACACATTTTGGGGAGGAAGGAGGGGAAATTAATAGTCATTTCAGTAGGGTTACAAAAATATGATCGAGAATACATTTGAATGTTAAGATGTTTTAATACAGTATTGTAAAACCGCTGGCGTACTCAGAAGTCAGACAGGATTCCCTTGTCTTGTGCTAAATGAAGGCACATTTTTCTGTTGCTAGTCAGCCTCATGGTCACTGTAGTTTGAAATTTCTGGTGTTTATTCTGTTAACGTTTGTACTCATTATTATTAAAAACATGTTAAATATTTCTTCTATCTAGCAGATTTGCAGTGGCGTCGCTCATGGTGAGATGGAGGATATGCTGCTTTATGCACAATATATTATACAAATAGCAGATAACCCGCGGCACTGTTTATCGAGAGTCATAAAGTGTGACAGGAAGTAATTGTGATGCTTTTAGGAAGTGACCATTATACATAAGACTTTCAACACATTATATAGATATAGCAAATATCTCATGTTACTCATGGACAAAGTGTGTCTCTCTTTCGAATACATAATCTAAGTTGACACTCTGCTGAAAGTGGCATCCTTCAGAGGGGATGTTAAAACAAAGTCCCGTCTGCCTGTTCTGGTGGATGTTAAAATATCCCATTATGCTTTTGAAGAAGGGCAGGAAGGCAGGAACATTTCTCTCTCAATCAGACCACCAAAAAAAAGATTAACTGGTTATTTACATCACTGACACTGGTTCTACACAACTTGATTGACTCTTAATGCCCATAGGGCAACTACAAATGTGCAGGAAACTCCAGAGGTGACCATGTAGGAGTTGTAGGAGAAGCGATTGCTGGAGATCCACTGGCTTGTTGGGACAGATCAGAGTGGAATCACAATAGGGCAGTCCCCACTAAGATGAACCATGGAGGGGAAACAGTGGATGACAGTGTGACTGACCATGCTGAACGATGCAAGGAAGAATAAAGCACCAAAGTTTTAATCACAGAGGATATTGTTGATGACTTGAACCAGGGCAGTCTTAGTGATTTGGGAAGGGCAGAAACTGGACTGAAGGGATTGAAAAAAGTAGTTCCGTGAGGTGAGTATACAGCTGGAAGGTAACGATATGTTCAAATACCTTGGACAAGAAGGGGAGGTTAGAGGCTGGGTGGTAGTTGGAGGGGGCACATGGGTCAAGGATGGAGTTTTTGAGAAGGGGTGATGATGGGGGTTTTGAAAGGAACAGGGATAGTGCTTGAGCAGAGGGAGGCATTTACAATATCTGTAAACATTGGGGTCAGAAAGGTAGTTGAGAGGTTAGGAGTCAGTTGGGGAAGGGATCAAGGGGACAGGAGGTGGGTTTCGTAGAAGAGGTCAGCTGGGAGAGGCTTGGGAAATGGGAAAGAACCAAACTGACAGAGGTTGGAGTTAGGATGAATGAGTTGGGAGCTATTCATCATTGTGGGGGGGGGGCGCGGATTGGGGGGCGTGTGGTGGTGAGGGAAAAATGAAGTCGCATTTACGGCAGCTGTGTGGGTTGTTTGATTCTTAGAGCTGAAGAAATCTTGAGCATCTCACACTTGGCATTAGAGGGGATTGACAAGGACAAAGGAAGAGGTTTTAAGGAGATAGTTGATCACAGGAAAAGGAATTAGAATCATAGGGGGAAAAATTCGGTAAGAGGGCGCTAATGGGTCGCAAAGCAACTAGCGCCCAGGTGCGGCAATGTTTGCGCCGCTCACGAAATTGACCAGACATTTTGCGGCGGCGCTAAACACTACCGCCGCAATCTCCTGCGCCCGCAGATCGTGACGTCAGTCGAGCGTGCAACGTCCCGGACCGGATATTGAGTGGCGCCCCCTGCCTTTTCGCCTGCCGCTAGCAACGACAGGTTGAGGGGAACGTTTTGCAGTCGGGAAGGGACTGGGGGAGCGCTATTTAAAGGCGACCACTTTCTGCCTTTTTTTGTCGGTGACATTTTTGCACCACGCATTCTGAGAGAGATAGAGAGAGAGAGACTTCTGGAGAGATTCAACGCTGTATGAAGGAGTTTTGGGTACTGAGCAGCACTTTGCAGGTTCATTTTGATTTGACCTTCCTTGCATCAATTTAGAAGAGACTTTGGGGGCTGCACTCTGAGCTCTTTCCCTGGTCCTCTCCATTGTTCTTTCCAGCCGATTTGATGTACAGGTCTCTCCAGGCCGAGATTCAAGGCTGCAATGAGCAGGGTGTGGATGGAGAGCAAGATCGACCCTCCCCTTTAAGAACTGGCCGGCGCCAGTGTGTCTGTGTTCCATTGCTGACTGACATCACGAACTTCGCCAGCGCTCTGAGGTAGCACCTTGCTCCTCGGCATTAGCGCCTTAAGAGAGGTGTGTAGCGCCTGATTTAGCGCTCCAATCACCTCCAGGGGCGATAGAAGCCAAGTTTGCAGTTGGAGGCGATAATTAGCGCCAGGCGCTAAACTTTGTGCCCGGCCGATAACTGCGCCCCAAACAAGGAGATACCGAATTTCTCCCCCATAGAATCTTAAAGCACAGAAGGAGGTTATTCAGCCTGTTGTACCTGTGCCAGGTCAATTCGTCCCACACCCCAGCTTTTTCCCAATAACCCTGCAAATGAGTTCTGTTCAAATACATGTCCAATTGCCTTTTGAAAGTTCCTATGGAATCTGATTCCACCATTCTTTCAGGTTGTATGTTCCCGATCTTAACCACCCTCTGTGTGGAAAAAACTTCTCATTTCCCCTCTAGTTCTTTTGACAATTATTTTAAATCTATGACCTCTGGTTACCGATCCACTTGCCAGAGGAAAGTTTCTCCCTACTTGCTCTATCAAAACCACTCATAATTTTGAATCTATTAGGTCTCCCCTTAACCTTCTCTGTTCTAAGGATAACAATCCCAGCTTCTCTAATATCTCCACATATCTGAAGTCCCTCATCCCTGGTATCATCCTAGTAAACCTCCTCTGTACCAGAGTTCAAGGCCTTGACATCTTTCGTAAAGTGTGGTGCCCAGAATTGTACACAATACTCCAATTGAGGCCTAATCAGTGATTTGTAAAGGTTTAGCATGATTTCCTTGTTTTTGTATTCAATGCCCCTATTTACAAAGCCAAGTCACCCATACGCTTTCTTAACTGCCTTATCAACTTGCCCTGCCACCTTCAAGGATTTGTGAATATGCACCCCCAGGTCCCTCTGCTATAGCACACCCTCAAAATAGTACCAACAGTAGAATTATGGACTGATTTTGCCCTGAAGCATGAGTAATAGGAGGATTTCACTGTGGAGAGGGAAGTACAGTAATGCTTAATATGGACTAGACAAACTTAATGCTGGATGACAAGACCAGTGCTCAGCTGGTGCACTCAAGTCTGCAGCCCTGAGACTTATGGGTGCAAGGGTGGAAACTCTACTCGGAGAATGATGGGGGATTGGACCAGGCCATTGAAAGCAGAAATGACGAACTATTTAGCAGGTCAACAGCGGCAACAGACTCCTGGTGGCTGGATAGCCAGAGGAGGGCAAGCTCGAAAATTAACTGGTCAAGGAGCTGCACAGCTGTTTTGTTCCAGGGTCAAAAGAGATGGAGATAGGTAGAGAGTTGTGGATGGTAAAAGGCGACAAGGAAATGGTCAGAGACAGACATATCAGTGACTGAGCCCTTGGAGGTAGTGAGGCCTCATAAGATGGCAATGTCAAGGGGGTGGATGTGATGGTATTTGGTGGAGTTGATGTGAAGGCTAAAGTTAAAGGGGAACAGTAGGACAGAGAAGTTAGAGGAGAAAGATAAAGGGAACTTCAGGTGAAGGTTGAAATCACAGGGGTTGAGTAATTACACAGTGCACAGACTGAGGAAGGAGATGTTGGCAAAGAGGTTGTTATGGAACTTTGGAGGTAGATGACAAGGACTTTAAATGAAAGGTGGGAAAGTTGGAAGAGGGCGAGGTCTTGAATGAGGCAAAGGTGCCTGCGGAGTAAGAAGGGAACTCAATGTAGGACTTGGTGATGAGAGGTACATTACAACTGCTTAGATGAGGAGGAAGGAATCATTGCTGTAAGCCAGGTTTTAATTATCGTCAGGATACCATTTCACTGATTCATGATGAGACTGGAAAATGAGGACCTTGTCTGTGAGAGTGTGAATATGCACCTCGTTGTATCTGTACTCTGCTGTTGTTAGTGGTATTTTTAGAGGTGTCTGTTGTTAAGACTGAATAGAGTAGCCTTGGTCTCCTGGGAGCCATCTTGCACTCTTCCTTTTCCAGCAAGTTATTCTATCATGGGTGAATTACCCTAAATTAAAAGCACCATATACTGTCTGGGAAGTCAGCATTTAAATTGAGCCTGCTGTATTGAGAAAAATATCAGAAAGTGCTTTTTATTTTAGTTTTGTGCTAGGTGCTTTTTTTTTTAAAGTGCTCACTTTTTGCAAGGTTCTTTTTCAGGTTTTCCAGACAGCATCATGATGCCTTCATTTTAAGGCAATTCACATGTGCCAAGATTAATTGATGAAGAAAGAAAAGCGCAAAGATGGCTCTTCGTAAACTTAACCCACTCTCGTGAGCATTGACTTGTATGATCCTGACTTGATGAGCATGCACAACCTGCATGTTGACAGAATAGAAGCCCCTGCAGTTCATGATGGCCATGGTATTATGTGTCAAACCATATGGGTGCTATGAATCAAGTCCTGGACTTTGATAATCCTGCTATGTTAAAAAATTGCATAGGCCTCTCATTCTGCTGCTAACTACGCATAGGGAACATGATGAAATTGTTTGCCCTGGTAAATCAGTTATCTGCTTGATACATCAGTGAATTGCAGATTGACTGATATTGCTGGCATGGCAGTTTGAATGAGCCAAATACACAAAAGTTCAAGATTATGGCGTTAACAACTATTGGCAATGCCATCACTGCAATGGTGGTTTCTGGAGGAATTCTAGGTGATGACATAAGTCTGTCACTGCCTCCCCAGTGAAACAAAGCCTGTAAGAGCATCTTTCCTCTGACATTCCAAATTAAATCTGGCTTTGCCTGTAGATGGGGTATCATGAGTGATATTGCATAAGCGTAGTTCACCTCTGATGCAATCTGACCTGTCTCACATCCTTCCTTTCATTCTCTTCTTTATCCAAAGATCTTGCTTGCAGAAATCCAGCAAAATTGAAATGCCCGAATTTCTGATCCCCCCCCCACCCAGCATTTGTGTGCTCCAGTACCATCAAGAATGATGACAAGACAAATCTACATATACGTGTGTAAATTAATCAGGTGAAACGAAGAAGAAAGCAATTTATAAATGTGAAATCATAGGTCTACATAATATGTACACTACTGATCAGCAAGAGATTGACCATACTGCATTTACTTCTTGAATGCCTGGTGAATGAACAGAACTCCCCAAGAACCTCACATGAAAGACCTCTATAACTCAGTCCATGTTTGTGTCTTTCACTGCATGTTCAACAACTTGGATGAATATGGTGTTTTTACCCTCAGCACTTAAAAGGGCTTTTATGGAAAAGAACTGTGCCAAAAAGCAGTTTAGCAAATTTTCATATTGCCCCATCTGCTGTTAAAACTACCCATATGCAGTTGTTTGGAAAAGGATTTGTTCACTGCTGTCTTGACTTCACATGCTTTTGCTGTTTACTGTGAACACCAAATGTAAGGAATTCAAAAGGGCTGATAATGCTTTAGGTGTGAAGGCCCTGTATTTTTTTTAAATTTATTCATTCACAGGATGTGGGTGTCACTGGCAAGGTCAGCATTTATTGACCATTACTAAATGCCCTTGAGAAGGTGGTGGTGAGCTGCCTTCTTGAACAGCTACAGTCCGTGTGGTGAAGGTACTCCCATAGTGCTGTTCGGTAGGGAGTTCCAGGGTTTTGACCCAGTGAAGATGAAGGAACGGTCTTATATTTCCAAGTCAGGATGATGTGTGACTTGGAGGGGAACTTGGAGGTGGTGATGTTCCCATGCGCCTGCTGCCCTTGTCCTTCTAGGTGGTAGAGGTCACGGGTTTGGGAGGTGCTGTCGAAGAAGCCTTGGCGAGTTGCTGCAGTGCATCTTGTAGATGGTACACACTGCAGCCACGGTGCACCGGTGGTGCAGAGAGTGAATGTTTAAGGTGGTGGATGGGGTGCCAATCAAGCGGGCTGCTTTGTCCTGGATGGTGTCGAGCTTCTTGAGTGTTGTTGGGGTTGCACTCATCTAGGCAAGTGGAGAGTATTCCATCACACTCCTTACTTGTGCCTTGTGTGGAAAGAACTTTGGTAGTCAGGAGGTGAGACACTCGCCACAAAATAACCAGCCTCTGACTTGCTCTTGTAGCCACAGTATTTATGTGGCTGGTCCAGTTAAGTTTCTGGTCAATGGTGACCCCCAGGATGTTGATGGTGGGGGATTCGACAATGGTAATGCCATAGAATGTCAAGGGGAGGTGGTTAGATTCTCTCTCGTTGGAGATGGTCATTGCCTGGCACTTGTGTGGCGCGAATGTCGCTTCACACTTATCAGTCCAAGCCTGGATGTTGTCCAGGTATTATTGCGTGCAGAGAGGCCTGGATCCTACTCCGCACCCAATATGTTGAGTGCAGGAAAATTTGAGAGGGAAGTACCTAGGGTGCTAGGAGCCTCTGCAGCAGCTGTGTGCTAGGTTCATCAAGAGCCCAATCTGCTGCAAATTAGGGACTCCCCATAATGCGAATGGAGAGCCTGAGCAGTGCTTCAGATACCAATGAGCACTACATGGGAGTTCCAGGCAAGAAATTTGTTCCTGAGTGGCCCTCTCCTTGTTATAGGGTCAACCTTCCTAACAGTCTCATCTTTTACTGAAGGGGGCGTTGGATCCCAGTACATTTTTTAACACAATGGTAGTGCTTTCCAAAGTCCTAGAATACATTGTTGCTTAACAAATAGGCTCCAACCATTATTCATTTGGGCCCTTCAGTGGCTGCTGACACTCACTATCACAGGCCCCACTGCCGTGGTGCTCCCAGTTCTTCATGCTCTGCATACCACAAAAATATTTAAATGAGTTGAACTTGCATTATTGCACAAGGTCTGTGGCACAGGTACACACACAATTGCCTGAGGAGCCTTGCATCTCTGCACCCCAACTGAATTATCTGTCTCGTGGACTTCATGTCCAAAATTGTGACTATTTACATAGCTGCCATTGCCCCCATACCCATAAATTCCCCTTCCCCTCCATCCAACTGAACTCTCAATTATCCGATTCTGACAGTTCTCCATTTCTCTATCAGCACATTCATTACATCCATGATGCCTACTACCTGCTCCTTTTATCTCCTCCTGTCCCACCGCCTGACTGCTCAAATTCACTCCATCAGTCCCCACCTCCCTCAAGACCACTATTGTCACACGTCCCTCACGAAACTTACCTTTACCCTTCCACTCTCCCCAATTACCACATTAACTGCAATCTTCCCTTTCTTCCCTAGTCCTAGAATACGTTATTGCGTCACAGATTTGCCCCCCTTTCTTTCTTTGCAATCAATCATTTGGTTTCTGTTCTGCCCACAGCACTGAAACCACACTTCTCAAAATTACAAATGACATGCTTGTGATTGTGGCGTTGGTACCTTCAACACCACTGACATTCATTCTCTCCCAACATCTCTCCATGGCTGAGCTGTTTCCTAGTTCTACTCATACTGGACACTAGATCACCTCCAATAGCTTCTCCTCCGTGTGCAAGTTTACCTCAGAGGTCCATCTTTTGTCCCTTCCGATTAATCAAATCATGGTGCTCCTCTGGCAATATCAACTGGTATGGGGTCTGCTGATGGCACTCAGCTCTACTTCACTGACTCCTTCATTGATTCAAAGGCCTTTGCTATACTTTTCAACTGTCTGTCTGATATTAAAATTTGAATAAGCCAAAGCCTCTTCCAGTTTAATGTTGACCTCCCCTCATCGACCATCCACAAGCTTCAGCTCATCCAAAATGCTACAGCCCATGTCTGTCTCTCCCATCACCCAATACTTCCCAAGGACCACTGGTTCCCTCTGCAAGAGCAAGTTCAAAATTATCGTTGCTTTGAAATCCCTCCATGGCCTCACCCACTCCACTGTAGTAATCTTTTCCTACCTTACAGTCCCACACACATACACCGCTCCTTTAACATTGGGCTATTCTTTGTACTCAGTTCCCTCTACTCCACCATTGATGGCCATTCATTCAGCCATTATACCCCTGCCCTCTGGAACTTTGCTTTGCCACCTCTCTCCCTGTTTTAAAAATTCTCCTCAAAGCCTTTCTCTTCTGCAGTGCCTTTAACCCTTTACATTTATCCCTTTTCCACTCCTGCTTGGAATCCAGCATTTTTTGTCTTCCAAACTGTAAAGCACTTCAAATGAAAATTATTGTTGTTGGAGTACAATGGAGTTGGAATTGAAGAAAATGCTTGGATTTTAGTCTCTAATGTCCTGAAACCCACGAGTAAACATTGTTTCCAATTAAACAAAGGCATCAAAATTATCTCATCATGATGTGATAAACAGGAGCCAAATTAATTGGGTTAGTCCAGTCCTGATTGCTATTTTAAAGGTTCAAGTGTAACTGAATCATAGTTAATTCTATATTATACAAGGTGAATTTCTGTATACATGCAAAATGACCTCAAACAGCAAAGGTTTTTTGTGTTAAGTACTCACATTCGGTCATTGTACTGTGTCTGAATTATCTGAAACCCTAAAACGCAGAAAAACTGTTTATCAACTATGTTTTAGGTTAAGGCACTACTGGCACAAAATTAAGAATCTTTACAATGTTGCCAAGAACTTTTTGATGCTCCTGCTGAGAAGTGAACCACTGAGTTAGAAGACTACACATATTACTAGATACTTAATAATTCGTTAAAAAAGGTATAGTGCCAGAGGACTGACTAATAGCTAACGTAATACCTATATTGCTAACGTAATACCTATATTTAAGAAGGAAGATAGAACATGTCCAGGGAACTATATACCAGTCAACTTAATATCGGTGGTAGGAAAAATAATGAAATCCCTACTAAAGGAGAAAATAGAAGAATATCTAGAAGCCAAAAATATAATAAATAGTCAGCATGGATTTCAAAAGGAAAATTTTTGCTTGATCAAACTCATTGAATTTTTTGAAGAGGTAACAGAGAGAGTAGACAAGAGTAATGCAGTAGACGTAATTTACTTAGATTTTCAAAAGGCCTTTGATAAGGTACCACATGATAGACTAATAAATAAGGTCAGAGAATGCGGAGTCAGGGGACAAGTAGCAGATTGGATAGCTAGCTGGCTTCAAGACAGAAAGCAGAGAGTAGGGGTAAAGGGTAGCTATTCACAGTGGCAGAAGGTGGGTAGTGGTGTTCCACAAGGATCAGTGCTGGGACCACTGTTGTTCACAATTTATATCAACGATTTAGACTTTGGAATCAAAAATACAATTTCTAAATTTGTGGATGACACCAAATTGGCGGGGATAGTCAATACTGAGGAGGAATGCAACAACTTACAGGAGGACATTAATAAACTTGCAGAATGGGCATATAATTGGCAAATGAATTTCAACACAGATAAATGTGAGGTATTACATTTTGGTAGGAAGAATAGGGAGGTCACATATTACTTGGAGGGTGAGAGTCTGGGTGGGTAGAGGAGCAAAGGGATCTCGGAGTACACATACACAAATCGCTAAAAGTAATGACACAGGTTAACAAGGTCATAAAAATTGCAAACCAAGCACTAGGCGTTATTTCTAGAGGAATAGAAAGTAGTGAAGTTATGCTAAACTTGTATCGAACCTTGGTTAAACCACACTTGGAGTACTGTGTACAATTCTGGTCTCAATATTAGAGAAAGGATATAGAGGCACTGGAGAGGGAGGATATAGAGGCACTGGAGAGGGTGAAGAGAAGATTTACAAGGACGATACCAGAAATGTGAGGGTATACCTATCAGGAAAGGATGAACAAGCTGGGTCTCTTTTCGCTTGAAAAAAGGTTGAGGGGTGACCTAATAGAGGTCTTTAAAATTATGAAAGGTTTTGATAGAGTAGATACAGAGAGAGTGTTTCCACTTGTGGGGAAGAGCATAACTAGAGGCCATCAATATAAGATAGTCACCAAGAAATCAAATAGGGAATTCAGAAGAAACTTCTTTACCCAGAGGGTGATGAGAATGTGGAACTCGCTACAACAGGAAGTAGTTGAGGCAAATAGTATAGATGCATTTAAGGGGAGGCTGGATTAAGCATATGAGGGAGAAGGGACTAGAGGGTTATGCTAATAGAGTTAGATGAGGAAAGACAGGAGGAGGCTCGAGTGGAGCATAAATACCGGCATGGACTGGTTGGGCCGAATGGCCTATTTCTGTGCCATATATCCTATGTAACTACATGAAAATACCAAAAACAGACAGGAAGATAAAAGTCCTGCATTGAAGTTATTACATTGTGCTGTACAAATATAATGATTTGAAAGCTCTAAATTTCTAATGTATTTTCCCAACTGATTTATTTCTGCAATGGGACATGTGTTAAAAAGTGTCTCAGGAAAAACACTGCCCCTTCTTACTATATACTATTCCTATATTAACACAAAACATTAGGTCTGGTTTCTGAAAGATTAGATTCTATATGCTGAATGTTTGATTATGATACAGCCCTGAAATATCACACACTTTATCATGTCTGCCTTCCTTTCATCTTTGATAATTATTTCTGAATATCTGTAATGACCCAAACACTGAATTCAAACCACAATAAATCTTCAGGCTATAACTCAGAATGACAGACTATTCATCAGTAAGGCAATCTGTAGAAATAATTAGCTCCCTTGACTTTCACTTCCTACTTACCAATTGTACACAGTGACAAAAATATGGTAGTCAAGGTTTATACAAAGCAGGCTAAATTTATTATTCACATCTCCAATCAATCACTGTAAGGCATACTTGAAAACCTAATTTGCTGTTGAACGTTGATAACCACAAACTGCCAGGAAAGACTGTTGTACTGCACATCTTCACCCACCTTATACCATGTGAAATTTTCACACTGATTATTTATACATATAATTTGGGGGTTTTGTATTTAATCATTCTTTTCCCTAAGGAGCTAGTTCAGTCCATCAAAATTGTGTGTTTAAGTGGTTTTCTTTTTCCCTCTTTTTAAAATGAGAACGTCTCCTATACACTTAATTTACTGCCCTAGGTATGATAAACTGCCCGACATACAATGCATTAAAATTCTCTATGTGCAGGAAATCTCTTTTACTCCCGAACAATTTTGATTATTTTATGGATTTCTTCTATAAAAGACTGAACACCTACTAAACATACAATGTGGCTGTTATGAAATGATGTTAAAAGTTTCTGACTGATTGCATGACAATAACAGTGAAACATGGAAGTAGAATGTCAAGCTGTGCTATTTCATAGCTGTTACAGGTATTTAGGAATGCTGATTTACAAAGGGAGAATAAATGGAGCTATGGACTATTATGAAGGAACCTCTGAAGCCCTCAAATCTAAAGCTCCCTCTAGGCTATAATATTTCTTTATTCACTACAACAAAGATCAACTGAGCATGTGCAACTGGCATGGGAATTATTCCATGCACAATCAAGGTCAAAGTTCTACAATGTCCCTATCAATTTGCACCCTTAATCTAACAAAACTAGTTATGAACCATTACATGAAGAATAAAGCTGGAAAGCTGACATATCTTATACTACATGTCTCCATTATGTACATACAAAATATTCCATATGGGGGAAATCTTTACTGGAGCTCAATTTGAATTAATTAGAAGATTACAATGTATAGAAAATGTCTGCAAACTTAGTTTTAGCTCCAAATCAAAACCTTTTTTAATGCACAGAATTTCACAGATACTGCAATACTGCCAATAATTAGATTAAAAGTAATCAATAACAATCATTACCTACATGTTTTCCCCAATTTCATGTTAAGTGCATTTACTAAATTGTAGATATTTTTATATGAATATGAAAACTATATTTTAAGTAGCTGCAGTAGTTCTTTGTCCTCATCATCAGCTGCAATGGTAATATATGGACACTCATAGTGTACCGCACAGTAAGCAATACTACCCATTGATTAAGTTACTCAGTATTTTACTTTCCAATTGAAATGTAGAATAAATTTTCAAGAGATTGGTATTCATCTCTTCTTGCTTAATTTTAACATTTACACACAAGTAACTAATGGAAATAAAACCATCTTGAAAATGAGGTACAACTGGATTTCATATCGTTTTTTTTTAAGAGAACAGGCAACCGTTTTTGAAATAGGGATTGGAAATAATTTGCACCAGAATGCATACAGTGAGATGCCAACTGGAACTGGTCAAAAACATGTACATTGTTAAACAAGCAGCATTCATATTTAAGGCTTTGTAACTACAGATTAGCATCTGGCATGTGATGCCAATGGTAGAGTGTGCTATTAACCAGAGGTCTGAGGTTATGCACCCAGAATTTTGAGCTCCAATATGAAATAAGGTATTGATTTCACATCTGTTATTTTTTCTCAAACTGGATAGAATAATTGGGAGTCACAAAAGCAGATTTGGAGGATGGAGGGAGAATTGCTTTGATGAACAAGAGATTGGATGAGATGACATTCAGGGAAATGACAAAAATGCAATCAAAGTGATAAGGTGATATCGGAAGTCAGTAATAAATGTTCTTATATTTATGCAAGTGGTGTCAGGATTTTTGGAATCCAAAGTACCTGATTAGTAAAAATACTGACATTGTTGATATTATATTAAGATGTAAAAAATGTAATAAATTGTTCTATAAATATAGATACGTTGGCCTGAATTTGCTGAAAACTTGCGCCATCTAGAGCGTGCGCCACTATTATGGTGTAGAAATTACAGAAAATTATGGCGTGAATGACTTATGCCATTATGTACACTACGCCATAACTTGATGGGACTTTTGCGCTGCTCTACAGAGACCCTTGCTGAAAAAGTTGACAGCTAATTATCATAGCTCCACCCCATTACAAAAATGACGAGATCAAGCTTGATGAATTAATGGCACTTTTTTAAAATTCGTTCCTGTGATGTGGGCGTCACTGACAAGGCCAGCATTTATTGCCCATCCCTAATTGCCCTCGAGAAGGTGGTGGTGAGCCGCCTTCTTGAACCGCAGCAGTCTGTGTGGTGAAGGTAATCCCACAGTGCTGTTAGGGAGGGAGTTCCAGGATTTTGACCCAGCAACGATGAAGGAACGCCAAAATATTTCCAAGTCAGGATGGTGTGTAACTTGGAGGGGAACTTGCAGGTGATGGTGTTCCCAGGCGCCTGCTGCCCTTGTCCTTCTAGGTGGTAGAGGTCGCAGGTTTGGGAAGTGCTGCCGAAGAAACCTTGGCGAGTTGCTGCAGTGATTCTTGTAGATGGTACACACTGCAGACGGTGATGGAGGGAGTGAATGTTTAAGGTGGTGGATGGGGCGCCAATCAAGCGGGCTGCTTGGTCCTGGATGGTGTTGAGCTTCTTGAGTGTTGTTGGAGCTGCAATCATCCAGGCAAGTGGAGAGTATTCCCTCACACTCCTGACTTATGCCTTGTAGATGGTGGAAAGGCTTTGGGGAGTCAGGAGGTGAGACACTCGCCGCAGAATACCCAGCCTCTGACCTGCTCTTGTTGCCACAGTATTTATGTGGCTGGTCCAGTTAAGTTTCTGGTCAATGGTGACCCCCACGATATTGATGGTGGGGGATTCGGCGATGGTAATGCCGTTGAATGTCAAGGGGTGGTAGTTAGACGCTCACTTGTTGGAGATAGTCATTGCCTGGCACTTGTGTGGCGCGAATGTTACCTACCACTTGTCAACCCAAGCCTAAATGTCGTCCAGGTCTTGCTGCGTGCGCGCATGGACTGCTTCATTATCTGAGGAGTTTCGAATGGCACTGCAGTCGTCAGCGAACATCCCCACTTCTGACCTTATGATGAAGGGAAGGTCATTGATGAAGCAGCTGAAGATGGTTGGGCCTAGGACACTGCCCTGAGGAACTCCTGCAGCGATGCCCTGGGGAACTCCTGCAGCGATGTCCTGGGGCTGTGATGATTGACCTCCAACCACCACAACCATCTTCCTTTGTGCTAGGTATGACTCCAGCCAGTGGAGAGTTTTCCCCCTGATTCCCATTGACTTCAGTTTTACTAGGGCTCCTTGATGCCACACTTGGTCAAATGCTGCCTTGATGTCAAGGGCAGTTACTCTCACCTCACCTCTGGAATTCAGCTCTTTTGTCCATATTTGGACCAAGGCTGCAATGAGGTCTGGAGCCGAGTGGTCCTGTCGGAACTCAAACTGTGCATCAGTGAGCATGTTATTGGTGAGTAAGTGCCACTTGATAGCACTGTCGACGACATCTTCCTTCACTTTGCTGATGATTGAGAGAAGACTGATGGGGCGGTAATTGGCCGGATTGGATTTGTCCTGCTTTTTGTGGACAGGACATCCCTAGACACTTTTCCACATTGTCGGGTAGATGCCAGTGTTGTAGCTGTACTGGAATAGCTTGGCTAGAGGCGTGGTTAGTTCTGGAGCACAAGTCTTCAGCACGACAGCTGGGATGTTGTCAAGACCCATAGCCTTTGCTGTATCCAGTGCGTTCAGCCGTTTCTTGATATCACGTGTAGTGAATCAAATTGGCTAACGACTGGCTTCTGTGATGGTGGGGACCTCAGGAATTGCCAATCATCTGGACCATTACAGAACTTAATTGAAATCTTAAACCCCAATTAAGTAATAAAATAAGTGTTTTGACAGCCAGGCATGTTCTGATTTTCCCTCGACTGATATTTTCATATTCATAATTATAGAGCCTGTGTGCTAAGCATTGACTGCAACCAATAATGAAATATGGCTAGGAATCGCACGCAGTTTGGGAGACAGCCCTATGCATATGGGTCCCTTCTTAATGCCGATTTATATATTTGTACTATACTGTACTATGGTTTCAGTACAAGCTTAATCAAATTAAACCCATCCTGGACATTCTATCGGTACATACTGCAGCCCAACTCCACATTATTAGATCAGAGTCATTGCCCCTAAATGCATCCCTGTTAAGTAAATGTATTGTTCCATTCTGTGCCGGGCCCTTGGATGTGTATCAGATATTAGCCACACTGCTCCCGCTGAGGCATATTCGAATTATTTGACAAGCAAATTACGGCTTCAATTTGCCACTGGAGGATCAGGCAGCACAACGGTTTTACTTATGACGTTGTCGCCAGTAACGCCACTGCAGCAAATTCTGGGCTGTTAAGTTTGGTCATAGTAAATAATAATTCATATAGGTCTGAAAGCGTTAAAAAAACAAGCCTGAAGGCTTTGTGTCTTAATGCAAGGAGCATTCGGAACAAGGTGGATGAATTAGCTGCGCAAATAGAGGTAAATGAATACGATTTGATTGGGATTACAGAAACATGGCTCCAGGGTGGCCAAGGCTGGGAACTCAACATCCAGGGTTATTCAATATTTAGGAAAGATAGGCAAAAAAGAAAGGGAGGTGGGGTAGCATTGCTGGTTAAAGAAGGGATTAACACAATTGAAAGGAAGGATATTAGCTCTGATGATGCAGAATCTGTATGGGTAGAACTGAGAAATAACAAGGGGCAGAAAACGTTAGTGGGAATGGCATATAGACCTCCAAACAGTAATATGGAGGTTGGGGACGGCATTAAAAGGGAAATTAGAGAAGCATGCAGTAAGGGCACAGCAGTCATCATGGGTGACTTTAATTTACATATAGATTGGGCTAACCAAATTAGTAAAAATACTGTGGAGGAGGAATTCCTAGAATGTTTACGAGATGGTTTTCTGGAACAATATGTCGAGGAACCAACCAGAGATCAGGCCATCTTAGACTGGGTATTATGTAACGAGAAAGGATTAATTAGCAATCTTGTTGTACGAGGCCCCTTGGGTCAGAGTGATCATAATGTGATAGAATTCTTCATTAGGATGGAGAGTGAAGTAGTTGAATCAGAGACTAGGGTCCTGAAGTTAAATAAAGGAAACTACGATGGTATGAGGCGCGAATTGGGTAGGATTGATTGGGGAATGTCACTCAAGGGGTTGACTGTGGATAGGCAATGGCAAACATTCAAAGACTGCATGGATGAATTACAGAATTTGTACATCCCAGTGTGGCATAAGAATAAAACAAAAAGGGTGACTCAACCGTGGCTAACAAGGGAAATTAGGGATAGCATAAGATCCAAGGAGAGGGCATATAAATTGGCCAGAAAAAGCGGTAGCCCTGAGGATTGGGAGCAGTTTAGGATTCAACAAAGGAGGACAAAGGGATTAATTAAGAAGGGGGAAATAGAATATGAAAGTAAGCTTGCTGGGAACATAAAAACTGACTGTAAGAGCTTTTATAGATATGTGAAGAGAAAAAGATTAGTGAAATCAAGTGTGGGTCCCTTGCAGTCAGAAGCGGGGGAAGTTATAATGGGGAACAAAGAAATGGCTGCCCAATTAAATGCATATTTTGGTTCTGTCTTCACAAAGGAGGACACAAATAAGCTCCCAGAGATGTTGGAGAACATACGGTCTGATGAAAGGGAGGAACTGAAAGAAATCAGTATTTGCAGGGAAATGGTGTTAGGGAAATTGACGGTATTGAAGGCCGATAAATCCCCAGGGCCTGATAATCTACATCCTAGGGTACTTAAGGAAGTGGCCCTAGAAATAGTAGATGCATTGCTGATCATCTTCCAAGATTCGATGGAATCTGGAACTGTACCCATGGATTGGAGAGTAGCTAATGTTACCCCACTATTCAAAAAGGGTGGTAGAGAGAAAGCGGGGAATTACAGACCGGTAAGCCTGACATCGGTAGTGGGGAAAATGCTAGAGTCCATTATAAAGGATGTAATAGCTGAGCATTTGAAAAACAGTGACAGGATCGGACAAAGTCAACATGGATTTACAAAAGGTAAATCGTGCTTGACTAATCTACTGGAATTTTTTGAGGATGTAACTGGGAAAATAGATAAGGGAGAACCAGTAGATGTGGTGTATTTGGACTTTCAAAAGGCTTTCGATAAGGTCCTGCATAAGAGATTAGCGGGTAAAGTTAAGGCACATGGGATTGGGGGCAAGGTATTGACTTGGATAGAGAACTGGTTGACGGACAGAAAGCAGAGAGTAGGAATTAATGGGTCTTTTTCCGAGTGGCAAGCAGTGACTAGTGGGGTACCGCAGGGATCGGTCCTTGGACCCCAGCTATTCACAATATACATTAATGATCTAGATAAGGGAATTAAATGTAATATCTCCAAGTTTGCAGATGACACAAAGCTGGGTGGGAGTGTGTGCTGCGAGGAGGATACCGAGAAACTCCAGGATGATCTGGACAGGTTGGGTGAGTGGGCAGAAGCGTGGCAGATGCAATATAACGTGGATAAGTGCGAGGTTATCCACTTTGGTGTCAAAAACAGAAAGGCAGACTATTATCTGAATGGCAATAGATTGGGAGAAGGGGAAGTGCAACGAGACCTGGGTGTCCTTGTGCACCAGTCGCTGAAAGTAAGCATGCAGGTGCAGCAGGCGGTGAAGAAGGCAAATGGTATGTTGGCCTTCATAGCGAAAGGGTTTGAGTATAGGAACAGGGATGTCCTGCTGCAGTTGTACGGGGCCTTGGTGAGACCACACCTTGAGTACTGTGTGCAGTTTTGGTTGCCTTATCTGAGGAAGGATGTTCTTGCCATGGAAGGAGTTCAGCGAAGATTCACAAGGCTGATACCTGGGATGGCAGGAATGACATATGAGGAGAGATTGGGTCGATTGGGCTTATACTCACTGGAGTATAGAAGAATGAGAGGGGATCTCATCGAAACATATAAAATTCTGACAGGTCTGGACAAACTAGATGCAGGAAGAATGTTCCCGATGGTCGGAGAGTCCAGAACCAGGGGTCATAATCTACGGATAACGGGTAAACCATTTAGGACAGAAATGAGGAAGAATTTCTTCACCCAGAGAGTGGTGAACCTGTGGAATTCTCTACCACAGAAGGTAGTTGAGGCGAAGTCATTAAATATATTCAAGGATGAGTTAGATATATTTCTTAAAGCTAAAGGTATCAAGGGATATGGGGAGAAGGCAGGTACAGGGTACTGAGTTTAGATGATCAGCCATGATCTCATCGAATGGCGGAGCAGGCTCGAGGGGCCGAATGGCCTACTCCTGCTCCTATCTTCTATGTTTGGCAGTAGAGTGGAATTACTGGTAAAGGGCAATATAAGCGCTATTGATAGAGTGCATATTACAGCAGGACTGGAAATGGCAGAATCAGCATGAATACAATTAAATAAAGGCAAGGGTAATTAAATGAAGGGCCAGAAATTCGGGTCTCCACGGGTGAGTATGCGCTGGGTACTCACCCGTAGACCCAACGAAAGTGCCGGTTTCACGCATGCACTGCGAATGCGCTGGAAACAGGAACTTCGAACCCCTTCCTTCAAGGGAACGGAAGTTCAAACGCGTGCGCCGGAGAGGCAGCGTGTCCCTAGCAGCTGCACGTTGAAAAAGCAGGCGCAAGGCCTGTTTTTAACAAGGTAAGTGGTGAATTAAGTAAAATTTAAACATTTTTTCCACAGGTTTATCTTTTTTAAATACTTTAAAGAAAGGTAAGTTTATTTTTAGCCCCGTTAAAAACTGTAAGTAATTTTTTCAAAAATTTTAATTTTTGTTTAAAAGTTAATTTATGTAATTTATAGTTATTTTTAAAATGTGATTTTTAAAAAATAAAATTATTTGAAGTTTTAGTTAGGTTTTAGGGCCGATCTCTATTCATAGATTTGACAGGTCTTCCTGTCAAATCTATGAATGGAGATTCCCTGCTCCGATTGGCTCTCCATGGCCCACGTTATCCCAGGGGACGCTTCGAACTAACTGCGCCCCTGGGATACGCGAGCACTGCACACCGGCAGCTGCAGGAGGCCCAGGATCGGAATCCCACGCGGGCCCAGAGCACAACGGCAGGCACGCTAGGTAAGTGCAGGTTGGGGGCTTGCACCCGCGGGAAGCCTCCGACCCGAATTTCTGGCCCAATAACTGGCAGCTATTAGCCATCACTTCAAGATGAACAAATTCCTTCTTTGGGCAAGGAAGAAAGGTTGGCGGAAATCATGAATAATACAATATGGCATTTTGCTGTGGGCATTCAGCTACTGGTGTGTATCCTGTAGGACAACTTGAAAAACACACATATGTTCCATTCATATTTTTATGTTTTTGCAAGCTTGATTTTAAGATGTAGGAAAGCCTCATAGGTGAATAAACTGAGCAGAAATGTAAGTTTAATAAATCCCTGGACAGGTTTTCCCACTGCGAAACAATTTCTTTTTTCCCACATTATGGGGGAGAAATTCAGTATCGCCCCATTTGGGGCGCAATTATCGGCCGGGCGCAAAGATTAGCGCCTGGCGCTAATTATCGGCACCGACTGCAAACTTGACTTTTATCGCCCCTGGAGGTGATTGGAGCGCTAAATCAGGCGCTTCACACCTGTCTTAAGGCGCAAAGGCCGAGGAGCGAGGCGCTACCTCAGAGCGCTGGCGAAGCTCATGTAATGTCAGTCAGCAATGGAACACACACACAATGGCACGGGCCAGTTCTTAAAGGGGATGGTTAATCTTGCTTTCCATCCACATCCTGCTCATTGCAGCCTTGAATCTTGGCCTGGAGAGACCTGCACATCAAATCTGCTGGAAAGAACAATGGAGAGTACGAGGCAAAGAGCTCAGAGTGCAGCCCCCACAGTCTCTTCTAAATTGATACAAGGAATGGCAAATCAAAATGAACCTGCAAAGTGCTGCTCAGTACCCAAAACTCCTTCACACAACGTTGAATCTCTCCAGAAGTCTCTCTCTCTCTCTCTCAGAATGCGTAGTTCAAAAATGGCACCAACAATAAAAGGCAGGAAGCGGTCACCTTTAAATAGCGCTCCCCCTTTCCTTTCATGACTGCAGAACGCTCCCCTCAACCTGTCGTTGCTAGCATCAGGCGGTAAGGCAGGGGGCGCCACTGAATATCCGCTCCGGGGCGATACCGGGGCGTTGCGCACTCGACTGACGTCACGATCTGCCGGCGCAGGAGATCGTGGCGGTAGTGTGTAGCGCCGCCGCAAAATGTCTAGTTAATTTCGCGAGCGGCACAAACTTCGCCGCGCCTGGGCGCTAGATGCTTTGCGCCCCATTAGCGCCCTCTTAAGGCGCTAACGGGAGGCGCAACCAACTGAATTTTTCCCCCTATAAGTCTTGTGGATACAGTTTTAATTTTTTCTTACTGGACAATAAATGTTTTCAATCTGACCAGAGGCAATGTTATTTTCATCGGGAAAAACGGTGTTCTCAGTTCAGTTTATTTATATTCCTTGTCAACTCCCAAATAAACAAAATGGACAGCTTTTTGGTTGGGGTGGGGGGGGCGTTGGAGATTAAGTGATAGTAAAGTGTTATTGAGGAAGCTATAAACAGTGCTTGTTATTTCATGTCAAAGGTGTGGTATATTAGGAAGCACTTCATAAAGAGGGATGCTCCATTTATGACACAACTCAACTGGTAGGTCTTGAACGAATAACTGTAGATATAAAACCTCCAACAGCTATACAATATTGCTGTTTCCAGAGTAATGTTGCATTTTTCAGAGCTGTCACCAGCGAGGAAATGTTAGAAATGAGATTTACGAGTAAAAGTAGCGAGCCAGATTGAATTCCACATAAACATATGGGCCCCAATATTAATGTGAAGGTGGATTCCGAGCGGGACGGGGAGCTGGAGTTGCATGGGCGAAATCCGAAAGTCAAGTCAGCGTGTCGGATTCCTTGATTTCAGCTTAAATGAGGTTATATACTTTGACTTCCAGGTTTCAAGTCTCCGCATGACGCGATCTCAACTCTATTTAAAGGGACAATGCAGAAACTGAATTTGGAGGAGCCAGAAGGTGTTTAGGATGGATGCAGAGAGCAAGGGCAGCACCCAGATTTAATGATACATCCCTCGAATTATTGATGGGTGCAGTGAGGAGCAGGAGGGACATACTTTTCCTCAGCAATGGAGGAAGAAACTTGCGGTTCTCACCAAGAAGGGGCAGTTGGAGGTAGCTGAGGAGGTGAGCAGCAGGATCAATTTGTCCCGGTCTTTAATACAGTGCAGGAAGCAATTTAATGACCTAACCAGGTCAGGGAAAGTGAGTATATTTGCTGGCACAACTATATCCTGTGGTTTAAGAACATACTGCCACACCGCGGCCCCCCCCCCGCCCCGCCACTCTGTCTTGCCAAGCGTACTCCATCACATCACTCCTCACACCCACTCAACTTTCAGCACCACCCAGCCTTCACTTTCTATGCACTTCATCACTTCCCCATTTATCCAACCACCGTTTCCACTCACCCCAATCCTTTTGCAATGTGATGCATCTGTCTCATAGTCACCCGCATCGAATGCTCTGCATCCATCAGGTGAATACCTGACCTTCAGTCACTCACAGGTCTGTTTTCTTCGTCCCTTGTTGGAGAAGAGAGTGGAAAACACAAGGGAGAGGGAGAGGACTGGAGGTGGCCTGCCACAGATGCAGAGGAGGATGCCATGGAGATAAGTGGCAAATTTGTGTCCTGCTCAATTGGAGATGGAGAGACAGGGAACTCGTAGATAGCTGGTGACAGAATTACAAATATCTCTGGCACACATATGCTGACTTTATTTCATCAATGACTGAACTATGAGCAGACTGAGTATGGTGATCGTCAAGATCGTGACTTTGCCATGACTAATTCATATCACTTTTGTTTGTCTTCCAGGGCCTTCACTAACCAGGGGCACAGATTTAAAGTAATTAGTAGAAGGATTAGAGGGGAGTTGAGGAGAACCTCTCACCCAGAGGGTGGTGGGGGTCTGGAACTCATTGCCTGAAAGGGTGGTAGAGGCAGATACCCTCATCGCATTTAAAAAGTACTTGGATATGCACTTGAAGTGCCATAACCTACAGGGCTACAGACCAAGAGCTGGAAAGTGGGATTAAGCTGGATAGCTCTTTTTTGGCTGACACAGACACGATGGGCTGAATGGCCTCCTTCTGTGACGTAAATTTCTTTGATTCACGTATACAGCAAGTGTTGCAGGACATCCATGAGGACAATTCCTCAGAGGACCTCATTCCTTCTGAGGGTGCACCATCACAGGACGTACAGCCTTGCATCAGCGCAAATACTTGCACTTCGGTGGGTCCAGTTAGACAGTTAGTTCAGTTTTTACCTGGTGATTCACAACTCACAAGTGGGCACGAGCAGACATTGGTGGCAGGGCCAGCTGTGCAGAGTCCGCATGGGGTGGGGTGGGGTGGGGCGCAATCCTCTCTGAGCTCTGTTCAACTGGACACAGGTGCTGAACCCCAGGGGCTAGCATTGAGAAGCATGCTAGAAGTGCATCAGCAACTCTCGGCCAGGTACTGACAGATGTGCCACGCACAATCTCCACAATAGCGGAGAGGATGGAGGAGTCCAACTCGATTGCTAGTGGTTTAGTGGCGCAGGGAATCGAGAGAGTGTCTGCCTTGGAGAGAATGGCCACCTCCATGAAGCTCCAAGCACATCTCTCAAATGAGTCCATGCAGGCCTTTCGCACGGCTGTGCAGACTTTGGATGCCAATCTTAAACAGGGTGACAGATACCTTATCTATTGCCTTTAAAAAAAAATTTGTTCCTAGGATGTGGGCGTCACTGGCAAGGCCAGCATTTATTGCCCATCCCTAATTGTCCTCGAGAAGGTGATACTGAGCCGCCTTCTTGAGCCTCTGCAGTCCATGCGGGGAAGGTACTCTCACAGCGCCGTTAGGGAGCGAGTTCCAGGATTTTTACCCAGCGACGATGAAGAAACGGTGATATATTTCCAAGTCAGGATGATGTGTGACTTGGAGGGGAACTTGGAGGTGATGGTGTTCCCATGCGCCTGCTGCCCTTGTCCTTCTAGGTGGTAGAGGTCACGGGTTTGGGAGGTGCTATGGAAGAAGCCTTGGCGAGTTGCTGCAGTGCATCTTGTAGATGGTGCACACTGCAACCACGGTGCACCGGTGGTGGAGGGAGTGAATGCTTAAGGTGGTGGATGAGATGCCAATCTGCTTTGTCCTGGATGGTGTCGAGCTTCTTGAGTGTTGTTGGAGCTGCACTGATCCAGGCAAGTGGAGAGTATTCCCTTACACTCCTGACTTGTGCCTTATAGGTGGTGGAAAGGCTTTGGGGAGTCAGGAGGTGAGACACTCGCCGCAGAATAACCAGCCTCTGACCTCTCTTGTAGCCACAGTATTTATGTGGCTGGTCCAGTTAAGTTTCTGGTCAATGGTGACCTCCAGGATGTTGATGATGGGGGATTCGGCGAGGGTAATGTCACTGAATGTCGAGGGGTGGTGGTTAGACTCTCTTGTTGGACATAGTCATTGCCTGGCACTTGTGTGGCGCAAATATTACTTGCCACTCATCAGCCCAAGCCTGAATGTCGTCCAGGTCTTGCTGCATGTGGGCATGGACTGCTTCATTATCTGAGGAGTTGCGAATGGAACTGAACACTGTGCAATCATCAGTGAACATCCCACTTCTGACCTTATGATGGAGGGAAGGTCATTGATGAAGCAGCTGAAGATGGTTGGGCCTAGGCCACTGCCCTGAGGAACCCCTGCAGCGATGTCCTGGGGCTGAGATGATTGGCCTCCAACAACCACAACCATCTTGCTCACAATGGATCATTGATCTTCACCAAGTTGGTCTGCAGCAGAGTAGTAGGAGTGATGTGGCGCTGGCCTAGGTGGGGTATGATGTTGAAAGGGGACATGGAAGTGGGAACACCTCTCAAAGCGCTCCCACTTCTCACCCATTTCCCCACCCACACCCCTCCCATTCCCAGCCAGTACCTGGCATCTGCCTCATCTCCCGATGGTCGAGTCTACCCCTGCACAGGTGCAGGTGGAGCAGTCTTTGGTGGGACCCTCAGGGGTTCCGAAATCCAGAGGATGTAGGCCAAAAGCATCTCGTGTCAGGGCATGGATATGAGCAGCACGCCTGTACCTCTGCTGAAGCCACACGGGATGTACTATGTAGAAACAGTAGGAAGTGCAAGAGAAAATTATTGTAATTCCCCATGAGTGTTTGACAAAATGTTATGTTGTTGCTTAGCACCACTTTCACGTCTTGCCCATTACTGCGTCCCAAGTGTCAACTTGCCCTTTAATTTGTTTCATGATGAATGTCAATACATGACAGGATGCATTGGACGGATGTGCAATGGGTGGATGCCTGGTTGAAGGACTGTTTAGTGCAAAGGGCAGGAGGGCCTGGAGGATTTCATTTGTGATGTTTTCCTGTGTGAGTCACCACCAGCTGAACCTTCGAGCTATTAGGGCAACCCTGGCAGCAATATACACAGCTGGTCTGGTGATGGGTGTCCCATCTTCATATTCCTCCTCCTCTTCAATGTTCTCTTCATCCGAAGATGAGTGATGAGCACCTTCGTCCACCTCCACGTGCAATCGTCTCTGCTGTGCAATGTTGTGCAGGGTGCAGCACACCACTGTTCGTCTGGACACCCTCGCTGGTCAGTAGTGAAGGGCGCCTCCAGACCTATCTAGGTACCTGATGCGCATCGTCAACATTATAATGGCTTTCTCTATGACTCACCTGGTGGTCATGTGGCTCTTGTTGTAGCACTCCTGCACCTCATTGGTGGGGTTCCTCATAGGTGCCATTAGCCAAGTTTGAAGCGGGAATCACTTGTCTACTATGAGCCAGCCTTAAATCGGCTCCTGGAACGAAAAGGTCTGGAATGTTGCACTGCCGCAGTATGAATACATTATGACAGCTCCCAAGGAATCTGGTGCACACCTGAGTGAACCTCTTCTTGTGGTTGCACACTCGCTGTGCAATGATGGACGAATATCTCTTGCGGTTTATAAAAACTCCTGGTTACTGTGGTGGTGCTCGGATTGCCACGTGTGTGGAATTGATGGCACCCGGTACCTGTGGAAATCCAGCTAGAGAGGCGAATCAGAGTGCCCGCTCAATCTGACTATTGCCATCGCAGGGAAAGTTTACATAACTCCCAGCCCTAGCAAACAATCCATCCATTACCTGTCTTATGCATTTATATACAGTAGAATGTGAGACCACTGGCATGTCTACAGTAATACCCTGGAAAGAACCAGAGGCAAAATAATTGAGGGTCACGGTGACTTTCATAGCCACGGGTAATGTGTGGCTGCCAGATCCAGCAGCTCTTCTACTAAAAATCTGCAAATATCTGCGACCACCTGACGTGACAACCTCAGCCTGCAGAAGCAATGCTCTTCCGAGAGGTTAAGGATGCTGAGCCTGTCTGTACACCCTGTTACGTGGGTAGTGCCTTCTGCAACCTTGGCCTCTCTCCTGTGCACCTGCTGGTCCCACCACAGCATGTCGTCACTGCCGTGGTCTTCTGATATACTGTCAAACACATCCAACGCGCCTCCAATCCTGATCTTGTCAGTTCAAAAGGCTCCAAAGTTTTGAAAAAGCAGTATCAACACAAGAACTCTCTGCCAAACATTTGCTGGAGGGAATGGAGACACCAGGTGTAAGGATTGAGCTTTTATTCAGATGGGGTAGTCACAACTTTAAATACTAACATGAACTGAGAGATTCATGAGCACTAGGAAACCCGTGCTGGAGACATTAAATTTAAAGGCCAGTGAAATTCAATTTAAAAAGACTTAATTAATGTCTCATAAGGACGTTAATTGCTGCGATAACTACCCGCCCGCACTAATTAAGGTCCCGACTTCGGCAAGTAGGTGTCTAGTCAGCATCCAAACGCGCCTCGGTTAAACCCAGAAGTGGGCGTGTTGGAGCCGGGTTGTGGTCGTGATCCAAAAATGAATTATTTTAACTACTCACCCGTCCCTAACCCACCTGTTTTTGGGGGTTAAAATTTCCCCCAATGGAGCAGTGTTTACTTCTTGGTGTCAAAATAATTTACGGTTACAATTTTAAACTACTGTAATATGAATGAAATTCACTCCAAATGAGTGAGACTTGAAAGGGCTGTATTTCTGTGGATAGAAATGATCAGACGCTCGTAGAAAATTAAGCTATTTTAAACATGTGGTGGATCAAATCTAACTGGAGTTTTGGGTGACCAGTGCTACTGCAGATTCCAGTATAAAATGTCTATCAAACAGTGTACTTTATTTACACTTACTGCATAATAAATGACACTAGTACTGCAGTTCTGAATGATAGTTAAATGTATTAACCATCCAGTGATTACAGTAGAATAAAACTCAACCGGACTGAGAACCATATTTGAAAAGGTTTAGATTACTGTTTAGTAATTGTTAGTGTAATTATACAAATAGCATTACTATCCTTTAAAAAGATTTTGTGAATAGATTTCCCATATTGAAACAGTAAAAATAATTAGTGTAGTGATTATGGAAAACCCCCTCAAAATTGCCTTTTATAATTTATGTTTCCGATCTTGGAGAATTAAACTTTTTCACTTTTTTTGTGTAAAATCTCTTGATTGGGTATGCAACAGCTTTATATAGATGTCCAGTTGTTGCTCATCATGATCTTGTTATTTCACCATTCACCTGTCAGCCACCAAGTACTACTTCTGTTTAATCAGAATTCATTATCAAAAACTTCTGAATTCAAGAATAATTAGTATATTTATAGGCACTGTTAAATTGACTTAAAGTGCACCATATTACCCTTTCTCAGCGCTTCTCAGTTCTCGACAAAATCCAATAAAGCACCATTATATTCCTTTTAAATGGTTCCATTACAGGAATCTGCAGCAATTGCCTGAACTCTAGATAATTATAATAAATGTCTGTAATCAAAGCAGGAACTATTTAAATCTGAGGAAGGAAAGAGGAGTGGGACTGTTTTCCATCATAGACTGTGTACTTCTGTGACCTTTTAAACATTAAACTACATAATAGCACACCACCTGAGACAAAGAGGGATCAAGTATTTTCAACAATGCAACAAAATGGACTATGCATTTAACTGATAATTGCAGAGTTTTAAACTAAAATGAATGAAACTCAGACCTATTAACAATATGACATTTTCAGATGGTACAAACTGGTCTGCATTTCCATCCAGACAACCTGACACAACAGAAAATGTAGCTATTTAAGGCCAACAAACATGCATCCCATTTCCAGTGATCACGCAAGAAACCGGAGCCTGACAAAATTACGGAAATGACTATATGTGATCAGAATGACTTTCATCTGCATTTTGTTAGGCCAGACATTGATTTCACTTTGGCCGTGAACAGTAAGAGGCCAGCTGTAGCCTAGGGTGAAAGCAAACAGTATATTGAGCCACCATAGGCTGAACGTGTTCGTAATCTATTCAATATTCACCTTTTCTACAGATATTAAAGAAACACTGCTTGAAAATGATCTATTACAGTGCCAAATAACTCAACAAATTGGGATCAAATACATAGCACGGCAAACCTTTAAACCTCACATATTAGAGACGGAGGAGGGTGAGAAAGCACCAGGGCTTCACAAGACAAATAGGCTAAGAAAAATATTAAATAGGCAGTAGTCTACCTAACTGCTACCTTAAGCATCCTTACCAAGTTATTAGAAACATAGAGAGAGAATGAAAGTGAGAGAGAAAAAAAGAGAATGTGAGACAGAGAAAAGGCACAAGAAAAGCATAAAAAGTGACTGCATGTACAAGAAAGAACCTTTAAATGCTAGGTTCTTGCCATATCACGCAACCTGCTAACTTGAAAATTAGGAACACAGGCCTAAAAATCAAAGACAAATGGTCAGAATTAGGAATCATGGGGGAGAAATTCAGTATCGCCCCATTTGGGGCGCAATTATCGGCCGGGTGCAAAGATTAGCGCCTGGCGCTAATTATCGCCACCGACTGCAAACTTGACTTTTATCGCCCCTGGAGGTGATTGGAGTGCTAAATCAGGCGCTTCACACCTGTCTTAAGGCGCAAAGGCCGAGGAGCGAGGCGCTACCTCAGAGCGCTGGCGAAGCTCATGTAATGTCAGTCAGCAATGGAACACACACACAATGGCACGGGCCAGTTCTTAAAGGGGATGGTTAATCTTGCTTTCCATCCACATCCTGCTCATTGCAGCCTTGAATCTCGGCCTGGAGAGACCTGCACATCAAATCTGCTGGAAAGAACAATGGAGAGTACGAGGCAAAGAGCTCAGAGTGCAGCCCCCACAGTCTCTTCTAAATCGATACAAGGAATGGCAAATCAAAATGAACCTGCAAAGTGCTGCTCAGTACCCAAAACTCCTTCACACAACGTTGAATCTCTCCAGAAGTCTCTCTCTCTCTCTCTCAGAATGCGTAGTTCAAAAATGGCACCAACAATAAAAGGCAGGAAGCGGTCACCTTTAAATAGCGCTCCCCCTTTCCCTTCATGACTGCAGAACGCTCCCCTCAACCTGTCGTTGCTAGCGTCAGGCGGTAAGGCAGGGGGCGCCACTCAATATCCGCTCCGGGGCGATACCGGGGCGTTGCGCACTCGACTGACGTCATGATCTGCCGGCGCAGGAGATTGTGGCGGTAGTGTTTAGCGCCGCCGCAAAATGTCTAGTTAATTTCACGAGTGGCGCAAACTTCGCCGCGCCTGGGCGCTAGATGCTTTGCGCCCCATTAGCGCCCTCTTAAGGCGCTAACGGGAGGCGCAACCAACTGAATTTTCCCCCCATATATTTTATTATGCTTACAGTCATAAATAGTCAAGCAACAAAAATGTTTTTTTGTACTATTACTTGTGCACTTCGAATGGGTTTATTGTATTATTATGGTTGCCACAGATCAAAATATGAATTAAATCTGACGAAGGGTCATCAACCTGAAACGTTAACTCTGTTTCTCTCTCCACAGATGCTGCCTGACCTGCTGAGTATTTCCAGGATTTTCTATTTTTATTATGAATTAAGGGAGGTTTGGTCTGAAACGCATTTAATTTGTTTCACAGTTTTAAATTAAGGGGATTAATACATTTGGAAATATCTAAAACTATGTACTATCAAAATACATTAAATGTTATCCCTCTGATTGAGAAGTATGAGCATAAGTGTCAGACTTGTTTTCATTGAACGTCTGTAACTCCAAAACAAAGCATTATGACCAACTTAATAAATACTTTGCGTCTGTTTTCACAAAAGAGAGGGACAATGTAAGACATTGCAATCAGGGAGGAGAAGTGTGAAATATTAGATGAAATAAACAGTGAAAAAGGAAATATTAAGGGGTTTAGCATCTTTGAAAATGGATAAATCCCCAGGCCCGGATGAAATGTATCCCAGACTGTTAAGAGAAGTAGAGAGGAAATAGCAGAGGCTCTGACCATCATTTTCCAATCCTCTCTGGCTACAGGTGTGATGCCAGAGGACTGCTAACGTGGAACCGTTGTTTCAAAAGGGAGAAAGGGATAGACCGAGTAATTACAAGCCAGTCAGCCTAACCTCGGTGGTGGGAAAATTATTCGAAAAAATTCTGAGGGGCGGGATAAAACTTCATTTAGATAGACACGGATTAATCAGGGAGAGTCAGCGTGGCAGGGAAGGTCGTGCCTGACTAACTTAATTGAATTTTTTTAGGTAACAAGGAGGGTCGATGAGGGTAGTGCGTTTGATGTAGTCTATATGGATTTTATCAAGGCTTTTGATAAGGTCCCTGCATGGCAGACTGGTCACAAAAGTAAAAGCCCATGGGATCCAAGGCAAAGTGGAAAGTTGGATCCAAAATTGGCTCAGAGGCAGGAAACAAAGGGTAATGGTCGAAGGGTGTTTTTGTGACTGGAAGGCTGTTTCCAGTGGGGTTCCGCAGGGCTCAGTACTGGGTCCTTTGCTTTTTGTGGTATATATATCAATGATTTGGACTTGAATGTAGGAAGTATGATTAAGAAGTTTGCAGATGATACAAAAATTGGCCATGTGGTTGATGATGAAGAAGAAAGCTGCAGACTGCAGGAAGATATCAATGGACTGGTCAGGTGGGCAGAACAGTGGCAAATGGAATTCAATCTGGAGAAGTGTGAGGTAATGCATTTGTGGAGGGCTAATAAGGCAAGGGAATACACTATAAATGGTAGGACACTGAGAAGTGCAGAAGATCAGAGGGACCTTGGAGTGCATATCCACAGATCCCTGAAGGTAGCAGAACAGGTAGATTAGGTGGTTAAGAACGGCATACAGGATACTTACCTTTCTTAGCTGAGGCATAGAATCTAAGACCAGGGAGGTTATGCTTGAACTGTATAAAACACTAGTTAGGCCGCAGCTAGAATACTGCGTGCAGTTCTGGTCACCACATTACAGGAAAGATGTGATTGCACTAGAGGGGGTGCAGAGGAGATTTACGAGGATGTTGCCTGGGCTGGGGAATTTTAGCTATGAGGAAAGATTGGATAGGGAGGGGTTGTTTTCTTTGGAATAGAGGAGGCTGAGATGAGACCTAACTGAGGTATATAAAATTATGAGGGGCCTAGATAGAGTGGATAGGAAGGACCTATTTCCCTTAGCAGAATGGTCAATAACCAGGGGACATAGATTTAAAGTAATTGGTCGGAGGTTTAGAGGGGATTTGAGGAGAATTTTTTTCACCCAGAGGGTGGTGGGGGTCTGGAACTCACTGCCTGAAAGGGTAGTAGAGGCAGAGATCCTCATCTCATTTAAAAAGAACTTGGATATACACTTGAAGTGCCATAACCTACAAGGCTACGGACCAAGTGTTGGAAAGTGGGATTAGGGTGGATAGCTCTTTGTCGGCCAGCACGGACAAGACGGGCCGAATGGCCTCCTTCTGTGCCATAAATTTCTATGATTCTATGATATGATTCTATGGGGGAGAAATTCAGTATCGCCCCATTTGGGGCGCAATTATCGGCCGGGCGCAAAGATTAGCGCCTGGCGCTAATTATCGCCACCGACTGCAAACTTGACTTTTATCGCCCCTGGAGGTGAATGCAGCGCTAAATCAGGCGCTTCACACCTGTCTTAAGGCGCAAAGGCCGAGGAGCGAGGCACTACCTCAGAGCGCTGGCGAAGCTCATGTAATGTCAGTCAGCAATGGAACACACACACAATGGCATGGGCCAGTTCTTAAAGGGGATGGTTAATCTTGCTTTCCATCCACATCCTGCTCATTGCAGCCTTGAATCTCGGCCTGGAGAGACCTGCACATCAAATGTGCTGGAAAGAACAATGGAGAGTACCAGGCCAAGAGCTCAGAATGCAGCCCCCACAGTCTCTGCTAAATCGATACAAGGAATGGCAAATCAAAATGAACCTGCAAAGTGCTGCTCAGTACCCAAAACTCCTTCACACAACGTTGAATCTCTCCAGAAGTCTCTCCCTCTCTCTCTCTCAGAATGCGTAGTTCAAAAATGGCACCAACAATAAAAGGCAGGAAGCGGTCACCTTTAAATAGCGCGCCCCCTTTCCCTTCATGACTGCAGAACGCTCCCCTCAACCTGTCGTTGCTAGCGTCAGGCGGTAAGGCAGGGGGCGCCACTCAATATCCGCTCCGGGGCGATACCGGGGCGTTGCGCACTCGAGTGACGTCATGATCTGCCAGCGCAGGAGATCGTGGCGGTAGTGTTTAGCGCCGCCGCAAAATGTCTAGTTAATTTCGCGAGCGGCGCAAACTTCGCCGCGCCTGGGCGCTAGATGCTTTACGCCCCATTACCGCCCTCTTAAGGCGCTAACGGGAGGCGCAACCAACTGAATTTTTCCCCCTATGACTTCTAGGCTTAGATGACATTTTTTAATTTGGGAATGTCCTTCCAAAGATAGACAATATTGACATAAAGTTGGGAAATCAAGAATCAAGACAGTTGAGATATTATTCCTGTAGTTAATTGCAGTTCCTTCTTTAGTTAACCACAAGTGAAAAAAAACGACCTATCCCGTAAAAGCTCAATACCTTGGGATAAAATGAATGCCCCAAATAAAGTACTAATTTAGTTACTAAACACCCAGACCATTTATTGATATGAATGACAATGCAAACACAGAGATGACTGGAAGAGGCTGCTTTCAATGTTCAATATAGTAACTCAAATTTGATAGAATCCAGTCGGACAATCTTTTTAAAAATAAATCATCTACCCTATTTATGTTATTTAATCAAGCAGTTAAGTGGATGCATTATTAAATCATTGGGGGTGAAATTCAATTTTGGTGGGGATGCAAAATGTGTGGTAGATGATTGCCCCCCCACTATAAACTCTGCCCAATTTTCCTTTCCATTGAAGTCAAATTTCACCCTCTTTGTGCCATATCTGCCTCCCTCGTAAGATTAATAAACCATTATGCGATGCATGTATTCTCTCAAATCATTGAATAACCATCAACTAAACATCATGACAATTTTCAACAAAAAAGTCAATATAGGCTCAAACCAGTGGCAACATGGGCCCGGATTTTGTGGTCAGCTGTGAAGGAACAGCACTCACCGTTCACTTCGCTGACAGCTGCTCACAAAGTTTTGCGGGCTTTAGAGTGCAAACTTGCTCTAATTCGCCGTCTGTTTCAGCGTGGCGCCCTCTACAAGGGATCTGTGGCACCTGTGAGCAGGTCAAGGAACAGCGTGGCACTTCAACCAATCAGATTGAAGAATCTGATTGAAGAATTGAGACACGCAGAGTCTAAAGTATAAAGCAGGAAATATAAATTAGATTTAAATTATGTACAGAAAGCAAAATAAAGATTGGGAAATACAGATGGGATTAGGGGAGAGAGACAGAAAAAATTACTTTAATTTAAAAAAAAAATCTCAAACACTATTTTCTTCTGAGGGAATGAGACTCCACAGTTATAAAATTAAATTTTCAAGGCCAATGAGGTTGTTCAGCAGTAATTATCACGCCGTTAAAAACTCATTTACTCCTGAATGCACCCAGTCCTAATTTTTTCAGCCGTTTTTGGTGTGGAACTAGTGGGCAAGTTCCCCAAGTTCACACTGTTGTATTCATTTTCATACTGTGTCTATCGGCGAGGCTTGCAACAGCGCACCCTGAAGAGAAGCGGGGTATCTCTGACAGCAACTTCTGGATTTCGTGTTTAACTGTGCATACTCCAGAAGTTGCTGTCAGATTTTCTCTGTTACAAAAGTGAGCACTGTTAACCTCACCATTATTCTTATGGCAAAATCCAGCTCATGACTGTGGATATTTCATGTTACTACAGTTTATTGCTAAATCCTCTGGGGGAGATTTTCAACTGCTGGCCGCCCGATTCTTGCCTGAAAAAGGAGTGACCAGCAGTTGAAAGTCTGGTGGGGACATTGTGCATCCATTTCCATGCCTGAATCAACTTTCAGGCAGGCCTTTACATGGGAGCCCAGCACTCCCGTCTGCTTTAGTTATGCAAAACGGAGTGCTATGCCTGTTGTAGGACCCTAATTGCAACTTTCAGAGAAATGGATGGATCATGCACGGCGCATGTCGGGCCAGTTTCTCCAGGCATTGGGAGGCCTAACCAGAGATCCTTAAAGACCGCTAAAGCCCTCTCCGAAAAGGTTAAAACATTTTTAAAAGATTTTTGTGGGGTTAGGAGAAGTCAGGATGTTGAAAATTACCCGTTATATAATGCATTATCATTAACTTTTTAAATGGAAGGAAACTATATTGATAAAGTACAGTGTGAGGGAACTATCTCACTCGAGCTTCACCCCTTGTGGAGTGCAATTCCAATCCTGTGTGAAGCCAAGTTTAAAAAGTGCTCAGGCTGTATGTTTGACGTCTTGGTCATTTTATTAGTTGAGTTTATAGTATTTTCAATGTTAAGATAAAGTGAACATTGCTGCACTTGCCCTAAAAATAACTGAAACCACACATGCGCAGAGTGTGAGCTGTAATCTGGTCACAGCCTGGCAGTATAATAAGTGTAGTCCAAGATAAAAAAAAACAAGAGTGGTTAAGTCAAGAATCCATGAGCTATTGGACTTACTAGCCTCAAGCTGAAAACTGATCAGCCATTCTTTTGCCCATGATATATTGGCAGTGCCATTTATGCAGCAGTGTGGGCTTGCTAAGGTAGGGTGAGGCAGAAGGTCACAGAACTGCATGCACACTGAGTGAAAAACAGGCATGTAATCCAGTGGACTGGCCTCCTACACCAGTGTTGTTCTATCTTCTGCTCATTACAAAATAGCTGATGAGACCATTGTTCTTTTCAATCAGTTGATAAATAAATATACAAATGGCCAGGTTAAATTTTAAACATGCAAATAAAAGGCGTTTAAAAAAACCAACTTATTATAGCACTCTATCACAGAACTAATACTATTAAAGGCTATTGGGAGCAAGCACAGAGTGGGATTAGACTGTGTGACTCATTTGGAGAAAAACATTTGTGCAGATTTGATGGACCTGCTTCTTTGCTGTAACAGTCTATGATACAAGGTTCTGTAGTTGAGTGCAGTTCTCTAATTTCACTTATATACACTGTTAACCACAAAATTACAAACAGTGTAAATAAAATAAAACAATGAATACTGATTTTGCTAGTTATTAATCCCAGTTCGAGGTTGCAGCTGTAAACTGGTAATCTTCCAAATTACTTTTAACTCCAGTTCTAATTTAACCAAGCCCCGAGGTTAAGACTGCCCTTACGATGGGCCTCTCATGGTTCGAGAGCAATTAATGGTAGAAGAGAGAAGAAAAATGCAAAACACAGGGGGGAAAAAAAAAGCATTTTATTCACTGGCATTAAGTTTATCAGGTTTCAGTTTGCCTGTTACCATCATCAAGGCACATCTATAAATGGAGTAGCAACGCAAATGTATGATTATACCTCCGTTAACTAAAATCAATAGTTCAGTGATTTGGGCTCAAAGATGAAGAAGATTATAGGATATTACGATGCAGAGGGGATGAAAGGTTCATTCCATCGGCAAGTAATTACGCCAGACCAGATTGTTACCATTCATCATTGCTGAAAGATGACACTCACTGTTAGTCAAGGGAAACAGTTACTCAAATGCTTCCATCCAGATCAATACCTGCCACATTTTTCTCTGGCAAAAAGTAATTATACAATGGAAAACTTTGGGATCAATAAACAGTCAGGTTAACTTAGGGTCTGCTTCACACATTGGAATCTACAGCGGTGAGTCGGGTGTCAGTGAGTTTCACATCATTAAGTCAAATTGGAAATTCCAGCTTTTCTGTCTGCCTTTTTACATTAATCCACCCAACACTGTGTTTGATGCATTAGAAATAAGTTGCATTTAGAATCTTTAGTTACAGAAATCAAGCACATCATTGAAAAAAAGGGTGTACAGCTATGCAACTCAAAAAAAAATATTTCTGTAAATAAGGAACTTCAATAATTACACAAACCAGGAACAAACAACTCAGATCAAAAGCTGACCTCAGGATCTGAACTTGCTACATGCGCAAACAACAAATGTCAAGATGCCATGCAATACAAACAACAGTCATCTTTGTTGAATCTGCACATTATGAACATTCATTGTGAAAAGTGCGTATGAACCACGCTCTTTGCTTGGGTTAAATACAATAAAATATAGGATACTTCGCAATCTCATTTATGGATCACATAGCAATAGGATCTTGGTTCCTATGAAATACATACACATTAATCTAAATGTCACTCACAGCAACCACTTCCTGATGTCTATGCTTAGCCCTATAACCCAATCTAATAGGTCAACAAAGGTTAAAGGGCAGGAAAAATCACTACTACAGTGAAAAAAAAATTGACATCCAATTTTCAAGCTGATTTATCAGTGGAAAGCTCAAATTGATAGTTTGCCCATTACTGGGTAGCAACCTGTCTAGAAAAGCTGTTACAAAGCCTTTAGTTTTGATTTAGCAGTACGGATCAATACAAAGCCATACTGTTTCAATTTTGCAAACATCGATTTTCTGATACAACCTCAATACTGGAACATAAATCACTGAGCTGCTTCAATATTTGATCCAGTAATGACAATTTTATAAACTCTGTATATTTCATAATTATTTCATAGCAAAAAATAAATTGGTTAAGCAAATTACATAAGCATTCATGGTAGTAGTTTAATAAATCCCAGGATGGCAGATGTTCTTTTTTTACAATTTACGTATGCATTATTTACTCAGATTTTGCCTTTGTGTATATTCATGTGGGAAGCCAGTGCTTAGAAAGAAAAAACACAATAAAAACCCATCATGATATCAGAAACTTCATTGCTGAGATCAAAAAGTCTAAGGGGAATGAAGTGGATGCAAAATGATTGGTCTTGAAAAATCTAACCCGATTCACTTTGATATGGTTTGTCAGCAAATCTAACACCAAGATGGGCTTCCCTCTTGATTTTTGTTAAAAAATAATTTCTGTTGTGAAATCATGTCAGTGCAATTGTAATACTGAAATATATAAACAACCACACTGTACAATTTTACCATATATTAAATCTGCTTGGAATGACATGTTTTGCTTGCCACAGTACAGCACACATTATAACAGTGTGCTAAAATCCCATGTGTGATTGACTCAAAAGTAACTCAGCATGGAAACTATTTTGCAAGCTCTATGTCTCTTACTTCAGAGTAAATAAGAACATGAGCAACTATGGAAAGGAAAAATTGCCATTTCAGCTCATCAAGCTAGTTCTCTCCACAGACCATTCATAGCTTGCTGTACCCCAGTACTTCAGTAGCTGCAATTTCTTTTTTGATTAATTTTGTGATTATTAATGGAAATGGATGCAAGTGCTGGGAAGTAAAACACTTTGATTTCTGAAATCCATAGCAACAGGAGCAGGCTATTCAGCCCCTCGAGTCTGTTCTGCCATTCAATTAGATCATGGCTGATTTGTACCTCAACTCCATTTACCCACCTTTGTTCCATATCTCTTGATACTCTTACCCAACAAAAATCTATCGATCTCAGTCTTGAAAATTTCAAATAACCTAGCATCCACAGGTGAGAGTTCCAGATTTCCACTACCCTTCGTGTGAAGTAGGGCTTTCTGATTTCACCCCTGAATGGCCCAGCTCTAATTTTACGATTATGCCCTCGTTCTGGATAACTCCACCAGAGGAAATCGTTTCACTGTATCTACCCTATTGAATCCTTTAATCATTTTAAATACCTTGATTCGGTCATCTCTCAACCTTCTAAACACAAGGGAATACAAGCCAAGTTTATGCAACCTTTCCTAATAATTTAACCTTTCAAGCCCTGGTACCATTCTGATGAATCTGTGCTGCACCCCTTCCAAGGCTGATATTCGAGTTTCGATGCCCAAAACTGCATGCAGTTGTCCAGAAAGGGTCTGCCCAAGGTTTTGTACAACTGAAGCATCACTTCCACACTTTTAAATTCCAACCACCTTGAGATAAAGACCAACATTCCATTCGTCTTTTTGAATACTTTTTATATCTGCGCACTAGCTTTTAGTGATTTGTTACATAAATCCCTAAATCTCTTTGCTCCTCCACAGCTCCTAATCTCTCACCATTAAGAAAGTATTCTGATTTGTCTTTCTCAGATCAAAAGTTGATGAACTCACACTTCCCCACATTGAACTCCATCCGCAGTGTCAGCTTCAAGCATTCCCAGGTCAAGTATAGCATATAGAGGCAGAGAAAAGCTCCCTCTATTCTGCTCAATTATATGAGAAATAGGGCGTTAAATTAGATAACCTCTGAAATCGAATGTGGGGATCACAGTACGTGATTAACCCGTGCCCGTTCATTGCGATGCAGGCAGCACGTTACATTCGTACTGCCTGCTGTTTTAAATGGTTGCTGCGTGCAGCCAGCGCTATCCGCGCTGTTCATTGGCTGCAAGCATCAGCAGGGGGCCCAATATCATGAGTGGCCAGTGCTACTTAAAGGCAGCCTGCACCTCTTAAAGGGGAGGAGCATTGTGGCTGCAAGAAGTGGTGGGAGTCCTTTGAAAAGTGAATCTGTGCTCTAATATTTTGAGGAATAGCTGAACATGCAAGAGAGTGTGCACCAAGAATTTCTGACAATGCAAAGGAGGTCTTGGTGCAAGACGTGGAGAGAAGGAGACACATCCTGTATCCACAGAGGGGCAGGAGGCCCTCGAGACATATGCTCAGGAAGCAGTGGGGAGAAATAACGGCAGAGGTAAATGCCAGGGCTGTAGCTCCAAGGACATGGATGCAATGCAGGAAATAGTTTAACGATCTGACGTAAGTTGTCAAGGTGAGTGAGTTCATCTTCAAATGGCATATCATAAGAACATAAGAAATAGGAGCAGGAATAGGCCACTTGGCCCCTCGAGCCTGCTCCACCATTCAATAAGATCATGGCTGATCTTGGGCTCCTACCAACTGCACCACTAGCCTCATCCACTGCTGAATTCATGACGCCCCGATTACCCACCTACCACTGGCGGGCCTGGGGGGGATCAATGGTGAGGGTATCTGCGTACCTAATCCTCCTCCTTATCCCACAAACTCTTCTGACTCACAAGCTACAGATAATGTAAGCATGCACTTCTTACTTTCTCCTCTCCCATCAACACAACCCAACCCTTGACCCTTTTTCATTTCAGATAGCCAAGACTGGAACTTTCCCAGTCAGAGGAGGAAGAGAAAGAAGACAGTGAAGATGAAGAGACACCGATCTTACACTCGCAGCTACCAGTTCAGAGACTGACACTGCATATTTTAGAAGCTAGGATAGAGGAGGGATCAGCACTTGGTGAGAAACTTAGCACAAGTGTGCAGGAGCCAGGACAAGGGGAAGAGGAAAGCGCAGAGGTCAGCTCGCCAGAGGGTGAGGTCGTACGCTCGTTCTGCTGCAGAGGAGTCAGGTGAGGACTTTGATGGGCCAGACTACAGAAGAAAGCTGATGGATGTACACAAAGAAATGCTTGGTTCACTGGAAAGCCTGCCAGAAAGCTTGCGCACAATGTCAAGGAATATGGAGGAGTCCAGCACCAACTTGGCACAGGGATTTGCGCAGAGGGTGGAGCCTATCCTTTCCAACATGGAATGGGTGGTCACCTCCATCAGCACACCTGTGGAACCCACCATGATGCAGCGTCTGATGGTCGATAACACAGCTTCCATTGCAGCACAAGCAGCTGCCATCAAAGGTCTGAGTGCTGCCGTGGAAGCTTAGACTGCTGCCATCGTGGCTCTGGATATCACTGTTCAAAGGGGTTTCCAGGCATCACAGCATTCCATCAATCTGCTCTGCAATAGATCAATAGGATTGCTGAGGCACTGCCCCAGGAGAGTGCCAGTGGCTCCATGGAACACAAACCCATTGTCCTCTCTCAGGATGAGAACATTGCTGCTCCCACCTCTGCCACTTGGCCAGTGCACTTGCTGTTGTCTGTCAGCCAGCAAGCCGAGACTGCTGCAGCCCAGGCTGAGATGGTGCAGGCTGAAGCCGGGTCCTCTCGGCCCACAGCTGCTCGAAGTTGCCCTCCAAGGCCATCTGCAGTCTCCTCAATTGAAGGTCAGCAGCCGTCCACCACTCATGCTGCAGCTACTGGGGAACCACCTCGTAGGAGCACTAGGTAGGCGAAGGCGCACGGAAGACAGGCACTAAGGGAATGTACAAGGGTGATTAGTTTAATTTTGGTGGTATTATGTAATGATTGAATTAGAATGTGCATTTTCTGGTGTTTTTTTATTTTTCTGTTGTTGGAAAGAGGAGGATATGATGGCCAGTGATAGAGGAAAGTTAACGAATGTGTCACTATTGGTGAATGGAGAGGTGTGGTGTCATATTTGGCCTTAGTGTCATATTTGACCCGGAGATGAGCTTTCGACCACATATCCGTACCATCACTATTTCCATCTCTGGAACATCGCTAGACTCTGCCCCTGCCTCAGCTCATCTGCTGTTAAAACCCTCATCTATGCCTTTGTTACCTCTAGACTTCACTATTCCAATGCACTCCTGGCCGGCCTCCCACGATCTACCCTCCGTAAATTTGAGGTCATCCAAAACTCTGTTGCCCATGTCCTAACTCGCACCAAGTCCCGTTCACCCATCACCCGTGTTCACTGACCTACATTGGCTTCCAGTTAAGCAACTCCTCGATTTTAAAATTCTCATCCTCGTTTCCAATTCCTCAAAGGTCACACCCCTCCCTATCTCTGTAATCTCCTCCAGCCCTACAACCAACGTTCCCTTTAAGCTGCGCAGCTGTCTCAAGGTCCCGCGCTGCCCATGAGCCGGCTTCCCAATGCAAAAGTTTGAATGGGCCGCGCAGCCCAAAAAAAATTAGGGGAAACATTGCCTACTACCCGTCGAGATGTCTGCGTTCCTCTAATTCTGGCCTCTTGAGCATCCTGATTTTAATCGCTCCATCATTGATGGCTTCAGCTGCCAAGGCCCTAAGCTTCCCTCCCTAAACCCCTCTGCCTCTCTTTCCTCCTTTAGGACACTCCTCTAAACCTACCTCTTTGATCAAGCTTTTGGTCACCTGTCCCAATATCTCTTATATGGCTTGGTGCCAAATTTTGTTTTATAATGCTCCTGTGAAGCACCTTGGGATGTTTTACTATGTTAAAGGAGTTATATAAATATAAGTTGTGGTTGAGGTTACTGGTATCGCTAATGAATAATCTGTTCACGTAGAGCCCGGGCAGAAAGGGGCTGTCTACGCTGTAGCCTCCCTTCTTGTTACTGTTCCTCCACTTCCCCCTCCCTCCACTGCTTCTCACCTGATAGGTGGTGGCAAGGGCGGTTCCCTAATAATAGCAAGGTTATGCAACACGCAGCATATTACCACAAATTTTGATACCCGCTTAGCTGAGTACTGCAGGGCTCCTCCAGAGTGGACCAAGCAGCGGAAGCGTTGCTTGAGGGCGCCGATGGTGTGCACTATAATGTTCATTGTGGCAGCATGACTCTCATTGTAGCTCTGCTGTGCACATGTGTGTGTTTCAGACCGGAGTCATGAGCCATGTCATAAGTGGATAACCCTTGTCGCCCAGTAGCCAGCCTTTGACTTGCCATGGTGGTTCCAATACAAGTGAAACAGAGGACTGCCGCAGAATGAAGGAATCGTCACTGCTGCCAGGATAACGGACATCTGCATGATGCGTTGCCTGTGGTCGCACACCAGCTGCACATTGAGGGAGTGAAATCCCTTTCGGTTGATGAAAATGGCCAAGTTCACATGAGGCGCATGCAAGGCAATGTGCGTGCAGTCAATGGCACCCTGCACCATGCAATCCGTGCACAACCTCGTGATCACGCTTGTCTTTGGCAGGAGGGAATAAGGTGAAAGTGTTGCTCTGTGTATCGAGAGCCTCAGTGTCCTCCCTTACACAGCAGTGCACTGCAAGCTGCGAGATGTCGCTTATCTCCAGCAGCAGCCTGGAAAGAGTCACGGTCACCTTAACAGCCACAGGCAATGCTGTCCTTGCCCTGCTTTGAGGTTGGAGTTGTTGCTGCAGCAGCTGGCACAATTCAGTCATGACCTCTTTTGTGAAGCGAAGACGTCTCATGCATTGGTCCTCGCTGAAGCGGAGGTAAGAGGATTGCTCCCTGAAAACCCTTGGTGGATATGCCCACCTGGTGAGAGCCCTACTCCCCCTCCTCCCTCTTCTAGCACCTTGTCCTGCTCTGTGTGGCCTCTCTTCATTCTCCCAGTCATGTTGAATTCCCAGAGGAAGCCCTACCAGGCCACTCATGTCTGTAAGCAACTTGTTTCAGCACAAGATTTTAAATGACCAAAAAACTACTTCAACACCAGCCAGGTAAAGTGGTTGTACCCACTGCATAGAATAAAGACAATTATAATAGCCTGGCTGTGATGGCTACAGTACTGCTCCTTGGATTACAGGAGTGACTTAAGTGTTAGACTGTCTTTGATTTCAGACATTAACAATTTTTTTTTAATGGATTTTGTTACCTAGTGCTCTTAGCCTTGCTAAACTCCACTGACTCATTGTGTCCAGAGAATTGACTTCAAGATCCTTGACCTCATCTTCACATCCTTTCATATAACCTTGAGTGACCGTCTCCAGTAATACAACCTTGCCTGAACTCTCCTTTCCTGTGATTTCTTTTCTCTGGATTACTATTTGTTCCCTGCTCCCCTATCATAGATTGGTCTTTTAGTCTTTTAACCTGCCCTCTGAAATTTTCTTCCCAAAACCATTTTACCATGCTATCTCCATCCCGGCCCTAAAAAAACTTCCTAAAAATCATCGCTGACCACACCTTTGGGTTCCCCTATTAAATTCCTCATTTTCCTGTCATCTCTGCTATGGAAAGCACTCGAAGATATTATTTTATGCAAAGAGAGCTACATAAATGCAAGTTGCTCTTTCCTATCATAAACCTTCAGCTAATTCCTATAATAAACTACTGCAATTTGTTGAAAGATAACAATGTAAACATGTTTTTCATATGTCCCTTAATCACTGTACATGTGTTTAAAATTCACATTCTTATCTCAAGATGTGAGGATTTCCCTACCTCTGATGTCACAAATGCATTATAATGTTGACTTAATTGTTCATTACTTAGTACCTGATCCTGTGAAGTCAACACAGTCAAAAGCAATTTTCATTCAGAGGTAAGTCACAAAAGTACAGACTGTGTGTGTATGTATATATCAGTCATTAATTCCACAAACCTCAAGAATCATCAAAATTCAAACTTAAGTCTCAAATGTACCAATATGATGCTTATTTCACTGCCTCCACCAGGTTATAATTATATTTCATAGGAATGCAGAAGATTCATTATATAACTATTTGTAACAAATTTACTGTTTAACACCAGAATTCAAAACAAGGAATTAAGGAATACCTCTGTGAAAATGAGCATTAATAGACGACAATTTCAGATTCTATATTTGTAGGAAATATTAGTAAATGTTTGAAGTTTTCTTGTAAACAACCTTTCAGTAAGTATTTTGCCTTAATGTGGATTCTTGACCTTTGTTCAGCTCATTCAAATTTCTTGGAGGAAACTGCTTTGATCTTGCATTGAGTAACAGTCAATTCTTATAAAAGAACTTTAAGAAACTCTGGAATAATGCATTTGTTCTTTTATAACAGCATTAATTTTTCCCACTGTAACATTAAACACTAATGGGAGTCTTCTTCCATAAACCAAAGTTCTTATAAAAGCAACATTTAAAAACAGCATCTGTACTAGGAAACTTGTAATAGGCTATACCTTTGAAGCGCTTAAGGGCTTTCATATTTTACAACAGAAGCAATAATGGAAAAGTTAATGTAGCATTGAATAAGACTGAGCTGCTCAGCTGCAACAGTGCCCATTATTCCTTGAAAATAGGGTGTAATTTCTCTTGCCTGGGCAGGTTTTACAAAGTAAATTAGCAAAACAGAAAAAAAATCTGACATGGGACAATTTTATATATGAAAAAACTAAGTTAGGGAAGAAGGTTGAGTTATATGCTAATATATTTGAAAAAATCCTTAACATTCAAACCTAGTACTGTATTAGACATTACTCAACCAAAGCAGTTTGGATTGTCTTGAGAGTCAAATTTATACCAAAAATCACTGGTGAAATGTAGCTTTGCTTAAAATGTAATTTCTTCCTCAAACTTCCTTTAAGTTGCAAGATTTGGGTGAGATGCTAATCATAGAACTGATAGTTTTATTTGAGATTGTGGTGCCAGAGGTGCCAATATCTGACCTGTCATAGCAACAAATGCCCCTTTTTCCTCAAGTACTGTAATGTCACGAAAATGGAATCCAAAAATATATTTTGTTTAATTACTGATGTTTAGGTGGGTATATTTGCAGGCAGCTTATACATATGTCTTTTCTGCAGGAAGCTGGCAGGTCCATATCAGAGTACAGATGATGTAGACTACATTTGTAGAGTATATGCAATCAGGAGATTGGGGGAGGTTCATTTGACAGAATGGTAGTATTGTGTATGTAGTAATGAGCAATGGTGTGATTGCAGGTAAGTGAAAATAAACAATTACATTAAAGAAGCGCTCTTTCAATTATTTTGGCTATTGCAAAAACACAATTAGTTAAGCTAACAGAGAATGTGGTTAACTAAAAGTTATTTATGAAGCCCATGGGATTAAAGGAGCAGTGGCTGCGTGGATACAAAATTGCCTAAGGGACAGAAAGCAGAGTAGTGGTGAATGGTTGCTTTTCAGACTGAAGGGATTTGTGCAGTGGTGTCCCCCAGGCCTCGGTGTTGGGACCATTGCTCTTTTTGATATATATTACTGACCTGGACTTGGGTATACAGGGCATTATTTCAAAGTTTGTAGCTGACATGAAACTTGGAAATGTAGTAAACAGTGAAGAGGATAGTAAAAGACTTCAGGAGGACATAGACTGGTGAAATGAGCAGACACATGGCAGATGAAATTTAACTCAGAGAAATGTGAAGTGATTCATTTTGGTAGGAAGAATAAGGAAAGGCAATATAAACTAAATGGTACTATTATAAAGGGGGTGCAGGAACAGAGAGACCTGGGGGTGTACATACACAAGTCTTTTAAGGTGGCACAACAAGTTGAAAAGGCTGTTAAAAAAGCAGACGGGATCCTTGACTTTATAAATAAAGGCACAGAGTACAAAAGCAAGGAAGTTATGCTAAACCTTTATAAAACACTGGTTAGGCCCCAGCTGGAGTATTGTGTCCAATTCTGGACACCACAATTTAGGAATAATGTCAGGACTTAGAAAGGGTGCAGAGGAGATTTACTAGAATGGTATCAGGGATGAAAGACTTCAGCTACGTGGAGAGACGAGAGAAACTGGGGTTGTTCTCCTTAGAGCAGAGAAGGTTAAGAGGAGATTTGATAGAGGTGTTCAAAATCATGAAGGGTTTTGATAGAGTATATAAGGAAAAACTGTTTCCAGTTGCAGAAGGGTCGCTAACCAGAAGACATAGATTTTATGTAATTGGCAAAAGAACCAGGCGACATGAGGAAAATATTTTTTATGCAGCGAGTTATGATCTGGAATGCACTGTTTGAAAAGGATGGTGGAAGCAGATTCAGTAATAACTTTCAAGAGAGAAATAGATAAATACTTGGTGGAAAAATTTGCACAGCTATGGGGAAAGAGCAGGGGAGTAGGACTCCTTCGGTGCTGTATCATTTTATGATGAAAGGTTTAAACTGGTCAGAATTCACTAACTCAGAGATTTGGAAAATTGGAAGCCAGCTACTCAAGACTTGTACTTTATTCTACAAGGATTATACTGAGGATTCTTGTCATGACATAGAGATACTAAGTAGATGTATGACATATGTAACAGATACTAATTTAATAAGACCCAAATTTCATGCAAATATTTAGTGACTACTGTTACTTTAGGAACATTAGGAATGGGAGTAGGCCATTTAGCCCCTCGAGCTTGCTCGAATCCCATTCAATTAGATCATGGTTGATCTGCACCTTAATTCCATTTACACGTCTTTGTTCCATATCCTTTGATACCCTTACCTAACAAATATCTATCTATATAAAATATATTATATATGATTTTTATATTATATATATATATCTTTATATAAACACTTAAATCAAAATGATAACTGCCAAAACAGAATGGCTGGAATTTTCTGCTAAAAAAATGGGTGGGGTTGGAATATACCAGTTAAGTTGTTAAAAATGGGATTCCCGAACTGATCCTGCCTCCAACCCACTCACTTCCAGTTTTAACAGAGGCGGGCGACCAACCCATTCCCAGGGGGCAGAATATCAATTTAAATATTATAATGAGGCTGGAAGCCTCTTTTTAAACTCCATTTTGAATTTAAATGCATGTGGACAGGTTTCACACAATTCGTGAAACCTGGCAGTTAAAGCAAGGCAGGGACTGCTGGATCCAGGAGGTAAGTGGCTTTATACCTATCTCCTGGATCCAGGGTCCCTACCTAACCCACCCCCAGCAATCGGAGACCCCCCCCCCCCCCCCACACGAGGCCTGAGATCGCCTTCCCAGGCTCTGTTCCCCACCATGAGGCCTCCCCATCCCCACCGATGATGATGAGGCTGGCCCCGATCCTCTCCCCACCCCTGCTGATCCCCAGCCAACCACCACCGGCCCCGCCGCCGATCCCTGGCGCCCGATCCCCGACCGAGGGCGCCCCCCCCTCCCGATCCCCGACCGAGGGCACCCCCCACCCCGATCCCCGACCGAGGGCACCCCCCCCCCCCGATCCCCGACCGAGGGCACCACCCCCCCCGATCCCTGACCGAGGGCACCACCCCCCCCCGATCCCTGACCGAGGGCACCCCCCCCGCCGATCCCCTATTGAGGGCGCCCCCCGATTCCCGACCGAGGCCCCCCCCCGATCCCCGACCGAGGCACCCCCCCCGATCCCCGACCGAGGCCCCCCCCCGATCCCCGACCGAGGCCCCCCCCCCGATCCCCGACCGAGGCCCCCCCCCCGATCCTCGACCGAGGCCCCCCCCCCCGATCCTCGACCGAGGCCCCCCCCGCCGAGGCCCCCCCCGATCCCCGACCGAGGCCCCCCCCCGATCCCCGACCGAGGCCCCCCCCGAGGCCCCCCCCCACCGATCCCCGACCGAGGCCCCCCCCCGATCCCCGACCGAGGCCCCCCCCCCGATCCCCGACCGAGGCCCCCCCCCCCCGATCCCCGACCGAGGCCCCCCCCCGATCAAGCCCTCCACCCAGCCCCCCAGCTCTCCGACCGAGCCCCCCGTGGTCCCCGACTGCCACCCCCCCATCCTTCCCCGGACCGATCCCTCCCTCCCTCTTTGCAGCTGCAGGCCGACCCGCTCACAGCCAGCCAGCCTCTCAATCTGGCTGGCTGCGGACGGGAAACCGAGGCCTCTCATACAAATAAGGCCCTGCCATTAAAGTCGGCAGGGCCTGCGGGAAACCCGGCCTTCCGCCCGCCTTGGAGGCCCCCTGCCCCCAACCTGCCTACCTGCAGAAAATTCCGGCCAATATATATGGAGATTACAAAGAGTGAAGCTTACAAACCAGCATGTTCAATTACTGTATTTCATATGATATTAAAAGCAATAGCACTAAGAAAATGAACTTGGGTCTTCTTGTTGTTGACATTTGTTTTTACTGTGTTTCTTGCTGCTTTTATAGTGGGATGCAACTTATTTGTCTTACTTTTCCCAACTTGGTTTGTGACTGTGAATATACATACAATAGTCTGCCCTCACGAGTCCTTTTATGCACAGAAACTATATAATATGGTACTCTCTTCCCTATTACAATGAAGGCCTTGAAATCTGACTACACTCAAGGCCAAGTAAGAGGTATTGTGCAATTATGATTCAACAGAGAACATTCTTTCAGTTGAAACAAATGACAGTTTCTGTAGCACCATCTACTTTATGAAGTGCCCTGGGGAATATTTTAAGATTGCGGTGATGTCAAGGTCACCCAATGAAGCCAGCAGGGATGACAGGAACACCAGCATTTTCTGTATACACCAAGAGGTTTTACTCAGTTACTTAAAATGCCATAAACATAAATAGTGTTCCATCTCTACACTGCCTTAGTGACAGATGGCCTCAAAATTTAGCACAGTGCAGCAATGGGGTCTTTACTGGCTAGCACAACAGCTTTTATTATTGACAGAGGAAATCAATATACCAGCAACCACAAATTTCACGAGATACTAAAGGCCTCCTAGGATTAACTTTATTTCCAATCGGATAGCTACATGTTTCTTCAAACACTTTGATTTAAAGCGAGTAAATCAGATTGCAATAGGTTTTCCACAAAAAGAATGAAGCACATATAGTCCCAAGCATCAGTCGATCGATCAATGAGCTAAAACAATTAGCAACCTGGTACAGTCATCTACACAGATGGTTTAGTTCAATGGTCTTTAAATACAATGTGTGTTGCTTACAGAATCTATACTTTTTTTTGTTCAAGGCTGGAGTTATACTATTGGTAATTGTAAACTTCTAAGCACGACCAGAGTCACACAGTGGGTTGCACCTGCATTCCTGCATTCTATTTGTGTGAGGAAATTTCTGTGACAGAGCTCGGTTACCCCATGGCTACTTTTTAATGTTATGAGGCAGAATCTGCTTTCTTATTACATGAAAAGTCAATACCAAGTTTATAAACTGCCTAGGAGGTCAAATGGACAACTTGAGTTACGCTCTAGCTAAGCAGTATGAGACAGCTCATAGAGGGATCTCGCATTGCTTAAGTTTAAACCTGGACATGACTTCGGCATTATGCCACTTTTACATTGATTGGCACCTGGCATTGTTTCGTATTGATGCTCCTGCAATCTTGAAGGCATGTATCTAGCATTTTTATGTTAGTATCATTTTTATTTAGTAACAAAAAACAGATTATCTGGTCATTATCACATTGCTGTTTGTGGGACCTTGCTGTTTGTGGGACCTTGCTGTGCGCAAATTGGCTGCCGTGTTTCCCACATGACAACAGTGATTCCACTTCAAAAGTACTTCATTAGCTGTAAAGCGCTTTGAGACGTCCGGTGGTCATGAAAGGCACTATAAGAATGCAAGTCTTTCTTTCTTTCTTTCAAATAGTATCATTTTGTCGAAATGCAGCCACCTTAATGTGAAAAATGAGAAAGGATATTCCAGCTTTTTGGCACTGCTGAAGTACTGGATTATACAATCACAATAAAAGTAAGAGGGTATTCATTTTATTTTTGGCAGCAGTTTATAGGCTTACCTACGACATAGTATGTACAATACAACCCAGTTATATGTAATAGGTCAGCTGGACAACAAAAAATTCTACAAGTAACTAATTGCACAGAATAATACTTTCTTCTATCCATTATGACAAGGGCTCAAGATGCAAAATTTGGGCAGGTGCATAAAGAAGTGATTTCCACAGTTCACAGCTACAATTAAGATTCAATGTACGATGAAATCATAACTTAACAGCCTGCTTGCCTAATATAGCAGGTGCAATTTTTAGCCTGCTTGCCAGGCAGAAAGCGGGTGAGCGAGCAGTTAAAATTGTCTGGGAAACATCTGCCGATATCCCGCTCCCTTCCTGCAGTTTTCCTGCTCTTCTGAGAAAGTGGGAAGGACACGTGCTGGAAAATGTCGGGTTCCTTCTTTAAATATACAGATCAGGATGAGGTCATCAGCGTCCGATTGCTATTTTAACCAGTGGCCTGAACAGGGAAGCCGTTGTGGCTTTCCCCGTCAGGTGAAGCTAGTAGGAAAAGTCAGGTGAGAAGAGGCCCGAACATGCAAGTTTTTTTAACTTTTTGTTTTCTTTCCTTGCTGGCCAAGAGGAGCAGGAGTGTCTCCTCTACCCCTGGTTCCTCCCTCCGATCACGAGGCCCTCCCGAAGTCCCCTCCCCGCGACATACATGAGTTCTAGAAACAGTTCCTTCAACCTTTATCGGAAGCCTCCTGCTGTCTGACATTCCGCTCCCGTCCGCCGACCAGCTGCCGCTTTCTGCTATTTTTGGTTGGGCAACTGACCAGAGGGCATGTACATGAGCCCCGGGCGTTAAAATTGCCCGGTACTCACGCTGCCGAGGTCAGGACGGTTGGCCACTCACCTCTGGCCCTGCCCGCCTGAATATTAACTCGGGGCTATCATTTATCATTAAATTCAGAGGGCAAATCTTTCTTTGATTTCCCACACCAACCAATCAACAGCTAACATCAATAGCATTTGATGGCTCCACTCTTAGGCTATTGTTCATATAATGGCAGTCAGTATCTTTTCTGATCTCAAATGGAAATCGAACATCTCCTCAATTGATAAAGCTACCTCTAAGTAGATTACTTTCCTCTTTTGTGCCAACCACTTATTTCCCCTTCTGCAAAGCCCAAGTCTGTACAAGACTTTAATGCTGTTCTTGTATTACACTGCTAAATAGTAAACAAGACAAATCTTGTCATCTGACTAGTGCTCCATCTCTTGTGTGTTAGCTTGGCTATTAGTAGGACCTTTACCCGAGTCAGAAGGATTCTCCAAGGCTTGAACACATAATCTAGGCCAACATTTCCGTGCAGTACTGAGGGAGTAATACATTGCTGGATGGGTCATTGTTTGGATGTGATATTAAATTGAAGCCCTAACTGACTGCGAGCTGATCAGAGAGAGCCCAGTATGGATTTGTAAAGGGTAAGTCATGTCTAACAAACCTGGCTGAATATTTTGAGGAACTAACGTGTTAGATAAGGGAGTGTGTATGGATGTTATTAATATGGACTTCCAGAAGACATTCGACAAGGTTCCACATAAGAGACTGTTAACAAAAATGAGAGCACATGGAACTGAAGGGAACCAATTGGCTTGAACAGGGAATTGGTTAGGAGGTAGGAGACAGAGAGTAGAGATAATGGATATGTACTCAAATTGGCAGGATGTGACTAGTGATATTCCCCAGGAATCTGTACTGGAGCCACAGCTTTTCACTATATTTATAAATGACTTGGATGAAGGAATGGTGAGCCATATATCTAACTTCGCTGATGACACAAAGTTAGGTGGCATAGTAAATAGTGTAGATGGGAGCAGAAAGTTGCAAAGGAACATTGATAGATTAACTGAGTGGGTAAAACTGTGGCAGTTGGAGTGGGAAAGTGTGAGGTCTTCCACTTTAGACCTAAGAAAGACAGATCAGAGTATTTTCTAAATGGTGAGAAGCAAGGAACTATGGATGAGCAGAGAGATTTAGGGGTCCTGGTACAGAAATCAATAAAAGCTAGTGGACAGGTATAAAAAATAATTTAAAAAGGCTAATGTAATGTTGGCCTTTATCTCAAGAGGGCTGGAATATAAAGGGGTGGAAGTTATGTTACAGCTGTACAGAGCTCTGGTTAGGGCCCATCTGGAGTCATGCATTCAGTTCTCGACACCACACCTCAGGAAGGCTATACTGGCCTTGGAGGGGGTGCAGCGCATATTTACCAGAATGATACCGGGGCTAAAAGGGTTAAATTATGAGGATAGGTTGCATAGTGGCTTGTATTCCCCTGAATATAGATTAAGGGGTGATCTAATTGAAGTGTTTAAGATGATTAAAGGATTTGATAGGGTAGATAGAGAGAAACTATTTCCTCTGATGGGAGAGACCCGAACAAGGGGGCTTAACCTTAAAGTTAGAGCTAGGCTGTTCAGGGTTATGTCAGAAAGCACTTCTTCACAAAAAGGGTAGTGGAAAATCTGGAACACTTTCCCCCAAAAAGCTATTGAGGCTACGTCATGGAAAATGTCAAAACTGAGATCGATAAGATTTTTGTTAGGCAAGGGTATTAAGGGCTACGGAACCAAGGCAGGTAGATGAAGTTAAGATACAGATCAGCCATGATCTAATTGAATGGTGGAACAGGCTTGATGGGCTGAATGGCCTTCTCCTGTTCCTATGTTCCACTGCAGTTTAAATATCCCAAGGCACAACTTGAAGAGTAGAGAATTCTTCCAGCATCTCAGCCAACATTTCTTACTCAATCAACACCACCAAAAAAAACAGATGAACTGATTATTCATCTCATTGCTGTTTGTAGGATCTTGCGGATTGCAAAATGGCTGCTATATTTACCCATATAACAATAGTCGCTACATTTTTGAAGTACATGAAATACTTTGAGATATGTGAGAGGCATCTAAAGTGTGAAATAAATGCAAGTCCATCTTTCTTTCTTTCTTCTCTCCATCAAAAACCCATCATTGTTTATTTCATCAATACTACTGTGGTCACTGCCTCTTTCAACTTTCCTCTTTCAGTCCACCTCCAATCTATAAGCTTTTAATACCCAAGCTTGGTGTCACATATCCATTACTTCCTGATTCACCTCCTACTCAGTTCGGCTGTTAGTAGCAATCTCACTTCAGATTCAGAATGTTATGGATTAAAATTTCACACCAGAACTTGAGTACATAAATTAGGCCAACACTCCAGTCCAGTACATTGTTGGAGCTGCTATTCTTCAAATGAAAGGCTCAACTGAGGCCCCATCTGCCTGCTCTGTGGACATTAAGGATTCCATGGCTTTATTCAAAGAAGACTAAGGGTGTTCTCCTGGTGCCCTGGCTGACAGGCCCCGATATTTAATTGATGTCAGGCATCGGAGGCTTCTGTTTCCGGATTGGCTAGTGAAAAGAGCACCGTCTCACGTGATCCCAGGTACGCTTACGCACAACAGTGCGCCCCTGGGATCTGTGGGCCACTAAGCTGCGCACAACTCTGCAGCATTTCAAAGCTAGTTTTTGTTTGGGGCCTTGCACCAGGTAAGTGTGGATTTCGTTCAGAGGTCGGCGGCATACTCCTTAGCTACGCCACCGACCGCAATTTCAGGGCCATTAATTTCTGGTTGTTCAGTTCTATATAAATAGTGCTTGTCAATTTTTTAAACTAAAATAATTTGATTTTGCTGAAATTTCAGTTAAAATGCATCCATATACAAATTTATATGTGGAATTGTACTGACAACATAAATGAATGCAGTGGTGAAAATGGATCAATAGGCTTTCACTATCTAGAATGCATTTTATTCAAATCTACATAAAGTTTTATGCCACTGAAGAGTCTACCTTGGTTACAAGAAAATAATGAATTTCTCGAGTAAAGTAACTCCCCAATATCTTGTCTTAACTATTTTGCATTTTAGAAAATTGCAGAATTTCCTTCTGTAAAAACCAAACCAAACAGCTGACATTTAAAATTATGCAGTGTATTACTACTCTTTCAAAATAAATACAATTCTAAATTGCAATTATTGGATATGAACTCAAGACACAGGCTAACTAGGGGACATTTATTTCTGTCACAGTTAAACATGTGTGGCTTCAAGGTTCAAGGGTTATCACGAGTGTGGAATAAGAGACTGCTGAGCAGAGCAAGCTTTGCTGCTTTATGATGTTCCGCTAGAACCGATACTCAAATTAATTCAATGCTTGCTCATTGGTAGGCGTAGAAACTTTAATCATCTCTGACAGAATCTTTAAATATTTATACACTTAAAGTCAATCCAAATATTTGCTGAACTAATTTGTTTTATTACAATAATGTGTAAATAATACTAAGATAGGAAACAAAATTTGATGAAATGAGCAGCAGCTGTCATAGGAACAATAGACTGTTCAGCACCTTGAGCCTGCTTTGTGATTCAATTGGATCATGGCTGATCTGTACCTCAACTCCATTTATAGACCGTAGCTCCATATTCCTTGATAGCCTTATACAACAAAAATATATTGATCTCACCCTTGAAAATTTCAATTGACCCAGCATCCACAACCTTTTGGGGCAGAGAGTTCCAGATTTCCACTACCCTTTGCGTGAAGAAGTGCTTCCTGATTTCACCCCTAAATGATCGAGCTCTAATTTTAAGATTATGCCCTCTTGTTTTGGATTCCTCCACCAGAGGAAATAGTTTCTCTGTACCTAGAGTTAGAGTCATAACGGCACAGAAGGAGGCCATTCGGCCCATCGAGTCCATGCCGGCTCTCTGTAGAGCAATCCAGTCAGTCCCATTCCCCCGCTCTATCCCTGTGGCCCTGCAAGTTTATTTCCCTCAAGTGCCTATCCAATTTCCTTTTGAAATCATTGATCGTCTCCACTTCCACCACCCTCATCAGCAGCGAGTTCCAGGTCATTACCACTCACTGCGTAAAAAAGTTCTTCCTCACGCCCCCCCTATATCTCTTGCCCAAAACCTTAAATCTGTGTTCCCTAGTCCTTGTACCATCAACTAATGGGATCAGCCTTTCTCTGTCTACCTTATCCAAACCCATCATAATCTTGTACACCTCTATTAAATCTCCCCTCAACCTCCTTTACTCCAAGGAGAACAACCCCAGCTACTCCAACCTAACCTTGTAGCTAAAATCCCTCATCCCTGGAACCATTCTGGTAAATCTCCTCTGCACCCTCTCAAGTGCCTTCACATCCTTCCTAAAGTGTGGTGACCAGAACTGGACGCAATACTCTAGTTGTGGCCTAACCAGAGCTTTATAAAGGTTCAGCATAACCTCCCTGCTTTTGTACGCAATACCTCTATTTATGAAGCCCAAGATCCCATATGCTTTGCTAACTACTCTCTCAATATGTCCTGCCACCTTCAGGGACCTATGCACCATAACTCCCAGGTCCCTCTGTTCCTGCACACTCTTTAGAACTGTGCCATTAAGTGTATATTGCCTCTCCCTGTTCCTTCTGCCAAAATGTATCACCTCACACTTCTCTGTATAAAATTCTATCTGCCACTTGTCTGTCAATTCTGCTAGCCTATCTATGTCCTGTTGCAGTCGATTGGTATCCTCCTCACTGTTTGCCACACCTACCCTATCATTTTATACACCATGATTGATCACCCCTCAACCTTCTAAACTCAAGGAAATACATCCGATTCTCATAATCGAATCCTTTAAGCCCTATAATCCATGCCTTTGTTACCTCTACACTTGACTATTTCAACACACTCCTGGCTGGCCTCCCACGTTCTACCCTACGTAAATTTGAAGTCATCCAAAACTCGGCTGCCCATGTCCTAACTCACACCAAGTCCCGTTCACCCATCACCCCTGTGCTCACTGACCTACACATTGGCTCCCGGTTAAGCAACGCCTCGATTTCAAAATTCTCATCCTTGTTTTCAAATCCCTCCTTGGCCTCGCCCCTCCTTATCTCTGTAATCTCCTCCAGCCCCACAACCCCCCCAAGATATCTGCGCTCCTCTAATTCTGCCTTCTTGAGCATCCCTGATTATAATCGCTCAACCTTTGGTGGCCGTGCCTTCTGTTGCCGAGGCCCAAAGCTCTGGAATTCCCTCCCTAAACCTCTTTGCCTCTCTACCTCCTTTACCACGCTCCTTAAAACCTACCTCTTTGACCAAGTTTTTGGTCATCAGCCCTAATTTCTCCTTATATAGCTCAGTGTCAAATTTTTTGTCTTATAATAATCCTGTGAAGCGCCTTGGGACGTTTTACTACGTTAAAGGCGCTATATAAATACAAGGTGCTGTTGTTCGTATCATTCTGGTCAATGTGAGTTGTACCCTTTGCAAGGCCAGTACATCTTTCCTGAGGTTCAGTGCCCAAAACTGAAGTGACCAAGGCTCTGTACAAGTGAAGCATTACTTCCTCACTTTTGAATTCCAACCACCTTGAAATGAAGGTCAACATTCCATTAGCCTTTTTGTATATGTGTATTAGCTTTTAGTGATTTGTGTACATGGACATCTAAATCCCTTTACTCATCGACTGCTCCTAGTTTCGCACCATTAATAAAATATTCCTATTTATCTTTCTCAGATCCAACGTGGATAACCTATTCCACCTGCCATAGTTTTGCCCAGTGACCTAGTCTGTCTATGTCCCTTTATAATTTCCTGCTCTCATCCATACAACTTACTGTGCCTCCTAACTCAGTGTCTTCTGCAAACCTGATATACAACACTTTATTCCTCCATCCAAGTCTTTAATATACATGGTGAAAAGCTGAGGGTCCAGTACAGATTCCTGAGGAACACCATTTGTCAATTAGAGAACAAACTCTTTTTCCCTACTCTCTATCTCCTACCTCCCAACCAAAATCTACCCATGTCATAAAGATACTCTAATTCCGTGTACTCTCATTATTGCTAGTAATCTCCTGTGCGGAATGTTACCATATGTCTTCTGATAGCCCATATAATCAACATCCATAGACATTCCCCTATCCACCGTGCTAGTGACCTCCTTAAAAAATTCAACTAGATTAGTCAAGGACATGGCCTACCCTTCACAAATCCATGCTGAATCTCTTTGATTAGCTGATACTTGTCCAAGTGCTCAGTCAATCTGATGATAGATTCCAATAACTTCACCGCAATTGATGATAAACTAACATTACATAGATTTTACAGCACAAAAACAGGCCATTTGGACAAACTGGTCTATGCCGGCGTGTATGCTCCACACAAGCCTTCTTCCACCCTATCAGCATATCCTTATATTCCTTTCTCCCTTCCCTTAAATGCATCTATGCTATTTGCCTCAACTACGCCTTGTGGTAGCACGTTCCACATTCTTACCACTCTTTGGCAAAATTAATTTCTTCTGAATTCCCTATTGGATTTATTGGTGACTATCTTATATTTATAACAGGTCTGTAGTTGTTTGTTTTTTCCCCCCTCCCTTCCTCCTTAAATAATGGAGTGGCATTTGCATTTTTCCAATCCAAAGACACAATTCCTGAATCTAGAGAGCATTGGAAAATTATGACTAATGCATCTGGAATCTCCTCACCTATTTATTTTACTGCACAGGGGTGGAAACCATCAGGTCCTGGTGGTTTGTCTATCCTAAGTCCCATTATTTTCTTCATCATCTTAAAAAACAACTTGTATTAAATCCACTAAGTTTCTCCGCTTAACTTATTTTTAGGTTCCCTTGTTCCACTGCTATTTTGTCCTTTTCCTCCACTGTGAAAACAGACAAAGTTCAAGTCTGCCATTTTCTTATTATCCATTATAGTCTTGCCTGCATCTGTCTTTAATGGGCCGACATTCCTCTTTACCACTCTCTTTCTCTTACATTAGTGTAAGCCTTTTCTTTTTGATACTGTCTCTTACCTCATTTGTTGACCATGGTTACTTAACTACACAAGTGGAGTCTTTGCCTTTTAGGGGTATGTGCTAGTATTGAATTGCACCAAATGCTTCTTTAAATGCTTTCCACTGTTTCTCTGTAGGTTTGCCCATTAACAGTTCAACCCAGTTTACTGCAGTTAATTCATCCCTTCGAAGTTTGCCTTACTTAAATTTAAAACCTTGGTTTGTAACTCTCCCTTCTCCCTCTGAAACCTAATAAGAACATAAGAAATAAGAGCAGAGTAGGCCATATGGCCCCTCGAGCCTGCTCCGCTATTAAATAAGATCATGGCTGATCATCGACCTCAACTCCACTTTCCCGCCCAATCTCCATATCCCTTGATTCCCCTAGAGTCCAAAAATCTATCTATCTCAGCCTTGAATATAACCAAAGACTCAGCATGCACAGCCCTCTGGGGCAGAGAATTCCAAAGATTCACAACCCTCAGTGAAGAAATTCCTCCTCATCTCAGTCTTAAATGGCCTACCCCTTATCCTGAGACTATGCCCCCTAGTTTTAGACACTCCAGCCAGGGGAAACAACCTCTCAGCATCTACTGTGTCAATCCCCTTCAGAATCGTGTATGTTTCAATGAGATCACCTCTCATTCTTCTAAACTCCAGAGAGTATAGGCCCATTCTACACAATCTCTCATCATAGGACAGCCCTCTCATCCCAAAAATCAATCTAGTGAACCTTCGTTGCACCGCCTCCAAGGCAAGTATATCCTTCCTTAGATAAGATGACCAAAACTGTGCACAGTGCTCCAGGTGTGGTCTCACCAAGGCCCTGTACAATTGTAGCAAGACTTCCTTACTCTTATACTCCAACCCCCTTGCAATAAAGGCCAACATGCCATTTGCCTTCCTTATTGCTTGCTGTACCTGCATGCTAGCTTTCTGTGTTTCTTGCACGAGGACACCCAAATCTCTCTGAACACCAACATTTGAAAGTTTCTCACCATTTAAAAAATATTCTGTTTTTCTATTCTTCCTACCAAAGTGAATAACCTCACATTTCCCTACATTATACTCCATCTGCCACCTTACTGCCCACTCACTTCGTCTATCTATATCCCTTTACAAACTCTTTGTGTTCTCCTCACAGCTTACTGTCCCACCTACCTTTGTATCATCAGCAAACTTGGATACATTACACTCGGTCCCTTCATCTAGGTCATTAATATAGATTGTAAATAGCTGAGGCCCCAACACTGATCCTTGCGGCACCCCACTAGTTACAGCCTGCCAACCTGAAAAAGATCCGTTTATCCCTACTCTCTGTTTTCTGTCCGTTAACCAATCCTCTATCCATGCTACTATATTACCCCCAACCCCGTGAGCCCTAATCTTGTGTAATAACCTTTTATGTGGCACCTTATCGAATGCCTTTTGGAAATCAAATAGACTACATCCACTGGTTCCACTTTATCTACCCTGCTAGGTACATCCTCAAAAAACTCTAATACATTTGTCAAACACGATTTCCCTTTCATAAAAAAATGTTGGCTCTGGCTAATCATGTTATGATTTTCTAAGTGCCCTGATATCACTTCCTTAACAATGGATTCCAGCATTTTCCCGACGCCTGATGTCAGGCTAACTGGCCTGTAGTTCCCTGTTTTTTCTCTCCCTCCTTTCTTGAATAGCAGTGTTACATTTGCGACCTTCCAATCTAATCCAATATCAAATTCAATCATATTGTGTTAATATTGGCAAGATGCTCAATTCCCATCAGATTGTTAACTAATTCTGATTCATTATTAATCACTAAATCTAGTATAGTCTGTTGCTTTGTCGGTTCTAAATCATTGTTCTAAAAAAACTGTCCCGAATACATTTTAGAAATTTGTTGCCTTTACTAATTGAGCAGTTGTGCTTCTCCCAGTCAGGTCAGCTGTGGCTCAGGTGGTAGCACTCTTGTCTCTGAGTCAGACGGTTGTGGGTTCAAGTCCCACTACAGAGACTTGAGGATAAAAATCTAGACTGATACGCCAATGCTGCACTGTCAGAGGGGCCGTCTTTCAGATGAGATGTTAAACCGAGGCCCCGTCTGCTCTCAGGTGGATGTAAAAGATCCTATGGCACTATTTCGAAGAAGAGCAGAGAGCTACACCCGGTGCCCTAGCCAATATTTATCCCTCAATCAACATCTAAAAACAGATTATATGGTCATTATCACATTGCAGTTTGTGGGACCTAGCTGTGCGTAAATAGACTCCCGCATTTCCAACATTACAACAGTGACTACACTTCAAAAAATACTTAATTGGCTGTAAAGTGCTTTGGACGTCCGGTGGTCGTGAAAGGTGCTATATAAATGGAAATCTTTCTTCCAGTCTATGTGAAAATTAAAATCTCCACATATAATCACATTGTTTTTGCTACATGCTTCCCTGATCTTCATATTTGTACATTTCCCCCACTACAACACTATCAGGAGGTCTGCCGAAAAACTCCTACCAGAGACTTGCATCCTTTGCTGTTCCTCAACTCTACCCAGTAATTCCACTGCCTGATCACCTTTACTAAAACTCTTTCTTTCTACTATAATAAAAACAGAAAATGCTGGAAATACTCAGCAGGTTAGGCAGCATCTGTGGAGAGAGAAACAGAGTTAACGTTTCAGGTCGATGACCCTTCGTCATCGACCTGAAACGTTGACTCTGTTTCTCTCTCCACAGATGCTGCCTGACCTGCTGAGTATTTCCAGCATTTTCTGTTTTTATTTCAGATTTCCAGCATCTGCAGTATTTTGCTTTTCTTTCTACTGTCTTTCTAATTGTGCCTTTTATCAATATTGCTACTACTCCTCCCCCTCTGCCCCCACCTTTTCCTGATTTCCCTGTCTTTTCTAAAGATACTATCTGTAGCCTGGAATATTGCTCCTAATCATGCTCAGTTTGTAGCCAGGTCTCTGTAATGGCTCCTACATTAAACTCTAAGCCATTCATGTTTTATTTCCTATGCCACATGCATTTGTGTCCAGAAGTATATTGGGTAGCCCATGATTGACAGAATTATTTTGACTAAATTGATCATTACCAGTGTTGTTCTTGTTGACTAAATGAAGAGGAAATTGGTCATTGACTAAAATGAAAGTATAACTAGACTTCAAATGAAAATAAAACTAAAATTTGAGATTGAAGAGATGAGACCAAATCCAAATTAAAATTAAAATAATTTTCAGGACTGAAACAACAGTGATTAGTAGAAAACAACTTTTGGAACAGATGTTGGAAACTGAAATGGACAAAAAAATTCTTGTTATACAAGCATAATTTCAGTATTTCTTAACATTTGTGTGACCTTGTGAGTTGTACGAAAAGTGAAACCATATTTTTAACAGACTAGTAGTCTATCTCCTGTGGTAGTCAAGACCAGCTTGAACTTTTCAGTTCATTCGGGGTTAGAGGGTGAACGTAATTGAATCAAAGTATGAGAAGGGGGAAGGGGATGGCGGAGGAGAAGGCAAATAGGAGGTGGAGGGGGCTCAGGAGGGTGAGAAAAGGGAGTGGGAGTTGAGAGGGAGATGGGAAGGTGATCGGGGAGGTTGAGTGGCAAGTGCTTCACAGATAGATGTGAGGAAAATGGACACCAAGCCAAGAAGAGAGAGGTTAGTGATAGACTTCAAGAGGACATAGACAGGCTGGTGGAATGGGCGGACACATGGCAGATGAAATTTAATGCAGAAAAGTGCAAAGTGATACATTTTGGTAGAAAGAATGATCAGAGGAAATATAAAGGGTACAATCCTAAAGGGGGTGCATGAATAGAGAGACCGAGAGGTATATGTGCACAAATCGTTGAAGGTGGCAGGGCAGGTTGAAAAAGCGGTTAAAAAAGCTTACGGGATCCTGGGCTTCATAAATAGAGGTAGAGTACAAAAGCGTGGAAATTATGATGAACATGTATAAAACACTGGCTCGGACTCAACTGGAGTATTGTGTCCAATTCTGGGCACCACACTTTAGGAAGGATGTGAGGGCCTCAGAGAGGGTACAGAAAAGATTTACGAGAATGATTACGGGGATGAGGGACTTCAGTTACGTGGATAGACTGGAGAAGCTGGGGTCGTTCTCCTTTAGAGTAGAGAAGATTGAGAGAAGATTTGATAGAGATGTTCAAAATCATGAGGGGTCTGGACAGAGTAGATAGAGAGAAACTAATCCCATTGCCAGAAGGGTCGAGAACTAGAGGACACAGATTTAAGGTGATTGGCAGAAGAACCAAAGGCGACATGAGGAAAAACTTTTTTACTCAGCGAGTGGTTAGGATCTGGAATGCAACACCTGAAAGGGTGGTGGAGGCAGACTCAATCACAGCTTTCAAAAGGGAGTTGGATAAGTACTTGAAGGAAAAAAAATTGCAGGGCTATGGGGAAAAGGCGGGGGAGTGGGACTAGCTGAAGTGCGCTTGCAGAGAGTTGGCACAGGCTTGACGGGCCGAATGGCATTTTTCCGTGCTGTAACCATTCAAAAAAAAATCCTCTAAGCTCCACTGAGTTTCCATGCCCTAGTATTTAGACAAATTGTTACCCTTACTTTCAAATTCCTTGATATCCTCACCACCGCCTGCCCACCTTAGTAATCTCCTCCTGTCTTATGTCCCCACATTCACCCTCCAATCCTCTAACAATGGTCTACACCTATTGTCCCTTGCTCCTTCAGCTTTACTACTGGTGGCTACTCATTCAGCCAATATGCTCCTGTCTTCTGGAACTACCTCCCTAGGTTCCCTCTGCCTTGGTACATAGAGTCATAGATTTATACAGCACAGAAAGAGGCCCTTCGGCCCATCGTGTCCGCGCCGGCCATCAAGTCCTATCTATTCTAATCCCATTTTCCAGCACTTGGTCCGTAGCCATTTCAAGTGCTCATCTAAATGCTTCTTGAATGTTGTGAGGGTTCCTGCCTCTACCACCCTTTCAGGCAGTGAGTTCCAGATTCCAACCACCCTCTGGGTGAAAAAGTTTTTCCTCAAATCCCCTCTAAACCTCCTGCCCCTTACCTTGAAACTATGCCCCCTGGTTATTGACCCCTCTACTAAGGGGAAAAGTTCCTTTTTATCTACCCTATCTATGCCCCTCATAATTTTGTACACCTCAATCAGATCCCCCTCAGCCTTCTCTGCTCTAAGGAAAACAACCCCAGCCTGTCCAGTCTCTCTTCATAGCTGAAGCGCTCCAGCCCAGGTAACATCCTGGTGAATCTCCTCTGCACCCTCTCCAATGCAATCACATCCTTCCTATAGTGTGGCGACCAGAACTGCACACAGTATTCCAGCTGTGGCCTAACTAGCGTTTTGTACAGCTCCATCATAACCTCCCTGGTCTTATATTCTATGCCTCGGCTAATGAAGGCAGGTATCCCATATGCCTTTTTAACCACCTTATCTACCGGTCTTGCTGCCTTCAGAGATCTATGTACATGCACACCAAGGTCCCTTTGATCCTCTGTCCTCCCTAGGATCCTACCATTCATTGTGTATTCCCTTGCCTTGTTAGTCCTCCCAAAATGCATCACCTCACACTTTTCAGGGTTAAATTCCATTTGCCACTGTTCTGCCCATCTAACCAACCCGTCTATATCATCCTGTAGCCTGAGGCTTCCCTCCTCGCTATTTACCACTCCACCAATTTTCGTGTCATCTGCGAACTTACTGATCATACCTCCTACATTCATATCTAAATCATTAATGTACACTACAAACAGCAAAGGACCCAGCACCGATCCCTGCGGTACACCACTGGACACAGGCTTCCAGTCACAAAAACAACCTTCGACTATCACCCTCTGCCTCCTGCCACTAAGCCAATTTTGGATCCAATGTGCCAAATTGCCCTGGATCCCATGGGCTCTTACCTTCTTGACCAGTCTCCCATGCGGGACTTTGTCAAAAGCCTTACTGAAGTCCATGTAGACTACATCAACTGCACTACCCTCATCCACACACCTAGTCACCCCCTCGAAAAATTCAATCAAATTGGTCAGACATGATCTCCCCTTGACAAAGCCATGCTGATTCTTGATTAATCCTTGCCTCTCCAAGTGGAGACTAATTCTGTCCCTCAGAATTTTTTCCAATAATTTCCCTACCACTGATGTTAGGCTCACTGGCCTGTAATTCCCTGGTTTATCCCTACTACCCTTCTTGAATAATGGTACTATGTTAGCTGTCCTCCAGTCCTCTGGCACCTCCCCTGTGGCCAGAGAGGTTCTGAAAATTTGTGTCAGAGCCTCTGCAATCTCCTCCCTTGCCTCACACAGCAGCCTGGGATACATCTCGTCTGGGCCTGGGGATTTATCCACTTTTAAGCCCGCTAAAACCGCTAGTACCTCCTCCCTCTCAATGCTAATTTGTTCAAGTATATCACAATCCCCCTGCCTGATTTCTATGCCTACATCGTCCTTCTCCATAGTGAACATAGATGCAGAATATTCATTTAAAACCTCACCTACATCTTCCGGCTCTACACACAGATTGCCACTTTGGTCCCTAATGGGCCCTACTCTTTCCCTGGTTATACTCTTGCCCTTAATATACTTATAAAACACCTTGGGTACCTCCCTCCCTGCTTTCACAAACCTCCTTGAAACCCTTCTATTTAATTATGGCTTCAGAAATTCCCATCCCAACCCCCTGTTTTCCTTTCACTGCTGTCCACTGTATCTTTTCTTGCTTAATGTAAAGCATTTAGAGATAAATACTTGTGTGAGGAACACTATAGAAATGCAAGCTATTCTCTTCAAAAGGCTGCGCTGCAGCATGACTTAAGCTATAGAAGCTATGCTGCAGTACATGTAATATTCAACGAGATTCTTTAATATATATATATTTAGGATCCAGAAATTTAATTGGGTTAGAAATACAAACTACTTGTCATACAACCTAATTGAGGCACTTTATTTATTATAAAATGTGGCATTTCTTTATTCTCACAGAAACATTTTAACATTTGTTATTCACAATATCTCTTTAATTCCTTCCACTGTATTTCAAGAGGGGCAGGAAGGTGAATTGCTACTAGCTATCTGTTAATGTCACGCTGTAACCAGCCACTAGAAAATTCCCAAACACAAAGTGAGTTAATTCAGTCTTTAATTTCCCCCATGTGGAGAAGCAGTTTGCCTCTATTTGACATCACCCACAGCCTGGTCAAGATTAGGAACATCAACAGGTCAGGAAATCACAAAGATGAATTAACAGTCTAGTACTCTGGTACAGTATACAGGAACACTAATGTGCTATACCACCACATTGCCCTAAAGCTTAAGGAATCTATGGGCTGAAATTTGTGGATGGAGGCGTACCTCTGGAGCACACCTCCGACCTGAAAAAAATCCAACCTACCTGCTGGCTCCCGGGCTGCAAAGTCTTCGGGTCCTGGGCCTGCAGGCGTACGCCTGTGTAAAGGCCCACTAGTCCCAGGGACGCAGGAGGCTCGGAAGAGTCCCTGGGATCACGTGGGCCAGATCCTCCAATCAGAATGGAGGATTCCTATTATGCTTATTGAGATTCCATTTCCGAACGGAATCCCCATAAGCATATGAGGAATCCCCAAATAAATAAATAATTTACACAACTGAAATAAAAATAAATGTTCCCATTTTCAAAATTAATTAAAAGTCCCTTTATTGAAGTATTTAAAATAAAAATTTAATTTTTTGAAAAATAATTTTAAACATTTTAATCCGGGCCAAAATTTACATAAACGAATTTTAAGTGTTTGTGTATTTTTTTAATTTTAATATTTATATTAACCCTTACACTGGTAAAAGCAGGCATAAAGGTTTCGAGGGCATTTGCTGGGCAGTAGTTGGGCAAATAGCCCAACTCTGCGCCAGCGAAAAAGTGTTTTTGGGTCGCAGGCGGACGATCTGTCGAGGTGAAACTTGACAGATCGTAAGTTCCAGGTTTTCACACCTGCGGAAACCCGGAACTTGTGGGGCCTTTTACAAGGTTTCCAACCGCGTATGCGCATGGAGACTGCGATTTCAGGGCCAACGTGTTCTTGACAACTTGGCAAAATCTGTTATCTAATAGTCAGCTGAACAGTAAGCATTTACTGCAACAAATTTGCTATGTACTAAATTGGTTAATATAGTCCTGTGTAATTAGGCTGCAACCACTTTTGATAGGACACCAAATTTGCCTTAGAACATAAGAACATAAGAAATAGGAGCAGGAGTAGGCCATTTGGTCCTTCAAGCCTGCTCTGCCATTCAATAAGATCATGGCTGATCTAGCCTTATTTGGCTACTAACCAAAGGAATATGATTATTTAAATGCTCAATAAAAGGGTCAAGTGCCAAAGTGATCCTTAAGCACACGGAAACCAAGTTCTACAAGACCACATCATTAGGCACTCTCATAACACTTAACTGTTGCCGCAGGTCCAGTACAACCCCAGCTGCACTATGTATGCACAATTCTAATGTAATACAGCATAGTGATTTAAAAACTCAGAGTTTTCCACAAGTAATGAAGACCTACCTCTGAGAGATGGTGCCCCATGCACCATGCTTGTTTGTAAGGATGTTGAGAATCTTCTGCTTTAACTGATTGGCTGTAACATGATCTCGATGCTTCGCAGCACTAATGAGATGGTCACACATCTTCTCTTCTTCTCTTCTATCCGCTGTATATTGAGCACATTGGGACTGTTGATGAAAATTAAAAGGGCGGACTCAATCAATAGAAGCAAAAAAACACATCATCGTGACTGGTAGCAACAGCTTAAAACTCTTCTACAAAATGAGTAAAGTAGCAAAACAATTAAATATGTCAAACCACAGAGAATGCAACCCAAATCTTACGTGAGCAGAATCAGATCAATGTAGTGAAGTCTCAGTTGTTATCAATACAAGACCTAAAGTATGGTAACCTGACAGTCCAAATTGGTAATGCAGTGCAATTATTTTTAAAAGATATGTTGCTTTTTGCAGTAGGAAATGAGAGAGACTCTTACAACAAATACTTACTCAAAGGATAAAATGCAGATAAGATGCAATTTTTCTCAGCAGAGAAATTGAGGATTAATTATAATTGGCAAAAAATGCATTCATAATAAGCTCAGTATTTTTAAAACTACCTAGAGAGTGAGAGATAAAGGAAGTATCATTAGTCTTTTAAATTGTAAGATATTTATCCATTACAGCCATGAAAATGGATATTAAAACCCAGTCTGATATAGTAACAGCGAGTTACAAGTCTAAATACTCAGAACAGTTCCTATGGCCATACTGCTTGTCCCAACCAATTCAAAAAAAAAATTCTGGGGGGGCATAGGGGTTTGTGCTCATCAAATTGAGGGATGCCGGTGCTGAAGTAGGAAACCATTTTCAATTTTTTTCATCTTGTGTCAGTATAAGCATTTTCTGAAGTGAAGTTTTCCACAAGTTAGATTCACGGAGAAGCCCTTTCCTTCATCTTAACAATGTACCTTAACGCTCAACCTTAGAAGAGCACTCCCTACTGTACCAGTAAAAGTTTTACTACATTCAATACATTCCACTGATCTTGCAGATTGAGACTGATTTAGTGCCAAATAATGTAGCAAAATTTAATTTTATTCTATGGATTCATGTCCACTTGCAATTAGCTTGAGGTTGTGCAAACTTAGTTCATTTGGTACCATTGCAACCATCAGTCCACTTAAGATTTAAACCTGTATCAGAGAGGTGAAAGGGCTGCACCACACAGTTCCTTTAGACTAATATTTGAAATAAGATAGAACGATTACACTGCCCACAAATATTTTTATACTTATTTTCTGAAGATTGGAAGAGTCAGTGAAGATGTACAGCGCAGGACTTTCATAAGTTTATTAAACTTCAATAAATTTAACATATAATTTCCATTGAATAGTTCTGCAAAAATAAGTGCATGCCCACTTTACATTGCAGATTTATATAACTTTAATATAATAAACCTTCACTAATCTGTAGGGCTCAATAGCCATAATTATGATTATGAACTATGTTACGAAGCAACTTATTGCTGTCAGAGTATATACAACAACAACTTGCATTTATACAGCGCCTTTAACATAGTAAAACGTCCCAAGGTGCTGCACAGGAGTATTTTAAGACAAAAAATATATAAGAAATTAATGTAACCATTTGCACAAACATTATTTAATTAGAGCGAGCTTGGCAAACAAAGACCAGTGCAACTGGTTCATTGATTATCTCCCAAAACTACATCTTAGTTGATTATATTTTTATACCCCCTTTTATATCAATGTTTACAGTAAGTTAATAATTTAGATACATTGTTTAATTTCCTTTTGTTGGTTGATTAATGTGGAGGAGAGGTAAATGAAAACAATGGGAGTATATGTGTGGATGCAGAAAATATCCTGACCCTGAGGCAAAAGGATTTTTTCTGTCTCTTACACTTCCATGGCTAATCAGTGGAACTAGGTCCATGTTGCAATGCGATTCAGAATATCTAATCTCGCTGTGGATTATACACCAAACTTTCCGAAAAAGGACAGGTAGAGAGTTATTTACCACAAATATAGTTCTCTTAAATGCACTGGATTATTAACTGCATGTGGTTTGACATGTCCCCAGTATGCGGTACATTAGTAATGGTACTGTTCTAGCAACCCAGAGGTCATGAGTTCAAATCCCACCATGTCACGTCGTGAAATGGAATTTAATAATTTTTGGTAATTTGTGGATTGGCACCATAGAAAAAACATAACCATGAAAGTTGCCAACTGTTATTAAAATCCACTGGCTCACTAATGTTCTTTGGGAAAGGGAACCGGCTACCACTCCTTGGTCTGGCCTACACATGACTCCAGCCCCACCGTATTTGTTTGACTTTTGATTGCTCTTGTGCCAATTACGGATTGGTAATAAATGCTGCCTTGCCCATATCCCATGAACAAAAGTAAAAAATAAATTACACTTTAGGAAATTACAAAAAGTTACTTTTTTGAAGGAAAAGTCTTTGAAATAATTGGATTAATAAAATTTCTGATTATATGCCTATATCTCACATGCTGTTTCTAATTGCTGATATACCTCTAATCTGTTGCAAAAATTATTCTAGTAGTACTACTGTTCACAACAGTTGTGAAAAATTAAAAAGATCAAGTGCAAGGGGAAAGACAGACATGTCCCAATAAAAAAAAGTACAGATATGTTGCAAGGTTGCACACCAACAAGTATGAAAATGTTGCAATACAACATTGGTGGCGCAGCACATTTGTAGAATGATGTAAAAAGCCTGGTTTTCTGCTTCTGTGCTTGCCAGCACACAATCTTCCCCCAATTAAAGCGCATGGGCAGAAAATCATGGGCGCAGAAATGGAAAACCCAGCCGGATATGTCAAGACATGGAATGAATCCTGTCAACCATAAATTTCCAAATTTCAGTCTGAATGGGAAGAAGGGAAAATACAGGAGAGAATCAACCTGTGTCACTCAACCATGAATAATGAATAGTTCAGAGGGCAGTTGCACAGCCTCACTGTCTCAATCAGGGAATGGTGCTTGATATAAAAAGATCGACAAAAACAAAATATGTAAATTTACAATATGGTGGAGGGTAATGAAAACATATAATAAACCATTTAACTTGAATTGGATCTTAGCTTTTGGTCACGTGGCCAGCAGGCAAACTAAGTAACTAAGTAAATACAGTGTTCCCCGCCCCGCCCCCCCCCCCCCCCCCAGGAAAAAGGGAGACAGACAGAGAGAGAAAGGTAGAGAGAGAGAGAGAGAAAGGGGAATAGAGAGAGAGAAAGGGGAATAGAGAGAAATGGGGAGAGAGAAAGAAAGAGAAAGAAATAAAGAAAAAGAAAGACAACAAGAAAAATTATCTGAGCCTGCTGCACAAAACAGTACTTCCTGCTGGCCAGTCATGTTGTGACACTGACAGCTTATGTGGGGATGTTAATGGTTAAGGGCATCCATCCTTTATCCTAACCCAAGATGGGGAAAGAAGTTAAATTATGAAACTGACACATTTTGGAAGCACAAACTAAATATCTAACATCTTTTGGATACAATTGCTATTTTGAAGTTCACACTTGCCTCTTATAATTCTCAGTGTCTGCTGGACATTTTCTTACTGAAGCCATATTAATGGATTTTTGAAATACGGGCATCATACCAATGGAAACATCTTAACTTACATTACATATGAAGTGAGACAGGTTTGAGAAAGCATTGTTTGGGAATAATGCTAATGTCCAGAATCTCATTTGCTAACAGACATTGAAAGATAATTGAATCTTTCCATTTTATATCAAGTTCTGTCAGTTCTTGTATCGCAACATTTTCTTCAAATAACAGATAACTCAATCTAATACTGTCATCTTGGGTTACAGTGTACCAAACTGATAACTATCATATCTGCTATTTATCTGTTTTATGCTGTGAAGCTGCACACGGGCACAGGTTGATCATTAATATATTTTATCTTACTTCTAAAATCTTTCATCTAACACCTAATAATAAAGTTGCAGTGAACACCTTCCATTTGACAAGTGTTTGCTGTCAACCTCCTGACAAAATGAAGCAAAGGTTATGTTTATTTTTTAGTGACAACTGCTATCTCTGAGTCTTGCACTTTATCGGTTAGGGCAAAGATCAAAAGACCTAGTGCATCAAGCTGTAGGTTTAAGGAAGCTGTTGTGGCCAGATAAGAACCTCATCAAAACTGAGATGCCAAATTCACCTTTCGTCCACAAGGTGCATGTTAGTCACCTTTGACAAACTAACAGTACAGTGATTTAGAGATGAGCAAAAGGTTCCAATTTGATGGGACCTCTGCAGCCCAGACCAATTGCATGCTGCAATATTTTGTGTTCTCAGAAGTTACTCTTATTTTTTAGTAAAATATACCAAATAACTCAAAGTAACTATTTCAAGATGCAGTTCACAAGCAAATACAGACAGTACTTTTATTTTGATGTCTGAACAACAATTTTTCCTGTACAATATTTTTTTCTCCAAATGTACATTAGAATGAACATATCAAAAAAAGCAATGAAATTGTTTTCATTTTGTGTTCTCACATGTATCCAGGCAAAATATTGATCTCAATTTATGCACTATATATTTGATATTGATTACTGTGTGTGCCTCTTTCAATCTGGATTTCTCCAAGTCTCCTTGTTGTTTATCTTTCTTGCTTTCAGTCTCTCTGCCCTCCCAGATCTCTTCTAAACATTATTTGCTTTTATTCTATTTTTCATTTGCTCCTTTGCTTATATTTTACTTTTTCTTTCTGTTCCTGCAATTTTCATCTCTGATCCTTCCCTTCCATGCTTCTGTCTGTGACATTTCACTTTGATTTTTCTCCCTGCCTGAGGCTGATTCTCCCTCATTTGCTACACACTCTGGTCACCATATTTAATTATTCGGTATCCTCTGGCACCCTGCAGCTAGCCAGGAGTTGACCAACGCTGCCACTCTAATTTTTAAAATAAAACTCACTGCTCTCTACCTCTGAAATATGCTACCTGAACCTCTGCAGTCAACTGTAGCACTCTCATCCCTGCAGCTAACATTGGTTAACCCAGTACAGCCTGGGAAAGAATCAATGATGTCCCTGGTTTGCATGGCTCAGTTGCTCACTACCTTAACTAGTTAAGCCAGCAGCAGAATGTTAACAGCAAACTTAAAATTGTAGCAGTGCAAGAAGATAATTTGGTTCAATTCATGCAATTCAAACAAACTTGAAAAAATTGCAACATTATTCTTTGACAACTGCTATCACAGTCCTCAAAGGCGTATGTAAAATTTGTAATGTTAAATATTTTAAGTAAAGCACCATTTTCAATTAAAATACAATCAGAGCTTTAGTATCTCCACCTACAGTTCAGAGCAGCAATTCCAGTGTTTCTCTTTTACTATTCTGCAAGCCATTTTCAAACTCTGATCTAAATTAAAGTTGTCATTCTGGAGTCTACTCTGATTATGGATACAAGTCCCAGTAACTACCAACCTACTTATTCTCTCTTATTTGAATAAGGTTAACAATGTAGCAGAAATCTTCTATTGGGTAGCGTGGTCCTTCAAGATACTCCAAGTTCATGGCTGAGTAAGATGCAGTACTAGGCAGCAAAATAATACTCTAATAGTACAGCCTACGCCCATCACATTATGACCTCTGCATCATCCTCTACATTTCCTTTCTTTAGCTCTTAGTCCTTCACAGCTGACATTGCTGAACTTGAGCAGTGGACGTATACCTGCAGAAAACTAACAGAAATGGCAAAGTCTCAATATTTGTTACTGGGCTGGTTACTCAGGAACTCAGGCTGCGATTTTGCTGGCGCTCAGAGGGCGGGTTTGGAGGCGGGTCATAGGTTAAAATCGTTTTGATTGACGGCGGGTTGCGATCCCGCCTCCAAACAGCTTTCCCAAGTGTCGGGTCCCCGATTTGTGAATGGACCTGACACCTAGCGACGGGAAGAGGGTTAAAGGCAATTACCTGCCTATTAACAGGTAGTTGCCAGTAGTTGTCAACCTATTTTTAAATTTTGCCGCTTCTGGCTCGGGCTTCCCGACATCCGGACACCACGCCAGGTAAGTGTGGCGTGTTGTGAGTCTGCTGTAATGTTTCTGGATTGATGACAGCTGCAGAAGTGGTGTGAAGGATCCAATGTTGCACATGGTGAATCTCAGAGGAAAGAAAATGTTGGAGTCCATCTCGAATATGAGCAGAGCCTTTGTGGAGTCATTGGCGCATGAGCACACCTCCTCGGAAAGGTTGGCTACCTCCGTGGAAGCGATGTCTACCTCCGTGGTATCGATGGCTGTTTCTCTGCAGACGATGGCCAGGGCCATGGAGGAGATAAGTCGCCAGAGTGTTGAAAACATGGTCAATGTTCAGAATAGACTGACATCTCTGGAGGAGTGATGGCCAGCTATTGATCAGAGAGACCAGAGCTTCATGGAAGTCCTTAGCAGTAGGACTGCCAGTGCAGACACGGGTCCTCATGGCCCCCCTGATGTGCAGCAAGGTGCTCTCAAGCCACTTGCTAGCGCTGAGGTAGGGATGTTGATGGCAGAGAACAAGGAAGTTGGGCTCCTGTCCAAATGCTCACACTTCCATGCCACTGTGTTGCCCTCGGTCAGAGCCCCACCAGAGTCCTCACCCAACTGAGATGGGCGTCTCAGCCCCTGCACAGCCGCAGGAGGAGCAGACTTTTGTCGAGCCCTCACAGGCTCGCAAATCCAGAGGACGCCCGCCAAAGGTGTTCAAGCAGGAGCAGCATGAAAGTGAGCAAGGGGCCTCCACTTCTGCTGAAGCCACAGGGGAAGCACCACGTAGGAGCACGCGTAAGAGGAAGATAAAGCACAATTAGTCACATGGGTGGTTTTTTGTGTTTAATAATTAAATGCCATCCCTTTGTGAATGTATTAAACTCTGGTGATGGCAAACTGTTGACGTTATGGCCTCTGTGATTTCAGTTTTGGAAGTTCCACATTACGGCCTCAGCAAGACTTGCTTGGTCAGGTTGGTGGTCAGAGTGAGAGGAAGCCAGAGAGTCATGTCCATTGTGTATCTTGTGCTAAGAAGGAGCCAAGCACATGTGCTAGAATGGTCAGCCAAAGCAAATCAGGCCAAGATGAGTGCATCCCTTGCATTGCGGCCAGCAATGTGCTCGCGTGGTGCTGCTGCTGGTTGATCTGCCTCCGCTCGGTCCTCCTCCTGCTCCTTTTCATCTGAGGAGGCTATGTACTGAGCCACTTACTCCTCAGGAAGCTAAAAGCGCACAGCAGACCACGACCATTCTGGAGACCCTGGTGCTGAGTACTGCAGGGCTCCACCTGATCGGTCAAGGCATCTGAATTGCATTTTCAGCAATCCGATGGTTTGTTCGATCATGGACTTGGTCGAAATGTGGCTGGCATTGTAGCACTCCTCAGCTTCGTTCGCTGGCTCCTGATCAGCGTCATTAGCCACATCTTCAGGGGGTAGCCCTTGTCTCCAAGTAGCCATCTGTTAAGTTGGTTTGGCGGATTGAAGAGCGGAGGCACACTAGACTCCTGCAGGATGAACGAGTCATGGCAACTGCCACAGTACTTGGCGCAAACAGGCAAAATCTCCTTTTTGTGGTTACACACCAGCTGTACATTGAGGAGTGGAACACGGTTGACAAAAATAGCTGGGTTGTGATGGGGTGCCCTCAGGGCCACATGTGTGCAGTCTATGATGCCCTGCACCATTGGCAAGCCTGCCATATTTGAGAATTCAACAGCACGCACGGTTACACTTGCTTGATCCGTTGAAAAGTTGATGTAATTGTGGGCCTTTGCAAAGAGGGCATCGGTAAACTGCGTAATGCAACTGTGGGCGGCCGACTGGGAGATGCCGCTGATGTCTGCTGATGATCCCTGGAAGGAGCCTGAAGCAAAAAAGTTGAGTGCGGTGGTGACTTTGACAGCCACTGGTAAGGGGTGTCCACCAGATCCTCTGGGCTCCAGGTGTTGGTGCAGCAGTGCGCAGATGTCTCCGACAACCTCTCACGAAAGTCTCAGCCTCCTTTGGCACTGCTGCTCACTCATGTTGAGGAAGCTCATCCTCTGTCTGTAAACCGAGAGGAGGGTATCTCCTGCGGCTACGTGCTGCCGTGCATTGGCGCCTTCTGCCCTGTGCACCATCAGGTGGGTGAGCAGCAGGTTTGCGCTCCTGCTGCTGCCGTGGCTGCTCCTCGTACGAATCTGAGGTCCATGATGAAAGGAAATAAATGTTTCCCATGCTGCTGGTAGATACCTCCGTTGGGGAAGCGCTGAGTCCAAGTGGGGAGAGGGTTTTCCCAGGAGGTCCCAAAGTAGATAGATCTCAGCTGCACCATCTCCGACTTCAGCAGGCCTGGAAAAAGTGCTCAAAGACCTGCGGGGAAAAAAGTTCTGCCACCCGCAACTTATCCCTGTTGAAAGCTCCATTTTTATGGTGGAGCTGCAGCTGTGAGGAGGCCAGCCACTTGTCAACTCACCAGGATTAGCTGGCGTGGTTTAGGAGCAGCGTGCAACACGCTGAAAATGTGGTAAAATAACAAAGGCCTGGCAAAATAGGATTAGAAAGGCCCTTAACCGCTTGTTAAGGGTCTTAACTGCCTATCCCGACCCATGGAGGCGGGACCGAATCGCACCCATGAAGCCCGCCTCCAGCAAAATTGCGCGGAGGCAGGTTCTGAACCCGCCCTCAACTTTTGCGATTTTCCCAACTGTCCCACCTCCAAATCCGCCTCCTCAGGGCTGGGAAAATTGCCCCCTTAAAGTGGGAGGAGGCTCATGTGAAGTATAAACACTGGCATAGACCAGTTGGACCGAATGGTGTTTCTCTGCTGTAGATTCTAAGTCATTTTTTGTAATATTATTTCAGCACAAATACTGATGTACAGAGCAATGATGTAACAATGAAGGCATGCTGGAAGTTGCATGCAAGTATTGCTTGTTTAAACAGGCTCTCACTGCATTTTCAAATCACACGTACCTCTTTATGGAATAAAAAATATTGTTGGTAAAAAGCGGAAGAATTTAAATTTGGGTACATTTTGCCCTTTATTTACCCTTTACAATTATGCTTGATATTTTTGCTATGTCCTGTATTCCACACAAGAGTAGTTCACATGACAAATTCCCTCTCGCAATGAAAAACAAAATTTGCACCCAACGCCGCCAAAACAAACAAAAACTTGGCAGTACAGGTCCGACACTCCTCTCCTATGCAAATCAGGATACAAGTAACTTTTTTGTCTATCTTGATCGATTGCATATAATAGTATTCCACTGAGAGGAGGACACCTATATTTGATTCAGAGATTCCAAAGACAAAACTAATGAATATGGTAAAAACATTTCCGGCTGGGGGCGGTGGATGTTGACTCAAAAGAGTGGAACATGTACAGATTATTTCCCTTAAAAAGCTGTTGCAATAAAGTTACTGTATTTTTTAAAAATTCGTTTATGGGATCAGGGCGTCGCTGGCAATACCAGCATTTATTGCCCATCCCTAGTTGCCCTTGAGAAGGTAGTGGTGAGCCGCCTTCTTGAATCGCTGCAGTCCATGTGGTGATGGTACTCCCACAGTGCTGTTAGGTAGGGAGTTCCAGGATTTTGACCCAATGACGAGGAAGGATCGGCGATATACTTCTAAGTCAGGATGGTGTGTCACTTGGAGGGGAACTTGGAGGTGGTGGTGTTCCCATGTGCCTGCTGCCCTTGTCCTTCTAGGTGGAAGAGGTCACGGGTTTGGGAGGTGCTGCCGAAGAAGCCTTGGCGAGTTGCTGCAGTGCATCTTGTAGATGGTACACACTGCAGCCACGGTACGCCGGTGGTGGAGGGAGTAAATGTTTAAGGTGGTGGATGGGGTGCCAATCAAGCAGGCTGCTTTGTCCTGGATGGTGTCAAGCTTCTTGAGTGTTGTTGGAGCTGCACTCATCCAGGCAAGTGGAGAGTATTCCATCACACTCCTTACTTGTGCCTTGTAGATGGTGGAAAGGCTTTGGGGAGTCAGGAGGTGAGACACTCGCCACAGAATACCTAGCCTCTGACCTGCTCTTGCTGCCACAGTATTTATGTGGCTGGTCCAGTTAAGATTCTGGTTAAATGGTGACCCCCAGGATGCTGATAGTGGGGGATTCGGGTGATGGTAATGCCATTGAATGTCAAGGGGAGGTGGTTAGACTCTCGCTTGTTGGAGATAGTCATTGCCTGGCACTTCTGTGGCGCGAATGTTACCTGCCACTTATCAGCCCAAGCCTGAACGTTGTCCAGGTCTTGTTGCATGCGGGCATGTACTGCTTCATTACCTGTGGAGTAGCGAATGGCACTGAACACTGTGCAGTCAACAGCGAACATCCCCATTTCTGACCTTATGTTGGAGGGAAGGTCATTGATGAAGCAGCTGAAGATGGTTGGGCCTAGGACACTACCCTGAGGAACTCCTGCAGTGATGTCCAGGGGCTGTGATGATTGACCTTCAACCACCACAACCATCTTCCTTTGTGCTAGGTATGACTCCAGCCAGTGGAGCGTTTTCCCCGATTCCCATTGACTTCAGTTTTACTAGGGCTCCTTGATGCCAGACTTGGTCAAATGCTGCCTTGATGTCAAGGGCACCTCACCAATTCAGCTCCTTTGTCCATGTTTGGACCAAGGCTGTAATGAGGTCGGGAGCCGAGTGGTCTTGGCGGAGCCCAAACTGGGCATCAGTGAGCAGGTTATTGGTGAGTAAGTGCTGCTTGATAGCACTGTCGATGACACCTTCCATCACTTTGCTGATGATTGAGAGTAGACTGATGGGGCGGCAATTGGCCGGGTTCGATTTGTCCTGCTTTTTGTGGACAGGACATACCTGGGCAGTTTTCCACATTGTCAGATAGATGCCAGTGTTGTAGCTGTACTGGAACAGCTTGGCTAGAGGCGCGGCTAGTTCTAGAGCACAAGTCTTCAGCACGATAGCCGGGATGTTGTTGGGGCCCATAGCCTTTCCCGTATCCAGTGCGCTCAGCCGTTTCTTGATATCACGTGGAGTGAATCGAATTGGCTGAAGAATGGCTTCTGTGATGGTGGGGACCTCGGGAGTATGCCGATATGGATCATCCACTCGGCACTTCTGGCTGAAGTTGGTTGCAAACGCTTCAGCCGTGTCTTTTGCACTCACGTGCTGGGCTCCACCATCATTGATGATGGTGATATTCTTGGAGCCTCCTTCTCCTGTTAGTTGTTTAATGGTCCACCACCATTCACAATGGGATGTGGCAGGACTGCAGAGCTTTGATCTGATTAGTTGATTGTGGGATCGCTTAGCCCTGTCTATAGCATGCTGCTTCCGCTTTTTAGCATGCATGTAGTCCTGTGTTGCAGCTTCCCCAGGTTGGCACCTCATTTTTAGGTACGCCTGGTGCTGCTCCTGGCATGCTCTTCTACACTCGTTGTTGAACCAGGGTTGGTCCCCTGGCTTGGTGGTAATGGTAGAGTGAGGGATATGCCGGGCCATGAGGTTACAGATTGTGGTGGAATACAATTCTGCTGCTGCTGCTGGCCCACAATGCCTCATGGATGCCCAGTTTTGAGCTGCTAGATCTGTTCTGAATCTATCCCATTTAGCACGGTGGTAGTGCCACACAACATGATGGAGGGTGTTCTCAGTGTGAAGACGGGACTTCGTTTCCACAATGACTGTGTGGTGGTCACTGCTGCCAATGCTGTCATGGACAGATGCATCTGCGACAGGTAGATTGGTGAGGATGAGGTCAAGTCGGTTTTTCCCTCGTTGGTTCACTCACCACCTGTCGCAGGCCCAGACTGGCAGTTATGTCCTTCAGGACTTGGCCAGCTCGGTCAGTAGTGGTGCTACCGAGCCACTCTTGGTGATGGACATGGAAGTCCCCCACCCAGAGTACATTCTGTGCCCTTGCTACTCTCAGTGCTTCTTCCAAGTGGTGTTCAACATGGAGGAGTACTGATTCATTAGCTGAGGGAGGGCGGTAGGTGGTAATCAGCAGGAGGTTTCCTTGCCCATGCTTGACCTGAAGCCATGAGACTTCATGGGGTCCGGAGTCAATGTCGAGGACTCCCAGGGCCACTCCTTCCCGACTGTATGCCACTGTGCCACCACCCCTGGTGGGTCTGTCCTGCCGGTGGGACAGGACATACCCAGGGATGGTGATGGAGGAGTTCGGGACATTGGCTGAAAGGTATGATTCTGTGAGTATGACTATGTCAGGCTGTTGCTCAACTAGTCTGTGGGACAGCTCTCCCAATTTTGGCACAAGTCCCCAGATGTTGGGAGAACTTTGCAGGGTTGACTGGGCTGGGCGTGCCGTTGCCATGTCCGTAGCCGGTGCCGAGGTCGATGCCGGGTGGTCCGTCCGGTTTCATTCTTATTATTTTGTTGCGTAGTGGTTAGTTACAACTGAGTGACTTGCTAGGCCATTTCAGAGGGCAGTTAAGAGTCAACCACATTGCTGTGGGTCTGGAGTCACATATAGGCCAGACCAGGTAAGCACGACAGATTTCCTTCCCTAAAGGACATTAGTGAACCAGATGGGTTTTTACGACAATCCGATAGTTTCATGGTTACCATTACTGATACTAGCTTTTTTAAAATTTCAGATTTATTTAATTAACTGAATTTAAATTCCCCAGCTGCCGTGCTGGGATTTGAACTCTCTGCATCATTAGTCTAGGCCTCTGGATTACATTACCACTACGCTACCGTTCCCAATCAAGCTTTCTGTCACACAATGAAAATAGGTACACCCCCATTACTACCGAGACCAGCAAATTCATGTTTGAGAACACACTGGGGACTAAATTCGATAACACCCAAAAACCGGTGCAGGGATCACGATGCGCAATTAACCTGCGTCCGTTCAATGTAATGCAGGCAGCACGCCAACTTTGTGTCGTCTGCTCATTTACATGATTGCTGCTCACAGTCAGCACTAACCTTGCTGTTCATTGGCTGCACACATCAGCAGGGAACCCAAAATCGTGAAAACCTAGCACCACTTAAAGCTAGCCTGCACTGCCTAAAGCAAGCCTGCACCTCTTAAAGGGGAGGTGCACTGTGGATGGAGCAGGTGCTGGATGTCGTTCTAAAAGTGATTATGAAGTGGGAAACACTCATTAATGGCACAAGGAGGCCTTGGTGGAGGAGGTGGAAAGGAGAGATGTGCTGTATTCACAAGGGGCCAGGAGACCCTCCAGACAAACGCACAGAAGGCAGTGGGAGCAGATAGCCATGGCGGTCAATGCCAGGAGTCAAGCCCCGAGGACCTGGATGCAGTGCCGCAAAAAGTACAATAACCTCACGAGTGGTTAAGGTCAGTGAATGCAGCTTCAAATGCCATATCCCACCAACTGCACCACTAGCCTCTTCAACTGCTCAATGCACCATACCCCCATTACTCACCTACCAACAATCTCTATCAATCAGGACTCATACCTCACAATCATAGCTTCACCTCATCCTCCTACACATAGCTCCGCTGCAAGTCTCACACCCACATCTCACTGTTTGCACAAACTGCCAGTTATTCCACCATGACAGCCACATCAGCCAAACAGATTACACAACACTCACTAATACACTTTCCTCTCTCTTGCAGGACAAGTTGCTGCAGAACCAGAAGCAGCAGGAGCAAACCGGCGGGGGACAGGCACGCCTGCATATCCTTACCCCCATGGAGGAGATGGTGTTGGTTATTATTGGAATGGCCATGCTGAGGCCAAGGTCAGCGGCAGAGCTGAAACCACAGAAGATGATGGTATCCTCGTACCTAATCCTCCTTTTCACATCCCACTTCTCCCTCATCCCACAATCTCTTCTGATTTACAAGCTGCAGATGGTGTAAGCATGCACCTCTTGCTTTCCCCCCTCCTCTCAGCACAACCATAACTCTTGTGCCTTTCTCCTTTCAGATACCCAGGAATTGCAACCCAGTCAAGCAGTGGTGGAAGAGCAAGGAGACAGTGATGATGAAGAAACACTGTCACTCGATTTCACACTCGCAGCCACCAGCTCAGATACTGATACTGCTCATAATTTAGAGGATAGTATAGAGGCAGGATTTGCACGTGGAGAGACACCGGGCACGAGTGCCCTGCAGCCAGGGCAGGAGGCAAAGGTAGCGCATGTGGCAGCTTGCCGGAGGGCGAGGCCGCACACAAGTTCTGCTGCAGTGGACTCAGATGAACAGTTCAATGGGGCAGACTACAGAAGAAGGTTGATGGGTATGCACAATAAAATGCTTGCTGCACGGGCAGGCCTGCCAGAGAGACTGTGTGCAATGTCAAGGAGCATAGAGGAGTCCGGCACCAACTTAGCACAGGGCTTTGCGCAGAGCTTGGAACCCATGCTTTCCAACGTGGAAGTGGTGGCCAACTCCATTAACACACTTGTGGACTCAACCATGATGCAGCATCTGATGGCTGATGTCTCAGCTTCAATTGCAGCACAAGCAGAAGCCACCCAACATATCTGGGTGCTACAGTGGAAGCTCAGACTTCTGTCATGCAAGCTCAGCTTGCTGCCATGCAAGCTCATACTGCTGCCATCATGGCTGCAGATACCACTGTTCAAAGGGGCTTGCAGGGTATCACAGCAGTCCAGCAGATTACTAGGATTGCTGATGCGCTGCCCCGGGGGAGTGGCAATGGCTCAGTGGAGCATGAATCTGCTGTCCTCTCTCAGGATGACAACATTTTGTCCTTGTATCACTGCCACTCCGCCATGCCCTTGCTGCTGCCTGTCAGCCAACCAACCCAGACTGCTGCTGCCCTTGATGAGATGTTGCAGTCCTGCAGCCGAGCCTTCTAGACCCAGAGCTGCTCAAGGTCGTCCTCCAAGGCCATCTGCAGTCTCCTCCACTGAAAGTCAGCAGCCTTCCACCAGCCATGCTGCAGCCACTGGGGTAGCACTGCATAAGAGCACTAGGACAGGCAAAGGCACATGGAAGACAGGCACTAAGGGAATGCATAAGGGTGATTAGTTTACATTTGTATGCAATATGCATGATTTATTTTATAAATTTGGTTTACTTTGTGTTGGCTTTTATTTTTGCATTGTGGCCAAGTGAACGCTGTGATGGTCAGTGACAAAGGAAAGGTAAAGTGTGCAACTATTGCTGAATGGGGAATTGAGTTTGTGTTTACTGGTATCGCACGTGGATGAGTTCTTCAAGGACAGTCCGTCCAGAAAGGGGCTGTCTAGGTTGCCTTCTCCCTTCCTCTTCCTCCTCCTCCTCAGCTGCTCGCCATATAGCTGGTGGCAAGGGCTGTCTTCTCATGATGCCGATGTTGCGCAGCATGCAGCAGATCACCACAAATCTTGACACCCGCTCTGCCGAATACTGCAGGGCTCCTCCAGTGTGGTCCAGGCAGCAGAAGCATTGTTTCAGCATGCCAATGGACTGCTCTATCACATTTCGTGTTGCAGCATGGCTTTCAATGTATGTGTGCTGCCCACATGTGCGTGGGTTGTACACCAGAGTCATGAGCCATGATGTCAGCGGATAGCCCTTGCTGCCCAGTAGCCACCCTCTGGTTTGCCGTGGTGGCTCAAATGCAGATGGCACAGTGGACTGCCACAGAATGAAGGCATCATGACTGCTGCCAGGCTACTGGGCATTGATCTGCATGATTCGCTTCCTATGGTCGCACACCAGCTGGACGTTGAGGGAGTGGAATCACTATCGGTTCCAGTACACGTCATTGACATGCGGCACCCGCAAAGCGATATGTGTGCAGTCAGTGGCACCCTGCACCATAGGGAAGCCTGCAATCCTAGCGAAGCCGTGTGCTCGCTCTGCCTGCTGCTCTCTGGCAAGGGGGAATGAAATGTAGTCAGCTCTCTTTGAATACAGAGCCTCAGTGACCTCCCTTACGCAACAGTGGGCGGCAAACTGGGAAATGTTGCAAATATCTACAGCTCCAGCCTGGAAGGACATCTCACACTGAGGTTCGGGTATGAGAATTACTCCCTGAACACCCTGGACGGATATGGCCTCCCCGCACTCCTCCTCCTCCCTCTTCCAGTAGTTTGTCCTGCTCTGCGTGCTCTCTGTTCATTCTCCAAGTCATGGTGTATTCCAAGGGGAATTCCTAGTGGACCTATGTCTGTCACCAAGTGGTTTGCACAGAAGCTTTGAAGTCAGGAAGAAGTCCTTCAGCACCTGCCACACCACTCCCTGGAGACTTTTGCAACTTGAAACAACAATGGAAAGCACCAAATAGTTGTAGAATTGTACCAACAGCCAGAAGTAATCAACCAGCAACTAACTTGAAAGTAGTTGATGATCCCTTTAAATATTGCTGGTGTGGGGGTTCTTCCTGCTGCTGAACGTGTGTTCAGCTGTGCGAGGTTAAGAGAGGGCGTTCAGCTCCTAAATGGTAGTGCTGGTGTCAAATCAGCGTTGCACACTGATTGATGTCATGATCTGCATACTTCTGGAGGAACATCACTGCGCGCATGCTAATGTCCTCACCAATGTGGCGTCCAGCGCAATTTGCGGCAGAAGAGTGCGCGCGCACCGCGGACGCCATTTTGCACCTCTAAGGACACTCAGCACCCAAAATACGTGTGCTACGGATCCGAATTTTGCGCCCACTGCAGCTCCACATTTGTTCTTAAAATGGAAACCTGGTACAGTACTGCACCTCTTCTAGTACAACACACCTTTTTACAACCGAAAACAAAAGGAGTCCAATGGAAAAATTGGAAAGTTACAACCTTCCTGCCCTAAATTCTATCTGATGTAAACACAGTAAATGCTGGAAACACTCAGCAAGTCAGGCAGCACCTGTGGAGAGAGAAACGTAGGGTTAACGTTTAAGGTCAATGACCTTTTATCATAAATGTTCTGATGAAAGGTCATCGACCTGAAGCGTTAACCACAGATTATGCCTGACCTGCTGAGTGTTTCCAGCATTTTCTATTTTTATTTCAGATTTCCAGCATCTGAATTATTTTGCTTTTTGTTCTATCCAAAGTTCCTGGTTGCCATAAATTGTGAAGGCACAGTTAGGTCAGCTATTTCTGTCTTATATACGTAATGCCTGAAGATAGCATTTACAAGCAAGTATGAATCACTCCAAATGGATTCAGTATTATTAGCTTTTGTCAAAATTAGTTTTTGATTAGGCAAAGAAAAGGTATAAATGTTCCATTAAACTGACAGACGGCCACTCCAGACCCGCAATTTGAAATAAATTTAGCATATAATTTAATGCCGCGCAAATAACCATCTGCAGTTATCCAGGAAAAGAGCTATGGCATCAGCAGTCAGTCACAAAATTTGTTTTGACTTTTGATTTAAAAGAGCAATACACACAATGGGCAAATCGCTCCCTCACTCTTTTACATAATTTAGATTAACTCAATATTTGCTCCCAAAATGCCAACCTTTCATGAGCTGATAGACACTAATAAGCACCAAAGATATTGGTATTGTGACTGCTTTTGGCTACCACTGCATATACAGAATGCTAAACAATTCATCAAAGCCAAAGGTATGTGAACTAATAAAATATAATAAAAGCTGTCATACCTTGAAATGTTAGGATTATTTCTAGCCATTAATCGCAACATGTTTCATCTGACTTGTTTAAGATCTGTCAGGCACAGCCAATTGAACTGTCTGATAAAGGGGTTTCATCAAAACCATAAAAATTTTATAGATCTTTGTGAAGGGCAATGCTACACCACTCATACACTATTTTGACCAAAGTTTTGAACAAGCTTTGAACTATTAAAATCTGCTACGTGTGTTAAAATAACTTTAGTACCTTTAGTTTAAAATTTGTATGACTACTGACGAAGTAGAAAAACAGTTAAAAATGCTGACAGGAACCAGCTTACCTCAAATTCTGCATGCTTATGTACATCTTCTGCCCTCTGTCTGTTCAGAATGAACTCTGCCTCATTAGCCACTCTAACTATGTGGTCCTTCATGGCATGGCATAGCAATCTTAAAAAAAAGAGCAAGGGAATATCATAAGTCTTCCCTTAGTCTAATGTGCTTAACAAATGCTATTTTGTTTGATGCATAGATAGATATTCTCAATTGCCTCCATACATACATTCATAAAAATCAGGCTATTGTTTAGTACAGTACAGATCAAACATATCTTTGTTATAAAGTAGAAGTTATGGCTATTTCTAGATAATAAATCTAAACAAAAGCAAGACATAACACATCTGCTGATAATGAAGTAGATTTCATTCATAATTTTGAAATATTTTTAAAAAGTGTTGAATAAAACTATTTTGTTGTCTGTCATTAAAGAGAATTCATATTTCCATGACTAACACTGCCCATTGTTTGAAACCAGCATTTTATGACATAACAAACACCAATATAAGCAGTAGAAAATGAAACTGTTCTTTTGAAATGCACAGGTAGATGATTTGAGCGATAGTACTATTTCTGAATAATTTATGAATGAATAGCTGAAAAGACCTGATTAATTGCTAAAGACACCAAAATCTGTCAAACGTCACATGCTCGAAAACGGAGTTTCAATAAACTAATTGTTTTCATTTAAAAAAAATCCAATTTGCTAATATGCACATGCATCATATAATAAGTCTCTTTTTATTCCAACAGCCTTTCACTAATCTCATTCTGACTTTAATCTGAGAAAAGCAGTCCTTACTGTGTAGAGATTATGTGTAATTTTACACACCATTAAATGTGCTTTGTTTTAATTATGAAGGTGCTTTTTTATTCCTGTAATGATCCTGTTTATAATTTCTAGCCATCCCACAGAGCACTTAAACCACAGCACATTCATCAACTGTTTATGCCCTGTTAATTGTAGACAACTGCACAATTACATTCTTAATCTATGACGAATAACTAGCATTTAGATGGTTTCTTGGTGGTTAGAATGATTCGGTTTTTTTCATTCTATCTGAAAATTCTCCACTGTAACTACCATGTTGAAAATATGCATGCAGTGAAACATTATTCAAGCAAATCAGATTAAAACAGAAATCTTTATGATATTAAATGTAAAAAAGGATATATAGACCAGTTGATCTATCAATCATGTCCTAATGCATTTTAACACATAGGAGACACAAAACAGTTGTGGTTCTTTGTCTCACCACTGTGTAACTTCGGTAAGATACACACATTTATGAACTCTACATTCTTCACAAATTTTAAATTTATGGAGATTCTTCCTATTGTTCACTGAAACTGCATTAAAAAAATAACTTTGTGCCACTTTGTGTCATGGATGCTTATTTTAGCAACAGATAATTAATTTATTTTCATACGATCTGTTCAGACTTTTTCCCACCATTTCTCATGCCATCTACATAGCACCTCGAATCAGAAGAAATATATTCTCAGCAAAGGACTTTTAAGTGAATGAAGAACTTAAAATTCTGTGTGCGTTGTAGGTCACATCAGATCTACAACAATAATAGTCAACAATTCTTAGCCAACCCATATATTGGTTAAACCTATTAGCCACTGACTGCAGTACCCTGGACAGCACCTAGTGCCCAAGTGATGCTGCTTTAATGTGCTGAGAATGAAGTCTCTACTGTAAAATACACAACACATACTCCTTTAACAGATGGGGTAGCAGATGGGTTTACAGGCTAAGCTCCCTTTATCCTTCATATAAAACTTCCCTGCTGTTTCATCAGTTGTCCACAAACAAAATGAGAAAAACATCATTATTGATTGCACATTTTTCAGTATTTTGTGGAAAATGATGTGGAAAATTTTATGTAGATATAGTTGCTAGGATACTGTTTAATAAAGCTGAGATTGTTTTAAATTCATAATAATTGAACTATTCACATACACCGTGTATAGTTTCACCATAACAAAAACAGAACTATTCATTGGCAGATGGTTAAAAATAAAGAATATTTCCCTTTAAAACACCATGGGGGAGAAATTCGGTATCGCCCCGTTGGCGGCGGTAACTTTTGAAACCCTGAAAAATTAGCTAACCATTTTCAGGTTCCACGAAATTGGGTGTTAGCGCTCCAGGAAGGAAGTGGAGGGCCAGATCAAGTGTTACCACTTCCCTTGGAGCACTAACAGCCGGCAGGAGGGGCGGTAGTGGTGCAGCGCTACCTAATGTCGAGGGCAGCGCTGTCGGGAACGGAGGCTCCTTCCCTCCCTTAAAGGGAAGGGCCATCGCTGCAGGCTCTAAATGAAAAGAAGTACCTTGTCGCCAACGGCAGCCACGAACCGCCACGATCAGCTCCAAGCACAGTAGCAGAGTGCAGGGCTGATTGATTGCGGCCCAAGAAAATTATTAAAAATTAGTGTTAAGCTTCACGAAAATCTTCCCACCCCCCGCAGACATTAGCCCCTTTAAACAGCGCTCCCGAAGCGCCCGGCCTCCTGAACAACGCCTCCTGCAGCTGTTGATGCTTTCGGCCGGCGATGCTGCAGGGGACGGAACCGAAGTTCGGGTCCGGGGCGCTACTGGGGCGATGCGCAGGACGATGATGTCATGATCTCCGCGTGCAGGAGATCATGGCGCTAAAGGTTACCGCCACCACAAACCTCCAGGTGAATTTAGCAGGAGTCGTTCATCTCGCCGCACCAGTGCGGTAAGTCGTTATCGCCCCCCCCGCCCCGGGGTCGCTGACGGGAGGCACTAACCCACCGAATTTCTCCCCCTCCTATTTCTTCCAGGGCTCCACATCACAGCTAAAGAACAGCATAAAGCTTGGTTACCTTCCTTCATTGATGAGTTCAATAAATGCTAGTCCTGCATTCTTCTGAATAGAATTCTGCCATTCCTAGAAAAATAGACCAAAATACTATATTACTTGAAAAAGGCTACTTGGCATGTTTATGTCAAATCTGTACCAGGTATAATCCTAAAAGTAAGTGTCTGATAAAGTCAGATCTGATATTCCTGAATTTCCATATCTTTAGTTAATCAGAGGTTTCCAAAATAAATTTCTACCAGCTCCAATTGACATCCTTGTAAAAAAACATTTTTAAACTCCTGAATGCTTAAGATTGAAACAGACTGCAGTTTACTGCCCCAGTTAAAATGAGGCTTTGCCGTTTTCTTAAATTTTATGGATTTGTACTCATACTTTTAGGTTTAACAAACCCATGTAGTGCTAAAGACGTGGACCCTAATGCAAGTCTTTCTTTTTTCTTTTTCGTTTTGAAGCACTAATCTGGAGTCCACCAATGGAAGGATGTTTTGCTTCAGATCTTCATCAATGACCTGGTGTATGTCACAAAAGATGGTAGATATCCACTTTTTTGATGATGCCATCTTATGTAGACTAGAAGTGACATTGTCACCACACACCCACCGTGTGTATGTATGAATATAGTTTGAGAGTAAATAGGCACATAGATGGTTCTTTCAGGAAAGAAAACAAACTATTGAGAAAGATTGTTCTCAAAACAAGTTAGACCATAACATTCTGAGTTGATCCAAAAGAAATTATACAGAATGACTACAGTAAAGCCTATCCACTTGTGCCGATGGAATACTCTCCCAGATAGTATATTGCCTGGAATTCTGTTTTGCAAAAAATAGAAAGCTTTTTCGGGGGCACCTGTTTGATACTAATGAATGTATGAAAATTAAACAAATTAGCTTGTCCTGTGAACAAAACCCAAGAGCCAATGGCCAGATTTTCAAAATGAGTGCTTATAAAGGGCACTGAATTAGAAAAAAATACATTGGAAAGATCTTATCAATCTTTGTTTATAACCTGAAAATTTGTGTATAAGGCAATTGTGTTTTGAAAAGGGATATGGTCTACCAGCTTAAGCTCTAAAACTCCAACTACCAACCAATGGGTGAACAATTATCCTGACTAACATTAAATCTGTGGTACCTCCAAAAGCAAACTGTAGAAGTATCTGCAGTATTGCCAACCTCATCACCTCATAAATCAGGAGACAAACTCTTAAAAATCATGAGATTTGGTATAGAAATCATGAGTTGCCATTTTTTCAAACATAAACCAATATAGATTGACAGTTGGTTTTTAAACCTCATTAGTGGCTTTATTCCCCTTTCCTTCAACTACCTATCCTTAAATGTTGCATTCCAGAGCCGAACAATCCTTTATGTAAACCTCGTGTGCCCTTGCTCGAGACAGTTTGCAGGAGGAATTGGGGTGTAAAGCAGCATAAAACATTTAATACAGCTTTTCTGTTATATAAAGCAGCAACATTGGCAGTTGCAACAATAACTTACTTACATAGCACCTTTAATGTTGAAAAAAAATCCTAAGGTGCTTCACAAAGGCACAAGGAAAATAATGAATACAAAAAGCCAAAGAATGAGATTAGATGGGGTACTTGGTCAAAGAAGTGAGTTTTAACTGAGTCTAAAATAAGGAGATGGAGGTGAAGAGGTAGAATGATTTAGGGAGAGAATTCCAGAATGTGGGACCTAGCTGGGTGAAAGCACAGCTACCAATAGTGGGGTGAACAGAGAGAGGGAAATGTACAAGAGGTCGGATTTGAAGGAATGGAAAGTTCAGGGAGGGGAAGGCGTGGTGGTTGTAGCAGTGGAGGAGGTTAAAGGGATAAGTAGGGGCAAGGCCATTGAGGAATTTAAGCACAAGGATGAGAATATCAAATTTGAGACATTGAAGGACCAGGTGCTAATATACGTCAGCGAGGACAGGGGTGATGGGCAAATTGGACATTGTGCTGGATAAGATACAGGCATCAGAGATTTGGATGAGTTAATATTTATGAAGGGTGAAAGATGGGAGGCTGGCCAGGTGAGCATTGGAATTGTTGACTCTGAAGGTGACAAAGGCATGGATGAGGGCTTCAGTGGCAGATGAACCGAGGTAGGGGCAGAGGTGGCTGATTTTATGAAGGTTGAAATAATTATGCTACATATATCATCGTAGGATGAGAATTTTAAATTTGGTGCATGGGCGACAGGTCAGTGAGGACAGGGGTAATAGATGATCTGGATTTGGTGCGGGAAAGGATATGGACAGCAGAATTTTGGTCAGGGAGAGGGAAGGAATCGGTGGCAAGAGGACGGAGTTTGTGGTGGGGCCCAAAACAATGACTTTGGTGCTCCTAACAATTAGCTGGAGGAAATGTTGGACAGGCAGTCTGACAATACAGAGGCAGTGCAGAGGTCTGGCTATAAGATAGATAATAGTTAATAGATAATAGGGGCTATGGGGAAAGGGCAGGGGAGTGGGACTAGCTGAAGTGCTCTTGCAGTGAGCCGGCACGGGCTTGACGGGCCGAATGACCTCCTTCTGTGCTATAACGATTCTATGATTCTATACAGAGGATGTCATTTGGTTAGGGCCGTTTTGGTGCTGTGGCAGTGGCGGAAGCCTTACTGAAGAGATTTCAACATGGGAGTTGCAGGAAAGATGGGCATAGATATGAGAGGTGTCAACACATTTAAGGATCTTGGAGAGTAAAGGGAGATCAGAGATGGGGCGGCAGTTCGCAAGGCAGAAGATTGAGGGTGGGTTATTTTGAGAAGGGTGTGATGAATGTTTTGAAAGGGAAGGAGACAGTGCCCAAGGGGATGGAACCATTTACAATATCAGCTAGCATGGGGCTAGAAACGGAAGTTGGGTGGTCAGCAGTTTAGTGGTTTGGGGTCAAAGTAGCAGGCAGTGGCACTCATGGACGACAGGAGCTCAGAGAGGGAAGAGTAACTAGAGAGATAGAGCGTTCAGGAAAGGGTGAGAGGACTCTGGGGTAGGTTTGGCAGGGTGGGAAGGCGAGGGGGGTGGGGTGGGGGTGGAAGCAGCACATGCGACTGAATAGATGGTCTCAATCTTAGTGACAAAGAAGTCCATGACCTCCTTGCTCTTGTTGTTGGAGGTGAGGGTGGAGAGGAAGGCAAGAGGGGTTTAAGGAGATGGTTGGTGGTGGAGAAAAGCAGCCCGGGGTTATCTTTGCTCTCCATGATGACCCTGGAGTAGTGGGTGGTTTTTACGGAGGACAGTGAGGCCCGATAGTGTGTGATGTGGTCCAGCTAGATCTGGTGATGGTTGGCTAAAACAGTTGTGTACCAGATACACTCAAGATTGTGCCCCTTGGTCTTGAGGGAGTGAAGATGGAGACCATATCAAGGGAGGACCCGAATGGGAGAGAATAAAGTGTTTGCTGAGAATAAGGGCATTACAACATGCAAATTTTTAGCATATAAATATATAGATAATAAAGTAAATACATAAGTACTAAAGCAGCTACCAATAATTACATAAGATTTCACTAGTGAGAAAATAATACTGTACAAATTGCTATAAATTTTCTAACTAAATCAATTGCATTTCTACAGAAATATTTGTGTGCATGAAAACAATAAACTGAATTTCCAGTTAACCATGATCGTGGGCTAAGTCTTAATCGTGGTCTAAGACTATTCCTGCAGAGGATGATGCTTAGTCAGCAGACCAAGTTATACTGCTGACTGCATCTCGCATCAAATTTAGCAACAAAGGATCTTTATGCACATGTGCTTGAATGCACATGCAGAGTTCTACTCCTCATTAATCTTTAACGTTGAGAGTACAAGTGGCAGCGTCCGCTTTATCAAAAAGATGGAAGAATGTGTTTATAAAGTCCGAGTTATACTGCCACTTTTGTGCTGATGTACAGCCAAAACATCCTCACATCATTGTAATAGAGTCAGTATAACACTCTTTCTAAACAGCTTGTTATAGTACATGTATCCGGATTATACCAAGGCCACACTGCAATATCAAGTTGTCCTTCACGACATATAAAAAGTGTTTAATATGTTTATGAACAGAGACAATGCATATATCTAACAGTGTATTAAGTATGCATAGTTAACAGATGTTTTGTCAGAGTGCATGAACAGCAAAATGCGATTGAGTTTCTCAGAACAAGATCTGACACTGTTTACTCTTCCTCAATGACAGATGTGGGCCATGCAACCCTAAGTGACAGCTGACAAGTCTTCTTACAATAAAACTGAAAGACTCCTAGGAGACAAATTTCCACTGTTTCATATATGTGTTTTCGATGAACCTTCATAAAATTTGGAACTAATACACTCTAACCACACAGTGAACATTTGCAATGGAAGAACATTTCCTTAAAAACAAAATGGTAATAGAGAAAAATAAACTGGGGGTAGGGAGGTAAAGAGACATATTTCAAAAAGGAAACACGGCACTGGCCCATTTTAACAGCCTTCAACTAAACACAATTTCACAGCTGTGACAGATATTGGCTTCAGATTGGAGAGAACTCAACAGCAGTAATCAGGTACAGATCTTGTCAGGAAAATATAAAATCATCTCTGTTCTGACCAGATACAAACACTAGGTTTCACTTCTATCCAACCATTTCATCATTGAGAAAAATCAAATTCTAAAAGTGCATTGTTTTAGTTTCTGGTTTTCTTTTCTTTTCAGAGTCTAGTTAATTGAACTATAGCTGTAAAACACTTATAAACTGTGAAAGATATTATTTTGTGAAATGTTACAATGAAATAAAATCCCCTGATGACCTAGTGGGTAAAGGCTCTGCCTGGTGCAGGACTAGCCCATAGAGACTGGAAGGTCCTAAATTCAATTACCAATTTATGCTGAGTTAGCTGATCTTAGCTAAGGCAGCAGCTAGGGTGCTACAATTGACCTCAGTGTCCCTGTGCTGCTGGGGAGGGGATGGAAATCATGCAAGGTTCTCACTCCTGACTGGTGCCCAATCACTCCTATTATAAAAGTATGTATGTGGACATCATGTGGCAACATAATTAGCCTTGGCCACCAAGTCCTCCATGGTCAATTAGCCCACTGAGACTCGCTGTCAAGGCTCACAAATGAAGAACTGGCAAATGAGTGAGATATCAAAGGACTGCTTGTACCTGTGGAATCATACCCCAACAAGACTCATTGCATTTGGGGGAATTGGGGAAAACATACTTAGCCCTCTAACCTAATTTCAATCTTTACTTAAGTAAACTTTGTATACGTTCCAAAGCTAAGCTGGAAATGGAGTGTTCATATTACTAAAATTGATAAACAAACCAAAACTGAAAAATGAATTTTGTGTTCTTTTGAGTTATGATATGGAAAACTGGAATGCTCCTTTTATTGATAGAAAGGTTAGTACCTTTATGGCTAATTACCATTTATAAAGCAATCTTTGATACACATATGTTTCTGAACTCTTCCACAATTCTCATATCTGTGACAGCTTTAACATCTGACAAGTGTGTGGACAATCCAAATCAACAAAAAAAGCAAGTTAAAACAAATGCATTTTTATGTTAAATCAGTCTCTTTTTGCCTTACATCAAAATATGTAATAAAGATAAGTAATCTCCAATTGAAAATTTTCAGTTATTTTTGCTAACAATTTTTGCATGATTTTTATAAAGAATCCTGATGGTTCTACTTTTAGATATGGCTGTGTGACTAGCAAGAGAAATTTGGCTCTTTGAAATTGATCTGAACTCAACAAATGGATTGCTGGGAAAAGGATATTTCAGTTTTAAACCTTCTGACAATTGCATCAAGTGGATGTAAAAAAGATATATACTTTGCAGTCAAGCACTGAAATTCCCCTGTAGAGGAAACCTGATTGCAATCCTTCATAGTCTGAAAGCCTGGCCATCTGAATTGAATTAGGCATGACATGTACTTTCAGACGTTTGCAATCCGAAACCTCATGTAAATTTAGAACATACCTTAGACTTAAGCCTCTGGCAGTTAATGTTTTGTTCAGCAGCACAAATTTCTTTTTTAAAAAACTGAAATTTGAAGCGGTTAACATGAGATTTCTGATGTTAAAAAAACTTGAAAAGTACAAATTTGATAAGGCAAATTAAGAGGAAAACATACTATATTCGGTTTCCTTAATAGAATTTAACAAGTTTGATCAACAGAATATTTCAGTTAAAAGGAAAAAGTAAACTTTCTAAGTCTTATAAATAGCTTTGGTAGTTTAACTGAAAAAATACCCAAACCTAACACATGAATTTCCAAAACAAATGATGAATAAATCAAAATGGTTTCCTCTGTGACATAGCTGCGACATTTATTTGACTTACATTGATGCATTTGTAATTTTAGACTGCATTCTCATCAGCAGTCAGGTTTAGATTTGTACCAAAAAGCCTCGTGAAGGACACAGGAAGAGAGCTCAAATTTCAAACTCTTAGTCCTAATCAATATATGAGGCAAAGTTTCATCTCCTGGGTCCTTAATGGTAGGAATTCCTGGAGCCAAGAAATGAGTAAAGCTAGTCTCATGATTAGATGATGGAATCATTAGAAGACAATATCCACATGTTGTGTTGCTTTCCGGTACAATGCAGTGAAATGCAGGGGTTGCGGTTGAAGCTCTTTTAACACCAGCTTGTTCATAAAACGTCACTTTAAAGGCTACAAAGCTCTCCATAAATGCCATGTTTTGCTGCTCAAAGGGCCATAATGGACCTCAAGGAGTTTCCCTTGAAATTTGGACTAAAGCTTGGGATCACAAAATCACAAGTGCCCTGCAGGAGATTTCTGATGCCTTAATTCCACAGAGGATTCATGCCAACACAGTTCTTTCCTCTCTGTTCAGCAATCACTCATACCAGGGGAAAAGAAAAAAAGTTGACTTGCATCTAATGGCTTCCTTACGTGAATCGAGCTGATGAATACTGAAATATATATTCAGGACTCGTAACAGCAGGTATGTGAACATGTCTGGTATATTTAATTTTGCAAAATAGCTTTGATCTTTTAACATCTGACTTGTGAAGTAAGAAAGCTGCTATTTCTAAACCATTTGGTAAGGAATCAATTTGATCATTTATTGAAAGGAGACATCTACTTCTAGCATCAAACAGAAAGATATCAGAAATTTGGCACACATAGTTATGCATTCCTCTTCTGTTCACTTATTAACAATGATTCATGTAGACTCGAGATTTTTTGTACTAGCAGGTATTGTAAAAGGGCATAAAACACTTTTACCAGCTGGACATTTGGTGCATAAATGTGCATTTTATAAAATTCTGCAAGGAGTCAGAAATCCGCACGGCAAAAAAAATTCTCAACTGCGTGACATGCAATGCAGGCTTTTCAAATGTAATGGTTTGCATTCGGTTTTAATAATGTAACATCGCTGCTTAAGGATATAAATAATTTATATCTTGTAAAAATCAACTCAAATGAAAACAGCAGTATATTCATAACAGTGTGTTACAGAAGGTTCCAAGAAATGCTAATTATTTCAGTTATTTCTCAGATTTGGATCTCCAATTGTTTTGTGGGTGCTGTGGGTGTGTATACATGATAATTTTTAATATGCTCTAGGTGTCCAATTTCTTTTTGTAATGTTTCAAAGGAATATACATCGTCTTGTAAAACACACATTAAAATGTGTACGCATTATTAGGTGCCAGCGATACCAAAATAATCAAATGAATCAATTATGTGACATACATTTTAAAAAGCTTTATGCCAGGGCAATATCATTTGTTTATGCAAGGCCTGTATTTGTTTGGATCTTATCCAAGATAGGCAATTTAATGTCCACTTGACAGGATTAGATGTTCGTGAAATTCACCACCCAATTATTTACATCTCAACCTTTCAACATAAGAATGCTAACAAAATGTTAAAATGTTTCAACTGCCAGTATTGTTCTATTTAAATGGATGACTTAGCATAATTGAAAATAATTTTTTTTGAATACTGCCTCTTCACAATGTCCAAAATGATTAGTCAAAAATACAATTTAATGTAATTATTTGGACATCATTGCATTGCATAAATTTTACACCAAGACAATGTGCGAAGAATAACATTGCCCTCATTACAAATGCAGCATTGCAGGAGATTCTTGTGATCGTCACAATAGTGCATAAGCAAAATGGGTGCTTTACGTCTATTAGGGCATGTTCTGGAAAAGACCCAATAAGGACTACAATTGAATGGCTGTAATTTTCAGCATCTAACCATTGCTTAGTGAAGAAGCAATAGCTTTTAAAGTGACAGCCCTTCTTGATTTCCCAAGCAAAAAAATTCCTTTTACTCATAATCACAGGCAGTTTGTAAAGGGGTTCTGCTGCACTTCATTAATCATCATGATCCAACAGAGAAGAGTGAAACAGAGCTATCTACCCATCAACTAAAGGAGCATGAGGGAGTTTTAAAGTATGTGATTTCAAGAATAATCTCCTAAAAATACACAGCATACAATAGGGAAAAAAGACAAAAAGTAAGAAATCTCAATATTCAATTTTGGATCTATTTTCCCTATATTGTCTTTCAACTTATATAAATCATAATGCTTCAAAAAGTACCTGCTCTAATAATCATCTCTATTTATAGATATTTTAGGTGTTTGACATTTTTCATGTTTGAATAAGAGTTAAACTGCCTAGTTTTGGAAATATTCCTTCGAAGTACCTTACCTGTGAACATAGCAACATAACCAATTCTACGACAGAGGTACTAGACTTCATACACACCAGGCCTGCAAAAGATTAAAAATAAATTTGTTTAAAGCAATACGTAATAACTTCAAACAGAAGAAATAGTACATTCTAGAGCTCAACTACTGGTGTTGCAGCATGAAAGGTTGCAGAGACTTTAAATAGTAACTAAAAATAAAACTTCTGCATATTATTGGAATATCATATGTGGTCAACTGCCTAAGTGCTCATGTGCTTTTTTGGAATCTGATTTAAGTCGTACCTTGCCCCACTGCTTCTATGATGCAATATAAAATGAAGTACTGCAAATGTAATAATTTGTGTTATGTGTTATGGTGATATATTTCTTTTCAGAAGACTTTTCTTTGGTATTTAATTCCTGCACATTAAAATTAATGCACTTGGTACACACTCAACAATAAAGTATATTTGTATGGTGTCTTGATAACAAAGGCAGAATGTTTCCCTTGTTTGTAATGACCAAGGGAATTTCTGTCTCAGAAGTCTATACTGCAACATGTTAGATTACCTATTATAAGCATGGTCTTTGTCATTCTTTGAAAAAAGTTCAACTTCCACAAATATGATATTGCATTACCTTACAAACAAAAATGATCAGGGTACCTTATTCCTTTGGAATCATAGAAATTTGGAGCACAAAAAGTTATTTGGCCCAGTGCACCTATGCCAGCTCTCTGAAAGTGCTACCCATATAGTCCCATTCACCTGCCATTTCCCCATACCCTTTAAAAATTTTCTTTTTTAAGACATTGAAGAAATTGATGTCCTGCTTGATCCTTGATTGTACTGCATACAAGGCCTGAATCTAAACCAGACCCTTGGGTCTCTGAATACAGCTCTGAAACCTCAAGTAACAGGAATAACACAAACTTAATGTAGTAAACAGAAGAATGTCTTGAAATCATGCCAGGTTAGCAAGATAAATGAATAGGAGAGAGCGCTTTATATGTACAGGTAAAACTTACAAAGAATGAGAAAAACTATAGCTAAGGTAAGTTACATATTTATTCAACCTCCTAGACACGTAGAAGGAGAAAGAAAATATTACAGACCAATTAGCAGAGAACTATAGACCAATTAGCTTAATATTGGTGGTAGGAAAGGTAATGGAATCCAAAGATGCAATAGAAAAGCATCTAGAAACTGAAAGTATAATAAAGAGTAGTCAGCATGGATTCCTAAAGGGAAGGTCATGTTTGACCAACCTTACTGAATTCTTTGAAGAAATAACAGAAAGGGTAGATAAGGGTAATGCAGTAGATGCAATATATTTGGATTTCCAAAAAGCCTTCGATAAGGTACGCATAGTAGACACATGACTAAGGTGAGGGCATGTGGAGTCAGGGGACAATTAGCAAAATGGATAGCAAGCTGGCTACAAAACAGAAAACAGAGAGTAGGGGTTAACGGTAGCTATTCAGATTGGCAAATGGTGGGAAGTGGTATTCCACAAGGATCGGTGCTGGGACCACTGCTCTTCACCATTTACATAAACAATTCGGACTCAGGAATCAGAAGTACAATTTCAAAATTTGCGGATGACAACAGATTGGGGGGTGTAGTTAATAGAGGAGAACTGCGACAAAATACAGGAAAACATTAATAAACTTACAGAATGGGCGTGTAATTGACAAATGAACTTCAATATAGATAAGTTTGAGGTAGTACATTTTGGTAGGAAGAATAAGGAGGCCACATACTCCTTGGAAAATAAGTGTCTAAATGGGTAGAGAAACAGAGGGATCTGGGGGTACAGATACGCAAATCACTAAAAGTAGCGATGCAGGTTAATAAGGCCATTAAAAAAGAAAACAAAGCACTGGGGTTCATTTCTAGAGGGATAGAATTGAAAAGCAAAGAAGTTATGTTAAACTTGTGTAGAACCTTGGTTGGACCATACTTGGAGTACTGTGAACAGCTCTGGTCTCCATATTCTAAAAAGGATATAGAGGCACCGGAGAAGGTGCAAAAAAGATTTACTAGAATGATACCAGAACTGAGAGGTTATACTTACCAGGAAAAATTGAACAGGCTGGGGCTCTTTTCTCTAGAAAGGAGAAGTCTGAGGGAGGACCTGATAGAGGTATTTAAGATCAAAGGGTTGGATAGGGTAGATGTAGATGTTTCCACTTGCAAGCTTGACCAGAACTAGAAGCCATAAATATAAGATAGTCACTAATAAATTCAATAGGGAATTCAGAAGAAACTTCTTTACCCAGAGAGTGGTTAGAATGTGGAACTCGCTAACACAGGAGTAGTTGAGCCAAATTGTATAGATGCATTTAATGGGGAAGCTAGATAAGCACATGAGGGAGAGGGGAATAGAAGGATATGTTGATGGGGCTAGATGAATAAGGGTGGGAGGAGGCTCGTATAGAGCATAAACACCAGCATGGACCTGTTGGGGCAAATGGCCTGTGCTGTAAATACTTTGTAATATATTGTTAAAACTGGTAGTGAACCAGCCACATAAATACCGTGGCTACAAGAGCAGGTCAGAGGCTGGGTGTTCTGCGGCGTGTAGCTCAGCTCCAGACTCCCTAAAGCCTCTCCAATACCTACAAAGCACAAGTCAAGAGTATGATGGAATACTCTCCACTTACCTGGATTGGAATAGCTGCAACAACAACAAGAAGCTCAACATGATTTAAGACAAAGCAGTCTGCTTGATCAGCAGCCCATCCAGCACCTTAAACATCCACTCCCTCCACTACTGGCGCCTCTATAGGATGCATTTCAGCAACTCGCCAGGTCGTCTTAGTCAGGAAACCCGCGAATTCCACCACCTATAAGGAGAAGGGCAGCAGGTGCATGGGAACACCATCTCCTCCAAGTCACCATCTTAACTTGGATATATATCACCGTTCTTTCATCGCCGGTGGGTCAAAATCCTGGAACTCCCTACCTAAAAGCACTGTGGGAGTACCTTCACCACATGGACTGCAGTGGTTCAAGTCGGCGGCTCACCACCACCTTCTCAAGGGCAACCAGGGATGGGCAATAAATGCTGGCATTGCTAACGATGCCCAAATCCCGAGAATGAATAGAAAAGCATTTTCATTCCAGACAAGATGGGCCAATCACCAACGCATTTAACAAATTCTGCTGAGTTGAGAGCCAGTAAAATAATTATTTTTAATGCAAAACCTTACAAGTACAAGAACCATTAGGTCCAAAGGTTCCTGATATCAATTAGCTCAGAAGCAAATTCAAATCCCACATAAGGACAATCTCAGGAAGAAAAGATCATACTTTCCAAGCACCTTTCATAAATCAGAACACCTTGGGGTACTGCCCAATTTCTTTTCCTGCCAGAGATAGGTGATCATGAGAAATAGCAATGTGGATTCTCAGTGAATTCAGAGTGAGCTATCAGCTTCTTACAGTGCTTCTGTGTTGTCAAAGTACTTGTCTGTCATCCAGTCCTGAATGAACAGAAATTTTCTTTAATTAAGTTCTCGGAGGGTTGTAGGGCCGGAGGAGGTTACAGAGATAGGGAGGGGCAAGGCTTGGGAGGGATTTGAACCTGAGGTTGAGAATTTTAAAATGTGAGGCATTGCTGGAGCAGGAGCCAATGTAGATCAACGAGCATAGGGGTGATGGTTAAACGGAACTTGCTGTGAATTAGGATATGAACAGCAGAGTTTTGGATGAGCTTAAGTTTATGGAGGATGGAAGATGAGAGGACAGCCATTACAGCATTGGAACAGCTGAGTCTGGAAGTAATAAAAGCATGGAAGAGGGTTTCAGCAGCAGATGGGCTGAGGCAGAGGTGGAGACGGGCGATATTACAGAGATGGAAGTAGACGGTCTTTGAGATAGAGAGGATATGGAGTCGGAAGCTTAGCTTAGGATCATGTAGGACGGCGATGTTGTGAACAGTCTGGTTCAGCCTGAGACAGTAGCCAAGGAGGTGGATGGAATCACTGGCTAGGGGGAAGAAAACACCCAGAATTTCACCAGCAGTCTGAAATGACAAAGCAGCAACTAAGTAGTGGATGAGCCCTTTAAATAGCGCTGGTGAAGGGTCCTTCCTGCCCGTTGGCATCATACTATAACTCTGGGCTGGAATCAAACTCAGATGTCAGAGCTGCAAGAAGAGTGTACTGTATCACCCATTTCCCCTACAAGTTTGTTTCCAAAGTGGAATATAGGAATGCATAATATACACTATATTAATATGTTAAAATATAGCTGCATTCACTGGATCGTATTGACTTGTGACTATCTTTTCAATAAAAATGTGGAATACGCAATCTAAAGCGAGAGAAAATGCAAACTATTAATGGTACCTACACCACGGAAACTTTTTCATTAGTCCTAGTTTTTGTTATTTTCAATAGAGGGATATTTTACTTTAAATACCACTGCAATTAAGTCTTCAAATTCTCTTGTGCTTGGCTTTATATGTACCATGCACTCTAACATAAGTTTAAAGAAAATTGTGTCCATTAAACCATAATGAAAACAAATGCAAGTCATCACTATTCCACTGAAATTACTCCGTCTTTGCATCCCCACAGTGGCTCCAAAGTATCTGTAAAATATAGCGACAAGGTCTGGTGTGATCTGCTATTTTAAGTCACTACGATTTTAATCTCTTCTTTCACAGCAATGCTATTTTTATCTAATTATGCAATACACACAATAATCATCAGGATTTTGTCTTATAACATGGAGCAGATATAGTTCAATGCTACATCAGACTTATGACCCAAAAGACACATGATGTAACCTATTTCAAAGAAATTATTTTGCAAGTGCTTTCTGCCAAATCTCAAAGAAAATGGTTTCCATTGCTACAATTGAGAAATATAGGTATTGCGCTTCAAACACGCTGATATGCAAGATCCAAAAGCTAAATGCTTTTATTGATAGGCCACGTTGAACAGTTTCTCTACATCTCCAATTGTTCTCTATGTATAATTATAGCGCTGACCACATGTCTAAGGGTTACAATTGGGAGGGGGGGTGGAAGAGAGAGTGCATGACCTTTCTAATCAGCAGTATAATAGATGGATAGTAATTACTTCTAAATGACCCACATTGGCACAGGACTATTTTGCAGCTGGTGCTCAATGTCTTTCATTTTCTCGTGCTATAGGATATGCTAATTAACTGTTGCATCCACTTTGTGTGATAAATTACTGCTTTGTAGAATATCACTAGTAAATCAATTAGAAAATCATTTGTAACTAATAAATTATATTTATGGTAGTTTCCGCATTGTGCAATTCAACTTTTGTGTTCATAATATGATGCTTGTATAATTATTTTAAAGAAACTAGAATGCATCTAAGCTGTAAGGTAATGATCAGTTTATGCAAACATACTATTAGACCAAAACACATTGCTTTATTAGGCTTTGCTTCAATACATTTCAAATCAAAAAAGATTTTGTGTTGCTTGCAATGACCCGTTAATCAATCCCTAATAAGCTAAGAGACTAAATAGAAAGAAGTTAATTTTTCTTAAAAATTTAAGTTCTACAATTCCATTTTAATCAGACATTTTAGGGTGATGAGCAACTGAGTTTTTCACTCTAGAATTACAAGACTGTTTGAACTTTCATATAATTTCTATTCTTAAGAATTAATTCAACCTAGTAGAAAATCAAATTTTAAGATGACAATTACGTACCATGCTTGTAAGTGAATTCTGATTTAGGTCTCTGGTCATTTTTCATACTGAGCTCTGGACCATGTAAACTAAGCATTCTATTATTAGGGGTTTCAAAAATAATTCCAATTTGTACTGCATAATAGGATTATTATATATGCATTATAAATATTGGACCTGCATTTCTGCAAGATTCTCCTGATCTCCTGCTGTAATTTCAGTGGGAGATTGGTGGAACTCCTGTAGAAATGGCGTAAACGATCATTTATGCCACTTCTCCAACGGTTCCGATGATTTCCTGCTGTAGAATCCCGGCGAATTTAAAAGATTTAAAAGGAGAAATGAATCGACATTTGAACTGCAGCCAAGGACTATGATAATTTCCTATTTTTGTAGGTCTTTGTGTCCACGTGAGTGATGCTGTTGTGAATAGAAAGTGCATATAACCAAAATTTGAAAAGCAGACTTGCCAACTGTAGCATTCTTCTCAAAAGGTGGTAATACAGATAAGGACAAGAAGCTCCTATCAAGCACCTTATAAGGTAGATGTCTTATACAACTTTTATCTACAATTCTACTAAATTATTTACGTACGCAGAAGTCATACTCGAAAATCTAGTACTTCAGTTCTAGGTGCCTATTTGGAATAAATACAATCATAACTAAAATCAATTTAAAATATTAAGCACTTTTACAATTCCAATCTTATTTCTCCCAATTATGATTCATAAACATAATAGACAAAAATCTGGTGCCAAATAGATCTGTTAAGTAAGTGTTATACCGTAAATCAAATGCTAGCAATAGTGATATAATAGGCACAATGCACAATCTCCAGCAGCACAGGAGGATATAAACAAAGTTCAATGGTAACCCACCTCTCAGCTAATTCAGTGATAATTTATTGTTTCTTAGTCCAGACCCTGATCACTTCAACTACCTCTTGGTATTCATCTTTTGGATCTTATGTCATCCATTGTTTGTTTCCTTCCACTGTTGTGTTGGGTTGGATCCAGTTTATAAATTAATCCCTTTGCTTTACAGCCCAGTTTCATTTAGTGGAACAGAAAACTAGGATGAGCATCAAGATAAACTAAAAATAACTAAACAAAACATGAAAAAGAAAAGTTATAAAAAATAGAAAATGAAACTAGAGATTGGGTGCAAAAGGAAAACTATGAATGAAGGGAAGAAAAAAAAACCAAATTACTCTAGGAGAGATAAGGAAAGAAAAATGAGAATGCGGACAAGGAAAGAAAGAACGAAAAAGTAAAAAGAAGTAATTACAGAAAATGAAAATGTCAGGAAACGGGATTCAAATTTAGTTTGTACATTTCTTCAATTGCCATTGAGGTTTGTAAACTAAAACATGTTTTTTTAGCAGGCGAAATATAGTTCTTGCTGATGTTGCACACAAAACTATCCTTATAGTTTGCAATTGATACAAAAATATAAATAGATAAATGCAACAGCAATGATATTAAAACAACAAAGAAAGAATGGTTTGAAGGAATAAATGGAGATAAAGTGACAATTTTAGACGATGCTTCACTGAAATAGAAATGTGTTTTATTGTCAAAATAATTTTTCTCTGGATGTTGATAAATCCTGTCATTTAAAAATACTAAAATATCTTACATCCTCAGTGTGAATGACAATTTGCCAAATATAAATGATGACAGTGTAATATTCAATTAGTCTTGATGTTTTCCTAAGTTCAAGGCTTTTTCTCTACAATTCCCTTGAATCCTTGTTTCCCCTCTCTCCCTTTTCAGTTTCCTTCAGCCATGCACTATTTCCAGCTAAAAGCAACCGAGCACTGTGAAAGAACTGAGATTGTCCTTACTTCTGGGGAAACAGCTCAATCCCGAACTTATCATCGTCATCTATGGGCCTGACTGATAACAGAAACTGAATGTGTACAGAAGTTGCATTTACAGTTATTTGATATAAACTGAAAAGGCAGATCTGGGGTAGAAATTGGTATGCATTGTTTGCCGTTTTTCGGGCTTAAATGGGCACAACGCGAACAAATTTTACAGTGGAACGGCCCATGCCAATCTGCACATATGTTCTGGCCACTGCTAAATTCATCGGGTCTATTTTTAAGGCACCTCGGGCAGCCGCCTGAAACAGGCATATTCTAATTAAGGGCCGAACACCTTTGGGAAATTTCTGATGAGCAGACCTACCTTGCTCAGGATTCTTCAGTGGCTGCCAACAAAAGGTAAGTTATTTTAAAAACTAAATTTTTACAAAATCTTCCGGTGGAGCCAGGAGGAGCTGAAGTGCTCCTCCGACTCCACAAACGTCGAGATTGCGCCCTCAACCACCCCACCCCCGGTTACACACTCCAATTCTCCTTCTGGGATGCTATATGCGAGGCAAGCATTCTGACATTTGTCATCTTCAATGTCTGTGGAGGCGCGACAGTCCCCAGAAGCTCACACATAAAATGTTAATGAACCTAAGGCCCAATTTTGCATATGGTGCATAGTTCTATTAAGTTTTGCTTCCTAATTAACTGTTGCTAATGCTTTGCATACATGTTTATCTTATATCTATACACAGAGGATACATTATGAAGGCCCATGGGATATGAGTTATGTCCCACAAGTAGCTGGTGTTATTACTCATGAATGATGTTACAAGTGAATTATAATTAGCATCATGAGTGAAAAATAAATCATAACCTCTGGATCTTCACAATTTATTCCCTTTAAACCATACATTAAAAATTAATTAGATAAAAAAAATTAAAAATGCCATTAATGGTGCACTGCATTTCTTTACAGTTTAGTTGAAGTGCAGACAGAGATATAAGCTTAATGTTTGAGATAGGTTAAGAATATTCATGGTTTGAACAATCTCCAAATGAATTTACAAAGGAAAAAATAACAAACATCTGCTATAAACTCCTCTCTAAAGTCCATGAACATGTTGTCGCTTTCTAGCTCCGTGGCTCTTCCCCCCAAAACTTCCTAAATTATTCCAGTCCTGCTTCTGCCCTTCTCCACTACCTCTCTCACCTCCTCTACTGCCTCTGCACAGATTCTGCCTGACCTGCTGAGTGTTACCAGCATTTTCTGTTTTAATTTTAGATTTCCAGCACCTGTAGTATTTTACTTTTCTTTTCCTTGAAGAAGTCCTTACCTTGCAGGTCCATACCGAGCTCTCCCAAAAGTGTTCAAGTCCCTCAATCTGGCTGACACCTCATTCACAGCACAGAGACCACTTTGGCCAAGTCGTAAATGACATCCTCTGTGACTACAACAATGGTGCGTTTCGCTTCTCGACCCCTACATGTCAATTGACACAGTTGACCACTTATCCTTCTCCATCGCCTCCAATCCTCTATTGTCCAGTTTTGTGGGACTGGCTTTTTGTGGGTCCAGTCTTACCTATCCAAGTGCAGCCTCTCCACTACTTCCCTTGGCCTCACTACCAAGACACCTAAGGGAATAGATAACTTGATTGTCTGAAACTCTAGAACCATAGGAGTTGGATCCAAGCTTAGAAAAAGGAACTGCACAGCTAGGTTAGATCTAATTATTTTACGCAGAGAGTGGTGAACCTATAGAATAGCTTGCCCAGGGAGGCATGTAGTGTGAGAAAATTTAAGGAGAAATTGTATGCTTATTTGAGGGAGTTGGCAATTGAGACATAGGCCTGTATTTTCCTATATCTACGGGTGTGTACGGGCCGTGTACACAACCGTAGGGACATCGGAAATGCCGGTTTCAGGCATGCGAATCGCATGCTCTGAAAACTGGAATTTCCGATCTGTCAAGAATGCTCTTGACAGATCGGATGCCTGCCCTAGAGAAGGGCCTCTGCGGGTGGAGAGTTCCGCTTTCTGCAGAACCTCCGCCCGCTGAAAACCCTTAGAAATCTTACGCCTGGTAAAAGCCTGCTTTTACCAGCATAAGAGTTGAAAAGAAAAGTTAAAAAAATATTTTTTTTTCCCACTCATTTATAATTTAAAAATACTTTAAAAAAAGGTAAGTTTATTTTTAGCCCCGTAAAAAACTTTAATTATTTTTTTCAAAAAATTTAATTTTTGTTTAAAATATTTAATTTAATGTAATTTTAACTCATTTTAAAAACGTGATGGTTTTTTAAAAATTTATTTAATCTGTGGGGTGATCTCCATTCATATATTTGACAGGTCTATCTGTCAAAAGTATGAAGGGAGATTCCCTTCTCCTATTGGCTGGCCTGGCCCACGTGATCCCAGGGACGCTTGCGAACTGCATGCGCCCCTGGGATACGTGGGCCCTGCGCATTTCAACTGTGGAAAGGCCCAGGAGCGGAAGTGTCCGGACCTCGGGAGCCCTCAGGTAAGTTCGTAGATTTTTTTCCGATAGGACGCATCCGCACGCAGGAAATCTCCTATCGGAAATTACGGGCCATAGTTTTTAGGGATGTCCAGATGTACTGCAAAATATTTTCTGGCCCTGTACTTTCTTATGTTCCCATAATTATTTCCGCCTCGCTGATGTCCAGATGTACTGCAAAATATTTTCTGGCCCTGTACGTTCCTATGTTCCCATAATCATTTCCATCTCACTGACAGATTTCTACTAACCTTTGTGTAAAAAAAGTGCTTCCCGATTTTGATCCTGAATGCCCTAGCTCTAATTTTAAAATTATGTCCCCTTGTTCGTGATCCCCCCACCAGAAACCATCAGGTCCTGGAGATTTATCTATCCTAAGTCCCATTTTTTTAAAACTTAAATTGAATCCAGTAAGTTCCTCCCTTTGATTTATTTTTTAGCTTCCCTTCTCTCACTGGTATTTTACCCTCTTCCTCTCTGTGAAAACGGATACAAAGTGCTCGTTTAATAAATCTGCCATTACCGTGCTGTCTATTCCAGTATCACCTGCGCCTGTTTTTAATGGGCCCACATCTCCCTTAGCCACTCTCTTACTCTTAATATATTAATAAAAACTTTTATTATTGGCCTTTATATTACTTGCACTAAAGAAGTACTAATCAAAGTCACAAACGACATTTTCTGTGCATGTGACCACAGTTCATTTTCCCTCCTCATCCTCCTTGACCTATATGCAGCCTTTGACACAGTCCTACTCCAATGCCTCTGCTCCACTGCCCAGCTTGGTAGGACAGATCTCACCCGGCTGCACTTTTACTTATCCATTTGTAACCAGAGCATCTCCAGCCATGGTTTCTCTTACCGCCCCCACACGGTTACCTCTGGAGTCCCCCGAGTATCCTTACTTGGCCTTCTCCTTATCTACAAGCAACCCATCAGCCGCAGTGAGGTCAGCTTTTAAATGTATTCTGACAACACGAAGCTCTACCTCTCCACCATCTCTCTCGACCCCTCCATTGCCTGTGTGTCAGACTGCCTGTCCGACATCCAATCTTGGATGAACCACAACACCAGAAAATGTATATTACCATTATATTACTAGGTGTTAATTTCGTTGTAACTCGTGAGTAATCATGTCATCCATTTTGTCATGCAACATTCTGTTCTCAAAATTAGGTCACTTTCCACCACCCCTTACATTTGTCAACAAAATGATCACCGAGTAGTTGAACAAAGGGAACTGGCAGCATAATATCTGTGCAGGAAAAGCCTGAGAAGAATAGTGCAGTAGTTAGAAGCACAGGTAGTGTCTAACATCAGAATTTCACAAGTTGTGACTGTAATAGAGCCACCTGGTGGACTACTGATGTATATAATAATAAAGCCATTTGCAGTACAGTTCTTACCGGAAGCCATGTTGTGCTATTGCATATATATGCTGTGTCTCAAGATATCACAGAATTAGCGATGAGGATGCGTTTGCTGATTCCCTAGCTGAAATTTTTGTTGGAGGATAATCCTGCCAACCGATGGAGGGACTGTTGGAGGTTCTTCGTTTTGCAGAAATACTTAAAAATCCGAGGTAAATTTCGAGCACATGTAGCTGAACTGTCGACGTTGCCAGTGTCCAGATGGCCGCACCTATGGGAATAACAGGGCGCTTGGGTGAGTTCCATCGTGACCGAGACACTTTCGGAGCGTATGTGGAGCGGCTAGAAATGTTTTTCACCACGAATAGTATCGTCGAAGTCCCCATTCATGTAAACCGTAACGGATGGTTTTAGAAATGAAACGGGCTATTTTTTTGACTGAAGCAGGCCCCGAGGTGTATGAAACCCTGAAAAATTTGCTTGTTCACGCCAAGCCGAAGGGCACGCCACTGAAGGAGATCCTAACCAAGTTAGAACAGCACTACACAGTCCTGAGCCCCAGGAAATTTCGAAACGTTATCGTTTTGGAACACGTGATTAATTAAATGATGAGGGTATAAGTGAGTACACTGTAGCTTTAAAAAAGCTATCCACTCACTGTCTTTTCGGAAACTTTCAGGACCAAGCTTTGCGTGACCGCTTTGCTTGTGGGACTGAAAAATGAATGTATCAGAAGTAAATTGTTGACAACCCCTAACTTGACTTTTGACTTAGCTTGTCAGACAGCTATGTCGATGGATATGACCGACCGATACACCTGATTTTTCCGCACCATTTCCAGTCGTCAGACAACCAAGGTGAATCGACTGCAGGCTAAAAGTAAAAGGCAGTTGGGCTCCAAGGCCTCAGCAACTGGCCAAGGTAACAGTGCATTGAAGTCATGCTATCAGTGCCTGGGACAACACATCATTCAAAGCTGTCCATAAGTGAAGGCAGGGTGTTTCTACTGCAAGAAAACTGGACATCTTGCGAAGGCGTGCCGACAGAAGATTAAACCGACTGGCAATGCTAGAAGTAGAAATTGCCAGACACTACATACTGTTGAAGAGAAGGAGCAGGACAAAGAGTTTCTGGAGATTCACATCATCAGGGGCACGAAGGTATCTAATAGCGATTCGCGAGGTATCGTCATCCAAGTAGATGTCGCAGGAACCAGGATACCCATGGAAATCGACACTGGTGTATCCGTGAGCATAGTACTGGAATCACTATATCGCGACAAGTTGCGTGATTATCGACTAGAGAAATCGAAGGTAGAGCTGCGAGCCTACTCAGGAGAGCAAATCCCTGTAGTAGGAAGTGTCACCATACCAGTGAAATACAAGGATCAGCATCAGAGCTTGCCTCTCATAGTAGTGGCAGGAGACCAGCCTGCCTTGATAGGCAGAAATTGGTTGGGATCACTGAAGCTGGATTGGAATGAGATTTTTCGTGTGGAAGTGAAATTTGCATCAAGCAGTATTCGAAGGTGTTCAGCGAAACGGGCAGTCCGATCCAAGACTTCAAGGCGAGTGTCAGAGTGTAGAAGGATGCAAGACCACTTTACTGCAAGCCACGTCCTGTACCATACGCACTCAAAGAGAAAGTTGAGCAAGAACTCAAAAGACTAGAAACTGAGAACATTATCTCTAAGGCTACACCCATTGTTGTTGTACTTAAGTAAGATGGTAAGGTAAGGTTGTGTGGTGATTATAAGGTAACCGTAAACCAGGTTCTAGAGTGTAATCTACCCAATACGTTGCCAAATGTGGAAGATTTGTTCACAACGCTGACAGGTGGTCAGATCTTTTCGAAGTTAGATCTAACAAACGCCTACCTACAACTTGAGTTAGATGAAGTGTCCAAATCATGCTTGTCTATAAATACTCACCGAGGCCTATATCAGTTCAATAGGCTACCATTTGGAGTGTCTTCTGCCCCCGACATATTCCAGGGGGTGATGAACCAAATTTTGCAAGGGATTAAAGGGGGAAGTGTGTTATTTGGATGACATACTCATTTCAGCACCAAACAGGCAAATCCATGATGAGGTGTTGAATGAAGTGCTCAAACGGCTAGAGAAGCACGGAGTACGAGTGACAGCTCACAAGTGTGAGTTGTTTCAAAACTCAGTGGAGTACTTAGGGCACAGAGTAGACAAAGATGGTTTACATCCAACCAAGGGAAAGCTGGATGCAATCAGAAATGCACCCACTCCCAAAAATGTCTCTGAACTTTGTTCATTTTTGGGTCTTTTGAATTATTACGGAAAGTTCCTCCCAAACTTGGCTACACTGTTACATCCACTGAATGAGCTGTTGAGAAAACAGGTCCCTTGGAAGTGGTCAAAGGAATACGACACAGCATTCAAAGAGTGTAAAAGCCAATTAGTAGAGAGTACCATGTTAGTTCACTATGATGTATCTAAAGAGATCAAGCTAGCGTGTGACGTCTCTCCATAGAGTTGGGGCAGTGATCTCTCATGTGCTAGATAGTGGGGAGGAGAGACTAATTGCTTTTGCTTCACGCACTCTCAGTGCCAGTGAGCGGAATTATGCGCAGATCGAAAGGGAAGCTTTGTCATTGATTTTTGGGGTCAAGAAGTTTCACAAATACTTGTTTGGTCGTAAGTTTACCATAGTTACTGACCATAAGCCCCTGACAGCAATCCTCCATTCAAAGTCCCCAGTTCCAACCTTAGCTGCAGCCCGAATGCAGAGATAGGCTTTGATTTTGTCAGCGTATACGTATGACATTGAGTACAGACGATCAGCTGATCACAGTAATGCTGATGCTATGTCCAGGTTGCCATCCCCATCACAAGTTACACCCAATGAGGAAGAAGTGTTCAATTTCTCATACATTGATGAGCTGCCAGTCAGAGCTGAAGAGATTGGTAGGGCAACCAAACGTGACCCAATTATGTCAAAGGTGTATGATTACACAGCAAATGGACGGCCAAACCAGGTATCAGAGGAAGATATTCATCCATACTTCATTCGTAGGAATGAATTGTCAGTGGATAAAGATTGTATCATGTGGGGAGCAAGAGTGGTTATCCCAAATAGGTTCAGGTCTAAATTGTTAGGAGATCTTCATGACCTGGGAATGTGCTTGACCAAGAGCTTTGCACACAGTTATTTATGGTGGCCAGGTTTAGATAAAGAGATAGAGTACATAGTCAGTCAGTGAACAACATGTCAATCGGTGAGCAAGAAACCACCATCAGTACCATTACAGCCATGGAAATGGCCTCCCAGAGTGTGGCAAAGGCTACATGTAGATTTTGCTGAGCTAGAAGGACAGTAATTGTTCATAGTGACAGATAGTCACTCGAAGTGGGTAGAGGTGTTTCCGATGCTGATAACAACAACAAGCAAAACACTAGACAATTTGCGAAGATTGTTTTCTTCATACGGCCTCCAGAAGAAATTGTGTCTGATAATAGTCCGCAATTTTGTTCAGAAGAGTTCACACAGTTCATGAGCAGAAATGGTGTGAAACATACCAAAGTTCCACCGTACCACCCTGCTTCAAATGGTGCAGCAAAGCGCACAGTACAAATTGTCAAACGTGCCCTCATCAAGCAAATGTTGGATCCAAATCCAAAGAAACGTCAGTTGTCGTTGGACCACAAACTGGCAAATTTTCTGATTACCTATCGGAATACTCCTCATACCACCACTGGTAGAAAACCAGCAGAGTTGTTTCTCAAACGACAGCCACGAACCAGGTTCTCGTTGTTAAAGTCAAACTTGGCACAGTCCGTAGAAGAGAAACAATCAAGGCAGAAAGAGAGTCACGATAAAGGTGGAGTTAGAGAGAGAAGTGTGAAGTTGAACCAGAAGGTTAGAGTGAAGAACCATCACCATAAATGGTTAAAGTGGTTACCAGGAAGAGTAGTGAAGATATGTGGCCCTCGCACATATTTGGTCAAGATGTTTGATCATGTCTGATCATGGAAAGGTTAGGTTTGTTCACATTGATCATATCTTACCTACAGATGTGGAAGGAGTTGAAAGCTGGGATGATTCAATTTATTCTGATAAGTCAGATAGTCTTGTTACAAGTAGAGTACCAGTAGCAAATCCTACATCAGACGTACCAGAAACAAGTCCAAGACAAAGTCAGAATTTAAGTCTGAGCCCGAGTCAGGCAGACAAACAGTCTGAAAGTGTAGAGTCTCCAAATGTAGATCAAGGTCAGCCCTTGGAGAAAAATTCTCCGCAGGCGCAGCCTAGAATGAGTCAAAGTCCTACAACAAGATCTGAAAGTTCTGTTCAAGAAAGAAGGTATCCTCTTCGAAACAGAAAACCAGTGGTTAAGTTTAATCTGTAAATATGGAAAATAAGTTCATATCTTTTGTTTGTGTTACAGAATTCTATAGTAGAATTTGGAAACATGAAATGGGTTCCATTTGAGAAATGTATACCAAGAGTTGTGTATACCATGCAAGTCACCTACAATGATTATTTGCTATGATTAACTTCTTCAATAAGGAGGGAGAAGTGTAACAGAGCCACCTGGTGGACTACTGATGTATATAATAATAAAGCCATATGTGGTGCAGTTCTTAATGGAAGCCATGTTATGCTGTTGTATATATATATGCTGTGTCTCAAGATATCACAGTGACAATTCAAAAGATACCATTTTAATTTAAAATGTATAATTCAAGAAAGAAATTAAGCAAAATTCAGAGATATTATTCAGATTAGAAGAAAATTCTACTGAAACTTTAAATATCTAGAATTAGGTGCAACATTTTTTTTTTACAGTATCTGAAGGTGCAAAAGTCTTGAAACAAAAAGGTCAAACATGATCCACTGTTTCAACCGAAGAAACAAAATGTAGCTTTATTTTAAAAGTTAATGACCACATTTTTATACTAAAAGGACGGAAATTTTCCTGTACCTTTTTAAAATAGTCATCCTTGTTTTCAAATCCCTTCATGGCCTCGCCCCTCCCTATCTCTGTAATCCCCTCCAGTCCTACAATCCTCAGATATCTGTGCTCCTGCAATTCTGGCCTCTTGAGCAATTTTAATCGCTCCATCATTAGCGGCCGTGCTTTCAGCTGCCAAGGCCCTAAGCTCTGGAATTCCCTCCCTAAACCTCTCCACCTCTTTTTTCTCCTTTAAGACGCTCCTTAAAACCTACCTCTTTGACTAAACTTTTGGTCATCTGCCCTAATATTTCCTTATGAGGCTCGGTGTCAAATTTTGCTTGATAAAGCTCCTGTGAAGCGCCTTGGAACGTTTTATCTACATTAAAGGCACTATATAAATAGAAGTTGTTGTACCCAATTCTCTTTGCCATCAATGTAAAATGCAAAATTCAGCAACCATCCTACCAACTATTTCTCAGCAAGGCTACATAGACATCATGTAGATAAAAGTTAACTATACAGCACCTGTACCTTCGATCAACAACTCTTGGCCATGGCTGCCCAGCAGAGTTCTTGAAAGAAATGGAGCAAAGTCCACAAAGATTTCACGCAACAGTGGAGCAACCTTTTCCAGGGCACGTTCAAGTTTTGCTGTGATGCTGTTTAGAAATAAAAAAAGTAGATGTAAATATAGCAATATTGCAGCAAGTCATAGAATTTTATAGCACAGAAACAGGCTATTCAGTCCAACATGTCCAGGCCGGTGTTTATGCTCCACACGAGCCTTCTGCCACCTTACTTCATTTCACACCATCAACATATCTTTCTATTCCTTTCTCCCACATGTACTTATCTAGCTTCCCCTTAAATACATCTATGCTATTCACCTCAACCACTCCACGTGGTAGTGAGTTCCATATTCTCACCACTCTAGGTCAATCCACGTACAAGAAATTTGCACTGCATAAATGCTGAACTGTAATTTGAAATATTCTTGCTCAATGGAATTGTTTAATTTTGCCTGCAAAATTCTACTTGAATCAGAGTTCACGGTATAATGTATGCATAATTTGATTAATAACTCATGGGATTTAAAATAACGGGAGCTTATCATGAACACAAAAAGATGAAAAAAATCAATCCTGAAATGATCTTTTTCCCCTCAATATTCTTTTTCCCTTTAATTTTCTTCTCTCTTCTACTGAAGATGCTGCCTCCCATGGGAACTTAGAATCATAGAATAGGACAGCAAAGAAGGAAGCTATTCGGCCCATCGAGTCTGCGCCGGCTCTTTCGAAGAGCAATCCAGGTTGTCCCACTCCCCCGCTCTTACCCATATCCCTGCAATTTTTTCTCCTTCAAGTATTTATCCAATTCCCTTTTGAAGGCTACTATCTGTATCCACCACCCTATCAGGCAGTACATTCCAAATCCTAACCACTCGTTGCGTTAAAAAGTTTTACCTCATGTCGCCTCTGGTTCTTTTACCAATCACCTTAAATTTGTGCTATCTCGTTATCAATCCTTCAGATACTGGAAACAGTTTCTCTTTATTTACTCTATCTAAATCGTTAATGATTTTAAACACCTCTATCAAATCTCCTCTTAGCCTTCTCTGCTCCAAGGAGAACAACCCCAGCTTCTCTAGTCTATCCACACAACTGTAATTCCTCATTCCTGGAACCATTCTAGTAAATCTCTTCCGTACCCTCTCCAAAGCCTTCATGGCCTTCCAAAAGTGTGGTGCCTAGAATTGGACACAATACTCCAGCTGGGGCCAAACTAGTGTTTTATATAGGTTTAGCATAACTTCCTGGCTTTAGTACTCTCTGCCTCTATTTATAAAGCCCAGGATCCCATATATTTTATTAACTCCTTTGTTAACCTTTCCTGCCACCTTCAAAGATTTGTGCACAAGCACCCCCAGGTCTCTCTGTTCTTGCACCCCCTTTAAAATTGTACCATTTAGTATGTATGGTCTCTCCTCATTTTTCCTACCAAAATGCATCATCTTACACTTTATTGCATTGCAATTCAACTGCTATGTGTCCGCCCATTCCATCAGCCTGTCTTGAAGTCTATTACTATCTTCCTCATTGTTTACTACACTTCCAAGTTTTGTGTCATCTGCAAATTTTGAAACTGAATTGTGCCCTGTACCCCCAAGTCCAAGTCATTAATGTATACCATAAGCAGTAGTGGTCCTAGTGTAGAGCCTTGGGGAACGCCACTGTATACATCCCTTCTGAAAAACAGCCATTCACCACAACCCTCTGTTTTCTATCCCTTAGCCAATTTTGTATCCATGCTACTACTGCCCCTTTTATCCCATGGGCTTAAATTTTGCTAAGAAGCTTAACATGTGGTACTTTATCAACACCTTTTGAAAGTCCATATACACAACATCAACTGCACTGCCCTCACCCACCCTCTCTGTTACCTCATCAAAAAATTCCATCAAGTTATCAAACACAATTTGCTCTTAATAAATCTGTGCTGGTTCTCCTTATTAGTCCATGCTTGTCCAAGTGGCTGTTAATTTTCTCCCGGATTATTGTTTCTAAAAGCTTCCCCACCACCAACATTAAACTGACTGGCCTGCAATTGCCAGGTTTATCCTTCTCCCCTTTTTGAACAAGGGTGTAACATTTGCAATCATCCAGTCCTTTGGCACCACTCCTTTATCTAAGGAGAATTGGAAGATTGTGGCCAGCACCTCTGCAATTTCTACCCTTACTTCCCTCAGCAACCTAGGATGCATCCCATCTGGACCGGGTGACTTATCCACTTTAATTACCGCCACCCTTTCTAGTACCTTCTCTTTATCTATTTTTATCTCATCCAGTATCCCAGAAACCTTCTCATTCACCATAGCTTTGGCAAAGTCCTCTTCCTTGGTAAACACCAATGCAAAGTTCTCATTTAGTACCTCAGCCATACTGCTTTCACCAATAGTTCACCATTTTGGTCCCTAATCGGCCCCACCGTTCCTTCGACAGCTGTTAATATGCCTATAGAAGATCTTTAGTTTCCCTTTTATATGTTAGCTGCCAATCTCTTCTTGCACTGTCTCTTTGCCCCTGTTATTTGCAGTCTTCCAGTAACTCTCGCAAGTGGCCATACTTCCTGTGTAAGTCTAGGCGACGAGTTCTGATGACTGCAATGCAATTTTGGGGGCGGGGGGGGCGGGGCCGGGAGGTGGGGAATCAAAGCTGATCCCGATTTTGTCTGCCCTTAGTATCCACAACCATCCACTTCAATACAGGCCAGTGGATCTCAAGGAGAAACTCTGCTTTATTTTCCCTTCCCTATCCCTCGGACAACGGGAGCAACTGTAGCACCCATAGTGCCATCATAACCGAGATCAGGTAACTAAGCACAGATCAGGGATCAAACCTGAGATTTTCCTGGTCTGTATGGCTCAGTGACATTCAAGGTGGTGTATTTACCTACTCAACCATCAAAGAAGCTTCCTCCAGTTATCTTAGTTTTGCACTTTGTTAAGAAGTATTACAAAAAAAATGGAATTCATGAGGATAGAAAAGAACAGACTGAATTTAACCTCATGTTTTCAGCAGAATCCTCTGGCATTGGAGCAACTGTCTGCACTGCAGGAAGATTCTTGCTGGTAGCACCATTCACAAAACTGGAAGAGGAGGAGGAGGAGGAAGTGGAAGCAGCCTCTGCAGCACCTGTGAAAAAACAGTTCAAGAAATAAACTCAAAAGTGATGGATCAATTACACTGCAATATGTCAATAAAAAGCAATGCAATCCAACCACATTAATGTGAAAGGTATACTTATTTGGATGCAGTACAAGTAACAGAAGTTCATATACAAATAATAATTTTATGGAATTATTCCAGTGCTGCCATTTTAGTATGGGGAAATTGGGGACATATTCCACAAAATGCATTTAGCATCTCAAAGCCAATTTTGTTTTATGTAAAAACTCCAGAAATTATGAAATTGGTTTATAATAGCTTATACTTTAATTTTAATATACAAATTACTAGCCATATTTTTGTAATCTATTGATTACATCTATTTCTCCCTAAATAAGCATAGGTGTCAACTGCGGCTCAGCTGGTTGTACTCTTGCCTCGGAGACAAAAGGTTGTGGATCCAAGCCCCACTCCAGAGACTTGAGCGCAAAATCTGGGCTGACACTCCAGTGCAGTAGTGGAGGAGTGCTGCACTGTCAGAGGTGCTGTCTTTCAGATGAGATGCCTTCTCCGGTGGACACAAAAGATCCCATGGTACTATTCGAAGATGACATGGGGAGTTCTCTTGGTGTCCTGGCCAATATTTATCCATCAACCAACATCACTAAAACAGATTATCTGGTCAATCATCACATTGCTGTTTGTGGGAGCTTGTTGTGCGCAAATTGGCTGCCGTCTTTCCTACATTACAGTAATTACAGTAGTGACGACACTTCAAAACTATCTCAATGGCTGTTAGGCACTCAGATTTACTGAGGTCATGAAAGGCGCTATATAAATGCAAGTCTTTCTATTATTGAAAAGGGTCACTGATTGTATTTCTTTTTGTCAACAAATTCTGATTAAGAACATAAATTGCTAAAAAAAAACTACAAATTGGAAATACCATCATTGATGTAAAATTCAAATAGGCTCAATCTAGCTACAGTAAACTTGAGTGCTAGAATATTCTACATCTACAGAGCAAACTACAATGCTATAATTTTGGCTCTTCAGTTGAATAAATGCTAGTAAAATGGACAAGAACTGTGTCTGACTGGACGTCAAAAAGTAGCATTGGAGACAACAAGGAGGCTAAATTCGGTTGATTTGCGCCTCCCGTTAGCGCCCTCTAAGGGCGCTAACAGGGCACAAATCAACTAGCGCCTGGGCGCGGCGCCGCTAACACCTCCCATGAAATTCAGCAGGAGGTTAGTGCCATGCTGTGCCGCCGGCGATGACATCATCGCCATGCGCAGCGCCCCGACTGTAATATTGGGTGGCGCCCCCCAACTTACCGCCGGACGCTATGTCCGCTGGGGTCAGGGGGGCCTACCTGCGGCTGGGGCGGCGCTAGTTAAAGGGGAGGTGGCGGGCGGACATTTTTGTTGCTGGCCGCCTGCCAGCACCTGCCCCCATTGCTGTCCCCGGCCCCCGTGAAGCCCCCCCCCCGCGGGGTGCCGGCTGCTCTCCGTGAGCCCGGCACTCCTCTTGAGTGCCGAGCTCGTTTGCCGGCACTCCCGATCCCTGGTGGCCCAGCTGGGCGGCGGGACGCGATGCGCCAGGCCCCTCTCCTTTAATAAGGGGAGGAAGGCCTGCAGTACCGCGGCGCGACGTGCCACAGTGCCCCAAGAGGGACGCTGGGCACTTCCAGTAGCACCCCTCCTCCCTCTCGGGGCGCTACCTGGGAAAATCGGCTGCCGGGGCGCTAACTTTTTCGGGGCGCTGCGTAGGTAGGCGCTACCCAATTTTCACCCCCAAGAAATTTATCAAAACAAATGAAACTATTTAACCCTCTGGGCACTGGATATCCTTTACGTATTAGAAAAGAAAGACTTTCAAGACCTCAGGACGACCCAAAGCACCTTACAATCAATTAATTACTTTTGAAGTGTAGTCACTGTTTTAATCACAGAATCACAGAATCCCCACAGTGCAGATAGAGGCCATTTCGGCCCATTGAGCCTGCACCGACACATATCCCACCCTATCCCCGTAACCCCACGTATTTAATCCCCCTAACACTAAGGGTCAATTTAGCATAGCCAAATCAACCTAACCCGCACATCTTTGGACTGTGGGAGGAAACCGGAGCAGCCGGAGGAAACCCACGCAGACACGGGGAGAATATGCGAACTCCACACAGACAGTCACCCGAGGCCGGATTTGAACCCTGGTCCCTGGCGCTGTGAGGCAACAGTGCTAACCACTATGCCACCGTGTTGCCTAATGTAGGAAACACGGCAACCAATTTGTGTACAACAACCTCCCACAAATAGCAATGTGATAATGACCAGATAATCTCTTTTTAGTGATATTGGTTGAGGGATACATATTGGCAGAATACCCGGGATCACTCCCCTGTTCTTCTTCTAAATAATGCGATGGGATCTTTTACATCTACCCTAGTGGGAAGGTGGGGCCTCGGTTTAACATCTCATCCAAAAGACAGCTCCTCCGAAATTGCAGCACTCCCTCGATACTGCACTGAAGTCAGCCTGGATTATGTGTTCAAGTCTCTGGAGTGGGACTTGAACTTTTAATCTGCTGATTTAGAGGCGAGAGTGCTACCACTGAGCCACGGCTGATTATGTGCAAACATTTAGCATATACTCATTGCAAAAAAAAAATTCCGTAAAATTTCCAATGTATATTATAAAGTAGAATTAGAAAAAAAATGTTTTCTTTAAATTTTGGAATTTATTTGATCTTTTGCTCCTTTTCCTTTCATGGTATCTTCATATAACACTTCACTAAAAGGAAGAGATCTGATCGCAGGCCTACTTCAACATCATTCTAGAACCTACTGCTCGGAGGTTTACAAGAATAGCTCAGATGACTGACCCTTCTGACTTTCCCCACTTCCTTGTGATTAGGTTCAGAGCAGGAACATAAGTGGAAAGCCTGCATTGGAAAATTTCACAGTGAAGCACATTGGAACCTGCAACATTCTGTGCCACTGTGCTGTCCTAACATAGAATAATTCTTAATAAAGTGTTCTCTAATTTGACAATCATTGTTTTAAAGTAATTCCACCCTCAAGTTGAGAGGGTGGGTGGGCAATCTACAATTAGGTCTCTGACAATGCTTCTCTGTAACCTGCCAATTACTTTCACCTCTAGAACTACCTAGCCTCTGATTAGCAGGATTAAGAACTCAATTTTTCAGGAATCACATTCCTACCACTTCACAGAATTCACAAACAAGTGCAGTTTAAAAAAAAATCTTTTCCCATTTTAGTATTGAAAGTTCTAATCAGCTACTATTATTAGCACTAGTTTCAAATTGGACTCTTAATAATGAAATGATCAAAATAATGTATTAAAATAAGAACTAATCAGTTTAGTTCACCGAATACAGCCAAAATCAGGTTCAATGGCTGAACCAATTCCAGAAGAATACCTGGTCAGAAAATTTAAAAGAAAAACACTGGGGATACTGAAATATGCATCTAAACAAATATACACACACAATCAAATAGTTCAAAGGGTCAGGAAGATGATCATAGACTAGACAATGGTATCTTTGCACTTGTTTTCTAAATGTCTGGAGAGCTCGGACTGAGGGCAGGGTCCTTCAACTGAAATAAATACATTTCAAGGATGTTGAGGTTCTGGGTGAATTTACAGTGCAAGTTTGAGTGTCAGTGCGAAGTGATTTCCACTTCAGACTGATGCTAAACTTGCAGTACAAGTGTAGTGTCAGGGCCTGATTTTGCTTTGGAACAAAGTGGAGCAAGATTCCCTGTAGTCTCACATGGCATTGCTTTGAATCGTATGTAGTATAAATCCAGTGCATTATCACCCCATGGTACTTTTTCAACTTATTTTATCTAAGAGAAGGGGTTCTTCTCTTCCAAACCTATAAACACTTAAACTTCTAACTATTGGGAGTGAGCTCAGCATATGTGTGCATAGAGCAATCTGTCCCAAACAGGCAGAAACTCAAACTGCAGCTACTCAAGATCATTAGCTGCAGGATATATGCACTCTGATGCATGAACAATTGCTCCACTAAACTTGTAATAGAGACTCAAAGTTCTAAACTGTTACTGGGTGTCAGCTTGGCTCAGTGGTAGCATTCCTGCCTTTGTGTCAGAAGATTGTGGTTCAAGCCCCACTCCAGGACTTGAGCACATAGATCTAGGCTGATGCTTATGTCTTTCGACGAGACATTAAGCTGAGGCACCATTTGCTGTTCAGGTGAATGTGAAAGATCCCATGGCATTATCTGAAGAGCAGGGGAGTTCTCTCAGTGTCTTGGTCAACTTTCATTCCTTAACTGACATCGCCAAAGAATAGATTCGCTGGTCATTTATCTTATTGCTGTTTGTGTATGCTGTGCACAGATAGGCTATGACAATAACCACACTTCATGAGTACTTCATTTGCTGTGAAGCAGTTTGGGATGCCCGGAGGACACTGAAGGCCCTATATAAATTTAAGTCTTTCTTATTGGTCTAAAGCTGAATGTAAATAATGATATACCAAGCCAATTGGTCACTTTATGTGCAACAGAATACTTGAGCCTAGTTCTGAATCTGTTTTTTGAGGTGGTCTCCTTGTATCTCTCCATTACTGAAAACAACTTTAATGTGATAACTGCTTTAAGAAATTAGAAAAATCTTTTAACATTAATAGAACAGCAAATGAACCACTAACAAGCAGTATCATAGTAGTCAATGCAGGCTCATTTCCCTGTCTGCTGAATTACTGATCATAACTGTTTCTTTGTGGGCAAGAGGGAGGAAAATCAGTGGACAATCTTCATAAGACGACTCTTGTGTACCTCCTAGCAATATGTAAACTTAATTGTTTGAACAAGAATAAATCCTGTAAAGTTTGGTTTTGACAACATGAAAGAATATTTAGAAAATTATGTACCAATTGCACTGTATTAGGAAAAGTCAGATCATGGCTATTCACTTTGTGATATTTTTGTTGACGGCTTAAAAATAGTATTTCATACAACAAATTATCTGCACAGCAGGTGCAGATACATGGACCCTAATTTGGAAGCACTTCAGTCCCTGCTTAAAACCATTTCCACATCAATGTATGTTGGCTGTGTTTATTTGCACAAGTGGGTTGGACCAGATTTCTGATTGGTCCCCTTGGAGGACAAGACACACCCAACAGTTTGTCTGGAATGTGTAATTTGATCCTGCCTGCTGGAGAGTAATTCAAAGTCTCTGCAATGTGTAATTTGATCCAGTCATTGTCACAGGCAGGCTGCTCCAGTGAGGCTGCTCCAGTGCAGCCATGATAGTGGCATCTACCTGTTAATATGGTCACCTAGAAAGCAAGATAACTCTCACACGGCCACCTTCGGCCTGCCCTGTTGACCTCCTCCCAATCATCAGTTGAGTGATATAACATAAAATGCTGGAAATATTGAGCAAGTCAGGCAGCATCTGTGGAGAGAGAAGCAGAGTTAACGTTTCAGGTTGATTATCTTTCATCAGAACGTGAAACGTTAACTCTGTTTCTCTTTCAGTAAATGCTGCTTGATTTGCTGAGTGAAATCCACAGCAGTGACTATTTTACATAGTTTGAGCTGCAGGTTGGTTTAGTGAGGTGCATTTCATTCAACGAGAACAGGTGAGGGTAATGTCATTGCAAGTGACATCATCATCAGAACCATAGATTTTTAGCATGCGCTGAGAATTACATCATCGAGTGGCCCGGCTCATGCGCAGGCTGACATCACGGGTCAACTGAAAACCGAAAGTACCCACACTGTCGCTAATCACTCCATCAAACTAAACATTCAGGGTGAGAGCTGCAGTGACTGATGGGACACTGTGTATGGGTCACATATTGTTGAGAGGTCGCACAACACCAGGTTATAGTCCAACAGTTTTATTTGAAATCACAAGCTTTCGGAGCTATCGATCGCCCCTTCCTCAGGTGAACCGATAGCTCCGAAAGCTTGTGATTTCAAATAAAACTGTTGGACTATAACCTGGTGTTGTGCGACCTCTCAATTTTGTCCACCCCAGTCCAACACCGGCATCTCCGCATCATGATCACATATTGTTAACAGGTTTATTGGGTATGAAGTAAATAGTGGCAGTGTCATCACTTCTGGATTTCATTCAGTCCAATGATGTCACTTGCTGAATATGCGCCGGGCTTTCCGAAAAATCAACTCACTGCTGTTCATGGTCAAAAGCGTGATCTGGGTCTGGGGGGTGGGTGAAGAGGGAGAATGTGGTATGGGTGTAGACGGGGTGGTGTTGGAAGAACGTGATTCACGTCTAACAGAGGGGGAGAATGTGTTCCGTCTCCCATCTGGATCACGTTCTCGCTCTCATCCCCCCCCCCTTTAGAACTGGATCACATTCTTCCCCCATTCCCACTGTTCTCTGTGTGCTCTACAACGTCGGGTGCGCATGCACGGCTCCGGTCGGTGCTTAGGTTCCGTGCCCCCATACAGTGTGCATGCACAGAACGACGTTGCATTCATAAAAATAATCACCCCGATGTATTATTTGTAGAAAACAAAATTTTTGGCTTGGCTGATTACAGAATTTCATACTGAAGAATGTTTGTAACATTCCATAGTAAATAGGGAGTGGTACACTTGTTTCAATTATTTTTCTCAATGAGCTCCTCAACTTTTATAACTGGAGCTTTGCTGACTGTACCTGTGGTATTTATCATACTTTTTGGTGTGGTTGCTGCAGGAGAGATTATGTTGGTTGCACTGCCAGTGATAAGACTACTCGTAGTACCGGCGCCACCAACTGTATTGACGGCCAGACTGCCCGGAGGTGGTTTCTTTACTGGTACAACGACGCTCCTAATAAGATAGAAAAAATACATTAAATGTAACATCCTCTCATGAGAATATCAGTGTATTCCTTTGAATTCAGCATCAACAAATATCTTTACTAAAATACTAAAACCTATCTTCCTTACAAGTATGTGTGACATGCTTCTTCTACACTGGCGAATAGCATAGATGCCTTTAAGGGGAAGCTAGATAAGAACATGAGGGAGAAAAGAATAGAAGGTAATGCTGATAGGGTTAGATGAAGTAGGGTGGGAGGAGTTTCGTCTGGAGCATAAACACCGGCACAGACCAGTTGGCTGTGCTGTAAATTCGATCTACAGTAATATGTAATTTTTGCCACTTTCTCTCTCCCCCACCCCCCGAACAACAAAAGGGCAACACAGCGAAGATGAGGGCACGTTCATAAGGTGGTGCTCGTCCAAAGCAAAATGAAGCAACAGCACCTCCATAAATTAGATTTATTTAGCTTGCTTTGCACAATTCGCAGTTTTGTTTGAAGCCAAAACTTTTTAATTTTTAAACATTTTTTTAAAGCTCTGGAAGTGTCACTGCCACCTTTTAATTTCCACTAATTGAAAACAGATAATTTCCCCATCAGTTCTTTTAATTGTAATAAACTGACTTCAGTTAGAGGGCAGTGAGTAGTTCATTTGAGCGTGCAGAGGTCTGCATTCTCACATTCTGTACTAATATGAACTGAAAGGTTGTTAGTATTACATTCAGAAGCTACAATATCATAAAATCATAGAAATTTACAAAAGGAGGCCATTCGGCCCATCGTGTCTGTGCCGGCCGAAAAAGAGCTGTCCAGCCTAATCCCACTTTCCAACTCTTGGTCAGCAGCCCTGTAGTTTGCAGCACTTCAAGTGCATATCCAAGTACTTTTTAAATGTGATGAGGGTTTCTGCCTCTACCACCCTTTCAGGTAGTGAGTTCCAGACCCCAAACCACCCTCTGGGTGAAAAGATTTCTTCTCAACTCCCCTCTAATCCTTCTATCAATTACTTTAAATCTATGCGCCCTGGTTATTGACCTCTCTGCTAAGGGAAATAGTTCCTTCCTATCTACTCTGTCTGGGCCCCTCATAATTCTATACACCTCAATTAAGTCTCCCCTCAGCCTCCTCTGTTCCAAAGAAAACAACCCCAGCCTATCCAATCCTTCTTCATAGCTAAAATTCTCCAGCCCTGGCAACATCCTCGTAAATCACCTCTGTACCCTCTCTAATGCAATCACATCCTTCCTGTAATGTGGTGACCAGAACTGTATGCAGTACTCTACTGTGACCTAACTAGTGTTTTATACAATTCAAGCATAACCTCCCTGCTCTTATATTCTATGCCTCAGCTAATAAAGGTAAGTATCCTGTATGCCTTCTTAACCACCTTATCTACCTGTCTTGCTACCTTCAGGGATCTGTGGACATGCACTCCAAGGTCCCTCTGTTCCTCTACACTTCTCAGTATCCTACCATGTATTGTGTATTCCCTTGCCTTGTTAGCCCTCCCCAGATGCATTACCTCACACTTCTCCAGATTGAATTCCATTTGCCACTGTAATGACATTATAGGGCTTTCAAAGTTACCTGGATGACTGACAATTATTTCTGCAAAGAAATGGGACATTTCTATGAAGTCTCAAAGTATACTGACAATAAATATAATCACATCATGCATTTTTAAAGTACAGTCCTATAGTATTAGTTTGCTGCAAGAATAATGTGAAGTTATGGGTGTGGACTAGTCAGTCAGCAGTCTGTTGTCCTTGTCGCAGGATTGAATGACAGTTTTAAATGTAAATAAATGGTAATTGGTGATACTCCACATCAGTGCACATGGACACACATTCTCCTTTGTGAGTGTCTACATAGAAAGATCCCAGTCTCAGACAATCCATCTGAGGAAGCACCAACAAGACATATTTCCCTAGAATGAATAAGGTAAAGTTAGAAAGCAACTTCTGTGGACTTCCCTGCATGGAATGTAATAACATTGCCCAGTCATAAGGCAGCAGTTAAATCTTCAGACATCTAGCACTGAGGAATTAATAATCATCCTTCAAAGCTTGACTGGATTATCTTTCCAATTAAGATGCTCGATATATGAATATACAAAAAGAGCAGGAAAGACCAGGGCCCATTAATGCTCAACCCATCTGTTAAATGGTGCAATCTCATGAGATTGGAGTGGGGCTTGAATCCACGACCTTCTAACTCAGCACTGAGTATCTTACTACTGAGCCAACATTTGCTGACACTTACAACTCAATTATATCCACAAAAAAGTCAAGTAGATTTGTCAAGCAAGATCTACCACCATTAAAGCCATGATGACTACTTCATCCAAAATATTTTAATCTGGGAAAAATATTTGCTTTCATTGACATTATAATATAATTGGAAAGGGTATTTTCAAGCCACTGGTTTAAAATTGATCAGTATTGAATCAAATTACTACAATAGCAAAATACTGCAGATGCTGGAATCTGAAATAAAAACAGAAAATGCTGGAAATACTCAGGTCAGGCAGCATCTGTGGAGAGAGCAACAGAGTTAACTTTTCAGGTCTGTGACCTTTCGTCAGAACTGGAAAAAGTTAGAGATGTAACAGATTTTAAGCAGGTCCAGAGGCAGGGAAAGGGGGGAGGGGAGGAAAGAACAAAAGGGACGGTTTGCGATAGGATGGAAGTCAAGAATCATTAAATGCTGCAAATGGGAATGGCAGAATCATCAATAGCTGCCGTCTGAAAAAATAGGGGGAGGTTATGGTCTGAAATTGTTGAACTCGATGTTGAGTCAGAATGCTGTAAAGTGCTGTTCCTCGAACTTACGTTGAGCTTCATTGGAACAGTGCAAGAGGCTGAGGACAGAGAGGTCAGAGTGGGAGTGGAGCGGAGAATTAAAGTGACAGGCGACCGGAAGCTTGGGGTCACCCTTACAGACTGAACAGAGGTGTTCCGCAAAGTGGTCACCCTTACAGACTAAACGGAGGTGTTCCACAAAGCGGTCACCCAACCTGATTTTGGTCTCCCCAATGAATCAAATTACTTCTTAGTTAATCATACTATCTTCAAATTAGAAAAATTGAAGTTGAGTGCAATCATAAGCAATATAATGTGTTGCCTAAGCTGAATTTCTAGGCGGTTAAATTCAGTGTTTTTTCTCAACAATAGTCTAATAGTCTGAAACCAGGCTGGTTACCATAAAGATATGGATTGTTAATTAGTAAACAAAGATAGAGTTGTTATGTACAATCTCAAGTATATCACGGCACTGCAAGATGGCTCCCTTGTGACATCTGAGAGGCCTAGCTCATTCCATTCCATTCAAATAGCTGGGGGATTAGCTAAAACAGACACGTGGGAGAAGCCTGTTACCACGTCAAAAGATAGGTATTCCACTCAGGATGGGGACTTTAACTCATGCCTCAGTGAGCTAAACCTTCCATCTCACAAACTTAAGCAAAGTGACAGGGAAGCATTTTTCTCTCTCTATCTCGCACAGCAGGTGTGCTGTACCCTAGTAGGGTCATAAGAAATTAAATGTTCTCACTATGAAACCTCTACACTGTTCATTCATGTATTTTATGTAAAATCAACCAGTTATTGGTGTGAACTTGTTACTCAGCTCGATAGAGAGCTGCCTTCTTTGTCTAAGATTGAGACCATCCGTTCAGCTGCCTCATCCTCTCCCCTTTCTTCCCCTAGCCCACCGGGCCAAACTTTCTCTAAGGCTCCCCACTGCCCTAGCCCTAGCCCTGAACTCACATCTTTTCTCCAGTTTCTCTCCGATCTCCCCTCATGATCTCTCCGCACTCATCTGGTCCGTGAGACCCACTTCCTGCTCCTTCGACTAACCAAACTGCTGACCTCCCACCTTCCTTTTCTGGCTCCCATGTTAGCTGACATTGTTAACGGTTCTCTCTCCTCAGGTACTGTCCCTTTCTCCTTCAAATCTGCCGTCATCACCCCTCCTCATAAAAACAACCCTTGACCCCTCCGTCCTCGCAAATTACCGTCCCATCTCCAATCTCCCTTTCCTCTCCAAAGTTCTTGAACGTGTTGTCGCCTCCCAAATCCGTGCCCATCTTTGCCGCAACTCCATGTTTGAATCCCTCCAATCAGGTTTCCGCCCCGCCACAGTACCGAAACGGCTCTCATCAAAATCACAAATGACATCCTTTGTGACTGTGACAAGGATCTATCCTTGGCCCCCTCCTTGGCGACATCATCCGAAAACACAGTATCAGTTTCCACATGTACACTGACAACACCCAGATCTACCTCACCACCACTTCTCTTGACCCCTGCACGGTCTCTACATTGTCAGACTGCTTGCCAGATATCCAGTTCTGGATGAGCAGAAATTTTCTGCAATTAAATATTGGGAAGACCGAAGCCATTGTTTTCGGTCCCCACCACGAGTTCCCTAGCCACTGACTTCATCTTTCTCCCTAACATCTGTCTGAGGCTGAGCCACACTGTTTGCAACCTTGGTGTCATATTTGACCCTGAAATGAGCTTCCGACCACACATCCGCAGCATAACTAAGACTGCCTATTTCCACCTCCATAACATCGCCCTTCTCCGCCCTGGGCTCAGCTCATCTGCTGCTGAAACCCTCATCCATGCCTTTGTTACCTCTAGACTTGACTATTCCAACGCACTCCTGGCTGGCCTCTCACGTTCTACCCTACGTAAACTTGAGGTGATTCAAAACTCGGCTGCCCGTGTCCTAACTCACACCAAGTCCTGTTCACCCATCACCCCTGTGCTCGCTGACCTACATTGGCTCCCGGTTAAGCAACGCCTCGATTTCAAAATTCTCATCCTTGTTTTCAAATCCCTCCACAGCCTCGCCCCTCCCTATCTCTGTAATCTCCTCCAGCCCCACAACCCCCCCTCCCCCAAACCGAGATATCTGCGCTCCTCTAATTCTGCCCTCTTGAGCATCCCTGATTATAATCGCTCAACTATTGGTGGCCGTGCCTTCTGTTGCCTAGGCCCTAAGCTCTGGAATTCCCTCCCTAAATCTCTCCACCTCTCTACCACTCTTCCCTCCTTTAAGACGCTCCTCAAAACCTACGTCTTTGACCAAGCTTTTGGTCATCTGCCCTAATTTTTCCTTGTGTGGCTCGGTGTCAAATGTTTTGTCCTATAATACTTCTGTGAAGCGCCTTGGGACGTTTTACTACATTAAAGGTGCTATATAAATACAATTTGTTGTTGCCTTCTGTAAAGGGAGGAGGTACACAAGACAGCATGTGCAACATTGCAGTAGCTGGTATAAAAGACATTTTCGATTGGTGTGGCAGTTTTTCCGTGGACTGGAAGCAATTGTCTTTCTTTTAAAAGAAAGTGTAACATAAAAAAATGCATATGTGGCATGAAGTGTGGTTATGTTTTAAAGGACTTGAATCTACAAAAAAATCATGCAACTTATGAGTGAATTGCAAGTCTTAGCTACAGTGAGCTAACAATGGTTCTATGTGATACTATTATATTCAAAACTATAAGTGTTGTGAATTGACTTTTTTCATCCAACTGCTCGCTGCAGAGTGGCCGCCACAATGTCAGTTGCATGAAATGCAATTGTGAAAAAAAACCAAAGGTTTGCAAGTATGAGAAATACTTCTCCGAATAAAATGAAAATGTTCTGTCATAAATATGTTCCTGGTTTTTCTGTCCAAGCATGATTCTGCCTGATCCAGAAGTGATTTAATTGTATGCCGCTGATTCACTAGTCATGGCAAATGGGTCCCCAGCCTTATTCTCCCCCATTCCCCTCACTCGAGTTAGATCAAATAGAAGGGAAAATGAGGTGAAATACAAGTTGAAAACATTCAGATTTTAGGGATTTGCTTTCTAGACTAAACTATTTGCTGCTAGAAGTGAGAATTTTCAGGAGTTACCTGTCAAGGAATCAAAGGTGGGTTTATATTTAAAATAGATGCTAGCTGGTGTCAACCCCTTTAGTGTAATTTATAACTTGATGGTTGGATTTAAAAACTAATATTCATATGTCTGGCTAGTAGAGATTATCTGCCATTTCTCTTGCTTAACAGCCATCATTTTGTAGTGGTTAGTTATTTTAATTTCCTTCTAAATTTCTTGCAGATGTAGTCCTGCTGCCCTGGCCATAATCCTGACCATTATCTGCAGTAACTTGGAGAGCTAGCTTTTACCTATATTGTGGCAGGGATAGGATTAGTTTATATTGGGTTTACCTCAACCAACAGTTAGGCAGAACCATAAACTGGGAGCAGCAGTGATGAGCCACTATTAGCCTTTGGTAACCAGCCCACATTTCAATCAAACTCCATTTAGTATTGCAAGATAAAGGGAAATACACAGTTGGTGGTATTGTTGCTCTATTGCTACTACCCAAACATCAGTTACACCTATTTCCATTCCTAACAGCATGAAAATTCTGCTCCATGTGTCGTGGCATTTGGGACAAGGTGGATAAGGTCTTGGTTGTGCAACTCTTGCTATCAATCCCCTGATTCCAGAATGGTCCCCATGGACTGAAAGGTAGCAAATGTAACCCCTCTATTCAAGAAAGGAGGGAGAGACAAACCAGGGAACTATAGGCCAGTTAGCCTGACATCAGTAGTAGGGAAAATGCTAGAATCTATCATAAGGGACGTGGTAACAGGGCACTTAGAAAATCATAATGGGCCGGATTTTCCGATCGGAGGCTTCCTGCGGGCAGATGCCTCCAATCGATAAAATCTACGAACTTACTTGCTGGCTTCGTAGGTCCCGAGACTTCCGATCCTGGGCCTCTGCTCTACGAAATGCGCAGAGGCCCAGGTATCCCAGGGGCGCATGCGGTTCGCAAGTGTCCCTGGGATCACGTGGGCCATGGGGAACCAATCAAAGAAGGGAATCCCCCTTCACACTTTTGACAGGTCCGTACAGACAGATCTGTCAAAGGTATTAATGGGGATCACTTAAAAAAGTTAAACATTAAATAAAAAAATTTTTAAATCACATTTAAAATTAGTTAAAATTACATTAAATTAAATATTTTAAACAAAAATTTAATTTTTTGAAAAGTATAATTAAAGATTTTTAAAGGTATTCAGCGGGTGGAAGCTGTGCAGAAAGCACAATTCTCTGCCCGCGGAGGCCCATCTCCCGGGCAGGCGGAGGATCTGTCAAGAGAATTCTTGACAGATCAGAAGTGCCGGGTTTTAGCGCATGCGCTCCGCATGCCTAAACCCGGCACTTGCGAGGCCCCTACGGGTGCATACACACCTCGTACATAGAATCATAGAAAGTTACAGCACGGAAGGAGGCCATTTCAGCCCATCGTGTCCGCGCCGGCCAACAAAGAGCTATCCAGCCTAATCCCACTTCCCACCTCTTGGTCCGTAGCCCTGCAGGTTAGAGCATCCCAGTGCACATCCAAGTACTTTTTAAATGTGGTTAGGGTTCCTGCATCTACCACCCTTTCAGACAGTGAGTTCCAGAACCCCACAACTCTCTGGGTGAAGAAATCTCCCCTCAAATCCCCTCTAAACCTTCCACCAATTACTTTAAATCTGTGCCCCCTGGTTTTTGACCCCTCTGCCAAGGGAAAAAGGTCCTTTCTATCCACTTTATCTATGCCCTCATAATTTTATACACCTCAATAAGATCCCCCCTCAGCCTCCTCTGTTCCAAGGAAAACAGACCCAGCCTATCCTCGTAGCTAAGATTCTCTACTCTCGGCAACATCCTTGTAAATCTCCTCTGACCCTCTCCAGTGCAATCCCATCTTTCATGTAATGTGGTGACCAGAACTGCACGCAGTACTCCAACTGAGGCCTAACTAGTGTTTTATACAGTTGAAGCATAACCCCCCTGCTCTTGTATTCTATGACACGGCTAATAAAGGCAAGCATTCCGTATGCCTTCTTAACCACCTTATCTACCTGGCCTGCTACCTTCAGGGATCTGTGGACATGCACTCCAAGGTCCCTTTGTTCCTCTACACTACTCAGTGTTCGACCATTTAATGTGTATTCCCTTTCCTTGTTAGCCCTCCCCAAATGCATTACCTCACACTTCTCCCACCTGACCAATTTATTGATATCTTCCTGCAGTCTACAGCTTCCTTCTTCAGTATCAACCACACAGCCGATTTTAGTATCATCTGCAAACTTCTTAATCATACCCCTATATTCAAGTCTAGGTCATTGATATACACCACAAAAAGCGAGGGACCCAGTACTGAGCCCTGCGGAACCCCACTGGAAACAGCCTTCCAGTCACAAAAACACCCATCAACCATTACCCTCTGCTTCCTGTCTCCGAGCCAGTTTTGAATCCAACTCGACACTTTGCCCTGGATCCCATGGGCTTTTAACTTTGTGACCAGTTTGCCATGTGGAACCTTATCAAAAGCCTTGCTAAAGTCCATATACACTACATCAAATGCACTACCCTCATCTACCCTCCTTGTTACCTCCTCAAAAAATTCAATCAAGTTTGTCAGACACGACCTTCCCTTAACAAATCCGTGCCAACTATCCTTGATTAATCCGTGTCTTTCTAAATGAAGATTTATCCTGTCCTTCAGAATTTGTTCCAATAATTTTCCCACCACCGAGGTTAGGCTGATTGGCCTGTAATTACTCGGTCTATCCTTTTCTCCCTTTTTAAATAAGGGTACCACATTAGCAGTCCTCCAGCACCACACCTATAGCCAGAGAGGATTGAAAAATGATGGTCAGGGCCTCTGCTATTTCATCTTTTGCTTCGCTTAACAGCCTGGGATACATTTCATCCGGGCCTGGGGATTTATACATAGATACATAGATACATAGAAGATAGGAGCAGGAGTAGGCCATCCGGCCCTTCGAGCCTGCTCCGCCATTTAATGTGATCATGGCTGATCCTCCAATTCAGTATCCCGTCCCCGCCTTCTCTCCGTAACCCTTAACCCCTTTTGCCTGTAGAAATATATCTAATTCCCTCTTAAATATATTTAATGAGCTGGCGTACACTGCCCTCTGTGGCAATGAGTTCCACAGGTTCACCACTCTCTGAGTGAAGAAATTTCCCCTCATTTCTGTCCTAAATGGTTTAGCCCTTATCCTTAAATTATGTCCTCTAGTTCTGTTCTCACCCGCCAAGGGAAACATTCCTTCTGCATCTAGTCTGTCTAGACCTGTCAGAATTTTATACACTTCTATGAGGTCCCCTCTCAATCTTCTAAACTCCAGTGTGTACATCCCTAAACTACATAGTCTCTCCTCATAGGTCAATCCCGCCATTCCTGGTATCAGCCTGGTGAATCGCCGCTGCACCCCCTCCATGGCAAGAACATCTTTCCTCAGATGAGGCGACCAAAACTGTACACAGTACTCGAGGTGTGGTCTCACCAGTGCCCTGTACAGCTGCAGCAAGGTATCCCTGTTCCTGTATTCCAACCCTTTTGCTATGAAGGCCAGCATACCGTTTGCCTTCTTGACCGCCTGTTGCACCTGCATGCTCGCCTTCAGTGACTGGTGTACAAGAACACCCAGGTCTCTCTGTACTTCCCCCTCTCCCAATTTATTATCCACTTTTAAAGCTGCTAAACCCCTTAATACTTCCTCTCTCACTATGTTTATTTCATCTAATATTTCACACTCCTCCCCCGATAGCAATGTCTGCTTCACCCCTTTCCTTTGTGAAAACAGACGCAAAGTATTCATTAAGAACCCTACCGACGTCTCCCGCCTCCACACACAGATTACCCTCATGATCTCTAATAGGCCCTACCCTTTCTTTAGTTATCCTCTTACTCTTAATATATTTATAAAACATCTTTGGGCTTTCCTTGATTTTACTTGCCAAGAATTTTTCATGCTCTCTCTTTGCTTTCCTAATATCCTTTTTAATTGCACCCCTGCACTTTCTGTACTCCTCTAAAGATTCTGGAGTATTTAGCCCTCGGTATCTGTCATACGCCTCCTTTTTTTTCTTTATCCGTACGCACCCACGGGGGTCAGAAAATCCGGCCCAATATGATTAGGCAGAGTCAACATGGTTTTATGAAAGGGAAATCGTGTTTGACAAATTTATTAGAGTTTTTTGAGGGTATAATGAGCAGGGTAGATAAGGAGGAACCAGTGGATGTAGTTTATTTGGATTTTCAAAAGGTGCCACACAAGAGGTTGTTACACATGATTAGGGCTCATGGGATTGGGGGCAACATATTAGCATGGATTGAGGATTGGTTAACGGACAGAGAGTAGGAATAAACGGGTCATTTTTGGGTTGGCCGGTCGGTAACTAGTGAGTGCTTGGGCCTCAGCTATTTACAATCTATATCAATGACTTAGATAAGCGGCCCGAGTGTAATGTATCCAAGTTTGCTGATAATACACAGCTAGGTGGGAAAGTAAGCTGTGTGGAGGACGCAAAGAGGCTGCAAAGGGATATGGACCAGTTAGTGATTGGGCAAGAAGGTGGCAGATGGAGTATAATGTGGGGAAGTGTGATATTATCCACTTTGGTAGGAAGAATAGAAAAGCAGAATATTTTTTAAAAGGTGAGAGACTAGTAAATGTTGGTATTCAGAGGGATTTGATTGTCCTTGTACACAAATCACATGCAGGTATAGCAAGCAATTAGGAAAGTAAATGGTATGTGAGCCTTTACTGCAAGGGGGTTGAAGTACAAAAGTAAGGAAGCCTTGCTGCAATTATATAGGGCGTTGGCGAGATCACACCTGAAGTACTGTGTACACTTTTGGTTTCCTTACCTCTTAGAGGGGTACCACAAAGGTTCACTAGATTGATTCCTGGGATGAGAGGGCTGTCCTATGAGGAGAGGGCTTGACAGGGTAGATGCTGAGAGGATGTTTCCCTGGAACTAGGTGGCGAGTCTAGAAGTAGGGGACACAGTCTCGGGATAAGGGGTCGGCCATTTAGGAAAATTCTTCACTCCGAGGGTTGTGAATCTTTGAAATTCTCTACCCCAGAGTGCAGTGGATTTTCAGTCATTGAGTATATTCAAGACTGAGCGGGATAGTTTTTCGAACACTAAGGGAATCGGAGATAGGGCAGGAAAGTGGAGTTGAGGTAGATCATCAGTCATGATCTTATTGAATGGCGGAGCACACTCGAGGGGCCATATGGCCTACTCCTGCTCCTATTTCTTATGTTCTTATCAATGAGCACTAATGCTAGCAAAAGTAAATGAATACAAACCCCTTTTGCCTACTGTGCTAAATGAATATGGATAACATATGTGGGTAATACAGAGATCAACAAAAATGTTTAGGGTCGTTGAAAGGACTCAAAAAGGATGGGAAATTAAGTGCTCTCCTACACGTGTCTTTAAAGAAACTTAATAATTTACAAAAGCATTCAGTCGGTGTGCCTTCGTATGTTTTATGAAGGATGACGAACAGAGATGTGCACTAACTACATTGCAGCACATGTTCCTCCACACAATAGATAGCAAGTTCAACAATGTACACAAAAGCCAAGGACTTCACCTTGGGAAGGGAGGTAAAAATCATCTTTCTCTCTTACATGCAACTCTTAGCAGTCAGTTTAAAATGGCATTGGAAAAGGCCTCAGTATAACTCTACCATTTTCACTACATTGTGCATGGTAGTGAAGGGGACTAATATCAGAAGAAAAAAAAAAGAACGTTTTACTTTCAGAATATATTTCAGTATATTTAGCTTTACACACTCCCAAATCATGAATAATTCAGGAATCTATTACTTTGTAAATCTTGCAGTCCTGACACAAACTGGAAAGTGGCTGGAGTAAGGTGCTCAAAGAATATCATGTTAGCAGCACAATACACAGAATGATTCCCTGAAAGATGCTCGAGTTAAAATGGTGGATCTACACCCTTATGTAGGGGGGAAAACTCCATGTCTCTGGTTCCATTTATTCCAAACATATAGCAATTGCTGCATCAAATTGAGACTGTGAACTATGTATGAGATTTCCTTTAAAATGATTACAGTATCTACTTTGGAGTCTGGGAGTTTTATTATTATTGGAATGCTTCTTTAAACTATTTGCCTCTATTGCAATGCATTAGTAATTGCATCATAATTTATTTTACCAATTAGCAATTTAGTAAAAAGCAACTTTACATTTTTAATTCAGAAAATGAACAATTTTCAACTAACTGCATCTACTTATTTAAAACTAAAGATAAACTGAAAATCATCTAGAAGATTGTCTAACAAATAAAAAAGGAGTAGACTGCACATTTGTAACCAAATTAAAGCATGGTTGATAGGCACACAAAATTACAATAAAGTGTGTTTTCTAAAGATTTTTTTTTAATTATTAAAAGTACCATCATGGGAATTTGGACCTTCATTGACTAGAAATCTGTTTAGACTGTTCATAATATAATTACATCTTCCTAAAGACAGATGAGGCAGTAGGAACCTAATATATTTAAAACTAATTGAAAAATTCAGTTGACCAGAAGCACAAGAGAGTGGGGTCTCTTAAAGGCCGATCAAAGCTTCAGACTTTGAAGTGAAATTTTTGATGTTGTCACTCTCAATCGCCTGAATGCCTGACAGACAAACAGATCCTTCTGTCTTTCTGGCAGTTCATTTCACTGGCAGGTGGCAAACAATTAGACACACCAATTTGTGCCTCGTGATGACATTAAACCATGAAACAAAGTTGTATGTGGAGCTCAGTGATTTGTGTGAAAGCATTTCAAAAATAATACACTTTGCAGTGGCAACTCATTTCAGGCTGCCACCTCCCATTATGGCTTTGAGCTGTGAAGACGACAGGCTTGGGCTATGTGATGCTGCTGTTCAATCTGCCTCTGAAACCCCTGGAGACCTCTCCCCCCTCTCACCAATATCACCTCATCACTCACATTCATAAATACTCTGGTGGGTGAATAAATTAAAACAACATCGAGGCTCTTCACCTGTCAAAGGAATGAAACTGCATTGGAAGAATAGCTTGCGCTTCTCTTTTCACAGTAGGATCAGGGTACGATACAGGTTCAGGCCCAGATTCTACACCCTCCATAGGCGCTGCAACCAGGCTTTTCAGAATCTCCTTCACATTCATGCCTTTTCCTTGGCTGACACTCGTTATAGATGAGGCCGGCTTCAGCACTTCAATTGGGCTCTCAGCTAAACTTTCTTCGGATTTCTTTACTTCGGAGGACAAGGAAGATAGGAGCTCACTCATTGCATCTGGCCCTGTGCCTGTTTCCAAATCAGAGCCATTCATGAGACTAGCTATTTGCTCCTCTCCAATGCCTGAATCAGTATGTGGAATAGAGCGTTCAACTTGTATATCTTCAATTGGTGTTAGAATTTCTTTTTCTTTGTTGCTCTCAGGGAAAGTAACAGGGTTCTCTGCAATTAACAGACAAAATAATCAATTATCAAACTCTGGAGACTAATAAAACTGCAGTTTTCAACTTAACAGTACAATAAGATCTCTTTTTTAATATTAAACATGGTACTCAAAGAAAAAGTAGATTTACCCAAAATAACAACAGTTTTGATACTCCAATGTAAACCAACTGCCAACAACCCACACAAAATGCAATGTTAACTCATACAAATGTGTTTTTTAGATATGGTTTTGAACTTGACATTGTTGAACAAAATGTGTAAACAGGCTTTTCTTTAGTACTATAAGTAGGCGAACTTTAACGATTAAAAAATATTCAAACAACATTCATCTCTGGATAGAATTTCCTTGTCTCAGTTCTATACAATTTTAATATCAGGCATAGACATCCGTAATTCTTGAGTACCAGATATAATGAAATCAGTGCATTTGTTTACACTCCTTTTGGGATGAGACTACACATAGATGATGGAAAAAATAGTGTCCTCCTTTAATCAGATACTAGTGGCAAAATAATTTTTTCAATTATTACTGTATTATTATAAGTTGACAAGTGTTAATGTTTGACCTGATATTACAGTGATCAGGCTAATACTTTGAGTGCTGAAGTTCTTTAGCATTTTGTAGCAATTGATGAAGGTTTACCATTAATACACATATCAAGTAGAAATACTGCAACAAAGTACTTATTTACATGGCATTGTTAGATACTATTATAAGTTATTTGTGTTATTTTTAAAACATAGCATGTCATTAACATAACAATGTTACATTTCACACATTAACATAAAATCAAATTGGATTATATATTGCTTAAAAGAAACATTTATTTAGTTCCATCTTTCTGGAACATTGTTTGTATTCACAGACTTGATTAAAAGCAAGTCCGGGATAACTACTTATAAAATAAAACCCACTTTGTATCGAGAATGTGGATGTGCGGATATGACATCACTGAAAAAGGCCAGATAATTCACGAGTGATGGTTAACCTTATATGTGGATACATTTATCACATCTCAGTGCTGGCCATGATACATTTACATTGATATAATTTATGTTCATCACGTGTTGAGGTACTTTTCCTATCTTCACAGTTTCTATTACATGTGATATAAATCAGCAGCAAATAGTTTGCACCATAGACCCTTAAACAATATTTTTTTTAAATGTTAACATTAGAAAGAACATTAGAAAGAGGAATGGAGAAGGCTATTATTTAAAAGCTGCAGTGTTATTTTTTAAACTGTAAATAGTCTATGCACTTTGTCCCCATTTATTTATCATCTCCCATTAAAAAGAAACTGCAAAAATCAAAAGCATTCCAATAGGAAAAGAAATGCAAGCAGAAACTGTAAATAATTATAAAGACACTAAGGATGTAAATTTGATTCAACATGAAACTCCTTTTAAAAATTTGTTTTAGAGTAGTCAATGTTATTCTACAGGAATTAAAAGTATGTCCATTTGGTAGCTATTTCAACACAAAAACCTTCGGGCTGAATATAAAAATGTTGGTTTTTTTTTAAGAAAGATAGGTAGATGAACACAACCTTTACACTCTTGTGCTTCTGGTCCTTAAAATATAATTTTTAATTCTTAAAATTGTGGACTACTGTAATTTAGCAGTTTGCAATCTCAAGCTATTGAAAGGTGAATAACATTTATAATTATTTTAAATCTTAAATAAGAGCCAGTTTATTTTCTCTTAAAAATGAATCTTGAAAAGGCTGATGACAGACTTTACTGTACCAACAACTACAGCTATTATTTAAAAGCTGCAGTGTTATTTAATTTTAATTTTTTAAAACTGTAAACAGTCTATGCTGTAAAGCACTTTGTACCCATTTATTTACCATCTCCCATTAAAAAGAAAATGTAAAAGAAAAAAAGAAAACAACTTGCATTTATATGTTGCTTTTAAAGTAGAAAAATGTCCCAAGATGCGTGGCATAACTATTAAAAAAACATGTAAAATTAAGGAGTAAAAGGACTACATTTCTCACACAGCTAGTTCCCAATTTCTGCCGGGATGTCAGAGTAAGCTCTGAGGAATGCTTCACAATAGGTATGCTGAACATTGGTTCCAATTTCACCAAAAGCGCAAAATCATTTACAGAGGAATAAGACGTGAATGTCACAATTTAATTTTCTATTTTTAAAAGACAGCTAATTATAAACGTTAATTTCACAGAACAGCTCTTGCAACTTTATAAAGCCAAATTTTAATAAACCCAAATTTTAATAAAGTATTATGATATTTAAATTTTTATCCGTATGATTTTTTCTACATTTATTTGTTACTGTTTACTTTCCGATCGGACTTTATGAAAAGGCAGAGACAAGTCTATTGATCTGGCTGCACGAACTCGTGTCCATACCACTCTCTATTTGCACACAAAAGCACCAGTGTGATGTGCAACTGTTCCACTCCAGCAATAACAATTTTAGTACATTCTAGTTTTCACGAACAGGTATTATACAAATAAAAATATGGATAATATTTATCAGATTTTCTTTAGAAAATAGAATCTGTGGAATACCAATTTTATTCACACAACATTGTTTCTTAAAACCTCATGATAAGGATTAAATAGGGGTTTTTATAGTACATCAACTTAAAAAAAATTAAATACTACACATTTCAAAAATTAAATTTAATATTTCATTTAAATTTTGATATGCCTATTTTTTTCTGACCTTGCTCAATTTTTTTCCTCTCTTCTGAAAGGAGTGATTCCTGCTCGAGTACTGCTATATGGGCATTTGTCCTTCTGATGATTCTTTGGCATGTGAGAGTCTAGACCATGTCAGCAGGCTGTTCAGCCATGAGGGCATCACAGCAGATTTGGATTCTATTCTAATCTGATAGCCAAAAGGATAGCATAAAGATGGGATCACAATTAGGACAATCCTATGGTCTATGTGGCTTAGTACTGTACCATTCTGTACACCAACCCACTGAGCCAGTCGACATACCATATTGAATATCATTCAAATGGTGATTTAGGTAAAACAATAGAACGGACAGATTTATAGCAGACTGCAGAATTACTGAAACATTTATTGCTATGACCAGATAATGATTAGAAATATTCAGTGTCAAGTCTAATAAATTGTTCTGAATGCCACCAGTGTTTTCAATACTATCACTTAGAAGAATCTGGTATTTTGAAGCAAAACAAACAGTTCAGTGGAAAAACTATAACTTATTTTAAGAAACTGAAATTGAGTATTGGACAAATCCGCAATTTCATGATAAATATTTAAATTTTACAAATACAAAATTGTAACTCTAACTCTGAACAGTATTTGTATTATATAATGAGTTACTGTTAGTTATTGTACTATGTTGTGTCATAATATTTGAAGCACTTGTTTAGACTTTAATGTGAAGCTCTGTGCCACTTTTAAATCTATTAAGCCATTTAGAGGTATGAGGAGGCCAAAAGAAAATGGTAAATTAGCTTGAACAATTGATTTACTGCCAGAAAAAGTACTTTGATGGCTTGGGGACTCTGATATAAAGTTTTAAACATTTTGTTTTGACCGCTTTATACTGAATGCAATTAGCAAACAAAACCTTTGCAATTTAAATTAGAAATCCACATTTTCATCAAATGTCACTAACAAATAGAGAGAAAAACATGGGGTCTCTCTGGTTCCCTGGTTTCATTCAAATTTTCATGAAGACTTTACACAATGACACACAGATACATGAGGAACACTGGAAGATGATAATATAAAGTTTGAGTCTGAGATACTGCCAATTGTGTTCTTAATGAATAAAATAAACTCCTTCCCTTCCTGTTCCACTTAAATGGGACCAAAACAGATTAGGTTTGCCAATTTTCTCCTGAATATGTTGACTGCTGATGGGGTATAGTTGCATGAGTGCTAGGCACCCTTTGATACCTTGTTCAAGTTGCCACTTGCCATGTGCGAACCCAGACATTCTGTGTTGGCAGGTTATTCAAGCATTAAGGGCATCATAGACAAGCCCAATGATGTCCTCATCAAACATCCACACAAGCTCACATTAAACATGGGTCCCTGGATAGCAATTAGCGACAACAGTATAAAGTTCAATTTAATTAACTGCACTCTAAAATATGGTTTCTTTGGTTGCGTTTACACTAGAACTTTAACGTCGCTGCAGAATGGTTTCCACTTCAAATTTTGACTCCAGTAAGAAGTGGTGCAAGACTCCCTGGAGGGGATAGTCTCACACCACTTGGATTTCACACAATGTAGAGTGTGTAACTGCATTGCTGTGTTAAACCAAGTTAGAAAAGGTGCCCAGCTAGTCCATTGGACACAGACCCGCACTATCTAAATAGTTAAATGATTAACCACTGGGAAAGGAGCTCTGTTCATGTGTGTAAAGGTTTCACACTGGTATCTGCAGTGGAAATGCAGCATTATTTACCTTTATAAGCCCTGACTATTTTACCATCTGATAGATGTTACACATGGAAAGAAACAGGTCATAAAAAGTATATACTTAATCAGGAGCAGCTCAGACCACCCGCCAGCCACCCACCCCCAAAACCCCTAATATTCACTTAATAAAAAATCATCATGCTTTCAGATACAAATAGGCAAATTGGTATATGTTGAGCTTCATGACTATAGCAAAATACTCCACTCTATGTTTATCCTACAAATATGGAAGCATCTGTTGGGATCTGTGCCCGTATTTCAAACACAAAAAGATATGACCAACTTTCTTCAACTAGATATGATAGCTGTATTCCATAAGGGCACATCTTTCTTAAGTTAGTTTGTAACAAAAAAGATTAGCTAAATACTTACACAGTTACCTTAAGAGGTAACAATTAGATAACAATTATATTTGAACAACGGCTTAGCATTTATGTTTACTTCATTCCATCAATCTAAAAGGGAACAGCAATAGGTACAGAAACTTAGGTTTTACTATCCGTGATCCTCTTAGTTATTAAGCTTGTAAATTTTGAACAGTTCTCATCTGTTTTGTGTAGCACTAGGTCAGGTCACCATGCAAAGACAGCCAGCACATTACCAGATCCAGTAACCTCTGGCCTTAGCTGAGTCAGCTAGTTGCCAGATGCCTTTTTAATACCTTTTATCAAAGCAACTAATGAGATCACCCCTAAATTATAGAAAAATATGGACTTCAGTTCTGTCAGTGACATCAATTGTTGAGCGGCAGCCTTATTTGTTACACCCTTCCCAAAAGTCTTGTTTTGCCATGATTTATGAAGTGTGCTACAACAATTTACTGCCAGTTAAGTTCGTTAAATGCAGATACTCTCTTTTATAATGCATGTGAATTAAACCAGCATCAGTGTACACAATAGCAGGGAACATAAGGTCTTCAAATAACCACGGTTCTACAAGACACAGTTTTGGTTGAATAGGTGAAACCACTCGCTTGCATTTGGCTGCAAATTTTTTCATTCCGTCTCGATGGCTTATTTTTAAATGCAATAACATGCCCATAATCAGAACAGAATTGTGGAAGAACTACACAGAAAAGTGGCAGAGATTTCTGATAGATATATCTAATCTAGACTTTTGGGATCCAATTTCTTGACTAAAATAGCTCAACCTCATTAAATCAAATTTAAAGATTACAAATCAATTTCCTTTGACAATATAATAAACTACACACATAAATCACACACTTTTTAGAATGCATATTCAAAACAAATGAACGCACTCCAAATATAATTTGTGTAAAGTTCTAAACCTACAACAATCCAAAGGAAAATCAAAAATACCTATTAGAAAAAAAATAATTTCAATGCAAGACAACAATAAAAGACTGTCCATAAAATTGTTAAAATTTTGCCTAGTCATACAAAATAGCAGTGTTATTATTAAATGACATTAAGAGGGATAATATTTTGAACAAATATTTTACTTAAACCATCCAATTTATGTAAAATGAATTTTTAAGTCACCATATTACAAAATGTTATTTCACTTTAAAAAAAAACCTTTGAGAAGCTTTCAATAAAATATTGACAGATCCCTGGGAAGATTTTCCTCTTGAGCAGTGTTCGGGTGGCTGAGCGTCCCAGCCAGCTGGCCGATAGCCCGGACAGGAGACCCGGGCCATTTTGAGGACTACGCCTTGTTAACATATGGGCGGTGGGTAGAAAATAACGTCACAGCACAGCCTACCGCCACCGGGCCGCCACAATATTAGGCCAGCCTATGGGCCCGGAAAAAAGTAAGTCCCAGGGAGGGGGTTCATTCTCTTATGAGTAGTGTGGGGGGGATGCTGGTGCAACAAAGGCCCAGGTTATTTTTGTGGAGCACTCCTGTTCTTCCCAGGCCCACAAAAAAAATTAAAACATACCTTCTGGGCTCCCTTTTCAGCTGGACCGGCACCTGAAACTGTGGGGAACGTGCACCAACAGACACTCTGCACAGTTCAGTCCGAAAATTGCAATCGGGGTTCTATGTATGTCATAGGACTCCAATTTGCATATTAAAAGGGCGTACTGTCTGACTCAGTAGGGTGCTCCTGCTGCCCATTATAGGCTCTTAGGGAACGGAGTGGTAAGTCAAATCACACCATTTTTGGGGTGCTATCGTCCCATTTCTGTCAGGCGGGAGCCCTCAAAACATCCCATCTCCATCCTTAAAATGTAGCTACATTGAAAATCGTTCCTGTTATATTGGCTTAAAGACTGGATTTTAAGCACCCTTGCTTTATAAACATTATTTTTCATTATGTTTAAATCAGTTAAGCAAATATATATTGAAAAAATCTGCTGCCAGCTCTGGGGGTGAAATTGTTATTTTAATGCATTTTTTAACTGGGTTAACACCGTAGCTAAAATAGCAGCCAAAGGAATTTCATATAAATGAATTAATTTTCAACAAGCACCGTGGGACATTTTACTACGTTAAAGGTGCTATATAAATGCAAGTTGTTCTTTGTATGTATGCTAATATCATATCATGCAATTTTACACCATCTGGCTGTTATTTTTTTAAGAAATGAGAGCATTTAAACTTAATTCTTATCAGCATAAGTTTCTTGGCAGGAGACTCAATTGTCTTAAGTACTCATACTGTGTGTAATTTGTGTCAAGTCTGAGCTATACTGCATTTATAGAAACACAATCCCCTGTAAAGAAATTGAGATATTTATGTTTTCATTCTGAATTCTAAACATTCTCTAAAGCTTTCACAATACCATATTTTCTATACAAAATGAAGCTCTTTAAATAAGACTAATTTTAAAACAATAATAGGAGAAATGTTAACATACAAATTTACTGATTTAGGAAAAGCAAGTCATTAAAATTCACCTACCCATACTACGAAATAGAAGTAGCACTGCTTACATTAAAGCACTCTCTGTTAAAAAGTTGATATATAGATACAAAAAATTCAACACAGAAGGTGGGGTCAGACTAAGAGAGAATACAAGAAGGTCGAAGACAGGTTTACAGTGCATGTGTGTAAATGCACAAAGCTTGGTAAATAAGGTTCTGGTGAGCTACAGGCGCAAATAGCCACATGGGAATATGATGGCATGGCGATAACGGAGACCTGGCTCAAAAAAGGGCATGATTGGGTTTTTAATATTCCTGGATATAAGGTGTTCAGAAAAGATAGTGAAGGAAAGAAAGGAGGTGGGGTGGCAGTATTGGTTAAGCAGAATGTTACAGTGCCAGAGAGAGAGGATGTCCTGGAGGGGTCAAGGACAGAATCTATTTGCTTAGAGTTAAGAAATAATAGAGGTGCCATTACACTACTAGGTGTACTCTATAGGCCGCCAACTAGTGGGAAAGATATAGAGGAGCAAATTTGCAGGGAAATTACAGAGAGGTGCAAGAACTATAGAGTAGTGATAATGGGGGATTTCAATTATCCTAATATAGACTGGGATAGTAATAGTGTAAAGGGCAGAGAGGGGATGAATTTCTGAAGTGTGTTCAGAAGAACTTTCTTGATCAGTACGTTTCCGGCCCAACGAGGATGGAGGCATTGCTGGATCTGGTTCTGGGGAATGAGGTGGGTCAAGTGGAGCAAGTGTCAGTAAGGGAACATTTAGGGAACAGTGATCATAGTATCATAAGGTTTAGATTAGCTATGAAAAGGACAGGGAGCAATCTAGAGTAAAAATATGTAATTGGACGAAGGCAAATTTCAGTGGGTTGAGAACGGATCTCGCCTGGGTACATTGGAATCAAAGATTGGCAGGCAAAACTGTAATCGAACAATGGGCAGCCTTAAAGAGGAGATGGTTCGGGTACAGTTGAGGTACATTCCCATGAGGGGGAAAGGTAGGGCAACAAAAGCCAGAGCTCCCTGGATGACAAAAGAGATAGAGAGTAAGATGAAGCAGAAAAAGAGTACATATGACAGATGTCAGGTTGAGAATACAAGTGAGAATCAGGCTGAATATAGAAAGTTCAGAGGGGAAGTGAAAAAGAAAATAAGAGGGGCAGAGAGAATAGGAGAATAGATTGGCAGCTAACATAAAAGGGAATCCAAAATTCTTCTATAGGCATATAAATAATAAATAGATAGTAAGAGGAGGGGTGGGGCCGATTAGGAATCAAAAAGGAGACCTACGCATGAAGGCAGAGGGCATGGTTGAGGTACTAAACAAGTACTTTGCATCTGTCTTCACCAAGGAAGAAGATGCTGCCAAAGTCGTAGTGGAAGAGATAAAAATTGATAAAGAGGAGGTACTACAAAGGCTGTCTCTACTTAAAGTTGATAAGTCACCAGGACCAGATGGGATGCATCCTAGGATGCTGATGGAGGTTAAGAAGGAACTCACGGATGTACTGGCCATAATCTTCCAATCCTCCTTAGATACGGGGGTGGTGCCAGAGAACGGGAGAATTGCAAATGTTACACCCTTGTTCAAAAAAGGGTGTAAGGATAAACCCAGCAACTACAGAACAGACAGTTTAACCTTGATAGTGGGGAAGATTTTAGAAACGATAATCCAGGACAAAATTAACAGTCACTTGGACAAGTGTGGATTAATTAAGGAAAGCCAGCACGGATTTGTTAAAAGCAAATCGTGTTTAACTAACTTGATCGAGTTTTTTGATGAGGTAACAGAGAGGATTGATGAGGGCAATGCGGTTGACGTGGTGTATATGGATTTCCAAAAGGCGTTTGATAAAGTACCACATAATAGGCTTGCCAGTAAAGTTGAAGCCCATGGAATAAAAGGGACAGTGGCAGCATGGATACGAAATTGGCTAAGTGACAGGAAACAGAGAGTAGTGGTGAACAGTTGTTTTTCAGACTGGAGGAAGGTATACAGTGGTGTTCCCCAGGAGTTGGTACGAGGACCACTGCTTTTCTTAATATATATTAATGACTTGGACTTGGGAGTACAGGGCACTATTTCAAAATTTGCAGATGACACAAAACTTGGAAGTATAGTGAATAGTGAGGAGGATAGTGAGAGACTTCAAGAAGACATAGACAGGCTGGTGAAATGGGCAGACACTTGGCAGATGAAACTTAATGCAGAAAAGTGCGAAGTGATACATTTTGGTAGGAAGAACGAGGAGAGGCAATATAAACTAAAGGGTACAATCCTAAAGGGGGTGCATGTGTACACATCATTGAAGGTGGCGGGGCAGGTTGAGAAAGTGGTTAAAAAAGTATACGGGATCCTGGGCTTCATAAATAGAGGCAAAGGGCTTGATTTTGTCATTGGGGCGGGCTGGGGTCATGTCATCCACCCAACTGCAATTGGGTGTGGGAGAATTATTCGATTTTCCTCTAATTGGGCAACCGAGTTGCAGCATGTGGGAACCCATGATCGAATTAGTGTTTTCAGTCTGGGGGGCGGCGGCGGGGAGGAGGAGGAGGAGGAGGAGGAGGACTACTACTATTACAACAACTAGTTCCCCCAGAATGATTGATCAAATCGCCTTCTTAATGGTGGACCTGCAAGTCAGCAATCCAAGTATGCAACCGCCAGGTTTCACCATCGTGTTTCAGAGGAGGCGTGCATCACGTCGGAAAAGTGTTAAAATCAGAAAGGCCTCTCAAAATGGGATTATAGAGGCAATTAAGTGGTTGTTAACGTCCTTAAGTGCCTATCCCGCCTCTTGGAGGCGGGACGGAGACAGGATCAGAAACCATGCATTTGGGAAAATTGCTCGGAGGTGGGGTCGGGCCCGCCCGCCATTTTTTGCAATTTTAACACCCCACACGCCTCCATTCCCGCCTCATCGGGCCTGGCAAAATCGAGCCCATAGAGTACAAAAGCAAGGAAGTGATGATGAACCTTTATAAAACACTGGTTCGGCCTCAACTGAGTATTGTGTTCAATTCTGGGCACCTGTACTTTAGGAAGGATGTGAAGGCATTAGAGAGGGTGCAGAAAAGATTTACGAGAATGATTCCAGGGATGAGGGACTTCAGTTACAGGGATAGACTGGAGAAGCTGGGGTTGTTCTCCTTAGAGCAGAGAAGGTTGAGAGGAGCTTTGATAGGTGTTCAAAATCATGAGGGGTCTAGACAGAGTAGATAGAGAGAAACTGTTCCCATTGGAGGAAGGATCGAGAACCAGAGGGGACAGATTTAAGGTGATTAGCAAAAGAACCAAAGGCGACATGAGGAAAAACTTTTTTATGCAACGAGTGGTTAGGATCTGGAATGCACTGCCTGAAAGGGTGGTGGAGGCAGACTCAATCGTGGCTTTCAAAAGGGAATTGGATAAGTACCTGAACGAAAAAAAATTGTAGGGCTACGGGGAAAGCGCGGGGGAGTTGGACTAGCTGAAGTGCTCTTGCAGAGAGCTGGCACGGGCTCGACGGGCCAAATGGCCTCTTTCTGTGCTGTAAACATTCTATGATTCTATGGCCATTTGGCCTATCACACCTGTGATTGTTCCACAGGTCAAACTATTTTAATCACTATTACCTGTTCTTTCTTTGTTCCCTTTAATATTTTTTCTCTCCAAGTGTTTACCAAATTTTCTCAAGTGCTGTGATTGACTAAAATTCAATAACCATTTATGTAATGCATTCCATATTCTAATAAACTTAGCATGAAGAAATTCTCACCTCCCCCTTTATACTTTGAGAACAAATCCTGTTTATACCCCTTTATTATCGATTTACAATAATTTTTCACTAATTCCCTGCTGAAACCCTTTCATAATTTCAATTGCTTCTATTAAATCCTTCTTAACCTTCGCAACTCCGCTGATACGGTGCTAGGTTGTTGGACTACCCACATTAACAAATTGTATTCTACTGTTTAGGGAGAGTTGTTCTATTCCATGCAGAGTACACTGCTCCCAGCTTTATGAATCACTTCAACAGAAACCCTGGAGAATTAAACTCAAGCACCTGGAGAGGTAATAAACTTACTCATTTTTCTTAAAAAATGTAACCTAATCTGGGCAATAGTAGGAAATATACACTTGAAGCTGCAACAAATTATGTAAAAATTTTTAATTAAAAAAAAACATATAAATAGTTACTGTGAATAAAAATACTGTCAAAAGTATTAAATTGTATCATATCACAGTACAGTACTAAAACTTCATCTGGTATTTGAGGGTGGTCCTCATAAAATAATCAACCACCACAGAATTTTCACCAAGTTTGTGTTGATCGTTACTTTAAGACTCCCAGCACTACAGTCCATACCCACACCAAAAAAACTTTTCTCTCGTTTCTATCAATGCACTCTTAACATGCACTAATTGCTGTGCAAGAGAGGCACAGGTTGGCCTCTACCTTTCCTTACCTCATTTGCTACAGGGAAGCACTTGTCTCCCCAATGATCCAGCTGATCCTGAAAACTACCCACTTGGGGAACTGCCAGCATAAAACTGCGACTTGTAGCGATATTTCTTTCCTGTTATTTAGTGACCTATAATGTATTCTCGGCATGATAACAGATCCTTATTTGCTTTTTTTAAAACTCAACCCACACAGTGTTTAAAGATGAATATTATACTGTAAAGAATTTTAAAGTGGAAATCCGGTTATGTCCTGATGCCAAGCCAGTTTTCTGGTCTGAACTGTACCTTGCATTCTTAGGGAGACTGTGGCACATGAGTTTGACAGTCCATAAAAAAATGGAAGTATCTAGCAGGTTGACATAAATAATTGGCCTGCACCCATAGTAGTGCTACCAAAAGCTCATATGAATGTGTGGAGACTACAAAATGACAGTAAACCACATTGGAAAGGATGAATCTACCTTTACCTATCATTGAAAACCCATTTGCAGCACTCGTCAGAAGTATCTCATTCACCAAAACAGATTGTTCCATGAATACCAACAGCTAAATGTAGACACTAACTCCAGTAATGCTTGATCAATAATACCCACCAGGACCTTCAATTCCATAGGCTGTTGTTTAGAGTCTGAGTTTATCAGCAATATTTCAAGCAGTCATAGGTCAAATATTTCAAGGCTTCATGACATAGTGTGTTTTTTGACAATATTCTGATTACTGGTAGCTCAGAAGGTAGCTTAAAAATTTAGACAAGGTATTCATTAGAGTTCACGTGAAGCTGACAAAGAACAGACTGCTTGGGACTTTTGCTACATCCTACCAGTAAAAAAGCTGAGGTTATTGAAAAGGCATTCAGACCCAACAATGTGTCCAACACTGTATCTTCAGACTTTTAAACTAGTATGGAAGATTTTTGCTTGACCTCACGAACACCCTGCAGACTCTGAAACTTCTGAAAAAGTAAAGAGGGAGGCTGGTCTTGGTTGAGAAAATGTGATGAAGCACTTCAATGGTGGGAAACATGGAGATGGCAAAAATGCTGAACAAATATTTTGTTTCAGTCTTTACGGTAGAGGACACTAAGAATATCCCAACACTGGACAAACAGGGGGCTCTAGGGGGGGAGGAGCTAAATACGATTAAAATCACTAAGGAATTGGTACTCAGTAAAATAATGGGACTCAAGGTGGATAAATCCCCATGACCTGATGGCTTACATCCTAGGGTCTTGAGGGAAGTGGCAGTAGGGATTGTGGATGCTTTGGTAATAATTTTCCAAAATTCCCTGGACTCAGCAAAGGTCCCGGCAGATTGGAAAACTGCTAATGTAACACCCTTATTTAAAAAGGGTAGTAGGCAGAAGGCTGGAAATTATAGACCAGTTAGCCTAACATCTGTGGTGGGTAAAATTTGGGAGTCTATTATTAAGGAGACAGTAACAGAACATTTAGATAAACATAATTTAATAGGACAAAGTCAGCATGGCTTTATGAAGGGGAAGTCATGTCTGACAAATTTGCTTGAGTTCTTTGAGGACATAACGTACAGGGTGGATAAAGGGAAACCAGTGGACGTAGTGTATTTAGACTTCCAGAAGGCATTCGACAAGGTGCCACATAAAAGATTATTGCTCAAGATAAAAAATCACTGGTTGGGGGTAATATTCTGGCATGGGTGGAGGATTGGTTATCTAACAGGAAGCAGAGAGTTGGGATAAATGGTTCATTCTCGGACTGGCAACCAGTAGCCAGTGGTGTTCCGCAGGGGTCGTGCTGGGTCCCCAACTCTTTACAATCTATATTAACGATTTGGAGGAGGGGACCGAGTGTAACATATCAAAGTTTGCAGAAGATACTGTGGTAACACTTTTCAGCTTCCTGTATTACATCACTTCCTGTAATCAGTCCAGGATAAATACTGGACTGATCAGTTAGATCTGGAAGAGGCATAGGGTAAGACCTCTTTTGTATGCAGCACCGTTTTAAGTTGATTAAAGCTTACATTAAGTTTACCACGCGTAAGGCTCATTCTTACGACAATTTAATCAACTTTGGAAAAACTTCGCACTCAAACTTTTTGGACGAACTCGGAGCTAAGGATCCAGGGAATCACCCATCATGGAAAACATCCTTAAACCATCGCGTCTTGACTTGGACCCAAACACCCCAGCAGCCGGTAAGGTGTGGAAACACTGGTATCGCACGTTTGAGAATTTTCTTGAGTATTGCAAAGCTGATGATAACTCAAAGTTGCGGATACTCATCAACTGTGTCACCCCGAATGTATTTCAGTATGTGGAAGACTGGGACAGTTATGAGGAGGCAATTCAGACGCTTAAGAGACTATATACTAAGACACCGAATGAGGTCTATGCTAGACATCTACTAGCTACAGCCCAACAAGGGCCGGAGGAATCCATTGATAAATTCCTCCAAGAGCTTCGCAGACTTAGTATGGACTGTAACTTTCGGGCAGCCTCAGCTGAGCTATACCGCGAAGAAATGATCCGTGATGCGTTCATCTGCGGGCTTGCCTCCCCATTTATACGCCAGCGTCTACTGGAAAGTAAGACACTTGAGCTGCAGAGAGCTTATGACCTGGCTTGCTCTCTAGATCTGGCAAAAAGAAATGCAGACCTTTTTACAGTGCCCAGACCTCGGTCTGCTGCCTTAACTACAGTCAGGCAATTTAAGAGGCCACAGGTGAACTCTATTAGGGAGGACTTTATCCCTGACGATCGATCTGATGACTTCACTGATGAAGAGGATGATGACCCCACTGTGGCAGCCTCTTGGCAATCTAAGAAATGCTTTTTTTGTGGTGATGAGTTTCACCCTCGGAGATTCTGCCCTGCTCGCAATGCGTTTTGCAGTCATTGCAACAAAAAGGGTCATTTTGTAAAGGTTTGCCTATCAAGAGCCTCTACGAGGGCTTATCAAGCTAAGTCCTACCGAACTGCCCCAGTAAGGGCCTATCAGGATGTTCCAACTAAAAACTATCGTGCTTCCTCTCGGGTTTTTTCTCGAAGAAACACACCTAGAATTTCAGCCACTCTTTGTGCAACGACACCAATTACAGCTGCTTGTCCTCAGAACCTATTCCATGCAGCTACAAAAGCATCAATTAATGGACATACTTTAGATGCCTTAATTGACTCAGGTAGCACTGATAGTTTCATTAGGGAACAGACTGTTGCACAGTTAAAGCTACATGTTTTTCCATCGGACCAGGCAGTTGCGATGGCTCAGTCATCACTTAATACCAGAATTTCTGGCTTCTGTGTAGTTGAAATAATGCTTAATGGTCACAGGTATCCCTCCACCCGGCTTTCGGTGCTCAAGGACTTATGTAGTGATCTTATCTTAGGGCTGGATTTTCAAAAGCAGCATAAGAAGCTTACCATTGAGTTCGGCGGATCCAAACCTGAACTCACTATTTCTAATATACGACCTCGATTACCGTTCTGTGCCTTGTCAGCAGCTTCACTGGATGAACCCTCACTGTTTGCCAGTATCCCTCCTCGATGCAAACCGATTATAACAAAGTCACGCCGTTTCAGTCAGGAAGACCAGTCTTTTATTGCGGCTGAGATTTCTCGGCTTTTAGCAGAGGATATCATCGAGCCTTGTTCGTCGCCATGGCGCGCCCAGGTCGTTATTGTTAAGAACCCTCTACAACCTCACAAGAAACGGCTGTGCATTGACTATTCACAGACCATCAATCAATATACGGACTTGGACGCATACCCATTGCCGCGCATCGATGATATGGTTAATAAATTGGCTGAGTACACGGTGTTCTCGACTTATGATCTGAAAAGCGCCTATCATCAGGTACCCTTGAAGGTCTCAGACAAGCAGTATACAGCCTTTGAAGCCAATGGGCGGCTGTATCAATTTCGTCGCCTCCCCTTTGGGGTCACTAATGGAGTGGCTGTCTTCCAGCGAGCAATGGATGACCTGGTCAAACAGGAAGACTTGAAGGATACGTTTCCTTATCTGGACAATATTACTGTCGCAGGTCGCAATCAGCAGGAACATGACGCCAATCTCCAACGATTTTGGGATGCACTCCAGCACCGTAATTTGACATTGAATGCGGCTAAATCCATTGAGTCACAACCAACCATCAACATCCTTGGCTATTGTGTGGGCAATGGCATCATTAAACCTGACCCTGAAAGGCTTCGCCCACTCCAAGAACTCCCGCCACCTAAGAATCCGGCCTCCTTGCGCCGGGCCCTCGGCCTGTTTGCATACTATGCGAAATGGATTCCTAACTTCTCGGACCGAATCCAACCTCTACTGAAGGCCAGCACATTCCCACTAGACACAACGGCTGTTGCAGCCTTTAACCTCCTGAAAAAGCAGTTGGAGAAAGCGGCTCTTCACTCCATCGATGAGAGTCTTCCTTTCGTGGTTGAGTGTGATGCCTCGGAGGTGGCAATCTCAGCCACTCTGAATCAGGAAGGTCGTCCGGTGGCATTTTTGTCCAGGACTTTTCAAGGGGCTGAGCTACATTATCCTCCAGTCGAGAAAGAAGCTACAGCCATCATAGAGGCAGTACGGAAGTGGAGTCATCTCCTGGCTCGCCAGCACTTTACTTTAATCACGGACCAGCGATCGGTCGCCTTCATGCTCGATAATCGAAAACGGACCAAAATTAAAAATAATAAAATCCAGCTTTGGCGGTTGGAATTGGCCTCTTTTGGTTACACCATCCACTATCGACCTGGCAAGGAGAATGTGGCTCCGGATACCCTCACACGAGCATTCTGCTCCGCCATGGCACCCTCTACGCTCGTAGACATCCATGATGGGTTGTGTCATCCAGGCGTTACTCGCATGCTGCACTTCGTGCGGTCCCGAAATCTCCCATTCTCTACCGGGGATGTAAAGAAGATGTGCTCGGACTGCAGAGTCTGTGCGGAATTGAAACCTCGGTTTTTCCGCCCCTCGGGTGGTATACTCATACATGCGACCCAGCCAATGCAAAGGCTTAGCATCGATTTTAAGGGGCCGTTGCCCTCTTCGACTCGCAACACTTATCTATTAACAATGGTTGATGAGTATTCTCGTTTTCCGTTTGCCTTTCCCTGCCCCAATATGCTGACAACCACGGTTATCAGCTGCCTTGAACAGGTATTTGCTTTCTGTGGCATGGCATCCTATGTTCATTCAGATCGGGGCCCTTCTTTTATGTCGGGAGAACTCAAGGCCTATCTCTCGGAACGGGGTATTGCTGCCAGCAAAACGACGCCTTATCATCCGGTTGGGAATGGGCAAGTCGAGCGTTTTAACGCTATCATCTGGAATGCGGTACGTCTGGCTTTGAGATCTCGGGGCCTACCCAACCAGCATTGGGAAGCAGTACTTCCAGACGCATTACACTCCACACGGTCCCTCCTTTCGACCGCCACAAATACGACGCCTCATGAACGGTTCTTCCGATTTCAGCGTCGCTCATCCTATGGGACATCTCTCCCGTCGTGGCTGACTGCACCGGGACCAGTGCTACTCCGAAGATATGTCCGGCCGTCTAAGAATGACCCCCTGGTAGATGAGGTTGAGCTCACTGACGTCAACCCTACCTACGCCTATATTCGGTATCCTGACGGTCGGGAATCTACCGTGTCATTGCGGGATCTGGCTCCCTGCCCGCCGAAACATAGAGGGACACCAGGGGATGATATTGTACCAGGCACATCTCTGGGCTTGCCAGGTGCCTCTCATCATGATCGGGATCTGACGCCGGCTGGTACCTCACTCCAGCGTGCCGACCTGGGGCAGACTGACTATGAGCCCGTCGGGGCTCGCACGCGCAGCCACGATCAACCCTGTACCGTACGCTCAGAAACGGATCTGCCACAGCCCTGCCCGACACCCATTCGGGTACCAGTACACAGTCAGGATCGTTCTGACCCCTCACAGAGCGGGCTGGAGCACTCGGACTCTGGTCCATGGCCCGCAGCGGGTAAACGGGCTAGGGGCCCTCTACCGCTACGAGAACCCAAACGGGTGCGGCTCTCCCTCATCCAACGGCTACGAAATGGAGGGAGCATCCCGGCCTCCTAATCGTTTGGGGGGGGAGAATGTGGTAACACTTTTCAGCTTCCTGTATTACATCACTTCCTGTAATCAGTCCAGGATAAATACTGGACTGATCAGTTAGATCTGGAAGAGGCATAGGGTAAGACCTCTTTTGTATGCAGCACCGTTTTAAGTTGATTAAAGCTTACATTAAGTTTACCACGCGTAAGGCTCATTCTTACGACAGATACAAAGATGGGAGGGAAAGTAGAAAGTGAGGAGGACATAAAAAACCTACAAGGGGATATAGACAGGCTGGGTGAGTGGGTGGAGATTTGGCAGATGCAATATAATATTGGAAAATGTGAGGTTATGCACTTTGGCAGGAAAAAAATCAGAGAGCAAGTTATTATCTTAATGGCGAGAAACTGGAAAGTACTGCAGTACAAAGGGATCTGGGGGTCCTAGTGCAAGAAAATCAAAAAGTTAGTATGCAGGTGCAGCAGGTGATCAAGAAGGCCAACGGAATGTTGGCTTTTATTGCTAGGGGGATAGATGACAAAAACAGGGAGGTATTGCTGCAGTTATATAAGGTATTGGTGAGACCACACCTGGAATACTGCATACAGTTTTGGTGTCCATACTTAAGAAAAGACATACTTGCTCTCGAGGCAGTACAAAGAAGGTTCACTCGGTTAATCCCGGGGATGAGGGGGTGGACATATGAGGAGAGGTTGAGTAGATTGGGACTCTACTCATTGGAGTTCAGAAGAATGAGAGGCGATCTTATTGAAACATATAAGATTGTGAAGGGGCTTGATCGGGTGGATGCGGTAAGGATGTTCCCAAGGATGGGTGAAACTAGAACTAGGGGGCATAATCTTAGAATAAGGGGCTGCTCTTTCAAAACTGAGATGAGGAGAAACTTCTTCACTCAGAGGGTAGTAGGTCTGTGAAATTTGCTGCCCCAGGAAGCTGTGGAAGCTACATCATTAAATAAATTTAAAACAGAAATAGACAGTTTCCTAGAAGTAAAGGGAATTAGGGGTTACGGGGAGCGGGCAAGAAATTGGACATGAGGCTGAGTTCGGATCGGTCAAGGCCCTGTGGGTGGCGGAGCGGGCCCAGGGGCTGAGTGGCCGGGTCCTGCTCCTACTTCTTGTGTTCTTTAGATTTGAGGTTAGGATCAGATCAGCCATGATCTTATTGAATGGCGGAGCAGGCTCGAGGGGCCGATTGGCCTACTCCTGCTCCTATTTCTTATGTTCTTATGTCAGGAACAAGGGTTGTTGAAGCCAAGAAAGAGTGAAATGCTGGAAAAATTAGATCAAATGGGTATCTGAAAAGCTTTCTCCACCCATACCTATCTTCTGAGCTTGTGAATTCAACAACATCAGAGATGTAGCTCTTGTGGGTCCAGAGGGAAACTGAAATGAGGAATAAAGAGTATTTTGTAGACTTGGGCTTAAGTGTTGTTGCATCAGACACAATTTTTTTTTAAACCAAATACTTCTTCAAACTTCCATCCCTTGAAGTGCCTTTGAATCTTGGTCCAAGAGACAATCAATAAATTTAAATGAAGGGAGGAACATCATGTATTACTGAAGAAGTCCTAAATGATGTTCTTTCTAAGGTTATGGTATATCAGAGATTATTGAAGCATAGCCAGGAGTGAAAAAGTGTATTGTTTTCATCTGTTACTTTTCATTTACATAGGAGCACAAGAATTGCTAGATGAAAATAGACCAAGGTCTATAACAGGTTGCACCATCTGTCTTAAATGACTTGGTACATTGTAGAAAATGGAATCTGGTAAAAAAATATATATTTTTTGAATCTACTCAAGTAGATTTTCATTCGAAATGACCAAAAATCAAATCTAATCGTAAATGTAAACATTTAACAAATTATTTCTTGGTTCTGGATCTTTGACATTGTGCAAATTATAATACTTAAAATCAAAATAAGAATAAAACTCATCTAAATTCACAATTTATAGACCTGTGTGATACCTTTTCTTCACTTCTCCTGTTCTAGTCAGCCAGTGGCTCAGTTGATAGCACCCTCGCCTCCGAGTCAGAAGGTTGTGGTTCAAGTAAAGCGCAAAAATCTAGGCTGACATTCCAGTGCAGTACTGAGGGAGTGCTGCACTGTCTGAGGTGCCGTCTTTCAGATGAAACGTTAAACCGAGGCCCTATCTGCTCTCTCAGGTGGACGTAAAAGATCCCATGGCACTATTTCAAAGAGCAGGGGAGTTATCCCCGGCATCACGAAAGCATCTGGTCATTATCACATTGCTGTTTGTGGGAGCTTGCTGTGCACAAATTGGCTACCGCGTTTCCTACATTACAACAGTGACTACACTTCAAAAAGTACTTCATTGGCTGTAAAGCGCTTTGGGACGTCCAGTGGTCGTGAAAGGCGCTGTATAAATGCAAGTGTTTCTTTCTAGAACCTTGATGAGCAAGAGTGTTGGTGTGTAAAAAATATAAAACATGCTACATTTCAGTAAAATTTTGTCCCACATTAAAAAAGTATTCATCGTCTACATCAAGCTAAACATGCTATATATCCATATGATCGGAAAAACTTAGTTTTACAATTCCACTTTCAAACGCAGATTGTACCTTTTGGCCAGAAGAGGGCATCGGTAAGCCCAAATTTAAAGTAAATATCCTGGTATAAAGACATTTTCTATTTTGTTTGGCACATTTTAATTCTATACTTACATTTAAGAGCTATTAAAAATAACTAAACCATCTATCCACTCATAATATTTTCCTTCTTATCCACATTATAACACTTTCCTTGCTCTATTATATAGCGCAAAATAAGAGTACATTTTGTGCCTTATAATGGAAAGAATGTAATGAAATGGCAATACTAAGTATATCATTCTCTAAAACTAGAGAATAATTAAAAGTATTAGCGAGAAGCATAACAAAACATAACTACTGACCAGGAGCTGAACTGGACCAACCATATCAACACAAAAGCAAAATACTGCGGATGTTGGAAATCTGCAATAAAAACAGAAAATGCTGGAAATACTCAGCAGGTCAGGCAGCATCTGTAGAGAGAGAAACAGTTAACGTTTCAGGTCGATGACCCTTTGTCAGAACTGGAAAAAGTTAGAGATGTAACAGATTTTTAAGCAAGTGTAGGGGCAGGGAGGAGGGGAGGAAAGAACAAAAGGGAAGGTCTGTGATAGGATGGAAGGCAGGAGAGATTAAAAGACAAAAGGGATGATGGTGCGAGGCAAAAGGAGATGGTAATGGGACAAGTTATGAAACAAAAGACAATTCTGAGGTGTAAATGCCAATGGCAGAATCATCAACAGCTGTCATGTGAGAGAAAAGAAAAAAAAATAGGGGCTGAGGTTATAGTCTGAAATTGTTGAACTCGATGTTGAGTCCAGAAGGCTGTAAAGTGCCTAATCGAAAGATGAGGTGCTGTTCCTCAAGCTTATGTTGAGCTTCGTTGGAACAGTGTAAGAGGCCGAGAACAGAGAGATCAGAGTGGGAGTGGAGCGGGGTCATGTTTACAGACTCAACGGAGGTGTTCTGCAAAGCGGTCACCCAATCTGCGTTTGGTCTCCCCAATGTAGAGGAGACCGCATCGTGAGCAGCAAGTATCAACACTGTGACTTCAAGCGTAGGGCATAAGCTGGTACACTGCAACTAGTAGCTCAATGACAAAACAGTGCGCTTATACAACGCCCTGCTTCAGTATTTATTTTCTACAGGATGCATTGCAGCAACTTGCCAAGCTTATGTCTACAGTAAGTACTATCCAGCCCCTGCAACCTCTACGACCGCGGAGGAAGAGAGCAGCAAAGTCATGGAAACACCATCACCTCCAAGTTCCTCTCCAAGTTCCATTCCATCCTGTCTTGGACATGTACCATTATTCTTTCATTGTTATTGGGTCAACATTTTGGAATTCCCTACATAACACTATTATGGGAGTGCCATTAGCACAAGAACTGGAGCAGTTCAAGGAGAAGGTCCACCATCACCTTCTCAAGTAACTAGGGATAGGCAATAAATATAGCCTTGCTCGTGACCTCCAAATAACAAAAAGCTTTATGTCCTGTAATCAGGTATTTTTGGTCACAGTTGTGTGTTAATTTTTCACATCGTAAGTTCCTTTCTCCACGTTTACCATTCAATTTTTTTAAGTGCACTTTCACCATCACCATTTGTTGATGAACCAATCAAATCAGCCAAAATGTTTTTTCAGAAAAATACTTTGCATACTATTTTTGTTTTCTCAGTAACTAAATACATAGGGGGAAAAATTAGGTCGCGCCCCATTTGGGGCGCAAATATCGTCTGGACGCAAATATTAGCGCCTGGCGCTAATTATCGCCACTGACTGGAAACTTCACTTTTACCGCCCCGGGAGGTGAGTGGAGCGCTAAATCAGGCGCTGCACACCTGTCTTAAGGCGCAAAGGCCAAGGAGTGAGGCGCTAACTCAGAGCGCTGGCGAAGCTCATGTAATGTCAGTCAGCAATGGAACACACACACAATGGCACGGGCTAGTTCTTAAAGGGGATGGTTAATCTTGCTTTCCATCCACATCCTGTTCATTGCAGCCTTGAATCTCGGCCTGGAGAGACTTGCACATCAAATGTGCTGGAAAGAACAATGGAGAGTACCAGGCAAAGAGCTCAGAGTGTAGCTCCCACAGTCTCTGCTAAATCGATACAAGGAATGGCAAATCAAAATGAACCTGCAAAGTGCTGCTCAGTACCCAAAACTCCTTCACACAACGTTGAATCTCTCCAGAAGTCTCTCCCTCTCTCTCTCAGAATGCGTAGTTCAAAAATGCCACCAGCAATAAAAGACAGGAAGAGGCCCCCTTTAAATAGCGCCCCCCCCAGCCCCACAGCGATTGATAGTGTTCCAGTCTTCTGGTCGTTGGATGCGCCAGGTGGTAAGGCAGGGGGGCGCCACTCAATTTCCGCTCCGGGGCGCCACAAGGGCGTTGCACCATGGAATGACGTCACAATCTGCGCGCGCAGGTAAGTTTTAGCGCCGCCGCACAATCTCAAGTTAAGTTCTCGAGCGGCGCAAACATCGCTGCGCACGGGCGTTAGCGGCTTTGCGCCCCATTAGCGCCCTCTTAAGGCGCTAACGGGAGGCGCAACCAAGTGAATTTTTACCCCATAATGTCCTAAATAAGGATTTAAACAAATTAAGAAAATAAAAATTACACATTTGAAAACAATTAAATTTACCCATTTTTTTTGTCCTCACCCCTGACACCTGCTCTCCGTTCCTAGGCACCTTCCCATGCAAGCGCAATAGATGTAACAGCTACCCGTTCATCTCCTCCAACCATCCAGGACCCCAAACACTTCATCTGGGTGAGACAGCGATTTACATGTACCTCTTCCAACCTAGTATACCGTATTCACTTCTCACGATGTGGTCTCCTTTACATTGAGGAGAATGAACGTAGATTAGATGATCGCTTTGCTGAACACCTCCCGTTTTGTCCACAGTGCAACCCTGAGTTTCCGGTCGCTTACCACTTTAATTTTCCATCCCATTTGCACTTGGACCTCTCTGTCCTTGCCCCTCTACACTGTTCCAATGCAACGTACCATAAGCTCAAGGAACAGCACCTCATCTTTTTTTCTAGGCACTTTTCATAAGAACATAAGAAATAGGAGCAGGAGTAGGTCATTTGAGCCTGCTCCACCATTCAATGAGATCATGGCTGATCTTCTGCCTCAAGTCCATTCACCGGCCCTATCGCCATATCCCTTGATGCCCTTACTAGTCAGAAATCTATCGACTTCTGTTTTGAATATACCCAATGACTGAGCCTCCACAGCCCTCTGGGGTAGAGAATTCCAAAGATTCACCACCCTCTGTGTGAAGAAATTTCTTCTCATCTCAGTCCTGAATGGCCTACCCTTTATCCTGAGGCTGTGGCCCCTGGTTCTAGACTCCCCAGCTAAGGGAAACATTCTCCCAGCATCCATCCTATCAAGCCCTGTAATAATTTTGTAGGCTTCAATGAGATCCCCTCTCATTCTTCTGAATTCAAGAGAATACAGGCCTAGTTTACTCAATCTCTTCTCATACGACAGTCCCGCCATCCCAGGAATCAATCTCGTGAACCTTCGTTGCACTCCCTCTATGGCAAGTATATCCTTCCTTAGGTAAGGAGACCAAAATTGTACACAGTACTCGAGGTGTGGTCTCACCAAGGCCCTGTATAATTGGAGTAAGACTTCTTTACTCCTGTACTCAAATCCTCTTGTAAAGAAGGCCAGCATACCATTTGCCTTCCTAATGGCTTGCTGCACCTGCACATTCACTTTCAGTGACTCGTGTACAAGGACACCCAGGTCCCTTTGAGCATCTGCATTCCCCAATCTTTCACCATTTAGGAAATACTCTGCCTTTCTGTTTTTTCCACCAAAGTGGATAACTTCACATTTATCCACATTATATTCCATCTGCCATGTTCTCGCCCATTCACTGAGCCTGTCGAGATCCCCTTGAAGCCTCTTCACATCCTCTTCGCAACTGGCACTGCCACATAGCTTTGTATCATCAGCAAATTTGGAAATGTTACATTTAGTCCCCTCATCCAAATCATTGATATAGATTGTGAATAGCTGGGGCCCAAGCACCAATCCTTGCTGTACCCCACTAGTCACAGCCTGCCATCCTGAAAAAGACCCGTTTATCCCTACTCTTTGTTTTCTGTCTGTTAACCAATTCTTAATCCATGCTAGTATATTACCCCCAATTCCATGTGCCCTAATTTTGTTCACCAACCTCTTGTGTGGGACCTTATCAAAGGCCTTCTGAAAATCCAGATACACCACATCTACCGGTTCCCCTTTGTCTACTCCACTAGTTACATCCTCAAAGAACTCCAATAGGTTTGTCAAACAGGATTTCCCTATCATAAATCCATGTTGACTCTGCCCAATCTTACTATTAGTTTCTAAGTGCCCAGTTATTGCATCCTTTATAATAGATTCCAGCATTTTCCCAACTACTGATGTGAGGCTAACAGGTCTGTAGTTCCCCGTTTTCTCTCTCCCTCCTTTCTTAAATAGCGGGGTTACATTTGCTATCTTCCAATCTGCAGGAACCGTTCCAGAATCTATAGAATTTTGGAAGATGACAGCCAATGCGTCCACTATTCTAATGGCCACCTCTTTCAAAACCCTAGGATGTAGGTCATCCGGTCCTTGGGATTTGTCGACTTTTAGTCCCATTAATTTTGCTAGTACTGTTTTTTTACTAATAATAATTTCTTTAAGTTCCTCATTCTCGTCACACCCTTGGTTTTCTCGTATTTCTGGGAGGTTTTTTGTGTCTTCCTCCTTGAAGACAGAAACAAAGTATTTATTTAATTTCTCTGCCATTTCCTCATTCCTCATTATAAATTCTCCCGTCTCTGACTGTAAAGGACCTACATTTACCTTCGCCAGTCTTTTCCTTTTCACATACCTATAGAAGCTTTTACAATCCGTTTTTATATTTTTCGCTAGTTTGTGCTCATATTCCATTTTCCCTTTCTTTATCAATTTCTTTGTCCCCCTTTGCTGATTTCTAAAAAGATCCCAATCCTCAGGCTGACCGCTTTTTCTGGCAACTTTATAAGCTTCCTCATTTGACTTAATACTAATTTCTTTTGTTAGCCATGGTTGGACCTTAGCCATTTAGCTTTAATATTGACTTGAATGACTTCAGATGTTTAACTACAGATCCAATTTTCTCTGACAGGTGCTGGTAAAGTCGGATGGGTGTACTAGCGTTGCCGTGGATGCGTGAGGGAGCAGGTTGGTGCTTGGAATACAGATTTCCCATTGTTACACTACCGGCGGGTGGTCTGCACCCCAGATGTTGACCTGCCTTTTTATTCTACCAGACTCCTGGGCTGTTTCAGCCTGCTCCACTTTGACAGGTTTTCCTGCTCTCCCTCTCCAACTTAGCTAACCTGCTCTAACTGTTCACATATTCTCTGGGTCTCATCTATGTCTTTTTTTTCTCATCCTTTTATGTTACACAATTATCACTTGTCAGTTAATCATCTCCTGTTCTCCACCTCATCACTTTATCGCTCATTCTTTCTCTTCTCTTGTATACGTTTTTGCTCATCCCTTCCCTCCCTTTGATCCTTCTTATAAGCTGTCCATCTATAATATCCTCTAGTTCTTATGAAGGGTTATGCCTGAAACGTTAACTTGTCACTTCTCACTACAAATGCTGTGATTGACTTGCTGAGTGTTTCCAGCATTTTCTGTTTTTGTTTTAGTTTCCAGCATCTGCTGTATTTTATTTTTTCTTCAATTGTTTTTGTGTCATTTAATACCTTCATTTAAGTTTTATTTCCATGCCTCAGCTTGTCTCAAAAGTCTGGGTTTCGACTGGAGACTTTTATCTCAACAGCCAGTGACTTCCAAGTCCCCAGGGTGCCCGCCTGAAACAGGCATTAGGTGCCTTCAATATGCAGTTCAGGGTTCTAGTAGCTGTTCAGAACCCCGCTTGAAAATCATCATCAACTGGGTGGGGAACATGTGTTGTGCATGTTCAACTTAGTTTTTCCAGCCTGCAGTGGCCTAATTAGCAGTCCTTAAAGGGAATGCTGGAGGCCACCCACAAGTTAAGTAACGTCTTTATACTTTTGTTTCTACGGAGCCATGAGGAGGACAAAAGTACTGTGGGCCACTGCTAGCCCAGGATCAAACCCTTCCAGTTCACCTCTAACACCATTCTCCCCACCACCAGAACTTACCTACTTCTCAGTCATAATCTCTTATTTCACTGGTACATACTGAAAAAATATCTGCTTAAAATTTAATTCAATTTTCATGCCCACTGGAAACTGGATATTCATCTCTTCTAGAACTTCAGTTACAAAAAGCATAAATCAATACTTAATCAGCAGAATGAGATAGAGCCACATCATTATTTCTAAAAAAAAGTTGAAAGGCATATTATACACACTGCGCCCATTATCCTTGGACTAATATCTAAGCACCACCATTAATCTACTCAAAAACGATACCTGCATATCCCTGCTTTTCACTCTCAACCAAAAATATATATTTCAGATACTCACCCATAAAATGAAACAATTAAATTAAACTCACCTTCTTTATTATTGATCAATTCAAGTGAACAATAGCAGACAGTGGAAAAGATGCCAGGATAACATTCACAAAGACAAATTTTACTGCTTCAAACTCTCTAGTATGACAGTACTTAAAATGTTTGAATGTCTAAAACGCTGCATTTTTTTCTAATTCATCATGCCAAGATTTTTGTTGAAAGGAAACAGCTTGCCATTATGCAGACACACTCAATTGGGAAATTTTGGCATGATATTGAAACTGAACTAACCATACCAGCTTAAAAATGTGATATGATCAGCTAACAAAAAAAAACACCATAGCAAGGTCAGCAATCTCCATCAGTGCACCGGCATTCCTCTTTCCCTTCTTCCTCTCTACCCGTTATCATTTAGAAACTGTGTATTTGAAAATGTAAATTGTACAAGGAACATGTATGAGCTTTAAGCCCAACAAGCTCCTAAGAACTATAATGTCGCTAACTGAAACTAACTAGAACTCCATTTGTGTCTATCCACAAATATATCTATTTCTCTAGATCTCACTAATTCAGACCAAATTGTAACTATCTCTGGTTGAGAGGCAGGCATGGTATTACCTGCACTACTGGGTTTTATATTTTGTAGCATCTGAACATGGCAACAAAGAATGATTTCAGGTTCAAAAGATTATGAGGTTTTTGTTTGGACTATTTTGTTGGATGTTTAAACCATCCCATCAAGTACCCAGATTTTGAAAGGTTTGCTGCCTCTTTAAAACAAAATTTAGCATTTATTGCATATGTAGTGCAAATAGTAGATGTTGCACAGTATATTATTTTTAAACACTTAATCATAATTGTACAGTATTATAAAGAAACTCACTAAACCCATGTTAACGGTAATCTTTTGGTCAAATATATCACCTTAAAACAAATAAATGGAATAGTGAAGCAACAAAAAAGGAAACTTAAAACACTAACCTGTACTTGTTGGTGAGTTTATTTCCTGCCGAATATTTCGACTTATCTGGCTTCCAGATCTTGCAATTTCACGTTGTGGTTCCAGTATGTCTCTGTATTTTGATACCATGAGTACAGAGATAAAGTATACAACAGCCAAAGCCAAAAACTGAGCCTGTTTACTGTCATCCTATTAAGAAAAATTGTCAATGAGTTACAACTCAAATAGGAGAGGATTTAAAGTAGCAAGGCAGGGAGGCAGAGCACATCACAATTTTAGGGTCAGTAGGGAGGTTTTACAGAAGTTGAGCAAGATGGTAAATTAAATAGGCAAGGGAACCAATAGTAGGGGAAGAGAGAAAGGGAAAGCAATCAACCAAGCAAGTTGTCCATATACCTATGTTGGGAGTATAACAATAACAGAGAGGAATCAGAAGCACAAATCCATAACATGGTAGTAAATATTGAAACCTGGTGGCCGCCTGGGCAAGATTGGGAATTAAATCACATCAGGAGATAGGATTTTTAGCAAGGATAAGGAAAATAGGAAAGCAGGAGGGTGACAGTATTATCAAAGACACCACCATGGCAGTAGAAAGGAGAGATCCACATGACAGCAGGTGGTGTCACTATAGATAATGTTAAGCAACGATAAAGGCTGAATTGCTATTGGGAGTACTTTATAGATCTCCTGACTGTTATGACTTAACATGCATATGCAGATAGGAAGGCCAGTAAAATCAAAAATCTGGTAATAAGGGGAGATTTTAACCTCCATAAGGATTGGGAAATAAATAGCAGAACAATAGGGTAAGGACTAGATTTAATGAGAGCTTTATAAAGCAGCATGTCCTTAAATCAACAAGGGGATGGGTGATACTTGATCTAGTTGTATAACAGACCATGAATACCAAGTTATTTGTTAATAAGAGAGCATCTTGGGAATAGTGACCATCATATGTTTCAATTCACTATCAGGCTTGGGGAGCAATTAACTAAAATTTGGGATTTCAACAAAACTAAGGGCTGCATTTTACGGGGGCTCAGTGGGTGCAATCAGTGGCGGGTCGGGTGGGAAAGTGGTTTTTTTCCCCAGCGGGTCGGGACCCCGCTGTGAACCTGCTACCACGCGCCTTTACCAAATGTCGGGTCTGTCAGTGCTCAGCAGACCCGACACGCAGCAGCAGGGGAGGCAATTAAAATCATTAGTGGCTTGTTTACAGGCACTTATCAATGGTTTTTTCCCAGCTTTTTGGATTTGACAGGTAGCCCACTGGTTTCCCACTGTGCCTAGACCTCGTCTGTGAAGCTGAGGCGGGAGGTCAGTGGCCATTGAATTAGCTGATGAGTTGACAGCTTCGAATGTCAATCAAAGTTCCCAGCTGATTGAGACATGTTTCCTTAAACACTAGCTTCTCTAAACTGCATTTCCACTACAGATTCAGGATGCTGCAAGTCTAAACATACGTCTCCATCCAGTCTGACCTCATTACCTCTCCCACCATTGACAGATCGCTGCTGTCAACTCTACTTCACCTGCCATCTATTCCATCAGCATGGGTGCCCTTGAAACTCTCTCACCTTGGTCCTCAGAATCCCACCACGATCAGCCCCAACACCAGCATCACCAGGCACACCAGCAGCATCAACAACACCAACCTTCTCCGCAATCAACTGATGCTGCACAGGACACAGGGCATCAGCATCCGACCACTTTGCTGCCCGGAAGGCCAGGGATGGCCTCATCATGGCCAGATTTTTTTTTATTCGTTTATGGGATGTGGGCGTCACTGGCAAGGCCAGCATTTATTGCCCATCCCTAATTGTCCTTGAGAAGGTGGTGGTGAGCCGCCTTCTTGAACCGCTACAGTCTGTGTGGTGAAGGTACTCCCACAGTTAGGTAGGGAGTTCCAGGATTTTGACCCAGCGACGATATAATTCTAAGTCAGGATGGTGTGTGACTTGGAGGGGAACTTGGAGGTGGTGGTGTTCCCATGCACCTGCTGCCCTTGTCCTTCTAGGTGGAAGAGTTCGTGGGTTTGGGAGGTGCTGCTGAAGAAGCCTTGGCGAGTTGCTGCAGTGCATCTTGTAGATGGTACACACTGCAGCCACAGTACGCCGGTGGTGGAGGGAGTGAATGTTTTTTAAGATGGGAGATGCGGTGCCAATCAAACGGGCTGCTTTGTCTTGGATGGTGTCGAGCTTCTTGAGTGTTGTTGGAGCTGCACTCATTCGGAGAAGTGGAGAGTAGTCCATCACACTCCTTACTTGTGCCTTGTAGATGGTAGAAAGTCTTTGGGGAGTCAGGAGGAATACGTAGCCTCTGACCTGCTCTTGTTGCCACAGTATTTATGTGGCTGGTCCAGTTAAGTTTCTGGTCAATGGTGACCCCCACGATGTTGATGGTGGGGGATTCGGCGATGGTAATGCCGTTGAATGTCAAGGGATGGTGGTTAGACTCTCGCTTGTTGGAGATAGTCATTCCCTGGCACTTCTGTGGCGCGAATGTTACCTGCCACTTATCAGCCCAAGCCTGAACGTTGTCCAGGTCTTGTTGCATGCGGGCACTACTTCATTATCTGAGGAGTTGTGAATGGCACTGAACACTGTGCAGTCATCAGCGAACATCCCCATTTCTGACCTTATGTTGGAGGGAAGGTCATTGATGAAGCAGCTGAAGATGGTTGGGCCTTGGACTCTGCCCTGAGGAACTCCTGCAGCGATGTCTGGGGGCTGTGATGTTTGACCTTCAATCACCACAACCATCTTCCTTTGTGCTGGGTATGACTCCAACCAGTGGAGCGTTTTCCCCCCCGATTCCCATTGACTTCAGTTTTACTAGGGCTCCTTCATGCCATACTTGGTCAAATGCTGCCTTGATGTCAAGGGCGGTCACTTTAACCTCACCTCTGGAATTTAGCTCCTTTGTCCATGTTTGGATCAAGGCTGTAATGAGGTCGGGAGCCGAGTGGTCTTGGCGGAACCCAAACTGGGCATCAGTGAGCAGGTTATTGGTGAGTAAGTGCCGCTTGATAGCACTGTCGATGACACCTTCCATCACTTTGCTGATGATTGAGAGTAGACTGATGGGGCGGTAATTGGCCGGATTGGATTTGTCCTGCTTTTTGTGGACAGGACATACCTGGGCAGTTTTCCATATTGTCGGACAGATGCCAGTGTTGTAGCTGTACTGGAACAGCTTGGCTAGAGGCGCGGCTAGTTCTGGAGCACAAATCTTCAGCACGATAGCCGGGATGTTGTCAGGGCCCATAGCCTTTCCCGTATCCAGTGTGCTCAGCCGTTGCTTGATATCACGTGGAGTGAATCGAATTGGCTGAAGACTGGCTTCTGTGATGGTGGGGACCTCAGGAGGAGGCCGATATGGATCATCCACTCGGCACTTCTGGCTGAAGATGGTTGCAAACACTTCAGCTTTGTCTTTTGCACTCACGTGCTGGGCTCCACCATCATTGAGGATGGGGATATTCATGGAGCCTCCTCCCCCTGTTAGTTGTTTAATGGTCCACCACCATTCACGACTGGATGTGGCAGGACTGCAGAGCTTTGATCTGATCCGTTGATTGTGGGATCGCTTAGCCCTGTCTATAGCATGCTGCTTCCGCTTTTTAGCATGCATGTAGTCCTGTGTTGCAGCTTCCCCAGGTTGGCACCTCATTTTTAGGTACGCCTGGTGCTGCTCCTGGCATGCTCTTCTACACTCCTTATTGAACCAGGGTTGGTCCCCTGGCTTGATGGTAATGGTAAGAGTGAGGGATATGCCAGGCCATGAGGTTACAGATTGTGGTGTAATACAATTCTGCTGCTGCTGATGGTCCACAGCGCCTCATAGATGCCCAGTTTTGAGCTGCTAGATCTGTTCTGAATCTATCCCATTTAGCACAATGGTAATGCCACACAACACGATGGAGGGTGTCCTCAGTGTGAAGACGGGACTTCGTCTCCACAATGACTGTGCGGTGATCACTGCCTCCAATACTGTCATGGACAGATGCATCTGCGACAGGTAGATTGGTGAGGACGAAGTCAAGTAGGTTTTTCCCTCGTGTTGGTTCTCTCACCACCTGTCGCAGGCCCACTTGATGCTGTACACCCTGGCTGCCACATGATGTGCCAGGTTGGCAGCACCCCACACTAACACCATAAAGCATCCCTACAATGCCCAAGCCGTTCCTTTCACACTCATCACCATTGCGAGGGGTACCGTTATGTCTCACCATTCACTGCAACTCACTAAGCCACTTCCAAAGGTGCACACAAATCTGTCCAAGAGTGCAACGTGTTGAAAATAAAGATGTCAATGTTTGACTCCACATTAACAGAAAGTTTACATGAACATTGCATAAAACACCCAAGTGCCGACCCTTGTGTGTTGTTACTTGGTATGATTGCACTAGGATGAGGGTGATTGAGAGGTGTGGCTAGTGAGATAGGGATGTGATAATGTAGATAGAGAGGGATGGGTGGAGGTGCAAGGTAAGCTGGTGTGAGTAAGGATGTGCAGGAGTAGGGTAGGGAAGGCAGAATGATGGGGATGTGATGAGAGGCACAGCAGAACGAGGTTGAGGGTGGCTTTGTACTAACGTTTCGTGATCTACCGAGATCATTGAAGCATTTGTGGCACTGCACCCAGGTCCTCCTGACCACATCCCTGCTTATGCCCTCCTCTGCAATGTGCAACCAGGCTGTGTTGATCCCCTGGGGAGGACTCTTACGCCCATGGGAAGGGAAGAGGACCTCCCTGTGTGCTGTGACTCCCTCCATAAGCATATGGAGGGAGTCATGGGAGAGCCTGGGTGCAGCCCTGTACCTCTGTGCAGTGCTCGTCAGTGTTTGCAGCACCTCAATGCTGTAGAACACTGACAGCACAAATGTCAAAATAAAGTTGGTCATGGTCCCTTTAAGGAAACCGGCTGATGACGCGTCATCAAATGAAATCACCAGACCCGCTTCCTCTAATTGGCCGAAAACACGCTGGGCGGGCTTAACAAGCCCAATCAAGGGAAATTCATTTCAGAGGCCGGGATGGAGACAGCAGCGGGGTCGGGAGCCGCTACCGACATCACCCGCCTTGGTTCGTAAACTCGCGGCCTAACTTTCAAAAGTTGAGGCAAGTTTTGGCTAGAAAGGGAATGGAAAAACTAAAATCTACAGACCAACAGTGGATCCACCAAACAAGTTTATACTGTTGAAAGGCAAAAGGGGTACTTCCTAGGATAATGCAACCATTATGCTAGAATGTAACCAAGTGTTATTAGGACTAGTATTAATCAAACCGTAAAAGCTTATATAAGGGCAAAGAACAATGGCAAAAATGAAAATTTGAGATTACAAAAAGCAACAAAAGGAGACAGAAAATAAGGAGGGCAAAGAAATATTATGGAAAAAGTTCCAAATAATATTAAAGGTAACAGCAAAGGCTTCAATAAGTACATCAAGAAATGAGAGTGATAAAGGAGGAAGTGCCCATTAAAAACAGATTCAGGCATGGCAATGGCTAAATTAATATTTTGCTTCAATCTTCACAGTAAAGGAGGATATGATATGATATTATGGTAGTTCGAAGAGTAGAAGTTTGTGAAGCAGAGAAACTGACAAGGATGAATATAAACAGAAAAATTGTAATGGATAAAATAGTGATTTTGAAGCCAGACAAAAATCCAAGGAATAGACAGTTCTCACTGAAAAAATAGATGAAGAAATTTGGGACGCATTAGATATAATCTTCAAAAGTTCACTGGATTCATGGATCGTACCAGAGGATTGGTATCCAGAAAATGAAGAAATTATTTATATTGTTATTCAGAAAATGAAGAACTAATTTATACCATTATTCAGAAAATGAAAAAGTGCCAAACCAAATAACTTCAGGTCAGTGAATTTAACATCCATAAAGGGAAAATTGATTGAATCTATCATCAGGGACAGAATATGTGAGCATTTGGAAAAGTATAAACTGATTAGGGAGACTAATCATGATTTTCTGAAAGGCTAATGGGATGCTGGACTTCATCATAAAAGGTGCAGAATGGAAAAGAAAGGAACTGTTACTGTAATTATATGCAATGCTGATCAGACCTTATTTGGAATATTACGTTCAGTTTTGGGCACCTCATCTCAGGAAAGATATACTGGCCTTCAAGAAAGTCTAGTTCACCAAGATAATGTCTGGGATTAAGGAATGAGAATCAGGATAAACTTGGGTTATAGTCGATTAAGATGTGGAGGTTAAGGGATGATCTGATCAAGATGTTTAAAATAATAAAAGGAATTAACAAGGTAGATACAGAATGACCCTTTTTCTAATAGGAGAATGCAGAACAAGAGGACATTATCTTAGAATTTGCGCTAAGCAAATTCACCAAAAACTTCTTCACACAAAGGATTGTGAGAATGTGGAACACACTGCCCCAAAAGGCCTTAAATGCAAAATCAATGGAAATGTTCAAAAGGGATACAAGTACTTTCTTGTTAAGTAAGGGTATTAAGAGAAAAAGGCAAGGGATTGGGACTAAAAAGAATGAGCTGCCATGGCTAACAAAATGGGGAGCAGGTTGAATGGGGAAAATGATCTAGTCCTTATGCTTAAATAAAATGAAAATATTATTTGATTTAATAATGGTTTTATATGATAGTAGAGAAGCATAATTATATGGTTTCGAGCAACAACTTGCATTTTTATAGTGCTTTTAACATAGAAAAATACCCCAGGTACTTCAGATAGGTGTAATCAAACAAAATGGATACCAAGCCAAAGGAGGAGATATTAGGTGTGACCAAAAGCTTTCTCCAAAAGAGTTGGATTTTAAAATGGGCATTAAAGGAGGAGAAGAAAGTGGAGAGGAAGAGGGGTTTAGAGAGAAAATTCCAGAGTGTGCAGCCTAGACAGCTGAAGGCTGCCAATTGTGGGGTGAAGGGAGGGTCAGATACACAAGAGGTTAGCGTTCTAGGGTGGAGGGGGTTACTGGGCTGGAGGACGTTCCAGAGATAATAAGGGAGTGCAAAGGGGGCCGAAGACGATGACTTCGGTCATCCCAATGTTTAGCGGGGTTGGGTTAAAGATCTACCACAACAAAGATATCTTAAGGAGCAGGGATGTCCAAATTCATTGGCCCGGAATTTGCAGTCAGTAGCGAAGCAAAGGCATTCGCTGCTGGCCCCGAAGAAAGCTGCCCACAAAGATCTCACGATCTCTGTAGCGAGAAGTTTGCCATTTTCGACGCGCAAGTGATTTCAGTCTAATATAGTGGGAATTCCTGCTGCGATGCTGCTGTGACGTCAACAAGCTGTCCAAGCAGCCAATCACAATGCAGAATTCTCACAGACAGGGAACCAGAAAGTGAAGTAGTAGATTTTATTCAGACTTTTTAAAAATGTTACAGAGAGCAAAACAAAGATTGGGGCTCTCAAATGGGGAAAAGATAAACTTGAAATAAATATGAACAAACTTAAAAATATAAAAAAACATTTTTTTTTTAAGTTTCTTAAATTTTTAATTTTATCATAATGGAGAAATTTGACACTCCACAAAATTAAAATTCATTTTTCAGGGCCATAACATTTGTTTAGCAGTCAATACGCTGTTAAAATCCCAATTACACCTAATCCAACAAGGCCTAACTTTTAATGGGATATTTAACAGTGACATTACCGTGGAAAAGCCCAAGTTTTCGTCAGTTTAATTGATTGCCGGCTGTGGGAGGCGGGAGGCCACAGCGCAGCCAGTGACAGAGCAGTGAATGACTGACCGCAACTTCAGGATATCTACGTTTAGAAGCACATGCGCTACATCCTGAAGTTGCAGTCAGTTTAAAGGGGTAATAACAGCTGTTAGTTCACCATTATTACCCACCGCAAATTCCAGGCCATTGCTAATTAAAAAACTCAGGTTGTTTCAACTGAACCAAGACAAGTGTAAATCAGAAACACTTCAACTTTATTCCGCTGTGCACTAAATATTTTCAATCAAGAATAAATGTAAATACAATTCACACTTAAGTGCTTAATGTGGCAAAATGTCCTAAAGTGCTTCACAGGGGGTAGGAGGAAAGCGAGAAGAATTTGAATACTGAACAAGAATTTGGAGGAGACATTGGGAAAGTGACTTAATAAAAGAGGTGGAATTTGAGGAGGCTTTTGAAGGTGAGGAGCGATGAATTATGGCAGAAGGGTTTTGAAAGAGAATTCCAGATAGCAGGACCACGATGGCTGAAGGCTCTGCAACTGGTGATGGAGTGGAACAGAAGTGCACAGTTGTCCAGATTCAGAAGAGCAAAGCATGAACGTTGGGCTGGAGCAGGTGGCAGGGGAGAATTGGGTGAGGCCAGGGAGGAATTGCTAAATTAGCACAAGAATTTTGAAATCAATGTTTTGGGGATGAGGAGCCAATGGCGGTCTGTGAGAACAGGAATGAAGAGTTGACACTAACTTTTGATAACTAAGTTCATAATTTGAAAACAATTCAATTAATAAGAAGCAAAGCTTCAACGTTATTTGCAAAAATAATGTCTTATATTATTTAATCCAAAACAACAGTCTTGAATTATATAGACAATAAATCATGAACCTAAATACTAAGCATACTGAATTAAAATACTATCTGTAGTTTTAAAATTTTCCTTATCCATAGTTTTCTCTTTTCACATAAAAGCAGTTTTCACAGATACCACTAGGAAGAGCTATTTTTTGGAAATCGTGTTCTGCCACTGAAAAGCAGAAATACATAAGTTTGCTTTCTTAAAAGTAATAAGACTGACCAGAAATGCTGGAAAGCAAACTAAAAAAAGGAAATTATATATAGTAGGACAGTCAGTACCTGAAAGAGTAAAATAGGAGTGGTTTCATTTTAAATTATCAGAATTAACAGGATTTTGTTAGTGTTACAATCAAAATATTAATCTATCTTTCTCTTTCACATGCGGACCAAGCTGTTGTGTACTTCTCGCATCTTCAGCTTTACTTTCCCACCTATCACACTTGTAAATATTCTGAATAGCTACAGTGCAAATATCATCTATTAGATACCCCTACTAAGCACTGTAGAGAAATATTTTAAATACTGGATTCTGAATATTGCACCATCACCCATATACAGTGCAATATACAGATATGAGGTCACATCTAGATTAAGTAAGTTAGCACAGTAAATGTTTTAATAACCTAACTTACTTGTCGCCTTAAGGAACCAGAAAGTTTTAGAAGTTTAATTCAACTGAAATATGTATTTTCATTATTGGAAGCTGCAGCTTTCTGATGTAAGGCAAATTTTTCCCCATTGCCACTATTTTTACAGAAAAATACTGAAATGTAGGTAAAATACTGATAGAAAAGCTTGTTAAATGTAACAGCTTCTTTCTTCATCCTTTCCTTTAAGAGTCTGTAACATTTTGTTAATTTATAATTTCAAAATAAAACTGCAGTAACTATAGAATTCTGAGGTGAAAACTATTTCATCTATCTTTGCATTACCTGAATTAAATAATTTAACTGCAAAACCAACGACCACAACAGAGCAAATTAAATAAAATAAATAATTACCACATCACGAAAGACAACAGCTCGTAAACGGTTAATGTCCACATCTTGCAGTAATCTGTCAGGATCCTTAATTGGAGAAAGGTTACCAGTGACATTTTCAACTCCAGTCTGAAAAAATTGAGCAGCTTATTAAAATACAGTTGACTCATACTATTTTCTCATTTCTAAAGATGACACTTAGAAAGTATTTTTGCAAGACTGCTCCTAGCGCAAACCATCACTAGCACCAAGCATGGGTCATAAAATTGGGGTTAAAATGTTGTAGCCCCATTTTCAACACGGTGTTCAACGGGAGTGGACTCTCACAAAATTATCCTCTTTGAATCTAAACAGACAAACCACCATGGCATTTGAAGAATGCATGCTAAAAGTTACTTTTAGGAATGATCTAAAATTGTATGGGTGTGTGAACATTCACTTTAACTATACAATAGCTGAAGCTAACCAGAATTATGGACTTCACTTGCATCTATTTCCTCAACCTAATACACAAAAATGCAAATTATCTATGTTCATTCAAACATAGCTTAAGCTCGATCATCACAGAATTTTATCTTTCAAAGGAGAACAGAGCCATCTATTATTTATGAAGAAACAGTGACTGGTCTCCAGATTCTAACAGTACTGCACCAGTGGTGGTACTATAAACGTATCTTTAGATGACACACTGAAAATACTGCATCCACATGCCCCCTCTGCGCCAGAGGTAGAAATCATCCGGTGCCCACCTCCCCTTTACTCCCCCAGCCCCGCCACCCCCACAGGCCAAAAATAATCCACTAGCTTATTCTCCCCCCCACCCTCTTGAGGTAAACTCTCTTTTGCCACTTTCACCTCCCCTCCCATTGCCTCTTCCCCTCATCTCCCCGACACTTCGCATCTCCAGCACAGCCCTTCTTTCCCCCTTCCAGCACTCCTCTCCCCCATCCCTCCATACCGTCTTCCCCTCTTCATAGCCCCTTCCCTTCATCAAACCTTCCTCCGGTCTTCACTTTCTCCCCTCCTTTCCTCTCTCCTTTTCTTCCTCCTGTCATCTCTCCCCCTCACCTTCCCACCACTCTGTGGCCAAATTTGGCTCTGGAACGCCCTCTTATTGAGGCCAAAACCTTTCCCCAGCAGCCCCACTCCCCCACTGAGGTCAAAATAGTCCACTGGCATTCCAAGGGCAAAACAGGCTGTAGACACCGTGGTCACCCCCACTGAGTCCTTTCCATTTCCCCTCCATTTGCCTATTCCTATGCTCTCACTCCTTCCCCTTCCTCGCTATTTCCCTTCCCCCAAAATCCCATCCCCCTTCTTCCTCCATTACATCCCAACCCACTCCATGACCATTCCTCCCCTTCTCGCCCCTATATCGCTCCTCCTCCCCACTGCTCTCTTCCTCCTTCCCATCCTCTGCTCTCTGCACCCCTTCTTCTCCTCTATTCTCTCCCTCCTCCTGAAAAATGCTCTTGATCTTGACTCCCTGTGTGAAACACGACATGAAATTGGCTAGTTATTTCAATAAAAGTACTTAAAACAAAGAAATTATCTAAGTAGTTTCAATGAAGCTAATTCAAAAATTCTCTAAGTTATCTGAAATATAAACAAGGGGTCATTTTGGTGAAATAACAAGTTGGAACAATACGGCGTGTAGTATGTGGACTTACACTTGTGATTCTGCACAATGATCTCAGCTCTGACAAGGAGGAGGAAATGTTTAATGCTCCAAGAAGAATAGAAAGGAAGCCATAAGATGAATCACAGCAGGCCACTCCTGTGCAAACTCAAGAGTGGTACTGACAGATAGCTGGTAACCAGTAATCTATTTGTCCCCCACACCACCACAATAATGGTGTATAGCTTGGGGAGACCTGAAGTGAGGGGATGAGGATTTTTCCAAATGTAATGGTGAAATGCAAACAGCCCATTCAAAGTGTGACAATATGAAAGACAAAAGGTTTGTTGTTAGTGGCTTAAATGCTTGACAAATGTGCAGGGAACATTGCATATATATCCAACAACAACAACTTGCATTTATATAGCACCTTTAACATAGTTAAACATCTCATGGTGCTTCACAGGAGTGGTATCAAACAAAGTTTGACATTGAGCCACATAAGGAGATATTAGAACAGATGGCCAAAAGCTTGGTCAAAGAGGTAGGTTTTAAGGAGTGGCTTAAAGGAGGAAAGGTAGAGAGGCGGAGAGGTTTAGGGATTGAATTCCAGAGCTTAAGGCCTAGGCAGCTGAAGGCATGGCTGCCAATGGTAGAGTATTTCCATGAAGTATAATACGCAAGTAGATTGTTTAGCAATTGTGATTTGAGATTATATATAAAAAAGATTTGTTTGCGTTAGCATTTATTAAATATTTTAACTTGAATACTCATAGTTAGATGATGATGCAGTTGGTAAGCATGAGTGATGTTTCCCACAAAAGGTAGTTTTTGTCTAGCCTGATTAGGTAAAATAAATATACATTCAAGTTGATCAGTTTCCCTTTTTTCTACTGATAATGTGCCAGTATAAAAGTACGTATATATGTGTACATTGATTATTTAGTACCCAATCTTTTCCTTTGTATTTCAGTGTATTGGTGGGAATTTGAAGACCAACCAGAAATTGGTTTCATCCTGACTGCATCTTGTATTTTTTGGGTCCTTTTTGTCATTGTGCTCAGCAGGACTCTAGCCATTTGTTCTAATGCTAATTAGTGACTCAAAGAAAGCTCTCAGAAATGCCCACATTAATCAGTCTGGTGATTCTCGGTCTACTGTGCCTAAAGAAAATTCACATTAGAATATATAGGGGTATAAATTCGTCTTGGTGACTTCAATAGAAAGGAAAATCCGGAGGGGTATAAAACAGGCTGCCAGTTTGCTATCACTTGTTTCTCTCTACCGTCTAAACCAATTTTACCCCCATAAAGTCTATTGGTTTAAAAATAAGGAGGAAAAGGAATAAATACAGAGAGAAGAAACTGAAATTTGACATTAACATACAGCAGGGTTAAAAAGGACATTGTAGTCTCAAAGTGCTGCATCATGCAGGAGCAGATTTGCAGTCAACAATACTCCACACATTGAGTTCCTGACATTAGCTGTGCAAGTGTCCAGTGGTGACAAACTACTTTTCCAGCAAAAAGAAAAATTGGAAAGCAACCCTTTCCTCTGGCTTCTCTTATATGCTGCCTACTGACCAGTTTTTGAGCAGCATTGATGAAAGCCTTGGAGGAGATCACCTGCTCACCCTCTTGGCTGAGGATAATGTCTGCACAGAGAGACTCAAAATGAAAATAATCCTTTCTAACTGCTTAAAAGATAATAAACATACGTATTGTCTAGGAGAAAATACATTGGCCCGTATTTTCCAATGCCTACGGGTGTGTACACACCCGTAGGGACATCGGAAATGCCGGTTTCAGGCATGTGAAACGCACGCGCTGAAAACCGGCATTTCCGATCTGTCAAGAATCCTCTTGACAGATCGCACGCCTGTCCTGGAGAAGGGCCTCTGCGGGTGGAGAGTTCCGCTTTCTGCAGAATCTCTGCACGCTGAAATCACTTAAAAATCTTACGCCTGGTAAAAGCCGGCATAAGGCCTGCTTTTACCAGCATAAAAAAAAATGTTTTCACTCATTTATAATTTAAAAATACTTTTAAAACAGGGAAGTTTATTTTTAGCCCCGTAAAAAACATTAATTTTTTTTCCAACATTTTTTATTTTTGTTTAAAATATTTAATTTAATGTAATTTTAACTCCTTTTAAAAACGTGATTTAAAAAAAAATTTATTTAATGTTTTGATGTTTTTTTTCAGTGATCCCCATTCATACTTTTGACAGGTCTATCTGTCAAAAGTATGAAGGGGGATTCTCTTCTCCCATTGGCTCGCCTGGCCCACGTGATCCCAGGGATGCTTGCGAACCGCATGCGCCCCTGGGATACGTGTTCCTGCGCATTTCGTAGAGCAGAGGCCCAGGATCGGAAATGGCCGGACCTCGGGAGCCCTCAGGTAAGGGCGTAGATTTTTTCCCGACAGTAGGCTTCCTGCGTGCAGATGCCTCCTATCGGAAATTACGGGCCATTAAATTTTCTACAATCACAGTGCTTCACTTTCCCGAAGCCACTGCTGGGATGTAGCTGGGAGGAGGTTGGGTTCTTCAGAGGAGGTTGGGGTCTTCATTCATTTCAAACGTCCCAGAGTGGCTCCATTCATTTCAATGAAGACCAGCACTTCACTCTGGTTTAGGATCTAATCTGAAGCAATGTGCGTATGAATGGCTCGCTACTGGCTGAGTATGCAACAGTAATTGAACAAGCTTGCACTGTTATATATACCATTGTACACTGAATCAGAAATTAATTTGCCTGACTAGGAATCTAACTTTCTACATTCCTGTAATTATGAAATAATCAAGGATTATAAATAAAATATAGTGGTTAGAAACACTTGCTTGTTAGTAGCCATTGATAGAGGCATTGATATGCTAACAGTATGCCACTGGATGTTTAGATGTGGGTTCTCTTCTATGAATCTTTACATGGTGAGTTCCCCATTAGCCAGGTTATCTGAAGATGAAAAAATAGCCAGCCTGTGCTTTGTGCACTGCCTAGTGGCCAACTCAGGGTAGTGTTGACAGAAACATTCAGAAATAGTCACTTGCCCACCCTGTTGAACAGTCTGATATGTGATGTTGGAATACCCAGAGTTAAGTAAGACAATATGCAAAATTGGAAGGGGAAGAAATTAAAGTATACAGAATTTGTTGAATTGTTACTCACACATTTTTAATTTATTTAATGAAATGGTGCAATTTGTAATGTGTAGACCACAATGGAGTGTTTTTGGTCCCATATCAAAAATGGCAAGCCAGCTTTTTGAGACTAAATGAAGAAATATAATATACAATATCTGTCTTATGTTGCGTTACCTTGGCTGCATTGGATCCTGTTATGCTGTGAAGATTCTCTTGGGCCTTGTTACTAGCTAGTGAAGTCTTTGTCATCCTGTCCCTTTGCCTCTGGCGACATTCCAGGCAATTTCTCACAGCAACACAACAAACTGTAAGAGCATAGTTGGACAAAATTATTAGTACAATAATTTCTTTTCTTATTTGACTCATAACTTTAAAACTTACAAAACAAAATACAGAAAAGTATATCACTTTTTGTGCCATGCGGGCACATGCAACTGGAGCTTCAAAATCCCAAGGGAGAGGGTTCTAAAATCTCAAACTAAAACAAAGCTTGACATTAATGGCTGTCCTAAGGACCTATTTGTAAAATTTCTGACACCAAGGCGCACATGTACTGAGTATCATCCTGCCAAGAGAAACATTTTTAATTATCATTACTTGTGCATGGATTCATTCAGCAGTGCAACATTGGTAAATTTTCTGAGGTAGGTTAAACAAGGATCAACAGAAAGAATCAACATAGTGCAAAAATAAGGTGGTGAAGCTAAAGTACTAAAGAAAAAAAACATACTTTGTGTCAGCTTGGTTCAGTTGATAGCACTCTCCTGGACTGTCCTGGACATCATTCAGGCTTGGCTGATAAGTGGCAAGTAACATTCACACCACACAAGTGCTAGGCAAAGACCATGTCCAACAAGAGAGTGTCTAGTCACTTCCCCTTGACATTCAACAGGATTACCATCGCTGATTCCCCAACCATCAATATTCTGGGGGTCACCATTGACCAAAAACTTAACTGCAGCAGCCACATAAATACTGTGGCTACAAGAGCAGGTCAGAGGCTGGGTATTCTGCGGCGAGTGACTCACCTCCTGACTCCCCAAAGCCTTTCCACCATCTACAAGGCACAAGTCAGGAATGTGATGGAATACTCTCCACTTGCCTTGGTGAGTGCAGCTCCAACAACACTCAAGAAGCTTGACACCATTCAGGACAAAGCAGCCCACTTGATTGGCACCTCATCAACCACCTTAAATATTCACTCCCTCCACCACTGGCACACCATAGCTGCAGTGTGTACCATCTACAAGATGCACTGCAGCAACTCGCCAAGGCTTCTGCAACAGCACCTCCCAAACCCGTGACCTCTACCACCTAGAAGGACAAGGACAGCAGGTGCATGGGAACACCACCACCTCCAAGTTCCCCTTCAAATCACACACCACCCTGAATTGGAAATATATCGCCGTTCCTTCATCATTGCTGGGTCAAAATCCTGGAACTCCCTCCCTAGCAGCACTGTGGGAACACCTTCACCTCACAGGCTCTAGAGGTTCAAGAAGGCAGCTCACCACCACCTTCTCAAGGGCAATTAGTGATGGGCGATAAATACTGGCCTTCTGAGCGACACTCACATTCCATGAATGAATAAAAAAAAACTCTCATCTCTGAGTCAGAGGTTGTGGATTCAAGCTCTACTACAGCACTTAAGCACATAATCTAGGCTAATGCTTCAGTGCAGTATTGAGAGAGTGCTGCTGTTAGAGATTAAGATTGAGACAAAGTAAAATAATCCATTTGTATTAAGTTCCATTTTGTATTAAGTTCCATTTTGTTATTAACCTCTATAGGTGAAAAATTAAACCTAGAATTCTGCAAATGGTGAACAGTACAATTTCTGCACAGAAGTCATGAGCAGCTGGCTTCTGGGCCAGGCTACACATTGTTTACATATAGAGCTTAAGCTATCTGTAACTATCCAAACTCAACTATTCCAATACTCTGCTGGCCGGCCTCCCACCTTCCACCCTTCATAAACTTGAGGTCATCCAAAAAAAGTCAGGGTAGTGGAGAGTACTGAGCAAGGTGCCCTCGGGCTCAGTGTTTGGACCATGACATTTTCTAATTTTCATCAACAATTTAAATTCAGAAACTCAATGCAAATTGATCAAATTTGCAGATAAAACCAAACTAGGAGGGGTAGTGGAATCGAAGGAGGCAGCCCAGAAATCATAGAATGGGTTGAACAAAATATGTGGGCCGAACAATGACAGATAAGATAGAATGCAGACAAATTTCAAGTGCTGAATATAGAAAGGAAAATGTCCAACTCAAGTTACTTGTTGAAGTAGCTACGTTGGACACAAGAGACACAGGAGTCTTAGAAGGCTCAATGCTCAACATATCTAACCAACACAGAGCAGTAAAATAGCATGTTGAACTATGTAGGCAAAACAGTAGAATAAAAGTCAGTCATAATCAAAATGTACAGTGCTCTGGTCAGACCATACTTGATTACTGTATCCAGTTCTAGTCGCTGAGAAACAAGGAAAACATTCAAATGATGGAAGCAGTGAAAGAATCACAAGGCTGATCCCTAGTGTCAGGGATCTTAGTTATGAGAAATGGTGATGTTTGGGCTTTTCAGCATGGAAAGGAGGCATCCGAGAGGTGATCTTAGAGGTATACAAGATTGTAAATGGTATGGAAAAGGTTCGTCTGGAATACTTATTTAAATTAAACTGTGGGACTAGGATAAGGGGACACAAGGTTCAAACTAGTAAAAGGTAGAGAAAGTGATTAACACTTTAAATTGGACATTAGGGCAGTGGTGAAACATTGAAGAAATAATTAGATGCAGCAATGGGGGAAGGGCAATGGGGGGTGTAGGGTTGTTCTGGCTGAATGAATTAAGATGGGCTAAATGTCCTCTCTCAGGGGAGTTATCCCCGGTGTCCTGGCCAATATTTATCCCTCAACTAACATCACTAAAACAGACTATCTGGTCATTATCACATTGCTGTTTGTGGGACCTTGCTGTGCGCAAAATGGCTGCCGCGTTTCCTACATTACAACAGTGACTCCACTTCAAAAGTACTTCATTGGCTGTAAAGCGCTTTGAGACGTTCAGTGGTCGTGAAAGGCGCTATATAAATGCAAGTCTTTCTTTTTTTCATTCCAAAGATCATTGAGATTTGCTTCTTTTCCACTGTAAAGCCCAGTGGTGTGTTACAGATATCTGCTGTGATAGTGCTATAGTACTGCTCTTTCATTCGCTCCTTTGCCCGGCTCCAGAACAGTTTACTGTTTAAAAGACAAATCATAGAATCATAGAAGTTTACGGCATAGAATGAGACCATTCGGCCCATCGTGTCTGTGCCGGCTAAAAAAGAGCTATCCAGCCTAATCCCACTTTCCAGTTGTTGGTCCAAATCCATGTAGGTTATGGCACTTCAAGTGCATATCCAAGTCATTTTTAAATGTGATGAGGGTTTCTGCCTCTATCACCCTTTCAGGTAGTGAGTTCCAGACCCTCACCACCCTTTGGGTGAAAAAGTTTCTCCTCAACTCCCCTCTAATCCTTCTACCAATTATTTAAATCTATGACCCCTGGTTATTGACTTCTCTGCTAAGGGAAATAGGTCCTTCCTATCCACTCTATCTAGGCCCCTCATAATTTTATACACCTCAATTAAATCTCCCCTCAGCCTCCTCTGTTCCAAAGAAAACAACCCCAGCCTATCCAATCTTTCCTCACAGCTAAAATTCTCCAGTCTTGGCAACATCCTCATAAATCTGGGCAACACGGTGGCATAGTGGTTAGCACTGGTGCCTCACAGCGCCAGGGACCCGGGTTCGAATCTGACCTCGGGTGACTGTCTGTGTGGAGTTTGCACATTCTCCCCGTGTCTGCGTGGGTTTCCTCCGGGTGCTCCGGTTTCCTCCCACAGTCCAAAAATGTGCAGGTTAGGTTGATTTGGCTATGATAAATTGACCCTTAGTGTTAGGGGGGTATTAAATATGTGGGGTTATGGGGATAGGATGGGATATGTTAGGGGGAATTAAATACGTGGGGTTACGGGGGTAGGGTGGGATATGTGTACTGTGGGGATTACAGCAGGGACAGGGTACTGGATTTGGATGATCAGCCATGATCGTATTGAATGGTGGAGCAGGCTCGACGGGCCGAATGGCCTACTCCTGCTCCTAGATTCTATGTTTCTATGTTTCTATCTCCCCTGTATCCTCTCTAGTGCAATCATATCTTTCCTGTAATGTAGTGACCAGAATTGTACATAGTACTCTAGCTGTGGCCTAACTAGTGTTTATAAAGGCTTTGGATGCACTGGAATTATACTGCATCTGGTGTCAAACCCAAGCACTCTCAGCACTGCCTCCTCCAGGAGGTCATACACTGCTGCATCTGGAGTCAAGTTGGAATCTGATTCTGGGATTATTCTGTAATTTTTGCATCGCTTGCAAAAGTGATAACATAACTACAAAGGATTGGTCCTTCTAAATACATCTTACGGATTTAGAAACTATAGGAAAATAATTTCTAACTCTGAAGCTTTAGTTGCATGTAAAGAAAAAATTTGAAAGCTTGTCTCCCATCTTTTTTCCCCTAACATAACATAGGATTACATAGGATATACGGCACAGAAACAGGTCATTCGGCTCAACCAGTCCATGCCGGCATTTATGCTCCACTCGAGCCTCCTCCCGTCTTTCCTCATTTAAATCGATCAACATAACCCTCTATTCCTTTCTCCCTCATATGCTTGTCTAGCCTCACCTTAAATGCATCTATACTTTTTGCTTCAACCACTCCCTGTGGTAGCGAGTTCCACATTCTCACCACTCTTTGGGTAAAGAAGTTTCTTCTGAATTCCCTATTGGATTTCTTGGTGACTATCTTATATTGATGGCCTCTAGTTATGCTCTTCCCCACAAGTGGAAACATTCTCTCTGTATCCACTCTATCAAAACCTTTCATAATTTTAAAGACCTCTATTAGGTCACCCCATAGCTGCCTTTTTTCAAGAGAAAAGAGACCCAGCCAGTTCATCCTTTCCTGATATGTATACCCTCGCATTTCTGGTATCATCCTTGTAAATCTTCTCTGCACCCTCTCTGGTGCCTCTATATCCTTTTTATAATATGGCGACCAGAACTGTACGCAGTACTCCAAGTGTGGTCTAACCAAGGTTCGATACAGGTTTAGCATAACTTCCCTACTTTTCAATTCTATACCTCTAGAAATAAACCCTAGTGCTCGATTTGCTTTATTTATGGCCTTGCTAACCTGTATCGCAACTTTTAGTGATTTGTGTATTTATACTCCGAGATCCCTTTGTTCCTCTGCCCCATTTAGATTCTTATTTTCCATGTAATATGTGACCCCCCCTATTTTCCAAGTAATAAGTGGCCTCCCTATTCTTCCGACCAAAATATAATGGGCCAGAAATTCAGCTCCCTGGCTTCCCGCGGGTGCAAGGATCGCGCGTGCACCTACCTACCCCGCCTGCCGTCGACCTCTGGGCCCACGGGGACTTCGGCTCCTGGGCCTCGGCCAACTGCTGGCGCGCAGGGCTTGCGTATCCCAGGGGCGTAGTTAGTGCGATGCGTCCCCTGGGATCACGTGGGCCATGGAGAGCCAATGGCAGCAGACCATCTTTCATTCATAGATTTGACAGGACCTGTCAAATCTATGAATACAGATCGGCCCCAAAACATCCCTAAAACTACAAATAATTTTTTTTAAAAACATCACATTTTTAAAATAACTATAAATTACATTAATTAACTATTTTAAACAAAAATTTAAATTTTTGAAAAAATTAATTACATTTTTTAACGGGGCTAAAACTAAACTTACCTTTCTTTAAAGTAATTAAAAAAGATAAATCTGTGAAAAAAATGTTTAAATTTTAATAAAATCAACACTTACCTTGTTAAAAGAAGGCCTTGCGCATCCTTTTTAAAAGTGTATCTTCTCCGTGCTTACCTTCACGGAGGAACCTGTAAAAAAATCCGAAGTGCGAGGCGAATGCGCTGGCTCTCTGGCGTGCGCGTTCGACCTCTAAACCCCTTTCCTCAGGGGAACGGAAGTGCTGGTTTCCCGCGCATGCGCAGTGCATGCAAGAAACCGGCACTTTCGTTCCGTCCACGGGTGAGTACACAGCGCGTACTCACCCGACAACAGCCGAATTTCTGCCCCAATATCTCACATTTATCTGTGTTGAATTTAATTTGCCAATTATATGCCCATTCTGCAAATCTATTAACGTCCTCCTGTAATTTGTTGTAGTCCTCCTCAGTATTGACTATCCCCCCCAATTTGGTGTCATACGCAAATTTAGAAATTGTTTTTTTGATTCCAAAGTCTAAATCGTTAATATAAATTGTGAACAACAGTGGTCCTAGCACTGATCCTTGTGGAACACCACTAACCACCTTCTGCCACTGTGAATAGCTACCTTTTACCCGTACTCTCTGCTTTCTGTCTTGAAGCCAGCTAGCTATTCATTTTGCTACTTGTCCCCTGACTCCACATTCTCTGACCTTGTTCATCAGTCTATTAGGGGTACCTTATCGAAGGCCTTTTGAAAATCTAGATAAATTACATCTACTGCATTACCATTGTCTACTCTCCCTGTTACCTCTTTAAAAAATTAATGAGGTTGGTCAAGCAAGACTTTCCCCCTTTTGAAATTCATGCTGACTATTCATTACTATATTCTTGGTTTCTAGATGTACTTCTATTTTCTCCTTCAGTAGGGATTCCATTATATTTCCTACCACCGATGTTAAGCTGACTGGCCTATAGTTCTATTTCCCTTCTTAAATATAGGTATTACATTAGCTATCCACCAGTCCTCTGGCACTACACCTTTTTCTAAGGAATTACTAAATATGTGTAGTAATGCCTCTGCTATTTCCTCCCTAGATTCTTATAAAATGCGCGGATGTAATCCGTCCGGACCAGGGGTTTTATTCTCTTTGAGTTTGATTAGTTTATTTAATATATCCCCTCTTTTTATTTTAAATGCACTTATCTCATTACTAATCTCATCATCCAATGTCATGTCCACCTGTTCTATCTCCCTGGTAAATACTGAAGCAAAATAATTATTTAATATTTCTGCCATCTCTCTATCGTTACCTGTGGTATTATCCTGTCTATTCCTTAATGGCCCTATTCCCATCCCAACCTTCCTTTTTTTATTGATGTGCCTGTAAAATATTTTCCTATTTTGTTTTATGTTCCTTGATAATTTAATTTCATATTTCCTCTTTGCCTTCCTAGTTGTTTTTTTTTTAAACTTCTCTCCTAATCTCTTCGTATTCTCCCTTATCGTCCACTCCCCTGCTGTCTATGTACTTAATGTATGCCTCTTTCCTTACCCTCAATTGTTCCCTTATGGCTTTAATCATCCATGGAGTCTCATTATTGTTTAGTTTGTTCTTTCCTTTTAGTGGAATATATTGTTCCTGCACTCTGTTGAACACCATTTTAAATGTTTCCCATTGCTGTTCTACATCGTTGTTTGCCAATATTGTTGTCCATTTTATTTTCCCAAGTTCTATTCTCAGCCCCTCAAAATCAGCTTTTCTCCAATCTATTACCCTGGTTTTCGTCATACTTATGTCCTTCTCAATTATCATCTTAAAGCCTATTATATTATGGTCACTACTTCCTAGATGTTCCCCTACATTTACTTTTCTTATCTGCTCTGGTTTATTCCCCATTACTAAATCCAATAGTGAATCCTCCCTTGTTGGGTTTTTTACATATTGGGTAAGAAAGGAGTCCTGTACACATTGTAGGAACTCCATTCCCTTATCCCCTTTACCTACCTCTTCTGTCCAATTAATATCGGGGTAGTTGAAATCCCCCATGATTATTATTCTATATGTTTTACTCATTTCCCTAATTTGTCTACATATTTCTTCCTCCACCTCCCTTCCACTATTAGATGGTCTGTAGACTACACCTATTAGTGTGATTGATCCTTTATTATCTTTTATCTCTATCCATATGGATTCTATTTTTGTCTTGCTGATAGCTGCATCACTTTTTTCTACTGCCATTATGTTATCCCTAATAAGTACAGCTACTCCACCTCCCCTTTTTCCCCTCTCTATCTTTTCTAAATATGTTATACCCTGCAATGTTTAATTCCCAGTCCTGATTTTTCTGTAGCCATGTCTCAGTAATCCCTACTATGTCTGGTTCCTCGCAATGCATGACTGCCTCCAGCTCCCCTGTTTTATTACGGACACTGTGTGCATTGCTGTACAGACGCTGTACAGACAGTTTAACTCATTTTTAATAGGATTTCCTCTCACTTTATGCTTAACCATCTTTTTAGACTTCTCTTCTATAACTCTATATATTCCTTTGCCATGAATGTCCTACCTTACTTTATTCTTTGAAAGGTCATCGACCTGAAACGTCAACTCTCTTTCTCTCTCCACGGATGCTGCCTGGCCTGCTGAGTTTTTCCAGCGTTTTCTGTTGTTATTTCGGATTTCCAGCATCTGCAGTATTTTGCTATCGTATTACTTTATTCTTTCCTATGCTCTCTTTTCCTGTTTTGTTTATATTCGGCTGGTTACGTTTCTTGTAGATCCCTCCCCCCATCTTACTAGCTTAAAGCCTTTGCACCTCCCTATTTACCCTTTCCGCTAGGACACGGGTCCCATCGCGGTTCAGGTGGAGCCCGTCCCATCGGTACAGCTCTTTCCTGTCCCAGAGCTGGTGCCAGTGTCCCATGAAAAGGAACCCCTCTTTCCCACACAAGCCCTTGGGCCACGTGTTAATTCTCCTGATCTGTTTGCTTCTATGCCAACTTGCACATGGCTTGGGCAATAATCCAGAGATTATTACCCTCGAGGTCCTGCTTTTTAATTTAGAGCCTAGCTCCTGATACTTTTTCAGCAGGACCTCCTCCCACCTATGCCGTTTGTTCCAACATGGACCACGACAACTGGATTTCCACCCTCCCTTTCCAAGTTCCTCTCCAGCCGCCATGAGATATCCCTTATCCGGACACCAAGTAGGCAACACACCCTTCAGGGTTCTCGTTCTTGGCTGCAGAGGACACTATCTATCCCTCTAATTAAAGAGTCCCCTATTACTGCTACATTTCTATTCTTCTCTTCCCTCCCTTGGACAGCCTTCTGAGCCACGGTGCCTTGGTCTGCATTGTGGCTGTCCTCCATGCAGCCTTTCTCCTTGTCCTCACAGGTAGCGAGTACTTCGTACCTGTTGGACAGGACCAGTGTCTTCTCAACCTCTCCTAAATCCCCATTACCCAGCTCCCTAGCAATCACACCCTCCCCTTCCTGGACCTGTGCTTTCCTCTGGGGTGTGATTGCATTCTGGATAAAACTGTCCAGAAATTCCTCCCCCTCCCTTATGTGTCGGAGTGTCTCCAACTCGCACTCCAGCTCAATGACTCTGAGCCGGAGAGATTCGAGGTGTTCGCTCGGGACAGTCTCGCTGTCCACAAACTCCCACATACTGCAGTCCAGACACACAACCTGCACTGCCATATCTTAGTCTCACTAATTAAATAAATAAAATAAGGCTAAAGTCTTTTTTCAACGATTATTTATAGTTATATTAATTAGTTTAACTACTTAAGCTATAAATTTAATACAGTATTTTGTAGTTTCCCGCACCTAGTTTAAACCACTGTCCTAGGTTAGAGAAAAAAAGAGAAATAAAACCTTAATACTCACCAACCAATCACCTACCGGCTGTCCTGTGATGTCACTCCTTGTTTTTTTGGAAATCGTCGAAGATTCGGCCGCCGCTGATACCGCCTCCAATTAACCTCCCTGCTCTTATATTCTATGCCTTGGCTAATAAAGGAAAGCATCCCGTATTTCTTCAGGATGCACAAGGTAGATCCTGCTATCTGATATGGGGCTGCATTCAGACTGAATTGAATTGGTTAACATTACAACTAATTCAATATATGTTGTTTAGTTCCATCAGATGAAGAATGTCTACCTTTTAAAAAAAATTGTGGCTGATTGCATTCTTAAGTGTCAGTCTGGCCAGTGGTAGCACTCTCACCTCTGAGTCAGAAGTTGTGGGTGCAAGTCTCACTCCAGAATTTGAGTACATAATCTAACCTGACAATTCAGTGCAATACTGAGGGAATGCTACATTGTCAGAGGTGCCATCTTTTGGATGAGACACTAAACTGAGTCCATCTGCCTGATCAAGTAGACATAAAAGATTCTATGGCACTTTGGTGAGGTACCAAAGCAATACCCTGCCAAGAATTCAAGCCATTAAGTAGAATAGCAGTTCGCCATGGGGTGGGAAAGAGGAGAATCGGTGAGGAAGAGAGATGGGAAGCAAGCTTTCAAATTTTCTTTTTACATGCAACAAAAGCTTCAGAGTTAGAAATTATTTTCCTATAATTTCAAAATCCATAAGATGTATTTAGCAGGACCAATCCTTTGTAGTTATATTATCACTTTTGCAAGCAATGCAAAAATGATGATAATCTTGGGGGGGTGGCAAACAGTGAGGATGATACCAATCGACTGCAACAGGACATAGAAAGGCTAGCAGAATAGTGGCAAATGGAATTTAATACCGAGAAGTGTGAGGTGTTGTATTTTGGCAGAAGGAACAGGGAGAGGCAATATACACTTAATGGCACAGTTTTAAAGAGTGTGCAGGGACAAAGGGACCTGGGAGTTAATGTGCATAGGTCCTTGAAGGTGGCGGGACATATTGAGAGAGTGGTTAGCAAAGCATATGGGATATTGGGCTTCATAAATAGAGGTATTGAGTACAAAAGTAGAGATGTTATGCTGAACCTTTATAAAGCGCTGGTTAGGCCACAACTGGAGTATTGCGTCCAGTTCTGATCACCACACTTTAGGAAGGATGTGAAGGCACTTGAGAGGGTGCAGAGAAGATTTACCAGAATGGTTCCAGGGATGGGGAATCTTAGCGCCAAGGACAGGTTGGAGAAGCTGGATTTGTTTTCACTAGAGCAAAGGAGGTTGAGGGGTGATTTGATAGAGGTGTACAAGATTATGATGGGTTTAGATAGACTAGATGGGGAAAGGCTGTTCCCACTAGTTGATGGCACAAGGACTAGGAGACACAGATTTAAGGTTTTGGGCAAGAGATACAGGGGGGATGTGAGGAAAAAATTTTTACGCAGCGAGTGGGGAGGACCTGGAACTCGCTGCCGACGGAAGTGGTGGAAGCGGAGACACTCAATGTTTTCAAGGGGAGACTGGATAAGCACTTGAGGGAAATAAACTTGCAGGGCTACGGGGATAGAGTGGGGGAATGGGACTGACTGGATTGCTCGATGGGCCAAATGGCCTCCTTCTGTGCCGTTATGACTCTATGACTATGACTAATCCTAGAATCAGATTCCAACCTGACTCCAGATGCAGCAGTGTATGACCTCCTGGAGGATCCTGGCAGTGCTGATAATGCTTGGGTTTGACACCAGATACAGTACAATTCCAGCGCATGCAAAGCCTTTATAAAGTATTCAGAGCCATCAGAAATCTATCGAAAGTGCAGACGCTCTTTCTTGCACTCTCAAAAATTTTAAAATATTACAGCCAGGAATCAATTCTGTTACTACTGATCTTAGCCCTATAGCTACAGTAAAATACAGACTAAGATAAACCTGAATATTTGCTAGAACTTGGGAAGATTTTTAACCATACTATAATTTTGATTTGAAATGTCTCAAAACAGTAAATCTGATCCTAAACTCTGGAACCAGGGGACACAGGCTCAAGCATATAAAAGGGGAGGTGCAGAGTTTAGATTTAACTACATTTTGCAAAAGGTGACAAATGTGTGGAATAGCAACTGGATAGATATTTCAGGACTTGGGCAATTGAGAAGTTATTAGTTTTTTGTAATTTGCCAGATGGAGTCTTTCTGGTCCTGTACTTCCATATTCTTAGATAACTTAGCTGACTGCAGAAACTCTCCTCCTAATTCTCCTCTACCAAGAGCTATACAACCTAAAGACCATACCAGTGAAGTAGAGATTTTAAAATCTTCTTTTCATGACACTTATGACAATCTTATATGTCTCTGCCCATTTCAAAGTATTCCAAAGCCACTATCTTTTGGCCCTTTGGACTCTGAATTTCAGAAGTGACTGAACAATGGGAAAAAAAAGTTCTGATCCCAAAAGCTAAGTAGCACCTTTGACAGCCAGTTTTAATCATTTCACAGCTTAAAGAAACCCCAAAATATATTACAAATACAAACTCATGACATGCTGGGAGCTACATTTTCTATTGTGATTACTCATGTAGCATACATACAATTAAATTACTTTTGACAGTATAAATATTTCAAAGTTAAAATCAGAAAAAAATATGAGGATAGATTTCCCTCATTGGGTGCCTAACAGGCACTGCACCTGTAAGAGGAGAGCATACTCAGGTTTCCTGGTCTGAATCACTTGCATAGCCCAGGTATACATCTGCCACAGCAGCCAGAAGTTTTAAAGATCATTATGAGGTAGGGAGAAAAGTACATTGGAATCATTCTCCACATCTTTTTTGGAGTGCCCAATGGTCAGCTAGGTAGGAAAATAAGGCAAGACACTGAAAGTGCTCCCTAACTGTCTCATTAACATTGTAACACTGCTCCAGGTACAGGGACAGGCCTAATAACGTAATTTTAGGATCCCCAGGAAATCCCAGGGAAGCACAGTGTGGCAGAGACCTGACATAGCATGTTTCTGCCCCTTTTTCCTCTGCTGCACCTGGGAATTAAGCGTTTCCCAGGCGCAACAAGGAAGAATATCCACTATATAGTCTACTCCTGATAATTCAATAATTTTTTGTGCTTAAAAGAATGGAATTATCCAGTAAATTCAATTAAACAATGTAAATAACAAAGCAAAGCGATAAATTAGTGCTAAAAACAGATTATTTGCATTAAGTATTAACATAAACTAACCAACTGGCACTTGTCAGTCTTTACAGACAAGTTCTTGGACTTTTGAAGAAGCACCAATTCTGATGTAACTGATACTTAAATGTTTACTTTGGGTGACCTTTTTCCGACAGAATTTCTCCTCCAAATGCCATAGTCTAACTCAGCAAATCCAATGTGAATTTTAACACACCACCACTCCAACAGTTTTTCGAGGAGATTGGCAGGGTATCTTAACCAACAATGTTAAAAAGCAATAGGTAAGCCACTATTTAACAGAACAAAGAAGCTCTTACACTCTAATAGCATGGATAAATGTCTAACCAACCATTAATATAACATGGGTTTGTTAATTTGTATTCATTGACATTATTTAGGATACATTTGCTTTTTAATCTCAGTGAGGAATTGTCGTCAGAGTGATGGTAATAAGAGAAGCGTTAAGGATAGAAGTAAGGGATACTATTCTAATGCTAGAGTATGGCGCATTGTTGGGAGAGCTTTACACTGAATATATCCTTGATACACTTAACCTAAGAGTGCTTGATCCTGACATTAAGTGCCTACAGACACTGCTCAGCCTGAATTATTCCCTACCTTTTTTTCTGATTTATGATATGGGATCGCATTATTCACTGTCGTTTGTGAAATACAGAGTTCTGATGAAAGGACCTGAAACATTAACTCTGTTTCTCCCTCCACAGATGCTGCCTGACCTGCTGCGTGTTTCCAGCATTTTCTGTTTTTATTTCAGATTTTAAGTGTTTAGGATGTTTTGTAAACTTGGGATGCATGTAACACAATCTATACTGAGGGCTATAACGGCAAGACGTTTTCTTCATTTTACTAACATCGTTATTGTTTAAATCATTTTAATGAACTTAAGCACTGAAGTATTGAAATGCTGTTGCATTCATGCATAAATACAAATCTACAGACTCACCAAGCCTCAGGCACTGGCGCATTAAGCCTCCAGATGACATATTCTTTTCAGCTTCAATCTCACTGAAATTGAGTGAACTCGAGAAAACCAGCACATCAACCATGGCCATCAGCCTGTTTAAGAACGTTACCGCTGTCTCTGTTGACATGCCTTGGGTTGCCTCAATGTTTTCCAGCTCAGTCTTTTAAAAAAAAAACACAGGTAAAACATACATGTTTTCCTTTTCCTTAGAAAATTTCATATACAGTTTTATAAGTAGTGTTGAAAATTAATTCAGAAAAATATTTTAGCTGGTAAAGTTTGCATTTTCAGTTTATTTACCAAAAAAAACATAAACCACTTTGGTGGTAGCATCTTACAAGGTTCGAATACAATCAATAGCTTCTGATGCTATGATAAACCATGAAAGTGAAGTTCAACACTCCAATTATTTTATTTTATGTAAAATATATATGCAGCATATATAATTTTTTAACTTACGAGTGATTTGCCCGGGCTGTGGAGTCTCCCACTGTCCACTGGGGCTCTGGAATCCACTGTGTTGGTCTTTTGAAGATAGCAGCAGTTTTTATAACACGTGAGAGGAAAAGTGGGTATAACAGAGTTTATAAGGAAAGTCTGTACATATACAGGAAGGGCCAGTGATACAGAAAATTGCTTTACAGTGGGATACTAGAAAATTATATATGCTGTATACGTTCGAGTGCAATTTGGACATTTTGTTCCTGTATGTTACCAACATTTGCTTTGGATATGTCCTTTATTATAGAAGTATTCAAATTAAGTCTTGGATATCTTCTTAAAGCTCAAGTTGTTAAATTTAAGGCGTTTTTTAAAAAAATGTTTAAAACATTCTGAGAATCAAAACAAAGATATTCAAGTCCAGGGAATTTAGTGCCTTACTCTTTTTCCAAAAAAAAAGGTCAGTCACTAAGTATAAGATAATAATGATTAAGTGTCACTCACTTAATTGTGTGCAGTACAGCAGAGTCCACTAGTTATATACCTGTGTTATAAAAATTTAATACAACTAAACATTTCCTATTTTATAGGACAATGGAGCACACTTTATGTTTTTTTTTTAAGTTTAAAACACTTTAGTAACATAAAACTTAATTTGAGCAATGTGTCACCAATTATCGGCCCAAAAATTCGGCCGTTCTCGGGTGAGTACTCAGTGCGTACTCACCCATATTCATTCCCGAAGTGCCGGTTTCCTGCATGCACTGCGCATGCGCGGGAAACCGGCACTTTCGGTATGGTGAAGGGGGCGGTTCCTAGGTGAACCGCGTGCGCGCTAGAAGCTGCGCGCACGCAGCACACTTAGATTTTTTTTCAGGTTTCAACGCGAGGGTAAGTATTGAAGATTCTATGCTAGTAAAAAGGAGGCGTAAGACCCCTTTTGAACAAGGTAAGTAGTTAATTAAGTATAATTTTAAATTTTTTTCAACAGGTTTATCTTTTTTAGAGACTTTAAAGAAAGGTAAGTTTATTTTTATAACTTTTAAAAAGTATTTTAATTTTTTCAAAAATTTAAATTTTTGTTTAAGTGGTTAATTTATTTAACTATAGTTATTTTATAAATGTGATGGTTTTAAAAAAAAAATTATTTGAGGTTTAGCTGTTCTTTTGGGGCCGATTTCAATTCACAGATTTGACAGGTCTCCATGGCCCACGTGATCCCAGGGGTCGCATCGCACTAACTGCGCCCCTGGAACACGCAAGCACTGCGCGCCGGCTCTTGGGAGAGGCCCGGGACCCGAAGTTCCTGTGGGCCCAAAACACAACGGCAGGCGCGGTGGGTAAGAGCGCGCGCGATCCTTACCTCCGCGGCAAGCCGGCCACGCGAATTTCTAGGCCATCATGTGAGCTAACTTTTATAGTATTTCTTTTGGTTGCACACACCTAAATACCATCTACATCTCATTTAAATTTCTCTATCATTTCTTGTCATTCTCAGCTCCTAAGTGGCATTTATACACTCACCTATTCTTGGAACTTTCATTTTGCACATCATAACTAAATATTTTCAGATACTATTCGGTATTTCAGCCATTTTTGAGTTTATTTTGTATTAATAGTCATGAGAGAGAATGATATCAATCAATTACATAAATAGCATATTTTAGCAATCAATATTTTGCAGGATGTGGAACATTTACAAATAGCATACATTTTTTAACCATTAAATACTTTGGGGTGGATTTCCACAGAGGTTCTCCCACTTGTCTGCCATAACTTCAGTTGAAATTCCTCAGAAATCTCAGGAAAATATTTATGCTGAGTTCCAGGGGTTCCCGTAGCTCCTCTGCTGAAGTTACAGTGGACAAGCAGGAAAACCCACGCTGAAATTCACCCCTTTTGTCTCCAACATTTCCCTTTTACCCTATTCATTATTCCTTCCGAGTAAGTTTTCTGCTTCAGATGTTACAAACCAAGTAAAGTAAGAGTGCTCCATTGTAACAAATTACTAATTTCCTCTTGTAGATTACAGGAAAGATTTAAACTTAATGCTATTTGGAGAAACCATTAAATAAAACGGAGCTCTTATCTGTTCCCATATTAAGTGATTATACAGAAGATATAATGACTTTCAAATAAATTAAACTAAATTAAACACAAAAAAGTAGAAATACTAACCTTAGAACCCTGGGCATGTAATATGCAAAAATACAACACAAAAAGAAAAGGGTAAGAATTAATAAAGAGAAAGAAAAATAACGTCAATTAAATTCTAAAATCATATTTCTTACCTACTAAATTCAGCCTTAGAACTCAACTAAGTATCATTAATAAGAGAAAATATATGGGCTATGGATCTAATAATTGAATTACGGATTTCTAAAATAGTTATATCTTTCCTTTACTAACATTTATCATAGGAATTCTAAACAGATGGTAAACTTTGCCATTAATCATTTTCATGGGTAGTCATCCAAAAGACAAAAGTTATTTGAATTATTTCAAACACTGAAGAAATGACTGAAAATAAATTATTTTTACTATGCATCTTTTATTTGTTAAAAATTGCTCAGAAAACTCAACACTGCCATGTGTTACTGGAATACCACAAAGATCAATAAGCAATTGTGTACAAAAACAAACATTTAACATAATCAGAATTCACTTCCTGGCACAGTGTTAAAGAACAGAGGTAAATGTACAGGAATTATAAGGAAGATTTTCCACTCCAATGCACTGGTGATGGTTGCATGTAACAGACGTGGGGGGTGGGGGGGAAAGGAAGTTTGATGGAGAGTGCATGCTTACTAACTGGGTGGCACTGGTAGCTCAGGAAATGTGCATTGCTGGAGTACTCAAGATATAATAAAGGTCTGAAAAGTTTGCAAATTAAAGTGGGGCTTTCCTCCCCTGCATTTTCCAGTAGTTGCAACCAAATGCAATCTCATCACTTGAAACAGAAACAGACGTACTCTAAACTGATTTCAGAATTTAGTTTCTTAAAGATATATGTCCCTTTTGCAAGTGACACTTAAGTTGTTTGGTTTTGCTGCCTTTTTTTTGCCTTTTTGCAATTCATTGCTAATTTTTCCTTGTTTCCCCCGCCATCACCACGTATCATTTGGGGAAGGTGCCCTCAATGAAAACAGCTCTCACTACATAAAATGGGTACTCCACCTGGGAATTCCTCTTATGCTCAGTGAGGTGGATGAGGAGTAAGAGCAGTTCTACAGATATAAGTGGAGGCAGATGTGCCTGTATTGGAGGTGGTCTGAGCAGACTGCTCCTGTCCAAGGAGGCGGGTGTACAGATGACGTATAGTTAACCTGGGCATATATAAACAGCTCTGTTTTCACCACTTACACTTTACCAGGAACTCAAAAGTCTCAGAAGTCTTCTGCCTCCTATAGTCAAACCTCCAAATTTTGTCCATGACAGGAATGGCTCTACCTTTAGCAGTAAAAGTCACTATTGCTTTGAATGTCTTTGTTACTGGTTGTTTTCAAGCTGGCTTGAGTGACATCTGTTATATCAACCCGTCTGCAATGGATTGCTGCATTCATCAGATCACTGATTAATTGTTTGCCCTGGTGAAGAACATCATAATTTTTCCAAAGAAAAACAAACCAACAAGAGGGGGCTCTTCACTTTTGCACTGTAACTGGGTTACTAAAAGTCATCAATGGAACCCATGTGGTCATACCAGCTCCTTTCACCAATGCTATGGCATTTATGAATAAGCAATGGATTCCAGTCTATTAATGTTCAGGTTATATGTGACCATAAGAACATGAAGTAGGCAGATTCCCGGTACCATGGAAGCTACCATAATACATTGATTCTATGCCAGTCAACAGTCAAGATGTGCAAAGAGAAATAATTCATTTGGACAGTTATGTGCTTTTTGGGGGTTTGGGTGAATGACATAGAATAGTAGGATAGGTGGTTTGAAGTAAAAAAGTGAAGGGACTACAATTGTTTGCACATTGTATGACAAAGACCAGGGTAATAGATTGGAGAAAAGCTGATTTTGAGGGGCTGAGAACAGAACTTGGGAAAATAAAATGGACAACTGTATTGGCAAACAATGATGTAGAACAGCAATGGGAAACATTTAAAATGATGTTCAACAGAGTCCAGGAAAAATATATTCCGCTAATAAACAAGAACAAGCTAAACACCAATGAGACACCGTGGATGAATAAAGCCATAAGGGAAAAATTGAGGGTAAGGAAAGAGGCATACATCAAGTACATGGACAGCAGGGGAGAGCATGATAAGGGAGAATATGAAGGGATTAGGAGAGAAGTCAAAAAAACAATTAGGAAGATAAAGAGGAACTAAGAAATTAAATTATCAAGGAACATAAAACAAAATAGTAAAATATTTTACGTGCACATAAATTTAAAAAAAAGGAAGGTCGGGATGGGAATAGGGCCACTAAGGGATGGAGAGGATAATACCACAGGCAGCAATAGAGAGATGGCAGAGATATTAAATAATTACTTTGCTGCAGTATTTACCAGGGAGACAGAACAGGTGGAGATGACATTGGATGATGAGATTAGTAATGAGTTAACTGCATTTAAAATAAAATGAGGAGATATACTAAATAAACTCATGAAACTCCAAGAGGATTAAAACCCCTGGTCTGGACGGATTACATCCGCGCATTTTAAAAGAATCTAGTGAAGAAATAGCAGAGGCATTACTACACATATTTAGTAATTCCTTAGAAAAAGGTGTAGTGCCAGAGGACTGGTGGATAGCTAATGTAATACCTATATTTAAGAAGGGAAATAGAACTATAGGCCAGTCAGCTTAACATCGGTGGTAGGAAAAATAATGGAATCCCTACTAAAGGAGAAAATAGAAGAACATCTAGAAATAAAAAATATATTAATAAATAGTCAGCATGGATTTCAAAAGAGAAAGTCTTGCTTGACCAAACTCATTGAATTTTTTGAAGAGGTAACAGAGAGAGTAGACAAGGGTAATGCAGTGGATGTAATATATCTAGATTTGCAAAAGGCCTTCGATAAGGTACCACATAATAGACTAATGAATAAGGTCAGGGACTGCGGAGTCGGGGGACAAGTAGCATAATGGATAGCTAGCTGGCTTCAAGACAGAAAGCAGAGAGTAGGAGTAAAGGGTAGCTATTCAGAGTGGCAGAAGGTGGGAAGTGGTGTTCCACAAGGATCAGTGCTAGGACCACTGTTGTTCATAATTTATATTAATGATTTAGACCTTGGAATCAAAAACACAATTTCTAAATTTGCGGACAACACCAAATTGGGGGGAAAGCCAATACTGAGGAGGACTGCAACAAATTACAAGAAGACATTAATAAACTTGCAGAATGGGCATATAATTGGCAAATGAAATTCAACACAGATAAATGTGAGGTATTACATTTTGGTAAGAAAAATAGGGGGTCACATATTACTTGGAAAATAAGAATCTAAATGGGGTAGAGGAACAAAGGGATCTAGTTGTACAAATACACAAATCACAAAAAGTATCGACCCAGGTTAATAAGGCCATAAAAAAAGCAAACCAAGCACTAGGGTTTATTTCTAGAGGGATAGAATTGAAAAGTAGTGAAGTCATGCTAAACTTGTATCGGACCCTGGTTAGACCACACGGAGTACTGCGTACAATTCTGGTCGCCATATTATAAAAAGAATGTGGAGGCACTGGAGAGGGTGCAGAGAAGATTTACAAGGATGATACTAGAAATGCGAGGGTACACCTATCAGAAAAGGATGAACAGGCTGGGTCTCTTTTCTCTTGAAAAGAGAAGGCTGAGAGGTCTTTAAACGCATGAAAGGTTTTGATAGAGTAGATAGAGTGTTTCCACTTGTGGGGAAGAGCAAAACTAAAGGCCATCAATATAAGATAGTCACCAAAAAATCAAATAGGGAATTCAGAAGAAACTTCTTTACCCAGAGAGTGGTGAGAATGTGGAACTCGCTCCCACAGGGAGTGGTTAAAGCAAATAGTATAGGTGCATTTAAGCGGCGATTAGATAAGCATATGAGGGAGAAGGGAACAGAGGATTATGCTGATAGGGTTAGATAAGGAAAGATGGGAGGAGGCTCGAGTGGAGCATAAACACCGGCATAGACTGGTTGGGCCGAATGGCCTGTTTCTGTGCTGTATGTAATCCTATGTAATTGGTATAAATTACATACTGGATTGGAAATTTGTCCTCTTAAAGAGCCATTATAGGAGAACTGCCAGGACATGTAAGGATTAAGGAACTAGGTTAGTAGACTCTGGATTGCAGCCAATCATTTAAGGTTCCTCAGAAAGGAGAGCAGGATCCTTGTTTTGATGACTGGCTTGAGTCATGGAGTACAGCAGAAAACCTTGTGTTTGTAGATAAGAGAGAGTCATTTTCTGGATAGGGCAATTTTTTTCAGGAAGAATGGAGTTCATGTGAATCAGTTGAGGGCTTAAAAACACTGGCCCAAAAATTTGTGTTGATACGCGAGAGTACGCACTGTGTACTCTCGCGTATTCTGTCTCCAATTGCCGGTTTTCTGCATGCACTGCGCATGCGCTGAAAACCGGCACTTGGTGAATGGAAAAGGGGGCGGTTCCTAGGTGAACCGCGTGCACGCTACAGGCTGCGCGCATGCAGTGCACTTAGTGGTTTCAACGCGCAGGTAAGTATGGAAGATTTTACACATAAAAAAAGGAGGAGTAAGACCCACTTTTAACAAGGTAAGTAGTGAATTAAGTATTATTTTGAATTTTTTTTAACAGGTATATCTTTTTTAGAGACTTTAAAGACAGGTAAGTTTATTTTTATAACTTTTTAAAAGATTTTAAATTTTTTCAAAAATTTAATTTTTTATTTAAAATGGTTAATTTATTTAACTATACTTATTTTATTAATGTGATGGTTTTAAAAAAAAATTTAATTGAGGTTTAGCTGTTCTTTTGGGGGGCTATAGTATTCATAGCTTTCACAGCACTTATGTGAAAGTTATGAATGGAAGATGGTGTGCTGCCATTGGCTCTAACTGAGTCACGTGATCCCACAGCTCGCACGAATTAACTACGCCTGTGGGATACGAAAGCACTGCACAGCAGCTGTCCAGAACATCAAGTTCGTGCGAGCTGGAACTGAAAAAGCCAACGCGCAGTGAGAGATCGCGGGGAAGCCTTACCCTCGCACGAAGGCTTCCTCACGAATTTTTGGGCCAAACACTAGCTCAGAATGTAGAAAGTGCCACAGCCAAGTATTTAAACTAGTTGGGATAGGGAATACCATAATTCATTATTTTTGTAGTTTCTTTTGGACTGAAGAGGCAGAGCATCTGATGGTTACAGTCAAAATTTTAAGAATTTCAATTACAGAGGTCAAGACTGTTTACTTAGGATGCGCCTTGACATATTTTCATGCTAATGCTGGAAGTAAATATTAGAAATAAAATGCTGAAATGATAGCTATATGCTTCCATAGAGCATTTAGATGTAATCGGTATTTCTGAACTCTGGCTGGACAATAGTGATGAACAGAAGTGCACTTCCCCTCCATATAAACTTCCCTACCCACATTCACAGCAAGGTCAAAGTGGAGCTCATCTCCCAAGACCTATGATCTTGATCAGCAGGCTACCTCTGACCACTTCCTTGTATCCCTCACCATCCACATCCCCATACCCTCTTCCAACTCCACTTGCAATCCCCTCCTGCATCCACTCCTATAAAAAAAAACTTAGCCCCCCAACTTGCTTACAACTGCACTCCCAAACTTCCAAATTGTCTAGATTTTGGCCCTCCATCTACCACTATACCACTGCAGCTGTAAATTTGCTCAACTACTACCTCATCCAAACCTCCTCCCCAGCAAAACCTTCACCATCTCCCATCCCAGTCATTTCCCCCTTGTATGGCCCTGATCTTAGTTCTTTTAAATCCAAAAGGCATAAACATCAGCCTTTTTGATGTGTAACTGGCTTAGCTATCCATTGCCAGATCTGGCTTGACCACATCAAGCTCAACTGGACCTTGCTCTCCTCTGTCAAAACCATCACCACTGTAGAATGATCCTGGAGGACAAAGATAACCCCACGCTCCCTTTCTCTATTACCTACTGCTTAAACTCCTCATCCTTGCCCCCTCCAATCTCACCTCCAAGTGTGAGAAGCTGACAAATTCCCTCATCATGAAGACAGAGACCATCTGTTCAGCTGCCCCTGCTGCTTTCTCCCTGTTCCCACTGAGCCAAACCTCTGCCCATCCCCCCTCATATTGGCCCTGAACACCCAACTCTCTCTCTCTTTAGTTAATTTTCCCCCTGCCCCCACCACTAGAATCTCCTGTTCTGCCTCTACAAGCTCAACATGTTCATAATATAATGAGTTTAAGGTTCAAATAGAAAGGGAAAGCTAGTACAAAAAACAAGGGCACCAGATTGGAATAGGATAGATTTTAGAAAGTAGAGTGAGTTCGCTGAGGTGAGTGAAAAAAGAAATTGGTACAGAGGACTGTAGATATTTTTGCAGTTTCAGAATAAATATAAACCTTTAAAAAAGGAAATTACATCAAATTTGAGAATGCTGTGAATAAATAAAGAGGTAAGCAACAAAATGAAGTTGAAGTAGGGAGCACGAGGAAAGAATCTCAAAAAATATTAAAAAGAACACTAAAGTATTCTTCAAATATATTAGGGAATTGTTTAAGGTAAGGTGGAATCCCTGAGTAGAGAAGACATTGAGTTAGTAGAGGAGAAACAGAAACTGGTGGAAATACTTAACAAGAACTTTACTCCAATATTTGCAAAACAAAAGGATATTGGGGAGGAGGTAAATCCTGATTTATCTAAAAAAGAGGTAATAGATATAATTGTATATATATTTGCAGAACCCTCTCCAAAGGGTGCTTTAGATCCACAATCTGGAGGGTCATTTCCTCCAGGCAGGTTAGGGGCTTCAAGTTGGAGGGGCAATCATAGAAACATAGAAAATAGGTACAGGAGTAGACCATTCGGTCCTTCGAGCCTGCACCGCCATTCAATGCGTTCATGGCTGAACATGCTACCTCAGTACCCCATTCCTGCTTTCTCGCCATACCCCTTGATCCCCCTAGTTGTGAGTGTTATATCTAACTCCCTTTTGAATATATTTAGCGAACTGGCCTCAACAACCTTCTGTGGAAGAGAATTCCATAGATTCACCACTCTCTGGGTGAAGAAGTTCCTCCTCAGCTCAGTCCTAAATGGCTTCCCCTTAATCCTTAGACTGTGACCCCTGGTTCTAGTTTTCCCTACCATTGGGAACATTCTGCCCGCATCTAATTTGTCTAAACCAGTCAGGATTTTAAATGTCTCTATAAGATCCCCCCTCATTCTTCTGAACTCCAGAGGATACAAGTTCAGTTGACCCAATCTTTCTTGATATGTCAGTCCGGCCATCCCAGGAATCAATCTAGTGAACCTTCGCTGCACTCCCTCAATAGCAAGAATGTCCTTCCTTAAGTTAGGAGACCAAAACTGCGCACAATACTCCAGGTGTGGCCTCACCAAGGCCCTGTACAACTGTAGCATCACCTCCCTACTCCTGTACTCAAATCCCCTTGCTATGAAGGCCATCATTCCGTTTGCTTTCTTGACTGCCTGCTGCACTTGCATTCCCACCTTCAGTGACTGATGTACCATGACGCCCAGGTCTCGTTGCACGTCCCCTTTCCCTAATCTGCCACCATTCAGGTAATAGTCCGCCTCTCTATTTTTACCACCAAAGTGGATAACCTCACATTTATCCACATTGTACTTCATCTGCCATACATTTGCCCATTCACCCAACCTGTCCAAGTCACTCTGTAGCCTCCTAGCATCCTCCTCATTGTTCACACTGCCTCCCAATTTAGTGTCATCCGCAAATTTGGAGATATTACATTTAATCCCTTCGTCCAAATCATTAATATATAATGTAAACAGCTGGGGTCCCAGCACCGAACCCTGCGGTACCCCGCTGGTCACTGCCTGCCATTCTGAAAAGTACCCATTTACTCCTACTCTTTGTTTCCTGTGTGCCAACCAGTTCTCAATCCACGTCAACACATTACCCCCAATCCCATGTGCTTTAACTTTGCTCACCAATCTCTTGTGTGGGACCTTGTCGAAGGCCTTCTGAAAGTCCAAATACACCACATCTACTGGTTCCCCCCTGTCCACCCTATTGGAAACATCCTCAAAAAATTCCAGAAGATTTGTCAAGCATGATTTCCCTTTCACAAATCCATGCTGACTTGGACCTATCATGTCGCCACTTTCCAAATGGTCTGTTATGACATCTTTAATAATTGCTTCCATCATTTTACCCACGACCGATGTCAGGCTGACCGGTCTATAATTCCCTGCTTTCTCCCTCCCTCCTTTTTTAAAAAGAGGGGTTACATTGGCCACCCTCCACTCCATCGGAACTGATCCAGAGTCTAAGGAATGTTGGAAAATGATCGTCAATGCATCCACTATTTCCAAGGCCACCTCCTTAAGTACTCTGGGATGCAGACCATCAGGCCCCGGGGATTTTTCAGCCTTCAGTCCCATCAATTTCCCCAATACCTTTTCCCGACTAATAAGGATTTCCCTCAGCTCCTCCCTCTTACCAGATCCTCTGACCCCTTTTATTTCCGGCAGGTTGTGTGTGTCCTCCACAGTAAACACCGAACCAAAGTACTTGTTCAATTGATCTGCCATTTCCTTGTTCCCCATTACGACTTCCCCTGTTTCCGACTGCAGGGGACCTACGTTTGTTTTTACTAACCTCTTTCTTTTTACATATTTATAGAAGCTTTTGCAGTCCATTTTAATGTTCTCTGCAAGCTTCCTTTCATATTTTATTTTCCCTGCCCTAATCAAACCCTTCGTCCTCCTCTGCTGAGTTTTGAAGTTCTCCCAGTCCCCGGGTTTGCTGCTACTTCTGGCCAATTTGTATGCAACTTCCTTGGTTTTAATACTATCCCTGATTTCCCTTGTTAGCCATGGTTGAGCCACCTTCCCTTTTTTATTTTTACGCCAGACCGGGATGTACAATTGTTGTAGTTCATCCATGCGATCTCTAAATGTCTGCCATTGCCCTTCCACTGATAGCCCCTTAAATATCGCTTGCCAATTTAACCTCGCCAATTCACGCCTCATACCCTCAAAGTTGCCCTCATTTAAGTTCTGGACCATGGTCTCTGACTTAACTGTTTCCTTCTCCATCCTAATGTAGAACTCCACCATACTATGGTCACTCTTCCCCAGGGGGCCTCGTACCACAAGATTGCTGATTAGTCCCTCCTCATTACACAACACCCAGTCCAGGATGGCCTCCCCTCGAGTTGGTTCCTCAACATATTGGTTTAGGAAACCATCCCTTAAACACTCCAGGAAATCCTCCTCCACCGTATTGCTTCCAGTTTGAGTAGCCCAATCTATATGCATATTAAAGTCACCCATGCCTTTTTTGCACGCACCTCTGATTTCCTGTTTCATACCCTCCCCCACCTCACTACTGCTGTTTGGTGGTCTGTACACAACTCCCACTAACGTTTTCTGCCCTTTGGTGTTCTGCAGCTCAACCCATATTGATTCCACATCCTCCAAGCTGATGTCCTTCCTAGCTATTGCATTAATCTCCTCTTTAACCAGCAATGCTACCCCACCCCCTTTTCCTTTTATTCTATCCTTTCTGAATGTTGAATACCCCTGGATGTTCAGTTCCCAGCCTTGATTGTTCTGGAGCCACGTCTCTGTAATCCCAATCACATCGTATCCGTTAACATCTATTTGCACAGTCAATTCATCCACCTTATTACGGATACTCCTTGCATTAAGACACAGAGCCTTTAGGCTTGTTTTATTAACATCCTTTGTCCTTTTAGACTTATGATTTAGTATGGCCCTTTGTGTTTCTTGCCTTTGTTTACTCGGCCTTCCCCTATTGTTTCTCACCCTTCTAACATTTGTTTCTGACTGCATATTACTTCCCCCTGTTTCGCTACATAGGTTCCCATTCCCCTGCCATATTAGTTTAAATCCTCCCGAACTGCTTTAGCAAATATTACCCCGAGGACATCGGTTCCAGTCCTGCCCAAGTGCAGACCGTCCCTTTTGTACAGGTCCCACTTCCCCCAGAACTGGTTCCAATGCCTCAGGAATTTGAATCCCTCCCTCCTGCACCACTGCTCAAGCCACGTATTCAATCTCACTATCCTGTTCTCTCTATTCTGATTAGCACGTGGCCCTGGTAGCAATCCAGAGATTACTACCTTAGAGGTCCTACTTTTTAATTTAGCTCCTAGCTCCCTAAATTCTGCTTGTAGGACCTCTTCCCGCTTTTTACCTATATCGTTGGTACCTACATGCACCACGACAGCTGGCTGTTCACCCTCCCTCTTCAGAATGTTCTGCAGCCGCTCCGAGACATCCTTGACCCTTGCACCAGGGAGGCAACATACCATCCTGGAATCTCGGTTGCGGCCACAGAAACTCCTGTCTATTCCCCTTACAATTGAGTCCCCTATCACTATAGCCCTGCCACTCTTTTTCCCGCCCTGCTGTGCAGCAGAGCCAGCCATGGTGCCATGAACCTGGCTGCTAGTGCCTTCCCCTGGTAGGCCATCTCCCCCAACAGTATCCAAAGCGGCATACCTGTTTTGGAGGGAGATGACCACAGGGGACTCCTGCACTACCTTCCTGATATTGCCCTGCTTCTTGGTCACCCATTCACTGTCTGTCCTAGCCTGCTGTCCCAGCAGATTCTCACCTCTCCCTCCTGTTGTGGGCTTTCTTTTCCTGCAATCAACAAATTCATGAAGTGCTAACTGTTTCATGAGATCTGCCATTGCCGTGCAATTGGCCATTCTGCCACCCAAAACAAGAGTGCAATAAAATGTAGTATGCAAGTGGCTATAGTTCGAAACTCTTTTGACCCCACTTTAAAAAAAAAATTAATTTAGCAACACCATTGCAAGATTTTCTTCAAATTTGGAAGCTGTGTCCTGCATGAATATGTGATTGTTTGAGAAAGGTGAGAGGCTTCCCAAGTGATCATCATGCATCCAATATAAGGATGCAATTGGTTGAAGTGAAAGTATGTATAGCTGCCATACCATAGCACCGCACCACACCAGAGACAGGCACTTTAAGCAGACACCTGCCTTGGCAAACTTCTTCAATGCGTTAAATTTCTTCTGCATCTAAGCTGAGGACACCTTCACCACAAAAATTGTGTTCACCTGTTCCACCACATCTTCCCACAAACAGGGCTGCTGAGTACTCCAAGTGTGATCTCACCAAGGCCCTGTACAATTGTAGCAAGACTTCCTTACTCTTATACTCCACCCCCTTGCAATAAAGGCCAACATGCCATTTGCCTTCCTTATTGCTTGCTGTACCTGCATGCTAGCTTTCTGTGTTTCTTGCACGAAGACACCCAAATCTCTCTGAACACCAATATTTAAAAGTTTCTCACCATTTAAAAAATATTCTGTTTTTCTATTCTTTTTACCAAAGTGAATAACCTCACATTTCCCTACATTATACTCCATCTGCCACCTTACTGCCCACTCACTTAGTCATCTATATCCCTTTGCAGACTCTGTGTTCTCCTCACAGCTTACTGTCCCACCTAGCTTTGTATCATCAGCAAACTTGGATACATTACACTCGGTCCCTTCATCTAGGTCATTAATATAGATTGTAAATAGCTGAGGCCCCAAAACTGATCCTTGCGGCACCCCACTAGTTACAGCCTGCCAACCTGAAAAAGATTCGTTTATCCCTACTCTCTGTTTTCTGTCCGTTAACCAATCCTCTATCCATGCTACTATATTACCCCCAACCCCATGAGCCCTAATCTTGTGTAATAATCTTTTATGTGGCACCTTATCGAATGCCTTTTGGAAATTCAAATATACTAACATCCACTGGTTCCCCTTTATCTACCCTGTTAGTTACATCCTCAAAAAGCGCTAATAAATTTGTCAAACATAAAGCCATGTTGACTCTGCCTAATCATGTTATGATTTTCTAAGTGACTTGATACCACTTCCTTAACAATGGATTCCAGCATTTTCCTGACAACTTGATGTCAGGCTAACTGGCCTGTAGTTCCCTGTTTTTTGTCTCCCTCCTTTCTTGAATAGCGGTGTTACATTTGCGACCTTCCAATCCGCTGGGACCTCTCCAGAATCTAGGGAATTTTGGAAGATCAAAACCAATGCATCCACTATCTCTTCAGCCACCTCTTTTAGAACCCTAGGATGTAGGCCGTCAGGTCCAGGGGATTTGTCGGCTTTTAGTCCTATAAGTATCTCTAGCACTTTTTCTCTACTGATATTAATTACGTTAAGTTCCTCACCCTCATTAGACCCTTGGTTCCCCACCATTTTTGGTATGCTTTTTGTGTTAAATAATGGTTAAATTAATGGTTAGTTTGCAATTACTGAAATACTTAACAAAAAACATGGCAGAAATGTTTTACTTTAATTATATTAGTTTAATACAATAATTTATGGATATTATTGATTTCAATTCTGGTCATTAACATTAGATGGTATAATGCTTCATACTTACAGAAGGGGATGTGGCTGCTGATAACAAAGGCAAAATTCCACCGCAAGCAATGATGATGTTGTCTACCATCTGGGAAATGAGGTGAATTGTATTGTGCACAAAAATAATGTTCTCATTGCTGTTCACAAAATCCATCACCGACTTTGTGGTATGGCTGCAACGACACATAAATTATTAAAATAAAAAAGTTACTACTCCATAATTGCTTGTATGAAATTGTAAAATCATCACTTAAAAAACATTTAAATCGATTAGATTTACTGCAATCTAACACTAACCTGCCAAATGAAGTTGGAAGGGTAGGGAAATTAGATTACATAGCTTTAGTTGAAGAGTCAGCAAAATAATGGCCTCTTGCTGTGCTCTGATTTCTTTGGTATGATAATTTTACACTGTTAGCAGAAAGGCAGTCACAAGGTCATTACAAGATATCATTGAAATATAGAAACATAGAAGATAGGAGCAGGAGTAGGCCATTCGGCCCTTCAAGCCTGCTCCGTCATTCAATGAGATCATGGCTGATCATCCAAATTCAGTACCCTGTCCCTGCTTTCTCCTTCTAACTCCTTCTTGAATATATTTAATGAATTGGCCTCAACTGCCTTCTGTGGTAGAGAATTCCACAGGTTCACCACTCTCTGGGTGAAGAAATTCCTCCTCATCTCAGTCCTAAATGGCTTACCCCTTATCCTTAGACTGTGACCCCTGGTTCTGGACTCCCCCGCCATCGGGAACATCCTTCCTGCATCTAGTCTGTCTAGTCCTGTTAGAATTTTATAAGTTTCAATGAGATCCCCTCTCATTCTTCTAAACTCTAGCGAGTATAAGCCTAATCGACCCAATCACTCTTCATACGTCATCCCTGCCATCCCAGGTATCAGTCTGGTGAATCTTCGCTGCACTCCCTCCATGGCAAGAACATCCTTCCTCAGATAAGGCGACCAAAACTGCACACAATACTCAAGGTGTGGTCTCACCAAGGCCCTGTACAACTGCAGCAAGACATCCCTGCTCCTGTACTTTATCTTTGGGTTAACCAGTGAGATATGATGGTGGGTGCCCCCAAGTGCAGTTTCCATGGTTCAAGAGAGGACCTGGCAGGTATTGATAGGAAAATACAAAGGGCATCTGTCCCAATTGTTGATTCCCATCATTCCTAAGGTTTGGTTGAGGCTAACTTTACTACTACTACTACAACACCTTACAGATTTAAAGTAGAAAAATGTCCCAAGGCAATTCACAGAGATGTAATTAGACTAAAATAGATACCGAGCCAAAGAAGAAAAACTTATTAGGAAGGGTGAGTAGAAGCTTGGTCAAAGAGGTAAGTTTTACAGAGGGTTTTAAAGAAGGAGGGAGGTGGAGAAATTTTGGGGGGGGAATTCCAGAGTGTAGGTAGGGCCTGGACACCAATGATAAAGTGGAAGGAGGGGGATATGCACAAGAGGTGAAAGCCAGAGGAACGTAGAGTTCTTGGGGGTTATAGGGCTGGAGGAGGTTAGAGAGAAATGGAAGGCCATGAAGGGATTTAAACACAAGGATGCATATTTTAAATTGCAGGTGTTGGGGCAATGTTCCCTCATTTTTTTTTTCGGCGCACGGGCCCTTTAACTGGCTGCGTGGCCCATTTAAATGTTCGTGCATACGCAGTTTTTCTCATATAAAAGCCGATGCACGACCTGCGCGGGATCTCCAGATCGCTACATGGCCACGTGGCCGTGCAGCTTAATGGGAACATTGTGTTGGGGGACCAGGAGCCAATGTAGGTCAGCAAAAGCAGGGGTGTTAAGTGAGCGGGACTTGGTGCAGTATAGGATATGGGAAGCAGAGTATTGGAAGTTTCTGAAGGGTGGAGGATGGGATGCAAGCTAGGAAAACAATTGCATATTCGAGTCTGGAGGCAACTAACTTCATCCTGAACACAGTTATTTATGATTATGCTGACAAGAGTCAAAGAGTGCTTTTGATTTGTCTTGACTTTATTCAATGACAGCAAAGTTTCAAGACAGGTTAAGCTTGTGGCATAGAAGGCATGTGTTCATTAGTTCTCCTTCATGCTTCAGAACCACAAGGTACTCAAAGTTTGTTCTGCTAAATGTGCAAAACCTAAGACCAAGCTAGGAGGTAGCAAGAAGAGGGAATGGTTGAAGGGAGGGAGGACTCTGGCCTTCATTGACTAGTTGCTCATCAGCCTGGAGGGGAGTTAGCCTCACGAAGGCTATTCCCTTTGCTAATAATCCTCACAAGGACCTAGATTGGTGACAAGCAGGTCCGACTTGGATTTCTGGAACTTCAAGGCCCAGGCTCATTGCAAGCTGTATAGGTACTTCCTCCATATTGATGACATATTTCCATTCTATAGCTGACCAGGAAATTCTGAGGCTTGCCACCACAGCTATTAGAAGGTGCTGCATGAAAGCCAGAGACACAAGACCACACTTAATAAATCAGGGCTTGGTATTCAGCATGATTGGGATACATTCCTTGCTGAAGCTCTGCAGCTCCAACTGGTGGAACCATTATTTGATAGGGCGTTTGTCTGTCCATGTTGTGGTCAGAAGGACGGTGGAAATGCACTCACACATTTTATGGTGAGCTGGGCTGCTTTTGTGAAGAGTCCCTGGTATCTGCTGCCCTCGTGTTAAGGGCTTAAGCCTGCACTAATGACCAAAAAGTGACTATCCTCCTTGGAGAAGGTGAGGGGTTCCAAGGTGACATAGAAATATAGAAGATAGGAGCAGGCCATTCGGCCCCTCGAGCCTGCTCCGCCATTCAATGCGATCATGGCTGATCATCCAAATTCAGTACCCTGTCCTTGCTTTCTCCCCATATCCCTTGGTCCCTTTAGCCTTAAGAAATATATCTAACTCCTTCTTGAATATATTTAATGAATTGGCCTCAACTGCCTTCTGTGGTACAGAATTCCACAGGTTCACCACTCTCTGGGTGAAGAAATTCCTCCTCATCTCAGTCCTAAATGGCTTACCCCTTATCCTTAGACTGTGACTTCTGGTTCTGGACTCCCCCGCCATCGGGAATATCCCTCCTGCATCTAGTCTGTCTATCCCTTTTAGAATTTTATAAGTTTCAATGAGATCCCCTCTCATTCTTCTAAACTCTAGCGAATATAAGCCTAATCGACCCAATCTCTCTTCATACGTCATTCCTGCCATCCCAGGTATCAGTCTGGGGAATCTTCGCTGCACTCCCTCCATGGCAAGAACATCCTTTCTCAGATAAGGTGACCAAAACTGCACACAATACTCAAGGTGTGGTCTCACCAAGGCCCTATACAACTGCAGCAAGACATCCTTGCTCCTGTACTCGAATCCTCTCGCTATGAAGGCCAACATACCATTTGCCTTCTTAACCGCCTGCTGCACCTGCATACTTACCTTCAGCGACTGGTGCACAAGGACACCCAGGTCTCGTTGCACTTCCCCTTTTCCCAATCTACTGCCGTTCAGATAATAATCTGTCTTCCTGTTTTTGCCACCAAAGTGGATAACCTCGCATTTATCCACATTATACTGCATCTGCCATATCACCCAACCTGTCCAAATCATACTGGAGTTTCTCTGCATCCTCCACACAGCACACACGCCCACCCAGCTTTGTGTCATCTGCAAACTTGGAGATATTACATCTAGTTCCCTCGTCTAGATCATTAATATATATTGTGAATAGCTGGGGTCCGAGCACTGATCCCTGCGGTACCCCACTAGTCACTGCGTGCCACTCGGAACAAGACCCGTTTATTCCAACTCTTTGCTTCCTGTCTGCCAACCAGTTCTCTATCCAAGTCAGTACCTTACCCACAATCCCATGTGCTTTAACTTTACACGCCAATCTCTTATGCGGGACCTTATCAAAAGCCTTCTGAAAGTCCTAATACACCACATCCACTGGTTCTCCCTTATCTATTCTACCAGTTACATCCTCAAAAAATTCCAGTAGATTAATCAAGCATGATTTAGCTTTTGTAAATCATGTTGACTTTGTCCCTAATTTCCCTTGTTAGCCACGGTTGAGTCACCTTTTTTGTTTTATTTTTATGCCAAACAGGGATGAACAAATTCTGTAGTTCATCCATGCGATCTTTAAATATTTGCCATTGCCTATCACCGTCAACCCTTTAAGTATCGCTCCCCAATCCATCCTAGCCAACTCGCGCCTCATACCATCGTATTTCCTTTATTTAAATTCAGGACCACAGTCTCTGAGTCAACTACTTCACTCTCCATCTTAATGAAGAATTCTATCATATTATGATCGTTCCTCCCAAAGGGGCCTCGCACAACAAGATTGCTAATTAATCCTTTCTCATTACATAATACCCAGTCTAAGATGGCCTGATCTCTAGTTGGTTCCTCAACATATTGGTCCAGGAAACCATCCCGTATACACTCTAGGAATTCCTCCTCCACAGTATTGTTACTAACTTGGTTAGCCCAATCTATATGTAGATTGAAGTCACCCATGATGACTGCTGTGCCCTTATTGCACGCGTCTCTAATTTCCCATTTAATGCCATCCCCAACCTCAGCATTACTGTTTGGGGGTCTGTATACAACTTCCACTAACGTTTTCTGCCCCTTGGTATTTTACAGCTCTACCCATACAGATTCCACATCATCAGAGCTAATATCCTTCCTTACTATTGTGTTAATCTCCTCTTTAACCAGCAATGCTACCCCACCTCCTTTTCCTTTTTGCCGGTCCTTCCTGAATATTGAATACCCCTGGATGTTGAATTCCCAGCCTTGGTCACCCTGGAGCCATGTCTCTGTAATCCCAATTATATCATATCCGTTTACATCCATTTGTGCAGCTAATTCATCCACCTTATTACGAATGCTCCTCGCATTAAGACACAAAGCCTTCAGGCTTGCTTTTTTTAACACTCTTAGTGACATGCGTGGCAATGAAAGATTGGAATTGAATCAACGCTCCATGGCAGACTCAGCAATCCAATAACTAAGCCAGGCAGGTCCACAGTACTCCAGAACATTGCTGGTGCTTGACTAGCTAGCCTGGCTCATTAATGGGACCTGAAGTGCCAGCCCTTTCACTGGGGGGATTCTTCCCATTTGAGTACAGATAAACATCTAAGTCAATATCCTAGCCTTAGTGGTCCCAGCTGTATATACAGTGGAAGATAACCTGTGCTCTGTGCTGACAAACTTCATAGATTTGGTTAAGTCCAGCAGTAACCATATGCACTCTTGGGGGTTCCCTAAATTTTGGCAATTGCTAACCTGCACCCAAGCTATTTGGATTCAGGTGAGTAGAATTGTCCCAATGAGCAGTGCACGTTCCAAATCGGATAATTCTCAGTAGCTTGTTTTGAAGACTATTAAACATTGATGGTGGGTTTCCACATGTGTCACACACCCAGCAATCCAAAACAAAATATGAGGGCCCCTCTTAGGCATCTTTCTTCAAGAGCTAAATAGTTCTAGCTTATTAAGTCATAGCTTTTCCTTCTGACACTGGGAATTAGACTCATTGTTCTTCTCTGGACTGCCTTTTAGGCCTGGATGGCCACCTTACATAATGCCAACCAGAGCTATACAAAGTACTGGAGGTAAGCCGGACTGGGGCAGGGTATAGTTTCTGCATGACCTCTGGGAATTTGAACTCAACTCAGCTAGCAATTTAACCCAACATCCTATCACGTTTGTTTTTTGACAACTTAAACGGTTCAAATATGGTTAGCAATGAGTTTCAGTACAATTGACTGAACAGTACTAATTCTGGGAAATTAATATCAAGTCCAAGCTTTTGGAAGACTCTGAGGCTTTCAAATAAAAACTTTCATGAAGGTATTAAAAGGTACAGAAGGCAGGTCAATGGATGCATTTATTCATGTTAATGGGGCAGAAATTCGGGTCTCCACGGGTGAGTACGCGCTGTGTACTCACCCGTAGGGCCACCGGAAGTGCCGGTTTCGTGCATGCACGGGAAACCGGAACTTCCGGTCTCGTGAAAGAAGGGGTTTGAGGGTCAACCGCGTGTGCCGGAGAGGCAGCGCGCACACAGCGAACTTCCGGGTTTTTTCTTTTTTTTTTTTACAGGTTTTGGAGTGAGGGTAAGTCCCTGGCAGCTGCGCGGGGAAAAAGCAGGCGCAAGGCCTGCTTTTAACAAGGTAAGTGGTGAATTAACTAAAATTAAAACATTTTTTCCACAGGTTTATTATTTTTAAATACTTTAAAGAAAGGTAAGTTTATTTTAGCCCCGTTAAAAACTGTAATTTATTTTTTCAAAAATTTAAATTATTGTTTAAAATAGTTATTTTATGTAATTTATAGTTATTTTAAAGATGTGATTAAAAAAAAAATTATTTGAAGTTTTAGTTAGGTTTTGGGGCCGATCTCTATTCATAGATTTGACAGGTCTTCCTGTCAAATCTATGAATGGAGATTCCCTGCTCCGATTGGCTCTCCATGGCCCACGTGATCCATGGGGACGCTTCGAACTAACTGCGCCCCTGGGATACGCAAGCACTGCACACCGGCAGCTGGAGGAGGCCCAGGATCGGAATTCCACGCGGGCCCAGAGCACAACGGCAGGCGCGCTAGGTAAGTGCAGGTTGGGGGCTTGCACCCACGGGAAGCCTCCGACCCGAATTTCTGGCCCATTGTGAAATATGTAATTTTGTTTGAACCCTTATTATTAGAAATTTCAGTAACTGAAGAAAAAATTGACAAATTTTCAGAAAGCATTTAGAGCTACTTGTGGGAATTTGGTGGCCAGATTACGCAGAGTAATAAGCTTACATGGGCAAAACCCATTACAAATATGGATACAGGAAATAAGAAAAAGTTCACACAAAATGTGACAAAAACTTGTCAACAGGAAGTCAAGTTGTGCAGACAGGATGGGCTGGATTTTGTCTTGGGGTCGGGTTGGGGTCGTGTCATCCGCATTTCGTGTTCCCTCCGACTCCAGATTAATGTGGATGAATGATGCAATTTTCACTTAATTGGGCAATTGAGTTCCAGCATGTAGGAACCCATGAACTAATTAGTGGTTTCAGTCTGAAAGTCGCCTATGATGATGTCATCATTGCTGCTGCCTGGTCTCAGAGACTGACTGGATGTTGGTGAGAGAGGACATACCTGGCTTTTGCTGTGGGACCTGGATATGAATGAGAGAATGAGAGAGAGAGAGAGAATGAGAGAGAGAGAGAGAGAATGAGAGAGAATTTTTTTGCATCCAAGTCTCTCACAGCAAAGGCCATGCAGTCTCTGAAGCCATTCAATGCAGCAGCATCAGAGGCGACTTTCAGACCTAATACTACTACTACCTTCATCACATCTCCGTTGTAATAGTGGACCTGCAGCTGATAGTCAGCTATCCACTTGTGCTCCCGCCAGGTTTCACTGGAGTGTTTCACATCAGGCGTACTTCACGTCGGAAAAGGGTTAAACTAGCTAAAATGTTTCAAAATGGCATTACAGAGCCAATTTAGGGCTTGTTAAGGGCTTTAATGACCTCTCCCGCCTCTTGGAGGCGGGACGGAGTCGGGAACCCCGTGACTGATTTTGTCAAAATTGCGTGGAGGCGGGATGGAGTCGGGATGGGGTCGGGGGTACCGACCCCGCAAATTTAACCCCCCACACGCCTCCAAACCCGACTCCATGGGTCATTCAAAATCCAGCCCGCTGTGTGCGCAGACCTAAGATATGTTGAAGATAGATAGATAATCCACATTCTCACACTCCCCAGCTTACCTACTCCCTTCCTGTACTAGCTACATACTGCCCATTCCCTTCCATTTTCCTGTAGCCAGAACAGTAGAGCAGTTAAGACCACAGGGGTAATTGCCTGACTTCGCACTGCTCAGTAACAGCTTTGCGCACTGGCAGCACATATCAGAAAATTGCAGCAACATTGCTCATGGTTTTCCATCCAATCATTTTAAATGGACATAAAATCATGGGCAGCACACTCACAATTTCTGATTTGCACTGCCGGTGGGTGAGGCTTCCCACCACTAGCATAAATGTGGATAATCAGTCCTCATAAATTTATTGATAATCAAATTTATGGATTGAAATACCTTGTGATCCTGTTCCACAGTGGAATGCTCCTATTACAATGTTAAGAACTAATCATATCTCTTGCATCTAACTGACAGATTTGAAATTCAGGTGTACCTAAGGCCATCTTTTATGAAAGATCTTTAAGTGCAATACTGCTGATTTCCTTACAAAATACTTGGATTGTTTACTATTAGTTTTATTTGTCAAACAATTGTAGATTTTACTCAACAAAGTTATATATAAGTTGTTAAGCCTTCAGTGTGGGCATCATCATACATCAACCGAGCAAGTACAAAGGCAATCAGTGCTGATAGCCACTATTGCCAAAAAAGGTCTGAAAATGGGAAAAATGTTCCAAATTCACATTATACATTATAATAAAAAATTCTGAAGTTTTAAATGTCAGTTAAAAACTTCACTCATGCAGCTTATTACACTGACGGGGTTGCTGTCATGTATGGCATTAACCCATTTAAAATAAAACAAATGATTTAAACCAGCTAATTCTAACAGGATTTCTCCACTTCACACAACACCTTGGTAGCACTCTTGCCTCTGAGTTACAAGGTTATGGGTTCCAACCTCAAGCACCTAACCTAGTGCAGTACTGAGGGAGTGCTACAGTGTCAGAGGTACCATTTTTCAAATGAGACTTAAACCGAGGCTCTGATTGACTGTTCAGAGCGACATAAAAGATCCTATGGCACTTTTTTTTTGGAAGAACAGTAAGTTCTCCGAATGACAACGAACACCACCAGACAGTTTAACTGGTCAGTCATTTATTTGTTATTTGTGGGCTTTTACTGTGTGCAAATTGGCTACTGCATTTGCCTAAATAACAACAGCATTTTATGACATATTAAGGATGCCAACAGCATTACATGAATACAAACTCTTTCGCTTCTATGTTGTTTTTAAACTTGAGATCTATTGCCTTTTATAAAAAAATAACAATGTTTTATCACCTCCGCCAAACATGTACATCTGTTTCCAACGCAAAAAGCAGATCTGTCAGCAGACGCTGGTGCATGGGGGACCACTTAAATTCAGGAATGCGAAACATGGTGGTGCGTGGTCCTGGACTAAACTGTCGGCGCTGCTCCTCAGTCATCGGCATTCCTCGGAAACCCAGATCAACACGAAGGTCTCTTTCTTGTAACCCACCTCCTCGTCCCTGAACAGCCTATAAATTAAAAAAGATGTAATTAATTTTAACAAATCTTCAGAATTCTACTTTTCAACACCCTCCACAATGGATGGTGGGACTCAAGAGGCAAAATGTTTAAAACAGATGTAATTTAAAAAAAAACTAAATACAGAATACAGAAAATAAATTAAAAAAAATCGGGAAAAACAAGTAGGGAAGAGCAGTTTCAGGATATATCTATTTGCAGAAAAGGTTTCATTATCGCAAATAAAATTAAAAAAACAGTTGAAACATACAAAAACCTAAAACAGCTCTAAACAAACCCTTGTGGTTTACTGTTCACTTTAAACTAGACTTGATTATCGAAGTCCATTTTGAAATAAATTATGATTAAATGATAAAATTAAACCTAGATAGAATCTGCTATGTTTTATTGTTAATTTTCTAAATTCTTTCATGGGATGTGGGCGTCTTTGGCCAGGCCATCATTTATTTCCCATCCCTAACTGCCTTTGAGAAGGTGATGGGGTGAGCTGCCTTCTCGAACCGCTGCAATCCGTGTGGTGAAGGTACTCCCACAGTGCTGTTAGGGAGGGAGTTCCAGGATTTTGACCCAGTGACGATGAAGGAACGGCGATATATTTCCAAGTCAGGATGGTGTGTGACCTGGAGGGGAACTTGGAGGTGGTGGTGTTCCCAGGTGCCCGCTACCCTTGTCCCTCTAGGTCAGTCGCGGGCAAAATACGGCTCGCTGGTCGTATCCGGCCCGCCAATGGATTCAGTCCAGCCCGCCAAGGTCTAGCTTCGAGGCCAAATGTCCACCGCATCTGACCCCACCCCACATAACGTCAGGAGGCGGGTCACTGTCTCCGAGGCTGCAGGGGAGTCATAACCAAAAACAGAGGCGGGCAAATCGAATCTGCTGTTCGCTGCATCAAGGTGTTGTTATCCCACCCGAAACTTCAGTTTTTGCTCTGTCACTGCAACGTGAAAGGTGAGTTACTCACGGTTTGTGGGTTCAGTTTCCATAAATCTGTGCAAACTTTCCAGATAAATGCACGATAACATAAATACTTTAAATATATAAAATAACGCTATTGGCAGCATGACTCGAAATTGACACAATCGAATCGATTGGAAGATTGTTTATTTAGAACTTTTTTTAAACTTGCAGCGAGTTTTCAGTCTCAACTCGTCTCTGAAGGAATTTTAGCGAATAATTCAAAATTAGTCCTGGACTTGATTTCATTCCATGAGTTATAAAATGCTATTTTTGTTAATTGGGTGAAAGGTGTTCTCTGAATTCGGCAGGGGTACCGGGAGTCTCCCGGCGTATGTCTGGCGCAGACCCAGTTACATCGGGTTACTGCCATTTCTGGGAGTTTCCTCAGCAGGGAAGCTTCCAGCCCAGTGATGGGCAAAAAATGGCCCGCAGGCCGTTTCCGGCCCGCCAGTTCATTCTATCCGTCTTGCTGGATGGGACAGAAATAGAACGCGAGCCGGAGCTTGAGCTGCACATTAGTCTGAGTCGAGTCATGACTGCTCATCTTGATGACTCTTTTACCGAAGAGACCGGCGCTGCGTCTTTCCTCTCCCAGTACTCAGAGTACGACGGCAGGGGGTCATTAGACACGGGAATGGATCCCGGAGCACAAGAACTCCAGGTAATGGCACGATTGTAGTTCAGGCCTTGCAAAGCCTCCGGCTGCCGTACTCAGCACACTAAAAAGAGAAGATCTCTCGCGTCGGAGGCCTCGCAGACTCGAGCCGCTCTGCCAAACAGCCACGTAGACTTTCAGTACATAATACAATCGATCAATTGATCAATCATTTCATTCATTCAGTAACGGAAAATTTTACTATTTTACACTACATTTTGTGCATTTAAGTCTACAGTTTCAATTTATGTTTATAAATTATTGGGAGGGTAGAAGTGGGAGTGATGATCAACACTGAATTGGCCTGTTTCAAGTTTACCAATTTAACACTTTGCTCTCACAAACGTGCGCAGTCCCTTTAAATTTGCTGCGCGCTTGTTAGAAACTAGGGGTGCCTAAAAATGTATATGGCTACACGAATAATACTGTGTTTAAATGATAAGTTTTGTTTTCCTGGAAAACTTGCATTAGAATTTGAGACAGTCTTTTTAATCAGTTAGATTAGGTGAGGCATAAACATTCCACACGGGAGCCCATAGGATGGCCCTGCCAGGCTAGTTATCTGTTGTTTGTAAGTTAGGGTTTTGACTTTGTTAATGTATCTTTAATTTGGCCAGTGAAGGCCCAACCTATGTTTCTTCCATTATTACTAATAACCATATTATAATCTCTACAGATAGAATTTGGAGTTTGTTTAGCAGAACTGCTTGCGAAGATAATTAAAAGTTAATAAGGAAATTACATAGAATGAAAGGAATTTGAGAAGGCTAAGGTATCCATCTTAGAATGGGCCATTTGCTAGATGAAGGTGAGATAGCGACTGGCTAACGTGCAACAGCTCTGGCTGGGGCCATGATTAAGAGGGACAGGGTTGGGCCTTCTACTTGCTGGGTCAAGGAGGATAGAGTCAAGAGAGATAAGACACGAATTCCAAAGGAAAAACCTTCAGAAAGAGTAAACAATAAGACAAATAGGATGAAGTAATGAGACCCCCTTTTGGGGAGGGCTTTCATCCAAGAACCAAGACAAAGGACTTGAGGTGTCATTGGGTGATGAGGTTTTAGAGGAACCTCTATAGGTTAAATGGTCTTCTCAATAACTTGGCCTCAGGTCCATCCCTAAAAAGAGAATAAAAGTGACACCCCAAGGGCTTGCCCACAGACGGTGGAGGGGAGAGCCGAGCAGAAGTTGCAAAGAGAAGTTGGGCTGGTCGAACGCTCTTTTGAGAGTGATCCCACGCTCACCATCGAAGGCCCTAGAGAGAGAGAGAGAGGCCGGAAGCCAGAGAACTGTTCACGCAAGCCAACCATCTGTCTGATCAGGTCCGGTACCAGCTGCTTGTCACGGTCGTATGTTTTTGCTGTATTATTAGTGTGTTATATTCCGTCCTAAACTCCGATTAAACACAATATATCCAACCCTGTTAGTATGCACTCGATCCTGTTTACCAGAGATACGCGAATCTCTACAGGTATCTCTTTCAGCGGCAGAAGCTGGTGAGCAGCCTATGTGGGACTTCTGGACACTGGACCAGCCACATAAATACTGTGGCTATAAGAGCAGGTCAGAGGCTGGGTATTCTGCAGTGAATGAATCACCTTCTGACTCCCCTTTCCACCACCTACAAGGCACAAGTCAGGAGTGTGATCGAATACTCTCACTTGCCTGGATGAGTGCAGCTCAACAACACTTAAGAAGCTTGACACAATCCAGGACAAAGTAGTCCTCTTAATCGGCACCCAATCCACCACCTTAAACATTCACTCCCTCCACCACCAGCGCAATGTGGCTGCAGTGTGTACCATCTACAAGATGCAACTTGTCAAGGCTTCTTCAACAGCACCTCCCAAACCCATGACCTCTACTGCCTAGAAGGACAAGGGCAGCAGGCGCATGGGAACACCACCACTTGCAAGTTCCCCTCCAAGTTACACATCATATCCTGACTTGGAAATATATTGCTGTTCTTTCATTAAACACTGTTGGCTGCATGGCAAAAGATGGACAACAGCATCACTGAAGAGCATAAACAAATATAAGTAATAGACAAATGTAAATTCACTCACATTTCTGACAAAATAAAAAGCACTAAGTTCTGATTTGTAAATTTGATTTAAAACATTATTTAACAGAAAGAAAGACTTGCATTTATACAGCGCCTTTCATGGTCTCAGGATGTCACAAAGCGCTTTACAGCCAATAAAGTACTTTTTGAAGTGTAGTCACTGTTGTAATGTTGGAAACGCAGCAGTGTCCACAAACAGCAGTGTAATAATGACCAGATAATTTGTTTTTTAGTGATGTTGATTGAGGGATAAATATTGTCCGGGACACCAGGGATAACTCCCCTGCTCTTCTTCGAATATTGCCATGGGATCTTTTACGTCGAGAGCAGTTTAACATCTCATCCGAAAGACGGCATCTCCAACAGTGCAGCACTCACTCAGTACTGTACTGAGAGTGTCAGCCTAGATTTTTGTGCTCAAGTCTCTGGAGTGGGACTTGAACCCACAACCTTCCGACTCAGAGGCGAGAGTGCTACCTACTGAGCCACTGGCTGTTACAAAAACAGACTATAATTAACAAGATGAGCAAAGCAGAGGAACCTTTTTAATCTTACCTGGGTTGTGGCAGTAGTTTGAATCTTTTTAACTTCCTTCCCTGCTTCTTTGCCATCCTCAGATCTGTCAGTATCAGATACTGTGCTAGCAGCGTCTAAATTACCAACAGTTTTTTTTGAAGACAGTTCTGAATCAATAGGCGTGCCAATCATTTCAGCATATTCCATTACTTTTGGAACAATTCCCTCTGATTCAGACAGGATGCTCATTTCATCCAAGTTGGTTGGGATTTTGAAATCCTTATCCTCAATTATAGGTTTTTGACTCGTAATGTCTGAATTACTAGTCATATGAGCTAACAGCCCCAGGTCATCACTAGCACTTGTATGTATTTGGTTCTCTGGCACATTTGTAATGGAAAGATTGTCAGCAGTAGGCAGTTCAGCCAATAGTTTTTCCTGATGGTTTGTTGCTTTATCAAAGAGAAATGAGGTACTATTAACAGGTTCATCATCCTTTTCATCTGCCAGAGATATCAAGGGACCACTGTCTCTTTGTTCCCTTTGTTGAGTAATGGAGGTGTTATTAATATTGCTCTGAAGTTTCTCAACAGCAGAGGTATATACATTGTCTAACAGAGATTCTACCTCTACCAGGTTACAATTCTCTGCAGCTACCAGTGTCTCAGGTGACAGATCTAGATCATCAAGCTTTACTTCAGTGGCGTCTACTTTCTCAGCTTTGATATCCACCAGGAGATCATGAACCGCCACATGTACTCCTGTTGTTGATCTGTCTGAACCTCCTGCTCCATTACTGGATATTCTTGCTTCAACTAGGAGATTTCTAGAATCTGTGTTGACAGGGTAGTCAGTTTCACTCTCTGGGCTCTGAGTCTGGGAACCATCTTCAATTTCTCTGATCTCTATGCCTCCTTTGGATCCTACTGCTTGAGATGAAAGGCCAGAGATTGTGCTGACACTACCCTTTTTTCCTTTTTTGATGTTTTCCTCTTCTTGCCTTTGATACTCTTCATACATTTTGGCTAAGTACTCTTTGTGAGCTTCATAGGTGACCTTCAGAAACAGATATATTAGGTATAATTAATCAATTGTAGTTAACAGATAGCTAAAAGACCAATTCATTCAGGTAGGGTTTAACACATCAACCTGTTTGTGACGCTGCAAAAGTAACAATAAAATCTGAATTAAAAATAACACAATGGCTCTTGCCTCTCATCTACAATAGCCACCAGTTTAAATCATTTTAATCAAAGGAAACACTTACCAGTTGGAGCTTAAAAAACTGCTAGCAACTTGAAGTTCGTCTACATGTGAACTATTAGAAATTATAGTTTTACTTTGTCAGTTTATAAATTAGAATGTAGATCACAACTGATTCAAAATTAAACACTGGTACAAATTAGATTTGTTATGCAATGTACTCAATGCATGACAAATCTAATCTTACAGGTTTTTCTTCAGTAATAAATCCATCTCATTATCAGCATTATTTAAAAAACTTTTAGTTCTAGTTAGTTAGCATAGTAGCAATTAACCCTCATCATCAGCACCTCCAAGAAATCCTGTACCTGTGTGCAACATTTCGCCTTACACGAGACTTTCCTGAAGGTGAGGCTACATTATTTAAAATCAGTTTCTGATCAACTGCGGAATGGTTTCAAAGCCTAGCTTTTTGCTAATTAGGATACAGTAATAAAACGCAGTCAAGAGAAACAGCTTACACTTTTTACTTATTTCTCACCTGACTCCAGAAATTTAAAAAACACAAGCAGAGTCTTATTGACAGCCTAGGTAGGGCAACTTATTTTTCAAAAAATTAATTTTTTATTTAAGTGGTGTGAAATTTTATTTATTTGGGGATTTCTATTTTGCGTCTGGGGATTCCGTACGTAAATGGAATCCCCATAAGCATCATACGAATGCCCCTGTGTCATTGGTTGGCCTGACCCAAGTGATTCCAGGGACGCTTGCGAACCGCATGCACCCCTGGGATTCGTGGGCCTTTACGCAGGCGTACGCCTGCAGGCCCAGGACCAGAACAGTCCGAAGCTCTGGAGACACCAGATAAGTTCATACTTTTCTTTCGGTTCAGAGGCGTATGCCGGCGGCAAGCCGCCGACTGCAATTGCTAAGCCTTTAAAGCTGATTCCCATTCCAATCAAGACGTAGAATGAATTAATAGACAATGGAGTCAGGAAACAGCTAAGAAGACAAGAGAGACCTATATTGCAATGTTTATAATTACCAGAAGAGGGTGACAATGAACTGCCCATGACACTGTACATCATATATTTACAGTCTGCGTCAGTTCCTGAACTGTTTATTAGTATACAGTCAGCTGAACTACGTTAAATCATCTCGGGGAGCAAGTTACTGCTCTCAAATACAAGTTATGTCACTCTCCATTACTCTATTGTCGGTACTACAGGATTTATGCATGGGAATTGTATCTATACAACAGTATGAGCCAAACAGCAGAAGGGACCTCTCTATAGACTAACAAAAAGGCACTTTACAGCAGAATTTGAACATTGCATTTTATAGACAATCTCTGCATACTTATTGAAGTTAAATTTACTAGTGAACAAATCTTACCTTGGAATGTGCTATTGAGAGAGTATCTACCCAGACACGCCAGCCTCCCCACTCATACTTAATTGCATGATACAGGAGAATACGGAAAATGTTGTACACCATCTCTGTGATTTTCTGTTCGTCTGAGCATTTTGGATTTATATATCCAAGGGAGAACATCCAATCTTGCCAGACTGAACACTGCAAGAGGCACCTGAAAAGAATACATCACAGTAGAAATGTGCATATAAAGAATCTTTACATATCTTTAACTTCATAATATTGTTGAATAGTGTGCAAAATTAATTGAAATGAATAGACACCATTATAAAATTATATTTTTGTAAAATGGAAATCTGAATATTGATTTTTGTAATGGTCCCTTATCAAGACAGTGATTTAAAAAAATAATGTTTTCTTTAAGAGACAATAAGGGAAGCTGGTTGAAGTTGGGATGATGCCAAAATGGAGTGGAGGAGTGATATCAGGACCTGTATTTGCAAATACCACGTATGTAGCAGGGGAGTTTGGTAGGGTGAAATATACCGACAAACTACAGCAGGATTCCAGCTGTTTGGGGAGGTGGTGGGCAACCAGTAGATGCAGTTTAATGTAGGTAAGTGTAAAGCCATGCAGTTATGCATACAAAAGAAGCAGAAAGATTATAGCATTAATGGCAAAATAAATCCAGAAACAAATCAGGAAAAAAACGGATTCAGTATTAGTTATACATAGAAATACATACAAGTTACGATTATGGAAACAGGCCATTCAACACAACCAGTCCATGTCGGCATTTACCCTCCACATAAGGAAATAGTTTTAATTGCACATAGATGACCAAGGAGACAAGGAATGAAAGAAAGAACTAAAAAGTAAAGATGAAAGGGATAAAAAATAATGTAGTTCATTAAATATGGAAAACCATAAAATATGGGAAAAAAACAGAATACAGCCGTTCGCAGGCCTCCCGCGGGCGGAGGGCTGCAATCTGGAAAAATCTGCGCCTAGACCGGAGGGCTCCCGGGAGACGCAGAGTTCCGTTGCTGGGCCTCTCCAAACTGCCGATGCGCAGGGCCCACGTATCCCAGAGGCGCAGGCGGTTCACAGCGTCCCTGGGATCACGTGGGCCATGGGGAGCCAATCAGAGAAGGGAATCTCCCTTCATACATTTGACAGGAAGACCTGTCAAATATATGAATAGAGATCACCCCCAAAACATAGTAAAACTTTAAATAAATTAAAAAAAAAACATCATTTTTAAAATGACTTTAAATTACAATAAATTAAGTATTTTAAACAAAAATTTTATTTTTTGAAAAAAAATTAAAGTTTTTAACGGGGCTAAAAATAAAGTTACCTTTCTTTAAAGTATTTTTAAATGATAAATCAGTGAAATTTTTTTTTTTTTTTAACTTTTTTCAACTCTTATCCTGGTAACAGCAGACCATACACCTGCTTTTACCAGGCGCAAGAATTGTAAGTGTTTTCTGCGGGCGGAGGGTCTCCAAAAAACGGAACTCTCCCCCCGCAGAGGCCCTGCTCCCGGGCAGGCGGAGGATCTGTCAAGAGATTTCTTGACAGATCGGAAATGCCGGTTTCCAGCGCATGCGCTGTGCATGCCTAAAACCAGCATTTCCGTTGGCCCTATGGAATTTCTGCCTCAATGTTTCTTCCCAACAAGGCATATTTGAAACCACAACATAGGCACACAAATGTGTCATTGAACAAGCTATTCTAAATTTATCTGCCAAGCAGGCCTGTTAGTTATTGAAACATATACAAGTAAAAATAAAAATGCATATCTAAATCAGACCTTATGTCAGCTGTGTCAACATACCTTCTGTTTTCCCGACTGTTACTGAACAATTTTATCATATCTGATAAAAACAGACGTCTAACTTCCATCAGCTCATTGCTTGGTGTAGAATTTTTCAACAAAGTGGCAACTACCTTGAGAATCACTAAAAAACAAGATATAGTAAGTTAGACATGAAATTACATACATATATAATAAACCAGGGGTAATTTTCACATATAGCATAAATCGGGTAGGCCGTGGGCAGAGTGTTTACCTACTGGAAAGAATCAGCGTGTCTCCCGTACTATTTGAGGCCAGACCTACTTTAAATTGGATCAGTGAGCTGGCACTGTGAAACAGGCACTCTTTAGACAGCTCACTAATTGGGATTGTGGGACATCTGGTGCGTCAACTACTACTTAAAAACAGCCTGCAACACTATTAGAAGTAGTGCATTTATCGATAGTGGATAGAAAACATCAATACTGTGGAGCAGCAGGCACCACAACTTCAACCAGGGCCCCCAGATTCTCATAGTGGAGGTGCTCATAGACCAAGTGATTGATGACGGGTGACCAGGAAAATTGAGCAGGAATGGAGAGGTGACAAAGCATGTAAATGGACCTGGATGCAGTGCAGGAAAAGATTTAATGATCTCACCAGGACCGACGAGGTATGACTACTTTATCCCCAGCACCATCAATCCTTCCTTTCCCCACTTCGCTGCCTCTCACAATTCACTGCACCTCTTTCTGCTTCTGCTCTCACAACTACAGTCTCTCAAGGCCACACTTGCTGCTTCTTCCTGTCATTATTCACACTATGTAAACTGCCTCATACACCTTGAAAACCTATCAGGGCACATACACTCGCACTTTTCTTGCAGGATAATCCGGCACACAACCGGAGGGAAGTTACCAGAACAGAAGCAGGTCCTACCCTTATACACACTGAAACCAATGGAAGAGGAAGCCATCAACATCACTAGCAGAGAGAAGGCACACAACAGGGGAGATGGCAAGGTACAACAGGGTATTTGGGCATCTTCAATACCTTTTATCTTTCTATTTAACTCTCACTCACACACTCAGTAATGACAACTTGGCGGTGCATTGTGCTGCCACTCATCTGCTACTGCTTATTCTTATCACTACATAATATCCATGTCCCTCTCCCCTTTTTCTAAGGTCTTGAAGTCACACAAACCAAGAGAGAAAACCTTCCCAAAGATACATTGTCACTCACTCTCGTCATTCTAAGCACCAGCACAGAAATCAGCTCCCCGCGTGGTATAGATAGAGCTACAAGAGTTTGTACTGGGTGATTCACCGAGCACAAGTGAACAGGAGCAAATGGAGGTGAAAAGAACGGCCCAGGAAACAGCTCACTGGATAGCGAGCTGCATCCTAGCTCTGCTGAAGAGGACAGAGATACAGGATTTAGGGAATCAGCCTTTAAAAGAAAGACGAATTCTATGCACCAGCATTTGCTCAATGCATTGGACTGCCTGCTAAGGGAGCTTCCTAACATATCAGAGCATGTGAAGAAGTCCACTACCAACTTGTGTGCATTTCTAACGCATGGCACGCACACTCTGCAGTCACACCATGAAGCATGTGGTCACCTCAATGGACACTGCAGCTGGGCCTTTCCTGCAGGAGTCTGTGGCAGCAGTAATAGTATCGCTCTGGGATGCTTATACTGGGGCCATGCAGGCTTTGGGCTCAACCATCTCCTCCGACAGACTGGGAGACTGAATCATTAGGGGCTTCAGTCAGATCACAAATGTCCAACAGTTTGCTCTCCCACAGACCAGTATGACTGCCGAGCCACAACCTGATAGCAGAGGCAGTCATGCAATAGGAATGAAATATGTTGCCTTCTGTCAGTATATCATGATGTCTGGACCCCCGTGAGCCCCTGAACTAATGCCCGCCCTAATGCTAGAAAGTCAGCTGAGCCAGTCTGCCCTGGCAAATGTCAAGTTGCTGCAGCCAAGCTGGAGCTCTTAGAGGTCGCTAAATACTAGCTTCTCATGAGGCCCTGAATGAGCCACAGCAGCCTTGATGCTGCAGCCACTGGGGAAGCATCTTTAGAAGTACTAAAGTGGGTACGACAAGCACTAGCAACTTACACAAGGGTGATAATTATTGTGTAGGCATTTGTGTAATCCTTTTTGAAATCTTTATGTGCAGAGAGTGTTCCTGTAGTAGCTGATGACCCTGCAATATTAGTTAACATGAATATCAATGCTGTTCTTTGTGCATTCAGCTTATTTGAGGATGGAAGGGCTGGAAGAGATGTTGAATGTAACTGCTAATGCACGGGAGCAGGGATTGTTCATCTGAAACATTCTTCAATGAGCTGCTGCCGAAGATCTTTGTTGGACCCCTCCGCCTTCCTCAACATCCTCTATAACATCAGTATCCACTCCCTCATCATGCTGAAGATCCTCTTCCAATGGTGTCCCCATTGAAGAGCAAAGAGAGTAAGATGAAGCAGAAAAAAGGGGCTTATGACAGATGTCAGGTTGAGAATACAAGTGAAACCAGGTTGAATATAGAAAGTTCAGAGGGGAAGTGAAAAAGGAAATAAGAGGGGCAAAGAGAGAGTATGGGAATAGACTGGCAGCTAACATAAAAGGGAATCCAAAAGTCTTCTATAGGCATGTAAATAGTAAACGGGTAGTAAGAGGAGGGGTGGGACCGATTAGGGACCAAAAAGGAGACCTACGCATGGAGGCAGAGGGTATGGCTGAGGTACTAAATGAGTACTTTGCATCTGTCTTTACCAAGGAAGAAGATGCTGCCAAAATTATAGTGAAAGAGGAGTTAGTTGAGATACTAGATGGGCTAAAAATTGATGGAGGGGGTTCTAGAAAGACTAGCTGTACTTAAAGTAGATAAGTAGAAGTAAAGGGAATTAGGGGTTACGGGGAGCGGGCAGGAAATTGGACATGAGGCTGAGTTCGGATCGGTCGAGGCCCTGTGGGTGGCATAGCGGGCCCAGGGGCTGAGTGGCCGGGTCCTGCTCCTACTTCTTGTGTTCTTTAGATTTGAGGTGAGGATCAGATCAGCCATGATCTTATTGAATGGCGGAGCAGGCTCGAGGGGCCGATTGGCCTACTCCTGCTCCTATTTCTTATGTTCTTATGTTCTTATGTCACCAGGACCAGATAGGATGCATCCTAGCATGCTGAGGGAAGTAAAGGTGGAAATTGCAGTAGCACTGGCCATAATCTTCCAATCCTCCTTGGATACGGGGGTGGTGCCAAAAGACTGGAGAATTGCAAATGTTACACCATTGTTCAAAAAAGGGTGTAAGGATAAACCCAGCAACTACAGGCCAGTCAGTTTAACCTTGGTAGTCATAGTGTCATAATGGCACAGAAGGAGGCCATTCGGCCCATCGAGTCCGCACCGGCTCTCTGCAGAGCAATCCAGTCAGTCCCATTCCCCCGCTCTATCCCCGTAGCCCTGCAAGTTTATTGCCCTCAAGTGTCTATCCAGTCTCCCCTTGAAAACATTGAGTGTCTCCGCTTCCACCACTTCCGTCGGCAGCGAATTCCAGATCCTCACCTACGCTGCGTAAAAAAGTTTTTTCTCACATTCCCCCTGTATCTCTTGCCCAAAACCTTAAATCCGTGTCCCCTAGTCCTTGTACCATCAACTTGTGGGAACAGCCTTTCCCCGTCTAGCCCATCCAAACACGTCATAATCTTGTACACGTCTATCAAATCACCCCTCAACCTCCTTTGCTCCAATGAAAACAAATCCAGCTTCTCCAACCTGTCCTTGTAGGTAAGATCCCCCATCCCCGGAACTATTTTGGTAAATCTCCTCTGCACCCTCTCAAGGGCCTTCACATCCTTCCTAAAGTGTGGTGACCAGAACTGGATACAATACTCCAGTTGTGGTCTAACCAGTGCTTTATAAAGGTTCAGCATAACTTCTCTACTTTTGTACTCAATACCTCTATTTATGAAGCCCAGGATCCCATATGCTTTGTTAACCACTCTCTCAATATGTCCTGCCACCTTCAGGGACCTATGCACATTAACTCCCAGGTCCCTCTGTCCCTACACACTCTTTAAAACTGTGCCATTAAGTGTATATTGCCTCTCCCTGTTCTTTCTGCCAAAATGCATCACCTCACACTTCTCTGTATTAAATTCCATCTGCCACTAGTCTGCCCATTCTGCTAGTGGGGAAGCTTTTGGAAGCGATAATCAGGGACAAAATTAACAGTCAATTGGACAAGTGTGGATTAATTAAGGAAAGCCAGCACGGATTTGTTAAAGGCAAATCGTGTTTAACTAACTTGATCGCGTTTTTAGATGAGGGAACAGAGAGGGTTAATGAGGGCAATGCAGTTGACGTGGTGTGGACTTCCAAAAGGTGTTTGATAAAGTGTCACATAATAGGCTTACCAGCAAAGTTGAAGCCCATGGAATAAAAGGGACAGTGGCAGCATGGATACGAAATTGGCTAAGTGACAGGAAACAGAGAGTAGCGGTGCACGGTTGTTTTTCGGACTGGAGGAAGGTATACAATGGTGTTCCCCAGGGGTCGGTACTAGGACCACTGCTTTTCTTGATATATATTAATGACTTGAACTTGGGAGTATAGGGCACAATTTCAAAATTTACAGATGACACAAAACTTGAAGGTATAGTGAACAGTGAGGAGGATAGTGATAGACTTCAAGAAGACATAGACAGGCTGGTGAAATGGGCGGACACGTGGCAGATGAAATTTAACGCAGAAAAGTGCTTAGTGATACATTTTGGTAGGAAGAACGAGGAGAGGCGTTATAAACTAAAGGGTACAATACTAAAGGGGGTGCATGAACAAAGAGATCTGGGGGTATATGTGCACAAATCGTTGAAGGTGGCAGGGCAGGTTGAGAAAGCAGTTAAAAAAGCATACGGGATACTGGGCTTCATAAACAGAGGCATAGAGTACAAAAGCAAGGAAGTTATGATGAACCTTTATAAAACACTGGTTCAGCCTTAACTGGAGTATTGTATCCAATTCTGGGCACCACAATTTAGGAAGGATGTGAAGGCCTTTGAGAGGGTGCAGAAAAGATTTATAAGAATGGTTCCAGGGATGAGGGACTTCAGTTACGTGGATAGACTGGAGAAGCTGGGCTTGTTCTCCTTAGAGCAGAGAAGGTTGAGAGGAGCTTTGATAGAGGTGTTCAAAATCATGAGGGGTCTAGACAGAGTAGATAGAGAGAAACTGTTCCCATTGACGGAAGGGTCGAGATCCAGAGGAGACAGATTTAAGGTGATTGGCATAAGATCCAACGGCGACATAAGGAAAAACTTTTTTACGCAGCGAGTGGTTATGATCTGGCATGTACTGCCTGAAAAGGTGGTGGAGGCAGATTCAATAGTGGCTTTCAAAAGGGAATTGGATAAGTACCTGAAAGAAAGAAATTGCAGGGCTACAGGGAAAGGGCGGGGGAGTGAGACTAGCTGAATTGCTCTTGCAGAGAGCCGACATAGGCTCGACAGGCCGAATGGCCTCCTACTGTGCTGTAACGATTCTATGATTCAAAGATACACAGAATATAGCAAACCGCCATCATATGAGCATTATTTCTGGGCTGTATTGCAGTAAGCTACCAGACCCTCACAGGCAGCAGAACTGTTGCTTAAAGACGCCAATCATCTTCTCGACGAGGTCTCTAGTTGAGCCATGAATCTGACTGTATCGCAGTCTGGCTGCCGAGCATGGGTCCTGTAAAGAGCCATGTGCCTAGTATGCAAGGGACTGTCCTTTGTCACTGTGCAGGGGCAAAGAGTGGAGGGATGGAGGATTGCCACAATGTAAAAGCATCATGGCAGCTGTTAGCAAATTGGGCACAGACCTACTGCTGGTGATCATACACCAGTTGCCAGGTGTGTGAATTAGAGTGGAAGCACTTGCCATTCATGAAGCCCACAAGTGACGTGGGTGCAGTCCAGGAGGCACTGGACTTGAGGGAACCCTGCAATCTCTACAAATCCCAGAGCTCTATCCTGCTGTTTCCAGTTGTCCATGGGGAAAATGATACTCTAACAAAATTGCAAGTCACTTGTTCAATGGAAGCATGAACTGCAAAATTACTAATGTTGTTAATATGGCAGCTGGAATGAGCTGGAGTGAAAGAAGTTCAGAGCTAATGTCACCTTGATTGCAACAGACAATACTGTGCTAGTTCTGCCAGTTAGTTGCAGCTCTTGTTGCAGGAGGTAACACAATTCTGTCACAGACTCCCTAGAGAAGCAAAGCCTCCTTATGCACTGCTCCTCAGAGAACTGCAAGTCTGTTGTCCTGGGCCTACAAACTCTGTTGGGAGGATAAGGATTCCTGTAAGCAAATCGCCTTCCAATTTTCTCCTTCCTCCTGCTGCAGTTCTTGCTCTTACTCCTCCTCCTCCCCTTAACAGAGTGGAATGGCAGAAGGACCGCCATGAAGAAATAAATGCATTGTCAGAAGCCCCATAATGTTTTACAGCAACTACAAGTGCTTTGAAATCATCTAAGTAGCAAAACATCACTGTTATACAAGCAAAATTTTCTACCATTTTACTTGAAAGCAACTGAGGATCCCATTAAATATTGTTGGAGATGGCCACTTCCTGACATGTACCATCCATGGTTTCGGAGCAGGATCAGAAACTGGCGATAGCAATGCGGGCAGAGACAAAACTGGCACCGGGGGGGGGGGGGGGGGGGGGGGGTAATAACAAGGTCATCAGGTCTGCATTCGCATTTATTAATGAGGCCCCTGCCTGTTTCCAGCAGGATCTCTGGCCACATAGATCAAGGTCTGCCCAAAATTCGGAATGGGCAGACAATCAGTAAATAAGTCCACGCTTTGATTCCACTCACGATTTTGCTCCAGCTACCACCCCGGTTTTAGCACAAACGAGAAGTAGCAACATGAAAATCACACCATTGTGCCTTCAACTAATTCCTTCCTTCAGTGCTATGGAATTTCTTCCAGTATGCTTTACTCACTGGTGCTCGTCTTCCTCAAGATCTCACTTGATTTTAATTATATCACTTAAATCAATTATATATTTTAACAGTTTCCTACCAATCACATTTCTGTGTGCTCAGGTGTCAATTTCTTAAAATGATTCTAAATATCTAGTTTATTGTAAATGTTCCACATTGTTGTCCTCAATAAAATGATGACAGTTCTTGTGTGGGATTTCTTAGCTTTAATGATTCCTAAATATGGTGTCAACAGTTTACTTGTAAAGAACCTCTTGGGATTAATATCAGTGGCTGTCACTATGTTAGTTCTTGGGGTGATGCAAGTATCCAAATTTGGATCTGGTACACTTTGTTTTGATGAATTCTTATTTCCATTAAGTACATTTTCTTCCTTTGTTTTGAAATGCACTATTATTGTCTTTTCTTCTTTGTGGATTTCTTAGCAAAAATAATTAAGTACATCTGCAGACAGCCCTCCGTAAAACACAAAAAAGCCCAAAATAACATAACCCTAATGTATTTTAATCCAGCACATATAAGTCATATGAAGTCAAGCGTAGGTCCCTTGCAGTCAGAATCAGGGGAATTTATAATGGGGAACAAAGAAATGACAAACCAATTAAATACATACTTTGGTTCTGTCTTCACAAAGGAGGACACAAATAACCTCCCAGAGATGTCAGGGAGCATAGGGTCTAATGAGAGGGAGAAATTGAATTAAAACAGTATTTGTAGGGAAATGGTGTTAGGGAAATTGATGGGATTGAAGGCCGATAATCCCAGGGCCTGATAATCTACATCCTAGGGTACTTAAGGAAGTGGCCCTAGAAATAGTAGATGCATTGCTAGTCATCTTCCAAAATTCTATAGACTCTGGAACAGTTCCCATGGATTGGAGGATAGCTAATGTAACCCCACTATTTAAAAAAGGTGGTAGAGAGAAAACGGGGAATTATAGACCGGTAAGTCTGACATCGGTAGTGGGGAAAATGCCAGAGTCCATTATAAAAGATGTAATAGCAGAGCACTTGGAAAACAGTGACAGGATTGGACAAAGTCAACATGGATTTACAAAAGGTAAATCATGCTTGACTAATCTACTGGAATTTTTTGAGGATGTAACTGGCAGAATAGATAAGGGAGAACCAGTGGATGTGGTGTCTTTGGACTTTCAGAAGGCTTTTGATAAGGTCCCACATAAGAGATTAGCGTGCAAAGTTAAAGCACACGGGATTGGGGGTAAGGTACTGTCTTGGATAGAGAACTGGTTGGCAGACAGGAAGCAAAGAGTTGGAATAAACGGGTCTTTTTCCGAGTGGCAGGCAGTGACTAGTGGGGTACCGCAGGGATCGGTGCTAGGACCCCAGCTATTCACAATATATATATATATATATATAAATAAATGATCTCGATGAGGGAACTAGATGTAATATCTCCAAGTTTGCAGACGACACAAAGCTGGGTGGGTGTGTATTCTGTGAGGAGGATGCAGAGAAACTCCAGTATGATTTGGACAGGTTGGGTGATTATACTGCATTTGCCATGCATTTGCCCAATGTGGATAAATGCGAGGTTATCCACTTTGGTGGCAAAAACAGAAAGACAGATAATTATGGCAATAGATTGGGAAAAGGGGAAGTGCAACGAGACCTGGGTGTCCTTGTGTACCAGTCGCTGAAGGTAAGCATGCAGGTGCAGCAGGCGGTTAAGAAGGCAAATGGTATGTTGGCCTTCATAGCGAGAGGATTCGAGTATAGGAGCAAGGATGTCTTGCTGCAGTTGTACAGGGCCTTGGTGAGACCACACCTTGAGTATTGTGTGCAGTTTTGGTCACCTTATCTGAGGAAGGATGTTCTTGCCATGGAGAGAGTGCAGCGAAGATTCACCAGACTGATACCTGGGATGGCAGGAATGACGTATGAGGACAGATTGGGTCGATTAGGCTTATATTCGCTAGAGTTTAGAAGAATGAGAGGGGATCTCATTGAAACTTATAAAATTCTAACAGGACTAGACAGACTAGATGCAGGAAGGATGTTCCCGATGGCAGGGGAGTCCAGAACCAGAGGTCACAGTCTAAGGATAAGGGGTAAGCCATTTAGGACTGAGATGAGGAAGAATTTCTTCACCCAGAGAGTGGTGAACCTGTGGAATTCTCTACCACCACAAGGCAGTTGAGGCCAATTCATTAAATATATTCAAGAAGGAGTTAGATATATTTCTTAAGGCTAAAGGGATCAAGGGATATGGGGAGAAAGCAGGGACCGGGTACTGAATTTGGATGATCAGCCATAATCTCATTAAATAGTGGAACAGGCTCGAGGGGCCGAATGGCCTACTCTAGCTCCTATCTTCTATGTTTCTATGTAATAACGAATAAGGCACAGGCATTTTGACAAATCATCTTTCAATTAGATATCAAGTGGGTCAAAAGTGAACACATTCTTGGGTTGAGGAGACTTTGAAGAAATGCTCAAACCTCAGGCTTCTCCCTCCCTCCACCCCACTACCACCACTCGACCTCCCTTGCCTCACCATTGACAGCTGTGCAGGTGCTTCAGCCCCATGCTCTGGAATTCCCTCAGCTGTCCTCTCCTCTTTTAAGACTCTCCTTCAAACCCACCTTTTGATCACCCCTCTTGATATTTTCTTATTTGGCTTGTTGCTGTTTTACCTCACACACCTGTGAAGTGCCTTGGGATACTTTTCTATGGTAACGGAGCTATTTAAATGCATGTTGTTGTTATATTAGTGATTAGTGGCTACGGTAAGTTGCAGAATTAGGTTAATTAGGGAAGTGAATTGATAATTATATTACTTAACAAGTGCTAAAGTTTAATGATTTGAGCAATGATCTTACAAGCACAATCTCCAAAATTGAAATGCAAAACAAACAATGAGGCACAATATAACTACATCCAGAAACATTTTGATCTTTTGGTTGTATATAACTGAATGTGGATTAGTGCAAAAGTAATTATGGGAGCAAGAAGCCAAATAAAGTAAGTACATCTTACATGTGGTAGTGCACTAATCAGGAAAAAAGATCTAGAGGTTACTGTGAGCAAAGCTAGCAAACTGAGGGCCCAGTGCTGGACTGCAGTCAAAGAAATGAAAATAATGAACTGGCTGCATTTGTCGAGCGCTTAAATCAAAATAGGCTGTAATGTCACTATATAAGGCATTGGTCAGGCTCCATCTGGAATACTTATGCCCAGTGTCAGCTGTGGCTCAGTGGTCGCACTCTCACCTCTGAGTTACGAAGGTTGTGGGTTTAAATCTCACTCCAGAGACTTGTGCACATAATCCAGGCTGACACTTCAGGGCGTCTGTCCTCTCAGGTGGGTGTAAAGATCCCATGGCACTATTCAAAGAAGAGCAAAGGTGTTCCCCCTGGTGTCCTGGTCAATATTTACCCCCCACTAACACCTAAAAAACAGATAATCTGATCATTTATTTCATTGCTGCTTGTGGGAGCTGCAGTGCGCAAATTGGCTGCCGCAAATTTCCTACACTGCAATAGTAACTACACTACAAAAGTAGGTCATTGGTTGTAAAGCGCTTTGGAACATCCTGAGGTTGTGAAAGGCTCTAAATAAATGCAAGTCTTTCTTTTTTTCTTTAACTTCTAGTCACATAAAAACAGGAACAATATTATTCCCCTTCAATATTTAGCAGCTCTTGGAAATCTAAATTATGAAGAGAGGTTAGGAAGTTAGCTTGTTTTCTTTATAAAGTTGACAACTTTGAGTTAACCTAATTGAAGTTTTCAAGATTATGAGGGGAATTGACAAAGTTATCCAGGAACTTTTCTTACCATGGGAAAGGGTTCAAAATACCAGGTGAGAGATTTTATGAATTAGGAAGTTCAAAATAGGTAATGACATCAGGCAGAAACTATTTTCTGAGCGGATAATAAATGTGTGAAACAAGTTGCAATTAAGGTTTTTGGAGTGAATAGTATAAATGAGTTCAAGAGACAAATTCATTTCTAGAAAGAGAATAGATTATGGAAGATGATGAGAAGTCTGATGTATTGAATTGAGATCAATCAAAGGTCAATCTTGGAGGGCTTAACAGTCTTTTCCTTTTCCTAAAATATTTTACATAGGTTTGACCAATTAGTACCACGGTTTCTTATGCGACAAGCTGGCTGGAAGTTGACAAGCCTGAGTTTGGAATTGAGTCCATTTCTCTGTGCCCTACTCGGTAATCAAGATTCTGAGCCTGGCAGGTCCACAGTATTCTGAGGCATTGTTATGATTGACCAGCTAACCTGGCTCATCAATGGAGCCTGGAGAAATAGACCTACCATTGGGTGCTGGAATTCTTCCCGCTTACTTCTAGATAACCCTGAAAGTCAATGTCTTAACAAATAGGGTGGTGCATACTGGGGAGTCTACTGATATTCTGGGCTCGTAAGCTGCAAGCTTTTAAACTCCAGCAATAAATCAGTGCAAACATGTGGTCTTATTACATGCTACACTACATCCAAATTAATAGGATATGGCCTATGGTGCAAGTATGCACACTCAATTTCAAGCAAACAGAAACTCTACTTAAGTGAATTTCTTAGCACTTTTGTTTGGATACTTATCAAGTATGGTGATGAGTTCCTGTATGTATCAGAGATCCGACTGACAAAAAAACAAAATTAAGAGCAGTTCCTACGACACTGAATTGGTTCAAGCATTAATGCTTCCTCCATTCCATTTACCTTGTCACTAGGAAATCAAATGAAACATTGCTCACAAGGTGTACTCCTATAATAAGGACAAAATGAAGTAAAATAATAAAGTAAATCTAGATCCATTTCCAACTATCCAGTAATACATTAAACCAAGTTAGAGTTAGCTCTGCCCACAATTTAATTATTTGTAAAGTCAGCTTTTAATTTTTTTTAAATTTGGGGGGTGTTTTTATTTTTTTTAATTTTAAGTATCAAAAACAGGGAGACTATCAGGAAAATAATGCACAAAAACAAAATTCGGAGAAAATCAGTAAAAATTATTAAAATGCAATGTTAAAAGGGCATAACTGTGCTGATATGATACAAATTTCCATGATTATAAAATTCTGTCAAATTATTTTAGTGGTAAAATACATTTATAGCATTTGTGATTAAGCTGCATTGCAAAGTGTGATGATTGCTAAAATTAATGTTTAAAGTACTATATCTCTTAAAATTTAATTTTGTAATATTTGCTATGAATGGTATATTGCAGTCGTTGTATGCAGTGTATCCATTTTGTATATAAAATTAGTGTAGTCATTATCAAGTCTCTTCAGATATACTTCATTTTTTAACATTTTGCTTCAGAGCCTATTGTCATTCTACAGTATAAAAGCTCTTACTATACATACATGTCACACCTTTTCACTCTTTTATTGTTCTACCTCCATTATAAACCATAAATGCTGAAATAGCATTTGCTATAGTATAACTTCAGTCACAATGAACTATTTGCCTGGCTTGTAAATGTTACATTAGTTTAAAGAGCGACTATATTAAAAAAATAATTTAGAAATAAGATTATTTTCCTCTTTCATAGTTAAACTTCAAAACCCTTTCATGTACTATTCAGTTCACATCCAAATAACGTTCCAAGGTTTATACTGACAGATGTCCGAAGTCAGGTGTGCTTTGGGAGGTAATAATTATATATCTCATGTATGTGCTGATTTTGTAACTGATATTTACATTGATCCTGTTCAAATTGTCATGCTATAGCACCAGGCAAATTAAAGGGAACAACATGGAAGCTTTAACTTTGAACTTCAATTAGGGAAAATAATTTTCTAACTCTTCTGTTCATCCATTCCCTATAACTGTAAATCAACATATGTAAATTCATATCACATGTTTTAGAAAGGAAGATCACATATACCCAAGCTGTTTACTTTATTTTAGAACTATGCACAATAAATGGTATGTAAACAGATCTTCAATGTACATTATGATTTCCATCAAGTTATAGTCAATGCTGCTCAACAGCTGGGCTGTAGATGTTCTCAAGAGATTGCACGTATTAATGCTAAAATTAACCATTATGTATACTTACTTGGATTTTGAATTTTTACTGTTGAGTCAGGTTCTGGATGAGGCTTGTGAACAACCTGTGTGCACACTTGTTCAGTCAAAATCTAAACAAGAAGTAAAAGACATGGAACACACTCCTTCATAGTAGCAGGTAAACCTTCATACAATATCCATAGTATCTACTATTTTAATAACATTGGCCCGGAATTTGCGATGAGAATAACGGTGAGGCTATCAGTGCTTACCATGATAATTATGGAAGTTTGACAGCAACTTCTGGAGTACGCATGTGCGGAGTTAAACGTGGAAATCCAGAAGTTGCTGTCAGAGATACAGGGTGCACTGTTGCCAACCTCGCCGATAGACTCGGCACTGAAATGACTGCAACAGCATGAACTTGCTGTACTTGCCCACTAGTTTCACACTAAAAACGGCTGAAAAGGTTAGGGCTGGTACATTCAGGAGTAAGTGAGTTTTAACGGTGTGATAAGTGATAATTACTGCTGAACAACCTCTGGCCATAAAAAACTAATTTTACAAATGTGGAGTCTCATTCCCTCAGAAGAAAATTAGTGTTGGAGATTTCAAAAATTAAAATTAAAATTTTATCCCTCTCCCTTAATCCCATCTTATTTCCCAATCTTTATTTCGTTTCCTGTATATCATTTAAATCTAATTTATATTTTCTGCATTATACTTCCTGGTTTGGGCTCTGTGAGGATACTTCAATCTGATTGGTTGAAGAGCCTCGCTGTTACTTGCCCTGTTGACAGCGCCACAGATCCTCTGTAGAGGGCAGCATGCTGGAAAAGATGTCGGATTAGCCGAAATCTCCGCCGACAAGCCCGCGAAAAGTCTGTGGCCAGCTGTCAGCGAGGTGAATAGCGAGCATCGTTCCTTCGACGTTGAGCGCAAAATTCGGGCCATTAGATTCTTTACTACATATAGATTCTCATTCTTGGAAGTAAGTTCATCATCCATATTGGAATAAGAATTGGCCATCTAAAATGAGAGAAGTTTGGATGTTCCCAAGGATGGGTGAAACTAGAACTAGGGGGCATAATCTTAGAATAAGGGGCTGCTCTTTCAAAACTGAGATGAGGAGAAACTTCTTCACTCAGAGGGTAGTAGGTCTGTGGAATTTGCTGCCCCAGGAAGCTGTGGAAGCTACATCATTAAATAAATTTAAAACAGAAATAGACAGTTTCCTAGAAGTAAAGGGAATTAGGGGTTACGGGGAGCGGGCAGGAAATTGGACATGAGGCTGAGTTCGGATCGGTCGAGGCCCTGTGGGTGGCGTAGCGGGCCCAGGGGCTGAGTGGCCGGGTCCTGCTCCTACTTCTTGTGTTCTTTAGATTTGAGGTGAGGATCAGATCAGCCATGATCTTATTGAATGGCGGAGCAGGCTCGAAGGGCCGATTGGCCTACTCCTGCTCCTATTTCTTATGTTCTTATGTTCTTATAAGTCACATGTGACATGATCCCTTTCTAACACTTGTGCCTTAGGCATGCAGATGATCTTCTCTCAACTGTGTTGTGCAGCAGCTTCATTTTCTGAGGTGTGTCTTGAGATTTTTTTCTCTCCTGTTGTCAACAACCAATCGTGGTCTTTTGTGTTCCACACCAATTAACAATTTCAAGTTCCCTCTTGGATGTGAGAGAAGTTTCAATGTATTTTTTTTAATTGAGTTTTACGCAATACACATGGTTTCTACGAATTGTTTCTACAATTCTTTAATTGTGGTCCATTGTTATCTACCTCGATTGGACTAAACTTGATGGACTTCAACCCTGCAACCCCTGGCCAGCCCTAATATCAATTTCTCATTGTATGTACAAATTGAACAAACCATGAAGGTTTTTTTCCAGTGAACAACCACATGCTGAACAGACAGAAATCATTTAGGACAGTCATCCTCATTCTCAAATGAAGCAATTCACTGCAAACTATTGGTTAATTAAGCTTTGCAACTAGATTATAAGATTGACTATCCCTTTAATACACTTTACATCTAGAAACAAAAGACCTCCTATACCTGTACTACTGTGATGGCATTTTCAATGTTTTTGACTAGCAAAGGTTAAACAATATTAAGCAATAAGACCTCAATACCTAATTTCTCTCCTACTCTTCCTACTCCCACCCCTCCCACCCCCCCACCCCCCACAACCAACGAAAAGTCAATTTTTTTTGGTTAAAAAGAGTAAGCCATAATGCACAGTGAGGAACAGTTTTTTTTTAGAAATTTAGAAGATATAAATCAAAACATAAATGGCAGCACAATTGGTATAAGTAGGGCATCGCAAATAGGGACAGGAGTCCATAATTCCTCGATGCTTACCTTTTCTAACCTATGGTATGTGAAGGATAACAAATGAAAAAAGTTTTGTTGTGATATAATGATTCTTGTGTTGCTCTATTATAAATATTCTCATTTCCAGTTACTGAAAACACACATTTCTATTTGAGAGCTAGTTATGTATGGATCCAATATAATGTTGCATGAAACATTAACTATTGTAAAATCTGTTATTTAAGTCACATGTCCTGGAGATATGTTTTAAGTTCTCCAAATATACAGGTACACTGAATGCAAAGTGAAACTCCTGAGCTCTTTAACTAAAATACAAATTACAGTCTGGATTTTGTATTTAAACATTGTGTTGAGGAAAAGTAACAAGGTCCTACATAACATATATATTGTGCAGACAGAGTACAGGAGAGTTTGCATTGCTGTCCATAAATCTGTTTCCAGCTTCTGTTTATTTTATTTTCTATCCATTTAAAAAAAAATCTTCAATATAAAGAAGAGCCATTATATCATTTCAAGATTTATTGGCTTCCTCCTCAGCTCAACCCAGGTGACCTGTAAGCACCTGCTCATCATTATTCTATGCAATATTTCCTGTAACTGTCGCTTTAATCTGGTATGATTGATAGCTCTGACTTCAGAGCTCTTTCAATTGAATAATTACTGGGAAATTCTCCTATAATTTTTAGTTTTCGCAGGAAATCTAAATTCCTTGGATGAACAGAGATCTGCATCATCACTGTACAACATCAGATTTGCAAATCTACCTGACTGTTTTATTCAGAAGTCTTGACACTTATCAGACTCTAAGAACTAGATGCTATAAAAGGGTATTTTAATCTATTATGGACTAATTCTGATTTGTTTATTTTGTAAGTATTGTACTGATTCAATATTTGTTCTATCATTTGGCTTCTGTGTTTTAATTAATCTGTAAATGAATCTATCGAATAGTTTTGCCTAAAGTATTGGCTAACAGCAAGCATTTTCTGCCTTTCAAGATATACAGGAGGACATAGCAGGCATTTTATGTTTTTTTATTCTCGGGATGTGGCCAATGCTGCAAACACATTCATTGCCCATCCTAGTTGCTGTGGCGATTAAAAAAAACCAAGTGGCTTTCTGGACCACTTCAGAGGGCATTAAGAATCAACCACATGATCGCCAATGAACAACATACTGCAAATGGGGACTAATTGTTAAACCTATGCATTCTAGATCATTGGAGACATGATCAGCTTATGAAAAACATCTTTTTACTATGAACACAAGACAAAAATATGAGAAAAATGCCTCAGCCATGGCAACTTTATCTTTTCACACACAGGATACATTCAGAATGCAGAAATTTGATAAATATTCTAAAGCAGTGAGAGTATTTATTGCCGTTACTGCTGCAGGAAAAATACAGCAATAAATTCACCTTTGAATTACAATGTTCATAACATATGCTTCTCACACCAGTTACAGTACTTGTCGTGCTATCTCTTTTTGTTCAAAGTCTTACCTCATAAAGTGTGTTGTATGTTGTTATAGTAAGAGTATTGGTGTGAAGCATTAGCCTTTCTCCAAGCAAAGTGAACAGACTGTGCGTGTGCATGATCTCCACCTTCCTTCTGAAAGAGTCACATTATTATACCAGACATGACTGATACCAGTTCATTTTACATAGCGATGGAAAATTTAACTGAATTCACGCTCTCTTCGTTTAGGAGTCACTTTTATTGAGTCCATTGTCCAATATTCCTCTTAGCATAAGGCCCATCAGACTACAATAGCTTCTATTTGCAATACTCATCAGTTCAAATTTCTGGCTTTTCTTTCACCACTTTCACAAGAGAACAAGATAAGAGTCGTATTAAGATTGTGATCTTAACTAAAGAAGGCCCAATAACTTAACACAAATGTCACTATTAGTTTTTCAGTGCTGCAAGCTTCTGAAAAATCAGTCATTTATAATAGTCAAGAGATTTAATAATATAAATTATACTTGCATTTATTCAATATCACAATGTTTCAAAGTATTTTACACAACGATTTCCTTATTTGAAGTGCAGTGGCTGCTATATATGTAAACGTATAGCCACTTTGTACCAGCAATATCCCACAAACAGCCATGAGATTAATAACCAGTCAATTGGTTTTGGCTGATGGTGGTTGAAGGAGGAATGCTGACTGGAACCAAGTTTTCAGATTGTCTGTAGGGATCCAATTGCTAATTCACAGAAAGCATTTTTCCTTCCCCATCCCATTTAGATCAATTGGTTTCACACACGCATTCCTCGCCACAAAGGCAGACACAATGAAAGCAGAGTTTTCGTCCTGTTACAAATAGGGAACTTTGTAGCTTTATTTCGGTTTTCAAAGTAGGTAGTTAAACTAGAAGCTATTTTCCCTTAGCAAAATTGAAGACTAAAGATCAGGTGTCTGTGCAGAAGCCCCAGTAACCTTTCAAACTAAACTAATCAAATTATTGATCTTTGAAGGTCAATGGGCATTTTATCTGTTAACTCCAGCTCATACCAAATTAGTGGTTAGTAGCAAAACAAAACAGACTATTTGAAATGTTAATGTATGTAGATTAACAGACCATGGAATAGAATAATTTAATGTCTCCAACCGTTGCTCCATCAAGGGGAATGTTTGAAGGAAGACTAAAATCTAGATATTAAAATATCATCTTATAAGAAGCAAGAGCTGTTATACTCCCAGTTTTGTATGCTGACTTCAAAGATATGGCTTAACATGAAAGAACTCCTATGGGAAGTATTGGGAGAAAGGCAAAAATGTAACACCTGCTTCCAGGGCCACTGGTAATGTTACTCTGTGACTGATAGTTTGGAAGGACACAAGATGATTCCACATTGCTTCTATCACCCCTCCTTCATGATAAGAAAGCCACAAAATGTGCCCAAGATGGGCTGGTCAAGATCAAGAACTTTTTGAGAAATCATGTAGAAATTTGAATCCCATTACTGAATTAAAAAATACTGAAAGATAATTTTTTGTATATGGTGACAGAAACCTTTGGAAGATCAGATTCTAGAGCTTAGAGAAGATATGTATGGAAAATTAAATAGCAAGCCTTACGTAAACATGGAGCAGAAGAAGCACTAAATATATTTGAATATTTGCTATTGTTTAATTGTCGACCTGTTTGATAGCTTTTTTGCCCAGATAATTTGGGCCAATTCTCTTTTTATCTTGCTGATCATTGTCTTTTTCCAGTCCAGCACACTTATCTTCAACTCTTCATTGTGCTTTTCTATTCTTACGTTGATCCTAACTATGTTGTGGACACTATTTCTCAAATTGTTGCTCTACTCTCATCAGTTATCCATCCCACTTCATTTCCTAGAGTTAAATCAAGAAATAATCCTTTCCCTAGTTCACTCAGAACATACTGATCTGGGAAGCAGTCCTGATTGCATTCTAAAAAACATTTTCTACTTTGGCCACATGCATCACCTTTATTGCAGTTTATCTTGGGATAGTTAAAACCACCCATTATTATTGTCCTGTTGTCCTTACATATCCCTCTGAACTGTCTGAAGATCTTCATCTCTATTTCATTGCTACTGTGGTGACCTGTGATCCACAACAAGAATTGTACTATTTCCCTTCCTATCTCTTAACTCCATCCATATGGATCCTGTCTCAACGCAACCCTCTAGGGCATCCTTACATTCTTACATTGTAATGGAATCCTTCACTAACAATGCCACCCAACTCCCTTTATTTTCTCCCTATCTTGACTAAAAATGCTATAACTAGGACTATTAAGTTACCAGCCCTGTCCAATTTTAAGCCACATCTCCATTGTAGCTGCTATATCATATCCCGCCGTACTTATAAATGTTTTTAGCTACCTAATTTTGTTTTGAATGCTTTGTGCACTCACATACATACCACTCAATCCTGCCTCCATTTTTGTAACATTAAGCCTTGTTGTTTTTTCACGTTTTCTAATATTTTTTTGACATCCCTTGACCCTTCTACAGTGTTTTTATCTCACACAACCTCAGTCAAAAATCTAGGCTGACACTGCAGTGCAGTACTGAGGGAGTGCTGCACTGTCGGAGGTGCCGTCTTTCGGATGAAACGTTAAATCGAGGCCCCATCTGCTCTCCCAGGTGGATATAAAAGATCCCATGGCACTATTTCGATGAAGAGCAGGGGAGTTATCCCCAGTGTCCTGGCCAATATTTATCACTCAACCAACATCACTAAAACAGATGATCCGGTCATTAGCACACAGCTGTTTGTGGGAGCTTGCTGTGCACAAATTGGCTGCCGCGTTTCCTACATTACAACAGTGACTACACTTCAAAAAGTACATCATTGGCTGTAAAGCGCTTTGGGACGTCTGGTGGTCGTGAAAGGTGCTACATAAATGCAAGTCTTTTTTTTCTTTTCAGTCTATTTCTTTCCATTTCTCTTGATATTTATACACCTCTTTTGTAACTGATTAATTACCACCTCAAACCAGCTCACAGGGCACCAAATAAGCAACTTTAAAAAGCTCCGAGTATTGAACAGCTAAAATTAAACAAATTAAGATAAATTTCAACCCAAAATACAGTACAATAAATAAATGAGAATTTCAATACTTTGTCCCAATCACTCTCACTGAAGGTAAACTCCATATTATTATGGCTCTCGCACTCCACTGGCTTCTCGCAGCTCGAGAATATGGAAAGAGTAGTGAATTTACCTTAAAATAAATTGAAAATGCAATTAAAACTAATTTGGTTGTACTTACTTGTGACCAAGGTGTTTGAGGAAGTACCCCAGAACTTTTAGTGCTTGGACTCGGATGCTTTCACTTTTAGAAGCCAGTAACTTGTAAATAACCCTGAAGGGGAGATAAAGATATCAAATTAATTGATATTACAATGATTCACTAAAACGCTGACCCTCACGAATAATATTTTTTGAAAAAAGTAAAATCAGAATAATTTTTCACTTCTAACCTTTTTACAACATTTACATTTTATGTTATCCAAGGCCGAGTACATCACGGATCAAGTGGATTTTTAAAAAAAAACTTCAACGAGGCAGATTTTTCTTTTGCTTCTTTTGAAATGCGGCTACCCAATAAAAAACGTTTCAATATTTGACTGTTCACTCAGCCCTCTTGATAGTTAGAAAGCCAGAAAATTTTATGAAGAAAATAGATGTATGTAGTCTCCCTTCCAGATGTAGAAATCAAACAAAAGAGGGGTTTTTTTTGCAGGGAAAGAGATTCCCAACATTTGACAGCTCTAGAAAACATCTTTGTGTAGTTGATTATTTTACAAAAATATTGCCGATGTGTTTGAAATTGACAATTTTGTACTCCTCATATGGTCAAAAGAAAAAAACTAATTATTTCATTAGAAAGGCAACATTAACACAGGAAATAATTAGTTGGGTTATTTTTCTCAATAAAAGCAGAAAACAAATTTTCCAAAAATGACAACTGTTGAACAAATAATAAACCTCATGTTGTAATGAGGGACAGAAGAATGTTACATAGAGTCTACAGGACAGAAACAGGCCTTTCGGCTCAACTGGTCTATGTTGACGTTTATGCTCCACACAAGCCTACTCCCACCCCTAGCTCACCTTAACAGCATATCCTTCTATTCCTTTCTCCCTCATGTGTTTATCTAGCTTCCCCTTAAATGCATCTATGCCATTTGCCTCAACTACTCCTTGTGGTAGCACGTTCCACATTCTTACCATTCCTTGGATAAAGAGTTTCTCCTGAATTCCCTATTGGATTTATTAGTGACTATTTTATATTTATGTCCTCACCGTATTCCATTTCGCTGATCAAAAGCAGGTATCATGGATGCAGGGTGTTCTGACATCAGTGCAACCAGCAGTTGCAGAACATCATGAATGTTTTCATCCTGTTTCATGGTATAGATAGCCAGTCAGCAAACCAGACAAAATAAAACTCTCTTTAATTCACAGAGATATTGCTAAACATTAACTCCCTATATTTATGACCAACACATCTTGCACAACAGAACAGCGGAGATTGATGGCCAGCAGTTTAAGTTGTATGCCACAACGATGAAACAGTTTTAACCTATTCAATTGAATATTTAAAGCCGTACACACCACAATTGGTACAATTAGAACAGTGCAAGTTGGCAACACTGAATTATACTGCTTGTTCTGCACTGTTCTCAAATTGAGGATATGTGTACTTATTTTTAATACTTTCCTTATATACATTAAAATAGTGCAGATCAAATATATATGATTATGGATGGGATCAAACCAAATAACATGACACACAACATTTCGCTGTGTGAAATCGGGCTTGGAAATTTAAATTGATAAAGTATTTAAAATGTACTACCGATGTCATGCTCCATCAATTTCAATGGGACAAATTGCAACTGATTTTACAAAACTCAATGAAGATAAGCAAGTTTTACTTCCCTTTCCAATTTTCTCCTCTCCTTAAAGTGCTGATTTCTGCTTGGGGTACAGTTCCATGGGGATTGGACAAACTTCCTGTACCTTTCCCAAATGGTAATTTTTCATCTATGGGCCTAGACAATATCTGTGGACTATTTGACTATGGAAGGTATCACAACCAAACCCGATCCCTTCCTCACCTGATATCCAGATACATGTACTGTGATCAATTAACTTAGAATAGATCACACATTGAAACTGGGACCTTCCTGGTCTGTATAGCTAAGTACCCATTAACTCATTCAGCCTTTGAGGTAGTCCCAGAACAATAAGCAGGTTTTATATATCAAAATTACTTATGATGTCAGCACAGATTATAAAAGATAGAACTCCAACAAATAGCTATAATGCACATGTTTATTTAAATAATCCATTTCTATTTTTGCAATTTCAATCCTGATTAATGTTATTTTCTTGTTAAAAAAAGAAAAAAATGTCTTGGTGCTTTTAAAATTTACCTCATGCATGGTTAACAGGTAGTTAAGAATACTTTGAAGTTCATCTTCCTTCACACCACGATCCTATTCAAAAGAAAAGAACTATAGTTGACAATTTATATTTTAACAACTATACACAATACATAGTCAGATCATCATACATTAGATTAATTCTGTCAGGGAGGACCAAGTATATCACAGGACAATTTAGTATACCAACATATTTTCAATCTTTTCACTATAAACTTGACAGAATGCAATTGTAGGAAACATGCAATGAATTTTGTTTCATCACTGTAGTGATCTCCTTTCCTGGTTTCTATAATCTAACAGAATTTACTGAAAAGCAAACCAATTTTAACATTTCATTATAAATTTCAGCTCTTACCTTCAAAATTAGTTGCTTCAAAAATAGCAGCATAAAAGCCCGTAATGAAATAATTTCTTTCTGAGATGGACGAGGGCCATCTTGAAACAAAAAGAATATTTTTCGTCACATACTTTCAAATGTTAGTTTTAAAAAAAAGTTTACCAAGTCCAGTACCAAGACCTACACACTTTACACATAATTATATTAAGCAAATTCCTGATGCTTACCAACAGATTTTAAAGGTTTTCTTTCTAAAGAATTGTACAAATTCAGACAACTTCCAAAATAACCTGTTATGTCAGTGTCAGTTTAAGAAAATAAACTTTTAAGAGTCAAAAGTCCAGATTAAAGGTTTCTACAGTGTAACTGAATATACTGAAGACAAGAAAAAAATTCAATTATAAAAAAAAACGAAGTGTAATCCCAATTACCAGTTATCCAATTCATTTTGCAAATTTCAACAGTCAAATCATATAAACTATATTCACACAAATTAAATATTAAAAGCTATACAGTAAAGTTTCATTGTACATATACTATATATGGAATATATCTCAAAAAGTAACGTCAATGGGTTTTATTTCAGCAAGTCATATGACAGTCACACCATTTACTTGATGTCCATGTAGGTCTGCTCAGGTGCCACAGCATTCCTCCACTTACTATTTCTCCTTGGTCTGCAAAGGCCATTGGTTTCATCAGACAAGAAACATTCCCACTTTCCATTTAGTATTTTTTTAAATTACAAAAGCACTGATCATACCTGACATTATTATGTATTAATGCTGTGCTAAGTCCCAGATTACACCATTTTTACAATAAACATTGCTCTTAAGAACTGTGCTGAGGAATTAAAGTACTAATTTAAATTATGTACAACAGCAGAAGTTCTGCATATAACAGAATGTAACTTTTTGTTACTTTGCTGCAGCAATTTCAATTTTGGCATCCTTTTTTGAGCAGATTTTCAAATCAGAATGCACTCAAGTGATGCATTTGTGACAGAAAGCATTAAATTTGTGTCAAGGTTATACATACATTGAATAAATATATTTATGCTATCGATATAAAAACTGTCAGTGGTAGGAAATTTTCCACGCAGCACCAGTGTCAAATTACTGCACAGACAAGAGGTAGCCTGAAGACCTACAAAACGTACCCCCAAAAAATATCAAACTCAATTGCCAGTAAAGGACCCCTTTACTAGTTTGATTTTTCTCAATGTCCCTCAATTAGACTGGCAATTTAGTGCCGATTAATGCCTGTGATACAGTTTTGAGCACTTTCTAGCTATAGACTGGATTGTTGTTGCCCATTTCATTTAGGACGCTTACTGCTAGCAGAGAAAGAGGAGATCGTCATGCCATCAGTCTGCAGTAGATGCAAATTCAGGTCAAGAATAGTGTACTATCCATTCTATTACTCAGTTCCCAACACAGCAAATTTGTGATCTGACATTCTGGTTCTAGGAAGCACCAACCAGAAGACCGGGTGTTTTTTTCCCACTGGGAAGGTTAGAAAAGCAGAAATAGTTTAATTGGATCACTAAACCACAACTTCTAGTTGCCACTTCGAAAATATTTGTTAAATACAGGGGGCAGGTCAGATGTCTGTCCTATCAACTGGAGAATGATTTGTGCCCCAAAAAGAAAAAATGACTGCACATTTCCGAAACAAGGTGGAATATGGATCACATTAACTTAATGTGCATTAAATGTCCTGCATGCTTACAAAAATGATATAAACGCATTACTCAATACAGAACTGTGGAATATAACTTTTACTCCACTTCTAAGAAGGACCTTGATAATGCTCTTGTGATTATGTGATACATAATTATAGATGTAAACCACAACTGTAATGCTTTGCCTTTTTACAGTAGAAGAAATTAATTAGCAATATCCTGTAATGGATAATGTTGACTATATCAACAATAAAGTCGTTAATTTTTTAGATTAAATTCTCCAACACCTAAAACAGGCCTTCCTATAAATCTGCAGATTGAGCAGTGTATGTTTTGGCTTAAGCTGCAAGATCCTGTAGACATCAACATGGTTTTCGGACTACGCAAAGAAAAATCAACAATTTCATATCAAATAAAATGCCCAATTTCTAAACAGACACTAGTCAAATGGACAATTCAGTGGAATATATTTTGATTACACCTGACAAAATTCTCCCTGCCAATACTGCAAGGTGTACTATATTATCTCATTTGGCTCATCTGTGTATAAAATGGGTATTTCAAGGTATTCATCTGAATTGCTCCTAGTATCATATCTAAAGAGCAGTTTTACATAGAATATACAGCACAGAAACAGGCCATTTGGCCCAACCAGTCCATGCCGACGTTTATGCTCCTTTCGAGCCCCCTCCTATCCTTCCTCATCTAACTTTATCAGCATAAACCTCTATTCCCTTCTCCCTCATTTGCTTATCTAGCCTCCCCTTAAATGCATCGATACTATTCGCCACAACCACTCCCTGTGGTTGCAAGTTCCACATTCTCACCACTCTCTGGGTAAAGCTTTTCCTGAATATGCTATTTTCTTTCTTGGTGACTTGATGGCCTCTAATTCTGCTCTTCCCCACAAGTAGAAACACTCTCTCTGTGTCTACTCTATCACAACCTTTCATAATTTTAAAGATCTCTATTCGGTCACCCCTCAGCCTTCTCTTTTCAAGAGAAAAGAGACTCAGCCTGTTCATCCTTTCTTGATAGGTGTAACTATTTATTTTATAAGCTTTGCTAATGGGGGATCATTCAGAAGAACTATGCTTTTAAAACACCGTGTGGAGACCAGGGCCAATTTTTAATTCATTAATAATGGGTTCATTTGGGAAATGGGAATTTCAAACATGATGAAAATAATTAGACAAGATATAAGGAGCACTTTGAACTCTGAGAAAATAACAATATAACCGAAAGAAGTTTTTCAAGCTTGTGGAATAGTTCACTGGAGTCAACTGCTACCAATGATTAGAAATCACTTGTATAGCAAAGCCTACAAGATAAATAACTATACCTATCAAGAAAGGATGAACAGGCTGGGTCTCTTTTCTCTTGAAAAGAGAAGGCTGAGGGGTGACCTAATAAGAGATCTTTAAAATTATGAATGGTTTTGATAAGAATAGAGAGAGTGTTTCCACTTGTGGGGAAGCGCAAAACTAGAGGCCATCAATATAAGATAGTCACCAAGAAATCAAATAGGGAATTCAGAAAAACCTTCTTTACCCAGACTCAGTAACCAATTATAAATACCACCATGGCCTCAAACTATTTTACCTCTGCTACTTCCTCTAGCCCTACATCCCAGCTTGTACCCTCCATTCTTCAAATGCTGCCCCACTCTGCCTCACAAACTCCATCATCTGTGGTTGATCCTTCAATTGTCATTGCCCTGCAATGCTCCAGCCACATAGTGTCTGGCTGGAACAGGCACTGAACACGAGACTGCAATGAAAAATGTGTAAAATAAAAGTTGGCCCCTGCTCTGCAACACACGTGGCACCCTTGCCACCAATGCCCTCCAGTGCCCCACAGCCTGGTGTTCCAGGGATTGGAGTCACATACAGGCCTGGTAAAGATAGTAGGTTTCCTTCACTACAGGTCATTAGTGAAACAGTTTGGTTTTTATGACAATGTGACAGCTTTGTGGTCACTTTTACTGAGACCAGCTTTTTATTTCCAGATTCGTATCCAAACTTAAAATAATCAAAAGTGATGGAAAATAAAGTCACAAGCTTAGAAGATTTGCTTCCAAAAACTCTTGAACTGCATACATATATATATTAAAAATGCTAAGCAAGTCACAATAGTCCATCTCAAAATACATTTCAAAAAATTCCCATTTCAAGCGTTGTCAATGGGAAAATCCATTTAAAAGTGTTAACATTTAATTACAGTACTTACTACACCAACTGATGGCGCTGCGATTGGTACCAACGTTAAAAGACTTGTCGTATAACAGTAGCTCCAAAGCCACCACTGTAAATGTGTTTTTGGCTTTAAAGTCAGAGGGCATTTAGGCATGCAGTCCATGAAATCGCCACTCGGTGGCAGGGAAGAATAAATCTTTAAGTAGAAAAGTCTCCATGGCAGGAATGGAGGCAGTAAAAACTTCCAAGCATTCTGAAAGAGACGGCATACTCGCCGGCTGGAGTGAAATCTAACCCTTAAACTCCTGGTTGCACTTTTACCAAGATCTCCCTCTTGCAAATACACAGCTCCCACTCCTCAGGACTTCGCACAACTCTTCAAGGAAGAAACACTGTACCAGATTTTGCTGTCAAAATAACGATGAGGCTAATGGTGCTCACTGTTATTTATGTGCAAATGGTACAGCAACTTCAGGTGAGGGACAGATGCGCGGTTAAAGGCCAATCTCCAAAAGTTGCTGTCCGAGTTGCGCCGCTTCACCATTAGCTTCGCAAAAACGGCATTTTGCTGTCTGCCTCACCATTGACATATATTGAATGTCATGGTGCTGCTGTATTTGCGCGGTAGATACGAACTAAACTCGACACAGAAAGATAAGTATTGCCATTTCAAGCGCAAGTACCCTTTTAACTACGTGATAATTTTTAATTACTGCCAATGAACATCTCTGGCACTGAAAATTAACTATTACAAGTATGGATTCGCATCCCTTCAGATGTTAATTGTTGTTGGAGATTTTAAAAATGCCAAATTTTAAATACATTTTTTTTTAACTTTTCCTTTGTCTCTTTTCTCTCTTTTAATCCAATCTTTCGTTCCCTCTCTTTATTTCTCTTTATGTACCTGATTTGACAGTGAATTCACCCTCTCTAATTTACACCTTTTTCTCAGTCCTTCCGCTGTTTCTTTCTCAATCCTTCAATATTATTGGTTAAAGAGATACACAGTTGGTTGCCCTGATCACTCAGGTCTCAGATACCCGGTTTCCCTCATTCCGCCGTTATCAGCTTACATTTTCAGCAACTTAGTGGGCAAAAATGTTTTGAGTTGAAGGGTGCAGGAGCAAGTCTAACTAGCAGCAAAATCTGGCCCAACGTACCAATCAGGGCTTCGACGTACTGAGATTGGATATAAATGGCACATTGGGATTCTCCACTTGGAGCCGCTATGCCTTTATCCAGAACTCAATGCATAAGGAGTATTGTACCAAGACAAAGAGATCCTCCAAACCTTAAGATGAGCTAATCATTCTTTTTTGTGATAGAAATTCTCTATTACTATTCCTGACAGTTTATACTCTGTGCATCTACTGGAACACAAAAATGCTCAAACTTAACTTAAAGACCAGGTGAGTCAATTCAACAAAAGGTTCTCAATTTGTTGCTGTAAGGAGCATTTTGGACTAGCATAAGGTTAAAAGGCATAAGTATTATAGTGTGTGTAATAGAACACAGATGTACCTTTAAGATGAAGATTCGGATAAATGTTAAGGGCAGGATATGGGCTGGTTTCATACTTGAAGTTAAACTAAGATGTCAATTGCTTTTATGGATGTCTCTAAATACATAAATATATGGGAAGAGTTAAGAGTTGTAAAAACAAATGAGAGCATTATGTGGCGTTATCAATTTGATAGCGTACACTTCGCCCATACTGAAGGACAAATGAAGATGTAAAAAAAGCTTTAACGTTTTAAGGGGGGACTGTAAAGAACAGACCAGTTTAGGATATATGCCGAGAACCCTCAACTCACCGTTCTTGCTGGTTTCCCCAATTTCCAGTGGCACGAGGTCTGTGCGATTGATGCAAGGTTCGTATCTGTACACTCGCCGCTGAACAACCTGTGCAAAAAGCTATTGGCCCAGATATTGCTGTAGCAGGGCATCTGCCGTTAGTCAAACTTGCCCTTGCACGTTTAGATTTTTTAATTTTTTGCGTGGCAAGTTGTTGAATGTGTGAGCTGATAACGGGCAGCGAGGGAAACAGGGCATCTGGGACCCGAGTAACCAAATGGTGCCTTTAAGATGAAGATTCGGATAAATGTTAAGGTCAGGATACTGGGCTGGTTTCATACTTGAATTTAGACTAAGATGTCAATTGCCTTTTTGGACGTTTCTAAATACATAAACATATGGGAAGAGTTAAGAGTTGTAAAAACAAATGAGAGTGTCATGTCGCGTTATCAATTTGATAGCGTACACTTCGCCCATACTGAAGGACAAATGGAGATGTAAAAAAACTGTACATCTCCTTAACCAGTTTGAAGGATTGTGAAATAAACAGAGGACAATGGAGAAATGTAAATTAGAGTGGTTGAATTCTGTGTCAAATCAGGTACAGAAACATAAATAAAGAGAGAGAAAGCAAGATTGGATTAAGAAGGAGAAAAAAAGAAAGGAAAAGTAATTTAAAAATTTTTTTAAATTTAACTTTTTTTTACAATCTCCAACAATACCTGAAGGAATGAGACTCCACGCTTTTAATAGTTAATTTTCAGCACCAGAGAGGTTGATTGGCAATAATTAACAGTTATCACGTCGTTAACAGGGTACTTGCACTTGTAATACAAGACTTAACTTTCTATGGCGAGTTGGTTTGTATCTATCGCGCATATACAGCAACTTCACAATATTCAATGCCGTCATGCTGAGGCAGACAGCGAAATGCAGTTTTCGCGAAGCTAACAGTGGAGTGGCGCAACTCAGAGAGCAAATTTGGGGATTGGCATTTAACCACACATCTGCCCATGCCTGACGTTGCTGTACCATTTACGCTTAAACAAAGGCGAATGCCATTAGCCTCACCGTTATTTTGACAGCAAAATCTAGGCCATTAACTTCCTCCACGTGACCTCTCGAGCATGGAATATACACATCAGATACTTGTGTCTGTAATCCTGCAATGCACATACTGTTCAAGTACATGTTTCCAGTATTTATTGGTTACTAAGCACAGCTAGCCAATCACCACTCTTTTTTTATGCCTGACCCCATATGTAACGTAAATGTTGTCTGGGCAGCTCAGTTGATACTGCCCCAATGATGCCATATTGCTTTGAATCTCACGATTACTATACTATACCCCACCTAACTTCTCATCCCCCAACACTGATAGAAAAAGCTGGGCTGGCAGGGAAAGATTGGTCCCCAATTTAGAGGAAAAGTAGGTAACATGGAGGAAAGGATCTTTAGCTCTGGGCCAATGACAACAAATTATGATATGGTTGTTTCCTTTAACCCTCCTGCATTCGGAGCAAAATCTGGGGCAGAAAGCATTTTAATTTATCACCTCCCCCCTCCACTGAGAGCAAAGTCACACCTAGGTAAAAGGAAAAGTGAAATCATTGAGAGGGGAAATGGTCCACCTCAACCTTCTTCACTGATGAGAAATCCAGGCCTGGCAAGGACATTAGAACAGTCTCCCTCCTTCTCACCGACCCCGCCTCTGCTCCTCCCTCTTCCTCCTCCCATCTGTTTCCTCCAACCACCTTCCCCCAACGAGGTCCGTAATCCCCATGCCCACTAACCCTACTTGAACTGAATACTGAATTTGGTCTTGACCCCGCCATGTGCAATGCTACAGGATGAAAATGAATGATTTTGTAATGGCAATTTTTAAAAATTTACATACATCCTTTTAAAATTGTTCACTACCATGGCCCATTTATGTGCTATAATCTCCTGCAATTTTCCTCATCTTCAAAATCATTCCTCTTGCGCCTATGTCCAAATTATGTATATAAATGGAAACAAGAAGATCTCAGCATAAATCTGAAGCAATCTATAACCCATGCCCCACCAATCCAAAAAACATCCACTTACTAGTCCTCTCTGTTTTCTATATTCCAATAATGTCTCTATCCGTATGGCTACATTACATTGCCTTTTTTTCTAACAAGTCCTTATGCAGCACCTTATGAATTGTATTCTTTAAACCTATATATACAATATCCACCATATTCCCTTTGTCTGTACACTCAATTTTTTTCTCAAAAATTCAATTAAATTGGTCAAGTGCAACCTACCCTTCACAAATCCATGCTGACTGCCCTTGATTAGTAAATGCCTTTCTTAGAGCTGGATTTTCCCAGGTCCCACCCTGTCCCCAGGGTGGGGGGTCCGATTCCCCGACCCCGGGGAGGGCCAGGCTGATGGTGGGGCAGCTTGGGGAGCCAGGAGGAAGCACTCCTGCTCCTCCCGGCCCACAAGCATTGCTCCCAGAGGCTGAGGCCACCTCGTTGCAGCCACCAGGAATCCCGAGCCTTGGGATCCCCGGCCACCTGCAGTAAAATTCCGGCCTAAGTGTTTATATTATTGACTCTAACATTTTACATATAATCCGATGCAAGACTAACTGAACTATAATATCCTGGCTTATCCTATTCCCCTTTTTTGAACAGAGGTATAACATTTGCCAAACTCTAATCCTTTGGCAAAACTCCCATTTGTAAAAATTTCAGCCATCTACTCCCCAACCTCCTTTCAGTATTTGAGATGCATACCTTCTGGGCCTGGTGACTTTTCTACTTTTAGTCACATTAAAATTTTTTATTACAAAGTCCTTTTGAATATTTTTCTCCAATAATGGATCTTTCACATCTTCCTGAGGCACTTCTTTCATCCTCCTGAATAATTGAGGCATGATACTTATTAAGAATGTCTGCCATTCCCTCACTCAAAAGTACAAGGACTCCCTTTGTCTATAAGTGGTCCCATCCCTTCATTGACTATCCTTTTGATTCTTATATGCTTATAAAAGTCCTTGCTTTTTCCCTTTTCCATACTCTCTGAGCTTTCCGAATCTTCCTTCTTGGTTCCCTTCTATACCTTTAATATTTCTGTTTTCTTCTGTGTTATCTCCCCAATATTTATCATGTGCCTTTTTTAAAAACCTAATTTTTGCTCTACTCTCACTAATTATAGAATATTTACCTTTATCTCCTTTATTCCTACTGCACTATATCCTTCTTGTATTAAATATTTCCAACTGCTGGTCGATTGATCTGCTACATTTTCCAATAAATTAATAATAGCCTAGGTCACCTTTCATTCCACCAAAACTGGTTAATTTCCAGGCCAACATCTTTATATTTAACTCCTCTAACTAGACTATGGTATTATTTAGGAGGTGTTTACCCAACTACAGTTCACTTACTTCTCTTGCTTCATTACGCAAAATCAAATCTAGCATTGCATCCTTCCTTGTTGAACATGTAACATACTGATTACCAGATGCATTCAAAGAACCCCTTCTCAATCTGGTCATAAACTTTTGTCTTACCACAATCTTTCTTAGGATAAAGTCTTGCATAATTATAACTGTTACTACTGCAAGCATCTCTTGCCTACAAATCTCAGCCTTAGATTCAGTTTTTGCAGAAAGATTTGGCACAATGGAGCTTTGTGATTTTCAGGATCAGCCAATTATGGAACTTTTTGGCAACTGCGTTTTTTTTTTCACTCCTTCTTCTCCAGAAAAACAATGTGAACGAAAGATACACAGTTCAGGTCAACTGGTAGCAAAGGAAAAAGAGAAAGCACCTTGTTGGTGAATGCATATTTCAAATTCCTCTAAGTTTAATTTAGGGGCGCTGAAACGATCCAAGGATATGATTGTAGCTCATTTTTAGCATCTCCTTTCTCTTTGCCATTACAAAATATATTTTTACTCTTTTCAAAAAAATTACAGACAAACAACATTTTATAGACCACAACACAACTAATTTAATACAATGTATTAAAAAAGAAAACAGCAGAATGTATAAACTACTTAATTTGGATAACACAGCACTAATTTGAAGAATTTGATATGTTCATCACTGTTATTTTTCAATGCTCCATAAATATGCAATTGTGCCATAGGACTGTAGAGTCCCCAACGCAACGATAAACCAGGAAGCTACTGCACATGTCACCATCACTTCTGTTGAACTGTTCTGCAACCCATTCTAGTATTGTTTAAAATATATCTAGCAGGTTCCAGTTTTGAAGGCTGTTCTATACACAGCTACGCTCTCAGCGTAATCCTGACCTCTTTGTGGTTTGTCACTTCAATTTCCCCTTCTATTTGCATTCCAAGCTTTCCATCTTTAATCTCCTACACTGCTCCAGTTAAGTTCAACACAAACCAAGAACAGTACCTCATCTTTCAATGCACCAGAGTAGAGAGGGGGAACATAAAAACCAGGCAGGGTTTCTACTCCACATCACTACGAAGATATCTTGCTAAAAAAATGCATGCACGGACATCAGGTGAAGAAAGGACTCCCTTGGCAATGATGCCCCACAGTCGAATAGCCCACCGATACTCACCGTATAGGCTCACACATGAAGAACAGACCCTTGGGTGAGGTACCGGAGGGCTGCTGGTGCCTGTGGAACCATACCCCAGCATGAGTCACCACCTTCAGGAGAGGAGAGAAGGGGAGAAAATTGGGAAAAAAAATTCTTTAGCTTTACTCCATGTCAACAGTGGAAGAGTAAAGTCTCACCATGTGACAACTACACACGAATCACGGGCAGTGCAATAGCACAGGTAGGCTTGCCTCAACACAAGATGTTCAGAGGTTTTAGATCTAACCCTACCAATCACTCAAGCCTACCTGCCACTGCTTGGAGTGAGCTCAACCAGATCACTGGATCAACAAGGTAGACAACCCATAATGAGATCTTTCATCTTAGCATGACGGGGGAAAAAACACCCCACTGATTATGGAACAGTAGCAAAAATGGTCATGGAAGTCAGCTGGCCAGACTATCTCCACTCTATCAGCTGAGGAAGGCTATGTGGCAGCCTTGTTGAGAGACAAATGTCAAAAAATTGTGCATAACAATCAAATCGCAAGACTCTAGTCAATCACTGAAATCAAAATAAGCCATTCCAAGCAGCACAATTCAGCAAATGATCAAGTTGTCTTCAGTGACTTTGGAGGAAGTTGTTCTGCAGGTATTGGTTTGAGATCAGTACCTGTCTAGAGTGACAAGAGTCTGGCAGACCCTATTTACCATCAATTGCCAACACTTTATGCCCAGAGCCGGCATGGACTGGTTGGGCCGAATGGCCTGTTTCTGTGCTGTATATCCTATGTAAACACTGCAGATGCATATTTACACTGTTATCTAAATGAATTTTCATGTTAGCAAAGACTCATTGAGGCTAATTTTCGTCTGTCAGCTCTAAATGGGTAAGAACTGGTGCAAATTCTGCTGAAACAAGGAAGTGCTAACAGCACTAATTTTCTGGGGTAAGATTATTTGAATAATTGTTCACATGTCCAATTTTGGACGAAACACTAGTGAGTGAAAAATTGCATATCAGTGAAACTTAAAGGGGATGGCACAATAGGAGGGCAAAAAGTCAAATAAATTTGCAAAAGCTCAAAAAACCCAACCCATTAGAGATTTGTCAAGGCTGAAGGGGCAAGGGACTAAGTAGCAGCAGACAAAAATGAAGGGAAAGGAAACTCAAGGTGCAGGGATGAATCTGAAGGCAAGTGACAGAGCAGCCCAACACCAACCTAGTTTGATGGCTACTTAAGTAGAGGTGGAGCTGCATGAAGTAGTTGAGAGGACAGTTGTGCCACTTCAGTAAGGTACTAGCATTTATCTTAGTGGTATCAATGAGGCTGCTGTCCCATCTTCCTTTGGGATCAGGAGCCTTTGTATGCATTAACTGTCTGTTAAAACAAGGCATGTTCCCCTCCGTTTATAGATGGGGTGTGCAAGTATTAGAATGTGGGCACAGAGCACCACATGTGCAGCCTGACCTACTTGGAATCCCACCATTTATCCAGTTCTTCCAAACATCTCAGATAGGAGTATTCCATTTGGAAATCCATTGGTGCCTGTTATGGTGCAGGGGGCAACCATGGGAAAAAAAATCGAATTTGCACAAAGGCTCATGAGAACCCAAGTAGCTAGCAGAAAAAAAAATCACAACGATCCAAAAATAAGATGGTTAAGAACTGGTACAAACCGTGCCAGAATGCAAAAGTGCTAATAGCACTCAATTTTCTGGGGGGAGATAACTTACTTTGGTATTACTTTGCCCTTTAAATGAACTGTCGCCTGACTTCTCAGTTCCTCGCAACACTAGTTTACTGAACATGATTTAAACTGGATGTTCTGCATGCCAAATGACAGGAAATTGCATGCAGGATGTTCCCACCTCCAGTTCCATATTTTAATGAAGCTCCCATCTGTTTTGGATGAGTTTCCATCCCTTGCTTCAATGCCCAATGGAAACTTCAACAGTGCACAGAATGGGCAGAGATCAGTTGGGACTGATCTCTGCTCAATTTCATGTTCCTTTACACTCTGTTTGCACCATTGTCCCATTTTGCTCCATTTACTCTTTTCTGATGGTAAATGGTGAACAATAACATTTGAAACATTTCTGGAGAGTCCAACCAACTGCCCAGAAACATTTTCAAGTTCACTTCATACTAATCAGTTATACTGCTGCCAGTTCGAAACTACCTTGATATGGTCTAAAACCACTTGCCAGAATCCAATTTGGGTGAATTCATACCCAAGTTATATCAAACAATTTGTGTAAGTACAAGGTCATAGCTTCCTATTTAACTTCATTAGAATAGATAGCTTTCACAAACTTATTTTTTTCCAGGTGATGCAATTTTAGTGCATTTCTTGCACTCAGCCATCAAGTGCGAATAAATCAATATTATAACAGACTGCAACAATTAATTATATGCAGAAGCAAACAGGGGCTCACAGCTATAACACAACATCCTAATCATGTTCATGATCAAGTTTTCTTATCTGTCTTCCTAAACAACAACTTGTAATTTATATAGTGCCTTTAACGTCGTAAAACGTCCCAAGGCGCTTCACAGGAGCATCATCAAACAAAATTTGACACCGAACCACATAAGGAGATATTCGGATAGGTGACCAAAAGCTTGGTCAAAGAGGTAGGTTTTAAGGAGCGTCTTTAAAGGAGCAGAGAGAGGTAGACAGGCGCAGAGGTTTAGGGAGGGATTTCCAGAGCTTAAGGCCTAGGCAGCTGAAGGCACAGCCACCAATGGTGGAGCAATGAAAATTGGGAATGCGCAAGTGGCCAGAATTGAAGGAGCGCAGAGATCCCAGAGGGTTGGAGGACTTTACAGAGATAGGGAGGGGCGAGGCCATGGAGGGATTTGAAAACATGGATGAGAATTTTAAAATTGAGGCGTTGCCGGACTGGGAGCCAATGCAGGTCAGCGAGCACAGGGGTGATGGGTGAACTGGGATTGGTGCGAGTTAGGTTAGGGGCAGAGTTTTGAATGAGCTCAAGTTTACAAAGCGTGCAAGGTGGGAGACCGGCCAGAAAAGCATTGGAGTAGTCGAGTCTAGAGGTAACAAAGGCATGAATAAGGGTTTAATTAACAGTAAAACAGTAACTATGGTAATGCCTAGAAAATGAGGTCTCTGGCATTTTCACTGCAAGCACTCCTACTAAATTGATGTAAGTCAGTTCCAACTAGTAAGGATACCAGTAATCCAATTTTTGTGCAAAAAAATCTAATTTCTCATTGCGGAACAGGCTCAAGGGGTTGAATGACCGACTCTGGTTCCTATGTTCATATTTGAGCAGCTAAAAACTGTTAAATAACTTTTCTATATCAACATATACTTGTGTTTACAGGAAGGTATCTTATAGATGTCAAAGAATACCTTTGATTATGAATAAGGGTAAATCTAAGCTGCATTTTATAGCTGTTACATTAAGCAGCTATTACAATTATTGAAGCAAATAAGAAAGTGAGATCAAATAAACTCAAATGTTTGAAACTGTCAATATTAAAATTTTGGAGAAGTAAAGTAAGAAATTTCAGTTAACTGCAATTTTTGTAATATTTAAGAAGCTTCATATATTTCTTACCTTGCCCTTTGGAAGATATACCACTGCAATCAGATGGATTAATTACCCAGTAGTAATACTTGAGAGTATGCATTAGTTGCAGTACAGTGCCCACTCTACGGATAGTACTGTAGATAGTAGCAGTCCCAATGAATTCAGCAGACAAATAAGTATAAAGTGAAAGCTGCACCTGGAAGATAAACATAAAAGATAATTTGCCTCATCTGCTAAACAATCTGCAACCTACTTCTACAAATGAAATGTTAATGGAATTAAACGGTTTATACATAAATTCACAGTTATAGTACTAACAGAATTTACCTTCAATTAGAGTTGTACAAACAGTAAATTATAACCAATTCATCAAAAACCCATGATTATTTTACCACTATTGGCATGGCATTAAATATGGTCAATCACATTCTGTATCACTACTGGGTCAAAGTAAACGTCAATACGTGTTGTCTACTTTTATAAAAATCAATAGTAGATTGATGGGATAGATGTCTAAAAGGCCCAAGTACAGTTACACAACAGACAGATAAAAAGAAAAAAGATTGCAAATCTGATACAAGAACAGAAATACTGGAAACATAAGCAGATCCATCTGCATCGGAAAGAGAATACATACGAAAATGTTTTGCGCGTAAATTCTTCATCAGATAAACTTCCCACCGCTTGTCAAATTAGTACCATATTACTTATTAGGGCAGTGACTTGCAGGGTGGTCTGGAGTGAGATAAAGCCCAGCCACCAGTTACAGATATCCCTCTCCAAATCACTTCAATGAATCAGGATAGTCAATCATCAATAGCATCCTCCTCTGTGGAACTGCCTGGCTCAGATATCAGATTTCAGTGATAGAGTGCATTTACAATTCAACAGCAACAACTTACATTTATATAGTGTATTTAATGTAGTCGCAAACAGCTCATTCAAAGTGTGACAATATGAAAGACAAGAGGTTTGTGGTTAGTGGCTCCAATGCTTGATAATGAGCAGGGAATGTTGCTTATATATCCAACAACAACTTGCATTTATATAGTGCCTTTAACGTAATAAAACGTCCCAAGGTGCTTCACAGGAGCGTAATCAGACAAAAATAAACACCGAGCCAAAGAAGGAGACATTCAATTGACCAAAAGCTTTGTCAAAGGTAGATTTTAAGGAGCATCTTCAAGGGGGAGAGAAAGGTGGAGAGGTTTAGGGAGTTCCAGAGCTTAGGGTTAAGGCGGCTGAAGGCACAGACGCCAATGGTGGGGTGAAGGAAGTGGGGAGATGGACAAGAGGCTAGAGTTGGAGGAATACAGAGTTCTCAGAGTGTTTTTAAGGCTGGGAGAGGTTACAGAGATAAGGGGACGAGGCCATGGAGGGATTTGAACACAAGGTTGAGAATTCTAAAATCGAGGTGTTCAGGCGCTAGGATGTAGGTCAGCAAGCACAGGGTGAACGGGACTTGATGTGAATTAGGATATGGGCAGCAAAGTTTTGGATGAGCTCATGTTTATGGAAGGTGGAATATGGCAGGCCAGCCTGAAAAGCATTGGAGGTAACAATAGCATGACCGAGAGTTTCAGCAGCAGATGGGCTAAGGCAGGGACGGAGACAGGTGATATTATGGTGGTGGAAGAAATTTGCAGATGTTAATTTTCTTTTTAAAATTGAAAAGAGCAGTTCGTATGGAAGAGGGCGTATCACCACTCATTCAATCCCCAGTCTCTACTGACTTACCTGATCTATAATTAGCCTCAGTGTTCACATTTAGGGAGGAGAAAAACCAGGTTGGGCTTCTGCTCCTGATCGCTCTCCACCAATCCTGCAGGAAATGTGCATGCGTGGAAGTCAGGAGAGGACAGGATGTGGCTTATCCATGATAAGCAGTTGAACAGCCTGCCAACACTCACTGTCATGGCTCACACATGAAGAACGGTTAATGGTCAAGGTCTCATACCCCAGCAAATAGTCAATACCTTCATGGAGAGGATGCGAGAAGATTGTGCATAAAATTGGCAAGAAGTAAAAAGGGATAAGAGGAAGCATTATCCTGCGACATACAGGGGTTCCCAATTTTTTTAAAAACATACCTTAGCAGGAGTATGAATCCATATGGCAGGATTAAACAGGATGTGATCACACAACTGTTTTAATAAAGGTGCTCCATGGGTCAAACCATCCAGATATTTAGCAAAGGACAAAAACTGTTCAAGGACAGCTCGTGTTATGTGAACTCTGGATGACTATATGCAAGAGGAAGAGAAATCAGAACACATGGTAAATGACTTAACTTTCTTTTAAATCATAGCCTTTATCTCCTGAATACACATTCTATACATCGTAATTTTTGAATCGTAGAAATCAAATTAATTTTGGGGAAACTGAAACTTTCCTGCCACTGTCATTCAACATAACTACAAAACCTGCTAATCCACTGCTAATTCAAACATACGCATTCAGCTGTAAATATTTAGCTGTTATATAAACATGTCAAACTACAGATTTAGCCTGCTATATTTTGAAAAGATTTCATGTTTACTGCAGTATAATGTATCTCTTCCCTTAAGATAAAGAACGGAGCATTGCAAATAGCTATCCTGCAACTAAAACATAGGACATATGTTTTTAATTATATATACTAATGAGTTGTAACATACTATTGAATATCCAAACAACTTCCATTATCAAAATGACCCATTTCTTTTCATTTAATATTATTCAAAAATACATCAAAACTAGGTCAGCATCCAACCTTTTAAAATAGTTACTCCTGGAAATAATTAACTGTCAAACTTGAAACAATATTATGAAAAACAGGTAAAACATCTTTGTCTACATATCACAAAAGAAAACATTATCCTTTCAGCTTAGTATATCAGGTTCAGCCCAACGTATTTTCACCTTCTAAATTAAATGTGTTGTGTCTTCATAAACTTACCTTTTCTAAGAGGTAGCCAATTACCAAGAATCCTTTTCCACCCAACATTTGTTCTTGCATGGCCACTGAGCTCTTCAGCAGGTCAACCAGAAAGGCCAAAAGGGTTGCACTGCACAAAGATATTCCAAAACTAGTTAGAAAGTTCAAAAGAAACACTATTTTTCTTATCAATCTTAAATAGTTCTCCATATGGGCTTGTTATGCGATTGCATGTTTTAAGAACAAAATTACTTAAATTAATTTTAAAGCTTGAAACTCTTAATTGGAGTACATCTGACATTTCTACTTAAAGAATTTAATATGTTATACTAAATCCAGAAATGATCCCCACTGTGAATCTCAGGAGCAGCAGAAGTGCCAAGTGGAGTTTATATATTTCTGCACTGTGGGAGAAGGCGGCAAGAAAAAGGATTCCATAAGTTACAAATGTTATTTTCACACACCTTTTGACAGGGAGTTCAAAAGCGATATTGGCAGAGGTCTGCGAGCAGTCCACACTTTCAGCCAGATAAAAGTGTGCGACAGAAAAGACCAAAAGAAATAGAGGGTTGGAAGGAAAACAAGTCAGTTACAGCACACAGTCACACCACAGCAGTATCTCACTATCCCCTAGCACACCAGCAGGTGGTGCTGTACAAGCTCCCCGTGCCCCAGCACACCTGGGAACAGCTGGATTTTTTTTATATAACTGTGTTCTACTAATTTCTCTGCCATACAAGAATGAGAGGAACACAAGTGTAGTACAAGTTGTATAGTGGAATGCGCAGATTTGAAGTGTGTTGTACAGATTTATGGTGCAGCAAATTTAAGGTGATGGGTGCTAAATACAATACTTAATTATATGGATATATCTATAACACAACTGGCTCCAATTTTCTTCTGGAGTCCTCGACGAAAACAAACTAAAACAAATTAAGATACAAAATTGTACAAACTGAAGAAACAAGTAAATAGCAATGGTCAGCAATTATATTTAACTAAAAACAAAACTCCCTCTTCATCTCTAAAGTACCTAGGGGGCGAAATTGGGCTTGGTAGTGCCCGTTTTTTGTGTGCTACGAGGCCCCTTAAGGTACCAAAATGGCGTCCGCAGCTCGCGTGCACACTTCTGATGCGAAGTGCTCCAGACACCATATTAGTAAAGGGGTTAGCGCCACGCACACCTAACGTCCACCAGCAGTGTGCAGAGCAGGCAGATCATGACATCAGCATGCAATGCTGATTTTTTTTTCGCTTATGGGATCTGGGCGTCGCTGGCAAGGCCAGCATTTATTGCCCATCCCTAGTTGCCCTTGAGAAGGTGGTGGTGAGCCGCCTTCTTGAACCGCTGCAGTCCGTGTGGTGATGGTACTCCCACAGTGCTGTTAGATAGGGAGTTCCAGGCTTTTGACCCAGCGACGATGAAGGATCGGCGATATACTTCTAAGTCAGGATGGTGTGACACCTGGAGGGGAACTTGGAGGTAGTGGTGTTCCCATGCGCCTGCTGCCTTTGTCCTTCGAGGTGAAAGAGGTCGCGGGTTTGGGAGGTGCTGCCGAAGAAGCCTTGGCGAATTGCTACAGTGCATCTTGTAGATGGTACACACTGCAGCCACGGTACGCCGGTGGTGGAGGGAGTGAATGTTTAAGGTGTTGGATGGGGTACCAATCAAGCGGGCTGCTTTGTTCTGGATGGTGTCGAGCTTCTTGAGTGTTGTTGGAGCTGCACTCATCCAGGCAAATGGAGAATATTCCATCACACTCCTTACTTGTGCCTTGTAGATGGTGGAAAGGCTTTGGGGAGTCAGGAGGTGAGACACTCGCCGCAGAATACCTAGCCTCTGACCTGCTCTTGTTGCCACAGTATTTATGTGGCTGGTCCAGTTAAGTTTCTGGTTAATGGTGACCCCCAGGATGTTGATAGTGGGGGATTCGGCGATGGTAATGCCATTGAATGTCAAGGGGAGGTGGTTAGACTCTCGCTTGTTGGAGATAGTCATTGCCTGGCACTTCTGTGGCGCGAATGTTAACTGCCACTTATCAGCCCAAGCCTGAACGTCGTCTAGGTCTTGTTGCATTTGACGCCAGCGCTGCCATTTTGGAACTCCACGCTGTAGCCTACAGTCTTAACCTTGCGCAGTTGAATATGTGTTCAATGGCATGAAGGAACCTCTCACCAGCGCTATTTAAAGGGAACATCAACTACTTACAGGCAATGTTCCTGTTAAGTGTGGTCCGGAGGTCCCGCGCAGGCTGCTCGCCGGCTTTTAAATGGGAAAAAATCATGCATGCACAATTATTTGAATGGGCCGCACAGCTCGTTAAAGGGCTGCGCACCCAAAAAAAATTAGCAGGAACATTGCTTACAGGATAGTTGCTGGATTATTTCTTCTGGCTATTGCTGCAATTCTACGCATTTTGGGTGCTTTTTCCATACTTGTTAAAAGTTTCAATAATCTTCAAGGAATGGTTTGACTGGTGCTAAAGTGTATTTTTGGGGACTTTGTGCACCAACCAGTTGCTTCCAGAATTGGGTGGTCTAGTCAGGCTTCCTCTTGGGATTGAGCATGACTGAGAGAATAAGCAGAGGCCACGCAGAGCAGGACAAGCTGATAGAAGAGGGAGGAGGAGGAGGAGAAGGGCTCTCAGCAGGATACCATATCCGCAGAGGGTCTTCAGGGAACAGATCTGCTGGAAAACAGATTGCAAGAGTGCTGTGACACCCTGGTAGCTGCTTTGCACACTGGTAGCCACAGCCATGATGACACCAGTCTGAGCTTCCACTGCAGCACTCAGACGTTGGGTGGATTCTGCAATGGAAGTTGAGACATCAGCAATCAGACGCTGCATCATGTTTGGCTCCACAGGTGTATTGATGGAGGTGGCCACCCGTTCCATGTTGGAAAGGATGGGCTCCAAGCTCTGCGCAAAGCCCTGTGTCAAGTTGGTGCCGGACTCCTCCATGCTCCTTGACATTGAATGCTGGCTTTCTGGCAGGTTTCCCAATGCACCAAGCATTTGGGTGTGTACCCCCATCAGCCTTCGTCTGTAGCCTAGTCCATCGAAGTCCTCATCTGAGTCTGCTGCAGGAGAACTATTGTGCGACCTCGCTCTCCGGCGAGCTGGCACATGCGTTCTCCTTTCCAGCTGCCCTGACTGCAGCACACTTGTGCCCGGTGTCTCACCACATGCAGATCCCGCCTCTATGCTATCTTCTAAGATAAGCGCAGTGTCAGTATCTGAACTGCTGGCTGAGACTGTGAAATCGAGTGACTGTGTGTCTTCATCTTCACTGTCTTCCACCACTGCCTCAGCAGGTTGGGGTTCTTGGGTATCTGAAATGAAAAATGGACAAGGGTTGGGTTGTGGTGAGGGGAGAAGAGAAAGTAAGAATTGCATGCTTACACCATCTGCAGCTTGTAAGTCAGAAGAGAGTTAGGGATGAGGGAGAAGTGGGATGTGAGGAGGAGGATTAGGTATGAGGATACCATCATCTTCAATGGCTTCAGCCCCACTGGTGTCCACTGACTCAGCAATGGCCCTTCCCATAATGGCCAACACTGTATTCTCCATGGAGGTGCACCTCACCCCCTCCAGTTAGTTCCTGCTGCCTCCGGTTGTGCACCACCTTCTCCTGCGAGAGGAAAATGTGTCAGTGAGTGCCATGCAATCTGTTTGGGTAATGTGGCTATCATGGTTGAATAGCTACCAGTGTGTGCAAGCTGTGAGATGTGGGTGAGGCTTGAAGCAGTGCTAAGTGTGTGAGAGTGAGGTGAAGCAAATGAATGTTAGGTATGAGTCCTGATTGACAGAGATTGTTGGAATGTGAGTGATGGGGGTGTGGTGAATTGAGCAGTGGCTGAGGCTAGTGGTGCAGTTGGTAGGATATGGCATTTAAAGATGCATTCACTGACCTTGACCACTCGTGTAAGGTCATTAAACTTCTTTTGGCGCTGCATCCAGGTCCTTGAAGCTATACTCCTGGCATTGACCTCCGCACTTATCTGTTCCCGCTGCCTTCTCATCATGAGTCTGGAGGGCCTCCTGCCCCCCTGCGGATACCACCACCTCCTCCACCAAGACCTCCAGCGAAGCATCTGAAAACCTGGAGGCCCGCTCTCTCTCCCATGGTTCAGCCATTCTTCTCTCTTTCCCAAATCAAATTCAGTTGCAGAATGACTCCCAGCACCTGCTCCAGCCACAATGGACCTCCCCTTTAAGAGGAGCAGGCTAGCTTTAAGTAGGGCAAGGTACTAACGATATTGGGCCCCCTACTGATGAGTGCAGCCAATGAACAATGCAGGGAGTGTTGGCTGCATGCAGAAATCATTATAATGAGCAGGCAGCACGAAGTTGGCATGCTGCCTGCTTTCCACTGAACGGGTGCAGTTAATCGCGATTCCAATGCCCATTTAAGGGGACTAACTAATTTAACTCCCCTGGAGTACAATAGGTTTAATGCTGACAACTTCCAATTAAGTACCGTCAGTCTTGCTTCACTCCCAAAGGTTTTTAAATGGTCCTATTGGCAACATATCAGGAGCATTAAAAATGCAAGATAATTTTACATCTAGAAATGCCTTAAGCAAATTTTTAATTACATTATATCAAATTATTAATCAACATCCTTCTTGTCATCAGATAAAATAGATAGGAACATATTTAACCAAAATATTGACCATATGAAGACCTTAATCGAGATAAAGAAGAATATTTCCAGCCTCAAAACATTGCCTATGAGAAGGAATAAGACTGGTGATTGTAGAATTGATTGGAATTTGATGCCTCAATTAAAGCTATTTCTGTAGTAAAGTACGATTTGGTTTTGTTATATTTAAATACTCAAAAATTGTTATAAATTATTACATCGTATATGAGTGTCCAAGTTTTCTGTCTTCAGGGACAGCTTACTATGGAACCTCACTGGTAACATATAAAGTTCAAATCCGATTAATTTTCATATAATACAAGCTGCTAATATTAACAGACCTTGATGCTCTGATTTAGGATATATCCACCAATGAAGCAATATGCTAAGAACAGCCCTTTCTAAACCTCCAGGTCCACAAAATTCAAACAGGCTAAAGCAACAAGTGGGAAATATAAGCACAAATAGAAATGAGCTGCCTGGGCTTCACAAGCTGATGCCAGGGCTCGCTGCCACAAAGATTGTACTTGGTCCCTAATAGAGCAGTACTTGACATTACCAGAAAAGAGGGGCTCTTTTCTCTAGAAAAGAGAAGGCTGAGGAGTGAAGGGGTGGGAGGAAACTCTTGTGGAGTATAAATACCAGCATAGGCCTGTTGGGCCGAATGGCCTTTTTCTGTGCTCTAAATTCTATGTAATTAGATGTAGCCATATGTCCGTTTCATAGCATTTGATATCGTTTCAAAATAGCTAATTTTGGTTGTAAAAACAAAATCACTAATAAATTGTTCTATCTTAAAATTATTTGATTTGGGGCACGAACAAAAGTTGGTTGATTTATCATTAGAGACACCTAGTTCCACTGATCTAGGTACGTTTCATTATCTAGGGACATGTTCCATGATACAGGGCGAAGTTCCATCCCTCCAATACTCAGATTTTTATTTTAAAACTAGAAAATGTAATTGTAACAAGAAGATATGTTTTTATGCCACAGATGCAGTTTTAAAAACATTACAGCAATTTGAGCTATGATTATAATACAAACTCACAGCAATGCTGAAGAGGAAAGATAAAACTCCAAGCATAGGTTCTCAAACGTCTACACAGAGCACTCATCACCAGTCTCTATCTTTAGGTGACATTTAGAAATACACAGGGCTGGATTTTGTCAATGGGGACGTGATGGAGGCGGGACTTCCACTTTTTGGGTTGTAGTCCCGCCTCCATCGACTTGTGGCCAACCCACTGTATTTTCCCTTAATTGACCTTGTTAAGCCCGCCCAGCGGGCTTAGCAGGCCAATCAAGGGTCCCTTGGATACAGGTGACGTCAGCCATTGAAATTTCATCTGTCAAGAGCTTTTGACAGATGAAATTTCAGCGTTTGACAGCTCTGTGAAGCTGTCAAGCACTGACAATATGATTTCTAACTTGAGTCCCTGTACTTAGACTCAGTTAGAAATCAATCCAGCACAGAAAGCAGAGACTGCAGCTTTTGACAGCTCCGCGGCCATTCTGCTTTCTGTGCCGTGGATATGAGGGCCTCCCGACACCTTAAGGAAGCTAGCCTGCAGGACAAAGTTAAGGTAAGTAAAAGTTCTTAAAACACTTTACACACACCAAACACACTTACCTCTGCACTCATGCACCCATCACTCACCTGCACACCGGACATCTCGACCCCTCCAAGCCCTCCAGACCGACGGTCCGCCTCGCTAAATCAGCGTGGTTTGGACCTGTCGGGAAGCCCACACTTCAGGGCTAAAAATAGGGATTAGGCAAAAAACTGCCTGTTAACTACCTGTTAACAGGCAGTTTATTGGCACTAATCCCGTTCCCGCCTCGGGGAGGTGGGTCCCAGCACAGGTCGGGTACCCGCCTCCTGGGAAACTGGCATGGAGGCGGGTTGGGGGCGGGATGGGTTCGGGACCCCCGAATCTGCTATTTTCACACCACTCCCACCTCCAAACCCGCCTCCACGGGCCGGTGAAAATTGAGCCCACAGAAGTTACAACAAGGAAACAGGCTATTCAGCCCAACCAGTCCCCACTGGCATGCACTCTCCACGCAAGCAAATAACCTTAATGACATTTACCCGCCCTTTCCCATATCCCTTTATCCTCTTTTCCTTCATTGAGCTATCCAATCTAATCTTGAAAGTTGACAATTTCTGCTTCAACTACCAACCCCTCTAAGTGAATGCCATAGCCTCACAACTATCTATATGAAGAATTTTCTCTTGCTCTCTGGTCTAAATCTCTTACATCTTGTATCTATGGTCCTTCATTCTAGATCCCTTAACTGCTGGAAACAGTCTGCTTCTATCTACACTGTCCCATCCTTTCAAAATTTTAAACACTTCTATCATGTCGACCTGTAATGTGCATTGTTCTAACTAAAAAGTTCCCAATTTTTCAAGTCTTTCTCTGTATTTTACATCCTATCAGGCAGAATCCTAATGATTTTAAATAGGTTACAGGATAGTCAGTTCTTTTCAAACATTAGAAATTGAATGGTGGTACAATAGGTCATCTAAATCTAATCCTGGCATCCAAGATACAAAAATCAGTGGCAACTAGATCCAAGTTAAAGACACTGCTGCTGCACATAATCTCTACTTTGGACACAACGGGATCCCCTGGGTTTACCACAATGTTTATGCAAGCACCAAATCAAAAACACTATAACCACCCACAAATAGATAAATGTCAGTTTAGTATCCTATTTACATTTCCGTCATCGGTAGTGTATATAGTACTCTGACAAATGATCAATGAGATGTAAAGTATGCACTTATCCAGAATATTTTTGCTTCAGATTTCATTTACAATGTTGTGCAATTGAAATGACAACAGCATGATAGCTGTAGCCAAGGGGGTATCTTTCCATGCTAGTATGTCCTTGGGCGTATACAGCTCAGTAGCATTATACACAGCTACTTGGTTTGCACCATCAAATTACAATCAAATCAAATAATGCCTTTTCACTCATATCAACCAGTTTATACTTGCTACACAGATTTGGGGCTCCAGTTTTCTCTAAACCATGGTGTTGGATTTTGTATGCACAAGGATATATCTGCTGTATTATGAGTTGTGTATATGTCTGCACATATACGAGAGTAAACTAAAGTGTCAAATGTACTTTTGGCCTGTACAGTTTAGTCATATAAAATTCGATCCTGTTGTCGGTCTCCCACCCTAGGGGTTGGAATTGCATTTATAATCCATCAGCACCAATGCCAAATCTGACATGTGGTACTGCAAAGCACTCGAGATTAACTCTCCCAGTGTTTTGCTACAGACTGCTGTGGCAGTGCTGATTCATTCCAAAACCTGCCAAAGTATTATAAGCTGGAGATAGTTTATTCTCTATGAATCACTGAGCAGGTTCCTCACTACATATGTGCCTGCCTCCTTCTCTCTAAACCTGTCACTGAAGGCCATAAAACAGTTGCAGCTCAATGGTAACTTCTTGGAAAAGATGATAGAAACCACTATGCAACAACATTTAAATCTAAGTTTTGCGTACATTGGCATGTATGTGGCAAACTGAAAGAAATCAGTATTTGTAGGGAAAAGGTGTTAGGGAAATTGACAGGATTGAAGGCCGATAAATCCCCAGGGCCTGATAATCTACATCCTAGGGTACTTAAGGAAGTGGCCCTAGAAATAGTAGATGCATTACTGGTCATCTTCCAAAATTCTATAGACTCTGGAACAGTTCCCATGGATTGGAGGGTAGCTAATGTTACCCCACTATTCAAAAAAGGTGGTAGAGAGAAAACGGGGAATTATAGACCGGTAAGCCTGACATCGGTAGTGGGGAAAATGCTAGAGTCCATTATAAAAGATGTAATAGCAGAACACATGGAAAACAGTGACAGGATCGGTCAAAGTCAACATGGATTTACAAAAGGTAAATCGTGCTTGACTAATCTACTGGAATTTTTTGAGGATGTAACTGGTAAAATAGATAAGGGAGAACCAGTGGATGTGGTGTATTTGGACTTTCAGAAGGCTTTCGATAATGTCCCGCATAAGAGATTAGCATGTAAAGTTAAGGCACATGGGATTGGGGGCTAGGTACTGACTTGGATAGAGAACTGGTTGGCAGACAGGAAGCAAAGAGTTGGAATAAACGGGTCTTTTTCCGAGTGGCAGGCAGTGACTAGTGGGGTACCGCAGGGATCGGTCCTAGGACCCCAGCTATTCACAATATATATTAATGACCTAGACGAGGGAACTAGATGTAATATCTCCAAGTTTTCAGACGACACAAAGCTGGGTGGGCGTGTGTGCTGTGAGGAGGATGCCGAGAAACTCCAGTATGATTTGGATAGGTTGGGTGATTGGGCAGATGCATGGCAAATGCAGTACAATGTGGATAAATGTGAGGTTATCCACTTTGGTGGCAAAAACAGGAAGGCAGATTATTATCTGAACGACAATAGATTGGGAGAAGGGGAAGTGCAACGAGACCTGGGTGTCCTTGTGCACCAGTCGCTGAAGGTAAGCATGCAGGTGCAGCAGGTGGTTAAGAAGGCAAATGGTATGTTGGCCTTCGTAGCGAGAGGGTTCGAGTACAGGAACAAGGATGTCTTGCTGCAGTTGTACAGAGCCTTGGTGAGACCACACCTTGAGTATTGTGTGCAGTTTTGGTTGCCTTATCTGAGGAAGGATGTTCTTGCCATGGAGGGAGTGCAGCGAAGATTCACCAGGCTGATACCTGGGATGGCAGGAATGACGTATGAGGAGAGATTGGGTCGATTGGGCTTATACTCGCTGGAGTATAGAAGAATGAGAGGGGATCTCATTGAAATTTATAAAATTCTAACAGGACTAGACGCAGGAAGGATGTTCCCGATGGCCTGGGAGTCCAGAACCAGGGGTCACAGTCTAAGGATAAGGGGTAAGCCATTTAGGACAGAGATGAGGAGGAATTTCTTCACCCAAAGAGTGGTGAACCTGTGGAATTCTCTACCACAGAAGGCAGTTGAGGCCAATTCATTAAATATATTGAAGAAGGAGTTAGATATATTTCTTAAGGCTAAAGGGATCAAGGGATATGGGGAGAAAGCAGGGACAGGGTACTGAATTTGGATGATCAACTATGATCTCATTGAATGGCAGAGCAGGCTCGAGGGGCCGAATGGCCTACTCCTGCTCCTATCTTCTATGATTCTATGATTATAAAGGTAGCCCCCAGCCATTATGTCTAGGACAAGCAGGTAGACCAGACCATGTTCTCGTTACAGAGTAATGAGCTTAGACTGCTGCAATTGTAACAGACACTATATGCCCATTTATGTCTGGAACTAGGCTCAAATAAAGAACAGCTCCTCTGTAGGATGCAGCTCGAACTTGTCTGAGTAGGTGATAAATCTTTAGTACTCCAGAAGGACTAACACTCTGTTAACTTGATTCCATCAGAAACTCCACTGAGGACATTTAGACTAGTCAGTTGTCTAAGTACAGGTAAACACAGAGTACATTCCTTCTCCCACTGTTTGCTGCTACGAAGAGGCACTTGGTGAAAACCCTCGGGGCTCAAGTCAGAACAAATGGCAGCACCTTGTACAAATGGTTCATTCCGTCAACGTTTAACCTGAGGTGCTTCCTGTATGTTGTCTTAGTCCCAAAGTGGAAGTACATGTCTTTCAGGCCAACTACAGCCAACTGTAATCTGGGCAGCACCATTTCTTCTGAATGAAAGTGTTCAAAGTCCAAGATTGAAGATGTGCAGAAACTCCCCTCATTACTGGGAGTTGAACATTGAGTTATCCTCACCAAAGAGAACCCCAGTATGTGCAAATTCATAGCTCAACACATCCCTCAGATTATCCTAAGTACAGAATTCATTTGAATCAGAGAAGGTGCCCTCAAAGAGTGGAGAATATAACCTTGTTTGACTGTTTTTAAAACCCAAGCATCTGATAAATTGAGTTAGGGCTCTCTGGAATAATTGCATGCATTCCACCCATCCAGTGGGGGGTGGAGGAATAGCAGCCAACCTTATCAAGTGTTAAAAGTTATGAAGGGTTTTGATACAGTAAACAGGGAAAAACTACTTCCACTGGTTGGTGAGGCAGTAGCTAGAGGGCGTAAATTTGAGATCATCCCCTACAGAAATAGAGGTGAAAGCAGAATCCATAATAGTTTTAAAAGGGAAGTGGATGACATTTGAAAATGAAAACTTGCGAAGAGCATGGGGATAGGATTACATGAATAGTTCTTTCAAACAGCCTGCACAGGTGCCCTCCAGTGTTGAAAAATCCATAATTCTATAACTTAATTCTGAGCCACTACTAGCTCCCTATGGAGCATTAAGACCTTTGCCTAACACTTCTTCCAGGCAAAAGAACAATTGTTTGTTTTGGCCTTGAAGTACAATTTGCCAATGCTTTAATTGTAATTTTTAGAATTATGCAGATGCTTTATTGTTGCTTCTTAAAGCTTTATGGCCTACTGTTGACCAAATCGGGTTTTTAACCTGTGAAGGGGAGCTCTATACCCACTCAGCCAGTGCTGTGAACAAGCATAAAACTCTGAGATCCATAATCATGTGAAGTGGCATAAACTGGGTTGGCACTCTTGATCCAGTGCCCTTCAATTACAAGGTATTCATTGTACACAGCTGCGCCAAATGCACAGCTTGGCTCATGTCATTGAGGTTGGCTCTGACTTCACTTTGATCCATGCCAGAGATGTGCACTGTGGCTTTGTCAAATTGGGTTAGAATCATAGAAAGTTACAGCACGGAAGGAGGCCATTTCGGCTCATCGTGTCCGCGCCGGCCAACAAAGAGCTATCCAGCCTAATCCCACTTCCCAGCTCTTGGTCCGTAGCCCTGCAGGTTAGAGCATCCTAAGTGCACATCCAAGTACTTTTTAAATGTGGTTAGGGTTTCTGCCTCGACCAACCTTTCAGGCAGTGAGTTCCAGACCCCCACAACCCTCTGGGTGAAGAAATTTCCACTCAAATCCCCTCAAAACCTTTCCCCAATTATTTTAAATCTGTGACCCCTGGTTTTTGACCCCTCTGCTAAGGGAAATAGGTCCTTTCTATCCACTTTATCTATGCCCCTCATAATTTTATACACCTCAATAAGGTCTCCCCTCAGCCTCCTCTGTTCCAAGGAAAATAGACCCAGCCTTTCCAGTCTTTCCTCAAAGCTAAGATTCTCTACTCCCGGCAACATCCTTGTAAATCTCCTCTGTACCCTCTCTAGTGCAATCACATCCTTCCTGTAATGTGGTGACCAAAACTGCATGCAGTACTCTAGCTGAGGCCTAACTAGTGTTTTATACAGTTGAAGCATAACCCCCCTGCTCTTGTATTCTATGACACGGCTAATAAAGGCAAGCATTCCGTATGCCTTCTTAACCACCTTATCTACTTGGCCTGCTACCTTCAGGGATCTGTGGACATGCACTCCAAGGTCCCTTTGTTGCTCTACGCTACTCAGTGTCCTACCATTTAATGTGTATTCCCTTTCCTTGTTAGCCCTCCCCAAATGCAGTACCTCACACTTCTCCGAATTGAATTCCATTTGCCACTGTTCTGCCCACCTGACCAATTTATTGATATCTTCCTGCAGTCTACAGCTTCCTTCTTCAGTATCAACCACACAGCCGATTTTAGTATCATCTGCAAACTTCTTAATCATACCCCCTATATTCAAGTCTAGATCGTTGATATATACCACAAAAAGCAAGGGACCTAGTCCTGAGCCCTGCGGAACCCCACTGGAAACAGCCTTCCAGTCACAAAAACACCCATCAACCATTACCCTCTGCTTCCTGTCTCCAAGCCAGTTTTGAATCCAACTTGACACTTTGCCCTGGATCCCATGGGCTTTTAACTTCGTGACCAGTCTGCCATGTGGAACCTTATCAAAAGCCTTGCTAAAGTCCAGAAACACTACATCAAACGCACTACCCTCATCTACCCTGCTTATGCATGAAGTTCACCCAGAGAGCTTGTACAAAGCAATCCACATCTGTAGAGTTCCATGAGCCTGAAGATTTGACCAAGCAACCAACTACTTCCATACCTTAATACAAAAGAAAAATACTGCAGATGTTGAAAATCTGAAATAGAAACAGAAAACGCTAGAAATACTTAGTCGGTCAGGCAGCATCTGTGGAGAGAAAAACAGAGTTAACATTTCAGGTCGATGACCTTTCATCAGAACTGGAAAAAGTTAGAGATGTAACAGTTTTTAAGCAAGTGCAGAGGCAGGGAAAAGGGGGAAGGGAAGGAAAGAACAAAAGAAAAGGTCTGTGATATGGTGGAACGCAGAAGTGATTAAATGACAAAAGGGATGATGGTGCAAAGCAAAAGGTGATGTGACAAGTAAAGAAATAAAAGATGGGTCTAGAGGTGCTGTAAATTTCGACAGTAGAACCATTAACAGCACCTGCTGTCCAAAAAAATGGGAGCAGTGATTATGATCTGAAATTGTTGAACTCAGTGTCGAGTCCAGAAAGTTGTAAAGTGCCTAATCAAAAGATTAGGTGTTCCTCGAACTTCTATTGAGCTTCATTGGAACCGTGTAGGAGGCCGAGGACAGTGAGGTCAGAGGGGAGTGGGATGGAGAATTAAAACGGCAAGCAACCGGAAGCTCAGGGTCCGCTTATGGACTGAACGGAGGTGTTCAGCAAAGCAATCACCCAATCTGCGTTTGGTCTCCCCAATGTACAGGATACCACATCGTGAACAGCGAATACAGTATACTAAGTTGAAAGTAGTACAAGTAAATCACTATTTCACCTGGAAGGAGTGTTTGGGGCCCTGGATGGTGGGAAGTGAGGAGGTGAAAGGGCAGGTGTTGCATCTCCTGCACTTCTATGGGAAGGTCCTGGAGGAAGGGGAGCGGGTGTTGGGGGTAATTGAAGAGTGGACCAGGGTGTTGCAGAGGGAGGGGAGGGGAAGATGTGTTTGGTAGTGGCATCGTGTTGGAGGTGGCAGAAAAGGCAGAGGATAATCCGTTGAATGTGGAGGCTAGTGGGGTGGAAGGCGAGGACAAGGGGAACCCTATCGTGGTTCTGGAAGGGAGGGGAAGGGGTGAGAGCAGAAGTGCGGGAAATCAAACTGACACGGTTGAGGACCCAGTCAACCACGGTGAAGGGGAATCCTCAGTTTAGGAGAAAGGAAGACATATCGGAAGCACTGGTGTGAAAGGTAACAACGTTAGAACAGATGCGACAAAGACGGAGAAACTGGGAGAATGGAACAGAATCCTTACAGGAAGCAGGGTGGGAGGAAATGTACTCAAGATATCTGTGGAAGTCAATGGGCTTATAATAGAAATAACAACAGAAAGCGCTGGAAAAACTCAGCAGGCCAGGCAACATCCGTGGAGAGAGAAACAGAGTTAACGGGCTGGATTTTCAATGACCCGTGGAGTCGGGTTTAGAGGCGTGTGGGGGGTTAAAGTTGCAGATTCGGGGGTCCCGACCCCATCCCGACTCCAACACGCCTCCATGCCAGTTTCGCTGGCGGCGGGTACCCGACCTGTGCTGGGACCCGACTCCCCGAGGCGGGAAGGGATTAGTGACAATTAACTGCCTGTTAACAGGTAGTTAACAGACAGTTTTTTGCCTAATCCCTATTTTGACGGCTGAAATGTGGGCTTCCCGACAGGTGGCAACCACGCCAAGTTATCGGGGCGGACCATGGGTCTGCAGGGGTTGGAGGGGTCGATATGTCCGGTGGGCAGGTGAGTGATGGGTGCATGTGTGCAGAGGTAAGTGTGTAAGGTAAGTGTAAAGTGTGGGAAAAAGTTTTACTTACCTTAACTTCCTCCTGCAGGTGTCAGCCCTTCAGTTCTCGGGAGTCAGAAATCTCACTGGCACAGAAAGCAGAAAAGCCGTGGTGCTGTCAAAAGTTTCAGCCTTCTGTTTTCTGTGGTGGAATGATTTCTAACTCAGCCTGAGAGGAAGGACTGAAGTTAGAAATCATATTGTCAGTGTTTGACAGCTTCACAGAGCTGTCAAACGCTGATATTTCATCTGTCAAAAGCTCTTGACAGATGAAATGTCAATCTGTGACGTCACCTGTTGCCGGGTGGCCCTTAATTGGCTTGCTGAGCCCACTGGGCGGGCTCAACAAGGTCAATCAAGGGAAAATACAGTGGGTTGGCCACATCTCGATGGAGGCGGGTCTACAACCCAAAATGTGGGATTCACGACACCAACCCGACCCCAGTATCAAAATCCAACCCAACGTTTCAGGTCGAAGACCCTTCGTCAGAACTGAGAAAAAAGCAGGAAATGAAACAGATGAAAAAATTGGTTGACAGCCTATTCCCAGAAATGGAGATCGAGAAGTCGAGGAAAGGAAGGGAAGAATCGGAGATGGACCATGTGAAGGTGAAGGAGCGGTGGAAATTTGAAGCAAAGTTGATGGAATTTTCCAGTTCGGGGCAAGAGCAGGAGGCAGCACGATACAGTCATGAATGTACCTTCCCTTTTGTTCTTTTCTCCCCTCCAACCTTTCCCTGCCTCTGCACTTGCTTAAAAACTGTTACATCTCTAACTTTTTACAGTTCTGAGGAAAGGTCATCGACCTGAACCGTTGACTGTTTCTCTCTCTACAGATGCTGCCTGACCAGCTTAGTATTTCTGGCACTTTCTCTCTTTACTTAGAAACATAGAAGATAGGAGCAGGATTAGGCCATTTGGCCCATTGAGCCTGTTCCATCATTTAAAGAGATCATGGCTGATCATCCAAATTCAGTACCCTGTCCCTGCTTTCTCCCCATATCCCTTGATCCCTTTAGCCTTAAGAAATATATCTAACTCCTTCCTCAATATATTTAATGAATTGGCCTCAACTGCCTTCTGTGGTAGAGAATTCCACAGGTTCACCACTCTCTGGGTGCAGAAATTCCTCCTCATCTCAGTCCTAAATGGCTTACCCTTATCCTTAGACTGTGACCCCTGGTTCTGGACTCCCCCGCCATCAGGAGTATCCTTCCTGCATCTAGTCTGTCTAGTCCTGTTAGAATTTTATAAGTTTCAATGAGATCCCCTCTCATTCTTCTAAACTCTAGCGAATATAAGCCTAATCGACCCAATCTCTCTTCATACGTCATTCCTGCCATCCCAGGTATCAGTCTGGGGAATCTTCGCTGCACTCCCTCCATGGCAAGAACATCCTTCCTCAGATAAGGCGACCAAAACAGCACACAATACTCAAGGTGTGGTCTCACCAAGGCCCTGTACAACTGCAACAAGACATCCTTGCTCCTGTACTCGAATCCTCTCGCTATGAAGGCCAACATACTATTTGCCTTCTTAACCGCCTGCTGCACCTGCATGCTTACCTTCAGCAACTGCTGCACAAGGACACCCAGGTCTCGTTGCACTTCCCCTTTTCCCAATCTATTGCCGTTCAGATAATAATCTGCCTTCCTTTTTTTTGCCACCAAAGTGGATAACCTCGCATTTATCCACATTATACTGCATCTGCCATGCATCTGCCCAATCACCCAACCTGTCCAAATCATACTGGAGTTTCTCTGCATCCTCCTCACAGCACACACGCCCACCCAGCTTTGTGTCATCTGCAAACTTGGAGATATTACATCTAGTTCCCTCGTCTAGATCATTAATATATATTGTGAATAGCTGGGGTGCTAGCACCGATCCCTGCGGTACCCCACTAGTCACTGCCTGCCACTCCGAAAAAGAACCGTTTATTCCAACTCTTTGCTTCCTGTCTGCCAACCAGTTCTCTATCCAAGTCAGTACCTTACCCCCAATCCCATGTGCCTTAACTTTGCACGCTAATCTCTTATTCGGGACCTTATCTACAGCCTTCTGAAAGTCCAAATACACCACATCCACTGGTTCTCCCTTATCTATCCTACCAGTTACATCCTCAAAAAATTCCAGTAGATTAGTCAAGCATGATTTACCTTTTGTAAATCCATGTTGACTTTGTTCGATCCTGTCACTGTTTTCCAAGTGCTCTGCTATTACATCTTTTATAATGGACTCTGGCATTTTCCCCACTACCGACGTCAGGCTTACCAGACTATAATTCCCCGTTTTCTCTCTACCACCTTTTTTAAATAGTGGGGTTACATTAGCTACCCTCCAATCCATGGGAACTGTTCCAGAGTCGATAGAATTTTGGAAGATGACCAGCAATGCATCCATTATTTTTAGGGCCACTTCCTTAAGTACCCTAGGATGTAGATTATCAGGCCCTGGGGATTTATCGGCCTTCAATCCCATCAATTTCCCTAACACCATTTCCCTACAAATACTGATTTCATTCAATTCCTCTCTCTCATTAGACCCTATGTTCCCTGACATCTCTGGGAGGTTATTTGTGTCCTCCTTTGTGAAGACAGAACCAAAGTATGTATTTAATTGGTCTGCCATTTCTTTGTTCCCCATTATAAATTCCCCTGATTCTGACTGCAAGGGACCTACGCTTAACTTCACCAATCTTTTTCTCTTCACATATCTATAGAAGCTTTTACAGTCAGTTTTTATGTTCCCTGAAAGCTTACTCTCATATTCTATTTCCCCCCTCTTAATTAATCCCTTTGTCCTCCTTTGCTGAATCCTAAACTGCTCCCAATCCTCAGGTTTGCTGCTTTTTCTGGCCAATTTATATGTCCTCTCCTTGGATCTTATGCTATCCCTAATTTCCCTTGTTAGCCACGGTTGAGTCACCTTTTTTGTTTTATTTTTATGCCAAACAGGGATGAACAAATTCTGTAGTTCATCCATGCGATCTTTAAATATTTGCCATTGCCTATTCACCGTCAACCCTTTAAGTAACGCTCCCCAATCCATCCTAGCCAAATCGCGCCTCATACCATCGTAGTTCCCTTTATTTAAATTCAGGACCCTAATCTCTGACTCAACTACTTCACTCTCCATCTTAATGAAGAATTCTATCATACTATGATCGCTCCTCCCCAAGGGGCCTCGCACAACAAGATTGCTAATTAATCCTTTCTCATTACATAATACCCAGTCTAAGATGGCCTGATCGCTAGTTGGTTCCTCAACATATTGGTCCAGGAAACCATCTCGTATGCACTCTAGGAATTCCTCCTCCACAGTATTGTTACTAATTTGGTTAGCCCAATCTATATGTAGATTAAAGTCACCCATGATGACTGCTGTGCCCTTCTTGCACGCGTCTCTAATTTCCTGTTTATTTCCATCCCCAACCTCAGCATTACTGTTTGGGGGTCTGTATACAACTCCCACTAACGTTTTCTGCCCCATGGTATTTCTCAGCTCTACCCATACAGATTCCACATCATCAGAGCTAATATCCTTCCTTACTATTGTGTTAATCTCCTCTTTAACCAGCAATGCTACCCCACCTCCTTTTCCTTTTTGCCTGTCCTTCCTGAATATTGAATACCCCCGGATGTTGAATTCCCAGCCTTGGTCACCCTGGAGCCATGTCTCCGTAATCCCAATTATATCATATCCGTTTACATCTATTTGCCCAGCTAATTCATCCACCTTATTACGAATGCTCCTCACATTAAGACACAAAGCCTTCAGGCTTGTTTTTTTAACACTCTTAGTCCTTTTAGAATTATTATTTACTGTAGCCCTGTTCGATTTACACCCTTGATTTCTCTGCCTTCCACTTTTGCTTTTCTCCTTCCTGTCTTTTTTTTGTATCCTTGCTTTCCTTTCGTCTGTCTCCCTGCACAGGTTCCCAACCCCCTGCCATTTTAGTTTAAACCCTCCCCCAGAGCACTAGAAAACACTCCCCCTAGGATATCGGTGCCAGTCCTGCCCAGGTGCAAACCGTCCGATTTGTACTGGTCCCACCTCCCCCAGAACCGGTTCCAATGTCCCAGGAATTTGAATCCCTCCCCCTTGCACCATTCCTTTAGCCACGTATTCATCTGAAATATCCTTCTATTTCTACTCTGACCAGCACGTGGCACGGGTAGCAATCCTGAGATTACTACCTTTGAGGTCCTATTTTTTAATTTACCTCCTAACTCCCTATATTCAGCTTTTAGGACCTCATCCCGATTTTTACCTATATCGTTGGTACCTATATGCACCACGACAACTGGCTGTTCACCCTCCCCCTCCAGAATGCCCTGCAGCCGCTCCGAGACATCCTTGACCCTTGCACCAGGGAGGCAACATACCATCCTGGAGTCTCGTTTGCGGCCGCAGAAACGCCTATCTATTCCCCTTACAATAGAATCCCCTATCACTACAACTCTCCCGCTCTTTTTCCTCCCGTCCTGTGCAGCAGACAAACCCATGGCGCCAGGAAGATGGCTGCTGTTGCCTTCCCCCGATAAGCCACCTCCCTCAACAATATCCAAAGTGGTATATCTGTTTGAGAGGGGGATGGCCACAGGGGACCCCTGCACTACCTGCCTGAGCCTACTACTCTGCCTGGCGGTCACCCATTCCCTCCCTGCCTGTGCAGCCTTTACCTGCGGTGTGACCAACTCATTAAACGTGCTATCTACGATGTCCTCAGCATCGCGAATGCTTCAGTATGTATCCATTCGCAGCTCCAGCACCGCAATGCGGTCTGCCAGTAGCTGCAGCTGGATACACTTCCCGCACACATGGTCGTCAGGGACACAGGAAGTGTCTCTGATTTCCCACATAGTGCAGGAGGAGCATGCTACGGGGCTGAGCTGTGCTGTCATGACATACCCTTTAATTAATTTAAATCAAATCAATACCACTAAATACAGTACAATTAAATGATATACTCAAGGGCCCTTGTTTACTAGCACTCCCCGC